>CAWUFW010001468.1:0-2809445 GCA_963921515.1 Calotriton arnoldi | reverse complement strand
GTGTTCCTGGATGTGATGGGGAACAGTGTGCATGTCCCGGTCATATCCGATGTCATGGCGATGTCGTTGATGGTGTGGTTACAGTTGCCGGTCGTTTGGTATGGCTGTTGTGGTGGTGACTGGCCTGATCCGTGCGGAAGCTAAGCATGGGTGCGGGGTTGGACATCATAGGTCACTCGGGGAACCTGCGTTGTGGTCCGACGAATTTACAGGTTGTCAGGTATGCGATGCCGTCCAGCAGGGCTTCCATGTCATTGGTGGTGTACATGTTTGCCAGCCAATGTAGCGGATGGTGGCTGTCAAGGTGTTGTTCGTAAGTTGTCCCTTGGAGGACCATGATGGGGCATGCTGGGTGACATTCGATGTAGCTGTTCTCGATGATCCGTCGTGTGGAGGCACAGTGGTCCCATTTCAGTGCGGGTGCGATGTTGGCCACATACGCCATGCCCCCATAGGCAGAGCAGGCCCTGTCGTGTGCGTCCAGAGGGAGGAGTAGTGGTAGCAGGTCCGCCTTCAGACATGCCGGGTTGGAGAGGCATATCTCGACGGGATGCTGGTAGGGACACCTCCGACAGTAGAAGACGGGCATGACGCAGCTGAACAATGTGATGCGGTAAGTCAGTCGGTAACTTACGTTCAGCAGGGACAGGAGATCGCATCCCAATGTATGAAACAGGTTGGTTTTGTACAGCTTGAGCTGTTCGGCGTAGTTGGGTAGGTGTGTTGCGGTTGCCATTTCGCAGCGGTTCGTTGAGGTGGCGTGCTCCGGCTGTGTGTGCAGTCTGCAATGTGCACGCTCCGGGGTTGCTGTGAGCTCTGTGTAGTCGTGGGGAGACAGGACTTGTGTTCTGTTTGCTTGTTTGGAGGACACGGGCCCTCTTCCCACATGCTTCTCAGACAGTTCAAGGTCAGTGCTGTGTGACTCCTTCCAATTAACTTGCATGTGGCCGACATGGGGGAGTGTTTTCTTCTTTCTTCCCCGTCCGTTGTGTGCTTCTGTGATATGCGCTATCTGCCCTGTGGTCGGTCTCCTCGGCATGCCTGTGTTGGTCTATTCTTGGACAATGGCTGTATTCACCGGCTTCTGTCGTAGGGCTGTGGTTTCGGAGTTGGAATGGAAGGTCATTCAGTGCTGTCTGCTCTCCCTTGTGTGGGCGGCAGGCTGCCTTTCCGCTCTGCGTTGGGCCTTGTGTGTGGATGTTATTCTTGGGCCACCTGTTGTCGGTCCCCGGGCTCTTTGGTGTTCCGTTTTATATGTCTTGTTCATATGTGCAGGGTGGTATGGGTGTTTCTGTGAGGTACTGGCGTTCCTCTTCCCGAAGGGGCCCTGCTTCTCCTAGTTGGTGTTGCCGCCGCTGTGTGCTACGCCATGTTTGTTACACTGGGGTGTGTCCTGCTGTTGCGTGTCTTCACTGACATGTGTGCGTCGGTTGTGTGGCGTTGGGTGTTGTCCGTGAATTGGGCGTTGGGGACATGTCTGTGGCCGGCCTGTCACGTGTCATGTGCGTTCGGGGTGGGGCTGATGTGTGTGCTGCTTGGTTGTGTCCCTGTGTCTGTGTGCAACGCATGCATGGCGCTGCGGTTGGCCTCTGCGTTGTGCGCATGTGTGGCGGCGTCATCGGCGCTTTGGGGCCGTGACGGGGTGGTTGGTTACTAGTCCCAGGTGGTGTGTACACATGTGTTCTGCGATGTTACGATTTGGCCTGTGTGTCATATGTGGATGCGATGGTGGATGTGTAGTGTACACGCGCTGGTGGGGGTTGTCCGCTTTTTCCGCCCTTGCACTGTGTGCGCTGTTTGCGTGCACTTGTTGTGTGTGTGCCTACCTGCGTCTCCGCGGTACGTTGCGTCCTTGGTGGTGCATCAGCAGAAGCATGGGGAGTGCCTGCAGTGCTGGATTCATGCTCGGGGAGCCGCTTCTTCGTTGTCCGTGCTCGGCATCCGTGTTACCGCTTCGGTTTGGCGTACGGTATCTCTTGGCCGTGGGAGCCGTTTGTTTGCGGCATCGTAATTTATGCGCCGGGCGGGACGTGTTTCGTCGGACGGTGTGTGTCAGTTGGGCTGCGCCGCTACATGTACGGGCGCACTTTGATGGCGGACGGTGTTGCTGGCTTGCCGGCGGTGTTTGGCCTACTTTTCGCATCGTAATTGGACGGGCGTGTGGACTGCTGCGTGCCGGCGGTAACTGGTGGTTTTTGCATCCGCCAGCACGGCGGTGGTGCTTCCGCCCGCCATCGTAATGTGCCCCTAGGTCTGACTCTGAATACCAAGAAATTTTCCATCGATCTGTGTCCAGATTTCAGTTCCTTGGGGCAGTTCTGGACAGTCAATTGGGAAAAGCTTACCTCCTCAGAAGAAAGTGACAAACCTTCAGGCCATGGTTGAGACATTTTGCTCTAAACACATGGTGCCTGTTAGGACATGCAAATCCCTCTTAGATCTCTTGTTGTCTAGTATCGGCTGGTTCCATTCTGCAGTCTGCAATGAGAATGATACAAGATGAGCTACATTACCTGTGGAAGCAGGCAACTGGTTAATAAAAAGACACTGTGCAAGTCACGAGATGGCTTAAGCAAGCCCGGCTGTGATGGAGGTTCTCTTCAAACCTCAGAATGGGTCTTCCATTACAACTTTCATCTAGCAGAATCATAATGATGATGGAGGCATCAGTGGAAGGTTTTAGGGTGGGCCAAATGCCTCAGCTGTCCACAAGAGGCCTCTGATCAATGGCGAAGAAGCAATTCCACATTGAAAATCCTAGAGCTACAGGCCATCAGGTTGGGCCTGAATCGTTTCTTCCAAAGTAAGCAAGACTAACTATTTTATCTGGGCAGGCAATTCATCCATGATGTATTACATCACAAATAAATGAAAAACAGGGGCACGTTCACTATCAGAAGAGGCACAGATGCCGTGGCACTGGGCCATCTTTAGCAAAGTGTGTATATTGCAATGGAACATCTTCCAAGATGTCAGAACGACCATGCAGAGGCACTCAGCCATGCCCACTCATATTGCAACGAATGGACCAAGTAGAATACATATTTTGAAAGTGGGGCCAGCCACCAATAGACCTGTTTGCCATTCTGGAGAACAAGAAATGCCAGTATTGGGCCAGCAGGTGCATTAAACCGGGATCTGAGGGAAATGCCTTTTCAATGACAAGTTCAAATGTCTTCGCTTGAGCCTTTCTGCCATTACCCTTCATGCCCAAGATACTGAGGAATGCGAAAGCGAATTACTGTTACCTGTTGAAGATTCCCGCTGCATGGCCTCATTAGTGTTCGTACAGCAACTTCATGAAGCCGTCAGTGTTGAACCATTCAGGTTGAAGAACCATCCTAGACTCCTCTCCAGACACAACGGTGAAACACTCCATCACAATCTCCAGTCACTGAGGCTCATGGCATAGTTCCTGACCACTTAGAGTACAGCCAACTGAATATAGCTTTTAACTACACAGACCTTAGCTCAGACACATGCACCGTCCACAACTAAGTGGAAGACATTCTGAATGTGGTGCAAGAAAAGGGTTATAACCAAATCTCCCTATGACCCTGTGAAGTGTTTCTGTACTTGCTTGAGCTAGCCAGTATTCCTCTCAAATAAACATCTATCACTGTACTACAGTTTCAAAGTTCCGGGAGATGGAAGACACTTCATCGTTTTTATTCGGACCGTGGATTATAAAGCAGTTGTCTAGGTTAACAAGGCTTTTTTGTGCATTTCCTTTGGTGAGGTGTCCTTCTGTTCCATCAGAGTTGAACACTGAGTTGAGTGAACTCATGCTGTCTCCGTTCAAACTAATTCACAGAGCACATCTGAAGTTCCGTCCGTGGAAAATCACATTTCTGCTTACTCCCATTTCAGCTATGAGAGTCGGAGAGAAACAGGTGCTCACCATAAAGGAGATGCACCTTCACTTCATCACAGACAAGGTGATTCTACAGACCAATCCAGGATTTAGGCCAAAAGTCCCTACGGATTTTCACTTGAATTAACTTTTATCCTGCGGTCTTTCTTCCCTAATCCATATACTGCTACATACAAATCCTTATACTTGTTGGATGTCCACAGGTGCATCAGGTTCTACATGATAGAGAGTTATGTTCTTCAGATCAATTATTTGTCTGTATCGGCCATCCAGAAGAGGCCATATGCTTGAAGGAAGTGGCCCGATTAGGGTCACTCGGGTCACTCACGACCACCTCTCAGCCTTTCGTACAAAATGAAGAGTCGGTCAGACAGTAGAGAATGCAAACCAATAACAGTTTATTCAAAGTACACTCAGAGCGGAGCCCTGCCTGCCCAGTCGCTAGGAGTGCTGCAGAGGGACTGAAATCAGCAAGCATAACAATACATTATGTGCACTTCGAAACCAATGAAAGCACGCCCACCATGGAATTTTCCAGGGAGATGCAGCTGGACAGTAAATTACAAAGGAGTAAGTTTCGATTCTGAGGCCGGGCACACATTATCTACTACTCAAGATTACTCTGCCTGTACTCACCACTAGACAAGTGGGAGAAGGCCTACATCTAAAGGAAAGGTATGCGCTAATAAGAACAGTGTATTCATTAGTGTAGCAAAACTTCAGCTCTGAAGAAACATAACCTAGAGAAGGCCGTTTCTCGGAAATGGCAAAGGATTAGTTTTGATCATGATACAAAATGGCGCAGCGAATGCTAACTTACGTAAAACAATGCTTAAGCATATTTTTCTATTCCAACAGACCCTCCTTTTAGCATGAGCTAAACATTTTGTATAATAGCAATAAGACATATAATTCAATAAATCATTAATAAATTGTTTTAGGAGCACTCTATATCTCCAGCTTCGGGAAGGGAAAAACAGTAAGGAGGGAAGAAGTCTCAAAATACCCTCATCTATTTGCATGAGGTCTTCTACTTTCTTTTGAATCATAATTGTTGCGTTAGTATCATGAATTGATATTCTCTTAGGAGCGAGAAAAGTGGTGCAATAAGAGCAACATAAGGGAAGACACTGGACCAGGACACAGCAAGAAATCAAAATCACAATGAAATAAATCACCTTTTCAAGGATCCAACTCCATCCACCAAAAAGTGACCACCTCCAGTTCCCACTCTCCATTCCTTTAACATTTTCTAGGATGTCTAAAATGTTCTTTTCCATATTAGTGATCCCGACTACACACTGGTCTCCTACTACCGCGCACACACCACCGCTCTTAGCTAGGATGAAATCAACAGCATATCTAGTTTGCTCAGAATATATCTGCATACTTTCCAATTGGGTGGTGATGTCACGCAAAACCGCTACTGTGGAGTTGGACAGTATCTGCAACTTACATCGAAAATATTCTCTAGCTTTTTCACCCCTGGCCATTGCAGTACCACCAAAAGTAATAATGGAGGAAAGAATATATCCAAAGGTGATACCATTACTATAATTATTGACTTCCAAATCTGTCACTCTATCACAAAACTCTGCAGTCAACGTTCTTTTTACCCATCTTACACTAGGCTTACTGTACTTACAAGGCACATCTAGAGGGAGCACCATACCTAGAGCAACATCATCTGTACCGTTATAAACATATGAATAAGTACAATTGGACAGAAAATAAAATCCTGGGTGTGCATAGAGTGGACCTTGATAATCCACAGGAGCATATCTGGTGTTCATTACAAAAGTACTCGGATCCTTCTTTTCCACTAGAGACATCGTATTTGTAAATAATATTTTTCCAAAGCAATTGACATAGAAAAATGCGTCAATACTATTTACTATCGGACAACATGTGGGATGATAACCAGCTTTCCGGGTAACCTTTAAATCTTGCTAATGCCAGCCCACTAAGGTAATGTTCTGTTCTCTCATGTACAAATTATCACAATACGTATTATTGTCACAACCCGGATATCCCCTTCCTCGTGGCTTCCTGTAATATAAACAAGGGCCAGGATACCCCATTCCAAACTCACCCCCTACCTGTACGAATTGGGCTGGTATACGTATAATTGACAAGTGACAATGGGTAAGCAGTCCATAAACTTGTAACAGATTCGGTGGGATAACAAGCTGTACCTTCTCCAAAAAATCTTTTATACGTGTCTAGAAATCATTACTCGGGGCTGTCCTTTTTGTGCGTATTGGAGAAACAACCTTACGTTTAGTACATGACGGTGCATCCTGATCACATTCCAAAACCCAGGACACCCCAGCCAGAATCAATAGCAGTAAAATCACAAGAATAGCACATAATATCTTTTTCTTTGTAGACCAGAATATACTTGTGTAAACAGGGGTAATCACTGGCTGCTCTTCGTCGGCAACCATTCTGCGAAAGGGATGCATAGCAAACGATAAAGCAGGGGGTGCGGGGGAAATGCCAGCAAGAAGAATATACAAGTTCCCAGTGTCCGTAAGAGCCTCACTGGTACAGGCTCCTATTGTCCATCAAAACTTTGGCGCTCTTGAGCACCGGCGGTGGAGCTTGCTCTGTCCTAAGCTCGGGTTCCCACATTGACCAGGATAATGTACCCCGAAGGGAATACCTTCAATCTATCCTGTCCAGTGTTCAAACAGTGCACAAATCTCACATCACCTTAAACTAACTCCGTTGGTACTATAGCAAAGTACACCCTAACTTAAACAGTCCATCTCTAACTAATCTGACTTTTCTTTTGGTGCACTGTTCCTCAGCCGAGGGTGCAGATTGTACCGAGTAACTCCAGGTACAGAGGGATCAGTGAAAAGGGGCTCCTGTATAGCCCGTATTTCCAGTAAAACTGCTGCATTCAGCACTTCATCATTTTCCTCATCTGTTTTGGTCCAGGTCAACCTGGCATCACTGAAGGGGACAAACTGAGGCACCGTCTCACACTCGGAGTCCCCTACTCCATCCCTCACCCTTTGATCGTAGAGTAAGGGTAGAGGTATCCTGCGACAATGAGTTGCGTGCACCCAGTTCTTTCGGCCGGCGACTTTAACAGCTGTGCGTGTAGATAGGAGGACCTGTTTAGGTCCCTTCCAACGCGGCTCCAAACTCTTTTTCCGCACCAACACGAAATCACCAGGCTGAATATCGTGTCCGGGCCCCTCTGGTGTAGCTGGCAGGGCTTCCCGGACCTGCTGGTGACTAGAACATAAACTTTCAGTTAACTGGCAAAGGTAGTCAATCAACAATGGATACTCAATGTCTGAAAACCGCCGAGGGCGTGGGACGCCCTAGACATTTGCCGGGCGTCCAAACACGACCTCGTACGTGACAATCCTGTCCTAGAATGTGCTGTTGTTCTTGTCGACAAAAGAGCCAATGGTAAAGTGTCTGGCCACTGTGACCCTGTGGTCTCCTGAATTTTTGCCAATTTCAGTTTGAGAGTACCATTGTACTTCTCAACTAAACCTGCTGACTGTGGATGATTGGCAGCGTGGAACTTCTGCTTGATACTCAAACCATCACAAATCAATTGAATCACTTTGGCATTGAAATGACTTCCGTTATCACTCCAAATCAAACGGGGCAAGCGGACATGAGTAAAGAACTCCTTCAGGAGTACCTTTGCAGTCGTAATGGCTGTATTGTCTTTAGTGGGATAAGCCTCAACCCATTTACTGAATGCACAAACAACCACCAAAATATACTTCAAATTATTGCACCTTTCTAACTCTATATAATCCATCTGAAGGACCTCAAAAGGAAAAGTAGGTGGTGCAAAATTACCGGGTGGTGTAGGGGTACCTTTCCCAGGATTGTGCATCATGCACACCATGCAGTACTTCACCAAATGTGCAGCTGTTTTCTACATGTTATCATTCTGCCATACAGGGTCAAACAACTTGCAAATACCCTTAGCACTAATATGGGCTGGGCCATGGGCCATTGTGACAACAGGAAGAACATATGCATCTGGCAACATCCATCTCTGCTTCCCTGACTTATCAATCCAACATCCCTCATCGTTCAAATGTGCTGTACTTTCTTGCCACATTGCTAATTCCTCTATTGTGGCCTCATTTTGTATCTCTTTAACATTCTCAAGTGTATCCTCAAACATAGTAACTTCAGGCACCCACCTAGCGGGACCTACTACAAACATTCCTTTCATTTTAGTCCGGGCTGTTTCCTTAGCTGTCTGATCTGTAAAAGCATTTCCCCTACCTACATCGTCAGTGACTTTCTGGTGGGCACTACACTTTACTATAGCCTATTTCTTGGGGAGTGTCAAAGCAGACAAAAGCCTCAATATAAGGTGCCCATGCTGAATTTGACTTTTCCTGAATCTCATAAGTAAATTGAATCCTTTCATCAACCTGGTTGAGTTTGACTAGTTGCTCAGTGAGATCTGTAATTTGCCCGTTCCATAGGATGAAAATATCATCGATGAATCTTACAAATGTCTTGAGATGAATTTTCCATTCAGGTACTGACAAGATGTATTCCTCTTCAAAACGGCTCATAAAAATGTTAGCATATGCCGGGGCTGCACAATTGCCCATTGATGTTCCAGTCTTTTGTAGAAACCAATCATTTTTACGCTTACAACACTTTTTTGAAAATGTGGTCACTGATCATCCAAACAGCACTGAAGAAGATCTCCTGTTGGGACTAAAATTGAAAAGCACATTCATGGCAACTAGTCAAACTCAACCAGGTTGATGAAAAGGTTCAATTTACTTATGAGATCCAGGAAAAGTCAATCAACTTCTTGGATGTGACAATAACGAAAACTCCCAAAGGTTTTGAGACAGATCTCCATAGAAAAGAGACTGATAGAAACAACATTCTTTTATATGAAAGTTTTCACCAACAGTCATTAAAACATCATATGCAAAACACACAAGATGATGGACGGAATGCTGCACATTGGCAAACATTCACCCCCAGTCACAGATCTGGGTTTAATCGATCGTTATTTTGCTTCACCACACCACCCCAGTTCAGACATAGCCATATGCAAATCAGTCTTGACCCTGTGCCTCATGGGAACAGTCCAGACCGAACTGCCAAGCCATGTCTTCCCTGGACCGGAATCAAGCATCCTAGGACCGGTTTCAGGCTATCAGCCTTCATCAGCCAGGATAGCTTGACTCCAATGGTGTAGTGAGCATGGGACCCACGTCTGGGCATACCCTTTCCACTTAGGGCGAAATGCAAAACACACAAGATGATGGACGGAATGCTGCACATTGGCAAACATTCACCCCCAGTCACAGATCTGGGTTTAATCCATCATCTTGTGTGTTTTGCATTTCGCCCTATGTGGGAAGGGTATGCCCAGACGTGGGTCCCGTGCTCACTACGCCACTGGAGTCAAGCTATCCTGGCTGATGAAGGCTGATAGCCTGAAACCGGTCCTAGGATGCTTGATTCCGGTCCAGGGAAGACATGGCTTGGCAGTTCGGTCTGGACTGTTCCCATGAGGCACAGGGTCAAGACTGATTTGCATATGGCTATGTCGGAACTGGGGTGGCGTGGTGAAGCAAAATAACGATGGATTAAACCCAGATCTGTGACTGGGGTGAATGTTTGCCAATGTGCAGCATTCCGTCCATCATCTTGTGTGTTTTGCATTTCGCCCTATGTGGGAAGGGTATGCCCAGACGTGGGTCCCATGCTCACTACGCCACTGGAATCAAGCTATCCTGGCTGATGAAGGCTGATAGCCTGAAACCGGTCCTAGGATGCTTGATTCCGGTCCAGGGAAGACATGGCTTGGCAGTTCGGTCTGGACTGTTCCCATGAGGCACAGGGTCAAGACTGATTTGCATATGGCTATGTCTGAACTGGGGTGGCGTGGTGAAGCAAAATAACGATTAATTAAACCCAGATCTGTGACTGGGGGTGAATGTTTGCCAATGTGCAGCATTCCGTCCATCATCTTGTGTGTTATTAAAACATCATATGCCTTACACACAGCTATTAAGGGTGAAAAGAATTGTATCAAATCCAGAGACTGGCGTGGAACGCACTAACAACATGGTGCAACGATTCAAGGAACGTGGTTATCCAGAACACCTACTGATTCAAGCTCAAACCCGGTGTGCATCAAAAACCAGAAATGAGCTGTTAACATCTAAAGAGAAACCAACACAAAACCGCATGACTGCAGTATCTAAATTTTCAACTATGAGTGGTCCCTTTAAAAGGATCATCAAAAAACACTGGTCGATATTAAAGTTAGAACCAGATTTCAATCACATCTTTGAACAAGAACTCATATTTGCTTATACACAAGGGAAAAACCTGGGAGAAAGCATCAAAAATCCCATCAGTCAACCAAGCCAAACTACTTATAAAGGAACAGTAGCATGTTGGAATTGAAATAATTGTCATAACATCATAACAGGCTCCTACATAACACACCCGATGAAGGGATATAAAATTAAATTAAAAGTGACAGCCACATGTGACACATCGAATCTGGTATATTTACTCAAATGCCCCTGCGGAAAGACTTACGTAGGACAAACAGAAAGGAAGATAAAAATACGCATAAACGAACACAAAAGTAATATCAGAACCAAACATTTAAAATCGACAGTAGCCGACCACTTTATAGAAGCTGGACATAACATCAGCCAACTTAAATTTTGTGTGTTGGAAACCATTGCCAGATGTGAAGGAAGAGGCAATCGCAATTACTTACTTCATTGTGAGAACCACTGGATCCGACTATTGAACTCTATGAAACCCAACGGGTTAAATGAACGCATGGAATTTCAATGTTATTTATGATATATCTCTTTTTGAATTTTGAATTTAGACATCTTTAACTCATTGTTGTAATTTATTCATCACCTTTTCTATTTTCTAAATTCTCTATTCTGTGTTTATGTTTGAATCACGTTGATCTATATATTCTTCTTTATCTGTTTTGTCAGCTTGAGTACTCATACATACAGCACACATATATCGTCGCATATAAACACACCTAATATCATTTATTTGCACTTGTTAAGGTGTTCATCCACCATCGCTTTGTCAATATGGCCGGTCTTTTCACTCGAGTCTTTCTCTATTTCTATCACCAGTCCGCAGTCACTATCGATCACCCATGCGCAAACCAAAGTCCTATTTTTAATAAATCGCCACTATGGCATTTATCCCGAAGCACAGAGCACTTTCAGTTCATAGACCGGGACGCGCTGTTTGGAACACGCGCATTCAACTTTACGAGTAAGCGCTTGTTTGTTTATTTTATTTGCACGAGCATGATGTGTTTAGACTTGCTTCTGTTAGCTTCGCTAACGGATTCACTAACTTGGGTGCATTCGCTTTTAATCGTATACACAGCAAATTCGGCATTTGAATTTATTTCACCACAGCTTGTCACTGCATTTTTGACTCCGTGCACTTCACTTTTGAATAGCACATGACGTCGGGTTTTCCGAGTCGTTGACAGCATGAAATATAGTTTTATTTCACCCAAACCTCACGAAGTAAACACACTCACTTTTATATTTATAAAAGCACAGTCGTAGCACACCCTTTTTAGTCACAAGGAATTTCACAAAAATATTTATCAAATAAATAAATGTCCTAGCAGCAAATATTGAAATCCTTAGGTCCACAGGTTTCAGATTGAAGACAGAGCGGCTGCCCGTCCTGCACAGTAGACCAACTGACTGCGGTCTCTTCCAATTAAAGACTTGCGCACACCAACTACGTGGTGTTACGCTTTGATCTGTCTCCGATTAAATGGATAGTCCATAGCGGGGATCCTGCTACTCAATTACGTTCCCGCTCCCTGGCTCACCGGCCATACAGTGGCCCCTGGAGTAACCAGACATTCTGAATCACACGACATTGTTGGGTCCGGACCCACCACCAAGACCCTCATTAGACCTATACCCTCGGGGTTGGAACACCGACTTCATTCGGTTCTCCCATGAACCTTGAAAAAGTCTGAATACTGATGTGTACAGACGAAACACGTGTTGGCTTCAATTACTGCTGGGAATTTGCTGAATATGAATAAATGAAAACTTTTTAATGGATGTGATCCGTGGATGATATTTGAAAATCCATACTTGATCTGAATAGGATAGACTCGCCTGTGGACCTAAGGATTTCAATATTTGCTGCTAGGACATTTATTTATTTGATAAATATTTTTGTGAAATTCCTTGTGACTAAAAAGGGTGTGCTACGACTGTGCTTTTATAAATGTCACTGTGCATGTTCTTGCAACTTGCCAATAGCACCGTTTGGTAGTAGGTGCTTCCAGTTATTTGAGCACCCCATGATTTTTACAGTATTGAACAAAACTCACGCTTATACTAGTTATTTACTATATTGTTGTTCTTTTTTTTGATGTGCGGTGTTTTCCCTTTAGGGAGTGCTACTACCAATCGTTGATTTATGAATTCAAGTATACACTCACTTTTATGCACATAGAACGATAAAGTTTCATTATTCACGGTCTTTCGTGCACATCACCACCATTACTCCGCGGTCCATGTATAATGATACACGCCTATTTACCTTTTCAGATTATCCCCAGATGAAGGCCTCATTGGCCGAAATGCATTGGGATATATAAAGTTGGGATACATAAAGTTTGTGATTCATGACTCATCATTGATGCATCTTGGGAAATGAAGTTCAATCTCCCTAATGAAATCACAGTGTTGTGAATAAACAATACAATTTGAAATTTGAATTGGAACTCGTTTTGGATTACTGACTTTATTGAACTTTGGAGCCTCATTAGAGGACCGTTGAACAGTGCTCTGGGGACATTCCCCACGTTTTTGGGGTTGCAATTAAGTTCAGATAAGGGAACATCAGTCAACTCTACCTATCCTTTCATCTCTTCTTCCGTCCAGAAGATACAATCATGTTTATCAATCTCATCATTCTCAGAAGGGAGGGGCAGTAACGTGGCTGGATTAAGAGTGGCACATCTTTTGATAGTGATGTGTTTAGCGAACAATGTTAATTCATAGCCAGTCAGACATGCACTGGTGAGGTGCTTTGTCTTAGTCTTATTCAAAAGTGTATCCACAGCATGAGGTACCATGACTGTGAGATCAGTATCAAGTTCGAATCCAGCCGATTGTCTTATCGAGACAGCCACAGCCGCGACCACTCTCAGACATCTCGGGAGGGCTCTTGTGACAGGGTCAAGAACAGGAGAGAAAAAAGCACACGGTCGTTGCTTATCTCCAACTTTTTGTGTTAAAACAGAAAGCGCGCAACCAGCCATCTCATGGACGAACAACACAAATGGTTTGTTATAATCAGGGGTGCCAAGTACTGGAGCTGAACAAAGCGCAGCTTTCAACTGCTCAAAAGACTGCTGACATTCAGGCGTCCAAGGCAGGGGCTCATGCATGTCTTTAGTGGTTAGTGCAAGCAAGGGTTTAATTAGTAAGGATAGTTAGGTATCCACTGCCGATAGTAGGAAGTGATACCTATGAAAGCGCGCACATCTTTCTGAGTCTGTGGGATGGGCATTTTAACAATGGTACTGATGCGCTCCGGGGTCAATCTCCTACCCTCCTTCGACAGCAGGTGACCTAAATAGGTGACCTCCTGTCGACAATACTGAAATTTAGAAAGAGAAACTTTATGTCCATGATGAGCCAAGTGCAGCAACAATTTAACGGTACTATCTCTACAACCCTGCTCAGTATCAGAAGCGATAAGGAGGTCGTCAACATACTGCACCAATACATTACCTGTAGGAAGTGAAAGGGAATTCAACTGACTCTTTAAAGCCTGACTGTAAATACTTGGACTCTCAGTATAGCCCTGAGGAGCTCGACAGAATCTAAAACTTCTGCCAGCTAGTGTAACCCTAAACAAGTACCTGCTATCTGGATGAATAGGAATACTGAAGAATGCATTTTTCAAATCAATGACAGAGAAGAATCTAGCAGTAGAAGGAATCAATGTCAAAAGAGTAGTAATGTCAGGGACCACTGGAAACTGGGAAACCACTATTTTGTTAACTTTGCGCAAATCAATCACAAAATGGTAAACATCGTCATGTTCATCAAGGGAACCTGAGCGTGTCCGTTTAAGAATTGGAAGGATAGGGCTATTACAAACATTAGTAGTCTTCTCTTCAACCACTCCCTTCTTAATCAAATCTTGATTAATTTGCAATAAGGCTCGCTCCCCTGCCTGTGGTATTTTATACTGAGGGATACGGGGCAAAAAAGCACCATCCTTAACCTGTATCGACTAGAGGTATCTGCAGTAGTCCCACGTCTGTATCACCTGTCGCCCACAAAGTGGTGGCACATCAGCAAATTCAACAGGAAGAGGCGCATCTTTGGACAAACACTGTTTAGCACGTACCACATCTGGTCCCATTGTCATATAAACACCTGCCGGGAAACAATAAATAGTAGCATGCAGTTTCTTCAACAAATCCAGACCCATCAAATTTTCACCACAGTTGGATGTCAGCAAGAATGGTGAATTCACATTGAAAGGACCAATGTTCAACGCAAGGGGTCTTGAAATGGGGCTTACAACCGGTACACCAGAAAAACCTACCGAAACATTATTATGGCCAGACAGAGCAGCCCCAGGGACCATATTTCGAGAAACAGAACTTTTTGTCGCACCTGTGTCCACCAAAAATTCCTTAGTCGAACCTTGAAGTTCCGCTGTTACAAAAGGACCACACTGGTCTACAGGTATCGGAATTGGTCCCCCACTCTGTCCCTGGCTGTCCTAGCTGTAAGACATTCCTGTCACTTCCTCCATATCACAATCATTACGGTAGTACTGTCCATCACGAGGGTCATCAAATTAATTATTATCAGAACGACCCTGTGAGGCTACAGCATTCTGAACCCTATCTGCCCCACCAGCTCCACGACCCCGTCCATGAGAACCTCATCCTCTGGGGGGCCGCTACCTTCTGTAAAAGCACAGGACACTCGCTACGCCATTGTCCCTCCTCTTTAAAGTAAGCACACTGATTTGGACCCAAAGGCGTAGTGTTTGGCTGCCTACCAGTGCGTGGAAGCTGTCGGACAGAGCCACCACGTCCTTTACCATTCCCTCTAAAAGCCTGCTGTAGCAACACTTTTGTCTTTAAATCCTAATGCCTTTTCTCTGTCCTCTCCTTTTCCTCATTATCCCTATGCTCATAATACTGTGCCATATTCAAAATAACAGAGGTGGAACAGGTGGACCAAGTACTTTCAGAAGCCTGTAATCGAGTTGCAATTTCAGGAAGCAAATTAGAAACAAATCTATTAACAAACAACTGAACACTTCCCTCAATAGACAAATCCTGCCCACTGTAATCCAAAAACGTACCTTCAAATCGAGTGAAGAAATCAGATACACTCTCATCTTTCTTTTGTCGACAAGCCGACAATTTATCCCAGTCTACTTTTCTCGGCGGAATAAGAGAATGCATATACGTAACAGGGGTGTGGAATTTACTAAAATATCTACTTATCCATGGGGCAGGTTGCTTCATAAATCTACTTGTCCTGTAACAAAATCCACTTGTCCCTTTGGTACCATGTAGTGCGACGACAAATCATGGCAGCAGTCTCATTATATAAGAGCTCTGATATAGCCTCTCTGATTATGCCAGGGCTCATATCATAGTAGTGTTTGAATACTTGCAATCCCCTTATGTTGCCACGTTTCTGAGGCTGAAGGTAGTAGTAAGCAATAGTTCCAGGGTTAGAATGCCCTTTTAAGTCTATGCAGACCTAACTTGCATGTTTTAAGGGTTTTCAACAACGCTTCTCTAATCTTTTCCCATACTGAGAAATGTTGGAAATTTACTCCTGACAATGACAGACATAAACCTTCTTCCAGAGTTAGGAAAAAAGTGGTTGGAGGAAAAATTAACTTGCAAACACTCAGATTTTCGCATTAGTAAATCTACACATGCATATTTGCTCATGCTAAAATGCAGTTCACAAATATTTTCTAGGAGTACTATTTCTTGTCCTACTTCTGTAAATTCTTGGGAATTGACGAAAGCTGTATAGCTGCACTTAATGCAAGGGCATATACCATCGGTGCACTTTTGAGACTTTCTTTAATAATTGGGCCCCTAATTTGGTCTGGCGTTGACCATGACCTTTTGCGTTTATTAAATTTCTGTCTCTCTCTGTATCGGTTGGCTTCACTGTGAGTGACAGCATTCTTCTCTTTCACAAGGAGCATATCGGCACACAAAGTAAATTTTGTTCAGTGCCAGTCTCTACTGTGGCAGTGTGTGCTTTTTGAGACCAAAAACAATTTTTGCTTTTGCCAATGTTTGTTATAATGGTGAGGGCCCTGCAGCTCCCACACCAATCAGGTTTTACAAAAACCATGCCAAAACAATTCATACATTGACAAAACTAAAAAGCTGACCACCAATTTCAAACCTGCTGGCTTTGCCAATGCTTGTTTATTTTTGTTTCCCATAATCTTATTGAAACTGGTTACACTGATTTTCCATTATGAATATTTTTGGGAAATACTAGCATGCATCAACGCATGTTACTAAATGATGCTGCAAAGAAATGGTACCTGAAATGTTACATTAGTTTAGCGAAATGTAGTTTTTCCTTTCTTTTTTAATGAACATTTTATTTTGAAAGCAAAGAATCATCAATCTTGGTTTCAAGCTTCTGCAAATATTTGCATCAAATCAGAGAGCATTCTGGGAGCATTATACATAGCCTCATATTGCTAAACTTTGAAAACGTGTGTACACATTTTTATACTGGAACCACTGTCAGTAGTACAGTCAGAGCTTACAACATTTACTTAGAGCGCTCACCCTAATAATAAAGGATTTCAATTAATGAACCATAAATACAAGTTTGAACAGCATTAACATATGGACAGAAATATTAACTTAATTGCAGACAGTGCCCTTACCTGATCCATAATGTGGTACTGCAAACTGGCAGCCAAAGGGTTTGTGCTGCAGGGGGTTGGGCCTACTTGTCCCAAGGACAAAGTACACATGAAAACTTGTTGCCCTTGACCCCCAACAATATCTCTGGGCGTCGGGCTATAGGAATTCCACATCCCTGCATAATAATGCGGCTTGGCAACGCTAACATTTCCGCTCGGGGCTTATCACCTGGTTTTCTTTCCTGGTCCCATGCTTTAATTTGATCCCAAGTACCCCCCAACTCAGGAACATGGTTTTGGGTATGGACCTGTCTCCAAATATCAACCGGAACAAGAAAACCAAAAAACATTTCAATATCAGCAAGAGTCATTACAGTGGAAGAGGCAGCTTCAGTCAATTCTTTATAATATGCAGTAGGATTTTTCCTAGGGTCAGGCAAATGAGTCTTAAGAAAACTTCATTTCTTTTCCACGGAGTATAAACCCATTGTTCTTGGAACCTAGCCGCCACTGCCACTCGAGTAACATTACCACGCTGGTCCTTTAACTCCGGTATCTCGGGGTGATATATGGGATGAACCTCCCTCATCGGAAACTGGGACACCGACCTGGGACTTTTCTCATGTAGTCTTCCCCTATAAGCTATTATTGTCTTAACATTAGCAAGAACTTGTTCTGGCCCCAATTCCCTAATATACACTCGATCTGTAATGTCATAACTTTCTGAGTCAATGTATGCATTTTCCCTTTCCGGGCCTCTTTTTCTGCCTTCAGTTGCCTCTGTCTAGCTGCTTTCTGCCATGTTCTGAGGGAATCAAACATAGACTGCCTACTTCGTCTCTTAAACAACTGTTCTTGTAAAAACTCAATCTTTTGTTCATCAAAGTGCCCGTCAACGGCCACTGCAACTCGGCATTGTCCCTCGTATATTTGTGCCATAATGTACTAAAAATAATAGGGCCAAGACCATGCTTCACATACATATCAAAATTTGGAGTGCCTTCTGGAGGCGCTGGCTGAGCTTCTTCCAATCGAGCATCTGCAGAACAACAGCGACAACACAAAGAAAACAATTTACTGACACCAGGCATTCTCAAAAGAAAACAAGTTCACTATTTATGCCTGGCAAAGCAATTGCAGGTGCTTTTATTCAAAAGACGGCCCATATCCACAAAGAACCAAACAAACTCACCTGATATATGCAGGTCAAACAAATCGATTCTCCACTGCCGACTCTTCAGATCCAAGGGTTTCGCCGTCCTGGACTCCAGTCGGGATGACCACTGGGCGAGGCACCGTCCGGCTGGACAGAAGGGGCAGCTGCGAGCAATCAATGCTCCTCATACAGGGATTCCTGATCCATCAGTCCGACCTGACAATAGCCTCAACCTCCCCCCGTCCACGGAGGGGGATGGTTCACTCACCCGAAGGAGTCCCTGTTCGGGCGCCAACTGAAGGAAGTGGCCCGATTAGGGTCACTCGGGTCACACACGACCACCTCTCAGCCTTCCGTACCAAATGAAGAGTCGGTCAGACAGTAGAGAATACAAACCAATAACAGTTTATTCAAAGTACACTCAGAGCGGAGCCCTGTCTGCCCAGTCGCTAGGAGTGCTGCAAAGGGACTGAAATCAGCAAGCATAACGATACATTATGTACACTTCGAAACCAATGAAAGCACGCCCACCATGGAATTTTCCAGGGAGATGCAGCTGGACAGTAAATTACAAAGGAGCAAGTTTCGATTCTGAGGCCGGGCACACATTATCTACTACTCAAGGTCACTCTGCCTGTACCCACCACTAGACAAGTGGGAGAAGGCCTACATCTAAAGGAAAGGTATGCGCTAATAAGAACAGTGAATTCATTAGTGTAGCAAAACTTCAGCTCCGAAGAAACATAACCTAGAGAAGGCGTTTCTCGGAAATGGCAAAGGATTAGTTTTGATCATGATACAAACTGGCGCCCTTACACAAAATGGCGCCGCGAATGCTAACTTACGTAAAACAATGCGAAAGCATATTTTTCCTATTCCAACATGCAATACAAGGGATATCTTGCATGTTGAGTGTTTGCCTGTATCACTTGCTGCCACAGTAAAGGTAAACGTCAACTCCAGGGCAGAGTGAGGGCCCACTCCACCAGAAGCATGGCAGCTACAGTAGGACTATATGCTGGAGTGTCTCTGCATGATATTTGCAGTGTGCAGTGTAGCCATGTGGAAAAGCAGGCATATCTTCACTAAGCATTACTTCCTAGATGAATGCAGCATCTGACTCTGCAGTGGCACAAGCAGTTCTGCACAACCTGTTTCAATAAAGCTAGCCTGCTTCCTGCTGCTGGCTATTCTAATTCAAGCATGTGAATATATGTAAGATCCAATATTGGAGAAGAAATGGGTTACTTATTTGTAAGTCAGGTTGTCCAACATTGGTATTTTTATATATTTACATGAGACCCTCCTCCTTCTAGGTCAGAGGCTCTCTTCTATCATAAGTACCTTTCACACTTTTACTCCAAAATCTGAGCAGTGGTAGCCTTTAGGAGGCGTAAGAGAGTCAGAACTTCCACCTCATTGGCTTAAGTTTGGGTTACTTCAAATGAGGTGAATGTGCTACTAAACATAAACTGTTATTGAGGCCTATGGCCATTTAACACTATTTATTGCTATTTAAAGTTTTTGGGATTCCAGACTGACAATGGGGGATGATTCAAGAATGTGAATATATGAAAAATATCAACCCTGGAGAACTAGAATTGCAGGTAACAAATTTCTTGTGATGTAGTGCAAGTGAATAATATCACTTATATTCACTTCTCTGTAGATGGTTGCACTAATATGAAACCTATCATATATTTATGAACCTTAGGAGGATACCTTGCTGGAGAATCAAAAGTTACATTAGTTCATCTAAGGGTTCCTTCCCAAATTCATCGCCAGCCCATTCATCTTCCTCTGATTAGAGATTAGGAACTTTTGTGTGTTTAAAAAAATAACAGAAGTAAAATGGCCTCTTTGTTGCTGAGCTGTATAAACTGGAGTAGACTTCACTGACATTAGACGCATTTAAAGGAGCAGTCACCCTTTTTGCTGGGTGCTGCATTTTTAATCTGTTCTTTCTTTGAATATTCATTTGCAATGACAGTTCAAAGAAGGCAGATTTTCCTAATAAAATGTGGGTATCTGGTGGTCATTAATTATTGTAAGTTTATGGACCTGCTTCGTATACTCTAACTATAGAACTATTGTTATGGGTAAGTAACTTTTTTTGTAGTCATGATCAGCAAAAAAAGAAACATTATTAGTGCTCATCTGCATTCAGCAGCCCTTTATTTAGACAGCAGATGGGGTTCTGGTAATTTGAGCTTCAGGGACTTTGTGGTTTCTAGATTATGACTGGGAAATATGTTTTCGCAAACTTTCTGTAAAAGACTTCAGTGCATGTGGGGCTTATACATGAGCTTTAATACAAGTAATTTCACTCTATACCTTTCCCGTTTGCAGAATCACGGCCACTTCGAAGGGTTTTCCTTGAAATGCCTTAATCACCAGGCTTGAAAGGCGGCAACGGAATCGTGGAATCCAGTGTGGTATAGAGGATGTTAAATTTGGGCATCTTCTTTGATCACTAAATGAACGCTATGAATGTCCTGAAAGGGGCACTGAAAAGCCCTGTAACCAGCCTTTCCCACAATAGAGGATTGACCACACACCATTATTTGAGCACCCTGATCGCAGATGGAGTTGTCTTTTCTTGTGATGTCAATTTCTGTTAAGTCATGTATAAGGGAGGCAGTGATGAGAGGAAGATGCATCGCCACACATTTATTTCCTTGTTTTTTTCCATGTTCTTCCCCCCTATTTTTGTCACAGAATTTTGAGTTCAGCAATCTGATTTTCATCTGGATTTCTCAACCTGGAATTCTTGTTTGGCTCTTTACTTAGTTCTGATAGTAAGTAAGTAAGTCCGTTTTTATATAGCGCAGCTACTCACCCTTACGGGTCTCAAGGCGCTGGGGGCCGTAGTGGAAATTAAGTGAGCTATTGCCCAGAGTCACATGGTGCTGAGCTGAGCTGCCGCCGGAGCCGGGGATCGAACCGTGAACCCTGTGCTCCGAAGTCAGCTGCCCTGGCCGTTGCACCACACCTCTCCACCAAAAGGTATCAAAAGGAGTTTGGTTTTCTTATTCAACCAAGATCTGTAGAATTACCAAATAGGTTTTTCCCCTTTATCTGTTTTTCTTCCTCACTGGGACCCACTTAAGCAGCCACTTGACATCTTTCATGTATGCTATTCTGTACAGGGTGGCACTGTTGGTACTGGGTGGAGTCACCCTTTCATCAGGCAAACAAGAAGGGTAACTCAACAGAACTCCTCGGTGTCCAGAACGTATGAATAGATGGAGGAACTAAGATAAGAGTTGGGATCCTGAGTTATAGGCAGCTGCAGATGTACTATAGTATACTCAGAGTTTCAGGCACTAGAATTTAGACAACGGTGGTAGGCTATAGGCATACATAGATGTGCTAGTGTATAGGAACAGGAAGAGAACAGATGTAAAGGAGAAAGACATTTTAGGGAGAAGTGGTGGGGAACAGACCAAGTGATGGGAGGAGATATAAAAAGATGAAGAGAGAGATGGGGAGGGCTGTGGAAGATCCTCTGAAAAAGACGTAGGGTAAACAGCAGAGGCGCAACTAGAGCCAAATTTTGGGGGGGGGCTGATAAAAAATTTCGGGGGGGGGGGCTAATTCTTCCAGCAGGGGCTCTAAGAAGGGGTGAAAACACAACAAAGCCTCGTTAACAAGTTAAATGGTCTTTCAAAGACCTGTGAAGTACTCGGGTGCGGCTGCAATAAGACGGTCGCCAGACCAGCCAGCCCGGGAAACTGTCTCAGCCCGGGCTGTCACACACGACGGGGGGGGAGCTGAAGCCCTTTGAGCCCAATGGGCGATGCGCGCCTGGTAAACAGGTAGAAAGGGATGGTACAGTATTACCCCCTGCGAAATATAAGCGAACTATGTGATCCAGGGACAAAGAAGGCTGCAGGGAATGTTTTCGACCGCAAGGGCATTCGCCTGGATGGATTCAACATCCTGTAACTGCTTTTTATAAAAGTTGTTTTTAAGTAGGCTTTTCCCCAGCATCACATATAACTGTTGTTGATGGCAAGGAGTAAGAGTAGAACTGATGAGGCCAACGGGTTAGTATACTAGAGCCCTAAAATATGCATGGAGTAGTGTAATAACGTGTGAAAGAAGTATAAGGCACTTGCCATGACGTTATTGATTTTATACTAAGGAATTAAAAAACCTTTACTTTCTTATACTAGCGAGTATCACTTTGTTAGGATGGATTCGTCTGGTGACCCGTATATTTTGCAAAAGCTGTTTTAGTATCAAAGACGCATGCGCTTACTAGTCCAATACTATCACCCTTGGTGCACAGAAAGTTCTCTTTCCGTGTTTTAAGATGGATTTCTATTATTTGAGAATATATTCTCCAACATAAGTCCACTTGAAGACGCTGGTTTTCCCTGTTAATTTATGTAGTGAGTCAGCCAAAAATGATAAAGTTCTTAATCAGGGCATTGCTCGAAATGATGATAAGGGAGGGAGGGGATCACAAAACACGCATCAGTAGGCCCATTACCTCCCGTCCCTCCCTCGCCTTCCTTCAGCACAAGTGAGGCCCCGCCTCCCACCCAGACCTACCCCCAGCCCATAAAAACTCTGCCCGCCCCCACCTCCACCCTGTTTTTTTCTGTCTCCCTTGTGAGACTTACCTTTCAGTTCCTCCCTGTGGCGGTGCCGGGGAGTCCTCGTTCTGGTTCTCTGCGACGGCGGAGCCCTCTGCAGTGTTCTCCCGGCGGTGCTTCCTCTCCTCGTCTCCCTCGTGGTATGGGGGCGGAGCGGTTGCTCGGGAAGCCGCGACGGTGTTCGGCGGTCCTCCTATGGCTGGGGCGGTGTTTCCGGGTTGGGCTGACATGGCTGCCTCTCCTTCCGGACTACACTCTTCAAGGAGACCTGGTAGGACGGGTTTGTACCCGGTCTTTTATTTTGGCTGGCGTTTTGGTGTTTTTTTCCCTGTTTTAGGCTGTTTTCCGGCCAGTGTATTCATTGGTTGTTGGATGGTGGATTTTCCTCCATATAGGTTGCTGGAGAGTTGCTTCTCCATTCTTCTGCAGCCATGGGTCGCAAGCGGGCGTTTAAGAGGAACAACCTGGTGTCTTCTTCCTCTCCTGAGGGTTCTCCAGTTCCCCCTAAGCGCCCTAGGAGCTAGGGCCTTTCCGGGGGTGATGTGCTTCTCATGTCCAAGGGGGAGGTGCAGGGCATGATTGAGGCAGCGTTGACTAGGGCTCTTCAGGCTCGTCCGGTGCCTTCTGGTCCTTCTCGTCCACGTACATTGGATCCTGCGGACGTTGTCTCCCAGTCGGATGGTGAGGGCCCTTCTCCCTCCTCTGGCGGCAAGTTTGTCTCCAGGGAGGAGAGGTGGGATGTTCTGGCGCATGTGCGGGACAAGTTAGGGTTCCCTCCGTTCCAGCTGGGGGAGACAGTTGGAACTCTCTTTCCTCAGTATACTGCTCCCTCCCGGTTGGGCATGCCCTTTCAGGGCCCGGTCAAGGATATGGTGATGAGGGAGTGGCGTGAGGTGGATAAATTGCAGGTCCCTCGCTTCCTCCAGAAACTTTACCTTTTGGAAGGGGAGGACCCCTTGCCTCACAATGAGAAGCTGGACTCTATCCTGGCCACTCTGATTGGCAAGACGGCGATTTAGCCTGAGGATTGTACCCCGGCTGATGCTACTGATAAAAAGGTGGACTCTGGCCTTAAGAGGTCTTTTGCTGCTGAGAACTTGGCGCTGAGGGCTAGCCTTTTTTCTGCTTATTCGGCGCAGTCTTTGGTGCAGGATTTCGAGAAATTGGCAGCCGCTGTTCAGGAGGGCTCTGAATGCTCTGACCTTCTGGCTGCTATGGAGCAGCAGGCTAGGCTGTTGGCGGACATTTCGTCTGACGTTATTAAGTCTTCGGCTGTGTCCACTGGGGCTTTGGTGGCGGCCCGTCGTTCCCTTTGGCTCCGGGAACTGGAAGGCTGATCCTGGGGAGAAGGCGGCTTTGTTGAAGTTGCCTTTTGATGGACAGGCTCTGTTTGGGGACCAATTGCCTGCTATGATCTCTAAGGCTTTCAAGGAGCGGAAGCATGCTTTGCCCTATTAAGGTGGTTCAGCTCCGTCTGGTAAACTGTGGAATAGGACCCCTCGGTCTTCCCCGAAGCGTGAGTCTCGTCAGTCTTTCCGCAGGTGACTTTTTCAGCCCCGTTTTTCTCCCAAGCACGCTGCCTCCACGCCTAAGGGCCCTGCCAAGAAAGGTCCCTGACAACTACTGTCTGGACGGTTCGCTGCCGGTAGGTGGTCGTCTTTGACATTTTCTTTCTCGGTGGCAGCAGGACGCTTCGGATGGGTGGGTCCTGAGCACTGTGGGTCATGGTTACGTGATCGACTTTTGGCAGGTTCCGCCGGATTCTGGGGTTCGGCTGACTCCAGTGCCTGTCTCCGGGCCCCGCAGAGTGGCTCTGCTGGACGGGGTGTCCTATTTGCTTGCCAAGAAGGCCATCTGCCGGGTTCCTGTCGAGGAGATTGGGACGGGGACCTACTCCATTCTGTTTCTGGTGCAGAAGGTGACCGGCGGCTTTCGACCCGTCCTGGATCTCAAGTGGGTCAACTCCTGGGGTCGGACAGTTCACTTCCGTATGTTGACCCTTCAGGCCATCATTCCGCTTGTTCAGCCTGGCGAGTTTTTGGCCTTCGTGGATCTCGAGGACGCCTATCTCCACGTCCCAGTCGCCGCTTCTTCTCAGCGTTTCCTGAGGTTCGCTTTGGGGGACGCCCATTTTCAGTTTTGCATCCTTCCCTTCGGCCTCAATTCCTTGCCCAGGGTCTTCACGAAGGTCCTGGCACCCCTCATGGCTCTCCTTCATGCAGAAGGGGTTTTCATTCATCCTTATCTGGACGACCTCTTACTGCATGCTGCCTGGGAGTCTCTTTTGCTCAGTCAGGTCGGGAGGGCCTTGGAGGTTCTTCAGGGACACGTTTTTTGGTGAACTGGGGAAAGTCTTCTTTGGCTCCCTCTCGGGACATGGTGTTCATCGGGGCTCGTTTTCAGACTTTGCTCGGCCATGTTACTTTATCCGACAAGCGCCTGGTCTCTCTTCAGTCGCAGGTTCGGGCCTTGATGTCCCGGGAGGCTCCTCCGGCGGTCCAGTGGCTGCGGGTGCAGGGGCATCTGGCTTCCGTGGTGTTTCTGGTTCCCTGGGCTCGTTTTCACCTTCTCCGCCTGGCCAACTGGATCCTGTTGGGTTGGTCTCCGGGGTCTCAGAGTCTGTTGTCCCTGCTACCCATGACAGACCGGATCCGGGGGGAGCTCTCCTGGTGGCTCTGCCGGGGTCACCTTCTGGCAGGGATTTCATTGGCTCCTCTGGCTCCGCTTGTGGTGACTACTGACACCAGCCTGTCTGGGTGGGGTGCTTGGCTGGGGTCGGATCAGGTTGAGGGTTGCTGGTCCCTTCTGGACTCCCAGAGATCCTCCAACTGGAGGGAGTTGAGGGCGATTGGGCTTGCCCTGGTGCACTTTCAGGACTCTCTGCGGGGCCATTGGGTGTTGGTTCAGACGGACAATCTGGTGGCGAAGTCCTATGTCAACCGTCAGGAGGGGACCAGGTCCAGGTCCTTGAACTTGATTGCCAGCGACATGTTTCTGTGGGCTCAGGTCTGGGTGCTGGGTCTGTCTGCTCTCTACATTTGGGGGTGGACAATGTACGGGCGGATCTGTTGAGCAGGGACATTCCTTCGTCTCGGGATTTCTCTCTCCTTCCCAGTGTGTTCAGCCAGTTGGTGGGTCGTTGGGGCCTACCTGTGGTGGACCTGTTTGCGGACCCGGGGAATGCCAAGGTGGCCCTGTTCTGTTCTCTGGGCCGGTGTCCCGGGGCTCTGGGGGTCGACGGCTTGACTTCTCCTTGGCCTCAGGGTCTTCTGTATGCCTTCCCCCCCTTTCCGCTGCTCCGGGCCTTTCTGGTGCGGGTCCGGAGGGACTGTGCTCAGGTGTTGTTGGTTGCACCCTGTTGGCCTCGGGCGAATTGGTTTCCTCTCCTGACCGGGTTGTGTTGCGACCGGGAGTGGGTCCTTCCGGTGGTTCCGAACCCTTTGGAGTTTCCGGCCCTTCCCCTGTGCTCCGTGCGGAGGTTACACCTGATGACCTGGCAGTTGAGCGGCAGGGCTTAGCTGGGTTGGGGGTTCCGGACCATTTGGCGGTTACTTTACAGGCTTCCAGTAGGTCCTCCACTCTGCTGTCCTATGCTAGGCATTGGTGGGCCTTTTCGGCCTGGTGTGCTGCTAAGGACCTTGATCCCACGGTTGATGACCTCTTTTTGGTGATGCAGTTCCTTCAGGATGGGGCTCATCTGGGGTTGTCGGTGGCTTCTCTGCGGGTGCAGTGGGCGGCTATTCAGGCTTTTAGGGGCTCTTGGCGTAATTTGCGGGATGACGGGGGTCTGATGCCTCGTTTTTTTCAGGGTTTGTTGAATTTGTTTCCCCGCCCTGTCAGGTCGTTCCCTTCGTGGAATTTGCAGCTGGTGTTGGATGTCCTGTCCGGTCCTCCCTTTGAGCCCCTTGAGGGTCTTAAATTGAGACTCTTGACTTTTAAGACTTGTTTTTTGGTAGCCATCACCTCGGCGCGACACTTGGGTGAGTTGGGGGCTTTGTCTTGTAAGTTTCCTTACTGCAAGATCTTTTCGGATCGGGTGGTTTTGGTACCGATTCCGTCCTTTGTCCCTAAGGTCAATTCGGCTTTTCATCTCAGTCAGGAGGTGATTTTGCCTGAATTCTGTCCTGCTCCTTCCTCGGCTGAGGAATCTCGTTTGCACTGTCTGGATGTGCGGCGTGCTTTATTGTGGTACCTGCAGGTTGTGGAGTCCTTCCGGAAGCGGGACTCTTTGTTTGTTAACTTTGGTCCGGCTAAGAAGGGTGTTAAGCCTTCCACTGCTACGCTGAGTCGTTGGATTCGGTCCACGGTCTTGATGGCTTACCATCTTAAAGGGGCGGATCCTCCTGTGGGAGTTCAGGGGTGTTTCACTCGCAGTATGGCGGCTACGGTGGCTGAGTTGCAGGGTACCTCTGTGGTGGAGATCTGTAGGGCTGCGACCTGGTCTTCTCCCTCTACGTTTGTCCGTCACTATCGGATTGCTGGTCTGGAGCGTTTGGATAATGTTCTGGGCCACAGGGTCTTGTCCTCTATGCGGGACCAGGGATGTTGATCTACTGTGTTTGGGGGCACGTTATTAAATTTTGGTGTTCTTTATCACTGAGTTGTCCATCTCTGTTTTCTTCTGCTTGCTATGTCCTCACTTGTGCTGAAGGAAGGCGAGGGAGGGACGAGAGGTAATGCGTCCATTACTATCGATAATGGCATTACTCCTAGTCCTGCCCCCTCGCCTTCCTTCAAAGACCCTCCCTCCCTCCCGGTGCGGTACATCTGAGCGGTAGCTCGGCTTGTTTACGTACAGGTGGAAGTGGGGGCGGGCAGAGTTTTTATGGACTGGGGGTAGGTCTGGGTGGGAGGCGGGGCCTCACTTGTGCTGAAGGAAGGCAGGGAGCAGGACTAGGAGTAATGCCATTATCGATAGTAATGGACGCATTCCACCAAATCAGCATGTAATAGTCTAATGAGTTATTATAAAATGGATTGTAAATATCATAATCTTCTGAGGATAATATAGAAAACAATGAAATGTTTATCTTTGTATACAGTTTTGTTGTGTGTATCTAATTATCAGTAAGTTTCCGTGCTTTCTTTTCCACCCTGACCATATCATTGCTATTACATTGATTACTAAGATGAGTTCGAGTTCTCCGACGATAAGCGAGGCGGAAATAAACGTAGGACTGCTATCACAGGCCACTGAGTGATCAGTAGATTTCCGGTTACTGTGGGTTTTTAAGTATCAACATTTAATGTCATTCAGTAGATGTCCTTGTTTTCTCTGCACCCCGTTTCTCATGGAAGTAGATTTAAATGCTGACCGTTTAATGAAGAGTTCACAAAGAAGCATGCTGTCACTTAATGCAAGTAAAAAAAAAATCTTCTCGTTGCAGGGCTCACAGTGGCATTGTTAGCACAAACGTTTCCATTATATAGCGTCTTCTCCCTTTTTTTCGCTTCAGTTGTGTATCTGTTTCTCGGAACGTCGGGACATGTAGCTATAGGTAAGCAACTACAATTTCTTTGTGGGAATATATCCTCTATGCCTGGTGTATGCATTGACAAAATTGTAAATAGTGTAGAAAATCTCCCTTCTACTCTATACTAGACGCACATCCTATTTCCTTAAATGCTAAATTAGTCAAAAGAGTCGTGTTCGTAGTAGTTTATGAGTGTTTGCCTAAAAATATATATTGACACCAAGCAATATTTTATGTGACAGTAGTGCTGCAGGCTAAGCTAGAGCTGTGTTAGATTCCCCTTTATAATAACCTTGAAAATCAAAGCAGATTAAAACCGTGTAAGTAAAATGGTTTGTGGAGGTCTAGAAAACTATGAAAGTATGTGATGCAGCGTGTCAGAAGTTTGTTCGACTCCTGTTAAGAGTGTACAATAATTTGAGACTCATCATTGGTTGTGGAATATTATTTCTAAGAATGACATGGGAACTGAACGTTCCATACTTCAGTGAAATTACACTGAACTTTAAAACTAAATTGGAACTTACCTGACAACTGTTTAAAAGCCTTTCGGCCACTTAATGAGTTACTGCATTGGGGTCCTCTTGCTGCCAAGTCAGCCACCCCTAATGGCCGCATCTACCAACAAGAGAGTAAACAAATTCTCCAAAACGTTTTTTTTAATTGCGAAAACTAGCTCCGTTCCCCAACCTTGTACCAACTCTCTGACACTTATTTGCAGATTCAGCCTCCTTACAAGCATTGGTAAAGTCAGTAAGCATGGCTTACAGCTGAAAGTGCCTGTATGCTTTCATCCATGCAGTCAACCGTCCATCCATCCATGCAGTCAGTCATTCGTCTATGAATTCAATCACTCATTCTTGCACTGATGTGTCTATTCATCACATTGTGGAGTGGGTGTATAACAATATTCACATAAGGTATACCAACTCATAAGAAGGCTGTTGGTGCCAGTCCACAAACTACCTATGCAAATTTAAAAACCTCCAGCTTTTTTTGGAGCTTTAGAGTGAACTAGAGCGCTTGACGTCCAATGGAAGGGAGTTCTTGACAGAAAATGCATGGCTCTTTTGAGTAGTAAGATTGAATCTAGCTTTCACTACTGTGTCCTGCTTTGTAGGCTATACATGGAGGCTTGTTGATAGATTTTAGAGTCTAGATAGCTGTGAGGGCCCTGTGATGTCAATCAATCAATCAAACAGGACTTAAAGCACAGCAAATCGCCCGTGAGGGTATCCAGGTCCTGAGAACCCTGCTGCTAGGGAGGGATCAGTTGAATAGCTAGATCTTGAGTCCTTTCCTGAAATCCAACTGAAAGGGTGAAGTCCGAAGGTGAAGGGGGAGGTCATTCCAGGCCTTCGCAGTGAGGTAGGAAAAGGAGCGTCCTCCACTATTGCTTTGGCTGAACGTGGACGAGGAAGAGGGAGGTGTAGCGCATGTGTCGGGAGGGTTGGTGAAAGTTCAGGTGGGGGTTGATGTATGCTGGGCCTTGGCTGTTTAGGGCTATGTAGGTGGGGATCAACATCTTGAACTGACCTCTTCTGAAGGGGGAGCTAGTGGAGCTTCCTGAGGTAGGGGGTGATGTGGGTTCACTTTGGGAGGTTGAGGATGAGTCTGGCCCCTGAATTCTGTATGGTCTGCAGTCTCTTCAGGGGGTGCGAGGTGATTCCTACGTAGAGTGTGTTGCCATAGTCCAGCCAACTGGTGACTAGGGCTTGAGTGACAGTTTGTATGGTGTTGTCGGGGAGCCATTTGAAGATTTTACGGAGCATGCAAAGAGTGAGGATGCAGACGGAGGTGACTGAGTTGATGTAAGCTTTTGTAAATCACAATCTTGACTCATTCTTGCATTCATCACTCGCTCATCCATAATACCCACACACTCAGACTCCCCAATCAATGAAGATGTACTTTCAGTTATCAGTCAGACCTATTGGGTTTGCTGCTAATTAGAGAGGGTGTGTCAACACTTCTGATGGTGTCTGACTGCTTGTCTCCGAGGGGTGTGGTATTGCTGTCACCGAGTGTGCAAATGCTTCTCTATGAGGAATATTAGAGATCTGTTGGTAGTGTGTAACTGCTGATCTAGGTGTGCGATGGCTCTCGCAGTAGTGTAAAACTGCTAGTGTGTGAGAGATATGAGAGTGCTATCAGTAGTGCCAGACTGCTTCTCTGTGAGGGACGTGAGTACTGTCAGAAGTGTGTTGTCAAATCCCGCTCAGAGGGACTACAGGGTTGACGGGCTTCGGGCCCCAACAGTAGTTGTTGACAATTTATGTTTCTGACCATGCCCACATAAGCCCATTAGTCACTATGCAAAGGCTAATCCCTAAACAAATAAGTTAGAGACTCATTTCAGACTTCTTAAACGGCGAATCCAATGGAAAAAAGGATTAATCAGCTCAGTGTACCAAAGCAAGAAAAAGAACTGGAAAATAATATAGAGGATTGTGAAGTCCAACACTACCCACTGGGGGATATATTTAGAGGACGATTCTCATTCCTCCTTCTCCATAGACACCACCGTCACATTTGAGCTCTGAATGAAACCTTGCGGTTTTGCTGACTCCTACGGGTGGGACGAAGGTGTATGATGGAAAATCAGGGAGTTGGTTACATAGAAGACCAGCACAGCTATACACATATTCCATCTGGTGCAAATCTCGTCTCACTCTAAGGCTGCCACTTCACCTGTGTCTTGACCCTCGACGAACCACTAGTACACTGGTGAGAATGCCATTTTCCCATCCCTGTCCTGGTCAAAGCAGAAAGGGGCAGAGTCTGGTTTTCGGAAAAAGCAGCACTTTCCAGCCAACATACCCTCCGACCGAGTCAGGAGTCCCAAAACCCCAAACATGAAAGGAATTTAACTTAGTAGGATCTTCATTGATAGTCATAAATGTTAAAATAATTCCCCCCAATGCGCGGAGACTCCAGACCAGTACATCATTAACTTTTATGACGATTTTTCAGTAGAAAGATTGAAGTGTAAAATGTCTGTAGGTTGCACAGCACCTTCCAAAAGCCTAGCATGTGAAAGGTCTTCTAAATTGTAGACTTTTTGTAATACCAAAAAACACCCTTCTCATTGCAGCACATGTGGTTTAATCTGCCTCCTAATAGGCATACAGTAAAAGAGTTAAATAAACACATGTTGTCCATTTAAGGCTTTATGAGCTTCCACTACCCATGATGCCTTGTACTGTCAGTTGACTCATAGAGTCAGTTCTTTTTTCCGGCTTGTGTGGATGGGATCCTAGGGACACTCTGTACATCTATTTCTCAGAGAATTTTCCTTCAGAAATTATCTTTCGCTCAATGTTTGTAACATCTAGATTTAGGGTAAAGATTTTTTCTTGGACTTCTTCTGGGTTTTCCTGTAAGAAGCCCATCCCTTTTTGTTGAGTGCCCCACATGTGGGAGGGCGAAAGCTGACTAAGACCCACATAAAGTGAAAGTAGTGTGTCTGCCTTCTTATTCTGTGAAGGAATGTGAATTTGTCAGAAAGATGTCTTAAAGGACTTCAAAGGACAGTGAAGGAAGCTGAAAGACCTGAGTTCAAAGAAGAAAAGGAGATCTAAAAGGCCCTACAGGGAACGCTCTGGTTTCGCTGGTAAGGTGCCGAAATCTCCAGAGTTGATTCAGTCTATTCATTCAACATCCCTGTAACATTTCGCTGCAGCACCTCCGGTGTCATGGTACATTTCGATGTAGCTTACATCAATGTTAAGATTGTGAACGTCAACATTCTCTCATAGATACCTATGAAGAGGTTGATGTAATCACCTACTACAGATCCATCTCTGCAGCCTTTATGGCCTCCTCAATTTGTCATCCCGGCTGAGAACCCTCTACAGACTACTCTACAACATTTTTAATTTGCCACATCTTCCCAGGATAGTGTCACGTCAATGTCAAGGTAACCTGTTAAAATAAATCCCATTGTTACCTAGTCATTCTTCAAGCCATCATACCCCTCCTCAAGTGCCTCTTTCTCACTGGGGAGTACCACATAATCCACACAGTCTCAACAAATGCAGATAACACAGATCACCAGCAGTGTTACCTTTTGTATCCCGTTCACCTAATGGGGACTCCATGTCCTCATATACACCCACATCGTCTACAGCATTTTTGTCATGGGTTTCTCCAATGGACGACATCACTTTCCAGGCCCGGTTCTAGCGGGTGGGCCAGGCCCACCCAAACATGAGCCTGGCCCACCCAAGCATGAGCCTTGGCCCTGGCAGTGACGTCACGAAGGCCAGTAGTAAATGGCCACTTTCATTGAAAACGTTCCTCCGAACGTTGTTTTTCTTCCTTTTCTGGGAGTTGCGTGATTGGGCCTGGGCTCTTTCTCACAGGCACCCCCAATCACGCATCTCCTTTTAGAAAGGTGTGCTGTGTCCCTGCCCGCTCGTGCAGGTAAAATAGGGGCATATTAAAGGGGACAAATCCTCTCTTTGATACTGGGTAACGTTGCTAAAAAGAGTTTGTTTGGGCAGATATACATTTTTATCAGTAAAGTCAATCCCTAACCACTGGGGTATGCTTTAAATCCTGAGTTTGTGCTTCTCCAGACCAAACCCTCTTAAAATATACTGCCCGCCAGTATGGATGACACGTGATTTCTACACCTTGTAATCCTCATTGGCTTATGTGACATTCCCTGTAGATAGATTTACATATTTGAATGATTGATTGTCTCTGTATAATGTGTGCATGATGTAAAGTACTCTGACACCCTACACTGATATGAGTAACGCTATACAACAAATTAAATGCATATGAGTGGCTCCGGAGAGATGAGGGGCGCTGGTGGAGGGTGGTAGTGAGGGTGTCCGAGAAGGAGGTCAACAGGGGGAGGGGCTACTGAGAGATGAGAAGCACTGGAGGAGGGTGGCAGTGAGGGAATCTGAGGAGGAGGTCAATAGGGGGAGGGGCTATGGAGAGATGAGGGGCACTGGAGGAGGGTGGTAGTGAGGGAGTCTGAGAAGGAGGTCAATACAGGGGGGGCTACAAAGAGATGAGGGGTGCTGGTGGAGGGTGGCAGTGAGGGAGTCCGAGAAGGAGGTCAATAGGGGGCTACGGAGAGATGAGGGGTGCTGGTGGAGGGTAGCAGTGAGGGAATCTGAGGAGGAGGTCAATAGGGGGAGGGACTATGGAGAGATGAGGGGCACTGGAGGAGGGTGGCAGTGAGGGAGTCCGAGAAGGAGGTCAATAGGGGGCTACGGAGAGATGAGAGGCGCTGGTTGAGGGTGGTAGTGAGGGAGTCCGAGAAAGAGGTCAATATAGGGCGGGGCTACGGAGAGATGAGGGGCGCTGGTGGAGGGTGGCAGTGATGGAATCCGAGGAGGAGGTCAATAGGGGGGGCTACGGAGAGATGAGGGGCACTGGTGGAGGGTGGCAGTGAGGGAATCCGAGGAGGAGGTCATGAGGAAGAGCCCAAGAAGAGTCACTTGCCTGATACTCCCACCTCAGAAACCTCCTCGTCCCATCAAAGTGACATTACATGGCACTTTTTGAGAGTGATAACATTTAAGAAAGAGATTTGGAAAGAAAAGAATGGGTTTTACTGGGCCCTTGTAAGAGTAAGGAGAGATAAAGGAGGGCCCTGAAGCAGGCCTGGCTAGATATATAAGTGACAAATCTGGCCCGCAGTGGCCCACCCGAATGCATCCTTGGCCCACCCAAATAAAAATTCCTGGAGCCGGGCCTGTCACTTTCCAAGATGATCTTGCAAGAGGGCCTTTAAAATTGAACCTGGTGTAGGCACCACAGGCAAGAGTGTCTGTAGCCATGTTAATGCTTCAACCAAGGAATCACCAAGGCCTTGTCATGACTTGTCTGCTCCCGACCGTGTATGCAGTCGGGGCGGAGCCTGAGCAAAATAAAACCTGCCGGCACGGGCGGAAGAGCTCTTCGCGTTCTAGACGATGCATGCGTCCTCCGCCCTCGTATGAGCACCCACCTGCTTCCGGGTCACCAGCAGCTCCTGTGGAGGTTCAGGAAACCTTGTTCTGTAATACTGCAGCATTGCCTGCAAATCCTTAACTAGTGATATGGGCATCAGTACTTCATCCTGTCTGGGCTGAGGATCCGTATGGTAATGATAGTGTTCATAATGCCGCCTATGCGGGGTAGAAGTAGCCTTCCTTCCATGTCTCTCAGGGTTTTAGAGGAGAGCGTATGACAAATCTTGAACTCCTTTACCTGATGTTGAGGGTAGAGGCAATAGAGACAGCCTCTGTGTGGATCATCCACATGAAACCTTTTCTTCCCACAAGACTTGCAGGATCTGAAGAGGCCCTTCTTAGAAGTCACAGACATAGTAGTTGCTGAAAAGTTGAGTTATACTAGGAAGAACACTGAGCTGAGCTCCAGGTGGGGATTCACTTTCCACTTGAAGATCTTTTGGAGCAGACTGAGAAGCAACCAGGAGCAAGAGACTGCAGGAATGAGAATGCTGGAGCCAAAGGAAATACAGGATGCGGGAGCTATCGTCGTGAAAACCCAACGTGGGAGCACCCACTTGCACCACCTCAGCCTGCTTCTCCTGCCACACCAAGGAATATCCCTCCACTGATAATGCCCAGGATGACACCTGCCTCAAATAGAGCAGCACCTCAAGAGAGGACCAAATGTCTTCTGAAGAGGAAAGGGAGGAAGGCGGGATCTCTGACCCTCAACATCCACGGGACGAATGGGATGTCTACCTTGTCCCTACTCCGTTTCCTCAACCAGCTCATCCTTCAGACTCTCACCCAGAGGATATCAGAGGTTTTCATAACCTGATGGACAGAGCTGCAGCACAATTCCATCTTCTAACTTCTGTTAAGCAGTCTAACTGCTTTCTTTATGATTTTAAGGAGCAAGCCAGAAAGTCTTCTAGGGCCATCGCCATTATAGATGAGGGAATTGAGATCATGAAGAACCCGTCTACAGTAGCGGCAGTACCACCTCGCTTGGACAAAAAATACAAAGCTGCGGAAGAGTTCCCTGCTTGCCTAACGAGTCATCCCAAACCTGACTGTCATCTCAGAAGCGGCGCAAAGACACCCCAAGAACCCTTCTGCTCCCATCTCCGCGCCACCAGAAAAAGAAGGCAGGCGCTTGGAGAACACAGGGAAGAGATTCTCCATTATGTCTGCCATCACAGTTTGAGCAGCCAACTTGATAGCGATCCTGGGGCATTATGACCGCCAGATGTGGTCAGATGTCAGCAGTCTACTCGATTTGGTCCCTGAAGACAAGAAGGTGGAAGCAGAAAAGATCCTCCAGGAAGGCGAGTGCACTTCTTCGGAAATTGTAGATTGTGCACTCGACATCGCCCACACAGGTTTCCGTCAATTGGCCGTAGCAGCGGTCTTGAGACACCAGGGATGGCTGAAGGCTATCTCTTTCAGGCCGGCGGTCCAATCAAAGATGTTGGACATGGCCTATGACGGCAAGGCTTTATTCGGGAAGGATATTGATGATGCCATATTGGCTATAAAACAGACACTGACACCGCTAGGTCTCTTGGTAATCTCCAATTTAAGAAGTCGCCCTTTTGGGGGGCTAGAGGGAGAGGTTTCTCCACATACAGAGGGGGTTATCAATGACCTCAGCACTACCAATCTCAATCTAAATATTGGCCAGCCTACCATCAAGCCTACATCAGCCACCCTCAACAGCCAATAACAAGCAAGACTTGCGCCGGAAGCAACCCCCACCAGGGTTACCATGCAGGTCGCAAACAGTGACCTGGACCAGGTACTGGCTACATTTACTCCTTTCACCCATGTGAGCTCGAATATTTCCAACTACCTTCCCCAATGGAAGGAGATAACATCGGACAAGGGGGTGTTCCCTTTAGTAAATTACGGACATTAACCGGAATTTTTTGCAGAGACTACCAAACCTACATCCGAATGGTGCGCACCCACATCGTCTTTACTTACTGAGGAAAGAATCCCTAATGATGCTGGCCAAGGGTGCGATAGAAAAAGTTACTTGCTCTCAAAAGGGCATGGGATTCTACTCCTGTTTTTTCCTTGTACAAATTTCTGTACAAACAATCTTTCCATATGATTACTCTCTCTGACATTCTCCACCTGTTGAACAGCGGAGATTACATAAACTCCTTAGATTTACAAGATGTGTACTTCTACATTCCCATACATCTCAAGCGCCGCAAGTATCTTCGCTTCACCGTAGCCAATACCCATTACCAATTCAGGGTCTTTCCCTTCAGCCTCAAGCCCGCTCCACAGATTTTTGCCAAATGTCTCGCCCTGGGAGCAGCCACACTCCGCAAACATGGTCATCCGGTATTCCCCTACCTAGACAACTGGCTGCTCAAAGCCTCAACACCGCAGCAAGCTTCCAAAGCTGCCACAGCCTGCCTTTTACTGTTTCACCAGTTAGTACTCACAGAAAATTTCCAAAAATCCTTGATCATTCAAAGTCAAACAATAATGTTTTTGGGAACCAACCTCAATACAAACAGAAACAAGGCCTATCTATTGTAAGACAGGCAACTAAGATTATCAAGCCTGGCTCTTAAGATCTCTAAAAGAAAGTTTGTCTCAGTGTGGCTGTTCAAGTCGCTCCTGGACATGATCTCCTCTGCAATAAACCTAGTCCTGCTGGCACGACTAAAAATTAGACAACTGCAAGAGGAGCCTCAGATGCAATGGATCCAATTAGAAGGCTCCTTCGAAGACTTGCTCACAATTACCCTAAGAATACGAGAATTACTAGCATGGTGGTCTCACATATCTCATCCCTCACAAGACCTCACATTCCTGACTTCAGTACCAGATTTCGTCATAATGACCGATGCCTCCTTGGAGTGCTGGGGTTGCCATTCGCAGGACCTGCAAATCCAGGGTAAATGGTCAGTGCTCCAAAAAGCAGTGCACATCAATCGCCTGGAACTGAAAACAATCTCTCTAATTCTACAAGCTTTTCTGCCACGGATAGCAGGAGCCTCTGTGCTGGTCCGTACAGACAATACAACATTTTTCCACATGATATGGAGCTGCCCGGCACTCCAGCATTACTGGGGAAACATGCTTACCTGTCTTAATGGTGTCAGTGGGGGGAATTTGAATTTATCTGCCAAGTGGTGCCTCCTTAATGTTTGGGAGGAAACCCACCTGGCCCGAATGGATCGGCTGTAGTTTACGCTAGGATTCATGGTGGCCAAGCGAAATATAGCACACATGTGGAGGTCTGACTTGAGTCCGAGTTTGGAGGACTGGAAGAGTGACATGAATTGGTGTATGTAGGCTGAGAGAGTGGTTTACGAGGGCTGAGGTTGTCTGTCTAAGTGGACTAAAATATGGGGAAAGTGGAACACATGTAGGGGGGAATTGTGTGAACCTGTTAGGGCTGTAACTCATGGAATTCTGTCGCTAGCGGGACCTTGATTCTGATGTTCAAATGTGGAGGATTGATGATATAATGGTCTATTGCCTTGTTTTTGCAATGTTGAATGTTGAACAGATGTCTCTGTATGTCTGTGTTTTTGCCTTATGTACCGGATTGTCACCAGTCACTGTATGACTTGTTGTCGTGTTTTTGCAATAAAAAGATGTGTAAAAAAATGTTTAAATATTTTTTTTTTTAAAAGACGGTCAATCAACAGGTCATGATTGACCGTGTCGAATGCTGCCGAGAGATTTAATAAAAAGAAAGCAGCCTTACCTCCCATGTCGATTGAGGCTCTTAGACCATCTGAGACAACAATCAGTGCCTACTCATTATGTGCCTACACCTGAATCCAAGTTGTGTGGAATCAAGTAGGTTGTTGGCATTTATCAAAGAGGCCAGTTCAAGGTTAATAGTCTTTTCCATTATTTTAGCCGGGAATAGAAGACGTGAGATGGGTCTATAGCTACTAGGAGGGTTAAGATTTGATATTTTCAAAACCGGGAGGATGGAAGCTCTTTTCCAATCTCTAGGGAAGTAGCCAAGATTGATCATAACATTAAAGATATTAACCAAATGGGAACTTACCTGGGAGACAGACGGGTCCAGAGGGGAAGCTGATTTGATAGAATTGGCAAAGCATACAACCTGATCGGTGCTAAGCAAAGAGAAAGAGCACAATATTTCTGAACTAATAGGCAAGATATTATCATTCTGAGATTCTGAGGCTTAGGGCGTATTTGTTGCAGAGGTATTGTAATTCTATAACAGTGTGGAAATACATCATAATAGACAGGTATGTGCTAAATATTATGTTTCGTGGATATTCTCTGCATTTCAAGACCACAGCACCACCATTTCCTCTAAAACCAATATTGAAGCACCAAATTTCCATCCTGAGGCATGAAACTATTCTCATTTCTTACAAAATGTGTGGTAGACCCGGTGCCACCTCATCATAAAGGTCAACGGATATACTCCAAGTACTTTCGGATTGAAATTAAAGGTTTAAAGTAAGAGTACAGGCCAATTTTAGTTCTTCAAGTCACAGTCAAATTAGTCAAGAAAGAGAAATATCAAATGCTTGCCCAGCACCAGATTTATCAGTGTATGAGACTGAACAAGTGGATGTTTGCAATACTTTTGTAAAGTGCATGCTTCCTCATTGCTGTAGTGAGACATCTAAGAAAGTACCTGAGGCTTCTCTTCCAGGGGATCCTCATCAATAGTCATAAGCACATGAATATTCCCGCCCATGCGCGGGACCCCGGAAACACATTACATATATGTGAAAACCATATATGTAGCTCTATATATATATATCCATATATATATATAAAAAAACACACAATGTAGCCTCCCATAAACATGCTGAGCAATGTTGCAAGGAATTCTCTTGCACATAAACATATTCCAATAACGCAGGGAGAAATAAACTTTTGAAAACTGCTTTAATACATAGCAGACAACACAATCCTGCAAGGAATAATGAAGAAAACATTGCCAGCACATAGGCTGCATTGTGGAAACATTAGTGTAGAAAGCTGAAAAGCTAACCCACATAAACACTCAGATAAACTGGCACCGTGCCTTTAAGGCAGCCATGACCCCTAGCTTCCCATCATGCCTCAGGGGTGACAGTTAGGTCAGTTGTTCTTTCCGGCTCCTTCTGTCAGGACCCTGGTTACTTCAGCTCTACCTCTCTTTCTGATTTTCTGTCAGAAAACTCTTCAATTTTTGATAAAAGCTCTTACTTCGACATCTTTTTGGTGTTAAAGTATTTTCTACTGTTTTTTTTAGAGAGTTGAGCATTATTTTACAACAGAATGCCCTCTATTTTTGACTCTTGTCCTTCCTGTGGCAAGAAGAAGGCCAAATCAGACTTCCACCCTGTCTGTATTCTATGCCTTCCTTCTGAGCATAATCCTAAATCCTGCCAGCATTGCAAGCTGCTGTCCAACAGAACTTTAAAGGACAGAGAAAGGATTCGTCTCACATGGATTAGCTGAGAAGAGAAAATCACCTTCTAAAGACAAGACTCCGATGAAGAAGAGGAAAGAGAGCTTATCTACAAGTAAGATTCCAGTATGCTCTCCATCGGCGTCGGGCTCGGCGCCTCAATTCCCTTCATCGGCAGCAAAAACGTCGACGAGAAGACCATCGACGGCGGGCTCGCCGTCGAGAGAACACCGGTCGTCGTCGAAGAAAGGTACGTCGAATCCTCCGCCGTCGTCAACCGGGCGACGATCGGCGTCGAGGAGTCGCTCTCCGTTGGTGCGGGCTCGCCCAGCGTCGAGAGACAGATTTCCGTCGTCGCCGTCGATGCGGCGTTCGACGTCGAGACAGGCTCCGCCGTCGCAGGGTCTCCAGCGTTCGGCGTCGAAGCAAGGATCTCAGTCGACGTCACCCAGACGGCAGTCGACGTCGAGACACACCTCGTCACCTGAGGATAGACACTCATCGCCTCCGCCGTCGCCTAGAAGGCGTTCGACGTCGAAGGCAAGATCCTCTCCGACGGCGAGGTATTCGGCGTCAATACCAAAGGTAAAATATACCAGACGTCGTTCGACGTCGAGACGGCGGTCTCCGTCGACGGCGAGAAGGTCAGCGTCGAGAGAAAGATCGACGTTGAGACGGCGGTCTCCGTCGACGGCGAGAAGATCAACGTCGAGAGAAAGATCGACGTCGAGAAGGTTTTCTCCGTCTACCCGTTCATCGTTGAGGTCTCCACGCTCAACGTCGAAGGCGAGGTCTAGGCACACTGAGAGGTCGACGTCGAAGAGAATTTCACCAGTGATGGTGACACAGAGCAGGTCGACGTCGAGACACACCCCATCGACGTCACATCGCTCATCCAGACGCTGATCACGCTCCAGAAGCTGCAGAGAGTCCTCTCACTCCATCCGGAGCTCACCCCAGACGGTTGCGTCATCACGCAGTGCTTCTGTTCACTCACAGGAGCCTACAAAAGCACCGCCAGGAGGTTCTCCAAGGAGACAGCACTCTCCTTCCATCCATCTCTCTCCCAGATGGCTTCAACCACTACATCATTGGCAGACGGGGTCCACAGGTCACGCTCAACGACCTACGACCTACTCCAGTCCGCAGCACAGATCACCATTACAGCGTCTTGTGCAGGAAGTGGACAAATCACCCACCACTCGGGCCAGGGAACACCGAGGCAGATCCCCTGAACGCAGGTCGTCTCAGGGACATCGCAAGAGGCGGCGTACACCATCTTGGTCTTCCTCTTCGACACATTCATCCAAAAGGGATTACTCACCTACCCTGACGGATAGTCCTCCCTCCAGAGTGTCGCCTATTGATGATGTGAACACTTTCCATGATGATCTCAACAGAGGGGCTCAGAAGCTGGGCATCACCATGTCAGCTCCTCAGACAACCAAGTCCATCATTTTTGAGACTCTCCACCAAAGGTCTGCGACTAGACCATTACTTCCTTTGGTCCCAGGCATCATCGAGCCGGTAATGGATCTCTTCCTTACACCAGCATCGACTAAAGCAGCTCCAGCTCGGATTATTAAAAAATACAAGCCAGCTGCATCGGATCCTCTTTTCCTTAGATCAGATCCACCTCCGGACTCTGTTATAATTGCAGCAGCGAAAAAGACGCATGCGGTTGCATCTTCCTCCTCCGCTCCTCCGGATAAAGAGAGTAGAGCACAAGACTCTTGGGGACGGAAGGCTTGTGGTTCTGCAGCGTCTTCTCTGCAAGTGTCCAACGCTGCGGCTCTGCTTGGTCGTTATGACAGATCATTATGGGACTCACTGGAGCGCTTCAAGGACAGGCTCCCAAAGGAGGATCAGCAGGACTTTTCTGAAATCCTTCACGAAGGTGCTCTGGTTGCTAATCAGGTAATCAGCACTGCAGCAGATGGTGCGTCCCTGGCGGCTCACTCGTATGCACATGGCATCTGTGCACGACGATCTTCCTGGCTGCGCCTCACAGCGTTAAAACTAGAAGCACAACAACGCATCCTGAATCTCCCTTTTTCTGGCACTTCACTGTTTGGTGCTCACACAGACGAAGAAATGGCGAGGATGAAGGCCGAGTTGGACACCTTAAAGGCGGTGGGCCTAGAAAAGAAAAAGGAGTTTAGGAAGAGGTACCGGACCTACAATCGGAAAAGTTACCAGCAGAGGGTTCAAACCCCTCAATGGTCACAAAACAAACAGGGCAAATCCCAGTATCAAGGCCGCCGTTCCTCGAGAGGAAGAGGAGGACATCAACAGCAGTCCTCCTCTACATCAAAAACTCCAGGGAAGCAATGAGTCTCTGCTTCCTCTAGCACCGTTGCACACTCCAGTGGGAGGAAGTATCTCAAGTTACATTCAAGAGTGGCGCAACATAACCAAAGATCAGTGGGTGCTAAATATACTAAAAATGGGTACACACTACGTTTTTGGACGTCCCCAAGAGACATTCCTCCTGTGAAATCTCGTCATCTACATATAGACCTCCTGCGTCAGGAAGTGTTGACCCTTCTCAAAAAACAAGCAATAGAAGAGGTCCCTCAAGTGCAGAGAGGAAAGGGAGTGTACTCACGATACTTCCTTGTTCAGAAAAAGATCAACTGAACAAGTTCAGACCAATTCTGGACCTACGTTCTCTGAACAAGTCCATCAAAAAGGAAAAGTTTCGGATGTTGGCGCTCCACCAAATATTTCCACATCTAAGGAAAGGCGATTGGATGTGTTCGGTGGATCTACAAGATGCGTATTTTCACATCCTAATCACAGCACGACATCGCAAGTTCTTGCGATTCACGGTGGGAACAAGACATTACCAGTTCAAAGTCTTACCCTTCGGCCTAAAATCAGCTCTGAGGGTATTCACCAAGTGCATGGCAGTGGTAGCGGCAGCATTACATCGCCAAGGCCTGTTCGTATATCCATACCTGGACGACTGGCTGCTGAAGGGATCCTCTCCTCAAATGGTGCAGGAACATCTTCGTGCCTGCCTAGATCTACTTCAGCGCTTAGGCGTGCATGTCAACCTGGACAAGTCGATCCTTCGCCCAACTCAATCACTCCACTATCTGGGCGCCAACCTCAACTCCGACCTCGGAAAAGTGTTTCCTTCGGAGGAGAGATTGTCATCAATGAAAGACAAGGGCAACATCATCCTTCAGGCTTATCAGCCATCAGTAAGACAGGTGGCTTCTCTACTGGGGTCGATGGCCTCGTGCATTTTTCTCATACCCAACGCCAGATTGAGGATGAGACCGTTACAACAAGATCTCGAGGACAAATGGAATCAATCCTCGGGTCAGTGGAACGACCGGATTGTCCTCTCTCCTGCAGCAAAGAAGTCCATTCTCTGGTGGCTGCAACCACAGAACCTACTGGTGGGAGTTCCTTTTCATCAACCTCTGCCAGAACAATCTCTGATCACGGATGCTTCACTTCAGGGCTGGGCTGGGGAGCGCATCTGGGTCATCTGCAAACTCAGGGCAGATGGACCAGCAGAGAACAGACATATCACATCAATATGCTGGAACTGCGGGCAGTTCATTTAGCCCTCAAAGCTTTTCAACCGTCAATTCAGATCGGATCGATCCTAGTGCAAACGGACAATACAACCACCATGTATTACTTGAACAAACAAGGTGGAACTCGCTCTCGCCCTCTGTCTCTCGAATCCCAGGCAATCTGGCACTGGCTGCTAGCCAGGAACCTATCGATCACGGCAATACATCTGCCGGGAGAGCAGAACGTGCGAGCAGACGCCCTCAGTCGTCACTTCCAAGAGCAAGAAGACTGGGTGCTCAACGACGAAGTGGTGGCAGAAATCTTTCATCAATGGGGTCATCCTTCCATCGACCTTTTGCAGACGATCAAAACAGAAAATGCCACGCCTTCGCATCCAGGTTTTACCGACCAGGAACGAGAGGGAATGCTCTTTTGATAGAGTGGTCAGGGACGTTTGCATACGCCTTTCCACCCCTCCCTCTAATTCCGAAGGTGGTGGCCAAACTTCTGCGATCCAGAATGAGGATGATACTCATAGCACCGGACTGGCCTCGCCAATGGTGGTATCCGGACCTTTGCAACTCTCGGTTCGCCCTCATCGGAGACTTCCGTGCAGGCCGGACCTTCTCACCAATATGGGAGGGAAAATTCTGCACCCCAGCCTTCCCTCGCTCAGCTTGACAGCATGGCTCCTGAAGTCCTGCAGTACGGACATTTGAACCTCCCTCAGGACTGCATGGACATTTTAAGGGAGTCAAGGAGACCTTCCACAAGATCCTCATACTCTCTAAAGTGGAAGAGGTTTTACTTGTGGTGTATCAGTAATGATTGGAGTCCAATTAACGGGCAAGAGGAGGTAATCTTGCCGTATTTGCTATATTTGGCCAAATCTGGTTTGAAATATTCTTCCATTAAAGTGCATTTGGCGGCTATCACAGCATATCGTAAATCACCTAACCAGCCTTCTTTCTTTCAGCTTCAGGTGGTCAAGGACTTCCTACAGGGGTTGAAAAAGGTTTATCCCCCTGTTCGACCTCCTTCTCCTCCTTGGGAGTTGAATTTGGTATTGTCTAAATTGATGGGACCTCCATTTGAACCCATTCATAAGTCTACATTGCAACACCTTTCTTGGAAAGTAGCTTTTCTAGTAGCAATTACATCAGCACGCAGAGTGAGTGAGATACAAGCACTCTGTTCTAAAGAACCCTATACGGTCTTCCACCATAATAGGGTGGTTATGCGAACTCACCCTTCCTTCCTACCTAAGGTTGTGTCAGAGTTCCATGTTAATCAGACAATTTCTCTACCCTCTTTCTTTCCCAATCCATCCACACCAGCGGAAAGGTCTCTTCATTCGCTAGACCTCAAGAGGGTTCTCAAATTCTATTTGGATGCAACGAAATCCATTAGAAAAGCAGATCAATTGTTTATAAACTATGGTTCTGTAAGAAAAGGCTTCCCAACTTCTAAAAGATCCATTTCAAGATGGATAGTATCTTGTATAAAGTTGGCGTACCAGATTGCAAATAAGCCTCTGTTTGTCTCCCCTAAAGCTCATTCTACTAGGGGTAAGGCTGCTACGATTGCATTCTTACATAATGTACCGATGGCCGAGATTTGCAAGGCGGCAACTTGGAAATCGGTCCATACATTTACCAGACATTACTGTCTGGATTCTGACTCCAGAGCAGATACACAAGTGGGCCAGGCCTCCTTGAGGAATCTGTTCCAATGCTAACCTATTGGAGTCTGTATAGGCCTTATGGCATCTATGTTTCTCTTCCAGGGGATACTCATCAATAGTCATAAGCACTGAATAGTCCCGCCCACGTGCGGGGACCCCGGAGCAGTAGCCAATAATATGCATATACCTACATATATATCCATAAACACATATAAGTAAATATATATATAGGTGATATGCATAAAACAAACATATATGCAGCCTGATATTATCTACTAGGCTCAGAAAACCTGCCTCATTGCATGTAAAACCTTTTAAATTTGAACAACAAATAAACATACCCCATGATATAATCATGATTAAAGCAAGTAAACCACTTTAGTTTGCTTTGAAACAACACAACCTTTATTTTCAAAGGTAAAAGGGGTAAGACCATAGAGGCAGGTCAGCCTAGAGAGGCTGCATATAGAACAGTTAGGAAAAACTGGCGCCGTGCCTTTAAGACCTCTTGGAACCCTCAGGCTCCCATCATGCACTACAGGTGACAGTTAGGTCAGTTCTTTTTCCGGCTCCTATGAGGACCCTGGAGTTTGAGCTCCCCAGTTAGTGGTTTTTTATCACTAATTCTGGTTTTGAGTGGAATATTTTTGTTTCACTCGACGTCTTTACTGACTAGCTGTTAGATTCAGCTGTTTTTTCCCCAAAATTTTTCACTTTTTTCCCTGTCAAAATGCCGGCCTTATTTATTAAGTGCCCGGCCTGTGGAAAGAAGATGTCCAAATCGGACCCACACTCGGTCTGTATTGCTTGTCTCCCTTCATCACACAAGCCAGACCAGTGTTACCATTGCAGCAAGTTTTCATGAAGAACCCTTAAGGAAAGGGAGAAGATAAAGCTGCACTCTATGCTGGAGAGAGGAAGTAAGGCAAGTGCTAAAGGAGAAGCAAGAAAGCCCTCCTCTCACTCAAGAAAAGAAAAAGATGACGAAAGAAGACATCGGTCGCCGTCGAGGGACAAATCATCGTCCAAGGTACCGTTGTGCTCTGACTCAGCGTCGAAGTCGACGTCGAAACGTCCTTCGACGTCGAGGGCTCCAAGTCATCAAGAATCGCGTAGGCGGACCACATCTGGCTCACCTACAGCGAGAGGCGGTGAGATACCGACGTTGGCACATCAACGTCGAAGCCCGCCGGCGAGAGCACCTCCAACGACGTCGAAGACACCACCGACGCCGAAGGTACTGCAAGCTTCGTCGTCAAGCAGAGCGGTTTTAGTGTCGACGCCGGCAAGACAGCCGTCGCCGTCGAGACATTCGACGTCGAAACAGGCATCGCCCAGGAGTTTGACGTCGATAAGGGCGCGTTCGACGTCGAGAAGACAGACTCCGAGGAAGTCGACGGCGAGAAGGTCGACGTCGAGAGCGAGATCGCCGTCTAGGACTTCGGTGTCGAGGAGGTCGACGTCGAGAGCGAGATCGGCGTCGAGGAGGTCGACGTCGAGATCTAGGTCCCGCAGATCGAGGTCCAGATCGCCGCCGAGGGGGTCGACGTCGAGGAGGTCGGCGTCGAGGAGGTCGGAGTCAGCGACGGAGAACATCCGAATGGCCTCCAGGAGTGCTTCTTCTTCTCCGGGGCTTCAGATCGTACAGATCTCGCCAGAGCGCTCTCCAGCTCCGCCTGCACACCCTGTAACACACATCTCTCCTAGATGGCTGGGAGATATAAGGGAGTGGAAGATACGGAAGGTTACCAGGGTGGTCCATTCACGTAGCAGATCCAGGTCTCCATTGATACAGTCGGTGCGCTCCTCAGGGCGGCATGATCGACGAGACCGGTCACGCAGATCTCCATCGGTGAGAAGGCATACACCACGCTCTCCCAGAAGTAGAGCTTCTAGACCTAGTCATCGCTCTCACAGGAGTAAGAGCCATAGGTCGTCTTCATGGTCTTCATCATCTAGACCATCTAAAGCGGACTACTCACCCACTCTTTCCTCAACACCTCCGAGTAGGGTATCCCCGATTGATGATCTCAACACCTTCAATGAGGTTTTGTGTAGGGGAGCGGCTAAACTTCAGATTGAGATGCCTGTTCATGTACCAACAACCTCAATCATCTTTGAAACGCTGCATCAGAGGGCGTCATCCAGACCTCTACTTCCCTTGGTGCCTGGTCTACTGGAGCCTGCGTTGCACAAGTTCTTGACTCCAGCTTCAGTGGGTGCTGCTCCCTCAAGGATCTTAAAGAAATGTCTTGTGGATTGTTACCTGCCTTGTTATGTTGGCCTAGGCCTGGCTGCCATGCTGCTTTTCTTTGCGCACGTTACACTGAGCCGGGCCTTCCTCGCCCTTTGCTCGTGCCAAGTTCTTTTGCACTGTCTGCATTTTCTGTTGTTCACCTTTTTGGGCTCAGTCTGCACAAACATGTACAAGGTCACATAACAATGTATTCTGGTTCTTCCTGATATGGCCAGTCTCGCGCACCCAGACATAACATTATGTGCAATTGCCATGAAGGATTTGATATGCTTTTAATACTGTGGTTTACTAGCGCTTAAACACACTTGGAGAAATCCCTTTCAGTGAGAAGAGCTATGATGTCCTGCTGATGTAATTCTGCATCTAGAGACTGAGGTATGGGGTTCGCTAGTCAAAGCCCAGAGGTCTTCTATTATTATTATAAACTATCTTACTGCAAGGGGAGGGTGGTAATGTTATTTATACGTTTATCCACTGAGCTCTGAGATGCTTTCCCCGTTTGTATTCTATGGAATTGTAACCATGCTGCTTATATTAGTCATATGCATTATGCTATTAGTGCTGACACGTGTACTGTACATTAGAGCACGTAAGTTGGAATAAACATTTTAACCTATCCAGTGTCTCTTCCTACGCACCTTGTGGACAAGTACGAGTGAGTGACGAAAGAGTGTTCTTGCTTCTGTGAGTCCTGAGATAAAGATACCGTGTTCTGGGTTGTCCAAACATTAGTGCTTGGGTGCTAATGGGATGCTAAGCTAGTTGGGTTGGGGTTTTTGGGTGCTACGGTATATGGTGGCAAACCACTGTATTCCGGGGTCCCATTTTCCTGTGCATAGCTCTGTGTATGTGCAGAAACCTTAAGACATGGCGCGACCACCGTGGGGCCGCTTATCTGCGAGACGCTTGAGTAGTACTTGTGCTTGTCCACAAACCCCTCGCGTACGCTTCCGGAGGCGTATGTGATGGTGATACCTCCTATATTGAATGTTTTATAGGTTCTTTCAAGCTTGAAGTTATTAAAAAAGGTTAGTTAGCAGACCCATTTTTGTGCTCCCTGTTAGGTTGTCGAATATAATTGTTTAGTCATGGCTGGTGTGGCGATAGCTGCACATAGTCGAGAGCACTCCGAGATCACTTAGCTGTGTATGGAGTGCCCGATGCTGGGGTCGAGTTGGTCTTTGTGGTTCAAGCCGATGCGGCTTATCACTTTGAAGTGTTTTACACTTGGATCACTTTTGAAGCGGTGGATGCAGGTGATAAGCTGTTTCATGAATATAAGCCCACCGCTGTTCCTGCTGCCTATCGACCCTATACTGCTCTTGAAGTGCCTCTCACGGCTTGGCAGCACCGTGTTTGGTTCAATGGCGCCCTACCACAACCAACTACCGCAGTTCGTTTAGGCCCCTTATCAATTCAGGGGGCCACTTGGCCTGTATTGGCCGGGTATACCCCGCATCCAAATTATCTGGCATTACCGCTTGCGGAACTGCGCACTATGCATACCGGATTGGTGCGAGTGCATCGAGCCTTGGTGACATACGTTACAGGTAGCCTCCATGGAGCTGCTCCTGTAGTCGCAGGCCAACCAGCTATTGCAGCTGGAGTGACTATAAGTCCTGTCATGGTAAATTCTGTGATGGGCAAACGTCCACAAAATAAGGACGACTATCCTTACTGGCTTGCTGAAAAGTTCGATCAGATAGAAGCAGTGTTTCCACATACATCCCCAGTAGATAAACACCGCATCCTCACGATAAGTTTGCCAAAAGACATAATCCCCGATTTGACATCATGTGAAAACTGGGGTAAGGTATTCGCAGCAGTTTATTCAAAATGTTTTGGAACTCCTTCCATGACGGTTCTACCCTCTGTAATTAAAAAAGTACAGGATGAACATGGCCCTGAAGCGGCTGTGGAATTAGGGATGAGACTAGTGGGAGTGTTTGATGTAGTAGCTGAGCTGATCCTTGGAAATGTCAAGGGCGATGCTATGAACTTTCAAGTAGCGAATGCTTTGGCTTTGGTCCCAGAGTTGGACAGGCCTCGCGAATTACCGAAAATAATAGCCCGGGCTTATAAAACAATTGGAAGAAATAGCCTAGGCAACAAGCCTTTTGTAAAAATGCAAACTCAATCGCAAACACAAGTTATACAAACAAAAAGTGCATCTGAGAAAGATGATAAACCGGTCTTCACTAAAAAAAGTTGGAGACAGAAAAAACAGGGTAAGCAACAAAAGAAGCCGGGGTCGAGAGGCGCTTCCCCAGTTTCAGTTTCTTCTGAACGTACTTATGATTTACGTGATAGGTCAAGGATTAAATCACCAGAAAGGTTTCAGAGCTCTGATACGCGTTCTCCTCGTTCTTCACAGGCCCAGACATCGTCACAGGCTGGTGGAGGAGGACGGCAAGATAGAGGAAGGGGCCGAGAGGCTCCCCAGGAGCGAGACCAACCTCGACAACAAGTCAGAGGGAAAGCAGAAGATTTTCATCTTCCTCGACCGCAATTTCAGAAGAAAAAGGTTGCCGCTGTCACAGCGAAATATGCCTCAGACCGTGAGAACGAGACTCCAGAATTGGACGTGGGCAGTGACCCTCCTAGACAGCGCCGCGGAAGTTACCATAGTGCGGGAGGCGCTACGTCCTCATATGGAGGCGACAGCAACTGAAACATTCGTTACTGTAGAGACAGCTGACACGAGAGTGGCACCCCTGACAGACTATATAATATAGTCATACAAATCGAAGGTGACATACCGCGTGAAATAAAAGGGATTTTTTGGGAAAATCTAACCTCTTCATATGACATTTTGTTAGCAGAGGTGGATTGGCCACCCCCATTCGTTTTAGCTGCACATAAAGGAGAGGAGGTAATCCTTCCAAGCTTTTCACGGCATGTCCCAAAAGACAAAGCTGAAGCACTTGCAGCTGAGTGGGCAGTGTACCTGGCACCAGCGTTATACCGCAACCATGTGGGATGGGATGAAGAATCACCTCCTCATGCAATACCTTTGCGGTCACTACCGCAGCCACAACCCCAATATCCCATTAAACGGCAGGCAAAAGGCCCCGTCTCCGAAATTCTGACACAGTTGGAATATCAGGGAGTAATTGAACCATGCGTATCACCTATGAACAATCCCCTTTTCGTGGTTTCTAAACCCGATGGATCGTACCGCTTAGTTTTGGATTACCGGCATTTAAATACTCATTGTCGGAACTTTGCGGTGCAAAATACACACAGTTCTGCGCTTGTAGACAGTCTTGTTCGTAAAAAATACAAAACGACACTTGACCTTTCAAACGGTTTCTACACGCACAACCTAGCCCCGGAGAGTGGTCAATGGACCGCATTCACATCCGGTGGTAAATTATTCCAGTTCCGGCGATTACCCATGGGCTATAAAAATAGTCCGGGTATATTCGCCGCCCGTGTTGTTTCTTTGCTACATGACATTGATCAAGACGCATGTTCGTACGTAGATGACATTTATCTGACGGACGACGAATTATTTCAGCATTTGTCCCGTGTGGACCGCATTATTCTTGAATTCGCGAAGCAGGGTTACAAATTTAACTTTGCTAAATCACACATTGCTGAATTTACCGTTCTGTTCTTGGGCTATGAGCTCAATAACGAAGGTAAGGGCTTAGCCCCCATTTCTTGGAAAAATGTGCACATTTGTGCCCCCAAATACTCTGAAGAAACTTCAGTCTTTGCTGGGTTTCCTGAATTTCGGGCGTACTTACATTCCCGAATATGCCCAGCGTATCAAGCCTTTGTATGCTTTGATACAACCTACTTATTCAAGGTCTTGCTGGCTGCCTGAGCACACCTCAATTCTGCAGTCTTTGCAGAAAGACCTTTTAGAGTCTAAATATCTTTTGACTCGTGATAACCACACAAACCTGGTGATTAGAATTATTCCGGGGGCGGTGGGATTCACCTACTTAACCTTTAATGAAGGTGATACAGTACCTATCGCATACAAGTCACATCTGTACACTTCCGCTGAATTGCGCTTTACATCTGTTGAAAAAGTTCTGACTGCAGTGCAAATGGCGATTCTAAAAGAACGCGCACTGGCACAGGGTAAGCGGATTCTGGTGGTAACACCCTGTCCTGCCCTGGAGGCAGTAACAAAGGCAAGTGTACCGAACTCAAAAGCAATGCATCCCCGTTGGATACAATGGGCTACATCTTTGACGTCTTCGGACGTCACTTTTGTTTTTGATTCTTCTCTTCAGACTCAGGAGTTTTTGCAGTATGAATTCGTTCATCCTCCTCCTTTGTTTTTACTACCGCTTGAGGATTACAAATGTGTGATCTACACCGATGGTTCGGCGCAACCGGCCACTGGGTCCAAGCACGCTTATTCAGCTGCATGTGCTATTGTTGCGGGTTCCTTTGTGAATGGAACGTTCAAATCCTCTGTAGTGCACACTCGCACACTTGGAGATAGTACCGCACAATTGGCCGAGCTGCATGCATTGCTACTTGCGCTTGAGTTCGCTTCTCAGGATGAGACCACTCTTATTGTATGTGATTCCTTCTACTGTGTACAATCTTACAATGACAATCTGTTTTTCTGGTCGAAAAACGACTACAAGGACGCAAAAGGGAGCACAATCAAGCATAAAATGCTTTGGGTTCGAGTGGCAGAATTGCAACAACGTCTGCCCCTCACACAGGTGGTTCACACCTTAGGCCATCAGCGGGTGGGCGCACACGCTATTGGTAACGATCTGGCAGATGAAGCTGCCCGTTCAGCAGTAGTCACGTGTTCAGTAGCAGCGGTTACCAGGTCCATGTCTAAAATAGACCCTGTTATATTAGCAGCTATTGCTGCAACCAAGGAAGGTGATAATTACCCTACAGGTTTCCCTTCCAAGTATTCTTACACAATAAGTCCCGATCAGGTTCCCTATGTAACTATACCTGACGTTGGAGATCGGCTGATCCCCAACGCGGACCGCAGGAGTGCCTTGATATCAGCTGCACACGAAGGCATGGCTTCTGCTCATGCAGGTGTGTCAGCTACGGTTTCCATCTTGCAGCAGCGTTATTGGTGGCGTGGGTTATATAAAGACACCCGTGCTTTTGTGCTTTCTTGCGACGTTTGTCAACAGATTAAGCCTTCCACGGTAACACGTCCACCACAAACACCGCTCTGCATTGCTAACAGACCCTTTGGGTGTGTTTACTTGGATCACTGCGGTCCATTCTCATCAGACACTGCTTATAAATACATCTTAGTGGCAGTGGACTCGTGCACACGGTTTCTCTGGGTCTGGCCACAACGGAGTGCTGACGCCCGAAATGTAATCAGGGATTTGCGTGTCTTTGTGGGAATTTTCGCATGCGGCACCTTCCATTCGGACCAAGGTCCAGCGTTTGCCTCTAGGGCTTACAAGGATGCAATGGCTTCGCTTGGGGTGCGGGTGAAATTTTCGTCTCCGTATAGGCCTGAGGGCAACTCTATCGTTGAACGAATGAACCGTGACTTAAAGCAATCCTTAACAGCTAGGGTTTTAGGTACTGGCAGGAACTGGCTGGCCCATTTGTATACCGTTCAGCGTGCACTTAATAATCTCCCTAGAAGACCTCTGGGTGGGCGGACCCCATACGAAATGCTCTTTGGCATACGAATGTTTGTGCCTGACCTTGAGGGTCCAGACATCGCGGCGCAATCCGCCAAGTTTGATGTAGATAACCACTCTGCTATGTTACAGGACTTACAAGAAGCCCGAGACAAACTTGCAACTACACATTTGCCTTCAGCCACAGATCCTGCGTTGCAGATTCCGGTAGCCGGCTGGCTTCCGAAAGTTGGAGAACTGGTTCGAGAGAAGGTTGAAAATAAAAAGAATTTGGCCCCTCTTTTCGTGCACCAGTTCCAGTTCTTGGCCTGAAGGGAACACGTACAGTCATTTTACCACCGCTTCCTGGTCGCAAAGAGAACAGATACATCTCAGTTGAAAATGTCAAGCTACAGCGCCTGGCCGATCCTGAATAGTGTCACACCAGCGGTCTCTTGTCCTGCCATTTATCGGACATATGTTCATAGTCCATCTGCACGAACGATCGCTGATGCTGTAATTGAGATGGTTGATTTGCCTGAAACTATGATTGATCCCCAACTCTCCACCAATATCAACGAGGACGAGTATACTTATCCTGCATCAGAATCGGTGGCACATCAACCAACAACGCCACTAAGCCCGACTCGTTATTCCTTTGATTCGGATTCCACATCTTCAAAAGTTCCATCCAAGTTCAGTATTTTTATATCCTGGTTTAGAGACAATTTTTTGATTCCCCCTGGACATACCTCTGGTTGGTACTTTTCTTGATATTTTTGTTCATGTCCATTGGCTTTGTCACAGTGTTTTTTCTACTAATCAATGGTCACTATTTACCTGAACGCTCTGCTGTAGACTATGTTTCTGGAACTTTGGCTCCTCATTCCTCGTCTCACATCATGAAGCGTGACCACACATTTGTGAACATTTCAGCTTTCCCCGTTGCTGATGGCATCGTATGGGATGCAGTGAACTATCAAATCCATGGTCCGACGGAAATTATTAATGTACCTAATGTCCTTCGTGTTTCAATGGGTGATGTAGTACAAAATAATATTCATTCTGATGATTGGGATGTGCATGCCGTTGAAGCATTGTTTGCCGATTTAAAATATTATGCATCTTTTAATGCTGAAGATTTATATATGAATTCTGCTAATTATGCCGATTTGTATTGTTACCAACATTGGGGTAATCATTTTCTCCATAAGCCCAGTGCCCTGCGTAGTTCTGTTAACCATACCCAATGGGAACATTGTCCAAACCCCTTGCCAGGTAGCTCTCAAACTCTTCGAAATAAGTTTAATTATTTCACTGATTTTAATCGGTCGAACCCTGCATCCTATTATTTTAGACTAAATAACACATCAACTCAGAAAATTATGTTAACACACACCAAATTGCTTTATTCAGGTTCCTTTCTAAGTGCCTTAGCTGTGGGTGGTTATGAGTACTGGGATAATACAGTGGATTTGAAATCTATTTGGGGCTCCAAGCCATGGCAGGTACAGGGAACCGAGGCGTTGCATCGTGCTTGCCTCATCCCTGCCCAAATTATGTTCCTAAATGCTTCCATCTATCAGACTACATGTTGGGGCTTAGCAACCATTAAACAATTAAATACGCCATCAATACCATCCCTGTCGAGTTTTCCAAATGAAAGCTCACGATTCAATCTGTCCCTCGTGTCCCTGCAGGCAATGTTACAAAATAATTCGTTTAATGTTTCTGAGCTGGTTCAGTCACCCTGGTTAGTATGGCCTATATCATCTAATGCATGTCAAATGCGTTTTCATGATACTGGTGCTAGCTACACACAGAATAGGCCTGATCCGAGGTTTACTGATGCCCGTACTGTCACTACATACTCTGTTGGTAAATTATGCAAACAATGGCTGCAACATTCGTCCCTTGATTCTGTTAAACAACATTTGTCCCTCCTTACAGGCAATATTGATCTGTCCGACTTTGTTTTGGGACCTCGTGGTCCCCGACCTAAAAGATTCATTTATGAAACATATAATGAACTCTGGAAGCTATCACAAATAGAAGCTGCTTCCCGTCTTCGGGAAATAGATCAAGCAAATATGGAAAAGGTGCTTGCTGTTGTGGACAATAGTATTAATACCCTGTCTTCTCGCATTTACACTTTAGAGAATATTGTGTCCTCTGTTGTTGATATTGTACAAGATGATGTTTCTGTGTTATATCATGGTCAGAATCAATTGCGTTCGGTTATGCAGTTTGCATGGACTTTACAAACGCTTAAGTTAGGTAAAGTGCCTTGGCATTTCTTGAACACCTCTGCCTTATTTCTACCTTTTAACTTAACTGATAAACAGCAATTTATGTCCATGAAGGATGCAACTTACAATCTGTTACATATCGAAAAGGTGGATCCATTGCCGTTCTCTGTTGCAGAACTCGATTCGGCTGTATGGCTAGTCCATGGGGTTATAGCATTACCATTTTCCTTGTTTGAATTTGACTCGTGCATGAAACATTATCCTGTGGGCCGTTACCGGCCCTTGGGCAGTGCTTTCCTGCATGAACTCTGGTCCTTGCCTTTCATGTATAAATGCCTTCGGGACGGCAAGGAAGTCTTTCTCACGGGGAGTACTGCGACTCGACTATAGGTCATTCGCTTATTTGTAAACACATTAAATTGCATGGCTCATGCAGCGTTTCCTCTCCTAATCTTGCTTGTGTGCTGAAAGGTATTCCTGCTCCTGTTATTTCACCTACTTTCACTCTCCTTTCCAATGGTAGTTATTTACTTTTAAATAACGAAAACTGTTGTGGCCTGCAGGCTGGCATTCCTTACATTGTAACAGTTTCGCACAGGGTTGTCTGCTGCAAAAATGTGCTGTTTCCTCCCCCTCACGGCAGGGTTGATATCTCTATTTGGCCTTCCATCCCTACCCTGGAAGCAGATTTCAATAGACTGAGCAGAATAAAGGCACTATTATTAAACGAGGAAGTTATGCTCACGTCCGCCCGGGAGACATTCATTCTCCAGGTGGCGAGTACCCACAGTGAAATACAGGCCCTTTTAAACACTAATCTCCCCCAACATTTTGGGGAGTTAATACATCGTATTTTTAACGCATCTAACACTGAAGGCCTAGTGCACTTTTTTAAGGTCGTGGGGTCGGGCTTGGTGTCCTCCTTCCAAACTATTTTTGGTGTCATCCCGGCTTTCATACATTCTATTTTTTCCAGTGTCTTTGGCGGTTTCCCATTGATCCTCGCTTTAGCGGCTGGTGTCTTGCTCTTAATTTGCTTTCTGCGCAATGGCTGCTCCCCGATGGGACCTGCTCGATCCAGAACGCCTCCAGCTGCTCCGTGAGCGCCTTTTGGCTGGTTTTGGTGTCTTGCCATTGGCGACACTGAGTGTGTCATATACTCTTTCATTTCGCTTTGCGTATTTCACTTGCGTGCAACCTGTGATGACTTGTGTCCGCTGTCCTTTCACCTGGACTCTGGATTATTGCCTCTCCAATTCGTCATTGTCTGTTCCGGATTTTGTTCAGTTGATGGGTCCCTTAGAGGCCCATGAGCAGGACTGTTCCGTCGCTGGCTGTATGGCGCGTGCGGCTGCACTGGGGATTTTGGCGCAATGGGATATCTGGGCGGCTGCCCAGGATCTCCTACAACGAAGCTGTTTCAATTATCACGCAAGCTGTCCCGCATTGCTTCTGGATGCTCCCTTTGCTGAGGAGCATTCCTGCTCTTTTGAACTCATGGATTGGATGGCATCTATGTTTTTGACGATTCCAATGATGAACTCTTGGAGGGTATGGCTTTTTTCTGCACTTTCACTTTCATGGATTGACCTGCCCTTCGCCGTTTGGGCGCTCCCTGTGCTCCGACGTCAATTTTCTCCTCTGATGGGCCTCTGTCCTGGCCGCCAGACTGTCCAGGGAGGGTGTCTTGTGGATTGTTACCTGCCTTGTTATGTTGGCCTAGGCCTGGCTGCCATGCTGCTTTTCTTTGCGCACGTTACACTGAGCCGGGCCTTCCTCGCCCTTTGCTCGTGCCAAGTTCTTTTGCACTGTCTGCATTTTCTGTTGTTCACCTTTTTGGGCTCAGTCTGCACAAACATGTACAAGGTCACATAACAATGTATTCTGGTTCTTCCTGATATGGCCAGTCTCGCGCACCCAGACATAACATTATGTGCAATTGCCATGAAGGATTTGATATGCTTTTAATACTGTGGTTTACTAGCGCTTAAACACACTTGGAGAAATCCCTTTCAGTGAGAAGAGCTATGATGTCCTGCTGATGTAATTCTGCATCTAGAGACTGAGGTATGGGGGTTCGCTAGTCAAAGCCCAGAGGTCTTCTATTATTATTATAAACTATCTTACTGCAAGGGGAGGGTGGTAATGTTATTTATACGTTTATCCACTGAGCTCTGAGATGCTTTCCCGTTTGTATTCTATGGAATTGTAACCATGCTGCTTATATTAGTCATATGCATTATGCTATTAGTGCTGACACGTGTACTGTACATTAGAGCACGTAAGTTGGAATAAACATTTTAACCTATCCAGTGTCTCTTCCTACGCACCTTGTGGACAAGTACGAGTGAGTGACGAAAGAGTGTTCTTGCTTCTGTGAGTCCTGAGATAAAGATACCGTGTTCTGGGTTGTCCAAACATTAGTGCTTGGGTGCTAATGGGATGCTAAGCTAGTTGGGTTGGGGTTTTTGGGTGCTACGGTATATGGTGGCAAACCACTGTATTCCGGGGTCCCATTTTCCTGTGCATAGCTCTGTGTATGTGCAGAAACCTTAAGACAGAAATATAAAGCTCCTGACACAGACCCTCTGTTTCTGAGATCCGATCCACTTCCGGATTCAGTCATTGTCTCAGCCGCACGGAAGAACCAGACAGGGGCAGCGTCTTCCACGGTACCACCTGACAAAGACAGTAAGGCCATGGATTCAATAGGCAAGAGGATGTGCAACACCTCCGCATCCTACATGAAAGTAGCCAGCGCTTCGGCCTTGCTGGGTCGGTATGACCGCTCTCTCTGGGACTCCCTGTCACGTTTCACGGACAAACTCCCTAAGGAGGACAAGCAAGACTTCCTGGAGGTCCTTCAGGAAGGGGGCCTGGTGTCCAACCAGATCATCAGCGCGGCAGCGGATGCCTCAGATCTAGCATCATATGGGTACTCTCATGGAATCTGTGCCCGTCGTTCTTCCTGGCTAAGGTTAACGGGGTTGAAGCCGGAGGCCCAACATCGGATCCTGAACCTGCCGTTCAACGGATCCTTGCTCTTCGGATCTCATGCCGATGATGAGATGTCGCACATGAAGACAGAACTGGACACGGTCAAGGCAGTGGGACTCGAAAGAGGAAAGACTTTAAACGGCGCTATCGCCCCTACGATCGGCGCAACTACCAGCAGAGGGTTCAAACCCCTCAGTGGTCTACACAACAGCACCAAGGTAGATCCCAGTACAATCAGCGACGTCCAGGCAGAGGACGAGGAGGTTCCTCCAGGCAGTCTGCACCAGCTGCCAAGCAGCAGCAACAGCAGAAACAGTGAGTGCTTGCTTCCCCTAAACCCGTTAACCACTCCGGTGGGGGAAGCATTCGTATGTTTCTAGAAGAGTGGACCAAAATTACACTGGACAAGTGGGTTCTAAACATCGTAAGGAACGGATACTCCATCCGGTTCAAGTCACCTCCACCTTCTATTCCTCCCCGGAAGACCACCTCCCATCACGTAAGTCTTCTACAAAAAGAGGTATCTGCCCTGCTTTTAAAGGAGGCCATCGAAAAGGTTCCATGGCAGCAACGTCATCAAGGACTTTACTCTCGTTATTTCCTAGTCCCAAAGAAAGGTCTCGGCAAAGAGTTCAGGCCCATTCTAGACCTCAGGCGACTGAACAAATTTATTCTGAAGGAAAGGTTCAGAATGCTGGCCTTGCATCAGATAATTCCACACTTCACCCACAAGACTGGATGTGTTCCATAGATCTTCAGGATGCCTATTTCCACATTCCCATCTCTCTGAAGCATCGGAAGTTTCTAAGGTTTCGCATTCAATCCGACCATTACCAATTCACAGTCTTACCGTTCGGTCTTAAGTCAGCCCCTCGCACTTTCTCAAAGTGCATGGCAGTGGTAGCGGCGTTCTTGAGAAGGAAACAAATATTCGTCTACCCCTATCTAGACGATTGGCTTCTCAAAAGTGCTTCCCCAGCACTTCTGCAACTACACCTCGCTTACTGCGTTCGACATCTGCATCGATTGGGTCTGCATGTCAATTTCAAAAAATCCATCCTCAACCCAACGCAGAGAATTCATTACCTGGGGGCAACTTTGGACACGGTAAACGCAAGAGCGTATCCTTCGGATGAGAGACTATCATCCATCAAGTGTCAGACCATTTTGCGGAAACCTTACCCAACAGCCAGACAAGTCTCGTCTCTTCTGGGTTCAATGGCATCTTGCATCTTTCTAGTCCCGAATGCCAGGCTACACATGAGACCTCTTCAACAGACTCTGGAAGATCAGTGGTCCCAGATCTCCAATCGCTGGGAGGACACGATAACGATACCTCTGTCTGTCAAAATCTCCATCGGCTGGTGGATGCGGAGGTCTCATCTTCTCGTGGGCAGCCCTTTTCACGAGGAACCTCCAAAGCTGACTCTTGTAACAGATGCGTCTCTTCAAGGATGGGGCGCCCACATGGGGTCCCTGCAGGTACAAGGCCTGTGGTCGGTAAGGGAACAGCTCTATCACATAAACATGCTGGAGCTCAGGGCAGTTCATCTGGCCCTCAAGGCGTTCTTTCCGTCCATCAAGTCCAATACCCTCCTTGTTCAAACGGACAATACAACAACAATGTTTTACCTGAACAAGCAAGGGGGCACCAGGTCCAGGCCTCTGTCGCTGGAAGCACAGGCGATCTGGAGGCGGCTTCTGGCTCGGGACATGAAGATCTCAGCGGTCCATCTTCCGGGCATCCTAAATGTTCAGGCAGATGGCCTAAGCAGGCATTTCGCAGAAGCGCACGACTGGGCGCTAAAGCAAGAAGTAGCACAGGACATTTTTCAAGCCTGGGGGAACCAGACATAGACCTGTTCGCAGATGCAGACAACGCAAAATGCCACGTCTTCGCCTCCAGGTTCCCACAACAAGGCTCCAAGGGGAATGCTCTATGGATAGACTGGTCAGAGACATTACTCTACGCATTTCCACCAGTCCCCCTCATTCCTCTAGTGATCAGGAAGCTGTACAGATCCAAAACGAGGATGATCTTGGTTGCACCAGACTGGCCTCGCCAGTGGTGGTACCCGGACCTTCTTCGTCTTTCGACAGTACCGCACAGGAGGCTACCCTGTCATCCAGATCTGCTGACCAGGTCGGGCGGCAAAGTGCTCCATCCCAATCTGCCGTCCCTGAAGCTAGCAGCATGGCTCCTGAATTCATCCAATATGGACACTTGGGTCTCTCTCAGGACTGCATGCAGATCTTGAAAGAGGCTCGACGTCCTTCCACAAGGAGAACATATGCTTTCAAATGGAGGCGATTCTACATGTGGTGTACTGCAGAGGGTCATGATCCTATTCATGGTCAGGAACAGGTACTGTTACCATATTTACTGTCTTTGGCAAAAGCAGGATTGCAATATTCATCTATTAAAGTTCACTTGGCCGCGATAACAGCTTATAGGAAGTCCCCCAATCAGGTTTCCTTTTTAGAATGCCAGTGGTTAAGGATTTTTAGAGGGCCTAAAGAAAGTCTATCCTCCAGTGAGGGCTCCTTCTCCCTCTTGGGAACTCAATATCGTTCTCTCCAAGTTAATGGGCCCTCCTTTTGAACCTATACATAAGGCCTCGCTGCACCATCTTTCTTGGAAGACTGCATTCCTTGTGGCAATCACGTCTGCTCGCAGGGTGAGCGAGATACAGGCTTTGTGCTCGTCGGAGCCTTATCTCGTTTTTCATGCAAACAGAGTGGTACTAAGAACTCACCCGAAGTTCCTTCCGAAAGTGGTCTCGGAGTTCCACATCAACCAGTCGATCACTCTTCCCACTTTCTTTGTGAATCCTGTCACACCTGCTGAGAAGGCATTACATTCACTGGATCTTAAAGGGTGTTGAAGTTTTATCTGGATAAGTCTAAAACTGTACGCAACACTGACAGATTGTTTGTTAATTACGGACCATTGAACACTGGCTCTCCGGCCTCTAAAAGGTCCATTTCTAGGTGGATTGTGTCATGTATTATGCTATCTTATCAGCTAGCACACAAACAGCTCTCAGGCAGGCCGAGAGCACATTCTACAAGAGGAAAAGCAGCTACAATAGCTATGCTGAGTAAAGTTCCTATTCAAGACATATGTAAAGCAGCCACATGGCGTTCGGTGCACACTTTTGCACGCCATTATTGTCTTGATTCTGACACTCACGCTGATGCTAGGGTTGGCCAGGCATCCTTGAGGAACTTATTTGGGTAATATAAGTTGGATTGGTTGGCATGATATAATGGTATTCGCCCGCAGAGTATGGGGATGGCTTGCTACTCTATTCAGTGCTTATGACTATTGATGAGTATCCCCTGGAAGAGAAGGATAAGTTACTTACCTGTAATCCTAGTTCTCTTCCAGGGGTATACTCATCAAAGTCATAAGCAACCCTCCCTCCTCCCCGGACGAATACCATGTTCATGTGAGATGTATCTGTTACCCATACTGTGTTCACACTGTTTACGCCGTCCAAAAGAACTGACCTAACTGTCACCTGTAGTGCATGATGGGAGCCTGAGGGTTCCAAGAGGTCTTAAAGGCACGGCGCCAGTTTTTTCCTAACTGTTCTATATGCAGCCTCTCTAGGCTGACCTGCCTCTATGGTCTTACCCCTTTTACCTTTGAAAATAAAGGTTGTGTTGTTTCAAAGCAAACTAAAGTGGTTTACTTGCTTTAATCATGATTATATCATGGGGTATGTTTATTTGTTGTTCAAATTTAAAAGGTTTTACATGCAATGAGGCAGGTTTTCTGAGCCTAGTAGATAATATCAGGCTGCATATATGTTTGTTTTATGCATATCACCTATATATATATTTACTTATATGTGTTTATGGATATATATGTAGGTATATGCATATTATTGGCTATTGCTCCGGGGTCCCCGCACGTGGGCGGGACTATTCAGTGCTTATGACTTTGATGAGTATACCCCTGGAAGAGAACTAGGATTACAGGTAAGTAACTTATCCATCTTGATGGTACTCTGTTTACTTGCCCGCAGGATGAGGGGATGGGCTTGCTATTCTATTCATGTGCTTATGACTATTGATGAGGATCCCCTGGAAGAGAAGGATTAGTTACTTACCTGTAATCCTAGTTCTCTTCCAGGGGTATCCTCATCAAAGTCATAAGCAACCCACCCGCCTCCCCGGGCAAGTGAACATGATTCATACATCTCTTTGAAAAAGGTCTGCGGATATCCGCAAAGAACAACTGACCTAACTGTCACCCCTGAGGCATGATGGGAAGCTAGGGGTCATGGCTGCCTTAAAGGCACGGTGCCAGTTTATCTGAGTGTTTATGTGGGTTAGCTTTTCAGCTTTCTACACTAATGTTTCCACAATGCAGCCTATGTGCTGGCAATGTTTTCTTCATTATTCCTTGCAGGATTGTGTTGTCTGCTATGTATTAAAGCAGTTTTCAAAAGTTTATTTCTCCCTGCGTTATTGGAATATGTTTATGTGCAAGAGAATTCCTTGCAACATTGCTCAGCATGTTTATGGGAGGCTACATTGTGTGTTTTTTATATATATATGGATATATATATATAGAGCTACATATATGGTTTTCACATATATGTAATGTGTTTCCGGGGTCCCGCGTATCGGCGGGAATATTCATGTGCTTATGACTTTGATGAGGATACCCCTGGAAGAGAACTAGGATTACAGGTAAGTAACTAATCCTTGTGGTAGGGAACAAGCATTTTCTTCTTTAAAAAAAAGAAAATGTTATTGAATGTTTTTTGTAATGACACAACAATATTGACTCTTTGTGGGTGGAGAAGAAGGGGGTATGGGGGAAAGAGGGAAAAGAGAGGCACGTGTATGGGAAGGCAGAGTCGTTCGCTTTGTTCTATTATCATTCAGCATCATGTTTCCCCCTCCCCAGGCTCTACTGCTAACCCCCCCCCATCCACATATCTTGTCAAATTTCTTAGGGCAGCCTTGGTGTCTGTATATTGCTTTTTCCATGACCATGCTTGAGTCTATACCCTCTCCCAATCACATACCATGGGTAGATGTCGAGCCACACCATTTATGGGCTATATCCTGTTTAGCCACCATATACCCCAAGTGTATGAGTAGTTTTTTGTAACTGGCGGCCTCCACATCTTTACATATCCTGGCTAGTGCTAGCGGGGCAGTTCAATGGTATAGTCTGTGGCCTCCTCCAATCTTTGTGTTACCAACTGCCAGAACCTTTGGCGTTTGGGGCATTCGCACAATATGTGGAAGAACGTTCCTCACTGCCAGCAGTTCCTAAGACATTCTCTGTCTCAGCTCTCCCTATTTCGAGCAACATCATTATATACCTTAAGTAGGGTCTGTATCTGGCTTTTATGGCTACCTCCCCATAGACATGGCTCTGCCTCCCCCAGTCATTGTCATCATGTTGCCATTTCCCTCTTAACTTAGCCAGCTCTGTTTGAGTATTGACAATGATCGTCTCATATGTAAGGGATATGGCTTTAGCAGGAATTTGCACATCTAACAACCTCCTCTTGCGTCTCTTTATCTTCAGGAATCCTAGAGCGTAATGCGTGTCATAATTGCAAGTATTTGAATGGTTGGTATGGGGCCATATCATACTCTGTCTGAAGATTTTCAAATAGAGCAATTCCATTTGCGTCCCATACTTGTTCTAGTGATGATATGCTTATTAGGTACCTGGTAATTTAACCACTTCACTCAACTGTGTTCCCATCCATTAGGGTGTTTTAGGGGTCAGTCTTTTTTCCCATCCTATTTCCCTGGTTAATTTGTGCCATGTCCTGATCACTGTCAGTAGTAGGGAGTAACGAATCCTCCAGCTTTCCCCCATACAGGGCATGTAGGTATCCCCTCTCACCCGGTGTGATTCTAGTGTGAAAGCAGGCTCCTCCTTTAGGGCGTAGGCCCTACCATTAACCATGCATGCTTGCGCTGCTTCATTGTATTTACGGACATTGGGCAATACTATTCCACTCTCATATGTGGAACGCGAAAGGTGAACAGAGCGATCCGGGTATGCCCCTCCCTCCCCCCCCCACTGGGTAAAGTCCATAGCAGGTGGTCTAAATTAGTGGAAAATAGGTTGTGTACCTCATAGTGGGTGTTCTGTAATATGTAGGTGAACCTGGGCAGGGCTATCATTTTGAAAATTGTCGCTTGTCCCATTAGGGAGATCGGAAGGTTTTGCCAATGCGTTATGTGCGGTTTCTAATTTGGTCAGCAAAGGGCCTAGATTATTCTCATAATGTGCTTGATCGTCCTTAGTGATCCCCAGGCCCAGGTATTTAAAGTGACAAGTTTCCACCCTAAAGGTTAGAGATGATGCAGCCTCGGTTGCCATTCACCCATATGGAACAACAGTGACTTCTCCGAATTAATACTGAGTCCTAAGAGTTTCTGATGTGTATGAATTATCTGTCAGAGCCTGTTCAAAGGCTCCTCTGGGTTACCTATGTAGAGGCGTATTCCATCCGCGTGTAGGGAGATACGTTCCTTCCACCCACTCTCCCAGGCCCCTCAGCTGTACATTCACGTGTATCCATCCTGCCAGTGGTTCGATAGCGAGGGCGAACAGCATAGGTGACAGGGGGAAACCCTGAACCGTGCCTCTCCCGATGGGGAATCCCATGATCAAGTTCCATTTACTCTCATTGTCTCCAAGAGAGCCATGTATAGCAGCCACACCCATACAATGTATCTTGGTCCGGATATTACTCAGAATGGCCACTATATTGAGTCAAACACCTTATTTGCGTCTATGGACGCCATCGCTATTGGTTTGTGTACTGCGGCAACCAGGGCCATATTATTATAGAAGTGTCTCAGATTCAGCTTGGTGGAATCCGAATTGATGTTGATGGATCAGATCAGGAATCACTGTCTGCAGCCTATTGGCCAATACCTTGGCAAGGATCTTTACTTCCACGTTAAGTAGGGATATCTGTCTGAAGGACTCACTTACATCCTTACGCTTCCCGTCTTTATGGATTAGGGCTATTGTTGCCGTCCTTAAATCTAGTGACAGTATCTGGGAATTACGTGCCTGCCTGTACATGTCATAAAGTAGTTTGATCACCTTATTCACCATTTTTTTTTGGGAAAACATATTTTATTAGTTTTATATAGTACCACGTGGGCGGTCGCCCGACATAATTCACTTGGTAACAAGGTATCACAATATCCACTGCAATGGAATAAACAAGTGGCACCAGCTGTATATACATCAAAGAAAAACAAACTAAGAACTGCACGTTGGCTTTACCACCCCACCCAACTTGGCATACAAAAATCAGCGCACACATGTACTCTAAAAGGAACCCAGTGCTACTTTCATTATGTTCCACATGCTTCCCATGAGGCATTTCCTACGGGGATTGTGAAGGAAGAGGGGGAAGATCAATGCCACGGTATGCGGCCCACTGAGTCCATATCGTCCTATGTTTTTGCGGGCAACCCCTAGCTTGAAATACTGCCATCTCCGCACCCATGCATGTATCCAACTCTTTTCGCCACTTCCCCAGTGTTGGTGGAGACACTCCCTTCCACAATTGGGCTATATATTCACCATTTTTTAAATAAAATTCTACTGGACTGTTTGGCCCAGCCATCTTTCCAGTCTGCAGTTGCCTGAGTGCTCTTCCTATCTCCTCCTCAGTGAGCTCCCCTTCTAGGAATTCCCTATGTGTTTATGTTAAACGCTGTATGGGGCAGTCTTTGACAAAGCTGTTGATGTCTGACAGCTGCACTGTGAGTTGCGACTGGTAAAAGGCTTAAAAGTAGTCAGCAAATGCTTTTGCTATGTTTTGAGCTCCTGTGACTATCCCTGCCTTAGGCATGTAAATCTGTCTAATATGTCTCTGGTCTCCTTCTCGACTATTTAACCATGCCAACAGTTTCCCAGCCTTGTCCTTTGTTTTGCACAGTCTTTTTTGTTGGATAAGGTCATTCTTAGCATTGTGTAAGAGGGTGGTTCTATATTCTTCTTTTTTTACAGCTACGGTGTGTGTAGCTTCCATTGCGGCTCGCTGCACATGGGAACAAGCATTTTCAATACATAGTCCTACTATTTGGTGTAAAGATCAGCACCATGCCTATCTCCAAATGCAGAACAGGCATCCTCATCAACCCTTACCTTATCGACTGGCTAATCAAAGCGCAGAGTCAGTCGAAGATAGGAAAAGGATTTTAAGACAACTTCCAAGTTGCTTCTCAAACTAGGTGCCCAAGTCAACCTTCAAAAATCAGTCTCAACACCAGTGCAAGGCTGCTTCTACTAGAAGAAAACGTGATAGATACAGTAGAAGGAAAAGTGTATCATTCAGAATAGAAAGTGTCCTTTATCTGAGACAAGTGTCATCTTCTGTGGAATACTAGAAAACAATCGGCTCAGCAGAGCTCTCCCGTTCTTAGTTCTATAACATCTTGTATCTCCATTGTCCCAAATGCAAGGCTACATATGAGAAACCCGCAGCAATACCTGGAAGATCAATGGTCCCAGAGATTGGACAGTTTAGAGGACAGACTGCAGTTAACTCTCTCAGTGAAACAGTCCATCTCATGGTGGTGCAAAAGTCAAAATCTGCTCAAAGTACTTCCATTTCTGAAGGAGTTACAACCTAAGTCTTTGTAACAGACCAATCTTTGAGAGGATTAGTACCCATGTAAACTATCCCCTCAGTTCAAGTTTGTTGGACGGTCTAGGGAAGTTCATTCCACATAAACTATCTGGAGCTGAAATCAAACCATCTACGTCTCAAGGCTTTCCTTTCACCTTTGACAACTAACAGCATTCTGACACAAACAGACACCACCACAATCAGGCATTACCTAAACAAGCACAAGACCAAGGCACTATCCCTGGAGGGATACAAGATCTGGCCCGGGGTCTTAGACAGAGTCACTGCAGTACACATTCCGTGCACTCGGAACCAAGATGCGAACTTCCCCAATTGCTACTACCAGGAACACCATGAGTGGGTACTGGAGGAAAAGGTCCTAAGAATCCTCTTCGAAGAGTGGAAAACTCCATAACTAGATTTCCTTGCAACAGCGCAAAACAGAAGAAGCTGAGCCTCTGCATCCAGAGTGGCAGCACCGATTTCAGTGGGCAATAAGTAACCCTTAAATCAGTTGGTCAAGAGCATTTTGTTACGCCTTGATACCAATCTTACTCATTACGAGAGTAATTGAATAAAAATGATTCTCATAACGCCAGTATGGCTGAGACAATTGCAGTTTCCATCGCTCAGATTTAATCTTGCCGCTATTATGGCTTTTAGAAAATCCCCAAGCCAAGTTTCATTCTTCAAAATCCCAGTAATAAAGTATATTTTTTGAAAGGCTAAAGAAAGTGTTCCCACCAATCAGAAGCCCTTCTCCTCAAACGGAACTGAACTTAGTTCTGTCAAATTTAATGGACCCTCCTTTCAGCCTATTAAAAGGCTACATTGTAGCATCTTTACTGGAAATCACCCTTACTATTATATCCGCTCGAAGAGTGAGTGAAGTACAAGCACTATCGGCTGAAGAGCCATGCACAGTTTTTCATGCAAATAGAGTGGCAATGAGGACACATTTATCATTTCTGCCCAAAGTTATTTCGAATTTTTGCATTAACCAAATTACCATGATACTCTCATTTTTCTGCAATCCGTCTGCTACAGCATAACGTTCATTCCATTGACTAGATGAACAGCTTCTTGCAAATTATAGCCATGTTAGACAGTACCTAGCTAAGTCCAAACAAGCAACAATTGGCAGATGGATTGTAGGATGCATTTCCTTATTGCTGCCAGTTAGCACATAGACCTGTTCCAGCAAAACCTAAAGTTCACTCTACTAGAGTTAAAGAAGCTACCACAGCTTGGATCACAAATGTTCCAACAGCAGATATTTGCAAAGCTGCCACAGGGAAATCAGTACACATGTTCACAAGATGCTATTTTCTGGATTCAGGCACAAAGGCTAATGCTGGAATGAGTCTGGAACCCTGTGAAACTGCTTCAAATAGTCAAATTTGGCTCTTAGGAAATATATGAGCCTTACCTTTTGTTTATTTCTACTACCCAAAAGCTATCACATCCAAAGGTTGTGAGCTTGCTACTCTGTTCTAACGTTTATGACTCTCAGTGAATTTTGTCTGAGGCAAAATGAACCATTACTAATTTGTAATCCTATTTCTGCATCCTAGGAATCTTCAGTGAAGTCATAAATGACCCATCCATGTCCTCGGTTAGGTCAATTTGTATAGTAGAAACACCATTGACCAGCTAAACGTCATTTAGTCACGGTAAAAAAGAACAGGCTCTTAGCGGCAGCTGCCAGCACCGTGCATCATGGGTAGCAGAAGTTCTCTTCCAGGGGATACTCATCAATAGTCATAAGCACTGAATAGTCCCGTCCAAGTGCAGGGACCCAGGAGCACCTATCAAATATAATATATATATATATGCATGTTTAAATCTTAAAGTACGTAGTACCCTAAAACATACATATATATGAACATACACGTATGTATGTATGTATATATATATATATATATATATATATATATATATATATATATATATATATATATATATATATACATACATATACAGCCTAAAGTAAAGAAATAGAGGCTAATCAAAAAATGCCCAAATGACATTGAATTTTTCATTTAAACTGAACTATACACATTGACCATTTCTGCAATACAGAAAATGAAACACTTTACAGTGTAAAACATAGCCTTTATTTGAAAGGAAATGGGCAAGGGAATGAAAGGCATTGTTAGCCAATAGGCTGCATTGAAAATCATAACAAAGAAAAACTGGCAGTGTCTTTAAGACCTCCAAGACCTCCTGACTCCTATCGTGCCCCACAGGTGACAGTTATGTCAGTTATTTTTTCTGACTTCTTCTGTGAGGATCCTGGAGCACTGAGCTGTTCAAGATTGGACAATTTTTTGTCAGTTTTTTTCTCTTACAATTTACCCAAGTTGCCTTCACTCGATGGTTTTAAGTTCTAGGGTGCTTTTAACCTTTTTTTCCTGACTGAAAAGAAATTTTAATCGATGTCGGGGGGTCCGGACGACATACCCGCCGAAACTCACCTCCTACCTCAAACAGGCGCTTCGGCAGACGAAGTCCAGAAACGCCTAGGGGAATATCAGACTAACCCGTGGTCCGGGAACTCTTCCCCACAGGCAAACAAAGGCGGTCCAGAAGCAGAGAGCCAATCGGATGTAACACTGGGCACAGAAAAGGCAGAACAGGAAAGAGGATCACGTCACGCAGGAGAGACCGGAAGGCGGAACTGGGTGGAGCCGCGGGACGCGGAGGAGGAAGAACCGGAGAGGACGCTGCGGAGACTCGAGGCAGACGACGAAGTCCAAGAAGGGGAAGACGAGTGGACCGAAGAGTGGTGGATTCCCCCCAGGAAGGACGAGAACGCCGCCGCAACTCAGGAGAGTTGCGGCTTGGTCGGTGAGTGAGACGGTTCACGAGCCGGGGAGTGCGGGAGCCGGGTGGGTGTCAGAGGGAGCAGGGCGGGCCGAGGGAACACGTTCTTTTGTTGTTCTCTCTTGCACATGGGGGTGAAAGTCCTTGGTGATAACTGCCCATATCTTGACAGAAGCAAAACCCCTCAGTTTTCTCCAGCACCACTTTTTCCCCCCTTCCCCGGGGCCTCATTATTGCAGTCCGAAAACCTGTGAGGGAACAGGTCGCGAACTGTAGACATTCCGGCCAGCAGGTTTAAACGGGCTCTGTTATGAACCACTGAATAGCGTTTCACCCTTCACTTTTTCACCTGGTGTGGTGATGGCTACTTGAGAGACTTCTCTCACACTGACTCTGTGCAGCCTACTTACCGCCCTCTCTGTTCTTTCTCCGAGCTTCCTGGGGGAACAACGGGCTGTCCCTCGAAGACTACCCAAACCAGAACTCGGGAGAGAAAAGCCAACCAGCAACATCCAAGAGACCAGAGTCAAGCGCAGAAAACACTGTTTTGTGACCAAGACTACAATAAACCACAACCATTGACAAACCAATCAAGCCTCCTAGTTTCTATTTCCGCCCATCCCTCCCACAATCAGTCCAAAAATGCTATCCCTCTTCAACAAGTGCCCTTCGTGTGGCAAAAATATGCCAAAAATGATTCACACTCTGTGTGTATAGCATGTTTACCAGCCTCCCACCTCCCAGACACATGCTACTACTGCCAGAAATTATCAAAAAGAACTTTAAGGGACAGAGAGAAGATTCACCTCCATGCCCTTAAAAGTGCCTTCAAGTGGCCTTGGAGGGTCTCATACTCCTTCCAAAACACCCTCCTCTGATGACAAGCATGCACACAGAGGGAGAAGCGCAAAACACCAGAAACGCTGCTCTCCTTTGCCGTCGACAGGTAGGAATTCGCCATTGAGACAGATTCCTGTGCGCTCACCATCGGCGTCACGATCAATGTCGAAAGGCCCAGATAGACACCCATCGACGTTGAAGTGTCCGACGACGGACTTATTGCCGTCGAGACGTACGTCGACAGCCCTGCCGACTTGGATGAAGTCGACGACGAGGCCGCATTCACCAACATCAAAGTCGACAACACAGCTACCGTCGACCATCTCGACGTCAAGAAGATTGACGTCGGAAAATCCATCAAAGTCCCCTGAGACTACTTCGAGACAGTCACCTGCGATCCACCGGTCGATGTCGACACAGACGGCAAGGCCCTCATTGACGTTGAGACACTTGTCGACGTCGAGACACTCCCGACCTGAGAAATCTCGATCTTTGGTGTTAATTTCATTTTTCTCGAAGTCGATCTCTGTACTCTCAATGTTGATCTTGTGTCCTCAACGTTGAGAAAAATTAAATTAACACCAAGAAGTTTGTCTCCCTCTGTAGAGGCCAGGAGTTTACATTCTTCAGAATAGTCAATCAACCTTTCGCCACGGTGGTTGCTAAGTGTAAAGCATTGGGGTGTTCCACCTCAGAGCCCAGCATCGGACTACTCACAAACGTATTCTCCATCCAGGGGCTCTAAACATACGCCACCTCCTAGAAGTACTCCTCCTTGTACTTTCTCTCCTGAGGTTTCACCTCCACTGCCTCCAACAAGATCTCCTCTAAGATCTCAATCTCCAAGGAGAAGAAGATCACCATCTCCGCAAAGATCAAGATCGAGGACCCCCAACAGGCAGGCACGGTCCATATCTTGACAATCTCATGGTTCTAGAGTTTCTAGAGTCAGACACAGATCTCCCCTTCTGGTCCTCCGCTACTTCTCGGTCTTAACTGAGAGACTACTCACCAACCTTATCCGACTCTCCTCCAGCAAGGATTTCTCCTGCGGATGACCATATTACATTTAATGATATTTTAATCAGAGGGGCAGCAAAGCTAAACATTGATACACCGACACACGTCACATCTGCATCTGTGATATATGAAACACTTCATCACAGAGCAGCATCCAGACCTTTACTACCTCTCTTGCCAGGCATGTTGGAACCAGCTTTACACACATTCCTCACTCAGGCATCTATATGTTCAGCGCCAACACGTATTTTGAACAAGTACAAGGCTCCTTAACAAGATCCACTTTTCCTTAGGTCAGATCCACCATCGGATTCGGTAATTGTGGTGGCGGCTAGAAGTAAACATCCAGGGTTCATCTTCTTCCACAGTACCACCGGCTAAAGATAGCAGACAGATTGACTCACTGGGTAAAAAGATGTGTAACACCTGTGCATCTGTCATGAAAGTGGCCAGCGCATCTGCTTTGTTGGGGAGGTACGACAAGTCTCTCTGGGACTCACTAGCCAGATTCACCGAAAAATTGACTAAAGAAGACAGGTAAGATTTCAAAGAGATTGTACAAGAGGATGGGCTAGTGGTGAACCAAGACATTAGTGCAGCTGCTGATGCCTCTGATCTAGCAGCCCATGGTTACTCTCATGGCATCTGCGCACAACGATCTGCCTGGTTATGCCTTGCGGGTCTCAAACCTGAGGCCCAATACCAGATACTAAATTTGTCATTCTCCATTAATTCATTATTCGGCACACATGCAGATGACGAGATGGCAAAGATTAAAATGGACCTGGACACCCTTAAGGCAGTGGGCATTGAGAAATGGAAAGAATTCCACATCAGGTTCCGTTCCTACGACCACTGCTCATATCAACAGAGGGTTCAAACCTCTCACTGGTCAGCTCAGCAACACTACCAAGGAAGGTCGCATTACCAATCCCGCAGACCTGCTCGGGGTCGAGGAGCTCCTCGTTCATTCGCTTCAACTTTAAAAACTCCAGCGAAAACATGAGTAGTTGCTTCCCCTTTCTACATGTCACACTCCAGTGGGGGAAAGTATTGTTACACATCTAGATGAGTGACGCAAGATCACAAACGACAAGTTGGTCTTAATTATTGTGCAAAATGACTATTCCATCAGGTTCAAGACTGCCCCTCCAGCCATTCCACCAAGAAAGATATCAATTTACCAATAGGTCTTGCTTCAAAAAGAAATCAAAACACTGCTCCAGAAACATGCCATAGAAGAAGTTCCAGCCTCCCAACGAAGGCTAGGAATCTACTCCTGCTATTTTCTGGTTTAGAAAAAAGGCCCGAATCAGGAGTACAGACCATTCCTACACATACGACTTGAACAAGTTTATCCGCAAAGAAAAGTTCAGGATGCTGGCTCTCTACCAGATCTATCCCCAGCTCCACCAAGGGGACTGGATGTGCGTAATCGATCTTCAGGATGCCTAATTTCAAATCCCCATCATCAAGAAGCACTGGAAGTTCCTACGCTTCAAAGTAGCATCCTAGCACTACCAATACAAGGTCCTGCCCTTTGGGCTCAAGTCAGCACCTCGCACTTTCTCCAAGTGCATGGCGGTGGTAGTTGCTTACCTGCGGAGGAGGAAAATCTTTATTTACCCATAGATATCCGGATCTTCTTCACCTGTCCATGCAGACTGGATCTCCTCTACAAGCTAGGAGGGAATATCTTCCACCCCAACCTTCCCTCTCTGAGCTTGACAGCATGGCTCCAGAATTCCTGCAATATGGACACTAGACTGTATGGGCATCTTGAAAGAGTTTTCTACCAGGAAATCATATGCTTTCAAATGTAAGCGTTTCTATTTATGGTGCATCCAGAATGGTCCTCATCCAATCCTAGGTCCAGAAAATGTGATCTTACTTTACTTGTTGCACCTAGTGAAGTCAGGCCTGCAGTTTACATCCATAAAGGTAAACCTTGCGGCCATTACTGCATAAGAAAGTCTCCCACGTAGGTTTCCTTCTTTTAAATGCCTGTAGTCAAAGACTCCCTAGAAGGTTTGAAAAAGGTCTATCCTCCTGTTAGGTCAACTTCTCCCCCATGAGAGCTTAACATGGTTCTTGCAAAGCTAATGGGCCCCCCTTTTGAGCTCATACACAAAGCTTTTTTACAACACCTTACTTGGAAGACCTCCTTCCTAGTTGCTATCACTTCAACGCAAAATCAGTCTGCAAAATCCAGGCTCTTTGTGCTAAAGATCCTTATCTGGTTTTTCATGCAAACAGGGTGGTCATGAGGACACATCCTAATTTTCTGCCAAAGTTCATTTCTGATTTCCATATCAATAAGACCATTACTCTTCCAACATTTTTTCCCAACCCTTTCACACCACCAGAAAGAGCTTTACACTCTTTAGATCTTAAAAGAGTTCTTAAGTTTTACCTCGATAAAACTAAGGAGATCAGACAGTCAGACCATTTGCTTATTAACTATTGTCCAATGTGCACTGGTTTAACCTATTCCAAACAACTTATCTTTTGGTAGATAGTCCCTTGCATACTTCTCGCTTACCAGCTCACCTAGACCCAAAGCCCATTCTACAAGGGTAAGGCAGCCACTGCTGTTCTACTCAGAAATGTACCCATCTCAGAGAGTTGCAAGGCTGCAACATGACGAGCGGTACATACCTTTGCTCGCCATTATTGTCTTGCCTCAGGCACTCAGGCAGATGCGCAAGTAGGGCAAACTTCGTTTCAGGAACCTCTTTGGTTAATTTTCCACTTAGCTGCTCGTAACTGCCTTGTATTCATCCGCATGGGTATGGGATGGGCTAGCTATTCTATTCAGTGCTTAAGACTATTGATGAGTATCCTCTGGAAGAGAAGGATAAGTTACTTACCTGTAATCCTAGTTCTCTTCTAGGGGAATACTCATCAAAGTCATGAGCAACCCTCCCTCCTCCCCGGATGAATACTTAACACAGCAGCTGTGATATGGTTTATTCTCTGAATGTTCTTGTCACCATACAAAAGACCTGACCTAGCTGTCACCTGTGGGGCATGATGGAAGTCAGGAGGTATTAAAGGCACGGTGCCAGTTTTTCTCTGTTATGACTTTCAGGGCAGCCTATTGGCTTACAGTGCCTTTCATTCCCTTGCCTTTTTCCTTTCAAATAAAGGCTATGTTTTACATTGTAAAGTGTGTCATTTTCTGTATTGCAGAAATAGTCAATGTGTATGGTTCAGCTTAAATGAAAAGTTCAATGTAATTTGGGCATTTTTTTTAGCCTCTATTTCTTTAGGCTGCATGTGTGTGTGTGTGTATATATATATATATATATATATATATATATATATATATATATATATATATATATTAAAGAATATAACACAGCAAAAGAAGCTTTAAAGAAGGACTTTCACCAGTGGAAAAGAGAGGGACTAATATCAAGTGAAGAATTTAAGTTCCTACATAATGATCATCCGGTACTCCCCACAATCTACTTTGTACCGAAAGTCCACAAAAACGTAACACCCATACCAGGCAGACCAATAATCTCAGCCATAAAAAGTGTGGGTGAACATATTACGCAGTATGTTGACTTCTTTCTGCAAGATCTAGTCAAAGGGCTTCCAACCTATGTCAAAGACACAGGACATTTTTGGGAAAAAGTGAGTGAAATTGAATGGACAGATGACCTCATGCTCATCACTTTGGACATCGAATCGCTATATACTAGAATCGAACATCAAACAGGTCTCACAGCGGTGAAACATTTCTTGGACACCAGAGATGTCATTTATTACAAGCACAACAAAATGCTGTTAGACCTAATTGAATGGTGCCTATACAATAACTACTTCTTATTCGGTAAAGATCTGTATAACAGCTCTGGGGCGTTGCGATGGGAGCCTGTTTCTCCCCCAGCTATGTCTGCTTGCATGTAGGCTGGTGGGAGGAACAGGCCCTCAGAACAGAGCACGCCGAAATGTACTCTCTACACGTCAAACATTGGTTGCGTTTTATTGACAATGTATTTGTGGTATGGCAAGGAGACCAAGAAAGTGCTCTTAAATTCATCAACGACATTACCATTAATACTGCCAACCTCAAATTTCATCCAATATCAGTAAAACTAAGATCGAATTTTTGGATGTAATGGTGTATGTAGCTGGAGGGCAGTTGGAAACAACTCTACATCGCAAAGCCACTGTGGGAAATTCAACACTACACGCCAGCAGCGCACACCCCAAACATTTAATAAAGTATCCCATATGGAGAAGTTTTGAGATTAAAAAGGATTTGTAGCACAGAGATGGAATTTGATAAATGTTCAAAGGAGGCGATGATGCGATTTAAGAGAAGGGGGTATGACACAAGCACCCTAAACAATGCTGAGAAACGAGCAAGAACCAGATCGAGGCAGTCCCTTATGACATCTAGTGAACATAACACAGAAGTTACCCAAGGATAACTCCCATTGGGAGGACCCAAACCAAAAGATGAAAGTATCCCCAGACTGATTACCACATTCAGTAAGCAAGAGAGGCAGGTTAGGTCCATAATTACTGGCCCATCGTACTTACGGACGGAGTACTGGCGACCAGACTTCCCACAGTACCCACTTTTACCTATAGGAAAGCAGTCTCAATGAGATCACAAATAGTTAAAAGCAGCCCTGAACTCAATACAAATAACATGTGGCTCAAGCCCAGACAAGGATTTTACAAATGTTCCACATGTAGGGCCTGTAAATTTGGAGTTAACACAACGCACTACTCCACTCCATTCAGCTCGGGAGAGACTGCCATAAGAGGCAGTTTCAACTGCAGAACCGAATTTGCGGTGTATGTACTGACATGCACCTGTGGCCTAAAATACATAGGCAGTACGAAGTTACAGGTGCATGTCAGGATACTACAACATCTTCGTGCCATTGTAAACAATGACACCACATACCCGGTTGCACGCCACTTTAAAAATGAGCACAACAATGATCTAAAGTGCCTAACTTACTATGTGGTGGATGCAATCCCGAGCCTACGTAGGGGAGGGAACAGGGAACACATGCTGAGACAACTGGAGTCACGCATGATTATGGAGTTTGATTGGAAAACTCCCAATGGGCTCAACAATACAGAGGACCTCCACAATTTCTTATAAATTGAGGATAATACATTTACTGCATACTCTTATTACCCACTTAATAACAACTGATGCAGCGCCCTGCATACCACCATAGATGCACTACATTGTAAATAGATGCAGGAGAGTATCAAGCTAAAAGAGTTAGAAAAACCGCTACTTGACCATACGATATCCGCACTGTCTAAAAAGTCTGTTACAGTACGGATACATCTATGTCAACAACATTTTTAACAACACCACTATTATTATGAAATCACAAAAACACCAAATTGCACATAGCACTTAAGCACTTAATTTGGAACAGCGAGGCACACAAGCACTTTATTCTTAATATATCATTCCAAAATTTAGAAGAAAACAGAGAGAAAAAACAGGCGCCCCATTTTACAATAGCAAAATATATATAGTACATTTTTAAAAGGTTTGCTGACAATGAATACCCATTCACGCATTCATGCGGTTATATTAAAAGATTCTTAACATAATATATCATAGGGTGTAATTTAGATAGTGAATATATACTTCACATTTACATCAACAGCACCTTTACTGACGAAGTAGGTTTATGGTTGCTATTTAATGTGTATATATGCAAATATCAATTGCGTATTTTAAAAACTACGTATTCAAGTATTTGTACTTACTTATTTATATAATTACATATCTATATATTTATATCTATATTTATTTATGCTTTTTAAGTGATAATATATCCAAAGCCTTTAATCAGCTATTTTAGCGAATTGTTATAACAATAATGTTGGCGCAAAAAAGAACAAAACAAAAATGACAAAATATAAAAAGAGAACAACAACAAAAAAATGTAAACTACCAGCGCTCCGAATAAGTAGATTACAGCAGTATTTTTCCATGGTGGTGACCATGTGACACAGGGGTGTGTAACATAAGAGTAAACGTACAGCGTTTCAGAATGTGATCAAGGTCACTTGTTGACCGAAACGCGTCAGAGTTTGTAACATGTGAGCGAATAAAGAAAACTTTGCACTTACCCATCGGAGTTCGTTGCTCTCTACTTGCCGAAAGGAAATGAAGGAGGGCGAGAAGTAATTTCGATATATATATATATATATGTGTGTGTACATATATATGTATGTTTCGGGGTACTACATACTTTTTTAAGGTTAAACATACATACATATTGTATTTCATAGGCTTTAAAAGTGTCTGCTCATCATATGGACATATGGACACTTTCAACCTGTATTGTTAAGTCTATTGACAAATACATTAAAAAGAGGTTTTCCAGGGTCCATGCATGCTGCAGGGAATTGTTATGCTTATGACTTCAGTTAAGAGTCCGACAGTGCAAAACTAGCAATAAAAGTAAGTAATTTCACCTCTAAACACAATGCTAGACAGAGCAAAGTTTGTTGATTAAATTCTGTTGATTTAGATTAAGCCCATAATTTGACCCATACATGACAGGGACTGCCTCAATTAAACTCAGGTTGTGACTCAGACAGGGACACAAACTGGTGAATCCCAACCTGAGACAAACACTGGGGCACTGTAGGAAGCTGGCTCTGTATATACTATACCAAAGTAAGGTATAGTGTGCACAGAGTCCAGTGAATCCTCAGAGCTTACAGAGGCTCAAGTAGATAATACCAAAAGCACTATTTGTGGTAGTGTGGTCAAGCAGTTAGGCTTATCAGAGGGTAGTGTTAAGCATTTATTGTACACACTCGGGCAGCAAATGATTACACACACTCAAAGACTGAATCCAGACCAATTGTTTTGTATAAAAAGTTATTATTTTGTTATTTTATTTCTAGAACCAATAAATACTCAGTTGCAGGTAAGTAACAGTTTTCAAAGCAGTAATACTTTCAAAAATGCAGTATGAAATGTTTTTCAAGACAGAAGAAATGCTTTACAGTTTTAGAGATGTTTTTGTATTTGTCAATCAGAAACAGTCGCACTTAGCAATGTGAAAGACAGACAGTTGTATGCAATAGGTAAAATACAATGCAATCCTATGGGAGGAAAACAGTGTTATGCATTAGCAGGTAAGTACTCGACTTATTATCCCAGTCTTCGGGGGTTTTGACCAACACTGGGCAAGGTTCAGTTTCAGGTAGTACGGCACCACCAGTGGCACTGGGGCAGCCGGGTGCAAAGGACACTGGGCCCAATGTAAATCAATGGAGACTGGGGGCACCTCGAAAAGGCACGGTTTGCAGGTAAGTACCCGCGGTTTCAGGGCATAGGCCCTGGGGGTTAAGATCAGCACTGGGGGGGGGGGGAGGTGGCACAAGGCAGCACCAAAGCTACACCACCAGCGGCACTGGGACAGCGGGGTGCAAAATCAGCGTTGGATGCCCAATGCGTTTCAATGGTTAATTTCGGTCATACAAAGAGGCTGCAGGCTCGGACCAGGAGGCTGGCTGAAGGTGACCACCGGCTGGGCAGGTAAGTTGGAGGACTGGGGGAGGTCGAGGCACCATTGGTTAAGCTCCCCAAGGATGGAGGGCTGGGAATGCAGGGGTATCTTTTGGTGTCAGTGTATGAGGCTGGCTCTATCTATTTGAGTGCAGCTCAGAGACAGCAATCACAATCATAACATAGAGTGTGTATTTGTATAGCACAGATATCTTGGTGCTCTAATAACAGATGTTTAGTGTTATCCAATGCAATGGTACTCATTTTATTAACCTCAGTAGGATGAAAGTCTAAGTGTACCCCCAGGATTCAAATCTGTGACCATGAGATCAAACACAGAACCATACAGTGGATACATTAGCCCACTGCACCGCCAGGCCCAGCTTCTCATCATGAGAGACTACACAGACAGCTGTGATGTCATTAAAGCAGAGGTTTCTTTGTGCTTTAAAGAGCCATAGATGACTGACACAGGAGCCCGTCACCTGGAGGAGGTCTTACCAGGGCCACTTATTGCCTTAGTGACCTGCTGGACCCAGTGTCATATGATCTCACCTACAGGCTTCTTTTCATACACTGCCAGTTTATACTTTGTTGCTGAGCTCGTGCCTGCCATTGCCTTTTGTCCTTGGAGCCCTTACAAGGCACTTCCTGCCCTGCCCAGCCACCCTTGCCATCTTCACTAGCAAGTAGGGCTGAAGACAGGGTAGACAGCTAAGTATCTCCTAATACTAAAGTTTTGCCAGCGCTAGAGTGCAGTAATACAGTCTCCAGTGCATCTCCATTTGGATTTGTGTGTTTGTGAAGCGGCCAAAAATCCTGCAATCCTAAAGCAGAGACATCAGACACTCACTCTTCACAACGCTTGTTCCTGCCTCTTGTGCCCTGAACTATCTAACAGTTGCAACTGTCTCCAAGCCAGCCTCACCAGTTTCTGATGTTTTCCCTGAAGAGAGACATGATAGTTTCAAGCAGTACGCTCCTCTTCTTGCTCGAGAGGACTTGAACAAAGATTTTTAAGTCTGGGCTGCTCTAACTTGTGCCTGTAGGTGGAGCAATTATTTTACCATGGGAAGGTTTGAAAGACTGATTTTTGTCGTTTTTGAAGTGCACCATTTAAATGGTCAAAAATGTTGTTATTTGTGGAGTGGTGGGATGTTTTTCATTTCTCTGCTGATGTTAAGTTAGCTGTAAAGTGAAACAATTTTCAACCTGGAAAGGCTTTTTTTCTTTGCAATCCAGATTCTGATTTACTTGGGGAAATAATCTTAAATGTCATATTTAGAAATGCATGTGCCACAACCAGAAGTTTAAAAATTAAACATTTTAATGGCTGATTTTTAAACTTTTGCTGAACAGGTAGTATGCAAAGAACTCCAATTGACTCTCTTCTACTGTCAACTGTAACTCACCAGTATTCAACATTAGGATTTATAAAATTTGCTGTGGTCCCTGGCAATTTGTGAAAGAGTTGGGGTGTAATACTTACCCTGAATTCCACTGAGCGAGCAAAGTGAGCGCGCCCAACTTTTAGAAGGGTTTGGCTCGGGGGGAGGCGATGCTCCATTCCCTCCCAAGAACATTTTGAAAAAGTTGGGTGACATAGTATATTTTAAAGCACAAATTTTCACATACATTTGCTCAAAAACAATTAGCCCTAAAATAGCACTCATTAAATATTGGTTTACTTTAATGGTTTGCCAAGTCACTGATTTGACGTCATTTTTTCGACTGTGCAATGGGTGCCTCTGTATGTCAATAATTACCTTAACTGTGCCAGGACCAGAATTGTGTCCTGGATGCCTCCCACTGCATTCAAGCTAGCTTGGCTGATGAGGAGTGATGCCCCGAAACCGGTCCCAGGATGCTTATTTCTGGTCCAGGGAGGACCTGGCTTGGTAGTTCGGACTAGACTGTGCCCATGAGGCACAGAGTCAAGACTGATTTGCATATGGCAGGGTCCAAACTGGGGTGGCATGGTGAGCAAAAGAACGATGGATTTAACCCAGATCTTTTGACTGGGGTGAATGCTTGATTTGCTCTGCATTCCATCCATCATCTGTGTGTCTTTTGCTTTCTCGCCCTAAGTGCGCCGGGTATGCCCAGACGTGGGTCCCGGCCTCACTGTGCCACTGGATTCAAGGTAGCCTGGCTGATATGGAGTGATGTCCCGAAACCGGTCCCAGGATGCCTGTTTCTGGTCCAGGGAGGGCCTGGCTTGGTAGTTCGGGCTGGACTATTCCCATGAGGCACAAGGTCAAGACTGATTTGCATATGGCTGGGTCCAAACTGGGGTGGCATGGTGGGCAAAAGAACGATGGATTTAACCCAGATCTTTTGACTGGCAGTGAATGTTTGATTTGCTCTGCATTCCGTCCATCATCTGTGTGTCTTTTTCCTCCCATATGCCACAGGCGCCCCTTTAATGCCAGTAATTCCATATAATATCCCAGTTCCAGAATTTGCAATGGACTCCATTCATAAACCGTGTGTGACCCATTATCAGAAATTACCTCTAGTATTGTCACGATCAGCTTTTTGTCATGGATAACTCCCATATGTCATGGGTGCCCCCTTATTACAAGAAATGCCAAGAATTACATACAATATGCTGGAATTTTGTCATTGACTGCATCCATATGCATCCATATGCTGCGGGTGACCTGTGTGTCAGGGCCAGCCTTTTATTACAGTTGCCTGTCATCCCTGTCATCCCTGCCCTATATGCCATGGTTGACCCCTCTAATTCCAAGAATTAACTCCAGTATCTAAGTGCCAGCATTTTGCCAAAGGTGTCCCATATATCAAGAATTATCTCTATGCCAAGAATTCTTCCAGTGTACCATGGGTGCCACTTATTACAAGAACTGCATCTAATATACCAGCCCCAGCATTTTGCTGTCACCCTTATTCATTCTCACTTACTTAGTCACACTCACTCATTCTTATTTGCACTCATTCTTACGCACTCTGTTATGTTATGTTAATATTTCACGATCACCAGCGATTTCTTGGTGCTCACTCTCTAATTCTAACTTAGTATCAATTATTCTCACTCACTGTGACTCACTTAGTTACACTGTCACTTATGCACACACATATACATGGAGAACATTTCAGAGGATGTTTTTTATTTGCGTACCTTCAGCTGCTTGAGCTGTCCCGCTTCAGCTACCAGTGCTTGGGGTAGGAAAACACAGCTTCTTCCTGGCTCGACAACTGAAGCAGAGAGCTGGAGTCTTCACAATGATGTGTAGGCTCCAGTTGTCTGTCTCTTGCTTTTTCACCTCACCCTCTCCCGTCTTGCTGCAAACCCCTACCACCAGTGACAAGATGTGAAAGGGTGAGATGGCAATTTGATATATGGGTAGCCCTCTGGACTGCAGGGATTAAGGTGTAAGCACCCAGGACTACCTGAAGCAGTGATGTTGCATCACTCATGTGGAGGCCCTGAGGTGTGGCAAGACCCTGAGGCCAGCCCTGTTCAGTCTCTCTGATGCCTGATGCAGTGCTTCTGTTAACCTGCACCAGCCATCAGACGGATTTACTGCCTCAGGCTGCAGTGAAGATGGACATTTTCTTTATTATACGACTGGTGAATAATAAGTTATTCCCAGTGTTGCTCTGATATGAATTTACCTTAAAAATAACGAAAAGACAAGAGGCATTTCGCAAAGCAGGAACACATTGATTTTAATTAAATGCAGTGGCTGGGAGAGCAGCAAACAGAATCATGTCTTAAGACTGTCTCGATGTACAGATGTTTTGGCTGGCATTATATACACTTCTTGAAGTACAATAAACTGATTACACATTCTTGTAGAGCACTTAAATCCGGGCCTAGTCATGTACCCTAAATTCAACCAACTGATAAGGGGGCACAGGTGGCTCTCGGCTTTGTGGAGACCTAGTGTGGGCCAGTGTGTATGTGTCCAGATGTCCGAAATGGGGATTTTGTGATCACTGCGTGTAGTGTGCATACTGTGTTTTGATTGGCTGAGTGTTCCTAACTACATGTGGCATCTGACTTTGTGGTATTTTGGGAACATATGTGCCTTGTTGTGGTGTAGCTGCATATCTGTGGGACCGATCTGGGTTTTCCCTGTTCACGCGTTTTTCTTCGGGGTAAGTGTAACCCCACCTGTGACCTATCAATCAGTAGGCTTAGGTTTGGGTTGAAGGGCCTGTCTGACCTTGTTTCTCTGACTCAGGGTTGATGAGGAGGTCATCTCGGGTGTATTCAACAGCAAAGATATAAGTTCGTTATTACGTGTACATATAACATGGGAGTCACTGATTTCACATTTACCGACATTCTCATTTTTATGTGTACTTTTGTCATAGCGTAAATCAACATCGTATTTACCGGTATTGACATTGTTATGTGTACATATATTATGGCATACATTGACATCACATTCACTGATATTAACATTTCCCCCTCTAGTTGAATTTTCAACGACATCATTTTTCTCATGTCATGGCAGTCACATTTTTTGAGGCAGTGTGTGTTTCTGTTGTGTCTGCTATCCTTTCTCTGGCTATTTGCATACTATCTAATTTGAGGACTGCATTTTTACAGCAAGAAACCTACACTTGTAGGAAACCACAAAATAGTAGTACAAAAATGAGGACTGAAAGCAAAGATGTGAGCAGTTTGGTCACCCACAGGGGAGCCAGGAAAAAATACTTTGAAACCAGTCCAGCTCAGGGGCACATCCCTCCTTCTTCATGTCAGCTTGTAGATGATGCAGTGCTTTGATGGCAAAAGCTAGAGTTCCGTTTTCGCAATCATTTCCAGGAATAAACATGCATCTGAAAGAGACACGTTAGTGACAGATTCCTTACCTTAGAATATCCCCAGGCGTCAGGCTGGATCCGGAAAGTTTTTGCGTAGCAGTACCCCTGCCAGTCGGTAGGCGGCGTCGTCCGGCTCCGCGTCCGTCGTCGGCGTCGTGATCGCCGGAATGACGTCACGGGCAATACTTAGACGCCGCCCATGCGCGCTGGCGTCAGTTCTTTCATTTTCCGCGCCTGTAAGCGCAGATCCGGATTGAGCAGTGCCCCAGTCATTTTTTGACTGAATCTTTTTTGAGACTTTTTGTCCCAGTTTTCGAGTCGTTTCGACTCCAACGGTGTCAGTAGGAATGCCCGGCTTCAAGCCATGCGAGGTCTGTAATCGCATGATGTCGATTACGGATCCGCACCGAGAGTGTCTCTTCTGCCTGGGGCACGGCCACGACCCCCACGTCGTGCCCCGAGTGTCGGTCCCTCGCCCCGAAGGCTTTGCGAGAGCGGTCTCGAAAGCTTCTCGAGGCCCGGCATTCGGCTCCGCGCCGCTCGAGGTCCCGGTCCCGGGAGAGGTCGAGGGGCCAGTCGCGGAGCCGCCGTCATTCGTCGGGGTCATAGTCTTCGTCCTCAGGTAAGGCGAAGCACAAGAGGTCGAAGAAGCATCGCTCCAAGACCTCCCCTCGCCGGTCTCACGACTCGGCCGAGGGTCCTGTTGGTACCGCCCCCGCGGCTCCGGGGGTACCCGAACAGCCGACGCCGGACTACCCGCCTGTTCCGGGTCCGACGTCGACTCCGGCCGACATCCAAAATTTCTTGTTGGCCATGGCTCGCATCTTCGGGCCTCAGGGTTACCCCGGTGCGCCTTCGGGCCCCGCGGGCCCCAGTGGGGATCCTCCCTCGACACCACCGGCGGCTCCGGCCCCGGCGTCGCAGGACCCCCTCGGATCCAGGCCTGGATCCCGGTCGACGCCGGTTGACCTAACCACACCTCCACCGGCGCCGACCACTCCGGTACCATTCTCGGCGCCGTCCGACGACTCGGACGACGCCGTCCCCATGTTCTCCCCAGAACCGGACACGGCCCCGGATCGGCATCGGCCGACGCCGATTCCGACACCAATGGGACCTTTCTTCCCTCATGTCCGCCCTCCATACTTTTCACCTGTATTGGAGGACGAGGAGGACTGGGAGGGGTCGGAGGACCCTCTCAGCTCAGTGTGAGCCTTATCAGGACTGGGCAGAGGAACTGGGTGATGCCAGTGGCCTGGACACCTCTCCAGACCTTGGCATCCTGTCTCCTCCTTCCGTGGCTACGGAGGAGGGAGCAAGTTATCCAACGGTGTTGCATAGGGCGGCCGCGGCCTTGCGCCTCGAGCTCCCTACAGTGGCTGTCAGGACTAACCTCCTGACGGAAGTGCTTCAGCCGGCGGCTACCTCTTCGGAGCCACTGCTGCCGTTCAACGACGCACTTTCTGATGTTCTTTTGGGCACCTGGTCCAGGCCCACCACAGGGGCTCCTGTGGACAGGAACGTAGCCCGACGCCATCGCCCGGCCCCGGGCGACCCCTTGTTCCTCTCCCAACACCCCACCCCCGAGAGCTTGGTTGTCCAAGCCTCTACCTCCCAGAGCGCCTTCCCTACGGCTCCGCCGGACAGGGAATCCAAAAAACTGGAGCAATTAGGGAAGAAGATGTTTTCTTCCTCCAGTGCTGGCTTGCGGTCCGTGAACACTGCTTGCCTTTTGGGCCGTTATTCCCACTCTCTGTGGGATTCGGTGGCGCAAGTGCTGCCTAAGTGTCCTGAGGAGGTCCAGACACTACTCACCCGTGTTATTTCAGACGGGAGAGACGCTGCAAAGTTCACAATCAGATGTGGCCTAGACACCGCAGACTCGCTGGGCAGATCGCTTGCGACGACAGTGGCGCTGCGTCGTCACGCCTGGCTGAGGACCACTGGTTTCTCGGGCGATGTCCAAAACACCCTTATGGACATGCCCTTTGATGGTATCCGCCTTTTTGGCAAGAAGGCAGACAGCGCACTGGAGTGCTTTAAGGACTCGCGAGCTACGGCCAAGTCCTTGGGCCTCTCCGCCTCGCGCCCTCCGCAGCCGTCTGCTTTTTGCTCCTTTCGTGGCCACGGAAGGGGCGCCCAGTCACGTCCATTGCCCAGCCACCGGCCCGCGCAGCAAGCGCCTTCGCTTGGCCGAGGACGTGGCTCCCGCCGGGCGGGTCGGGTAACCAGCGTGCGGGTCAGGCCACCACCTCCGCCCCGTCCGCGGCCTCCAAGCCCTCCTAGTCCATCCTTTCAGGTCCACAGCACTCCAGTGGGGGGCGGGGGGCAGGGTCCGCCATCACCTTCCCCACTGGCGTACCATCACATCGGACAGGTGGGTCTTGGACATTGTACAAAGGGGCTACTCCCTCCCCTTCGAGACTTCCCCCCCAGCCATGCCACCTCAATACCACCGCATGTCGGGGGATCACTTAGTGCTTCTTCAGCAGGAAGTTGCGGCCCTCTTGGCCAAGGGGGCCATCGAGCGCGTTCCGACCCCAGAAGTAGGGCGTGGTTGTTATTCCCACTACTTTCTGGTGCCCAAAAAGGACAAGGAGGACATGCGTCCTATCTTGGACCTCCGGAACGTCAATCGCTTCCTCCGGAAGGAGAAGTTCAAGATGCTCACCCTAGCTCAGGTCTTGACTGCCCTCGACCCTGGAGACTGGATGGTAGCGTTGGACTTGCAGGATGCATATTTTCACATCCCCGTCCTGCCGGCCCACCGGCGTTACCTGCGGTTCACGGTAGGCCACGAGCATTTTCAGTTCATCGTGCTCCCCTTTGGCCTTACCAGCGCCCCTCGGGTGTTCACGAAAGTGATGGCGGTGGTCACAGCTCATCTGCGCCGGGCAGGGGTTCCAGTCTTCCCCTACCTCGACGACTGGTTGCTGAAGGCGGGCTCGTCCCAGGCAGTCGTCTCCCACCTCCAGACTACGGCCGGACTTCTGCACTCGCTGGGGTTCTCCATCAACGTGCCGAAGTCGCACCTGATTCCTTCTCCACAGCGCCTTTTCATCGGAGCAGTTCTGGACACAACGCAGTTTCGGGCCTATCCTCCCGAACGGCGAGTCCAGGATATTCAGGCTATGATTCCGATCTTTCAGCCTCTATCCTGGGTTTCGGTACGGATGACCCTGAGGCTGCTGGGCCTCATGGCCTCCTGCATCCTGCTGGTCGATCCTGCCAGATGGCATATGCGGGCTCTGCAGTGGGACCTGAAGTTCCAGTGGGCGCAGCATCAGGGGAACCTGTCCGATTACGTTCAGATCTCGGAGGGGACTGCACGGCAGTTGCAGTGGTGGCTCTCGAACCGGCAATGGGTCACGGGCAGATCCCTCTCCCTTCCCCAGCCAGAGCACACAGATGTGACGGACACGTCCCTTCTGGGATGGGGCGGTAACATGGGAGAGGCGGAGATCAGATGCCTCTGGTCTCCGGCGGAGTCCCGGCTCCATATCAACCTTCTGGAGCTCCGGGCGATCCGACTTGCACTGAAGGCATTCCTTCCCTCTGTCAAGGGGAAGGTGGTGCAGGTGTTCACCGACAACACCACCGCCATGTGGTACTGCAACAAACAGGGCGGGGTGGGGTCGTGGACCCTATGTCAGGAGGCTCTGCGTCTCTGGACATGGCTGGAACATCAGGGCATGTCCCTGATGGTTCAACACCTAGCAGGTTCTCTGAACGCCAGGGCGGACGAACTCAGCCGCAGGTGCATGATGGATCACGAATGGCGTCTTCACTCGGAGGTGGCGCAAGGACTCTTTCTACAGTGGGGAGAGCCTTGGTTAGATCTATTCGCCACCGAAGAGAACGCGCAATGTCATCAGTTCTGCGCGTTGGAATTTCCAAGGCGGCACTCGCTCGGCGACGCTTTTCGTCGCGAGTGGAGTTGCGGTCTGTTGTACGCCTTTCCGCCTATACCACTTCTACCCAGAGTGTTGAAGAAGATTCGGCGCGACCGGGCCCAAGTCATCCTTGTGGCTCCGTACTGGGCTCGAAGAGTTTGGTATCCCGAGCTACTCAGTATGAGCGTCGATCCCCGATCCGTCTGCCTCTTCGGGAGGATCTTCTGTCGCAGCAGCAGGGGACGGTCCTCCACCCGAACCTGTCCAGTCTCCACCTCCTTGCATGGAGATTGAGCGGCGGCAGTTGATTCCTTTCGACTTGCCTCCCGAAGTTTGTGATGTGATTCTGGCAGCCAGGCGTCCCTCCACTAAGGTGGTATACGCCTGCCGGTGGAACAAGTTTGTGGCATGGTGCACAGCAAAGGCCGTGAATCCCCTTTCTGCCCCTCTTTCTGAGGTTCTTCTGTTCCTTCTCTCTCTGGCCCAACAGGGTTCTGCCCTGGGTACCATCAAGGGCTATCTTTGTGCCATTTCGGCCTTCCTCAGGCTTCCTGATCAGCCCTCCCTTTTCAAGTCCCCTGTTGTTAACAGGTTCCTAAAAGGCATTACACACCTCTTCCCTCCTGTTCCGTTTGTGATGCCTCAGTGGGACTTGAACTTGGCTCTTACCTTTTTAATGTGCGCTCCCTTTGAGCCTCTACATAACTGTCCTCTTCGTCTTCTCACTCTGAAGACTGCCTTTCTGGTGGCTATCACCTCCGCTCGGCGGGTGAGTGAGCTCCAGGCTCTTTCTCATCCAGGGGATACTCATCAATAGTCATAATCTATGAATAATCCCCGCCCACGTGCGGGATCCCGGAGTATATAGAAAATACATATATATATATATATACATATGTAAAACATATACATGCAGCCTAAAAATGTTTCCAACATGGCAGAACTGCCGAAATTACATAGGTTTGCATTGTAAGACAAATACCCTCCTAACCCATAAGGAAAAGAGGACATGCACAGAACAATTGTCATATACCAATGCTTTATTGCCACAAGGAAAACTTGTAATTGCAGGCATTCGCCTGTAGGCTGCATTGCAGAGTAATAATGAAACCAAGACAAAAAAAACTGGCACCTTGCCTTTAAGGCTTCCAAGGGTTAGGGTACCGTGCCTTTAAGGCCTGCAGGAGACCCTCTGCTCCCATCATGCACCATAGGTGACAGTTAGGTCAGTTCTTTTTTCCGGCTCCTTCTATGAGGATCCTGGAGTTTGAGCTCTTCAGTTTTTTGACTGAAAGATATATATTTGATATTTCCTTTGGAATTTCGACAGTTTCTGATACCTAGAGTTATTTTCTACTGGTTTTTGGATAATTTCCAGTCAGAATGCCTGCTTTATTTCGGAAATGTCCTTCCTGTGGCAAGAAGATGGCACTGTCAGACCCACACTCGGTGTGTATTGTGTGCCTTCCATCTTCACACAATCCTGACCAGTGTTATCATTGCCAGAAGTTTTCAAAAAGGACTCTGCGTGACAGAGAACGCATCAAGCTTCATGCCCTGCTGGAGAGGGATAGAGGCCATCATGGAGGTGGCCATGGAATCAGAGCTCCCTCTTCAAGCAAGCAACACCGAAAACGGCATCGTTCCACCTCCCCTGAGTCCAGGAAGAAGCAGGTGCCTGAATGTTCACCGTCGACGTCAAGATCGCCGTCGAAGAGGCCGAGGCATTCTTCAACGTCGAGGGACAAGCCATTGTCTAGACGTCGAGACTCTCCGCCGCATGCCAGTAAGTCGGCGTCGAGGCACAGCACTTCGGGCTCGAAGGCTGTTGGTCCAGAGAGATCTTCCAAAGCTCCGTCGACGTCGAGGCTTCCGTCGACGTCGAGGCATTCTCCGCCACCCTCGAGGGGGTCGGCGTCGAGAGACTCGCCGGCGAAGACCATGCCGCGAGGGGACATATCGACGTCGAGAGCATCGTCGAGGTCCCATCATTCGACGTCGAGGAGGTCGACGTCAGCGAGAAGGACGACGTCGAGATCCCCCCATCGGCGCCGACAGGCGACGTCAAGGTCCCCCCATCGACGTGGGCGGTCGACGGCGAGATCAAGATCGCTGAACAGATCGACGGTGAGGGCGACTCAGACCTTATCGACGTCGAGGGACAGAAATGCAACGTCGAGATCCCGTTCGACGTCAAGGGCCCAGTCATCTCCAGGGCTGAATATTGTGCATATTTCTCCAGAGAGATCGCCCACAGCTGGCGAAATGAAGGTTTGCGGCCTGTCGCCTCGCTGGCTGCAGGGCGTTGGAACAGGTGCCTGCAGAGGTCCGGGCTCGGACGCAGCAAGACCTTCTAAGTCGCCTTCTAGAAGACCAAGGTCGCCTTCTACACGCCGATCTCGGTCAGGGGGTCGTCACAGCTTGCACCACGATCCTCCACATAAGAGGAGGCGCAGAACATCATCTACCTGTTCTTCGTCTTCTATTCGGGACTACTCGCCAACTTTTTCATCTACGCCACCTTCAAGGGTGTCTCCCATTGATGACATTGGGACTTTCTCTGACGTACTTGGCAGAGGATCTAAGAAACTGAATATCAGTTTATGCACTCCTGTGGTCCCTACATCGATTATTTTTGAGACATTGCACCATCGTACAGCTCCCAGACCTCTGCTACCTCTGGTGCCAGGTTTTTTAGAACCAGCTATGGCCACGTTCCTCACTCCTGCCACAGTGGGGTCAGTTCCGTCGAGGATCGCAAAAAAATACAAAGCTCCAGACCAGGATCCCTTGTTCCTTAGGTCTGATCCTCCGGCGGATTCAGTCATTGTGGCAGCCGCCAGGAAAGCGCACTCCGCAGCCTCATCAGCTTCTGTTCCTCCAGAAAAGGACAGTAAACAAATGGACTCTTATGGCAGGAAGATGTGCAATACTTCGGCATCATCTATGAAGATTGCAAGTGCTTCAGCCCTTCTTGGGCGCTACGACAGGTCTCTTTGGGACTCCCTGGCTAGGTTTACCGACAAGCTTCCCAAAGAAGATCGACAAGACTTCCATGAAATCTTGCAAGAGGGTGGTTTAGTAGCCAATCAAATCATCAGCGCGGCGGCTGACGCCTCAGATCTCGCCGCGCACGGCTATTCACAGGGCATCTGTTCGCGGCGCTCAGCGTGGTTGCGCCTCACAGGTCTAAAACTGGACGCCCAGAAGAAGATCCTCAACCTTCCTTTTAACGGCTCCTCCTTATTCGGTTCTCATGCTGATGAGGAGATGACAAAGATGAAGACCGAGCTAGACACGGTCAAAGCAGTTGGACTGGAAAAGCGGAAGGAGTTTCGTAAACGCTTCCGTCAGAACGACAAGCGACCCTTCCAACAGAGGGTTCAAACCCCTCAATGGTCCTCCCAAAACCAACAAAGGTTCCAATTCCAGCACAAGCGTCCTGGCAGGGGAAGAGGGAACAATAAGCAACAGCAGTCCTCCACCAAGCAGCCTCCAAAACAGTGAGGCATTGCTTCCTCCGCACCCGTTCGCCACTCCGGTAGGAGGGAGTATCGTTTTTCACCTGGAAGAGTGGCAATCCATAACAAGAGACAGATGGGTGCTGAATATTGTACAGCATGGTTACTTGCTGAGGTTCAAGACCCCTCCTCCGCAAGTTGCCCCTCAATTGACGTGCCTTCCTCAACAACACAATTTATTGTTACAGGGCGAAGTGTGTACCCTCCTCTCCAAAAAGGCCATAGAAGAGGTCCCACCTCACCAGCGAAATCAAGGGGTATACTCACGGTACTTTCTGGTCCAAAAACGAGGAGTAGCAAAGAGTACAGACCTATCCTCGACCTGCGCCTGCTGAACAGGTTTATAAGAAAAGAGAGATTTCGGATGCTAGCCCTGCACCAGATTTCCCCACATCTTCATCTGGGAGACTGGATGTGTGCCATCGACCTGCAGGACGCCTACTTTCACATTCCTGTTTCAGTGAAACATCGCAAGTTCCTCAGGTTCCAGGTGTCTCGACAGCACTATCAGTACCGAGTACTTCCGTTCGGGCTCAAATCCGCCCCCCGGACGTTCTCCAAGTGCATGGCGGTGGTAGCTGCTTTCCTCCGCAAGCGGAAAATCTTCATCTATCCCTACCTAGACGACTGGCTCCTGAAGAGTTCCACACCTTCACTACTCCAGAGCCATCTCACTTACTGTCTCAACCTGCTTCACTCCCTGGGGTTGCAAGTCAACTACAAGAAGTCAGTTCTCAACCCCACGCAGAAGATACATTATCTGGGCGCGTCCCTAGACACCCCAACGGCAAGCGTGTGTCCTTCGGAGGAGAGGTTGTCCTCAATGTTGATCAAGTGCCGTGCTCTTCTCAGCACTTTACATCCCACAGCAAGGCAGGTGTCATCACTGCTGGGATCGATGGCCTCATGCATCTTCATTGTGCCCAATGCCAGACTTTACATACGGCCTCTACAGCAGTCCCTCGAAGATCAATGGACACAGTGCTCAGGCCGTTGGGAAGATCGTGTCTCTCTTCCTCAGGCGGCCAGGGACTCCATCAAATGGTGGATGAAACGTTCACACCTTCTGCAAGGGGTCCCTTTTCACCAGGTCCCTCCGACACAGACTGTAGTTACAGATGCCTCACTGCAAGGTTGTGGAGCTCACATGGGCCAGCTTCAGGTACAAGGTCTCTGGTCCGAGACAGAGAGAAGTTATCACATCAACTTCTTGGAGCTAAGGGCAGTCCAATTGGCTCTCAAGTCTCTGTACCCGTCCCTACAGTCCAGCTCCATTCAGATTCAGACAGACAACACAACAACAATGTACTATCTGAACAAGCAGGGAGGCACCAGGTCACGGGTCCTGTCTCTGGAGTCACAGACCATATGGAAGTGGCTTCTGGCGAGGAGTCTCACGATCGTAGCCGTTCACCTTCCAGGAACCTTGAACGTGCAGGCAGATGTTCTCAGCAGAGACTTCGTAGAAGCACACGACTGGGTGTTAAACGAAGAAGTCGCTCAGGACATTTTTTGGCAATGGGGAGTGCCAGACATCGACCTGTTCGCAGACGCGGCAAATATGAAATGCCCCGTCTTCGCGTCCAGATTCCCACAAGGATCACGGGGGAATGCACTTTTGATAGGATGGTCGCAGACATTGCTGTACGCTTTTCCACCACTCCCTCTGATCCCTGCGGTCATACAGAAGTTTTACAGGACCAACGCCAGGATGATCCTGATAGCATCAGAGTGGCCGCGCCAGTGGTGGTATCCGGACCTCCTGCAGCTGTCCGAAGCTCCACACCGGAGGCTTCCCTGCCGCCCGGACTTGTTGACCAAGAACGAGGGAGAGTATTTCATCCCAACCTCTCGTCCCTGCGATTGACTGCACGGCTCCTGAAGTCATCCAGTACGGACACTTAGACCTCCCTGCTGATTGTATGTCCATTCTCAAGGAAGCAAAGAGACCCTCCACCAGGAAATCTTATGCTTTCAAGTGGAAGAGATTCTACCTGTGGTGCAAGGACAACGCCTTTGATCCGACTAAGGGTCAGGAGCAAGTGATCCTTCCCTACTTGTTATACTTGGCAAAGTCAGGCCTGCAATATTCCTCCATCAGGGTTCACCTGGCTGCTATAACAGCTTACAGGAAGTCCCCTACCCAGGATTCATTCTTTCAAATGCCAGTGGTAAAGGATTTTCTGGAGGGCCTCAGGAAGGTTTATCCCCCAGTGAGATCTCCTTCTCCTCCCTAGGAACTTAACATTGTTCTTACTAAACTTATGGGTGCTCCTTTCGAGCCTATTCATAAGGCGTCTTTGCAGCATTTGACCTGGAAGGCTGTTTTTTTGGTGGCCATCACTTCAGCCCGCAGGGTGAGTGAGATTCAAGCCCTGTGCTGTAAGGCACCTTATACTGTTTTTCATGCCAATAGGGTGGTGCTACGTACACATCCGAGCTTCCTCCCGAAGGTGGTCTCAGATTTTCACATTTGTTTGCATGATTGCAATTTGAATGTAATGTTCTGTATACTCCGTTGCTCGTCCGCGAGGTACTGGGTATGGGCTTGCTACTCTATTCATAGATTATGACTATTGATGAGTATCCCCTGGATGAGAAGGATTAGTTGCTTACCTGTAATCCTAGTTCTCATCCAGGGGTATACTCATCATAGTCATAAGCGACCCTCCCTCCTCCCCGGACGAGCATCACTGGAGTTCTTCTATATTATTGCATCCTCTACTCAGGTGTCTCTACATTATACACCGTCAAAAAGAACTGACCTAACTGTCACCTGTGGTGCATGATGGGAGCAGAGGGTCTCCTGCAGGCCTTAAAGGCACGGTACCCTAACCCTTGGAAGCCTTAAAGGCAAGGTGCCAGTTTTTTTTGTCTTGGTTTCATTATTACTCTGCAATGCAGCCTACAGGCGAATGCCTGCAATTACAAGTTTTCCTTGTGGCAATAAAGCATTGGTATATGACAATCGTTCTGTGCATGTCCTCTTTCCCTTATGGGTTAGGAGGGTATTTGTCTTACAATGCAAACCTATGTAATTTCGGCAGTTCTGCCATGTTGGAAATTTTTTTAGGCTGCATGTATATGTTTCACATATGTATATATATATATATGTATTTTCTATATACTCCGGGATCCCGCACGTGGGCGGGGATTATTCATAGATTATGACTATGAAGAGTATACCCCTGGATGAGAACTAGGATTACAGGTAAGTAACTAATCCTTCTTGCACGCCCCCCTTTCTGTCTGTCCATCCAGACAAGGTTGTTCTTAGGACGCGTCCGTCCTTCTTGCCAAAGGTGGTTACTGCTTTTCACATTGGGCAGACCATCACTTTGCCCACCTTCTTTCCGCCTCCGCATCCTTCTAGAGAGGAAGAGAGGCTCCACCGTCTGGACCCAAAACGTGCGATTTCTTTTTATCTAAACCGCACACAAGAGTTCCGGGTGGACGACCAGCTCTTTGTTGGCTACGTGGGCGCCAAAAAAGGTCGGGCGGTACACAAGCGGACCATCTCCCGCTGGGTCGTCTTGTGTATCAAGGCCTGCTATTCTTTGGCTAAGAAGGAGCCCCCTGTTGGGCTGCGTGCCCATTCCACCAGGGCGACAGCCGCCACCACAGCTTTAGGACGTGGTGTCCCATTGCAGGACATTTGTCAGGCAGCTACGTGGGCCTCGCTGCACACGTTTACCAAGCATTACTGCCTTGACAGCCAAGTCCGGAGAGACGGCTTCTTTGGCCGTTCTGTTCTCCGAGACTTCCTTGTCTGATCTTTGTTCGCAGACCCACCACCGGGGTTGGTATTGCTGGGGTATCTATTCTAAGGTAAGGAATCTGTCACTAACGTGTCTCTTTCAGATGCACAAGTTACTAACTTGTGTAACGATATATCTGTAAGAGACAGTAGTTAGTGACAGATTCCTACCGCCCACCCATCCTCCCCGTTCTGCGAACTGATTTCTAGGGTTAAGGACATCCCTTTCAGGGCCCTAGTTTTCAGACACCAGTGTCAGTTTCTTGCATGGCTCTGCGTTTCTGGCGCGGAAAGTCATGTACAGAACTGACGCCAGCGCACATGGGCGGCGTCTAAGTATTGCCCGCGACGTCATCCCGGCGATCACGACGCCGACGACGGACGCGGAGGCGCACGGCGCGCAGGGGTACTGCTACGCAAAAACTTTCCGGATCCAGCCTGACGCCTGGGGATATTCTAAGGTAAGGAATCTGTCACTAACTACTGTCTCTTACAGATATATCGTTACACAAGTTAGTAACTTGTGCAACAGGAAGCACCAATTTTGGCACACACCCTACCCTCCATCACGGTCATCAAGCCCTTACCGATGTTGCATCACCATAAGGCGGATGGCTCTTAGTTCTTCCTGGATAGTGTTTAGGGTCAGCTTAGTGTCGTTGATCATCTTAAGCATTTCCCACTTGGTGATTTTTAACCATCTGGCGTTCGCTTGCTAGTGACGAAGGGTATGGACCCTCCTGTATTCACTTGAGTCTCAGGAACAGTCTAAATTCTTCTGGAATGTCCTTGTACTGAGCCCAGCCAAAATAATCAGCAGTTCTTTTTCTTCGTGCCTGATGCAACAGAGTTGTTTTGTTCTGTAGTGGATGTTGGAACAACTCAGACAGATTTTCTACGTTGATGACCAGGGTCGGGGTGTGTATGGTCACAAGGGTTCAGAGGCCCCGCCATCCGGGAACAAGCTGTGCATAGAAAAGTCTCCACATTTCCAGTAAAAATCCATCAACATGGAGATTCCCCATTGCAGGTCCGGTATGTACGGTATTGCTTCACAGTTTTCATTTGCACCAAGCGGTATTGTTCCTTTGCCTCTGAAACACAATGAATATAGTGTACGTTTCCGTACAGCTAGGGGTTCCCCCTTCCCTTCCCTTCCAGTCACGTGTATGTATTTATCTCGGTATCCCAGATTTCCTGGCATGGGGTATCTGTGCTGGTGTTTGACCCCCTCCCATGGGACTCATTTCCCATAGCGTCATCGAGATGAATGGCCCTGCACTGGAATTCCATGTCAGGGGTCCATTTGTCATTAAGAAAGGCTGCCCCAAATATGTTATGGGCCACCCTGGGACCACAGATGGAGGCGGCAGTGGACGTATTTGTGCACTGGTGCGGTGGTTTTGCTACCTCCAAGAACCTCTTTTCTACAAAGTCTCGGGGCCAAACAGTGTCCTCCCCTGTAGTGCCCCTTCTGCTCATCCTTTCTAGCTAGGTTTGAAGGTCGCTAGGTTCAGTAAAAATGTACAATGCTGTGGGGTTGCTCATACCGGGTAATGTTTACTACTGCTCTATGGGGTTCTGCTCTATTGGGTTGTATCTTGGCCCTAATCCTACATCGGTAAGGTACAGAAGGGTGAGACATTTTGCTTTCTCAGGGGCTATCTCTTTGGATCAGTAAAGCCTGTCTGCACCTACGGCGTGAAGTATCAGTGAGCATATGTAACATGACCTGTTCGTGGTTTGAGTGCCCACGGTAGTCATTTGCTGATACCAGAAGCTGTGTTGGAGTGCGCTGTGTAGTGTGTGAGGAATGCTACCATTCGGTTCAGTGTAAGTGTGGTGGGAGAGGTCTCTACGCAAGCGCTGCAAGGATGTCGAGGTAGGTTCGATGAAACTAAGCAGATTTCTGGCTTTGGAGCAGCACGAGAGCACCCATGCTAGACAGAGAGTGTACAAAAATACATAAATATTTAACTTTCGATACATACGAAGGTCTTGGGATGATCTCCAGATGAGATGTCGGTCATCTGGGCGCCCAGGGGTGTCTTGGGTTGGTGCAGTGCAAAAAAGAGTCTGTTTGTAAAAAAGTGTGCATAAAGGCAGCTTGCAGTCTGTGTTCTTGAGCAATTGGGCCTCGTTGAAGTTCTTTTAGGAGCTTCGGCTGAAGGGGTGGTGGGTCACTGTAACGATGGTTCACATGCGACTCAATTGTAGACCTTTTGGATAAGAGCTGTGGGTTGTAGGTTAGCTTGGAAAAAACATATAGTTATACCGTTTTTGGGAGATTTCTGTGCCTTCTTTTTAAGGGGTATATTCTGTAGCTTCACTGTGCGTGAAACTTTTTAGTGGAGTACAGGAAGGAGGTGGCAGTACTTTTGAGAATGTTGAGGTTAGGTCACCTTAGGGTTATTTTGTGGGTTCTATGTCCCCCCCCCCCTCGTTATGGCAGGGGAGAGTATTTCACTTTGCAGGCTGCTTGCTTCCTTTAAATTGATGTGTGTGTGTGTATTTTATCAGTGTGGGGGGTATCCTTTTGACCTGCATGTGTGTCGTGCAATGTGAAGGGAAGTGGATGTGTAATGACTTTTAGGGGATTTGTGGGCAATGGCGATGTTTCTGTTGTCACGTACATGTCCCTCTGGTCTCTGTACGTGGCGTGTAATGAGGTTCTCCTTAATGGAGTTGGATGATTAGGTTACGCCCTTTTTCCGGAAGGTTCAAGGCTTTTTTGTTTGGGCTACTTTTGGGCTTCGTTGTGTGGGTTCCGTTGGGCGTTTACCTATGCTTTTGGGCAATGTGGCTTCTAATGTAGTGTACTGGAGGTAGTCAGGGAGTTGTCTGTGGCCCCTCCATGGCTCTGCAGGGGAGTGACTGGGATTGTGCTTATTTGCTGTGCTCTCGATGAGTCAGGTGCGTGGTTCGGACTCACTGTGATTGACCCGATGCAGGTAATGCTAATGACTTTGATGGATTTTCTCTATGGATTGGGTGTCATGTGGTTGCTTGCTTCAGAGTTTTGAGGACATTGTCCTAGATGTGTGGGAAACCTAGCTCCCAACACTGGAGTGTTTGCCTCGTTTAGGAACTGTAAAGGGGCCTCCATTTGGTGGAAACCCTGGGGCGGGTGAGACCTACATAGCTCTTCCAAGCTGGATTTGGACAAATGCACCTGGGTGCTGGTTTTTATGCACCAGTCGGGCCACCCTGCCCTTCGTCAGACTGTCTTCCCCTCGGAGGCATGGCCAGCCAACCTCGCTCCAGGGATCAACAGCAGAGGGAGGTCCAGGCCCCTACGGGCATCTGGATGGCGAAATCCAGAGTGGATTCCCGATCGATATAGTGTACTGCAGCCCTAAAAGTTGTTCACAAATGCAGGTAAGGATATGTATCTGAATAGCGTATGAAGGAGATACATGATGTTGGGGGTGGTTTTGGAATTACTGCATGCTTGCATTCTGTGATTATGCAAGAGCATTGCCTCCCCAGACGTTCATCCCTCCCTGCAGTGGCTGTGGCCCCGGTCCATGCTGGGCTGGCCTTCCTGTCTGCTGCAGGTGTTGCCCTGTGCTCGGCCACCCACCCAGTTCCAAATGCGGCAGTGCAGCTATTGCCTGATTTCCCTGAGGCTGATTGTACACGGCATTTGCGTTGCTCTGGGCTTGGCTTTGGAAATGGGTATTCTGTGGGGGCTGTTCTGGGATTATTCCTTTCTGCTCATGATACGATTTATAGGCGGCATTGGTCAGCATTGTGGCCCATTCTGTGTCAATAGTAGCATTCTATGAGGCCTGGCTGTAGCTAGCTTCCCTGAACTCTGCCAGTAGGACTGGGCGGATACCCTCTGGAGTTCGGAGGTGGAGATGCCTTTGGGACTATCGCTATTTGTACGTATGCCGCCCCCTCCAGGTCGGTCTTTTTTAATTTTTGTTGGACCAGCTTGGCGGTGTCTCGTTGGGCTTGCTCCTGCTTTTCCCAGTGCTTTTCCTGTCTTTTTCGGTAATACTGTAATATGCGGGCCTGTATTTCTTGCCAAGGTTTAGTGTCTAGCCCTACTACGCCATCTAGTCCTGTCTGTATCTCAGTGGGTAGTCCCTTTTTGAGGATGTTGTAGAAGAATGTAACCTGGGGACCCTTGTCAGTCCAGGGCTGTCCTGTCTCTTGTCCCCATTGTTCCGTCATTCTGTTTAGGAAATCAGTCATGGTCTTCCCAGGCTTCATGCTCTCTGCCATCAACACTCCTACATCTGGGCGGTCAGGGAACATCTCCCTCAGGGCTGTCCATATCCGCTGTCTAAATGAGTTGAATGCGTCCCGTCATACTTGGTTTTGGTCAGCATGACTGTAGGAAAGTAGGATCTGCTTTCATGGTTACCCCCACTTTTTGCTGGTGTCTTATGTTTTACTGACTAGTCTGACTGGGATCCTGCTAATCAGGACCCCAGTTTCTGTACTTCTCCCCTAAATTGGACATGGTGAGTACTTAGTTACACTCCAGATTGGCTACTGTGTACCCTTGTAAGTCCCTAGTATAAGGTACTAAAGTACCCAGGGCATAGGTACACCAGGGGTCTCCCATGGGCTGAAGCATGTATTATGCCACCCATTAGAGACCACTCACATTGTGACTATAGGACTGCTATTGCAGCCTGTGCAAGCTGGTGCTTCCACCACTTATGACAGATATAATAAGTTCCTTATATCTGAGGTCACTGCACTTGAAAACCTATAAGTCACCCCTAAGGCAGGTCTTTCAATCCTTAAGGCAGAGCGCTCAGTTCTAAGTGTGAGGGTGCCCCTGCATTAGCAGGAAACCCCTACAATCCATGGAGTCCATTCTCCCGGTTTGTAAGTGCATCAGCCATTTCGATATATAGAGTGGTCATGCGTCATTACGCGATGACCATCTCTAAACTGGCTGTAACAAATCCTGTCGTGTTTGGTATCAAACATGTTTGGAGGTATGATTCCATGCACTGTAAAGCTCCTCCAGTAGGCCCTCAGTGCTCGAGGTACCGGTCTTATAGACCCGGACAGCAAACTATGGCTGCTGCCAACCAGAGACACGGTTCTGCCCTCCTGTTGCTGAGCCAAGCTAGAGCAGAGGAAGGTAGGACAGTAGGTATCCTGTCACAGAGAGGTGTGACCACCCCTCAGACAGGACTTAGTGTATTGGGACAGGGTGGGGGCGCTTGCCAGCGCAGCTCAGACTACTTGACAGGCACATTTGGTGCCCTCCTTGCATACTCCGGTTCAAACCAATTCAGGGAGCCATTGGCTCCCACTCTGGTGCGAAACTGGACAAGGGACATGGGAGTATCTTCCCCACTGTCCAGCCCCTCCTCTTTGATGGACCCCTGAATTGTCCCAACCCTTTCCTTAGGATACCTAAGGGCTTACCTGTGGGTGGGTCCCTAGTTTCGTCAGAGGACAGGATTCAGATCCAACACCACTTCAACTTCGACTGTCTGGGCACTCTGGACACCACTGGACTTCGTCCTTGGGAACCGAGACTGCAGCTGGGAAGACTCCTGCTGCTCCTGGTCTCATCGTCCTGCAAGTCTGCTGCAACGTCTGTGCCTGCTCCATACAGGTTCTTCACAAGGCCTGTGGACATCCAAGACACCTGAAGGAATCTCCCTTGGAGTGATGGAGTCACTTCCCTGAATCTGCAGGCACTGCAATGAAGCTGACCAGTCTGCTGTTCCTGATCTCCTAAGGACTCTGGAAGGTCCAGCAACACAGGTGGTGGTTCTGCAACTCCCTCGAGGCCTGCACTGTCTTCCTAGCAAGTTGTAGACCAATATCTCTCGTCGGAACCGCTGGAGCAGTACCCCTGTGCATCTCGTAGACATGCTGTTGCGAAGGCTTGTTGACTCTCTACTCCAGAAATTTTCGGAATCCAAGAAGCTCCAGCCTCAAGAATTTCCTACAGCCACGATCCTCACCTGCACCGCATCCTTTGCACCGTTGGCCTTCATCCTTTGGTGAGCTGCTCGAGGTCCTCTTGTGACTCCTGTGCCTCTGGCTTGTAGGTCCTCTTGAGGGTCTTCTTCAACTCCTGTGGGTTCCCTTGCTTGCTCGGGGCCTGTTCTGAACCTGCTCGTGGTGAGTCACTTGGACCTAGCTGGTCCTTTTTTGTCGACTACATTGTTTGCCGCTGCCAAGGCTTATTGGTGCCCCTGCCGGACACTGACCTCTTGGCTCTCGACATCCGACATGGGACAGCTCGTGAGCGGCTCCCGGTCTTCTACAGCATCGCCTGGTCCGCACAGCTGCAACTTCAACGGCACCGTCAAACTCTCCTGCATCTCCGACATCGGTGGGCCTTTGTCTCCCGTGCCTCCTGGTCACTCCTGAGTGGCATAGACTCTGTCTCCTTTGCTTGCAGGTACCTCTCATCTTGAATCCACCTTTGGGTTCCGCCGGACTCTTTCTCCTTCTTCGCCAGCGGCATCTTTTCTGAAGTCCTCCATTGTGGTCTACGGCGGTTTCCAACGTCATTTCGCACTTTGCACACGGCTTCCCTGGTGTAGGTATATCTTGGTCCCTGGGGTATCCACAGGTGGAGTGACTCTTCAACCTTCCATCTTCCACGGGGTTTCTTCAGGGGCCACCTGGAAGGGTCCTTCTTCTTTAAAATTGCAACCGCGACCCATAGACTTCCATTGAGTACGCAGTTGTGTTCCCACTCTGCATACGTCCTCCGTGGGGTTCCCAGATTATCACCTTGGGCGGTTCCTTGGGTCCCCAACTCTTCTACGTCTTCTGGGTCCATTCCTGACTTAAGTCGTGGTTCGCATTCCACTATTTTAGTATATGGTTTGGTCTCCCCGTGGAGACCACTGTGTATTCTGTGCTATTTATGTATTCTGTTGACAAAGTATTGTGTGTATTGTGCATATATCTCCAGGTAGGAGATATTGTATTGTGTTAGTGAGTGTTAATAATAAATATGTATTTTTGATAACTACACTGTGTGGTTCTTTTTCACTTAATATGAAATTGTTGTGAGGGGTGCACTCCCTTTTCTGTGTTATCTGTTTAACCTAAGGCTCAAGAAAATACTCTGCTTATTTAGTGCTATGCAGGCCTGGGAAACTGCCCGTCTCCTTGTCAAGTAATCAACTAAAAACAAATTCAGGAACAATTTAACCTGAAATCGCCTGTATGCAATGCAGTTACTGTTATTAACATTCAAAATTTGAATTTTAAATACACCACATCAACAAAATAAATCAGGTGAATTATGCTTTTATGTATTCATTTTTTCTGGTTGTTACATCACCATGAAACCTTCATTTACATTTCAATAACCACATTATAGTGATAACCAATGCAATATTTACATGTCAAATATATGTAACATAACTATAATTTCACAGTAAGTTCATGATTCATGTGTTCAGATGTCAGTCCTTTCGATGACTGTTGTTGCCCGCCTTATGCATTTCGGGACCAAGTGTCCCTTCTTCAAGGGCCACTAGAGAACAGGAAATAAACCAAACGTCATGTGTTTTAAAATCACTAAAAATGTCCAGGAAACAAACTACTCCTAATCCAACAACCTTACTGCCAATTTACCATGCAAGGTGAATCAGAACTGTTGTGTAAATCTTGTATGTCAAACAAAGTGTAAACACCACAGCGTACCAATTGTGTTTCAAACCCTTAGTGTCACCCTTCGTTTAACGCCTTCCTGACTTATAACCACATAGAAACATGCAGTGCGTATTAGCCAACTACTCACACCGTTTTGAGTCTTTTTCATTTAACCCATACCATAAGATTAAGTGCAGGTAAAACAAGCTGCTTTACACTCCTTCTGAACTAAGCGTGAAGGCTGCTCTCCACAGCTACCACTTAGAGAGCTTTCTAAGGTTGTCTAAGACCACTAAAAACACCATAAGGGTTGTCTGGATTATTGCAGGGTGCTACACTTACATAAGTGAGCACCATATACTAAGCCAGCCTCCTACAGTTTCTGCGGGAATGTGAGCTCAGGAAAACACTGTTGGTCTGCTCTCCGATGAGGCTGCTGAGCAGACTTTTGACATCACCGATAGCTAAGTTAATTCTCATGGTGCTTTTTTTTAAAGCATTAGATACACTTTCCTGCCCATCAATGGGGGAAGTGTGTTCCTGAGCCCTTCTTTGTCCATCTGTGCCCATGGCACATAGATGGTCCATGGCGCACCCTTCTGTAGCAGCGGCCATATTTTGGCATGGAGCGGCTCCATTGGTTTCTCCCCAACGTAGCGCTCCCTTCTTCTCAGACATTCGTGCATGTGGGGGAAGTTCCACCGTGGATCTCTCCCTCCATGACGGATACAGTCTTCCGCGATGGCGTTGTCTTCCGGTTCGAAGGAGCCCTCTTCTGGCCAAGGTTTATCATACGAGCCTTTCTTTTCAGTCCAGCAGGCTAGCAGGTGACAAAATGGTCGCACAAAGGCCTCGCTTTCTTTTCTGGACACTATCTCTCTAGGGGTCGGCTTGTCTGACCAGCGCGTTTGGTGGGAGCAGTGGACGTTCTCATCGTCGCTCTCCTTGTGCGTGTGCAAAGGTGCCATTCTGCTTCTCCTGTGTCTCAATTGTGTTTCAGTTAGGCTACCCTGATTTCTTATTTCTTGGTCAGTCCCTCTCCTGTGCCGACGACCAGGTGGGGTTTCGATTTCTGTTAGGGGCCTCTCTTCTGAGTCTTCCTCTGGCTTATCCTCATGTGGAGCCCAGGACCTAGTTCTGGCTATCTCCGGTGGAGGGTGCGTTGTTCTTCCTTCCCTTTGGGCTTCCCAGGCGAGAGCTCTTTCTGACTGTATTCTCAACTTGCGCCTCTCCTCTAACTCCCACCTGGTCTGCCTTCTTTGCTCAGTGCTGTGTGCGGTTCTCCTTGGTAGCATTTTGACTTCAAGATCACGCCCTGATGCTTCCTCTGCAGTCTGAGCATACCCTTGGACAGCATATCCTACAGCTCCCCCCTCAGTGTTGGATTTTGTAGGGCTGGGCCCCTATCCTGTCCCCCCAGGCACTTTTGGTGTCATCATCCAGAACTGCTATGAACCTCCCTCTGACTCTAGAGCGTTCTGTGGGGCGGTTTGAAGCATGCGCTCCTCATTCCGCAGGGGCTTGATGGGCCGTGACCGATGGATGGGGAGGGTCGAACTTTGAGGGAGCCTGGCACCGGACTGGGGGCTGGCTTCGCTTGGGCTGGTTGGTCTGCCTACCCTGGGTCTGGTGGCTTGCCGCCAGGTGGGGAGCCCACTGGCCCCCTCTCCTGGTGGATTGGTGTAACCCAGGGCAGGGGCGGCTGGGTTGGCAGGCATCAGAGAGAGCACCTTCCTACTGGTGTTTGGTGGGGGAGGTGCGGAAGCCTTGCATGCGAGTTTGAGGACAACTTTGCAGGACGGACCACCTCAAAGATGGCCCATGGTTCTAGTAGGGCCTCTCGTTTAGTCCTCTTTTGACCTGCATATCTGCTCTGTATGTGTGTTCTTGTGTGCTCTATTATGTTGGTATCGAATGTTCCCCCCTCAGGCCAGGGGAATGTGTACTCCTTGGTGTGTGTGTGCCACTCACACCAATGTGGGGAATCTAGTTTGCATGTGGTCTAGTGCTGACTCCATGATGTGTTAGGAAACTATTTTTAATGAGTTTGTGAACTTCTGACTTTCTCAACTTTGAAATAATTCCAATTTCTACTCTGATCATGGGGAAATTGTGTACACAGGGTTGTGCCAGCAACAACTACTGGTTATGAGCTCTATTAAGAAAAACGATGCATCACATAAAAACACTTAACAGTAGACAAAGCCAATACAATGAAATAATAACAACCTGTGCGAAAGTGCAATGGTTAGTTCAGAATAATGCGAGTTACGTTGAAGCAGTGGAACAGCAAATATGGAGTACTGCCATGTGGGAAAAAATGGTCACTATTTCATAAACACATAAACCTTCTAACAGGACATAACATTTAAACATAAAATACTATTGCAAAATGTTAACAGCACCACAACATCAGCAGTGCATAAATTGAAACCCTTAATGAAAGTAGAAAGCAAAAAATTGACAGAAAAAATTATTATTTTTGCCAAAAAATCTTAGCCCGCTCCTAGCGCCTACTGCCTGATGAAGAGGGAATACTCTGCGCGGTACACAGAGCTTAGTGAGCCAGATAGTCTGTCAGTATCGGCTTGGGGGCAAAAATAGCGCAGAGAAGAAAGAACAGCCTGACAATTATTGGCCCTCCCTGGCCAGACACAAGCTACACCTTATTCACCAAGGTCTGAATTTTCCCTAACACACCCTATATCACACCCAGGGGTCATGCGTACCATCTGTGTGACGCCCAATAGTCCAAGGGAAAAAACCCACCACTTCACTTCTTTCAGACACTGTCAGTGTTAAGAAACCAACAGTACCTAAGAAAACTCCTTTATACTAAAAAATAAGATCAAGGTGGTGACCCTATGGGCCTATGCATACCATCTGTGTCACACCCAGCGGTCCAAATGAAAATAAAAAAGCGACCCTGTATCACACCCAGGGTCTATGCGTACCATCTGTGTCACGCCCAGAGGTCCAAGCGAAAATAAAAAAGCGGCCCTACATCACACCCATATCTGTGTGACGCCCAGCAGTCCAAGCAAACTAGACTATAAACTACCTTCACCTTCCCGTGCGTGCTGACAAGGGAAAAAGTGATGTATGCGCTTGTCCTAGTTTGACACACGCCATAGGCTCTCCCTACTGCAAAAGCATCAAACTACAACAGCATGTGTGAAGTGCTCAATTGCAAATTTTCCCAAACAGATAATCTAAACTATGAGAGATAATCTTTTAATCTTGCCTCACAGGAAAGACAGGAGCCAGTGGATGACTACATCACACAGCTCCGATGACTGTACTGTAAATTTAATAAGTTTATTGATTAAGATGTCATTCGGTTACGCATTATGGAAGGATGCCTACCTGAATCCATAATATGGAAACTATTGAAAAAAGCTACACCGTTAAACAAATACAGGAAATAGCCTGCATCAATTATCATGCAGAACTATAAGTTAAGAAAATTGAAACCAGTAGGGCAGAAAAGAGGGAGCAAGCATTCCGTGTACATGAGAGAGAGCTGAAAGAATGAATAAAGATCACCATGGGAAATCATGTTCTCTTCCAGGGGATGCTCATCAATAGTCATAAGCACATGAATATTCCCGCCCATGCGCGGGACCCCGGAAACACATCACATATATGTGAAAAACCATATATGTAGCTCTATATATATATCCATATATATATAAAAACACACAATGTAGCCTCCCATAAACATGCTGAGCAATGTTGCAAGGAATTCTCATGCACATAAACATATTCCAATAAAGCAGGGAGAAAGAAAACTTTTGAAAACTGCTTTAATATACAGCAGACAACACAATCCTGCAAGGAATAATGAAGAAAACATTGCCAGCACATAGGCTGCATTGTAGAAACATTAGTGTAGAAAGCTGAAAAGCTAACCCACATAAACACTCAGATAAACTGGCACCGTGCCTTTAAGGCAGCCATGACCCCTAGCTTCCCATGCCTCAGGGGTGACAGTTAGGTCAGTTGTTCTTTGCGGATATCCGCAGACCTTTTTACAAAGAGATGTATGTATCATGTTCACTTGCCCGGGAGGCGGGTGGGTTGCTTATGACTTTGATGAGGATACCCCTGGAAGAGAACTAGGGTTACAGGTAAGTAACTTATCCTTCTCTTCCAGGGGATCCTCATCAATAGTCATAAGCACATGAATAGAATAGCAAGCCCATCCCCTCATCCTGCGGGCAAGTAAACAGAGTACCATCAAGATACATAAACGCCATAAGGCCTATACAGACTCCAATAGGTTAGCATTGGAACAGATTCCTCAAGGAGGCCTGGCCCACTTGTGGATCTGCTCTGGAGTCAGAATCCAGACAGTAATGTCTGGTAAACGTATGGACCGATTTCCAAGTTGCCGCCTTGCAAATCTCGGCCATCGGTACATTATGTAAGAATGCAATCGTAGCAGCCTTGCCCCTAGTAGAATGAGCTTTAGGGAGGCAAACAGAGGCTTATTTGCAATTTGGTATGCCAACTTTATACAAAATACTATCCATCTTGAAATGGATCTTTTAGAAGCTGGGAAGCCTGTTCTAACAGAGCCATAGTTTACAAACAATTGATCAACTTTTCTAATGGATTTTGTTGCATCCAAATAGAATTTGAGAACCCTCTTGAGGTCTAGCGAATGAAGAGACCTTTCCGCTGGTGTGGATGGACTGGTAAAGAAAGAGGGTAGAGAAATTGTCTGATTAACATGGAACTCTGACACAACCTTAGGTAGGAAGGAAGGGTGAGTTCGCATAACCACCCTATTATGGTGGAAAACCGTATAGGGTTCTTTAGAACAGAGTGCTTGTATCTCACTCACTCTGCGTGCTGATGTAATTGCTACTAGAAAAGCCTTAGCGATTGATAAAGGCGGCAGCCGAAACGCGTCTGGTCGTGTAAAAGAACCTAATAAATTTGGGTTATATCGTTCCTGTGAGTGCTGGTACATCTATGGTTGTGCCGTGAGCTGGGGATTGTGTGGATCCGCGCGGTGTCCGTCACCGCGCAACAAAGCACCCGATCGTGAGTGGAAGGGGAGAAAGACAGAGAGTGAGCGTGATATATCCATATATATATAAAAACACACAATGTAGCCTCCCATAAACATGCTGAGCAATGTTGCAAGGAATTCTCATGCACATAAACATATTCCAATAAAGCAGGGAGAAAGAAAACTTTTGAAAACTGCTTTAATATACAGCAGACAACACAATCCTGCAAGGAATAATGAAGAAAACATTGCCAGCACATAGGCTGCATTGTAGAAACATTAGTGTAGAAAGCTGAAAAGCTAACCCACATAAACACTCAGATAAACTGGCACCGTGCCTTTAAGGCAGCCATGACCCCTAGCTTCCCATCATGCCTCAGGGGTGACAGTTAGGTCAGTTGTTCTTTCCGGCTCCTTCTGTCAGGACCCTGGTTACTTCAGCTCTACCTTTTTTTTTCTGATTTTCTGTCAGAAAATTCTTCAATTTTTGAGAAAAACCTCTTACTTCGACGTCTTTTTGGTGTTGAAGTATTTCACTACTGTTTTTTAGAGAGTTGAGCATTGATTTACAGCAGAATGCCCTCTCTTTTTGACCCTTGCCCTTCCTGTGGCAAGAAGAAGGCCAAATCAGACTTCCATCCTGTCTGTATTCTATGCCTTCCTTCTGAACATAATCCTAAATCCTGCCAGCATTGCCGGCTGCTGTCCAACAGAACTCTAAAGGACAGGGAAAGGATTCGTCTCCATGGATTGGCTGAGAAGAGAAAATCATCTTCTAGAGACAAGCCTCCGATGAAGAAGAGGAAAAAGAGCTCATCTACAAGTAAGATTCCAGTATGCTCTCCATCGGCATCGGGCTCGGTGCCTCAAATACCTTCATCGGCAACAAAAACGTTGACGAGAAGACCATCGACGGCGGGCTCGCCGTCGAGAGAACACTGGTCGTCGTCGAAGAACGCAGGTACGTCGAATCCTCCGCCGTCGTCAACCGGGCGACGATCGGCGTCGAGGAGAGGCAGATCTCCGTCGTCGCCGTCGTTGCGTCGACGTCGAGACAGGCTCCGCCGTCGCAGGGTCACCAGCGGCGGCGTCGAAGCAAACATCTCCGTCGACGTCAACCAGGCGACAGTCGACGTCGAGACACGCCTCGTCACCTGAGGCTAGACACTCATCGCCTCCGTCGTCGTCCAGGCGGCGTTCGACGTCGTAGGCAAGATCCTCTCAGACGGCGAGGTATTCGACGTCGAGACCAAGAGTGAAATATACCAAACGTCGTTCGACGTCGAGACGGCGGTCTCCGTCGACGGCGAGAAGGTCAGCGTCGAGAGAAAGATCGACGTCGAGAAGGCTTTCTCCGTCTACCCGCTCATCGTTGAGGTCTCCACGCTCAACGTCGAAGGCGAGGTCTATGGGCTCCAGACACACTGAGAGGTCGACGTCGAGGAGAAATTCACCAGTGATGGTGACACAGAGCAGGTCGACGTCGAGACACACTCCATCGATGTCACATCGCTCATCCAGACGCCGATCACGCTCCAGAAGCCGCACAGCGTCTTGTGCAGGAAGTGGACAAATCACCCACCACTCGGGCCAGGGAACACCGAGGCAGATCCCCTGAACGCAGGTCGTCTCAGGGACATCGCAAGAGGCGGCGTACACTGTCTTGGTCTTCCTCTTCGACACATTCATCCAAAAGGGATTACTCACCTACCCTGACGGATAGTCCTCCCTCCAGAGTGTCGCCTATTGATGATGTGAACACTTTTCATGATGTTCTCACCAGAGGGGCTCAGAAGCTGGGCATCACCATGTCAGCTCGTCAGGCAACCAAGTCCATCATTTTTTAGACTCTCCACCAAATGTCTGCGACTAGACCATTGCTTCCTTTGGTACCTGGTATCATCGAGCCGGTAATGGATCTCTTCCTCGCTCCAGCATCGGCTAAAGCAGCTCCAGCTCGGATTCTTAAAAAATATAAGCCAGCTGCATCGGATCCTCTTTTCCTTAGATCGGATCCACCTCCGGACTCTGTTATTATTGCAGCAGCGAAAAAGACGCATGCGGTTGCATCTTCCTCCTCCGCTCCTCCGGATAAAGAGAGTAGAGCACAAGACTCTTGGGGACGGAAGGCTTGTGGCTCTGCAGCGTCTTCTCTGCAAGTGTCCAACGCTGCGGCTCTGCTGGGTCGTTATGACAGGTCACTATGGGACTCACTGGAGCGCTTCAAGGACAAGCTCCCAAAGGAGGATTAACAGGACTTCTCTGAAATCCTTCACGAAGGTGCTCTGGTGGCTAACCAGGTAATCAGCACTGCAGCAGATGGTGCGTCCCTGGCGGCTCACTCGTATGCACATGGCATATGTGCACGACGATCTTCCTGGCTGCGCCTCACAGCGTTAAAACCGGAGGCACAACAACGCATCCTGAATCTCCCTTTTTCTGGCACTTCACTGTTTGGTGCTCACACAGACGAAGAAATGGCGAGGATGAAGGCCGAGTTGGACACCTTAAAGGCTGTGGGCCTAGAGAAGAAAAAGGAATTTAGGAAGAGATACCGGCCCTACAATCGGAAAAACTACCAACAGAGGGTTCAAACCCCTCAATGGTCACAAAACAAACAGGGCAAATCCCAGTATCAAGGCCGCCGTTCCTCGAGAGGAAGAGGAGGACATCAACAGCAGTCCTCCTCCGCATCAAAAACTCCAGAGAAGTAATGAGTTTCTGCTTCCTCTAGCACTGTTGCACACTCCAGTGGGAGGAAGTATCTCAAGTTACATTCAAGAGTGGCGCAACATAACCAAAGATCAGTGGGTGCTAAATATACTAAAAATGGGTACACACTACGTTTTTGGACGTCCCCAAGAGACATTCCTCCTGTGAAATCTCGTCATCTACATATAGACCTCCTGCGTCAGGAAGTGTCGACCCTTCTCGAAAACGAGCAATAGAAGAGGTCCCTCAAGCACAGAGAGGAAAGGGAGTGTACTCACGATACTTCCTTGTTCAGAAAAAAGATCAACCGAACAAGTTCAGACCAATTCTGGATCTACGTTCTCTGAACAAGTCCATCAAACAGGAAAAGTTTCGGATGTTGGCGCTCCACCAAATATTTCCACATCTAAGGAAAGGCGATTGGATGTGTTCGGTGGATCTCCAAGATGCGTATTTTCACATCCCAATCACAGCACGACATCGCAAGTTCTTGCGATTCACGGTGGGAACAAGACATTACCAGTTCAAAGTCTTACCCTTCGGCCTAAAATCAGCTCCGAGGGTATTCACCAAATGCATGGCAGTAGTAGCGGCAGCATTACATCGCCAAGGCCTGTTCGTATATCCATACCTGGACGACTGGCTGTTGAAGGGACCCTCTCCTAAAATGGTGCAGGAACATCTTCGCACCTGCCTAGATCTCCTTCAGCGCTTAGGCCTGCATGTCAACCTGGACAAGTCGATCCTTCACCCAACTCAATCACTCCACTATCTGGGCGCCAACCTCAACTCCGACCTCGGAAAAGTGTTTCCTTCGGAGGAGAGATTGTCATCAATGAAAGACAAAGGCAACATCATCCTTCAGGCTCATCAGCTGTCAGTAAGACAGGTGGCTTCTCTACTGGGTTCGATGGCCTCGTGCATTTTTCTCATACCCAACGCCAGGTTGAGGATGAGACCGTTACAGCAAGATCTCGAGGACAAATGGGATCAATCCTCGGGTCAGTGGAACGACCGGATTACCCTCTCTCCTGCAGCAAAGAAGTCCATTCTCTGGTGGCTGCAACCACAGAACCTGCTGGTGGGAGTCCCTTTTCACCAACCTCTGCCAGAACAATCCCTGATCACGGATGCATCACTTCAGGGCTGGGGAGCGCATCTGGGTCATCTGCAAACTCAGGGCAGATGGACCAACAGAGAACAGACGTATCACATCAATATGCTAGAACTGCGGACGGTTCATTTAGCCCTCAAAGCTTTTCAACCGTCAATTCAGCTCGGATCGATCCTAGTACAAACGGACAATACAACCACCATGTATTACTTGAACAAACAAGGTGGAACTCGCTCTCGCCCTCTGTCTCTCGAATCCCAGGCGATCTGGCACTGGCTGCTAGCCAGGAACCTATCGATCACGGCAATCCATCTGCCGGGAGAGCAGAACGTGCGAGCAGACGCCCTCAGTCGTCACTTCCAAGAGCAAGAAGACTGGGTGCTCAACGACGAAGTGGTGGCAGACATCTTTCATCAATGGGGTCATCCTTTCATCGACCATTTTGCAGACGATCAAAGCAGAAAATGCCACGCCTTCGCATCCAGGTTTTACCGACCAGGAACGAGAGGGAATGCTCTTTTGATAGATTGGTCAGGGACGTTTGCATACGCCTTTCCACCCCTCCCTCTAATTCTGAAGGTGGTGGCCAAACGTCTGCGATCCAGAATGAGGATGATACTCATAGCACCGGACTGGCCTCGCCAATGGTGGTATCCGGACCTTTTGCAACTCTCGGTTCGCCCGCATCGGAGACTTCCGTGTAGGCCGGACCTTCTCACCAAAATGGGAGGCAAGATTCTGCACCCCAGCCTTCCCTCGCTCAGCTTGACAGCATGGCTCCTGAAGTCCTGCAGTACGGACATTTGAACCTCCCTCAGGACTGCATGGACATTTTAAGGGAGTCAAGGAGACCTTCCACAAGATCCTCATACTCTCTAAAGTGGAAAAGGTTTTACTTGTGGTGTATCCGTAATGATTGGAGTCCAATTAACGGGCAAGAGGAGGTAATCTTGCAGTATTTGCTCTATTTGGCCAAATCTGGTTTGAAATATTCTTCCATTAAAGTGCATTTGGCAGCTATCACAGCATATCGTAAATCACCTAACCAGCCTTCTTTCTTTCAGCTTCAGGTGGTCAAGGACTTCCTGCAGGGGTTGAAAAAGGTTTATCCCCCTGTTCGACCTCCTTCTCCTCCTTGGGAGTTGAATTTGGTATTGTCTAAATTGATGGGACTTCCATTTGAACCCATTCATAAGGCTACATTGCAACACCTTTCTTGGAAAGTAGCTTTTCTAGTAGCAATTACATCAGCACGCAGAGTGAGTGAGATACAAGCACTCTGTTCTAAAGAACCCTATACGGTTTTCCACCATAATAGGGTGGTTATGCGAACTCACCCTTCCTTCCTACCTAAGGTTGTGTCAGAGTTCCATGTTAATCAGACAATTTCTCTACCCTCTTTCTTTACCAGTCCATCCACACCAGCGGAAAGGTCTCTTCATTCGCTAGACCTCAAGAGGGTTCTCAAATTCTATTTGGATGCAACAAAATCCATTAGAAAAGTTGATCAATTGTTTGTAAACTATGGCTCTGTTAGAACAGGCTTCCCAGCTTCTAAAAGATCCATTTCAAGATGGATAGTATCTTGTATAAAGTTGGCATACCAAATTGCAAATAAGCCTCTGTTTGCCTCCCCTAAAGCTCATTCTACTAGGGGCAAGGCTGCTACGATTGCATTCTTACATAATGTACCGATGGCCGAGATTTGCAAGGCGGCAACTTGGAAATCGGTCCATACGTTTATCAGACATTACTGTCTGGATTCTGACTCCAGAGCAGATCCACAAGTGGGCCAGGCCTCCTTGAGGAATCTGTTCCAATGCTAACCTATTGGAGTCTGTATAGGCCTTATGGCGTTTATGTATCTTGATGGTACTCTGTTTACTTGCCCGCAGGATGAGGGGATGGGCTTGCTATTCTATTCATGTGCTTATGACTATTGATGAGGATCCCCTGGAAGAGAAGGATAAGTTACTTACCTGTAACCCTAGTTCTCTTCCAGGGGTATCCTCATCAAAGTCATAAGCAACCCACCCGCCTCCCCGGGCAAGTGAACATGATACATACATCTCTTTGTAAAAGGTCTGCGGATATCCGCAAAGAACAACTGACCTAACTGTCACCCCTGAGGCATGATGGGAAGCTAGGGGTCATGGCTGCCTTAAAGGCACGGTGCCAGTTTATCTGAGTGTTTATGTGGGTTAGCTTTTCAGCTTTCTACACTAATGTTTCTACAATGCAGCCTATGTGCTGGCAATGTTTTCTTCATTATTCCTTGCAGGATTGTGTTGTCTGCTGTATATTAAAGCAGTTTTCAAAAGTTTTCTTTCTCCCTGCTTTATTGGAATATGTTTATGTGCATGAGAATTCCTTGCAACATTGCTCAGCATGTTTATGGGAGGCTACATTGTGTGTTTTTATATATATATGGATATATATATAGAGCTACATATATGGTTTTTCACATATATGTGATGTGTTTCCGGGGTCCCGCGCATGGGCGGGAATATTCATGTGCTTATGACTTTGATGAGGATACCCCTGGAAGAGAACTAGGGTTACAGGTAAGTAACTTATCCATTCCCGCCGCAATCATTATCATCTTGATTACTCAGCCAAACCTGAGTGTATATCCCTTTCCTACTTGAAGGCAAATGCCCAGAAATGTGACACACATGTCACGTGGTTTGGCAAGGACAGCCATTGTGAGTCAGTCTGTAGAGCTGACCGACACGACAGACAGAGATGACCCCTGGAAATACCGCTGCAAAGAAGAAACATCACTATGCCACAGCGGTGACGGACAGGAGCAGCAGTGTGAGAAGTTGGCCTGGCATATGCTGTCCACTAGTTATAGTGGGCAACTTGCACCGGTCCAAACGACCCTTATTGATGATAGGTTTAAAGACAACCTTTATTGAAAGCTATCCTAGTGGTAGCTATGGAGAGCAGCCTTCAGGCTAAGTCTTGAAGGAGTGTAAAGCAGCTTGGTTTACCAGATTATAACCTCTTGAATGACCAAATGAAAGGAGAACCACACCAGGTATATATAAAATATATGTATTTATTTCTAAACACTCACTACTAATCTCTTTATGAGATTAGAGTCCAAGATACACAATATCACAGTATAAAAACGACAGTAAACAGCACTATATACAATGGGCCCCAGGGGGGGACCAAACCATATATTAAGAAAGTGGTATAAGAACCATGACTTGACTAGACACAGTGCCTAGAGCACGTAGAATCGCTGGGACCCCAAGGAACCACCCAAGGTAGTGACACAGGAGACCCACGGGGGACGTGTGCAGTGTGAGAACACAGCCACGAGCGCCGTAGGATTCTATGCGGAAAGTCGCGGTTGGAATTTTACAGATAAAGGACACTTAGGAGAGGACTTTGAGCAAACCCCTTTAGACTTAAGGGGTTCTAGGGCCAACACCCACGGGAGCACCGGAGTACTCGAGTTACCTCACCCAGGAAAGCCGGGTGCATAGGTGTCAAAGGGTGTCGGGAATCGTCGTTGTTTTCAATGGCGATCTGCTGCAAAGTGCTGCTGCCGTGAAGAAGAAAAGTGTCCGGGATGATCCAAGTCTGGATCGAAGATGTGAAGAACCTGAAAGCAGAGGGGACAGAGTCTGGGTCACTAGCCACTGACCAGGAGCGGAGCAATCGAATGCCCACCGATGTCGGGTGCTTCAGGTGCGAAGAGGTGAAGCTTGACCCTGCAGCCACGGGGTCCAGGAGACGTCGAGGACGACCAGGAGCCGGATTCGAGCTGTCCCACGAAGGATGTCGAGTGCTGGGGTGTCGGTGCTCGGATTGAACACAACAAGCTTTGGCAACAGCAACCCACGCAGGAAGAGTAAAGATGCTTCTGTGAGGACCAGCAAGGTCCTGGGGACTCCCCAAGCGTTGGAGAGTCAGGGCACGTCTGGAGCAACCAGGGAAGCCCAATTAAAGTTAGAGTTGCCTTCTTTGGGACCCACAGGTCAACGGACCAGGGATCGCGAAGGGACCTCGAGAGGAATCACAAAATGGCGGCCCACGGAGCACTCGTTGAGTGTAGGCCAGCAATCTTTTATGTAATTACTGCTTCGGTCAGGGCTACAAGTAACCCAAAGCTCATCCTCAGGGGTCGCCGGAAAGCTGATGCTTCTGCAAATGGACGCGGTGCCCAGGGGTTCGGGTTGCACGGTCACCACAAGGGATACGGGCCTCAGACTTGCTGTGGGCACAGATCGAACTCAGAGAACTCGGGAACCCACCTCCTGTGTGGCAATATTCTTCGGAGTCCTCAGGAGCTGCGGAGATGCCAACCGGTCAGTTGCGTTAAAGGTGCCTGCCTTGCAGGGGAGTAACTCCTTTACTCCAAGGGAGATTCTTCAGTCATCCAACGTAGTGTAGATCGTCGAAGTACTTGGTTTCTGTGTCAGAGTTTAGTCCAGGTGTAATCTAAAGTCCTGTAGTCAGGGGTTCCTACATTATACCCAAGGAAGGGGTGGGACAAACTCTAGGGACCCACCTATGGGAGGGTCAGGAAAGAGGGGTGGCTACACCCATTTCCTTTGTCCAGTTTCGCGCCAGAGCATGGGCTGGTAGCCCCTGCAACCGGTTTGAGTTGGACTATGCACAGGGACACCAAATGTGCCCCCAGTGCAGACTTCAAAGCACTCTTGGAGTGCACCCACCCAGCCCCAATACACTAAAGCCTGTCTGGGAGGTGGTCACACCTCCCTGTGACAGGAAACCTATTGTCCAGGCCTCCCTTGCCGGAGTTTCGTCCAGCAGCAGGAGGGCAGACTTGTGTCTGTGGCTGCAACATCCATTTTGTGATGCCAGGGTTCTGTTAAGCTGGTACCGGGTTTACCGGTGGCGCCATGTTTCTCCCTCTAGTAGGGTGGAATCATACCTCCCATCCCAGTTACTGGGGTGGAGGTATGATTCCAAGGTGTTTGACACCAAGCACAACATGTTTCCATGCAGCCATTCTCAAGTTAGCTTATACCTCGAGGTTATAATGCACTTAAGAGTATATGGTCTGGCTGCATCACAAACAACCCCGGAATGAAGATTCCGAAAGCTGCAGAGGGGCTCTGCTCATGCATGGGCACCCTCTCACACGAAACCCAGCACCCTGCCTTCAGGATTGTTAAGGCCTGCCATAGGGGTGACTGATAGGTTTACATGTGCAGTGATATGGAGAGATATAGGGAACCTATATCTCAGTAAGGAGTGCATATACCACCTTACACAGGCTGCTGTAGCAGACCTGTTGTGTCATTTTAAAAGGCTTCCCAGGGGTGGCACAATACATGCTGCAGCCCCTGGTAGGCCTCTGGGGTACCTAGGCCCTGGGTATATAGTATACCATATACTAGGGACTTATAAGGGTACCCCAGAATCCAATCTGGAGTGTACCTAAAGTACATACAATCAATTTAGAGTAGAAAGCAGATAGACTGGGGTCCTGATTAGCAGGGCCTCAGTCTGGCTAAGTCGAAAAACTGTGAAACATCAGCAAAAAGTGGGGGTAACTATAAGAAGCAGATCCTACTCCCCTACACAACCCGCCCCCCCCCCAACGCAGGGACATTAAACTAACCTTGACCAGTTGAGTCTTCATGTTCTAAGTGGAAATATCTGGAGAGTCCATCTGCATTGGCATGGTTACTCCCAGGTCTATGTTCCACTGTATAGTCCATCCCCTGTAGGGAAATGGACCACCTCAAAAGTTTGGGGTTTTCACCCTTCATCTGTTTTAGCCATAAGAGGGGCTTGTGGTCTGTCTGAACAATGAAGTGAGTGCCAAACAAGTAAGGCCTCAGCTTCTTCAAGGCCCAAACCACAGCAAAGGCCTCCCTATCAATGGCTGACCAACGTTTCTCTCTGGGGGTCAACCTTCTGCTAATAAAAGCTACTGGCTGATCCTGACCTTCATCATTTAATTGTGATAACACAGCCCCTACCCCCAACTCAGATGCATCTGTTTGGACAATGAATTGCTCGGAGTAATCAGGACTTTGCAGAATGGGAGCAGTGCACATGGCCTGCTTCAGGTCATCAAATGCCTTTTGACAGCTAACTGTCCACTGAACTTTCTTTGGCATTCTTTTAGCAGTCAAGTCATTCAAAGGGGTCACTATGGATCCATACCCTTTGACAAATCTTCTATAGTACCCAGTCAGGCCCAAGAAAGCTCTGACCTGAGTCTGGGTGGTTGGAGCAACCCAGTCCGTGATGGTCTGGATTTTGCTCTGCAAGGGTTGAACCTGGCCTCCACCCACAAGGTGGCCCAGGTACACAACCTGACTCTGCCCTATCTGGCACTTGGTGGCCTTGATAGTTAGGCCTGCTTTCTGCAGGGCCTCCAAAACATTTCGCAGGTGGACCAGGTGATCCTCCCAGGTGGAGCTAAAGACAGCAATATCATCTAGATATGCTGCGCTATAGGCTTCCAGGCCTGTAAGGACTTTGTTCACCAACCTTTGAAAAGTGGCAGGTGCATTTTTCAAACCAAAGGGCATCACCACAAATTGGTAGTGCCCACTAGGGGTAGAAAATGCTGTTTTGGCTTTTGCATCCTCAGCTAATCTGATTTGCCAGTAGCCAGCTGTCAGGTCAAATGTGCTGAGAAACTTGGCTGAGGCCAAAGTGTCTATGAGCTCATCTGCCCTAGGGATTGGATGGGCATCAGTCCTAGTGACTGCATTGAGACCTCTGTAGTCTACACAAAACCTCATCTCTCTCTTACCACCCTGGGTGTGAGGTTTAGGCACTAAGACTACTGGACTAGCCCAAGGGCTATCTGAGGGTTCAATCACACCCAAATCCAACATCTTCTGGACTTCAGTCCTGATGCAGTCCCTGACATGGTCAGGTTGCCTGTAAATCTTATTTTTAACAGGCAGACTGTCCCCAGTGTCCACTTCATGAGTGCACCAGGTAGTCTGACTTGGAGTCAGTGAGAACATATGTCTGAACTGATTGAGAACTTTTCTGCAATCAGTTTGCTGCTGGTCAGTGAGGCTGCCTGCCAAGGCTACACCATCAACTGAACCATCATCAGGGTTCTGTGAGAGCAGGTCAGGGAGTGGATCACTCTCGTCCTCCTGTCCCTCATCAGTAGCCATGAGCAAGCCCATGTCTGCCCTGTCAACATATGGTTTCATTCTGTTGACATGGAGCACCCTGTGGGGGCTCCTGGGAGTTCCAAGGTCCACCAGATAGGTAACCTCTCCCTTCTGTTCAACAATGGTATGGGGGCCACTCCACTTGTCTTGTAGGGCTGCTGGGGCCACAGGCACATGTCTCGATACCCATTAACACCAACAAGGGTGAGACCATCTGTAGGAAAGTAGGATCTGCTTTCATGGTTTCCCCCCCCCCCCCCCACTTTTTGCTGGTGTCAGTATGTTTTTTTTTTTACTAGTCTGGCTAGGATCCTGCTAAATAGGACTCCAGCCACTGTGCTTCCTCCCTAAATTTGACATGGCAAGTACTTTGGTACCTCCACAATTGGCTACTGATGTACCCTTGTGAGTCCCTAGTATATGGTGCTAAGGTACCCAGGGCATAGGTACACCAGCGGAATCCCATGGGTTGCAGCATGTACCACCCATGAGAGACAACTTAAACTGAGAATACAGGCCTGGCATCCGAGCATATGTAAGCTGGTGCTAGCACCACTTACTACAGATATAAGTTTCCCTATATCTGAGGTCACTATTCTTAAAACCTATAAGTCACCCCTAAGGCAGGCCTTTCAATCATTGAATGCAGGGTGCTGGGTTATAAGTGTGAGGCTGCATGAGCAGGACACCCCCTACAAACCCCAAAGTCGATTCTCCAGCCCTTGTAACTACATCAGCCATTTTGATACATATATCGTCCATGCGTCATTACGCGATGGCTAACTATATATTGGCTGTGCCGAACCTGGGCATGTTTGGTATCAAACATGTTGAAATCATGCCCCAACACCATTACCGGTGTTGGAGGTATGATTCCATATACTGAGGGCTTCTCCGGGAAGCCCCTAGTACTCTCGGTAATAGCCTTCCAGGGTCTGCCAGCAAACTAGTGCTGCTGCCGACCCCAGACACGATTCTGCCCTCCTGCTGCTGAGCTGAGCTCGAGCAGGGGAAGGTAAAACAATAGGTTTCCTGTCACAGGGAGGTGTGACCACCTCCCAAACAGGTCTTAGTGTATTGGGCTGGGGTGGGGGCACTTGCCAGCGCCACCAGACTGCTTTGAAGGGCACATTTGGTGCCCTCCCTGCATACTCTAGTTAGAACGAGTTCTGGGAGCCCTTGGCTCCCGCTCTGGCACAAAACTGGACAAAGGACATGGGAGTTTCCTCCCCTCTGTCCAGCACCTCCTTTGGGAGGGACCCCTGAGTTGTCCTAACCACTTTCTTAGGATATAAAAGAGCTTACCTGTGGGTGGGTCCTCAGACTCTAGCCTGAAACCACGTCACTCTTCGACCGTCTGGACACTTGGACTTCGCCTGGAACCAAAACTGCATCACGGAAGACTCCTGCTGCTCCTGGTCTCGCTGTTCTGAAAGTCTTGTTCGTCGTCTGTGTCTGTGCTTCATCCAAGATCTTCAACAGACCTGTGGGCATCAAGGACACCCAAAGGAATCTCCCTTGGAGTGAAGGATTCACTCCCCTGCATCTGCAGGCACCGCAACGAAGCTGACCGGTCTGCTGCTCCTGATGTCCCACGGACTTTGAAAGGCTCAGTAACACAAGTGGTGGTTCTACAACTCTCTCTAGGCCTGACCTGTCCTCTCTGCAATTTTGAGGCCAGTATCCCTCCTCAGAACTGCTGGGACTGAACCCCGGTGCACCGCATCGACTTGCCGTTGCCAAGGCTTGTTGGCTCTACACTCCAGAGATCTTCGGGCTACAAGAAGTTCTATTCTCCAGCATCTCTTCCTGCCAAGATCTTCATCATTACTGCATCCTCTGCTCCGTGGGCCTTCATTTTTCGTCAGCTGCTCGAGGTCCTCTTGCGACTCTTGTGCCTTTGGCCTGTGGGTCCTCTCAAGGGTCTTCTCTTGCTTCAGTGGGCTCCCTTGCTTGCTAGGGGCCTGTTCTGACTCTCCTGCACTTGGTGAGTCCCTTGGACCTTGCTGGTCCCAACGTTGCTCCTTCATCATTTTCCACGTCTGTTGCTGCTGCCAAGGCTCGTTGGTGCTCCTGATGGACACCGACCCCCTGGTTCTCGACTTCTGATGTGGGACAGCTCAGGAGCAGCTCCTGGTCTTCCTCAGCGTCGCCTGGTCCTTACAGCTGCATCAACAAGGTCACCATCATCACTCCTGCATCTTCTGTCATTGGTGGTCATTGCTCTTCCGTGTCTCCTGTTCACCTCCGAGTGGCATAGACTCTGTCCCCTCTGCTTGTAGGTTCTTCTCTTCAAGAATCCACCCTTGTTTTCCGCGAACTCTTGCACAGTCTTCGCCAGCGGCATCTTTATTGAAGTCCTCTATAATGGTCAACGGCGGTTTCCAACGTCACTTCGCACCTATGCACCCGGCTGCCCTAGTGTAGGTATCCTTGTTCCTGGGGTATCTACAGGTGGGGTGACTCTCCAACCTTCTGTCTTCCACAGTGTTTCTTCAGGGTCCACTGGGAAGGGTCCTTCTTCAAAACTGCAATTGCGACTTTCCTAGACAGCAATTAGAGAATTCGAAGAAGATGCTTCTAGAGAAGACTGTGAAGGAGTCTGGTGGGATCCAAAGGTGGATACTGGAAGTGAAGAACCTGCAAGCAGAAGGGACAGAGTCTATGCCACTCGGGGGTGACCAGGAGGCACGGAATCACAATGCCCCCGATGTCGAGAGGTTCCGAAGAGTTGGCGGTGACCTTGTCGCTGCAGATGGGAGGACCAGGCAATGCTGAGGGAGATCAGGAGCCGTGCACGAGCTGTCCCACGTTGGATGTTGGTGTCTAGGTGGTTGGTGTCCGGCGGGAGCATCAACAAGCCTTGGTAGCCACAACTGGCGTGGAAGACAAAAAGAAGCAAACGTTGGGCCCAGCAAGGTCCAAGGGACTCACCAACAGCAGGAGAGTCAGAGCAGACCCGGGGCAAGCAGGCTGAGCCCACTGAAGCAAAGCAAGACTCTTGAGGAGAACCACAGGCCCAGGAGTCTCAAGAGGACTTCAAGCAGCCCACCAAAGATGGAGGCCCACGGTGCAGAGGATGCAGTGAGGACGTAGATCTTCGAGGATGAGGTGCTGAAGGCTCAAAATTGGTGTCAAAATTACTGAGAAAACAGGCCAGGCCTCTAGGGAGCTGCAGAACCACCACCTGTGTTGCTGGCCCCGGGAATACTGCAGGGCGACAGGAGCAGCAGACTGGTCATCTTCGTTGCGGTGCCTGCAGATGCAGGGGAGTGACTCCTTCACTCCAAGGGAGATTTCTTCAGATGTCCTTGATGCCCACAGGCCTTTTGGAGAACCTGGATGAAGCACAGACACAGACGATGAAGAAGACTTTAAGAACAGCGAGACCAGGAGCAGTTGGAGTCTTCCTTGGTGCAGTCTCTGTTCCAGTCGAAGTCCAATGAAGTCCACGTTTCCAGACGATTGAATAGCGACGTAGTTTCAGGGTTGAGTCTTGTCTCACGACGAATCTGAGGAGCCACCCACAGGGTGGCCCTTAAGTACCCTAAGGAAAGGGTTGGAACGACTCAGGGGGAGGGTTACTTCGGGGGGGGGGGGGGCTGGACAGAGGGGAGGATACTCCCATGTCCTTAGTCCAGTTTCACGCCAGAGCGGGAACCAAGGGTTCTTGAACTGATTCAAACTGGAGCATGAAAGAAGGGCACCAAATGTGCCCTTCAAAACAGTCTGGTGGCACTGGCAAGCGCCTCCACCGCAGCCCAATACACTAAGTCCTGTCTGGGAGGTGGTTACACCTCCCTGTGACAGGAAACCTATTGTCCTACCTCCCCCTGCTCAAGCTTGGCTCAGCAGCAGGAGGGCGGAATCGTGTCTGTGGTCGGCAGCAGCACTAGTTTGCTTGCAGACCCTGAAAGGCTGTTACCAGGAGTGCAGGGCGGTCCCCTAAGGAACCCCCTGTACATGAGATCATACTTCCAACACTTGAATCAGTGTTGGGGTATGATTCCAACATGTTTGATACCAAACATGACTGGGTTCTGTGCCGCCACTATATAGTTAGACATATCGTAATGACTGATGTCCACTATATGTATTAAAATGGCTGAACGCACTTACAAAGCCTGGAGAATCGACTCCGGGGTTTGTAGGGGTGTTCTGTTCATGCAGGGGCACCCTCACACTTATAATTAAGCACTATGCCCTCAGGACTGAAGAGCCTGCCATAGGGGTGACCTATTAAGTTCACTGACCTCAGATATAAGGAAACTTATATCTGTTGTGAGAGGTGCAAGCACCAGCTCACACAGGCTGCAATGGCAGGCCTGTAGTCACAGTTTAAGTGGACTCCCATGGGTGGCACAATACATGATGCAGCCCATGGGAGACCCCTGTGTACCTATGCCCTTGGTACCATATACTAAGGACTTACAAAGGTACACCATTAGTAAATTGTGGAGGTACCAAAGTACTTACAATGTCAATTTAGGGAAGAAAGCACAGTTGTTGGGGTCCTGATTAGCAGGATCCCAGCAGACTAGGTCAAAAACACACTGACACCAAGCAAAAAGTGGGGGTAACCATGAAAGCAGATGCTACTTTCCTACAAAACCTCATAGTGACGCTACAGGACGAGAGCGAAATCGGCAATGGAAAGACCAGATGAAGAAATATGTCACCTGCAAGCAAGAATCAAGGACCTGCCCTATGAGGTAGGAGACTGGGTGTTAGTCAAATGGGAATAATGAAGAGATAAATCACTCAAAGCGATCATGCGAAAGGGAACTATGATAACAGATGACGATTTGTGAGTGACCAGAAACATCTCCCATTTTATGAGGTATCATCACTCGAACCGATTCCCCAGTCGAGTGCTGGGAAATCCAAGTCACCTCACACCCTCGGTTTACAGTGACACTGGAGTAATCAAACAACATCCCAGCACAGTGGGAGAGGAGAACCAGTCCTCCACGCTTAGGCTTCCACAAGAATAAAAAAGAAAACTGTACGTCTCATTGAACGAATCTAAGACGCAGATGCCCAAATTGTCATTTCAAGTGGGGGAGGAGAGGGCGACCAAATCTCCTCTCTGGTCAAGTGGGCTGGGGGTATCATGATGTTGCTACTTTGCTAAAAGTTTGAGCCAGGCACTAAGACTCTGGAAACCCGAAAGACCCTTTTCAGTGGTCACCGCCTCCTCAAGGCGGGAGTAGGAAGTAGAGGGGAGGGGGGCAGGTAGAGGTAAAGAAGAACGGGACCAGAAGGGTGTAGTAGTAGGAGTGCAGTGTCTGTCGCTGCCTTGCAGGGCAATTTGTAAATAAGTTTACATAAAGGACCGAGTGCAGTCCGCAAGCGTCCTGCGTGCTCCATTTCAAGTAAGGCAGGCCCTGACACGGTGGTCTTACTGTCTTGTATAAGGCTTAGAGACTGCAAGCAAATAATTAGTTTTTCGAGCTGCATTGTTTCCAGTCCTGACCAGCGTTACTAAGCTACAATGTATAAAATGCTTAATTTATCATATCTTGCTCCAAAATAGCCCATTGATACTAAATAAGCAATGGTTTGTGAAAGGTCACGATCTGTGAATGTGGGCCACTGTTTTAGGGGTGCGCGGTCCTATTTTTGGTCTCAATCCGACCCTGTCCAAGAACAATTAATTGAATCTTAAGGTACTATTATTGCTCCATCTAATTATTCGAAAACAACGGGTACCGATAACTCTAAAGAGCTCCTCTTATTCCTTTACGCCATCCCTTCCCTCTTTCTTTTGTAAAGTGGAACAGGCTGACTTGACTTGCGGTTATTTCCGCAATATAGTTTGGAATGCACTAGTGTGCATTGTTCACTTTATCTTGGTTTGTGGAAAGTATCATATATATTACCCTTTTTAATTTGGTATATCCTATGAAAGAAGTCAATACATTTTGTAATTGCATTATTTACAACCTTGAGAAAGCCTCTGGTGAACATACCGTGGGGGTGGGGGATGAAGTACTTGTTGGCTGCCCTCTGTTATGGAATTTGTTTTTGGTTCTTTCAGACATATGCAAGCTGTGAGTCTGAAGACATGACTGCATAAATACAATAAACTCCCTTGCAATAACAAAATTGCTAGGCCTGTTGTTCCCTGAAATGACTGAACTTCTGTAAGGACCTTGAGAGAGACGGAGTTGGGGTTGACCTTCCACCTAAAACACTGCGTTTAGTTGGGGAAAATAATGATTTGATTTTTGATATGACAACAAGAATAATAGATCAGATATTTGGTGGATAACCTTTACTGGATGTGACGGAGAGTAGTTCTGCGTGGATCTGGGAGATTAAATCAGCGGCGAGGATCAAGTTTTTAGCAAGTAAGTGCAACCCTTTCCTAGCACAGATGGGTCAAGGTTAAATTATTTTACTCCGTACTCCATGTTTTCGAGAGGCATTGATTGTGTGTTTTTTCCTTCAGAATACTTTCTCATAGCTAACTAACGCAATGAGAGCCGTTTTCAAATTAGTGGACGAAAATGTCTCCCTATTTATTTTATGCTGCTATAATCAAGGGGTCCACTACTGCTTCTCTCATGTTAGAACTGAGCAACAGAGGAAGCCTCAGCTGTAAGGCAGATGTTTGTAACTTAAAAAATGAGTCAAGTGTTTTGCAAACTTGCATCCACTGCTCAGAACCGGGTGGGGTGTACATGAATATGTATTATGTTCACAAGCTCAATTCTGGTCGCTCTTGTCCTCTGTTCACGTTTTTTAAACTGTCCTGACCCCATGCCCAGTAGAAAATCTGTCAAAACTGGAAACCTTGTTGTAAAGCTGGAACTAGACTCCGTCGAGAGTGCCTATACTATAAATTGATGTTTTGGGTATGTTACATTGCCATTAGTAGAGAACAAATTTGCTAGATAATTGTTTGTAAATACCGTGGCTTTCTGGGAGCTGATTCTTGAAGGAGCTGTCCAGAACTTATATTCCAGCCCGTTTATTTTTTGTCAGGTTCTTTCAGCATCCTGAATGTTATGATGTCAGAACTGTTACTGAACCTTAACACAGGAAAAATGTTTAATACTACCAACCTGGACCTTAGCAGCGTGAACAGCAGTTACGCATTTTGGCTCATGAAGAATAATACGGACCACTCAATACTGCAGCAAGAAGTGATGGCTTTAACTGCCTCTACCACCTGCCTCGCTGGTATTATCCAGGTGAGAACATGCAACATGAGAAAATGGGACTTTGAGATGGGTTTTGAATCAGAAAGATGAGTGCAGTGCAACAAAGGAGTGGACATTTTGTTTTATTATCATTGCTGAATTAAATACAGAAGCAGGTTACTTATTATAGCATGAGAGATTTTATAAATGTAGATGTTTATAACCTCCTTCCTTCCTCTAAGTGCATCATCTTCCATAAGTGGATGAGTTGCAATAAGATGCCGATTGCCTGAATATGTGCAGGTTCATTGGCAGGAGTGGCAGTCAGTTCTATCGTTCAGTGACTGGAACAGGGAAATGGACAGATGGCCAGTGTGCCTCATAGTTACTTTTCACCATCACGGCATAGAGAGATTTTGGTCTGAGTTTTCCCCTTCTTTTGTCCAATTGACAGATACTGATAGTTGAGCAGAAGATTTATGTGCCATGTAAGTATCTACTGGTCAAACTTTCAGTGTCTAAAAGGGAAACCATAGAACTGAGGGGACGATACAAGAGCCGGTTCAAAGATCCTTATGAGTAAGTGCTTGACATGGTAGTTGGGCTCAATATAATTTCTCAAGTATGTTCTAACAGCAATAGTGAGATGTTTAGCGGAGATTAACGTGTGATTAGTTGTCTTTTTGTCCTAATTGTGTGCTTTCCTTTCGCCTTCCGCTTTTAATTTGTTTAATTTTAGTTAAGGAAGAAATATTTTCAAAAATGCTATTTTCAGTTGCTGTGCCAGCGAGTATTATTTGTACATCTCTGCTGGTAGCCCATCTGCAGCAGGAGTCTTGCCACTAGGGAGAGGTTTTATCATTTGAAGAATCACCTCCTGAGAGATTGGCCCAATCAGTTTGTTCTTCTAGAATATTCAAATCAGTTTTGGTGCACCCGCCTGCCGGATTGCTAGTTGAAACCAGGGCGGGCAGCGTGCAGCCGCGGTGTCACAGCCGCGGTCTGGTAGGCTCACAGGAGAGCCTAACAAGCAGACCGCCGCCGTGACAACACCTTATGCACGTTCCTGCACGTTGTGGTATGCACCATGTCATGCATTCCACACAGTGCAGGAACAAAGGTGCAAATATACGGGGCACAACGTGTGCCCACCCACACACACACCCATGGGCAAATTCGCCCGGCGGCCCTCTTAGGGTCCCCTTACTTGCATGTCCGCCACCCAATTCCTGGCAGGCTCACCACCATGAAATTGGTGGTATAAATGCAACTTGGAATATGCTTGGCGGTGCAGGGGAAGGCTGGATACCTATTGTCCTGCCTTCCCCTGCTCAAGCCTGGCTCAGCAGCAGGAGGGCAGAATCGTGTCTCTGGTCTGCAGCATCCATGTTGTGCTGTCCAGGTATAGAAGACTGGTACTGGGAGCACTGAGGGCCTCTCGGATGAGCTTTACAGTGCAAGGAATCATACCTCTCACACCGTTTACGGTGTGGGGGTATGATTCCAACATGTTTGATACCAAACATGACAGGGTTTGTTATAGCCAGTTTAGAGATGGTCATCGCATAATGACGCATGGCCACTCTATGTACCGTAATGGCTGATGCACTTACAACCCGGGAGAATGGACTCCGAAGGTTGTAGGGGTGTCCTGCTAATGCAGGGGCACCCTCACAGTTAGAACCGAGCACCCTTGTTCGGGATTGAAAGGCCTGCTTTAGGGGTGACTTATAGGTTTTAAGTTCAGTGACCTTAGATATAGGGAAACCTATATCTGTTGTAAGTAGTGCTAGCACCAGCTTACACAGGCTGCATTGGCAGGCCTGTAGTTGCAGTTTGAGTGGTCCCCCATGGGTGGCATAATACATGCTTCAGCCCATGAGGGACCTATGCCCTGGGGACCTCAGTACCATATACTAGGGACTTATAAGGGTACACCAGTATCCAATCTGGGATGTACCTAAGTACTTACCATAACCAATTTAGGGGAGAAAGCACAGAGACCGGGGTCCTGATTAGCAGGATTCCAGTCAGACTAGTCAGAAACAGAATAGCACCGGGCAAAAAGTGGGGGTAGCCATAAAAGCAAATCCTACTTTCCTACACAACCACCCCCCCTCAATCGTAAGGAGATGAGACTAACCTTGCCCAGTTGAGTATTCTTTTTCTAAGTGGAAATATCTGGAGAGTCCATCTGCATTGACATGGTTACTCCCTGGTCTATGTTCCACATTATAGTTAGTTCTCATCCAGGGGATACTCATCATTGTCATAATCTATGAATAATCCCCGCCCACGTGCGGGATCCCGGAGTATATAGAAAATATATATATATATATATAAATATATATATACACATATGTGAAACATATACATGCAGCCTAAAAAGTTTCCAACATGGCAGAACTGCCGAAATTACATAGGTTTGCATTGTAAGACAAATACTCTCCTAACCCATAAGGAAAAGAGTACATTCACAGAATAATTGTGATATACCAATGCTTTATTGCCACAAGGAAAAACTTGTAACTGCAGGCATTCGCCTGTAGGCTGCATTGCAGAGTAATAATGAAAACAAGACAAAAAACTGGCACCTTGCCTTTAAGGCTTCCAAGGGTTAGGGTACCGTGCCTTTAAGGCCTGCCAGAGACCCTCTGCTCCCATCATGCACCACAGGTGACAGTTAGGTCAGTTCTTTTTCCGGCTCCTTCTGTGAGGATCCTGGAGTTTGAGCTCTTCAGTTTTTTGACTGAAAGATAATTTTTTGATATTTCCTTGGAAATTTCGACAGTTTCTGATACCTAGAGGTATATTCTATTGGTTTTTGGCATTTTTTTTTCCAAAAATCTTTCCAGTCAGAATGCCTGCTTTATTTCGGAAATGTCCTTCCTGTGGCAAGAAGATGGCACTGTCAGATCCACACTCGGTGTGTATTGTGTGCCTTCCATCTTCACACAATCCTGACCAGTGTTATCATTGCCAGAAGTTTTCGAAGAGGACTCAGCGCGACAGAGAACGCATCAAGCTTCATGCCCTACTGGAGAAGGATAGAGATCATAGAGCTCCCTCTTCAAGTAAACACCGAAAACGGCATCGCTCCACCTCTCCTGAGTCCAGGAAGAAGCAGGTGCCTGAATGTTCGCCGTCGACGTCGAGATCGCCGTCGAAGAGGCCGAGGCATTCTTCAACGTCAAGGGACAAGCCAAGTAAGTCGGCGCTCAGCACTTCAGGCTCGAAGGCTGTGGGTACTGAGAGACTATCCAAAACTCCGTCGACGTCGAGGCTTCCGTCGACGTCGAGGCACACTCCGCCAACCTCGAGGGGATCGGCGTTGAGAGACTCGCCGGCGAAGACCATGCCGCGAGGGGACATACCGACGTCGAGGCATTCTCCGCCACCCTCAAGGGGGTCGACGTTGAGAGAGTCGCCGTCGAAGGTCATGACGCGAGAGGACGTACCGACGTCGAGAGCATCGTCGAGGTCCCATCATTCGACGTCGAGGAGGTCGACGTCATCGAGAAGGGCGACGTCGAGATCCCCCCATCGGCGACATCAGGGCCCCCCCATCGACGTGGGCGGTCGACGTCGAGACCTGTAACGGATCATTCGCCGTCGAGGAGATCGGCGGCAGCGTCAAGGGCGACGTCGAAGTCTCCCCGTCGACGCCGACAGTCGACGTCAAAGTCCCCCCATCGACGTGGGCGGTCGACGTCGAGATCAAGATCAGGGCACAGATCGACGACGAGGGTGACGCAGACCTTGTCGACGTCGAGATCCCATTCGAGGTCAAGGCAGTCATCTCCAGGGCTGAATATTGTACAGATTTCACCAGAGAAATCTCCTACAGTTGCTGAAAAGAATCTTTGCGGCCTGTCCCTCGCTGGCTGCAGGGTGTCGGAACAGGTGCCCGCAGAGGTCCGGGCTCGGACCACTCGCGTTCATACGCAACGAGACTTTCTAAGTCGCCTTCCAGAAGACCAAGGTCGCCTTCTACACGCCGATCTCGGTCAGGAGGTCGTCACAGCTCGCACGATCATCCACATAAGAGGAGGCGCAGAGCATCTTCTACCTGTTCTTCGTCTTCCATTCGGCACTACTCGCCAACTTTCTCATCTACACCACCTTCAAGGGTGTCTCCTATTGATGACATTGGGACTTTCTCTGACGTACTGGGCAGAGGAGCTAATAAACTAAACATCAGTTTATGTACTCCTGTGATCCCTACATCGATCATTTTCGAGACATTGCACCATCGTACAGCTCCCAGACCGCTGCTACCTCTGGTGCCAGGTTTTTTAGAACCAGCTATGACCACGTTCCTTACTCCAGCCACACTGGGATCAGTCCCGTCGAGGATTGCAAAGAAATACAAAGCTCCAGACCAGGATCCCTTGTTCCTTAGGTCTGATCCTCCGGCGGATTCAATCATTGTGGCAGCCGCCAGGAAAGCGCACTCCGCAGCCTCATCCGCTTCTGTTCCTCCAGAAAAGGACAGTAAACAAATGGACTCTTATGGCAGGAAGATGTGCAATACTTCGGCATCATCGATGAAGATTGCAAGTGCTTCAGCCCTTCTTGGGCGCTATGATAGGTCTCTTTGGGACTCCCTGTCTAGGTTTACCGACAAGCTTCCCATAGAAGATCGACAAGACTTCCATGAAATCTTGCAAGAGGGCGGCTTAGTAGCCAATCAAATCATCAGCGCGGCGGCTGACGCCTCAGATCTCGCCGCACACGGCTATTCACAGGGCATCTGTTCACGGCGCTCAGCGTGGTTGCGCCTCACAGGTCTAAAACCGGACGCCCAGAAGAAGATCCTAAACCTTCCTTTCAACGGCTCCTCCTTATTCGGTTCTCATGCTGATGAGGAGATGACAAAGATGAAGGCCGAGCTAGACACAGTCAAAGCAGTTGGACTGGAGAAGCGGAAGGAGTTTCGAAACGCTTCCGTCAGAACGACAAGCGGCCCTTTCAACAGAGGGTTCAAACCCCTCAATGGTCCTCCCAAAACCAACAAAAGTTCCAATACCAGAACAAGCGTCCTGGCAGGGGCAGAGGGAACAATAAGCAACAGCAGTCCTCCTCCAAGCAGCCTCCAAAACAGTGAGACATTGCTTCCTCCGCACCCGTTTGCCACTCCGGTAGGAGGGAGTATCGTCTTTCACCTGGAAGAGTGGGAAACAATAACAAAAGACAGATGGGTGCTGAATATTGTACAGCATGGTTACTTGCTGAGGTTCAAGACCCCTCCTCCGCAAGTTGCCCCTCATTTGACGTGCCTTCCTCAACACAATGTATTGTTACAGGGCGAAGTGTGTACCCTCCTCTCCAAAAAGGCTATAGAAGAGGTCCCACCTCACCAGCGAAATCAAGGGGTATACTCACGGTACTTTCTGGTCCAAAAACAAGGAGTAGCCAAAGAGTACAGGCCCATCCTCGACCTGCGCCTGCTGAACAGGTTTATAAGAAAAGAAAGATTTCGGATGCTAGCCCTGCACCAGATTTTCCCACATCTTCATCTGGGAGACTGGATGTGTGCCATCGACCTGCAGGACGCCTACTTTCACATTCCTGTTTCAGTGAAACATCGCAAGTTCCTCAGGTTCCAGGTGTCTCGTCAGCACTATCAGTACCGAGTACTTCCATTCGGACTCAAATCCGCTCCCCGGACGTTCTCCAAGTGCATGGCGGTGGTAGCCGCTTTCCTCCGCAAGAAGAAAATCTTCGTCTACCCCTACCTAGACGACTGGCTCCTGAAGAGTTCAACACCTTCTCTACTCCAGAGCCATCTCACTTACTGTCTCAACCTGCTTCACTCACTGGGGTTGCAAGTCAACTACAAGAAGTCAGTTCTCAACCCCACGCAGAAAATACATTATCTGGGCGCATCCCTAGACACCGCAACGGCAAGCGTGTGTCCTTCGGAGGAGAGGTTGTCCTCAATGTTGATCAAGTGCCGTGCGCTTCTCAGCACTATACATCCCACAGCAAGGCAGGTGTCATCACTGCTGGGATCGATGGCCTCATGCATCTTCATTGTGCCAAATGCCAGGCTTTACATGCGGCCTCTACAGCAGTCCCTCGAAGATCAATGGACTCAGCACTCAGGCCGTTGGGAAGATCGTGTCTCTCTTCCTCAGGCGGCCAAGGACTCCATCAAATGGTGGATGAAACGTTCTCACCTTCTGCAAGGGGTCCCCTTTCACCAGTTACCTCCGACACAGACTGTAGTTACAGATGCCTCACTGCAGGGTTGGGGAGCGCACATGGGCCAGCTTCAGGTACAAGGTCTCTGGTCCGAGACAGAGAAAAGTTATCACATCAACTTCTTGGAGCTAAGGGCAGTCCATCTGGCTCTCAAGTCGCTGTACCCGTCCCTACAGTCCAGCTCCATTCAGATTCAGACAGACAACACAACAACAATGTACTATCTGAACAAGCAGGGAGGCACCAGGTCACGGGTCCTGTCTCTGGAGTCACAGACCATATGGAAGTGGCTTCTGGCGAGGAGTCTCACGATCGTAGTCGTTCACCTTCCAGGAACCTTGAACGTGCAGGCAGATGTTCTCAGCAGAGACTTCGTAGAAGCACACGACTGGGGGTTAAACGAAGAAGTCGCTCAAGACATTTTTCGACAATGGGGAGTGCCAGACATCGACCTGTTTGCAGACGCGGCAAATACGAAATGCCCCGTCTTCGCGTCCAGATTCCCTCAACAAGGATCACGGGGGAATGCACTTTTGATAGGATGGTCGCAGACATTGCTGTACGCTTTTCCACCTCTCCTCTGATCCCTGCGGTCATACAGAAGTTTTACAGGACCAATGCCAGAATGATCCTGATAGCACCAGAGTGGCCGCGCCAGTGGTGGTATCCGGATCTCCTGCAGCTGTCCGAAGTCCCACACCGGAGGCTTCCCTGTCGACCGGACCTGTTGACCAAGAACGAGGGGAGAGTATTTTATCCCAACCTCTCGTCCCTGCGTTTGACTGCATGGCTCCTGAAGTCATCCAGTATGGACACTTAGACCTTCCTGCTGATTGTATGTCTATTCTCAAGGAAGCAAAGAGACCCTCCACTAGGAAATCTTATGCTTTCAAGTGGAAGAGATTCTACCTGTGGTGCAAGGACAACCAGTTTGATCCGACTAAAGGTCAGGAGCAAGTGATTCTTCCCTACTTGTTATACTTGGCAAAGTCAGGCCTGCAATATCCCTCCATCAGGGTTCACCTAGCTGCTATAACAGCTTACAGGAAGTCCCCGACCCAGGGTTCATTCTTTCAGATGCCAGTGGTAAAGGATTTTCTAGAGGGTCTCAGGAAGGTTTACCCCCCAGTGAGATCTCCCTCTCCTCCCTGGGAACTTAACATTGTGCTTACTGAAACTTATGGGTGCTCCTTTCGAGCCTATTCATAAGGCGTCGTTGCAGCATTTGACCTGGAAGGCTGCTTTTTGGTAGCCATCACTTCTGCACACAGGGTGAGTGAGATTCAGGCCCTGTGCTGTAAGGCACCTTATACTGTTTTTCATGCCAATAGGGTGGTGCTACGTACACATCCGAGCTTCCTCCCGAAGGTGGTCTCGGATTTTCACATCAATCAGGTTATTACGCTGCCCACCTTCTTTCCTAAACCTTCAACTCCCCCGAGAGATCATTACACTCTTTAGATCTCCGGAGAGTGCTGAAGTTTTACCTTGACAAAACTCACACACTTAGGAAGTCTGACCGGCTTTTTATTAACTACGGTTCTACTAACACCGGTCTAGCTGCATCTAAAAGATCCATCTCTCGATGGATTGTCTCTTGTATAGCTTTATCCTACCAGTTAGCTAACAAGACCTTACCAGGCAGACCTAAAGCGCACTCTACCAGAGGGAAAGCCTCTACCACAGCTCTCCTTCGCAATGTGCCAATGTCTGAAATCTGTAAGGCAGCCACATGGCGGTCGGTTCATACCTTCACACGTCATTACTGTCTAGATTCTGATGCACAGGCCGATGCCCAGGTGGGGCAGGCCTCTTTGAGGAATTTGTTTGCATGATTGCAATTTGAATGTAATGTTCTGTATACTCCGTTGCTCGTCCGCAAGGTACTTGGTATGGGCTTGCTACTCTATTCATAGATTATGACTATTGATGAGTATCCCCTGGATGAGAAGGATTAGTTACTTACCTGTAATCCTAGTTCTCATCCAGGGGTATACTCATCATAGTCATAAGCGACCCTCCCTCCTCCCCGGACGAGCATCACTGGAGTTCTTCTATGTTATTGCATCCTCTACTCAGGTGTCTCTACATTATACACCGTCAAAAGAACTGACCTAACTGTCACCTGTGGTGCATGATGGGAGCAGAGGGTCTCTGGCAGGCCTTAAAGGCACGGTACCCTAACCCTTGGAAGCCTTAAAGGCAAGGTGCTAGTTTTTTGTCTTGTTTTCATTATTACTCTGCAATGCAGCCTACAGGCGAATGCCTGCAATTACAAGTTTTTCCTTGTGGCAATAAAGCATTGGTATATCACAATTATTCTGTGAATGTACTCTTTTCCTTATGGGTTAGGAGAGTATTTGTCTACAATGCAAACCTATGTAATTTCGGCAGTTCTGCCATGTTGGAAACTTTTTAGGCTGCATGTATATGTTTCACATATGTGTATATATATATTTATATATATATATATATATATATTTTCTATATACTCCGGGATCCCGCACGTGGGCGGGGATTATTCATAGATTATGACTATGATGAGTATACCCCTGGATGAGAACTAGGATTACAGGTAAGTAACTAATCCTTCATCCCCCCTAGGAAAATGGACCACCTCAAAAGTTTGGGGTTTTCACCTTCATCTTTTTAAGCCATAAGAGCGGCTTGTGGTCTGTCTGAACAATGAAGTGAGTGCCAAACAGGTATGGCTTCCGCTTCTTCAAGGCCCAGACCGTAGCAAAGGCCTCCCTCTCAATGGCTGACCAACGTTTCTCCCGGGGGGTCAGCCTTCTGGTGATATAAGCTACTTGTTGATCCTGCCTCTCTGCATTTAGCCCCTACCCCTATTTCAGATGCATCTGTCTGGACAATGAAAGTTTTGGAGTAGTCAGGACTTTGCAGGATGGGAGCAGTGCACATGGCCTGCTTCAGGTCATCAAATGCCTTTTGACAGCTTACTGTCCATTAAACTTTCTGGGGCATTTTCTTAGATGTAAGATCATTCAGGGGAGTCACTATGGACCCATATCCCTTGATAAATCTTCTGTAGTACCCAGTGAGGCCCAAGTAAGCTCTGACCTGAGTCTGGGTAGTGGGAGCAGTCCAGTCCACAATGGTCTGGCTTTTGCTCTCCAATGGTTGAACCTAGCCTCCACCTACCAGGTGGCCCAAGTACACAACCTTACTCTGCCCTTTCTGACAGAACAACATTTACAAACAGCCTGACCATGTCTAAGATTGCATCAGGACAGAGGTCCAAAAGATGCTGGAATTGGGGGTCATTGAACCTTCAGGCAGCCCCTGGTCTAGTCCAGTAGTGCTGGTACCAAAACCTCACACCAAGGGTGGAAAAAGAGAGATGAGGTTTTGTGTGGACTACAGAGGCCTCAATGCAATCACTAGGACTGATGCCCATCCTATTCCAAGGGCAGATGAAATATAGATACTTTGGCCACAGCCAAGTTTCTGAGTACATTTGACCTGACTTCTGGCTACTGGCAAATCAGACTAGCTGAGGATGCCAAGCCAAAAATAGCATTTTCAACCCCCTAGTGGGCATTATCAATTTATTGTGATGCCTTTCGTCTGAAAAATGCACCTGCCACATTTCAGAGGTTGGTGAAAAAAGTCCAAGAGGTCTGGAAGCCTATAGTGCAGCATATCTAGATGATATTGCTGTCTTTAGCTCCACCTAAGAGGATCACCTCGTCAACCTCAGAAATGTTCTGGAGGCCCTGCAAAAAGCAGGCCTCACTATCCAGACTGTCACCTGTTTCCACTTCATGGGTACACCAATTGGTTTGACTGGGTGTCAGAGACAACATATGATTGTACTGATTGAGGACCTTCCTACAATCAGCTTGCTGCTAGTCAGTGAGGCTGCCTGCCAAGGCTACTCCATCTACTGACCCATCAACAGGGTTCCGAGAGAGGAGATCAGGGAGAGGGTCACTCTCTTCCTCCTGTCTCTCATCATTGGCCATGAGCAAGCTCATGTCAGCCCTGTCTACAAAAGGGTTTAGGTGGTTCACATGAAGTACCCTGTGGGGACTTCTTGGAGTGCCTAGGTCCAACAAGTAGGTGACCTCACCTTTCTTTTCAAGGATTGTGTGGGGGCCACTCTATTTGTCTTGGAGGGCTGCTGGGGCCACAGGCTCCAACACCCACACTTTATGGCCTGTCTGACTTGCCAGTAGCCAGCAGTCAGGTCAAATGTACTCAGAAACTTGGCTGAGGCCAAAGTATCTATAAGTTCATCTGCCCTTGGAATAGGATGGGCATCAGTCCTAGTGGCTGCATTGAGACCTCTGTAGTCCACACAAAACCTCATCTCTCTTCTTCCACTCTTGGTGTGAGGTTTTGGTACCAGCACTACGGACTAGACCAGGGGCTATCTGAAGGCTCAATGACCCCCAATTCCAGCATCTTTTGGACCTCTGTCCTGATGCAATCCCTGACACGATCAGGCTGTCTGTAGATATTATTCGTCACAAGCAGGCTGTCACCGGTCTCACTTCATGGGTACACCTGGTGGTTTGACTGGGTGTCAGGGAGAACTTGTGTCTGTACTGATTGAGGACTTGCCTGCAATCAGCTTGCTGTTGGTCAGTGAGGTGCCTGCCAAGGCTACTCCATCTACTGATCCATCATCAGGGTACAGAGAGAGGAGATCAGGGAGAGGGTCACTCGCTTCCTCCTGTCTCTCATCAGTTGCCATGAGCAAGCCCATGTCAGCCCTGTCTACAAAAGGTCTCAGGCGGTTCACATGAAGTACCCTATGGGAACCTCTTGAGTACCTAGGTCCACAAAGTAGGTGACCTCACCTTTTTGTTCAAGGATAGTGTAGGGGCCACTCCACATGTCTTGGAGAGCTGCTGGGGCCACAGGCTCCAACAACAACACTTTCTAGCCTGGCTGGTAAACAGTCAAGACAGCCTTTTGGTCAGGCCAAGCTTTTTGGAGTTCTTGGCTGGCCTCCGGGTTTTTGCTGGCCTTCTTCATGTAGTCAGCCATGCATGAACGCAGGCCAAGGACATAGTTCACAATGTCCTGTTTAGGAGGTTTGACAGGTTGCTCCCAGCCTTCCTTAACTAGACACAATGGACCCCTAACTGGATGTCCAAGCAGAAGCTCAAATGGGCTGTAGCCAACCCTCTTCTGAGGAACCTCTCTGTAGGCAAAGAGAAGGCAGGGTAGTAAGACATGCCATTTTCGCCTCAGCTTTTCTGCGACTCCTATAATCATACCCTTTAGGGTCTTGTTGAACCTTTCAACAAGCCCTTTGCACTGTAGATGGTAGGGTGTTGTAAACTTGTAGTTTACTCCACACTCTTTCCACGTGGCAGTGATATAACTAGACATGAAGTTTGTACCTCTCACTGTTAAGTCCTCCTTAGGGAAACCCACCCTGGAAAAGATTCCTAGGAGTGCCCTAGCCAATACAGGAGCTGTAGTGGTTCTATGGGAAATAGCTTCTGGGTACCTATAGGCATGGTCCACCACCACTAGGATGTAACTGTGCACAGATGCAGTTAGAGGGTTCAAGTGACCAACAATGTCAATCCCTACCCTTTCAAAGGGTACCCCAACCACTGGACATGGAATTAAGGGGGCCTTTGTGGTGCCACCTGACTTACCACTGACTTGGCAAGTGGCACAGGAGCGTCAAAACTCCTTTGTGTCTTCAGACATATGGGGCCAGTGAAAGTGAGGGACAAGCTTGTCCCAAGTCTTGCTTTGCCCTAAGTGTCCTGCAAGAGGAATATCATGTGCCAGGGAGAGTAGGAAACCTCTGAACTTCTGGGGTATTACCAACCTCCTGGTGGCACCAGGCTAGGGGTCTCTACCTTCAGAGTACAGAAGCCCTTCTTCCCAATAGATCCATTTGTATTGTATTGTATTGTAATTGCATTTGTATAGCGCTTACTACCCCTGACGAGGCGTCAAAGCGCTTTTTCGGCGAGTAGCACGCTACTCCGGGACCCATAGAGGATTAGTGTTGAATTAGTATAGGGAAACATGCAAGTAAATTTTAAGTGGTGGATATGTTAGTCAGTTATTTGGATTCGGAAGGATAGCAGAAGGATAGAAGAGGAAAGAAGGTTTGTATTTATATAGCGCTTCTAACCCCTGATGGTGTGTTGAATCGCTTTTTTTGGCGAGTAGCACGCTACTCCGGAAACCCATAAAAGATTAGTGGTGAATTAGTATGGGAAATATGAAAGTAATTTGAGTGGGGGATATTAGTCAGTTATTTGGAGTGAGAAGGATAGCGGAGGGATAGAAGGGAAATGCCCAACAAATAAGGACACTAACCCTAATCCAATAGAAACATCAGATACAACCTCCAATCAGTGTATACATGTACCTACCACTAGCAGACTATATAAGGTCCCAGCAACCTCAGACAAGGTTTGCTGGCCAGGTAGTTGGGAGCTGCTTCTCTTGTTCAGAATCTCCTAGGAGACAGACCGGCTCAATCCACACTTTGGACTTCTGCAGGTAAGGCCCCAACAAACTTGTCCTCTAACAACACTATTTGTATAAAACTTTACTCCCTCTCCTGGCTTGGAGCTGGGGAAACCCAATAGCAGTCCTAGGTCTGCTGGCCTGGGGGTGGGGCTGGGACTGGGGAGCTGCTCTATTCACAGATCTCCTAGGAGACAGACAGGCTCAATCCACACTTTGGTAAGGCCCCAACAAACTTGTCCTCTAACAACACTATTTGTATAAAACTTTACTCCCTCTCCTGGCCAAAAAACGAAGTGCACAGTCCCTATTAAACACAGTTTAAACAGCTTACAGCACATTACTGCTGTCTCAGGGCGGAAGGGGGGGCTGGTTTCACTGACTTGTTAACACAAGATGGTCGCTGGGTGTGCACTGCTTAACATACAGATCTTAGCACAGAGCAAAGGAGACATTTGGAGGGAAAAACTGATAGTCACAGGGAATGATAGGGAAAAACTACAGAGTTTGGACTGCAAATCCCACAATTCAACAGGTTAAATGGAAGCAGTCACAGGCAGGAAAAAACACAAGTTTAAACACAAAAACATGGGATAAATTATGCAATCACTGGCAGGTTAAAACTACAATTTTAAACTGTAACAACCACAGGCAAAGACAGTTAAAGAAATTTAAAAAGAAAAAATAAGATGATGCAATCACAGGTAGGGAAAATCATTTTAAAACTTTTTTAGGAAAGAGACAGCACTAGTCTGCCTCCTTACCACTTCCTGGACTCTGCTCACTGCAATCTGGGGCACAGGTAGGCTGCAACTCACAAGATGGAGGAGAATGATTTGTGGTGCACCCAGCAAAGCCTTAAGGGGCCTGGGCAGGTGTGAGAGGAGGGCTCAGATTTGCTTGGAGCTGGGGAAACCCAATAGCAGTCCTAGGTCTGCTGGCCTGGGGGTGGGGCTGGGACTGGGGAGCTGCTCTATTCACAGATCTCCTAGGAGACAGACAGGCTCAATCCACACTTTGGTAAGGCCCCAACAAACTTGTCCTCTAACAACACTATTTGTATAAAACTTTACTCCCTCTCCTGGCCAAATAACGAAGTGCACAGTCCCTATTAAACACAGTTTAAACAGTTTACAGCACATTACTGCTGTCTCAGGGGGGGCTGGTTTCACTGACTTGTTAACACAAGATGGTCGCTGGGGGTGCACTGCTTAACATACAGATCTTAGCACAGAGCAAAGGAGACATTTGGAGGGAAAAACTGATAGTCACAGGGAATGAGAGGGAAAAACTACAGAGTTTGGACTGCAAATCCCACAATTCAACAGGTTAAATGGAAGCAGTCACAGGCAGGAAAAAACACAAGTTTAAACACAAAAACATGGGATAAATTATGCAATCACTGGCAGGTTAAAACTAAAATTTTAAACTGTAACAACCACAGGCAAAGACAGTTAAAGAAATTTAAAAAGAAAAAATAAGATGATGCAATCACAGGTAGGGAAAATCGTTTTTTAAACTTTTTTAGGAAAGAAGACAGCACTAGTCTGCCTCCTTACCACTTCCTGGACTCTGCTCACTGCAATCTGGGGCACAGGTAGGCTGCAACTCACCAGATGGAGGAGAATGTCACATATACAGATATATCTGTAAGAAACATTAGTAGTGATAGATTCCCCACCCAGCGTTCCCCCGGGTCTCCCGATAAAAATGGTGCCTCACTCGTGTGGGAGGCCCAAGTACCCGCGACAGGCAAGGGCCCAAAACGTATTGAGGCGACATCAAAATTGCCTATCAAAAAATGTTTTGGACCCTTGCCTGTCGCGGGTACTTGGGCCTCCCACACGAGTGAGGCACCATTTTAATCGGGAGACCCGGGGAACGCTGGGTGGTAGGAAATTTGTGTCAGCCCGGTGATGCCACAACTTTCCCACACAAAAATGTGTGGAAAAAGTGATTTTTCAGCTAAAATTGAGGTTTGCAGGGGATTCTGGGTAAGAAAACGTTGGGGGATCCACGCAAGCCATACCTCCCTAGAATCCCCCGGGTGTCTAGTTTTCAGAAATGTGTGGGTTTGGTAGGTTTCCCTAGGTGGCCGCCGAGCACGGGGCCAAAAACCCAGGTGACCCCCCCTTGCAAAACCAGGTTGTTTTGTAATAGGCAATTTTGATGTCGCCTCAATACGTTTTGGGCCCTTGCCTGTCGCGGGTACTTGGACCTCCCACACGAGTGAGGCACCATTTTTATCGGGAGACCCGGGGGAACGTTGGGTGGTAGGAAATTTGTGTCAGCTCGGTGATGCCACAACTTTCCCACACAAAAATGTGTGGAAAAAGTGATTTTTTCAGCTAAATTTGAGGTTTGCAGGGGATTCTGGGTAAGAAAACGTTGGTGGATCGACGCATGCCATACCTCCCTAGCATCCCCCAGGTGTCTAGTTTTCAAAAATGTATAGGTTTGCTAGGTTTCCCGAGGTGCCGGCAGAGCTAGGGTTCAAAAACTACAGCTAGGCACTTTGCAAAAAAAGGGTCATTTTTCGCTGTGAAAATGTGGTGTGTCCACCTTGCGTTTTGGGCTGTTTCCTGTCGCGGGCACTAGGCCTACCCACACAAGTGAGGTACCATTTTTCTGGGAAGACTTTGGGGAACACGGATGGGTGGAATTTTGTGGAACCACGCAGATTCCAGAACTTTCCACCACAGAAATGTGAGGAAAATGTGGTTTTTTTGACAATTTTTCAGGTTTGCAAGGGATTCTGGGTAACAGAACCTGGTGAGAGCCAGTCAAGTCACCCCATCCTGGATTCCCCTGGGTGTCTAGTTTTCAAAAATGTATGGGCTTGCTAGGTTTCCCTAGGTGCCGGCAGAGCTAGGGTTCAAAAACTACAGCTAGGCACTTTGCAAAAAAAGGGTCATTTTTCACTTTGAAAATGTGGTGTGTCCACCTTGCGTTTTGGGCCGTTTCCTGTCGCGGGCACTAGGCCTACCCACACAAGTGAGGTACCATTTTTCTTGGAAGACTTTGGGGATTGCGGGGTGGGTGGAATTTTGTGAATCCACGCTGATTCCAGAACTTTCCACCACAGAAATGTGAGGAAAATGTGTTTTTTTGACACTTTTTTAGGGTTGCAAGGGATTCTGGGTAACAGAACCTGGTGAGAGCCAGTCAAGTCACCCCATCCTGGATTCCCCTGGGTGTCTAGTTTTCAAAAATGTATAGGTTTTCTAGGTTTCCCTAGGTGCCGGCAGAGCTAGGGTTCAAAAACTACAGCTAGGCACTTTGCAAAAAAAGGGTCATTTTTCACTCTGAAAATGTGGTGTGTCCACCTTGCGTTTTGGGCTGTTTCCTGTCGCCGGCACTAGGCCTACCCACACAAGTGAGGTACCATTTTTCTCGGAAGACTTTGGGGAACGCGGGGTGGGTGGAATTTTGTGGATCCATGCAGATTCCAGAACTTTCCACTACAGAAATGTGAGGAAAATGTGGTTTTTTGACAATTGTTTAGGTTTGCAAGGGATTCTGGGTAACAGAACCTGGTGAGAGCCAGTCAAGTCACCCCATCCTGGATTACCCTGGGTGTCTAGTTTTCAAAAATGTATAGGTTTGCTAGGTTTCCCTAGGTGCAGGCAGAGCTAGGGTTCAAAAACTACAGCTAGGCACTTTGCAAAAAAAGGGTCATTTTTCATTGTGAAAATGTGGTGTGTCCACATTGCGTTTTGAGCCGTTTCCTGTCGTGGGCACAAGGCCTACCCACACAAGTGAGGTACCATTTTTATCGGGAGACTTAGGGTAACACAGAATTGTAGAGCAACTGTTATTACCTATTGACTTTCGATGCATTTCTGCCTTCCAAATGAAAGACAATGTGTAAAAAAGAAGTCATTTTGAAAAATGACCTATAATTCTCATGCTAGTATGGGTACTCCCAATTTTGGAAATGTGCAAATATCTACTGTTTCTAAACTCTATATTTTGTTCCCATTTCAGAAATACATAGGTGTCTTTCATACCGATTTTTCCATGAATACATTTTCCCAAAATAATTGCTATATACCCGGTACATAATAAAAAACCATTGCAAGACGCTGCTCAGTTATTGGCTCTGGGTTCGTCGGGTTCTTGGTGAACCTACAAGTCCTATATATCCCCACAACCAGAAAGGTCCAGCTAATTTAACGGTATATTGCTTTCAAACAGCTGTCATAATTAGAAGAAGTTACAGGTGAAAACGTTGACACAAATGGCTGTTCATTTCAACTAATTTTCAATTTTTCCTATATTTAAATGTTAGTTTCTATGAAGAAACCTTGAAGGATCTACACAAATGACCCCTTGCTGAATTCAGAATTTTGTCTACTTTTCTAAAATGTTTAGCTTTCCAGGATCCATTATTGCTTTCATACCCATTTCTACCATTAACTGGAAGGAGGTTGAAAGCACAAAAAATAGCAAAAATAGGCTATGTCCCAGAAAAATGCCAAAACTGTGTAAAAAAATTTGGTTTTCTGACAAAAGTCTGCTTGTCCCTGAAAGCTGGGAAGATGGTGATTTCAGCACCACAACCCCTTTTTTGATACCATTTGCAGGGAAAAAAACAGACGCTTTCATCTGTAGCCCTTTTTTCCCATTTTTCCCCCCCAAAAAAATAATTTAGCTGTATTTTGGCTAATTTCTGGGTCCCCTCCAAGGGAATCCACAAACCCTGGGTACCTTTAGAATCCCCATGATGTTGGAAAAATGTACGCAAATTTGGCGTGGATACCTCATGTGGTCAAAATGTTACAGGGGCAGAAGCGCAAACTACCCCAAATAGCCAAAAAAAAGGCTTAGCACAGGGGGGGAAAGGCCTAGTAGCGAAGGGGTTAATAATCAATATAAAAAATATTATTAATAAAAAAAAGAACAAACATTAATAGACTAAACACACTTAAACACTATGATATCCACAAAACACACCTAAATTAAACTCTAAAATAATAAAGCACAATTAAAACTTATTTATAAAAACTATTACTAACAACTAATTATAAAGTAATTAAAATGTATTTAATACCCACCCTTTACCCCTTTAAAAGTAAAAACAACAGACAAAAAATAAACAATTACCCAAAATACATGTCAAATAATTAACATTAATTAACAACTATATATTAATTATTTATATACAAATTACTTCCCACCCTTTACTGCTATAAACACCAAAACACACACCTAAAATTAATTACACAATTACCATAATTAATTACCAATCAGTTAATTAAAATTAGTTAACATCCAATTATTAATTCATCAATTAAAAATAAATTACTTCCCACCCTTAACACCTATAAACACTACAACACACACCTAAAATTAATGACACTGAATCGATCGATTCAAGATGGCCGCCGGGTAGGAGCCCCGTCCGGGAGCTCCCCGGCTAGGGAATTCCTTTAGACCTAATTCCCGGGAATTTATCCATCTTTCCGACCCCTACTCCTCCTGGGACCAGTGGACAGCTGACCAGGGATTGCTCCACACCAAGAGGATTTTCTTCGACCGGTCACTGCACCCACCGCGTTTCCTGGACCGACTGGGGCTAGTGGACATCGCCTTGTCTCCTTTGCGAATCTCCTGGTGGGCTCGTGGTTCTCTTCCCGGTCCCATGCCCTTCCGACCCGTGGCTGCTGCGCCCTTCCTGGTGTTTCCCGGTGCGGCACTCGTGGAGCGAATTCCAGAGTGGCCACGGCGTTGGTTTGGCTGCCTTCGCAGTTGTGGGGGGATGGGCGGACGGGTCTCCCCGCCGGCCGTCGCCTGCCTTCCGGGCACGACCTTCGTTATTTGGCTTCCCTCAACGCCTTCCGGGACGTCCCGCGGCTCCGTCCGGGATTTCTACTGGGACGTACCGCGCGATTGTAGTCCCACAGACAGGTCAGCAACGAGAATTCCAACGATGCTCCCGCACTAGACCCCGGAGCCGGTTTTCCGAGGGGTTGCGACCCCATGACCACGATCTTGTCTTCCACGACGAGCCACGAGGGAGCGAGCCCTCCGGTCGCCGTGGCTGCCTCTCCTCTTCGAGGTGGCTGCCTGGGCCCCGACTCCGATTTCCCCCCGTCTCTACAGCAGGTTGGGTCGGGATTCTACTACTGGACTTTTCTTGATGACCCGAGAGACAGTGGTTCGAGCGACATCGTTTTCCAGCAGCCTTCCTTCCTATCGATCCTGCGCCTGCCTACCCCAACCAGTCCTGCTCCATGAGGTTGGTTTTTTCTTCACGGTCTTCTTTGGCTTGTATTTTCTGTTGATTTGGGGGTCCACCATTTTGTGCCGAGGCTGTTGGTGACTGTAACTCTGGGCCCACCATCTTGATTGCCTCGACTGACTCCTGGATCACTGCTTGCCACCAGTCCACGCCTTTGGTCACCTACCTGTCCATTGCCCCAGGATGGCCCCCTCTGGATGCGCTCTCCCCCCCAGACATTAATGGCCACTAATGAGGCTCCCTTTTTTTCACCCTCTCCTTGTGGTCCCCCCACATTGCCGAGATGACCTAACGCGGTGATGAATTTGGCACTGGACTTAGTGACTATGTGACCCCATCTGGGTTATGGGCCCGCTTACTCTAACGTTTTGGGGCCCCACGAGGTATTTCTCTCCCACTGCCGGTCTGCCAGAACTGATCTGCTTCCCAGCCCCCTGTTTCCACTCCCCTCCCCCATTCCCTCCATTCCTCTATTGGGAACTTGTTCTTCTGTGTTTGACTAAGCAACTGTAACTAATGTAACCATGAAAAACTGTTATTCTCTTCCAGGGGATACTCATCAATAGTCATAAGCACTGAATTATCCCCGCCCACCTGCGGGATCCCGGAGCATATAGAAATATACATATATATATGAGTATGTTGGGGGATTACAAGTGCATAGCACTTCCGCGACATACATATATACATGTATATAAATACATAAATCTGCAGCCTAACAAATTCCAATAAGGCAAAATGCCAAAATTACAAAGGTTTTCCCTGTACAGACAATCTCCTATATACACTCTGTAATAGAGAACATACACTGTAATAGTGTTATGCAAGAAAAACCTTTATTTTCAGAGAAGAAAACATGTAATAGCAGGCAGTTGGCCCATAGGCTGCATAGCTGAATAAATATCACCGTACAGTAAAACACTGGCACCTTGCCTTTAAGGCTTCCAAGAACTTGGACACTTTGCCTTTAAGGCCTCCAGGAGACCCTCTGCTCCCATCATGCACCACAGGTGACAGTTAGGTCAGTTCTTTTTTCCGGCTCCTTCATGAGGATCCTGGAGCTTGAGCTCGACAGTTTTTCTGACTTTTCTGTCAGGAATTGTTTTCTTCTTTGGTTTTTTGCGATTTTCCTGTGCTGGCAGTGGTTTATTACCATTCTCTGACAAAATTTCACTCTTTTTCTGTCAGAATGCCAGCTCTTTTCCGCAAATGTCCATCCTGTGGAAAGAAGATGGCCATCTCTGATCCACACTCCGTGTGTATCGCCTGTCTTCCTTCCAGTCACAAGCCTGACACTTGTTACCATTGTAGTAAGTTTTCTACGAGGACTCTTCGCGACAGGGAGAGGATTCGCCTTCAGGCTGTGATCGAGAGAGGAAAAGCCCGGCTGGAAAGTGGCCTTGCGTGTCAAGAGCCCTCCTCTCTTCAAGAACATCGACGCCAGCATCATTCTGCCTCTTCAACATCGAGAAAACGGCAGATTCCGGACTGTTCGCTGTCGTTGCCGCCGTCGAAGAAGCGACCGACACAAACTCCGACGTCGAGACGGCGTGAGTCTCCGTCGTCGAGAAAGGCATTGACGTCGAAGCATACTGCCTCGGGCTCGAGGTATGGTCATGGCAAAGACCGATCGACGTCAAAACACCCATCGACGTCGAGACATCCGTCGACGTCAAGTCACTCTCCGTCACCTCCCCGTAGGTCGACGTCGAGAAGTTTGCCGATGGCAAGGGTGCCGCGAGACCAGTCGGCGTCGAAGACTTCGAGGCTATTGACGTCGAGGAGGCGAGAGCATTCGACGTCGAAGTCCCTGAGTAGACGGTCGACGTCGAGGACATCTTTGAGGGAGGTGAGGTCGCCGTCGAGGGCAGCGAAGTCCTTAACTCCTCCTAGCCATCATCCCACGTCAAGGGAGAAGTCGACGTCGAGGGAAAAACACAGGTCGACGTCGAGGCTCTCGACGTCGAGAGCTAAAGAGCCTGCTGTTGCCTCGGATGAGGTTAGAGCTGCATCTCTATCGTCTTCAAAATCTGGATCTTCTCCAGGACTGCATATTGTCCAGATCTCCCCGGAAGGCTCTCCGGTGGTTGGTGAAGATGCACGGCGCAGGAAGCCTAGGGCCCTCAGTAGCCCGAGGTCTGACTTTTCCCGTACTTATTCTCCTTCACGCTTGTCCAGGGATTCTCCATCCCCTAAAACACCTCGAAGATCAAGATCACCGACTGTGGTTTCTTCCAGAAGGAGGAGTCCAAGCAGATCACGATCTCCACATGCCCGCCATGCTAGATCAAGGGACAGATCTCGCTCTTATCATTCTTCTCCGAAGAGAAGGCGGCATAGGTCTCCCACCCGGTCTTCTTCCACCAGGTCCTCTATCAGAGACTATTCTCCAACTTTGACAGCTACACCTCCGTCAAGAGTTTCTCCAATCGATGACCTCAGCACCTTTAGTGAAGTTCTCTGTAGAGGAGCGAATAAGCTGAACATCTCTATGTATGTCCCGGCTGTTACCTCCTCAGTGATTTTCGAGACTCTTCATCATCGCTCCTCGGCTCGGCCTTTGCTTCCTCTTGTCCCAGGCCTTCTCGAACCTGCTATGCAGACTTTTTTGACACCCTCAACAGTGGGAGCTGTTCCTTCCCGAATAGCCAAAAAGTACAAGGCTCCGGACCAAGATCCTTTGTTCCTTCGATCGGATCCTCCTCCGGATTCCATCATTGTGGCGGCGGCTAGAAAGACGCACTCATCAATGTCTTCCTCCTCAGCGCCTCCGGATAAGGATAGTAAACTGATGGACTCTTTAGGTAGAAGGATGTGCAACACTTCAGCTTCTATCATGAAGGTCTCCAGTGCCTCCGCTCTGCTGGGGAGGTATGAAAGATCCTTGTGGGATTCACTGGGACGTTTTGCAGACAAACTCCCAAAAGAGGACCAGCAAGACTTTCGAGAAATTCTACAAGAGGGAGGTCTAGTGGCTAATCAGGTGATTAGTGCTTCCGCTGACTCATCTGATCTGGCTGCCCACGGATACTCCCATGGTATCTGTTCGAGGCGTTCTGCTTGGTTACGCTTGACTGGCCTCAAACCCGACGTCCAGCGGAAGATAACCAACCTGCCTTTCAACGGTTCTTCTCTCTTCGGGCCGCATGCGGACGAAGAAATGGCGAAGATGAAAGCAGAGCTGGACACGGTGAAAGCTGTGGGTCTCGAAAAACGGAAGGAATTTCGTAGGCGCTTCCGCCCCTACGATAAACGCCCGTTCCAACAGAGGGTTCAAACCCCTCAATGGTCGGCTCAGGGTCAGCAGCAGCAGAGGTCTCACTTCCACCAACGGAGACCAGGAAGAGGAAGAGGGACCAATAGACAGCAGGCCTCTACCTCAAAGCAACCATCAAAGCAATGAGGGAGTGCTTCCTCTAAACACGTGTGCCACTCCGGTAGGAGGAAGTATCGCATTACATCTGGAGGAGTGGAGAAACATAACCATCGACAAATGGGTGTTGAATATTGTTCAAAATGGATACTTGCTACGGTTCAAGATCCCACCTCCATTGGTTCCTCCAGACGGACGAGTCCGCTTGTGTCATCACATTTTACACGAGGAGGTAAACGGTCTTCTACAGAAAAAAGCCATAGAATACGTCCCTGTTCATCAGAGGCGCCAGGGGATATACTCTCGATATTTCCTGGTCAGAAAAAAAGGTCCGACAGTAGAATTCAGACCAATTCTGGACTTGCGCATCTTGAACAAATACATCCGCAAAGAGAAATTTCGAATGCTTGCCCTGCACCAGATCTTTCCCCATTTACATCAAGGAGACTGGATGTGCTCCATAGATCTGCAGGACGCTTATTTCCACATTCCAGTGTCCAGAAAACATCGAAAATTTCTCCGTTTTCAGGTTGCTCTATGTCACTTTCAGTTCCGAGTCCTACCTTTCGGACTGAAGTCAGCCCCACAGACTTTTTCAAAGTGCATGGCAGTGCTGGCAGCTTTTCTCCGCAGACGCAAAATATTCGTTTACCCGTATCTGGACGACTGGCTTCTGAAGAGTTCAACTCCTTCCCTGCTTCAGTCTCATCTTTCCTACAGTCTCCAGTTAATGAACAAGTTGGGTCTACGAGTCAATTTCAAAAAATCGATTCTCAATCCGACCCAGAACATTCACTACCTAGGGTCGTCGCTGGACACCGCAAAAGCAAGCGTGTGTCCTTCGGCGGAGAGGTTTTCATCAATCAGGATCAAATGCCGAGAACTCCTGCGGACTCACCACCCAACAGTCCGACAAGTGTCCTCTCTCCTGGGTTCCATGGCTTCCTGCATCTTCATAGTTCCCAATGCCAGATTGCACATGCGTCCCCTGCAGCAAGCTCTGGAGGACCAGTGGGTGCAAGCATCGGGCAGCTGGGAGGATCGGATCACTCTGTCCCAGTCTGCCAGGGACTCCATCGTGTGGTGGACAAGGCGATCACATCTAATGAAAGGTGTTCCCTTCCATCAAGAGACTCCGACTCAAACTATAGGGACAGACGCCTCCCTGCAAGGTTGGGGCTCTCATATGAATCACCTTCAAGTGCAAGGGCTATGGTCGGACACAGAAAGGGGATACCATATCAATTTTCTGGAGTTGAGGGCTGTCCAACTAGCCCTAAAATCCTTCTTTCCGTCTCTTCAGTCCAACTCCCTCTTGATTCAGACAGACAACACCACGACGATGTTTTATCTGAACAAGCAGGGAGGCACCAGGTCCAGAATTCTGTCTCAGGAGGCACAAGCCATTTGGAAGTGGCTTCTGGCACGGTATCTCACCATCACGGCTGTCCATGTGCCGGGCGTCCTAAATGTACAGGCGGACTTCCTAAGCAGAGAGTTCGTAGAAGCGCACGACTGGGTGCTAAACACCGAAGTGGCTCAGGATATCTTTCAAAGATGGGGTGTGCCGGACATAGACTTGTTCGCAGATGCAACAAACGCCAAATGCCCCGTCTACGCGTCCAGGTATCACCAACCAGGTTCAAGCGGGAATGCTCTGTTGATAAGATGGTCTCAGAGCTTACTCTACGCTTTTCCTCCACTGCCTCTCATTCCAGCAGTGATCACGAAGTTCTACAAGACCAACTCCAGGATGATTCTGATCGCTCCGGAGTGGCCACGCCAGTGGTGGTATCCGGATCTTCTACAACTTTCCGAAGTTCCGCAACAGAGATTGCCTTGTCGTCCGGACCTACTATCCAAGAGCCAGGGGAGAGTGTTTCACCCCAACCTTCCTTCCCTCAGGCTGACAGCATGGCTCCTGAAGTCTTGCAGTATGGTCACTTAGACTTGCCAGCGGACTGTATGAACATACTTAAGGAAGCGAAAAGACCTTCTACCAGGGCTTCCTACGCTTTCAAGTGGAAACGTTTTTACCTATGGTGTTTGAATAATGGTCATGACCCAGTTAGAGGGCAGGAACAGGTCATTTTGCCGTATCTCTTACACCTGGCTAAGTCGGGCCTGCAGTTTACATCTATCAAGGTACACTTAGCAGCAATAACGGCATATAGAAAATCACCTTCACAGGGTTCTTTTTTCAAAATGCCAGTGGTGAAAGATTTTCTCGAAGGGTTAAAAAAGGTATACCCACCAGTACGAGCCCCTTCTCCTCCTTGGGAGCTCAATGTGGTCCTTACCAAACTGATGGGCGCACCTTTTGAACCAATACACAAGTCCTCCTTGCAGCACTTGTCCTGGAAAGTGGCTTTTTTGGTTGCTATCACGTCGGCTCGTAGAGTCAGCGAGATACAAGCATTATGTTGTAAGGAACCCTACACTGTTTTTCACTCAAATAGGGTAGTTCTCAGAACTCATCCAAGTTTTCTGCCAAAAGTGGTTTCAGATTTCCACATTAATCAGGTTATCACTTTGCCTACCTTCTTCTCTAATCCTTCTACACCTCCTGAAAGGGCCTTACACTCGTTAGACCTTAAGAGGGTGTTGAAGTTTTATCTGGATAAGACCAAGGTAATAAGAAAGACGGACCGCTTGTTTGTCAACTACGGCCCCATTAATACAGGATTGGCATCCTCTAAAAGGTCTATTTCAAGATGGATAGTCTCGTGCATATCTCTAGCCTATCAATTAGCTAATAAGTCTCTTCAGGGAAAGCCTAAAGCGCATTCAACCAGAGGAAAGGCCTCTACTACGGCCCTCCTCAGGAACGTCCCTATAGCAGAAATCTGCAAAGCAGCTACATGGCGGTCTGTTCATACTTTCTCTCGCCATTACTGTTTAGATTCAGATGCTCAGGAGGATGCCCAAGTGGGACAAGCCTCACTGAGGAATTTATTTGCTTAATGTCATGTTAAGATGATCTGTTTTTTAATACTATTTGCTCGTCCGCGAGGTAGTGGGTATGGGCTTGCTACTCTATTCAGTGCTTATGACTATTGATGAGTATCCCCTGGAAGAGAAGGATTAGTTACTTACCTGTAATCCTAGTTCTCTTCCAGGGGTATACTCATCAAAGTCATAAGCAACCCTCCCGCCTCCCCGGACGAGCATTTTTTAGTAATTGTTACAAGTTAGTACACCGTGCAAAAAGAACTGACCTAACTGTCACCTGTGGTGCATGATGGGAGCAGAGGGTCTCCTGGAGGCCTTAAAGGCAAAGTGTCCAAGTTCTTGGAAGCCTTAAAGGCAAGGTGCCAGTGTTTTACTGTACGGGGTGATATTTATTCAGCTATGCAGCCTATGGGCCAACTGCCTGCTATTACATGTTTTCTTCTCTGAAAATAAAGGTTTTTCTTGCATAACACTATTACAGTGTATGTTCTCTATTACAGAGTGTATATAGGAGATTGTCTGTACAGGGAAAACCTTTGTAATTTTGGCATTTTGCCTTATTGGAATTTGTTAGGCTGCAGATTTATGTATTTATATACATGTATATATGTATGTCGCGGAAGTGCTATGCACTTGTAATCCCCCAACATACTCATATATATATATGTATATTTCTATATGCTCCGGGATCCCGCAGGTGGGCGGGGATAATTCAGTGCTTATGACTTTGATGAGTATACCCCTGGAAGAGAACTAGGATTACAGGTAAGTAACTAATCCTTCTTGTTATTCCTGACCGCTGAGACCTGAGCAACATGGCTGATGCCCGGTGGAGCTGCTAGACAGCTATAGAGGAGATCGGCCCTGGTTCACCCCCTCGGCCGTCACCTACCCAGCCGGACATTGGGCACAGTTCTCCCTGTCTCCCCGCTGTGTCTCCTTCCTCCCCCTCCCTCCGACGAATTACCGTAACATTGTTTTTTGCCTGTGTTTTACTATGCTCTGGTAACGGATGTCATTTGTAACTTGTAACTGAACGATCCTCATGTAAAGCGCTCTGATACCTACGGGTCTAGCCAGCGCTATATAAAACGATCAAATAAATAAATAAATAAAATACACAATTACCATAATTAATTCCCAATATATTAATTAAATGTAATTAATATCCAATTATTAATTCATCAAGTAAAGATAAATTACTTCCCACCCTTAACACCTATAAACACCACAACACCCACCTAAAATTAATTACACATTTACCATAAATAATAAGCAATTAATTAAAATTAACAGCCAATTATTAATTCATCAATTAAAAATAAATTACTTCCCACCCTTAACACCTATAAACACCACAACTCACACCTAAAATTAATTACACAATTACTATAATTAATTACCAATTAATTAATTTCAATTAATTAACATCCTATTATTCATCAATTAATAATAAATTACTTTACACATTTAACACTATAACATCTCAGTTAAACAAATATTAATAAATAAAAAATAATCAATTAATTTAATATAATTAAATTACTTTCCACCCTATTCCCCTATAAACACACAACCCGCTACGGAACTAAAAACGCAAAATAAATTTTTTTTTTTTTAATAACTACTAAAAATTTAACATATATATTAAAAATACAAACAATTCTTATACCAAAAAACATACAACACATACATATAAAATATATACTAAAATACATAACATTAATAAACAAACGATATTTTTAACAACTATATTTTTGCAAACCATATTAAATACTTTGATATTTTTAAAATCGATATTACTTACTTAAGTCGATATTCTTGACCATGATATTCTTGCTGTCAATATTTCTGACCCACGATATTTGCAACTCGATATTTGTGCAGCTCGATATTTTTGATTTGATATTCTGTCTCTGCACCCATCTGCACTATTCCCTGAGGGGTCAGAGTTGGGCAGGCTGGAATCATTTGAATCCTCCTGCCCATACTCTGAATTGAGATCATCAGGGAGAGCCGCTGGTGCTCCCTCTTCAGGAGTATCCCCATCTACATTATCCTGTTCTTCTGCCCTCCAGATGACCATCATCCTGATGTAGCAGCTCTAAGAGCAGCTTAACGGTGGGGTTGCCACCTGTCTTTATCCTTCTAAGGCTACACAGGGTCCTTAGTCCCTGGAACTTTAGACCACTGTACTTAGCAGACTGGGGTACACTAGTATCCCCTACTAAAGACATGGTTCTAGGTGTAGTGAGGTGTTGCACCTACCTACCCTAGTGGAAACTAAACTCTCTGAGGTTGGAGAGAGGGTTGTGCTAGACCCTAACTACCCAACCCTAAGTTCAGTAGAATTTACTTATTCTAAGCTGTATTATATGTGCCTAATATTAGTGGTGGGTTTTCAATTAATCCATACCAAGATTATCTGGTAAAACAATGCAGGCTTGAATCCAAAACGCTGCACACCAATGTGAGAAGCTGGCTTGGTATATGGTGCACACTTATGTAAGTGGGCGCCCTGCACGAATCCAGACAACCCTTATGGTGATTTTAGTGGTCTTAGACAACCTTAGAAAGCTTTCTAAGTGGTAGCTGTGGAGAGCAGCCATCAGGCTTAGTCCAGAAGGAGTGTAAAGCAGCTTGTTTTACCAGAACGTAATCTTATAGGTATAGATTAGGTGAAAAAGAACCACACAGTGTAGTTATAAAAATATGTATTTATTATAAGACACTCACTAACACATACAAATTTCTCCTACCCAGGGTTTTACATAATGCACATAATACTTTGCAGAGAAAACAGGTAAGTACCACGAAATACACAGTGGTCGCGAGGGGGAGACCATACCATATACTAAAATAGTGGTATGCGAACCATGACTCAAGTCAAGACTCTATCCAGAAGACATAGAAGTGCCGGGGACCCAAGGAACCACCCGAGGTAAGTAACCAGGAACCCCACGGAGGCCGTGTGCAAAGTGGGAACATGACCGCGGGCTCAATACAAGTCAAAGGGTAAGTTGCGTTGCAATTTTAAAGAAGAAGGACGCTACCCAGTGGACTCTGAAGAAGGTTGGAGAGCCACCCCACCCGTGGATACCCTAGGAACCAGGATACCTACACCAGGGAAGCCAGGTGCATAAGTGTGAAGTGGCGTTGGAAACCGCCATCAAACCCAATGGAGGACTTCAGGAAGATGCCACTGCTGGAAAGGGTGGAAGTGTCCAGTGGAACCCAAAGGTGGCTTCAGGAGGAGAAGTACCTGCAAGCAGAGGGGACAGAGTCTATACCACTCAGGAGTGACCAGGAGGCACAGAAGACGGATGTCCACTGATGTCGGGTGTTGCAGGAGAGCTGACGGTGACCTTGGAGCTGCAGCCCTGCGGACCAGACGACGCTGTGGAAGACCAGGAGCCGTTCACGAGCTGTCCCACGTCAGATGTCGAGAGTTATGGGGTCGGTGTTCGTCGGAAGCATGAACAGGCCTTGACAACCGCAACCAATGTGGCAAGCGAAAAAGGTGCAGTGTCGGGACCAGCAAGGTCCAGGTGACTCGCCACAAGCAGGGAAGTCAGAGCAGGCCCCGAGCAATCAGGGGAGCCCGCTGAAATCAAGGAAGACCCTCAAGAGGACCCTCAGGCCGGAGGCACTGGAGTCGCAAGAGGACCTCGAGCAGCTCACCAAAGATGCAGGCACACAGTGTAAGTGATGCGGTGAGGACGAAGATCTTCGTCAGAGGAGATGCTTGAGGTTGGGGCTACTTGGAGCCCGAAGATCTTGGAAGAAGGAAGCAAACAAGCCTTTGCAATGGCAAGTCGACGCGGTGCACAGGGGTTCGGTTCCTGCAGCTCCGACGAAAGATACCGGCCTCAAACTTGGTGAGAGGACAGGGCAGGCCTCGAGGGATGTGGAGAACCACCACCTGCGTTCCTGAGCCTTTCGAAGTCCGTGGGAGCCTAGGATCAGCAGACCGGTCAGCTTTGTTGCGGTGCCTGCAGATGCAGGGAAGTGACTCCTTCACTTCAATGGAGATTCCCTCAGGTGTCTTGGATGTCCACAGGCCTTGGAAGGTTCCTGTTTGGAGCACGGGCACAGACGTTACAGCAGACGAGCAGGACAAGGAGACCAGGAGCAGCAGGAGTTTTCCCAGTTGCAGTTTTGAAGCCCAGAGCAAAGTCCAGAGTGCCCAGACGGTCGAAGAAGAAGTGGTATCTTGATATGAATCTTGTCCCACGACGAAACCTATATCTGTCATAAGTGGTGCTAGCACCAGCTTACATAAGCTGCATTGGCAGGCCTGTAGTTTCAGTTTGAGTGGTCTCCCTTGGGTGGCATAATACATGCTTCAGCCCATGGGGGAGCCCTGGTGTACCTATGCCCTGGGTACCTCAGTACCATATACTAGGGACTTATAAGGGTACACCAGTATCCAATCTGGGATGTATCTAAGTACTTACCATAACCAATTTAGGGGAGAAAGCACAGAGACTGGGGTCCTGATTAGCAGGATCCCAGTCAGACTAGTCAGAAACAGCATGGGTCACCATAAAAGTAGATCCTACTTTCCTACAATTACGGTTCCATCAGAACAGTTTTCCATCTTCTAAACGCTCCATATCCAGATGGATAGTGTCATGTATCAAGCTGGCTTACCAGCTGTCTAATAAGCTCCTTGGGGCCACGCCCAAGGCTCATTCCACAAGGGGAAAGGCAGCTACTGAGGCTTTGTTGCACAATGTACACATCTCTGAGATCTGCAAAGGAGCCACTTGGAGATTGGTTCATACATTCACAAGACACTACTGTCTGGATTCAGACACGAGAGCAGACGCTCAAGAAGGCCAGGCCTCTTTGAGGAATTTATTCCAAAGCTGAGCCTGATGCTCTTGATTTCTATTCATTTGTCTGCAGAGGTAGAGGATGGGCTTGCTTTTTGATTCAGTGCTTATGACTATTGATGAGGATCCCCTGGAAGAGAAGGATAAGTTACTTACCTGGAATCCTAGTTCTCTTCCAGGGGTATCCTCATCAAAGTCATAAGCAACCCACCCGCGCCTCCCCGGACAAATGAGCATTCTTTAGCTTATTTCTTTGTGCCCTGATCATTGGGTCTCTGCAAAGAACAACTGACCTAACTGTCAACCCTGAGGCATGATGGGAAGCTAGGGGTCATGGCTGCCTTAAAGGCACGGTGCCAGTTTTGCTTTATTTTCTTTCAGTTTCTATACTGGTATGATTCCAATGCAACATTCTTCTCACACAGGAGGGTCTAAGGGAAGAGAATGCTACACAATAGAGAAATCTATCCTATACTACTTTCTAGAATCTATACTCACACCGGATATAGGGTAGCAATAAACAAAAAAGAGGGGGACTGTGATAGGGAAGGGGTACAACTGTGTTTTAGACGAAAACCCTCACTCACCCGAGGGTGACATGCTTCATCATTGGGTTCCTCCAACACACTGGGACCGCAAGGTACCCAGTGTGGGCTACAACTTACCCAGAAGGGAAGGAGCGGGAGTGTTTTCAACAAAGAACCTATGATTTCAATCCCTCAAGGGAGCAGTGAGGGGCAGAGTGCAACAAAAATAGATGTATGTGTGTATTAAAACTAACTCCATAGAGGCAACAACTTTATTCTTCTGTTCTACGGGATAGGAAATAAAAGCATTGTGATACAGGGTTATGGATGTATACCCCGTCGTGAGGTCAACATGTTTCTGCCTACGTGACTGGTATGTTCAAGGCATTCATCAGGACCAGGGTCTTATGTCACTCTGCTAAAATATAGTGCAAAAAATTAAATATAGAAAAGGTTGATACTCAGGCCTCAATTCTTGACCATCAATCCGTGGCAATAGCAGTCCAAATGATAGGTCAGAGGGCCCTGCAAAAGATATAGTATAAACAGTATATCAAAGAAGGAACGTCACACCACCAACGTGCACCATCACCCTTCACTCTCGTGAAATGTCTTTTCAAAAAAGATCTTACCTAATATCAGTGTGTATGGTCCGACTCAACCATCTACACTGTTATTGAGATATGCTCCTGTGTACTATCTATAAATGCCAATAAAAACATGTTGGAACAAAAAAAAAGATCTTACCTAAGATCAGTGTTTATGGTCCGACTCAACCATCTACAGAGTCTCTCACCATGCCAATTCCTCTAATTAGAGGTAAAAATTAAAATTCAAACTTTGATTGTAATGATGTGGGCAGGCCAAAATACAGACAGAACCAAGATAATGGTAAAAAGTAAAAAAGGTGTCACATATGGGAGTGTGCGTGTCCATGTTAAGTTCTCTAGACACTAGGACCATGCCTATTAACTGTGCATCTACAATAGACTGTGGGTCAAGCCTTCATAGATCAATGGTAAAGGATACACGAGGTCCTCAAAACAATATAAGTAATCATAAAATATTGTATCTGGTCCACCCAAATGAAAGCCAGGTGGTAAATGCGGGCAAACTCAGTGAACACTCTAAGGTTATGTCAAACATGAAATGCCCCGCCACAACAAAAACCAACCAAGTGTTAATAGTACCCGCCCAAATCATAAGGGATAAGTTAGGTACTGCATCTTGTCTATATCAGCCGAACAATTGCTATAACGAGAATCAGAACAAACCTACTAATATGATAAGAAAAATTGCGCTCACCTAAGACTTATGGTGGTGCTTCTGTCAAAGACCCTGGAGGGAGTGAGGGGCCGAGCGTCTGGTCGCTTAATATACAGAAGTGCATTCCGTCCGGAAAGGAGAAACCAGATGTGTCATACGTTTGTGCGTGACGTGATGACGTCCACGCTTCTGGTAGTCCGGGCAACTGGTTCAGTCATGATGCTGTCCACTCGTTGTAGTGATGGCACGGACACAAAAAGAGGACAACAGAGTCGCGGGGCATATATTCACGAGAAAAAATGTCTCGTTGTGAAAATCGGTCAACCTACATGATGATTACCCAGAAATGCACTCACTAGTCCAATGTACAAATAAGTACTGTATAAACTTAAACGATGATTACCCAGAATCGTACCTCAATAGACTAATGACAAATATAGGTGCTAAACGCAGCGTGCAGGAAAAAAGGAATATGTATAGTAGGTCTATGCTATTAGTATTACACTGGATTGAATTTATATAGAAAATATAGCATTGGAAGATTTTTACATATATAGTGATGGAAGGGTCAATTAATTGACTGATCTCATGACAGTGAGTGAGATGGCCAAAGAGGCAGTAGGATTTCTATAATAATTGGCCTCATGCTAGTTCAAGTATGTTAAAACGGTGTATGTACAAAGTACTTATCATATGCGGGTGGACACCATATAACTGCAGGCTATGAAGTGGCCAGAATACTAATCCGCAGGCCACAATCCAATGTGATGGCTGTCATCATAAAGAACAGTTATAAAGAACAGTTATAAACTCAGCTACGGAGCAGCATGTCCAACTCTATTCAAAGTGTCACAACGGAGGTGGGGCGAGATTCATAGTGCAAGCTACTCAAGTTACTCCAGAGGGGTGGCAACGCTCATTCGTAAAGGAATTCCCTGGCACACACACCAATCGATTAAGGATTAAGGATCCAGAAGGGCGATTTCTTCTCCTGAAAGGTACATTATATCACTGCCCATTAATTATAGCTAATGTCTATGGACCTAACTTAGACGACCCCACTTTTTTCCGACACATCTGGCACAAGATTCAATCCATGGGGGACTCCGCAATACTTTGGGGCGGGGATTTCAACATAACGCTTTCCCCTCACATGGACAGAGAAGGTGCGGCGCGCACCCATCACCCCCACGCGACTGCAACACTACACAGTATCATACAAGACTATGCTCTGTCTGACCCTTGGCGCACACTTCACCCCACGATACGGGAGGGTACCTGCATCACACACCACCGACAAGCCTGGTCCAGAATAGACTTTTGGCTACTCACTAGAGACTTACAGGTCTGGGTGCAGGACGCCAACCATCACGCGAGAACGCTGTCGGATCACGCCCCTGTGGCCCTAGCACTGCAGATTCCACAACCTTATCGACAGCCATTCTCATGGCGCCTCCCCTCCAATGCTTTATTAGACTCAGCTTTTCGCGAACAGATTCGAACACATATTCAAGATTATTTCGAACACAACCCTGGCTCGGTGGAGTCTGAGTGCAATGTGTGGGAGGCGTTTAAAGTAGTGATCCGAGGACACTGTATAGCAGGGCAATCTGGGGTCCTCCGTGATATCAGAAATAGTTTGAGCCGAATCGAAAAGGAACTGCACGAACTAGAAGCACAATACTGCATAACACCAACACCCTCTATCTTGGCTAAGATGCGCCACACGCTCACAGGCTATCAGGAGGAGGCCGAACGGGAAGTCAAATTCTTACACAAACAGACCACAGCGCGTAGATACAGAGAAGGAGACAGACCGAGCAAAACACTGGCCAATCTCCTACGTAGACCCAGGGGCTCCCCCCTTATCACAGAATTATCCACTACTGAAGGGGAAATTGCCCGCTCCCCACCAGACATCCTTTCCACAATGCGCAGTTTCTACAAAAAATTATATACATCCGATTCAGGCCTGGCAGAGGATTTACTGAGTGAATATTTTGATTCAATAGCACTAGTTTGGTTTGAAAGAGCCCATCGGGAGTACATGGAGCTGCCTTTTACAGTAGAGGATATCAAACAGACCATAGGCGGAATTCCAGCAGACAAAGCCCCTGGCCCAGATGGCGTGACAGCAAAATTTTATAAGGAATACGCTGATATCCTGGCTCCTCGCCTTCTGGCGGTGTACCAGGAAGCCATGGAGGTGGGTCATCTGCCCCCCTCAATGAGAGAAGCCATTATTATAACGATCTTAAAACCAGACAAAGACCCCACCCACTGCGATTCCTATCGACCAATTTCACTAATAAATTTAGACGCAAAAATGTTCGCAAAACTTTTAGCTATTTGACTGCAACCTCTACTCACCCGTATAATTTTACCAGACCAGTCCGGGTTTATACCGGGATGATCTACGTCCCACAATATTCGGACAATCTTTGCTTTAATACACTATCTAGCACCCCACGTTCCGGCAATCGCGGCCTTGCTCGACGCCACCAAGGCATTCGATTCCCTGGAGTGGAGCTTCCTTTTTCCGTTACTACACCGAATAGGTCTCAGCCCCATTTTCATCAAACAGATACAATTATTATACACAATGCCCACAGCACGGGTGCGGGTAAACAGACTGATCTCTGAGCCCTTCAATATAACCAGGGGGACAAGACAGGGATGCCCCCTTCCACCCCTACTTTTTGCTATCGCCACCGAGCAATTGACAGCGCGTATCAGGCAACACCACACACACCGCAGCATAGGATTTACATCACGCAGCCTGTCAATTTCATTATATGCGGACGACATTACCCTTTACATGACAGACCCCAGAGAAAATCTGGCACCTATGACACGAGAACTGATCCGTTACGGGGAACTTTCCGGGGTGCGCATAAACTGGAGCAAATCTGTCATCTTCCCCTTGACTTCCGGCACTCGACCCTTCGACACGGAATACCCCCTCACCTGGGCGACAGGACCAACACGATACCTGGGAATCTGGCTAAGCAATGATCTTAATGAATTGTGGTCCGAAAACTACGGTAGGGCCATTGACTGGATCACAGAGAGGGTGCACCGGTGGAAGACACTGCCCCTCACCCTGGTGGGTCGCATCGCACTAGCCAAAATGATCATACTGCCCAAACTATTGTACCTTTTTGTTAACATCCCCATCCCCCTGACGACACACTTTTTCAAAACACTGCGCTCCCTCATGACCGAACTGGTATGGGCGGGGAAACAGCCCAGGATAACATGGGAGGTACTTACCCTACCCCAATCCCAAGGGGGATTGGCCGCCCCTGACTTTATACTGTACGCTTACAGCGCACAGGCGCACTTCCTACACTATTGGGTACACCCTACACCCTTTCAGCCACATGTAGCCATAGAACTGGACAGAGCTGCGCCATTGCCAATATCACTGCCATTTTCCAAGTATATAAGAGATCACAAGATGAAGTTAATACAGTAGAGGCGCTATGCTGGGCCTGGACAGGGCTGTGTAAGAGAGTAAAACTTGACACGTTATACGCCCCTTCGATGTAATTAGCGAATCATCCACAGATACCCCCACTACGGGACCGCAGGGCGCGAGAGAGAATGACCCAGCTTAAGATATGCCAGCGCAAGGACTTATTCCCCGCAGACACTTTCTTGACTGTGCAACAGATGTGCGGACTGACGCCACCCACGGCCACGGACATGCTCCTGTACTACCAGATACGCTCTTCCTGCAGACGAAGATTCAACACATTTCCACATCCCCCCTCGACACTGGCTGCACTAGAAAACGTTCTTACGATAGAGCACGGCCGCAAGCTGATCACCCGCATCTATAATACTATGCAGCGTGAATCGCCATTAATTACTCCTGAGGCTAAAGTGGGGTGGGAGGCAGAGACGGGAACGAATATTTCGGACGACCAATGGCAGTTGGTCTGCGGACAGTTAAAACGGTTGTCCTCTAATTATCGGCTAAGACTAATTCACTTTAAATATATGCATCGCCTGTATCGGACTCCGGCACAATTGCACAGAATGGGTCTGCGCCATGATGATCGTTGCTGGCGATGTGGGAATACACAGGCAAACTTCCTACACGTGGCATGGCACTGCCGACCGGTGGCCAATTTCTGGAGATGCACATTGAAATACATACAGGCCATAACTGGACATCAGCTACCCTGCACGCCACTAGTGGCATTGCTGGGAGACAACACTGATATTCCACCCAAAAGTAAAAAGTTGACGGCAATGTTGTTGATCATGGCAAAACGTCAAGTTGCAATACATTGGAGAGCGACTCGACCGCCGACTACAAAAAATTGGATCATTAGTATCACACACTGTAAAACGCAACTGGAGACATATTGGGAACAGCTGCCAGCGCGATCCCGCCCCCGAGGTTTCTGGGCGCCACTTGTAGACTGGCTGAATACTGTGACCTTAGATGATCTTTAACGTCCTTACCGGGTACACCTGCCCTCCCTGCCTTCTGTGTCCGAGCCCCCATTGCATATTCCTAACACTTAGTCTGGATATGAGGCACTGTTTATCATTCACTGCAGTCATGCTGTAATGTTCTGATACTGCTCTTCTCCGATATATGCTGTATCTGATATAGCAGGCCGCTCCACTTAAGACCTGTAGACCGATTACTACTTGCTGATTGTCTTGCTGAATGTAATTGTTCATTTTTTGTGTTAAAAATGCCAATAAAAACAAATTAAAAAAAAATAAGTCTTAGATGAGCGCAATTTTTCATATCATATTAGTAGGTTTGTTCTGATTCTCGTTATAGCAATTGTTCGGCTGATATAGACAAGATGCAGTACCTAACTTATCCCTTATGGTTTGGGTGGGTACTATTAACACTTGGTTGGTTTTTGTTGTGGCGGGGCATTTCATGTTTGACATAACCTTAGAGTCTTCAACTGAGTTTGCCCGCATTTACCACCTGGTTTTCATTTGGGTGGACCAGATACAATATTTTATGATTACTTATATTGTTTTGAGGACCTCATGTATCCTTTACCATTGATCTATGAAGGCTTGACCCACAGTCTTTTGTAGATGCACAGTTAATAGGCATGGTCCTAGTGTCTAGAGAACTTAACATGGACACGCACACTCCCATATGTGACACCTTTTTTACTTTTTACCACTATCTTGGTTCTGTCTGTATTTTGGCCTGCCCACATCATTACAATCAAAGTTTGGATTTGAATTTTAATTTGCACCTCTATTTAGAGGAATCGGCATGGTGAGAGACTCTGTAGATGGTTGAGTCGGACCATAAACACTGATCTTAGGTAAGATCTTTTTTTGTTCCAACATGTTTTTATTGGCATTTATAGCTAGTACACAGGAGCATATCTCAATAACAGTGCCCGCTGCCAACCCCAGAGTAATATACCAAATCCTGACAGCCAGAGGGGCAAATGCCATTGCAAGAAGACCATTCGGGTTATGCAACTTAAGTGGGCTTCAAAAAGCGTTACATTCAGTGCAGGCTGAAGAGCATAGCAAAGGGTACAATGGCAGGGCCTAGCCCTATTACAGAAAGAGTCACGGTGTCTTTGACAATCCTGAGACTGGTATCTTGATACGACGGTGCAGGGCAAGAGTCTGACCCCCCCCGGACTTCAGCTTGGGGGCATATCTTTCAAGACTGCTCATAGTGTGTGCCATTTCCACAAAGAACAATACAAACCGTATAATAAACCAAAGGATAAAGAAAGAGACAGCGAAGAGAAAGCGGGGGAGGAGAGGGGGGGAGATGTGCCGGAGAGGCGTGTCGGGGGGGGGGAGGGTGGTCCATCTCTGCCTGATGCCGAGGGCCAAGAGGGCGCCATGTCCAGCAGCCTCCTTAGCGGTCATGGACGTCCTGTGGGTGAGAGACAGAAACATCTACTTGAGTGAGGGCGCGGGGGTGTCTAGAGTCTGCCGGGCGTGTGGCGCCCGGGAAGGGTTTCAGGCGTGGTCCTCAGTGGGCTTCCAGAGGCTATCCACGTCCGGGGGGTATACAGCGTCTTCAACTAGTCGGTGGGCCCGTAGCCTCTTGGTTGAAGCCGAGCGTGTTCCAGTCAGCAAAGATAGTCTACCAATGGTTGCCACAATTTGGTGAAGTTAGTGTCCTGGAGTTGCAAGCGCACCGTGAGTAATTCCATTGCTATTGTGTGCCACAAGCGGGTGAACCATACGTTAATCGGGGGTGTTTCAGCTTTTTTCCAGTAGAGAGCAATAGTTTGCTTGGCGGCCCCAAGCATGTGGAGGCTAAGGTGCCGATCGCGGCGGCTCATAGCACGCAGGTTCACCGGCTGGAGGCCCAAGACAAGCGCAAGTGGATTTTCAGGCAATGGGTAGCCTAACACCAGTCTAATGTGGATAAGAACCTCCTTCCAGTAAATAGTCAAGAGTGGGCATGTCCACCAAATATGTAGGAAGTCCCCCGGCGCGGTGGTGCAGCGCCAGCAGAGGGGTGATGTGGCTGGAAACATCCTATGTAGCCTGTGCGGGGTGTAATACCATTGCGTCATGACCTTATAGGCAGATTCTCGTTGGGGTTTACTACGGAAGATCTTTGGAATATTGCGCCACAGATGTTCCCATTGCTTATGTGTGATGTCAGCGTCGGATACCAACTGCCACTGCTGCTGATAGGCATGCAAGGTGGGGCGCTGCGAGTGCTGAAGGACCTGATGTGTGCGAGAGAATAGCCCCCTGGAGTTATCGAAGGAACGTACCAGGTGCTCGAACGGGGTAAAAGGTCGAGTGGCCGCATGTGTCAGGGAAGACGCCTGTACCCAGTGTCGCAGTTGAATGTACTGGTATCGGGCCCCGTCTAACAATTGAAAGTCTCGTTTACGTTGTTCAAAGGTTTTAAAGGTGTCCCCCAGGAAGAGGTCCCGAATTGTCCTGCATCCCCCTCCGTCCAGTCTGAGAAATAAGGCGGATGGAGAGCGGGCCGGAAGTGAGAATTGCGAGCGATGGACGTGAGGCCTCTATGGACGGCTAGCCTGTCCCATATCTCAAGCACTGTCTTTGTAGGGACCGCGATATAGGAGCTGCGCGAGCAAGCGTCTCGTGAGAGCCATGCAAGATCCCAAATGGGGCGACAAGTCACTGCCCTGTCCATATGAAACCAGACCTTTTCACTCTCCCATGCCATCCATTCTGAGATAAAGCGAAGGTGTGACGCCCAGTAATACTCTAACAAGTTGGGGCAGGCCAAACCTCCCCGGTCACGCGGAAGCATGAGTAGTTTAGTGGAGAAATGCGGCTTGCTCCCTCCCCAGATGAACGTGACGAGCTCCCGCTGGAGGCCCTGGATCTGGTGTTCCGGAATAGGTGTAGGGAGGGTCTGAAAAAGGTAAAGTACTTTCGGTAAGATCGTCATCTTGACCGTATTTAAGCGTCCTAGCCATGATAATGGAAGCGATCGCCATCCTCATAGATCCGCCAGGACGGCCTTCTTACACTCCTACCAGTTGGCTTGGGACCATGTGGCAAGGCTGGGGGTCAAGTTGAGTCCCAGATACCGAATAGAGTGTGACGCCCATTGGTAAGGGACTAGGGTTTGGAGGATGCGAATCTCCTCGTCAGGGATCGTGAGGTTGAGAGCCCATGATTTCTCATGGTTGATATTAAGCCCCGAGACCTGCTCAAACGACTGAAGCAACGTGTTTAGGGCAGGCAGAGACGTCTGTGGGTGGGATAGGGTAAGAAGGAGGTTGTCAGCAAACAAAGCTAACTTGTGTTCTATTCCCCCCAGTGGGATACCATGGATGTCGGGGGATTGGCGGATCATGATGGCCAGCGGCTCCACCACAAGGGCAAACAGGAGAGGCGACAGGGGGCATCCCTGTCGTGTGCCCCTGCGGATGGATATAGGCTGCGTGAGTTGTCCGTTCACCCGCACCCTGGCCAGGGGAGAGAGATAGGGAGCCATGATTCTGGTGACCATCTGTGGGCCCAGGCCTACCTTCTGCAAGACAGCCCGAAGAAATACCCAATCCACTTGGTCGAATGCTTTCTCAGCATCGAGCGATAGCAAGCAGGAGGGTATCTTCCAGTGATGTGCCTTCCCGATTAAATGAGCAACGCGCCGTACGTTGTCTGCCCCTTGTCGTTGATGGATGAAGCCCACTTGGTCTGGTTCTATGAGTCCCGGGAAGTGCAAGGCGAGACGTTTGGCAAGGATTTTAGTGTAGAGTTTGAGGTCCGTATTTAAGAGCGCAATGCGGCGGAAGGAAGAGCAGAGTGTAGGATCCTTCCCCGGTTTAGGGATTAATGCTATTTCAGCCATGGCAATATCTGTGGAGGGCCCTGAAGTGTCTGAGAACGAGTTAAAGAGGCGTAGCATATGGGATTTAAGTTGTGGGAGGAACTCGAGATAGAATGAGACCGGCAGGCCATCAGGCCCCGGAGTTTTGCCAATAGGGAGGTCTTTCAGAGCGCCGGTGAGCTCTTCCGGGGTGAGGGGCCCCTCCAGCAGTTGAGAGTGATAGTTACTGATCGGTGACCACTCGCAAGCCTCCAAGACAGCAAGTACCCTTTCCAAATCGGGCGAGTCCCAGGCGTAAAGGGACGAGTAGTAGCTCTGAAATGCCTGCTTCTTGGCGGTTTTGGTGGTAGCCTAAGTGCCATCTCCCAGTTTGAGTTTCGCGATGTGTGTTTTAGCGGCCCGCATACGGAGGCGGCGCGCCAAAACCTTGCCCACCTTATCCCCCAGTCATAGTATCGTTGGCGCAGGGCCAAGAGAGCGTGTTCCGCCTTGTTGGTCCTGTGCGCCCGAAGTTGGCCCCAAAGCAACGCGAGGCGCCTCTTGTGTATTGCCAAGGGGCGCTCCTGATCTATCCGCTCGAGTGCCTTGATATCCCTGGAAAGTTGATCTTCAAACAGGCAGGATTCCGGGGCCCGAGCTATAGCGATGGAGGTGATGTTGGCGCGGATCGTGGCCTTAAATGCATCCCATACCACTGGGAATGGAGTCTCTGGGAGGTCGTTGATCTCAAAGTAGGACGTGATAGCGTCCCGGATCTCCGCCGCGTCTACTGGGTCTCTGAGAAGATGAGGAGGGAATCGCCACCGAGACGAACGGTTGGAGCGAGAGGAGAAATCCTGGAGGAGGAGCTCCACGTGGGCATGGTCAGAGACAGAAATGTCAGACATGGCCACTGAGAGGGTGTCCTTGACCAGGGAGTGCGAGACGAAGAGGTAGTCTATGCGCGAGTAGGAGCGGTGAACATGAGAATAATAGGAATAGTCGCGGGTGACTGGGGAGTGGTACCGCCAAATGTCTATGAGTCCCAAATTGGTGAGTTGGTTTTTAAAGGCAGCAGACATAGCCCCCGTCCCGTGAAATGAGCCTTCGCTCCGATCCAGACCCGCTTCCCACACCAGATTAAAATCCCCTCCTAGAATGAGGTCAGGGTCATCGAGTGTTATGTGTTCCCGCAATATACCCCGTAGGTAAGAGTCCTGGGCTTGGTTTGATGCATAAGTGTTGCATAGAGTGAGGGTGCGTTGCCCAAACTTGACCACCACTTTAAGGAATCTGCCATCCCTACTACGTACCACCCTGGAACCCCCATGGTGAATGCCCACCCGGCATAGAATGGCCACCCCTGATGACTTAGTGGGTGCAGACGCCCAAAGCTGAAGTGGGGACCTAGGATGGGCCATACGGGAGACGTCTCTCAGAAGGTAGGTTTCTTGCAAATATATGATGTCCGGGTTGTGTTGCAGGAGGTAGCGCCATATCAGGCGGCGCTTATTGGGGGAGTTAAGTCCCTTCACGTTAAGGGAGAGGAGTTTTAGGCAGGGTACAGAAGTCATGGTAACGGTGTGCTACGCGTATGCGCCTTAACGTGTGTGAGTGTAGGGGCAAGGTCTGGAGCGTCGCCTTCCCCCTCCAGTGTGTCTCTAGGCATGTCAATGTAAGCCAAGGCCATCGCGCTCTCCATGGGGCCTAACGCAGCGTCGGGAGAGAAGAGGGTATCCCGCGTGGTCAGAAGTCGCGCCTCTGTTAAGGCCACCCCCCGCCAGGGATAGAGGTAGAAGAAGAAAGGAGGAAAGCAGGAGAGGGAAAAGAGAAAAAATAAAAAAAGCAACGGACAAAAAAGGATAACAGCGGCCAACGTGGCCAACCGAGTCTATTCCAGTACAGGGAGAGGCCAGGCGCGGAGGCACAGGCCATCCCAGAGATGTCACTCTCCGAGGAATAGATGTGGAGGCGGGTCATAGGAGGTCAGCATCACCCTCGAGGAGAGCGGTCCGGTTCCTCCTCCGGGTTGCAGTTCAGGTATAAAGCAGTAGAATAGCGGTTAGGGGGGTGGGGCGCCCGCTCCGCTTCGCAAGGGACCATCCTAAAGGATGAGAGGGGAGCGGGTATCCGGCAGATGCGGGCGAGGGCAAGGAGTAGATGTGGGGGGTGGGTCACTGGAGGTCAATGTCACCCCTCAGGGGTGTAGTCCGGAGCCACCGTCAGGGCACGATTCAGGCACGGGATAGCTGTGCCCTCACTATGCTCCCAACGGGGTGATGCGTTGGACCCTCTTCCGCCAGAGACCAACGCAGGGATAGAGGCAAGCCAATCAAAAAGTCAGCAGGTGCATTTTCCAACTATTTGTCAGATGTCTGAGAGCCTGGGGGCAAATGTCCACCCTCCAAGGAGCGGATATGCTGTATAATGTCCTGCTTCTCTTGGGATGAAGTGCAGATTCCCCGGGAGGAAGGACGTCTGGGGCGGTGTACCTTAGTCCATTGGGGCTTTGCCGGTTCGCGGGCCCTGGGGGTGGGCGCGAGGGACTCGCGGGCGGAGTGTCGGGGATCTGAAGTAGCTGAGCAGCTTCTCGGAAGGACCGTAGTACCCGGCGCCTGGACTCCCACTGGAAGATAAGAGCAAACGGGTGTCCCCATTGATAGCGTACACCCAGTTCCCGGAGCTTGTCTGTTATAGGCCGGAAATCCCTGTGGCGTCGGAGCGTCGTGGGGGCCAGGTCCTGGAACAGTTGGATGGGGGTGCCCTTGAAAGTGAGGTCAGGTTTGTCTCGAGCTGCTTTGAGGATGGCCTCCTTTTCAGTGAAGAAATGGACTCGGGCCAGGATGTCAGGGATGAGGCCCGGTCGTCCAGGGGGGCCAGACATTCGGTGTGCGCGGTCTAGGGTCGGCGGAGATGCATCCTCGTCTCCCCTGATGTCTTGAAGCAGCTCTGCCACAAAAGTCATGATGTCAGGGCCTTCCGCCCCAATCGGTACCCCTCGCAAGCGCAGGTTGTTTCGGCGTCCCCGATTTTCTAAATCTTCCTGCTTGATCTGCAGCTCGATGTGTTGTTCCTCCAGGGTGGCCAAGCGCTGCCATAGGTGCTCCTGATCTTCCGTACGGGCATCAAGTGTCTTTTCGATATCATCCACCCTTCCTCCTAGCTCCACCACGTCTCGCCGGAGTTCTTTGACGCAGGCCTGAACCTCCGTTCGGAGAGAACCAATCTCAGACTTGAGTTCGTGCATGAATGTGGCCATAAAGGATTGCGTGACCGGCTCAGAGGCTCCCCCGGCTGCTGAGGCCATGTCTGCCGCTGAGGCTGATCCTGGTTTGTTCCACATAGCCGTGACAGGGTTATCTTTAGGAGCTGCGGTGGGTTCCTTTCCGGTCCTTGATCGAGTCATGTCCCCCCAGGAGTGGTGTCACCAGCAAGAGATCTCAGGCGATTAGGTGCTACACCGGCACTGGTAGTTGTCCGGTCCAGCTGGTAATAGCGAACCCGGTCACAAAGACTGGTGGGCCAGGAGGTGAGGTCCGGCACAGGAGGTGTGACCCGAAGGCAGTCGAAGATCGGGCCCCCGGGGTCTCCTCAGGTGTTCTACTAAGCTGTTGGGAAGGCGCCCAGCGCGGATAAGTCTGGCCCGAAGAAAGGGCAGAGACCAGGCCAGGCAGGCGTCGATAGCGCTCCCCCTCCAGCAGGGCACAAAAGGAGGGTCGCCCACCCCAACCAAGCAGTGGCCTCTGTAGCGATGATGTTACCCAGCGGAGTCTCAGGAGGGTGGCCAAGTTCGACAGGGGCACCCCTGGCGCCGCGCGGCAGGGCGTCCGCGTCACCTAAGGAGCGGGCAGACAGTTATATGCAGCGTGCACTCACCGGGGTAGGCTGATGAACCACTTCTACCATAGCTGAGGAGCAGGGCAAGACATCAGGCTCCACAGTCCATCTCCAAGTGGCCGGGGCTGCGGAGAGGGCGGCGCGGGCGTGCGGCCTCAGCGAGGTTGCTTGCAGACGCCTCTCCGCTCAGGGCCCCAACTCGGGGTTTCAATGCGACATGTAGCGCTCCAGCGCCGCGTGTGGGCAGGTTGGGGAGAACAGATTCCACACGGCACCCCCCAAAGCTCAGGGGGGGCCAGGCGGTCAGCACTCCACCCCCGGTCTAGCCACAGACTGATGGCGTCCCGCGCTCCGCTGCAGGTGATCCAGGGTCCTCAGCAGGGTCGGCGGGGTGCCCCAAGGACGCACTCGTGTTCAGGGGGGTCCCCCCCAGGGCCAACAACGTCCCATGCCGCTCCCCAGCCGAGGCGCAATCCAGCAATGACCTGGCCCCCCGCAGAGCAGCCCCCGGCGCCCCCAGCAGTGGCAACAGGGGCGCCCCAGAGTCTCACCACGTCCCGGGGAGCCTCGCTGGGGTGTATGGATTAAGTGTCCGGGCCCACACGGGGCTGGGGCGGGAGGGCGGTGAAAGTCAAGGGATGGTGAGTGGGCCCCGTCCGGGCATAGGGGCCCACCGGCAAGGCTATCCCAGCCTGCAGATCTGCACCTCCAATCAGGGCAGTGTAAGGTCTCCGGGGATCCCGCTAGGGTGTAGGCGCCTCCGCCGGGGGACAACCAGGGCCGGCCAGGCCCCGCGAAGAATCCAGGCCGTGGAGGCCTAAGATGGCGGCTGGGGAGTTCACTGTCCGATATGGCGCCCCCCAAGTAGCAATGCCGGCGCTCCCCAGCCCCCGTACCTCAGCTGCTCAGGTGGTCCCTCTGTCGCCCCCAGTTGCCGGCGGAGGGTCAACGATCAGAGCCGAGGCATAGGCAGGGGCGCTCCCGGTCGGGGCTCCGCAAAATGGCGGTCTCTCTCCTCCCAGCCGTCGTATCCCGCCTCACTTTACAGCACCACCAGATGCAGCCTAGGGACAACAGCCTCTGCTCGCCTTAGCCCCCGCGCCACCTCCAGGTGTCCAGTCGCTTCTTCTCCAGTGGTCCCTTGTCCGTGCCTGTGGCCCCACGGCGGGATTCGCCGTCTCAGGCGCGCACGGGGCCGGGCTTCCCAAGATGGCGGGTGGGCTCCCGAGGGCCGGAGCGCTCACTTTCTGTTTCTGCACCCACCGCAACCAGCCGCTCTAAGGGGTCGCCAAGCCTCCAGACAGCAGCCTGAGCCCTTCCGCTGACTGGTCGCCCCCGGCCAGGGTGCCCCCGGGGCTGCTGTACCGCTTATAAATGCTGATTTCACCGCCGGCGGCCCGGAGCTCCGATGGCGTGCGCCTCACTCCATCAGCAGCGAGACCACGCCCCAAGATCTTTTTTAAAAGACATTTCACAAGAGTGAAGGGTGATGGTGCACATTGGTGGTGTGACGTTCCTTCTTTGATTTACTGTTTATACTATATCTTTTGCAGGGCCCTCTGACCTATCATATGGACTGCTATTGCCACGGATTGATGGTCAAGAATTGAGGCCTGAGTATCAACCTTTTCTATATTTTATTTTTTGCACTATATTTTAGCAGAGTGACATAAGACCCTGGTCCTGATGAATGCCTTAAACATACCAGTCACGTAGGCAGAAACATGTTGACCTCACGACGGGGTATACAGCCATAACCCTGTATCACAATGCTTTTATTTCCTATCCCGTAGAATGGAAGAATAAAGTTGTTGCCTCTACAGAGTTAGTTTTAATACACACATCTATTTTTGTTGCACTCTGCCCCTCACTGCCCCCTTGAGGGATTGAAATCATACATGCTTTGTTGAAAACACTCCCGCTCCTTCCCTTCTGGGTAAGTTGTAGCCCACACTGGGTACCTTGCGGTCCCAGTGTGTTGGAGGAACCCAGTGATGAAGCATGTCACCCTCGGGTGAGTGAGGGTTTTCGTCCAAAACACAGTTGTGCCCCAGTCCCCCTCTTTTTTGTTTATTGCTACCCTATATCTGGTGTGAGTATATGATTCCAATGCAGCCTTTGGGCTAACAATGCTTTCAATGTTACATTGCAGCTTCTGCAGTTTTCATTAAAGATAATTCAGGTGTCTCTTTTACGTGTATGTTTATTCTTCCAATGAGTATGTTCTTCTTGTTAAACAATAAAAAAAAAACAGAGTATATTTCTGTTGTTGCAGAAGCAATTTTCTGATGCATTGATTTGCCTTGCTTTTTCATAAGGCTACATTGATTTTTGTGGAAAAATATATATATGTTTATATATAGAGCTATATATATATGATTTCAACGTGGGGAAGAGGTCAACTCAAAACACAACCAGAAGAAAAAGAAGAGGGGGTAAAAAGCAAAAGAGGAAGAGGAAGGACAAAGCCAAATTGAAGAAAAACCTCACTAAAAACGACTTAGTAATCAATATTTCTAATAAAATCCTGAGTGTAGCACAAACATCACTACTTAATAAAGGACTTACATTCTGCCCTAATAAAGATATGAACACACCAAATCCGCGCATTGATCTTTACAAATTTTGTCGGAAAATCAAACTTAAAAAATATTTTGAGGAAAAAAACATCTACATTAAAACAACAGCTATTAGTCAGGAAACTTCATCTTTAAATCAAAAAGATATATCCACCTTGAGAGCATTAGCACATCTACAAGATGGAGAAGAATTAACACCAGGGCAACAGAGATCTTCATCAGAAACTGATAAAGAGTTTTGCCAAAGAATGGGGATTGAAACAAACAAGAGGGGCAGTAGTGGCTTAAAAGTACAATCTACCTTCTGTCCACAACTTCCAGCAGGCAATAAGATCGATCTGTTTCACGAAATCATGGTGGTTGAAATCAACAAAATGGTACAAAACACCCCTGGTAATATTACAAACACCACGAAGAACAGAAACCAAAAGAAAAAGAAATCCTGGAATTTATCACCTGGTGGACTCATCAAGCCCTTAAAGAATTGCGAGAGGATACATCAATAATTATAAAAGCCTCTGACAAAGGTGGAAATATTGTGATTCAAAATCGTGAGGACTATATAGTTGAAGCTGAAAGACAATTGAATAATAAAGATCACTATGAGAAACTGGCATCAAATCCAATAGAAATTTGGTCTGAAGAATAACATCGGATGCTACATGTATGGAAAGAAAGAAACTTAATTGATTTGGAGGAATTTTTATACTTAAAAACTGATCACCCCGTCATTGCAACAATCTATTTTCTTCCAAAAGTCCATAAGTCACTTGTAAACCCACCTGGCAGACCGATAGTCAGTTCCATTGGTTCTCTGTTGGAGTCGACATCTCGCTTCTTAGACATCTTCCTTATGAACTATGTTACCACACTTCCATCGTATCTGAGAGACACGATGGACTTCCTGAATAAAATCAAAGTAATTCCATGGGAAGATGGCTATTTGATGGCCACGATCGATGTCTCGTCACTCTATACGTCAATTCTCCACTCTGACGGAATAGCTGCTGGGAAACAGTTCTTACAGACAAGATTGATCAGCCATCTCGAGCATTCAGAAATGTTAATTGAAATGCATACATAGTGTCTGACACATAACATCTTTCTGTTTCAAGGTGAAATTTTTCTGCAAAAACTGGACTGCCATGGGTACATCTTTTGCACCAACCTACACGAATTTACTCATGGCAGTCTGAGAAACAGAAGTATTGGAGACCCGAAAATTTCAAAATATCAAATTTTGGTCAAGATTTATCGATGACCTCTTTATAATCTGGGAGGGTGACCACACAGATCTCCAAGACTTCATCCACTCACTTAATATGAACAAATACAATCTTTCATTCACATCTATGATAAGTTCTACAGACATCATTTTTCTAGATGTGGAAGTGTTCATTGAAGATCATAGGATATGCACCAAAATGTATAGGAAACCCACCTCGTGCAATAGCATTCTGCACGCCAACAGTGGGCATCCAAAAAACCTCAAATAGTCCATACCCTACGGAGAGATGTTGCGAGCGAAAAGAAATTGTTCTGAAAATGCGGACATCAACTCTCAAACAAATGAAATGAGTGACCGTTTCTTAGAACGAGGCTATCCCCATGATGTAATTGAGACAGCAAAAGCCAGAGTCGCCTTGAAAGCAAGGACAGAGTTGTTACAACCCAAACAAGAAATCGCAGAAAGATGCAAAAAAGAAGACACTACCATCCGATTTATTATGGATTTCAACAACCAGAGTGGAGAGCTTAAGAAAATCATCCCAAAAAATTGGAGCATTTTGATGCTAGATGGAACGTTGCAAAATATATTGTCCCCACACCCCAACATCACGTATAGAAAGACAGCATCGCTGGGGGATATCCTTACACAAAGCCATCTAGAACCTCTGAAACCAACAACATCATCCTGACTGAACTCTCCAGGCTCCTGGAAATGCTTTAAGTGCAAAGCGTGTGAATACGGTCATAATGTAACATCATATCAATTGCACAATGGCCAAACTGAACATATCAAAGATCATATAACATGCGAATCAAAATTTGTGGTATATCTACTGGAATGTTCCTGCAAAAAACAATATGTAGGAAGTGCAATCAATAAATTAAAACTGAGAGTCTTACTATACTTTTACGTGCCCTCAAAAACAAAGATTTCACTTATCCCATGGCTAAACACTTTCACGACTTTCACTCAAGTGATTGCCAACACCTAAAATACTGTGGGATCAAAATTGTGAAACTTAAAGAAAGAGGTGGAGATATAATTCTTGATTTACGAAAAGCAGAGTCAAGATTAATTCTAGCAATTGGCACTGAAAAACTGTATGGCCATAATTTGGATGCGGAATTGCACATTCATCTGCAATAATAACAAGAATTAATCAAAGTAGGAAAAACGATGAAGAAAACAAGACTCTCTAAAAATAAAAATAATCATTGGCTGACCCAGAAGATGTATGGGAAGATTAACAAAGCTATACCTCATAGACATTGGAGTCATTGGCAGCTGTATCATCGTGGTACTATTAAGACAGAGAAAAAAAGAGAACAGTTGGGACATTGCAATTCCCCAATGGAATATTGTGCCATGACAATGATCGATTGCAGAGATCATGTTACCTTTTTAATAATGAAAACATGAGTAATACAGTAAGAGCCAAGATGGAATAGTGGTCACTTAGCAGAATGTACTTAACAATTTATTATTCTCAAATGAGAACATTATAATATATGCACTAGCCACTTTATTAATAGAAATTGATTTTTCTTTTTAAACTACCTTGTTGGAAAGATTTTAAAAAAGATTTTTTTTAGAAAGAAAAAAGTCCCTTAAAGAGTTATTTTATAACATCTTCCTTGGTTCTTTTGAGAAACAACAACAATGTACTTTACATTTCACGTCATGTACCTTAATTACTCTGTACTTAGTTTGGAAAAGAGATCTCTCACTTACATGTGGAGAACTAACCGATGTATTATACTAGCAATCTGGGCATTGCAGTGATAAAGTCCTCCACATATAATGGAAACTCTTGGCAACATGAAATTGACGATCTTTGCGATGTCCTCAACTTATGATAACTTGCATTCTCTCTTTTTAAACTCCTGCTCTTTTGCATACCACCTCATGAATTCTTATGTAATTGTTTCAGCCAATTTGAGATTGTTTGTAAATAACATGTATTTCTAGTCAGGATTGACGAAAGCCCAGTCTTTCTTCTAATAGTAAGAAATGTGGGAAATTGCACTGAGCACTTTAAATGAGACATTCTAGGCTCTGGGACTCTATGGTTCAGTAGAAGGCTGGGAGCCGAAACGCGTAGACCGTCCTCTACCGTTTGTAATTGCATTATGGTTTATTAAAAGCACTTTATGGAGTACCTTCTGAGCGTGGTGCTGTGATCCTTCACCGAATCCGCCTGTGGAACGAAGGGACGGAGGAATTTTGAATATATATGATTTCATATATATATTTTTTAATATACTCCGGGGTCCCCGTGCAAGGACAGGAATATTCAGTGCTTATGACTTTGATGAGGATACCCCTGGAAGAGAACTAGGATTACAGGTAAGTAACTTATCCTTTCCCACAATTCCTATCTATTGAGAGGCCAGTTGCACCTTCGGTACAGTTGTATTGTCTCAGGAGTTGAGGTGCACTTTCCCCCTTAACTGCACCACATGGACTTCCCTAGTTAACCTTCTGACCAGAAGCCTCCCCAAAAAACTCCAACATGTGCAGAGTCCAAGGGATAGGGAAGAGGGGCCTACCAACATATAATAGAATGTCATTCACATAGAGTGTGAGGTGGTCTAATGCCCGAACACTGTGTGTCTAGTTTGTCTCATGTGGCTAAAGGTTCTATGACTTAGGTGAACTGTAACAGAGACACAGGGCAACCCGGCCTCTTGCCACATTGAATTATAAATGGATGTGAGACACCGTTGACTTAAACCATAGCTGAAAGAGATGAACACTGCAGCTTCAAGAATGTTCTAAGGAGAGGGCCAAAATAAATTTTCTTTAGCACAGCATGGAGAAAAGGCCATCCTACAGAATTGAAAGTCTTCTCGAAATCTATTAATAGTAGATCATTTGGGTCCTGGTGTTTCTCTACGTGTACCAAGGCTGCCTGCAATCTGTTTATGCAGTGTCTTGTTCCTCTCCCTGGCATAAAGGAATTTTGATCCCAATGGATCAATGAATGCAGCACCCTAACAAGCCTGTGGGTCAGCACTTTAACCAAATTTTGGATTCTGTGTTGATTAGTGAGGTCTACCTTAGGAGGCATAGTCAGTGGGCGGCCTCCTAGGCTTATGTGTGACCTCCACAGTAGCCCTCTCAGGTCATGAGGGAATGCACCCTCCTGGAGCGCCTCTTCAAAAATAGCCTTCATATGGGGAACTAGACCAGAAGTGTACGTCTCAAATAATTCATTTGGGAATCCATTGGTTCCCGGAGTTTTTGCTAGTTCCACCTCTCTCACCTCACCCAGAAGATATGGAGAGGTCCGAGGCCCATTTCATCCTGTAGCCTTACTACCAACAGATCCTGCAACATGGTCCTTTCCTGTTCAATTAAGCAAGGGGTATTTGATCGTATATGTTTGCATGGTATCTGGCAAATGCGTTACCAATCCCCTTCAAAACAGCGAGTCCTTATTTTGCAAAGCCAGCGAGACTCCATTTCCCTGTTAGCCAACCAGTAGATAAGTTTTCCGGCCTTAGCCCTTGCCTCATATATTTTATGCTGTGACACTATCCAGGTCAAGTTCTCCGAACCTAGTAGTTTGCCTTTAAGTATTTCTCGTGTCATGGTTAATTAACGCAAAATTTCCTCACCTAGGGCCTAGATTAGCTCGGCCTCAAGGTTAGTAATTTGCTGCTCTCGTTAACCTCCTTTTCTCTGGGTTTTTTCAGGTTAAATGCATATGACATTATCCCTCTCTGTATTAACACTTTAAGTGTTTCCCACAACATCTTTTTGGTAGACACTGAGGCCAGATTAGATCTTGGCGGACAGGTTACTCCATCACAGCAGAAATATGAATCCCATAGGATATAATGGGATTTATATTTCAGCAGACGGGATATCTGTCGCCGTTGAGACAGAGTAACCCATTCGCCGAGATCTAAATCAGGCTCTGAGTCTTAATTTTGCTTTACACAACTCTATTTCCTCCTTCAAATATTCGGCAAAATTGGTGTCACTAAGGAGCTATGCATTGAATCTCCAGCCACCCTCCGAATCTTTCTTATCACTGACCAGAGTCACTTTTATTGGGGAGTGGTCTGAGAAGCATCTGGGCAAGATGCGGGAGCTTTCTATACCAGAGAGGTCTGACGTGTGCACAAAAAAGTAGTCTAGTCTGGATTGTGAGCTGCGGGCGTATGAGTAGTATGTAAAACTTTGCACTTCCAGGTATTTTATCTGCCAAACAACGCTGAATCCAGTAGATTCATCCTATCTGAAGAGAACCCTAGCCTTAAACTGGACCAAGTAGCCCGTGCTAGCCATGCCTAGAGCCATCACAGCGCTGAAATCTCCACCCACCCACTGCCGCCCTCTCTAGGGGAAGATTCTGGAGGAGTGTGGATAGACCCTTTTTCCTAGATCACCGCCGGTGGTACGCACACACTCGCAATGCTCCAAGGCCTCCCATCTAGTTGCCCAGTTATCACAACAGTGTTACTTAGGGAGATCCTGGCTGACCTCAGTCACCCTCATAGAAACAGATTTGTGTAATAGGATGGCCACTCTTCTAGAGCCTTGTGTGAAGCCTGGGTGGAACACTCTAGTGTAGCAATATCTTCCCAGGAATTGGCATTTAGACCCCAGAAGTTGTGTCTCCTGGAGAAGCTGGGCACACAGTGACCATTTTTTGACACCCTTTAGGACCCCCCTCTTGAATTTATTGTTTATACCCATTACCTGACAATCTTGAATCCTGTATCGTGCAAGTTTGCATAGTATCATATGCCATAAACAGTGTAGTTAAATTAGACAGCAGAAACCAAACCAAATAACAACACAATCCAAACCCAGTTTCCCCACCCTACACTTCATAGTAAGAAGAATCTGTTGCCCCCAATAGTTCACTGGATGAACATTCTCAGAATAATGGCCTTTGGAATAAACCCTGTCAGATGCCCCAGATCGGTTTCCCCACCCCACACAATGTAGGTGGAAGGTCCCAGCAACCGAACCAGGCAGTCACATTCACCCAACTCCTGTACCTCCAGGCCCCTGATGTTGCTAAGCTATAAAAAAACAACTGACTCAGTTAGTTTGCACCTGGAGCCGTCTTATACTCACTAGTAGCCGGGGTGGTAGAAGGGGTCCACACTTCTTTCTCTGGTTCAATCCTTCCCATCGACACAATGAGTCCCGGCCAGCTCATGTCACCAAACCCACATGCCGCAACTCCTCTCCAGTCCTCAGTTTCGGTCCAGGCACCATGCAGGTCCCCAGAGCCCATGAAAATGGCCTCCCTGCAGGGCAATACGGTAGGGGTGTCTCAAGTCAATTTTGGGGCCCAGTTACGCCACCAAAGTGAGAATGTTGAAGAATGTAATTGGCTCGACATGGAGCCCTAAAACTGTGCTGCCGCCATCTTGGACTCCAAGCCCCAGCCTTTATCTGTGAAATCTTTTTTTTGATAACACATTTTTACTGGTTTTAAAAAATTACATCATTGCAAGCATCAGATGCAAAACAAAGCGAAAATAGGTTACTCTGTCACCATACCCTCAATCCCTCCCAGTATGTGTGTCAGTCATATTCTACCTTCAACACAAGATGATCATCCTCAGTCACAACAGTTTTCCGACTCAAGAAACAACAGTCTTTAGGCTTCCTATCAATGCAACATCAAGCAGATCATCTGTTGTGCATGTTAGGTCGATGTTGATCCCGTGGTAACGACCCCAGGTTTCCCAGATTTTTGTGTATTTCTGTGAACAATATTGTAGGAAAGTAGGATCTGCCTTTATGGTTACCCCCACCTTTTGCTGGTGTCATTCTGTTTTTCTGACTAGTCTGACTGAGATCCTACTAACCAGGACCCCAGTCACTGTGCTCTCTCCCTAAATTGGACTATGGTAAGTTCTTTGCCACCTTCCTAATTGGCTACTGGTGTACCCTTCTAAGTCCCTAGTAAATGGCACTAAGGTACCCAGAGCATAGGTACACCAGGGGCTCCCATGGGCTGCAGCATGTCATGTATTATGCCACCCATGAGAGAACACTCAAACTGTGACCACAGGCTTTCCATTACAGCCTGTGTGACCTGGTGCTAGCACCACTCACGACAGATATAAGTTTCCTTATATCTGGGGTCACTGCACTTGAAACCTATAAGTCACTCCTAAGGTAGGCCTTTCAATCCTGAAGGCAGGATGCTTGGTTCTAAGTGTGAGTGTTCCCTGCATGAGCAGTACACCCCCTACAAACCCAGGAGTCGATTCTCCGGGATTTGTAAGTGCTGTCAGCCATTTTATACATATAGTGGACATCAAGTCAATTACAAGATGTCTAACTATATATTGGCTGCACTGAAACCCGTCATGTTTGGTATCAAACATGTTGGAATCCTACCCCAACACCGATTCCAGTGTTGGATGTAGGATCTGTTGTACTGGGGGGGGCTCCCCTAGGGAGCCCCCCTGTATTTCCAGTACCAGCCTTTCAGGGTCTAACAGCAAGCTAGTGCTGCTGCCGACCACAGACACGATTCTACCCTCCTGCTGCTGAGCCAGGCTCGAGCAGGGGAAGGTAAAACAATAGGTTTTCTGTCACAGGGAGGTGTAACCACCTTCCAGACAGGACTTAGTGTATTGGGATGGGGTGGGGGTGCTTGCCAGCGCCTCCAGACTGCCACGAAGGGCACATTTGGTGCCCTGCTTGCATATTCCAGTTGGAACCAGTTCAGGGAGGCGTTGGCTCCCGCTCTGGCGTGAAACTGGACAAAGGACATGGGATGTATCCTCCCCTCTGTCCAGCCCCTCCTCTGGGAGCGACCCCTGAATCGTCTCAACCCTTTCTTTGGGCACTTAAGGGCTTACCTGTGGGGAACTGAGACTGCATCTGGAAGACTCCTGCTGCTCCTGGTCTCGTCGTCCTGCCAGTCTTCTGCGTCGTCTGTGCCTGTGCTCCATCCAGGTTCTTCTCCAGGCCTGTGGGCATCAAAGCCACCCGAAGGAATCTCCCTTGGAGTGAAGGAGTCCCTCCCATGCATCTGCAGGCACTGCAACGAAGCTGACTGGTCGGCTGCTCCTGATCTCCCACTGACTCCGAAAGGCGCAGCAACACAGGTGGTGGCTCTGCACCTCCCTCAAGGCCTTCACTGTCTTCTCAGCAAGTTTGAAGCCAGTATCCCTCATTGGAACCACTGGAGCAGTACCCCTGTTCACTGTGTTGACTTGCCGTTGCCAAGGCTTGTTGACTCTCTTCTCCAGAGATCTTCGGGCTCCAAGAAGCGCCAGCCTCCAGCATCTCTTCCTATCAAGATCTTTGTCCTCACCGCATCCTCTGCACCTTGGGCCTGCATTCTTGGTGAGGTGCTCGAGGTACTCTTGAGACTCCTGTGTTTTCGGCCTGTGAGTCCTCTTGAGGGTCTTCTTTGGCTCCAGTGGAATCCCCTGCTTGCTTGGGGCCTGCTCTGACTCTCCTGCTCTTGGTGAGTCCCTTGGACCTTGCTGGTCCAGACACTGCACCTTCTTTGTTTTCCATGTCTGTTGCTGCTGCCAAGGCTTGTTGATGCTCCTGCCGGACACCAACCCCCTGGCTCTCGACTTCCGGCGTGGGACAGCTCGTGAACGCCTCCTGGTCTTCCACAGCATTGATTGGTCCTCACAGCTGCAGCGACAAGGTCACCGTCAACTCTCCTGCATCTTTGTTCATCCGTGGTCATTGGTCTTCCGTGCCTCATGGTCACTCCCGATTGGCATAGATTCTATCCCCTCTGCTTGCAGGTACTCCTCTTCAAGAATCCTCCCTTGGATTCTACCGTACTCTTTCACCTTCTTTGCCAGCGGCACCTTCACTGAAGTCCTCCATTGTGGTCTATGGCGGTTTCCGACATCACTTCACACCTATGCACCCGGCTTCCCTGGTGTAGGTATCCTGGTCACTGGGGTATCCACGGGTGGGGTGACTCTCCAACCTACCACCTTCCACAGGGTTTCTTCAGGGTCCTCTGGGAAGGGTGCTTCTTATTGAAAACTGTAACCTTGACTTCCCCATGGACTTGTATTGCGTATGCGGTCGTGTTTCCACTCTGCACACGGCCTCCTTGGAGTCCCTGGGTACTTACCTTGGGTGGTTCCCTGGGTCCCCAGCTCTTCTAAGTCTTCTGGGTCCCGTCCCGACTTCGGTCCCTGTTCGCATTCCACTTTCTTAGTATATGGTTTGGTCTCCCCCTGGAGACCACTGTGTAGTTGTGCTACTTACCTGAGATATACCAATGTGTTAGTGAGTGTTTATAATAAATAACTATTTTGATAACTACACTGTGTGGTTCTTTTTCACTTAACCTACACTATATGATTAGTTCTGGTAAAACAAACTGCATAACACTCCTGGACTAAGCCTCAAGGCTGCTCTACACATTTAGCACTGAGAGAGATTTCTGTGGTTGCTTAAGACCACTAAAATCACCATAAGGGTTGTCTGGATTAGTGCATGGTGCTTCACTTAAATAAGTGAGCACCATATACTAAGCCAGCCTCCTACATTGGTGTGCAGCGGTTGGGATTTAAGCCTGCACTGTTTTACCAGCGAATCTAGGTGTGGATTAATTGAAAAATCATTACTAGCATTAGGCACCTTTAAAATATTATTTTTATAGAAAGTAAGTTCTTCTGAACTTTTAGATTGGTTGTAAGGGTCTAGCACAGCCCTTTCTCCAATCTTAGGAAGTTTAGTTTTCCCTAGGGTAGATCGGTGCAACACCACACTACACCTAGACACCATGGGGCTGATTACGATGGCGGACGGACTTTAGTCCGTCCGCCATCGTCCCGGGGCTTGGGACCGCCCGCCTATATGGCGGCAGCCCCGCACATGGAATTACAATGCGACCCCCACTGTGGCGGCCGCATTGGGCATTTTTACCATTGTGCAGGGTGCAGCTGGCTGCAGCACCCGCCCCAATGGTAAAAATGCAAGTTTTGCATTTCCCTGCACTACGTGGCAGGCACCACGTGGTGCCTGCCACATGGTGCAGGGAAATGTTGGGGTGCACCATAGGTGCCCCCCAAGTACAAAACTTGAGTGCCCATGCTGAAGGGGGGCCCGCTACGGGCCCCCAAAGTACATCCCCGCCAGCCTGTGAATGGCGGTTGAACCACCATACACAGGCTGGCGGGGATGCAGCATCCTAATCTGGCGGACGGTGCCTGCTAGGCACCGCCACCATTTTAGAGATGCTTGGTGGGTCCGCCAGGCAATCGTTACGATTGCCTCTGGCGGACCCGTGGCGGATGGACTTTGCGTCCGCCAGCACACAGCCCGCCATTGTAATATGGCGGGCGGAGAAGTGCTTCACGATTGCGGGGATACCGCAACTGGCAGGCTGCCGGTGGCGGTTTCTCCACCATCGTAATCAGCCCCCATGTCTTTACTCATGGAACCCAATGGGTCCCAGTCTTCTAGATACAGTGGTCTTAAGTTCCAGGAACTAAGGACCCTGTGTACCTCTAGAAAGTTAACGACAAGTGGTAACCCCACCTCTAAGCATCTCTTTGAGCTGCTTAGCCTAGGTGACCACCAGAATCCTGATAGGTCAGAGGAACAGGACAAAGCGGGTGGGGATGCTGCAGAAGAGTGGTTAGGAGGGGTTGCCTCTGGTGACCCAAATTCTGAGCATGACCAGGAGGAGTCTGATGACTCTACCTTGGTGAACTCTGATCCCTCGGGGAATAGTACAGATGAAACAGAGGGTGTCCCTAGAGGTAGGTCCACCTTTGTTTCTCCTGGGAAGTCTAGGTCCTCTTCTGCTAATTCCAATGCTTCTGGGAACTCCACAGGGGCATCCATCTCTAGCAAGAGGTAGGACTTTTTAGAGATTGAATACCACCTGATCAAACTTGAGAGAGTTAGACTCAAGCTCAGGCGGGAACAGTTGGCCCTTGAGAAAGAGACCCTTGAAGTCCATAGGGCTAGGAAGAATTTGGGACTAGAGTCCCATGGTGGCTGCGCTAGTGTCCCTAGAGTCAGGGAAACCTCCTTTGATAGTAGGAACCTGAGCAGGATAGTCCCTCCTTACCAGGAGGGGGATGATATTCATAAATGGATCACTGCTTTAGACGGGGCTTGTAAAGTTCAGAAGGTCCCTCAAGGGTAGTGGGCAGCCATCCTGTGGCTCTCCTTTGCTAACAAAGTTAGAGACAAGCTCCTCACTGTTAGAGAAGAGGATGCTGACAACTACTCATTTTTTAAGAGTGCCCTCATAGATGGGTTTGGCTTAACTACTAAACAGTACAGAGTTAAGTTTAGGGACACACAGAAGGCACACACTCAAGACTGGGTTGATTTCATAGACAATGCTTTTAAGGCTCTGGAAGGCTGGCTTCATAGAAGCAAGGTACAGGACAATGAGGGATTGTAAAATCAACAACTGCACCAGTACCTGGTGGACTCTGATCTGACCTCTCCCCAAGAATTGGGAAAGAAGGCAGACAAATGGGTCCGCTCCTGGGTTAAGCAGAAAAACCATGGTGGTGGAGGTGACCAAAAAAGGCAAGATTCTTGTAAAACCCAGGAGAAGGGTGGGGAGAAGGGTAAAGACAAAAAGGAGTCTTCTCAAGGTCCCTAAAAACCTGCATCTGGGGGTCCCAAAACTCCAAGAAGGTTAAAAAGAATCGTTGGTGTTATTTATGTAAGGAGAAAACTCAATGGACAAGGAATGCTGATTGTTCTAAGGCCAACACCTGAAGCAGGCCATGTGCACTGCTCCCATTCTGCAAAGTCCTGATTACCCCAAAACCTTCAGTGTCTAGACAGATGCTTCTGAGATAGGGGTAGGAGTCGTATTATCACAACTTAATGCAGAGGGCCAGGACCAACCAGTAGCTTTCATAAGTAGAATGTTGACCCCTAGGGAGAAATGTTGTTCAGCCTTGACTTGTCTCACTAGTAATGAACTCATGATTATCGATACTTGAGCCAATTTTATCTGGGATGTTTGCTGTCAACTTGTTAGTCACTTGTTTATTTGAAATGTATACAACTTGGAGTTCCTTTCCTGAGAGGGATACGTTGAGAACTTCCACTGGTCCAATCAAGGAGCAGTAGCAATCGGAAAAGGTACTGGATGGTCATTAACCTCTCCTTTTACAAAAGGGTCATTCTGGTCTCTCTAGGGCTTCCCAAAGTATGCAGCCCCCCTTCCCTCTTAGACCCCATCATTAAGCCTGACTCAGTCCTGAAGGAACTCAGAGTGTAGCTGCAATTGTGGAAGATTGTCATTAATTACTAAATATTTTTGCTGACATTTAAAATTTGGTTGAAATCCTGACATATTATTTTTCATAGGTTGTTGTGTGACTTGGGCTGATGGCATAGTCCTATTGAACTGCATGTCGTGTGCGAGGATGTGTTCAAGGAAGGCAAGGTTCAAACCATGCGGTGCCTGCCACCTCATGATGTCGGTTACTGATCCCCACCTCGTCTATCTTTGGTGTCTCGAGCGCCACAACGATTCGAAGCCATGCTCAGACTGTCAGGCTATGTCTCTGAAGGCCTTGCAGGAGCAGGCTATGAAGATCCTTGCAGCCCGACAGTCGACACCGTCCAGCGAGACCCTGCGGAGGTCCCGGTCCCGATCGAAGAAGAGGAGGTCGTGGGACCGCTCCCAGGGCCCGAAGTCATCTTCCTCCAACTCGAGGTCCTCGGGGCACAAGAAAAAGAAGAAGTCCAAGCTGACTTCATCTTCGCCTCAACTGTCGTCCCTCGGCAAACGAGGTAAGGAGCACCGATGTTCTAGGCACGTTCTGCGGAGCCAGGGTCGACTTCGCGCCTCCCTCCGTTTCCGGGAGCTGGAGCGCCCCCAAACCCCCCGCAAATTAAAGAATTTTACAAATCCATGCGCCGTGTTTTTGAGCAGGCTGAATTCTCTGGTAAGCCTCCGGGCCCCTTGGGGTCGGAGGGGGCCCCATTGGATTCGACACTATTGGCTCCAGCCATGGCGCCGGTGCGGCTCCAGGGATCCGGATCCGAGACGACGCCGGTCGTGCCATCGCGACCTCCCCCAGCATCGGACCCAAAGTCGGTGCCGCTGGTGCCCACCGGTGGTGCCAGCCCCATCCTTATCCCTGACGACAGAAGCCGGAACGGCGTCGCTCGACGCCGATTCCGATGTTGATTGAACCCAGGGGTTCTATGTTGTCGCCTGAACACTTAGAAGATGTTTTAGGCTCAGGAGAGGAATGGGAGGTGTCTTTAGACCCTTTGGAACACCAGGATGTCTCTGCAGAGTAGATGGACTGGTATGGGGAGCTTGGGGAAGCCAGTGGACTGGAGACTTCCCCAGATACTGACATGCTTTCTCCACCAACTATGGCTACGGAGGAGGGGGTATCTTATGCCATGGTGGTTAAGAGGGCAGCCGAGGTCCTTGGACTAGAGTTGCCCTCCGTGTAGGTCAGGACTAATCTCCTGACCGAAGTGCTTCAACCTGGGGCTTCCACCTCTGAACCCCTTTTGCCCTTCAGTGAAGCACTGACTAACTGATGTCCTTCCAGGCACGTGGTTCAAGCCTAACACAGGGGCTCCTGTGAATAGGACAGTTGCACGCCGCCATCGCCCGTCTCCAAGCTACCCCAAATTCCTCAGCCAACACCCCACCCCTGAAAGCTTGGTGGTGCAGGCTTCTACGTCCCAGGTTGTGTTCCCTTCCGCCCCTCCGGATAGGGAATCCAAGAGGCTGGATTCAATTGGGAAGAAGATCCAGCCAGGCATTGCGGTCGGTGAATACCGTGTGCTCATTGGGCCGTTTCTCCCACTCCCTTTGGGAGACAGTTGCACAAGTGCTGCCACAAGTCCCGGAGGAGGCCCAGGCTGTGCTCTCTCAGGCAATCAAGGAAGGGAGAGATGCAGCAAAATTCACCATAAGGTGTGGCCTTGACATGAATGATTCGCTGGGCAGATCGATTTCTTCAACAGTGGCCTTGAGGCGCCACATCTGGCTTAGAACTACTGGCTTCTTGGGCGATATCCAGGCAAATTTGAAGGACATGTCCTTTGATGTATCCCGTCTTTTTGGGGAGAAGGCAGACTCGGCCCTAGTGAGGTTCAAGGACTCTCGAGCTACGGCCAGATCTTTGGGCCTCTCTACTTCACAACGTGGCCAGACTAGCTTTCGCCCCTTTTGTGGCATCGGAAGGGTTTTCCAGCCGCGTTAGCCCTATCCCAGCCACCATCCTGCTCAGACTTCCAAAGTTGTGTGAGGACATGGACGCGGTTCATTCCAATCAAGAAATGGAAGCCAGAAGTTGTCGGCCACCATGCCCTCGGCAGTTACAGCATCCAAGCTCTCCTAGTCTGACTCTGCAAGACCACACCACTCCAGTTGGTGGGAGAATACATCATCATCTCCCCCGTTGGAGGTTCATAAGATTGGACAAGTGGGTCTTGCAGATCTTCAGGAGGGCTATTCTCTTCCCTTTCTTTTTCACCTTTGAGTCTGCCAACTCAAGAACGGCTGGCAGAAGACCATTTAAAATTGCTCCAAGAGGAAGTTGCAGTTCTCTTGGCCAAGGGAGATATAGAGAGGGTCCGGATTCAGAAGTAGGCAGTGCCTGTTATTCCCGCTACTTTCTGATTCCCAAGAAGAACAAAGGGTTGTGGCCCATTTTAGATCTTTGGACCGTCAATCTCTTCCTCAAAAAGGAGAAAGTCAAGATGCTCACTCTAGCTCAGGTCTTGTCTGCCCCTGCCCTAGACCTAGAAGACTGGATGGCGGCGTTGGACTTGCAGGATGCGTATTTTCACATCCCCATCCTGCAGGCCACAGGCGTTACCTGCGGTTCAGGGTAGGCCGCAAGCACTTTCAGTTTACCGTGCTCCCCTTCGGCCTTACCAGTGCCGCTTGGGTGTTCACCAAGGTAATGGCGGTGGTCGCAGCTCATCGGCGCAAGTTAGGGCTGTCAGTCTTCCCTACCTCGATGAATGGCTGTTGAAGGCGTCCTCCCCCCAGGCTGTCATCTCCCACCTTCAGACTACGGTGGACCTCCTGCATTCACTGGGATTCTCTATAAACATGCCGAAGTCACACCTGACTCCTTCTCAGACGCTCCCTTCCATCGGAGCCAATTTCGGGCCTATTCTCCCGAGCAGCGAGTCCAGGATAATCAGGTTATGATTCCGATGTTTCAGCCTCTATCCTGGATTTCGGTGAGACTGACTCTAAGGCTGTTAGGCCTCATGACCTCCTGCATCCTGTTGGTAAAGCATGCCAGGTGGCGTATGCGGGCTCTGCAGTAGGACTTGAAGTTCCAGTGGGCATAGCATTGGGAAAATCATCTCACCGACGTGGTCCGTATCTCAGAAGGAACTGTGAAAGATCTGCAGTGGTGGTTGACGAACTGCGATTGGGTCAACGGCAGACCCCTCTCCCTTCCCCAACCAGAGCTCACAGTCGTAACAGATGCGTCACTTCTCGGATGGGGTGGCCATCTGTGAGAGAGGGAGATCATTGGACACTGGTCTCCGGCGGAGTCGGGGCTCCACATAAATTTGTTGGAGCTTCGAGCGAATCGATTGGCATTGAAAGCATTTCTTTCCTCAGTCAAGGGGAAATTAGTGCAGGTGTTCACAGACAACACCACTGCCATATGGTACTGCAACAAGCAGGGCGGGGTGAGGTCGTTGACCCTTTGTCGAGAGGCCCTGCGTCTCTGGACATGGCTGGAACGGCAGGGCATAACCCTGGTGGTTCAACACCTGGCAGGTTCTCTGAACGCCAGGGCAGACTCAGCGGTCGATGCCTAGCCGATCACGAATGGCGTCTCCAGTCAGAGGTGGCGCAATGTCTCTTTCAGCAGTGGGGAGATCCTTTGTTAGATCTGTTTGCCTCCAAAGAGAACGTGCAGTGTCAGCATTACTGCGTGCTGGAGTTTCCAAGGTGGCTATCGCTCGGCAACGCCTTTCGTCACAAGTGGAGCTCAGGCCTGCTGTATGCCTTTCCGCCCATACCACTCCTGCCCAGGGTTTTGAAGAGGGTCAGGAGCGACCGGGCCCAAGTCATTCTGTAGCTCTGGACTGGGCGAGGAGAGTCTGGTATCCAGAGCTTCTGAAAATGAGCATTTATCCTCCGATCAGGCTGACCCTGGAGGATCTTTTGTCGCAGCACCAGAGGAGGGTTCTCCACCCGAACCTGTTAACTCTGCGCCTCCATGCGTGGAGATGGAGTGGCGGCAGTTGATGGCTTTTGACCTTCCTCCTGAAGTTTGTAACATTATTTTGGCGGCCAGGCGGCCCTCCACTAAGGCGGTATACGCCTGCTGTTAGCAGGAATTTGTATTATACTGTGCAGAAAGGTCTATTGACCCTCTTTCTGCTTCTCTTTCCACTGTTCTTCGGTTCATTCTAACCTTTGCCCAACAGGGATCTGCTTTGGGAACTCTCAAGGGTTATTTTTCTGCTCTATCCGCTTTTTTGCGGCTGCCAGACCTGCCCTCTCTCTTTAGATCTCCAATTGTAAATAGGTTTTTGAAGGGGCTGGCTCACTTGTTTCCGCCCACACCCTTTGCTATGCCTCAGTGGGACCGTAATTTAGTCCTCATTTATCTTATGTGTGCTCCTTTCGATGCCTCTTTACACAACTGTCCCCTCCGACTGCTTACCGGGAGTTGCAGGTGATGTCTTCTACAACGCTTTACATGATGTCCTTTCCGGACAAAGTGGTGGTTCGCACCCGTGCTTCGTTCTTGCCAAAGGTGGTGACCCTATTCCATCTGGGTCAGTCTGTCATGTTGCCCACCTTCTTTGCTCCCCCACATCCCTCTAAGGAAGAGAGCGTCTCCACCTTCTGGACCCAAAAAGAGCGTTGTCGTTCTACCTTGACCGCACAAAAGAGTTCCGGTGGACGACCAACTCTTTATTGTGGTACGTGGGAGCTAAGAAGGGTCGGGCAGTGCAGAAAAGAACCATCTCTCGCTGGGTCGTTCTCTGCAATAAAATCTGTTATATCCTGGCGAAGAAGCAGCCCCCTGAGGGATTAAGGGCCCATTCCACCAGGGGAAAGGCTGCAACTATGGCCTTGGCTTGGGGTGTCCCAGTCCTGGACATCTGTCAGGCAGCAAAGTGGGCATCTTTACACACATTTGCCAAGCACTACTGCCTGGACAGTCAGGTCAGCAGGGACTGGCGTTTTGCACATTCAGTCCTGCAGGACTTCCTAGTGTAAGGAGTTGGTCTGCGACCCACCGCCGGGATGGTATGGCTTGGGTATCTAATTCAAAGGTAAGGAATCTGCAGCTAGAAGTCTCTCTCAGGGGGGCGTGGCCTGCTGCGAAGCGGAATGGCCGCTCCTTGAGTGTGCTCCGCCGACCGGGACAAGATCCTGTTTTAATCCTGCACGTCGGATAGTCCGAATGTTGCCCAGGTCAACTGCATGACCAGCTGCTAGTGTGAGGAGCACTCGGTGAAGGTTTCGGCACCCTGACCGCCTCCGGAGCCGAGTTATGAGCAGAGGTGCGGAGACGGGGAGCCGGTGGGGGGCTGTGCCGCGTCGCCACCGGGCGGCTACTGGAGGAGCGAAGGCCTTGATCCGCTGGAGGGAGCCTTGCCCGTCTTCTGCTGCGGCCGCAGCTCGACTGATACGTCGGCGCTTCACAGGTGCGACGGAGGGGATTGCGAGTGGCACCCCTAATGCTGAGGAGGAGTGCGGAGCATCGGCGATAGGTTTGCTGGAGGCCGCGGCTGCGAAGGCCTTGCGGTGAGGCCGGGGGCGGACCCGCTGCGGGCCGGGCGTGCCGCATGGATCGCTCCTGCCCACCGCCACCGCTGAATGTGTGATCAACTTCGGGAGCTGCGGAGTGGATATCACCGAGGGAGAGGGCCTTACCTGCACTTGATCCCTATCGAGCTGGCGATAGTGGGTGGCTGGGAATAGCGTCCCTTTCCTCCATTTTGTGGAACCGGTGTGTGTTGCCCGCGATTGCCACCAGAAGATAAGACCTGCTGCACTCGGGCTGCGCACGCATTGGGGACGGTGCATTTGTGGGCCACCCCCTTCCCCACCCCTTGCAGATATTTACCTTCTCTTCCAGGGGATCCTCATCAATAGTCATAAGCACTGAATATTCCCGCCCACGTGCGGGGACCCCGGAAATATAAAAATTATATATGGAAATCACATATATACAGCTCTACATATATGCATATACATATATCATTTTTTCTCATACCAATGCAGCTCTCAATAGGAGGCTAAACAATGTAATTACACACATAAAAAACTACATTTGCCAATATATAAAAACACCAGAGGACAATTAGTACTTGAACTCTGTTTTTTAATGAGCAAAACACTCATAAAGAGTAAAAACTGCAAAATAAGTAGACATTGTTAGCCTACAGGCTGCATTGTAAACCAATAGCATAGAAAATGAAAACATTTTCAACAAAAAACTGGCACCGTGCCTTTAAGGCAGCCATGACCCCTAGCTTCCCATCATGCCTCAGGGGTGACAGTTAGGTCAGTTGTTCTTTCCGGCTCCTTCAGTCAGGACCCTGGATTTTCAGCTCTTGTTTTTTTGACTCTCTGTCAAAAAATATCTATATAAATCTAGTTTTTTCTACTTTCACTCGACGTCTTTTGGTCCTAGAGTGCAAGTAACTCCTTTTTGTGTTACAGAAAAGGTTTATTTTTGGATAAAATGCCTTCTTTATTCGATCCTTGCCCGTCCTGTGGCAAGAAGAAGGCCAGAACAGATACACATCCTGTGTGTATTCTCTGCCTCCCCGAGTCCCACTCTTCTGACAACTGCCAGCATTGTAAGAAGTTATCAAGAAGGACTATCAAGGAGAGGGACAGGATCCGTCTCTATGGCCTCTCTGAAAGAGGTAGGTCTCCTGTGAGGCAGAAGAAGAGGAGAACTCGGTCGACGTCGAGAGGAAAAGTCCCGACCTGTTCTCCGTCGGCGTCGGTATCGACGTCGAAGAAATCGGCGACGAAGAAATCGGCGTTGAAGACTTCGGTGATGCCGGCGCATCATCATTCGACTACGAAATCTTCGTCGACGAAGGTAACAGGTCCTCCGTTGACGTCAACCAGGCGGCGCTCAACGCCGAGAGACAGGTCTCCGTCGGCGCCGGGTGGGCGTACGACGCCGAGGCAGACCGCTCCGTCGTCGCAGGCGCGATCGACGTCGAGGCACAGCGCTCCGTCGGCGCAGGCGCGATCGACGCCGAGGCACAGCGCTCCGTCGTCGCCTCATCAACGGCGATCGACGTCGAAGCACATCTCCCCGTCTCATCAGCGGCGATCGACGTCGAGGCGCATCTCTCCGTCGTCGCCTCCTCATCGGCGATCGACGTCGAGACACAGATCCCCGCCGGGATCAAAGCAACGATCTTCGGCGTCGAGACACATGACACCTCCTTCGGCGTCGAAGCAGACTCCAATGTCTATCCATCATTCCACACCGTCGAGGCGGATGACTCCGCCGAGTGGATCTTCGGCGTCGAGACCAAGACCTCCGTCGCCGGCAGTCCAACGCCGGTCGACGTCGAGACAGCAATCTCCTGAAAGGGTGCAGGGAGTGTCAAAGCATGACACTGCACCAGTGTTGGAGAGACGTTCGTCGTCGAGAAGTCCACTTTCTAAGAGAAGAAAGTCAACGTCGAGACATACGTCTCCGTTGAGAGGGCAGTCGACACTTAGACGCTCCAGATCAACGTCAAAGCGCCCTTCTGGAGACGCCTCACCTCCAGTGAGCCTGTCTTCGTCACCTTCAGGTTCGTCCAGATCCCCGGAGGTGGTTATCTCGACGTCCAGCAGCCCAGTGTCAGGGGGTCACCAAGATTCTCCAACAAGGCATGAAGAGCTGAGCTTCACGCCTCCGGCTCAGTCTCCTAAGGAAAGAGAGAGCCACAGATCGCCTTCCATCCATTTATCGCCACGATGGCACAGGCCTCTACATCACTGGGCTACGGACAGGAATTACTCGAGCCCTCAGAACAGATCCCCGTTGGCTCGTTTAACTCAGAATAAAGAGCGATCTCCTTCAAGAACAAGAGCTCGCAGCCGCACACCGGTGCACTCACACAGGAGGAGGTCTAGATCAAGAAGCAGGAGGAGAGCACACAGATCGCCTACTCCGTCCTCTTCTTCCACTCATACATCCCATAGAGACTATTCGCCTACTTTGACGAACAGTCCACCGTCAAGGGTCTCTCCGGTGGACGACATCTACACGTTTCAGGACATTCTTGGCAGAGGAGCTATAAAGCTGGGTATCCCTATGCCAACTCGTCAAAGCAAGTCCTCTGTGATTTTTGAGACTCTACACCAAAGAGCAGCAGCTAAACCTCTGCTTCCCTTGGTACCAGGCATCATAGAGCCAGTGATGGATATCTTTCTCACGCCAGCGAGTGTTAAGACCGCCCCAGCGAGGATCTTAAAAAGTACCGTTCACCAGAGGACGATCCGCTCTTCCTCAGGGCTGACCCTCCTCCGGATTCAGTCGTAATTGCGGCGGCAAAGAAGACCCATGCGGTGGCATCCTCCTCTACTGTCCCACCAGACAAGGAGAGCAAGGTGCAGGATTCCTGGGGAAAGAAGGTTTGTGGCACTTCGGCCTCCATGTTGAAGGTCTCCAATGCAGCGGCACTCCTGGGCCGCTATGACAGATCTCTGTGGGACTCACTACAGAGATTCACTGAAAAGTTGCCGCAGGAAGACCGTAAAGATTTTGAAGAAATCTTAACAGAGGGCAGTCAGGTGTCTAACCAGGTCATCAGTGCTGCGGCGGATGGAGCTACCCTTTCGGCACATGCTTATGCTCATGGGGTATGCGCAAGGAGAACATCATGGCTACGTCTTACAGCACTCAAGCCAGAAGCGCAGTCACGCATCCTCAATCTTCCGTTCTCTGGTTCCTCTTTGTTCGGGACTCACACGGATGAAGAGATGACGCGGATGAAAACGGAACTGGACACGCTTAAAGCGGTGGGCCTGGAGAAAAGAAAGGAATTCCGTAAGAGATTCCGTCCTTACAATAGACGATCCTCCCAACAGAGGGTTCAAACCCCTCATTGGCAAAAAAATCAGGATCAGCAAGGCCAGCAAAAAACGCAGTATCGGGGCAGACGCTCCTCCAGAGGAGGAAGAAACCAGCAACAAGGCAACAATTCCGCCAAGACGCAATCAAAACAATGAGCACTCACTTCCCCTGTCGCCGTTCACCACTCCAGTGGGGGAAGTATCGCAAATCATCTCGAAGAGTGGCGAGCTATCACAAAGGATCGGTGGGTACTAGCCACGTTGCAGAATGGGTACTCTCTACGTTTTCAACATCGCCCACCATCAATCCCTCCAGTTCCTCCGTCGTGTCACCAGTTAAAACTCTTGCAGAAAGAGGTTGCCACCCTTCTCAGAAAGTCAGCCATCGAGAGGGTGCCAGTATCTCAAAGAGGAAAAGGGGTTTACTCAAGATATTTTTGGGTAAAGAAAAAAGGCCAAAAAGCAGAGTACAGACCCATTCTGGACTTGCGGTCACTCAACCTATCCATAAAAAGGAAAAGTTTCGCATGTTGGCTCTCCATCAAATATATCCACATCTCAGGCAGGGGGATTGGATGTGTTCGCTGGATCTGCAAGATGCATATTTTCACGTTCCGATCAATCAGTATCACAGACAGTACCTGCGATTCCTAGTGGGATCCGCTCATTACCAGTTCAAGGTTCTACCCTTCGGGTTGAAGTCAGCCCCCAGAGTGTTCACGAAGTGCATGGCGGTGGTGGCAGCCGCACTGCGCCGCAGGGGCGTCTTCGTATACCCGTACTTGGACGACTGGCTGTTGAAAGGTCCTTCCCCAGACAGTGTGAGGATTCATTTCTTGAGCTGTCTCGAGCTGTGTCACCGACTGGGCCTGCATGTGAATTTCGTCAAATCAACTTCACAGCCAACACAGAAAATACATTTTTTAGGAGCTCTGCTAGACTCCACGGTAGGAAAAGTGTTTCCTTCGGAGGAGAGACAGTGTTCCCTCATACAGAAATGCCAGCTGGTTCTGCGCAACAGAAAACTGCCTGTGCGTCGGATTGCCTCCCTGCTAGGGTCGATGGCATCCTGCATCTTCCTGGTTCCCAATGCCAGACTACGAATGCGTCCTCTTCAGCAGGATCTGGAGGACAAGTGGGACCAGCAGACCGCTCGTTGGGACGAAAAAATAAGTCCATCAAACGCGGCTCGAGCTTCCATACCTTGGTGGATGAGAAAACAAAATTTGCAAGTCGGAGTTCCTTTCCATCAACCTCCGCCTGCTCAGACACTGATCACGGACGCCTCGCTGCAGGGTTGGGGAGCCCACATGGGTTCTCTCCAGACTCAAGGACTGTGGTCTCCAAAGGAGCGATCCTATCACATCAACATGCTAGAGCTGAGAGCAGTACACCTAGCCCTCAAAGCTTTCCTCCCTCGATTCAGGCAACCTCAGTGTTAGTACAGACGGACAACACCACCACCATGTACTACCTGAACAAACAGGGGGAACTCGCTCACGCACACTTTCCCTGGAAGCTCAAGCACTCTGGCATTGGCTCCTGGCTCGGAATCTGGCAGTCACAGCAGTCCACCTGCCAGGAGAACAGAACGTGAGAGCGGATGCACTCAGCCGTCACTTCGAAGACAGAGAAGACTGGGTACTCAACGACGAGGTCGTCGAAGACATCTTCCAGACATGGGGTCGTCCCACCATCGACCTCTTCGCGGACGACGAAAATGCCAAATGCCGAGACTTCGCCTCACGGTTCTACCGACCAGGATCGAAAGGGAATGCCCTTTTGATAGACTGGTCAGGGGCATTTGTGTACGCCTTTCCACCCCTTCCGCTGATCCCGAAGGTGGTGACCAAGCTGTCCCATTCGTGCACGAGGATGATACTAATTGCCCCGGACTGGCCGAGACAATGGTGGTACCCGGACCTTCTGCACCTATCAGAGTGTCCTCACAAGAGGCTGCCGTGCAGACCAGACCTGCTGTCCAAGATGAACGGGAGGATTCATCATCCCAACCTTCCCTCACTGAACTTGGCGGCATGGCTCCTGAGGTCCTCCAGTATGGCCACTTAGGACTACCGCAGGACTGCATGTCCATCTTGAAGGAAGCAAGAAGACCGTCCACGAGGCATTCGTATGCATGCAAGTGGAAACGGTTTTACATGTGGTGTATGCAGAACAATTGTAACCCAATCAAAGGTCAGGAAGAGGTCATCCTTCCTTACCTACTTTATCTGGCGAAAGCAGGTTTGAAGTTTTCTTCCATTAAGGTGCATTTAGCAGCTATAACTGCATATAGGCGTTCAGCTTCTCAACCTTCCTTCTTCCAGTTACAGGCTGTTAAGGATTTTTTGCAGGGTTTAAAGAAGGTCTATCCTCCGGTACGGCCTCCTTCACCACCCTGGGAGCTTAACCTGGTGCTATCAAAATTGATGGGTCCGCCTTTGAACCCATACACAAAGCAACCTTACAGCATCTTTCTTGGAAGGCGGCTTTCTTGGTAGCGATCACGTCAGCTCGCAGAGTGAGTGAAATACAGGTGCTCTGCTCCAAAGAACCCTATACAGTCTTCCATCTTAACAGGGTTGTGTTGAGGACGCACCCCTCTTTCCTTCCAAAGGTGGTGTCGGATTTTCATGTGAATCAGACCATCTCTCTACCCACCTTTTTTCCCAATCCCTCCACTCCAGCTGAGAGGGCTTTGCATTCTCTGGACCTCAAAAGGGTTTTAAAATTCTATCTGGATCGGTCCAAATCTATAAGAAAATCTGATCAACTATTTGTTAACTATGGGTCGATCAGATCTGGGTTCGCAGCTTCAAAGCGCTCCATCTCCAGATGGATAGTTTCATGTATCAAGCTTGCTTATCAATTAGCGCAGAAGCTCCTGGGGTTTACTCCCAGAGCGCATTCTACTAGAGGAAAGGCGGCTACTACTGCTTTTCTTCAGAATGTGCCCATGTCTGAAATCTGTAAGGCGGCAACTTGGAGGTCCGTCCATACATTTACGAGGCACTACTGTCTGGAATCAGACACCAGAGCAGACACCCAAGTAGGCCAGGCCTCCTTGAGGAATCTGTTCAACAGCTGATTTCGGCTGTTATGTTTCTTTGTGTTGGGTCACTTTACTCTCATTTACCTGCAGGTGGTTGATGGGCTTGCTATTCTATTCAGTGCTTATGACTATTGATGAGGATCCCCTGGAAGAGAAGGATAAGTTACTTACCTGTAATCCTAGTTCTCTTCCAGGGGTATCCTCATCAAAGTCATAAGCAACCCACCCGCCTCCCCAGGTAAATGAGGGATTTCTAAAGTGTTAAAGGATATCTTTGTGCCCTGACCTTCAGGGTTATGCAAAGAACAACTGACCTAACTGTCACCCCTGAGGCATGATGGGAAGCTAGGGGTCATGGCTGCCTTAAAGGCACGGTGCCAGTTTTTTGTTGAAAATGTTTTCATTTTCTATGCTATTGGTTTACAATGCAGCCTGTAGGCTAACAATGTCTACTTATTTTGCAGTTTTTACTCTTTATGAGTGTTTTGCTCATTAAAAAACAGAGTTCAAGTACTAATTGTCCTCTGGTGTTTTTATATATTGGCAAATGTAGTTTTTTATGTGTGTAATTACATTGTTTAGCCTCCTATTGAGAGCTGCATTGGTATGAGAAAAAATGATATATGTATATGCATATATGTAGAGCTGTATATATGTGATTTCCATATATAATTTTTATATTTCCGGGGTCCCCGCACGTGGGCGGGAATATTCAGTGCTTATGACTTTGATGAGGATACCCCTGGAAGAGAACTAGGATTACAGGTAAGTAACTTATCCTTCTCTACCATCTGGAATGGCCCCCTGGTAGATAGGGAGACTGGCGGAGCATGCTGTGAATGAGGCGACACGGCATATTTGAACAGCAGCCGTTGATGTTTGACTGCCACGGAGGTGCGGTGTTAGACCTGCCTGATTGAGGGAGCACTGGAGTGACACTGACCAGGGGGTAGGTTGAATCTGGCTATCAACTCTTCCGCAGCCCTGCGTTTTCTTTTTAAGGTGGAATGGGACACGTGTGGGACGCTACAGTCGTCGGACTCTGAGTGGAGGCATACTGTATGTCATGTGGCTGACGGGGATGTGAAATCCTGGCTATTTGCCTGGGGGCCCACTGAACAGTGTCACCGCGTGTGTTGAGACGTGGGAGTGCCACTCGACCCTGGACTGCGCCAGATCTGGGGGCTGCGGCTGTGAGAAGGGGTGCTGACACGTGGGATTGCCACCTTGCCACTTCGAGAGCAGAGGACGCACCAGTGTGATACGTATAGGGCACTATTGGGCCTGTTCTGCTGGTTGACCCTGAACCAGTACTGAGAACCACTGCCACAATGGGCAAGCAGGACCCTAAGCAGCCGAAACTGGCTTTTGTAACCAAACGCTCCACCAGGCACGCAGACTCGGAGCCAGAAACACAAGCGGAGGGCCCACGCGATTCGCACACGGAAGATCAAGGGGAGGATCTGAGAACACTCATGCTGGAGATGCGGTCAACTCTGCGCAACATAGACACGAAGTTGGACACGCTCACGTCGCAACTGGACTCTGTCAAGGCGCAGGTGTCCACACATGAGACACGCATCGATGCATTGGAAAACCGACATACTAAATTCCATGAGTACCAGGTGGAAACCAAGGAACAATTACTACACATGGACAAACTACTGGGGGTCATCCGGGCCAAAAATGACGATTTAGAGGCCAGGTCAAGACGCAACAACCTCCGCGTAATGGGAGTTCCGGAGACGACCGCCATCTCTACAATGGAGACCTACATCACGGATATGCTGCATGAATTATTTGACCTGCATCTATCAGCAGTCTTCGTGGTTGAGAGAGCGCACAGATCGCTGGGTCAAAAACCCCTGTTGGAGCGCCGCCGAGGCCGATCATCGCGAAACTTTTGAATTATCAGGACAGAGATATAATCCTGAGGAAGGCCAGGGAAATGGGGCAGATTACGCACAAAGGCAACAAAATTTCGTTCTATCCGGATTTCACGCCGGCAGTGCAGGCGGCGAGGCGGGAGTTCCTACCGGCGAAGCGGATTCTTCTCCAGGCGCAGATCCCGTACTCCCTGCTGTACCCAGCCAAGCTCAAAGTCTCCTTCGAAGGCACTGCCCACTTCTTCAGTGATGCGAAATCTGCTTTGAAATTCGCCAAGCACGTGGGTGGAAAGAAGAACCACAAGCGGCAAGAAGTAACGGAGGCGTCGGGTGGTCATTTGAGTGACAATGATTGACTTGGGTATCGTATATTTGCACGTACTGTCTGTGCTGCATTGTTCTACTGTATTTTTCTGAGCATTAATGCATAGGTCAGGTTTTCAGGACGTATACTCCATTGACACACTATCTCTCACTGTTCCCAAAGAGATACAGTACTGGGCGCATTGGGACATCTGCAGTTATCCCGGCCACCTTGTATGACGCAAGGTAGTTCGCCGGCATTGCTACGCCCCCATGGGAAGATTCCCGAGTTCATTACCTTTTTGTTCGGAGTTATTCATTATGGGGGTGGGTTATCTACAACCTATTTGGGGGGTTGGAGTGGGTGGTGGGTGGCAGAGGGGGGCTTGTTTTGTTTTACTATGCCAGTATCAATGTCAATTGGTATTTAGTCACTGCCGCATTAGCTGGGAGAGGGTCACGTTGCTGCGAGTCGTGATGATAACTGCAGGTAACTGGTACACATATGTCTGACAATGTTTTAAATTGCCTAACTTGGAATGTTCGGGGGCTCAATGATGGTAGGAAGTCGCGACTGGTACATGCCTACTTGGCACGCCATAACATAGACATTTGCCTCTTACAGGAGACGCATCTGAATGCATCGCCATCCCAGAGACTTCGACATAGAAGGTGGGGTCATGTATATTCTGCTATATATTCCAACTATGCCCATGGGGTGGCTGTATTAATCAAACAGGGGTTGGACTGGAGGGAGGAGCTCATTAGCGGAGACCCGGAGGGCAGGTATGTTCTGATACAGGGATCCCTGTGTGGTGTGTCCATAGTTGTTGTTGCCATATACGGTCCGAATGTGGATTCCCCTGACTTTTTCAATACTGTCTGGGCAAAAGCCAGGATGACTGGCTGTAGTACGATCCTATGGGGGGGAGACTTCAATGCTATCCTGGACGGTGTGCTTGACAGAAGGGGGGCTGCTCGATCTTTACACCCTGCGGCTACCTCCGCCCTGAAGGCGATCATAGCTGACGGCGAGCTGGTGGACATATGGCGCAATAGACATCATTCACTGAGGGAGGGAACCTGCATCTCTGATCATCGCAATGCGTGGTCCCGATTGGATTTCTGGTTGGTGTCTAGAGATGTGGCGACTTGGACTATTAGTGTGGAACATATGCCGCGAGCCCTGTCCGACCATGCCCCATGTCTCTTGAAATTGGGGATCCCCAACCTGCCAAGGCGTGCATTTTCTTGGCGGCTCCCACCTCACGCTCTCCTGGATGAAGCTTTTAAGGAGGAGATCCGAACAGATATCATGGATTACTTTGAGCTACACACGGGGTCGGTTGGTACCGAAGCCTCACTTTGGGAGGCATTTAAAGTGGTAATAAGAGGCCAATGCATAGCCCGTCAAGCGGGGGTTTTGAAGGCCATAAGAAGCACGATAGCATCTATAGAGGCCGACATTAAACGCCTTGAGACACAATTTTACGACACCAGGGATCCGGAAATTTCTGGAGTATTGAAATCTAAACTGCTAGACTATGCTGAGGAGGCGCAGCGGGAGGTGACATTTTTAGGCAAATATGCAGAGGCCAGGAGGTATGGAGAGGGGGAGAGGCCGGGGCGTACATTGGCGGGCATGATCAGGTCGCCGAAATCCACGACTCATATTCATGATGTACGTGCCGCACCGGACACCACAATAAGAGATCAGGGGGAAATTCTGAATGCCTTCACCGGGTTTTACTCCAAACTATACACTGCCACCCAGGAGGCATGTCCGGAGGGAACGGAGTCCTTCATGGATTCAATTGCACTAGCTTGGTTCAATAACACTCACAGGTAATATATGGATCTTCCAATAACAACGGAAGATGTTGCCCAAGTCATCAAAAGCCTGCCTCTTGACAAGGCCCCTGGCCCAGATGGCCTGACCACGGCCTTTTACAAAGCCTATGCTACAGAGCTGGCGCCCAGACTGCTGGCAGTGTATGAGGAGGCTTTGGGGGAGGGAGTACTGCCCCGCACTATTCGAGAAGCCATGATTATTACACTGCTGAAGCCCGGTAAGCCAGAGGAGGAGATGGACTCCTATAGGCCTATTTCACTATTAAATGTAGATGTAAAAATCCTTGCCATATTGTTAGCCAACCGGCTACAGCCACTACTCCCTATGATAGCGCTCCCTGATCAATCGGGGTTTATCCCGGGCAGGTCGACATCACACAATTTAAGGACCGTGTTCTCCACTCTACACTATCTTCACCCGACAGTCCATGCTGCGGCAGTGTTTTTGGATGCCACAAAGGCATTTGACACTCTTAAGTGGCCATATCTATTTGCTATACTGAAACGGATTGGTTTCAGCCCGCTCTTCATTAGTAAAATCTGTCTGTTGTACACTCTGCCAAGTGCCAGGATTAGGGTAAACGGACTCATTTCTGAGCCCTTTCCTATTCCAGAGGCACGAGGCAGGGCTGCCCCCTGTCCCCACTGTTGTTTGCCATAGCGATGGAACCGTTAGCTGCCCGCGTAAGGCAACACCACACGGCACGGGGCATAGGGTTTAGCTCTAGGAGCCTACTCATATCGCTATATGCAGATGACGTGACCCTCTACCTCGTGGACCCGGAGGTCAATTTGGACCCGATATTGCGTGAATTCGTTCGCTTCGGCGGGCTATCTGGGGTCTCTATTAACTGGTCAAAGTCGGTAATTTTCCCTTTAACTGACAACACCCCCCAGATCATCTCCGAATACCCCCTGAAATGGGAGGCGGAGGCGGTTAAATACTTGGGCATCTGGGTAAGTCGGGACGTTCAAGAAATCTGGAATTTGAATTTTGGGAGGGCTGTCACGTGGCTGGAGGAGAAGGTTAGGATATGGGCGAGGCTGCCTCTGTCATTGACTGGGAGATTGGCCCTTGCTAAGATGGTTATATTGCCCAAGTTTCTGTACTTGTTCGCGAATATTCTGATTCCACTCATCGCAATTCTTTAAAACTCTCAGATCTCACCTGGTAGCCCTGGCCTGGGCGGGCGGTCAGGCCAGAGTCTCCTGGGACATATTGACTCTGCCCCTGAGCCAAGGGGGATTGGGCGCCCCGGACATGGTCGTCTATGCGCTCTGTGCTCAAGCTCAATATTTGCATTTTTGGGTACATCCGACCCCGTTTCAGCCTTATGTGGCGGTGGAGCAAGATATAATCGTGCCTATACCGCTGAAGGTGGCCATCTGTGCGAAGGCAGGACGCCCCAGAGGGACCATAGATTCCGCTGGCACGCTGAGATGGGTATGGGAGGAGCTACGGAAAAGGGCGAGGGTCCCGTTATTATATGCTCCCTCACTATCACTGTCGCAGAATCCAATGCTACCATGTATTGAGGGGGGGATTAGTAGATCTCTGGAACAGAGGCTACATCTCCATACCTTTGCGGATTTATTCCCTGATAACGTATTCATGCCTCCCCCGGAGGCAGAGGAGGGTGGGACTGTGCCATTTTCAGAAATGTTCTTGTATCATAAATTGCGTACGGCGTGCCGGGCCCTCAATGAAGATTTCCCGTCGGCTCCCCCGGTTTTCCCTGCATTGGAGAGCCTGGTGGGGTCTCCGTCCCCTCGTAGGATGGTAACCAGACTATACAGGCAGATGCAGGCCACGGCGCCAGTGGTCGAGCCGAAGTCCCTGCAGTACTGGAATGACGACCTGCCGGTGCCACTAACTGACGACCAATGGGTATTCTGCTGTGGTCAGCTTACAGAGCTTTCGCCTAACTATAGACTGCGCTTGATACATTTCAAATACCTACACAGGTTATATAGGACCCCCATAAGTCTACGCAGGATGGGACTCAGAGAAGGTGATGACTGCTGGAGATGTGGCTTCTCCCCTGCCTCTTTTCTACACATAGCATGGTCTTGTCCGGCGCTTATTAAATACTGGTCTGAAGTTTTCACCTCGGTGAACCAAATTGTTGGCCGGTTGGATGCCCCATCTCCTGTATTGGGCATACTGGGATATGTCAAAAACACTCCACCCACATCACGTAAATTACATGCATTGCTCTTCCTTTTTGCTAAGAGGAGGGTGGCGTTATACTGGGGCAGGAATCGAATACCCACGATTAAGGGATGGCTGGCCGATGTGGCATATGGGCACACGCAATTGGGAATATTCTGGGAGCTGATGCCGCCTACTTCCCGACCTCGTGACATTTGGGAACCCTACATACAATGGGCCAACATACAATCAGCAAGCCCCGCAGCTGAGGGAACTGAGGTTGCAATACCTGTGGAGTGACCGGGTGGGTACTGAGTGGTCTCGCAGACAAGGGGTGGGTGATAATATCTGTAGTAGCGGGCTGAGGTGGATGGTTGTGTCTATGAAGGACTGTATGTGCAATTCCAGGAACCCCTCGAACTTATAAAGAACTTGATGACAGGTACATTCTTCATTTGCAGACAAAATGTGACCAACATTTGTATACTTGTAGCATTATATGGCATGTGCGTATACCATATTTACTGATCAATGACCCTGCAACTGGCAAGTCTTTTGTAGTTGTATTATGTTGTATCTAATTAAAATGTTAATAAAAAAAAAAAAAGGAGTCTCTCTCAGATGCACAAGTTACTTACCTTCCATAACGCATTATCGGGTAGAGACTCTATCTAGCTGCAGATTCCTTACAGGCCCACCCATACCTCCCCGCTTTGCGGACTAATTTTGTTAGGACTAGGGTTACTCCCCTTTTCAGGGCCCCTTTTGTGCACACGTATACGTCAGTTACTTCGTGGCTCTGCGCTTCTGTCGTGGAAAAAATTAACAGTACAGACGTCCGCACGCCTGGGTGGCGCCTATATAGGTGACCACGACGTCATAACCGACGCTGACGACGTCACGTGGAGCTGAATGGGGCCACCCAAAGGCGCGCGCAAGGGGTATTGCTCAGCAAAAGTTTGCGGATCCAGCCTGACGCATGGGAAATTCAAAGGTAAGGAATCTGCAGCTAGTCTCTACCAGATAATGCGTTACCGAAGGTAAGTAACTTGCTCATCTTGTCTAATGATTTTGCTTGTCAGTCTGCTGAATATGTTCATTGATCTCCAGATGTTATCTCAACACAAATGCTGAAACAAATCCCAACATGGCTTCCTTTGCCTGATCATCAACTCCACTTTGCTGTCTGTAAATCTGCATCAGTGTCTTATAATAAACAAGTCCTGACTCATCTGCATTTTGTATTGCTCTCATAATTTTTGACCAATTAACTTGTTTCTGTGGAACCTTTCCTTTGAAATGCTCAATTACCTGAGCATACGTCTGCTTGACAATCGGAGACAGCTTAAACAAGCATTTGCAATGCAATCAGTCTCGCCTTTAGAAAGTTCCTCAGCAGAAAGCAATTCTGGTATTTTACTGACCTCTACTGGTCCTTTTCTATTAAGACAGTTAAATAGAGGCAGTTGAACAGAAAAAAAAGTCTCTAAGCGGAAGCAGACAAGTCCTATGGCTGATCTCCACAGCCCACAAAGTACATACACATATAAGTATATACTAATATATAAGTATATTCTAAAGTATATACAAGAGGTCTCGTATGCTCGACCTAAAAAGAGGGGCATCTGTTTGTGGTTCTTGATGTGGCCACTGTACTATTGTCTTACACTTGCCCACACATCTTTAGGTACCACAATCAAAAACAACGCATTTAGATCTTCCCAGAGTACTCTCAAAATAGGCCCAATCCTTTCCACAGCAGTACCATTTTTCTTACTCATCTCTAAGCTCCGGAAATTCTTTGTAAAGGTACACAAGTCCTGCCATGTCCAGGGTACATGCATAACACTCATACTCACATCTCTTTTTGATTTACCTTTTTCGTCTTTTTAGAGTTGTCAGAAACCTCACCCATTCATCTCTATATCATATTTTCCCAGTCCCTGATCACAATTAGGTAGTTCACTTAGATTTCCTCACAAAGTTGTAACCTTTTGTTTATTGAAATCTCATTCGGTCAGTTTCATTCTAAAGGTTTCATGAATTCTATTTTAGGTAAATTAACTTTCAATTCTTAAGCCGTTTCTCAAGTTTTTCATATGCATTTTATCCTGCTTCTGCAATCAAAAGCACAAAATCATCTTTATTATATGTAGACATTTTATCACTATAATTTCCCATTTGCACCATTTTATCCACATCCTCTTGAAGTTTAAAAATATGAAACTTTATTGTTTTCATCTCACTTTGTGAAGACGGACCAGCCTCTGGTTCCTCTCTCTTTACATATGCTTCTCCTGCTCCTACTTCTCGAACTTGCACATGAGTCTCATTATAAGGGGTGGTCTTGCTTTAATCAACAAATGATCCATGAACTCTTCGTCACCCTCTTAATTACTCTTTTTCTCACTCTCTATGCCATTTTTAGTTTTATGTTTCTTTTATTTTGTTTTTTCCTGGATCAGAAGCAATTGCAGGAAATACATCCACAGTCTAACTCATCTCATTCTCACACAACTCCCTCTTCAGTAAACGCAATCTTTCATCCAGCCACTTTTTCTCAGCCTTAACAGTCTGACAATTCAGAATTTTCTGATGTGATTTCCCACTACCCACTTGGTCCCGTTCATTCAGTACTTTGAACTGAATGTCTTGGCTGTGGTCTTTGCTCAGACATGATACACCTCGGATACTTAAGTTTCTCCACATCAAACGTACCATTCTCAATAAATTGCAGATTTGTATCATTCACGTGATTTGATGCCATTCTCTAAGCAATGAACACACATGTAACCCATGATCTAATAACATCTCATGTGCAGCACTTCCGACCAGAGGTTGAATTTCTCCTCCATAGAATGGTTTCTCAAATTCTTCGAATAGAGTACTCATTCTAGTCTCTACCAAACGTCCCAATCAACGTAATACATATGTAATCAATCGCAATACAATTTCAAAACAAAACCTCCAAATAATATGTAATATTAGTAAACCAAAACACACAAACCTTTTTTCTGCCTACTGGGGCATGTGATCAGAAATCAAATTGACCACGAAAAAGGAAAATATCACTTTAAAAAATCTACCAATCATACACCAAGATAGTTTTTTGGACCAGCGACAACCTACCTTTGGAATCAGTGTTGTCTACCCTTGCACATAGAAAAACACCACTACTGATTAGTTCCCATAAACAGCTAGACTGTTAAGGATCTCATTAACCTGGAGTCATACCTTTGTTCAGCAGACAATATTTATATCTAACTGGATATCTCTTTAAATCCAAAGTTTTTACATAAAAATTATAAAATGATCAATATCTTTAACAAAATAAAACCTGCAGCATATTACAATGACGCACAACACATTAAAATACAAAAGAACTTTAAATTTCAACTTTTCCTGACACGTGCACAAAGTGCAAGATCAGTGCCAAAACTCAATCACGAACGAAATTACCAAATCAATATAATGTCTCTTTAGGAGGCTGGCTTAGTATATGGTGTACACCTATTTAAGTGATGCACCTTGCACTAATCCAGACAACCCTTATGGTGATTTAAGTGGTGTTTGATAACCTTTGAAAGCTCTCAAAGGGGTAGCTGTGGAGAGCAGCCTACAGGATTATCTTAAAGGAGAGTAAAGCAGCTTGTTTTACCAACTTAATCTGTAGTGTAAGTTAGATGAAAAGAAACCACAAAGTGTTCAGCAAAACTAAGTCTATTTATTGCGACACAATATCACTATCACATTGGTATATCTCCTACCCAGAGAGACCAACACAATACACAAGAGTACTTCAAAAGCAATCAGGTAAGTAGCACAAAATACAGTGGTCTCCAGGGGGAGACCAAACCATATATTAAGAAAGTGGAATGTGAACTGCAATGGAGGACGGGACTTGGACCAGAAGACCCAGAGGAGCCGGGGGCACAATGAACCACCCAAGGTAATTACCCAGGAACCCCACGGAGACTGTGTGCAGAGTGGAAACACAGCCGCGTGCCCAATAGAAGTCAATGGAGAAGTCATGGTTGCAGTTTTAGAGAAGAAGGACCCTTCCCGGAGCACCCTGAAGAATCCCTTTGGAAGATAGAAGGTTGGAGAGCCACCCTACCCATGGATGCCCCAGGAAGCAGGTTGCCTGCACCAGGGAAGCCGGGTGCATAGGGTTGAAGTGACGTCGGAACCTGCTGTAGATAGCAATGGGAGACTTCAAAGAAGATTCCTCTGGAAGAGTCTGGTGGAATCAAAGAGTGGATTCTAGAAGTGAAGAACCTGCAAGCAGAAGGGACAGAGTCTGTGCCACTCGGATGTGACCAATAGGCATGGAGATACAATGCCCAAGGATGTCAGAAGGTTCTGGAGAGTCGACGGTGACCTTGTCGCTGTAGCTGTGAGGACCAGGCGACGCTGAGGAATACCAGGAGCCGTACACGAGCTGTCCCACGTCTGGTGTCGGTGACTAGGCGGTTGGTGCCCGGCAGGAGCACCAACAAGCCTTGTTAGCCGCAACTGGTGTGGATAACGAAAAATTAGCAACGTTGGGACCAGCAAGTTCCAAAGGACTCACCAACAGCAGGAGAGTCAGAGCAGACCCCGAGCAAGCAGGGGAGCCCCCTGAAGCAAGAGAAGACCCTCAGGAGGACTTTCCTGCCGAAGGCACAGGAGTCACAAGAGGACCTTGAGCAGTTCACCAAAGATGGAGGCCCTCGGTGCAGAGAATGCAGTGAGGATGCTGATCTTGGAGGGAAAAGAGGCTGGAGCTTCTTGTAGCCCAACAATCTCTGGACCTTAGAGCCAACAAGCCTTGGCAAGGGCAAGTCGACACTGTGCACATGGTTTCGGTCTCAATAGTTCCGACAAGGGATACTGGCCTCAAAATTGCAGAGAGGACAGGTCAGGCCTCCAGGGAGTTGCAGAACCACCACCTGTGTTGCTGAGCCTCAGGAAGTCCGTAGGACGACAGGAGCAGCAGACCAGTAAACTTTGTTGTGGTGCCTGCAGATGCAGGCAGTGGCGGGTGGTGAGATTTGAAAGTGGTGAGGCGTAAAATAATTATTGTACTGCACTGCAGCGAGCGAGAGTAGCGAGCGCGCCCGAACAACCTACAGAGGGTTCGGGGGGGTTCTCCTCCCGAGAAAATTTTGAAAAAACAGTGGACAAATGGTGCATTTTCAAGCAAATTTGAGAAAACAGGAAGGTTAATAAAGCAATTGTTAATTGCCTGGCTATTTCCCTGTCAAGCAGCATCACACCCCTGTACATCTCCCTTCTATGTTCATTGCCTTGCTATGTCCCTGTCAAACACCAGCACAACCTTGTATGTCTCTCTTCTATGTTCATAGCCTTGCTATGTCCCTATCAAACAGAAGCAAGGTCCTGCATATCTCTCTCTGTTGTGTTCATTGCCTTGCTATTTCCCTTGCAAGCAGCAGCAGCACAGCCCTGTACATCTCTCTTCTATGTTCATCTAGAAACGCGTGATCTTATAAACTGACTTTAGTGGTATTTAAAAATAACCCAGCCAAGTGTGTGCTGGAAACATAACATTTATGGTCCGTCGATGACGTGCCTCCTGAAGTACACACACGGGTCAGGCTAAGCTGCACCAGACCCACACAGTGTGCACGGGGATAGATAGTGGCCTGTACAGTCGTCTAACGCTCCCACACGACAGGCGTTCACGTGCACACTCATATGCAGATACTCTCGAAGATATACCACACCATTATGTTACTGTGTAGGTTATAAAAACCACTACAAAGATATAAAGACACCAACAACCATGACCCGCTCCCCCCGTATGAGCTCTCCTGGACCGAAGCAAACACCACAGATAAAGAAACGAAATATTGTACATTGTAATACAAGGGTGTTTCAAGATTATATTTGCACTTTAGAAACCAATGCAAATTATTATATAACATAAAAGCAAAACAAATAAATCTACAGTTTATAAAGATACAAAGTTTACAAACAAAATAAAAAAAGAAAATGATACAACGAACCACCTCCGTTTATTTAAGGATTCAGTAACATAAGCAGGCCAGCCTCAATCAGGCGCTATTAAAAAACATTTTTTTGTGCCTTGTAAACGCAGGCCTCGGACCTACACACGGAGCTGGGGTCCCACGCTGCAGTTCTGCTATGACATTATTGTGTACATATTTTCAGTAATATAACCACACCAATCGCCGTACGGTAGTAGGCAAAAAACATAAACATAAGCCTAGAACGCATACACAAAGGGTGGGATCCAACCTTTCTGTTTGGGAAGTCATTTTAATTTAAATGATCAATAATCTAAGCACACCGACATCCAGAAGGCGCTAGAAAAATACATGTTTTGTGGCTCTCGTAAACACAAGGTGCACACACACACATACACTACCCTCGCACTGCATTTTCTCTCTGCCCATTCTTTGCACTGCACTTCGACTGTCTGTGCACATCTCTATTCCCTCTATACTACTGCCCTACTCTGATCACTGCAACTTTTCTCACCTCATTCTGTGAAGCCCTTTCTACATCACTACATTCACTTCAGCTTTCAGCTGCTTCTATGCGCTGCATCTGCATTCTGTGTACTCCATCTATGCTCTCTGTAGCTAGAGGTCGTTCTGTGCACTGTGCTCTCAGCAAAGAGTCCCTGCTCTGGCTGCTGCATCCCACTGAATGTCTCTGCATTTTCTTCGTTCACTGGGCACTGAATCCCTATGCTCTGCAATACATCTATTATGTGTGCACTGCAGTGCACACCACACACTGCACGTTGCGTCACCATGTTGAAAACTCCCCTATACTCTGTGCACTTCCTCTCTTTTCTCAGTGCTCTGCATCCACATGCCACATGCACACTACGCCATCACGTTGTGCACTGCATCGCTGTCTCAGCGTGCTGCACGGCCACTCTGAGTGCAGTGCATCCTCACTCTACTTGCACTGCAGTTCTGCTGTCTGAAATTCGCCCCCACTCTGCACTGCATCACACTGTGCTCTGCATCTTCATTCTCTACACTGCACCCACACTTTGTGCACTGCATTCTCTGCATGAGCTCCACGTCCACTCTCTGAGCACCTTGTCCCCCGTGTCCGTTATAATACCACACTGCATCCTCCTTCGAGGCACTGCTTATCCACACTGTGTGCACTGCATTCTTGCGAACACACTCTCTGTGCACTGTATTCTCACGATGCGCTCTATAACCCTATACCGTCCCCCCACTCTGTGCCCTCCATCTCACTACAGGTGGGCACGAGTTAAAATGAGAAGCGCTTCGACGCCTCGTCAGAGGTAGTAAGCGCTATACAAATACAATTTTTAAAAAAATCTTTCAAAATGTGAATTAGGCCAGCGATATGTGGGTGTCTGCCTGCACTACCGAGAGATAGCAACAGGCAGGGACCGCAAGGCAACAACAGTGGGCAAGCGACATCCAACCCTGCCCCAGGTGTGCCGCAAACTCCGTCAACCCTGAATTCAGTGCATGAAGAGAGCAGCGATTCTCCCGTGAGGCCGAACAGGCCGCACCGCAACTGCTGCACAATTCTTCGATCCAAACGGGACAATAGTGTGGATTTTGCACAGTCGCGGCCGGTGGAACCTATCAGTCGCGGGTAGGGGACTCGCGGGTAGGGGTCACGGGGGGAGGGGGTTTATAATTAAAAAAAAATAGAAACATACCTTACCGGGTCGGTCCTGAGTCCCGCACCGCCTCAGCTCCTGGCAGTGGCGGGGTCCCAACAGGAAGCAGCCACAGGCAGCCTCCCTCCCCTCCCCTACGCCAATCACAACGCTGCAATGGCAGCGTTGTGATTGGCGAGGCGCAGCGGAGAGCGCCCCAGCCGGGCCATTTTCTCTATGTAGGCTGCATGCAGCCTACATAGAGAAAAAAAGGGAGAGTGCGCATGACTGGGTTGGTCGGCCCTGGGGCCGACCAAACAGTCAGTACCAACAACAGTGGGCAAGCCACTCCCCCCCCCCCTGCCCTCCAGCAGGACCGCCCGCCCCCAACCAGGCACTTCTGCTTTCTCGCAGTGCGAGAAGCAGAAACATAAAATGGTAGTTTTACCATTTTATGTTTCTGCTTCTCGCACTGCGAGAAAGCATTGGGGCGACGCCCCCACGCCCCTATGGTGGAGCCGCCACTGGATGCAGGGGAGTGACTCCTTCACTCTAAGGGTGTCCTTGATGCCCCCAGGTCTGATGAGGAACCTGGATGAAGCACAGACCCAGACGACGAAGAATACTTGAAGAACAGCGAGACCAGGAGCAGCAGGAGTCTTACTTGGTGCAGTCTCGGTTTCGGTCGAAGTCCAACCAAGTCCAGGTGTCCAGACAAGTAAAAAGCGACACAGTTTCAGGGTTGAGTCTTGTCCTACAACGAATCTAAGGACCCACCCACAGGTAAGCCCTTAAGTACCCTAAGGAAACCGTTGGAACAACTCAGGAGTCCCTCCCAGAGGAGGGGCTTGACAGAGAGGAGGATACTCCCATGTATAGTTTTGCACCAGAGCGGGAACCAAGGGTTCCTGAACTGGGTCAAACTGGAGTAAGCAAGGAGGGCACCAAATATGCCCTTCAAAGCAGTCTGGTGGCGCTGGCGGCAAGTGCCCCCATCTCAGACCATGCACCAAGTCCTGTCTGGGAGGTGGTCACACCTCCCTGTGACTAGAAACCTATTGTTCTACCATCACCTACCCGAGCGTGGCTCAGCAGCAGGGTGGCAGAATTGTTTCTCTAGTCGGTAGCAGCACTATCTTGCTTGCAGACCCTGAAAGGCTGTTACAGGGAGTACAGGGAGGCCCCCTAAGGAGCCCCCAGTACATGGGATCATACTCCCAACACTGGAATCGGTGTTGGTGTATGATTCCTAACATGTTTAATACCAAACATGACCGGGTTCGGTGCAGCCACTATATAGTTAGACATCTCGTAGTTACTGATGTCCACTATATGTCTAAAAATGGCTGACCGCACTTACAAAGCCTGGAGAAATCAACTTCGGGGTTTGTAGGGGTGTCCTGCTCATGCAGGGGCACCCTCACACTTATAGCCATGCACCCTGCTCTCAGGACTGAAGAGCCTGCAATAGGGGTGACTTGTAGGTTTTAAGTGTAGTGACATAATACATTCTGCAGCCCATGGGAGACCCCTGGTGTACCTATGCCCTGGGTACCTCAGTACCATATACTAGTGACTTACAGGGGTACATCAGTAGACAATTGTGGAGGTACCAAAGTACTTACCATGTCAATTTAGGGGGTAAAGCACAACTGCTGGGGTCCTGTTCAGTAGGATCCCAGCAGACTAGCTCATAAACACACTGACACCAAGCAAAACGTGGGGGTAACCATGAAAGCAGATCCTACTTCCTACACAACTCCCCCCTCCCCCACCAAAGTGTTAGGAGATTAGACTAACATTGCCCAGTTGAGTCTTCATTTTCTAAGTGGAAATATCTGGAGAGTCCATCTGCGTTGGCATGGTTACTCCCAGGCCTATGTTCTACAAAAAAGTCCATCCCCTGTAGAGAAACAGACCACCTCAAAAGTTTGGGATTTTCACCCTTCATTTGTTTAAGCCATAAGAGAGGCTTATGGCCTGTCTGAACAATCAATGAAGGCCAAACACTTATGGCCTCAACTTCTTCAAGGCCAGATCACAGCAAAGGCCTCCCTATCAATAGCTGACCAACATTTCTCCCTGGGGGTCAACCTTCTGGTGATAAAAGCTACTGGCTGATCCTGGTCATCTGCATAAAGTTGAGATAATACTGCACCAACCCCTTTATCAGAAGCATCTGTCTGGACAATAAAGGTTCTCTTTCAGGGGATCCTCATGAATAGTCATAAGCACTGAATATTCCCGCTCATGCTGTATACAGCTCTATTTTGTAGGAAGCCGGCTCTTTACATACTATACCAAAGTAAGGTTTAGTGTGCACAGAGTCCAGTGGATCCCCAAAGGTAGGCAAAGGTAGTACCTTACTCTCTATTTGTGGTAGTATGGGCGAGCAGTAAGGCCTTATCAGAGGGTAGTGCTAAGCTTTTATTGTACACACTCAGGCAAGGAATGATTTCCCAAACTCAAGGACTGAACTTGTATAAAGATGTTACTTTAGTTATATTTTATTTTCTAGAAACAGGCCTGGTACAAGTGTGTATAGCAATACTTCGCAAATATATACAGTTTAGCTACAGTTCAAATGCAGTGAATCAATTTTACAGTTAAATTGCTTGGAAATTGTAGATAATCAGAATTACTGTGCAATTACTTTTCTTACGCAGCTATGCATCCCTAGATGCCAGGCTGGTGCATTTCCTGTGTGAAGGAAAAAGGAGTTAATATGTTTTGCAAACTCAATACAGGTTTACAGTTTACTCATAAACCACATTTAGTCCTGTAAAGGCAGAACCGGGTGTCCGGGTCCGTGGGTGAGATTCGGTTCAAGGAGCACTCGAGTCGCAACACCAGTGGCACCGAGGCGGCCGGGTGTAGAGTGCAGGGGCCTTACGTTAGCCAACAGGCTAGCACGGTTGTGGGTGTGGGGGACTGCGGCAAGCAGGCCACCAGTTTGGGCAAACAAGGACTCCTGGGGTAGAGGTCAGCACGGAGGCCAAATGGCCCACACAAGAACTACACTGCCAGCGGGACAGAGACGGCTTGGTGTAGGATGCGGTCTTGGCTGAGGTTGCAGATTCAGTCGAGGATCCCTCCGAGTCGGTCAGCGTCTGATGAGGTCGAATGGGGTCTTTGGGAGTTATTGCTTTATGACCGCAGCGCTCGGTGACGGAGTCGGTCGGACGCGCTTGATTTTTCTTGACCACTTCGGATACGGAGTCGGTCGGGGTGTTCGCCTTCGTTCACAGATGAGGGGGGATTTCCTGTTGTTGACTGCAGGTTGTTTTTAGGAGCTTGCTTAGGTTCAGGGGTCTCAAGGATCCAGACTAGGATAGTTGGCAGGACCTCCTTTACGTGTTGATTCACTCTGGCTCGGGCGCTTGGAGCGGATTGGCGGAGACTCACAAAGTCAGTCGGTTACTTTTGAGCAAGTCAGGTGCTTGCAGGAGACAAAGTTCTTTTTAGATGCGAATGCAGGGAGGTTCTCCGGGTTTTTGAGGTCTGCTGACTGCAGGACACACCGAGGTTCTATTGGAGGAGTCTGAGGTCGGGACAGGCCGGTAGGGCTGGGGCCAAGTTAGTAGGTGTCCTCCTCGTCTTTTCTCCTCACGGCTGTTCGGTTCTTCTTCTTCTTGCTTCTTCTTTTCGGTTCTGGTCTGAGGAGGCAAGGATCCGGGTTGCCTCTAAATACTACACGTAGGAGTGTTACAAGTAGGTACAGGTCGGACCAATGGGTCCCTTTGCTTGGGGTGGGTAGACCCCCTATTATGCCACCCTCCAGTGGGAGGGGGGCATAAGCCTCACTCTGGTTGGCTTGGTCTCCCTATCTGCAAGATGGGGGGGACTGAGAGCTGTGCTTCACCTCACCTCCCCAAACTGAGGGGTGGGGTTGGCAAAGGTGGGCACACCTCTCCTTCTAACTTGATTTTCCCGCCGATTCTCTCGCCCAAAGTGGGGGTCAGAACCGGTGGGGGCCAGTTGCTGGGAGCAGCAAATGGTTGGGGTAGCTCACAAAGGCGGCAAGCCTTTGAAGCTTCCCCTTCGTGGACCCTGCCCGTCCTGGGGGAGGAGGCTTGGCACCTTGTCCCGGGATGGGCTTTGTTTCAGGACACTGAGAGCGTCAGGCTGTCGACCCAGGGGTCCAGAAACATGTCTGGTGGTGGCAGCTGGCGAGCAGCTACTCAGTCAGGACACTAGAGTTAAGTCGTTTTTCAGGGGGCATCTCTAAGATGCCCTCTGAGTGCATTTTTCATTAAATCCCACACTGGCATCAGTGTGGGTTTAATGTGCTGAGAAGTTCGATACCAAACTTTCCAGTTTTCAGTAAAGCCATTATGGTGCTGTGGAGTTCGTAATGACAAACTCCCAGCACCATATACTCTTTATGGCATTACTGCACTTACAATGTCTAAGAATTGACTTAAACACTGTAGGGGTACAGGGCTCATGCCGCTGTACCCTCACCCCTGGTATAGTGCACCCAGCTAAAGGGTTGGCTTACCTATGCCAGGGCAGTGGGTTATAGGCATGGCACACAGGGATGTGTGCCATGTCGACTCTTCACTTTGTTCTGCATCAAAACACGCAGCCTGCACTGGCAGTGTGTGGGTGTAAAGGTACAGGGCCTCTAAGGGTGGCACAATAAGTGCTGCAGCCCTTAGGGGACTTATCTGGTCACAGTGCCCTTGGTACCTATGGTACCCTTTACAAGGGACTTACATGTGGCCAGAGAGTTGTCAGTTGGGTGTTGCATCAGTACAGTTTAGGGAAAGAAAATAGGCCCTGGGTGCCTGGTTGGCAGGAACCCAGAGCACACTCAGTCAAAGTACAGCAACATTAGGCAAAAAGTGGGGGGCAACCATGCAAAAAGGTTGCACTTTCCTACATACATATATATATATATATATATATATACACGCACGCACACACACACACACACACAATTTTTCCACAAGCCAACGCAGCCTTTAAGAAAAAAAACAAAGCTAACCAATGCTCTGGTGACTTGCTTTTTCAGCAATATACATAAACTCTGTTCTTTTTTCTTCTTTTTTTATATCCCACACATACGAAGAAAAAACAGGAGGACAAGGAGACACTTGAACTCTCTTTAATGAACAGCAGAAAGCTGCAATGTAACATAGCAGGCATTGTTAGCCCATAGGCTGCTTTGAAACCTTAATAGCATAGAAAATGAAAGTAATTGCAAGAGCCTTTGAGGCGGCCATGACCCCCCAGCTTCCCATCATGCCTCAGGGGTGAAAGTTAGGTCAGTTGTTCTTTCCCGCTTTTCCGGCTCCTTCAGCTCTGTATTATTTTAGCTTTTTGTCAAGTTTCCTTTTTCTGTCGAATTATGCCTTCTCTTTTTGATCCTTGCCCCTCCTGTGGCAAAAAAAAGGCCAAAATAGATTCATATTCTGTTTACATTCTCTGTCTCCCTGAGACTCATACACCTGAGACCTGCCAACACTGCAAGAATCTTTCTAGGCGCACTATGAAGGAGAGAGAAAGGATTAGTCTTTATGGCCTCTTTGAGAAGAAGAAATCTACTACTTCCAGAGGCAGATCTCCAGCGAGGCACAAGAAGAGGAGACCCAGGTCGACTTCTAAAAGTAAGATCCCTGTCTGTTCTACTTCGGCGTCGGGCTCGGTGTCGAAAATGCCTCCCACAGTGAAATAAACAACTTTGAGGGCTTCTCCGTTGACGCGACCGTCGTCGAAAGTATTGGAACACCGCTTGTCGTTGAATACTTCGCAGGAAAAAAGGGCAGGTACATCTATCCATCGATGACATACTCCTCTGTTGCCGTCAACTCGGCGACAGTCAACGTCGAGGAGTCGATCTCCGTTGGTGCCTACACAACGCTCAACGTCGAGACATAAGTCTCCGTTGCTGCCTTCGCTAATGCGCTCAACGTCGAGACAAAGTCCTTCGTTGCCATCAACACGGCGACAGTCAACGCCGAGGCCTTGATCCACGTTGACGTCCTCTCGACGAGGTTCAACTTCCAGAAAACACTCTTGTCGTCGTCTCCTTGTACGACGTTGAGGCATTGGTCTCCGTTGGCCAGTACACGGCCAACGTCGAAGCACCAGTCTCCCTCGACGGTTCATTGCTCGAAGTCGAAGTCTAAGACCCACTCGGCGCAAGACTCCAGTCTCCATCGGCGACTCATTTCCTGATGTTGAGGATTCGAAAACCGTCAGTGTCTTCCCAGCATTCACTGCCAGCTCCAGAGGTCTTGGTGGTGCATAGTAGCTCGACGTCGAGGCACTCTCATCTCTCGATGTCGACACACCGATCACCATCAGAAAGACGTTCGCATTCTACCCGATCAGCATCGAAGGGGCGCTCAGTGTCCTCAATCTCGCAGTCGAGATCGCCGCAGCTCCATTTCCCCGTCTCCTGAACGGCGGGCACAGAAGGGGACACCACAGATGGCGGTTCCTACTGCACAGCAAGAGAAGGGACAGAGATCACCTTCCGTGCATCTATCTCCCAGATGCCTCCTAACAGTGCGCCACTGACAGAGATCTTCCACTTTGCAAGCACAACAACCTCTAGGCTACTCTAGTCCTCTGCACAGATCGCCTCTGGCTCGCTTGGTGCAGAAGGTGGACCTTTCTCTTACCGCTTCTCCCAGAGGTCGACAACGTGGCCGGACAGCAACTCCATCACCAAGAAGGCATAGGTTACCTTCATGGTCATCGTCTTGCACGCATTCCTCCAAAAGGGACTATTCTCCCACGTTAACGGACAGTCCACCTTCTAGAATATGTCCGGTGGATGACATTAATACCTTTCACAAGGTGCGTGCGACGGGAGCGCATAGGTTGAACATTAATATGCCCACTCCTCAAACATCATCTTCTGTCATCTTTCAGACTTTGCACCAAAGGTCGACCATAGGACCATTGCTACCTTGGGTACCGGGCCTTTTACAACCAGTTATGGACACCTTCCTCGCAACGGCATCTCTCAAAACGGCTCCAGTGAGGAGCTTAAAGAAATGTAAGCCCCAGAGCAAGATCCTCTATTCCTGAGAGCGGATCCCCCTCTGGATTCCATAATTATTGTTGCTGCTAAAAAGACTCATGCAGTGGCTTCCTCTTCAACGGTGCCTCCGGACAAAGAGAGTAGAGCACATAACTCTTGGGGGAGGAAAGTTTGTGGCACCGCAGCTTCATTTTTGAAGGTATCCAGCGCTTCAGCAGTCCTGCGGCACTATGATAGGGTCCTGTAGGACTCCTTAGAACGACAAGTTGCCAAAAGAGGATCGCCAAGACTTCGAGGATGTTCTTCAGGAAGGAGATTTGGTGGCGAACCAGATGATTAGTGCGGCAGCAGATGGGGCATCTCTGGCTGCACATTCTTATGGGTATGGCATCTTTGCTAGAAGATCATCCTGGTTACGGTTCACTGCACTGAAACCAGAAGCCCAACAGAGCATTCTAAACCTGCCTTTTTCCGGAAACTCTCTCTTGGGCACACACACGGACGAGGAAATGGCCTGGATGAAAACAGAGTTTGACACTCTGAAGGCGGTAGGTCTGGAGAAGAGAAAAGATTTCCGTCACCGATACAGGCCTCACGACCGCAGGCCATTTCATCAGAGGGTTCAAACCCCTCAACGGTCTCAGAGGCAGCAACACCAGACCAGAGCGCACTACCAGGGGTGTTGTTCCTCCCATGGTAGAGGCACGACAGCCTTCCTCCTCCTGCGAAGACTACAACCAAACAATGAGCAGTCGCTTTCCCTGTCGCCGTTACCCACTCCAGTGGGGGGAAGTATCGCCTACCATGTGCAAGAGTGGCACAACATCATAAAAGATCAATGTGTTCTGAGTACGCTGCAGAATGGGTACTCTCTATGGTTCCACTATCCACTTCAGGCAATTCCTCCAGTAAAAGCCAGGTGTCACCAGCTGTCACTGCTGCAGCAAGAAGTAGCTACTCTCTTACAAAAATCTGCCATAGAGGAAGTTCCTCCCTCCCAACGAGGAAAAGGGGTTTGCTCAAAGTACTTTCTAGTACGGAAGAAAGGTTGCAAAGCAGAGTTCAGACCTATGTTAGACCTTCGCATTCTCAACAAGTCCATCTGAAGAGAAAAACTTTGCATGCTGGCTCATCAAATATATCCTCATCTCCAGCAAGGAGACTGGATGTGCTCGATAGATCTTCAAGATGTGTATTTTCATGTGCCAATCACCTTACGCCACTGGACGTTCCTACGCTTCATGGTAGGGACCAAACACTACCAGTACAAAGTTCTTCCGTTAGGATTAAAGTCGGCTCCTCAAGTGTTTCCCAAATGCATGGCTGTCCCATATCGCGTAACACTCACTTTTACAAGCCATGGAATATTTTTTCTATTAGTATTTTTTCCATGTCTATTGAAGAAATGAAATAAAAGAGGGCTCTAAGAACAACCGGTACCACCGAGGGCAGAGCAAGCACAAGCAAAGAAGTTCCCAGAGATGCAGGTGAGGGAGAGACGCCGAAGGACCGCGCTTGAAACAACTAAGTAAGGCCTTTATTAAATATTGTTTTCCCCCTTACAGCAAGCCGGGATACACTTGCCAACCCCCGAAGATGCCACAAACAAGTGTCTTTTAAGGTAAACCACCAACCGCATTGAGGTCTATTTACTGAGCCGTAACCGACACTTTTGAGAACCCAATTTTTGCAAAAATCACCATGACACCATGACACTGTCTTAATATTTTACGTGACATATATTGATTTAAGTAGTACCCTTCCCTAATTAACTACTAACCGATAACAATCTAAACTAACATTATGAGACCTTACGTATTTTACAACTAATGCACGACAATTAGAAGTAATGCCATATTTTCTGTAATGTGTGTTTTAACGGCGAAATGCGCCAGATGGCATAAAACATGAGCCTTAAATTTTCTTAACATTTCTATTTGAATGTAAAGATGAAACCCGGATAGTATCATAGGGAGATACTGACTTAGTTTTCTCTCTCTCTTTCTTTTTCTTCTTTTTCTCTCTTTTTTTCAAATTGCAGGTACTATTGACCTAATCCTCACAGTGGGCTACTATTAACCCAGCTGACAAGTGCAATACAAATCGTATCTGCACAGATACACTTTCTCTGGTCCTGAAGAAAGCCCCTTAGACCCGGCTGGGCAAACAGGGCTGAAACATGTCGACCGTATAAATGGACTTCCTAGTCTAAAATCACACGCTCACCATTTTAATTTCTTTAAACTCCCACTTACCAATAAATATTTGCACCGAAGTGAGGATTTTTGAAGAATTTTAATTTCACTTCAAGCACTTTTTTAACCTATTTGTCTCTGGACACTACTGTAAATACCAGTGGTTAACTTCCGGGTGGAGGTCAGCATACCTAACAAACCTTATGACTATGCTGTCACGCTACGTATAGGCGGAGAACCAAGATATACCGCCCTTTTCCATTTCCAGCTACGTACGTGTATGAGGGTTTTTTAAGAAGGAACCACTAACTAACAAACCCTGGTATAGTGGTTACAAGTGATCCATTCCCCTATTGATTTTTCTGTAGTAGCGGCTGCTCTACGCCACCAGGGGCTGTTCATTTATCCGTACCTCAACAACTGGCTCCTGAAGAGTTCATCCCCTCAGAGTGTGAAAAACCACTATCAGATCTGTCTAGTCTTATTACAACGGCTAGGCCTTCAGGTCAATTTGGCAAAATCAGTTCATCAGCCTACTCAAAGAATACACTGTCTGGGCGCGACACTAGACTCCAGCACAGGAAAAGTGTATCCTTCGGAGCAGAGACTATCATCTATCACTTTGAAGTGCAATCAACTTCTTCACTTTCCTCATCCTTCGGTCCTACAGGTTGCCTCGCTTCTGGGGTCAATGGCATCTTGCATCTTCCTAAGTTCCCAATGCCAGACTGAGGATGCGACCTCTGCATCAGGATCTGGAGGACAAATGGGTTCAGAAAACTGCTCGATGGGACGACGGGATCCTACTTTCCCAAGCTGCGAAATCATCCATCCCATGGTGGACTCATCGGAAAAATCTTCTGGTAAGAGACCCCTTCCATCAGACCCCTCCAACACAATCTCTGATCACGGATGCCTCCCTCCATGGTTAGGGGGCTCACATGGGCTCCCTTCAGACTCAAGATCTGTGGTCGAGCAAGGAGCAGGCATATCACATCAATATGCTGGAGCTACGGGCATTGCATCTAGCCCTCAAGGCCTTCTACCCCTCCTTCCAGACCAGCTCTATATTGGTCCAGACGAACAACACGACCACTATGTACTATCTAAACAAGCAGGGAGGGACACACTCTCGTCCTCTGTCCTTGGAGGCTCAGGCGATCTGGCATTAACTTCTGGCCAGACAACTATCAATTACGGCAGTGCATCTGCCAGGAGATCAAAACGCTCAAACAGATTCCCTAAGTCGTCACTTTGAAGATCAACTAGGTTCTGCACAACAAGGTGGTGGCAGACATCTTCCAAGACTGGGGTCCTCCAAGCATCAATCTCTTCACGGACGACACCAACAAAAAATGCCAAGACTTCACGTCAAGATATTACCAGCCAGGGACAAAAGGGAATGCCCTTTTGATCGATTGTTCTGGGGACTTTTTGTACGCTTTTCCAGCACTTCCTCTCATCCCGAGAGTCATAACCAAACTCTACCATTCCAGAGCGAGGATGATCCTGATTGCGCCAGACTGGCGACGAAAGTAGTGGTACCCGGACCTTCTACATCTCTCAGATCGTCCACAGAGGAGGCTTCCGTGCAGGCCGGACCTGCTTTCCAAGTTGAACGGGAGAATCCATCAGCCCAACCGTCCCTCGCTGGACTTAGCTGCATGGCTCCTGAGGTCCTTCAGTATTGCAATCTAGGACTTCCTCAGAGCTGCATGAACATTTTGAAGGAATCAAGAAGGCCTTCCACGAGGCGTTCTTATGCATTTAAATGGAAGAGATTCTACATGTGGTGTATGCAAAAGGGTTTCCAGCCGACCCAAGGGCAGGAGGAGGTAATTCTTCCCTATCTCCTGCACTTGGCCAGGTCAGGGTTACAATTTTCTTCCATAAAGGTACATCTTGCTGCCATTATGGCATACAGAAGGTCACCTTCCCAACCATCCTTCTTCCAGCTTTAGTTGGTTAAGGATGTTTTACAAGGGTTAAAGAAAGTCTTTCCCCCAATTTGCTCTTCTTCTCCTCCCTGGGAGCTCAATCTGGTTCTCTCCAAACTCATGGGTCCCCCCTTTGAACCAATTTACAAGGCGACCCTGCAACATCTCACATGTAAAGCTGCCTTCTTGGTGGCAGTCACTTCTGCTCGTAGGGTGAGCGAGATTCAGGCTCTCTGATCCAAGGAGCCATACACAGTTTTCCACAACAACAGAGTTGTGATGAGAACCCACCCGTCATTCCTCCCGAAGGTGGTGTCCGATTTTTACTTTAGCCAGTCCACCTCACTACCTTCTTTCTTTCCCAATCCCTCCACGCCAGCTGAAATGTCTCTCCACTCTTTAGACCTAAAAGGAGTCCTAAAATTCTACTTAGACAAGTCTAAGGCTATTAGGAAGTCTGATCACTTGTTTGTAAACTATGGCTCCATCAGAACAGGTTTTCCAGCCTCTAAACGTTCCATCTCCAGGTGGATAGTGTCATGTATCAAGCTAGCTTACCAATTGTCAAATAAGTCCCTCGTGGCTTCTCCCAAGGCTCATTCCACAAGGGGAAAGTTAGCTACTGTGGCTTTTTTACACAATGTACCGATTGCTGAGATCTGCAGAGCAGCCACTTGGAAGTCGGCACATACATCTACGAGACACTATTGTCTCGATTCTTATCCTAGAGCAGACACTCAAGTAGGCCAGGCCTCCTTGATGAATTTATTTCAATGCTGAATTCAGCAGATATAGATTCTAATCATTTGCCCGCAGGGGTAAAGGATGGGCTTGCTATTCAATTCAGTGCTTGTGACTATTGATGAGGATCCCCTGGAAGAGAAGGATAAGTTACTTACCTGTAATCCTAGTTCTCCTACAGGGGTATCCTCATCAAAGTCATAAGCAACCCACCCACCTCCCCCGGCAAATGACCAATCATTGGTTCGTCTCTTTGTGCCCTGACCTTCGGGTCTCAGCAAAGAACAACTAACCTAACTGTCACCCCCGGGGCATGATGGAAGCTGGGGGTCATGGCCGCCTTAAAGGCACGATGCCAGTTTGCTCTTACAATTACTTTCATTTTCTATGCTATTAAGGTTTCAATGCAGCCTGTGGGCTAACAATGCCTGCTATGTTACATTGCAGCTTTCTGCTGTTCATTAAAGAGAGCTCAAGTGTCTCCTTGTCCTCCTATTTTTTCTTCCTATGTGTGGGATATAAGAAAAAAAAAAAAAGAACAGAGCTTAAGTATATTGGTGCAAAAGCAAATCACCAGAGTATTGGTTAGGTTTGTTTTTTTCTTAAAGGCTGCATTGGCTTGTGGAAAAATAATATATATATATATATATATATATATATTTTTTTAATATACTCTGGGGGCATAGGCATGAATATTCAGTGCTTATGACTTTGATGATGGTATCCCTGGAAGAGAACTAGGATTACAGGTAGTAACTTATCATTTTGGAGTAATCAGGAATTTGCAGAATTGTAGCTGAGCACATGGCTTGCTTCAGATCATTAAATGCCTCTTGACAGCTAACTGTCCACTGAACTTTCTTAGGCATTCTTTTGAAGGTGAGAACATTACGAGTGGTCACTATGCATCCATAGCCCTTAACATACCTCCTGTAGTACCCAGTCAAGCCCAAGAAAGCTCTGACCTGAGTCTGGGTAGTGGGTAGTCTGGGTCTGATGATCTGAATTTTGCTCTCCAATGGTGAACTTGGCCTCCACCTACTGCAAGGTGGCCCAAGTACACAGCCTTACTCTGCCGTATCTGGCACTTTGTTGCCTTGATAGTGAGGCCTACCTTCTGCAGGGCCTCAAGTACATTTCTGAGGTGGACCAGGTGATCCTCACAGGTGGATCTAAAGACAGCTATAGCACTTAGATATGCTGCATTATAGGCTTCCAGACCTGTTAGGACTTTGTTCACCAGCCTCAGGAATGTGGCAAGTGCATTCTTCAAACCAAAATGCATTACATAAATGGATAATGCCCACTGGGGGCTTGAAAATGCTGTTTTTGGCTTGGCATCCTCAGAGAGTCTAATTTGCCAGTAACCAGCAGTCAGGTCAAATGTACTGAGATACTTGGGAGAGGCCAGAGTATCAATCAGCTCATTTGCCCATGGAATTGGATTGGCATCAGTCATAGTGACTGCATTGAGTACCCTGTAATCCCCACAGAACCCCATCTCTTACCATACTGGGTGTGAGGTTTTGGTACAAGGACTACAGGACTAGCCCAAGAGCTATCCGAAGGCTCAATGACCCCCCGACTCCTGCGTTTTTTGGACCTCTATACTGATGCACTCTCTGACATGGTCAGGCTGTCTGTAAATTTTGCTCTTCAAAGGCAGACTGTCATCTGTGTCCACTTCATGGGTAAACCAGGTGGTTTGACTGGGTGTCAGAGAAAAGAGATTGGGAAACTGATTGAGAACTTGTCTACAACCAGCTTGCTGCTGATCAGTGAGGCTGCCTGCCAAGGCTACTGTAGGAAAGTAGGATCTGCTTTCATGGTTACCCCACTTTTTGCTGGTGTCAGTTTTTTTTTACAAGTTTGACTGGGATCCTGCTAATCAGGACCCCAGTCACTGTGCATCCTCCCTACATTTGACATGGTAAGTACTTTTCTACTTCCACAGCTGGCTACTGGTGTACTCCTATAAGTCCCTAGTATATGGTACCGAGGTGCCCAGGGCATAGGTATGCCAGGGGTCTCCCATGGGCCGCAGCATGTATTATGCCACCCATGAGAGACCACTCAAACTGTGACTATTGGCCTGCCCTTGCAGCCTGTGCAAGCTGGTGCTAGCACCACTCACAACAGATATACGTTTTCTTATATTTGAGGTCACCACACTTGAAACCTATAAGTCACCCCTAAGGCAGGCCTTTCAATCCTGAAGGCATAGTGCTGGGTTATAAGTGTGAGTGTGCCCATGCATGAGCAGGACACGCCTACAAACCCCGGAGTCCATTCTCCAGGCTTAGTAAGTGCGGTCACCCATTTTGATACATATAGTGGCCATCAGCCATTACGCGATGGCTAACCATATAGTGGCTGTGCCGAACCTGGACATGTTTGATATCAAACATGTTGTAATTATACCCCAACACCGTTACGAGTGTTGGAGGTATGATTCCATGCACTGGGGGGCTCCTCCAGGGAGCCCCCAGTACTCCCGGTAACAGCCTTCCAGGCTCTGCCAGCAAGCTAGTGCTGCTGCTGACCCCAGACACGATTCTGCCCTCCTGCTGCTGAGCTGAGCTCGAGCAGGGGAAGGTAGAAAAATTGGTTTCCTGTCACAGGGAGGTGTGACCACCTCCCAGACAGGACTTAGTGTATTGAGCTGGTGTGGGGGCTTTCCAGCGCCACCAGACTGCTTTGAAGGGCACATTTGCTGCCCTCCTTGCATACTCCAGTTGGAACCAGTTGTGGGAGCCCTTGACTCCCGCTCTGGCGCAAAACTGGACAAAGGACATGGGAGTATCCTCCCGTCTGTCCAGCCCCTCCTCTGTGAGGGACCCCTGAGTCATCCTAAGCACTTTCTGAGGGTATAAAAGCGCTTACCTGTGGGAGGGTCCGCAGATTCGTTGTGGAACAAGACTGCATCACGGAAGACTTCTGCTGCTCTCGGCCTTACTGTTCTGCAAGTCTTCTTCGTCGTCTGTGTCTGTGCTTCTTCCAGGATCTTCAACAGACCTGTGGGCATCAAGGACACCCGAAGTAATCTCCCATGGCGTTAAGGAGTTACTCTCCTTCCTCTGCAGGAACCGCAACACAACTGACCGGTCTGCTGCTCCTGACGTCCAATGGACTTCGAAAGGCTCAGCAACACAGGTGGTGGTTCTGCAACTTCCTCGAGGCCTGACCTGTCCTCTCTGCAATTTTGAGGCCAGTATCCCTCATTGGAACAGCTTGAACCGATCACCTATGCACTGCCTCCACTTGCCGTTGCCAAGGCTTGTTGGCTCTGCACTCCTGAGATCTTCGGGCTCCAAGAAGCTCCAGCCTCCAGCATCTCTTCCTGCCAAGATCTTTGTCCTCACCGCATCCTCTGCACCGTGGGCCGTCATCTTTGGTGAGCTGCTCGAGGTCCTCTTCCGACTCCTGTAGCCTTAGGCTGTAGGACCTCTGGAGGGTCTTCTCCTGCTTCAGTGGGCTCTCCTGCTTGCTCAGGGCCTGCACTAGGTGAGTCCCTTGGACCTTGCTGGTCCCAACGTTGCACTTTCTTCGTTTACCACATCTGTTGGTGCTCCTGCCAACACCAAACCCCTTGTTCTTGACTTCCGACGTGAGACAGCTTGTGAACCGCTCCTGGTATTCCACAGCGTCGCCTGGCCCTCACAGCTGCAGAGACAGAGTCACCTTCATCACTCCTGCATCTTCCGTCATCGTGGTCATTATTCTTCCGTGCCTCCTGGTCACCTCCGAGTGGCATAGACTCTGTCCCCTCTGTTTGCTGGTACTCCTCTTCAAGAATCCATCCTTGGATTCCACAGGACTCTTTCACCTTCTTCGCCAGTGGCATCTTTTCTGAAGTCCTCTATTGTGGTCTACTGCGGTTTACGACGTCATTTCGCACCTATGCACCCGACTTTCCTGGTGTAGGTATCCTGGTTCCTGGGGTATCCACGGATGGGGTAACTCTCCATCCTTCTGTCTTCCTCGGGGTTTCTTCAGGGTCCAATAGGAAGGGTCCTTCTTCTTCAAAACTGCAACCGCAACTTTCCCATTGACTTCTTTTGAGTACGCAGCTGTGTTCCCACTCTGCACACAGCTTCCGTGGGGTTCCTGGGTACTTACCTTGTGTGGTTCCTTGTGTCTCCAGATCTTCTGAGTCTCCTGGTCCAAGTCCCGACTTTGGTCGCAGTTCGCATCCCATTTTTTAGGTCTCGATGCGCGCTGCGTAGGAAGACCTTTAGCAATCGATTCAGTTTGTGTCCCAAAAACGTGCACGCGTTGCATTGCTTTTAATGGCAACGCGTGCACGTTTGGCGAGTCCCTTGCGGGAGCGAGCTTTAAAACCATCTGGTTTTAATTAACATATGGTTCCTGCTCGCTCCCGCAAGGGAAACAGGCGCAGGCCCCCTCCTCTCTCCCCTCCCCCTGCTGCCTCCTCCTCTTTCAGCGCGAGGCGCGCGCGCTTCTTTTCTTTGAGTTAATCCTGTGCCGTCTAATGCGAGCTTTATTTTGTTTCCGGCAGTTTTCTTAAAATGTGGGCTTTTCTTCATGTACACGTTCACCCGATCCCGTACATGTTCACTCGAAGGGAGTTCGACTGCTGCCGTAGTATGGATCGGCATTTGTAATTTTGTTTCCGTTCCTTATGTGTTTCAAATCGCCATTGTTTATTTATATCTATATTTTTTATGGTAGGCACAGGAGAGCCAACGCCGCGACTCGAACATGGTTCCCCAGGTCCTAAGTCGGCAGCTCTTTATGTTACGCCACATCCTCTCCATTTAGGACTCAAGCAGAGTGCATTTGTTATTGAGCTGCGTTCCTCATGCACATCTCTCAGCCTACGTTGCTCTCCGCTGCCTGGCCCTTCCACTTCCATGCCCTTAAAAAAGCTAGTGTGCATTGAGCTGAGACCTCGCATCTCACAACATCAGCTCAGCAGTCGACTACTTTCGCCTGGCTGAGACGCTGCTCTCTGAGATGGGGCGGGCTAAGAAAAAGCTCTCCGTCCTGCCTAACCCGCTCAGACCTCCGTTTCTCTCAGTTTGGTCCGGTTAGTTACTTTCTGGCTTTGTGGGTTCCTGTGGCGAATGCCCACATCCACAAGTTCTCTGAAGGAGCACAGTGGCCCCAACAACCCCATGGTGTGGGAGGGTAAGGCATGTCCCGGCCCAGCCCACTGTAAAGTTGGAGAACCAGGCATGCGCCAACCCTGTAAAATATTCATGCTTGGCGTCCGTAATGGCAGCTTCATTAGTGAGGATACGAGCCGGAGGTCTGTCAACCTGTGGTGCGCAGCCAATTATTTTATGTAAAGTTGTTGCCTCAATGCACTGCGCGTTCCACTTAACTTGCATTTATACGGAACATTATTTTGCTGTGACTGCATATGTAATCAGATCCTATTCTTATGTGACTCCGCTTGTGCTGTAATCCCAACCGCCTCAGTACAGAACATGTTATGTTAAATCTTAGTGTGATCATAAAACTTGTAATTGGTTGGAGGGGTGGGTATAGAGTTTTGTTTTTGTATGGTCCATTCCTGCCTGTCCTGTCGAGTTTAAAGCACTGCTGCTCCAGACAGGGCTCCTGACATGGTGGACGTTGTTGCCTTTTACAACATAAGCTGCTGATATTAATGTTGCACACACAGCGTAGCAGGGTGCTGCATAGATGTTCTCATTTGATAGTTGCTAGGAGGCCTTATTTCTGGGGAAACCTGTATTTTTCTCTATACCTGCAGGATTGATTCCATGAGATTTGTCGAGTTTAATTGGTTGGTCTGAAGGGGTGTGCAGTGAACTGAGGTTTGGGGGCCAGATGAGTCCTGATTTGCTGCTTAATTCGAACTTAAGTAACCAACGGGATGTGCCTGTTTCATGCACTTTGGTTGGGCAAAAGCCGAGGATTTCAGTGGACCTCCAGATGGGATTCTAGCTGTCACAAATCACTAATTCCTGCAAATGCAAACATTGTCTCAGCAGCAGCTGCTCGAGTGGGTGCAGTGAAGAATCAAATCGAGGTTGCTGTGTTTGACATATTCAGATGAGTGGGTATGAAATGGTGTGCATCTTCCCGCCAACAGATGTCCTCTGTAGACAGAGTTGCTTATAGGAGGCGCACGTCGAAGGTACAGTTCTGGTATTGTTTTGCTCTTTTTGTTAGACAGCATTTTATGCCCCAGAGACCAGCTCTATATTTTATCCACCGTTGACTCCCCTGCAGGCCGTTGTTTACCTTGGCACAGCCATGTTTGTCACGAAGGTGCACAAATGTAGTAACCTCATTGCGTGCATGTTTTGGCCGTTTCTCTGCCTGTGAAATCATGTAAGAGCGGCATGCGTGTTAGGGATTTGCATAGGGGACTAGTGAGACAAACCTGAACCAGGTCAGTAATATGGTGCACAGCCTTAGAATGGTTGCCTAAAACGGGGAAGTAAATTTTATTTTTATATCAGTTTTTTCTAGGTCAGACTCTTAACCATGGTTTGTAAAGTAGATAATGTGTGTTTTTAGAGAACAAAAATGTGCTTGCACTCTTTTTTTTTTTTATTGGACTCCAAGCACCAAACAACTTTCCCAGTAGTAACAATATTCATGACAAAAACAAAAAAGACTGCCAGACAGTGCTGTACCCGTTGGCTTTACCAATTCTTGTTTTCTTTTTCCTTGCTCTCGCTTAGGGAATGGTGTCATCCCCGCATCACTTCTGTAAGCCACCAGTATTCAAAAGGGTCTCACCAAATTGAACGCTGGTTAGATGCTGGGTTTGTTGTACTATTTTTTTTTTTTTTAGATGGTCCTGTGCCAGGCTGGCATAATAACAGGCTTAACATATTCTTCTTTCATACTGTTAATTTTAGTGCCACCTTAGAAGCTCTGAGATTTTAGCTACAGGTGCCTGTTCTTGTGGGAGTCTCCTGTTTCAGTGTTTCTGCGCTAACAACTTTGTTGGTTAATGCTTTTAAAACCATTGCAATATTATTGCTAAGGATTTTTTCTTTTAACAAGCACCGTCCTTCGGTGCAGTCCCATGTATTGGGAGCATGTTTCAGCAGGCATCATATACAGCTGTGTAGAAAAGTGGTTATTTCATCAGCAGGGACGAAGACTCAGCAAAGATGGAACAAAGTTGTTACCACAAGCTGCCACTTATTTGTGTAAGTAAGGGAACAGTATGCCAAAATATTCACAGTTTTTAAGCCTTTGCCTCTGATATGCTTCTCATACACTTATTTTGTTTGAGCTTCTCATATGACATTACAACGTTGTTTTAGTAAGTGTTAAGACACTACATAAAGGATGTAGGGATTGGTTGACTGTGAGTTGTCCTTTTATACTTTTTTTTACTTGCCTACCTTTACTGGTGCAAAAAGCAGTGGTACCAGCATGCTGCACAGAAGATGGACACATTCTTTAAGGTGCAGCCCTTTTGCTGTTTCTTACACACACTCACCCCACACTATTTTCATGCACAAAACTATTCACTCTTTCTTTCACATCCAGTGTGTAGTATTTGTATAGCTCTTCAATTCTTGGCAGCACAGCACCCAGGATGAGCTCCATGGCTAAACACTTATAAGATCCAAAAGGCGAGACCTATTGGCTATGCCAATGCTTGTTTAGTATATGGTTTGGTCTCCCCCTGGAGACCACTGTGTATGTGCTTACTTACCTATTTGCAATGGAAGTATTGTGTTTATTTGTGTTTATATCCCCGGGTAGGAGATATACCAATGCATTAGTGAGTGTTGTGTAATGAATAGACATATTTTTATATATACACTCTGTGGTTCTTTTCCGTTTAACCTATACTGCATGATTAGATCTGGTAAAAACAATCTGCTTAACACTCCTTCTGGATAAGTCTGAAGGCCGCTCTCCACGGCTACCATTACTGGGCTTTCTAAGGTTGTCTAAGACCACTAAAATCACTATACTGGTTGTCTGGATTAGTGCAAGGTGCTTCACTTAAATAAGTGTGAACCATATACTAAGCCAGCCTCCTACATTGGTGTGCAGCAGTTGGGTTTTAAGCCTGCACTGTTTTACCAACTAATCTAGGTGTGGTTAGATGAAGAAACATCACTAACATTAGGCACATATAAAAATGCTTTTTGTAAAGTAGAAAGTTCTAGTGAACTTTTTGGACTGTTAGTTCAGGGTCTAGCACAACCCTTTCTACAATCCTTGGGAAGTTTAGTTTCCACTAGGGTAAGTAGGTACACCACCACACTACACCTACTTTACCGTGTCCTTAGTTGGGGAATCCAGTGGGTCCCAATCTTCTAGATACAGTAGTCTTAAGTTCCAGGAACTTAGGACCCTGACTGCATCAAGGAAGTGAAAGGCAGGTATAACCCTAACACTCAGCAATTCTTAGAGCTGCTTCTGCAGAATGACCTCCAGAAAGCTGATAGGTCAGAAGGGCAGAACAGTGTGTTGGGGGGTAGCTAAAGAATATGGGCCAGGGGTGGTTCACCCCAGTGACCCTAATTCTGAGCATGACCAGGAAGAGTCTGATGACTCCACAGTGGTGAACTCTGATCCCTGAGGGAATAGTACAGATAGTACGGAGAGAGTCCCTACAGGTAGATCCCCTTTTGCTCCTCCTGTGAGGGTGCAAATAATGCAGGGGAGGTCTAGATCCTCCTCTGTCAATTCCAATGCCTCTAATAATTTCATAGGGACCTCCATCTCTAGTCAGAGGGAGGACTCCTTTGAGAGGGACTACCACCTACTTAAGCTTTAGAGAGCCAAGCTCAGAATCCAGCAAGAGCAGCTGGCCCTTGATAAGGAAACCTTGGAAGTACAGAGGGCTCAGAAGAATTTGGGACTAGAGTCCCATGGTGGCAGCACTATTGTCCCTAATGTCAGGGAGCAATCGTTTGATTCTAGGAACCTGAGCAGGATAGTCCCTCCTTACCAGAAGGGGGTTGATAACCATACATGGATCACTGCTTTGGAGAGTGCCTGCAAAGTACAGAAGGTCTCTCAAGGCAGTGGGCAGCTATCCTGTGGCTCTCCTTTGCTAGCAAAGGCAGAGAGAAACTTCTCACTGTCAAAGAGGAAGATGCTGACAACTATACAGTTTTGAAGAGTGCCCCCATAAATGGGTTTGGTTTGACCACAGCAATACAGGGTTAAATTCAGGGACACACAGAAGACACATGTCCAAGACTGGGTTGACTTTGTAGACAATGCTCTGGAAGGCTAACTTCATTTAAGTAATGTGCATGACTATGAGGGATTGTACAATTTATTGATGAGGAAGCACAACCTTAATAACTGTCTAAATCAGCAGTTGCACCAGTACCTGGTGGACTCTGATCTGATCTCTCCCCAAGAATTGGGAAAGAAGGCAGACAAATGAGTCCGTACCAGGGTGAAGCAGAAAAACAATGGTGGTGGAGGTGACCAGAAGAAGCAAGATTCTTCTAAGGCTCAAGAGAGGGGTGGGGAGAAAGGTAAAGACAAAAAGGAGTCAGTGGTTATGTATTCTTTATTGTCAATTAGTTAAAATCGTTACAATATGCTTAATTTTCATGTATGGAATAAGAGAGAAAATAAAAGAAGGAAAGAGAGGGTAAAAATAAGGTTTTAAATTCATAGCCAACGTGCATGTTCCAGCTGGGATATCTGGTTTTGATAAAATCTATAAAATCATAAAAACAGTAGTCCAGGCTAAATCTAAAGGGCTAGTGCATAGGGATAACAACTGTCTGTGGGCCCAATTTTCTCGACCTTTGAGTGGCCCCTTTAGCCCAGTGGATTAGAATTCATTTCCATTGCAGAAGTAAAACCTTTATATTGACAGTCCCAGCATTGATTGTGAGTAAAAGCGGTTGAAACAGCGTTGGCGGGAGTTTCCCTTGTTTCGGTGCCGGATGCGTACGTTGACTTGCCTGATGTGCGCAAATTATCTTCTTGTCTTGGTCAATTGTGTTTCCTTGTATGACAGGAAATTGTGCTGGGTGGAGTCCAATGCAAAACTCTAAATTTATTGTGGGCACCGGACTGTTTCTTTGAGGTGCGAGCCGTTGGTTGTTATAGCTCTAGCTTGGTGGCCAGCTAGTTGCTGCTGGTGGCTTTAGTGGTATGTGTGAGAGCAACCCAAATTACGTCTGTGAATTTCCCTAGTCTATCCGCTGTTTGTGCTGTGTTGGCAGAGAAGCACTGATCTGAGATTTCTCTACAGTGTCTCAGGCCATGAGTCCTACAGATAGGGATTACCAAACAATGTCGCTCACTAGCCATCTTTGGGCAGCAGCACAGTAGATGAAGCTATGATTTACGTTGGTAGCTACATAGACGACAAGCGGTTGAGTTGTCCTGCCCAGCCCAGCCCAGGATGGATTGAAGTCCACGATAGGTAGTGCAAGATGTCTCATGTAAGAGATTCTCTTCCAAGTTTGAACTGTCAAAGCTTGCTCGAAGTAAGGCTGAGGTTGTCCCAGGATGTAGGAGGTGTCCAGTTTGGAGAAATTGGATTGGCGGCGTAGGCTTTCCAGATCTCTTTCAAATGAGATTTTTTTGACCTGTGCATTCACTGACTTTTTCCAGGCGGAGACCGGGATGTCCTGGTTTTGCAGGTTTTGGACTTCTATTTGAAGTATAATTGTGGCCGCTGCCAACAGGGCCTACCATGGGGAGCCAGCCACTTCAAAAATTGTTCTGATTTGAGCTTTCAGTGAGGGTGCTGGGGCATGAAAAGTGCTGATATAATATTTTATTATGTCCCCTGACTATATGAAGTCTGGACGAGCGAGTCCCAGCTCCAATCTCACTCTCTGGCCTGTCTGGGGAGCAATAGAACCTTCTTGTAAGCTGAAATATGGCACTGCATTAGGAGCCTGTTAAATGCACCGGGAAATGCTAAATGGCCATAGTTAGAAAAGGGGTCGAGTTTAGCTCTCAAGACTTTCAGGATGGGTTCTGCAGTTAGACTATGTAGCAGCTGATTTAGACATTTCAGACTGTAGATGATGTCAGACCCCTTGCTTCTTAGATGTTTTAAATGGGCCACTGGTTTTGCCCAGTCTGATAGCCTGGCACCAATATAGTTGTAACTCATGCATGTTTTAATCTGCTTATCACCTATGCGCCATTGGGCAGTTTTCTTTCGTGGGGACTTCCCAAAGATAACTATCTTGGTCTTCTCCTGGTTCACCGTAAGGTTATTCTTTTGATTGTACCTTTGGAGTGCATTGAGGGCTTTCTATAGGCCGGTCCGAGTATGATCCATTATTGCAATATCATCGGCATACTGGAGGATTTGGAGCCGCACTTTCCCCAACCGTGGTGTTAGTAGACATGCACCGTCCAGGGCTTTGCTCAGGTCTGCTGTATAAAGATTTTTAAAAAAGGGGGGGGGGAGGACACAGCCTTGTTTCAGGCCATTGTTGGTTGACACCTTTGCTGTTACAGTAGATTGGCTGGTCTTTATGCTAACCCAGGTTCCCTGATGTAGTGCTATTATTGCCTTTGGTAAACTGTTGAGTTATTCCCCAGGAATCTAGTTTTTCCCACAGTTTACCTCGATCCACCCGGTTACCAGAAGAAGCAAGATTCATCTAAGGCCCAGGAGAAGGGTGGGGAGAAAGGTAAAGACAAAAAGGAGTCTTCACAAGGTCTCCAAAAATCTTCCTCTGGGGGTGGGTCCCCAAAAGTCCTCTTCCTCTGGGAAGAGACCTTGGTGTTACCTGTGCAAGGAGAAAGGCCACAGAGCAAGAGATGACAATTGCTCTAAAGCTAACTCCAAAGAACCTACTACTACTGCCCCTAAGGCAACTGATGCCCCTAGTAGTAGTGCCCCCAAGGGATTGGTAGGGTTAACCTTGGGTTCTGAAGTGGGTTCTGTCCTAGTCAGAACTCCCACTCAGGCTGTCCTTGTCTGTGACAGTGGCATGGAACTTGCCACTTTACTTGTAAGTACCACTAACTTGGGCAAGTAAGGACAACAGCCTATGATTAATGGTCAGGAAGCTGTGGCATACAGGGGCCAGTGTCACCATGGTGACAGAGAAACTTGTGTCTCCTAACCATATCATACTTGGTCAACTTTACCAAGTGTCCAATGCAAGCAATGTCAAGACTGATCATTCCTTGGCAGTTGTAAATCTCAGCTGAGGAGGAGCAAGTAGCCCTAAAAACGTTGTGGTTTCCCCAGACCTACCTGTGGACTGTCTGTTGGGCAATGATGTAGAAAATTCAGTCTGGGAAGGGAGGCAAGATGGCGACCGCGTGGGAGCGCAGCGGGTCACTCTCCCTCTTCGACTCACCTCACCTCGCCACATGAATACGGGTATGCCGACATAAGAAACCGTCCAACGAGGAGATCATAGGAGTTGCCTGCACGGGATGCGGAAAAGGCGGCAGAGTTTTGTGCCGGCGGAGCTGCGAAGGGGTGGGTCAGTGCGCCGGGCAGTCCTGAGACTCATACGATTTGGAAGTGCAGCATTACGTTTAGCAAGTGGGCAGACCTCATCGGGGCGATCACCGGAGCGTTCTTGAGCACCAGAGTAGACGCTGTTTGGCCGTGTGCAGTGTTAATCATGGCCCCAAAAAAAATGCAAAATCACTTCGGGAGAAGGGAGATGCTTTGCCCAGCTCAGCATGGACTGCTGCATCTGCTTTGGGGGTAAGACAGGAGCCGCTCCAGGAACAAGCAGGCAACGGTGCAGGTAAGCTGACAGACTCTCGACCTGCTAAAAAACGGCCTGATAGTTTGGAAGCAGAGAAGAGGAGGAACTTGCCAGTCTGTTTATCTTTGATAGTAAGAAAACCCCCATTTTTGTCTCCCCAGAGATAGGGGATGTTTGCCCCTCTCAGGAAAGCCCACAATCAGCAATCACTGAGTTTTTTCAGGTGAAAGACGCAATTAATGAGCCGGCCGCCCAGGAGTCCTTGGATATTTAGGGTAAAGGACAAGGAAATCTCTGCCCAGGGCTGAAGACTGCAGTCTCGTGTGGGGGCATCTCAGAGCTACAGGATGAGGCCGTGGTGCTGGGACCAGTAGCTATGTCAAGTATGCAGGAGCAGTCCATGCCTATAGGGCTAGAAGGGCCGGGAGTTGGGGCAAGCAACTCTACTGGGAGACTACAGGGGAGTACCACTCATCCCACGGAACCCATGATCTTGCTCCAGCCAGGTACATCAGGAAGAGTCAGGGGAAGCCCTGAGTATAATGTAGAGCGCAGGGCCTGTGAATCGCCAGACGCTACGATGGGGACAGACAAATTATTTTCTCTGATGGATGGATCGCGCTCAGAAGTCTCTAACTCTTGCACGAGCGATGCTGGGCATAGTTACTCCTTCTCTGGCTCTAGCACTCCGGAAGCGCCAGAGACAGCCCTTAAGCATCAAAAATTCCCGAAGTTATCTAAAGGCAACGCAAATTCTCGCGAGAGTAGAGGCAAATCTTCATCAGGAGCAGGGCTAAAGTGGGATTACTCACATACCAGAATATTGGGAGAACCAGAAGCTCCCGCAAAATTGGAATCTCCATTCTCCAGTATTGGGGTATCTTTCATAGATTCACATGCTTGAATCATTCCCCGTCGTCGGAGTGGGAGTCCCACGGTACATAAAAATAGCAATATATATATATATATATATACACCATATCCTAGGTAAATTAGAACCAGGAAGTAAGGTAGCCAGAAATCAAAGGAAAAAAATCCTCCACTTTCATGACTCGTCCAAGTCATTATATATAGTCCAAAGTCCAGCCAATCAGGCGACAGCACCACCCAGAATGTTCTCCTCAGAGGCTCAGGCTCTCAGATTTTCTACCGCACGTCGTGTGAAGGGAGTCTCCCTGAGCTCTGCTCAGTTTTCTTCTCAGTTCTTTGGATTATATTCTTCTTAGGATGTCTTCTTCAAAGAAGTCTCTTTTTCGCCCTTGTGACTCTTGTGGGAAGCTCCGGCTGTTTTCAGAAGATCCCCACAAGAAGTGCATTTATTGCTTATATCCTGACCATCAGGTGAGAGACTGCAAGATCTGCAGAACTTTTCCCCAAAAGACTCTGAGGGACAGAGAGGGGCGTCTACTTCTGTGGCTACAGAAGATGAAAGACCAGGATAATCCCTTATCTGATGTGGGGAGTATTGCCTCTGTTCAGTCTACGTCCTCCAGAAAGAGGATTGCTGACACAAATTTATCTTCTCCTGGGGCTAAGGTGTCGAAGAAACAACCCTCCAGCAGTGCTGAGTTGCCTTCTACTTCAAAAAAGACTCTTCCACCTTCTAAGCCTAGATCTATAGCTTCTACGCCCCCGAGAAAGTCTAAAAGTCTCTCTCTTCTAAGCAAGTTTCTGACAAGGATTTGCCTCAGAAACGGAGTTCCTCGTCGACGGGCTCGTCGGCGACTCCTTCGTCGACGAGCTCTTACATTGCAACTACGACGTCGACGGCAACATTCTCATCGCCGAAGACACAAATGATCATGTCGTCGGCGTCTTCGCCGTCGACGCTGGTATCCGTCTCAGTCAGACCAGTTCCGTCGACGAAGGTGTTGGTATCTACCGTCGACGCTCCGACGACGAAGAGTAAAGGAGTGTCGTCGTCGACTGCCTCGTCAACGACCATCCCGTCGACGAAGGTCCCGTCGACGAAGTCCGTCCCGTCGACGAAGTCCGTCCCGTCGACGAAGTCCGTCTCGTCGACGAAGTCCATCTCGTCGACGATACTTCCGTCGACGCCTGCCCCGACGACGACTACTTCGTCGACGGTTTCCTTGTCGACGTTACCACTAGCCTCATGCACGGCTCTGCAGGTTTGGTCTTCGTCGACGCCTGCAGTAGAGATTACGCCGTCTACGTTACCTCCGTTGACAACGACGTCTTCTTTATTACAAAGACGTGCATCTTCTTTAAATGTACGTTCTCCGCTCACAATCTCTCCTCCTAAGGTTCACCTTAGACTACCTGACCAATTGCTAACCTCTGATGAAGACGATGAACAATCAGAAGAAGGTGATATGTTCCGTACCGCCAGGAGCCCTTCAGAGCTCCTCATTAAATATCAAGATGAGGATCCAGAGGATGACGTCTGTCAGGAAACGGTTCCTTTACCTCCAGATTCACTGCCTACGGCCCAAATGCCTTTGGCTCTTTTGAACAATCTACAATACATGTTAGATGATTACTATCGCCGTTTCCCTCCATCAGAATCGGCTTCTTCTATGCCGCCCACACCTGTGCCTCAAACTTCATCAGCTTTAAGGTCACCCAGGCCACATTCTCCTGTACTGTCGCAGCACTCTCAGAACGCCCACACCTCTGACGACGATAGAGAGGAAGGAGAATTAGATGACAGATCTTTACTCACGGAATGGGATGAGTATCAGATTCAAACTCCATCGCCTTTAACTCCTGCTCCTGTCGATTCTCCTCCTGCTGACGTTGGAGGTTTTCACCTTCTTATGGAGAGAGCTACAAAGCGTTTTCTACTTTCTATGGAAACAAAACAGGATGATTGCTTCCTCTATGATTTTAAGGATCAACCAAGAAGACAAATACGATCCATTCCCATTATTGACTTCATTTGGCAAGAGGGATTGAAGGTTATGAAAGCTCCGGCCTCTATTCCTGCGGTCATGCCCCGCCTTGATAAAAATACAAGGCGCCGGACAACTCGCCTGCATGCTTGATTGGTCAACCAAAGGCAGATTCAGTTATAGCACAGGCAGCGCAACGACGAGCGCGGAATCCCTCCTCTCCGCTATCCGCCCCCAGATCGGGACGGTAGACGTTTGGACGCTATTGGGAAGAAGGTGTCCACTATGGCAGCGACAACAGTTCGGGCAGCTAATTCACTGGCTATCTTAGGACGCTATGATAGACAAATGTGGTCGGACATTGCTCCCTACATTAACATGTTGCCTGAGCCTTCTAAATCAGAGGCGCTTAAAATCCTTCAGGAAGGGGAACGAATCTCAGCTGAGATTATAGATTCATCGGTGGATGTTGCCTCTACAGGTTTTCGACAAATGGCAGGTGCTGCAGTCTTGCGGAGGCAAGGCTGGTTAAGATCAACTTCATTTCGCCAGGAGGTTCAGGCTAAGATATTGGACATGCCTTTTGATGGCGAGTCTCTTTTGGGAACCATGTTGATGAGGCCCTACAGACCATTAAAAAGATACTGAGACAGCAAGTTCTCTCGGAACACTTCAGTTTCGTAAACCGCCCTTTCGGGGTGCGAGGGGCGTGGATCCTTTTCTACTAGAGGAGGATATAATCAACAGAGACAATATCAGCCCTATCAAAGTAATCAGCGCTTCTCTTCCCAGCGCCAACAACAATTCAGGCAACAATCAGCGACCTCTTACTCGCAAAATAGAAGGAAGTCTACCTTCCGAGGACGTGATACCTCTAAAAAGCGGTGACAACTGCCACCTGCTCGACCACTTACCCCTTTACAAGTTGGAGGAAGAATCTCCCGTTATTACTCAAACTGGTCGAAAATAACAACAGACAAATGGGTCTTGGACATTGTGGCCAGAGGCCACGTTCTAGAATTCGTAAAATTTCCTCCAAATTTTCCCCCCAAAGGCCCACCTTCAGCTCACCTCTCAGAGCTCTTTGCCCAAATAAATTTGATGCTGCGAAAGGGAGCCATCGAAGTAGTCCCTCGACTGCAAAGAGGAACGGGTTTCTATTCCAGATTTTTTCTCATAAAAAGAAATCGGGAGAATGGCGTCCCATTTTAGATCTTCGCTCCCTCAACAAATATCTCAAGAAATTATCATTCCGGATGCTAACTCTGCAAGAAATTCTTCCTCTCCTTACTGCGGGGATTACATGACCACCCTCGACCTCCAAGATGCTTATTTTCATGTGCCAATTCTACCCAGACACAGAAAGTTCTTGAGGTTCAGAGTGGCTGGCAGGGACTTTCAGTTCAAAGTCCTCCCTTTCGGACTACGTTCCGCACTCCGGGTCTTTACCAAGGTCTTAGCACCGGTGGCTGCACACCTTCGACTGGAGGGAATTCAGATTTTTCCCTATTTGGACGACTGCCTTATCAAGGCGAATTCCTTCAACAGCGCAAACGTCCATACTCAGAGATGTCTATCCCTGTTCCAATCTCTGGGCCTCTCCATCAATTTCGACAAATCTCACCTCCTCCCATCGCAGGAGAGAACGTTCTTGGGAGCCACCATAGACACGTTGCGAACAGAAGTCTTTGTCTCAACCGAAAGACAAATGAAACTTTGCAATCTTGCACAGCTACTGAGATCAAAAGAGTACGTTTCAGTTCGACGGTTCAAGTCGCTTCTGGGGATGCTTTCATCTTGCATTCCTCTGGTCCCCAATTGCCGTTTCAGAATGAGACCCTTGCAAGAGGAACTCAACAAACAGTGGCTGCAAGTCTCGGGATCCTTCGACGATCTCATTCGCATCACTTCACAGATAAGGGACACTCTACGATGGTGGACTTCAAAGACAAATGTAGCAGCAGGCTGCTCATTCCTCATGAAACCTCCAAGCTTCGTCATCACCACGGATGCCTCCCTAGAAGGATGGGGAGCCCATCTGCAGGGACTGACAGCAAGCGGAAGATGGGATGCTCAGCAAAAGACTTGTCATATCAACCTTTTGGAATTGCTGGCGATCTTTCTAGCCCTGAAGTCTTTTCGCACCATCATTCTCGGAGCATCAGTGTTGATTCGGACGGACAACACAACAAGTATGCATTACTTGAACAAACAAGGAGGAACAAGGTCCACACTGTTGTCTCAGCAAGCCCAGGAAATGTGGGATTGGGCGATCAAACATCAGATAACTCTGACAGCAGTCCATGTCCCGGGAGTGTCCAACGTTCTCGCGGATTCCCTCAGCCGCTTGACAACTTCCAATCACGAGTGGGAGCTCCATCAGCCAACGTTGAATCGAATTTTTCAGGAGTGGGGTCAGCCCAACCTGGACTTGTTTGCAACCAGTCTGAACCGCAAATGCCCATTCTTCGCAAGTTGGCGTCCCCACAACGAATCATGCGGAAATGCCTTTTTGATGAACTGGTCGCAGATTTATGCCTACGCTATTCCACCGATACCGTTGGTTCCCAGGGTTCTCTGGAAAATGAAGAAGGAACCTTGTCGCCTAATACTCATAGCTCCCAGGTGGCCTCGCCAGTTCTGGTTTACCGAACTACTCCTTCTCTCCGAATGCCATCCCATTCAGTTGAGACCAATACCGAACCTTCTATCCATTCAGAACAGTCAGATCTGCCATCCGGATCCTGCATCCCTGCACTTAGCAGCCTGGCGCCTGAGCACCTTGAATTCGCCCACTTAGATATTCCTTCTAACTGTAGAGAAGTTCTGGCCAATGCTAGGGCGCCTTCCACAATAAAGACATACACGCTTAAATGGAAACGATTTTGCCTGTGGTGTCAAGCCAACAACATACATCCAGTACATGCAAAGCCGGAACAAATTTTACCTTTCTTCCTGCATCTGGCAAGATCAGGCCTTTCTCATTTTACGCTTAAAGTATTCTTAGCAGCTATCTCAAGATTTAGGCAGGATGGTTCCAACTCTCTCTATTCCTCTAGGATCATTCGACAGTTCTTTAAGGGGTTGTTTCGTATGTTTCCACCTATTCGCCATCCACCTCCAACCTGGCATCTTAACGTTGTGCTCTCACAACTTATGCGACACCCCTTTGAACCTATTCATCGGACAGAATTGAAGTTTCTTTCATGGAAGGTGTCTTTACTATTAGCCCTCACATCTGCTAGGCGGGTCAGTGACATTCAAGCCTTCACTATAAAACCGCCGTACCTTCAATTCACAAGAGATTCCGTAGTGTTACGCACTAACCCCGTTTTTATGCCTAAAGTACCTTCGGATTTCCATCTCAACGAACCGGTCATTTTAAAAACTTTTTTTCCCAATCCTCAATCACCTGCGGAAAGGGCTTTACATACTCTTGATCTCAAAAGGTGTCTCAAATTCTCCAGTCCTGCAGGTTGTGGAGTCAATTAAGAAGCACCGTGCCGAGTCCTGACCAGATGGTAAAAAAGCTAGGCAGGCAACAAAAAAACTTGAAGGGGCTATAAGAAAGATTGGCAAGTCCTGTACTGTCGTGTAGTTCCTATAGTACCCATGCAGGACCTGCGCGTTAGGATAACATAAACTGTGGGCTTGGTGTTAGACTGAATCTGTGCACCCCCACCGTGTATGTTAGCCGAATTTACATTAGCTAGCTCACAGTGCCACTAGAATCTCCTCTTATCGGGGAGAGATTAGTTTCTGGCAACCTTAGATCATGACAACCCTAATTCCTCAGAATCGTGGAAACAATATACTACTTTTCGCTCAGTCACTCGTGCTTACTTATTCGGTTTGTCTCAGAGAGTTACACAGAATAAACAGTCTGGGCATTTCAATAAGTATTTATTGAACAGTTGTTATTCTAGTGTAAAATATATGTGCTGCAGTAACCAGCAGAGATATATTATCAGCAGTACGATAAAAGCAAAGGGATAGAACAGTTCTACCATATTGCAATAATCATGAATACATACATGAATATAAAAAGCATTATGAAAAGTGCGCGTACTCCTACGATGCCTAACTAGATGTACCTGAGTGTACCTAGCATATGTGTAGGTCTAAAATCCTAAGAGCCAAGAATCCTTCTAGGATTTAGTCGAACCCCCATACCTGAATAGAGAGAGTGTGGGACCCCGTCCTGGTCTCGAGTTGGACACCCCGCAAGGGCTGTGTTAGACCGCTGTCAGCTGGAGCGACTGCATGCAGGAGCCTCAGCGTCTCTGGTCAGTGTGTCAGCATGGAATTCTCAGTTCCCTCTGTCTTACCGGGGTAAGATGTGGTGTATTTATACCCTGAAGACTCTAGTTGCTTCGTATGGTTTGTATTGGCCCTTGTTAGACTTGAGGAAGACGTCAGGGGTGAACTTTGTACATACATATTATGCAGGTGGTGTATTCCTAGAGAGTCATGCATTATTGATGAGTACAGTGTGGGCCTGTGTTTGGGAGAAACCCTGCTGTATTCAAAACCACAGGCTAGATAACGTTCAGCCCTCAGAGCTCGTTGTGTACTAGCAAGGACCAATGTAGGTGAAAGATCATGCCTATGTAAGGAATCATGACTATAATAGGACATGTACAGTTATGACCGTAATAGGGCATATGCGGCTTTGACCATAATAGGGCAAATACGAATATCGCCGCATTAGGGCAAATACGAATACGTCCATTTTAGGGCATGTATGAACGGGTCTACATTAGGGCCTCTATACGGGACATAACACCCACTCCTCTTCCGAACAGGATGACAATGACCATATTTAAAATCTGGACAATTTAAAAACATTTTAAAAGCAAGTAAAAACATGGTTTTAAAATTGTTAAAAAGTTTCAATTTTTTTTCAATTCAGCTATTTCCAATTGCCACTAAAATAAATGTCTATTTTGTTTCTTTATATAAGTTGCTTCACTCAAAGCGGAAGAAGGCCATGCTTTTCTCAAGCGAAAGTGTCAATTTAGGAAATGTTCCAAATTTGCTCGTTTATTATGAAAACGAGCGGAGAAGCCAAATTCTTTCCCAGGACGCGATGAGCCAATTTGAGATTAAGTGTCCTGGCTGGGAAACACAACATTATCAGTGTGAGCTACTGCAGACGACAAATCCAACGCCTCAAAGAGAATGTCAATTGCACATAGATGGTATGTAGCACTGCCAACAGTCGGTGCTGCGGCAGCTTGTGCGGCAGTTGTTACCTGGGTGCCTGTGGAGGAGTCACCTAACCCAGCAGGAGCAAACGGCACCTGTGGATTCTCAAGGAATGCGTTCATCAGAATCGGAAGCCGCTGGGGACAACGCAGAGCGTGGGCCTTTATGGGGTCCAGCATTGTATCCGTGTCCAGAGGCGCATCTGATGGAAATGTTAGACAAAGATCCAACGTGCATTCTTCTCTGCAAAACGGGCATCGAAGAACAGGTAAGATGCAGTCTACCCAGACTGGTCGAAAGGATAGAAACCAGGAGGCATTGAGTTCTCGCAGGCAAGAAATGCCCAGAAGTTGTACCATGCGTTCACGGTATTTCCGCTCCAGGAGCATGGTCGCCATTCCCTCGGGAATTGGGCCGTCCATTGCGTAGCAGTAGTATTATAAATAGGACTCCTGCAATCAGCATCTGAAAGAGACACGTTAGTGACAGATTCCTTACCTTAGAATATCCCCAGGCGTCAGGCTGGATCCGGAAAGTTTTTGCGTAGCAGTACCCTTGCGCGTCGGTAGGCGGCGTCGTGCAGCTCCGCGTCCGTCGTCGGCGTCGTGATCGCCGGGATGACGTCGCGGGCAGTACTTAGACGCCGCCCCTGCGCGCTGACGTCAGTTCTTCTTTTCCGCGCCAGTAAGCGCAGATCCGGGAAGAGCAGTGCCCTAGTCAATTTTTGACTAACTTTTTTGTGAATTTTTTCACTGTTTCTTTTTGAGTCTTTATCGACTCCTAGGTGTCGTAGGGATGCCCGGCTTCAAGCCATGCGACGCCTGTGGTCGAATGATGTCGATCACAGACCCGCATCTGGAGTGTCTCTTCTGTCTCGGCCGAGACGACGACACGAAGTCGTGCCCTGACTGCCGGAAACTTCACCCGAAGGCTTTGCGAGAGCGGTCTCGAAAGCTACTCGAGGTCCGGCAGTCGGCTCCGCGCCGCACCAAGCCCCGGTCCCGGGAGAGGTCGAGGGGCCGGTCGCGGAGTCCCCGCCGGTTGTCGGAGTCCAAGTCTTCGCGCTCCTCGGGTAAGTCGAAGCACAAAAAGTCTAAGAAGCGTCATCGCTCTAAGACTTCGCCTTGCCGGTCTCGCGACTCGGCTGAGGCCCCAGTCGGCACCGTCCCCGCGGCCCCGGACATGCCTATGGAGCCGCCCCCGCATTACCCGTCCTTTCCGGGTTCGGGGGCGACTCCGGCCGAAATACAGGAATTCCTGTCGGCCATGGCCCGCCTCTTCGGGCCTCAAGGTCCCTCCGGTGCGCCTTCGGGCCCCGCGGGCCCTGATGGGGTTGCTCCGGCGTCGACTCCGGTCCCGGCGCCGCCTGTCCCACCAGCCTTCATCCCGGCCTCGGCTCCGGCCTCGATCCCGGCTCCGCTGGTACCGCAACCCCCATTGACGCCGGTTGACCTAACCACGCCGGCGCCGATGTCCCCGGTGCCGTTCTGATGCCGTCCGGGGCTCCGGACGGCGTCGGTCCCGGCTCTCTCCGGCTCCGGACATGGAGCCGGACCGGCGCCGCTCGACGCCGGCTCCGATGAGACCTTGGATCCCAAATGTCCCTCCTCCTCCATATTTTGAACCTGAGGAGGACCAAGAGAGCTGGGAGGGGTCTGAGGACCCTCTCACACAACAGTGTGAGTATGATCCGGACTGGGCTGAGGAACTTGGGGATGCCAGTGGTCTAGACACCTCCCCTGACACTGGCATGCTGTCTCCTCCCGTGGCTACGGAGGAGGGAGCTAATTTTGCACCGGTGTTGCGTAGAGCAGCTGGAGCCTTACATCTCCAATTGCCTACTGTGGCTGTCAGGACTAATCTCCTGACGGAAGTGCTTCAGCCGGCAGCTTCCTCTTCGGAGACTGTGCTGCCGTTTAATGATGCACTCACTGACGTTCTTTTGGGTGCCTGGTCCAAGCCCACCACAGGGGCTCCTGTGGATAGGAACGTGGCCCGACGCCATCGCCCTGCTCCGGGCGACCCCTTGTTTCTCTCCCAACATCCCACCCCGAGAGCTTGGTTGTCCAAGCCTCTGCCTCCCAAACCGCCTTCCCTACCGCCCCTCCGGATAGGGAATCCAAACGCCTGGACCAATTTGGGAAGAAGACTTTTTCTTCCTCCAGTGCTGGTTTGCGGTCCGTCAACACCGCTTGCCTTTTGGGCCGATATACCCACTCCCTGGGGGATTCGGTGGCGGCTGTTTTGCCGCAGTGTTTTGAGGAGGTCCAGACACTGCTTACCCGCGCCCTTGCGGAAGGGCGAGATGCGGCTAAATACACCATACGTTGTGGCCTTGATACTGCCGACTCGCTGGGCAGATCGCTTGCAACGACGGTGGCGCTACGTCGCCACGCCTGGCTGAGAACAACTGGTTTCTCGGGTGATGTCCAGAATACACTCATGGACATGCCCTTTGATGGAGTCGGTCTTTTTGGTTCAAAGGCAGACCATGCGCTGGAGCGTTTTAAGGACTCACGGGCTACTGCCAAGTCCCTGGGCCTTTCTGTTGTACGCCCTCCGCTAACCTCTGCTTTTCGCCCTTTCGTGGCCATGGAAGGGGCGCCCAGTCACGTCAGCTGCCCAGCCACCGGCCCGCGCAGCAAGCGTCTTCGCGTGGCCGAGGACGTGGATACCGCCGTGGCGGTTCGGGCAACCAGCGTGCGGGTCAGGCCACTACCTCCAACCCGTCCGCGGCCTCCAAGCCCTCCTAGTCCTTCCTTTCAGGTGCACAGCACGCCAGTAGAGGGCAGGGTCCGCCATCACCTTCACCACTGGCGTCCCATCACCTCGGACAGGTGGGTCTTGGACATTGTCCGAAGGGGCTACTCCCTCCCCTTCGAGACCACCCCCCCAGCCATGCCACCTCAATTCCACCGCATGTCAGGGGATCACTTGGTGCTTCTGCAGAAGGAAGTTACGGCCCTCTTGGCCAAGAGGGCCATCGTTAATGTTCCGACCCCAGAAGTAGGACGTGGTTGCTACTCCCACTACTTTCTGGTGCCCAAAAAGGACAAGGAGGACATGCGTCCTATCTTGGACCTCCGGAACGTCAATCGCTTCCTCCGGAAGGAGAAGTTCAAAATGCTCACCCTAGCTCAGGTCTTGACTGCCCTCGACCCTGGAGACTGGTTGGTAGCGTTGGACTTGCAGGACGCTTATTTTCACATCCCCGTCCTGCCGGCCCACCGGCGTTACCTGCGGTTCACGGTAGGCCTCGAGCATTTTCAGTTCACTGTGCTCCCCTTTGGCCTTACAAGTGCCCCTCGGGTGTTCACGAAAGTGATGGCGGTGGTCGCAGCTCATCTGCGCCCGGCAGGGGTTCCAGTCTTCCCCTACCTCGACGACTGACTGCTGAAGGCGGGCTCGTCCCAGGCAGTCGTCTCCCACCTCCAGACTACGGCCGTACTCCTGCACTCGCTGGGGTTCTCCATCAATGTGCCGAAGTCGCATCTGATTCCTTCTCCACAGCTCCTTTTCATCGGAGCAGTTCTGGACACGACGCAGTTTCGGGCCTCTCTCCCGAACGGCGAGTCCGGGATATTCAGGCTATGATTCCGATCTTTCAGCCTTTATCCTGGGTTTTGGTACGGATGACCCTGAGGCTGCTGGACCTCATGGCCTCCTGCATCCTGCTGGTCAATCATGCCAGATGGCATATGCGGGCTCTGCAGTGGGACCTGAAGTTCCAGTGGGCACAGCACCAGGGCAACCTGTCCGATCACGTCCAGATCTCGGAGGGGACTGCAGAACAGTTGCAGTGGTGGCTCTCGAACCGGCAATGGGTCATGGGCAGATCCCTCTCCCTTCCCCAGCCAGAGCACACAGTTGTGACGGACGCGTCCCTTCTGGGATGGGGCGGTCACATGGGAGAGGCGGAGATCAGAGGCCTCTGGTCTCCGGCGGAGTCCCAGCTCCATATCAACCTTCTGGAGCTCCGAGCGATCCGACTTGCACTCAAGGCATTCCTTCCCTCTGTCAAAGGGAAGGTAGTGCAGGTGTTCACAGACAACACCACCGCCATGTGGTACTGCAACAAACAAGGCGGGGTGGGGTCGTGGACCCTCTGTCAGGAGGCTCTGCGCCTCTGGACATGGCTGGAACAATTGGACATGTTCCTGATGGTTCAACACCTGGCAGGTTCCCTGAACGCCAGGGCGGACGAACTCAGCCGCAGGTGCATGATGGATCACGAATGGCGTCTTCACTCGGAAGTGGCGCAAGGAGTCTTTCTACAGTGGGGAGAGCCTTGGTTAGATCTATTCGCCACCGAAGAGAACGCGCAATGTCATCAGTTCTGCGCGTTGGAATTTCCAAGGCGGCACTCGCTCGGCGACGCTTTTCGTCGCGAGTGGAGTTGCGGTCTGTTGTACGCCTTTCCGCCTATACCACTTCTACCCAGAGTGTTGAAGAACATTCGGCACGACCGGGCCCAAGTCATCCTTGTGGCTCCGGACTGGGCTCGAAGAGTTTGGTATCCCGAGCTACTCAGTATGAGCGTAGATCCCCCAATCCGTCTGCCTCTTCGGGAGGATCTTTTGTCGCAGCAGCAGGGGACGGTCCTCCACCCGAACCTGTCCAACCTCCACCTGCTTGCGTGGAGATTGAGCGGCGGCAGTTGATTCCTTTCGACTTGCCTCCCGAAGTTTGTGATGTGATTCTGGCAGCCAGGCGTCCCTCCACTAAGGTGGTATACGCCTGCAGGTGGAACAAGTTTGTGGCATGGTGCACAGCAAAGGCTGTGAATCCCCTTTCTGCCCCTCTTTCTGAGGTTCTTCTGTTCCTTCTTTCCCTGGCCCAACAGGGTTCTGCCCTGGGTACCATCAAGGGCTATCTTTGTGCCATCTCGGCCTTCCTCAGGCTTCCTGATCAGCCCTCCCTTTTCAAGTCCCCTGTTGTTAACAGGTTTCTAAAAGGCATTACACACCTCTTCCCTCCTGTTCCGTTTGTAATGCCTCAGTGGGACTTGAACTTGGTTCTTACCTTTCTTATGTGCGCTCCCTTTGAGCCTCTACATAACTGTCCTCTTCGTCTTCTGACTCTGAAGACAGCCTTTCTGGTGGCCATCACCTCCGCTCGGCGGGTGAGTGAGCTCCAGGCTCTATCATGTAAACCTCCCTTTTTTTCTGTCCATCCATACAAGGTTGTTCTTAGGACGCGTCCGTCCTTCTTGCCAAAGGTGTTTACTGCCTTCCACATTGGGCAGACCATCACTTTGCCCACCTTCTTTCCGCCTCCGCATCCTTCCAGAGAGGAAGAGAGGCTCCACCGTCTGGACCCAAAACGTGCGCTTTCCTTTTATATCGACCGCACACAACACTTCCGGGTGGATGACCAGCTCTTTGTTGGCTACGTGGGCGCCAATAAAGGTCGGGCGGTGCACAAGAGAACCATCTCCCGCTGGGTAACCTTGTGTATCAAAGCCTGCTATTCTTTGGCTAAGAAGGAGCCTCCTGTTGGGCTGCGTGCCCATGCCACCAGGGCAACGGCTGCTCCCACGGCCTTAGGCCGCGGTGTTCCGCTGCAGGATATCTGTCAGGCAGCTACGTGGGCCTCGCTGCACACGTTTACCAAGCATTACTGCCTTGACAGTCAGGTCCGGAGGGACGGCTTCTTTGGCCGTTCTGTCCTCCGGGACTTCCTTGTCTGATCTTTGTTCGCAGACCCACCACCGGGGTTGGTATTGCTGGGGTATCTATTCTAAGGTAAGGAATCTGTCACTAACGTGTCTCTTTCAGATGCACAAGTTACTAACTTGTGTAACGATATATCTGTAAGAGACAGTAGTTAGTGACAGATTCCTACCGCCCACCCATCCTCCCCGTTCTGCGAACTGATTTCTAGGGTTAAGGACATCCCTTTCAGGGCCCTAGTATTTTTCAGACACCTATGTCAGCTTCTTGCATGGCTCTACGTTCCTGGCGCGGAAAGTCGTGTACAGAACTGGCGTCAGCGCGCAGGGGCGGCGTCTAAGTACTGCCCGCGACGTCATCCCGGCGATCACGACGCCGACGACGGACGCGGAGCCGCACGACGCCGCCTACCGACGCCGCAAGGGTACTGCTACGCAAAAACTTTCCGGTTCCAGCCTGACGCCTGGGGATATTCTAAGGTAAGGAATCTGTCACTAACTACTGTCTCTTACAGATATATCGTTACACAAGTTAGTAACTTGTGCAATAGGATAAGCGGGAGTCCTCCAAATACGCTTCCCAATACGGAGTGTATAAAATTTGGGATTACTCCGAGGACTGTCTGAAAGATGCTTAAAAGTCCTGACCCTATGGTCTTAAATAGGTGTACAATAACGCTCGTAGCAGACATATTGAAGATACAACCCACCATTTCTGCGAAATGAATGTGGCAGTTTGTACGTATCAGCGCCTGTATCTCACTCGAGGTCCTTGCAACTTGAAGTTCATAGGTTTCTTGAGCGGAGGTTAAGGGCAAGTGTTGCTGTAAAAGCATGGCTTGCAATCTGCTCAGAGTATCAAATTGTTATGTTATGTTATGTTAAAAATGATTTATAAAGCGCTCGTACACCGGTTGGTTTCATGGCGCTGAGTACTAGGGGGTGCCGACCCAGAAGCAGTTCATTCGTATGCTTGGATGTATAGCCAGGTTTTGAGAGATTTTCTGAATCTCAGTAGGTCAATACTTGACCTGATTTCCAGGGGATGGAGTTCCACAGACGGGGGCCAGAGTTGCAAACCTTCATCCTCCTTGGCGATTCAGCTTGAAGGTAGGGACAGTCAAAAGTTGGAGCTGGGCCGAGCGGAGGTTTCGTGAAGGAGTATAGCGAGAAATGAGGCTATCTATGAATTTAGGGCTCCGGCCGTTCAGGGATTTAAACACTGTCTTGTGGATTGTTACCTGCCTTGTTATGTTGGCCTAGGCCTGGCTGCCATGCTGCTTTTCTTTGCGCACGTTACACTGAGCCGGGCCTTCCTCGCCCTTTGCTCGTGCCAAGTTCTTTTGCACTGTCTGCATTTTCTGTTGTTCACCTTTTTGGGCTCAGTCTGCACAAACATGTACAAGGTCGCATAACAATGTATTCTGGTTCTTCCTGATATGGCCAGTCTCGCGCACCCAGACATAACATTATGTGCAATTGCCATGAAGAATTTGGTATGCTTTTTATACTGTGGTTTACTAGCGCTTCACACACTTGGAGAAATCCCTTTCAGTGAGAAGAGCTATGATGTCCTGCTGATGTAATTCTGCATCTAGAGACTGAGGTATGGGGGTTCGCTAGTCAAAGCCCAGAGGTCTTCTATTACTATAATAAACTATCTTACTGCAAGGGGAGGGTGGTAATGTTATTTATACGTTTATCCACTGAGCTCTGAGATGCTTTCCCCGTTTGTATTCTATGGAATTGTAACCATGCTGCTTATATTAGTAATATGCATTATGCTATTAGTACTGACACGTGTACTGTACATTAGAGCACGTAAGTTGGAATAAACATTTTAACCTATCCAGTGTCTCTTCCTACGCACCTTGTGAACAAGTACGAGTGAGTGACGAAAGAGTGTTCTTGCTTCTGCGAGTCCTGAGATAAAGATACCGTGTTCTGGGTTGTCCAAACATTAGTACTTGGGTGCTAATGGGATGCTAAGCTAGTTGGGTTGGGGTTTTTGGGTGCTACGGTATATGGTGGCAGACCACTGTATTCCGGGGTCCCATTTTCCTGTGCATAGCTCTGTGTATGTGCAGAAACCTTATGACATGGCGCGACCACCGTGGGGCAGCTTATCTGCGAGGCGCTTGAGTAGTACTTGTGCTTGTCCACAAACCCCTCGCGTACGCTTCCGGAGGCGTATGTGATGGTGATACCTCCTATATTGAATGTTTTATAGGTTCTTTCAAGCTTGAAGTTATTAAAAAGGTTAGTTAACAGACCCATTTTTGTGCTCCCTGTTAGGTTGTCGAATATAATTGTTTAGTCATGGCTGGTGTGGCGATAGCTGCACATAGTCGAGAGCACTCCGAGACCACTTAGCTGTGTATGGAGTGCCCGATACAGGGGTCGAGTTGGTCTTTGTGGTTCAAGCCGATCCGGCTTATCACTTTGAAGTGTTTTACACTTGGATCACTTTTGAAGCGGTGGATGCAGGTGATAAGCTGTTTCATGAATATAAACCCACCGCTATTCCTGCTGCCTATCGACCCTATACCACTCTTGAAGTACCTCTCACGGCTTGGCAGCACCGTGTTTGGTTTAATGGCGCCCTACCACAACCAACTACCGCAGTTCGTTTAGGCCCCTTGTCAATTCAGGGGCCACTTGGCCTGTATTGGCCGGGTATACCCCGCATCCAAATTATCTGGCATTACCGCTTGCGGAACTGCGCACTATGCATACCGAGGTGGTGCGAGTGCATCGAGCCTTGGTGACATACGTTACAGGTAGCCTCCATGGAGCTGCTCCTGTAGTCGCAGGCCAACCAGCTATTGCAGCTGGAGTGACTATAAGTCCTGTCATGGTAAATTCTGTGATGGGCAAACGTCCACAAAATAAGGACGACTATCCTTACTGGCTTGCAGAAAAGTTCGATCAGATAGAAGCAGTGTTTCCCCATACATCCCCAGTAGATAAACACCGCATCCTCACGATAAGTTTGCCAAAAGACATAATCCCGATTTGACATCATGTGAAAACTGGGGTAAGGTATTCGCAGCAGTTTATTCAAAATGTTTTGGAACTCCTTCCATGACGGTTCTACCCTCTGTAATTAAAAAAGTACAGGATGAACATGGCCCTGAAGCGGCTGTGGAATTAGGGATGAGACTAGTGGGAGTGTTTGATGTAGTAGCTGAGCTGATCCTTGGAAATGTCAAGGGCGATGCTATGAACTTTCAAGTAGCGAATGCTTTGGCTTTGGTCCCAGAGTTGGACAGGCCTCGCGAATTACCGAAAATAATAGCCCGGGCTTATAAAACAATTGGAAGAAATAGCCTAGGCAACAAGCCTTTTGTAAAAATGCAAACTCAATCGCAAACACAAGTTATACAAACAAAAAGTGCATCTGAGAAAGATGATAAACCGGTCTTCACTAAAAAGAGTTGGAGACAGAAAAAGCAGGGTAAGCAACAAAAGAAGCCGGGGTCGAGAGGCGCTTCCCCAGTTTCGGTTTCTTCTGAACGTACTTATGATTTACGTGATAGGTCAAGGATTAAATCACCAGAAAGGTTTCAGAGCTCTGATACGCGTTCTCCTCGTTCTTCACAGGCCCAGACGTCGTCACAGGCTGGTGGAGGAGGACGGCAAGATAGAGGAAGGGGCCGAGAGGCTCCCCAGGAGCGAGACCAACCTCGACAACAAGTCAGAGGTAAAGCAGAAGACTTTCATCTTCCTCGACCGCAATTTCAGAAGAAAAAGGTTGCCGCTGTTACAGCGAAATATGCCTCAGACCGTGAGAACGAGACTCCAGAATTGGACGTGGGCAGTGACCCTCCTAGACAGCGCCGCGGAAGTTACCATAGTGCGGGAGGCGCTACGTCCTCATATGGAGGCGACAGCAACTGAAACATTCGTTACTGTAGAGACAGCTGACACGAGAGTGGCACCCCTGACAGACTATATAATATAGTTATACAAATCGAAGGTGACATACCGCGTGAAATAAAAGGGATTTTTGGGAAAATCTAACCTCTTCATATGACATTTTGTTAGCAGAGGTGGATTGGCCACCCCCATTCGTTTTAGCTGCACATAAAGGAGAGGAGGTAATCCTTCCAAGCTTTTCAAGGCATGTCCCAAAAGACAAAGCTGAAGCACTTGCAGCTGAGTGGGCTGTGTACCTGGCACCAGCGTTATACCGCAACCATGTGGGATGGGATGAAGAGTCACCTCCCCATGCAATACCTTTGCGGTCACTACCGCAGCCACAACCCCAATATCCCATCAAACGGCAGGCAAAAGGCCCCGTCTCCGAAATTCTGACACAGTTGGAATATCAGGGAGTAATTGAACCATGCGTATCACCTATGAACAATCCCCTTTTCGTGGTTTCTAAACCCGATGGATCGTACCGCTTAGTTTTGGATTACCGGCATTTAAATACTCATTGTCGGAACTTTGCGGTGCAAAATACACACAGTTCTGCGCTTGTAGACAGTCTTGTTCGTAAAATATACAAAACGACACTTGACCTTTCAAACGGTTTCTACACGCACAACCTAGCCCCGGAGAGTGGTCAATGGACCGCATTCACATCCGGTGGTAAATTATTCCAGTTCCGGCGATTACCCATGGGCTATAAAAATAGTCCGGGTATATTCGCCGCCCGTGTTGTTTCTTTGCTAAATGACATTGATCAAGACGCATGTTCGTACGTTGATGACATCTATCTGACAGACGACGAGTTATATCAGCATCTGTCCCGTGTGGACCGCATTATTCTTGAATTTGCGGAGCAGGGTTACAAATTTAACTTTGCTAAGTCACACATTGCTGAATTTACCGTTCTGTTCTTGGGCTATGAGCTCAATAACGAAGGTAAGGGCTTAGCCCCCATTTCTTGGAAAAATGTGCACATTTGTGCCCCCAAATACTCTGAAGAAGCTTCAGTCTTTGCTGGGTTTCCTGAACTTCGGGCGTACTTACATTCCCGAATATGCCCAGCGTATCAAGCCTTTGTATGCTTTGATACAACCTACTTATTCAAGGTCTTGCTGGCTGCCTGAGCATACCTCAATTCTGCAGTCTTTGCAGACAGACCTTTTGGAGTCTAAATATCTTTTGACTCGTGATAACCACACAAACCTGGTGATTAGAATAATTCCGGGGCGGTGGGATTCACCTATTTAACCTTTAATGAAGGTGATACAGTACCTATCGCATACAAGTCACATCTGTACACTTCCGCTGAATTGCGCTTTACATCTGTTGAAAAAGTTCTGACTGCGGTGCAAATGGCGATTCTAAAAGAACGCGCACTGGCACAGGGTAAGCGGATTCTGGTGGTAACACCCTGTCCTGCCCTGGAGGCAGTAACAAAGGCAAGTGTACCGAACTCAAAAGCAATGCATCCCCGTTGGATACAATGGGCTACATCTTTGACGTCTTCGGACGTCACTTTTGTTTTTGATTCTTCTCTTCAGACTCAGGAGTTTTTGCAGTATGAATTCGTTCATCCTCCTCCTTTGTTTTTACTACCGCTTGAGGATTACAAATGTGTGATCTACACCGATGGTTCGGCGCAACCGGCCACTGGGTCCAAGCACGCTTATTCAGCTGCATGTGCTATTGTTGCGGGTTCCTTTGTGAATGGAACGTTCAAATCCTCTGTAGTGCACACTCGCACACTTGGAGATAGTACCGCACAATTGGCCGAGCTGCATGCATTGCTACTTGCACTTGAGTTCGCTTCACAGGATGAGACCACTCTTATTGTATGTGATTCTTTTTACTGTGTACAATCTTACAATGACAATCTGTTTTTCTGGTCGAAAACGACTACAAGGACGCAAAAGGGAGCACAATTAAGCATAAAATGCTTTGGGTTCGAGTGGCAGAATTGCAACAACGTCTGCCCCTCACACAGGTGGTTCACACCTTAGGCCATCAGCGGGTGGGCGCACACGCTATTGGTAACGATCTGGCAGATGAAGCTGCCCGTTCAGCAGTAGTCACGTGTTCAGTAGCAGCGGTTACCAGGTCCATGTCTAAAATAGACCCTGTTATTTTAGCAGCTATTGCTGCAACCAAGGAAGGTGATAATTACCCTACAGGTTTCCCTTCCAAGTATTCTTACAAATTAAGTCCCGATCAGGTTCCTTATGTAACTATACCTGACGTTGGAGATCGGCTGATCCCCAACGCGGACCGCAGGAGTGCCTTGATATTAGCTGCACACGAAGGCATGGCTTCGGCACATGCAGGTGTGTCAGCTACGGTTTCCATCTTGCAGCAGCGTTATTGGTGGCGTGGGTTATATAAAGACACCCGTGCTTTTGTGCTTTCTTGCGACGTTTGTCAACAGATTAAGCCTTCCACGGTAACACGTCCACCACAAACACCGCTCTGCATTGCTAACAGACCCTTTGGGTGTGTTTACTTGGATCACTGCGGTCCATTCTCATCAGACACTGCTTATAAATACATCTTAGTGGCAGTGGACTCGTGCACACGGTTTCTCTGGGTCTGGCCACAACGGAGTGCTGACGCCCGAAATGTAATCAGGGATTTGCGTGTCTTTGTGGGAATTTTCGCATGCGGCACCTTCCATTCGGACCAAGGTCCAGCGTTTGCCTCTAGGGCTTACAAGGATGCAATGGCTTCGCTTGGGGTGCGGGTGAAATTTTCGTCTCCGTATAGGCCTGAGGGCAACTCTATCGTTGAACGAATGAACCGTGACTTAAAGCAATCCTTAACAGCTAGGGTTTTAGGTACTGGCAGGAACTGGCTGGCCCATTTGTATACCGTTCAGCGTGCACTTAATAATCTCCCTAGAAGACCTCTGGGTGGGCGGACCCCATACGAAATGCTCTTTGGCATAAGAATGTTTGTGCCTGACCTTGAGGGTCCAGACATCGCGGCGCAATCCGCCAAGTTTGATGTAGATAACCATTCTGCTATGTTACAGGACTTACAAGAAGCCCGAGACAAACTTGCAACTACACATTTACCTTCAGCCACAGACCCTGCGTTGCAGATTCCGGTAGCCGGCTGGCTTCCGAAAATTGGAGAACTGGTTCGAGAGAAGGTTGAAAACAAAAAGGAATTTGGCCCCTCTTTTCGTGCACCGGTTCCAGTTCTGGGCTTGAAGGGAACACGTACAGTCATTTTACCACCGCTTCCTGGTCGCAAGGAGAACAGATTCATCTCAGTGGAAAATGTCAAGCTACAGCGCCTGGCCGATCCTGAATAGTGTCACACCAGCGGTCTCTTGTCCTGCCATTTATCGGACATATGTTCGTGGCCCATCTACACGAACGGTCGCTGATGCTGTAATTGAGATGGTCGATTTGCCTGAATCCTCTATTTTGCCTGAAACTATAATTGATCCCCAACTCTCCACCAACATCGACGAGGACGAGTATACTTATCCTGCATCTGAATCGGTGGCACATCAACCAACAACGCCACTTGGCCCGACTCGTTATTCTTTTGATTCGGATTCCACCTCTTCAAAAGTCCCATCCAAGTTCAGTATTTTTGTATCCTGGTTTAGAGACAATTTTTTGATTCCACCCTGGACATACCTCTGGTTGGTACTTTTCTTGATATTTTTGTTCATGTCCATTGGCTTTGTCACAGTGTTTTTTCTACTAATTAATGGTCACTATTTACCTGAACGCTCTGCTGTAGACTCTGTTTCTGGAACTTTGGCTCCTCATTCCTCGTCTCACATCATGAAGCGTGACCACACATTTGTGAACATTTCAGCCTTCCCAGTTGCTGATGGCATCGTATGGGATGCAGTGAACTATCAAATCCATGGTCCGACGGAAATTATTAATGTACCTAATGTCCTTCGTGTTTCAATGGGTGATGTAGTACAAAATAATATTCATTCTGATGATTGGGATGTGCATGCCGTTGAAGCATTGTTTGCCGATTTAAAATATTATGCATCTTTTAATGCTGAAGATCTATATATGAATTCTGCTAATTATGCCGATTTGTATTGTTACCAACATTGGGGTAATCATTTTCTTCATAAGCCCAGTGCCCTGCGAAGTTCTGTTAACTTCACCCAATGGGAACATTGTCCAAACCCCTTGCCAGGTAGCTCTCAAACTCTTCGGAATAAGTTTAATTATTTTACTGATTTTAATCGGTCGAACCCTGCATCCTATTATTTTAGACTTAATAACACATCAACTCAGAAAATTATGTTGACACACACCAAATTGCTTTATTCAGGTTCCTTTCTGAGTGCCCTAGCTGTGGGTGGTTATGAGTACTGGGATAATACAGTGGATTTAAAATCTATTTGGGGCTCCAAGCCATGGCAGGTACAGGGAACCGAGGCGTTGCATCGTGCTTGCCTCATCCCTACCCAAATTATGTTCCTAAATGCTTCCATCTATCAGACTACATGTTGGGGCTTAGCAACCACTAAACAATTGAATACGCCATCAATACCATCCCTGTCGAGTTTTCCAAATGAAAGCTCACGATTCAATATGTCCCTCGTGTCCCTGCAGGCAATGTTACAAAATAATTCGTTTAATGTTTCTGAGCTGGTTCAGTCACCCTGGTTAGTATGGCCTATATCATCTAATGCATGTCAAATGCGTTTTCATGATACTGGTGCTAGCTACACACAGAATAGGCCTGATCCGAGGTTTACTGATGCCCGTACTGTCACTACATACTCTGTTGGTAAATTATGCAAACAATGGCTGCAACATTCGTCCCTTGATTCTGTTAAACAACATTTGTCCCTCCTTACAGGCAATATTGATCTGTCCGACTTTGTTTTGGGACCTCGTGGTCCCCGACCTAAGAGATTCATTTATGAAACGTATAATGAACTCTGGAAGCTATCACAAATGGAAGCTGCTTCCCGTCTTCGGGAAATAGATCAAGCAAATATGGAAAAGGTGCTTGCTGTTGTTGACAATAGTATTAATACCCTGTCTTCTCGCATTTACACTTTAGAGAATATTGTGTCCTCTGTTGTTGATATTGTACAAGATGATGTTTCTGTGCTATATCATGGTCAGAATCAATTGCGCTCAGTTATGCAGTTTGCATGGACTTTGCAAACACTTAAGTTAGGTAAAGTGCCGTGGCATTTCTTGAACACCTCTGCCTTATTTCTACCTTTTAACTTAACTGATAAACAGCAATTTATGTCCATGAAAGATGCAACGTACACTCTATTACATATCGAAAAGGTGGAACCTTTGCCGTTCTCTGTTGCAGAACTCGATTCTGCTGTATGGCTAGTTCATGGGGTTATCGTTTTACCTTTTTCCTTGTTTGAATTTGACTCGTGCATGAAACATTATCCTGTGGGCCGTTACCGGCCATTGGGCAGTGCTTTCCTGCATGAACTCTGGTCCTTGCCTTTCATGTATAAATGCCTTCGGGACGGCAAGGAAGTCTTTCTCACGGGGGAGTACTGCGACTCGACTATAGGTCATTCGCTTATTTGTAAACACATTAAATTGCATGGCTCATGTAGCGTTTCCTCTCCTAATCTTGCTTGTGTGCTGAAAGGTATTCCTGCTCCTGTTATGTCTCCTACTTTCACTCTCCTTTCCAATGGTAGTTATTTACTTTTAAATAACGAAAACTGTTGTGGCCTGCAGGCTGGCATTCCTTACATTGTAACAGTTTCGCACAGGGTTGTCTGCTGCAAAAATGTGCTTTCTCCTCCCCCTCATGGCAAGGTTGATATCTCTATTTGGCCTTCCATCCCTACCATGGAAGCAGATTTCAATAGACTGAGCAGAATAAAGGCACTATTATTAAACGAGGAAGTTATGCTCACGTCCGCCCGGGAGACATTCATTCTCCAGGTGGCAAGTACCCACAGTGAAATACAGGCCCTTTTAAACACTAATCTCCCCCAACATTTTGGGGAGTTAATACATCGTATTTTTAACGCATCTAACACTGAAGGCCTAGTACACTTTTTTAAGGTCGTTGGGTCGGGCTTGGTGTCCTCCTTCCAAACTATTTTTGGTGTCATCCCGGCTTTCATACATTCTATATTTTCCAGTGTCTTTGGCGGTTTCCCATTGATCCTCGCTTTAGCGGCTGGTGTCGTGCTCTTAATTTGCTTTCTGCGCAATGGCTGCTCCCGATGGGACCTGCTCGATCCAGAACGCCTCCATCTGCTCCGTGAGCGCCTTTTGGCCGGTTTTGGTGTCTTGCCATTGGCGACACTGAGTGTGTCATATACTCTTTCATTTCGCTTTGCGTATTTCACTTGCGTGCAACCTGTGATGACTTGTGTCCGCTGTCCTTTCACCTGGACTCTGGATTATTGCCTCTCCAATTCGTCATTGTCTGTTCCGGATTTTGTTCAGTTGATGGGTCCCTTAGAGGCCCATGAGCAGGACTGTTCCGTTGCTGGCTGTATGGCGCGTGCGGCTGCACTGGGGATTTTGGCGCAATGGGATATCTGGGCGGCTGCCCAGGATCTCCTACAACGAAGCTGTTTCGATTATCACGCAAGCTGTCCCGCATTGCTTCTGGATGCTCCCTTTGCTGAGGAGCATTCCTGCTCTTTGAACTCATGGATTGGATGGCATCTATGTTTTTGACGATTCCAATGATGAACTCTTGGAGGGTATGGCTTTTTTCTGCACTTTCACTTTCATGGATTGACCTGCCCTTCGCCGTTTGGGCGCTCCTTGTGCTCCGACGTCTATTTTTCTCCTCTGATGGGCCTCTGTCCTGGCCGCCGGACTGTCCAGGGGAGGGTGTCTTGTGGATTGTTACCTGCCTTGTTATGTTGGCCTAGGCCTGGCTGCCATGCTGCTTTTCTTTGCGCACGTTACACTGAGCCGGGCCTTCCTCGCCCTCTGCTCGTGCCAAGTTCTTTTGCACTGTCTGCATTTTCTGTTGTTCACCTTTTTGGGCTCAGTCTGCACAAACATGTACAAGGTCGCATAACAATGTATTCTGGTTCTTCCTGATATGGCCAGTCTCGCGCACCCAGACATAACATTATGTGCAATTGCCTTGAAGAATTTGGTATGCTTTTTATACTGTGGTTTACTAGCGCTTCACACACTTGGAGAAATCCCTTTCAGTGAGAAGAGCTATGATGTCCTGCTGATGTAATTCTGCATCTAGAGACTGAGGTATGGGGGTTCGCTAGTCAAAGCCCAGAGGTCTTCTATTACTATAATAAACTATCTTACTGCAAGGGGAGGGTGGTAATGTTATTTATACGTTTATCCACTGAGCTCTGAGATGCTTTCCCCGTTTGTATACTATGGAATTGTAACCATGCTGCTTATATTAGTAATATGCATTATGCTATTAGTACTGACACGTGTACTGTACATTAGAGCACGTAAGTTGGAATAAACATTTTAACCTATCCAGTGTCTCTTCCTACGCACCTTGTGAACAAGTACGAGTGAGTGACGAAAGAGTGTTCTTGCTTCTGCGAGTCCTGAGATAAAGATACCGTGTTCTGGGTTGTCCAAACATTAGTACTTGGGTGCTAATGGGATGCTAAGCTAGTTGGGTTGGGGTTTTTGGGTGCTACGGTATATGGTGGCAGACCACTGTATTCCGGGGTCCCATTTTCCTGTGCATAGCTCTGTGTATGTGCAGAAACCTTATGACAACACCAGGCAGCCAACTTTGAATGCGCAGCGTTGGGAAATAGGGAGCCAGTGTAGCTTCCTAATAAGGGAGGAAGCGTGTTGCCACCTGGGCTGTTGGTACAGAACCAAGCGGCTAGATTGATATACAATCTGTAGCCGTTTTGTAAGGCCAAGTTGGTAGACCAAGGTATATTGCGTTGGCGTTGTGTAGACGTGATAGGACCATGGCTATCAGGACCTGTACCAGAGCTGCTTGGGTCAGTAGCCTGCTTATCTTTCAAATTTTTCGCAACTGAAGGAAACAGGTGGAAATCACTGAGCCTACATGAGATTTTAGGGAGAGGTCGTTGCCTATGGTAACCCCTAAGCTTTTCACTGAGGGGGAGGGGACAGGGGGGGGACCTAATTCGTTTGGCCAGTAATGTGGGCCCCACTGATTGTTGCCACCACCTGTCAGAACCAGTTCGGTTTTGCCTGGGTTTAGTTTTAAGTGATTGTGGTCCATCCAGTGACGAATGAATTTCATGGTGTACTGAAAGTCAGATATTGACTGGGGGGAGTTATCAATTGTGAACATTAGTTGGAGGTCGTCGGCATAGTTGAAAGTGACCACTCTTCTTTCCTTCAAGGATCTGATCAGTGGGAGAAGGTAGAGGTTGAACAGGTGCGGGGAGAGCGAGGAGCCCTGTGGGACCCCGCATGTGGTTTTGAGTTTGGGGGCTGCGAACTGGCCAATACGGACTGGCCAGGCCCTGGTCGCCTGCCTCACTGACACGGTCTGCCAATATATCATGCTCGACCGTGTCAAATGCGGCCGAGAGATCTAACAGCACCAGGGCCTGGGGAGTGCCTCTGTCAGCCTTTTCTCGTAGGGAGTCCAGTACCGCCAGTATCACTGTTTCCGTGGAGTGGGCTGAACGAAAACCCGCTTGGCGTGGGTCGAGGAACTCAGTCTGTTCCATGAAATTGGACAGGCATTTTGCGACATGGGCTTCCAATACCTTGGCCAGATAAGGGAGCAAGGAGATGGGGCGGTAGTTTGCCAGCGTCTGGCGATCGGCCCCTGGTTTCTTTAAGAGGGGGACCACTATAGCCTCCTTGAAGAAATTAGGGACACAGCCCTGGGACAGGGAGTTGTTTAGGAGGGCAAGAACAGGGTCCGGGGAGGCGGTGAAGGCCGCTTTTAGGACTTGAGGGGGGCAGTGGTCCAAAGGGGAGCCAGATCTGACTTTTGACAGTAGGTCGCGCAAGGTCTCGGTGTCAATGGGCGGAAAAGAGTCGAGGGAGTGGGGCTTCCTGGGCGTAGGAGGGGAGATTTCTGGAGACAAATGGGTGGGAATACTGGCTTTGATGGAGACGATTTTATCAATAAAAAAGTTGTTCATAGAGTCGCAGATGGCCTGCGACAGGCGTGGGTTTGCATAGTACTCTCTCTGGGTTGGACAGTTCATCTACAATTGCAAAGATTTCTTTAGCTTGGTTGTTTGAAGTTAGAATTCTAGAGGAGAAATGTGCTGCCTTAGCTGTGGAGATTGCCTTTTTATATTTCTTCAAGGCCATTAGGTAGATGATTTTTCCTGCATGTGAATAATTCTGCCTCCACTTCCTTTCTGATTGGCGGAGAGTGAGTTTTTGTAGTTTTAGTTCCGGGGAAAACCATCTCTGCGCCTCATGACGGCGGGTTAATCTAATTTGTTTAAGTGGGGCATGTTCTTTGCTGGCCGCTAAAAGCCAAGCCGAGATAGTCTCCTCATGGAAGTTGACGTCGGGTGTGGGGTGGGGAGCTGTGTTGACCAGTGTGGCGATAAAGTCGTTATTGTCAAAGGTGTTCCATTTTCTCGCCATTCCCCCCTTATGAGTTGGAATTTTACCGGTGGTCGGGTTCTTTAAAGTAAATTTTACCAGGTAATGGTCAGACCATATACAGGGTGTGATGGATAGTGCGGATACCACCAAATTGATAGTCCAAAGTTGGTCCAGAGTGTGCCCTTTTATGTGGGTTGCTGAGGAGATCTGGTGGGTGAAGTTCATGTTGTTTAAAGATTCGGTGAGCTCGGTGGATTGTGGCCCTCCTTGAGGGTCGTTTGCCCAGTAGTTGAAGCCGCCTATCAATAGGATTCTGGCGTGGTTTGTTACTAGGTGTGTGGCTTGTTCTCCCATAGAGTGGGAGAACAGGGGCATGTGCTGAGGGGGCCTATAGAGTAATACACATATAAGCGGGGCCGGACTCAAGTTTTAACACAGCGTTATCTACTGCAAGGAGGCAGAGTGGGGTGAGGGCAGTGAATTTGAGATCCTTGTGGATGATAGCCGCTACTCCGCCACCCATCTTGCCTGGCGGGCGGTTTGTTTGCAGGATATAATATTCATTTGGTAGAGCAGCTAGGATGTCGGGCGAGGATTCAGGAGTGAGCCAAGTTTCTATGAGCAGAAGAATGTCAGGTTTTTGTGACTCTAGGAGGGTAAAGATTTCCAGCTGGTGTCTGACTGTGGATTGTGTATTGAGATAGAATATTGATATAGCTTTGCGCTCACCTTTTTTTCCCTGTTGCCGATGGGGGTGGGCTGTGGGCTGGTTGACCTCAGGGAATGAGTATCGAGGCTGAAGTATGTTATTGTGGTGCAAGCATGCAGTGATATCAGGGTTGGGCGTGTGTGAAGCAGAGTGGAGCATTCTGAGTTCTTCGGAGGAGTACTTATAGAATTGGGCATAGTAACTGGGTCCTGGGCACGTATGGGCGCAGACGGGATTTATGCCAGCTGATTGCCTAAGCCCCTCCTTTTGGCCCACGTGATCGGACACCCTGGAGGGAGGCAGGAAGTTGCTGGAGCGCTCTGGACGACGAGTGCTCAATGCGGTTAGTTTTACTTTTATATTTTAAAAAGCATTCAAGGGGGCGTGGCTAACCAACATGGCCGATCGGACGTGATCCCGATCGGCTCCGTCCCAGGCCCTGCCGAATGTGAGGCATGAAGGCATTGCACCGGCTTGGCAAACACTGCTCCTGGATGCCGTAGCAGCGCAGACCGACGCGACCCGGAATACGGGGTTTGGGAGGCTTGGTGAGAGCCCAGGCGAGTCCAGAGGAGCAACAAACGGTGCAGCAGCGCCGAAAGCAAATGGCGGAGGTCCGGGCTCAAAAGGCCGACGCGCAGAGCTGAAGGAAACCCGCAGTGCACAGCAGAGGATACCCCGGGTGAGCCCTGCCGGCGGCGCCCGCAGGGGAGCGCGGACGCACCGCTTGACCCCGCGATCACTTCCGGAGATAGGCGAGATCGCCTTGGGCCTGACACGGAGCTCCTTGAGATGGCGGACAGCCGCAATGAGCAGCGCGCAGGCGGCCGCCCTCGGGGGTTCGGAGGAGAGGGCTCACCGCGAGCATGACGGCGATGACCTGCCCCAATTAATAGAGTCACGCTAAACGGGGCTGGAGACGACGGGACCGATTCACCAGAGGTGGTCACCCCCTTGGGGTGCTGAAGTGGTCCCAGGGGTCCCTATGGCAGAGCTGTGACCCCCTCCCTCAGGATGAACCCACAGCACAGGTAGATACAGGAGGGGGCCTTTGATCCGCGCAGAGGCTATCTGGATGAGGAGCGCCTGACCCTAACATGGCTGCCAGGAGGCCCTGTCTTGCAGTTTTATGCTCACTGCGAGAGATCTGGAGGCGAGGGTAGGAAGCGACTAGAGGCTGCTACAGAGGCGAATGAGTGACAACCTCTCATAAACCTGCGGACTAAGGGGAAGTCGTGAACAGAGAAGTGGTCGAGGAGGTACCTGAGCGTGACCACCGGAGCAGCGCAGATTCCAAATACGCGAGAGGCGGCCGACGGCTGGCCGGGCGGGGGCCCCTATGCCACCCAAGCGGAACCTCAACAATAGGGTCTCCAACTACTTCACGGCGGCTGGTAAGGGGACTACGGAGGGAGGAATGACCATGGCACTGACTCGAGAAGACCTCTTGTCTTCCCTGCGAGACTTCAAACAAGAGCTCCGCACAGAGCTGCGGGCGGACATTAAGGCGGACATGGAAGCCTCCTTTGAAACCTTCCGCGTGGAGGTTCGCGAGAAACTAGTGTCGGTCCAGGCAGATGTAGACTCCGTGGGATCACGTACACTCGATCTGGAAGCGCAGCAACAGGAGACAGCGGGCAAGGTTAAAGCTCTGGAGGAAAACACGACCGACCTACAAAGGCAACTACGCGACTCACAACTCAAATGCGAAGACTTGGAAAATCGCTCACGCCGGGAAAACATAAGAGTCCGAGGCCTGGAGGAAGACTGCGAGGGGCCAGACTTGGAGGCGTTCATGGTGGGTCTTTTTTCCTCTACTCTTGGAGAAGATGGCCCGGAGGTCCGACTGGAGAGAGTGCATAGAGTGGGTCCGCGCCTACCTGGGGAGAATCGTCGCCCACGAGATGTTCTGGCGAAGTTCAGTTCATTTAAAATAAAAGAACTTGTCCTGCAAAAAGCGAGGGCCTCCGATTCAATTACCTTCCAAAACTCCTCGTGCACCCTATATCAAGATGTGGCCCAGGCCACTCTCGTACGCCGTCAGCAGTTCCGACCAGTCACCGAACATCTGCGAGAGAAAAACGTCAGGTATCGGTGGACATATCCCTTTGGGATAGCCTTCCTATGGCAAAGCAAACAGCACCACTGCGTGGAGCTAGAGGAGACGGCGACCTTGCTCGGCTTGGAACTCTCCAAAGCCGCTTCGGACCAGGAGGGGACAGCCGTCCGGACAGGCGACATGGAGGACAATGGCGCAGAATGGGCAGGAAAAGTACCAAGACTCCAGTCTGAGGGCATAGCTTTAAGGGAGACGTGAGATTTCCAACCACTGGTACGGAGGGAGGGACGACGGTCTCCACCCGCCTCCCTCTTGCGCTCCGGAGTGGGTCGGATGAGAGTCCTGGAGACTTGGATGGAGCGGAAGACTTGCATCTTCCACGTTTTGCTGTGGATTGGTTGCTCCGACGTCTCGAACGAGGTTACTCCCGGTGCCCGCCACGGCTGACACGTGAGCTGACTGTCAGTGAGAGCTCAGGCTGGGGGGACTTCCAAAAACCCGGAGGGGAGACCTCAGGGGGTTGGGCTGTGCAAGACGGAACTGATTAGGCAAAATAAGCAGGGACGGGGATGAGGCTACTCACTGACCAGTATAAAGGTCTCTGCTAACAGCTTCTAGGTATGGGGGGAGCAGTTCCTCATGCAATGAAAGCCTTCTTTCCTTTTTCTTTTTCCTTCTGCTAAGGCAGGGCTGGGAGACGGGAAATAGTAATGTTCCTAGAGTGTTTCTTAGTTATGGACTTCCCCTCTAGGAGGGGATTCCACACACTCATTCCATATGTTTGTTGTGGTTTTTTATTTTTTTAGTTCGATGTCATGGTGCTATTATTTTCATGGGTTTCGGGAGGGAGGAGGGGGTAGGAGATCCAGAGGGGTGAGTAGAAGGGGCCCCCACCACTACGGCAACATCCTTTCTTAGGTACTCATGGCAGTTAGGGTGGTATCTTGGAATGCACGGGGGTTGAATTCCCCCAATAAACGCCAGCGATTCTGGAAGTACATGCTTGACCATAATGCTCACATAATAGCTCTTCAGGAAACGCATCTTAAAAAACCGGATGCTCAGAGACTGCGTCACAAGGCTTATCCCCACATATTTAGATCCTCACATTCCGCTAAACAGAATGGGGTGGCACTGATGTTTCATGCAGGGGTTCCATTCCAAGCTCAGGACACTAAAACGGACAGAAACGGGAGGTTCCTCATGGTCAGGGGGATCTTAGGGGTCGCCCATGCACATTTGCGGTGCTCTATGCACCTAATACGGGACAGCAGGATTTCATCCTCTCCTTCCTTATGACTCTGGAAACTTTTGCCCGGGGGATATAGTGCTTTTAGGGGACTTCAATCTAGTCCGTGACTTGGACAGAGACACATCACATTCACATAGGGCTTCAGGGGGCGTTTGGCAAGGCACTGCGCTCACAACTGCAGCGCTTGGGATTGGTGGATGTATGGAGGGATGCCAATCCCACAGTGAGAGACTACTCGTTCTTCTCGCATTCCCACAGAACGTACTCCCGTATCGATTACATTTTTCTGAGCCAAGCCCTATTACCGTCTGTTTTACAATCTCAGCTCCACCCAATCTGCTTATCGGACCATGCCCCCGTAGAACTGACGATTACTTGGCCAAACCCGCGCCCTAAACATGCCCGATGGTACTTTCCACACTTCCTCTGCAGGGATCCTCTCCTTAGAGACGACCTTCGGAAGACTATAAAAGGGTATCTCGAGACAAATGCTCCTGAGGACACTTCTTACTCCACTACGTGGGATGCCCTTAAGGCTGTAATCCGGGGCAAATGCATTGAACTAGCCACTACGCTACGTTCCCAGCAAGGTGCGGAACGTCTCCAACTAGAAAATGACCTTAAGTCCGCGGAACAGACACATCAGTCCCAACCTTCAGTTCAGACCCTTAGGAAGGTCACAGCCCTTAAAGGGAAACTACAGGCCATTTACACTAACAGAGCTGAACAATCTATTCTACGACTCCAATCCAAGGGCTACGAGAGTGGGAATAAAGTTGGTACTTTATTGGCGCGCCAACTAAGGGCTAAACAGGAGCGGGAATACATCAAGCACATAGTGGATGAAAAAGGCATCTCCCACAGAGAGGAAGAGGGCAAAGCTAGAGCCTTTGAGGATTTCTATAGAGCACTTTATACTTCGGAGTCCTCTGGGTCGAGCGACCCCTCGGACTACTTGGACTCACTGGACCTCCCTCGGGTAGGGGCGAACACCAATGACGAACTATCACAACCCATCTCAGCAGTAGAAGTGCAGAAGGCGATTGACTCCCTTAAACTCCAGAAAGCTCCCGGCCCAGATGGATTCTCAGCACACTTCTATCGTACATACGCACCGGAGCTGGTCCCCTTCTTGACTACACTATTTAATGTCATCGCTTCCTCAAATAAGGTCACTCCCTCGATGGGAGAAGCAATAGTGGCGGTAATCCCCAAACCTGGCAAGGACCCAGCCCAGTGCTCTTCCTATCGCTCTTCTAAACCTGGATGCCAAACTCTATTCCAAAATCCTAGCCACACGGCTCGAGAATATCCTACCCGCTCTCATAGATCCGGACCAATCCGGGTTCATTAAGGGGAGACAAACACACGATAATCTGAGGCGTATCATTCATATTATTGAAAAGGCCCGCAAGAAGAACATTCCCACAGCGCTTCTCTCGCTAGACGCGGAGAAAGCCTTTGATCGCGTGGAATGGTCCTTTTTATTTTAAGGTGCTCCAACGATTTGGCTTTAGCGAAGCCTTTATTGGAATGATTCGCGCTAACTATCACTCTCCAAGCTCCCGGGTCCTGGTGAACGGGGTGGCGTCCTCCCCTTTTACCCTAACACGAGGGACGAGACAGGGCTGTCCCTTATCCCCCATTCTCTTTGCTTTGAGTATCGAACCGCTGGCGCACAGGATCAGGGGCAACGAGGCAATTAGGGGTATGAGTTTTGGCACAGATGCTCATAAGATCTCGCTGTTCGCAGACGACGTGCTCCTCCCGGTGACGGAGCCCCAAGTATCTCTCCCGGCCATTCAATCGGAACTGGAGGCGTTTAGAAAGGTGGCGGGTTTTAAGGTCAACCTGACAAAATCCTTTCTCTTGAATCTGACAATACCCACAGAGGAATGGAGGGTGATCGAAGGGATGACGCCTTTCCAGTGCACCGCTTCGGAAATTACCTACCTGGGTGTTAAGCTTACCCCACGAGTGCAGGACTTGTATCAGGCCAACTTCTCTCCCCTCATGCGTCAATTAAAGTTCGATTTGGGCAACTGGAGTGCGGCTTACATCACATGGCTGGGCAGGATTAATGCTGTAAAGATGAATGTGCTCCCTCGATTACTTTATCTTTTCCAAGGGCTTCCTATTCCAGTGGAGAGAGGACTATTTAGGGAACTGCGAAGCATGCTGACTAAATTCATTTGGCAGGGAAAGAGGGCCAGACTTCCATATAAACTACTCATTAGACCACGCAAGGAAGGGGGCCTGGCGCTACCGGACTTTCAATCTTATTATAGAGCAGCTCAGATACGAGTACTCACGGAGTGGTCATTGAGGGTCTCGGAGAAGCATTGGCTACACATAGATAGACAGATAACAGGGCGCACTATCTGGGACCTCCTCTGGAAACCAAAGTGTGACAGACCACCCAATGCGTATATTAGCACCCCCACCTCCACCACACTCAAGGTCTGGGACACTCTCACCTCTAAGCTTCAGCTTACGACTTTTCCATCCCCCTACACGCCTATACACTTTAATGCTGCGTTTCCCCCTGCCTTGCAGGAAGGGCACTTTGAGGCCTGGAGGGAGGGGGATGCCTCACGATATCGCATTTGTTTGACAAGGAGAACTCCTCACTTTCCAGAAATGCAAGACACAGTTTGCAATATCTGACAAAGAAGAATACCACTACCTACAGCTGAAACACTGGGTGCAGCAGCCCCTGGTGCGGCAGGCCGCTACCAGGGAGTTGCTTCCTCTCGAAAGGTTTGCGGGGTCGGGGTCCTCTTCCAGGGGCTGCATCTCCTTTTTATATGCTCTTATTCAAGAATCGAGCACCAAGGAGACGCCGCGCTTTAAGCACTTTTGGAATAATCTGTTGGAGGCCCCTTTAGAAGACAAGCAATGGGAACGTTTGAGCAGGGACATAGGGAAATTCAATCGTTCCATGTATCTGAGGGAGGCGCATTACAAAATAATGTACGATTGGTATTTGTACCCTCAGAAGCTGAAAACGATTTTCCCGGAAACCTCCGACAGGTGCTGGAGGGGTTGTGGGCTCTTGGGGGATTTCAGACATATTTGGTGGGACTGCCCGGTAATCAAACCTTTCTGGAGGGAGATCCTGTCCCAAATAAAACTTATCTTAGGCTACCCATTCCCAACTATATGGAACAGGTGTTGCTGGGGGTGCGGGATCCACTCCTGAAGAGACAGACACAGAGTGACCAATCGGTGATGTGGCTGTGCTTGGGGGCCGCCAAAATGTCAGTAGCCGCGGCATGGAAGAAACAGGAGGCCCCATCTCTAACCCAATGGCATGCACGATTGTGGCGGGCTTTGGCACTGGAGCGAATGACTGATATCGTTGAGGACACTAGGAGAGGCTTCGATTATATTTGGTCACCATTGGTCAGATACCTATCAGAGGGGCTCCCTCTGACAGCTTGCAATCCAAGGCTAAGGGCCCTCCACTTGTTCTTAATCTAAGCCCCCACTGTCGTAGGGAGGGGCTGGTACGGCAAGGCCCATCGGAGGGAGGACCTCGATGACCCAAACCTCATACCTCTTTTTCTGCGCTTTTTATTTGCACCATGACATCTTAGTTAGATTTATTCCCTTTCTTTTTAGGGATAATTAAGTTTCTTTTACTATGTTATTTTCTTGGGAGGGTAGTGGGTTATTAGCTCACATTATTGGAAAGCAACATGTCTAGTTGAAACTGTGTTATATATTCGAAACTCAGCCGCTTGAAAGTGGGGGTAAAAGGTAGTTCTTAGGAACTTGTTGTATTCCTGGGCGGATGTTATTATTGAGAAAGGTTGCATATATACTGCTTTTGCTGCACTCTCTGAGAAAAAATTTCAATAAAAATATTTTGAAATAAAAAGCATTCAAATTCAATACAGTTCTAAAAAGGATTAAAAGATGCGCAAGCTCGTTGCAGTTAAAAATAACTGGTTACCGGGTGGCGGCCTCTTACCTAGAGTGCCCGCTCCCGCGCTGCAGCCGGCATTTATGCCAGCTGATTACCTAAGCCCCTCCTTTTGGCCCACGTGATCGGACACCCTGGAGGGAGGCAGGAAGTTGCTATAGCGCTCTGGACGACGAGTGCTCAATGCGGTTAGTTTTACTTTTATATTTTAAAAAGCATTCAAATTCAATACAGTTCTAAAAAGGATTAAAAGATGCGCAAGCTCGTTGCAGTTAAAAATAACTGGTTACCGGGTGGCGGCCTCTTACCTAGAGTGCCCGCTCCGCGCTGCAGCCGGCATTTATGCCAGCTGATTGCCTAAGCCCGTCCTTTTGGTCCACGTGATCGGACACCCTGGAGGGAGGCAGGAAGTTGCTGGAGCGCTCTAGACGATAAGTGCTCAATGCGGTTAGTTTTACTTTTATATTTTAAAAAGCATTCAAATCCAATACAGTTTTAAAAAGGATTAAAAGATGCGCAAGCTCGTTGCAGTTAAAAATAACTGGTTACCGGGTGGCGGCCTCTTACCTAGAGTGCCCGCTCCCGCGCTGCAGCCGGCATTTATGCCAGCTGATTGCCTAAGCCCGTCCTTTTGGCCCATGTGATCGGACACCCTGGAGGGAGGCAGGAAGTTGCTGGAGCGCTCTAGACGACGAGTGCTCAATGCGGTTAGTTTTACTTTTATATTTTAAAAGGCATTCAAATTCAATACAGTTCTAAAAAGGATTAAAAGATGCGCAAGCTCGTTGCAGTTAAAAATAACTGGTTACCGGGTGGCGGCCTCTTACCTAGAAACGTTCAGTGAAGGCCATAGCGGCGCCTCCCTGACTGTGTTCAGTGGTGGAAACAATACTTGCATACAGCAAGTAACCCTGGAGTTAACAGTGACCAGATAGGCGACGCCCGGAAGCATCCCACAGCAACCTTGATCATTTAGCATCAAGTAACTCCCATTCGAGAGCAGCTCGAAAACCGGCGTGATCACGGCAGCTGGGGTCCCAGTCATGTGACACGATAGGTTTGCTACTGAACCGCTACAGGCTCCGTGTAGAGAAATATCCTGACACATGAGAGAACCGCTTAAAGCGTTCTTGCAGTTTGCACCGCTCAGAAATACTTCTTGATCCCCATTCCGGCATCGATATCTATATGGTAACTCCCAGGTTTCCTTAATGTATCCCTTACCCATTTTTTCATATTTGCCTGCCTGCCTTTGCTCAAGGCAATATTGAAACTGAAACGTAGTGACCGGCAGAGTGATTTGGCCATGAATTAGCCATTCAGTTGATGGTAATTCGGCTACAGTAAATGGTAACCTTTCCAGTTTCTCAATACGCAGCATTGTATATTTGGCTCCCCTTTGTGCCATTTCTGTCTGTTTATCAGTTAGATTGTATTCTGAAAACAGAGACGTGGTGTTTATAAAACGCCAGGGCACATAGCCTGCAAGGAAAGATTGTAGCGTCCAGCTTAGCATCATAATAGAACGTAGCTGAGATTGCCCGTGTTGTAACAAGGCCAGATCTTGTTCTAATATGTCGATTGCCGAAGACACAATGTTGCCTAAGGAGTAAATCCTGGAGGTCAAAGTTGTTAACCCATTATCTACTACAGCTTATGCCTTCTCTAAGTTAATACGGTCTATTTCCCGTATTCTTTCTGCGGCCTCTTGTTGTGATATTTTCCAGTTTTCATTATAATAGGCATAAATGCCAGCATATATGAATGTTTCTGACGTGTTTTCCTTGGGCCTAACAAGAAACCCTATGGTCTACATCAGGTGTGAGTAAGGTCAAGTGATGTTTTACTTCTGTGAGTGTTGAGGTTTCTAGCCAATCAAGGCACAACTTCCCAACACTATACAATGTCACTATCCCTGGGTGTTGTCTCTGTACATAGCGTGTATCTGGCCTATGGATACTAAACCCTTCGGTTGTATTCATAAATCTCTGTTGACAGGTGTTTGTGTCAATGGGCCAAATCAGCCATTTCGTCCAATCAGGATCTGATCTGTTGTACTGGAGAATGTCATCTAATCCTACCCCTTGTGTAGTTGAATTCTGCCCCCCACCCATCTGTGATGGTGTAGGAAACCCGGGTGAGTTCAGTTCCTTTTTCTTGGCTAGTCCAAGACAGGATGTCTGCTGCACAGTGTCATTATCATCTGCTGTGGAATAAGGCATGGTCTAAAAAGCGCTTCTGTTCCCTGGACTTGCCAGTCCATCGAACCCCCGATTGATTTTAAATCTATAGTGTCCTTCCATAGGTCGAAACCCTGTGTAAACAACTGGGCCATAAAGGAAGCAGAGTAAATCTGTTTGGTGTTACTCAACATAATTTTCTGTGCTGATGTTTTTGCCACTTTGTAATAAAATGACTTTGGGTCTGATGTATTAAACCCTGAAAAGTATGTGAATTTCTGTGCAAAGGTTTGCAAACTACCTTTTGGAGGTGTTGGGCAGTGTTCCCACTGGTGGTATTTAAATACATTTCTAGGTGTTATACATTTGTGCAAGAAATGATGACCATAATGTTGGTAACAGTACAATGTATCATAGTGTGAAGTACCTTCTAGCATTTCATTGTTCGGAAATGCAGCAGTTTTTTCTAAATCAGACATCATAGCATTTACAGTTTCAGTGTCCCAATCATCAGAAAATGTACTGGAGGTAATGATATCACTTAAAGAAATTTTAAATACATGTTCAAGCTTTAAAAGTTCAGTCGGACCGAATATATCATAATCAATCTTGTCCCATACTATACCGTCCGGTATAGGAACTGCTGTGATGTTCACTGAAGACAAGTCTCTTGGTTCACGATGTGAAGACTGGTTTGGTTTTAAAATCAAATTGACTCTTTATGCTGTAGAGCTCTGCTGGAGGTATCGTCCATTAATAAGCATACTAAAAGTTATAATTAAACCTAGCCAGAAAAGAAAAAATAGAATCCCAGTGATATACCATAGTTCAATCCAAGGTGACACCAGGTAAGTCTTTCTAAAAAAGTTCAAAAAGTCAGTGAGTTTCTGTTTGTGTGATTTTTTTGGCTGGCGTCGTTTCCGGCTCGCTTGGATCCAGTGAAAACGTATCAAAGTTCATGAAATAGCCGGAAGCAGTTCGATCAATTGTTGGAATTGCATCGGGATTTGTTGAAATTGGATTTTGCTCTTGACGAGGCATGTTGACGTAGATGTCTGTAGTCGGTCTTAATGCAACTTGGTTGTTAAGTTGAGTTTCTTCTTGTTGAAGTGGAACGAGTTCCATAGCATTGTTGCTTAGTCCATCATTCCGTACAGGTGGCTCTTCAAACGTGATGAGTCTTTCTGTTTGGACTTCTTGGATTGTAGCGAGAGGAGGGCGTCTGCTACTGTGGAGTCCACGTGGCCTACTGTTTAGTATCGGCCACATAGTGTGGTTTGATTAAGTCAATTGAGACAAATCTTTTCTCCTTTTTCCCGGCAAGAGGCGGCAGAAGTACAGTTCTTGTGCCTTGGATTGCTAGGACCGGTACAGGCTTTCTGTAGGATGGCCCAAATTCTTTCTTGTCTGCAATCTTTTCTATGACCAGATCCCCGACTTTTGAGATCCAGACAGGTCTTGCCGTTACTGCCTTGACTTCCTCAGTGGCGGTCTGTTTCTGGAGCACGTTACTTTGTTGTGTCCTGGATTCATTTAGAACCTGTAAAACAGCCAAACGATCATGGATATCAAATGGTTTTTCATCCGCCACTGTGCCTTCACAATCAAGATCAGGTACCCACAATCTTGTCCCACATAGGACCGCGTAAGGAGTGACACCCCCTAGAGAGCTTCTTGGCTGATTGTTAATCGCTCGCTGTACCCCATAAAGGTGATCGACCCATCTACTGCCCTTGCCTAATACCCTAGCTGTTAAAGATTGCTTTAAGCCACGGTTTTTCCTCTCCACAACAGAAATTCCCTCGGGATGGTACGGAGAGGAGTACCGCAATGCTATGCCCATTCCTTCCATGGCCTCTTTGTAAGCCCGAGAGCTAAATGCGGGGCCACGGTCCGAATGTAACGTGCCAACTGCGTGTGTGCCGATAAAGACTCGCAAATCTTTTATAACAGTTCGAGCGTCAGCCGAGCGCTGAGGCCAGACCTCGAGGAAGCTTGAGCTGGACGTACACGAACGGACAACCTAATGCTGTCTAATAATGGTATCTGTACTGGACGGTTTTAGTTGACCCTTTCATCTGCTTGCAGATGTCGCAGTTCCAGACATAGTCTCTAATCTGCCTTCTCATCACGGGCCACCAGTAGCGTTGTTTCAGCAAGGAAACAGTCTCCCTAAGTCCCTTATGTACAGAACCTATCCCTTCGTGTGCTGCCACAATTAAGCCTTGCCTACGATCCATATTTAGTATTACTCTATCCCCCACTCCAGGAATCTGAGCATATGGAATGTTTTGTGCATCTAACTTGTAGGAGTACTTGAGTGGAAATTTTTTAGGTACTGCTGTGCTGCCTTTGCGTGAAGCATTGACAGCTACCTTAATCCTGCCGTCTATTCTCGTTTTTGAACGAGTAACTGCAGCTACGGCGGCTGTGCGTACAGCCCCTTTGCGGCTTCATCAGCCAATGAATTCCCTTCAACGTGAACGCCATCACGCTGATGACTCAGTGTATGTATCACGTGAACCCTTGGTAGTTCGTTTCTCAACTCCACTACCTGTTCCCATAGCATTTTATGCTTAATTGTGCTACCTTTTGCATCTTTAAACCCGTTTTGTTCCCAATTATGTAAATATTCATTGTACGACTGTACACAGTAAAAGGAATCACACACAATTAGTGTGGGAATTCGTGTTCCGTGTTTACAAGTGCCAGTATCAGTGCTTTTAACTCTGCCAACTGAGCCGTGCAGTCTCCTAGAGATTGCGTTTTAGTGCAACTCGGATGGAACTTTCCATCGTGCATGCGACCTTTCACGATAGCACACGCTGCGCTGTAAGCTTGCTTACTCCCTATGGCCGGTTGAGCAGATCCGTCAGTGTAAATAATGTATTCATACTGATCTAGAGGTAAAATCTCATTTGGTAGAGGATATTCTTGTTCGTATTGCAGAAATGCTTGTGTTTTTAAACTTGGATCAAATCTGTATTCAACATCCGTTGCAGTAAGAGAATTAGCCCATTGTATCCATCTGGGATGTAAGGCTTTCGCATTTGGAATGCTAGCTTTTGTAACAGCTTCTAAAGCTGGTACTGGGGTCACGACAATTATGCGTTTACCCTGAGCCAGAGCTCTTTCTCTTGCTACAGCGGTCTGCACTGCTGTCAGGATTTTTTCTGTTGAAGTGAAACGCATCTCTGCGTTTGTGTACAGGTGTGATTTGTATGCGATTGGTACCGTTTCGCCTTCATTGAAAGTTAAATAAGTGTATCCGCATTGACCCGCTATTACTCGGATCACTAAGTTGCGTACGTTTACGCGTGTCTGTAAATGTTTTGAAGCTATCATGTCTTCCTGTAGTGAACGTAGGATATTTGTATGTTCCTGTGTCCATTGTCTGATTGAAAAATCAGGTTTGATTAAGTCGTAGAAAGGTTTTACTCTTTCTGCGTAATCCAAAATGTATGTTCGAACAAAATTTAGGAATCCCAGAATTGATTGTAAATTCTTTAATGATTTTGGAGGTTGGAGCAGCGCACACTTTTCTAAAAAGTTAGCTGCTAGGCTTTTTCCTTCACTTGACAGCTCATACCCTAAAAATAGGACATTGAGGTGGGCAATTTTTGATTTTTGAAATTAAATTTATAGCCCTCAGTGGCAAATCCCATAATAATGGTGCTCACCCTGGTCAAGTGCGTCGGTAAGTCATCGTCCGTCAGATAAATATCATCCACATAGGACAATGCTTCTTCACCCAAATTTTGGAGTAACTCCGTTACCCTTGCTGAAAACAACCCCGAGCTATTCTTATACCCTTGGGGGAGTTGCAAAATTGCCGTTGGGACCCCAGTGCTGAGAATGCGGTCAGATACCTGCTTTCAGGCGCTATATTTTGGCAGAAAAATCCATTTGAGATATCAAGTGTTGTTTTGTATTTTTTGCGCACAATGTTATTCATTAATGCGGCACTGTGTGCATTTTGAACTGCCAATGTCTTTGTGCAAGTGTTTAAATGTCTGTAATGTAAAACTAGACGATATGTGTTGTCAGGTTTGATTACGGGAAACAAAGGATTGTTCATAGGTGAAGTGCAATTTTCAATCACCCCCTAATATTCTAGTTGATCTAGGATCTCCCTGACTTGTTTTGTAGCTTCCTGCTTTATAGGGTATTGCCTTTGAGCATTTGGGGAAACTTTTAACGGGATCACGTGGTGGGTTGAATCCTCATCCCAACCAACATGATTTTTGTACAATGCTGGAGCTAGGGCAACCGCCCACTCCTGCGCATATGCATGTTTTAAATGTATGGGAACGAGGTCGGAAAAGGCTGGAAAATTTATTGTTTCTCCCCTAGGGCACTCCATGACGAATGCTGGCGGCCAGTCTTGTTCTGCTAATAGAATGTCATAAGCAGATGACAGATTTTTCCAAAAGAGACCTTTAATTTTTCTGGGTTTGTCCCCCTCCGTCCGGAGTGTTATCTTATGTAACTTATGTGGGACACTTACCCGAGTATCAGGTGTTTCCACCGTGATATACTCGCTCAACTCCGCTGTCACCAGAAATTCCTTCCGGTTCTGGCGAGCTATTGTTACTTCTGCCGCGGTGTCTAGCATCGTCGGAGCCCATTCCCCGTTCAGAAGCTGTGTCCTCAGAATTCTGGGCATGTCTGATCTTGAGACCTGCTACCTTCTTCTTTTTGAACTGAGGTTTTTGTTTTTGTTTATCTTCTTTTTTAGGTGCGTAGTCCTTAGCGCGTTGCGTGTCTCTGGACTTTGTACGCTCCTCTTGTCTGTGTTCTGACCGTCCTTCCCTCTCAGAGTTTTTTGATGAACCCTGAAAGGAACGAGAGGAACGAGTATCGGTATCCTGATACCTGTCAGGTTTTTTAATATTATCCCTATTCCTGAGGTTATACCTCCTTTCAGAGGGCTCCTGTTGAGGAGACCTACCTCTGGATTGAGATCTGTTGTCTTTAGACTTTTGTTGTTTTTTATTTTCCCACTTCTTTGTAGAAGAAGTAGGTGTCTGCTTTGTAGTATCCTTTTCAGGACTGCCCACTAGTTGTGGTTTTAATGCTTTCCCACCTAGACTGTCTCTGCCTAGTTCTGCATATGTAGTTTCAATTATTTTGGGTATTTCGTGTTGTTGATCTATTGGACCGAACTCCCTTAGGCGTTGGCGGATCGCCACTGAAGCTGCTTCCTCCTTAATGTTAGCTAGTATTATGGCTGATACCTGGTCAAAGTTATTTAGTAACTTCATCCCTAAGTTGAGGGCAGGTTCTGCTCTGTACTCATTTTGTATCTGTCTCAATACGTCTGGTACTACTGCTAAGGACGGGATACCATGTGTTCTGGTATATATGGCAGCAAAGACTGAACCCCAAGAGGTGCAGTCCTCTACTTGTGGTGTGATCCCCATGGGCAAGCAGATTGTTAGTATTCTGTGTTTATCATAGGTGGTAGTATTCGGGAATACTGCCTCAAGCTGAGTTATTTTCTGAGCTATCCAGAATGGTATTTGTTCGCGTTTTGCGGGCATTTTGCCCATTACCGCGTGTAATGTTTGAGGAGTAATTTTATTTCCTGTACCCTGAGCTGGAGTACTGTTTGATGCACCTGGTGCAGGTTGGATTGTTAAAGTCCTCATGCCGAATTGTCAGGTTTCTGTAGATTTTAATTAAATCTCTGTGTTGTTCGAGTAATTCTGGCTGTGGCATTGTTCCAATGTCAGGATACGGTGTGTAAGCCGCTAGTATTGGCCATGTGGCCCTGTCTCCTCCGAGCGGGCCTAATCTTACTCTTCCTCGTACGTGGGCTAGGGCGCCATTAAACCAGTAATAATGCTCCTGGTAAGTGAGTGGAATCTCTATGTCCTCAAACGGGGCATATTCATGTGGTGCATCTCCTCTTAAATAGTAGTGAAATGTCTTTGTTATGGCATTTGCTGCTGGGAGTGTAACCCATGAATAGAATACCACTGTTTTGTTTGATTCGTGTGCCTCAATCACGAAAACTACCATGCCACCCTTGGCTGGTAAGCCATTTTCTAATAGTCTTATGGTGACTGTCCTTCTGAATTTTGGTGCAATCTGGTGCAATCCTCAGGATCTTCTCCTCCTTCTAAAACGTTCAGGTCAACTCTTGTCTTCCCCTGCCTCGGAATCAGTCATGTTTAGAGGAAGATGTGTTCAAAGGGAACTAAGATGGTGTGTTATGCACAATTTAGGAACTAAATGTCCTTCAAGCTTGATTAACCAACAGCCGATAAATAGGATATCTCGCCTACTCAGCTGTGGCGGAGTTTGTGCCCACCCACTCCAGACGTCTCTGGTGTTTTGTGAGTAGGTTCTCTGAGAATATCACGACTGAACTACTCGTATTCTACTGTTAAATAAGTACCAACCAACGTTGGCGGCGCCATGTCGTGTAGTTCCTATAGTACCCATGCAGGACCTGCGCGTTTGGATAACATAAACTGTGGGCTTGGTGTTAGACTGACTCTGTGCACCCCCACCGTGTATGTTAGCCGGATTTGCATTAGCTAGCTCACAGTGCCACTAGAATCTCCTCTTATCGGGGAGAGATTAGTTTCTGGCAACCTTAGATCATGGCAACCCTAATTCCTCAGAATCGTGGAAACAATATACTACTTTTCGCTCAGTCACTCGTGCTTACTTATTCGGTTTGTCTCAGAGAGTTACACAGAATAAACAGTCTGGGCATTTCAATAAGTATTTATTGAACAGTTGTTATTCTAGTGTAAAATATATGTGCTGCAGTAACTAGCAGACAATAGCAGAGATATATTATCAGCAGTACGATAAACCAATGTAGGTGAAAGATCATGCCTATATAAGGAATCATGACTATAATAGGACATGTACAGTTATGACCGTAATAGGGCATATGCGGCTTTGACCATAATAGGGCAAGTACGAATATGACCGTATTAGGGCAAATACGAATACGTCCATTTTAGGGCATGTATGAACGGGTCTACATTAGGGCATCTATACGGGACATAACAGTACTGAGATCGGGGAGAAGCTTAGTTGTATAGAGGAAAAGACCACGGCCGTTGAAACAGACATTCAACTGTTAAGGAGCAAGTTAAGTCACAAGGTGCACAATTGACGGATGTGATGTGGAAGATTGAAGATTTTGAAAATCATCAGAGACTAAATAATCTCCGCTTCCTTGGGATCAAGGAAGGTCTTGAACCCATGGGGGTCGCCCTGTTGGATGCTAAGAAGGCATTCGACAGTGTGTTGTGGGGGTATGTGTGGAAAGTTATGGAGGCTTGTGGATTGGGGGGGCCTTTCATTCATGCAATCTGGGTGATGTACTCTAACCCAGTAGCTCGACTGCAGATAATGGGGTTGTACTGAACCCTTTCATATAGAAAGGGTAACGTGGCAGGGTTGTCCCACCTCTCCCCTGTTATTTGCTTTATATATAGACCCCTTTCTCAGGAGATTGGATGCCTCCATGGACATCATACCAATTAGTCTACATGGATGGGATACGAAAACACTGGCCTATGTTGACGATGTGGCAATAGTTACAAGAGATCCAGATAGTGCTCTTTGTGCCATTGAAAGTATAACGGAGGAATTTGAGATCTAGTCTGGGTATCTGTTAAATAAATATAAAACGCAGGTAGTAATTGTGGGAGGGCGGGTCGGATATACAGACGCGGAGGCTGAATGTACTTTCCAAATGTGCGGTTTTTATTATCAGTGATTGGGATATTAGAGGTTACGGATGGTGTTTCTTCTCTCTCTTCTCCTTGGTCCGTCTTCTTGGAGCTTGGATGGGGATCGGATGTTGTTGGACCCGGCTCTTCCGTCTCGCTGGTGTTATCCCGGAGGCTCATAAGAGAGGAGAAAAGGAAGCCGTCAATCACTGTATGATTGTGGGGTGAGAAATATTACTACCCGTCACCGCACCAGGTGTGTTGTCATCGGGACGTTTGAGGAGAATAGACTCTGTGAAGTTTTCAACACAAAACAACTAAACAAACCAAAAGGGGGGGGGGGGGAGAAACGCAAGCGGGATAAACCAGGGACGAGTGCTACCTCCGACTCAGCTAAGGAGTATAGACGGTGCTCGGCATAAAGAATGAAAACAAAGATGTGCACCAAATAGAGGGGTTGTGCCACACACGAGTGTCTGTGTTGGTCGTAATTCTATTATCCTTCTAACCCGTACCCGTTATCTCGACAGTCCTCCCACTACCCTTGTACCCTCCCTCACTGTCGTGATCACTCACCGGCTCCGCCGCAACTCTCCTGAGTTGAGGCCGCTCTCCAGCCTCCTCCGGTGGACACCACCAATCCTCACTCCACCGCTCGTCCAGCTCCTCGTCGTTCTCTCCAACACGGTCGCAGTCTTCGCTCTTCGGTTTCTCCTCGTCCTGCTTGTCTCCACTCCGCTGTTGGTCCTTTGCGCCGACTCGCTTTCATTTGGAACGGCGAACTGCTTCCGGTGTCAACTCCTCCTACTTCCGGTCTCGGGTCTCGGTCCTGCTGTAGGGAGATAGGACAGGCGGGTGTGTCTCGTCTCCTAGACCCTACCTCCCGAAAATCAATCCTCGGGGACCGGACTCCGAGGGAAGAAGCGTTTCTACAGTGTGGGTCCATGACGGCAGGTAGGAACGCGGTCCCCGCGCTTACCGTCTCACAGTAATAAACAGAGATATGATGGCCCAGGGTAGCCTGGTAGTAGAGGAGGCTACTTATTTGGGAGTGAGTATCACAGCAAAAGTGGAGCGCATATTTGAGATAAATCTTACCCTTATCATTGAAACAGCTAAGATGGATTTTACAAGGTGGGATAACTTACACCTCTCTATAATGGGGAGATGTAATCTTGTAAAAATTATCTTTCTCCCAAAATGACTGTATATGTTTCGCACAATTCCGCTGGAGTTTGAAAATCCCTTGTTTAAAGCAATCGAAAGAATGGTGGCCATGTTTATCTGGGCATATGGGAATATCAGGATGGCAAATAATGTTTTTAGCCTACCCAGGGATAGGGGGGATGGGTGCTGCCCAATCTTAAACTATATTATCTAGCAGTAGCTTTACAATATTATCACCTTTTTATTCAATAATAAGGTAGGAGAAGAGTGGAATGAGGGATATGTTCCGTTGATATTTGAGCTACTGATTGGGACGGCTGCTAAGGGGTGCCTGCTGAAGATCTTTGGAAGCGTAACAGTGGCTCCTGTGAAACGATACAAACAGTAATAATAAGGATGCGCACAATGGCAGTATGCAGAGTTGCGTGGATGTCCGAGAGAAAAGCTAACCACAGACACAGGAGTATAGGTATATAACCATTTTTTATTTAAAAAAATTGATACATGAAATAGATATTTGTGTTTGGCAAACAATAGTTTACCAGGAAATTAATGCATGTCCCAGTGAAAAAAACATAATAAACCTAAGCAATTAGTGACATAATGTGTGACTTATGTACAAGGTTTAAAACAATAGAGGCGACCATTTGTAGTTTTTACAATATAAACAACACTAAATACAGTCATCAATGTTGGATCAAGGTTCGCCCTGTTTAACAGTCGACGGCGTTTCGACCCTATTTTGAAATGTAGGGTCTCTTCAGGACCTGGAAATGTGGGACACCTGAAGGGCGGTCATTGCACCAAAGGAGACGCACGCTCCTCGACTCCAGCAGGCCCAGGTGAAATCGTACACCGCAATTTTTGCAAACTATTAAGAATGCCATCAGGCACAGATCGTAAAGAGGGCCTGCAGTATTACTGAGGAATTCCCAGTCTGGAGTCCTGGTCTTGTCTACCACACACCTCTCTCCCATGGGCACCCGGACGGGTTCCCTGTGAGTAGCTTTTTCTCTTTCTCACCTATCACATGGTGGCACTATTCTTCACATTAGGCAGGACCAACCGCCCTTCAGGTGTCCCACATTTCCAGGTCCTGAAGAGACCCTACATTTCAAAATAGGGTCGAAACGCCGTCGACTGTTAAACAGGGCGAACCTTGATCCAACATTGATGACTGTATTTAGTGTTGTTTATATTGTAAAAACTACAAATGGTCGCCCTATTGTTTTAAACCTTGTACATAAGTCACACATTATGTCCCTAATTGCTTAGGTTTATTATGTTTTTTTCACTGGGACATGCATTAATTTCCTGGTAAACTATTGTTTGCCAAACACAAATATTTATTTCATGTATCAAATTTTTTTTATAAAAAATGGTTATATACCTATACTCCTGTGTCTGTGGTTAGCTTTTCTCTCTGACATCCACGCAACTCTGTATACTGCCATTGTGCGCATCCTTATTATTACTGTTTGTATCGTTTCACAGGAGCCACTGTTACGCTTCCAACTTACTTACCCAGGCTCCCAGTGAGTAGGGTTCCCTTGTTGTCTTTCTAATGCTGAAGATCTTTGAGCAGAGCTAATATAAAAATACCCAATTTAAGATTTTGAGGGCAGCGTTCAGAAACTGGTATGGAATTAGGGAAAAATTGGGAGTAGGCAGGTATAGCTGGTACACTCCTCCATTGCATCGGAATAGTCAACTGCCCGAAATATTCAGTGACAATTGCTTAGCCAAATGGGAATGAGGTGGCCTCGGTAGGATTGGTGATTTGCTTTCTGGGAATCATATTGCATCGAAGAGATATGGGGCAGATTTAATATCGGGACCCGAGATTTTTAATTTTTTTTTTTTACTAATTAGGGACTTCCCATTGAGAAAGTTCGGGGATTAGCAGGTTTCTCCAGGACATCCTTGATGGAGATTTAAAAAAAGGGAACCAATTACTCGATATCACAAACTTACGGGCGACTTATGGAGGGGGTCCTGGACAATCTGGAAAAACATGATGTAAAATGGAGTGGGAGATTAGATATGGAAAACTCCTGCTTTTTGGAATCTTTAGAACTGGAGGGTCAATTTAATGCTCCTCTAACCTACAAACGCAATATTATAAAACGATTTTCAATTTATATATAATACCTGCCAAAATAGCTAAATGGGGTGGGGTGGCTGGAACCCAATGCAGACCTGGTTCATATGTTTTGCTTATGCCCCGCCTAAATTTGTTGAGCTTAGAAATTGCAGTATTTCTAGGGGAAGTCCTTAAGTTGAATATATCCTGTCACCTCAGCTTATGTTGCTGGGTGTTGATAAATCAAATACAGCTGGTGGGGTCGAGCAACCTTTTATTGCGATGGCAGTTTTTAGGCTTTGTGTAGCTTCCACATGGCTTGATCTCTTACCCCTGACATTTCAGCAATGGAAGGAGCGCTTTTTATATGTTTACAACTTGGAAAAAGCACTTTATGAGCAGAAGGGGAAGAAGACAAAACTAAAAGGGAGGAGTATCTGGGGGCCTCTCTCGAACTGGGTTTTAACATAGTAGAAATTGTCTGCTTGATTGGAACTGGAAAGAAAGAAGGGCAGGGTACGCAGATGTTTCAAGTGTCTAATTTCATATACAGTAATTTTTTGGCTAGGCTGTTTGTAATATACTTCTTTGTGTCAACTTTGTGATAAATTTCTATTATGAGCCAACCGCCGGATATATTATTATTTACTATTAAATTAAATTATTAAAGACTTGCTCAATTTACTACAGGGTGGGGGGGGGGGAGAATTGGATAAAAGCATAATAAAAAAAAAACTTAAGCCTGGTCTGCAGTGGAGTTCAGGACACATGCAGAGATGATGGGAATCTCTGCCAGTGCATTTGCTGTTACTAGGGCTCAGGCCAAACAGTTAGGCACTGAGGGAGTTCTGGATCTTGGACAAATGGACCTGCTACCTCCTAAGAAAAGGAGCAGGAAGGGTAAGGAATGATCCTCCTCCCAGGCTCCCAGTGAGGATCAGTTTCCTGAGGGAGATGATCCTAGCCCCTGTGAAGGAACTGTCCTAGAGGAACTTCGGCCTGACACAACAGAGTTCTTGGGGGCAGGAGGCCCTTCCAGGGCAGACTTGAATCTGAAGCAGAAGTCCTGCCCCTCTCTTGAACAGCTCAGACAGCAAGCTGCTGCTAAGGAGGCAGGGAATGTCAGTGGGTCCCATTGGATCTATTGGGAAGACGGGCTTTTGTTTTCTGAGTGTAGAGACCCCAAGCCTGGTGCCACCAGTAGGTTGGTTATACCTCAGAAATTCAAGGGGTTTTCTTCTTTTCCTGGCACATGACATTCCCCTTGCAGGACGTCTTGGGCAAAGCAGGACTTGGGACAGGCTTGTCCCTCATTTTCGCTGGTACCACATGTCTGAAGATACCAAGCAGTTTTGTTGCTCCTGTGTCACTTGCCAAGCCAGTGGTAAGTCAGGTGGCACTACAAAAGCCCCCCTAATTCCACTTCCAGTGGTTGGGTTCCCTTTGAGAGGGTAGGGATAGACATCGTTGGTCCCTTAAGCCCTCTAATAGCATCTGAACACACATCCTAGTGGTGGTGGACCATGCCACTAGGTATCCAGAGGCTATTCCACTTAGGAACACTACAGCTCCTGGGGGTGGCTAGAGCCCTTCTGGGAGTTTTTTCCAGTGTGGGGTTTCCTAAGGAGGTATTGTCAGACAGAGGTACAAACTTCATGTCTAGCCACATAACTGCCACGTGGAAAGAGTGTGGTGTAAACTACAATTTTATCACACCCTACCATCCACAGTGCAATGGGCTTGTTGAAAGCTTTAACAAGACGCTAAAGGGTATGATCATGGGACTCCCAGAAAAGCTCAGGCACAAATGGGATGTCTTACTACACTGCCTTCTCTTTTCCTACAGAGAGGTTCCTCAGAAGGAGGAGGGCTACACCCCATTTGAACTTCTGTTTGGACATCCAGTTAGGGGTCCATTGTGTCTGGTTAAGGAGGGCTGGGAGCAGGCTCTCAAACTGCCAAAACAGGATATTGTGGACTATGTCCTTGGCCTGCGTTCACGTATGGCTGAGTACATAAAGAAGGCCTGCAAAAACCTTGAGGTCAGCCAGGATCTTCAGAAAGCTTGGCATGACCAAAAGGCTGTATTGACTGTTTACCAGCCAGGACAGAAAGTGTGGGTGTTGGAGCCTGTGGTCTCAGCAGCTTTCCAAGACAAGTGGAGTGGACCCCATGGTATTCTTGAAAAGAAAGGTGAAGTCCCCTACTTGGTTTACCTAGGTGCTCCCAGACGTCCTCACAAAGTTCTTCATTTAAACCGCCTAAACCCTTTTATTGACAGGGCTGATATGAGCTTGCTCATGGCAACTGATGAGGGACAGGAGGAAGAGAGTGATCCTCTCCCTGATTTCCACTCTCAGAACCCTGTTGATGGGTCAGTTGATGAAGTATCCTTGGCAGGCAGCCTTACTGGCCAGCAGCAAGCTGATTGTAGGCAAGTCCTCAATCAGTTCCAATACCGTTCTCTCTGACACCAAGTCAAACCACCTGGTGTACCCATGAAGTGGATACAAGTGACAGTCTGCCTGTCAAGAGTAAAATTTACAGGCAGCCTGACATTGTCAGAGACTGCATCAGGACTTCATAGCGCTTTGCTGTGAACACCGAGATGCTTGTTTTTACTGCACTAGCATCTTGTTTGCACACCCCTGCCGGCCGGGGTGTTTGAACTTTTGTGCAGCACAGTTCTGAAACGTACCCCAACTCCCGCGCTGTGCGTAGTATCCTGCTGCACAGCCTCTGTGTGTTCGAGCTGTGTCTATGTGCACGTGTATAATCCCTTTGCTCCTATTTTTTTGTTCAGTTCCTCTACTGTGCCCCGTGTGCTCGACTCGCCCCTCTCCCCTGGTAAGGCCCCGTCTCGTATGTCCAATTTATGTGTGTCCGAGCCCTTTCTCACGCTCCACGTATGCCTGCTCTCACCCTGGCGTCATGCGTGTGCAGCCTCTGCGAGCCTCCTATCCATCTGAAGCGTCTCGTGTGTGCCTAGTTCATTTATATCAGCCACTTGGGAATTACAGCCCCCTGCCCCCACCGTTCACTGAACCCACACACAAGCCATGGCCCGTTTATATACCTTACAGGAGGTATCAACTTACATGCTTTGACGCCTCGTCGGTGGCACTAAGCGCTATATAAATGCAATTACAATACAATACATGCTGCCAACACCAAGCACGCCATGTGCTCGCCCTTACACCAAGGGCGCCAATGCGTTGCTACCGATAGAATACCGCTTCCATGCCTTCGAAAACATTCTTAAGCCAAAGTAAAGAACTACAACTCCCATACTGCACTGAGGTGGCCATTTAAATCACTGGAATGAAAGCGCGATGCTGACACGGGAGATCTGGCTAAACTACCTACACCAGAGCTCGAACTTTTACCAAGCATTGACAGTCTGGGGCTGTTAAAGATTGCAGGAATCGCTGTTAGCATGAGCTGAAAGCCATTTTGTTCTTGGCAGCCATTTTAGTTAGCCATGTGCTCGCCATGTGCTTTCTCCCTCTTCCAGAGTCTTGCACATGCTCAGAAGGGCATAGCTGGTAGAATGCACCTGCTCCTAGTATGTAACTGTCAGGCTATTCTTACTGATGTAAGGAGAAATGTCTCCCCTCCCACTTTGTTGAGCAAGCAAATTTTGTATACCCATATTAGTCAAATAGTATTCTTGTATGTGCCAGGACCTCCCCTTGGTTTTATGCTGACTATGTAACAAATGCATATATACAAGGCCCCTGTTCTCTGTACTCCTTAGACTGTCTCATACAGTGGCTTGCGGGTACTGTATCGACACAGTTTCCCTCATGTGAGGTCAGTCTCCCTCATGTGAGGTTAATAAATGCATTGTTTTTATATTACAGCTTCTGTGCCAATCTCTTCTTTGTTGGTTTTAAGGACCCGGTGTATCAGTAAACCCCTAAGAAGGTTTTTATTTCTACAAATGGCGCCCGAACGTGGACCTCATCGGAGAAGCGGCTATCCAAGGGAGTGGTCTTGATGGGAGACAGGAATCTACTGAGGAGGACAGGACAGGACTCTACTGAGGAGGTACCCTGCACACGGAGATTCTTTGTCTCTGCAGCCCAGTATATTTCTAGTCTTCCTGATTTGATCCTCCAAGTGTTTGCCGCTCCCGACTGAGAACCTCTTTGGCGTGAGTATTCTAATACGACCGTTAGGTCACTCAGAACTTGGCAGTGAGAGGCTGGAGATTTGTGCTTGGTAAGGTCGTCGACATGTGATTTGTTTTGTTTGGCCAAAGACTTTGGAATTTGGAAATATATGTAAATTGCAATTTATGTAGGCAGGTAATGAGGAGATTTTTCTCTAACTTTTGAAAACTTGAACGGCACACATTAAGTTAAGTGTCACTTGGCGAATAATATTGTATATGCTGCAATATTCTTGGCATGCCTGTTTCAAGTGCACATCGAAGAATGTGCTGCTTTCTTGGAGGTACCAATGTGAATCTTGAATGAACTCAGCCGGTTCCCCTAGAGGGGATACCTAAATAGGTTTAGGTATAAAAAGATATTTCTTCCTTGGTGACTACGTACCCCATGGAACTAAATATGTACATAAAAAGGATCCTGGTCTGTGCACTTAGTAACATTCATAAGTGGTGATATGCAGAGCGCTTTTTGAGTGTTCTACCAGCCAAAACTGGCGAATTTGGTGTATTTTGGCTTCCTGAACATGGAACAGTCTTTTGGGCTGTTTTGGTGCAGTCTTTTAGACTACTTTTGAGAGCTCTTCTTGTAAATATGACTTACAATTTGTACGCAAACCAAACTATTTGTAAATACTGTCTGTGGGCTGTCTTTTGTTTCTGTCCTAAGTGTTGATTTGTGGGTTGATTGTGTGTTTGAATGTCTATGTGGTTTGTGGTTTGACATCGGTGGTACTTGTGTGAGTGAGTAGCGATTGCGCTCTTTGTGTAAGAATGGCTAGCCTTAAGCGCGCTGTATTGTGTGTTCTGAGTGTATGACCCCCTTCTGAAAATGTCTGGAATTAGCTCAATGTGGTTTTTTTTTGTCATCATTCTGTTATGCAAATATCATTGAATGAATTACATTTTAAAAAAAATACAGAAATGAATAATGTAACATATGCTAAATAGCTGCACGCTACCATTAAAATTGACAAAGTAAGAAACTATAGATATGTGCCATTTGCCACACTGGTAAAGATAAATCAGAATTCACACTCAATAGGAATAAAATAGGCCTCATAGAAAGGAAGGAAAAAACGAAATTGTGTGCTTTACAATAACTAGGACTAAAATACAAAATGTTACAGTAGTCTCCTTAGATACATTGTATTAGATATTAAAAGGCATTCACATCATCTGAGTGAATTGGTTGTTGCTGAAATAAACACCACATTACAGAACGATGATTTGTGCTGGCGTGAGATGTTGGCGCCTGCTGGTCAGAGCACAGCTGTGTCAACAACACATGGCTATTCTTGGTCCCAAGCCACAAGGAAACTGCTGAGTCAACTAGATTTTAAGTTAGTGCAAACACGGTATAAAGGCGGGCATTAAAGACTGCTGATTTTAAAAGTTACAAAAGACAGTTTCATTATTTTGGAGAAAAGATTGAAAGTAGGGATTTCCTTTCTTAATGCTTTTTTACATAAGCACATCTGTGGTTCTGATGTTAAATGATTACTGTCCTTTAAAAGTGACGCAGAATTTTCATGTTTCAAGTAAGGCTTCTGTGCTTAGTGTTATAAATGAATGCATTTAAAGGTGATAGGAAAGGAATGAGGCTTGCTTTTCATATGTGGAACCATCAAAAGTATTGGTGATCATTATTAAAAAAAAAAAAAAAGGGAATTTTTACTATATGAAAAAAATGTTTATTAAAAATAAGTGCACTGAAATCGTTTTTTGATCTCTATAATTCCTACTTATCATACTGTGAACTCCTAGCATCAAAGTTGAATTTAAGCAGAGTTTTACCGCAATGGGGGAACTAAAATGTAAAATGTCACTTTACCCAGGCGTACAAAACTCATTTTATAAGGGTGTACCTTATACATTTCTGATCCCCCATCTCTGGGATATCTAGAGGATACCCTGGGGATCCCTAATATGCCAAAACATTGTAGGTTATTCATTTTTAAGTGCCCCTACCACCAAAGTCGAATTTGGGCAAAATTTACTTTTTAAAAGCAGTTCTGCCACTCAGGGCAGTTTTCAAACTGATCTCAGGCTTCAGTAATGCACACATGCAAGTATAGAACAAACAGCTGACCTCTAAACTGCTAGAAAAGCACACCACACACTGCACACAAATGAAAATAAGTATAAAAAAACCAGCAGAAGTTATTATCCTACCTCTAAATTACTGGCAAACAGGAACGGAATAGGACTGCTTTTCAGCTGTGAGTCTCCATAAGTTGCTTTGAATTGGAAAAGCCACATGGAAAAGCCTTGCACAAAATAGGACAGCTGGTAAGGGTTAGAGGTCGAGTTCTACATTTAGCAGCCTAGTAGGGCTACGGGCAAGGTTTGCTTTGACACTTCGACCTCTGAAAAAATTCTGAAAGACGAGATGACAGCGCAGGGAGAGAAAGAGAAGCTTTGCTTACTATTTTTGGCAAAAGCAAATTTTGCGCAGTTATATGAACAGAAGGAAAAGCAGTAACGTATGTGGGCCCTGTGTAGAGCATAGCTCTGCCATGTATATAAAAATAATGGTTTTAGCTTAAAGATTACTGTGCAAGGGCTGAGATAAGGAGGCAATGCGATTTAGTTTGCATTCATTCGCCCCCATGTTACACTAGTACAATTGCTAAAGGAATTGGTGGTTGGTTATTAATGTTTTCTAGCTAGCTCAATGTGCTATTTACCTCCTACAAGTTTCTTTGTGCCCAGTTGCCACAAATAGGGGTAGATAGTGTCGACAGAAGGTCACCTGTTTCAGGTTTCCTACTGTCGAAATGGGGGAAGGAGGTTAGCTCCTGGGCAAATTAAGGGTAGGCAAATTTATGTTTTCTCTCTCTTTTTCTCACTCTCTTTTGAGCCTGTCTAAGCTGTCTAGGAAATGGCCATGAGACATTTAATTGGCTATTCAGTAATACTGTTTTGAAAAAATTGTTAGCATTAATAAAATGAATAAATAAATATGCCATGTTACTGCCCATCCTGTCTGATGAAATTATGAAAGGATGAGTAGTCTAGATTGCTGTTCCCTTATTTGACCTTTAAGAGGAACTATATGTTATTCTCATGTTATATACAGTTTTGCAAGGGCATTGCTAGTCTATTATTAGCTAGTCTGTCTAAATAAGCTGACAACCCTTATTAGAGCTGATGTTGCATAGTCTGGATTGTGAAAAGTAGAATGCAGGAAAGACGCCCATGTGATCCTCAGCAAACATTTTTGAAGGAAAATATTGTTTTATAGGAGTTTGTTTGTCACAACATGTTCTGCTGGAGAAATTTATGTACCCACTATGTTGAAGTTTTTTTTAGTTCTTTATGTAATAAGAATCCCTGTTAAATTAGCAGTTTTAGATTTTCCTGCTGCGACTATAACATGAGAGCATGACCCTAAGCGTACAATGTAGGTGTCTTTATGAAAGAGAAATCATTTTAGAAGTGTCTGCAGTCCTGTACAAGTAATGCAAAGTCTATGAGTAAAAGTGTAGAACATTTCCTTTTTTCTTGAGGTTCTTCAGATGAATAATATAGGAATACACAAATGTAAGGATTTGGAGTATGTCTGTAATGTTTCTCTCTTTTCCTCAGAATTTAGTAAATGAACACAGACTTTCTTAGCTGCTTCAAATAGTGTAATAGGTCCAAGGTTTTTTTTACTCTCAGATAGATGAAGTGGTTCTTGGGTGCCTTGCTAATATATGGGGCGCCCCAAGACTAAGGAAGTATTCTGAGACTATCCTCTCTGTTGATAGATTATTTGTATGCCTTGTCTAAAGACCTTTTGTTCTGCCCACCAATAGATATTTGCTGCCCTACAACCATTGCCAGAGGGGCCTGGACATCAGATCTAACCTGGGGAGTCAGCGCCAGTCCAGCTTGGAGCCAAGGTGAAGGGAACCAGCACAGGCGTTGCTGGCAACTAGGACCTCAGTGAAGGCGGAAGCACTGGGATGTGAAGTGTGTACCCCTGCCACTGTCTTGGGCGAAAGACGGTGTCACAAATCAGAAAGGAGAAGTTGTGGATCAAGTTTTTGATGCCCAGCTGAGAGAGTCACAGACCGACAAGGAGGGCAAGGAGGCCTTTGCTTCAGGTGACCCCCTTTGAAACAAGGGTTGCTTCAGGCCTCTGAGTCCTGGTCCCAAAGTGAATGCAAGTTTGCACCTTTGTTTGTTAATCAAGAGTGCCTGGGCATACTGGATACAATCTTTGGCCCCAACAAAAGAGCAGTGCGCCAGCGGAGCAATACAGGAGTTAGGGAAGGACTTGAGTTTAGGGTACAGGTGCTGTGCCCTTGGTGCCTGTTAGATTAAAGTGAAAAAAACTGGTGCACTGCCTGAGACACTGGACAGGATCGTTGAAAGACTTTTTCTTCTCAAACTGGGCCGTGATTCTTGAGTTGCGAGTTGTGCAGCTCCACCGTGGGAACAATAAGAGCCTGCCTGTGAGGCTCAAACGGACACAGGGAGAAGACTCCCCTCTGGCTGGTTGTACAGCGGCTTCAATTTCCCAAGGACTTCTTTTTGTTAGTAATGTACCCTTTTGGTCGTCCCATTTTTGAGGAGGAGCAGCCCTTTGCGGCTCCTCGTCCTAATTCTCATGGCCCTGTGTGGTCCTCCTGGTCCCCTGCAGCCAGGATTGTTTTTGTAATAATATGTCTGACTGCTTTAATATTTGCATTAGGAATAATGTTTATTCTGCACGAGAAACGTGCATCTGAGCAGTTAACAAATGTTACTTTACCCTTTCCTTGAGTATATTAATTGATACTCTAACCCTCATAAAAGGAACACTGGAAAAGTCTATTGAAAATATTTTTTACATAGAATTAGACTAGATGGTTCTAGGATTTGCTTTCTGCTTGGGGTTGGAAAAATATTGATAGTTCTGTTTGTGATAATAGCCATTACTCTCTCCTGCTATCTGTATGTTAATTATGACCCAATGCTCTGTTCCCTTTGTACTCCTGCTTATACCTTATATATACCCGCTTAATGAAATATTTAGAATGTAAATGCCCACCTAGCAATGGATTAGGATATTGATGAATTTATGAGAAGAAAATGTGCAAAATATTTTCTATGTTCCTACTAGATCATAGGAATGTCTTTAGCTCATGCTAAAAGGACCATCTGTTAAAGATTGCAGGAATCGCTGTTAGCATGAGCTGAAAGCCATTTTGTTCTTGGCAGCCATTTTAGTTAGCCATGTGCTCGCCATGTGCTTTCTCCCTCTTCCAGAGTCTTGCACATGCTCAGAAGGGCCTAGCTGGTAGAATGCACCTGCTCCTAGTATGTAACTGTCAGGCTATTCTTACTGATGTAAGGAGAAATGTCTCCCCTCCCACTTTGTTGAGCAAGCAAATTTTGTATACCCATATTAGTCAAATAGTATTCTTGTATGTGCCAGGACCTCCCCTTGGTTTTATGCTGACTATGTAACAAATGCATATATAAGGCCCCTGTTCTCTGTACTCCTTAGACTGTCTCATACAGTGGCTTGCGGGTACTGTATCGACACAGTTTCCCTCATGTGAGGTCAGTCTCCCTCATGTGAGGTCAGTCTCCCTCATGTGAGGTTAATAAATGCATTGTTTTTATATTACAGCTTCTGTGCCAATCTCTTCTTTGTTGGTTTTAAGGACCAGGTGTATCAGTGAACCCCTAAGAAGGTTTTTATTTCTACAGGGCGGGGTGAGGAAACCGAGGAGGGCTGCACTGTAGAACAGTGCAGAGTGCAGTGCACACGAGAATGCCTTCCCCTATCACCCCTTGGAGCTTTCTAGCCATGCCTACGCCTGCTCTGAAACTGTTTAAATAAACCTCTTCCTGATCTGTCAGAGCCAAACGGAGCGGGCAGACTTTTATTCTACTACAGTTGTCAGGCTCCTCTCGCGCCTGCCGCCCCCGCTACCCCCCTTCCCCCTCTTTCCAGGAGCTGTCAGCCGCTTCTAGGAGCTGCCATACACTGCACCGTGGGCAGAGCTGGAAGACAAAGAAAAAAAGAAAAAAAACACTCCTTCAGGCCGGTATTTCTTGGAGCTGTAGCAGGCAGTGATTCTGAAAGCACACGTGTGCTTGTAGACTTGCATATCTTTTGGTAATAGAGCGGGCCAGGTTGTGTGCTGCGCTCTATTACCAAAAGAAATGCAGCAACTCAACAAGCACACGTGTGCTTTCAGAATCCCCTGAAAGCACACGTCGTGCTTTTAAACTTGCTGCCTTCATTTGTTAAAAGGACGCGACTGCAGGGCAGATTGTATGCCTTTGTTAAAGTAATCATGTTAATTGCAGCGCATGATGGACGCAGCGATTAACATGAATACCTTCACAAAGGCATACAATCTGTCCCGCAGCCGTGCCCTTTTAACAAAAGAAATGCAGCAAGTGCAGGAGGCACTTGCTGCTGAACTCACCTGTGTGCGCTTCAAACACCCCACTGCGCGCTCGAGGTGAGATAGGTGCGCGCGCGCCCAGGCGGGCACCTTACAGGGAACAGTGGTGGTGTCTGAAATGAATCTTGGCCCACGACTAATCTAGGGACCCACCCTCAGGTAAGCCCTTAAGTACCCTAAGGAAAGGGTTGGGACGATTCATGGGTCCCTCCCTAAGAAGGGGCTGGACAAGGGGGAGGATACTCCTCTGACCTTTGTCCAGTTTCGTGCCATAGCGGGAGCCATCGGCTCCCTGAACTGGTTTGAGCTAGACTATGAATGGAGGGCACCAAGTGTGCCCTGCACGCAGACTATGTGGCACTGGAAAGCGCCCCCACTCGGCCCCAATACACTAAACCCTGTCTGGGAGGTGGTCACACCTCCCTGTGACAGGATACCTATTGTTCTGTCGTCTCCTGCCCGAGCTTGGCTCAGCAGCAGGAGGGCAGTAACGTGTCTCTGGCCGGCAGCAGCCCTAGCTTGCTGTCCGGGTCTGGAAGACTGGTACCGGGAGCACCGAGTGCCTCCCAAAGGAGCTTTACAGTGCATGGAATCATACCTCCCACACAGTTTACTGTGTGGAAGTATGATTCCAACATGTTTGATACCAAACATGATAGGATTTGTTACAGCCAGTTTCGAGATGGTCATCACGTAATGACGCAGTGCCCCTCTATATGTCATACGGCTGTCTCACTTAAAACCTGGGAGAATGGACTCCGTAGGCTGTAGGGGTACCCTGCTCATGCAGGGGCACCCTCACACTTAGAAGCGAGCTCCCTGCCTTCAGGATTGAAAGCGCTGCTGTAGGGAGAACTTATAGGTTTTGTAGTGCAGTGCCTTTAGATGTAGGTAAACCCATATCTTTCGTAAGTGGTGCTAGCACCAGCTTACACAGGCTGCAATGGCAGGCCTGTAGTTACAAATTGAGTGGTCTCCCATGGTTGGCATAATACATGCTTCAGCCCATGGAGGACCCCTGGTGTACCTATGCCCTGGGTACCTTAGTACCATATACTAGGGACTGATAAGGTTGCACCAGTGTCCAATCTGTGATGTACCTAAGTACTTACCAAACCAATTTAGGGGAGAAAGCACAGAGAATTGGGTCCTGGTTAGCAGGATCCTAGTCAGAAAACAGCATTACATCAAGCAAAAAGTGGGGGTAACCATAAAGGCAGATCTTACTTTACTACAATCACTCTCCATAAATGTGACAACAGTCTATGCACATGTGAGATCTGTCTCTTCTTATGCACGATTGTTTACCAGCAAACTATGAAAATATATTCTACCGCCATATGTTTTGTGTGCGTACATTGTCAGTACACTGTTGATCAATGACACCTTGCCAGCGAAATAGTATCATCACAGTCCGTTGACGTGCCTGTGCAACAAGTGACTGGTGTCATGGCAATAAAGAAATGAAAATAAAACAATGAAGTAGACTAGTGTTCCAATGAGGTGGGACAAGGTGACGGAGCACTGAGGGAGGGTGACGGAGCACTGAGGGTCATGGCACCCTACTAATCCCTTGGGGGCACTACTACTACTTGTGCTAGAGGCGCTAGGTGCTTTACGAGCAGTATTAGTGGTATCCTTGGTGCAAGACATAGAGCATTTGGCATCTCTTGCCCTATGGTCTTTTTCCTTAGAGAGATAGCACCAAGTTTTCTTGTTGAAGAGGAAGAGGTTTGGGAACCACCCCCAAAGGAAGACTTTTGGGGACCTTGTGAAGACTCTTTCTTGTCTTTACCTTTCTTTCCATCCTTCTCTTGGGCCTTAGAAGAATCTTGCTTCTTCTGGTCACCACCACCATGAGATTTCTGCTTTACCCTGGTGCAGACCCACTTGTCTACCTTCTTTCCCAGTTCTTGCAGAGAGGTCAGATCTGAGTCCATCAGATACTGGTTCAGTTGCTGATTTTGACAGTTATTAGGGATGTGCTCCTTTATCAATAAATTGTACAGTCCCTCATAGTCATGTACATTACTTCCATGAAGCCAGCCTTCCAGAGCCTTAATAGCACTGTCTATAAAATCAACCCAGTCTTGGGTGTGTGCCTTCTGTGTGTCCCTAAACTGAACCCTGTATTGCTCAATGGTTAAACCAAACCCATCTATGAGGGCGCTATTCACGACTGTGTAATTATCTGCAGCTTCCTCCCTAATAGTGAGGAGTTTGTCTCTACCTTTGTTACCAAAGGAGAGCCACAGATTAGCTGCCCACTGCCCCTGAGGGACCTTCTGTACCTTGCTGTCCCTCTCTAAAGCAGTGATCCATTTATGGATGTCATCACCCACCTGGTAAGGAGGGACTATCCTGCTCAGGTTCCTAATGTGAAAGGAGTGTTCCCTAGCTCTAGGTTCGCTACTGCTGCCACCATGGGATCCCAAATTCTTCCTAGCGATCTGAACTACCAGGGTCTTCTTATCTAGGGCCAAATGTTCCTTCTTGATTCTGAGCTTGGCTCTCTCAAGCTTGAACAGATAGTATTCCCTTTCTAAGGAGTCCTCCCTCAGACTAAAGATGGAAGTCCCTATGGAATGGTTAAGAGGAGGTTAAATTTAAAGAGGAGTACCTAGACCTCCCCTGGACTCTTTGCTCCCTCCCAGGAGGAATAAAGGGGGGACCTACCTCTAGGGCCTCCCTCTGTGTCACTAGAACTGTTTCCTGGGAGATTAGAGTTCACCGGTGAGGAGTCTTCAGACTCCTCCTGGTCAAGCTCAGAATAGGGGTCACTGAGGTGAGACACCCCTGACTCTTCTTCTGTAGCCCCATCAGCCATACCCACATTGACCTGTCCTTCTGACCTATCAGGATTCTGGAGGTCATCCTGCAGGGGCAACTCTAAGAGCTGCTTTGTGTTAGGGTTGCTACCTGGCTTAAGGTTTCTGGATGCAGCCAGGGTCCTAAGTTCCGGGATCTTAAGACCACTGTATCTAGAGGGTGGGGCCTCACTGGGCTCACCAACTAAAGTGAGCAAGTAATTTTATTGTTTGGTTAATAAAAACCTTAACAATTTTCACATAAACAAAGCATAAAATAGGAAAATTCATGGTTAAAAAATTGAAGAGCATATCATAAAACAATCAATCCTTTTGTCAAAGTAGTCGGAACAGTGATCAGTAGTTGTTATCAAATAGAGTTAGTAGACGAAGTCTTTGGTCTTGAGATCGGATATAAAATATTCCTCTCAAGCTGCTTACATCTTAAAAATTCCAATTAATTGAGGGGGGCGTGGCTTGCCGGGCCAAGATGGTGGACGCACTTTAAGAGTGCTCCGGGACCCCTCTGCCATCCGCCCGTAATCCTAACCTGAACCGAGCCATCCGGCGGTGAATCTTGCTGTGTGTGTGGCGGGTTGGTCCTGGCTGTGCCCTCGGGACTCCTGGGCCTTCTCTGAGCCGTCCCGCCGCTGCGAACCGGAGCCTCGCACCTCGCCCGCAAAATGGCGGCCCCTCTCCGGCGACTACGGCGCTAGCGGCCCCTGTGGTGCCCTTCCCGCCTCTGCGTGCGCTCTGCTGTGAGTGAAGGGGGCGCCTCGGCCACACGTCCGGATGAGGAGCGGCTGCCATCCTGAAAGACTTTTCCCCTCGCTGCCTGGCTTTCCCTCATCGGTGCTGGCGGGGGCGGGCCTGGAGTGTGAGGAGCCTCGGCGGCCCGGATACGATTCGCGGCCGGAGGCCCTCATATCGGCGCTGCTGTGGCCTCGGCTGCCACATCGGGCAGCATGGGCGAGAAACAAAGGCTGCACTCCCATCGAGGCCGGGAGATCAGCGGAGGACCCGGAAGTCGCTGTTTGGGAGGCTGTGGAGCGGGTGAGTCCCGGTAGCGGTGGGGGTCCGGGACGGTTTCTGGGGGGGCCCCCCGTGTGCCTCTTCTCCCTGCCTCCTGGCTTCCCCCCCCACCTGCGCTGGCGGAGGTGTGCCGAGTGCGTGGCGTCTAAGCAGCCGGGTCTTGAATCGTGCCCCTGTGATCCTCTCAGGGGGGCGCCCGCAACGTCGGCTGCCGCATCGGGCAGCGGAGGAGGCTGTAATCGCTTTGGTGCCGGAGGGGCCTGGGAGAGTCCCGGGGTCACTGAGCAGGGGACGGCAGTGCGAGTGAGTCCCGGCGGCAGCAGTGGGGGTCCGGGACGGTGGCTGGGGGCCCCCCCTGCGTGCGCAAGAAGCCAACAGAGGTGAGGCCGGCCTCGTATGGCTGTGTACTGTGCTTGAGACCCCGCCTGACTGGGGGAGGCCTGGGCCTTTTCGGCCGCATTCGTCGAGCAGCGGGGGGTTTTGTGTGGGCCCCTCGCCCCCCCTGGTTGGCCCCGGCCTCTCCCCTCTGCGGATTGTACTGGAGCGGGGACGATTAGGGGTCCCTCCCGAGTTCCATATTCAACCTGGTTTCCCCCCATGGCCGTGCCAGCATCCGGCGATTCATCACCTGGGGCTGTCGGCCGCGCACATCGAGCGGCGCCCGGTGGTGTTTGAGGACCTCTGCCGGGGGTTCCCCTGTCTCTCCCGCAGGGCCAGAGCTTGGGACGGTCCCCCCTCCCCGGCCAGTGTCTTCGCCTGCTGCATTGTTGGCCTAGAGGGGGTGAGGCCTCCTGCTGAGTTACCGGGGTGTGGCCCCGCCGGGGGCACGGGGGCCTTTGTGGGCGGGGGCCGCTCGCGGTCCTGGTGCTGGACTCTGTTCTTTCCTCCCTCCTGCTTCCCATTGCCTGCTCCTCGACTGGAGCGTGGGCTCGGCTGCACATACCGGGCGGCGGCGAACCGGTCCGAGCCTTGTCTGAACACTGGTAGCGTTACCCGCCTAAACCCGGCCTGCCTGACTGCATCTGCTGGTTCCCTGCTGCGAGATCCACCTCTGGCTCCCCGGGTGCCATCATGGGCAGAACGGACAGATCAGCAAAGCCCCCTGTCACCCAGACAAAAATGGATCGTTTCACTACCTCGGAAGGTGGGGCGACCGGGGGAGCCGCAGAGCAGGCGCCTCCCGCATCCGCGGACCTGTCCACTATTCTACAGGCCATCTAGGCCTCACAAACCTCGGTCGAAGGCAAGATTGCGGAGGTACGCGTGGACATGACCCTCATCCGACAGGACCTCCGGAACGCCACGGCCCGGATCAAGGAAACTGAGAGCCGGATCTCCACCGTCGAGGACGATGTCCAACAACTCAAGGGGCAGGTGGCCGGCCTCCAGTCGCGTACGCAAGAACTACATCGCCGGGCGGAGGACGCAGAAAACAGGTCCCGGCGCAACAATCTCCGCCTGGTGGGCTTCCCGGAGGGGGCGGAGCGGGGTCGCGCAGTGGATTTCCTGGAGAAGTGGTTAAGATCATGGGTCCCCGAAGGCTCTCTTTCTCCATGGTTCGCGATTGAGCGGGCCCACCGGTCTCTCGCTCCTAAACCGCCGCCAGGCGCGCCCCCCCGACCAGTCATAATGAGGGTCCTTCATTTTAGAGATCGTGATGCCATCCTGTCTGAAGCTCGTAAACAGCAGCGGCTCCACTATGAAAACCACACAATCATGATCTTCCCGGACTACACCCGCGAGGTCCAGGGTCAACGCCGTTCCTTTGGCGAAGTTAAACAAAAGCTGAGGGCACTCAACATCCAGTATAGGCTCCTTTTCCCGGCACGCCTGCGAGTGGTGTTCGCTAATAAGATCATGTTCTTTGACAATCCTACGGAGGCTTGGGCCTGGGGGACGGAGGAGCGCCCTCTGCGCATTGCTGACCAGCCATCCCTTGTGGGGGGGGGGTGGGCAAGGAACCTATTCGGCCCGCACCCTTCACTCCCCAACCTCAGCTTCACCGCTCACGCAGGCATCATGGTCCGAGGCGGGCCAGGTCGGATTCCCCGCCGGGCCAATCGCCACGACAGCCAATACTGCTCTCTGATGAATCCTCAGTTGGGAGGCTCTCTGGCTCTTCTGGACACCTGGACCGGGGTGGTGCCTCGCCGCGGCCCTCTCTGATCGATCTCCCGGACACAGATCTCTCCCGCAGCCCGGCGCTCTTGAGGGACCCTGCCTGAGGGGGTCTCTGCCTGCCGGGCTTGGCTCCGCGGCCGGAGACTGCGCTCACAAATCTGAAACATTTCTTCCTTCCCAATGGACTCGTTCAAGCACATCCTGACAAGAGGAGGGGTCCTCCACGCTTTCCCATTTCCAAGCGTTGTAGTTTGGGTGTTCATTCACTAGTTTATTGTTGGGGCGACAGATGCTTCAGTTCCTGAAGTGTGTGTGGGGGGGGGGGGACGACTGGGGGGGCGGGCCGTTGCCCTGAATTTTTTCCTTAACTTTGTTTTCCTTGTTTTTTGGTTTTGTCACACCAGCACTCACACAGCACTCTAATTGGCGCATACTGGGACATGCAGAATCCACTCCTGGCACCTTGTTAAGCCCGGTGATGTCCGTCTCGACTGCCACACTCCCCCCTTGGGGACTCACTACCACACAACTACAACCGTTATGCCTGACACACCATCGTTAAGCACCTCCCTGTGCATCATGTCTTGGAATGTTAACGGTCTCCTGGATCGTTTCAAACGCATGGCTGTCTTACGATACGCACAGCGCCTAGGGGTGGACATTTTGTTGCTGCAGGAAACACACCTGCTGGGGAATCATTGCCCCTTTTTGGCACGATACGGGTACGATAGAGCTTGGCATTCGGGGTTCACTTGCGGCTCCCGCGGGGTGACGATTCTGGTGAAGCGCTCCCTTCCCTTTGTGACAGTCCGGACGACCCTCGATTCCCAAGGCACCTTGGTGGACCTTACTGGCACGCTGAATGGTCATCCCCTCAACCTCGTCTCACTCTATTCTCCCCCCTCAAGGCTGACGGCTACCCTAACCAAATCTGCCGACCTTATGGCATCCTTGCCTCCGGGTCCCACTTTCCTTGGGGGCGACTTTAATGCAGTCTCCGCACCTGATCTTGACACAACCGGCCCCCCTTCCCCTAGTAGGATTGCACAAGCAAAACAGCTGGTGGCTTGGGCTGAATCCCTGGGTATATGTGATGCTTGGCGTGTTTGGCACCCACACTCTAAACAATTTACACACACCTCGGCGGCGCACCACACTCAGGCACGCATTGACGCCATCTTTGTTCCTTCGACGGACTGCCTCCTGATTCAAGACGTCTCATTTCTCCCGAGAGGCATCTCTGATCATTCCCCAGTGATGCTCCGTACGGCCCCCCCCTGCTTTTGCCCAACAGACATGGAGGCTAAACGACTGGTTCCTTCAGGATAAAGAGTTTCGGAAGGTGGTGGGGCGGGAACTCAAGCACTACTTCCTTTCTGACGAAGGGTCTGTTTCCTCATCAGGTACCCTATGGGAGGCGGGCAAGGCCACGATTAGAGGGGTCGCCAAGGGCCAGCTCAAGATCCAACGGCAGGCCCAAATGGAGCAAATTACCACGCGGGAGGCGCAGGCTCTGCGCCTGGAGCGTACCCCGGCCCGATCCCTTGACGCTTCCGATACGAGACTGCTAACCCGGCTTCGCTCGGAGATCAGGCAGTTGTCGCTGGACGCGGCCAAACTCCTTTGGCGCTCATCCGTGGCCAGGGTGTACGGTTGGGGTGACAAGAATGGGTCACTCCTTCACAATTCCTGAGATCGTGGCACAGGACAGTTCACTGTGCCTCTCCTCAATGGATTTGGCCCAGGCCTTTGCCATCTATTATCGTCAGCTCTACGAGGCCAGACCCCCCACCCTCTCTCTCTCTCGGATCTGCTGGTGGATGGAGGTGGCAGCCTCCCATGTATAGACCCCACCACTCAAGCTGACCTTGATCGCCCTATCACCCGCGAGGAGATCGGGGAAGCGATCGGCCTTATTTCTTCCGGCAAGACACCGGGTCCGGATGGTCTCCCCCAGGAATACTATGCACACTATCGGGACACGCTTGTCCCCCACCTAGCGGGACTGTATCGGGAGGCGGTGGAGAAGGGCTCCTTCCCTCGTGAGACGGACATGGCCACCATTGTGGTTCTGCCTAAATCCCAGCCGCCCTCGTCCTGTTGTGCCGATTACCGCCCGATCTCACTCATTAACTCCGAGATCAAAGTGTACGCCACAATACTCGCCCAGCGGCTTAAACCCCACTTGTCCACGCTGGTTCATCCCGACCAGTGTGGGTTCATGCCCTCTCGCGGAACCCGACATTGTCTTCGTAGATTGCAATCCGCTCTGGCCCACCGTCACCTCCTAACTCCATACCTGGCGATTCAACTTGCAGATTTCGAGAAGGCCTTCGACTCGGTGGATTGGGGGTTTCTTGGAGACGTTTTGGAGAGGATGGGCCTCGGACCCCGGTTCCGAGCCATGGTCAAGGTTCTGTACGCCTTCCCGAGAGCTCGAGCCCTTGTAAATGGGGTCCTATCGGAACCCTTCTCTATTCGTAGGGGAACGAGGCAGGGCTGTCCACTCTCTCCTCTGCTCTTCGCTTTGGTGATGGAGCCCTTGGCATCCCTGATGCGGTCGTGTGAGCACGTGCGGGGGTGGGAATGGCCCAACAAATTGCCCTATATGCGGACGACGTCCTCGTCTACTTAGCAGACCCTGCCCAATCAGGTCCACATTGTCTTCGCATTTTACATTCCTTCGAACGGGCCTCCGGCCTCCGGCTGAACCCTGATAAATCGGTTCTGGTCCCCCTCCATTTGTCTAGAGAATGCTTTGACTGGCAATCTGAAATACCCCTTTGCCGTCAATCCTTTAAATATTTGGGGATCTGGATGACCCTGCTCCCCGAGCTGAGCTGGGCCCTCAACGTTACTCCTCTGGTGAGACGAGCCAAGGCGGATCTCCAGAAGTGGCAGTCGCTGCCCCTGAACCCCATGGGAAGGGTGGCCCTTTTTAAAATGATGGTCCTCCCCCGCTTCCTTTACGTCCTTCAAAACACTCCCTTGTGTTTTCCTAAAACTTGGTTTCGCGAAATAGATTGTATAGCCACCAAGTTTTTGTGGGGGAAAGGTAGATCCCGATTGGCGCTGAATACTTGTAGGATCCCTTCGTTCGACGGGGGCCTAGGAATGACTCACCTCTACTCATATTATCTCGCTACGCGACTTCTCTCCATACATGACTGGTTCAACGGGGGTTGGTCGGACCCGGCCTATAGGCTCGAGCTGGGAGAGTTAGGCCTTGCTAAGATTCAGTCTATGCTGTACGGGGCCCCTATTTCCACTCGCCTTCCCGAGGTGACGCGCTCGGTGTTGCTGGCCTGGCGGGCTGCACTGCGGCACACCAAGTGGACACACACGCTGACTCAGTGTACTCCGTTGTGGAATGGGACCTGGCTCAAAGAAGTGAACGAGCTGCAGGGCTTCAGGGATTGGGACCTCATAGGTATCTCACAGCTGGGAGACGTGTGGGTGGGGAACCATATGCGTTCCTTTGGAGACCTCCAAAACAGATTCTCACTGCACCAATCACAATTCTATAGGTACCTGCAATTGCGACATGCCCTCTGCTCATACCTTACAACAGGTACACAGCTTCCCGACCACAGCCCACCTGAAGCTCAGATAATGTTTGGGGACCTGGGGAAGGGTGGCATCTCACGTATCTATCGTACACTGATTAACAATACTCCCACCTCCTTAGATCGACTACGGGCTCAGTGGGAGGATTGGGTTGGCCCCCTAGAGGAAGAGGACTGGCGTGATGCCCTTATGGCTCCTAGAACAGTCACTGCATCCGCTAGGCTGCGCCTGGTCCAGCTCTACTACTTACACGCAGCATATCTCACCCCGGCGCACCTCCATCGGGCGGGGTTTAGTCCGACCCCAGCCTGTACTAGATGCGGTCACGACCCGGCTGACTTCCTTCACATGGTGTGGGCCTGTCCCGACCTGGCGCGGTTCTGGAGGGAAATAGAGGAAGAGCTTACTGAAATCTTGGGGTGGGAAGTCCCCCATGACCCGAAGCACACACTCCTGGGCATTACTGACGGGTTAGATGGGTCTAGGAACGAGAAGGTATTTCTAACTACAGCACTGGTGGTCGCTAAGAGAGACATCGCGGCCTCATGGAAATGCCCTGAGCCCCCGAGCGTCGGACGATGGCGGGCTGGGGTGGACTGGTGCGCCACGCAGGAGAAAGTTATGTATGAAGCGCGTGGGTGCCCCAAGAAATATCGCAGAGTGTGGGGGAAGTGGTTGGGGGAGGTGGGGTGATCATTGGGGGGACTGTCCATTTGTCGAATAACTGTATTTTAATAGTATCTGTCCGATGGGTTGCGCAGAGTCTTGTATGTAATCCAAGACTTGTATGGGTTTGTGATGCAATGCTGGTGTATTTTCTTTGTAAAATCAATAAAAATTTGTTTATAAAAAAAAAATCCAATTAATTAGCTAAATGTGTAAGATTTTGGCAGTACATTCAATATGCAAAAACGACAAACTTAGGTCCTGGGCTAATAAACTGAAGCCCTAGATGTTTGCTAGATTCAGATGTACAACAATATTCAGTCTTGCATAGCAACTTAGCGAGTACATCCTCTAAGGGCTAGTTAAGTGCCCAAATGGTACCAAGGTATGTACAGGGTCTATTCTTGTTCAAAACGATTTTCGAAGAGTTTACTATTTTTGTCACGTAAAGTGCCTAGTACATTTATAAAAATTAACACATTTTTCAGATTTTCATAATTTGTCAAATAGGTATCACAACGAATCACAAGGCTTAAAATAGTGTGTTTACCGAAAAAGAGATAGAGAGGGGGGTAGGGATCAAGGAAACATTTTCCAATAGTTAAAAAGGCAATATTTGAGTCACTGTAGAAAGAGATGACTGTGCAATACTCGATTGATCTGTAAACAGCGGGGACAGTGTATTACTGTTGAGTGTTGCGCTCCGGCTTGTGACGGCTGGATAACGGTTGGCCTGAGTGTTTGTAGTTCATTGTGAAGCAACGCTGTGAGGTTCTTTTGGTTGCAGTGATGAAGATTGCTGGTCGCTTAATGCCAGAATTTTTTCTCCTGCAGCTTGCATGAATCGTACAAAGCGACACAACAACTGTACGTCTCCACGTCTGAGGCATGCCTTCACTGCTTGTCTGCAGGATCTTATCCCCTTGCTTATAAAAATGGGCTTCAGTAGCAGTCGCCGTTCAATTTGCAGTTCTCTGCAGATGCACAGTAGGTTTAAGACACTGTCCTTGACTTCCCCACATAGGCGACATGTGGTCTGAGTCAGTGATCGTTTCCAGGGGGGGAAATGCACCAGGGTTGGTAAAATGCCCATTCGGAAATGAAGGTATTTTTCTTTCGTTCTCCTGTTGAAACACACGCCTAGATAAGATTGTGGAAAGGACCTGGCATAGCTCTGCACAATGAACCATCCGTGGGCCCTTTTTTTGAGCGCTGCCTTGTCTTCCACTATAGGGACAGGAACAAGGGAACCCTACTCACGTGGAACCAGGGTAATAAACTTATTCTCAAAGGACAAAGGCTCCTGTGGACACTTAATGAAGTAATCTCAATGTATATGAGCACAATGGCAATATATTGGGTTATAGTGATATTGGAGAGAGAAGGAAGCAAATACACCTCTGATTTGTTTTTGAATCAAAATATTTATATAATCCTTGAAATGAAATACTGTTACAAAATAGAGCATTTGAACATATAGTTCTGAGTGAAAGGTGTCCCAGTGAAAACGGAACCTAGAACATTAGTGACATATATGTGAAATATATACAAGGTTTCCAATGCTTCATATAAACGACTGTACACAATCGTTTATCTGAAGCATTGGAAACCTTGTATATATTTCACATATATGTCACTAATGTTCTAGGTTCCGTTTTTCACTGGGACACCTTTCACTCAGAACTATATGTTCAAATGCACTATTTTGTAACAGTATTTCATTTCAAGGATTATATAAATATTTTTGATTCAAAAACAAATCAGAGGCGTATTTGCTTCCTTCTCTCTCCAATATCACTATAACCCAATATATTGCCATTGTGCTCATATACATTGAGATTACTTCATTAAGTGTCCACAGGAGCCTTTGTCCTTTGATAATAAATTGTCTTCCACTATAGACAGCCTTTTCACTGTCTTGTTTACAAGTTTTTTGAAGGAGTTATGAGTCCCTGAGGCCGCCCAGAGATCCTCAAGGCATAGACAGTTTATTGATGCTGTCAAATAACCCATGGCTGCACAATCCTTTTTAATGAATTTCATTCCATAGATGGGTATTCAGTGTTCCTAGTTCGGCCTTTTTAATCCTGTGCCAGAACTTGACATAGGCACCTTTGCGAGCGATTTCTTGGGTCTGCAGGCCAAATTCCAACCTGATTTGGGCGGGCGAGACATATTTAGCTATGTTGAATATCATTCTTGCCGATCTTGAGACAGTACTGCCCAGAATAGCCGCGTCTCTTCCCCTCAGGCACTCGCTCCCGTAAGTAATGGCTGGAAGGAGCTTTGCTTGCCAGACCTGTAGCAGTGAGATTAGGCTTGGGCCAGCAGTTTTGTTTTTGATAGATTTTAAAGCTACCGCAATTGAATTGCCTCTTCTCTTGATCGCTTCTTTTTGTGTTTTAAATGTGCCTTTGTTGTCAATTATCACTCCCAAGTACCTATATTCTTCAACTGCTTCTATTGTTGTACCGGCCTGGTACCAACGGTAGTTGGATGTTATCTTTTTTGGATTTAGTCACATTACCTACGATTTGTCAAGGTTGATGGTTAGACCGTTCATAGCTGAGTATCTGCTGGTTGACTCTAGCAGGTGTTGGAGACCGATGGGGGTTCGGCTCATCCGCACAAGGTCGACTGAGTACAGCAGATTGGAGAGTGGGAGCCCTCCATCCTTGTCGCATGTGATTTACAGATGTTTAATTCCGTCAATAGATCTGCCATATACAAATTGAAGAGCATCGGGGCCAACACACACCCCTGTTTCAGCCCCTTTGTTGTTGCGATTTTTCTGGACAGGAAATTACCATCTCCTAGCTTTACTCGGACCCACGTGTTAGTGAGTAGGAGTATTAACTGATTTAAAAGAGCAGATGGTATTTTCTTTCCTTCAAGTTTGGACCAGAGTTTGTTCCTGTCAATGTTATCGAAAGCTGCTGAATTGTCGATATAACACAGAAAGAGAGGGAATTTTGCTGCTTTGGCGTAGTCTATTAATAGAGACAGGGCAAGTAAGTTTGTTGTTGTTCCCATGCCCTTGCAAAAGCCCGTCTGGTTGATTGGGATAATCGATTTTTCGTTTGCCCAGGCTGTCAGGTCATCCAGGAGGATGCCAGCGTAGTATTTGGCCTCAATGACAATTAAAGCTACAAGCCTGTAGCTGTTTGCTTTGTTCTTGTCCCCTTTCTTATATATTGGGGATATGATAGACCCCCTCCAGGAGTCAGGGATACTAGCTCCTCCTGAGATTTGTTCGAACAGCGGTAGTAGTGAGGGAGCCCAATAATCTGGATCTTTTTTGAATAGCATCAGTGGGATCCTGTTAGGGCCTGGTGCCCCCTCCATCTTGCCTTTAGCTATCCTGTTCTTGATCTGATGAGCTGTGAATGAAAGATGATTGTTTGCTACTGTGTTAGTTTGGTCGGAGAGAGTAGCCCCAGGGATATAGCTAGGGCTCTGCTTCCCTATCCTAAGACCGTCCTGTTCTGAGTTGAAATGTTGCAGGAGATGGGTGACCCAAGCTTCTTCTGTCAGATGTGAGTTGATTCTTTGTGCATTTGGGTTGTCTAAGCTGTTTATTGTGCACCAGAATCTTGCGCTGTTGTTACACTTTGAATCTTAGAGTAGCCTGGCTCACAGATTATCATCCAATTCCCTTTTTGCTTGCCAGATTGCTTTTTTCTTTTTTGCTTTTAATTGCGTTAGCTCCTTCTGGAATCTTGTCCTGTTCGCCGCAGTCTGCGTAATGCTTTGTTTATTGCTTTCTTAGGCTCCCGGAGGTTAGGGATCTTAGACATAGAAAGGTGATTCTTTTGGTGGTTTGATAAACAACGTGGAATCTGTTTTTGAGGAGTTTCCCTAGACGTTGAAATTAAACCAGAGCTTGCTGTATGTATTTCTCCTAGTTTTTTAATGAAGAATTCCCAGCGCGTTATCATGTTTGTGTCTGTCTCCTCCTGGTTGTCCCATAGTGACTTTGCTGAGGCCAGCAATTTTTCTGCTTGGTTAGTTTTGCATTTTATCCTCCTGGAGTTGTCAGTGTGTATGGACTCTGGAACCTCCACAGGCTGGTATAATGTTGGTCTGGATTTACTCATAGTGATTTCCTGTGTCAGATGATCACTTTGGTCTTGTATCCCTATCTGAATGCCTGCAATCTTGCTGATAAGCGGTAAAGTTACGAAGGTGTAATCTATTAGCGTACTGGCAGCTGCGTTGTGAAATGTTGCTGCCGGGGGCTGGTCTCCTGGGAAGCGCCCATTTAATGCCACATAGCTAAAATGTTCCAGATCCCTTATGAAGTTCCTGGCAAGTGCTGATTGGTTCATCTTGTTACTCTACTCCTGGCGAGGGATATTCCAAGTCATAAATTGTTCCTCCAGTAACTCGTCCCTTTTTTGAGGCCCTAATAGGTGCATATTAAAGTCGCCTGTCAGCAATAGGTTGGACGTTGTTTTTTCTGAGAACAATCTGGTTATTTCAGATCCCACCAGTTTAACTCCTTGGGTTTTGTCACTTATATGTATATATGTGTTTAGCAGTATTATTTGTTGTTTTGTATTGCCATCCCCTATATCCACTCTGAGAGCTTTGATTGCATTTGTAGGAGTTGTAATAATGTCTACATCTTTTGTTGCCGTTATGGACCTTATTGACGAGTAAATTGTTAGACCACCCTTTAGGTGCCCACATTTTGCACATTTTACTGCTGGTGTGTGATGGGTTTTGAAACCAAGTAAATAAATGGGTTCCTCTAGCCATGTTTCTTGTATAAGAATGAGGTCGAAGCCTTGGAAGTAATCCAGAAGGTCTGTATCCGATGTTTTATTACCTAAACCGTTTATATTCCAAGAACAGATTCTTTGCTGATGATCGCCAGGTGGAAGTTGTTTTGTTCTGAGTCAAGTACTCTCATCGTGTTGATTTATCGTTCTTGCTAGCCAGGTCCAGCCTTCCAACCTGGTCGCTCGGTTCTGATCTATTCGTTCTGTTGATGGTACGTCCGTGCTGCGAGCACCTTTAAGCACAGATTGTGGCTGCATGCCCGATGATGTAGTACACAGAGTTGTTTGTTCACTTTTATTTGGTATCAGGGGGTCTGGGAATCCCAGCTTTTGATAGAGAAGTATTTTAATTCCCCAGGCCTTTATTTGCGCCTCTACGTCCAGAATCATCCTCGCTGTTTCCTCTGAGGACCAAGTTGCCTTTGTTACTTCTCGGCTTGAGAGTTCTTTGATGCTTTTGAACTCTATTCTTTGAACGTCATGTGAACTAATCTCCCCCAAGCTCCTGATTGATCAAGTCAGTCGCAGAATGTTCCCTCTATTGAGAATATCCCCGCAGCCTCTAGATTTGAATTCAGGAATAAACAGGATTGAGCGACTTGTCAGTTGTGGCTGGTTGGTGATTGGAAGTTTTGCCTGGAAGGCCAGGTCCTCTTGACAGTGGAGATTAGAAAAGTCAACATGAGCTTGGGAGTCTTCCCTGGCAGTGGTAATTATTTTTGTTGAGGAGGCTGGATCTGCGTGTCTATGGTTGATTAAAGTGGCCGAGTTACTGCTACTTGCATTCTTCGCGCTATCATCTAATGCTTTATAAGATGGCTCGAGCAGATCATCCTCTGCCCATTCCAGCTCTGGTTCAGGTCCCCCTGAGATTGATGTGGCAGGTGACTTATTTTGTTGTCTCCTTTTGGAGGAAATACTTCTAATGTTTCACTGACAGCTGGGCTTTTTGTCCCAAGTCTTACATTCCCTGTGTGGAAGTAGTCTATTAAGTTCTTCTTCTTCTTTCTTCCTTTTCTCCTCTGCTTGCGACTATGTTTCAGGTCCTCATTTATTGCAGCGTTAGTCAGCTCTAATGGTTCTATTTCGGGTTCTGTTAGCGAAGGTTCCTCCAGTTGTTGGAGGTGATGTCTGTGCTCTAGGTCTCTGTTCTGTTCTTTTTTTTATTGTAGTGTTCGTTATATCCTTCGGCCCGGACTTCCTCGCTTTTTAGATCAGCTGTTATGTTAGAAGAACTTGTCAATCTGGCATTGAGTGGTTAGGTGTCCGCGTATCATTGTGGGGATCCTTTGGGGGGCCTTTTTCCCATCCTTTGATGATTGTTGCCTCCCTGCTGCAGGTTAATCCCTCTATGGGGCCATTTATTCGGGCCTCTTGAGGTATTACACTTGGAATATTCGAAACTTTCTTGATGTCTGCTAAAATGTCCCCCATTACCGCTGGGAAGATGGAGAGTTTATCGACTATAGTGAAACAGGTACAGTGTGTTTGGGTTAGTTGCATATCTTCCTGAGCCCTTTTGTTCAACTTATTCATATCTGCTAGTCTGGTGTCGATATTTGAGACATGAATGGCCACCAAATTAAGGATAGATAGTTGAATGTCCATCTTGTCTGAGTGGTACTGCATTGACTTGATAGATAGCTGCATGGTGTCCAATAAAGATTCCCAGAGCTTTCCTGTGTCTATTTGATTCGCTCCTTTGGTGTGGATTTGGTGGACGAGATTGGCCTCAGCCTGCCTGGACACACAAGATGATGGACGGAATGCTGCACATTGGCAAACATTCACCCCCAGTCACAGATCTGGGTTTAATCCATCGTTATTTTGCTTCACCACGCCACCCCAGTTCAGACATAGCCATATGCAAATCAGTCTTGACCCTGTGCCTCATGGGAACAGTCCAGACCGAACTGCCAAGCCATGTCTTCCCTGGACCGGAATCAAGCATCCTAGGACCGGTTTCAGGCTATCAGCCTTCATCAGCCAGGATAGCTTGACTCCAGTGGCGTAGTGAGCACGGGACCCACGTCTGGGCATACCCTTCCCACTTAGGGCGAAATGCAAAACACACAAGATGATGGACGGAATGCTGCACATTGGCAAACATTCACCCCCAGTCACAGATCTGGGTTTAATCCATCGTTATTTTGCTACGCCACCCCAGTTCAGCATTCCGTCCATCAATTGTTTCTTTTGCATTTGTCGCCCTAAGTGGGAAGGGTATCCCCAGACGTGGGTCCCGTGCTCACTACACCACTGGATTCAAGCTAGCCTGGCTGAAGAAGGGTGATGCCCTGAAACCGGTCCCAGGATGCTTGTTTCCGGTCCAGGGAGGACCTGGCTTGGCAGTTCGGGCTGGACTGTTCCCACAAGGAACAGGGTCAAGACTGATTTGCATATGGCTGGGTCCAAACTGGGGTGGTGTGGTGAGCAAAAGAATGATGGATTTAACCCAGATCTTTGTGACTGGGGGTGAATGTTTGCATTGTCCAGCATTCCGTCCATCAATTGTTTCTTTTGCATTTGTCGCCCTAAGTGGGAAGGGTATGCCCAGACGTGGGTCCCGTGCTCACTACACCACTGGATTCAAGCTAGCCTGGCTGAAGAAGGGTGATGCCCTGAAACCGGTCCCAGGATGCTTGTTTCCGGTCCAGGGAGGACCTGGCTTGGCAGTTCGGGCTGGACTGTTCCCACAAGGAACAGGGTCAAGACTGATTTGCATATGGCTGGGTCCAAACTGGGGTGGTGTGGTGAGCAAAAGAATGATGGATTTAACCCAGATCTTTGTGACTGGGGGTGAATGTTTGCATTGTCCAGCATTCCGTCCATCAATTGTTTCTTTTGCACTCAGCCTGCCTGGAGCCAGAGAAGTGTGGAAGTTCGTACCGATCTTGATCGTGCATTGTTTGAGCGAGATTACCAGCTGTTTTACCGATGGGTTTCTCTATACTTCCCGTTTCTGAGTCCCTATTGTTAGCTGCTAAGCAGTTGGGGGATAGCCTGAGTGGTGTGGCGAGAGAGCCGAGAGTGCCAAAGAGAAAGGAATTGGTTATGGCTGGCTTACCACACTGTATTCCTCTATTGTGGTTGCTCCATAAATTCCTTGCCCTGCTGGGGCTGGTTAGGGTGCACTTTTTTTTCAGACCCGTCTCTGAGTTTGGGTGGCTAGGGTCCTCAGACTCCTGTGCCTCTTGGGGTAAAGAAGACAGGTGGTTGGTTTGATTCTGTTCCTCATTATGGGTCGCTTCAATATGTGGCAGCAAGGGTCCCTGGGCCGGACTTACTGGAGACTCTACGGGTGCCTCTTGTGTATTATAGGTGAAATGGTTAAAATGGAGGCAATCGTTTGAGTTTTTAAAAATGTTTTGGGTATTATTATCGGTATTATATTCGGGAGTGGAATTTGTTCTTCTTGGTAGAATTATGAGTTCGAGCGGTAAACCTGTACCAGGTTCGGTCGGAGCGGAGAATATGCCTGTTGATGTTATCAGAGTTACCCCGGGTGCGTCTGCCTTGGGGGGTGTTTAGAGAGATATGATGGGTTCTCCATTTATTGAGTTGACGTTTATTTTCTTAAGGGCTGTCCCTCCTTGATGGCCTTCTGAACTTGGAGTGTTTATAGCCCTGCTCATGTTCTCTTCTTTTCCTTGTTCCGACATGTCTGCTTTGAGGCTTAGATGGTCTATTGTCACTGGGCATAGAGGGGAAGGGAGACCGTTGAGTCTATCATTGCTTGAGCAGAAGGCACCCCCTGCGTCCCTCATAAATGAGAATTTTGTATAGATCTTAGGCTGGTAGCTACTTTTAATAGTTTTTACAGTCTGAGTGGAGTCAACGTCTACCAGTATCTGGTGATGGTGATGGTGTGTGCTCTCTTCCATCGTTAGATTTTCCTTGTTCTCTTTGTTAGCTGTTTCGTTAAGGCCTTTGCTCTTTTTTTCCTTTTGTTAAGTATAGATGTGACAGTCCGTCTCTCTTTCCCTGATCTCATCTCCTTGTACCCTTATGGTTCCTTGTAGTCCTGTTGTGAATGGACGCCTTGATGTTTTGCTTGGTGTTTGTCTATCTCCTTTTCCTTTTCCCGTTTGCTCAATTTGTTTTTTGCCTTTATATTTTTTGCTACTGCTTACCTGCCTCCTTTGTGCTAGCAGTACTGGCAGTATTGAGCATTACTGTTGCTGCAACGCATCTCTTGTCGCTCTTATCGCTGCCTGAGGAGGAGACGGAGCTAGAGGCGAGGGCTGTGGAATAGATGATCTACAGGGTGTGGTCCTCCAGTAGATCGGCTCAGATCAGGTGTTGGAATCCAACACGAATGAGACGTCCAAGCAAGTGGGGCACAACCGGACAAGCCGCAGGCTGCACCTGGACCTGGCCGGACCTGGCTGGGCCGCCTCTGCTGCTCACCGGGGCTCACTCTCCGCGAGAGCCGAGTGCGACACTCGCAATCGCAGAACGTTTTTTTGCTCGTGGCGTCTAACAAGCTTGGGTGCATTTGATCGCAGCCTTTGATCACAGCTGCTTTGGTCTCCAGAAATGGTGAGGTTGGGTGGTCGGGGGTGGTTGGGCGAGAAGGCTTGTGCAGGAAATATCCTGCAACGGCGGTGCAGACTGAGGGAGACAGGGGGGGAGCGGATGCAACGTCCTGAGCTCCCCTTGAGAGCTGTGTCCTAGCTTGCTGGCTTCCTGGCGGTCCGTGGCAGTGACCGCGTGAGCACTCGTGAGGCTGAGGCCGAGGTCGAGAAAAGGTGAGCGGGCGAGTGACACCCCAAGCGCTATCTTCAGTGCTCCCCTGCTCTGCTCGTCTCCCATGGCAGGCCCGACTCCGGCCGCAGCAACGCCCCCTCGGGCACTTGTATGGTGCCGGGGTAAGCAGAAACACGCGGAGAGTGGAGAATGGAGAGCAGGCGGGGGTCAGCCCCACCCCAGCACTGACAATCCTTACCCGGCTCTGCTCCATTTGTCAGCCCGCTCCAGTCGCAGCTCCAACCATACCAATCGCAGCAACGCCACTCGCACAAGTGCACAGGGAGCCGGCCATAGACTCTTCCAGTCGATCGTCGAAAAACCGAGCAGGCAGTGCCTCGGAAATGTGTGACAGATAGGATCTGAGGGAGTAGGGTTGTCACCAACTAAAGACATGATACTAGGTGTAGTGTGGTGTTGCACCTACCTACCCTACTGAAACTAAACGGCCAAAGATTGGAGAAAGGGTTGTGCTAGACCCTCAACTACCAATCCAAAAAGTTAAGTAGATCTTACTAGATTACAAAGTATTTTTTTTAATTACTATTTTTATTGATTTTAAATGATAACATCATCATTGAAGCAATGTGCACCATAAGTACAATAATTGAAAATAGCTTTCCACATCAACAGTAGTGAGTCTGAGTTATACAGGAAAAGGCCCACAACATTTTTAGCCAATGTAACTTCTGTTCCCAACCCTATACATTTACCAATCGTTTTTCAACATTCCCACTCTCTAGGGTATCCTTATAATAAATTTGCATCTTAATTGTGCCTTGGCAAATGCTCTCGCTATCACATTAGGTAACTGTCTAATACATACGTTTTCATTTTCTTCAGTTACACCCTATGTTTGTAGCTGACTTATTAGTACTCATTGCCGCCAAAGTTGTGTTCCTCTCATATGCCTTCAAGGCGCATCATCTAGAGTTGGAGCAGCTGCCTTCCGCTCCATCTCATAACTATGATATAAGCTCCAGAAGTTCTTAGGTCGACTTTGGGGGGGGGGGGAGCAGTTCGCTGTACAACTCCGTTTGTGTATTGCAGTACATTAGATCATTTTCCCAGTTAGCCATTTTGGGAATTGGACCCCTTGACCAATTGATCGCCACTCGGCGCTTCGCTAGTAGTAGCCCCATATCTACCAGTCTTCTTACCCCCTTAGGTAGTCGCTTCGAGTACCCTATAATGCCAGCATGAGATCCAGGGTCAACTCCACACCGATTAGAGCGCTTAGTTTCCTAAATATTTGTTCCCAGAATTCCGCAATCCCAGGGCATATCCAGGCTAAATGCATAAACCCCGCTGGCGACATACCGCACCTATCACAGCTCGCTGTGTCCCTAAGGCCATAACGGGGCAACCGTTCTGGTGTATAATATACTCTGTTGAGAAATTTGAACTGAATTAATCTGTGTCTCCCATTCAATGATAATCGCTTCGTATTTTCACAGCTGTATTTCCACATATCGTCATCTATTTGCACACCCAGGTCTCTCTGCCACGCCAGCCTGGCTTTCGTATAAAAGTTTTTTCGGTATCCTATTGTGATGTCATATAGTTCTGAAATCATCTTAGCCGGGGAGTCTGAGCGCAGTACATATGTTAGAGCAGTGACTTCCGGCGGCTCCCGTAATTCATCCCCTACCTGTTCTCTCAGCGCTTGTCGCACCCTATGATGGTGAAATCTAACCAGCGGTGTGCCTGCATACCCTTGCGCCTCAATCTCTGACCATTCACGTGCTCTTCCATCTACAAACAAGTCTCCTATTTCCTGAATGCCTACCGATCTGAGGGCATTCACCACTGCTGGTTCCTTACAGATCGAAAGCCAGCTGCACCATCCTATAGGGGTAATAGGTGAATACAATATTGCTCCAGCTTGTTGTTTAAGCACGAAGTGCCACGCGTGTATCGTAGCATTCACAGAGTCTAGCACTCCGGTCCTGCATGTGGAGACCTGAAACATCAAAGCCGGGAGCGGCAAAGGGGCCGCTACTATTTTCTCTATATACATATGGGGTGTTTCCGGCACGTCGTGTATCCAGGCATGTGCATGCGAGCATTGCGCCACTCTGTAGTATTGGTCCAGATCTGGTGCTCCCAGGCCACCCATCGAATAGGGCAATGTGAGAATGTCCCACTTAACTCTCGCTTGTTTCCCTGCCCAAGCTAGTTTAATCATCAGCATTCTAACTTTCTTGAAAAAGTGTCTTGGGAGTACCATGGGGATGTTCCCAAAAAGAAATAAGAACCTTGGCAGTACTACCATTTTCATAATAGACACGCGCCCCATCAGTGACAAAGGCAGTCATATCCAGCACTCTATATCATCCTCCAGGTTGCTCACTAATTTCCAGTAATTCTCTGTGAATACTATGTCGGAGTCCGTGTGTACCTTAACACCCAAGTACTGCACCGGATCCGAAGTCCATTGCAGTGGGTACTCAAGCTCAACAGGAGCAGCCATCAGGGTCAGCGGAAATATCGTGGATTTGGACCAATTGACCTTCAGTCCGGACATTTCCCCATACCTTACCACTTCCCTTAGCACCGGTGACATATTGGTTTCCGGATCTCTTATATACAACAGTGTATCGTCTGCGTAAGCTGATACAATCAGATTATATCCAGGAAATCTAATACCTCTACGATTATGGTATTCCCGGAGAGCGCAAGCAAGCTTTTCTGCCACTAACGCATATAATAGCGGCGATAGAGGGCATCCCTGCCGCGGTCCCCTAGAGATTGCGAGAGGGGCAATCACTACGTCTCCAATTCTTACTCTGGCAGAAGGTCTATTATATAGGACACCCACTAATTGCAAAAAGATTTCCCCGAGTCCCATTCTGCGTAACACCCGCCTCATAAAGGCCCACTCTACCGAATCAAATGCCTTCTCTATATCTAAAAAGACGGCAACAGCCTTGGTCTCTGGTCTAGTATGCTGTATGACTCTGAATACCGTCCTTAAATTATAAGTCAAATTTCTCCCTGGTACGAAGCCTGCCTGTTCTGGTTTCACCAACAGCGGCACCAGAGGGGCCATGCGGTTAGCTAGTATCTTGGCTTACAATTTCGTATCTACGTTAAGTAGTGAGAGTGGCCTGTATGATGCACAGTCGTCAGGGGGTTTTCCTGGTTTTAAAATTGCAATAATCAATGCCTCTCTCATTGACTGGGGCATCTGACCCTCCTCGCCCATCTCTTCAAAGAGCATCTTCAAATGGGGGATAAGCTGCTCTGCAAACGTCTTGTAAAACGTAACTGTCAGTCCATCCTGTCCTGGGGCACTACCTGCTTTCGTCCCCGTAAGCGCCGCCAGTATCTCGTCTGTGTCTAAGGGTCTCATTAGATATTCCCTATGCGCATCATCTAGCCATGGGAGCTTTATATATTCTAAATATTGTAATATTTCATCTTCTCCAGTATGTGTTCTAGAGCTATATAGCTGTGAATAGTACTGGTGGAATCTATTCGCTACGTCAGTCGGGTCCCTCAGTTTGTCCCCCTCCTCTGTGGTTAGTTCCATCACTCCTGTCCAGTCGATCCTACTCTTCAGTAGTGACGCCAGAACCGTGCCTGGCTTCTCGCTCTCGCCATAAGTTCGCGCTGTGGCATATTTCCCCATATGTTTCACTTCTTCGTCTGCTGCTTCGTGATAATCATTCAGGGTAGTTCTCAGTTCCTCACGTGTTTCCTCGCACTCGCCCTCTAAAATCTTTCGTTCTATCTCTATCAGGCGGCCCTCTAGGGTACTCAGGCGACCTCAAATTGCTTTGAGCACACCCAAGTGCTTAGCCATTGTCACCCCACGTATATACACCTTAAAGGTTTCCCACACTGTCGTGAACTTCTCCACTGAGCCAATATTTAATTTAAAAAAATAGTGTATGGCCTCTGACAGTTCCGCCTTAAATGCAGTATCTAGTAATGAATACGGCGGGAACCTCCATGTGAATGGTGCAATTCTCTTCTGGGGGCCTTCTATGGTCAGACTTATCCGGGAGTGATCCGAGTACGAAAGTGGATGCACTTCACAAGCACAGATCCAAGTATTGATTGCCCTGGAGGCAAACCAATAATCAATCCTGGTATGCAGGTCGTGGGGGGCTGAGTAATGCGTGAAACCCCCTTGTTCAGGAAACCGAAGCCGCCATATATCTACCAGGTCTAGTCGCAATAGCGCTTCGTGTATGGCTCTAGCTGCCGCAGTGAGTCGACGCAACGGGCCACCCGAGCGATCCCGCTCTGGGTCCATTACGCAATTGATATCTCCACCCCAAAGCAATGGCAGTGTGCTGTATTTACTCCGCTTCTCCCGCAATTTCTGATAAAACTGTGGGTTGTCGTAGTTTGGTCCATAAACATTAACTATTACAATATCCAGTCCTCGACCCCTGCTTCTATTGATCACGTACCGACCTTCCTGGTCTGAGTCCAACTTTTCCAGCTAAATTCCTGACTTCCGCCCAACCCACGTTGGCACCCCCTAGCATGTGTGGTAAATCCTGCTGCATGGTAAGAGCCTTGTATCTTCCTATTCGTAAGCATACTACTGTTGTTGGGCAAATGAGTTTCCTGTAGCAACGCTATATCTATATGGTGCCTAGCTACGTATGACATCACTTTCCTTAATTTTCTGAAGTCATTTAGACCTCGCACATTCCACGTCAGTAGCTTTATATTATCCTTACGACTCTGCGTCATTCCTACTTGTATGTGGTGGTTTGCCATTAAGTCGGTTACATTGTCTAATTGTTACTACATTGTCAGCTCATACTACACATTGCTTCTCAAGATTTACCCAATCCAATATCGTGTTATAACTCAAACAATCCCCTTCCCTCACACACCCCTGCCATGCCATGCCCCCTACAACTTGGCATAGTCGAGTTGCTTGTCCCAATCCCTCCCCCCACCAACCCCAACATTTTGAAAACAACATGTTTGAGCTATTCTTGCTCAACTTGTAAACCTAATTTGTCCACCCTTTTTACAGTGGTCAACACACGTGGGCAGATGTTGCCTGCTCGCCCGCACTGGATCAACTAAGTGACCAGGTCCGAACACTGTAGCTACTGCTAAGAAAATAAAAGCCATGAAAAATAATAGCATCCGTTTTCTTCACTATTCTTCTAACGTGTTATAACACTATAGTCATTAACTTCTTGGTACACGACTGCGTTATTAACCAATACTAATTGCTAGTGTTCCCTCTACTTCTACCAACGGCACTCTTCTAGCTAAATAAGTCCTTGTGGAGGCCGCCTTATCCCCTAGAAGTCTAATCTATTATCTACACATACCTTTTGAACCTATAACAAATCATACACTGGGCATAGCTGAGTATCTGTCCGGGTATTCTTGTTTCCACCTACTCTGGATCTTCTTGTTCCTCTTCCTGCAGCATCTCAGCATTCGGATTCCGTTTCGCTGCTTTTACATGGTCCTTGAGAGCCTTTTGCAATACTTTGGGGTCAGTAAAGACTCTGGATTTCCCTTGCATATTAACTCGTAGTCTCGCTGGGTACAACATAGCATATTCCAGATGGTGCTCCCTAAGCTGCTTCTTCAGCGGGGCAAATTGTCTCCTCGCTTCTTGTATCCGCGCAGTAAAATCTGGGAAAAGGGAGATCGTAGATCCTTCATATTGCAAGTCCCTTTTATCTCTTGCTGCTTTGAGCGCCGCGTCCCTATCTCTATAGTTCAGTAGTTTCGCTATTATGGGACGCGGAGGAGCGCCCGGCCGGGGAAGCTGACCCAGTGATCTGTGGGCGCGCTCCACCACAAACATCTTTGAGAAAGTTTCTCTACCCAAGAGGGACACCAGCAGTTTCTCCGTGAAGATCTCCATATTGCCCGTCGGGTGGATTCCGGTAATCCAATAATGCGGAGGTTACTCCTCCTAGACCTCGCCTCCAAATCTTCTGCCTTATCTTGTAAAACATTTAGGAGCTTCGCCATTTGTTTTTGCGCTGTGTCTGTTTGCGCTTCCTCGACCTCCGTCACTCTTCTCTCTGCCATATCCAATCGTTAGGCGTGCTTATCCAATATCTCAGTCACCCGATCCATTCTGTACGCCAATGAGTCGATCTTGCCATCTATGGCCGTTAGGCTTTTTTGCAGCTCTGAGAACATCTGTCTGACATCTCCTTCACCACAGTCTTCTCCTTCTTTTGATGGGTCTGCATCTTGTTCGATTCTGTTTCTTTCCCTCGCGTTTTACGTTGCTCAAAGGTTATCTTGGGTTGCATTTTGTCAACTTTCCCCATGTTCACTATCCTCTGAGAGGTCGAGTGTCCAATGGAGTTGTTGCTGCAGTGCGCGTATATGCCGTTGTGTGTCTTTCTGGCACTCTCCTCACTTTCACACCGGCACACTTTCTCATGCCCCCCACTTGGCAGTGTTGTGGACTATCAGTGCTTCGCTGCCCAAATCTATTAGCGAACCTGTACCGCTGCTATTGCCCGGTGTTTTTTACTACTGCTCCCAAGGGGTGCTCTGTGCGCGCTCAGCCGGTGTGTTACGCAGGCTTTACAGGTGACGCTATCTTGCTTCTGCCGGACACAGCGGTCTCCAGACCCCTCTATTGCTCTGTGCTTCGTGCGCCACACGGCGCGTATGGATGGCAGGAGGACCGCTACATCAAGTCCTTATGGTGCAAAGCAGAGTGCGCGCCCGGCACTGCGCCCGCTTCGTCGCGTCTTGCAATGTCCCAGTGGCACCCCACTACTTGAGCCTGCCCAACTATTCCACTAACCTCCGGTTGAGAAAGCAGGTCACGTGTCCTTCAATGTGCCCCAGTTCTGGTCCCGTCTGCTCCCAGTGTAGCGCAGTGAGCTTGCCTTGTACCGATGCGCCGAGCGATATTATGCACAGGCTCAGCTATGGAAGCAGTCAGCAAATGTTCAATCAGAATGGGCCCTCAATCCACTCTCTGTGCTCCGCGTAGAAGCGCCACACCCCTCGGTCTCTCACTGCTAGATGGCGCCGCTGCACTGATGGCTGTTAGGGACTACTCGACGGTGCGTGTCAGCCGCCGCCCTGCCGCAGCGTTGTCGCTAGTTACCGGTCATAAATGCCGTGCCGATTCACTCCGTTTTCCGCCCGCCGCTGCCTCCAGCCTTGCTTCCGCCGTAGTCGCTCCACTGCCTCGTTTCCGCTCTGCGGCTCACCGGGCCTCACACTCGGGCAGTTACGGATCGACGCGGCTGCTAGTGGACTCGCAGTTTGGTTCCGCACTGCAGGGACTTCCTTCGATCTGCACTGCGAGGTAGAAATTCCGGCGATACGGAGGCCGCCGATACGCCGCCGCGATCACCGTGTGCGTCCGTCCCCCCTTTCGGCCTCAGTCCGGCTCCGACCCGCAGATCGGCTTTCCTCAGCGTTAAGGCAGTGCTGGAAGGCGAGCAAAGGCTCGATAAACTGCTAGCGCACAGCGCTTTCTCGTCCTGCTGATTTGGGCTGACTCAGGTACAACGGGTGCAGGATTACTTACGGATTGTTAGATGGCTCATCGGAGTCCTCTTAGTATGCAGCCATTTTGTGCTCAGGCAAGCTCCGCCTACAAAGTATTATATGTGCCTAGGTTGTGATGGTTTTTCATGTAACCTTCACAGGCTTTAATCTCAACTGCTGCACTCCAAAGTAGGAGGCTGGCTTAGTATATGAAAGTGATGCACCTTGCACTAATCCAGATGACGCTTATGGTGCTTTTAGTGGTCTTTGATAACCTTTGAAAGCTCTCAAAGTGGTAGCTGTGGAGAGCAGCCTTTGGGGCTATCGTAAAGAAGTGTAAAGCAGCTTGTTTTACCAACTTAATCTGTAGTGTAAGTTAGATGAAAAGAAACCACACAGTGTTTAGCAAAAATAAGTCTATTTATTACAACACAATATCACTATTACATTGGTTTATCGCCTTCACGGAGATATCAACACAATACACAAGAGTACTTCAAAAGCAGTCAAGAAAGTAGCACAAAGTACAGTGGTTTCCAGAGGAGACCAAACCATATATTAAGAAAGTGGAATGCGATCTGCAACAGAGGACGGAACTCGTACCAGAAGACGCAGAGGAGCCAGGGAACCACACGGAGGCTGTATGCAGATTTGAAACAGCTGCGTGCCCAATAGAAGTCAATGGAGAAGTCGCAGTGCAGTTTTAGAGAAGAAGGACCCTTCTCCGAGGACCCTGAAGAAACCCTTTGGAAGACAGAAGGTTGGAGAGCCACCCCACCCGTGGACGCCCCAGGAACCAGGTTGCCTGCACCAGGGAAGCCGGGTGCACTGGGGTGAAGTGATGTCAGAACCTTCCGTAACCAGCAGTGGGAGACCTCGAAGAAGATGCCTCTGGTGGAGACAGCGAAGGAGCCCGGTGGAATCTAAGGGTGGATTCTGGAAGTGAAGAACCTGCAAGCAGAGTGGACAGAGTCTATGCCACTCGGAGGTGACCAGGAGGCACGAAGACACAATGTCCACCGATGTCGGGAGGTTCTGGAGAGTCGACAGTGATCTTGTCGCTGCAAGGACCAGGCGATGCTGAGGAAGATCAGGAGCGGTGCACGAGCTGTCCCACGTTGGGTGTCGGTGACTAGGTGGTCCGTGTCCGGCGGGAGCACCAACAAGCCTTGGTAGTCGCAACTGGCGTGGAAGATGAAAAAGGAGCAAAGTTGGGACCAGCAAGGTCCAAAGGACTGACCAACAGCAGGAGAGTCAGAGCCTTCCCTGAGCAAGCAGGGAAGCCCACTGAAGCAAGAGAAGACCCTCAGTAGGACCCACAGGCCAATGTCACAGGAGTTGCAAGAGGACCTCAAGCAGCTCACCAAAGATGAAGGCCCCCGGTGCAGAGGATGCAGTGAGGACGCTGATCTTGGAGAGAAGAGGTGCTGGAGGCTGGAGCTTCTTGTAACCCAAAGATCTCTGGAATGCAGAGCCAACAAGCCTTGGCAATGGCAAGTCGACGCAGTGCACAGGGGTTTGGTCCCAGCGGTTCTGACGAGGAATACTGGCCTCAGAATTGCAGAGAGGATAGCCCAGGCCTCGAGGGAGCTGCAGAGCCACCACCTGTGTTGCTGAGCCTCAGGAAGTCCATAGGATGACAGGATCAGCAGCCCGGTCAGGTTTGTTGCAGTGCATGCAGATACAGGGGAGTGACTCCTTCACTCCAAGGGAGATTTCTTCGGGTGTCCTTGATGCCCGCAGGTCTGTTGAGGAACCTGGAAGAAGCAGAGACACAGATGACGAAGAAGACTTTAAGAACAGCGAGACCAGGAGCAACAGGAGTCTTCCTGGTGCAGTCCCGGTTCCAGTCGAAGTCCAACAAAGTCCAGGTGTCCAGACAAGTGAATAGCGACGTAGTTTCAGGATTGAGTCTTATCCCACGATGAACCTAAAGACCCACCCACAGGTAAGCCCTTAAGTACCCTAAGGAAAGGGTTGGAACAACTCAGGTCCCTCCCAGAGCAGGGACTGGACAGAGGGGAGGATACTCCCATGTCCTTTGTCCAGTTTCGTGCCCGAGCTGTAAGCAAGGGTTCCTGAACTGGCTCAAACTGGAGTATGCAAGGAGGGCACCAGATGTGCCCTTCAAAGCAGTCTGGTGGCACTGGCAAGCGCCCCCACCCCAGCCCAATACACTAAGTCCTGTCTGGGAGGTGGTCACACCTCCCTGTGATAGAAAACCTATTGTTCTACCTTCCCCTGCTCATGCTTGGCTCCGCAGCAGGGGGGCAGAATCGTGTCTGTGGTCGGCAGCAATACTAGCTTGCTTGTAGACTCTGAAATTCTGTTACTGGGAGTACACGGGTGTCCCCTATGGAGCCCCCCAGTACATGGGATCATACACTGGAATCGGTGTTGGGGTATGATTCCAACATGTTTGATACCAAACATGACCGGGTTCTGTGCAGCCACTATATAGTTAGACATCTTGTAATGACTAATATCCACTATATGTCTAAAAATGGCTGACCGCACTTACAAAGCCTTGAGAATCGACTCCGGGGTTTGTAGGGGTATCCTGCTCATGCAGGGGCACCCTCACACTTATAACCAAGCACTGTGCCCCCACGACTGAACAGCCTGCCATGTGGGTGACTTATAGGTTGTAAGTGTAGTGACCTCAGATATAAGGAAACTAATCTGTTGTGAGAGGTGCAAGCACCAACTCACACAAGCTGCAATGGCAGGCCTGTAGTCACAGTTTAAGTTGACTCAGATGGTTGGCGCAATACATGCTGTAGCTCATGGGAGACCCCTGGTGTACCTAAGCCCTCTGTACCTCAGTACCATATACTAGGGACTTACAGGGGTACATCAGTAGCCAGTTGTGGAGGTACCAAAGTAATTACCATGTCAATTTAGAGGAGAAAGCACAGCTGCTGGGGTCCTGATCAGCAGGAGAGCAGCAGACTAGGTCAAAAACACACTGACACCATTCAAAAAGTGGGGTTAACCATGAAATCAGATCCTACTTTCCTATGCAACCTAACAGAGGCGGCCTGGACGACTTCCCTACACAAGAACAAACCTAACCCACAGGCATCCTGACACGCAACATAGAGACAAGTAGATTACCAACTGCGCCAACACTGTGTCCCCATGAAACAACGCAACTCAGCAAAAACCAGAATACAAACCGGTTGATACACAGAGGGCCTCAAAAAGACCAAGCAACACCGCAAATAACTGGAACTGAAATGGAGAACCAGCAATGGGAAGTGGTAAAAGACGCCTTGAAAGCCGTCCACAGGAAGTAACACCAATTGATCTGAGAAATCAAGTGAAAGGCCCTAGACAAATGAATAAGCTCCAACAGCAGCAAAGAAATATTTGCAATCGTCAAATACTTCACCACAGCTGTAACCCATCACAAGATCTGCGCAACGACCTCTCTGCCCCGGATGACCCCTGCCCCTACCATGCCTTCAACAAAGCAGCAAACCCTATGAATGAGGCCCCACCCCTATCCTCAACATCTCCATCAGTACAGCCCCCTTCCCAGAATCATGCAACCGCCAATGTTCTCATAGCAATCTACCTGCAGGTTGGGGTATACAGTCACCCTTTTATGGCCAGTTACACCCTCAGCTGATATTGACTATTGCCATGCGGTGATCTGTTCTAACACCATCAGTGCTTGTTGGCTGGTTTAGGTTTCCAGGTAGAAGCTGAAGGGGGGACACAAGTTTTCCTGTCTCCATGGTGACACTAGCCCCTGTCTCCCTACAGGCTACAGCTTTCTGACCATTGATCAGAGGCTCCTGTACGTACTTGCCCAAGTTATTGGGACTTACAGTAAAAGTGGCAAAACCCATGCCACCTTCACATACTTAGTTGGCCAGCCTCCACCTCAGTACCCTATGAGAACCCAACTAAAGTCTTGGGTTCACTACTACTACTTGGAGTGCTACTACTAGGGGCACTAGGGGGTGTAGTAGGAGTAGCAGTAATGGTGTCTTTATTGCTGACCTTGGGGCAATTGGAATCTTTTGCCTTATGGCCTTTTTCTTTGCAGAGATAGCAATAGGGTTTCTTACCAGGAGAAAAGAGGATTGGGACCCACCCCCAGAGGAAGAGTTTTGGGGACCTTCAGAGGAATTCTCTTTAGACTTTTCCCCACCTTTCTCTTGGGCATTGGAACAATCTTTCTTCTGGTCACCACCACCTTGAAACTTGGGGGCTCATTATGATGTTGTGACGTTCGCCACCGCCGAGCCGGCGGTGGCGACCGTCATGACATCGTAACGAGTGAAACCCCCCGCCATATTACAATGGCGGGGGGTTTCGCGGCGGATGCAAAGTGCGTCCGCCGCTTTTCCGCCGGTCGGCAATCGTTCCGATTGCCGGCCGGGCGGAATTGGCCCCTAATATGGTGGCGGTGCCTAGCAGGCACCGCCATCCATATTAGGATGGTGTGTTGTGAAGGCCTTTCCATGGCGGCTTCGCCGCCATGGAAAGGCTGGCGGGGATGTTCTTTGGGGGCCCTATGCGGGCCCCCGGGGGGTGTGGGGGGTGCACTTGGCCATGGTACCCCCTCCATTTGCATGCACATGGTGGCAGGCACTGCGCGGTGCCTGCCACGTTGTGCATGCAAATGCACAACATGCCATTTTGGCATTGCGGCGGGTGCTGCTGTAAGTAGCACCCGCCGCAATGTCAAATATGCAGGATGCGACCGCCAGGGTGGCGGTTGCATCCTAATTAGCGGTGCGGGACCGCCGCACATCTGGCGGCCGGTCCCAACACCGCGAGGATGGCGGGCGGACCTCCGCCCGCCATCCTAATAGGCCCCTTAGTATTAACCTTGGTACTAACCCATTTGTCTGCCTTCTTTCCAAATTCTTGGGGAGATATCAGTTCAGAGTCTACCAGATACTGGTGCAGTTCTGATTTGGACAATTATTAAGGATGTGCTCCCTCACTAGTACATTGTACAATCCTGTGTAATCATGCACATTACTTCCACGAAGCCAGCCTTCCAGAGCCTTAAAAGCACTGTCAATAAAATCTACCCAGTCTTGAGTGTGTGCCTTCTGTGTGTCCCTAAAACTAACTCTGTACTATTCAGTAGTTAAGCCAACCCATCTATGAGGGCACTCTTTAAGACTGAGTAATTGTCAGCATACTCTTCTCTAACAGTGAGGAGCTTGTTTCTACCTTTGTTAGCAAAGGAGAGCCACAGGATAGCTGCCCACTTCCCTTGAGGGACCTTCTGAACTTTAGAGGCCCTCTCTAAAGCAGTGATCCATTTATGGGTATCATCTCTCTCCTGGTAAGGAGGGACCATCCTGCTCAGGTTCCTAGTATCAAAGGATGAGGCCCTGACTCTAGTTACACTAGGACTGCCACCATGGAACTCTAGTCCAATAATTCTTCCTAGCCCTATGGACTTCCAGGGTCTCTTTATCAAGGGCCAACTGTCCTTGCTTGAGCTTGAGTCCAACTCTCTCAAGTTTGATCAGATGGTATTCTCTCTCTAAAGAGTCCTCCCTCTTGCTAGAGATGGTGGTCCATATGGATTTTACAGAAGCATTGGAATTGGCAGAGGAGGACCTAGACCTCCCCTGCATCCTCTGTATCCTCCCAGAAGGAACAAAGGTGGACCTACGTCTGGGGACACACTCTGTACTATCAGTACTATTCCCTGGGGGATCAGAGTTTACCAGGGTGGAGTCTTCAGACTCCTCCTGGTCACGCTCAGAATTAAGGTTACTAGGGGTAAGCCCTCCTGACCCATCTTCTGGAAAACCCCTACCCACTTTGTCCTCCTCTTCTGACCTATCAGGATTCTGGAGGTCATCTAGCATAAACAGCTCAAAGAGTTGTGTGGAATGCATGAAATGAAGTATGCTGATGGGATTCCAGTGCGTGTTTTCACTCGGACCTCAGATCGCGGCAACAGCAACAGAGTAGACAGAGCCGGAGCGGAGGATACCGTTGGACACGAAGGGCGCGGTAAAAACGCTTCTAAAACCACTTGCGGCTCCGGCTATTTTACTCCCGCTGACCACATTTGCTGATTTCATCACACAGTAACCAACGATAGCGTGGCAGACTGGACGACAGACGCCAGCAGGGAGCGGCCGCAGCCGGAAAACGATTCGACCGCTAATCATGATTGAGTGCTGTATGCTACTGTGAGCCGCCGCTGCCGCCGTAAGTACCGTGAGTTGCCGGTCACCAGTATCTAAGCTTGACGCTAGTGAGCACCGCTGTATTTCTTCCTAGAAAATCTCTCTGTACTCTGCCATCTTGTGCTCCCCTGTGCTCCCCTGTGTGCTCCCCCGTGTTCCCCCGTACTAGCCAGTCAGCTTAACTCAGCAAATCGACATCTCTGGCGGACACGGTGAAAGAGGAACTTACCCTGGTTACCCTGGTGCACATTGAATCGAGTGACGAGGGGGTGACTAGGGGGAGACTAGGGAGCCCTGGAGATTTGAGCCAGGAGAATCGCCCAGAGCTGCCCGGAGACCGAGAGGAGGCGATTTAATAAGCGATTTAATAAGCGCCCGAAAAGAGCCTAAGGGCTGCAGATTGATTGCAAGACTGGGCATAAAGGCATGAATGCAAGGAAGAGGCTGTAGGTGGCAGGGTGAGACAGTGCATTCGCAGCTGCAGATTAGAGCCTTGACTTGGAGTCACAGTCTGTGAAGCATCAGAGTGCTTGCTTGCACTTAGACCTTCTTAGTGCTCTCGCCAAGATTTACTCCCACCCATCTGAATCTCCAGTCTAGCGGACCACCGGACCATTGCAATAGAAAAAATACATCAACGCTATTGAAATATAATCTATCAATCCTCTCTTAAGCCCTAACGGGGGGCGAAATTCTCAGTTGATTCTAACTTTGGTCCCCACTCAATGATAAAGCAGCATGGCCTATAAACGATTACGGTCCCGGACTATACATATGAAAAAAGTGGGCACAGCACGAGCACCAGTTAACTATAAGAGCACCTATATAATGGCCCAACATGGAGCACCGGTACTGACAGAGAAATCTTTAATAACAAATTTCTTCTCACTTACAACACCTACAACTACAATAATCATGGATATTCCCAAAAAGTCTCTTCATGAGGATCAGTTAGAACAACTTGTAACCACAGTTGAAGAAAAAGTTGGTACAAGAACGGAGGGCTTAGTCTCCAACCCCCTTCTTCTTAAGGATGTAGCTCTCCAAAATGCCCAATTGTTGGACCTTTCGAAAATCCATGATTTAACAACGCTCCAAGAGTCTAAAAAGACTATGAATCTCCCGCCTACTAAAGATCTCCCAGGGATATTTGCTAATACAGAAATTAAGGAAGGCCTCGGACAAATTGTAGCAACAGATTTCACTCTTCCAGACTTCAATTTCAATTCACCTACTCGTGTAGATATAAAAGATGCTCAAAAACCGCCAGTACTTATATTATCTAGCACACCGAGCAACTTGCTAGACCCAGAACATAACTTTTTACAATCTCCTGAGTTCCCGTCGTTTATGATGCCGCAATCAGTAAACAGATACGACCCTGTATCAAGCACTATTCTATCACTGCAGAGAATTATGGACTCTATATTAACACTCTTGGAAAAGAACTTGGAAAATTCGGATCAGATTCTGGAAACTCAAACTGGAATCCTTCAATATCTTGTAGACAAAAAAAGGAAAAAACAATCAACTGAATCTAATCAACCTGTTCAATCGACACACCCGCAATCTTCTATTCTTCAGTATGATGCAGGTGGAAAAGAGAAGTGTCCCTTAAAATTCTCAGTCCCCAGCATTTCCCCACTACACGAAAACGGAGCAAAGCCGAAGGAAATTCAGTTGGAAAAAAACGAAGTGCAACAGAATCAAAAAACAAATCTCCTAAATGGTGATGAAATCTATTCCCTTCGAAAATTATTCAAAGAGCGTTGCCCAGTAAGTGTTAAGGGGAAAGTTATTCAAAACCCCATACCCTTATTTCCAATTTTTCATGTAAAGGAACAAAAAACTGGTCTCTCCCCTTCTCGAGTAATTGATGTCAGAGGCTCAGGGGAAACCTCAATCTGGAATCAATCATTTCTATCTGAACCCGTAAGAACGCCTCATAAAAAGGAGAAATATAAGATTGGGCAAAATAATAATAAGAAACCGACAAAGAAAAGAGCTAAACGGAGAATATCGAAAAGAGCTCCGCGAAAAGTAAAATTCCTTCAAGCGAGCCCAATTGAACAAGAAGGGGAAGAAATCAGCCAAGTCAAGGACAGTAGTTTCGGATCCCTCAATATCGGTCTGCAGTTACCGCCAAAAATTCCTTTATTTGAAAAAAATGACAGAAAAGTCTTAGATCCGTTAGCACCAAATTTCTCATCAAAATTTTTAAAATCAAATGAACATTTTATAGAAGATAAATGCATTTATCAGGACTTCCAGGATGACTCCGAAAGCCCAATTTCAAACCTTTTAGAATTTATAGATATATTTCCTAGTGGCAATTGCCCATTAAATCGAGGGAGAATAGTTGAATTGTTGCATAAGATCAGATTACTCCAGTCTTTAACTGCAGGAGAAATAAAATTAGTTTCATTCCCAGATAAAATGATCTGCTCAGTGGTTCGCGTAGAGTTCTGGTCAAATGTAGTTCCAGCTATTATAATTAAGGAACAAGACATTCTTCATAAAAACGGTTTTGATATCGCCATGGTTAAAAAGGCCAGCTCCGCATGCGACCAGATGAGGGACGCTAAAGAAATAATAGACATCACTAGCAATAATCCTAACCAGCAGAGTAGGGAAAGTAAAGAAAGAAAGAACATTCAAGACATCCCTCTGCAGATCTCTATAAAAGATGGAGTTCGGCGTTTCGGCAATGGAACTGACTCAAGACAAAAGCAGTTACCAGACGAAAATTCTTGGGCCTGGATAGCGGGATCGCTGAACAGGAACAAGCTGGGTAAGGATTTGAAATTGCCTTTTTAGCGATAGCCATTCAATAGTATCATGGAACATTGCGGGAAAGACTACTGACAAAATGATTTCTATTCTGGAATATTCACCCTCTATCGTGTTATTGCAAGAAACATGGTCCTTGACAACCTTCTCTCAAAAAGAATATTTTGTGTTTGTTAAAGCAGCAGAGGCCTCTAGAAGAGGACATGCAAAAGGAGGCCTTGCAATTCTATTGAGAGAAGAGATAGATTGGGACCCGGAAGAAATTGAGCTTTCGCTCCCTAACGTCCAATGCATTAGCATTAAGTGCCGGAAAGAAAGAAAGGAGCCTTTATCTAAGCTCTTACTTTTTAATGTATATTTCCCACCAGGAACCACAAAAGATCAAATCTTGACTAAAGCATTCAAGGAAATCGAATCAATTCTAGAAGTAAGGGGATATCCTTTGATGATAATGGCTGGGGACTTCAATGGAAAGATTTCTAATACACTAATCAATAATAGGGGATACCTCCACAAGAAGTAGCCTGTTCAATACCAACTCCCATCTTCCCCGATAAAATAAAAGCAGATAAAAGAGGGAAAATGCTTTTGTCATCTATTGAAGCAATCAATGGTGTTATAATAAACGGAAGAATAGATGGTGATATCCCGGCGGCATACACCAGACTGGGTCCAACTAAGTCTTCAATCATAGATTATTTTATCTGTAGTTTAGGCCTATTTCCGAAGGTTCAATCGCTTTCTACTAAATATTCCTATGAAAGTGATCATGCATCACTTTCCATACAAATTGATATATATACTCAGTATACTTCACCGTGGACACTCCGTTCTTATGAAGGGCGAGCAGTTGTAGATCACAAAACAGGAAGGATTCATTGGAACTCCAAAACAATAAGTAAAATAAATCAAATAATCTCCCAAGATCTGTTAACATCTGTGAGTAAAGTAAGCAATCCTATAAACAGATTTGAAGCTACTATACAGTCGGTAGTTGCCTCTCTCCAAGGAAACACTGCGAGACGCAAAAATGATAAAACATGTAAAATGGGAAAACATGAGGATAATAATTCTCGACAACTAAATAAATTGACTAGAATTCAATTTCACTCTTTCTGTGTGATAAGACAAGGAGAAATAAGGAAACTGAAAAAATTGCACCAACGGAAAAAGGAGAAAGAAAAACAAGCTCAAAGAAATCGTGTCTGGGTCGACATCCAATTAGCAGTAAAACATAAAAATAATAAGTCTTTCTGGAACATAATCTCTGCACAGATGGGGATACGAAAAACTGCTCAAGCGATTCCAATATCATCGTCTGACTGGGAAAAGTATATTCTAAGGCTTTATAAATCTAATCATCAGCATCCCATCTTTCCCAGACTGGATCTAGCACTGAAGAATCAATCTGAACAGGAACCAATGATAATTTCTGCTGCACAAATCTCTATTTTGATATCCTCTGCCAGGTCATCAGCAGCGATGGGACCAGATAAGATCCCGATTATAGTTCTACAAAAGAATGCTGACGACTGGGGTAAATTCTTAGCCCCACTCTTCCAACAGTGCTTGAAAAGTGGGAAAATACCAGAATCTTGGCGGGGGAGTGTGGTGGTTCCTCTTCTAAAAAAAGGCGCAAGAACGAATCCTGCAAACTATAGACAAATAGCCCTCCTCGATGCCACTGGTAAGATCTTCGCTGCTTGCGTTTTGGATCACTTAAAAGACTGGGCTTTCTCGAGAAAAGTGATCCCTATGTTTCAGGCTGGGTTTCGCCCAAAGCATTCTACATTGGACAATATTGCTGTGTTCCAAACAGTGCTTGATAAGTATGTTATGTTAAATGCTCAAATTTTATATTGTGCTTTTATTGATTTTTCGACTGCATTCGATAGCGTAGATAGACTGACTCTATGGAGAAAATTGGCGAATATGGGGATTCCTAAAGAGCTTTTAACAATAATAATCTCCCTTCACACATCAACGTGGTGTAGAGTCCAAATGGGGGGAGAAAAAGGTTTAACCAATCCTATCCCTTCGCGGAATGGGCTGAAACAGGGATGCTTATTAGCTCCCCTATTATTCTCCATCTATATTAGCGATCTGCCAGGGCGTCTTTCTCTAATTAAAAATTATCCTCCTAAATTAGCACAAGTTGATATACTGTGTCTATTGTATGCCGACGATATCGTTATACTCGACCATACCCCGATAGGTTTGCAAAGAACCCTGAATGAACTAAATCATTATGCAATCGAAAATTTTCTGTTGCCAAACATTACCAAAACTAAAGCACTCCCTTTCAGTGGCAGAAGGAAGGCTTTACCTTATACATGGTCGTTAGGAGGCGAACCGATCGAGACAGTAAAAGAGTATGTTTATTTGGGCCGTATTTTTACTTCTAATTTACAAGATACAGCCCATCTCCAACACTTAAGTCGGAAGGCAGAATCCCATGCCGGGGCTTTACAGAGACTGTACCTTTCCACGGGAAATAGACATTTCACACCAATGTTGGAGGTTTATGGTATGAAAATCCCTCCGATTTTATCATATGCCATGGAATTCACACAAATTAAAACATGGCAATCTATAAAAGTAAAGGAGGGAACCATACTCCGGAAATTGTTAAAAGTGTCGCACTCGGTACCAGTCCAAGCACTTCGTCTCGAGTTATCGGTAACAGGAATTTCTGCTAGAGTAATTGCAAATATCATCAAGTGGGCATACAACTTATTACACGCAGCGCCAGACACCTTAAGGCATCTGTTAAAACTGGAGACTTTTAGAGAGGAAGCGTCTGGGTATACTTTTAATAGGAATTTGGAAAAAGCCTTTGAGGTTTCTCAATGTACTCTCATGCTCCTACAGGAGTGGTCTCCAGCACACTTGAAATTGTTTTTAAAACATTTGGCCCCTAGAATCAGTTATGAATTGGATAAAGAGCATTGCATTCAATTGAAGCATTATAAAGTGTTTGCAGAAAACAAAGAATTTAAATCCTTTGCTCCCTATTTACGTTTTCAATTAGAGCACGGGGTAAGGCGTTGTATCCTACTCTTACGTTTGGGTATACTCCCTTTAGCAACATTCTTAGCCAGCTGGGAAGGTACAAATAATCCCAGAGGCATATGTGAGTTATGCAAAGGTGGCCGACAAGATTTGCCTCATATTTTACTAATCTGTCCTAATGCGAGTATAGTAGCGGCACAACGTCGTTATATAATTCCAATTCAACTGAAGTATAATGCACTCTTGGCCCAAGATTTAATTATGTTGTGTAACTCTCCAGTAAATGAATTTGTTTGCCATAACCTGTATAAGTTTTTTAAAAGTTTTCTAAAGCTGTTCTAAAGTTAAAACGCCTAATCAGAAGTTTTTATTTTATTTTTATAGAATGTTGTACGGGTAGGCGATAGAACATTGTTATGTCCCATTCTATAGTGTGTCTTAAAAGCAAAATGCTGTACAGGTAGACGATAGAATATTGTTACTGCTCCATTTTTTAGTGTGTTTTAAAAGTAAATGTTTTATCATTTAATCACTTTAAATTTAATAATAACAATTTTATCCTTGTATTTGTTGATCTCAGTTGAGGTCTGAATCAAATAAATTTACTTTGACTTACTTTGACTTTGAAGTATGCTGAGATGTAGTTGTATCCAAATGGTAGATGTATTCTTTAGTTAAATCAGGACAGGAACATTAGAGGATAAGATGGTTGTAGTAGTATTGAAAGATTGAAAGTAGTATCAGGAGAATCAGCCCCACCGGGAGCAGCATCCCTGCTTCTCAGCCCACATACAGCAACTGACAATTCCACTCAATCATACACACAGGGAACATTCTGTGACATCACTTAGACTGGCTGAGCAGCAGAGTACAGAAAACAGAGAAAGGACTAGACAGAGAAGAGAGCAGGATACCACACACCTCCCTTCCTAACGGAAACAATAACAAATAAAGAGGCAAGAGGTATGGAAGTGAGAACAAATGAGTTAAGAGAAAGGAAAAACAGGTCGAAAGACACAAAACACACACCCACACACACCGTTTCAACAGTCGAGATATGTGTGCAATAAAGAAAGCAACACAATAAACATAAAAGCAAGTGGGTTTGAGCCCTCAGAAGCGTCCCAACACCCGGAACAACAAAATGCATTGCGCACAACAGTAAATGCAAACATGGAGCAAAAATGCTCACTTAATGTGGTTTGAGTAACAGGACCAGAAGGACCCATCACCACTCGGAAGAAACTTGAAAACAGCAAACGTCCACCACCAGACAACAGTAAAGGAAAAAGTGGAGCGAAGATGTCCCGTAAAAGTGGTTGGAGAATCCATCCACAGAAGAACCCACCACCACACAGAAAATGTTTGGACGTAGCAATTAAGTCCACCACCTGAAAACATAAGCAAAATTGGGAACGTAATATGCCCCATCATCAGTAGTATGAGCTTCAAATATCACACTAAGCACCAGTCAATTTAAAGAATAGTTTCAGCTCAACAAAACTATGGTGTCACAACAGAAGGAAAATAGTTTAGGACAACAACCAGCAATCCTAACACTATTAAAAGTAAATGTAAAACGATTTGAGCACACTAATTGCCCATCACCAGAAAATTTCAACATTAAAAAGATGTACCAATAGAAAGGTTTGAGCTCAGTAACTTGCTCATCACCAGACAAATACACGCAAGAAACCCAAATCTCAGCACAATAAAAAGTACGTAAACCATGAATCACAGCCGACACAAGACATTCAGCATATCACCATGACATGAATACTTAAAAAAATATATATATTTCGGAACTGGTCAAGAATGGTAAAAACAGTTACAAGTAGGCAGCAAAACCGGCACAAACATACATAAATGCACATTTAAAATTCAGATTAACAAAATAGTGCTGCTAACATATTGCATTCCTCACGATCAAAATATTACCATTTGCAAATGTAGTTAAAAATAAGCAGTGCAATTAATCAAGCAAGATAACAAATGAGCAATGACTCCATCACCAGCAACAATGTGAATAATTTAGGATTAGCAGTACAAAAGTACGTAAAGAGTGAGTGACAGCGCAAAAGCAGCATCAATAAAAATCATGGCCGAAATAAGCAAGCAGGTAAGTAAGTAATCACAGCCAAGCCAATAAATGCAAAATATTATCATGGCAAAAATTGCTGTTGAATATATGTAGGATCCAAAAATCAAAGGGGGGAGTGAAGAGGAAAAAAGTAGCAATGACTCCATCACCAGCAACAATGTGAATAATTTAGGATTAGCAGTACAAAAGTACGTAAAGAGTGGGTGACAGCGCAAAAACAGCATCAATAAAAATCATGGCCGAAATAAGCAAGCAGGTAAGTAAGTAATCACAGCCAAGCCAATAAATGCAAAATATTATCATGGCAAAAATTGCTGTTGAATATATGTAGGATCCAAAAATCAAAGGGGGGAGTGAAGAGGAAAAAAGTAGAATCATCCTCCTCATGATATTGTAATTCAACAAAGGGATTCTACCATTATCTACATAAAGATATATATGTGTATAAGTGTATATTCAGTTTTACTGCAGGTGTTTTAATGTGTTCTAATGGTGATGTCTGGAAACATCCTTCTCTAGTTTATAGGAAGGGCAGTGTTCAAAAAATTGTAAAATACCCCTCACACACTGAAACCTGATTCAGTGTCATGCTTCATCATTGGGGTCTTCCCGCCCCTCTACGGGACGGGGCGTGCTACTACCTACGTAGACGCGGGAGCACTTAATTTAGTGATTAGTGTGTATGTGTAGTGTGTGGGATCGTGAAAAAATATTTATATATGTGATGATTTAAAAATTCCCTGGCTAGTGGAAAAAAATACACTTTATTGGCTTCCCTAGCTGAGAATAGTAAAAGTGGGGAGGTGTAGATAGTGTACTTTGATGGGTCACTTTCTACAAGGTCGACATGTTTCAGAAGCCATACCCTTGGCTTACTTCCTCAGGACCAGAAACGATCCCTATTGCACCTCAATGGGTGATATTATAAATGTACATATGCCTGCTGGTCACACATACTCTTCCATGCACCCTATTAGGGTAGTAGACACAATATACCAATTGTATATCCTGTAATGAAACATTCGTATATTAAGGTATCCGCTCCATGAGATGCCACGAGGGGTGTAAAGGCGCCTTCACATTGATAATGCTGGATGCTGCTCAATCACCAAGGATTACTTTCTCGTGGCTCTAGACTAGACAGAGAAGAGAGCAAGATATCACAAGTTGCTTAGTGTTAAGGTTATTACCTGTCTTTAACTTTCTAGAGGTACCCAGGGTCCTAAGTTCCTGGACCTTAAGACCACTGTATCTAGAGGGCTGGGACCCACTGGGTTCCATCACTAAAGACATGGTCAATAGGTGTAGTGTGGTGTTGCACCTACCCGCCCTAGTGAAAACTAAACTTCCTAAGATTGGAGAAAGGGCTGTGCTAGATCCTTAACAACCAATCTAAAAGTTCAGTAGAACTTACTTATCTACAAAGATATTTTATATGTGACTAATGCTAGTAATGGTTTTTCATTTAATCCACACCTAGATTAGCTGGTAAAACAGTGCAGGCTTAAATCCCAATCGCGGCACACCAATGTAGGAGGCTGGCTTAGTATATGGTGCACACTTATTTAAGTGAAGCACCTTGCTGTAATCCAGACAACCCTTACGGTGATTTTAGTGGTCTTAGACAACCGTAGAAAGCTCATTAAGTGGTAGCTGTGGAGAGCAGCCTTCAGGCTTACTCCAGGAGTAGTTATAAAAATAGTTATATTTATTATACACACTCACTACCATATTGGTATATCTCCTACCCGGAGATATCAACACAATACAAACAATACTTCAAATGTAAACAAGTAAGTAAGCACAAATCCACAGTGGTCTCCAGGGGGAGACCAAACCATATACTAAAGAAGTAGAATGCAAACTAAGACCGAAGTCGGGACTTGGAATGGAAGACTCAGAACAGCTGGGGAACCAAGGAACCACCCGAGGTAAGTGTAGGAAGGTAGGATCCTTCTGGCATAGTTACCCCCACTTTTTGCCTGGTGTCAGTGTGTTTTTGACTAGTCTGACTGGGATCCTGCTAATCAGGACCCCAGTCATCTACCCAACCTAGAACAGTATTACCTCGCTGCCCAACTGCAATGGATGGCTCAATGGTTCTCCAGCGTCAACTACCCGATACAGCAACCACCTCCCCGCCCTGGTCCCTCGGCGCCCTCCTCACCTTGTTCCACCCATGCCATAGAGAAAAGGCACAAACCCCATTAATGCTCAATGTGGTGTACCGCTGCTACCGCAGATGTTTGTACATCACACGACATAAAGCAGTATGCACCAGCGTTGCCACTGCTGGGCACGCCCAGGGGACACGCGCCAGTCAGACCATCGGAGCTGCGGCACTGGGAAGAAGGGGGGGTTTACAAGACGTAGGAGATCATATAAATCTCTATAAGTGGTAGCTGTGGAGAGCAGCCTTCAGGCTTAGTCCAGAAGGAGTGTAAAGCAGCTTGTTTCACCAGAACTAATCATATAGTGTAAGTTAAAAGGAAAAGAACCACACAGTCTAGTTATAAAATTAGTTATATTTATTATTCACACTCACTAACACATTGGTATATCTCCTACTTGGAGATATAAACACAACCCACACAATATTTCAAAAGTAGAACATGTAAGTAGGAGAAATGCACAGTGGTCTCCAGGGGGAGACCAAACCATATACCAAAATAGTGGAATGCGAACTGCGACCAAAGTTGGGACTTGGACCAAAAGACTCAGAAGAGCTGGGGAAACAAGGAACTACCCATGGTAAGTATCCCGGAACCCCACGGAGGCTATGTGCAGAGTGGAAACAGCCGCGTACTCAATGCAAGTCAAAAGGAAAGTCGCGGTTGCAGTTTTCAAGATGAAGGACCCCTACCAGAGGACCCGTGGAAGATGGAAGGTTGGAGAGTCATCCCACCAGTGGATACCCTAGGAACTATGATACCTATACCAGGGAAGCCGGGTGCATAGATGCAAAGTGACATCGGAACCCGCCGTAGGCCACAATGGAGTACTTCAGTGAAGATGCCGCTGACGAAGAAGGTGAAAGAGTCCGGTGGAATCCAAGGATGTATTCTTGAAGAGGAGAACCTGCAAGCAGAGATGACAGAGTCTATGCCACTCGGAGGTGACCAGAAGGCATGGAAGAATAATGACCACTGATGATGGAAGATGCAGGAGAGTTGATGGTGATCTTGTCGCTGCAGCTGTGAGGACCAGGTGATGCTGTGGAAGACCAGGAACCGTTCATGAGCTGTCCCACGTCGGAAGTCAAGAACCAGGGGGTCGGTGTCCGGCGGGAGCACCAATAAGCCTTGTGAGCAGCAACAGACAGGGAAAACGAAGAAGGTGCAGTGTCAGGACCAGCAAGGTCCAAGGGACTCACCAAGTGCAGGAGTGTCAAAGCAGGCCCGAGCAAACAGGGGAACAAACTGGAGCCAAATAAGACCCTCAAGAGGACCCAAAGGCTGAAGGCACAGGAGTCGCAAGAGGACCTCGAGCAGCTCACCAAAGATGCAGGCCCATGGTGCAGAGGATGCGGTGATGACGAAGATCTTGTCAGGAAGAGATGCTGGAGGCTAGAGCTTCTTAGAGCCCGAAGATCTCTGGAGAAGAGAGCGAACAAGCCTTGCCAACGGCAAGTCAACGCTGTGCACTGGGATGCTGTTCCAGTGGGTCCGACAAGGGATACTGGCTTCAAACTTGCTGAGAAGACAGTGCAGGCCTCGAGGGAGTCGCAGAACTACCAACTTTGTTGCTGGGCCTTTCGAAGTCCGGAGGACATCTGGAGCAGCAGACCTGTCAGCTTGGTTGCGGTGCCTGCAGGTGCAGGGAAGTGACTCCTTCACTACAAGTGTGATACCTTTGGGTGTCTTTAATGCCCACAGAGCAAACACAAGGAGATGATGGACAGAGTGCTGAAACTTTTCAGACACTCACCCCCAGTCACAGATCTGGGTTGAATCCATCATCGTTCTTTAGCTCACTTTGCCACCCCAGTTCAGACCCAGCTATATGCAAATCAGTCTTGACCCTGTGCCTCATGGGAACAGTCCAGCCCGAACTGCCAAGCCAGATCTTCCCTGGACCGTAAACAAGCATCCTGGGACTGGTTTCAGGGTAACACCCCTCATCAGCCAGGCTAGCTTGAATCCAGTGGTAAAGTGAGCAAGGGACCCACGTCTGGGCATACCCAGCCAACTTAGGGCGAATAAAGCAAACACAAGGAGATGATGGACGGAGTGCTGAAACTTTTCAGACACTTGCTCCCAGTCACAGATCTGAGTTGAATCCATCATCGTTCTTTAGCTCACTTTGCCACCCCAGTTCAGACCCAGCTATATGAAAATCAGTCTTGACCCTGTGCCTCATGGGAACAGTCCAGCCCGAACTGCCAAGTCAGGTCTTCCCTGGACCATAAACAAGCATCCTGGGACCGATTTCGGGGTAACACCCCTCATCAGCCAGGCTGGCTTGAATCCACTGGGAAAGTGAGCAAGGGACCCACTTCTGAGCATACCCTGCCAACTTAGGGCAAACAAAGCAAACACAAGGAGATGATGGACGGAGTGCTGAAACTTTTCCAGACACTCCCCCCCAGTCACAGATCTGGGTTGAATCCATCATCGTTCTTTAGCTCACTTCGCCACCCCAGTTCAGACCCAGCTATATGCAAATTAGTCTTGACCCTGTGCCTCATGGGAACAGTCCAGCCAGAACTGCCAAGCCAGTCCTTCCCTGGACCGGAAACACACATCCTGGGACCGGTTTCGGGGTAACACCCCTCATCAGCCAGGCTAGCTTAAATCCAGTGGCAAAGTGAGCAAGGGACCCACGTCTGGGCATACCCTGCCAACTTGGAGCGAACAAAGCAAACACAAGGAGATGATGGACAGAGTGCTGAAACTTTTCAGACACTGGCCCCCAGTCACAGATCTGGGTTGAATCCATCATCGTTCTTTAGCTCACTTTGCCACCCCAGTTCAGACCCAGGGGATCTGGTGATGACGAAGATCTTGTCAGGAAGAGATGCTGGAGGCTAGAGCTTCTTAGAGCCCGAAGATCTCTGGAGAAGAGAGCGAACAAGCCTTGGCAACGGCAAGTCAACGCTGTGCACAGGGATGCTGTTCCAGTGGGTCCGATGAGGGATACTGGCTTCAAACTTGCTGAGAAGGCAGTGCAGGCCTCGAGGGAGTCGCAGAACTACCAACTTTGTTGCTGGGCCTTTCGAAGTCCGGAGGACATCTGGAGCAGCAGACCTGTCAGCTTGGTTGCGGTGCCTGCAGATGCAGGGAAGTGACTCCTTCACTACAAGTGTGATACCTTTGGGTGTCTTTAATGCCCATAGAGCAAACACAAGGTGATGATGGACAGAGTGCTGAAACTTTTCAGACACTTGCCCCCAGTCACAGATCTGGGTGAATCCATTATCGTTCTTTAGCTCACTTCGCCACCCCAGTTCAGACCTAGCTATATGCAAATCAGTCTTGACCCTGTGCCTCATGGGAACAGTCCAGCCTGAACTGCTAAGCCAGGTCTTCCCTGGACCGTAAACAAGCATCCTGAGACCGGTTTCAGGGTAACGCCCCTCATCAGCCAGGCTAGCTTGAATCCAGTGGTAAAGTGAGCAAGGGACCCATATCTGGGCATACCCTGCCAACTTAGGGCGAATAAAGCAAACACAAGGAGATGATGGACGGAGTGCTGAAACCTTTCCAGACACTCGCCCCCAGTCACAGATCTGGGTTGAATCCATCATCGTTCTTTAGCGCACTTCGCGCCCCAGTTCAGACCCAGCTATATGCAAATCAGTCTTGACCCTGTGCCTCATGGGAACAGTCCAGCCCGAACTGCCAAGCCAGGTCTTCCCTGGACCATTAACAAGCATCCTGGAACCGATTTTGGGGTAACACTCCTCATCAGCCTGGCTAACTTGAATCCAGTGGGAAAGTGAGCAAGGGACCCACGTCTGAGCATACCCTGCCAACTTAGGGCGAACAAAGCAAACACAAGGAGATGATGGACGGAGTGCTGAAACGTTTCCAGACACTCGCCCCCAGTCACAGATCTGGGTTGAATCCATCATCGTTCTTTAGCTCACTTCGCCACCCCAGTTCAGACCCAGCTATATGCAAATCAGTCTTGACCCTGTGCCTCATGGGAACAGTCCAGTCCGAACTGTCAAGCCAGGTCTTCCCTGGACCGGAAACAAGCATCCTGGGATCGGTTTCGGGGTAACGCCGCAAATTGGGATTTTGCGAAGGCCCGGCGCATCTTCTCTGAGTAGGGTAATGATTTCTGCTGTGGCCCACACTTGTAGGGATTGCCTCCACTCCTGTGCCCCGGGAGGTTCAGCGGACTTCCACCGCTTAGCAATTAGTCATTTCACCACTATCAGCCCTAGTGCAATGAAGGGAGAGGTCACTCTTTGATTTTTGCGTTTGTAATAAATGTGTAGGACGCACGTTGTCCAGTCTAGGGGTACCGTGCGCTCCATGCATCAAGCTAGGGTGTCAGCTACTGTTGTCCAGTATTCCCCGAGGCACGGGCAGCTCCATAGCATGTGTAGCAGATCCGCATTTATGGCATGGCATCGTGGACACCCGGCATCTGTTCGGTTGAAATATTTATTAATCTTGGCTGGGGTGAGATACGCTCTCTGTGTTATATAATATTGTATTAATCGGAAGCGCATGTTCTGTGGCACTCCGATAGGACCCTCAAGCACCATGGTCCACTCTGCGTCTGTGAAAGGGCGCTGTAGGTCTCCCTCCCAGCTTTGTCTTAGGGGCGATAATGCTATCGCTGTGTGCTGCCTAAGAGACGTAGCAAAAAATTTGGTTAGGTGCCGGCCCTGTCCCATAACATGCAGATATTGTATTGTTAAATGTATCGGGGGTTCTTGGGTCATGTCACCCCAGTGTTTGTTTAGCGCTGTTTTTTTTGTTTAAAAAAAATATATTTTTATTAATTTGCAACTCACATAACCTCCACTTATAGTGCACATTGTCATTGGGAGGTACATTCCTTGTTACATTGCATGAATATCCATCATCCACCACTGGGTTGGCATCCTCATCTCTCTCAATACTACGAGAACCTACCCTTCGTCCTCACTTCGTGTGGATACCAATATCAATATATGCATTCAATACCATCCCCAACCATAACTGTTCCCAAACGTGGATCCCCCCCCTGCGCTTGCCCCTCCCTCCCCCTTCCCCCTATCCCCTTCCACCGGTGTGCTCCAAGTAATTTAAACAGAAATAATCAATCGTCTTCGTCATGCTAGGGTGTGCCAATCTCCAGTCTTTTTTAGGTTGTACTCCTATTCCCGCTGGCTTCACACTTACACCTTTTCCCCTTTTATCGGCTCAAGTCTGGCTATGATCTGTATGATCCACCATTTTCCTGAGGAGCCTCGAGGGAATCTGTATCCGAGTCCGGCTCTGGGAGCTTCAGCCGGGCCACCAATGTTTCCCATGCCTGCGCAGCCTCTATCGCTTTTTCATTTTTCGCTCTCCTGGCCTGTTGTAGTCGAACCATACTCTCACTAGCCGCCCAATTCGCGAACTCCACCCTCCAACTCGCCACTCTAGGGCCCTGCTTAGATTTCCACTGCCTTGTTAGTTCCCGTTTAGCTAATAAGAGCCCCAAGTCAATGAACTTGCTCGTAATCTTAGTACGCGCCGTGTGCGGAAACCAATGCAGTATACACGCCCCCTGTCTGGCTCTATTTGCCTATCCGTCACTCCACATAGGACCTCTACCACCTCCTCCCAGTACGTTCCGAGCTGCTGGCAGCTCCACATCATATGTCGAAAGTCTGCCGCATTCGTGGTGCACCTGGGGCAACATGCCGAGTCCACCTGGAAATATTTAGTTTTCTGCTCTGGTGTTAAATATGCCCTGTGTATAACATTAAAATGGATAAGTTGGAATCTGGCGTTCCCTCGTGCCTTTCCACGCCCTTTCCACTATTTTAGTCCATGTCGTCTCAGGAATATCCTTACCCAGGTCCGTCTCCCATTTTTCCCGCAACTGAGTCAGTGGCTGCAGTCCCTCCTCCACCAATTGTCTGCCCAGGCACGTTATTGCCTTTACCGTCCCCGCTGCCATTACCACATATTGACATGTCGGGGATGTTTGTGGCTCTGATAGCCCTTCCCCCCAGTATTTCTGAATCGCGGACGCCAACGCGGCATGCAGCAAAAAGGCGCCCCTTGGCAAGCCATACCTATCCTGTAGCGCTTGAAAAGGCAAGAGGGCTCCCTCCTCATATAGATCCCCGATCATTTGCAGCCCCAGTTCCTCCCATTCCACTAGCTCAGACCAATCTCCTCCATGCGGGAAGGCCGTACACATGCCCAGGGGAATCTCCGGTGCGTATGGACGAGCGATTCCACCCCTACGCTTGTATCTATTCCAACATGCTCTTAGTGTTTTCGCTCATTCGTCAGGGAATCCACACGCAATCGCTGGCCGAGAACTACAAACGATAGAACATGTCTCGGTATCCAACGGTCTTCTGGGCCATCTGGTCCTCTAAATTCCCGAGCCACCGCCTGGGTGAGCCATTGTAGCTGGGCTGCTAAATAATACACTTCGAAGTCCGGAACCGCCCATCCTCCCTCCGCTCTAGGTCTCATCATCGTGGTCAGTGCCACTCGCCTCCTGCCACTCCCCCACAGAAATCCGCCCACCATTGATCTAAGCGTCTTAAACACCGTACCTGGGATCCAAATCGGCAGCGTCCTGAAATAATATGAGTCTAGGCAATGCTACCATTTTCAAGTGCCACTCTACCCGCCACTGAGAGTGGCAAGGTACTCCAAAATGCCATGCTCCCTTTTACCCCTCGCACTGCTCTGTTCACATTGCCCTCCAATAGATCCGCCTGCTTATGGTAGATGTGAGTCCCCAAATATTGTAAGCAACAGGGTTCCCATCTTATTCTGTCCAGTCTAGGAGGAGGGTTCATCTCCCTACACGCCGGGAACAGGCAGGTCTTCTCCCAGTTCACGCACAACCCCGATACTTCCCCAAACATCCGCAACAACTCCGTCGCTCCCTTGGTCCCCTCTTCGGGGGCGGCCAAAAACATCAGCAGATCATCTGCATACAGCGATATGTACTGCACTTCTCCACGTATCTCCAACCCAGCATAGTGCATCCCTGATCTAGCTCGCATCGCCAATGGTTCAATCGCCAGTGCAAACAGGAGCGGAGACAGCGAGCAGCCCTGGCGCGTCCCTCGTCCCACTGGACAGGGGGACGACACCGTCCCCCCGTTCGTACTCTGGCAGTCGCTGAGTTATATAGTATTCGAGTCCACCTCACGAATGCCTCGCCCAAACCCAGCTTGCGCATTACCTGAAAGAGATATGGCCACTCCAGGCTATCGAATGCTTTCTCTATGTCCACTGAAAGAATCAATGCAGTCGATGTCGGTTCCTGGTATTCCTCCAAGATTCGCAACAATCGTCTCACATTAATAACTATGTTACGTTTCGGTATAAACCCCGATTGATCCCGGTGGACCAGCTGCGACATGTATGGGAGTAAGCGGGATGACAGTATCCTGCTCAGGATTTTGTAGTCGGTCGTCAACATTGATAGTGGGCGGTAGGCCTTCAGATCCGTAGCTTCCCTTCCAGGTTTTAAGAGAGGGATGACAATAGCCTCCCTAGTTGTCGCAGGCAGCCTCCCTACTTTATGCGCCTCCTTATAAACCACCTGTAGGCGCGGAGCCAGACACTCCGCGTACTTAGAATAAAATTCTATGGGAAGGCCATCCACCCCCGGCGTCTTGTTGCGGGCCATATGCTTGATCGCGCTCCTGATCTCTCCCACCGTAATATCACTGCCCAGCAAGTCTCCCTGCTCCTTACCCAAGCTCGGCAAGGCCACCCCCTCGAGATACTCCCCTATGCCATCGGCATCCCTGGTGAGTTGGGTACTGTAGAGCTCAGCGTAATATTCTAAAAACAGTCTGTTAATCCCTGCCTGCGTGTTCACCATCTCCCCTGTGGGAGCTGTCAAGCCCAGTATCGGCGCTCCCCTGGGCACCGGATTGGCCAACCATGCCAACAGAGCGCTCGATTTGTCCCCCTCCGCATGCATCCGTGTTCTATAATTCTTATAGTCGAAGGAGCGCAGTCTCTCCATCTGTGCTGCCACTGCCTCTCTAGCCTCCAATACCTCAGTCTGTGACCCTGGTCTCCCAGGTCGGTCTTTCTCCTCGTCCCGCAATCGGCTTTCGGCCTTCTCCAAGTCCGCTAATAACGTTTTCCTTACTCCCACCACCTTGCTAATACAGATACCCCTGACCACAACCTTAAACGCATCCCATTCAATTGCTGCCGATGTCGCCGTCCCCTCGATCTTCTCAAAGTATTGATCAATACCCGCCCCCAACTCCTCGCTAAAGACCGGGTCCTCCAACGCCTCCGGTCGTAGCCGCCAGGTCGGTATAAGTGACCTCTCTCGGCTCCACCGTATCCGCACTAGTAGCGGGTTGTGGTCCGATATTGTTCTCGCTAAATACTCACTACTTATCACCTTGGTGTGGATATCAGGTGTGCATAACATTGCGTCCAGTCGCACATGCAGGTCATGAAGACCAGAATAATAGGAATAATCTCTCTCCTCCAAATGCTGGGCGCGCCAAGTGTCCACCAGCCCCCAATGAGATTGCAATACTCTCCTCACCCTGGTGATCCTATGTACTGGCGCACCTGGGAGCGGAGGGTGGGATCTGTCTTTGTCCACATCCGCTATTGAGTTGAAGTCTCCCCCCATTATTGTCGCACCTGTTAAGTATGGAGCCAGGCTCCCCGACAAGTTCTCTAGAAAGGAGGGCTGGTTGACATTAGGAGCATACACACTGCACAGGGCCACATCCACTCCATTTAGCCTCCCCAGCACCGCCACAAACCTTCCCTCTGGGTCGATCAATTGTTGCGTTGGCTGAAAAGGGACACCCGCTCTGACCCACACCAGGGCACCCCTGGCAAAGGCCGAATAAGTCGTATAGAATAATTGCCCCTTCCATCTCTTCTTCAATGCTGCTCCCTCAGACCGGTTAATATGTGTTTCTTGAAGGAATGCAACCTGCACCCCCCGTCGCACCAAGTAAGCATGCACTTTATGGCGCCTCTGCATTGTGTGGAGCCCCCTCACATTCCAGGTAATACATTTCAAATCATGTAGCGTCCCCATTTATCAAGCAATCCCCCCCTGCACCCCTCCCCCACCTAAGAGCACACCGGTGTCCCTAACTCCCCCCTGCCTCCTCCCAGCCCCTCCCCAACTCCCTCCCCCCAGAACGGGCGCTACAACATTAGTACCCATCCAAACTACCACTCAACTGCTCCCTCGATGCCTTTAGGGAGCTACACCCACTCAAACTTACGGGAGGTGAGCCCTCAGCTTCAGAGAATCAGACACCTAATAGGCCTCCAATCTGCACCCTTCCCCCGTAATGTTGAACCAGCCCCCTCCAGGACCTCCCTTCAACGAGACTTCTTTCACATATTTTTCACAGCCCCTGCATAGTCCCCGGGCCTACTTAGGCAAATCCTAGCCATCCTAGTCCCCAGCTAGCCCCCTCCCCATCTCCCCCCCCTGTCTGACTTCCCTTTCCAGGACCGGCCAGTGTCTTCTTCACCCATCCACAGTCTCATCCGCCGTCCCGGCTGTCACATGAGGCAGTTTCAAGCTTCCGGCATCCGATTGTTCATTGTCCTCTTCCATGGACCCCCCTTCCGATTCCGTTCTCGCCGGAGACGTATCCCCTTCCACTTGAGAGATAGCTGTGACTGCCTGCAAAGCGGCCGCTCTCTCCTTTACCGTCTGTGTCTCTGTCGGCTTCTGGGCCCTGGTTGACGTCGCCGGTTACGCCTCAATCTGCGCGGACGTGGCCCCTCCGCTCCTGCTCCCACTCCACTCCCTGCTTCTCCAATACCAGCTTTATACATCTCCAGCCAGTCGCAGGCCTCTTCTGGGCTGCCAAGGAAAGACATTGTGCCGTCCACTGTAATCTTTAAACGCGCTGGAAACATCAGAGAGTATTGAATACCTGCATCCCGTAGTGCCCTCTTGACTGCCACAAACGATATTCTGCGGCGCTGGACCTCGAGCGTGTAATCCGGAAACAAGGTCACCTTACTATTGTCCACTGTGTAGGGGCCCGCCGTCCTTGCCTTGTTCAGTAGGAAGTCCCTGTCCTTGTAATGAAGCAGCCTGGCCACCACCGGCCTTGGCGGTCTCCCAGGTGCCAAGGGTCTAACCGGCACTCTGTGGGCTCTCTCCAGCGTGAAGAAAGATGATAACCCTTCCGGCGCAACTGTCCCTTTTAGCCACTCCTCCAAATATCCCACCATGCTGGATCCTTCCACCCCTTCAGGTAGCCCTACCACCCGGATGTTGTTTCTTCGATTTCTCCCTTCTGCATCCTCTGCCCGCCTCTCCAGGGTCTGCAGCCTGTTCTGAAACTCTACCATCTGCGCTGCCATCGACTTTTGAGCTGGTTCCAGGACTTCTATGGCCGTCTCCGTTTGTTTTACCCTATCAGCCAGTTTGGCGTGGTCCGCTCGGAGCAATCCTAAGCCCTGTGTCACATGCGCAATGTCCAGCTGCAGGGCCTCCCTAGTATCTGTTATGGCCTTTAGTATTTGATCGACCTGTTGCTGGAGCATCCCCTCTGGGCGTTGTTGCAGCCCCTCTCGCACCTCCCCAGTGGTCGTATCTTCTTCCTGTTCCACGGGTGCTCCCGCCTGCTTCCCTCTCGGTTTCCCCATGCTTCCGCAGGTCTCGAGATCCGCGAAGCCCCCGGGTAAACTTCTATACCTCTCGGCCTCTCAGCGGGTCCCCACTATGCAGCCTCACCTCGGGTGAGCCAGCCGTCCTCTCTTCTCCCCTCTGCGCCCTCTTTCAGAATCGCCCCCCTTGACAGGGTCGACCTCCAGGCTCAGCTGGCCTCGTTACGTCCACTGCCTCAGCCCTCGGAACCGGCCTCTCTCCAGCTGGGCCTCGAAGGATCACGGCCAGCAATGGGACCCTCTCCTGAACAGCTATCGACAGCTGCTGCGCCTCTTCCGATATTATTTTCCCCGGTCCCCCCGCCTCATGAGTCAGATACAGCCGGCCTCACCTCCAGTTCAGTACCCACTCGTTCCAATCCCACGGCTCGGCAACACATCCGTACCAGCTAGGCCTCGCCAGCTTGCCAAGTGCCCTCTCTTCTGCGGACTTCCACGCTCAGTGGTTCCAGCCGTCCGATCCCCAAATTAGAGGAGGGGGGGGGGGGGCACTCCAGTATGGGCATCCAGCCTCTCTCAGCTATCAACACTCTTCTGCCATTGGGGTCCCTGCTATGGCTGTACCGTCCTTAATTGCTTTTTCGCCCCTCAGTTGGCCTTCGTCACAGGCAGTTCCCGCCAGGGCGCGTGCTCCACTCAGAAGTCCCTCTTCCAGGACCGGCACGCAGCCCCTACTCTCTGCGCCTTCCGTCGTCTCCACCTGTATGGGGATCTAAGCGGCCCCCAGCCACGCCAGCTTGTTCCCGCCGGTCACCACAGTGCCACCAGTTCCACCTTCAGGGAAATAAAGGGAGGGGGGAGGGGCCGCCGCGCGCTCCTTGCTTCCAACCGCGCTACAGCGCCCTCTGCCCTCACAGACCTCCAGCAGGCACCCCGGTCGTTGCAGCGGCTATTCAATCCTCAGGTCCCGTTCGTGGCTTCATCACATCGCCGCCGTGCAAACTTTTCCGGCCGCTCCCGCCGCCATTTTGTTCCCGCACAGCCTCCGTAGTTTTTTATGCCCCAGGCACTCAGCAGTCCTCTCTCCCCAATCTCCCCCGGCTACATACACTCTGGTCCTTCGCGGGGGGGTCTTTCCTCGCCGGTTGCTCCCGCTAATCCTCACCGGCTGCGCCGCTCCCGCAACCAGTAGTGCTCAGAGCCCTCTCATCGCCATCTTGGGTCTGCGTCCCCGACTCGTTGTCCTTTTAGCGGAGCCCCAGATTGACGCTGCTTCCAGCCTCGCTGTTACTGGGTGCTGGTGTCTCCAGGCCCTTTTAACCTTCTTCCCGGGGGTTCAGGGGCCTCGTAGAACGCCTTTGGTCAGGATTAAAGACGGGGTCGGCGCGGAGCTCTGTGCTCACACGTCCGCTCTCATCCGCCTCGTGGCCACGCCCCCTTAGCGCTGTTATAAGTGCTCGATGTACTAGGAACTGACCTGGTGAGAGCCCGTTTTCCTGCATCAAGGAGTCATACGAAATCATAGCGCCATCGTGAAATAGATCTCCTACGTCTTGTAAACCCCCCCTTCTTCCCAGTGCCGCAGCTCCGATGGTCTGACTGGCGCGTGTCCCCTGGGCGTGCCCAGCAGTGGCAATGCTGGTGCATAATGCTTTATGTGTCGTGTGATGTACAAACATCTGCGGTAGCAGCGGTACACCACATTGAGCATTAATGGGGTTGGTGCCTTTTCTCTATGGCATGGATGGAACAAGGTGAGGAGGGCGCCGAGGGACCAGGGCGGGGAGGTGGTTGCCGTATTGGGTAGTTGACGCCTGGAGAACCATCGAGCCATCCATTGCAGTTGGGCTGCGAGGTAATACTGTTCTAGGTTGGGTAGATGAACTGGGGTCCTGATTAGCAGGATCCCAGTCAGACTAGTCAAAAACACACTGACACCAGGCAAAAAGTGGGGGTAACTATGCCAGAAGGATCCTACCTTCCTACACTTAACTCGGGTGGTTCCTTGGTTCCCCAGCTGTTCTGAGTCTTCCATTCCAAGTCCCGACTTCGGTCTTAGTTTGCATTCTACTTCTTTAGTATATGGTTTGATCTCCCCCTGGAGACCACTGTGGATTTGTGCTTACTTACCTGTTTACATTTGGAGTATTGTTTGTATTGTGTTGATATCTCCGGGTAGGAGTTATACCAATATGGTAGTGAGTGTGTATAATAAATATAACTATTTTTATAAATACTCCTGGAGTAAGCCTGAAGGCTGCTCTCCACAGCTACCACTTAATGAGCTTTCTACGGTTGTCTAAGACCACTAAAATCACCGTAAGGGTTATCTGGATTAGTGCAAGGTGCTTGACCTAAATAAGTGTGCACCATATACTAAGCCAGCCTCCTACAGGTGATGGCCTGGCTTCCCTCATGGACGTGCCCTTTGATGGCAACCGGCTCTTTGGAGATAAGGCAAACTCAGCTCTGGAGCGCTTAAAGGACTCACGGGCTACGGCCAGGTCCTTGGGCCTCTCAGTTGCTCCCAGTCAAGCCCAGTCTACCAAGCCCCCTTTCATGGCTACGGAAGGGGTTTTTAACTGCCCCAACCCTCCGCCCCATGCCAGCTGCCCAGTTGGTGTGGGCAAAAGACACACAATTGTTTCCAGTCCAGGGAGGACCTGTACTGGCAGTTCGGGCTGGTCTGTTCCCAGTGGGTGCAAGATCAAGACTGATTTGCATATCGCTGGGTCCAAACTGGAATGGCATGGTGAGCAAAAAAACGATGGATTTAGGCCCAGATCTCTGTACTGGGGTGAATGTATGACATTGTTCTGCATTCTGTCCATCAATTGTTCTTTTTGCAGTTGGTGTGGGGGCAAGGTCGAGGTTCATACCGACCCCGAGGATCGGGTGGCCAGAAGTCTTCGAAGCCGCCAATCCCCCTACAGCCGCAACTTCTAAGCCCTCCTAATCTTGCCCTGCAAGATCATGGATGTCCAGTTGGTGGCACAATCAGTCATCATCTCCACCATTGGCAGTCCATAACATCGGACACGTGGGTGATACAGATTTTTCGAAGGGGCTATTACTTCCCCTTCAAATCCTCCCCTCCCCCTTTTCCTCCCTTCTCACAACTGGCTGACCAAGGATCATTTGTCCGTGCTCCGCTAAAGAAGTCACTGCTATCTTGGCCAAGAGGCATAGAGAGGATTCCGATATCAGAAGTAGGCAGTGGTTGATATTTCTGCTACCTTCTGATACCCAAGAAGAACAAAGGGCTTTCTTCGGCCTAAGAACCCTCAACATCTTCCTTAAAAAGGAGACGTCCAAGATGCTCACCTTGGCTCAGGTACTGTCAACCCTGGACCCAGGAGCCTGCATTGTAGTGTTTGACTCGCAGGATGCTTAATGCCATATTCTCGTCCTGCCTGCCCATCGGCGTTACCTGCGGTTTACGGTAGACCACAAGCACCAAGGTGATGGCGGTGGTCGCAGTTCATCTGAGCAGATATGGGGTGCCAGTCTTCCCCTTTCTCTTCCAGGGGATCCTCATCAATAGTCATAAGCACTGAATATTCCCGCCCATGCCCGGGGACCCCGGAGTATATTAAAAAAAATATATATATAAAATAAAATCATATATATATACCCACGAAGTGGGAAGAATCCCTAGGGGTCTGCGCATTACGTTGGCGCCAAGTTTCGAAAATCCCAACCCGCTCCTTCTTAAAGAATGGGCGGAAAGTAACCTGGATGCGTCTATGCGTTTAGTGTGCCTCCTGATCAAATATGCCCGAATTGACCGTGAGAGCAATATGACAGAAATAACACGGATTAACAACAGATTAAGTAAACCGGAACATCAAAACAACAAGGAGTTTATTGACAAAAGCATTAGAGAAATGAAAGACCGTCTGAAAAAACAGGAAGAAGTCATAAAAACCAGGAAGGCATTTAAATTTGCCCGGGATAAAAATGATTATGAACTCGGACAAATCTTTACCTTCGCAAGTATGACAATTTACGAAGACAAAAAGGTACAAGCAAAGCTAGGAAACCCAAGATCATCCAACATGGCATGCAGCGATACCAACATATCCACCTCTGATGCTAGCATGATCCTCAGTGAGACGGAATCAGAAGATGGGGGGATTTCTGCATCTGAGCAAAGGGTAGACCTAGGCCACCTTACACTTGCGGAGGAGCTGGATTTTTTAAGGAGGGAACGAAAACAGTCCCTACGACCACGGAACATAAATGTCTCACTAAGCAAAGGAGAAATGCCAGAAGGCGTGAAAGACGGAAATGCTTCAGGCGCAAGAGGACGGAGGCAACAGAACCAGCGATGGAAGAAACGACCGCCTCAGTAGACAATACTATAATTAACCTGACTGACATCCAACTTGATCAGGCAGAAAAACAACTACTTGCGCTTGGTTTGTCATTTTGCCCAGAAAGCAATTTTGGCTATTGTGAAACTCGTATAGATGTATACAAGTTTATAAGAAAACTGAAATTAACAAAATATTACACCATCAAAAAACACCTAGACAAAACCAAGAAAAACTAAGAAAAACAACCTACCAGTCAAGTTCAGCCAAGGGGATTGCAATCTGATGACGTGCTACTTATTAGAACACTGCATGCCCTCAGTGATGTCACCAACAGTACCTTGGATATTGATATGAGTACACAAGCCGTGGCGGCTGCAGAAGGATTCAATTTAACCATGTCTGGTCACAGACCTTTTAAGCCGGCATCTACATTTGTGCCTACTATGCCGCGTGATGCGGTGGACAGTTTTCATGACTGCATCACTGATGAATTAAAGAAATTAAATCGCAAGACCAAAGCCCAACCTATTACCCCCAAATATCACACTGAAAAGTATTTTGAATTAATGACTAAATTGAAAATCAACACAACAATTGTAATAAACAAATCAGACAAGGGAGGGAACATTGTACTTTGGAAGAAATCTGACTACAAGAAAGAGGCCTATAGGCACCTTAATGACCCATCGTGCTATAATAAAACCAACTGGGCACATGTAAAAAGGATAAACAAAAATTACAAAGATGACCTGACGTCATGGAAAAGGGAAGGTTTGATCTCAAAAGATGAATTCACGTTCCTTAACAATGAATATCCTACAATGCCTACGATGTACTTTATTCCCAAGGTACACAAAAATGAAATACCAGTACCGGGCAGACCTATTATTTCTGCCAAAAAGAGCATGTTTGAAAACACTTCCAGATACGTGGACTTTTATCTTCAAGAATTTGTTATTAACCTCCTGACGTACATCCGAGATACCACTGACTTCTTATATAAATTGAGTCAACAAACCTGGTCCAACGACTATGTGCTCCTTACTATGGACATTCCTGCCCTCTACACCAGTATTGCACACTCGGATGGATTGAAAGCTGTTGAACATTATTTGGGCAAAAGACCAATTGAAATGTATTACCATAATCAAATGTTGCTAGGCATGATATACTGGTGTCTTCACAATAATGTTTTTCTGTTCGACAACTCCATTTTTCAACAGCTACGAGGGGTGGCTATGGGTTCATGCTTCTCCCCCAGCTATGCCTATTTACATGTGGGCTGGTGGGAGGAGCATGTTCTCAAGGTGGAACATACTTATGACTGGCCAACACATGTTGTAAAGTGGTGGTGTTACATTGATGACATTTTCATCATATGGAGAGGAGCCATAGCACAAGCAGAGGCTTTTGTCAACCGGATTAATGTCAATGATGTAAATGTACAATTTACAGCTCACATTAACAATAAAGCCACCAACTTTCTAGACACCAAGGTCTATATCAATCAGGGGAAAATAGAAACATGCCTATTTAGAAAACCCACAGCAGGCAATGCAGTTCTGCATGCCAATAGCTTCCACCTGCAGCACACCATCACCAGCATCCCATATGGAGAATTTCTTCGTATTCATAGGGTATGCAGTACATTAAGTGACCGCGAACACTATCATTTGGAAGCAAAAATGAGGTTTTTGAAAAGAGGGTACAACCGCAAAAAATTGGATGTAGCAATTAGAAAGGCAAACAGTAAGGAACAGTGTAAACTGTTGAATCACAATATGGAAGATGAGATGGTGGAAACAGAGGGGGATACCAATCCACCAGGAACCATAGGTAAATCACAAATTAGACTTATTACTACCTATAGTAAACAGGCCAGTGCTATTAAGTCTATAATCAACAAACAATGGCCTATTGTCCTCACTGATGCTACTCTCAAACAAGTCCTTCCGGACAAACCTACATTTACATTTCGAAAAGCATACTCCATGCGGAATGACCTAGTTAGAACCAGTCCCGAAACTGACAATAAGAGTAGCTGGCTTTCACCTAAAAAGGGATTTTTTAAATGTAGCTCCTGCAGAGCGTGTAAATTTGGCACTAACACCACTTCTTACAAAACCGCTTTTTCTGACAATACCATCGAGCTTAGAGATCACTACACATGTAGAACGGACCATGCTGTATATGTATTACTGTGCAGTTGTGGCCTGCGCTACATAGGTAGTACTAAACTATAAGTTCACGTGAGAATACTTCAGCACTTACGTGCAATAGTGAACTCTGATCCAGCTTACCCAGTAGCAAGACATTTCAAATCTACTTACAACAATAATCTCAGTTGCTTACAATACTTTGTGATAGATGCAGTGCAACTCAACAAAAGAGGAGGCAACCGTGAAAAAAGTTGCGACAATTAGAATCTAGATATATTGTTGAATTAGACACTAGGGGGCCGATTCCGATCTCGGCCGGTAGGGCTCCGAATTGGATTCGGCTTAACCGGATCCGATTCGGAGCCCTATTGCCCGATCGATTCGTACGCGCGTCCGGGCGAGCGAGTACGATGCGAAATCGCCGACCGACTCGTCCGGGCGTCCCGACCGCTCCGACCGACTCGTACCCGGGTCTAACCGCACCGACCGACTCGCTCGGACTCGACTTGCACCGCGCAATGGAGACGTTCCCCGGCCGGGTAAGTACGATGCGCGCCGCGAGCAGTCTGACCGAGCCGCGCACTCCGGCTCGAAAGAGCAGTCGGAGCCGTACTTTTGGGGTCCGTGTCGGACCCCCATGTACGCGTAGCCGCGCGAGTCGCACACAGGGGGGGACACATGGGTCCCCCCTACCTGTGCGTGTACGGCGCGAGTCGCTTCGCCGCGTACACGCTGTAGGGGGCGCCCTTGTCCGCCTCGCACCCATTGAGTCAATGGGAGCCCCCGTACGCGTTGTACGACCGGCTCCCATTGACTTCAATGGGAATCCGACCGACTCGAGTCCGATGGCATACGTGCGCATCGTACTCGTTCGGTCGGGCTGCACGGGTCCGATTCGGTCGGAAATCTCTCCGGGTCCGGCTCGGTCGGAGAGATTTCCGGCCCGAATCGGAATTGGCCCCTAAGTCCCCACAGGGCCTCAACATAGGTGAGGATCTGCACAACTATCTATAAGCATCTTAGAATCTATAATCATGATGATATAGTAGAGATTATTCTGCTGCTGCTAGATTGCAGAAGGTCAACACTGCACATATAGTAGATTGTCAATTATTCCATCACAACTAAGACACGTGTATTGGATTTTGTTACGCTTAACCCGAGGGGGCCCCCTAGGAGTAAGAATCAGGTAATAAAAACATCTTAAGGAGAAAAAATATATAGACAAATACAAAAAAAAAAAAACTTTTTAAAAAATAAGAACATTTTACAACTCAATATGAACTAATAAAACTCATTATTGAAGTCTTAATTAATTCAGTTTTAAAACATTTTCTTGTTAGTCGCCACTAGCCGAGTTGAATCTTAGTGTAAATGTGTATGGTTTCTGGACTTGGCAATGGCCATGCCAGTATATATATAATTTACACTTAAAACACTTTTTTGCACATAAAATCTCTTTGCGCGTTTCAGCACTTTTTACACATTAGTAGCACTTTAAATATGACCAATATCTCTGTACTGTAGAAATGTATTTATACAATAGGAATGATGCTAGCTATTTGTTTATTTGCACACATTTAAAAAAATCTTTTAAAGTTGAAAAATGTACTATTTATGGAGATATGTTACACATGATTTTTATGCGACATATGGGAATATATATTTCTGAATTACATATAGCCCTTTTAATCATGTTCATTTTATTTGGGATATCCATAGCAATTTTTGCACAGTTTCTTAATGACATTATTGTAATGTTGAAACTAGTTCATGCAATTTGCACCCAAAAAGCACGATGACAGTTAACTGCTATTTGCACATAGCGGATATCTTTTAAACCTAAATATCGACTACATGTATTGGTACATGGTGTATTCTAATTGTTCCATTTCTAAGGCCATATGCGAAGATACCCAACTAAACTATGTCGTAGCTATCATGCCAACCCTAATTGTGATATTTTTAGCAGCATCTGCACTGGTTCGCTTTCAATTGTATTTAGTATGCTATATGTGATCATATATATCCAATGTATAAGTATGAACAAACAACAACCTGGGCTTCAAAATGCTTTTAAATGTTTTAAAAAGGCTTCATTGACAAAAATACTATATAATGACACAATACAGTATTTTGTTTATTGCTACTATGGTCGTCACATCCCGGTCTTGCTTTGCGTTGTCATGTGATCAAGGCCACAGGACGTGGCCGAAACGCGTCAGGGACAGCACGAAAATAAATAAACTTTAAGTTTGGCACCAGCAAATCCAGTGTCCGTATCCACGTTTGTGCACGATTGCACTTGGATTGTTTCTTCGATATATATATATATATATATTTCCACAAAAACCAATGTATATTAAGTTTATTAAAAAAAATATATATATAAAATCACATATATATATATTCACTGAAAAAACCGTAGGTTTCAGGGACGTTATAGTAAATTAGCATTTAAAAAACCTTAGAAATTCACTGAAAAAACCATAGGTTTTAGGGACGTTATAGTTAGAAATTAGCATTTAAAAAACCTTAGAAATTCACTGAAAAAACCATAGGTTTCAGGGACGTTATAGTTAGTTGGACGTTTCACTCATATAAAACCAGAGAAATTCGGCTGTTATAGTTAGTAGAGCTAACTATAACTCGTGCCCCGCAATGCTCTGCTGATGACGTCACATATTACATCACTCATGACATGCTCAGTGACATCACTGATGACATCACTGATGACATCTCAAATGACATCACTGATGACATCATCCAGTGACTGAGTGTTTCTAAAAAATTCAGGAATGTTATATCTATATATGCCAAGGTATATTGAAGAATGATTGGTTGTCTGAGAACCTGTATGGGTGCCTGAGTGTCTGTGTGGGTGGGGGGTGTGTGACTCCCTGCATGGATGTGTGAGTGGGTGATTCACTGGGTGTATGCGTTTATGAGTGCGTGTGTTAGGGAGTGTATGGATGAGTGAGTGTACGTATAGCTGTGTTGGTGAGTGAATGGATGTGTTAGTGGTATATGTGTAAGTAACTACATATGTGAAAGGCAGTATTTGTGAGTGTTGGAGTATATAAGTGAGTATATGTGACAGTGAGTGATTGTGACAGTGGCTGCATGGATAAGTGTGCTTATGGCAGTAATTGTTGAAGACAGTACGTATCTGTATGAATAAGTGACGTGGTGTGTGTATAACTGTATAGGTGAGTAAATGGCAGTGTAATTAATTCTTTGGGTGACTGACTAGGTTTTTGAGTAACTCTTTGGGTGAGTGGCAGTGTGTGAGTGTCTATATGGGTGTATGAGTGGATATATCAGTGGCTGTATTGATGAATGACTGCGTGTATGAGTGACTGTATGGGTTAGTGGGTGGATGTGTGTGTAGACGTATGAATCACTGAGCGGGTATGTACTAACTGCTATTGGTGTGTCTATGGTTTCGATATTGGTAGTCTGTATTTTAGAGTGGGCGTATGAAAGATTTTATTAGGCTATGAGGAGGTGCATCAAATGATCACGTGGATGATGTCATCAGTGATGTCATCAGTGATGTCATTTGAGAGGTCATCAGTGATGTCACTGAGCATGTCATGAGTGATGTAATGTGTGACGTCATCAGCAGTGCATTGCGGGGGCGCGAGTTATAGTTAGCTCTACTAACTATAACAGCCGAATTTCTCTGGTTTTATGATGAAATGTCCAACTAGCTATAACGTCCCTGAAACCTATGGTTTTTTCAGTGAATTTCTAAGGTTTTTTAAATGCTAATTTCTAACTATAACGTCCCTAAAACCTATGGTTTTTTCTGTGAATGCTAATTTCTAACTATAACATAGCAGTTGCGTTTGCAGAGTGGTGGAGAAAGGTGAGCATGGCCTCCGAACACCTCTTAGCAATCCCACTGTGTGGGATTTACTGGAGGTAACAGGAGGGGTAGTTTGCCCCCAACGTCAACCTTGGGGCCAACTACCCCTCCTATTACCTCCAGTAAGTCCCACACAGCAGGATTGCTAACTTCTTATACCAGGCCACACCCCCTTTCTCCACCACTCTGCAGACGCACCTCCTGGTGCGTTCTGGGTTGGGGGATTAAGTCCCCTTGAATCCTGAGGGTCCCTGGGGGCCAACTAGCCCACCAGGTACCTCCAGTAGGCGCCACAGAGCTGGATTGCAGAGACGTGGTCCGAGGCCACGCCCCTTTTTCCACTACTGTGCAAAGGCGGCTCCTGGCGCACTGCTGCTTGGAGGATGAAGTCCACTTGTGTCCTGAGGTCCTCAGGACACAAGAGGACCTCATCGCCCCACTAGCAGTGCACCAAGAGGCACGTTTGCAGAGTGGTGGAAAAAGGGGCGTGGACTCAGACCACCTCTCTGCAATCCAGCTCTGTGGCGCTTACTGGAGGTACCTGGTGGGCTAGTTGGCCCCCAGGGACCCTCCGTATTCAAAGGGAATTAATTCCCCAACTTACAACGCGCCAGGGGGCGCGTTTGCAGAGTGGTGCAGGGAGGGGGCGGGGCCTCCAGGGAGATGTCGACTTTTTTTTTTCTTTCTTAGAAGGGGGTGCTGTGTGGCCACCCCCTTCTTTTAGTTTTTGGGGGGCCCTGGGGACCCCATACCCCAGGGCCTGACTCCTTTTAAAAAAAAAAAAAAGGAAGGGGGCCGCGCGGCCCCACTCCCGAGGCCTATTTCGGCCCCAGGGACCCAATCCCCCGGGGCATGGGCTCCTTTTTAAAAAAAAATTTATAGGGAAGGGGGGCCACGTGTCCCCCCCTTCCCTGGGCCAATTTCGGCCCCGGGTACCCCATCCCCCGGGGCTGGTTCTTTTTTTATTTTAATTTACAGGAAAGGGGGGCCGCGTGGACCCCCTTCCCTGGGCCAATTTCGGCCCCGGGGCATGGCCTCATTTTTTTATTTCTCCCTCCCGGGCCACTTCTGGCCCAGGGGACCCCATCCCCCGGGGCTGGCCCTTACCGTTGGGGACCGTGGGGGGAGCCCCAATGCCCCCACGGTTCCGCCGGCTCCCCGCCTCCTGCGGGAGCCGGTATTGCTTTTGAGCAAGGGGAGCTGCTGACATGCAGCTCCCCTTGCCCAAAAGCAATCTGCTTTGCTTTTTGGAAGCGAGAGCAGGTTTCCTGCTCTCGCTTCCAAAAAGCAAAGCAGGATTTGCTATGACAGTGCGGGAGCCGTGCTCCCGCCCTGCCATAGCAAACGGCAATGTCCCGGGGGTGGGCACCCCGGGACATTGCAGGAGCCAGCCCTGGGGGGTGGCAGTCCCCAGGTCCGAGGAGGGCTCCAGAAGGGGGGCCGCGCAGCCCCCCTCCCAACGTTTGTAAAGCCCCGGGAGGTGGTGGTCCCCAGGGCAGTGTGGGGGGGCTCGAGCCCCCCCACACTAATTATTTATTACAGCCCTCGGAGGTGGCGGTCCCCGGGGCTGAGGGGGGCCGCGTGCCCCCGCGAATAAATTATCAAGCCCCGGGGAGGTGGCGGTCCCTGGGGCTGCGGGGGCCCCCACAGGCCCCTGCTACATAAATGAAATTGCCCCCGGGACGTGGCCCACCCGGGGGCTTTCAAAAACGAAGCGCGGGAGCCCGCGCTTCGTTTTTTAAAATTTTTGGACGGATTCGCGCACCAGCGCGACCTCGCCCGAAAGTTTAAAAAAAGAAAAATGCTTTTTTTGGGCCTGGGGGTCCTTGTGGGACCCCCTGAGCAGGCCTGGGGGGTCAGGGTGTTTTTACCCTGCCTCCTTTTCTTGTTTTGAATGCATCTGTCACCTTTTTCCTTCTCCCTCCGTACCGAGTCACAAGATGGCTGCAAACACTTCCTGGTTTGAAGTGTTGGCAGCCAATCATAGGCAAGCTCGTGCTCGGGAGGGCTCAGCCAATCAGATCTCACAATTTTCAAATATCGATATCTGTAAATCTTTAAATATCTCAAAAACTACTGAACGGATTTAAACCATTTAAAAAAAAGCGTGCTTTCTGGACCAAGAGCTATCGCTCTGCCAAATTTGGTGTAATTCCGTTCAGCAGTTCAGGCTATAGCCGTGTCTAAAGTTTCCTATGGAAATTAACATGGAGAAAACACGTTTTGGGATCCCCTTTTTTTCTCGGCCCCCCTTGATGAATCACCCCCAAACTTTCAAGACAGGAGCTGACCTGAGTGAACAATTAGTTTTGAAAATTTCGTGAAGATTTGTCAAACGGCGCCAAAGTTATTGGCAAATCAAAAAATGCTTTTCCTATGGAAACTAGGTTCTAACTATAACTACCTACTGGTGACCACCAGTAGGTAATATATATATATATATATATATAGCTCTATATATAAACATATATATATTTTTCCACAAAAACCGATGAAGCCTTACTAAAAAGCATGGCTAATCAATTCATCAGAAAATTGCTTCTGCAACACCAGCCTTATACTCTGTTTTTTTTTTGTTTAACAAGAAGAACATACTCATTGGAAGAATAAACATAGACGTAAAAGGGGCACCTGAATTCTCTTTAATGAAAACTGCAGAAGCTGCAATGTAACATAGAAAGCATTGTTATCTCAAATGCTGCATTGGAATCATAACAGTAAAGAAACTTAAAAAAAATAAAGCAAAACTGGCACCGTGCCTTTAAGGCAGCCATGACCCCCACCTTCCCATCATTCCTCAGGGGTGACAGTTAGGTCAGTTCTTTCCGGCTCCTTCAGTCAGGATCCTGGAATTTCCAGTTCTGAGTTTTTTTTACTTTTTTTGTCAAAAAGTTTCATCAAAAATCTGTTAGTTTTCTCTCATTCGACGTCTTTCAACTGTTGAAGTAAGAATCTACCTTTTTCTGACAGAATTGTATGTTTTTTCTGTCAAATTATGCCTTCTCTTTTCGATCCTTGCCCCTCTCAAGGATAGAGAAAGGATTCGTCTTTATGGCCTCTCTGAAAAGCAAAAGTCAACTACTTGCAGAGGAAGATCTCCATTGAGGCACAAGAAGAGGAGAACCAGATCGACTTCAAGAAGTAAGATCCCTATCTGCTCTTCTTCGGCATCAGGTTCTATGTCAAAAATGCCTCCGACGAAAGATATGACTTTGCAAGTTTCACTGTCGACGCGGCCCCAGTCGAAGGAATTGGAACGCCACTCGTCGTCGAAGTCTACGAAGGAAAAATTGGCAGGTACAACGTCTATCCATCGAAGGCGTACACCGGCGTCGGATCAGCCCCCTCATGCCGCCAACTCGGTGACAGTCAACGTCGAGGAGTCGTTCTCTGTTGGCGTCAGCACGCTCAATGTCGAGACATCGGTCCGCGTTGATGACATTTCTACGGTGGGTCCACGCTCGACGTCGAAGCAACAGTCTCCTTCAGCGGTCCCTCGCTCGACGTCAAAGACTAGGACCCTTCCGGCATCAAGACTCCAGTCTCCGTCGGTGATACCTCGCCCGTCGTCCAGAATCCGAATGCCATCAGTGTCTTCCTAGCACTCACAAGATGTGCGACGTCGCTCGACGTTGAGGCACTCACAGCTCTCGACGTCAACACGAAGATCACCAACAGGAAGACGTTCTCAGTTCATCCGTTCAGCTTTGAAGGGACGCTCAGCATCTACAGGCTCGCAGTCGAGATTGCCGCAGGTGCCTTTGTCGACGTCAAGCAGTTCCATTTCTCCATCCCCTGAGCGGCAGACACAGAGAGAGGCACCCCAGGCGATGGCTCTTCCTGCACAGCAAGATAATGGAGGGCAGAGATCACCTTCTGTGCATCTATCACCCAGATGTCTCTTACCAGTGCACCACTGGTAGAAATCCTCCACAGTGCAGGTACAACAATCTATGGATTACTCTAGCCCTCTGCACAGATCACCTCTGGCTCGATTAGTGCAGACTGTGAACCTTTCTCCTACTGCTTCTCCCAGAGGTCGTCAACGTGACCGAGCAGCAACTCCGCCATCATCTAAGAGGTCTCTTGCACGTAGCCACCGCAAGAGGCATAGGTCAACTTCATGGTCCTCATCTTTCATGCATTCTTCAAAAAGGGACTATTCTCCGTCGTTAATGGACAGTCCACCTTTGAGAATCTCTCCGATGGATGATATCAATACTTTTCACGAGGTGCTGGTTAGAGGAGCGCATAAGCTGAACATTGATATGCCCACTCCTCAAACATCATCATCTGTCATTTTCGGACTTTGCACCAAAGATCAGCAGCAAGACCATTGCTTCGTTTGGTACCTGGGCTTCTACAACCAGTCATGGACACCTTCCTCACTCCAGCGACTCTCAAAACGGCCCCAGCGAGAATCTTAAAAAAGTACAAGCCCCCAGAGCAAGACCCTCTGTTCCTGAGGGCAGATCCTCTTCCGGATTCGGTAATCATTGCAGCTGCCAAAAAGACTCATGCAGTGGCTTCTTCTTCAACGGTGCCTCCGGACAAAGAGAGCAGGGACCAGGACTCTTGGGGAAAAAAGGTTTGTGGCACTGCAGCTTAATTTTTGAAGGTTTCCAGCGCTTCAGCTCAGTTGGGTCTCTATGATAGGGCCTGTGAGATTTGTTGGAACGTTTTATTGACAAGTTGCCCAAAGAGGATCACCGAGACTTTGAGGAAGTTCTCCAGGAAGGGGGTTTAGTGGCGAACCAGATAATCAGCGCCGCAGCAGATGGGGCATCTCTGGCTGCTCATTCTTATGCGGTGTCATATGTGCTAGACAATCGTCCTGACTACGGCTCACTGCACTGAAGCTGGAAGCCCAACAGCGAATTCTAAACCTACCCTTTTCCGGAAGCTCTCTCTTCGGCACACACACAGACGTTGAAATGGACAGAATGATGACACAACTGGACACTCTAAAGGCGGTAGGTCATAAAAAGAAAAAGGAGTTCTGCCGCAGATACAGCCCATATGACCGTAGACCATTTCATCAGAGGGTTCAAACCCCTAAATGGTCTCAGAGGCAACAACATCAGACCAAATCACACTACCAAGGGAATCGTCCCTCCCGTGGTAGAGGCACCCCACGCCAGTCCTCTGCCTCAATGAAGACTCCAACTAAACAATGAACCATTGCTTCCCCCGTCGCCGTTACCCACTCCAGTGGGGGGGAAGTATCGCCTATCACGTACTAGAGTGGCGCAACATCACAAGAGATCAATAGGTACTAAGCACGTTGCAGAATGGATACTCTCTATGGTTTCTCTATCCACCTCCGGCGATTCCGCCAGTAAAACCCACGTCCCATCAGCTGCAACTTCTGCATCAAGAGGTAGCCACTCTTCTACAAAAATCTGCCATAGAGGAAGTGCCTTCCTCTCAACGAGGGAAAGGAGTTTACTCAAGGTACTTTCTGGTACAAAGAAAGGTCACAAAGTAGAGTTCAGACCTATACTAGACCTTCGCACTCTGAACAAGTCCATCCGAAGAGAGAAATTTCGCGTGCTGGCTCTCCATCAAATATGTCCTCACCTCCAGCAAGGAGACTGGATGTGCTCGATAGATCTTCAGGATGCATATTTCCATGTTCCAGTCACCTTACTCCAGATTTCTACGCTTCATGGTAGGGACCAAACACTACCAGTACAAAGTCTTCCCTTTCTGATTGAAATTGGCCCCCTCGAGTATTTACCAAATGCATGGCAGTAGTAGCAGCTGCTTTACGCCGCAAGGGGCTGTTCATTTATCATTTCCTCGTTGACTGGCTCCTGAAGAGTTCATCTCAGGACGTAAAATCTCATACCAGATCTGTCTGACTTTCCTTCAACGGCAGGGCCTGCACGTCAACTCGGCGAAGTCAGTTCAGCAACCTACTCAAAGAATACACTATCTGGGTGCAACACTGGATTCCTGCATAGGAAAAGTGTGTCCTTCGGAGAAGAGACTATCATCTATCACTCTGAAGTGCAACCAGCTCCTTCGCACTCCTCAACCTACAATCCGGCAGGTTGCCTTGCTCCTAGGGTTGATAGCACCTTGCATCTTCCTGGTTCCCAATGCCAGACTAAGGATGCAACCTTTGCAACAGGATCTGGAGGACAAATGGATCAGCGAACTGCTCGATGGGACGACAAGATCTTCCTTTCCCAGGCGGCAGAATCCTCCATCCCATGGTGGACTCGTCGGAAAAATCTCTTGGTGGGAGTTCCTTTCCATCAGTCCCCTCCAACACAATCACTAATCACGGATGCTTCCCTCTAGGGTTGGGGAGCCCACATTGGTCATCTTTAAACTCAAGGTCTGTGGTCGACCAAAGAGCAAGCATATCACATCAATATGCTGGAGCTACGGGCCTTGCATCTAGCCCTCAAGGCCTTCTATCCCTCCATACAGGCCAGCTCCATTTTAATCCAGACGGACAACACGACCACAATGTACTATCTAAACAAGCAGGGAGGTACCCGATTTCACCTCCTATCCTTGGAGGCTCAAGCGATCTGGCATTGGCTTCTGGCCAGACAACCTTCAATTACCAGGAGATCAAAACGTTCAAGCAGATTCCCTTAGTCGTCACTTGGAAGATCAGCAAGACTGGGTTCTGCACGATGAGGTGGTGGCAGACATCTTCCGGGAATGGGCTCATCCAACAATCGATCTCTTCGCGGACGACACCAACAAATGCCAAGACTTTGCGTCAAGATACTATCGACCAGAGATAGTGCCTTCTTGGTGGCGATCCCTTCTGCTCGTAGGGTGAGCGAGATCGAAGCTCTCTGCTCTAAAGAGCCATACACAGTGTTTCACAACAACAGGGTAGTAATGAGAACCCCCCTTCGTTCCTTCCTAAGGTGGTGTCTGACTTTCACATTTATCAATCCATTTCACTACCCACCTCTTTTCCTAATCCCACCACACCAGTTGAAAGGTCTCTTCACTCTTTAAACCTTAAAAGAGTCCTAAAGTTTTACCTAGACAGGTCTAAGACTATTAGGAAGTCTGATCACTTGTTTGTAAATTACAGGTTCCATCTGAACAGGTTTCCCAGCTTCTAAATGCTCCCTCTCCAGATGGATAGTGTCATGTCAATCAGTCAGGGGAATTGTAAGCGCGCTACTCACCTGTGAGGGTCTCAAGGTGCTGAGATGGGGGGGAGGGGTCAGCAGTTCCGTCCAGCCGAAGAGCCAGGTCTTGAGGGCCTTCCTGAAGGTGTTCAGGGAGGGGGCATGTCTGATGTCGATTGGGAGCTCGTTCCAGGTCTTGGCCACGATGTAGGAGAAGGCTCTTCCCCATGTTTTGACTCTGCGGATGCGTGGGGTTTCGGCGAGGGCGAGGTTGGTGGATCGGAGGTTCCTTTTGGGTGCGTGGAAGGTAATTATGTTGTTGAGGTATAGGGGTCCGGTGTTGTGTAGGCATTTGTAGGCCTGGATGAGTAGCTTGAAAGTGACTCTCTTCTCGACAGGGAGCCAGTGGAGATTCCGTAGGTGTTGGCTGATCTGCTCGTGTCGAGGGATGCCGAGGACGAGTCTGGTGGCGGTGTTCTGCATCGTCTGGAGCTTGCGGAGTAGAGACTTGTTTGTGCCGGCATAGAGGGCGTTTCCGTAGTCCAGTCTGCTGGTGATGAGTGCCTGGGTGACTGTCTTCCTTGACTCAGGGGGATCCATTTGAAAGTTTTACGGACGATGCAGAGGGTGTTGAAGCAGCTGGAGGCGACGGCGTTGACCTGTCGGTTCATGGAGAGGGAGGAGTCGAGTATGATGCAGAGGTTTCTGGGTGGTCCGTGGGGGTTGGGGGGCTGCCGAGGGCGGTGGGCCACCAGGTGTTGTTCCATGCCGATGGGGTGGTTCCGAGGACGAGGACTTCTGTCTTCTCCGAGTTGAGTTTCAGGCAGCTGTTGCTCATCCAGCTGTAGGTTTGCCGCCTCCTTTGCTATTTACTGCATTACCTTTTTTAATTCATTCTCTGTGATATCGGGCGCATTTTAGTCATTTTATCTTTTTTAATTTGTATTGTATTTGCATTGTCTTGAAACTGAGTAAATAGACGCATTACACAGCAGCGCTTACTCTCACAGCCCTGTCGGGCTCCTAATCGACATCCAGCAGCATCCTTAGTGTTCCGGTCCAAGCCCTGGTCCGCCGCGGCCTGTGCCGATTGCGCGGAGGGCTTTTGCGGACCGGAAACACTTAGAGACCTCTTCCGGTTCGTTAGGGGCATCCTATGCCTGCGCGCCAGTTCCTGCGGCATCCACTATTTAATCAGGATGCCTGAGCGGACGCACCAAAGGCAAGCCCGTCTGTGCCCGTTCGCGCCTGGCCCGGGCCACAACCCCTGTCTGTTCTACATCAAATAGGGGGCACATATTTACATACTCAAAGAGTGCACTATTGAGTTTTAACAGGTCTGATAAGACTTCCAACTGCCCTAAGTTGGATTTAACAAACGGGCCCAATGCATGCAATTACTGCTCTTTAAAATTGCAGTTTAGGAAAACAAGAGCCTGCACTAGTGTCAAGCAGGTATACCCCCAACAGTCACCCTCACCCAAGACGTTCCTGGGCATGCTCATCAACGCAAGGTCCCTTATCAAACATAACCTAGAATTCGCAGAAATGTTGACATCTCACAAGATAGACATGGGTTTTATTACCGAAACCTGGGCGGATAGCACTTCTGACCCCGATCTGTCTTTAGCAATTCCTTCAGGATTTACAATAATCAGGATTGATCGACAAGACAAACGGGGTGGGGGACTAGCAATTATTCTCAAAGACATTTTGACAATACAGGGTTCCCCAACAGGAAGTTGCCCAGACTGAACTACTATCCTTTAGAATCACCCTAAGCGAAAACTATACTTTTAAAGGACTGTTGCTGTACAGACCTCCTGGTGCAAAAAATAGTTTTGCAGAAATCATCAGCCCTGCTATCGAATCTAGCATTGATACAGAGGACTTTTCGATATTGGGAGATTTTAACTATCACCTAGAAAAATCAGAAGATCACAACACAGCCTCTCTAGTGGACATGATTGCCAGTGTCTCGTTAAGACAGATTGTCAAGCCCTCCACACACGACGCTGGACACACATTAGACAGCATTTTTACATCTAATCCATGTTTGAAAATCCAAGAGGTTTTGCCAATCGCTTGGTCTGACCATAAAGCCATTTGTTTACAGTAACCACCACACACCATATACCTTGTCCCCATAATCCTCATAGAGCACTAAAAGGGCGCAACTGGAGGAACATCGACCCCCAGTTACTGCAATCAGCTCTGTTGAACTCAAAGCCTGACTTAACATCTGAGGTGAATCTGGCAACCGGTAGTTTTACCAACTGGATCAAAGCAGCAACAGATTCATTAGCCCCAGAAAAAAGCTTCACCACCAAGCGAAAAACAACCTCTGAACCTTGGTTCTGTGATGCACTGCGAGCACAAAAACAACTATGTAGAAAGTCAGAGAGACGGTGGAGAAGGCAGTACAGTGCAGCAGATAAAACATTATATGCACAGACACTGACGGACTATAAGAAAATGATATTGGTAAAAAAAAAGCGAGTATTTTTCAGAGAAATTTCTGCAGGCTGGTAATTCTAGCAAAGTACTCTTTGCAACCTTAAAGAGGCTAGTTAAATTACCAGAAACACCCAACGGGTACAATAGTGTGGAATTTTGCAACCTACTCGCACAGTTTTTCAAGGATAAGGTGGAGACCGTTTATAGATCCCTCATAGACATGGGCACCGATTGTATAGGCAATTCACCGGGCACCGATTGTATAGGCAATTCATCAGCCGATACACTCCCCTAATCCGACAATCTATTGGTGTCCTTGGACCCACCAAACATAGGACAGATATCCCAGGTGGTCAGAACATCAAAGGCCGGGGCATTCTCAGACCCTTGCCCCCCAAAAATATTCCAGATGGCACCAGACCTCATCAGTGAGTAACTTAGTATACTTTTCAATGAGATTATTAGCACTGGTATCTTTCCTGATTCTTGAAAGACAGTCTCAATCCTTCCCCTTTTAAAAAAACCTAATTTGGATCCTATTTGACACCAGCAGTAACAGCCCTATCTCCAGAATACCGTTCCCTGCTAAGGTCCTGGAAAAAATTCTAAACATCCAATTAACAGCCTTCATATCATCAGCGGATCTGTTAGATCCCTCGCAATATGGTTTCCGAAAAGGGCATAGTACGGAAACAGCCTTAGTCATGGCGGCAGAGGAGCTCAGAACAATACTAGATTCAGGTGCCAAGGCCGCCCTGATACTATTGCATTTATCGGCGGCTTTTGAGACCGTAAATCATGATATCCTGATCAGAAGGCTCTCAGAGGCGGGTGTTAAGGATTCTGCCCTCAAACTGATTAAATCCCATTTGAACAATAGGCTTCAGTATGTTCAGCTTGGAACTTCCTGCTCAGAACAGTTCATGCTCTCATGTGGGGTGCCTCAGGGCTCCTCACTGAGCCCCACATTATTCAACATATATGTGACCCCCTTGGCTGATATAATTTGGCAGTTTGGCTTCTGCGTGATTTCCTACAAGGACGATACTCAGTTAGTGGTGTCCATCTCCAGGAATTTGGAGGAAACAGCTGACCGCTTTAACCGTTGCATGTCCCATGTAAATGAGTGGATGAACTTGAACTGCCTAAAGCTGAATGGGAGAAAAACGGAGGTACTCCTGCTGGGCTCCGACACATCCTTTTGGTTGCATAGTTGGTGGCCAGCCAACCTGGGTGATTTTCCGGTCCCAGTCAAGAAGGTGAAGAATCTGGGCATCATCTTTGATGATAACCTGACTTTTCAACACCAGATTAATAAGGTTTCATCTATGGTCTTCCTGACTCTAAAGACAATTAGGAAAGTTCGGTCTTTTATTCCACCAAAGGCAGTAAAAACACTTGTGACCGTTCTAGCCCTGGCTAGACTCGATTACGGGAATGCCCTGTATATGGGCTTACAAAAACAGCATATGCTCAAACTACAGCGTGTGCAGAACGCAGCCGCTAGACTGCTGTTGGACATTCCAAAATTCCAGTCTATTTCCCAAGGATTAAGAAAGCTACACTGGCTCCCAGTGAAAAAAGGATAGACTTTAAATCCTTATGTTTAGCTTTCAAGGCTTTGCACGGGAACGGTCCTCAGTACCTGAAACAACACCTCTCCTGGTACCCTCCAGCTAGAAATCTAAGATCAGCGCAGAGCAAACTCCTCCAAACCCCCAGATTCAACAAGGCACGTTGGGGAGGAGGAAGCTTTGTTCTGGGCACAGTGAAATTGTGGAACTCACTCCCGACTGATAAAAAGAACAGCCCAACGTTGCTTTCCTTCAGAAAAGCACTAAAAACCTGGTTGTTCTCTAACTAAACTTCTCTTTTTCTGTTGTTTCTGGCAATCTACCGCGCAGCGCCTAGACGCCCTTGGGCATTCGTGCGCTATATAAATTTCCAGATTAATCCAGGACGTCCTGCATTCCTTCCTGGAAGTGGAGTCTGGTGGTGGTGGGGTCCTTGGTGAGGGAGAGGATGAGCTGGGTGTCGTCGGCGTAGGATACTATGCTGAGGCCGTGCTGTCGGACGATGGCGGCGAGGGGGGCCATGTAGATGTTGAAGAGGGTTGGGCCGAGTGATGATCCCAGGGGCACTCCGCAGTTGTTTTTCGTGGGTTCGGAGAGGAAGGGTGGCAGTCTGATCCTTTGGCTTCTGCCGATGAGGAACGATCGCATCCAGTCGAGGGCGGTTCCTTGTATGCCGGCGTTGTGTAGTCTGGCCGCGAGTGTGCGGTGGGAGATGGGGTCGAATGCTGCTGATAGGTCGAGTAGAATCAGGGCTGCGGTGTGGCCTTGGTCGAGGAGGGTGTGGATGTCGTCTGTGGCGGCGAGTAGGGCAGTCTCTGTGCTGTGGTTGCTGCGGTATCCGGATTGGAAAGGGTCGAGGATGGTGTTGTCTTCGATGAACCTTGTCAGTTCTGTGTTGACTGTCTTCTCAGCGACTTTTGCCGCAAAGGGGAGGACCGAGATGGGCCGGTAGTTCTTGAGGTCCGTTGGATCTGCTGAGGGCTTCTTGAGCAGGGGCCTGACTTCTGCGCGTTTCCAGTCGTCGGGGAAAGTGCCGGTCTCGAAGGTGGCATTGATGGTGCGTAGAGGTTTTTGATCTTCAGGTGGAAGTAGGATCCGAGCTTGTCGCAGAGGTCCTGGGAAGGGGTGATGTCCATGGCTTCGCAGGGGGGCTTGGTGAATTTCTGGATGACGCTGAAGAGTTCCTTGGAGTTGCTGGAGTTGGCGAGGATTTTGTTGTGGATGAAGGCTCTTTTGGTGGTTCTGATGTGTTGGTGGTATTCCGTCATGGCGTTCTTGTAGGTGGTGTAGTTTTCCGGCGTCTTGTTGTTTCTCCAGTTCTTCTCCAGGCGTCTGCATGTGCGTCTGGTTTCTTGGAGGTCGGTGGTGAAGCGGGAGGCTTTCCTGGGGCGTTGTGTGTCGGAGTTGCGTAGCGGGGCGAGCTTGTCTGCACAGTTGGAGATCCATGTGTGGAATTCCCTGGCTGCGAGGTTGGCGTCGGTTGTAGCGGTGGGGGTGTTGTGGTTGAGGGTGGAGTTGAGTTGCTCCTCGGTAACTCTGCTCCCGTTCCTATGCGGGGGCGCCGAGCGGGTTTGGGTGGCTTGGGTTTGTCGACGAGGTAGTGTACGTAGTGGTGGTCGGTCCACGGGGGTAGCGTGGTGTGACTGAAGTGGATGCTGTTTCCTCCTGCGAAGATGGGGTCGAGGGTGTGTCCTGCCTTGTGGGTTGGTGTGGTGACAAGTTGTTTCAGTCCGATGTTGGCGAGGTTGTCCCGGAGGGTGGTGGAGTTGGGGTCGCTGGAGTTATCGAGGTGGAAGTTCAGGGCACCGATGAGTATGTAGTCTGTGGAGGCGATGGCGTGGGGTTCGATGAGGTCGGTGATGGAGTCTGCGAAGAGGGCCCGGGGAACGGGGGGTCTGTAGGCGAAGGTGCCGCGGAGTGTGGAGTTGGGGCTGGTCTGGACCTGGAAGTGCAGGTGCTCGGCGGCGGGGAAGGTGTCGCTGGAGGTGGAGAGACGGAGTGAGTTTTTGTGTGCGATGGCGAGGCCTCCTCCCGGGTGGTTGGGGCGGTCCTTCCTCTGGATCTTGTATCCGTCCGGGATGGCGATGGCGATGTCCGGGGTGGAGGAGGCGTTGGTCCAAGTTTCTGTAAAGAAGGTGATGTCGGGTGAGAGGGTGACCAGGAGGTTCCAGATCTCCACGGCGTGTCTGTGCATGGAGCGCACATTGAGGAGGATGCATCTTAGGGTGTCAGCGGGGTTGGCGGTGGGTGCGGTGGTGAAGGTCTGGCGGGCGGAGAACTGACCGCGGGTTTTGCTCTGAGTGGATTGCTGGAAGTTGTTTCTTCTTCCGGGTCCGGGGTTGAGCGCGAGGAGGGCAGCCGAGCCGTAGCGGTGGATGGTCGGTGATCCAGCGTCCCTGGCGCTGGTTGCGGTCGGGTCGCGGATGGGCGCAGACGGGCTTGCCTTTGGCGCATCCGCTGCGCACATCCGCGACCGCGCAGCGCCCGCCATTAAGTAGGGAAGAGGGGAGGGATGTGCAGCTGGGAGGCAGGAGCGGGGAGCGTCTGGGGGGGAGGGGCCGCAGGGGCAGCAGCAGTGGGAAGGAGAGGGGACGCAAAAGTGGACAAGTGAATGGGCACAACAGAACGGGCACAACAAATAGTAACAAAAATAAGGCAAGCAGATTCACAAAAACGAAATACAAAATACAAGGGCAAAGACCGGACACAGAAGCGGACATCAGCGGGCAGTAGCGGCCTTGAACCTACCAGGTGGAGGTTGGTGGTGTCAGCGGCGGAGCGCACACAGCGGAGCTACTGGGGAGAGAGCAGGCCTCAGACCAGGGGTCGAGCTGACTTACCAGCTGTCTAATAAGCTCCTTGGGGCCACGCCCAAGGCTCATTCTACAACTACTGTGGCTTTGTTGCACAATGTACCGATCTCTGAGATCTGCAAAGCAGCCACTTGGAGGTCGGTTCATAGATTCACAAGACACTACTGTCTGGATTCAGACACGTGAGCAGACGCCCAAGTGGGCCAGGGCTCTTTGAGGAGTTTATTCCAAAGCTGAGCCTGATGCTCTTCATTTCTATTCATATGTCTGCAGAGGTAGAGGATGGGCTTGCTATTCGATTCAATGCTTATGACTATTGATGAGGATCCCCTGGAAGAGAAGGATTAGTTACTTACCTGTAATCCTAGTTTTTTTCCAGGGATATCCTCATCAACGTCATAAGCAACCCACCCGCCTCCCCGGACAAATGAGATTCATTAGGTTATTTTTTTGTGCCCTGATCTTCGGGTCTCCGCAAAGAACAAATTACCTAACTGTCATCCCTGAGGCATGATGGGAAGCTAGGGGGTCATGGCTGCCTTAAAGGCACAGTGCCAGTTTTTCTTGCAGTTTCTATAGTGTTATGATTCCAATGCAGCCTTTGGGCTAACAATGCTTTCTATGTTACATTGCAGCTTCTGCAGTTTTAATTAAAGAGAATTCAGGTGTCTCTTTTACGCCTATGTTTATTCTTCCAATGAGTATGTTCTTCTTGTTAAACAAAAACAAAAAAACTCAGCGTATGGCTGTTGCGGAAGCAATTTTCTGATGCATTGATTAGCCTTGCTTTTTCGTAAGGCTACATTGGTTTCTGTAGAAAAAGCTATATATGTTTATATATAGAGCTATATATATATATATATATTTTTTTTTTTTTATACTCCGGGGTCCCCGCGCATGGGCGGGAATATTCAGTGCTTATGACTTTGATGAGGATACCCCTGGAAGAGAACTAGGATTACAGGTAAGTAACTTATCCATCACGACGACTGGCTCCCCTCCAGCCTATCACCTCCTACCTTCAGACTATGGTGAATCTTCTACATTCGCTGGGGTCACTATCAACTTGCTGAAGTCACACCTGACTCCTTCTCAGACACTCCCTTTCATCTGAGCTGTCCTGGACACGGTGCAGTTTCGGATTTATCCTCCCGAGGAGCGAGTCTGGGATATTCAGGCTATGATATCTATGTTTCAGCGTTTATCCTGGATTTTGGTGAGAATGACTCTGGGGCTGCTGGGCCTCATGACCTCCTGCAGCCTACTGTTGACACATGCCAGATGGCATAAGCAGGCTCTGCAGTGGGACCTGAAGTTCCAGTGGGCACAGCATCAGGGGAATCTCTCTGACTTGGTCCAGATCTCGGAGGGAACTGCAAGGCATCTGCAGTGCTGGCTAACAAACCACGATTGGGTCAGAGGCAAGACTCTCTCCCTTCCCCAACCAGATCTCACAGTGGTGACAGATGCGTCACTTCTGGATTGGGGTGGCCATCTGGGAGAGGTGGAGATCAGAGGGTTCTGTTCTCCAATGGAATCCAGGCTCCACATAAACGTGCTGGAGCTCTGAGTGATCCTGCTGGCATTGAAAGTCTTTCTACTCTCCATCAAGGGGAGGCTGATCCAAGTGTTTACAGACAACATGCACCGCCGTGTGGTACTGCAACAAATATGGTGGGGTGGGGTCGTGGACCCTTTGCCAAGAAGTCCTGCGTCTCTGGAAATGGCTGGAACCGCAGGGCATATCCCTGGTGGTTCAACACCTGGCGGGCTCTGAACGCCAGAACGGACAAACTCTGCCATCGATGCCTAGCAGATCACGAATGGTGTCTACATCCGGAGGTGGCACACGGTCTCTTTCAGCAGTGGGAAAAGCCTTGGTTAGATGTGTTTGCCTCCTCCGAGTACGCACAATGTCAGCAGTTTTACGCGCTGGAGTTTTCAAGGTGGCTCTCGCTCTGAGATGCATTTTTGTCTTGAGTGGAGCTCAGGCCTCTTGTACGCCTTTCCACCCATACCACTTCTGCCCAGAGTTCTCAAGAAGATCAGGAACAACCAGGCCCAAGTCGGCCTTGTTGCTTCGAACTGGGCACGGAGAGTCTGGTATCCCGAGCTTCTGAGCTTGAGCATCGATCTTCCAATTAGGCTGCCTTTTCGGGAGGATCTTGTGTCGCAGCAGCAGGGAAAGGTCCTCCACTCCAACCTGTTAACTCTATGCCTTCTTGCGTGGAGATTGAGCTGCAACAGTTGACAGCTTTCAACCTTCCTCCTGAAGTCTATAGTATTATTATGGCAGCCAGGCGTCCCTCCACCAAGATGGTGTACGCCTGCCAGTGGAACAAATTTGTATTATATTGTACAGAAAAGTCTGTTGACCCTCTTTCTGCTTCTCTGTCTGATATTCTTCTTTTTCTCCTTACCCTTGCCCAGCAGGGCTTTGCTGTGGGTACTTTCAAGGGTTACCTTTCTCCTCTGTCTACCTTTTTGCGGCTGCCTGACCAACCCTCTTTATTTAAGTCCCCTATTGTGAATAGGTTTCTTAAAGGTCTTGTACATATGTTCCCACCTTCCCCTTTCATTATGCCTCAGTGGGACCTTAATTTGGTTCTCACATTTCTGATGTGTGCTCCTTTTGAGCCTCTTCATAATTGTCCCCTACAGCTCCTCACCATCAAGACAGTCTTTCTAGTGGCAATAACCTCTGCTCGGAGGATGAGTTCCAAGCTTTATCATCCAAGCCTCCATTGCTGGCTATATTTCCAAACAATTAGTGCTTCACACTAGGGCCTCTTTCCTGCCTAAAGTGGTAACACCATTCCATGTGGGCCAATTCGTCACCTTGCCCACTTTCTACGCTCTTCCACATCGGTCAAAAGAAGAGGAGCGTCTCTGCCGTCTGGACCCAAAAAGAGCGTTGTTGTTCTACCTTGACCGAACAAGAGAGTTCCGGGTGGACAACCAACTGTTCGCACGGTATGTTGTAGTGAAGAAGGATCGGGCGATACAGAAATGAACCATTTCGCGCTGGGCCGTTCTCTGTATAAAGATAGGCTACGTACTGGCCAAAAAGCAGCCCCATGAGGGCTTAAGGGCTCATTCCACAGGGGCTAAAGCTGCTACCACTGCGTTAGCACGTGGAGTCCCAGTCCTGCACATCTGCCAAGCAGCTATGTGGACGTCCCTGCATACGTTCACCAAGCACTACTGCCTTGACTGTGGGGTTTGCAGGGAAGGGCACTTTGCGCGTTCGGTCGTGCTGGACTTTTTAGTTTAGAATTTGTCCGCAGCCCACCACCGTGGATGGTATTGCTTGGGTATCTATTCAAAGGTAAGGAATCTGCGGCTAGATATCTCTGTCAGATGAACAAGTTATTTACCTTCGCTAACGCATTATCTGTTAAAGACAAGGTCTAGCTGCAGATTCCTTACCGACCCAACCATCCTCCCCGCTCTGTGGACAAGTTTCTAGGGTCAGGGCTGATCCTTTTCGGGGTCATAGTTTGGACACACCAGTGTTAGTGCACTTTATTGGCCCGCGCTTCTGGTGTGAAAAATTCATGGAAAAGTAACTGAGCCGAGTTGGCGCCTATATAGGTGACGTGGACGTCACTTCAGGCGCGGACGACACAGACGATGCCACGTCGAGCGAACCTACGCCCCCCCTACCAGCACGCAGGGGTATTGCTCAAAGAAAAATGTTCCAGATCCAGTCTGATGCCTGGGTAATTCAAAGGTGGGGAATCTGCGGCTAGGTGTTGCCTCAACAAGATAATGCATTACCGAAGGTAAGTAACTTGTACATCTCTGTGTATGAGATCCAGGAACACTTTTAAGAATTTTAAAATGTTTTCCAATTGAAGCAGGAAACAGAAACATGCCTCAATAGGCAATATTTTTGTATTTTTTTATATTGCCAATTTACTATACACATGGTAATTTGATTGAAACACCACCCTAAAGTGAAGTAAAATAAACGAAAGAAAAAAAGTTGCCCCTTAATAATAAACACTGCATACAGCAAAAATCAGCCTCTGCTCTTTTAAGAGGAAAAAAAACACTAGATGGTTGCTGGGAAAGTGGGCGCACACAACTGAATCAGTACCAACAGTAGATATATATGTATAAGTCAGTTTCGTAGATGTCCATATATCATTTGGTGCTCTAGAGGAGGGAGAGCCACCTGATCTTCCTCTATCAGAAAAGGTTTTCCAAACTGGATTTGAGAAAATTCTCCAAGCACTCAAAAGAATTATTCTGGTGTCAAAGTTGTTGTGTCAACAGTTCTTTATTGGACTATACACATTTTTTGCCCTGATGCTAGGACTTCCCATTTGCCAACACGTGTTTCGTCATTCACTGTGCCCACCTTTGCCAACCCCACACCTCAGGTGGGGGAGGCGAGATGAAGCACAACTCTCAGTCCCCGCCATCTTGAAGATGGGGTGACCCAGCCAACCGGAGTGAGGCTTATGCCCCCCTCCCACTGGAGGGTGGCTTAATAGAGGGTGTACCCACCCCATAGAAGGGACCCATTGGTCCCAACCTGCACCTACCTAAAACACCACTAAATTTAGTATTTACGGGCAATTCCGAACCTTGTCTCCTCAGACAAGCAAGAAGAAGAAGGACCGAAGAGCCGTGCTGAGGACACCAACTGCTTTGGCCCCAGCCCTACCGGCCTGTCCTGACCTCTACCTGCTCCAGCGGAACCCCAGCTTGTCCGTAGCTAGCAGCCCCCAAGAACCCGGAGGACCTTCCCTACAAACACTTTGTCTACCGTGAGCACCGGACTTGCTCAAGTACAAGACTCTGGCCGAATCTGCGAGTCTGCACCACTCTGCACCCGATGCCCACGGCCCGAGTTCGAGTGGCTCAACACCACGAGGAGGCCCCTTTAATGATTCTGACCTGGGATCTGGTGATCCCTGACCTACCTCAAGCCTCTCGACGACACCTGCAGCCTCTATCTGGAGGATCCCCCCAACTGCGACCGGAGCTGGTAAGGAAACCGACGCTTAAAGACAACCCTGCACCCGATGTCCCACGGCCCTGGGTGGCCCAACCAATGGCAATTTTTTTTTTAGGTCTCTTAAAAAGATCCCAACTATTAGTGAAAAAATGCAAAGTGACATAGAGAACATGGTTGAGGAGCTCGACCTCATCCCTTACCTCCATCTAGAGATGAGAGAGTTAAGGTCTCTATGTAAATTCAAAAACTTTGTAGTTGGGTCCCATCCCTCCAAGGAAAAGCTCCAGGAGCTCTTGGCAGGGTATGCTAAGGACCACCCATCTGCACAAGGTGAGGATCACTCAGATGGGGAAGGAAGTGGAATGGAAGAGGATAACTTCTACCCCCTCCTCCCTTCCTAGGGAGAACAGGGTACCTGTGCCCCTGACTCCAAGGATACTACTCACAGCACCTAGATCCCACACGGGTGGGTCAGGTACTTTTGAGTCCAATGAGGACAGCCTCAATGAAGAGACCACCGTTTTAACAAGGTTGGCCAAAAGGTTAGATCTAGAGACCAGACTCCTGGCTCTAGAAAAAGAAAGAGCAGAGATGGGCCTATCTCCAATCAATGGTGGTAGCAACTTAATTAATAGGGACAGAGAGCAATCTTATGATCCCCAAATCCCCAAAGGGATTTCCCCCAAATGTAAGGAAGGTGATGACATCACCAAATGGTTCACAGCCTTTGAAAGGGCTTGTGGAATGAGAAAAGTGAAGCAGTCACCCTGGGGGGGCTCTCCTTTGGGAACTGTTCACTGGTAACTGACCCTTACTAGAGCAGTTGCTGGGTCTTTTGACCTCATGAAGAACACTCTGATTGAGGGCTTTGGGCTCACAACTGAGGAATATAGGATTAAATTCAGGGGGCTCATAAAAATCCAGAGCCAGTCCTGGGTTGACTTTGTAGACTACTCAGTTAAGTCACTAGATAGATGGTTAACTGGAAATAATGTGCATGATTTTAATGGACTTTACAATCTGTTTATGAAGAAATACATTTTAAGTAATAATGAAAAGTTGCATCAACATCTGGTACGCCTAGGTCTAATATCTTCCCAAGAATTGTGAATAAGGCAGACCACTGGATCAAGACTAGGGTAACAAAGACAACCACTAGGGGTTACCAAACCTACCAGGGAAAAGGGGATGAGAACCCCAAAGACAAAAACCAAGAGTCTTCTAAAGGGCCCCAAAAACCTGTTCAGGAGGGTGGGTCCCAGAACTCTTCCAAAACCTCTTCCCAGACCACTGGTATGTACAAAGGGAAAACCTTTGATCCCCAAATGCCTGGTGTCACCACTGTAAGAAGTTGGGACACCTGATTGCAGCTGCTACTTCCCCTAACAAGAAGTCCCCTTGTCCTCCTCCAGTTAGTACTGGTGTAGCCAATCTCCAGATGGGATCAACAGTGTGCCCAGGGCAAATCAGGGTTCACACTGAAACCATTTTAGTCGCATAATGGGAAGTTGAGTTTGCACTTTAGCTGTGTGGCCTCCCAACTTGAAAAAGTATTTGCAGTACCCCTGGATTAATGGGACTTGAATAGAAGCCCTGGAGGATACAGGTGCCAGTGTCACCATGGTGAGATGCACACTGGTTTCTCCAGAGCAATACCTGATTGGAAAGACATATCCAGTCACCAACGCTGACAGTGTTACTACAGACCATGCCATGGCTATGGTAACATTAGACTGGGAAGGGGGGTTACTGCCTGAAACAGGTAGTGGTCTCTCCAAGACTTCTAGCTGCCTGTCTGCTTGAAAACAACTTGGAGACCTCAGCATGGGCTGAGGTAGAATTGAAAACCCATGCAGCAATTCTGGACATCTGAGATTGTGTGTGTCAAGACTGGAGCAGAGAGCTGAGCACAGAGCGAAAAAGAAGAATGGCCCAACCTTCCAAGAGAAAAGGCAAGAAGACTTGGGAACCAGCTTCTGGACAGCTAAAGATTCAGGACCCTTCTCCTCAGGGAGAGGACATGTCAGCCCCAGAGGGAACTGAGCCCATTGAACATTGACCCTTACCAGGTTGAGCTCCTAGGCCCAGGGGGGCCCACTAGGGAACAGCTGTGCCTTGGACAGAAGTCCTGTCCAACTCTTGAAGATCTGAGATAGCAAGCTGCTGCACAGGAAAAGGGAGAGGTTAGTGGAACCCACAGGACCTATTGGGAGGAGAGACTCCTGTATGCTGAAGCCAGCCACCTCCCAACCCTGGTTCCACTAGGAGAGTGGTAGTGCCTCAGATGTACAGAGAGTTTTTCTCACATTGGCCTATGACATCCCCCTAGCTGGGCATCTTGGCCAGACCAAAACTTTGGGAGCAGCTTGTCAGCCATTTTTACTGGCCCCAGATAATCCAGAAAGTAAAGGAGTTTGTCAGCTCCTGTGTCACCTACCAAGCCAGTGGCAAAACAGGTGGACACCTAAAGGCCCCCTTAATTCCACTACCAGTGGTTGGGGTTCCCTTTGAAAGGGTAGGTGTGGACATAGTGGGACAACTTGAACCTCCCACAGCCATAGGAAACACGTTTATAATGGTGGTAGTGGATCATGCCACCAGGTATCATGAAGCAGTTCCCCTTAGGACGACTACAGCTCCTTCAGTAGCCAAGGCCCTCATTGGTGTCTTCACCAGGGTAGGGTTTCCTAAGAAGGTGGTATCAGACAGGGGCTCCAACTTCATGTCTGCGTACCTAAAACACATGTGGAATGAGTGTGGAGTGCAGTTCAAGTTTACTACATCCTATCATCCACAAACCAATGGTCTTGTTGAAAGGTTCAACAAGACATTGGGATGGCATGAGCATGGGACTCCCTGAAAAACTCAAAAGAAGATGGGATGTCCTTTTGCCATACTTGCTTTTCGCCTACAGAGAGGTGCTGCAGAAGGGAGTAGGGTTTCCCCCTTTGAACTTCTGTTTGGCCATCCTGTTAGGGGACCCTCTGTCTTGTTAAAGAAGGTTGGTAGAATCCTCTCCAGGAACCAAAACAAGATATTGTGGACTATGTACTAGGCCTAAGGTCCAGAATGGCAGAGTACATGGAAAAAGCTTCCAAGAATCTTAGGTGGAAAGAGAGAGATGAGGTTTTGTGTGGACTACAGAGGTCTCAACTCTATCACTAAGACAGATGCTCACCCCATACCCAGGGGGGATGAGCTGATAGATAAATTGTGTGCAGCCAAATTCCTTAGTACCTTTGACTTAACTGCAGGGTACTGGCAAATTGGCATGGCCCCAGGAGCCGGAGAAAAAACTGCATTCTCCACACCTGATGGGCATTATCAGTTTACTGTTATGCCCTTTGGTTTAAAGAATGCCCCTGCCACCTTCCAAAGGTTGGTGAATCAAGTCCTTGCTGGACTGGAGGCTGTTAGTGCAGCATATCTTGATGATATTGCTGTCTTTAGCTCCACTTGGCAGGATCACCTGGTCCACCTGGGGAAGGTTTTACAGGCCCTGCACACTGCAGGCCTAACTATCAAGGCATCCAAATGCCAGATAGGGCAGGGCACAGTTGTATACTTGGGCCGCCTTGTTGGTGGAGGCCAAGTGCGACCCTTACAACCCAAGATCCAGGCTATTCTGGAGTGGGAGGCTCCAACAACCCAGACCCAAGTCAGGGCATTCCTTGGCTTGAATGGGTACTGTAGGAGGTTTTTGAAGGGGTATGGATCCATTGTGACACCCCTCACAGAACTCACCTCCAAGAACATGTCCAAGAAGATACCTGCACAGTTAGCTGTCAAAAGGCTTTTGACACCCTGAAAGAGGCAATGTGTTCAGCACCCATCTTCAAAGCTCCAGACTACACCAAGTAGTTCATTGTGCAGACTGATGCCTCTGAGCTAGGGATAGGGACGGTCCTATCCCAGAACAATGATGATGGCCAAGACCATCCCACCCCAAGTTTCCTTGGGGTGGCCTGGTCTTGGCCATCAATACAGTCAAACAAAATTGGCAACCCTACCTGTGTACTTCTAACAATGCATTATGTCATATCAATTTATACCTAACCAGTGCGAATAGGTGAGTTCACATGGAGAAGAGGACAAAAAATGTATATCCAAAAATATAAATTTATTAAGTCAATACATTAAAAAACATAATAAGATCAATTGAAAAAAGTCCCACCGCTTATTCAATCACGCTCGCACTAACATTCCTTCAAACAGACCGCAATCATTCAGAACAGAACATCATGCATTCACTCAAATAATCAAACAGCATACATGTTTAAATAGATCCCCATATAATGTCCAAAAACAATCAGACATGATATTGGACAAGGTACTGAGAATAACACAATACAATCAATATAGCTCTAAAACATTAACCGTGAAGAATTCAATAATGCTAAACCAACAACAAAATTTGAGACATAGAAAAATAATTCTGAAAGAGGAGATGTAATAAACATTCTAACAACGGTTAGATCAAAGAGCTCCGACGCACTTTTCGGTGTATAGCCCTTCTGTGGGCAAACACCTTCTTCAGGGCGCAAATGGCGGTAAGTTCAAGCGGTGGGTGGGTTCTGAAAAATGAACAAACATGACATAGTAATCTAATCTCTAATGGTGCTGTTCTAGAATGGTTTTTAACAATATATTGTGCACTACAAACAATCATGTAGGCTAAGTTTATTATTAACTTTAATATCCTCAAGGCACTGGAATGAAATAGATAAAAGTTAAAACAGGAGAAAAGTTTGTGTCTTGGAACGAAAGCACACAATTATAAATTAAACAAAAACATGTACTAATTGGCAAATACACAAAAACAAAAAGGGTGAATAAGACGAATAAGAAATAAGGAAAAAGAAAGAGAAGAAAGAAAACAGAGTCACATACCTAAATAAAGAATGATTTAAATCTCAGTAAATTGTAGACCAACGAACAATAACAGCAAAAAGCTGTGTCAAACTGGATGTAGCGCCGCCCTTGGTGTAGTCGACAAGAATCCAGACAGAAAACGCCTCCTGCGTCAGATATAAAATGTGAACCAGATGTAATAAGTGGACCGCATAGAGGCAAGCTGCGGCCAAACAACTGCTAACTAGAAACGCACACCACCACAGGCCCATCCGCGCCGATGTATAACTTACCCGGATAGGCAAGTAGCTAAATAGGCTGATCCAAAGGTGAATGCTCGAATAGGCCGGGATACTCTATGATGGAGTGAAATAACTGGTTCTGGAACCGTGGCTTCTCAAATGAGGAATAGCTGGATCCAGTGAAATAGGGGAGAATCCTTAGAGAACAAGCATTGGCATAGCCAATAGGTCTCGCCTTTGGGGCCTTATAAGTGTTTAGCCAGAGCTATTGACTTTGCCAATGTCTTCAAGCTGTGCTGTAGAGAAGTGTGGCTGCTGTGCGGCATGCTGAAAAGTTATAATAAAAAAGCGTCAGAAGCATTTTTGTTACTTTATATATGACCAAGAAGGCATTATGTAAAACTGAACGACCATATTAAAAAAGTATTTACAATAAAAAATTTCCTCAGTTTTCTTTTGTTCTTGCAATGCTGGCAATGGTTGTTTGTTAAAGCTTTTTTTTTTGAGGGGGCATAAACAATCGGAGGGTGAAGGTTGGGAACTAGTACCTGTATTATAACACTAGCAGCGGCCAGACGCTAGGGGAGAATCAACAGATGCCAGATTCCGAGAGCAGGCTGAGGTGGTGCTGAGTGATGCTGAGGTGGTAGTGGTGGTGGTGGTGACTGTTGCGGAGACGATGCGGAGGTGATGCTGAATGATACTCAGGTGTTGCTGAGTGATACTGCTGTGGTGCTGAGTGATGCTGTGGTGGTGCTGAGTGATATTGTCTTGGCGCTGAGTGATGCTGTGGCGGCGCTGAGTGATATTGTCTTGGCGCTGAGTGATGCTGTGGCCGCGCTGAGTGATGCTGTGGCGGCGCTGAGTGATGCTGTGGCGGCGCTGAGTGATGCTGTGGCGGCGCTGAGTGATGCTGTGGCGGCGCTGAGCGATGCAGTGGCGGCGCTGAGCGATGCTGTGGCAGCGCTGAGCGATGCTGTGGTAGCGCTGAGCGATGCTGTGGTAGCGCTGAGCGATGCTGTAGCGGCGCTGAGCGATGCTGTGGTGGCGCTGAGTGATGCTGTGGTGGCGCTGAGCGATGCTGTGGTGGCGCTGAGCGATGCTGTGGTGGCGCTGAGTGATGCTGTGGTGACGCTGAGCGATGCTGTGGTGGTGCTGAGCGATGCTGTGGTGATGCTGAGCGATGCTGTGGTGGTGCTGAGCGATGCTGTGGTGGTGCTGAGTCATCCTGTGGTGGTGCTGAGTGATGCAGTGTTGGCCCTGAGTGATGATGTGGTGTCGCTGAGTAAAGCTATGGTGGTGCTGAGTGATGCTGTGGTGGCGCGGAGTGATGTTGTGGTGGCGCTGAGTGATGCTGTTGTGGCGCTAAGTGATGCTGTGGTTGTGCTGAGTAATGCTGTGGTTGCACTGAGTGATGCTGTGGTTGCACTGAGTGATGCTGTGGTTGCACTGAGTGATGCTGTGATGGCGTTGAGTGATGCTGTGATGGCGTTGAGAGATGTTGTGTTGGTGCTGAGTGATGCTGTGCTGGCTCTGATTGATGCTGTGCTGGCTCTGATTGATGCTGTGGTTGCGCTGAGTGATGCTGTGGTGTTGCCGAGTGAGAGATAGAGTGAAGATATAATGCCCAATTAGAGAGGGTGGTGAGAGAGAAAGAGAGAGAAAGGGTGTACATAGAATAAAGAGTGGAGCGGGATAGAGAGAGAGAAAGAAGGGGAGAGAGAGTGAATGAAGGAGTTTGAAAGAGAAACAGATAAAAGGGTGAGAGAGAATGAAAGGCTAAAAAGATAGAGAGGGGAGAGTTAATTAAGTAGAGAGAGAATTAGAGAGGGGAGAGAGAGAGAAGGAGAGAGACAATAAGAGTGGGGGTGTAGAATTTAAATAGAGTGAAGAAGTGACGCGGAAAAAGTAACCTTAAATATAGCTTTGTGCTTTGCACGAATAAATATAAAAAAAAAAAACAGTGAGAGACAAAAATACTGGTAATTAGGCTGTGACTCCCAATATAAAACAAATAGCGATATAAGGTGAAATCAACCCACCGAAGCAATATTTCTAACTAGACAAAAAAAGCTTGCATTTCAATGCTAATCGCTGTTGTTTTTCATGTGACTGTAGTCCAGGGCCCTCAGTTGGTAATGTGAGCTGCTGCTGCGATTGAAACATCAGAGTCCAGAGAGTTAATGAGCCATGACGAGGAAATGAGGAAGAGATAGGAAACCCAGATGGCAGCTGCGCGCGTGCACGCCATCGTGAACGCAAGCTGGTCGCCAGCCGAAAGCCAGTGTTTGCACTTCCAAAACCTGCTTCCTAAAACTCTCGGCCAGACCAGCGCAAGCGCTGGTGCAGGCCGAGACCTAATAAAGCCTTTAGAGACAACTCCTTACACACACGAGCAACAGCTACACAACAGATAAGAACTTCAATATGCACCACACTTAGCCTAAAATGACACACCAATCATACAGATGGCAAAGTGAAGCTGGACTAACAGCACATCCCATTGCTCACACATTCACTCCCAAGGTACCATGTTAGTTACACAAACAGCACCAGAACCAACGAAGCAAAGGGTGGAAACGAGCATCATTGTGACTAAGGGTACACCTTATGGTGCGCAGACCCCAAAGGTTCCAACTAGGCCCACACAGAGGTTATTCGGTACAACCAAAAGAAATGTTCACTAAGTACAAGTTTGAGACCCCCCCCCCTCACAAACTTCACACAGTGACACCTTGCCACTGGGACTACAGTCAACGCAAAACCCCAGAACCGATGAGAAGCGCCAAGACTGCCCTGAGCTACACCAGGCCATAAGGCCAAAACTCACTAAACAAATGTGGCGAGCTTAACCCAACAAGTAACCCCTTCAGACATGGGATCACTACAGTGGCTTACAGGGAGAATGCACACGACATGCCAAATGGAAGACTGAACAGCAACTGGTCTTTTAAAACATTCACTATGCAAAAGCTCTTTAAAATTGGGAATTTTTAAATGAAATGACTCTTAAATAAGTCTAGCAGCATTCATTGGCCACATGTTCACACTGTGTTTTAGTTTACTGAAAAACACAAAGGCTTTGAAGAGCGGGAATGAGGTGTTTATTATTTTAACGAAATGGCACCACATTCCCAACATTCCACAATCACTTAATTGCTAATTAAGTGCAGTACTTTGGGATTGTCTCCGGAGAAAGGAGCCACTAGCACGAGGTAGGCCCCAAATTCTGCACAGCTGTGTAAACAAGTGCAAGCTGTGGAACCCGGGCAGCTTAACCCTAGCCCTCCTGGAGGCAGGAACATAAAACTAAGTGCTGCTGCTAACCTCTAGTGTGGGGGTCACATTCCCTGCACATCCCACGGGACAGCTGGGGCTTGTATTTAAAAGGGTGTCCTGTCGCTGCCACTATGCTGGGGGCAGGGTAAGAAGGCAGTGGGTTTTACTGGGGTGCTGTGCCGCGTGGGTTTTAGTTGCCCGTTTGGCTCCATTTAAAGACTCGTTCTGGGCTGTTTGTGCATTTAGTTACTTTTCATAGGATCAGGTGGGGCACGGGGAGAAGACTTGTTATAGTAGCTGAATTGTCAAACCTGGAACAAGGAGACTTGCGTTATAATCCCGGCTTCACCATTTCAGCAATACTGTGTGATCTTGTGGAGATCGCATGATGTCCCTGTGCCTCCATCTTCAGAAAACTGAACACTTGCATTACATGCAAAGAAGAAACGTGCACATTCTGCAATACACATTTGTGCGATCCTTACGCATGGCAAACACTGAGACAACGTTCTCCCAAATCCTGCGTGTTTTCATGCCACTTACGCAGTTAAACTGATCAGGTTGTCTTTCTCCCCACCGGGTTTATCTTTTCCTCTGTGAGCGACCTTTCTTCTCTTTCCTCGCTGCAATTTTTCGGGAAAAAGAACGGGAGGGGATGTGGTCTATCGGCCAGAGCTGCCGACTTTGAAACTGGGGAGCAGGGTTCGAGTCACGGCGTTGACTCAACATCGTGTGATTCTGGGCAAATCACTTAATCTCCCTGTACCTAAAAAAAATCTGATCTTGTGTAAAGTAATTTGGTGATCATGGTAAACCAATGCCCTTGGGCAGAGTTTGCAGTATATATTAAACGGTAACCTCTACGTGCATATACTACTTCCATAGGACCTTTTGATGGAAAATTACATGTTATTTTCTTTTTTATCACCTAATAATAATATATTAATACTAAGCGATCTTAGTTTTGTCATTTGCATTTGACACGTTTCATATTTACCTAACTAGGTTTTTGATCTCTATGTAATACGCTCGAAGGAGTTGCAATGGACCAGCACATTAGTGCTTACTGGGAACAGCCCACTTATTTCCACACGCTAACACCACCTTTTATCCAGGACACACCATCCATCACCTAGGAAGAAGAGCCTGATTGGTCATGTGTAGCTCTGTCCAGTGCGTGTAAAGGACCAGCCCCATTCGATCCTAAAGTTCTCTGGAGACCATTAGCTCTAAGTCTGCGGAATCTTGAAAGTTCAAATATGACAAAGGGGTGTCCTGGATACAGCAGTACGACGGAGTGGAAGCGGCAACATTGATCTGCGCCACCTTCTCCCACGAGTGCTCGAAAATGAAGTGCCTTGCGGTTGCGGATGCATGCAAAAAACAAGCGCGCGGCGCGGCAGCAGGGGGAGGGGGCCTGCGCGATTCCTTTGCGGGAGCGTGCAGCAAGGCGCAATGATTGTGACCATATGGCGTCACCATATGGCGCCGCGCGCTCCCGCAAGGGAATCGCCAGACGTGCACGCGTTGCCATTGCAAGCAATGCAACGCGTGCACGTTTTTGCCCCCAAAGCTGTGCCGATAGCTAAAGGTCTCTCCTATGCAGCGCATGCGCGCTGCGTAGGCGAGACCTAAAAATACGAAGAGAATATAAGCATAAGCTTCAGTATCGCCGCTAATGCCTGTTGAATTTCTAAGCTCTAGTGACATCTAGTGTTAAAAAGGAACACATGGAATCCAGCAGAAAATGCCGTGTCCCGGTGGAGCAGCGTAAAAGGAGATTGTTTTTACCTGACTTCTAGGGTTCCCAAATCTGGGAGCGCAACAGCAGATTGTGCGTTGAGTTCCCCGTTAGTAATAAATGGACCGACTCTGGGGATGTGAATAGCGTCAGGGTGCCGATTCTCTAAGGGGAAAATATATGGAAATAAATATTGGTGGGCAGTATGAACAAGTGAATAAACAAAATAATAAAGTGGAAGCACCAAACGCTCACACTGCAAAAGAGTGCAACCAAGCTTACCTAGGTCTCAACGGGCGAGGCAAAGGGGCGACATGATGGTCGGCCGGCAGGAAAATGGATTCTGTGGATATAACACCCTGTGGAGATGCCGTATTTAAAACCGGCATGGCTTCCCGAGTGTGCCTATCAGAGTGCAGAGTCAAGGTCAGCTGATGAAAACAAGTCAGATGGTCGCAAATATGACCCAATACCCGAAATGAACTCAGGGGACAGATGGAGCCCGGGAAGCTGGATACATCGCCTCAGTCTGTCTAATGGCAGGATCGCTAACATGAGAGTAACTACACCTCCAAACCAAGACAAACAGTGCTGGACAGAGATAGTAATCCTGCACGACTCGAATGTATCATGGAAACCAATATAGAATGATGAATGGTTCAAACAAATATATAATAATGAATACCAGAGCATTCCCTCGAGGTAGTGAGTCTCAATAAAGTTACCTAAACAAGGAAATAAAAAGAGGGAAAGAAGAAGATGAAGAAAGAAAAGACCCGAGGGGTCCACTTCTGGCATAGAAATAGACGTCTAATCAAGGCAGAATACTTTTAGAGAATGGCATTTTCCCACTGGAGGCTTTCATTTAATCCCTGATCCTTGGTGTTAAGCAAAAACATCCAAAATAATTCGCGTTTTCGGCGAATACCAATTGAGTCCAAGCCTGGGGTAGTTCGCACCTTTTCTAATATTGACCAACGCAGGTCTTTTTTCAGAGTGTCCCTGCATGGCCCAATGCTTGCCAATGGGGCCGACTGTTTAAGGAGCCTGATGTTAGATTTATGCTCGCCAATGCGGATTCTGCATTCCCTGGCGGTTTCTCCCACATACGCCAAGTTGCAGGGGCATAAAATGACGTATACAACATTGGTAGAGCGGCAGTTGGTCATTTCTTTTAGGAATACAGTACGCGCGTTGATACAAATCTGATCGCTCACTATGGCATTCTGACACGCCTGGCAGTTGCCGCATTTATGGTTGCCTTTAACAGGCGCTCCACCAGTAATGGAGCTTTGGATAAAGTCAAGTCTATTAGGTCTTTTGGCACGCCCTAGCATGTTCCTCAGGTTTGTAATCCTTCTGGTCTTGGCCATCATCATTGGTTTGGTCTGGGCCACCCATTGGTCCCGACCTGCACCTACCTGAAACGCCCCTAAATTTAGTATTTACGGGCAATCCCGAACCTTGCCTCCTCAGACAAGCAAGTAGAAAAAGAAGGACCGAAGAGCTGTGCTGAAGGAAGAAGAGGAGGACATTAACTGCCTTGGCCCTAGCCCTACCGGCATGTCCCGACCTCGACCTGCTCCAGCGGAATCCTGGTGTGTCCTGCTTCCAGCAGCCCCCAAGAACCCAGAGGACCTGCCCTGCCTTCCCTATAAAGCAGGGCACAAGTCGGGGGTATACACGAGTGGACGGTGTCCACCCACTATTATCACAGGGTGGACTCTGTGCGCCCTCCCAAGAAGTTGTGCCCCACTGAAAAATGTGCTGAACCCATCCCGGTGTAATTGTCAGACACCGAGACACATTCAGCAGCACCTGCACGTTGCCTTCTTTCGTTCCGAGCAGCAACGTGCAGGTGGGGAGGGGGGCATTGTTATTTCATACTCCATCTGGGCGATAGCAAAGGGCAAATTTAAGGGGTCATTAGTCCTCCTTTTATTCGAGTCTTCTGGCTGGGAGCAGTCAGGATCCTCACACCTAGATGCAAATGCAGCCGAGGAGAAACAAAGGCTCACATCTTGTTTGCTCTTCACACATACTTAAGAGAGGCAGCTTTTCACTTTGTTCATTCCCTGTATACTAGATATGCATTCACTGTAAGAATGTCAGATGTGTTGGTCTTTCCCAGTTTTTATACAAAATAAATTGTATTTATATAGCGCTTACTACCCATGAGAAGGCGTTGAAATAATTTAGAGTTGAAATAATTTAAATACCGCTATTTTTTCTTGTATAGCGCTACTCATCCCAATGCAGGGTGTCAGAGCTCTTTACATCACACGTACATATTACATATGTAATAAATCATTTAGGTTTGTAAATCAATGTACAGGATGTGTTACATAAAACAGTGGGGGGTTACAAGGTGTAGAAGTCACATATCGTCTTTCATAGCTCACTGGGCTATATTAGAAGGATTACAATGCAACTGCAAGTGTTCAAAGCAGTAACCCACTTACCTATCTACATAAAATAAAATCTGTCATTTGCATGTTACATGATGTGCTTTGCAGGAGACACATTAACCCTCTATGCTACTTTCCGTCAAACCTGAGGCTAGACAAAACACAGATCTTTCCAGCAAGTGCATTAACCTCCAGAGTTATCTTACCATTATTATTGACTCAGATTTACTGGGAACACACAGATCTCTGCAGCAGGTGCCTTAACCCCATAAGATATTTTAAAATACAGTCTTTGCAACCAATTAAGCAGAACAGATTTACTGCCAGTTTTCTCCTTGTTTCCACTATCTTTGTGCCAGAGTTAAAAACAAAAATGTATAAACTATGGCTCAGATTTTGCGTCAGGGTTAAGTCACTTTTCTGACACAACCCTAACGTAAAATCTATATTGGAATTTACAGTACCACACAGATCCCGTTTGTGTAAGTTTGTAAAAAACAAAAAAATGAACCTAACACAAGGCAGCACATCGCCCTGCCTTGTGTTACCTTGCAAACACAAGGAGATGATGTATGGAGTGCTGAAACTTTTCAAACACTCACCCCCAGTCACAGATCATGGGAACAGTCCAGCACGAACTGCCAAGTCATGTCTTCCCTGGACCGGAAACAAGCATCCTGGGACCGGTTTCAGGGTAACACCCCTCATGAGCCAGGCTAGCTTGAATCCAGTGGAAAAGTGAGCAAGGGACCCATGTCTGGGCATACCCTGCCAAATAAGGGCGAACAAAGCAAACACAAGGAGATGATGGACGGAGTGCTGAAACTTTTCAAACACTCACCCCCAGTCACAGATCTGGGTTGAATCCATCATCGTTCTTTAGCTCACTTCGCTACCCCAGTTCAGACACAACTATATGCAAATCAGTCTTGACCCTGTCCCTCATGGGAACAGTCCAATCCGAACTGCCAAGCCATGTCTTCCCTGGACCGGAAACAAGCATCCTGGGACCGGTTTTGGGGTTACACCCCTCATCAGCCAGGCTAGCTTGAATCCAGTGGAAAGTGAGCAAGGGACCCACGTCTGGGTATACCCTGCCAACTTAGGGCGAACAAAGCAAATACAAGGATATGATGGACGGAGATCTTAAACTTTTCAAACACTCACACCCAGTCACAGATCTGGGTTGAATCCATCATCGTTCTTTTTAGCTCACTTCGCCACCCCAGTTCAGACACTGCTATATGCAACTCAGTCTTGACCCTGTGCCTCATGGAAACAGTCCAGCCTGAACTGCCAAGCCATGTCTTCCCTGGACCGGAAACAAGCATCCTCGGACTGGTTTCAGGGTAACACCCCTCATGAGCCAGGCTAGCTTGAATCCAGTGGCAAAGTGAGCAAGGGACCCATGTCTGGGCATACCCTGCCAACTTAGAGCAAACAAAGCAAACACAAGGAGATAATGGACGGAGTGCTAAAACTTTTCGAAAACACTCACCCCCAGTCACAGATCTGGTTTGAATCCATCATCGTTCTTTAGCTCACTTACCCACCCCAGTTCAGACACAGCTATATGCAAATCAGTCTTCACCCTGTGCCTCATGGGAACAGTCCAACCCAAACTGCCAAGCCATGTCTTCGGTAGGACCGGAAACAGGCATCCTGGGACAGGTTTCGGGGTACCACCTCTCATCAGCCAGGCTAGCTTGAATCCAGTGGCAAAGTGAGCAAGGGACCCACATCTGGGTATACCCTGCCAACTTAGGGCGAACAAAGCAAATACAAGGAGATGATGGACGGAGATCTGAAACTTTTCAAACACTCACACCCAGTCACAGATCTGGGTTGAATCCATCATCGTTCTTTAGCTCACTTCGCCACCCCAGTTCAGACACAGCTATATGCAATGTGCCTCATGGAAACAGTCCAGCCTGAACTGCCAAGCCATGTCTTCCCTGGACCGGAAACAAGCATCCTGGGACTGGTTTCAGGGTAACACCCCTCATGAGCCAGGCTAGCTTGAATCCAGTGGCAAAGTGAGCAAGGGACCCATGTCTGGGCATACCCTGCCAACTTGGGGTGAACAAAGCAAACACAAGGAGATGATGGACGGAGTGCTAAAGTTTTCAAACACTCACTCCCAGTCACAGATCTGGGTTGAATCCATCATCGTTCTTTAGCTCACTTCGCCACCCCAGTTCAGACACAGCTATATGCAAATCCGTCTTGACCCTGTGCCTCATGGGAACAGTCCAGCATGAACTGCCAAGCCATGTCTTCCCTGGACCAGAAACAAGCATCCTGGGACCGGTTTCGGGGTAACACCCTTCATCAGCCAGGCTAGCTTAATTCCAGTGGCAAAGTGAGCAAGGGACCCACGTCTGGGCATACCCTGCCAAATAAGGGCGAACAAAGCAAACACAAGGAGATGATGGACGGAGTGCTGAAACTTTTCAAACACTCACCCCCAGTCACAGATCTGGGTTGAATCCATCATCGTTCTTTAGCTCACTTCGCTACCCCAGTTCAGACACAGCTATATGCAAATCAGTCTTGACCCTGTGCCTCATGGGAACAGTCCAACCCGAACTGCCAAGCCATGTCTTCCCTGGACCGGAAACAAGCACCCTGGGACCGGTTTCAGGGTTACACCCCTCATCAGCCAGGCTAGCTTGAATCCAGTGGAAAGTGAGCAAGGGACCCACGTCCGGGTATACCCTGCCAACTTAGGGCGAACAAAGCAAACACAAGGAGATGATGGACGGAGATCTGAAACTTTTCAAACACTCACCCCCAGTCACAGATCTGGGTTGAATCCATCATGGTTCTTTAGCTCACTTCTCCACCCCAGTTCAGACACAGCTATATGCAAATCAGTCTTCACCCTGTGCCTCATGGGAACAGTCCAGCCCAAACTGCCAAGCCATGTCTTCGCTAGGACCGGAAACAGGCATCCTGGGACAGGTTTCGGGGTACCACCTCTCATCGGCCAGGCTAGCTTGAATCCAGTGGCAAAGTGAACAAGGGACCCACATCTGGGCATACCCTGCCGACTTAGTGCGAACAAAGCAAACACAAGGAGATGATGGACGGAGTGCTGAAACTTTTCAAACACTCACCCCCAGTCAAAGATCTGGGTTGAATCCATCATCGTTGTTTAGCTCACTTCGCCACCCCAGTTCAGACACAGCTATATGCAAATCAGTCTTGACCCTGTGCCTCATGGGAACAGTCCAGCCCAAACTGCCAAGCCATGTCTTCGCTAGGACCGGAAACAGGCATCCTGGGACAGGTTTCGGGGTACCACCTCTCATCGGCCAGGCTAGCTTGAATCCAGTGGCAAAGTGAACAAGGGACCCACATCTGGGCATACCCTGCCGACTTAGTGCGAACAAAGCAAACACAAGGAGATGATGGACGGAGTGCTGAAACTTTTCAAACACTCACCCCCAGTCAAAGATCTGGGTTGAATCCATCATCGTTGTTTAGCTCACTTCGCCACCCCAGTTCAGACACAGCTATATGCAAATCAGTCTTGACCCTGTGCCTCATGGGAACAGTCCAGCCCGAACTGCCAAGCCATGTCTTCCCTGGACCAGAAACAAGCATCCTGGGACTGGTTTCGGGGTAACACCCCTTATCAGCCTGGCTAGCTTGAATCCAGTGGAAAGTGAGCAAGGGTCCCACATCTGGGCATACCCTGCCAACTTAGGGCGAACAAATTAAACACAAGGAAATGATGGACGGAGTGCTGAAACGTTTCAAACACTCACCCCCAGGCAAAGATCTGGGTTGAATCCGTCATCGTTGTTTAGCTCACTTCGCCACCCAAGTTCAGACACAGCTATATGCAAATCAGTCTTGATCCTGTGCCTCACGGGAACAGTCCAGCCCGAACTGCCAAGCCGTGTCTTCCCTGGACTGTAAAAAGGATCCTGGGATTGGTTGTGGGGTAACACCCCTCATCAGCCAGGCTAGCTTGAATCCAGTGGCAAAGTGAGCAAGGGGCCCACCTCTGGGCATACCCTGCCTACTTAGGGCGAACAAAGCAAACACAAAGAGATAATGGACAGAGTGCTAAAACTTTTCAAACACTCACCCCCAGTCACAGATCTGGGTTGATCCACCATCGTTCTTTAGCTCACTTCGCCACCCCAGTTCAGACACAGCTATATGCAAATCAGTCTTGACCCTGTGCCTCATGGGAACAGTCCAGCCTGAACTGCCAAGCCATGTCTTCCCTGGACCGGAAACAAGCATCCTGGGACTGGTTTCGGGGTAACACCCCTCATTACCCAGGTTAGCTTGAATCCAGTGGCAAAGTGAGCAAGGGGCCCACCTCTGAGCATACCCTGCCTAATTAGGGCGAACAAAGCAAACACAAGGAGATAATGGACGGAGTGCTAAAACTTTTCAAACACTCACCCCCAGTCACAGATCTGGGTTGAATCCATCATCGTACTTTAGCTCACTTCGCCACCCCAGTTCGGACACAGCTATATGCAAATCAGTCTTGACCCTGTGCCTCATGGGAACAGTCCAGCCCAAACTGCCAAGCCATGTCTTCCCCGGACCGGAAACAAGCATCCTTGTATCCGGTCCAGGGAGAACCTGGCTTGGCAGTTCGGGCTGGACTCTTCCCATGAGGCACAGGGTCAAGACTGATTTGCATATGGCTGGGTCTGAACTGAGGTGGCGAAGTGAGCTAAAGAACGATGATGGATTCAACCCAGATCTGTGACTGGGGGTGAGTGTCTGAAAAGTTTCAGCACTCCTTCCATCATCTCTTTGTGTTTGCTTTGTTCGCCCTAAGTTGGCAGGGTATGCCAAGACGTGGGTCCCTTACTCACTTTGCCACTGGATTCAAGCTAGCCTGGCTGATGAGGGGTGTTACTCCGAAACTGATCCCAGGATGCCTGTATTTGGTCCAGCGAGTACCTGGCTTGGCAGTTCGGGCTGGACTGTACCCATGAGGCACAGGGTCAAGACTGATTTGCATATGGCTGGGTCTGAACTGGGGTGGCGAAGTGAGCTAAAGAACGATGATGGAGTCAACCCAGATCTGTGACTGGGGGCGAGTGTCTGAAAGGTTTCAGCACTCCGTCCATCATCTCTCTGTGTTTGCTTTGTTCGACCTAAGTTGGCAGGGTATGCTCAGACGTGTGTCTCATGCTCACTTTGCCACTGGATTCAAGCTAGCCTGCATGATGAGGGGTGTTACCCCGAAACCAGTCCCAGGATGCTTGTATTGGCTGGGTCCGAACTGGGGTGGCGAAGTGAGCTAAAGAACGATGATGGATTCGACCCAGATCTGTTACTGGGGTGAGTGTCTGAAATGTTTCAGCACTCCATCCATCATCTCTTTGTGTTTGCTTTGTTTGCCCTAAGCTGGCAGGGTATGCCCAGACGTGGGTCCCTTGCTCACTTTGCCACTGGATTCAAGCTAGCCTGACTGATGAAGGGTGTTACCCCGAAACCGGTCCCAGGATGGTTGTATCTGGTCCAGGAAGGACCTGGCTTGGCAGTTCATGCTGGACTGTTCCCATGAGGCACAGGGTCAAGACTGATTTGCATATGGCTGGGTCTGAACTGGGGTGGCGAAGTGAGCTAAAGAACGATGATGGATTCAACTCAGATCTGTGACTGGGGGTGAGTGTCTGAAAAGTTTCAGCACTCCGTCCATCATCTCTTCATGTTTGCTTTGTGTTACCTTACGTCAGGTAGGTGTTAAATAGGTGGTCCTTGGGTGTTCCCGTGCATCCACCCATAACTTTTAATGCAATTTGATATTTACAAAGACTTGTAAACATAGGTTTGCACCAAACTGGTGAGTCTAACCGAGGCTGGCGTAACAAGGAGTAATATATCCATTTCTCCTCGTTATTGTTAATTTGTTGTTAATTTGAATTTATAAAGCGCTTAATACCAGAAGGTCTCTAAGTGCTGCAAAGAAGAGTGGCGTCAGTCCAGGGCGAGTGGAAAACAGTTAAGCCCAGGCTTCAGTGAAGAGAATGGTTTTCAGTTTTTTTCTGAAAGGAAGAAGGCGGCTTTCTGCACGGAGCTGGCTAGGCAACTTGTTCCAAAGGGTGGGTACAAGAATGGAGAAGGCTCGGCCCCCCTTGGTGGCATAGTTGAAGCGTGGGCAAATTAAGAGGCCCATCGTGGATGACCTTAGCGAGCGACATGGGGCGTATTTCTCAAGGCGTTGTTTAATATAGGTGGGTGCCTGTCCATAAAAAGCCTTGTGAACAATACAGAGGCCCTTGAATTTGGCCCTCTGTTTTATGGGCAGCCAGTGAAGACTTTGCAAGAGGGGGAATGCGCGCGTATGCCTGGGTACTTTAAAAATGAGCCTTGCCGCATCATTCATGACTATCTGCAGTTTGCCTACTAAAGAATCTGGCAGTCATATGTAAAGCGAGTTGCCGTAGTCGAGGCGGGACAGGATCATGGCAGTCACGACTGTTCTCATGGTCGAGAAGGAGAGGATAGGGGAAAGTCTCCTAAGTAGCCTGAGTAGGCCCACACAGGTTCCGAACACAGTGGAAACCTGGTTAGCCAGTGAAAGCTTAGCGTCCACTTTGATTCCCAGACTTTTTACCACTGGGACTGGGGCCGGAGCATCACCCAGTTCCTGGGGCCAGTAGAGGGAATTCCATGGGTTGTCAGCATCTGTCATGGCCAGAACCTCAGTTTTGTCTGGGTTGATCTTTAGGGAATTGGCAGTCATCCAATTAACCGTGAAACGTAAAACATCTTTCGCCCGGGAGTATACTTGGGGGGTCTTTTCAATTTGCAGAATAATTTGAGTATCATCCGCATAATTGAAGACTTGACACTCCATAGCCGAGAGGGCATTAATTAATGGTCTGAGATGTATGTTAAATAGGAGGGGTGATAGGGCCGACCCTTGTGGGACTCCACAGGGAACGAGCCCCCTCTCTGAGACCCAGTCACCCATCTGAATTCTTTGGGAGCGGTTCGTCAGGAATGAGGTGATCCATTGTAAAACAGCACCCCCGATCCCAATTGTTCTTAATCTTTCTAGGAGTAGAGCGTGGTTGACCGTGTCGAACGCTGCCGACAGGTCAAGGAGGACTAGGACACAAGGCTTTTTATTATCGGTGGTCCTCCTGAGGTCATCAAGCACTGATAACATCACCAGTTCTGTGCTATGTTGAGCTCGGAAACCAGCCTGCCTGTCCTCCAGAAGGTTGTAATCCTTCGTAAACTTGACTAGGTTTTGCAGGACATGTTGCTCTAAAATTTTAGCAAGAAATGGAAGTTGGGAAATGGGTCTGAAGTTTTTCTTATTGGATGGATCCGCGCCAGTCTTTTTAAGCAGGGGGATAATCCTGGCTTCCTTGAAATAACTCGGAACCTTCCCAGTCTCCAGGGAGAGGTTCAGCAGAGCGAGGATTTCTTCCTCGATTTCAGGGAAAGCTAAATTAAAGATCCTAGGGGGGCAGGGGTCGGCGGGTGAGCCAGATTTAATTTTTGTAGCAATGCGTCGGAGAGTTTCAGTGTCAAGGTTTTGGAATGAAGAGAGCATTTCTGCTTGCTTTCCCTGTAGGACCTTCTCTACAGCGGGAGGTTGCTTAAATGGGGAATTATCAATCTCAATCAGGATATCCCGTATTTTGTTGGAGAAATATATTAAAAATTCATTGCATTGTTCTTGATTAGATGGAGACGTCAGTGATTGTTTTTGGCTGAGTTCTTTCAGGATTTTAAACGATTCTTTCTGTTTATTGGTTGCTACTAGGATCCTGTTTTCATAATAATCCGCCTTCCTACGGAGGAGCGCCTTTTTATAGGAAGCAATTTTGGCTCTATACTCTGCAAGGGCCAGAGGCTCATAGTGTTTGCGCCACTGTCGTTCGTGGTGGCGAAGCATACGTTTCAGTGCTCTGAGCTCTTCCGTAAACCATGGAGCGCCTTTGCCTTTATTACCAGTTTTTATTTTCCTTTCAGGGGCTATTTTATTGATGGCAGAAAGAAGCCGGCTGGAAATAGCTTCGGACCAGCCATCAATATCCGCTGTTTCTGGCTTTTTACGAGGGCAGTCTCGGAGGGCGCTTACCAATATTGGGGCCTCGATTTTTGACCAGCTACGGACATGTTTCCAGTCCGAAGGGGGTCGGGCATTGTGCTTAGTAAGGGGAAGGATCAGGTTAATACAATAGTGGTCAGACCACGCACATGGGGTGATATCCTTTAGTGTCGTAAGCAAGGTGGTGGACCATACCAGGTCAAGGGTATGTCCAAGCTCATGCGTGGAGGTTGTTACTAACTGAGTAAGGCCAAGACTAGTGAACGTCTCCTCCAACTGACGGGCCTGTGCCTCTCTGGGTTGTAGGTCCCAGTGGTAGTTAAAATCTCCTACCACCAGGAGTTGTTGAAAACGTGAACGGAGATTAGCGACACATTCGGTCATAAGGTCTATGAAGTGTGGGGGGCATTTGGGTGGGCGATATACAATGGTGATAATTATGCTAGATGAATGGTTACAGACCTTGAAAGTGAGGGTATCTGCCCCTTCTAGGGTATCTCCAGACACCTTTTCAATGGTCAGGTATCTTTTGAACAAGACCGCCACCCCACCTCCCCTTTTTCCCGCTGGCCTGTTATGCCAGAAGGCGTCATAGCTGTCGGGTAGTGCAGCCCGTAAGGTGGGGCCAGAATCATCGTCTAGCCAGGTTTCAGTCAAGGCTAGGATGTCTGGTGCCTCATCTTGTAGGAACGTAAGAATCTCGGTAGCATGTTTCTGTAGTGATCGTGTATTCAGGACCGAAAGTTTCAGGGTATCAGTGCCGCTAGAGATTGGATGGCCCGGAATGTTAGCCTGATTGGGACTAGGTATCTCTCCCCTCTGTGGGATAAGGAGTCCTTCTCTCCTGAGTACACTTGCTGTCTCGGGTTTCAAGGGGCACGGTCTATGATTGAGTAATCTAAGTTCATCACTAGTATAGGCCAGTAAATGGCCAGGGGTCCTGGCCCCTGGACCCGTTTGGGCGCGGACGGGCGCAGACGGGCTTGCCTTAGGCATAGATGTATTCTGAAGCACACATACAAAGAGGAAATAGCCTCATGTGATAGTTTTTGCGTGGCTTTGGGGAGAGAAAACCAAACAAAAAAAATATGCAAGGCAGCCCATTGCGCTGCCTCGCATTACTGTGCGTCAGATAGGCTTTACATGGGTCGTGCATTGGAGTTCCTGTACATCCCCCCATGTATTTTGTGTGCAAATAATATACATTGTCTTCTTAAGGCAGGCACACTAGCTTTTCTTGTATCAGCTCTCGAGTTCCACTTTCCTGTAAAAGAAGCGAGGTTATTCCCTATTTATGTGAGGCGGTATTTCAGCTTGGCCCCCTAGTGAGTTCAAGTTTTAGAAGTTACATGATGGCTTTGAGAAAGTCAAAGTGCCTTCGCGCTGTAGTGGGTCAGTCAGAGCAAGCCCAGTATTGGCGGCACAGTATTCAGTCTTACATGCTTTTGCGGGAGTAGAGGGTGGGAGTGCCCTGTCTCGCATCTGCGGCCCGGTGGTGAGCAGAAGACTGGATGCTACAGTAGAGGCGGCAGACATCTACACGCTCCTCCATCTGTGTAGTAAGCCTCCCTGAATCTGGCGGCAGGTCTTGGGTCCTCCTGGTTTGTTGGGTAGTTGAAACATTGCTCTTCCTCCGCGAGTAATGGCTTGCTTCTCCTTCAAAGCTGTACGCTGCTCCAGGGCAACAGCCCTCTCACTTCACCATGGCCACCCTCCTGGCATACGGGGTTTGTGACAGCGCATGCAGGAAAAGGTCCCCTTCAGGTCACATCATTGCACATTACGACGCCCCTCTTCTGGATAGAGCATTGCACCAGGACGACAGCCCTCAATAATCACTGCAGCCCCCACCTGCCATATGGAGGTAATGGGCTACACACAGGTTTTCTGCCTTCACTTTGTGCAATTCAGCCACTAAATAGACATCTCTTTATTTTTCCTATATCACATCAAAGGTCAATGTTTTATCTTTATTTCTTGGTGCATGAGGTTAAAGTGTGGCTGGCAGGTAGAAGTCACATGAAAATCAAGTGTCAAATGCATTATATATGTGGTTTAGATTCCTATTACTATATTCCAAGAAGGAGTGAGTGAGAAGTGATACAGGGTTTGCTCACCTTTCCAATCACCTAACCATAGAAAAACAACAGGAGCGAACCCCTACCGTGCTTAACCTATCTCTCCATACCAGCCCAAGAGGATTACCCTATGGTATTTAAAAGGGCTCTCACCTAGTGGAAATCCAAGTGTCATTCTGCATCATAGAGTCCTCGTCCAGATACCTAATGTATCTGGTCGGGCTCAACCTTGTTTGCCAAGGAAGCTCTTTGGTTATTGGGTGGGATCCTAGATTTAAAATAGTCTAGGGTTTCCTGAAAGTTCATTTTATTTTCAAAGGGCACCCTGATGGAGTTAAAAATGGGTTGGGATGCACTAAGGCAACTAGTATCCTCTGTAACCCTGAGTCAACATATTTCAGCCATCAAACCAATGCCTCACCTGGCTAGTTGGCTTTCATCAGGGCCTCACAAGGATTCTTTTAGTATCCTATTTGTTTGCGTTCAGTTGTGAAACTTCCATTCATCATACTCGTACAAGCCATACATACCGACCCATTTGGTCGCTATGTTAGTATTTCTTTAGAGAGTCCTATTTAGAGCTCCATGAGGGTAAGGAGGCAGGTGGACCTTGTAGTCAAACTTTCATCAAACATCTCTTCCGGCCGTGAACCTAATTGGTTCCTCCTTTCCCTGCATCTTATTAAATCAAACACGAGAGATTTTTCTAGGATCACATAATTAGGTCAAACTGGGAACCTGGGATTGATCCCAGATTTTCTGCTTTCACATTGCTCATTTCAGCAATTAGATGGACATATCTTTATTTCTCCTATTTCTCCTGTTTTACATCAAGGGGTAATGCTTTGTCTTTAATTCTTGGCACATGAGCTTGGGGCATGGATGGCGGGCAGATGCCGCAAATGTGCACTTTTCACTTAAAATAAGGACTGCCTTGCATAATCTTCCTTACTCCTTCATGACCAAAATATTTCAGTTTTGTGCAGAAGTATCTAATTCTGTCGCACCACAATAAAAATGATTTCCAAACATTTCCTCGTGTGACGCAACTGGTGGTCGTGTAAAGCGCTCTGATACCTGATACCTTCGGGTCAAGTTCGCGCTATATAAAACTCTGTAAAATAAATAAATAAATAATAATTTTGAAATTGTGTGCTTTATTTACTAGTTCCAATCACTAAATGTTGATGAGCTGTTTTCCTTGAATGAAGACAAGTTGCATTTTTGTAACCATGGAAATTCGGGAGCGCTGGATATGGTTGTGTTAAATTTTGCTAAGTTGTTACTCTGCCGAGGTATGGTTGGTTTCGTTTTATGCCCTTCTGTAGGAAGCTGGCTCTGCATATACTATACCAAAGTAAGGTATAGTGTGCACATAGTCCAGGGGATTCCCAGAGGTATAGCAGAGGCTAAATTAGATAATCACTAACAGCTCTATTTGTGGTAGTGGGGTCGAGCAGTTAGGCTTATCAGGAGGGTGTGTTAAGCATTTATTGTAGTTACTCAATCAATGCTGATGTCACACACTCAGAGACAGAATCCAGAACAATTTGGTAAGTATAAAAAAAGGTATACTTATAGTTTATTTCTAGAACCAAGCAGGACTTTGTACAGGTAGGTAATAAATACTTTCAAATGCACGACTGTTCAAGGAAATGCAGTTGTTCTTATAATTGTAACAGTTACAGGTTGAGATCGCTTTTCAGAATACTTGGCATTACACAATAAATACTCTTTGATTACTTTCGGATTACGTTACAATAGTGCTCACTTTTCCCCATACATTAGCAGTTCCACATAGAACACTTTCTAGACCCAAAATCTCATACTATGAGTCCTTGTGGGAGAGAAAATGATTATCGAACTCAGAGGTAAGCATTTGATTTATGAGGTTGAGGTTTCGAGGTTAGGACCAAGGTTCCCCAAGGTCCAAGTGGACACTCTAGTTGCACCACCAGCGGCACTGGGGCGGCCGGGTGCAGAGTGCAGGGGCCCAACGTTAGCCACGGGCTAAGGGGGCCTTTGGTAGGGGTCTGCTGGTGAGCAGGCCACTTGAGTGTGGGAGCAAAGCACCTATGGTTGCAGTTGGCAATTCAGGGGCCAACGACCGACAGAAGAACTGCACCACCAGCGGCACTGAGGCGGCTGGGTGCAGTAGGTAAAGCGGACGTCGCAGTCCCTGGTCTTAGTGGAGATCGTCGGTTTTGGAAGGCTGCAGGCTCGTTTGGGAGGACTTCTTAGAGGTAACCAATGACTAGGAAGGCGACTGGGGATCTGGGAGGATGCTGGGACACTGTCAGTTGGGCCACCCAAGGCCAGGAAGGCGTCGAGGGCTGGAGTGTCTGCGGCGTCGGTTTCCTCAGGCTGGGATCGGTCGCGGTTAGCGTCACTAGCGCAGTTGGACTTCCTGGACCGCTTCGGCCAAGGGAGCAGTTGTCTTACTGCCTTTGGTCGCGGTCTGGGCGACCCTTCAAGTAAAGGCTGCAGGTTTAGTTTCAAAGCTTGTGGAAGGTCAGGGGTCACCGGATCCCAGCTTAGGATCACCGGTACAACCTATTTGGAGTATGGGGCCACTCGGGCCGTGGCGGACGGGTGCAGAGTGGTGTAGAATCGCGGAGTCCAGACTCCGACGGTTAGTCTTTGGTTTGAGCAAATCCAGTGCTACGGGAGACATAGCCTGTTAGTTGAGTGCAGGGCAGGTCCTCCAGGCTCTGGAGGTCGGCTGCTGCGTGTCACCCCGGTTTCTTCGCTGTAGGCGGCTCATGGTTGGGACAGGTCGGGAGGGCTGGGTTCAAGTCAGTTGGTGTCCTCGGTTTCTTACTGCGTCAGCATGGCTCTTCGGTCCTTCTTCTTTCTTCCTTAAATCTGAGGAGGCAAGGTAAGGGGTCGCCCTTAAATACTAAATTTAGGGGCATTAAAGGGATGTGTAGGTTGGGACCAATAGATCCCTTCCTTGGGGTGGGTAGACGCCCTATTATGCTACCCTCCAGTGGGAGGGGGCATGAGTCTCTTCCTAGTTGGCTGAGTCCCGTCATCTTCAGGATGGCGGGGGCTGAGATGCGTGCTTGACCTCGCTTCCCTCACCTGAGGGGTGGAGTTGGCAATGGTGGGCACACCTCTCTTCCTAACTTGGATTTCCCACCGATTCTCCCTCCCAAGTGGGGGTCAGAACCGGTGGGAGACAGTTGCTGGGGGCAGCAAACAGCAGGGGCATTGTCCAAAGGCGGCAGGCCTTTGAAGCTTCCCCTTTCTTCGTCGCAGTCCATCCTGTGGGAGGAGGCATGACACCTCTACCCAGGATGGGCTTTGTTTCTGGACCCAGAGAGCGGAGACTCTCTATCCAGGGGTCCAAAAACCTTTCTAGTGGTGGCAAGGGCAGGCAGCCATTCAGGACCCACACCAGGGCTGGTCAGTTTTCAGGGGGTATCTCTAAGACGTCCTCTGAGTGCCTTTTACATTAAATCCCACACTCGCATCAGTGTGGGTTTAATGCGCAGAGTAGTTTGCTACCAAACTTCCCAGTTTTTAATAAAGCCATTATTGAGCTGTGGAGTTCGTAGTGACCAACTCCCAGACCATATTCTCTTAAGGGCTTTGCTACACTTACAATATCTATGAATGGACTTGGACACTTTGGGGTACAGGACTCATGCCTCTGTACCCTCACCTTAGGACTAGTGCACCCTGCTAGAAGGGTGACTCACCTAGGCCTTAGGCAGTGGATTGCAGGCATAGCACCCAGGGGCGTGTGCCATATCGACTCTTCACTTTTCTCTGCACCAAAACACGGAGTCGGCTGTGGCAGAATGCGTGGGTTACGGTGCAGGGCCCTTAAGGGTGGCACAATAGGTGCTGCTGCCCTCAGAGGCCTTCCTTGATCACAGTGCCCTTGGTACCCATGGTACCTTTTACAAGGCACTTGTCTGTGGCCAGGGATGTGCCACTTGTGGATACAAAGGTACAATTTTGGGACAGAACACATGCTCTGGGAACCTGATTGGAAAGGTCCCAGGGCACATCAAGTCGGGTTACATCAGATGTCAGGCAAAAATGGGGGTAACCATGCAAAGAAGGGGCACTTTCCTACACCTTCTCACACCTACCTACTGCAGCGATGTTGCACAGTTTGCAATGTACTGTATTAAAACACAATAACACAACTTAGCTTTGTTGTTGTGATGCTCTTAGGCCTGGGAGACTAATGTAATTCAGAGTTATACTATCTATGAAATGAAAGATCATATGTGCTTCCCTAGGCCTGGCTCCTTCAGGATGAGGTTACAGTGAATAAGTGAGCCCACAGGTCAGTGTTACTTTAAACAAGTAGGCCGTCTCCTGGGCACCATATTGGCAGTGTAACATGCCTAGAATATGCAGAGGTCTTATTATCAAGCATAGTCTAGTGTAGATTCTGATTACTGGCGATAGATTGTGGTGTCTCTCGCTGTTCCTACATCTCCCCACTTGGGGAGTTTTTATACGCAAACTAGTCATATTTCCTAATATTTTCTTGAAAATGCCAGTTGGCACTGGAATTGCATATGCCTTTTTTCTTGTGAGTTACCTTTGTACCATTATGCCTGGTTGAGTAGGCTGGCGGTAGAGTTAGTTTATTCAATCCTTTGGTAAAGGAAGCTTTACGCTGACAAAAGGCAACATAGTTTTATGTGTAGCTTACAAAAGTGTGAATCTTCTGCCTAAATCAGGAGGGTTTGCATTTATACTCGAAATGATCTCAAATAGACCTGTTAAACCTATATGATAGACCTGTTAAACCTATATGCGAGAGCTTAAGATCTGATGTCACTTATTGTGATAGCATGTCTGTAGTGTCAATTCCTGTTATGCCACGTACGATGTCACACGCCGTGATGTCACTTGCATACTGCTTAACTAGATTAGTCCCCCCACTTCTTTGTTTAGGACTTGTGCCCTACTACTACAAAGACTCTGTCTCCCGTGAGCACCGGACTTGCTCACGAACCAGACTCAGGCTCCGGTCGAATCCGCGAGTCTGCACCACTCTGCACCCAACGCCCACGTCCCGAGTTCGATTGGCCCAACACCACGAGGAGGTCCTCCCAGCGATCCTGACCTGGGATCTGCTGAGCCCTGATCTACCTCAAGCCTCCGGACGACGCCTGCAGCCTCTATCTGGCGGGTCCCTCCGACCACGACCGGAGCTGGTAAGGAAACCCAACGCCTAACAGGGCATCCAACGCCAAATCAGCACCCTGCACCCGGCCTCCCCTGTGCTGCTGTGGTTGCACCTTGTGTGTTAACTCGGATCCCCCTTTGCCCTGAGCTTAACCCTAGAAGCTTTGTTCCCTCAACCCTGTGGCTTGCCCGATAGCAGCCACCAACCGACGGCTCCCCTAGCCCCGTAGGCTAACATTGGGCCTTGGCACTCAGCACCCGGCCACCCTGGTGCCGTTGAAGGGGCTTTTTGAGTGCATTCTTGACCCTGGGGAACCCTTATTCTAACCCCAGAAACTCAACCCCAAAGACCAATTGCTTACCTGCAAACCAATAGCCTAATTTTTCTCCATAGGATTGCATTGACTGTTTTCCTCTGAAAAAGTTCTGTATTGAGTTGTGTTTGTATGGAAACCAAAGCAATTGTGTTTTAAATGCAAAAGTGTTTTACTTACATTTGTCTAGGAAATGTCCCAGAGTGATATCTAGGCATATCACACTGAGTAGAAAAGTAAACTAAAAAATAATTACAAAGTAATCATAAAGTAATTAGAACTGTTTTAAAACATTTTACCAACCTGTCCAATTCATTCAGCCTACGTATTCTTATCAACCTGTCTGTGAAAGTACAACTTTACACTTTTACCAAGTCCTGCTTGGTTCTAAAAATAAAATACAACAAAAGAAATATTTGTATACAAAAATTGTCCTGAGTTCAGTCTTTGAGTGTGTGACATCATTTCTTGCTTGAGTGTGTACAATAAATGCTTAACACTACCCTCTGATAAAGCCTTACTGCTCGCCCACACTACCACAAATAGAGAGTAAGGTATTATCTACTTTTAACTCTGTAAGCCTTTGGGGATCCACTGAACTCTGTGCACACTATACCTCACTTTGGTATAGTATATACAGAGCCAGCTTCCTACAATGCCCTTTGATGGTTCTAGTCCGTTTGGTGAGAAGGCAGATTAGGCCCTGGAACGGTTCAAGGATTCTTGTGCTACGACCAGATCCTTGGGCCTTCCTACAACACCTTGTGGCAAGTGTGCTTTCGCCCCTTTCGTAGCCACTGAAGGGGGTACCAGCCGTGCCAGCCCTATCCCAGCCACCTTCCCAAGTTGTGCGGGGATATGGACGCGGCTCATTCCATCCTAGGAATGAAAATCAGAAGTCGTCGGCCACCCTGCCCTCGGCAGCCATCGCCTCCAAGCACTCCTAGTCTGACTCTGCAAGACCACGCAACTCCAGTGGGAGGGAGAATCCATCATCATCTTCCCCACTGCAGGTCCATAACATTGGACAAGTGGGTCTTGCAGATCATTCACGAGGGCTATTCTCTGCCGTTCCTTTCTTTTCCTCTTCTTATTCCGCCAATTCAAGAATGGCTGGCGGAGGATCATTTAAAATTGCTCCTAGAGGAAGTTACAGTTCTCCTGGCCAAGGGGGCTATAGAGAGGGTCTCGGTTTCAGAAGTAGGCACTGGCTTTTATTCCCGCTACTTTCTGATTCCGAAGAAGAACAAAGGGTTACGGCCCATTTTAGATCTGCGGACCATCAATCTCTTCCTCAAGAAGGAGAACTTCAAGATGCTTACTTTAGCTCAGGTCTTGTCTGTCCTAGACCAAGAAGACTATATGGTAGTGTTGGACCTGCAGTAATCGTATTTTCACATCCCTATCCTGCCGGGCCACAGGCATTACCTGCGGTTCAAGGTAGGCCAAGAGCACTTTCAGTTTACTGTGCTCTCCTTCTGCCTTACTAGAGCCCCTCGGGTGTTCACCAAGGTGATGGTGTGGTTGCAGCTCATCTGCACAGGTTAGGGGTTTCAGTCTTGCCCTACCTCGACGACTGGCTGTTAAAGGTGTCCTTGCCCCAAGCTGTCGTCTCCCACCTTCAGACCATGGTGAACCTCCTGCATTTGTTGGGGTTCTCTATAAATGTACCGAAGTCACACCTGACTCCTTCTCAGACGCTCCCTTTTATGGGAGTTGTTCTGAACACAGTGCAGTTTCGGGCCTATCCTTCCGAGCAGCAAGTCCAGGATATTCAGGTTATGATACCGATGTTCCAGCCTCTATCCTGGATTTCGGTGAGACGGACTCTGACGATGTTGGGCCTCATGGCCTCCTGCATCCTGTTGGTAAAGCATGCCAGGTAGCATATGCTGTCTGTGCAGTGGGACCTGGCATTCCAGTGGGCACGGCATTGGGGTAATCTCTCCAACATGGTCCAGATCTCAGAGGGAACTGCGAGAGATCTGCAGTGGTTGTTGACGAACCACGATTGGGTCGAAGGCAGACCCCCTCTCCCTTCCCCAACCAGATCACACAGTGATGACAGATGCATCACTTCTGGTATGAGGCGGCCATCTGGGAGAGGCGGAGATCAGGGATCACTGTTCTCTAGCGGAGTCGAGGCTCCACATCAATTTGTTGGAGCTTCAAGCGATTCGGTTGGCATTGAAAGCATTTCTTCCCTCTGTCAAGAAGAAGTTAGTGCAGGTGTTGACAGACAACACCACCGCCATGTGGTAATGCAACACGCGGGGTGGGGTTGTGGACCCCTTGTCAAGATGCCAAGCGTCTCTGGTCATGGCTGGAACAGCAGAGCATAACCCTGGTGGTTCAACACCTGGCAGGTTCTCTGAAGTCAGGGCGGACTAACACAGCTGTCGATGCCTAGTGGATCACGAATGGCATCTTCAGTCGAAGGTGGCGCAAGGTCTCTTATAGCAGTGGGGAGAACCTTGCTTAGATCTGTTCGCATCCGAAGAGAACGCACAATTTCAGCAGTATTGTGTGCTAGACTTTCCAAGGCGGCTATCGCTCGACTATACTTTTCATCGCAAGTGAAACTCAGGCCTGTTATACGCCTTTCCGCCCATACCATTTCTGCCCAGAGTTCTGAAGAAGATCAAGAACTACCGGGCCAAAGTCATTCTTGTGGCTCCGGACTGGGCAAGGAGAGTCTGGTATCCAGAGCTTCTGAAAATGAGCATTGATAGTCCGATCAGGCTTCCCCTTTGGGAGGATCTTCTGTCGCAGCAGCAGGGAAGGTCCTCCACCCGAACCTGTCAACTATCTGCCTCCATGCGTGGAGATTGAGCGGCAGCAGTTGATGGCTTTTGACCTTCCTCCCGAAGAACTCAACGTTATTTTGGCAGTCAGGTGACCCTCCACTAAGTTGGTGTATGCCTGCCGTTTGCAAACGTTGTATCATATTGTACAGAAAAGTTTATTGACCCTCTTTCTGCTTCTCTTTCTACTATTCTTGTTTTCATTCTTACCCTTGCCCAACAGGGCTCTGCTTTGGGTACTCTTAAGGGTTATCTTTCTGGTCTATTCGCTTTTTTTGCGGCTGCCAACCAACCCTCTCTAGATAGGTTCTTGAAAGTGCTGTGTCACTTTTTTCCACCCACGCCCGTTGTCATGCCACAGTGGGCCCTTAATTTGGTCTTCACTTTTCTTATGTGTGGTCCCTTCGAGCCTTTGCACAACTGTCCCCTCCGGCTGCTTACCATCAAGATGTCCTTTCTGGTGGAAATAACATCTACCCGGAGGGTGAGTGACTAGCAGGCACTATCATGTAAGCCCTCTCACATGATGACTTTGGCAGATAATGTGGTGCTTTGCAACTGTGCTTCATTTCTTCCAAAGGTGGTGACCCCATTACATCTGAGTCAATCAATCACGTTGCCTAACTTTTTTTTTCTCCTCCGCATCTCTCTAAAGAAGAGGAGTGTCTCCATTGTCTGGACCCAAAAAGAGCATTGTCGTTCTACCATGAACGCTCAAAATAGTTCCGGGTTGATGACCAACTCTTGGTGGGGTATGTGGGAGCTAAGAAAGGTCAGGCAGTGCAGAAAAGGACCATTTCTTGCTGGGTCGTTCTCTGCATAAAGATATGCTACACTTTGGCTAAGAAGCAGCCACCTCAGGGATTAAGAGCCCATTTCACCAGGGAAAAGGCTGCAACCACAGCGTTGGTTCGGGTGTCCCAGTCCTGGACATCTGCCAGGCAGCAATGTGGTTGTCTCTGCATACGTTTGCCAAGCACTACTGCCTGGACAGTCAGGTACGTAGGGACGGGCATTTTGCCCGTTCGGTCCTGCAGGACGTTCTACTGTGAGGAATTTGTCCGCAGCCAACCGCCAGGAGGATATGGCTTGGGTATCTATTCTAAGGTAGGGAATCTGCTGCTAGAAGTCTCTATCAGATGAACAAGTTACTTACCATCGGTAACGCATTATCTGGTAGAGACAATATCTAGCTGCAGATTCCTTACAGACCCACCCATACCTCCATGCTCTGCAGACTTATTCGTTAGGGCTATGGTTACTCCCTTTTTTAGGGCCCTAGTTTTGGCTCACACTTATGTCAGTTACTTCATGGCTCTGCACTTCTGGCGTGGACAAGTGAAAAGTACTGACGTCCACACGCCTGGAGAGGGGGGCCCTGTATATGTGACTGTGATGTTATAACCGACGCTAAAAGCGCCAACGACATCACACGGAGCTGAATGGAGCCAACCGATAGTGCGCGCAAGGGTTACTGCTCACACAAACGTTTCCGGATCCAGCCTGATGCCTAGAAAATTCTAAGGTAAGGAATCTGCAGCGAGATATTGTCTCTACCAGATAATGCGTTACAAAAGGTAAGTAACTTGTTCGTCTCGTGCGGCATGGGAGCACAACCTCGGTGATTCCATCCTTGATGAAACGTGAACCTACTGTTGTACACAAACTAAGGAAGTATCCCAAATTGCAGGCACAAACTCCTGCATTACAAATGCCTGCATAGGGCATACACTACCCGCCCGCTATGACACCACGCGCTCTCATCAATGCCCCCAATGTACGGCTGACCATGCTGATTTTGCACATCTTACCTGGAACTGCAACATTGCTCAGAATTACTGGTTTTCCATATGTGCTTTATTCTCCACCATGCTAGAACACACCATAGTGCTAGATCTCCTAATGGCACTACTTGGGTATGTTAAACCCTTGAGCCCTGGCCTTCGGAGATTCACCATCATGGCCTTCCTCTTAGCTGAACGATAAATAGCCCTTCTATGGGCAGTAATGCACCACTCACCACTAATGATTAGCTGAAAGAAATGCAGTACTGTGATATGACCAGTAAACTCTATGCCTCTCTTCTGCCTCCCACCTCTAGGCCTAAGGACATTTGGGCACCTCTCTGAACATATCTCCTCACTCTGGATGGCACTGTCGCCAATGATGCTACTGCTTGACTCACCTGCTCCCCGCCCCGCCTGTCATCCCCTCTCCCCCGCCCTTCTTTCCCTAATCCTTTAATGATTACTGTGAATATGTTCTCTGTTATTGACGTTGTATATGCATTATGGAATGTACTGTTCATCTATGGATGTGATGAGCTTACTCTCTGTCCCTGTACTATGGCAGCATTGTTTGTTTCCTGATGAAAACTTAATTAAAAAAAAAAAAGTTTTAAAGAAAATTGTTCAACGCAAAGCATTAATCGTTGAGCCAGTCCCATGTCTCAGGAGGCTCTAAGTACTCTGGGTTGTTGTTGAGGCACTACTGGAGGTTTAAAAAAAAAAAATGTTTTTATTGATTTCAAGAATCACAGCAAAAGTATGGCAACAGTTACACATCAAAGGAGCCATAATAGTAGTACTTACACATTTTGTTTGTAGTGAAACATTTTTCAACAACAACATGTATAAAGATATATATTACTGCATCCAGACATCGATAACAGACTGGCACTACTGGATGTTGAGAGATATTTGGACATTGGGGGGGGGCATCTGGCCTTGACTGGAAATTCTGGGTCTTGGCATAGGATCAAACAGCTTACGCCATCCCCCCCAAGTACCTGCAGATGCTATGCCTTCAGCTGAGGTTGAGTTTCAGCCGGTCTCTGTTGTGCATTTAAGCTCTCCACAAAGGACTTAGCTTCCTCAAGAATTAGATCAGCTTTCTGGTTCGCCTTGTCGGAGAGATGTTGTTGCACCAGATTTAGGTGGATATGGAGGAAGAGTTGCAACTTATCCAGCTCGTATTAAGAAAATATCAAGGTAGCCTGATTTGGAGAGACACTCCCCTCACAGAAAGCACAAGACGTTGTAATCTCCTAGTCCTAGAAGGTGTAGGTCGATTCTTTGTCAATTCTACTGGATTGTGATTCATCAGCAGTTTGCCGTGATATGTTTCAATCATTGCCTAAATCAATTCCATCCAGTGTCACCAATAGATGATTTGATTTTGTTTCTCAAACAGGGCTGCAAGAAAGTTTGACAATCAGGCAATTACTCTGTTACTTTTTAGATCATTCAAACAGAGCCTCAGGCACAGCCAGTGGTTCCAGGACGATTGGAGCCTATGACTGACACTTTCTCTAATCCTTTCTCAATGCCCGTGGTGAAGATACATTTAGAAAAGCAATTCAGGTATGCCGAATCTGACGCAAAGCTCCTGCAACTGGTAGTGCCTGTTTATTCTCTTGTGGTAGTGGCAGCAGGAACGGCCAATGCAGGTAAGAGCGGTGTGGGCGGTGGGGCCAAGTTGGGGCGTATTCGAAAGACGACCATGAGGGAAAATTAAATAAATAATGAATTTTTTCTCTTCGCCGGCTGTCGAAATACCCCCCCACCCGACCCCACCTCCCCACTGCTCTTACCTGCACGAGCCGCGGCTGAGTGGCTGCAAAAAGAAGTACACTGCTACAGCCTCTACATCTTTAAACCCTCCAAAGAAGAAGAGCAGATGGTGAGATTTTCTGGGCAGGAAAGTTTATTAAATATCAGAGCTGCAAGGTCATCTGCTAAGTTTTTCCCTCTGCAACTCAGTTATCCAATTTCTAGAATATCTTCTGGGAGAAAAAAGCTGATTTCCTGGAAATTATAAAAGAAGGGATGATCACTTTGGACAGACTGATTGGGGTGGCATGAGATACGGCAAATCTAGCTATTGTGGTTATCTAAGCAAACACAAGGAGATGATGGACGGATCGCTGAAACTTTTCAGACACTCACCCCCAGTCACAGATCTGGGTTGAATCCATCATCGTTCTTTAGCTCACTTCGCCACCCCAGTTCAGACACAGCCCTAAGTTGGCAGGGTATGCCCAGACGTGGGTCCCTTGCTCACTTTGCCACTGGATTCAAGCTAGCCTGGCTGAAGAGGGCTGTTAGCCCGAAACCGGTCCCAGGATGCTTGTTTCCGGTTCAGGGAAGACCTGACTTGGCAGTTCGGGCTGGACTGTTCCCATGAGGCACAGGGTCAAGACTGATTTGCATATAGCTGGGTCTGAACTGAGGTGGCGAAGTGAGCTAAAGAACGATGATGGATTCAACCCAGATCTGTGACTGGGGGTGAGTGTCTGAAAAGTTTCAGCACTCCGTCCAACATCTCTTTGTGTTTGCATTGTGGATATCTGCCATGGTGTTTCTTTCAAGCATTCATCTTGACTCAGATTAACAATATCAATTCTCCACACTCAGCAGAAGATCGTGGAGCCCCCTTTCAATGGATCCTCTTTGTTCAGCATATTGCTGAAGAGATCCAAATAGTAAATAGAGAAGCTGAGACCTTGAATTCATTTCAGGGAATGTCATTGTAGGAAAGTAGGATCTGCTTTCATGGTCACCCCCACTTTTTGCTGGTGTCAGTATGTTTTTTTGACTAGTCTGGCTGGGATCCTGCTAACTAGGACCCCAGCCAGTGTGCTCCCTCCCTAAATTTGTCATGATAAGTACTTTGGTACCTCCACAATTGGCTACTGGTGTACCCATGTAAGTTCCTAGAATATGGTACTAAGGTACCCAGGGCATAGGTACAGCAGGGATCTCCCATGGGCTGCAGCATGTATTATGCCACCCATGAGAGACCATTCAAACTGGGGCTATTGATTTGAAAGTTTTATATAGTGCGAACTTGACCCAGGTGGGTATCAGAGCGCTTTACAATTTGGGCGTGTATTACAAGAGTATACATAATACAACAAAATAGTCGTGCAACATAGTTAAGGTATGTGGGATACAGACCATGGAGAAGAAAATTAGATAATCTTCGCTACATAAATGAACATGGCAGGCGAGTACTGGGATTCAAAGGTGTCCAGCAATCTCATTGTCAATCAGGTGGTAATCAATGAGCAGTGGGCCAGAGCTGTTTAAGGCAGGAACTTAGCCATTAGGATTTTTTTTACTTCCTTTTTGAAGGTAGTCGTGGAAGAAATTTGTCGGACTTCCGGAGGAAGAGAGTTCCAGATCTTCGGGGCAGCGCTTGAGAAGGCTCTGTGACTCATTCTCATTTTGTGAAAGATCTGTGGTTTTAAGATCCATGAGCCTGCACTTCTTGACTGTCTGCAACCTCCAGACAGTTCTAGTTTTTGAGCCAGATATGTGGGAGTCTTCAGATGTAGGGCTTTGCGAGTCATGCAGGCTATCTTTAGCTGTATTCTGGCCTCGTATGGCAGCCAGTTTAGGGATTTGAGGGCTGGGGAGATGTGCTCTTTCTTTTTGAACCAGTGAGCAGTCTAGCTGCTGCATTCATGGACTCTTTTTGAGGGGCCAAGCTATATTTGGGAAGTCCACAGAGCGTGGAACTACCATAGTCTAGCCTAGGCAGCACCAGAGCTTGCACCGCCATCTTGAAGTCCTCTTGTGGAAGGAAAGGTTTTAGATTCCTTAGGGTGGTCATCTGGTGTTTAGCCCCCCTGCTTAAATGGCTAATATGATTTTGCATGCTCAGGTGCTTATCCAGTGTGATTCCGAGTGATTTCGGAGAGTCGATAATGCAGGGAGTGCAGTTGAAGGCCATAAGATATTTCAGCCAGTGGTCGATCTTTGGGGTGTGATTAGGCGGAGCAATGAGAAGGAATTCAGTTTTGGAGGTGTTGAGCATGAGGTGGTTGTCAGTTAGCCAGTTTTGAGTATCCAAAAGGGTCGAGTTGAGTGAGACAAAGTCTTCAGGGGAGGTGATTTTCAGATAGAGTTGAGTGTCATCCGCATACATATGGAAGAGGATGTTTGCGGTCTTCAGAGCATTTGCCAAGGGTTCTAGGAATAAATTGAAGAGTATCGGTGATAGTGCCGACCCCTGTGGAACCCCCCTCGAGACAGAGGAGGCCTGGTATAGGGATTGCTTTATCTTGACTTTTTGTCATCTATTATGGAGGAAGGACATAAACCATCGCAATAATGGCCCTGAGAGGCCCATCCTATGTTCAAGGCTGGATAAGATATTGTCGTGGTTAACAGTGTCGAAGGCTGACGAGAGGTCAAGGAGAATCAGGAGGCATGATTCGTTGTGGTCGAGCATAATCAAAATGTCATCCAAAATGTGAGTGAGAGCAGATTCCGTGCTGTGGCCTCTTCAAAATCCTCATTGATGTTGGTCCAGAAGTTGGAAATACTCCATGTGTTCACAAAGTTGCTACTGCATGCATTTTTCCAGCAGTTTAGCCAGTGTGGGGATGGTGGAGATGGGCCAGAAGTTATTAAGATCAGATCCGTCTGCATTAGGTTTTTTTAGAATGGGGGAGATGTGCGCTACATTTAAGCAGTCGGGGATCGTGCATTGTGATAGCGAGGCCTTGATAATCTGTGTCCAAAGGGGGAGGATGGTATCCTTGATGTCTTTGAAGATGGGTGGTGGTAGCGGGTCGATGAAGTGATTAGACGGGTTGATCACCTGCAGTGTGTTGTAAATATCTCTTTCACTGAGGGGGGTAAAGGAGGACCAAGAGGCATCGTTCTTAGTGCCAGTATTGGAGGGGCTGAGCCTCTCAAGGTGAGATGGATCATCCCTCCCTGCTAATGGAAGAATAGCCCTCTTTGCTTCCAGGTCGATAATGATGCTCTTCGTTTTCTCAGTGAAGAAGATCGCCAACTCGTCGCAAGATGGAAGGCCGTCGTCAAGGTCAGAGCTGTTGGGTGTCTTGCTCGATTGTTGTTTAACAATTTCAAATAGTTTCTTGGGGCGGGTTTTGGCTTGATTGAGTTGTGTTCGGAAGAAGTCAGCCTTTGCAGTTCTGATATTTTTGTTATAGGTCTTCCTGACCGATCTAAGGTGAATTAGATGATCAGTAGAAGGAACTGATCTCTAGGTTCTTTCAACTGACTTTAGGTTGCGGCGTTCAGAGTTTAGGTTGTTGAACCAAGGTTTGGAGATTTTGATGGGAGGCACTTTTTAGTTCTAGAGGAGCTATTTCGTCCAGGATGCCAGCGATGGTGGTGTTATAGAAGTCGGTGAGGACATGCACATCCGACATGTCCGATTGGGGAGTCAGGGTCTTTCTACAGCGGGATGTTAGATCCATAGAGTTAATATTCCTAAGGTTCCTTTTCCATTGTTTCGTTTTCTTGGGTTGGACCCTCTTTGGTGATACCTCTTGTTAATTAGGAAGAAGATGCAGTAATGGTCAGACCAGTCACAAGGGATAATGGCATCTAGTGAGATGGTTTTTCCTTTGGAGATGATGAGGTCCAGTGTTTCACACTTGTTATGGGTTGGTCTTTTGCAATATTGTGTCAGCTCGTGCTCCAATAGGAAGGTTTTTAGACAGTTTACAGCTTGATCATTTGGGTTAGACCAGTGAAGGTTGAAATCTCCCAGGGATATTTGGGAAACTAGGCTGTCATCATTGGAGGAGATTATTTCCATTAATTGTTCAATGAAGGAAAGATTGTCTCCAGGGGGGTGGTAGAATGTGTATAATTTACATATTGGGCGGTGGTTACTGGAGATGTTGATGCCTAGGTACTCACTGGAGGTCAGCTCGAAGGGATCGGAGTGAGAGACCATGAGTGTATTTCGATGTATGCAGGCTAAACCTCCACCCTGTTTTATGGATCTGTCTAATCGAATTATGTCATGGCTAGGTGGGACTAGAAGGTCAAGGATAGGGGTGGACGAGCCTTTTAACCAGGTTTCAGTGAGTATGATGATATCAAGCTCGTTGTTAAGGATGATGTCAAAGATGTCGGCTGCGTGTTTTCTCGGAGATCTGCAATTGGGTAGTACACATTTCAATTGGAGAAGTGTGTGGGCAGTTGGACTCTGCATGATGTTCACTCGTTTGAGGTTGTCGTTTGTAACTCTGAGTTTGTGGTAGGGTTCCCTGTTCGGGTTGGCCTGGATGGTTTGGATTGAGCTCATAGGGGTCTTGCCTGAGACCAGAGGTGTCATGTTGGTGTTTAGTGGGAGGGCATAAGAGAGGAGAAGAGCACCGATACCATTGTTTGATAGCTCGGACTTTAATCTTCTGGGGCGGGAGGGGGCATTAGCGAGGGGAAGAGTTTTCGGTGTAAGGTGAGAGGGACACATGTCTGAGACAGGGTCTGCGCCCGTGCGGCTCAAAGGTGGGTTCCCTAGTGCGCCTAGCCTTCTGAGCAGAGGGAGATTATCGATAGAGAGGGCTTTCAGATCAAGAAATTCATCCGTGAGTAGGCGCAGGTGGAGAGAGATCTCTTCAAGGCGTGCCACCAAGTCTGAATGTTGGCTAGAGGATAGTGATTGCGTGGATGGTTCCACCCGAGATGTGTTATCTCTTGGGGAAACTGGTGGGGCAGAGGCGGTCAGGGAGAGCCAATGATTCAATGATGTCTTGTGTAGTACCGGTTCGTATGGTGAGAGGAAAGGGGAATGGGGGTGTTGGTGGGTTGAGCTAGAAGTAAAGGATAGGGGGTGGGTGTGGGGTGGTGGGACGGAGTGGGTTGGGTAAAATCCATGTAGGGCAAGAACCTAGACTTCGAGACTTCGATTGAGATGGTGGTGTGTTTGGTGGTATCATGCATGGGAGATCATGAGGGTAAAGAAAGGACGGTGGGGCGAGATGGGATGCCCCGCCACTGGGCTCGAGGTGTGGCCGCATAGAGATCAGGGAAGTATATGTTGAGGTAGAGCCAATAGGCATTGGAATCGATGGTCTAGTGGAACGTGAGGGGTCTAGGTATCCGATATCACCTAGGGGGAGAGGAGGGTTATGAGGGGTTGAAGACTTCCCAATAGCGGTGAAGGGTGTGAGAGTGAGATCGTGTGTTGTGGGATGGATTAGGCCGCGAAGATTGTCCTTAGCTATCGCAGCTTTTTTGAGAGTAGGGAAGATAGTATCCATCCTAGCTAAGTTGTCATTGGAGGCTTGGACTAGGATAATACCGTTATTGTAGAGGGTGATGGTGGCATTCACATTGAAGTAGAGCGAGGGAGAGGCTGAGAGTTTGAGGCCATTCGGCGTTTTCCTGGATCCTGATATACGAAGCATGGAGTAGAAGACCAACCTCCAACGAGCTTGTGTTCTGGTGTAGAAGATGAGGTCATTGGATAGTGTACCCTTGTTGACACAAACATAAACATCTGAGATTGTTTTGGGTCGGGTTTTGAGAAACCGGTGTTTGAGTTTTTTGGTCGCATTTTTGGAGAGGTTAGGTGGGTAAATAATAATGAAGGAGTTGGGTCCTGAGGGGACAAGACTTATCTCCATTATGAGAGAGTCCAAAGTGAAACCTTGTAGAGTGGGAGCGAAAATAAGGGATCCTAGTGTTTTCTTTTATTTGTAAGGAAAAGAGCGATTGGCAATGGACCTAGTAGATCTATTGGGGATGGGCCTAGTTGCAGCCTAGACTGTTGATGGTATGCAAGGGGACAAACCGACTATAGGCCTGCCATTGCAGCCTATGTAAGCTGGTGCTAGCACCACTTATGACAGATATACGTTTACTTATATCTGAGGTCACTGCACTTAAAACATATAAGTCACTCCTAACGCAGACCTTTCAATCCTGAAGGCAGGGTGCTAGGTTATAAGTGGGAGGTGCCCTTCATGAGCAGGACACCCCCTACAAACCCCGGAGTCGATTCTCCAGGCTTTCTAAGTGCGATCAGCCATTTTCATACATATAGTGGCCACGCGTCATTATGGCTGTGCCGAACCAGGGCATGTTTGTATCAAACATATGGGAATCATACCCCAACACCATTACCGGTGTTGGAGGTATGACTCCATGCACTGGGGGGGCTCCTCCGGAAAGCCCCCAGTACTCCCTGTAACAGCCTTCGAGGGTCTGCCAGCAAGCTAGTGCTGCTGCCGACCCCAGACACTATTCTGCCCTCCTTCTTCTGAGCTGAGCTCGAGCAGGGGAAGGTAGAATAATAGGTTGCCTGTCACAGGGAAGTGTGACCACCTCCCAGACAGGACTTGGTGTATTAGGCTGGGGTGGGGGCGCTTGCCAGCGCCACCAGACAGCTCTGAAGGGCGCATTTGGTGCCCTCCTTGCATACTCCAGTTTGAGCCAGTTCAGGGAGCCCTTGGCTCCCGCTCTGCCGCAAAACTGGACAAAGGACATGGGAGTATCCTCCCCACTGTCCAGCCCCTCCTCTGGGAAGGACCCTTGAACCGTTCCAACCTTTTCCCTAGGGTACTTAAGGGCTTACATGTGGGTGGCTCTTCATATTCGTCGTGGGACAAGATTCAAACCCGAAACCACTTCAACTTTGATCGTCTAGGCACCTGGACTTCCCTGGACTTCGCCTGGAACTGAAACTGCACCTAGGAAGACTCCTGCTGCTCCTGGTCTCGCTATTCTGCAAGTCTTCTTCATTGTCTGTGCTTCTTTCAGGTTCCTCTCCAGGCCTGTGGGTAACATGGACACCCGAAGTAATCTCCCTTGGAATGAAGGAGTCACTCCTCTGCATCTGCAGGCACCGCAACACAGCTGACCGGTCTGCTGCTGTTCCTGACGTTCCCACGGACTCAGCAACACAGGTGGTGGTTCTGCAACTCTCTCGAGGCTTGACCTGTCCTTTCAGCAAGTTTGAGGCCAGTATCCCTCGTCGGAACTGCTGGAACAGAAGCCCTGTGTACTGCGTCGAATTGCCGTTGCCAAGACTTGTTAGCTCTTTACTCCAGAGATCTTTGGGCTACAAGAAGCTCCAGCCTCCAGCATCTCTTCCTGCCAAGATCTTCGTCCTCACCGCATCCTCTGCACTGTGGGCCTGCATCTTTGGTGAGCTGCTCAAGGTCCTCTTGCCACTCCTGTGCCTTCAGCCTGTGGGTCCTCTTGATGGTCTTCTTTGGCTTTAGTGTGTCCCCCTGCTTGCTCAGGGCCTTCTCTGACTCTCCTGCAATTGGTGAGTCCCTAGGACCTTGCTGGTCCCAACATTGCTCCTGTATCGTTTACCATGTCTGTTGATGCTGCCAAGGCTTGTTGGTGCTCCCGCCGGACACCGACCTGCTGGTTCTCGTTTTCTGATACGGGACAGCCCATGAACGGCTCCTGGTCTTCCACAGCATCACCTGGTCCTCACAGCTGCAGCGACAAGGTCATCGTCATCACTCCTGCATCTTTCATCATCGGTGGTCATTGCTTTTCCGTGCCTCCTGGTCAGCTCTGAGTGGCATAGACACTGTACCCTCTGCTTGCAGGTTCTTCTTTTCAAGAATCCACCCTTGGATTCCACCAGACTCTTTCACCTTCTTCGCCAGTGGCATCTTTCCTGAAGTCCTCCATTGTGGTCCATGGCCGTTTCCCACGTCACTTCGCACCTATGCACTCGGTTTCCCTGGTGTAGGTATCCTGGTTCCTGGGGTACCTATGTATGGGGTGACTCTCCAACCTTCTGTCTTCCACTGGGTTTCTTCATGGTCCACTGGGAGGGTCCTTCTTCTTTAAAACTGCAACCACGACTTTCCCTTTGACTTGTATTGAGTACACAGCTGTGTTCCCACTCTGTACACAGCCTCAGTGGGGTTCCTGGGTACTTACCACGGGTGGTTCCTTGTGTCCCCAGCTCCTCTGAATCTCCTGGTCCAAGTCCCGACTTCGGTCGCAGTTCGCATTTTACTTCTTTAGTATATGGTTTGGTCTCCCCCTGGAGACCACTGTTAATTGTGCTTACTTACCTCTTGGAATTGAAGTATTCTTGTACATTTGTGTTGATATCTCTGGGTCGGAGATATAACAATGTGTTAGTGAGTGTTGTGTAATAAATAGACCTATTGTTATAACTATACTATGTGGTTCTTTCCCATTTAACCTACACTACATGATTAGACCTGGTAAAACAAGCTGCTTAACACTCCTTCTGGACTAAGCCTGAAGGCTGCTCTCCACAGCTACCACTTAGAGAGCTTTCTATTGTTGTCTAAGACCAGTAAAATCACCATAAGGGTTGTCCAGATTAGTGCAAGGTGCTTCACTTAAATAAGTGTGCACTATATTCTAAGCCAGCCTCCTACAGTCATCTTCTAGAGCAAAAACTACAGCTGCAGCAGTCTTTTAATCTGCAAAATTCCAGTCTCTGAAGAGGATCAGCAGCCTTCCACAGCTGCAGCACATGCCCCATCAAAACAATGATTCCCTTCTCCTGCCCCCACCGTTTAGCATCCCTGTGAGAGGTATTGTTACCAATGATCTCTCTTCTTGCCAGGTGATGTCAAAGGAAATTGGTTGCCTATTGTTGTGGAGAATGGGTACAGTCTGTATCAGGTTTCCGAGCTCGCCTCCACAGATTCCACAAAAAGGGATGAATCCAGTTTTTCTGCACTCGCTTCATGAAACTCGGTCACTATTAGAGAACAATGCAATAGAACCTGTTCCCAAGCAGCAGCTGCACAGGGAAGTCTATTCCTACTATGTAATAAAAAATAAGAGTCCCAAGCAGAACCTATGTCCTAATTTAATTCAAAATGCTAGCTCTATATCAGATTTTCCCTCACCTTCAAAATTGTGACTGGATTACTGTATTAGATCTGCAAGAAGCTTGTTTTCACTCATCCATTTGTGTGTAGCAGAGGTGTTTTCGGTGCTTCAAGATCAGAAAATTAAATCTACCAGTACAAGGTTCTACCATTTAATTTAAAGTTGCCATCCTAAGCTTTTGTGAGTGTAATGACATAGGTTCTGCATTCCTGCACAATAAGGTGGGTGTTCATCTATCCCTAATTAGATGGTTGGCTATGAAAGCTTTTATTGTCTAAGACTACTAGAAGATCTCCAGATAACAATAGACTTGCTCCTCAGGTTTTGCCTGCATCTCAGTTTAAAAAAATCAACATTAGATTTAACTCAAAGTATTAAATATGTAGGTGTGTTGCTGGATACAGTAAAAAGAATAAGTGTCTCTTTTAGTGTCTCTAGTCTCAGAGACCCCAAACAGGAGTATGATTAGGAACAGTGGTGTCAGGAAACTGGTACAACAGAATCCAATCAACTTTGAATGCTGTTCTAGCTCTGCGCCCGTCATCCAAGAGGAAGAATCTCACTCAGACATTAGTGATGGATGTCTCTTTGGAGGGCTGGGATGCTCATATAGATGATCTCATCAACCAAAGTTTGTGGTTTCTGATCGAAAAAGTTTATCAGATCAACATGTTGGAGTTGCAAGACCTACTCTCCAGGATGTCAGGCAGAATCTTTCATCCCAACCTTCCATCACTGAAGGTAATTACATAGCTCGTCTTGCAATAATGACACTTGTCCTTCCACAAATCTTCATATTCATTTACATTGAAACTATACTGCGTGTTGTATATCAACAGGCAAACAGATCCGAGCACCTACCAGGAAGAGGCTGTATTGCCTAAGCTTCTTAATCTCAGCACTGATACTTTAGTGGGTCAAGATTCTCTTTGTAACTTGTTTGCTTAAAGGTTTCAAATCTGCCGCACTTATCATGCTTTTAGGGTTGGGGTATCTCGCTACTCCATTCTACCTTTTATGTATATCAGAGGGAATCCCATGGTGAAGGAATTCCTTATTTGTAATCCTAGTTCTTCACCATGGGTATTCCCTCTGAATTCATAAAAACTTCCCCGCATCTTAAGATAATATTTTATGGATTTTGAGACCTTCGTTTTCTTACAGTGAACGTACTGTAAACAGAGTTTGGCTAATTATTTCTGTGAGGGAAAGATCTGGAAACTGTGGTTATCTACAGAATTTCTACCACAGAGCATTCCCACACTTCTCACTGTAAAAGATGTACTGTACTTGTGTGGGTGGGTCTATAGACTAAAACAGGAACAGGTCAAAAACTGTACTGTATGAAGTCATATTGAGGTCTTCACATGGTTATAGTTTTGGTCCATTCCTATGACACGTTAGGTCGACATGGGAGGCAATTGAGAGAAGTGTGGGAACACAATGCCCTTTGACAGGAATTACTTGCGTTTTCTGTCACATACATATGGGAAAAATAGCCTTTTAACCCATACATTAGGCATTCTGGGTAAGAAAACATGCAGGGGTCGTGGCTGGCTGCCAACCAAGATGACCACACACTGAACGGGCTCCATTAGCCGTCAGTGAATAATCCCTCTGTATCCGTCACCATCCGACTGGTGCTGGGCTAAATAATGCCTAATTGAGGTCGGAGTTGCCCAGGCTGCGACCAGAAGTGCCCCTGTGTACAGGGGTGGCACTGAGGCGCACGAACGGCCGAAGGTCTGAGGAGGTGCGGGGTCTGCGCATCATGGCGATCCTCTGAGGTGGACTGACCCGAGGGAGCGGCACTGCCGATCCTTTTTCCTGGCGTGGTGACCGCCGAGTTTGATCCAGCGAGATGGGGAGCAGGGGCCGGGAGCAGCAGAGGAGTGAGCCCTAAAGCAGATTGGCCCGGCACCTGGGCGGCAAAATGCATTGTGGGAGGACCGTGGGCCTGATTAGGGCCACAACGGAGCGGACGCATGGAGCGCCTGATGCCCGGCGGGGCTGCAGGCTCTGTGTGGAGGGGCAGGTGGAGAGATCAGAGCGGCACTCCTCCCCATCGCCACGGGCCTCCTCATTGGGAGGCCCACGAAAATTGTGTTGCCTTGCGTCTGGGGCCTGGGAGGGAGCCGAGATTGGGGCAGAGGCCTCAGCCCACGGGAGGGGCCCTGAAAGAGCCTGAAGAGGCAGAGTGACGGTGTGGCCGGAGGAGCCCTGCATGAGGGGAAAGCTGTGCAGCCAGTGCGGATGTAAGAAGGGGATCCCCCCTTGGCCATATCCTGCAACTATACCCCTGTCCTTTGCTGAAGGGACACCTGCTAGGGCAGTGAGGATTGTTGGCCTTGCCCGTAGGGCTCCTCCACCTGTTCTTCCCTCTCACGCCCTGAACTTAGTGTGGACTACCTGGCCAGGGGGCCTGTGGCTTGTGTGAGTGAGACCCTTGCCCCCTCCACCCCCCCCACCCCCGATTGGTACAGCGGCCAGTCAGGGCTCCTGGGGACATGGTGAGGAACAAGGGCCCCCAGTTGTCACAAACCAACTAGATTTACAAATACACCGTCAACATGGTCGTGCCTGGGGGCTCTGGGGGGATACGGCAACTGTGCATGCAGATCGGGGGGGCAGTTCCATGCCCAGGAGCCATCCCTGAGAGAAATTATGGTGGCCATCTAGGGCCTGCGAGGCACACTTGAACCCAAATTGGATGCGGTAACAACAGATGTCCGCAACATTGCCGAGAAGGTCTCCACGACCGAGTCACAAATAGGGGACTTAATCTCCAAAAACAAACACCTAGAAGAACAAGTGGCCAGCTCTCACCAGGAAAATATCACTATCACGGCCCGCCTTGAGGACCAGGATGGCCGAATCAGGCACATTAATATCTGTGTGGTGGGGGTTTTCGAGGGTGAAGAGGGACCATGTACAGATCTCTTTCTGGAAGATTTCATCCTCAAGACTCTCCGCCCCAAAAGTCTATCCAACTACTTTACAATAGGGAGGGCCCATAGGGTGCTGGGCCCCCGCCTCGGCCGGGAGCCCCCCACTCACGATCATAGCCAGAGTATTTAATTATAGAGATCGAGATGCGATCCTCCAGGCTGCGTGAATCCATGGTGACCTACATTTTGGGAACTCGGTCATTCGCTTTTTTCTAGACTTCACCCTTCAGGTGCCATGATCACACCGAAGCTTTGAGTTAGTCAAGAGAGCACTCCGGGAACGAAACATCAAATACATGATGCTCTATCCGGCTGAACTTTGAGTTGTCACAGATGGAAAGACATTGCATTTTATGACTCCCGAGGAAGCTTGGGTCTGACTGGAGAGCTGGAACACAGTGCGACGGAGAAGGGGCCGTGTCCGTGGGACTCCCCCCCCCCAGTGACAGAGATTCAGGGACGGGCCAACCAGGTGATCCCGAAATGCTGGATCCTGCAATATACCCTCAGGAAAATGACTTATGCTGGACACTGACCTTTGACACTGGTAATACTATCTGGGTTTCTGGTTTTGGGCAGGGATGGCGGGTCCTGAACAGTCCTGTTGCATGGCTTGTAGTGGTGCCTGGCTGATGAAGGCAGTATTTTATCTAAAGGATAATGATTTACGTTAAAAGTTCATAGGGAAATACGAGCACCTACCACTCCTCAGAATGGAGGATTGTGTTATATGTTGTGTCGATCCGCTATTAGTTCACGTTGGTGGCCACAGGGCTCCCTCACAGTAATATGCAAATATTGGGGTGACAGGCACTCTGCAAGTTGGGGAGGTGGGAGGTTTACAACTCACTACGTAGGGACACATGGAGGGGGGAGTTGGGGAAACTATTTTGTCTAGTTCTGTTGTTGACATTTTTTGCTCATCAATGCAGTAGGCAAAAGGGGGAAGTAACGGTGAATATAATGGTATATCCTACACTTAAACACGAATACACTACATATTCAGGCTAATGGCGTGATCTAAATGCAGAGAACATCACGCAGGGACGTGGAATGTTAATGGGCTGGGGAACAAAATTAAACGCACCCTAGTATTGCAATATTTGAAGCGACATTCCCCTGACCTCATTTTCCTGCAGGAAACACATCTTCAAGAAAATTATTATAAGGCCCTGGACCGGTTTGGCTACAGGTTGCTGGCACATGCTGGCAAGACCTCAGATTCGAGGGGGGTTGGTATACTGGTGAAGACTATGTTGGCGTTTATCCCAAGCCACACGTGGTGGGATGATCAGGGTTGCTACGTGGCCCTCTCGGGCACCTGGGTGGCACCTAAACCTTTGCTCCCTTTATGTCCCACCGAGACTGCATGCCACGGTTCTTACTAAAACCTGTGCCCTGCTTTTAGAAATTCCTACAGGCATCCTTCTGCTGGGAGGAGATATTAATACTGTTATGAACCCTGAGATCAATAGGTTGAGCACAACACAAACACGATTGGATGAAAATGTTTTGCCTACCTTTATGTCCACCATGGGCCTGGCAGACCTGTGGAGGACCCATAATCCTCACCTTAAACAATACACCTACTACTCAGCCTCACTCGGTTCATTTTCCTGCTTAGACTATATTCTCACACACCACGCTAGAGTTGGGGTCTTTAGAGCGACAAATCACTATACACGTGGGGTTTCGGATCATTTCTTGGTGGGGGTTCGGGTTAGGGGACCGACATACAACACTTCCACATACCCTAGACTTGACCCAAGGGCTCTTGCGAGATAGGGAGATCAAAGAGAAGTTGAGTACAGAGACAGAATTGTATTGTCAAGAAAATCAGTGGTCCGTGGACTCCGCCTCCACCCTTTGGGAGGCCTTCAGGGCGGTTATTTGGGGTCAGGCAGAGGCTTTAATAAGGGGAAAGAAGAAGGAAGCCAGAGCCGAATGCAAGGCCATAGAGAAAGACATTACTGCCTTGGAGACCAGGACAGTGGCGGGTGAGGGGTGGTCTACGCCATCGGTTACTCCTGCGCCAGCAAGACCTGCGGGACCTCGCCGAAAACGCAGCGCGGACTCGCACATTGGCAAGGCAACGTCGCCTATATGATGATGGGGATAAGGCAAACAAACTCTTGGCCTGGCTCGAAAAGAGGGATAGAGATTGCTCCTCGGTGGTAGGCGTCCTGAATAGAGATGGACTGTTTCAGACCACTAGCACGACTATTGCAGATGTCTTTGCATCCTGTTGTGAAGACCTGTACATCCCAGCGGGCGTCAGGACAGGTGCAGATTGTGGGGAGCTCCTACTGGACCTCGCCCTGCAGTCTCTCATGGACGAAGTCGTGGGGACGTTGGAGGCAGACATATCTAAGGACGAACTAGCTAACGCCATCAGAGACTTACAAAGGACTAAGGCGGCGGGTCCCAACTGCCTGCCCGTTGAACTATTTAAGGGGCTGACGAACAAAATTGTCAAACCAATGCTGGAGATGTTCCAGGCGGCGCGATCGACTGGTTTCGTCCCGGAGGACCAATGTAAAGCCACCATAGTGTTTATACACAAACAAGGTAAGCATCCAGACTGCAGCTCCTATAGACCTATATCATTACTCAATGTAGAGGCTAAGGTTTTGGCGAAGGCTCTTGCGACGTGACTCAGCATGTTCATTACAACCCTAATACATGTGAACCAGTCCGGCTTCATGCCCTACAGGAGTAACTCGCCTCAACTTGAGACGTCTTTATGGTGTGTTACATATGACTAGCCTCCCTAGTGCGGAACAGTCAGCATTGATGGCTTTAGATGCCAAAATGGCATTCGATAGTATGGAATGGCTGTACATTTTTGCTGCCCTATCCAGAATGGGGTTTGGTCCTAAGTTTTGTGCATGGGTAAAACTGCTCTACCAGGCCCCCATGGCCAGGGTGTGCGTAAACAGAGTCATGTCCCGTAATTTCACACTGTGGAAGAGCACTCGCCAGGACTGCCCTCTCTCGCCCTTGATTTTCGCCTTGGCACTTAAACCCCTGGCATCTTGGATCCGACGGGACCTTTTAATCTGGGGAATCAGAGCAGCTGGAGGCTGGGAGGAACATATCTCCCTTTATGCTGACAACGTCTTGTTATACGTCACAAGACTGTACGAGGCAGAGCAGCGCTTTATAAAATGATGACCCTTCCACGGCTCCTGTACGATCTCCCAAATGCACCGTACCCTGTTCCGTTGGAGTACTTTAGCCAAATAGACCACAAACTCCGTTTTCTCCTCTGGAATGGGTGTGTACGACGTATTGCCCTTGGATAACTTCAACGAGGGGTCTCCGAGGGGGGACTTGCATTCCCAGATGTCAGGAAGTACTACTTGACCTCACAACTATTAGTGGTTAATTAATTGATATTTTCAGACAGAGGGGAATCAGCCTACCAGGTTGATAGAGACATCATGAGGAACGGCAATCATGAACCGGTCCTCTGTTGCAAAAAGCTGGAAAAGACATTGCCAACACACACGGGCTGGTAGCCAAGGCCTGGAGGGAGGTGTGTAACTATTTGGGCTGGAGGGGCAGACTCACGGCATTGACCCCACTTTGACATAGCAACTCACTCTGTGAAATGGCCTCCCTCATGGGTTTTTCCCGCTGGGCGATGATAGGGATAGAACACCTGGGCGACGTTAGGAGGGAGAAATCCTTTGTGCGCTTTGAGATCCTCCGCCAGGAGTATGAATTGGCAGACGCCGAACATTTTCACGATCTACAGCTAGGACATGCGTTGCGGGTCCACATTCGGAGGGGGTGGACCTTCCAGAAACCTCCCGATCTCGCCTGCTCACAGAACCCATACCGGACAAAGGTGTTTCCACGATTTATCGTAAATTGATAAATAATTTCCCTGACCTGCTGGGAAACCTGCGTAATGCCTGGAAGGAGGAACTGGGTGGACATGATGATGACGACTGGGCTGAGGCTCTTCAGGGCCCAAGGGAAGTAGCTATTTGTGCCCGATTTAGATTAGTCCAGCTTAAAATACTCCACAGGGTGTATTACTCGTGCATCAACCTACATAAGATCGGGAAGGCCAGCACATCACAGTCCATTAGGGGCTGTACCCAATAAGGCACTTTTTTCCATACCCTGTGGGAATGCCCAGTGATCCAAGATTTCTGGAAGGGAGTGACTAGGGTAATGTCTCAGCAGGTGCCACCCAATGCCAAATGTCTCCTACTAGCAATACAGGGGGAAGAGAGTTGGCCTCATTATGCAGGGATTTGATTAAAGTTGGCAGCGGTAGTGGCAAAACAAAATATTGCAAGGAAGTGGGGGGCGAGTCTCCCCCCAAGGTTAATGAATGGGAGGCGGACCTTGACTGGTGTCAGAGGGCGGAAGAAATCATATACACGAGCAGAGGGTGCCCTAGAAAGTGGGGAAAGGTGTGGGGAGACTGACAAGAATTCCGGGGCATTGATATTGTGAATGCATTTTTGATGGCCAAGTACGCTACACAGTTGTCTAAAAGGATGTTGAGAGTCTACCCTACATTATCAGATGGCCGTAAAAGCACCCTAGGTAATCTATGTCTCTGACCTGTTGTCCGTACAGTGTATTTGATGCAAAACTGAACAAAGTGCAATTGCTGATGGTAATCATTCTGTTTTGAAATGTATAATGAGCAACTGTTTAATAAAAAGAATTAAAAAAAGAAGAAAACGTGTAGGGATCCATACAAATCACACCATCCTGGATTGCCTGGGTCTCTAGGTTTCACAGATGCTCACATTTGATAGGGTTCCCTAGTTGCTGGCTTACCAGAACGCAAACAGTGCAGCCAGTCACCATGGCAAGCCAGAGCAATTTGGGTTTTCTTTGGACGTTGTTTTGACATATAGGCTAGCAGAGAAGGAGTACATTTTATATTCTGCCTTCCCCTGGTGGCAGAAGTACTGTCTAGTGCTTAGGGATGGAGCCCAATGTCAACAAGACCCAGTACCCCATCATATTCCTTTTCCTACTTTTTTTACGTGGTAGTCTGGTAGGCTCCCATTCATCAGCAGATTGGGGGTGTTTACGATCTATCTCCCCATTGTGGGGTGTTAGAAACCCACAATACCATTAGTGAAAAAAGTGAGAAACAGAATGGGATGTAAGGCTTGGTCGTCCTGGCACTGCACTGCAGGCCCACATCCAGGCACTCTTTCTGCCACCTGGGGAGACTGAATGGGGGATTAACCCCGTCTCTGTCTACCCATATGTCAAAATTACAGACAGAGGAATCCAGATTTGCTCTCACTTGTTATGAGGATAGCTGCAGTATTTGGGCAATGGGCTCCTCAGGACAGAAAGACTGTTGGAGTTTATGGTTACTGGATGTCGCCCAATGCCAGTATAGGTTGGTTTTCACCTCATGCTTCTATCTCTGCAATCCAGTGGACTTTAAGCCCCCACTGGGAGGCAGATTAGGGGTAAATTCCCTAATGTTCCCCTGGGGAGGGGGGCTGAATAAAGACTGTTGTGACCTTTAGTAATTGGGGTATAGTCCGATGAAAGGACGGGCAGCTCCCACCCCATTTTTTTTTTAAAACCCTAGCTTCTAGGGTGCTCTCTGTCACACTGAGGGCAGATTGGTGGCTTATTCCCATTCACACTCCCAAGCGGGGTATAAACACTGACTATGGCCAATTTTCGGAGGGTGGCACTTAGTCATGCCGGGGAGGCGCTCCTGTGGAGATCCAGGAGCTAGTATCCACTAGGGCGTAGTAAAGACATTCTCCCCTTTCCAGTAGTGCTTCTCCCAGGGTGGCTGAGATATGCCCCAAGAATTGATCACAGTAAAAGCAGTCTGAGGTTCTTTCACTCTCACTCTCTGTGATATCCAGTGGCGGCTCGCCGAGGGAGTGCTGCGGGGCGGCAGGGGAGGGGCAGGGTGGGGGGGTAGTGGACTCGGACATACGACAGACAGGAGTAAGGTAAGTAATTAAATGAATAAAACTATTTTCCTTGCGCTCGCTGCATCGCCAACTCGCCAAATTCTAGCCTAGCTGAGTTCCATCACTATCCCGAGAGGGACAGTGGCATGCTCTACACCAAGACTGGCTACCAGATGACCCACACACGCAGGTAAATGGGGAGTTAGACTACTCTAAGGTATCTGGCAGAATAGCATCCACCCTATGCTTTCTGGGTAGGCAGTGCTAGTTTGAAGTACAATTATATGTATTCATATAAATAATGTAAACATACAGTGGTTGAATTGTTTATCTTTTTCACCATTCTCGTAATGCTGGTTACTATGCTCTGCTTTATTCTACTCATAATTGCAGCTCACATATTTTAAACAAGAGTACGATTGCTTTGAAGAAACTGATAACAAGATATGTTATCCTTGGGTTGCTACTGGGCAAGAGATACATAGCGATATCATGGCTTAGTCCGACACCCCCCATGTATGCAGCATGGCTGAAAGATGTTTCTGAGTGGGTGATTGCAGAAGAGGTACAGATGAGGCACATTGGTAGACACAATAAATTTAAGGATGATATATGAGCTTGGTCTGCTATGCTGATTGTCTTGAGAGAGCCACAGGGATTCAACAAATCTGGAGACGAGGCTCTGTAACGTATTGCCTATGCACTTGAGAGTGGTAGGATGGGATTGGGGGAGACCCGGGGCATGGGTAGATATGCCGTAGACAGTAGAAGCCTGCTTGCTGTGATCCTTTGTTGAGTGTACTGTATAGGCCTAGTATGAGAGCAGATGGGAGAGGGTGGGGGGTTAAATTTGTTATATATTGTATTTAGGGAACCATGGACATATACTTTCTTTTAGCATCATTGTTTACCAGAATTGCTTATACAAATACTGATATCTGTACGTACGATTATGGCGGGTCTACTTAGACCCCAAACAACCAAGGAAGACAAAATTACATGATGCTTACCACAAGATTCTTACACTGTACTGTCTATGTGATATCCCGGTAAACCATTAAAGTTTATTTACAAAAACAAAAAGAATCCAAATGCTTAAATAAATGTTTCAAATGCCAATTTGTGTATTTCTTTGGCCTCCCTTTGGGCATGCCTGAGTTAACAACGAAAGAGTAGATCTGTTTCCACACTTTCCTTGGGGGAACCAGAGTCATCATTTTCTGAGGTTGCAGACACCATCTGGTACCTTGTAAGGTCTAGAGGTCCAAATGGCACACTGTGAGCTAGCCAGGACTAGGTCAACATATTCTGATGGTATGAGACGGCTCAGTCCCCCATAGCTTTCACTCTTATGTTGCCCAAACGCACATTCTTACTGAATTAGTAGGAACTGTATGACATGGCGCTAATAACATTCTAGGTCTGGCACTTGTTTACTAGGTCTCCTAAGTAGTTTTCTTACGTATTCCCAAAGCGCTGTGTCACCGAATGGAGACGTCTGTGGTGTTAGGGAAAACTCCTCCTCAGCAAAATATGGAACCCCTTTTTCTGTCTGTAGGTTGTTCATGCTTGAACCTTTTAATAGGATAACCCCACTATAGTTTACCTTCTCAGGATTCCATGCATTTAAATGGCTAATCCATTAACAGTGGTTATACCACTAAACTGCAGACATGCAGTAACACAAATGTTACAACAACAAGGACTTCCTTTAGTGGATGAAATGTTACCTTCGAGGCAGAGGCCCACGAAGTGTATAAAACAGAGGTATTCTATTCATGGGTAACATTTGCGGCATTAGACACCAATACAAGAAATTTTCACACATACACTGAAGCAGCCATACCAAACAAATACAGAGCTAATGAAGAATTGGATATTTCATTAACATTTCGAAAACGCACAAATTGGTTCTAAGACACCCTACCACATCTATTAGCAAACTTTAGACTGGGTCCCCTCAGCAATGATGGGGCAACATGGCAAGTCTTAGCCGGCTACGCACCACATCCACAAATAGCAGCACTGACAGCAGCTGAGCTGCGTACACTTTACACTGGTCTAGTTAGATTATACAGATGTATGACACAGGTCATTAGGCGAACAATAACAACAAACCCAGCAAGGACTGCTTAAGCTGCACAGCCACATTTGGCAATGCCAGCAATTAGTCCGGTAACCATTAATTCAATTATGGGAAAGGTACTACAGGACGGGAGGAGAATCCATTCTGTATTGCCCAAAAACAAATCAGCATGAAGCAGTGTTTCCCCATACGGGACCTCAAGATAAAAATAGAATTCTCACACTGTGCCTACCTTTAGGGATGATTCCCCCAGTAGAAGAGTGTGCCACATGGGGCACAGTATTTGCTGCAATCTATACCATCATGCATGGTACACCATCCATAACTGTTTTGCCTGAAGCATTCAAGCAAATTCAGAATTAATATGGGGTGGCCCCTGCCCTGGATTTGAGGAAAGAAAATTATTGGCAATTATGCCACTGTGTCCTCAATTATTTTAAGTAACATTAAGGGGGAAGCAGCAGCTTTGGCAGTACGCCAATGCCTCGTGCAGGTTGCTTTGGCAAATTAAGAGCACGAACTACCTAAAATTATTGTTGAAACCTATATAGCAATAGGTCGAGATAATTTGGGGGCCAGACCTAATAAACCACAACTTAGAGGATCAAAAGGATCATTCGAAACAGGCACCAGAATATTTTACAAAACGCTAGGATGATAAGAAAAACAAGAAAAAAGTCAAAACACAGGGTAGATCTCCTCCACAGGAGACCTCTAAAAAGCACTACAATCTGCGCAACCGTGAAACCATTAAATAACCTGATAGGTATCAGTATACTGATACATGTCCTTCTCGTTCCTTTCAGGAATCATCCGAAAAATGCTCAGAGAGAGGAGGACGATCAGAGTGCAGGTCGGAGGAGTACATGAAACCAAAGAAGGACTCCCAACACTCTTCTGACCTCACAATAAAAAGGGAAGAGAAACTTCCAGGGGCGGCTTCTCCATGTGGGCGGAGGAGTGTCGCCCCACTGCTTTCTCGCAGTGCGAGAAGCAGAAACATAAAATGGTACAAATACCATTTTATGTTCCTGCTTCTCGCACTGCGAGAAAGCAGAAGAAGGGTTTGGTTGGGGGTTCGGGGAGGACTGGCTAGCCCAATGTTGTGGGCGCTGACTGTTTAGTCGGCCCCAGAGCTGACCAAACCAGTCATGCATACTCTCCAGTTTTCTCCTTGTAGGCTGCATGCAGCCTGCATGGAGAAAACAGCCTCCCCATAGACGCCTGTGTGGTCGGCGTCCCAGCCAATCACAATGCTGCCATTGCAGCGTTGTGATTGGCTTAGGGGAGGGGAGGGAGGCTGCCTGCGGCTACTTCCTGCCAGGACGACGCTGCACGACGCGACGCGGGACCCGACCGCCGAAGGTACGTTTTAAAAAAATATATATTTAAAATTACCCCCTCCTCCTTGCGCGTCCACCGGCCCTCCCCCCTGAGTCATGCCGGCAGCGACTGGAAACTTCCCCAACAAAAGCCTCAATTTAAGAAGAAAAAGGTGGCTAGTTTTGCACTTAAATATGCCACAAATATTGAGGATCCTGCTTCAGAACAAGGAATGGACCTTGGCTCTGCTAGACAGCGCAGCAGCAGTCATGATGATGCGCCAGAATCTTCAAGAGTTTCTGAAAGCTACTAATGCTTTTTTCAGGTGGAAACACCAGATCAGACAGCTAGTTCTCCTGGCAGGTTGTATAATTTACAACTCCAAATAGAGGGTGATAACTCCGTTCTGTTAGAGTTCTCATCTGGGAGAACCAAACATTTGGCTATGACATTCTCTTGGCTAAAAAATATTGGCCTCCTGAGTTTGTATAAGAAAAGGCCCACCAGGCGAAAGCATGATAGTACCAGCTTTCTCCGTTCTTGTTCCAGAATCAGTTAAACATGCGAATGCCAATGAGTGGCCCTTGCACATTCCCTAGCATTATATTGCAACGTATGGGCTGGGATAAAAATGTGCCTTACCATATAATACCCATAAGGCCCAGCCTGCAAGTGCATCCACAGTATCCCATAAAACATGAAGGTAAATGCCTGGTTAGAGAAATTCTGACACAATTTGAATATCAAGGCATAGTTGAGCTTTGTACCTCACCAATAGACAATCCTTTGTTTACGGTAGCGAGATCAGATCATTCCTACCGTTTAGTCTTATGCTATAGACAATTAAATAGTCACACTCACACATATGCATTACAAAACGCACACAGTGCAGCACTAATAAATAACATTGTGCACAAAAAAAACAGAACAACATTAGACATTTCAAACGACAATAGTAACTGCACCTTAAGTGCAACAAACGAACTGCAACCTATCTAGGACCACATTTTCAGAATGTCATTTTTTCCGCTCATATTTAAATACAAATTATTACAAAATGACAGACCATATATCCATGCACCATGACCCTAATCATGCTGCCTTAAACCACATACATTATGATGTAGAAATGAAGGTAAATACAACTTTATAGGCAGCAAGCTAGGACCCTGGAATGCCGAACCATTTTACCTCAAACCAGGCTTTAGTCAACAAGTAGACCTACAAAGTAAAGTGTTGCAAGTGTGTTGCAGACAGCAAGGGCCACATTTAGTATCTCCTGAGCCCCATCAGCTACGACTGTATCTAATGCATCTGGCCCAGGGAGGGCTATCTATAGTTTTGTTTAGGACCATTGTTCAGCTATCTCCCAATTCTGCAGAACTTCGAACAAGACATCTTTTTTAGGTCAAGCCTATGCAGCGCATACGCACTGTCTGCAAGACCTGTTGTAAGCAGTATATGGAAAGTAATCCCGCCTGCTGCTTGCCATTGGTTAACTCCTGCGTTGCTCTTCTTTCCTGGCTCCATATTGGTTGGTGCTCTCGATACATCACTTCCGTTTTATCGCAAGTAGCACCGATCAACTACAGTTTTGTTACGCTGTAAGTGTTCGTGTGCTTTGTTTAGGGGCTACTTTTATTTTGTCCTAGTGATATTCTATCACAGGGCGCCTAGCCCGGCGCCCGGTATCATGTTTTTTTTTTATCACCATGGCGCCCGCTTCATGGGCAGCCATGCACATAACTTAAATATGCACTGGCGCCGCACTTTATATTTTAGCACGGCGCCCGCTTTCATAATTACTGTGTACGGGCATCGCGCTTTATGTTTTAGCACAGTGCCCGCTTTTATATTTTTTTAACCTCCCGCTCCATTTTTTCCACCCCTCCCCGGCCTCTCTCGTGCCCTGCTTTCACTTTCTCCCACTCCTATGCAAACCGGTGCTGCCGCCAGTGTGGCAGCATTTTTTTTTTTATCTGTTCCTACTCACCCTCACTTTACAGGCATCATCTGCAACAAATACAACTGACAGAAACTGAATTAATCAAAGCAGCTGCGCCAGCTTGAGCAGAGCGTGGGGGGAGAGCGACTGTGCCAGGGCTTCACTGCAAGAATGAGCGGCAGGGCAGGAGGACAAGTCAGGTCTCTGTTTCTTCACTGCGTGAGTCAATTTCGGTGTAAAACAGAGCAATCGGTCCGTCCCACATGCAGTGATTACTTACTTCAATGGGCACACACATATGGCATAGATTAGCACACGCATGGGACCTCTCAGCTTCTGGTCACAGACACTGAGGGGCTTATTTTACAGAAGGGAAAGCTTTCCTGCTGGATAAGTCGTCATAGTTAATGACAACAGTAAGTGCCTCGCTGGCGCGCCGCTGCGCTGCTCTTCAAAGCCCCTTCATCTCGTTTTATGTTTAGCTGGCTCGCAGGGGCTGTGATAAACTTTCAACTGAGCTGTGTGTGCTCTGCTGCTAACCTTTCCACTGGCGCCGCTCTCTGGGACTGGGGTTTGTATGTACTACATAATATTATGTCTTCGCATAGCGTTGCTACCCCTAGTCCTTTTAGAATGTGAGGACCCTGAAATTACAACAATAAAGTGCTTTTTGTGGATAAACTATGTCGCAAGTTTATTGATTACACACAGGTTGGGTTAGCTTACGGGCGATCCAGGTGTCAATGATGAGTTCCTTGAACGGCCGACACCCATCCTGAGAAAGCTAGAGCTGTCCTGTTGGTGTTTTCCACACCAACTCAGTTAGATTATTTACAGCTCGTTCCTTACAGTAGGTTGCCACCCTACTCTTTACTTTGTGTCATGCTCCTTACAAGTCAGAGCAAGACCCCGGCCAGTTTCAACAGTTGCTCAGGATTTCAACTGTCCTTGAGGGATTAAGGAGCGCAATAGCGTCATCCCAGGCCCTGCCATAATGACTCCCAGTAACCTGAGGCAATTGCTTTTTGGCTCCAAGATCCATTATCTGGAGGCATTCTAGTTGTTTAAAGCTATAGGATCGCCCTGTAACTCCGCCAAGCCTCGGGGATGGCACTTCGCGATAACCGAGGCCTCCGAACTGTGCTCCCCTCACATCTCCTTTAAGTACAGCCCGCCCTTTCCATGGCATCCCCAATGCTCAGCAGGAAAATATCTGTACCCACATTGGACAGGTGTACCCCATCTGGTGCAAAATTACCGCTCAGATTTCTGCTGAGCAAGCTATGCCTGATGAAACCCAATCCATGCTGCTTAGCAAATTTCTGTAGTGACAGATTAATCCTCCGCCTTGACATCTCATTAGCTGCAAGTGATCTAGCTCCCTCCCACACCCTGCGTGGGATGATCTCCGACCAAACTACCTCGCCCCGCCCATTAGAGTAGCCATATTAGTCAGACTCTGTTGCATGGCCTTTCAACTGAGCTGTGTGTGCTCTGCTGCTAAACTTTCCCCCGGCGCCGCTCTCTGGGACTGGGGTTTGTATGTACCACATAAGATTATGTCATCGCATTCCATCTGTTAGATATATGTATCATGTTTTGTTATACACTTGTTTAGCTCACCGTATTTAACTTGTTTGACTGCTTGCAATATGCTAAAATGTTCATCATTCATGTTTTCTAAAATACTTATTGAGCTCACTACGATGTAACATTTTTCTTGTACCTCTGTAACATACGTTATAATTCCAGTTCATAGTGTCTCTCAGTTTCCAGTACATTGATTACAACAAATGCACTTCACTTGAGGTTAACAGGAGCAGTTGATGTTTATGTTGTGGGTTCGCATGGAGGGGCTTTGCAACCATCACATACTTTACAGCACTTTCTCTTTTGGCTTTTGACACTTCCTCTGCACCTCGTTAGTCCATTTTTAACCTCTATCACCCTGCACGCTAGGTACGTTCCAAGTCGTAAATCAAGTACACCTGGATCCAACAGTTTCTTCGTCCTTTGATCCATACTAATAAAGGGGAACACGGGTGTGACGGTTGGATTCACTGGCATTTTAGTGGTGTCATTCCGTTTTTTTTATTTTTTATTATTATTTTTAATTTTTTTATTGAACAGTATAATAAAGTACATACAGTGCATAGAAATATGCTATAATGTGCAATTACAAAATCATTATCAGTGCAACGTTTCACAATGTGCCAATTTACAAATAATGCGTTACATCCTTCAAGCGTGCAACTTTTCCCGTTTGGGGTAGTATGTGTGTCAACCAGAAACCAATTATGCAAATTATTTCTATCATTCCTTATCAGCTTATGTGGGCTAGTTTAAGCCCCTAATTCCGTTACTTTATCGCGTGCTCCCTCCTCCTCCCCTGTTGCCTTTCCCACCAGTTACTGCTGAAACAAGGCCCAGTAGTTCTTCGGTCGGTTCCGCGGTGGCAGCAGCTCGCTGTATAGCTCTGATTGCGTATTGCAATATATCATGTCTCTGGACCATCAGAAACAGTTGGAATTGGTCCTTGTGCCCACTTAATGGCAATTCTCCGTTTAGCTAGCATTAATCCTATATCAATCAATCTTCGGACACATTTGCGCAACTTCCCTGTATTTCCCAGCAAAGCCATTAACAGATTTAACGTGAGTTCTAGGCCACAAACTTCACTCCATGATTGGAAGATTTGTTCCCAATATTTAGCTATACGGGGGCACGTCCAGGCCAAGTGCATAAACCCAGCAGGGTCCGCACCACACCTATCGCAGGCCGCCGAATCACGTAGTCCATATTTAAGTAGTCGCTCAGGCGTATAATAAACTCTTTGGAAAAATTTGAAATGGATTAATCGGTGCCTGCCATTCAGTGACACTTTTTTAGTGATGTCGCAACAATATCCCCACACACTATCATCTAGCGCAGCTCCCAAATCAGTTTGCCATTCTAGACTAGCTTTAATATATTGGTGCCGCCTTTCATCTTGTGTAGTAGAATATATAATAGAGACCATTTTTCTGGGAGTTTTGCAGCGTAAAATATGGGAAAGAGCCCTTAACTCAGGGGGCTCTAGTAGCTCCGCACCCAGCACCTCCCCCAGTTCATGTCTGACTCTATGAAACTGAAAGCGAACTAACTGCCTGGGAGGTGCCTCCCCCACAGCCAGCTCGTCCCAGCTATGGGCCCTACCCTCCACAAACAGGTCCTTGATCTTGGAGACTCCTACTTTGTGAAGCGCCTGTACCACCCTTTCTCACGACTTATTGGCATCCAATCGCACCACTTAATTGGGGTTAAAGGGGAATATAGGATGGCACCTGTTCTTCTTATCGGTGCCCGGAACAGCATCACCGGCAGTTGCTCCGGTGCCACCACCGCCTTTTCTATAAATAAATGCGGAGGGCAAATTTCCTTTTGCAGCCAGTGGTAAGCGTGGGAGCTTTGGGCCGCCCTATAATAAAGCTCCAGGTCCGGGGCACCCAAACCGCCCATTGAGTATGGGAGTGTAAGTATTTTCCAACTAACTCCTGGTTGTTTCCCAGCCCAAGCTAGTCTTATGAGGAGCGTGCGAAGTACTTTAAAAATGTGCATAGGCAGGACAATGGGTATATTTAAAAAAAGGAACAGAAACCTGGACAGTACAACCATCTTCATAAGGGATATACGTCCCAAAAGCGACAGGGACAGTCGAATCCAACGCTCAATATCTTCCTCTAATTTGGAGATGAGCCTGCCGTAATTCTCCCTAATCACAAAGGCTGATTCTGAGGTATCTAATAGCTTCAGCTGACCACTGCAAAGGATAACCCAACTCAATCTGTAGCATGGCAGGAGTTAGGGGAAAAATGGTCGACTTTGCCCAGTTGATTTTCAACCCCGATCTATCCCCATACCTTACCACCTCCTCAAGAATAGTGGTGAAATTAACCTCGGGATCTCTTACATACAGCAGCGTGTCATCTGCATAAGCTGACACGATGAGGTTATACTCGGGGAATCTAATACCCCTATGACTATGATATTCTCTGAGGGCGCAGGCAAGCGGTTCCGCTACTAGGGCGTTTAGCAGCGGGGATAGGGGACACCCCTGCCGCGTACCCCTCGATATTTTTATGGGAGATGTGACGATATCCCCGACTCGTATTCGGGCAGACGGAGAACCATATAAGACCCCCACAAGTCGCAGGAAGATATCACCCACACCCATGCATCTCAAAACCGTGTACATGAATGACCACTCTACCGAATCGAAGGTCTTTTCGGCATCTAAAAAGACCACCGCTGCCTTGATCTCAGGCCTGATATGTTGCATTGCTCCGAAAATCATTCGAAGGTTATAAGACAGGTTACGTTCTGGGACAAACCCAGCCTGTTCAGGGCCAACCAGCATGGGGACCAGAGGGGCAAGGCAGTTAGCAAGGACTTTTGCAAAAAGCTTTGTATCAACGTTGAGAAGCGATAAGGGTCGAAATGGCGAGCATTCGTCCACCGGTTTACCGGGCTTTAGGATCGTTACTATAAGTGCTTCTCTCATGGAGGCAGGCATCATTCCCTCCTCACCCATCTCTTCAAAAAGGGTGCACAGGTGCGGAATTATTAGATCTTTAAACTCTTTGTAGAATGCAACAGTGATTCCATCCGCCCCAGGCGCGCTACCCGATCTCATCTAGCTCAATGCCACCGATATCTCATGAGCTTCCAATGGCCTCATAAGGTACTCTCTGTGTTCATCAGAGAGCCAGGGCAACCGAACTTGTTCTAGATAATCTATAATGGCTGCCTCGCCCGTGCAAACTTTTTTGCTATATAGATCAGTGTAGAATTGATTAAATCTATTTTCAATGCTTGTGGTTTCAAGTCATGCCATTTTTTTAACCTTGTATACTGGACGTATGTGCAGAGATCCATATTCTCATGGCTGTTTACTTCTTCTCCTAGTTCGCTTATGAAGCGGTCGCCTGATCAGTGGTTCAGGTATTCACCATCACTTGTTTAACCCAGAGAGCACTCATATTTTCATTTCAGATGGCACGTTGCTTTGCATCTTGCACACGCTGTTTTCTGATGCAGCTTTCAAGTACTATGTTCCCTCAAGTTATCTTGTCTGAATATACCGCGTCCAGTCAGTATCTTTTACAAGGTTGGCAGGCATGTGTTAATAAGTCTCACTGGTATACTGGGCACTGTTTCATTGACATGCATGGGCTATTGTTTGTGATGTTGTTTCCACAAGGACTGAACCGGATTCTTAGCACTGTCACTATTGCATGCTGGGTGTTGTATTTCTTTGGAGTCTCTTTTGAGAACTTTAATAACCAGATAAGTTGTTTATGATTTGTGCATCTGGTGTAATTGAGGGGTTCATTTATCTTCTTGTGGCATGTTTTTAATACATTTGGCATGTGTTTTTCTCTCAAGCGCATTTTGTCACTCGTGACATATTATTTGTTCATTCAACAACCTCACGTGCACACTAATTCTATATAAAATACCGTGTGCATATTAATGATTAATGCTACAGCATGGATTGTCCTCCCCTCGCTCCACTAGCAGAAAGCGCCCTGTTCACAGCACTATTTGAGAGGCATACTTGTTCATTAAACACATGCCACAGCAGGGCGTGCACATGCCCAGGTCCAAGTGCGGCCACTTCTCTCACACAATGGCAACAAGCCTGGCCTTTTGTTAACACTTCTTTCATAGGGGCGGCATTGACCTGTACAGCCCGTTGAAAACATAATATATTTCACAACCCCACCTCCTGCTCTGCGACTTCCTGCATTCCTTTGTAACACAAGGGACCCAATGATGGGCTGTAAGGAACCCATTTGCTACCTGGGGGCTTTCCTTGCAGTTCAGATAGTACAAAGGAGCTGCATTCTACGCTGAGTTTTCCCCTGTCCTCTGTAAAAGACAGGCACTTGTACCACCCAGACTTGATTTGTGTACTGTGTAACACAGGGGACCACCACTCTGCCCAATACGTCATTGCGTTCCATCTTGTAGTCTGTGCTACACAAAATAGCTCCAGTCTGCCCAATACATTAAGTTCCATCTTGTATTATATGCAACACATGGGACCTTGTGCTGCTTGAGACGGTCGCCGATCCTATGTTACACCAATCACCTGTACGCAGCACATATGTTCCTTACATTCAGGCAACACACGGAATCTGATATTATTAGGGCTTTTCCTGCAGTCCATCCTTGGCAAGGGACCTGCGAGATGTTTAGGGGCTTTACTTGCATTCCATGTATCACAATAGAACCATGTACTTCCACAGCTTTTGTGCTCCGTGTACCACCAGGGCCTCATACTGCATCTTGTCCGATGCATTCCATGGTAGTGATAGAAATTAATGCAGTCTGGAGCCCCTCCTTAATTCCTTATTACGAAGAGGCACCCCATGCACTCCTTGTGGCATTGAGAACCTACGAACTGCATATGGTTTCCTTTCATTATAGGTAACACAGTGGACATACTTCCTGCCCAAGGCATTGCATACTTTACAGAGGACCTGCTTGTTACCCAGTGGCACTATGTGACTCACTACCTAATGAGTATACTGTACAACGTTCTACAAAAAAAGACACACAACAGAGTTCTTTGTTTTATTAAGGTGAGGAGGGCATATCCTTACCAGGTGCATTAATGTTTGTCCGTTTACATAATGTATTATGTAATTTTACAAATATTATTTATAGGCGTTTCTGTGCCATGGAAGGCAGCCCTCAACAGCACACCACATGATTAAACTCCACTACATACCACTGCACAACAAAAAATACCATTGCACATAATTACACTCAAAAACACACAATCCCACTCCACATAATTCCAATACACTCAATACCACATAATTACTATCCACTTAATTCCACAACACACCAAGCCACATAATTCCAATCCACAAATCCACTCCACACCACACAATTATACAACTAATTAATCAAGTCCAATTCACATAATTCCATGGCACACCACATACATAAACGCCATAAAACATAAGTAAAAAACATTGCCATTTACAATAACAATAGCTCCAACAAATAGAAGACCTATTGCATAAGCACAAATCATTGCCATTTGCAATACTAATAGATCCACCTCCAACGAATGCGAGACTTGTTGCATTTCCAATGCTTGTTCTATGTGGGAATCATAAAAGAATTTTCAAAGGCACTGTTTGGAGCCTTTTCTGTAGTTAGGCTACCAGCACTAAGAGGGGAACTGAATACAGTGCTCACATTGCTAATGAAGAGTCTATTTGAGCCAGTTCACAGGGCTGAACTGAAATATTTGTCATGGAAGGTGCAACTCCTTCGGCATTGACATCTGCACGAAGGATGAGAGAGATACAAGCATTTACAATGGAAGACATTTTCTTGAGGTTTCACAAGGACAGTGATACTGCAAACAAATCCTAAATTAATCCCAAAATCTCCGAAAGACTTTCATCTAAATGAACCAGTAGAGTTGTATGCCTTTTTACCCACATTCTATTACTCAGGCAAAGAGATCTCTCTATTCTTTAGATATGTGTGGATATCTCAAATTTGATCTCGACAATTAAAAACAGTTCAGGAAAACAAACCAGTATTGAGCTCAGCCCAACACAATCAACTTTTAAGTCACCAAATCTATGTTTCTGGAACATGGACCAGTTGGCAAACCTGATTCAAGATCAAGAAGTCATTTCATACTGGAAATAATTCCATATAATTATATTGCAAAAGACGAGGCCACAACATTCAATTCCAATAATCGTATATATGGATTTTGACAACTTTGCCAATAAAGACAAATTTAAAAAAACGACCAAAGGGCAGACTGCCAATTTACATCTCTGCAGATTTAGAAGTGAAATTAACCCAGATACAAACAAATGAGTCATGCATCTTAGTTTTGAAAATAGAGAAGTGTTCATTGGAACACCACTCTTCAATAATCATAGCTAATATTTACATTCATCAATCACGAAAGGACAAGAAGGACATCACAGGTAAATTGCACTCGCTAATGCTGGACCTCAGACTAGAACACAACAAGCCTTCCATCCTTTTATCGAGGGAGTTCAATTCTAACTTATTTTACCAACCAGGACGAACCAATGCCAGCTCAAGATTTTATATGAAATATTCCCAATTTGGTCATTCCCCCATGCAAGAAACATGACAAAATCACTGGATCCATCATGACTTCATGCTCTTCGATTGGTCTGAGAGCTTTAAGTAGGAGATTTACAGAGGGTTAACCACCCGCATATTTCTGCTAAGAGTAATACAATCATAGATTATACGCTACCAACCCTTACCCTGTGTAGATATATTTCACTTTTTAAAATGTACCATCAATCAGAAAGTAATCCTTATCAACAGGTTATTGAGATATCCACTAGGATCCATTTTCATACACAAGCAAATGATTAAATAAAATCTTTGCACACGGAAAAACCAAAAGAATTTGAAATGGAATGGTTCATTGACACAGGACATCAAAGTCCAATGGGCATCCCTTCTAGCCCAATTGCATGAGTCACTTGACAACCCAATATAATGTATTGCCCTCTTAGACAACAAAGCTAAATTATTTGCAGGTCTCCTATTAAAAGATCTTTATAACTGGACCAAGGAAAGAGAGATAATTCAAATGAACCAAACCGGCTTTTGTCAAGGCATGGGCATTATCAAACCGCACTTAAATCGATAATGGCAAAATTATTTTCAAACCACAGTACCAAGAAATGTCATGTGGTAAAAACTTGTCAGTTGGGAAATACCCACAGACCTGCTCAGGGGTATCCAACAAATGTGTACAAGTTATGGATGCATGTTAAAGTAGGAGATGGCAACAAAATCAGTTTAAAACAGGGCTGCCTTTTTGCACCAACACTGTTCAACACGTTTACTGCAGACCTATCAATGAAACCACACACAGTGTATGCGCACACCCCTAAGCTTGGTGGAAGGTAAATATCTAGCCCTGTTGGTCAGTAAAACTAAAATAGGCTTACAGAGAATCCTTAACAAGTCAAATGAGTACACATTAACTAACAAGCTAGAGATGAATCTAAACAAAATCTAAATCCTCTTGTTTGAAAATAGGATCAAAAACAGGACGTTGGGATTTAAAAGATCATCATTTAGCAAAAGAACGCGAATAAAAATATCTGGGTGCAGTGATTGCCTCTAGAGGCACTTTGGGTGCTCTCAATGAGCAAATGAAGTCCAAAGCAAGTAAGTGCATTGGTATCAGCATTCTCATCTCTATAAATCTCTATGGGGGCAAACCTTTCTCCCTATGCTGGAAGTAATTGATGCAAAACTATTGCCAACCATGTCTTAAGTTTGTGAATCGCTCCGGAAAAAGAAGTAAAGCTCCTTAAATCAATTAATGTAAACCTCAACAGGCGTATTTCACCGAACACTCCACCACCAGACTATTCAGTGACACCCCCAACCTTTATTATATCGATGAATCTGGTCAAAAATCAACAGCTCTCTGTCCGTATTTAGAGGAATCTGCAAATAGGAGAAGTTTGAAACGCAGCAGTCACTTTAAAGGAAGTTATAAATCAATCAATCAGGGAATTGTAAGCACGCTACTCACCCGTGAGGGTCTCAAGGCGCTGGGGGGTCCGCAGATCTGTTTAGCTGAAGAGCCAGGTCTTGAGGGTCTTCCTGAAGGTGTTCAGGGAGGGGGCGCGTCTGATGTCTGCCGGTAGCTCGTTCCAGGTCTTGGCTGCAATGTGAGAGAAGGATCTTCCGCCTGCTCTGGCTCTGTGGATGCGCGGGGTTTCGGCCAGTGCGAGGTTGGAAGATCGGAGGTTTCTTTTGGGTACGTGGAAGTTGATTCTGTCGTTGAGGTATTTGGGTCCGTTGTTGTGTAGGCATTTGTAGGTGTGAGTGAGGATTTTGAAAGTGACTCTTTTCTCCACGGGGAGCCAGTGGAGACTTCGTAGGTGTTGGCTGATGTGTTCGTGTCGGGGATGCCGAGGACGAGTCTGGCAGCGGTGTTCTGTATTGTTTGGAGTTTGCGGAGTAGGGACTTATTGATGCTGGCGTAGAGTGCATTTCCATAGTCCAGTCTGCTGGTGATGAGTGCGTGGGTGACTGTCTTCCTTGACTCAGGGGCGATCCACTTGAAGGTCTTGCGGAGGATGCGGAGGGTGTTGAAGCAGCTGGAGGTGACGGCGTTGACCTGTCGGTTCATGGTGAGTGATGAGTCGAGTACGATGCCGAGGTTCTTGGCGTGGTCTGAGGGGGTAGGTGGGCTTCCAAGGACGGTCGGCCACCAGGTGCTGTCCCATGCAGAAGGGGTGGTACAGAGGACGAGGACTTCTGTCTTCTCGGCATTGAGCTTCAGGCAGCTGTTGGTCATCCAGACTGCGACGTCTTGCATTCCTTTCTGGAAGTTGAGTTTGGCAGTGGTGGGGTCTTTGGTGAGGGAGAGGATGAGCTGGGTGTCGTCGGTGTAGGATACGATGTTGAGGCCGTGTTGTCGGACGATGGCTGCGAGGGGGGCCATGTAGATGTTGAAGAGGGTGGGGCTCAGTGATGAACCCTGTGGGACTCCGCAGGTGATTTTCGTGGGGTCGGAGAGGAAGGGTGGGAGTCTGATCCTTTGGCTTCTTCCGGTGAGGAATGATCGGATCCAGTCCAGGGCTGTTCCTTGTATGCCTGCGTCGTGTAGTCTGGCGACTAGTGTGCGGTGGGAGACGGTGTCGAAGGCCGCTGATAGGTCGAGTAGGATGAGGGCTGCGGATTGACCTTGGTCCAGGAGGGTGCGGATGTCGTCTGTGGCGGCGAGTAGGGCGGTCTCTGTGCTGTGGTTGCTTCGGAATCCAGATTGGGACGGGTCGAGGACGGCGTTCTCTTCAATGAATCATGTCAGTTTCCTGTTGACTGTTTTCTCTGCAACTTCGACTGCGAAGGGGAGGAGCGAGATGGGCCGATAGTTCTTGAGGTCGGTGGGGTCAGCTGTGGGCTTCTTGAGCAGGGGTCTGACTTCTGCGCGCTTCCAGTCATCTGGGAAGGTGCCTGTTTTGAAGGTGGTGTTGATGGTGCATTGTAGTTTGGGTGCGATGGCGGCCGCAGCTCTGTGGTAGATGTGCGGGGGGCAGGGGTCGGTGGGGGCCCCCGAGTGGATGCTTTTCATGGTCGAGGCGGTGTCTTCGGCTGTGATCGGTGTCCAGTTGGAGATGGTGGGCTGGCTGGTGTTTCTGGGGGGCGGGGGGCTGTCTGTGGCACCTGGTGGATGGTCGATGAAGTTGTCGTAGAGGTTTTTGATCTTGAGGTGGAAATAGGTTCCAAGCTTGTCGCAGAGGTCTTGGGATGGTGTGATGTCTGTGGCTTCGCTGCGTGGGTTGGTGAATTCCTGAATGACACTTAAAAGTTCCTTGGAGTTGGCCAGGATTTTATTGTGGATGAAGCTCCTCTTGGTGGCTCTGATCTGGTTATGGTAGTCCATCAAGGCGTCCTTGTAGGTGGTGTGGTTTTCGGTTGTCTTGGTGTTTCTCCAGTTCTTCTCCAGGTGTCTGCAGGTGCGTCTGGCTTCTTGGAGAGCGGTGGTGAACCAGGCGGCTTTCCTGGGGCGTTGTCTGTCGGGGTTGCGTAGCGGGGCGAACTTGTCTGCGCAGTTGAAGATCCAGGTGTGGAGTTCTCTGGCTGCGTTGTTTGCGTCATTTGTGTCGGGTGCCCAGGTGTGGTTGTCTCGGGTGAGGGTGGAGTTAAGTTGCTCGTCGGTAACCTTGCTCCACTTTCTTCGAGGTGGGCGTGGGGCTGGTTTGGGTGCCTTGGGTTTGTTGATGGCGAAGTGAACGCAGTGGTGGTCGGTCCATGGCAGCTGCGTTGTGTGGCTGAATTGGATGCTGTTTCCTGCCGCAAAGATGGGGTCGAGGGTGTGTCCTGCTCTGTGGGTCGGTGTGTTGACGAGTTGTTTAAGTCCGATGCTGGCGAGGTTGCCACAAAGGATAGTGGAGTTGGGGTCGCTGGGGTTGTCGAGGTGGAAGTTCAGGTCTCCAATGAGTATGTAGTTTGCTGAGGTGATGGCGTGGGGTGCGATGAAGTCAGTGATGGTGGTGGCGAAGGGTGTTCGGGGGCCGGGGGGTCTGTAGATGAGGGTTCCTCGGAGTGTGGCTTTGGGGGTGGTCTGGATCTGGAAGTGCAGGTGTTCGGCGGAGGGGAAGGTTTCGCTGGAGGTGGTGAGGCAGAGGGTGCTCTTGTGGGCGATGGCGAGGCCCCCTCCTGGGTGGTTGGGGCGGTCTTTCCTCTGGATCTTGTATCCGTCTGGGATGGCGGTGCTGATGTCGGGGGCGGAGAATGCGTTGGTCCAGGTCTCTGTGAAGAAGGCGATGTCAGGCGAGAGAGAGTTGAGTAGGTTCCAGATTTCCATGGCGTGTTTGTGTACGGAGCGTACGTTGAGGAGGATGCATTTTAGGGTGGCGGTGTTGGAGGCCAGGGTGGCAGTGAGGGTCTGGCGGCAGTGGAGGCAGGCGAACTGGCCGTGGGTCGTGTTCGGCGAGGCCTGTTGGCATTCTCTAAGTCTTCCAGGGTTGAGTGCGAGGAGGGTGGTGGTGTCGTAGCGATGGATAGTGGGAGGTCCAGAGTTCCTGGCGCTGGCCGCGGTCGGGTCGCGGACGGGCGCAGACAGGCTTGCCTTTGGCGCGGCTTTGGCGTGCCAGCGGCGCGACCGCTGCACGCATCCGCTGCGCGACCGCACAGCGGCCGCCATTAAGTAGGGGAGGTGGGAGGAAGGAGAGGCTGGGAGGCTGGAGTGGGGGAATTCCGGAGGGGAATTCCGGGGGGAGAGGGGCCACAGGGGCAGCAGCGGCGAAAGGCGAAAGGAACAGGCAGGCACGAGAAAATAAAAACAGTGGTGGAATTAGAGCAAGACACAGATGGGCACAATAACAGTAGCACAACAGGGAAAAATTAAGAAAAAAACGGCTGAGAAAGGTTACGATGGTTGCAGGCAGTCTGGTCCCAGTTGGAGCGGGCAGCAGGCGCAGGAGCGGGCAGCAGCCTTGAATCTCCCAAGGAGGAGGTCGGGGTCTGGAGGCAAGAGACGGCACAGCGGAGATGCGGGGAGAGGGTGGACCTAGACCGAGGGTAAAGAACCTTAACTCCAGTATGCAGAGGTTATCTCATGTTCAAGACAAAAATTAACTAGCAAAGTAGTCTCACGTGTGGATGATAATGAATAGCTATTCAGTACCTTCCAACCAATCATATTTTAACATGTGCTATTCAAAATTCATAAAACATAAGCGTATGGCCTATAGGCTTGGGGGATTGCCAACATTAGATTGTACAGCCAAGCAGTAGAATTCATCACTCGTCATTTGTATTCTTCCAGCGCTTCTAATCGAGAGAAGAACTCACCTTCGCCAGTCATTCAACTCAGCTGGCATCCACACATGCAGACAAGCTGTCATTGGTTCATTTGAAGCAAACAACACGGGCCTGAACATAAGAATAGTCAAATTCCTGTCACTTTGAACAAAAAACTGGCAGGTCTTAAGTGAGAACTTAGCAGATTGCTAAAGACATTGGAGTTTAAATGTACTCAGCCAGATATCCACTAAAAAACGTTGTTCTACTGTGCAGCAGCACATGTAATCTGGCTTCAAAATGTACACTTTTTGTAGATTTTTAAAACACGGTTTGTATCGTACATATTTCTTAAATGATTTTAATTAATTACGCGTGAATTATGCAAGTTTACATGCACTTACCTACACCCAAGACTCACTGCGCCAACAGCACCCAACACCCCAGTCTCAAACACAGTCCTGCAGCCACACACACAACACTCCAAACTTGCATGCATGCTCTTCAACATTTGCTCACTCACCAAAAACACCACAGAAATCTAGGACCTGCTTCACGACAATGCCCCTGACTGACTTTTCCTCACCGAAATCTGGCTGAACCTTACATCAGCACTTGACAGGCAAGACAGACTTCACAAGCTCGGTGGCAGCATTACATCATCCACAAGAACACCATCAACTGCTCCACATTCACAAACTTCATCCTCCAACATGCTACACCTGTCGTTCAAGCTCCACGTCACAGCCAGCTTCACCTGAAGCAGTACTCTCATCTACAGACAACCGGGACCATGCACCAACTTCAGCGACACCATCACAGACTTTGTTGCACCACTCGCCCTCGATGATAGCAATGACATCCTACTTGGAAACCTGAACTGCCCCTGGAAGATCACGCCAGCCCCAACTCAAGAGCACTCATTGAAGACCTTGGAAGCCTGGGCCTCACCTAACGACTAACCCTGGGCGGAGTTCGTGGAGTTGCGCTACACGAAACTCTGCAAAGTGGGAAAAAAACTCCGCTGCGCTACGCGGCGCTCCACAAGCGGTAGAGTGCGATAGAAAAATGCAGTTTGCTGTGATTTTCAGTGCCAGATGCTTGTCCGCACTGTGCAATCATCGCGAACGGCACCATGCACAGCGCAAGCGAGCGCTGCTTTCCTTTCTGCCGCTCGAGTAGATTTTTACTCGAGCAGCAGCTTTCTCAACGCGAATAGGCAGTTTCTCAACGTGAGCGGTCGCGAGCATACGCGACCACTCGCAATGAGAAACCCAACCCCCCCATGTTGAGAAATCTCACCGGGAGGTTTATTTTCCTCGCTCGCGCTCGCCAACTTGATGTTGACGATCGCGAACGAGGAAAAATCTCACCGGGAGGTGGATTTTCCGCGCTCGCCAACTTGACGTTGGTGAACGCGAGCGGGGAAAAAAACTCCGCTCCGCGATGCCGGGTTTTTTGGAACTCCGCGAGCTCCGCTTAACGCGGAGTGCGGAAAACTCCGCGAGCGGAGTGGAGTTCACCGCCCAGGGTTACTAACGACTAAAGGGACCTACCCACGTCTTCAGACACCTCCTGGACCCTATTTTCACCAACTTTGACAACATCCAAGTTGACAAGCCCACACCAGTCTCCTGGACGGACCACACCCTCATTAAGTTCTGCAACCCTGTCCAGCGCACGCGCATCACCGCCAGACCAGCCCGCCAAAACTGGAACAGCATCACTGACAAGGACTGGAACACCACTCACAACACCCACCAACCTGAACACAGCAACAGATTCCCCAAAGCCATCAAGAATTTCAACAATTGGATCACCTCCTGAGTCAACTCCATGGCCCCCCTGAAACACAGAAATAAAAACAAAATCCAGACCCCAGGCCATTCTCTACGCAAAGGATCTCAGACTGATGAAATGCCACTGCAAACAACTGGAGCACAAATGGAGAATGAGCCAGGACAATGCAGACAGGAGCATGTTCAAATCCGCTCTAAGATGCAACCACCAAATGACCAGGACCACCAAACAAGCCTTTAGTGTCGGACTACATCAATGTTAGCACCAACAGAAGCAAATAAATCTTCGCCATTGTGAAAGGTTTAACCTCAACATCTGCCGCCTCCAACTCAATCACCTCCTCGTAGGACCTCTGCGACAATCTCTCTCAATTCTTCAGCAACAGAGTCGATTCCATATACAGCAACTTCAGCCCGCAACTGGACACGACAGACCTTGCCAAACACCTCCAGGTCTTATCCAAAAAACCAATGCTAACCACATGGTCCGTCATCACCCCAGAAGAAATCGCTGCCACCATGAAGTCCATCCTTCAGGGGCCCCATTGGACCCCTGCCCCCACCAAGCCTACTCCAGAGGACTTCAACCCATCAGCACCATGCTTACACCCGTTCTGAATGCTTCCACCTCTTCCGTGACCTTCCCAGATGCTTGGAAACATGCAACAGTCCTCCCACTGCTGAGCAAACCCTCTGTGGACCCTTCAACGCTTGCCAACTACAGGCCGAACTCCCTTATACCATTCCTGGCCGAGGTCTTAGAGAAAATCATTAACAAATACCTCTACGAATACCTCAACGACCACCAACTCTTCGACACCACACAGTCTGCTCTGAGACCTAGCGGTATCACGGAAACTGTGCTCATTGCCGCCACAGATGACATCCTTATGACTTTGGACAGAGTAGACACGGCGACCTTCATACTCCTGGACCTCACTGCAGCATTTCACACAGTCTTCCACCCCATCCTCTTCCAACGCCTACATGACATTAAAATCCAAGGGCATGCATTCCGCTAGATCTGCTCCTTCCTGACTGGAAGGTCTCAGTCAGCCTGACGCTGTACACTCTAGACTCCCGCTAGTTGCACTACGGGAACACCCTCTATGCCTGGATCAACAAAAAACCCACCAGAAGGCTGCAGACCGTTCAGAACTTGGTGGGTAGAATCCCTCTCAATCCCCCACGCCACACTCACATCACACCACACCTGAAGGAGCTCCACTGGCTTTCCATTGACAAACTAGCACAATTCAGACTCCTCCCTCACGCTTTCAAACCACTATATGACATAGATCCAACATACTTCAACAATGGCATCTGCTTTCACAAACCTTCCAAATATCTCTGCTTTTACGGACTCCTATTTGCACAAAATCCACGCATACAGAAAACCAAATCTGGCGGTCGGGCCTTCTCCTACATCTGTCCAAAGTCCGACCCGCATTCTGTCTGTATTGTGTGTTTACCATCCTCACACAATCCAGAGAAGTGTTATTATTGGCAGCAATTTTCTAAGAGAACACTTCGAGACAGAGAGAAGATAAAGCTACATGCCTTGCTGGAGAGAGGAAAAGGATCAAAAAGTGGCCTTGGGAGCAGTCACCCTCCTCTCAGTAAAAACACCAGAAAAAACAATGTTGTTCTGCTTCTCCAGCATCAAAAAGGAAGCAGATACCTGACTGTTCCCCTTCAGCGTCAAGGTCGACGTCGGAAAAACATACACGGCATGCGACGACGCCAAGGGACAGATCGCCGTCGAAGCCGTCAGAGCCTCCGCCGTCAAAAGGCAAGTCGACGTCGAGACATATTACTTCGGGCTCGGAGTATGTCAGACCGGAGAAGCGTAAGTCGACGTCACAGCTTGGGTCGATGTCGAAGAAACCGTTATTCACCGACGTCGAGGCAACGGACGACGTCCATATCTCCGCCGGCATCAAGAGTGCCGACGTCGAAGACCCTGCCGCAGTCATACAGGTGGTCGACGTCAAAGACCCTGCCGCAGTCGCACAGGAGGTCGACGCCGAGAGCGCCACAGTCGGTGTCGCCGGCTCCAGTCCGGCGTTCGACGTCGAGGGACATTTCCGCTGCCTTTCCAGAGAAGCATAGTGTGTCCTCGCCGGCCAAGAATCCTACGGCGGCGACAGGTATCACGTCGTCGAGGCCTCTCTCGTCTTCCATGGAGGTGCTGGGACAGCCGAGGTCGACGTCGAGGTCCATACAATCGACGTTGAGGGAAGCATCTTTTTCTCCAGGCATTAACATTGTGCAAATCACGCCGGATGGATCTCCGGTTACTGGGAAACAGACACCTCCTGTTAACCTTTCTCCAAGATGGCTACCGAGTGTTCGACATTGGAGAGTGCCACCCAGAAGTCCTGGTTCAGACTTCTCTCAAACATATTCTCCCTCCAGAATCTCTGCTGGTCCTTCACCTGCTACATCTACGGGAAGATCTCCACACAGGTCACCAAGAAGAACTATGTCTCCTCCAGCTCGACATTCCCGATCTAGCTCACCACTTAGACGGTCGAGATCTCGCCTTTCCTCCAGATCACAAAGAAGTAGGCAAAGGTCACCGTCATGGTCTACATCCTCAAGGTCATTAGTGAGAGACTACTCACCAACCCTATTTGCCCTATCCAGCTAGAGTGTCTCCAGTCGACGACATGGTCACCTTTAATGAGGTCCTCTGCAGGGGTTCTAACAAGTTGAGCATTGACATGCCTGTGCCGACTACTTCTTCATCTGTAATATTCGAGACACTACACCATAGGTCCTCGGCAAGGCCTTTACTTCCTCTGGTTCCTGGTCTGCTTGAACCTGCACTGCAGTCCTTTTTAACTTCAGCTACAGTGGGTTCGGCTTCCTCACGCATTTCAAAAAAGTACAAGGCCCCTGACCAGGATCCACTGTTCCTACGATCAGATCCACCACCGAATTCTGTTATAGTGGCAGCAGCCAGGAAAACACATCCTGGAGCAACATCCTCTTCAGTCCCTCCTGAGAAGGAGAGTAAGCACATGGACTCTCTGGGGAAAAGAATGTGCAATACATTGGCATCCTTCATGAGGGTGGCTAGTGCCTCCGCACTTCTAGGGAGGTACGACAGGTCTCTGTGGGACTCTTTTCCTAGATTCACAGAAAAGCTGCCCAAGGAAGACCAGCAGGACTTTCATGAGATTTTGGAGGAAGCTGGTCTGGTTGCAAAGCAGGTCATTAGCGCAGCTGCGGATGCATCGGATTTGGCAGCACATGGATATTCTCATGGTATTTGCGCCAGACGTTTGGCCTGGTTGCGGCTCACTGGCCTCAAACCAGAAGCACAACGAAGGATGTCCAAGATGAAGTCGGAGTTGGACACTCTAAAGGCGGTTGGCCTTGAGAAGCGTAAGGACTTTTGACACAAGTACCGACCATACGACCGTCGGTTTTTCCAACAGAGGGTTCAAGACCCTCACTGGTCGACTCAGCAGCAACAATCCAGGTGGCATTACCATCAGCGTCGACCAGGTCGAGGAAGGGGAGCTGCAAGATTGACACCTTCCTCAATGAAGCAACCTACAAAACAATGAGCCCTGGCTTCCCCCATCCCCGTTGCCCACTCCGGTGGGGGAAGTATTATGTTTCACCTGGACGAATGGAGACAAATTACAAAAGACAAGTGGGTACTCAATATTGTGCAGAGTGATTACTTGCTCAGATTCAAATCCCCACCTCCATCAGGGGAAGGTATGTCCAACATCACCACTTGTTACAAGCAGAGGTGAACATCCTACTAAAGAAAGACGCTATAGAAGCAGTTCCTTCTCTGCAACAAAGACAGGGAATTTATTCCCGCTACTTTCTGGTACGAAAAAGAGGTCCTATCCAAGAGTTCAGACCAATACTCGACCTGAGGCTTTTAAACAAGTTCATCCGCAAAAAGAAATTTCGGATGTTGGCACTGCACCAGATTTTTCCTCAACTACACCAAGGGGACTAGCTGTGCTCCATAGATCTGCAGAACGCGTATTTTCACATGCCGATTTCTAGAAAACATCGGAAATTCTTGTTTTTTCAGGTAGCATCTCAACATTTCTAGTTCAAAGTCCTCCCGTTTGGGCTCAAATCAGCCTCCGCACGTTCTCAAAATGCATGGCAGTAATAGCGGCTTTTCTTCGCAGACAAAAGATCTTCATCTATCCGTATCTGGACGACTGGTTGCTGAAAAGCTCGTCACCCACTCTGCTGCAGAATCACCTCTTATACTGCATACAAGTGCTAAGCAATCTAGGCCTGTAAATCAACTACAAGAAGTCAATTTCCAATCCGACTAAAAAGATCCACTACCTGTGTGTCTCTCCGGATACCGTAAGTGCAAGCGTGTGTCCTTCTGAGGAGATGTAATCCTCAATACACGACAAGTGCTGCACTCTCCTCGGTTCTCGCCATCCTACGGTCAGACAAGTGTCCTCACTTCTGGGCTCGATGGCATCCTGCATCTTCATCGTCCCGAATGCCAGACTACAGATGCGTCCTCTGCAGCAAAACCTGGAGGACCAGTGGTCACAAGTATCGGATCGCTGGGAAGACTTTGTGGTTCTCCCTCAGTCAGCCAAGGATTCAATCAAATGGTGGATGAAACGATTGCATCTGCTAAAAGGAGTTCCCTTCCATCAGGATCTTCCCAGTCAGACAATTGTCACAGATGCTTCCCTCCAGGGTTGGGGGGGCTCACATTGGTCCTCTTCAAATACAAGGACTCTGGTCAGAGACGAAGCAGGGGTACCTGCTAGAGCTGAGAGCCGTACATCTTGCACTCAAGTGATTGCTCCCTTCCTTCCGCACACGTTCCCGGTTGATTCAGACGGACAACACCACAACCATGTATTATCTGAACAAACAGGGAGGAACCAGGTCGAGACCCCTCTCACAGGAGGCTCAGACCACATGGAAGTGGCTTCTCGCAAGGAATTTGACCATTTCCGCAATTCATCTCCCAGGTACTCTCAATGTCCATGCAGACTCTCTAAGTCGGAACTTCGTCGAAGCTTACGACTGGGTGCTAAACAACGACGTCGCACAGGACATTTTCCATCGAAGGGATGTTCCAGACATCGACCTGATTGCAGACGCAACAAACGCAAAATGCCCCGTCTTCACATCCGCGTTTTACCAACCAGGCTCCAGAGGGAATGCACTTTTGATAAAATGGTCGCAGACATTACTTTACGCTTTTCCTCCAATTCCACTTATTCCTCTGGTGATCAACAAATTCTACAGGGCCAAGATCAGAATGATACTGATCTCACCAGAGTGGCCTCGCCAGTGGTGGTATCCGGATCTTCTTCAAGTATCCGAGATCCCACAAAGGAGGTTACCATGCTGAGCAGACTTGCTATCCAAGCACAGGGGAAGGTGTTCCACCCCAACCTCTCATCTCTACGATTGATGGCTCCTGAGGTCCTCCTGTACGGGCATCTAGATTTGTCCGCAGACTGTATGAACATTCTTAAGGAAGCGAGAAGACCATCCACCAAAAAGTCGTACGCTTTCAAACTGAAGCGTTTTTACTTATGGTGCGTTAATAATGATCATGATCCCATTCGGGGTCAGGAGCAGGTGATTTTACCATACCTACTGTACTTGGCCAAGTCATGCCTTCAGTTTTCTTCTATAAAGGTCCATTTAGCAGCTATTACAGCATACAGAAAATCTTGTAAGCTGGTTTCCTTTTTTCAGCTGCCTGTGGTTAAGGACTTCCTTGAGGAGTTAAAAAAAAGTCTACCCGCCAATCAGATCCCTGTCCCCTCCATGGAAACTTAACATTTTCTTGCTAGGTTGATAGGGGCCCCATTTGAACCTATTCATAAAGCCTCTCTGCAGCACTTGTCATGGAAGGCCGCTTTTTTAGGGGCCATCACCTCGGCTCGCAGAGTGAATGAGACACTAGCTTTGTGCTGTAAAGAACCTTATATAATTTTTCATGCAAACAGGGTGGTCCTTAGAACTCATCCGAGTTTTCTGCCTAAAGTGGTCTTGGATTTTCATATTAACCAAACTATCACTCTTCCTACTTTTTTTCCTAATCCTTCAAATCCTCTGGAAAGAGCCTTACATTCACTAGACCTTAAGAGGGTTCTGAAGTTCTACCTCGACAAGACAAAGGCATTGAGAAAATCAGACCGCCTGTTTGTAAACTATGGTTCCATAAATACTGGTTGTGCAGCTTTCAAACAGTCCCTCTCTAGATGGATAGTCTAAATTATCACATTGTCTTACCAGTTGGCCAACAAACCTCTCCCTGGCAAACCAAACGATCATTCTACCAGGGGAAAGGCCTCTACCACGGCTCTCCGTAAAAATGTACCTATTGCAGAGATTTGTAAAGCTGCCACATGGCGATCAGTGCATACATTTTCTCACTATTACTGTTTAGACTGACACTCAGGCGGATGCTCAGTTTGGGCAAGCCTCTCTAAGGAATCGGTTTGGATGATTTATCCTTGGAGTGTTTTGCTGTAACTATACTGATATTCGTCCGCGGGATAGTGGGTATGGGCTTGCTATTCTATTCAGTGCTTATGACTATTGATGAGTATCCCCTGGAAGAGAAGGATAAGTAACTTACCTGTAATCCTAGTTCTCTTCTAGGGGTATACCCATCAAAGTCATAAGCATCTCCCCGGACGAATATTTTTAGTATAATAGCGTTTCCTGCCTGGCTTCATGATTCCTACATGTTAGTATACCATAAAAAAGACCTGACCTAACTGTCACCTGTAGTGCATGATGGGAGCAGGGAGGTCTTAAAGGCACGGTACCAGTTTATTACTGTTGTGGTCTGTGCAGCCTATGGGATAATTGCCTGCTATTACTTGCCTTTTTCTTTGAAAATAAAAGGCTGTGTTGGAACACTAGAGGAGTGCATGTTCTTTGTTACAGAAATGCTATATAAACTTATTTTTATTTTAAATGAAAAATCCAATGCAATTTTGGTATCTTAGCCTGTTGAATGATGTTAGGCTGCATGTTTATGTATATGTATATACATGTATATATGTATGTTTGAAGATACTACGTACATGTTTTTTGGCTAAACATACATATATATATATGTGTGTATTTTGTATATGCTCCGGGGTCCCCACACGTGGGCTGGGCTATTCAGTGCATATGACTTTGATGAGTATACCCTTGGAAGAGAACTAGGATATCTGAAAGAGACTGTTATAGATTCCTTACCTTAGAATTACCCCCGGGCGTCAGACTGGATCCAGAGTATTTTTTCTTAGCAGTACCCCTGTGCGTCGGTAGGTGGCGTCAGTCGATTCCGCGTCTGTCATCGGCGTTGTGTTTGCCGGGATGACGTCGCAGTGTCTATTTAGACGCAGCCCCTGCGCGTTGACATCAGTTCTTTATGTTTTTGCTGCGCAAGCCTATTTTTAAATGTATTTTTAAAAATTTTTTTTTTAGAGTTTTACATAGCGCGAACTAGACCCGAGACATCAGGTATCAGAGCGCTTTACATGAGCACCAGTTTCGTTACAGATGGACACATTCATTTTTGTTAGGCCCGGGGAGATTAAGTGATTTGCCCAGAATCACAGGATGTTGAGCGTCGTTGCTGAAGACTCGAACCCAGTTCCCCAGCTTCGAGGTCGACCGCTCTAGCAGTAAGGCTACATCCTCTCGATCCGGAGAGAGCTACCCCTTTAGTTACATTTTGACAAAGCTTTTTTTGACTTTTGTCAACTTCTTTTTTGAGTCTTCGACTCCTGGTGCACGAGGGATGTCCCATCGTCAAACTGGCTTCAAGCCCTGCGAGGCCTGTCACAAACTGATGTCGGTGACTGACCCGCACCTCGTGTGCCTCTGGTGCCTGGAGTGCGACCACGACCTGAAGTCGTGCTCCCACTGTCAAGCCATGAATCCTAAGTCTTTGCGGGAGCGGTCCCGAAAGCTTTTGGAGGCCCGGCAGTCGGCTCCGTGTTGTTCCTGGTCCCGCTTGAGATGAAGGTCTCGAGACCGGTCGCCGAGGCCGAACTCCATGTCGTCCAAGTCTTCGGGTAAATCGAAGCACAAGAAGAAGTCGAAGAAGCACCATTGCTCTTTGCCTTCTCCCCGTTGGTCAGCTGACGCGGGACCCGGAGCTTCGTCGCTCAAAGGCTCCGTCTTCGGTGCCTCCTTCCGGGACAACTCTGTGCCTCCCTCCATTTCCGGGGGCCGGAGCATCCCCTGCCCAGCTTCGTGCATTTTACAAAGCTCTCCACTCCATCTTTGGGCAGCCTGATTTCCGCCCCCACGCCTTTGGGCCCCGCGGAGCCAGTCGGGGGTTCTGGGCCTTCAATGCCTGCGGCTCCGGCCCCGGCACCGGAAAACCCCTGAGGATCCAGGCCTGGATCCGGATCAACGCTGGTCGACCTTACTCGACCTTCCCCGGTGCCGATCCCGATGACGACGCCCCCGGCGCAAGCTGTGCCCCCAGCCGACGCCGTCCCCACCCTCATCCCCGAGATGGAGCCGGATCGACGTCGAATCCGACGCCGGAGGGTACTTTTTCCCCCTTTTCATCCCTGGTATTCCCTATTGCCCAGAAGGTGGTGATGAGGACTGGGAGGGGTCTTCTGACCCTTTAGCCGACCAGCTAGAAGAGCCGGACTGTAGAGAGGACCTGGGTGACGCCAATGGTCTGGACACTTCTCCAGACCTTGGCATGCTCTCTCCCCCTACCGTGGCTATGGAGGAGGGAGCGTCTTATGCTGTGGTGGTGAGAAGGGCAGCTGAGGCCCTGGGCCTGGAGCTCCCTTCAGTGGCTGTCAGGACTAATCTCCTGACGGAGGTGCTTCAACCTGCGGCAACCTCAACCGAGCCCCTTTTGCCGTTCAACAAAACGCTCACTGACGTCCTTCTGGGCACCTGGTCCAAGCCCAGCACAGGGGCTCCTGTGGAACGGACGATCGCTCGCCAGTTTTCCACACCCAACAACCTTCCCCAGAGAGCTTGGTAGTCCAAGCCTCTTCCTCTAAGGGTGCATTCCCTTCTGCTCTCCCAGATAGGGTTTCCAAGAAGCTGGATCCTCTTGGGAAGCGCATGTTCTCTTCCTCCAGCTTGGCATTGCGGTCCGTAAATACTGCATGCCTCTTGGGCCGATACTCCCATACCATCTGGGATACGGTTGCGCAGGTGCTGCCTCAGTGCCCGGAGGAGGCCCGGGCCGTTTTCTCCCAGGCAGTGGTGGATGGGAGGGACGCAGCCAAATTCATGATTTGATGTGGACTGGATACCACCGACTCACTGAGCAGAACGAATGCCACGTCAGTAGCCCTTCGGGTCTACGCATGGTTGAAGACGTCTGGCTTTTCGGGGGATGTGCAGGCAACCTTGCAGGACATGCCCTTCGGTGGCCGTCGCCTTTTTGGTGACAAGGCGGACTCGGCGCTGGAGCGCTTTAACGATTCTCGAGCTACGGCCAGATCCTTGGGCCTCGTAGCGGCCACTCGTCCACCTCAGTCTGCTTTTCACCCCTTTCGTGGCTACGGAAGGGCCAACCCCACACATCCAGCTCAAACCAGCCACTAGTTCACGCAAGCTACCCAGTCTCAGCGTGCGGTGGACGTGGGACCCAGCGACACGGGTCTGGGGGCCAGCGGGCGGGCCAGTCCACCCTTCCCACCCCTGCAGCTGCCTCCAAACCTTCCTAGTCTGACTTTTCAGGGCCATCAACAGCCAGTGGGCGGCAGGATTCGCCATCACCTCCCCCTCTGGCAAACAATCACGTCGGACAGGGGGGTTTTGCAGATAGTCCGAAGGGGCTACTCCCTCCCCTTCGAGACTACCCCTCCCTCCATGCCACCGTCTTTCGATCGCATGTCGGAGGATCATCTGGCACTTCTTCGTCAGGAAGTTTCAGCTCTCTTGGCCACTGGAGCTATCGTGAGGGTTCATAAGCCAGAAGTAGGTCGTAGTTGCCATTCCAGCTACTTTCTGGAGCCCAAGAAGGACAAAGGCCTGCGTCCTATTCTAGACCTCAGTGCCCTCAACCGTTTCCTCCGGAAGGTGAAGTTAAAAATGTTAACCTTAGCCCAGGTCCTGTCTGCCCTCGACCCTGGAGACTGGATGGTGGCGCTGGACTTGTAGGACGCCTATTTTCACGTTCCTGCCCTGCCAGCCCACAGACACTACCTGCTGTTCATTCACGAGCATTTTCAGTTTACAGTGCTCCCCTTTGGCCTTACCAGCACCCCTCGGGTGTTCACGAAAGTGATGGCGGTGGTCGCAGCTCATCTGCGCAGATTAGGGGTTCCAGTCTTCCCCTATCTTGACGACTGGCTGTTGAAGGCAGGCTTGCCCTAGGCTGTCGTCTCCCACCTCCAGACTACGGCGGACCTCCTGCACTCGCTGGGGTTTACTATCAACATGCCGAAGTCACACCTGACTCCTTCTCAGACGCTCCCTTTCATCTGAGCTGTTCTGGACACAGTGCAGTTTCGGGCCTATACTCCCGAGCAGCGAGTCTGGGATATTCGGGCTATGATACAGATGTTTCAGCCTCTATCCCGGATTTCGTGAGGATGACCCTGCGGCTGCTGGGCCTCATGACCTCCTGCATCCTGCTGGTGGATCATGCCAGATGGCATATGCAGGCTCTGCAGTGGGACCTGAAGTTCCAGTGGGCGCAGCATCAGGGCAATTTTTCCTACTACGTCCAGATCTCGGAGGGGACTGTGCAACAACTGCAGTGGTGGCTAGCAAACCAAACTTGGGTCAGAGGCAGATCCCTCTACCTTCCCCAACCAGACCTCACAGTGGTGACGGACGCGTCACTCCTGGGATGGGGCGGCCATCTGGGAGAGGCGGAGATCAGAGGCGTCTGGTCTCCGGCGGAGTCCGGGCTCCATATCAACCTGCTGGAGCTCTGGGCGACTCGTCTGGCACTGAAGGCATTCCTTCCCTCTTTCAAAGGGAAAATGGTACAGGTGTTCACGGACAACACCACCGCCATGTGGTACTGCAACAAACAGGGCGGGGTGGGGTCGTGAACCATATGTCAAGAGGCTTTTCGTCTCTGGACATGGCTGGACCATCAGGGCATGACCCTGGTGGTTCAACACCTGGCCGGTTCTCTGAATGCCAGGGTGGATGAACTCAGCCGCCGGTGCCTGGTGGATCACGAATGGCGTCTTCACTCGGAGGTGGTGCAAGGTCTCTTTCAGCAGTGGTGAGAGCCTTGGTTAGATCTGTTTGCCACCGAAGAGAACGCGCAGTGTCAGCAATTCTGTGCGTTGGAATTTCCAAGGCGGCACTCGCTCAGCTACGCTTTTCGTCGCGAGTGGAACTGCGGACTCCTATATGCCTTTCCGCCTGTACCAATTCGGCCCAGAGTGCTGAAGAAGATCAAGCGCGACCGGGCAAAAGTCATTCTTGTGGCTCCGGACTGGGCACGAAGAGTCTGGTACCCAGAGCTCCTGGGCATGGCCGTCGATCCTCCACTCAGACTGCCTCTTCGGTAGGATCTTCTGTCTTTGCAGCAGGGGAGGGTTCTTCCCACTAACCTGTCCAGCCTCCACCTCCTTGCGTGGAGATTGAGTGGCGACTGTTGACAGCTTTTGACCTTCCTCCCGAAGTCGGTAACGTCATCTTGGCAGCCAGGTGTCCCTCCACTAAGACGGTATACGCCTGTCGATGGAGCAAGTTTGTGGCATGGTGCACAGCAAAGGCTGTGGATCCCCTTTCTGCCCCTCTTTCCAAGGTCCTGTTGTATATACTTTCTCTGGCCCAGCAGGACTCTGCCCTGGGCACTCTTGCGGCCATCTCTGCTTTCCTTCGGCTACCAGATCAGCCATCTTTGTTCAAGTCCCCCATTGTACATAGATTTTTCAAGGGCATTACTCATCTCTTTCCTCCTTCTCCCTTCGTAATGCCCCAGTGGGACTTGAACCTGGCCTTAACCTATCTTATGTGCGCTCCCTTCGAGCCTCTCTTCACAACTGTCCTCTCAGGCTCCTCACTCTGAAGACAGCTTTCCTTGTTGCCATCACCTCTGCTCGCAGAGTGAATGAGCTCCAAGCTCTTTCTTCTAAGTCCCCTTTCTTCTCTGTGCATCCGGACAAGTGGTGCTTAGGACAAGGCCTTCGTTCCTTCCCAAAGTGATTACACCTTTTCACATTGGGCAAATAATTACTTTGCCCACCTTTTTCCCACCTCCGCACCCTTCCAAGGAGGAGAGACTCCACTGTCTGGACCCCAAACGTGCGCTGTCTTTCTACCTTGACTGCACAAAAGATTTCTGGATGGACGATCAACTCTTCATTGGCTATGTGGGTGCCAAGAAAGGTTGGGCCTTTTAAAAGCAGACCATCTCCAGATGGGTTGTCCTTTGTATTAAAATATGCTACGCTTTAGCTAAGAAGGAACCTCCAGTGGAGCTTTGTGCTCATTCTACCAGAGCTACGGCGGCCACCACTGCTCTTGCTCGCGAAGTTCCACTCCTTGACATCTGTCAGGCGGCCACATGGGCATCTTTGCACACTTTCACCAGACATTACTGCCTAGACAGCCAAGTCCGGAGGGGCGGCTATTTTGCCCGTTCTGTCCTCCAGGACTTTCTGGTGTGAACTTGGTTCGCAGTCCCTCCTCCGGGGTTGGTATTGCTGGGGTATCTATTCTAAGGTAAGGAATCTATAACTAACAGTCTCTTTCAGATGAACAAGTTACTTACCTTCGGTAACAATGTATCTGTAAGAGACATATGTTAGTTATAGATTCCTTACCGCCCCACCCATCCTCCCCGCTCTGCGAACTGACTTCTAGGGACAGGGACTCCCTTGCAGGGCCCTAGTTTAGCGCACCAGTGGTCAGTGTCTTGCATGGCTCTGCGCTTCTGTCGTGGAAAGTTGTATGAGATCTGACGTCAGCGCACAGGGTAGGCGTCTAAATAGACACCGCAACGTCATCCCGGCAAACACGACGCCGAACGCGGAGTCGACCGATGCCACCTACCAACGCGCAGGGGTACTGCTAAGAAAAAATTCTCTGGATCCAGTCTGACGCCTGGGGGTAATTCTAAGGTAAGGAATCTATAACTAGCATATGTCTCTTACAGATACATCGTTACTGAAGTTAAGTAACTTGTTCTCCAAGTAAGTAACTTATCCTTATGTAGTCAGTTGTCCGGTCACAAGGCATTTTACAAGGGGGGCAACTACCACAGTTATGCTCTATTGAGGGGTGCCTTTGGTGGATAGTTAAATTGTGGCAATGTGGAAAAGTTGCCATACTTTTCCAAGGCACTACTGTATGGATCAGGAAATATCCAGAGAATTAGCATTTGGGCAAATAATTTTACGACAGCTTGTTGCAATCGGTGAGCCCTCTTCTGCTTTATTACAATTTCAAGTGTATTTATTAATATTTGTGTGCAACACATGCATCTTAATAATTGTGTTCTGTTGATTATGTTTTTACACTGCTTACTGTTCTGGTTAAAGCATGTGGCTCTATGAAAGATCTAATGCTGGAGAAGAAGCAAGCTGCTTACTGATAACTAAAATCCTCTGGCGTTGATATCTTTTACACAGTAGCGGCCCATGGTGGGAGTGCTGCCGGGCGGTGACTTGGGGCGGGGGAGGGGCAGGGTGGGGGGTAGTAAAGTACGGAATTCGGCCATATAGAGGTAAGTAGACATATAAATAAATAAAACGAATTTCGATGCACGCGCTGCATCGCCAAATGTGATGCAGCGCGCGCAACGAAATTCGTTTTATCTGTAGGTTATCGGTCACTGTATGTACAATAGAAGCACCAGACCTATTGGCTTTGTCAATGATGTTTTCTATGGCATCTTACTCCTCAACAAGTAAGTAACATTTTAATTTTGCACCATGAGCATGAAATGTTCTTGAATTAGCAGAAAGATGTGAATGTATCCACTGCATATTTTGGTCCATGTAAATGTAGGCCATTAATCTGTGACAGTCAATATAGACTACACAGAAATTAGGAGACTCCCCAACAGGGTACAACTTTGTTTCAGGCAGTGGGAATTCTCCTGGTTTCTCTGAAGGCAAGTATGTACTGCCTTTGAAGGGATGCTCCTTAAATTTGTTTTGCCTTCAACCCTTTTTACTGTTTTTTTCAGCTGGCGTTGGGCTGTTTGAACGTCGGAGCCATCACTACCTACTTTTCAGAAATAATGATGAGCGCCCTCCTTGCAGCTGCAACTATTTTGGTCCTTATATCTCAGATTGCGTTCATTTTAGGAATCCCACTTGCCTTCAACGCAGGCCCAATGTCCATCTTTTATGTGAGTAACAATGAGGGTCAGTGGGATGAAATGGTGAAGGACTCTGACGGATTAATTTGGTGATTAGGTTAAGTGAAAAATTAGTTTTATGGGGCGTAAGGACTAATGACTTGCCTGTAATGAAGAATTCCCAAGCCATATGGTCTGTACAGATTACCATTCTGAATTAACCCCTTTGATTGAGTTGTAAGTCCGAAGTGTAGTTCTGTACAATAGGCTTCATATTCCCGTTCTACACACAATGTACTAAAAAGCACATGCATCTTACTGTTTCTAGTATGTTGCCTTGCCCAAGACTCAGTGTCCCTTTCCAGATGTTTATCAATTTTCATAAATGTTGAATAATCCTGCCTGTGTACAGTATCAAGGAGCAGTTTTGTTGAGTAGAGAGCAATACCTCTGATCAGAAAAAACCAATGCCTGTGTCAGGCAACATTTGGTTTCTGGTTTTAATCGTAGAATAAGAAGGCATATGCAAGTGTCAGACACCCATGAAAAATCACAGTGACATTAGAAAACAAGCATTTGCGATGCAATAGGTCTCGCATTTCAAGAGTTTAAGCTATTGGCATTGTAAATGACAATGCCTTTTATTGATCTGTTTTGATAATTAACACATATAAAAAAGGCATTGTCATTTACAACGCTAATAGCTCAAACTCTTGTAAATGCAAGACCTATTTCATTTCAAAGAAGCGGCGGCCATTGTCCCGGGCTGCTTGGAAAGTGAAAGCGTGTATGGCGTGCTGAATGTTGTAGGAAAGTATGTCGTACCTGCAGTAAGAGAAACTCATTAAAGAAAATAGTGCTTACAGACTAAATAGGACATACAGTGTAACAGCAGAAGTAAAAGGGCCAGTCCTCATGGGTGGTTACAAATGAAGACAAGGCAGTACTAAGGAGGGACAAGGCAGTACTAAGGAGGGACTAACAAGCCTATTGACGAATCAGAAGCCAGCAATGACTCAAGCCAATGAAAAATATGGGTGGAGAGTGGGCGGGGCTTTAAGTCCATACTCGAATACAGCATGCCTCGCAGAGCAGCGCATGTGCTGCCCAAACTCGACCCAAAAAGGTTGACACTAAGGGAGTGAGAACACGAGTATGGAGCTCTGCTGTCCCTCGCAAGCCCCAGTGGTCAAAGTGGGGTGGGGAATCTGCGGGGCATGACGTGCCCATACTTTTTTAATTTTAGAAAAACAGTTCCTACTTTGTGTAAAAAGACGGCCGTCACTGGACGGTTAATTCTGACAGTTTAAATGCTTCATCTGACGTGTAAGGCAGACATTCTCCTGTGATGTGAAACCGAGGGAGGCGCAGACAGATAAGCAAGCCATCTTGCCAGGATGCCTGCTTGCATGAAAGAAATGTAAATGTGCACAACTGGTTCATCCACAAATGTAAAGGGTGCCTGTAAGCCGGTATTGGCTTTAATTGATGTAATCACTTGAAGTTTCATGATAATGATGGAATGACTTGAAGCTACATGATGGCACATATTTTTTTAGAGATATTGTAGGAAGCTACCAGCTAAGCTGTGAAGTGTGTGCTTTTAAAAGACAGTTATAAAAATACCTTTCCACTATGTACAGTTTCTGTATTACTAAAATCTATATTTTGAAAGCACTTTTTTATTTTAAACATTTTTGCACATTTTGTAGCAGCCATCGTATATTGTGAGTAATGCAAGTTTTGAAATAATGAACTTACATGTTCGCATTGCTTCTGTCACAGGCTGGGACCTTTTAGCAAAAAACGTACACAAGTTGTCTTGTGGTTTGTGGCCTCCTGGTCTGCCTTGCTACGTTGACTTAGGCCTGGCTGCCATGATGCTGTTTTGCGCACGTTACTTTGTGCCATTGTTTTCCAGCCTCTGCTTCTGCCCTGCTATTTTAGAACTGTCTGCATTTCTGTCTTTCACCTTTTCTCCTGTTCCCTTTGGGCTACGTCTGCACAACATGTACAAGGTCGAAAAACAACGTCCCTTGTTCTTACTGATCTGGCCAGTCCCTCGCACCTAGACATAACACTATGTACAGCTGCCCTGGAGAAATTCGTGTGCTTTTAATATTGTGATTTTCACGGTTAGAGACACTTGGAGAAAAACCTTTCCAGAGAGAAGAGCTGTGCTATGTCTGATGATGTAAACCTTGCATCTAGATCTTGAGGTATGGGGGTTCGCTAGTCAAAGCCCAGAGGTCTTCTGTTTTTATAATAAACTAGCTACTAGCACGGGGAGGGTGGTAAGGTCATTTAGCCCTATATCCACTGCTTTATGAAATGCTTTCCCCGTTTGTATTCTATGGAGTTGTAACTATGCTGATTATATTATTCTTATGCATTATGCTGATAGTACTGACACGTGTACTGTATCTTAGAGCACGTTAGTTAAAATAAACATTTTAAACTATACAGTGTCTCTTCTTACGCACGTTGTGGACAGGTATGAGTGAGTTATGAAAGGGTGTTCTTGCTACCGCGAGTCCTGAGAGAGAGAGATACCGTGTTCTGGGTTGTCTAATCATTGGTAGCATTGGTGCTAATGAGACGCTACAGCTAGTCGGGTTAGGGTTTTAGGTGCTGAGGATTACGGTTGGCTCACCACCGTATTCCGAGGTCCTATTATCCTGTGCATAGCTCTGTGTATGTGCAGAATCCCTATAACATGGCGCAACCAACGAGTGGGCTGCTTATCTGCGAGACGCTTGAGTAGTATTTTATGCTTGTCCACAACTCCCCTCGCAGACGCTTCCGGAAGCGTGTGTGACGGTGATACCTCCTATATTGACGTTTTTATAGGTTCTTTCAAGCTTGAAGTTGTTAAAAGGTTTCTTAACTAATACCCTGTATTGTGCTGCCTTACATTAGGTTGTCGAAAACTTTTAGCCTAGAATGGCTATTCAAATTGCGGCACATAGCCGTGCAGCGCTCCGGGCTCACTTGACAGTGTATGGAGTGCCTGACGCGGGTGTCGATTTGATCTTTGTGGTACAAGCAGATCCAGCTTACCACTTTGAGGTGTTTTACTCTTGGGTCACCTTTCCGGCGGTGGATGCGAACGATAATTTGTTCCATGAATATGAAGCCACCGTAGTTCCTAATCACTATAGACCGTATAGGAACATTGAAGTACCGCTCACGGCTTGGCAACACCGTGTTTGGTTTGATGGCGCCCTCCCCCAACCGACTACCACGGTTCGTTTAGGCCCCTTATCCATTGACGGGGCCACTTGGCCTGTTTTGGCCGGGTATACCCCACATCCGCGTTATATGATGGTAGCAGTCGCTGAATTGCGTGATATGCATTCGTCTTTGATACAGGTGCATCGAGCTTTAGTACAGTATGTTACAGGCAACATCCAGGGAGCCCCTCCTGGAGTTGCGACCCATCCAGCTGGTGCAGGCGGTGTAACCATAAGTCCTGTCATGGTGAATTCTGTGATAGGCAAGCACCCACAAAATAAGGATGATTTTCCTTATTGGCTTGCAGAGAAGTTTGACCAGCTGGAGGCAGTTTTTCCAAATACCTCGCCCGTGGAAAAACACAGAATTCTGACGATTAGTTTGCCAAAAGACTTAATCCCTGAGTTGGCAGAATGCAACAACTGGGGCAGGGTATTTGCGGCAGTATATGCGAAGTGTTTCGGCACTCCATCCATGACAGTTCTCCCCTCTGTAATTAAACGAGTGCAGGATGAACATGGCCCTGAAGCGGCTGTGGAATTAGGGATGAGACTGGTGGGAGTGTTCGACGTAGTAGCTGATTTGATCCTTGCGAATGTCAAGAGCGATGCAGTGAACTTTCAAGTAGCTAATGCTTTGGCTTTGGTCCCAGATCCGGACAAGCCGCGCGAATTACCAAAAATTATTGCTCAGGCTTACAAAACAATTGGCCGCAATAGCCTGGGAGTTAAGCCTTTTGCTAAATCGCAAACACAATCGCAACAACAACCAAAAACTCAATCTGAGAAAGATGAGAAACCAGTTTTTACTAAAAAGAGCTGGAGGTTGAAAAAACAGGGTAAGCAACAGAAGAAGCCGGGGTCGCGAGGCGCATCCCCGGTTTCCGTCTCTTCTGAACGCACTTATGATTTGCGCGATAGGGCGAGAATTAAATCTCCAGATAGGTTTCAGGTCCCTGATACGCGTTCTCCTCGTTCTTCACAGGCACCGACAACTTCGCAGGCCAGTGGAGGAGATCGCCAGGATAGAGGAAGGGGTTGAGAGGCTCCACAGGGACGAGACCAAACTCAACAACAGGTCAGAGGGAAAGCTGAAGACTTTCAACACTCTCGCCCACAGTTTCAGAAGAAGAAGGTTGCCGCTGTAACAGCGAGATATGCCACAGACGGTGAGAACGAGACTCCTGAATTGGACGTGGGCAGTGACCCTCCTAGACAGCGCTGCGGAAGTTACCATAGTGCGGGAGGCGCTACGTCCTCATGTGGAGGCGACAGCAACTGAAACATTCATTACTGTCGAGACAGCAGACACCCGAGTGGCACCCCCTGACAGATTATATAATATTGTAATTCAAATCGAAGGTGATATACAGCGTGTTATAAAAGGGATTTTTGGGAAAATCTGACCTCTTCGTACGACATTTTGTTAGCAGAGGCGGATTGGCCGCCCCCATTTGTACTTGCTGCGCGTAAAGGGGAGGAGGTAATCCTTCCGAGCTTTTCTCGACATGTCCCAAAGGACAAAGCAGAGGCTCTTGCAGCTGAGTGGGCTGTGTCCCTGGCTCCAGCGTTATACCGCAACCACGTGGGCTGGGATGAGGATTCTCCCCCATGAAATACCTTTGCGGTCGCTGCCACAGCCACAACCCCAATATCCCATCAAACGGGAAGCTAAAGGTCCCGTTTCCGAAATCTAACTCAGTTAGAATATCAGGGAGTGATTGAGACATGCATGTCACCGATGAATAATCCCCTTTTCGCGGTTTCTAAACCCGAAGGATCGTACCGCTTGGTTTTGGATTACCGACATTTGAACTCACATTGTCGGACCTTTGCGGTGCAAAACACACATAGTTCTGCGCTTGTAGACAGTCTTGTTCGTAAAAAATATAAAACTACACTTGACCTATCCAATGGATTCTACACGCACAACTTAGCCCCGGAGAGTAGCCAATGGAGCGCTTTTACCTCCGGTGGTAAATTATTCAAATTCCAGCGTTTACCTATGGGCTACAAGAACAGTCCAGGTGTATTCGCTGCCCGTGTTGTCTCATTGTTAGACGGCATAGACCCAGATGCTTGTTCGTACGTCGATGACATTTATCTGACAGACGACGAATTATTCCCGCATCTTTCCCGAGTGGACCGCATTATTCTAGAATTTGCGGTTTTAGGTTACAAGTTTAACTTTGCCAAATCACACATTGCTGAATTTACCGTTTTGTTTTTGGGCTATGAGCTCAACAATGAAGGTAAGGGCTTAGCCCCCCATTTCCTAGAGAAATGTGCACTACTGTGCCCTCCTACTACTCTGAAGAAACTTCAGTCTTTACTGGGTTTTTTGAATTTCGGGCGTACTTACATTCCCGAATATGCCCAGCGTATCAAGCCACTGTATGCCTTGATACAACCTAACTTTTCGAAGTCATGCTGGCTTCCGGAGCATACCTCCATTCTGCAGTCTTTGCAGACAGACCTTCTTGAGTCTAAATACTTGTTGACGCGTGATAACCGCACAAACCTGGTGATCAGAATCGTTCCAGGGGCAGTGGGTTTCACGTACTTGACCTTTAACGAAGGTGACACAGTACCCATCGCATACAAGTCACATCTATACACTTCCGCAGAAATGCGCTTTTCATCTGTAGAGAAAGTTTTGACTGCTGTGCAAATGGCGATTCTAAAGGAACGTGCACTGGCACAGGGAAAGCGCATTCTGGTGGTAACACCATATCCTGCCCTGGAGGCAGTGACAAAGGCAAGTGTTCCGAACTCTAAAGCTTTGCACCCCCGTTGGATTCAATGGGCAACATCTTTGACGTCTCCGGATGTCACTTTTATTTTTGATTCTTCTCTTCAGACTCAGGAGTTTTTACAGTATGAATTCGTTCATCCTCCTCCTCTGTCCTTGCTACCGCTTGAGGAATACGAGTGTGTTATTTATACCGATGGTTCGGCACAACCGGCCACGGGTTCCAAGCATGCTTATTCAGCAGCATGTGCTATTGTTGCAGGTACCTTTGTGAACGGAAAGTTCAAATCAACTGTAGTGCACACTCAGGCACTCGGGGACAGTACTGCACAATTGGCCGAGCTGCGCGCATTGGTGCTCGCACTTGAGTTCGCTAATCCGGATGTGACAACGCTAGTTGTATGCGATTCTTACTACTGTGTTCAGTCTTACAATGACAATCTGTTCTTTTGGTCGCAAAACGACTACAGAGACGCAAAAGGTAGCACAATTAAGCATAAAATGCTTTGGGTTCGAGTGGCAGATTTGCAACAACGTCTGCCCCTCACACAGGTGGTTCACACCCTTGGCCACCAGCGTGTGGGCGCACACGCTGTCGGTAACGGTTTGGCAGACGAAGCTGCCAAATCAGCAGTAGTCACATGCTCAGTTGCAGCGGTTACTAGATCCATGTCTAAAATTGATACCGATATGTTGGCAGCTATTGCTGCAACAAAGGAAGGTGATAATTACCCTCGGGGTTTTCCTTCCAAATATTCTTACCAGTTAGGTCCCGAACAGGCTCCTTATGTAAAGATACCCGACGTTGGTGATCGGCTGATTCCCAACGCGGACCGCAGACTTTCCTTGATAACGGCAGCACACGAAGGCATGGCTTCGGCACATGCTGGAGTGTCTGCGACTGTTTCCATATTGCAGCAGCGATACTGGTGGCGTGGGTTATACAAAGAAACCCGTACTTATGTGCTTTCTTGTGACGTTTGTCAGCAAATTAAGCCTTCCACGGTTACACGGCCACCGCAGACCCAGCTCTGCATTTCTAACAGACCCTTCGGGTGTGTTTACCTGGATCACTGCGGTCCATTTTCTTCAGACACTGCCTATAAATATATCTTAGTGGCAGTGGATTCGTGCACACGTTTCATCTGGGTTTGGCCACAACGGAGTGCTGACGCTCGAAATGTCATAAGGGATTTGCGTGTCTTTGTGGGAATTTTCGCCTGTGGCACCTTCCATTCTGACCAAGGTCCAGCGTTTGCCTCTAAGGCTTACAAGGACGCTATGGGTTCACTGGGGGTGCGGGTGAAATTTTCGTCTCCGTATCGGCCTGAGGGCAACTCGATTGTTGAACGAATGAACCGTGACTTAAAGCAATCCTTGACAGCTAGAGTCTTAGGTACTGGCAGGAACTGGCTGGCCCACTTGTATACCGTACAACGTGCACTTAATAATCTCCCTAGAAGACCTCTGGGTGGGCGGACCCCATACGAAATGCTCTTTGGCATAAGAATGTTTGTGCCTGACCTTGATGGTCTAGACATGGCGGCGCAATCCGCCATCTTTGATGTAGATAACCATTCTACTATGTTACAGGACTTACAAGAAGCCCGAGACAAACTTGCGATTGCACATTTACCTTCAGCCACAGACACTGCGCTGCAGATTCCGGTTGCCGGCTGGCTTCCGAAGATTGGAGATCTGGTTCGAGAGAAGGTGGAGAACAAAAAGGAATTCGGCCCCTCTTATCGTGCACCGGTTCCAGTCCTGGGCTTGAAGGGAACTCGTACAGTCATCTTACCACCGCTTCCTGGTCGCAAGGAGAACAGATACATCTCAGTGGAAAATGTCAAGCTACAACATCTGCCCGATCCTGAATAGTGTTACACCAGCGGTCTCTTGTCCTGTCATCTCCCGGACGAATGTTCGTGGCCCTCCGGCCCGAACGGTCACTGATGTTGCACTTGAGATGGTTGATTTGCCTGATCGTTCACTTGATAACCCGGTCTCCCCCTGCAACGACGAGACTGAGTATACCTATCCCGATAACGAGTCGGTGGCACACCTACCAACAATGCCACTGAGCCCAACGCGTTATTCCTTTGACTCGGATTCCACCTCATCACTTGTCCCATCCAAATTCAGTATTTTTGTATCCTGGTTCAGAGACAATTTTTTGATTCCCCCCTGGACATACATCTGGTTGGTGCTATTCCTGATTTTTTTGTTCATGTCCATTGGCTTTGTCACAGTGTTTTTTCTACTCATCAATGGTCACTATTTACCGGAACGCTCTGCAGTGAACTGTCTCGCTGGAACTTTGGCTCCACCTTCTTCATCTCACATCATGAAGCGAGACCACACATTTGTGAACATTTCAGCTTTTCCAGTCGCTGATGGTATCGTTTGGGATGCGGTAAACTTCCAAATTCATGGACCAACCGAAATTATTAATGTACCAAATGTCCTTCGTGTATCAATGGGTGATGTCGTAAAAAGTAATATTCATTCTGACGATTGGGATGTACATGCAGTTGAAGCTTTATTTACTGATTTGAAATATTATGCTGCTTTTAATGCTGAGGATTTGTACATGAATTCTGCAAGTTATGCTGATTTGTATTGTTACCAGCATTGGGGCAACCACTTTGTCCATAAACCAAGTGCACTGCGTGGTCCTTTTAACTACACCCAATGGGAGCATTGTCCAACACCTTTACCAGGTAGCTCCCAAACTCTTAGACATAAATTTTCTTACTTCACAGACTTTGATAGATCTAACCCTGGGTCCTATTTTTTAAAATTAAATGCTCCATCCACTCAGAAAATCATGTTGACCCACACCAAATTGCTATTTTCGGGTTCCTTTTTGAGCGCCTTAGCTGTGGGTGGTTATGAATACTGGAAGGACACTGTTGACTTGAAATCAATCTGGGGCTCCAAACCATGGCAGGTGCAGGGCACCGAAGCCTTGCACCGTGCTTGCCTTATCCCGGCCCAGATTTTATTTCTGAATAATACCATTTATCAAACTACGTGCTGGGGTTTGGCTACTTCGAAACAATTGAATGCACCTTCCTTCCCTGCATTGGCTTCCCTCCAAACGGGAGCTTGCCTTTCAATATGTCCCTTCAAAATTTGCAGGTTCTTTTTCGAAACAATTCGTTTAATATTTCTACGCTTGTTCAGACACCCTGGTTGGCTTGGCCGATAGCATCTAATGCCTGCCAACTGTGTTTTCATGACTCAGTTCCTGGTTACAAACAGGATAGGCCAGATCCAAGGTTTTCTGACTCTCGTACTGTAACAACATATTCTGTTGGTAAATTATGTAAACAGTGGTTGCAGCACTCTTCCCTAGATTCTGTTAAACAACATTTATCCCTCCTATCAGGCAACATTGATCTGTCCGACTTTATTCTGGGGCCTCGTGGTCCACGACCTAAGAGATTCATTTATGAAACTTATAATGAACTCTGGAAGCTTTCGCAAATTGAAGCTGCTTCCCGTCTACGGGAAATAGATCAAGCAAATTTGGAAAAGGTGCTTGCTGTTGTTGACAATAGTATTAATACCCTGTCTTCCCGCATTTACACGTTAGAGAATATTGTGTCCTCTGTTGTTGATATTGTACAAGATGATGTTTCTGTGTTATATCATGGTCAGAATCAATTGCGTTCAGTTATGCAGTTTGCTTGGACTTTGCAAACACTTAAGTTAGGTAAAGTTCCTTGGCATTTTTTGAACACCTCTGCCTTATTTCTGCCTTTTAATTTAACTGACAAACAGCAGTTCATGTCCATGAAGGATGCAGCATACACTCTGTTACATATCGAGAAAATAGAGCCCTTACCATTCTCTGTGGCGGAATTGGATTCGGCCGTGTGGCTAGTGCATGGGGTTATCGCCTTACCTTTTTCCTTGTTTGAATTTAGTTTGTGCATGAAACATTATCCTGTGGGCCGTTTCCAGCCCTTGGGCAGTGCCTTCCTGCATGAACTGTGGTCCCTGCCTTTCATGTATAAATGCCTTAGAGATGGGAAGGAAGTATTTCTCACGGGGGAGTCATGCGATTCTACTGTGGGTCATTCCCTTATTTGCAAACACATTAAATTGCACGGAGCTTGTAACGTTTCGGCTCCGAATCTTGCTTGTGTGTTAAAAGGTGTTCCTGCTCCTGCTATTTCTCCTACTTTCACTGTGCTTGCTAATGGTAGCTATCTGCTTTTGAATAACCAAGACTGTTGTGGCATGCTAGCCGGCATTCCCTATATCGTTACAGTTTCACACAGGGTTGTCTGCTGCAAAAATGTGCTCTTTCCTCCCCCGCACGACATCATAGATAGTACCGTTTGGCCTTCCATTCCTACTCTGAAGGCGGATTTCAATAAATTGAGCAGAATAAAGGCGCTATTATTGAACCAGGAGGTTATGCTCACATCCGCCCGGGAGACATTCATTCTCCAGGTGGCGAGTACCCACAGTGAAATACAGGCCCTTTTGAACACTAACCTCCCACAACATTTCGGTGAACTGATTCACCGTGTTTTTAATGCATCACGCACTGAAGGTCTGGTGCACTTTTTTAAAGTTGTGGGCTCTGGCCTTGTGACCTCTTTTCAGACTATTTTTGGTGTCATACCGGCTTTTATTCATTCTATTTTTTCCAGCGTCTTTGGTGGCTTTCCGTTGATCCTCGCCTTGGCGGCTGGTATATTGCTGTTGGTCTGTTTACTACGCAATGGCTGCACCTCCTTGGGCCCTTCTCGACCCAGGTCGTCTCCAGATGCTACGTGAGCGCATCCTTGCTGGCTTCGGCGTCCTGCCGTTGGCGACACTGAGTGTGTCCTATACACTTTCCTTTCGCTTTGCGTATTTCACTTGCGTGCAACCTGTGATGTCTTGCATCAGATGTCCTTTCTCGTGGACCATGGATTATTGCCTCTCCAATACGTCTTTGTCTGTTCCGGATTTTGTTCAGTTGGTGGGTCCCTTAGAGGCCCATGAACGGGACTGTTCCGCTGCAGGCTACATGGCGCGTGCGGCTGCACTGGGGATTTTGGCACAATGGGATATCTGGGCGGCTGCTCCGAATCTCCTACAACAAAGTTATATTGAGTATCACGCAAGTTGTCCCGCATTGCTATTCGCTGCTCCCTCCTGCGAGGAGCATGCCTGCAGCTTTGATTCACTGGACTGGATGGCGTCGCTGTTTTACGACGATTCCAATGATGTCCTCTTGGAGGGTGTGGCGTTTTTCTGCACTTACACTCTGTTGGATTGACAAGGCCTTCGCTCTCTGCGACCTGCCAGGCTGGATTTTTTTTTTTGCCTCTGCAAACTTTTTTTTCTTCCTCTCCCATTCGTTGTCCTTCATGGGGACTGCTCCACAACAGACGTTTCTGTTCTGCTCCATCTATTTGAACTCTATCTTCGTCCTTTGTCTAGGCCGATGGACTACCCAGGGGAGGGTGTCTTGTGGTTTGTGGCCTCCTGGTCTGCCTTGCTACGTTGACTTAGGCCTGGCTGCCATGATGCTGTTTTGCGCACGTTACTTTGTGCCATTGTTTTCCAGCCTCTGCTTCTGCCCTGCTATTTTAGAACTGTCTGCATTTCTGTCTTTCACCTTTTCTCCTGTTCCCTTTGGGCTACGTCTGCACAACATGTACAAGGTCGAAAAACAACGTCCCTTGTTCTTACTGGTCTGGCCAGTCCCTCGCACCTAGACATAACACTATGTACAGCTGCCCTGGAGAAATTCGTGTGCTTTTAATATTGTGATTTTCACGGTTAGACACACTTGGAGAAAAACCTTTCCAGAGAGAAGAGCTGTGCTTGTCTGATGATGTAAACCTTGCATCTAGATCTTGAGGTATGGGGGTTCGCTAGTCAAAGCCCAGAGGTCTTCTGTTTTTATAATAAACTAGCTACTAGCACGTGGAGGGTGGTAAGGTCATTTAGCCCTATATCCACTGCTTTATGAAATGCTTTCCCCGTTTGTATTCTATGGAGTTGTAACTATGCTGATTATATTATTCTTATGCATTATGCTGATAGTACTGACACGTGTACTGTATCTTAGAGCACGTTAGTTAAAATAAACATTTTAAACTATACAGTGTCTCTTCTTACGCACGTTGTGGACAGGTATGAGTGAGTTATGAAAGGGTGTTCTTGCTACTGCGAGTCCTGAGAGAGAGAGATACCGTGTTCTGGGTTGTCTAATCATTGGTAGCATTGGTGCTAATGAGACGCTACAGCTAGTCGGGTTGGGGTTTTAGGTGCTAGAGGATTATGGTTGGCTCACCACCGTATTCCGAGGTCCTATTATCCTGTGCATAGCTCTGTGTATGTGCAGAATCCCTATGACAAAGTCACTATGCTTCACTGCACCAACCAGGATTCAATTCTACGGCTCTCTGGTGCAGTGCATTAACTAATAAAGTTTTCATAATGTCTGATAATGCATTTCCCACTGATTAACATAACTTAAATTTTACTTTCATTTAAGCTGTGCATTGTTATATATGTAGTTACTTGAAGGTGAAAGACCTAAAAAAACTTACAGAATATTTTGTTTTTTTAGTCACAACTTTGACCACGCCCCCACGCTCACTCACCCCGCCTCCATTGCGCGCAGCATCACAATTCCCATAGTTTTTTTAAATGCACTTCGATCACTGGTGAGCCCCTATCAATGCATTAGCAGCCATTCATAGAGAGTCGCCAAATATTCTGCCTCATTAATAGGCATGCTCCAGGACATTGTGCGATATCCTGCCAATATACATTTTACAATGTGATGGATTAGTACATGACTGTCATCCCAAAATGCTGGTAGTAGCTACTTGGTGGGCAATTTGTACATGCTGGTCGGGAACCTGCCCAATATTAATACATCAGGACACTACTGCAAGGGGTGTGAGTGTGGGGCAATATTTTTTTGTTTTTTGAGAAACAAAGTCTCGATTTGGGAGATTGTTCCTGGAAAACAAAAAATGTTAATAAACGTTTGGTGAATGGGATGGCCGCTGTCCACCTAACTGTTTGTACATTGAAAGAAACTGCCACACCTGTGAATCCTTTCAATGCACAGAGATGACCCCTGGACTGGCAGTTATCTCCAAATCTGACGGCCGTCAATCCGTCAGGACGGCGGGGGTAATGTTCTCCGTCTCAGCCACCCTGACGGACGCAGTACCGTCTAACAAAAGACAAATCAGACTCTAAAGGCTCACTTTCTTTTCATTTAGATGAAAATGTAAGTGACTTCCCCACTATCCAGATTCGGGTGGTAAAAGCGACGACCACGGTATCCTGGCTACACAAGTCTAAAAACATTCCATAGTTTCTCCTACGTGGGGCGTAGACATTTTTTCCTGCATTTAGAAACAGTTATGCCATTTTTAGTTGGAAGTGCTAGGGCCATGGGGTTCAAGAGATGCATGGCTCGGTCTGCAGTCAGAGGAAAATGGCAAGACCAGACTGGTTTAGTGGTCATCACCTGCCATTACATTCTATATTTCTAGGCTTTGGGGGTGCAATGAAAGAAGAGCAACAAACCTACCTTCATTATTAAACTGAAAGAATACGCAAAAGTTATTTTAAGAAGTAAAATGCTTCGTTGTTTCCAATTCGTAATAAGACTTGTCCCTATATACATCTATAAAGCGCCCGAGGAGAGCTTGCGAGGCATTGGTCACACCTACGCAGAATTCGAACATTTCTGCTGAAACAAACTCCTAAAAGTCATCGAGTTCACAGAGTGAGCGCTAAAGTCATTAGTGGTGCAAACGCCTTTATTAGGTTTGCCCCAAACTTGGGTGCCACCTGCATGCAACCCTGGACCAGGGCGAATAAATGCACGGGTTGTGTTCTCCAAGCCACGGTGTGCAACCTACAGTTATGTACAAATCGTGCACCCTCTGATTACTGCATTGCAGAGATGTAGTGATGAGAGAGTGTAGAATCTGCACAAGCAATTTGCACAGGACGCTTGATCTGCAGTGCACGCTCTGACTCCCGGTGTATTTCTTCAAATGTCACGCCTGACGACGGCTCGAGATCTGCACTGCACGCTCAGACCGGCGTTCCAACCACCTCTATGAAGTCCGGTAAGCAGATCAGCCACTTTACCATTTACGCATTAATTGGAGGCGGGAACAGTAGAGTAAGCCACAATTTCCAGAAAAGTAAAATTAGGTGACGTAGCTTTAGCCAAGAAAATTGACACCCATCAATTTTCAGTTGCAATCTACACACAAACGTCGAGTGGGCGGACAGATACTAGAGGCAGAGTGGGAGTTTACACTAGTCGCCTGCTGTTTATCCGTAGGTGGAACCTGAATGCAAGGTACACAACGCCAACGAAGCAACAATGGCTGGGGTGGACACAAGGCTGCCCGGTAAGTTCTTCAAACCATCACTTTGAAGACCTGGAGGACATGAGCAGAGAATTGCATGAGAAGCGGTGTGCTTTACTGGGTTTACTCACTGAGCTACTGATCAATTTGATTCCAATACAGCAGGATTGTGTGAACATTGCAGCGGTGTAACCCCATGTGCGTTAACTCGCCTCTTCACCGGGCCTGCGCGGATTCACATATAAACACTTGACCCCACAAATTGTGATACATTAAATTTCAAGTACTGGCAACTTCCCAGGCCAATTCACGAAGCCCTCAAGGCTAAAAAAAAGTACATAGGTGGCTGGTGACAATTGAAAGTGGTGGGGCGTAAAAGTTGTGGATGAGTGAAGCAAGTGAGCCCAATGGAGAAAAAAAGAGCTTGGGAGGGAAGAGGGGATGGTGGGGGGGGGAGGGGGAGGTACCCCTGAGGAACTGTTGAAAAGAGTAGCACTTGACAGCTGTTGTTTGGCACATATTTGCCCGCTTGACGAAGCGAGGGGCCTATATGACTGATGCTGTTCGTGCTGCCATGCCATTGCACAGTGCTGGGAGGGACAAACAAGTGAAGTTGTATTGGGATCCACCTGTAGCACGTGGATGCGACACCAACATCCGAGCAACACGGCAACCAGCTCCTACTGTGCAATCAGAAGGGAAGCAAATAGGGGGATGAAAACACGGCGTGCAGTGAAGGCTTCATGTCTTAACACCAATCAGGACTGACAACAATGAGACTAATTAGCAGGGTTATTATTTATGCATGATGAGTCAAAAAAGAAACTTCTAAGCAGATTGTTGGTGCAAGCCTGTCCTTTTCTATTCAGCCCCTCTACTTTTATTTATTCTGTATCGCCGACAGCTAGAGGAAAACAAAGAAATCAAACCGGAAATGAAGGATGCATAAGGAAATAAAATGAGTCTTTCAGTTTAACCATAACTACTACATTTGGTTTGTTTATTCTGCATCATTAATTGAGAGGCGAAACTCTATAGAAAGTAGCCTGGATAAGAAAAAAAGGTTTTTAGTTTTAGCATATCCACTGCGAAGTATATGAGATGATAGTGCACCGTGACGTAGCACGGGCGTCTGGACCCATGTCTGCATGAACCAAGGCCATACTCAGCAAGCCTAGGCCATCTCTGCACAGGGACACACAGACCATGCATGAGTGGTGCTTTTCGTGCATGGCTGGAAGGTCTGCTGTGGCGTATCACCATCCAACTCACAGCAATGCAGTCAGTCCCGTGTGAGCCGAGATACAGTGGATTTTCAGAATATGCGCGGCACGCAAGTAGTCATACGATTGCAACTGCCACATGTACTACTACTATTATTTGCTGCCTGAGGCTAAACTTTAATTTCAACAAAGTATTTTTGTTGCTAGTTCACACGCATTCACTTTCGTTTAGTATCAATCATACATATCCCCGTGTCGTGAGCTGTTTGCGGTTTGATGATGTTTGGACTGGAGAGGAGCGTGGAAGGACCCCGTCACCCACACGTCAGGCTGAGGCGCTGACAGCCCATGGGACATCAGATGCCATCAAGACAGGTGACTGACAGGCGCGCGCGCAAAACACACAGCGTGAAAAATGTCTCTAACGACTTAAAGAGCATCAGAAGGAAAATGTAACCATTTGCTTTACTGCACGCACGCAGTTTCGGAATTACTAAAAGCGCCTTCTTTTAATGGCTCGGGGTAATTACCTCGCGTCTTCGTGATGTGTGGGAGTCAGGAAGAGGGTGCCCAAAGTGCACGGCTGCTGCGATAGAGTAGGCCCCAGCGTCACTGCTATTGCACCCTTCTGATGTGCAGAGATGGCGCTCACGGAGCAGCGGTGACCAATCAGACCGCCGTCGGGGTTTCCAAGCGCTATGCAAATGTAATTACAAGGCAAGCAAGCCAAATGCCCCCGTGCTTTCCAGTCGCGGCCGGTAAACTCGCAGCCCGCGAGTCATGATGCCGCCTGCCGCGACTTACCATGGGAGCCAATCACAACGCTGCAATGGCAGCGTTGTGATTGGTGAGACGCAGGTGAGAGCGCCCCAGCCGCGCCATTTTCTCCTTCATAGAGAAAAAGGGAGAGTGGGCGGTCTTGCTCGAGGGCAGTGGCTTACCCACTGTTGTGGGTACTGACTGTTTGGTCGGCTCCAGGGGCCGACCAAACAGTCAGTACCCACAACAGTGGGCAAGCCACTCCCCCCCTGCAAAATCTGCTTTCTCGCAGTGCGAGAAGCAGAAACATAAAATGGTAGTTTTTACCATTTTATGTTTCTGCTTCTCACACTGCGAGAAAGCAGTGGGGCGACGCCCAAACGCCCCTATGGAGGAGCCGCCACTGCATATATGAATACCGCTTCTCAAACAATGTCACTCTCCGGTCACGATGTTGGGATGAAAGCTCCTTCGTACACGTTTTCCTCGTCGCCAGTGTAAAACAAGTAACAGAAGCGCGGCACAGAAAGCCCCCCACCCCCACCCCTCGCGCGCAGTGCCGCACGAGCACCAAGGTCGCACTCTGGCGCCCGGCTGCAGGAACCATCAGGGACCGCGCGCCACTAGCATATTCCACTAAAGGAAAACATAATTAAACAAGAAGATACAGGCACGCAAGTAGCGTGCGCGCGCTACTCGCTCCCGAGCCAATACTCCATGGGAATTACCTTGCAAAACAAGCATTGGCATAGCCAATAGGTCTCGCGGTTGGGATCTTATAAGTGTTAGCCAGAGTTGTTGGTTTTGCCTTTGTCTTTAAGCTATGTTGTAGAGCAGTGTGGCGGCTGTGCAGCATATTGAAATGGTATAGTAAAAAAAGTGTTATAAGCATTTTTGTTACCTTATATATAACCAAGAAGACATTATGTACAACTGAACGATCCTATTAAACAAGCATTGGAAATGCAATAGGTTTGCTTGAGTTAGCGCTATTGGCCTACTAAATGACAATGTTTTTCACCTATGTATTATGGAGTGTAAGTATGTGGTGTGTAGTGAAATTATGTGGAGTGGATTGGAATTGTTAGTTGTGGAATGGTGTGGTGTGGAATTGTGAGGTGTGGAGTGGATTTGTGTAGTGAAATTATGTGGCATGGAATGCAGTGGAAACATACGGATAATAATTATTTGGTATTGAGTGTACTGGAATTATGTGGAGCGCTGTAATTATGTTGAATGGTATTTTGTGTTGTGGAGTGGTATGTAGTGGAATTTAATTATGTGGCATGATGTGGAATTTTGTGGTGCAGATTGGATGCATGTGGTGTGTTGTGTAATTGTATTACTGAGTTGAATTATGGGGTTTGGTGTCAAATTATGTGGTGTGGATTGGAAATGTGTGGAGTTGAATTGTGTGGTGTGGAACTGTGTGGATAATCAACACTAGCTAGGAAAAGCAGAGACGTGCAAACATGCGCCCCCTGCACCTCTACCCAAAGTTAGCCCAGGGGCTGGCTGCTACCCGCAGGCAGAGTGACAGGAGGCCGAGGAAAGGCAAACATGCCTATTAACTTTCACCAGCCCTACCTCCCGCCTGGCTGCCTTAGAAATGGCAGGGCTCGGAGGGAGCCTTTGAAAGCAAGTGACCAGAGGAAATGAGGGCTGGCAGGGGTTTAACCCTTCATGAATCACGCGAGATATTATGTAAGACCTCTTTACTCCAGTATTGGAGCTTTCATAGATTCACATGCCTGAATCATTCCCCGTCGTCGAGACGGGAGTCTCCGGTATATAAAAAAGCAATGCTTAGTTGGATAGCAAACTGAAAAGAGGCCTAGGCCCATTTCCCTTTTGCAACCCATAACCTTCGTTATTTAAAAGAGACCAAACTTGTCCCTGAACCAATCAGAGCTCCTCACCCTCTAGAACCCTCCTGAGAGAACCTTTTGCCCCTCAGATTTTCTACCGCACGTTGTGCTAGGGAGTCTCCTTTGAGCTCTGCTCAAATTCTGCTTTTTTCCAACTTCTTTGAAGAACTTTGTTCTTAGAAATTCAACTGGATTCTGTACTACTCTGGATTGTCTTCAAATACATTCTTTAGAGGATGTCTGGAAAGGAGAAGAAAGGTTTATTTAGAGCCTGTGCAACTTGTTCCAAGAAGAGGCTCTACACTGATGACCCTCATTCTGACTGCATTTACTGTCTATACCCGGATCTCCAGGCCAAAGACTGTAAGGTGTGTCGCACTTTCTCAAGTAAAACTCTGAGAGATCGTGAAGGGCGCCTTTTGATATGGCTTCAAAAGCTAAAGGCCAGAAAGGAGGTTATCTCCAGTGACGGTGAGGAAGAGTCCTCCTCAACATCTAGGAGATCTCAAAAGAGAAGAAAATCTCCTCAAACTCATTCCTCAGGAGAACGTCCTGAGAAGGCCCTAAAAAAGACCACTCATGGGTCTTCTGGGCGCAGTCCTTCAAAATCTCCTCAATCTGTGGAAAAGGAGAGTAAAGGACATGCTTCTGGAGAAAAACAATCGAAAAAGACGAGTTCTGAGCCATCAAAGTCACCTCCTCAGGTCAAAGAACCCTTCAGGAAGCCGTCTTCTATGCCTCCTGAGGTAAAATCTAAGAAACAGGCATCGTCGACGGGATCGTCGACGAAGAAACCATCATCTTCGACGACGAAGATTGAGGTAAAGCTCATATCAAAGACACCATCATTGCCTATTACAGTGGCCTCTCCGTCGACGACGTCATCGTCGACGGTGGTGTCGACGCCGGTTACATCGACGGCGGCATCGACGACGACAGCAACAGCGACGACGACAATGTCGACCACGAGATCGTCGACGACGGTGACGACGACGGGGTCGTCGACGGGAACATCGACGACGACTATGTCGTCGACGACGGATAGCTCTCTACGCCTGGTGTCGACGACGGTATCCGAGGGAAATTCCAGAAAAACTAGAAATTGTTAGGAAGAGGAGAATTGCACCAGAAATCACCTCCCCAAGCAAGATCACTCCTCTGGTGCCATCGCACCTGCTAGAGGAGCAGGATTCAGAGGAAGAGGAGGACGACGGACCCTTTGGATACGCCAGTAGTCCCTCACAATTACATGTGAAGTGTCAGGATGATGACTATGAGGAGGGATATGGGGAGTACCAATATCCTCCGCAACAACACTAGCGCCAATGGTACCAGGAAGAGATGGTGGGTATGCCATCGTCCATGATGATGGATCTGCACTTTATGCTGGCAGACTATAAAAAGAGATTTTCGCCGACACCAGCTTCTCAGGAAATCCCTGTCTCGCATCCATGTTCCATCCCTACTACTCCAGTTAGAAGCAGGGAACCACTACAAGAAATTACGCCTACAACTCCTCAAACAGTACACCACCAGGATCCTGTCACCACGGACGAGGATGACTAGGAACAGGGAGAAATAACAGATCCCAACAAAGAATGGGATGATTACCTGATTCCATCTCCGGCATCTCCCTCACCAGTACCTGTGGATTCTCCGCCGGTGGATATCGGCGGATTCCATAATCTAATGGAAAGAGCTGCGAAGAGGTTCCAGCTTCCTATGGCTACAACACAAACGGAATGCTTCCTATACGATTTTAAGGAGCCATACCACAAGTCAATCCGGGCTATCCCAATTGTTAGCCATGTGTGGGAAGAAGGTTTAAAAGTGATGAAGACACCGGCGACAGTTACACCTGTGCTTGCTAGATTGGAGAAAAAATATAAAGCTCCTTTAGACGCAACAGCGTGTTTACTGGGCCATCCAAAACCTGATTCCGTGATTTTGCAAGCGGCGCAACAAAAATCTAAGAATCCCTCTGCGCCTATATCAGCACCTCCTGACAGAGAGGGGAGACGCTTAGACAATGCAGGAAAGAGGTTTTCATCCATGTCTGCTCTCCTAAGCAGCAAATGCCCTTGCCATTCTGGGCAGATACGACAGGCAGAAGTGGTGCGATATGGCACCATACATGGACCTCATCCCAGAGGACAATAGGTAGGAGGCGAAAAAGATCCTTCAGGAAGGAGAAAGGGCTTCGGCTGAAGTCATTGACTGTGCGATGGATATCGCAACCACAGCCTTCCGGTCGCTTGGAGGAGCGGCGGTGCTACGGCGTCAGGGGTGGTTAAGGGCGACTGCCTTTAGACCAGAGGTCCAAAATAAGATCCTAGATCTCCATTTCGACAGAGAAGATTTATTTGGAAAACAAGTGGATGAGACACTTCAAGGTATCAAGAAAGATACAGATACTGCGAAAGCCCTAGGTACACTTCAATACCGTAAAGTGCCCTTTCGGGGTGCCAGAGGGAGAGGCCAATCATCCTATAGAGGGGGTTACCAACAGGGGAGATACCCCTCTTATTCCTCATCATCACAACCATACCGTCAGCAATATGGTCAAAAACAATCAGGGAGCTATACAAAGTCTACTCCTAGAGGACGAGGAGGTCGTCAAGGAAAGGACAATGGTAGAAGACAATGACAACATCCTTAATCCGGCTACATGTATTTCTTCCCCTCCACAAGTTCCCCAGGGTGGAAGAGTTGCTTCCCATCTGCATTATTGGCAGAAAATAACGACGGACAGATGGGTCCTCAATATAATACAATTCGGACACACTCTAGAATTCCTTCAATTCCCTCCTTGGACACCACCGACAAGTCAAGAGATCAAACATCTATCTCAGATGTGTCTGGAGATTCGGACAATGCTCCGAAAGGGAGCAATAGAACCGGTGCCGATCTCCCAAAAAGGAAAGGGGTTTTACTCCCGTTTCTTCCTAGTCCGGAAGAATGCTCTCCAATGGCGTCCTATTCTAGACCTGAGATCTCTGAATACTTATCTCAAGAAGCAGTCTTTCCGGATGGTGACCCTCCAAGACATTCTGCTGCTCTTAAACCCAGGGGATCATATGACCACTCTAGACTTACAGGATGCATATTTTCACATCCCCATTCATCCTTCCCACAGACGGTATCTTCGGTTTGCAGTAGCCGGAGACCATTACCAGTTCAAAGTACTTCCGTTTGGCCTCAAATCAGCCCAGAGAATTTTTACAAAGTGTCTGGCGCAAGTGGCAGCTTTTCTCAGAAAGCTAAGACACCAGGTGTTTCCATACCTGGACGACTGGTTAATAAAAGCGCCATCAGAAACTTCAGCCCAGGTGTCAACCACAGCATGCATACATGCCGAACTGGGACTGACTTTGAATATAGAGAAATCATCCCTTCAGCCTTCAAGGAAGATCACGTTCCTGGGAGCGATTCTGGACACCTCTGTAAACAAGGCATTTCCCTCCACAGAGAGGCAACTGGGTCTCATGACGTTTGCCAAGAATTTCACAAGAAAAAAGTGTCTTTCAGTACGCACGTACAAGTCGCCACTAGGGACAATGTCCTCTTGCATACCTCTGATTCCTTTATGCCGACTAAAGATGCGTCCATTACAGGAGGAACTGGATCGGCAATGGCACCAGGCAGAGGGATCCTTCAACGACAAGGTGAAGATCACGCCGGCTATGGGGCAAGCAGTAGCATGGTGGACCCACAAGAGGAACATTTCGGTGGGCCTTTCCTTCCTGACCGAACCAGCTCCATTGGTAATTACCACCGATGCATCCCTAGAAGGATGGGGGGCGTTCCTTCAGGACCTACAGGTCAGCGGTCGGTGGAGATTGCAAGAACAGCAGCTCCACATCAACTTGCTGGAGCTAAAAGCGGTAGTTTGGCATTGCTGGCTTTCCTACCAAGAATTCAGGGAGCATCTGTTCTGATAAGAACAGACAACACAACTGCAATGCACTATCTCAACAAGCAGGGAGGTACAAGATCACTCTCCCTGTCGCAGGAAGCACAAAAGATATGGAAGTGGGCTGTTCAACACGGAGTATCTCTAAAAGCGGAACATCTTCCAGGAGATCAGAATGTCAAAGCGGACACTCTCAGCAGACTGAAGTCCACATGCCACGAGTGGGAGATCAACCAGGAGATATTGCAAAGCATCTTCTTCAAATGGGGAGTTCCCACAGTGGATCTGTTTGCGACAGCTCAGAACAAGAAATGCTGGTTCTTCGCAAGTTGGCATCACCAAAGGGGATCTTGGGGGAATGCGTTTTTGATGGCATGGTCGGGCGTCTTTGCCTACGCCTTTCCTCCGATTCCCCTCCTGCCACGCGTTCTCACAAAGATAAAGAAAGAACCGTGCAAAGTGATACTGATAGCTCCGTGGTGGCCCAGGCAACACTGGTTCACAGAGCTGCTCCTGCTGTCGGAGGATCATCCGATTCGCCTGCAACCAATACCATCACTCTTGACAATGTCCCGGGGACAAGTGCTTCATCCAGACCCGAAATCGCTACGCTTAGCGGCCTGGCTCCTGAACACTGCAAATTTCAACACCTAGATATTTCATCAGAATGCAGAGATATACTAGCAAATGCCAGAGCGGAAAGTACAAACAAGACATATAGGATGAAATGGAAGAGATTCTGTTTGTGGTGCCAAGAACGTAATATTCATCCTCTAAACTCAGCGGCACATGAAATTATTCCATATATTTTAATGTTAACAAAATCTGGTTTAGCCCATGCTTCTATTAAAGTGCATCTTGCTGCGATTTCTCGATATAGAAGAACTTCCTCAGGTCCATCACTGTGGTCTGAAAGAATTATCAAGCAGTTCATGAAAGGATTGTTTCGGACTTTTCCTCCCATAAGACCTCCTCCACCTCTCTGGCAGTTGAACATTGTTCTTTCTCAATTGATGAAGCAGCCCTTCGAACCAATTCACAGGGCGGATCTAAAGTTCTTATCCTGGAAGGTAGCTCTTCTAATAGCTCTCACTTCCGCCAGAAGAGTTGGGGAAATACAGGCTCTCACGATACAAGAACCATTTTTACAGTTCAAAGAGGACAGGATTGTTCTCAGGACTAATCCGAAATTCATTCCGAAAGTGCCAACAGATTTTCATCTGAATGAACCACTGATCCTTAAGAGGTTTTTCCTCAACCGTCAACAGCAGCGGAGAGAGCTCTTCATTCGTTAGATGTTCAACGCTGTCTGAAGTTTTACTTGCAAAAAACAAGGCTTTTCCGCAAGTCTTCCCAACTGTTTGTGGCTTATAGTGCCCCCAGGAAGGGTTTCCTTTGTCAAAGAGGGAATTGCCCGATGGATTTCAAGTGCAATACAGTTTTGTCATCAGGCGGCAGGAAGCCGTTGAATGCACGTGTTCGTGCTCATTCTACAAGAGCAGTGTCCACCTCCACTGCTTTATTTGCGGGAGTACCTATCCAGGATATCTGCAGAGCTGCTACCTGGAGGAGTACGCATACTTTCACCAGACATTACTGCCTCGATGCACCTGCAGAGAAAGATGTGGCAGTAGGACAAGCAGTACTGAGGAACCTTTTCCAGTGACGGTGAGCCCTCTTTACCATCCCTCCTTCCTTTTATTGGTTACATATGCACATTTTATTGTTGTATATTGTATTATATGCAATTTGGAAAGTTTTTTCTGTATATGTTGATATATGAAGACCGCTTTTATCGAGCTACATATGTTGCCTAGTTCCAGGTCTTGGGTAACAAAAAATGTGCGATGATTTACTGCTCGCTATTCTGATTCAGGCATGTGAATCTATGAAAGCTCCAATACTGGAGTAAGAAAACAAGTTACTTACCTGTAACTGTAGTTCTCCAGTATTGGAAGCTTTCATAGATTCACATGCGACCCACCCTCCTCCCCTGAGAGGCTCACCTTGGATTTAGCACAAAAGGTGTCTATGGCACAAGTGCACGAAAATCTGAGGGGCAAAAGGTTCTCTCAGGAGGGTTCTAGAGGGTGAGGAGCTCTGATTGGTTCAGGGACAAGTTTGGTCTCTTTTACATAACGAAGGTTATGGGTTGCAAAAGGGAAATGGGCCTAGGCCTCTTTTCAGTTTGCTATCCAACTAAGCATTTCTTTTTTATATACCGGAGACTCCCGTCTCGACGACGGGGAATGATTCAGGCATGTGAATCTATGAAAGCTTCCAATACTGGAGAACTACAGTTACAGGTAAGTAACTTGTTTTCTTTCCAACCATGTTTGACATTCAATTAGTAATGGGGTGGGCTGCAAATCCCGATTTTACTTGAGAGCGAAACTGTTGACAACTGGGCAGCTCTCTATTCATTGGTTGGGAAGTGTAACAGCTGAATTTTCAGGGCCTGGGCGAATTATGTAATGAAGCACATTCTGTGTGTTTTTTCCCTTTACTTTGCTCATCTTTGTTCGCCCCTACACTTTATTGTAGCTAATAGTCTCGAACTCTCTGCAGATACAGATCTTCTGATGGATACATCTGCCTGTGGATTCCTCACCTAATGAATATCCCCTGCGCCAGCATTCCGCGGAAATTTTTCCTAGCTCTCCACGCCGACGAGGTCGTCACGAAGCCATGGCTCCGCACGAGGCTCCGCATGACGTCACTGGAGCCATAAGAGGACCAGGTCGGCGTGATGACGTCGGTTCCCTTTTTTCCGCGCTGTCGGCGCTAACGGATTTTCTGGGACTCTCCTATCTTTCTAACTGATACTTTGTTTCGAGACTTTATTTGTTTCTGATTTAGACATGTCTGTTCAAAGGAAGTCAGGTTTCAAGCCCTGTAAGGAATGCGGAGGTCACATGTTGATCACTGACCCGCATGATGACTGCCTTTGGTGTCTTTCAAGTGATTACGACGTCGAAGGTTGCTCTTCTTGCAGGAAGATGAACCCGAAGGCGTTGAAGGAAAGAGAGGCTAAGCTCTACATGTCCAAGGTGAGAAAGGAGAAAAGGGGTCATAAACGGTCGAGGTCGTCGACTTCGTATGGATCGAAGAGAAGGCACAAGAAGAAGAGACATGGGTCTCGACGTCGTTCGTCGAAGCCTCGAGCTTCGAAGTCACCTTCGCCGGCTTCTCGACGTCGTGTCAAGGACTTTGTTTCTCCTTCTGAGTCTCCACAGATGTCTCCGGACCGGTCTTCTTATGTGGGCACACCGGCGCAGTCTCCGGCGTCGGTGGATTCTCCGGCTCCGGATGGTGCATCGAATCCAGTGGATGATGTGACTCCTGCTGCTCCTGTGGCTCCACCTGTGGCTCCAGTGGCCCCGACTCCGGAAGTTCCTCTTGCGGAGGTCGAACCGGCGCAGTATCCTTCGTTCCCGGCGCCAGGTTCGGATCCATCGCAGTTCTTGAACGCGATGTATGGCGTTTTTGCCAGAGCCACATGCCCCTCTGGAGCACCTTCGGGTCCCATGGGCCCATTGGCATTTAATTTGGGTGTGCCTCAGCATTATCCTCCGGCCCCCTTTATGCCATATATGCCGATGGCGCCGTCTTGGCAGATTCCGGCTCCGAGGATGTCGACGCCGGATGGTCAGTCCCCGGCTCCATCTGGCGTCCCTTCTTCTCGGGTTCGTTCGACGCAGGTTGCTGTCATGGATCCGCCTTCGACGCCGCTGCCGGAGCCGTCGACGCCGCGGATGGCGCCGCCGATGCCGCAGCCGAGGATGCGTTCTAGAAGAGAAGCTCAAAGGTTAATTGAAGAAGAGCAGTATCAAGCTGGTGACATGGAAGAAGGTGAAATAAATGAGTCTGAGGACTTGTTTGAAGACTTGTGTGAGGCAAGTGGTTTGGATGTTTCACCAGAAGTGGATTTTGCTTCACAGAAGGCTTCTCCTTCAAAGGATGTTGCCCTTATCATGTCGTTATTAAGAAGGCAGCTGAACTGTTGGATCTACAGCTTCCTATGGCTGAATATAAGCCTAATCTTCTTACAGAGGTTCTTCATTCTCCTTCCTCTGTAGTTGAGCCTCTCTTGCCTTTCAATTATGCCCTGACGGAGCCAATACTAGAGGTTTGGAGTAATCCTCTTACTGCTCCTGCAGTTTCTAGATCTGTCTCTAGAAGATATAGACCAGCACCAGGGGACCCTGAATTTCTTTCTTCTCACCCATCACCTCAGAGTTTGGTGGTTCAGGCTTCATGCTCAAAGCAGTCTGTGGGTTCTTTTCCTCAAGCACTGGCTGACAAAGATTCAAAAAAGCTTGAGCAGTCTGCAAAGAAAGTTTTTTCGTCAGCCAGTATGGCTTTGAAATTCACCAACGCAACTTGTTTGTTGGGCAGATATATTCACGCCCTTATGGACTCTGCCAAGCAGATTCTCCCGAAGTTATCTGAAGAGGATCGGGGTAATTTGAGTGAAGTCTTGGCGGACTCTCAGGCGGCTGCTCGCCAAGTAATCCAGTCGGGACTGGACACTGCAGATTCAGTGGCAAGGGTGATGGGCTCATCTGTTGCTACTAGGAGGCATGCATGGTTGAGGTCTTCGGGATTTTCACCGGATGTCCAAGTTGCTCTTTTGGATCTTCCCTTTGACGGCTCTAAGCTTTTTGGGGAAAAAGCTGACTCTGCGTTGCAGAGATTTAAGGACAGTAAGGCCACGGCGAAATCCTTGGGTTTACAGTCTCAGTCAAGAGGCTATGGCTACAAAAGGTACCGTGGGTTTGGGAAATCTTCCTTTCGTTCCCGTCAGCCTCAGCAGCAGCAGCAGCAACAAAACCCTCTGTATAAATCCTACAGAGGTAAAGGCAGAGGTCACTTTCGTGGAGCTGGACGACATCCCTCTTCCTACTCCTCTTCTACCTCCCCTACCCCTCCCGGTAATGCAGCAAAGCAGCCCTAGATCCGCCATCCTGGATCATGTGGGTCCTGTGGGAGGCCGGCTTACTCATTTTCTACAAGATTGGAAATTAATAACTTCGGACCTTTGGGTTCTAGATCTTGTAGAAAATGGGTACGCCCTTCCCTTCAGGGAATTTCCCCCTCCTTACCCTCCTTGTCAGGGGCTTTGCACAGAGGATCATTTGCTACTCCTTCAGAAGGAGGTTCTCACCCTGTTACAAAAAGGTGCGATAGAGGTGGTTCCAGAGCAGGAGAGGGGTCAGGGATGCTACTCCCGGTATTTCCTGATCCCCAAGAAGGATGGCAGGTTACGTCCCATCCTGGACCTCAGAATCTTGAATCTGTTTCTCAAACAGGAGAGGTTCAAGATGCTTACTCTAGCGCAGGTTCTTCAGGCGCTGCAACAAGAGGACTGGATGGTGTCCATCGACTTGCAGGATGCGTATTTCCACATTCCAATCCTGAAGTCGCACAGGAAGTATCTCCGTTTCACGGTTGGATCGCAACACTACCAGTTTGCGGTCCTTCCGTTTGGACTTACTACCGCACCTTGAGTCTTCACCAAGGTGATGGCAGTGGTGGCTGCCCGTCTCAGGAGGTTGGGGATTCCAGTTTTCCCCTACCTGGACGACTGGCTGTTGAAGGCAGAGTCTCCAGAGATGGTGAGTCATCATTTGCAGGTTACAGCCCAGCTGTTATACAAATTGGGTTTTTCGATAAATGTACCCAAGTCTCACCTGGTGCCCTCTCAGCGCAACCTGTTCATAGGGGCGGTACCAGATACCACTGTGTGTCGAGCATTCCCTCCTCCGCAAAGGATTCTCGACATACAGGAAATGGTTCCCTTGTTTTACAATGGAGCGGTTGTTCCAGTTCTGAAGGTCCTTCGCCTGCTCGGTCTGTTCGCTTCCTGCATCCTGCTGGTCAACCACGCACGCTGGCACATGAGGGCGCTCCAGTGGTGTCTCCGCTGGCAGTGGTATCAACACAATGGAGATCTCAGGGAGTCTGTGAGGATCTCCAGAGAAGCTGCAGCGAATCTGTCTTGGTGGAGCTTGGAGGGCAATCTGTCTCAAGGAAAGCCTTTCCACTTTCCTCCATCGGTGGCCACAGTGATAACGGATGCCTCTACCCTAGGGTGGGGTGCATATCTGGGGGATCTGGAGATCAAGGGTCTTTGGTCTCCAGAGGAAAGGTTGTTTCACATCAACCTTCTGGAATTGTGGGCGATACGTTTGGCACTCAAGGCTTTTCTCCCTTCCCTTTGCGGTCAGTCTGTTCAGGTCCTGACGGACAACACTGCCGCGATGTGGTATGTCAACAAGCAGGGAGGAGTAGGGTCGTACCGTCTCTGCAGAGAGGCTTTACGACTCTGGTCCTGGGCTCAGGATCATCGGATTTGCTTGATGGCAAATCATCTGGCCGGGGTGCTGAACGTGCATGCGGAGAGTCTCAGTCGACAGTTCTCCGCCGACCACGAGTGGAGGCTTCATCCAGAGGTAGTTCGACACATCTTCCAGACGTGGGGGACTCCTCGGGTGGACCTGTTTGCCACTCTAGAGAACGCGCACTGCCCGTCATTCTGCAGTCTCCAGTTTCCGAGGCAGGGAGCGTTGGGGGACGCGTTTCAGTTGAGTTGGAGCTCACAACTCCTTTACGCGTTTCCTCCCATACCCTTAATTCCTCGGGTTCTGAGGAAGATTCGCCAAGACCGGGCTCAAGTTATATTGATCGCCCCGGATTGGCCAAGAAGGGTGTGGTTCACGGACCTTCTTCACCTCTCATTGTACCCTCCGCTCCGTCTCCCTCTCAGAGTAGACCTCCTCTCTCAGATGGAGGGCAAGTTCTACAACCCCACCTCCAGAGCCTGCACCTTCATGCCTGGAGATTGAACGGGGCAACTTGAATTCTTTTTCTCTCCCGCCTGACGTGGTGGACGTTATACTATCGGCCAGGCGACACTCCACCAAGTCTGTCTATTCTTACAGGTGGTCTAAATTTGTTAAGTGGTGCAGAGAGAAATCTATTGATCCCTTAAAAGCCCATCTTTCTGATGTTCTTTGTTTTTCCCTTCATTTGGCCCAGCAGGGTTGTGCTGTGGCCAAGGGATATTTGTCGGCATTGTCGGCATTTTTGTGTTTACCTGATCAGCCTTCTTTATTTAAGTCTCCTATAGTCTTAAGATTTATTAAGGGGCTGACAAACATGTTTCCTCCCACTCCTTTTATTATGCCCCAGTGGGATTTGAATCTGGTGTTAACTTTTTTAATGGGTTCAACGTTCGAACCTATGTATAGTTGTCCGTTTAGACTTTTGACTTTTAAAACGATCTTTCTGGTGGCTATCACTTCGGCTAGGAGGGTTAGTGAGCTCCAGGCTCTCTCCTGTAAACCTCCTTTTCTGACCATACATGCTGAAAGGTTGGTGCTCAGGACCAGGGCTGCTTTTCTGCCTAAGGTGGTGACTCCTTTCCACCTAGGTCAGTCCATTACCCTTCCTACTTTCTATCCTCCCCATCATCCATCCAAGGAGGAAGAGAGACTTCATCGTTTGGATCCAAAGAGGGCGATTAGCTTTTATTTGGACAGAACGAAGGACTTTCGCCAAGATGACCAGCTCTTTGTTGGATATGCTGGTCGCATGAAGGGCAAGGCGGTGCACAAGCGCACTTTATCCAGGTGGATCATCTTGTGCATCAAGATATGCTACTCCCTGGCTGGTAAGGAGCCTCCTGTAGGCATTAGAGCTCATTCCACCAGGGCTAAATCGTCTACTTCTGCCTTGTCTAGAGGTGTTCCTGTGTTGGACATATGTAAAGCCGCAACTTGGGCCTCCCTCCACACTTTCGCGAAACATTACTGCTTAGATTCCGAAGTGAGGAGGGATGGCCATTTTGCTCGCTCTGTTTTACAGGATATTTTGGTATAGAAGGGTGGACACCCTCCTCCGGGTGAGGTACTGCTGTGGGATTCTATTCATAAGGTGAGAAATCCACAGGCAGATGTATCCATCAGAAGAACAAGTTACTTACCTTTGGTAACGCTTTTTCTGGTGGATACAGTATCTGCCTGTGGATTCCTCACAGACCCACCCACCTCCCCGTTGTCCACCCTTTTATACCTTAAAAGAGGTTTTCGTTAATATGTTATCTCATATTGTCATTTTGTATTGCCTCTATTTGCCTTTGTGTAGGCTTGTAGGAAATGCTTGCTTTCTTTTTCTTTCCTTTGTTCACTTTACACTGTGTTATTTGTGTGAATACTGTGTACTATGTATGCATTGTCTCTTGGTCGGTCCTCCCGTTTGCCTCGGTGGCACGGAAAAAATGGGTGGAACTGACGTCATCACGCCGACGTGGTCCTCTTATGGCTCCAGTGACGTTATGCGGAGCCTCGTGCGGAGCCATGGCTTCGTGACGACCTCTTCGGCGTGGAGAGCTAGGAAAAATTTCCGCGGAATGCTGGCGCAGGGGATATTCATAAGGTGAGGAATCCACAGGCAGATACTGTATCCACCAGAAAAAACGTTACCGAAGGTAAGTAACTTGTTCTTTAGGATGCTGGGACTGAAGGAGTCTCTGTGGCCTTAGTGAGTATATTGCTGACTGTTATTCTGCTGAAAGAGAGAGCCATCCTGCAGTGCCTACAGGTATGTGCAGCTTACATCTGTCCCCCAATGAACATTTTCTCACATTGCTTTTTTAATCACACGTTTACCTTTTGGGTGATATTTAGATTTTCGCAAATCAGCCTGCTAACATATGTATATGTATAATAGGTAGAGAGAGACCCCTTGTGCAACCAAGGGAATAAGGTACTCTTCACCAGTAAAACAAAAATGTTTCCCCTCGGACCAAAATACAAACACACTAGATAGTTACTGGTTTAAAAAGAAGAACTATTGCTTATCTAATTCACACTAATGCTGCTTATCAGCTACAAACCAACTCAAATAGAATCAGATACTGACTCCTATATTTAAATATTACAAAACATGTTTTTATTAAAATCCTATTCTCACAAAAAGTAAAATCTGATTATACAATCACAATTAAAAATTCATTGATACATTCCATATACTAAGTGAAATCAATTCAAACAGACATTACAACATTACACAGGACAAAAGGACATAATACCCCCACATAAAAGAGAGAAAAAAACTTTAGACACTCTATTTTGTCATTTACAGTACATATCCTTAAAAAACTAAACATAAGGACACGATCTGAATGCCTTCCTCAATTAACAATTACAGAACCGCATTTCTCCAAGGATTATGTAACTAAATTTGCATCGACGCGTTTCGATGGTTGTACAATTTTTAGTCCATCTTTTTCAAGACACTCTTTAAAGTTTCTCTGTAATGTTCCTTATTTTCATTAAAAACCCTTATATCTGGAAAAGCTGTGTTCTAATAAAAACTCTTTAGGTCTTGAATCCCACAGTCCTTTAAATAAATATCCCGATCCGATTGAATCCCAGAACTGCAACCTTGCTATAAAAGGGAATCTATATCACCAAGGTCGAGAATGTCCCATTGCCTTCGGATAGATACGAATGAGTAGGACGGACGTGCAATATCTCGGCTACAGCCTATTAGCACAACGAGAAAGAGGAGGACGTGAATGCCCCTCGAGGTGGGAACAAGCTATGACCTATGAGTTAGTGCAACCCATGAGCTAACATATAATAAGGTGCGAGAACTGGTAGCACGGGAGTCGGAATCTTTCTATCGATTTGAGGCAATGGGACATTCTCGACCTTGGTGTTATAGATTCCCTTTTTATAGCAAGGTTGCAGTTCTGGGATTCAATCGGATTGGGATATTTATTTAAAGGACTGTGGGATTCAAGACCTAAAGAGTTTTTATTAGAACACAGCTTTTCCAGATATAAGGGTTTTTTAATGAAAATAAGGAACATTACAGAGAAAATTTAAAGAGTGGCTTGAAAAAGATGGACTAAAAATTGTACAACCATCGAAACGCGTCGACGCAAATTTAGTTACATAATCCTTGGAGAAATGCGGTTCTGTAATTGTTAATTGAGGAAGGCATTCAGATCGTGTCCTTATGTTTAGTTTTTTAAGGATATGTACTGTAAATGACAAAATAGAGTGTCTAAAGTTTTTTTCTCTCTTTTATGTGGGGGTATTATGTCCTTTTTGTCCTGTGTAATGTTGTAATGTCTGTTTGAATTGATTTCACTTAGTATATGGAATGTATCAATGAATTTTTAATTGTGATTGTATAATCAGATTTTACTTTTTGTGAGAATAGGATTTTAATAAAAACATGTTTTGTAATATTTAAATATAGGAGTCAGTATCTGATTCTATTTGAGTTGGTTTGGAGCTGATAAGCAGCATTAGTGTGAATTAGATAAGCAATAGTTCTTCTTTTTAAACCAGTAACTATCTAGTGTGTTTGTATTTTGGTCCGAGGGGAAACATTTTTGTTTTACTAACATATGTATATGTCCAAACTACATTAAAATGACTTCACTGGCTCCCAGTGAAATGGAAGGTCAAATTCAAAGTCGTCTGCATCATGCCTGAAGAGCTTTGACATAACAGGCCAGACTGTCCCTGGAGAGAGACCTTTCACTGTGCACCCATGAAACTCCCACATCACTGACTCTATGTTAATTCGCAAACAGGGCTCCAGGTTCTGTGGTGAACTCATTGCGTCACTGAGGCCACAATCAACCTATCACCTCTTCAGAGTACAGCTAAAAATTGAACTCTCCATGGAAGGCTTTGCTAGAGCTGGGTCGCAGAAGCTGAGAGGCCATATAGGCCGAACACTTTCTTACTAAAGGCGACACAACAAATGTGCTACAGGCCACACTCACGAATATAAGCACACTCGTGACTAACTACCATCCTACACGAGAAGATCTAGGAGTGTCTAACTTTATCTAGAACTGTATATATAACCCATAATCAAGAATATTCACTAACTGTACCACAATGTTTATGCACAACAATTCTATAGTGACTGCTAGGTAATGTAGTTGAAGTAAGAAAATCTAAGGAAAATAACCATAGATGGAATAAAACAAAGAAAAGACAACAACAAGGGAGAGGAAAGGAATTGAAAGGGAAAGGAAAAGACAAAGGGAAAGGGAAAAGGAAAAAAGGGAAAATGGAAAAGTGAAAAGAGAAAAGGGAAAATGGAAAAGAGCACTCCACTTTAAGAGACCACTAAGATGCTGTGGGGTGTGTTTTTTCCTCATTGCTTCCCATCCACAAAGCTGCCTCTGGTTGCCAAACACTGTGAAACAGTCTACTCCTGAATGCTGGTGCTACAGGAGCAACACAAATAAAAGCAATTAGCACATTAATTGGAATATTGAGAGTGGGGGTAGCCAGTCATATTCCTCAGACTGTAGTCGGTTCAGTGTCTGTCAGTGATGGCTCTGGGCCCCATCTACCACAATAGACAAGTGCCTTTTTGGAAGGCACGAGAGAAGGAGGCGATAACTATATTGGAAATAAAATGTTAAGTATTAACCTATACCCAGGGCCACTGGAATTATGTGACTATGCAGCTGCTGCAACTTTCGCATAATTATGGATTTGCTGCATCTGAAAGAGACACGTTAGTGACAGATTCCTTACCTTAGAATATTCCCAGGCGTCAGGCTGGATCCGGAAAGTTTTGCGTAGCAGTACCCTTGCGCGTCGGTAGGCGGCGTCGTGCGGCTCCGCGTCCGTCGTCGGCGTCGAGATCGCCGGGATGACGTCGCGGCCAGTACTTAGACACCGCCCATGCGCGCTGACGTCAGTTCTTTCTTTTTCCGCGCCAGTAAGCGCAGATCCAGAGAGAGCAGTGCCCCAGTCATTTTTTGACTGAACTTTTTGTGATTTTTTGTCACTGTTTTTCTCGAGTCGTTCGACTCCAACGGTGTCAGTAGGATGCCCGGCTTCAAGCCATGCGACGCCTGTTGTCGGATGATGTCGATCACGGACCCGCATCGAGACTGTCTCTACTGCCTCGGGCGCAACCACGACTCCAAGTCGTGCCCTGACTGTCGGGCCTTGCATCCGAAGGCTTTGCGAGAGCGGTCTCGAAAGCTCCTCGAGGTCCTGCAGTCGGCTCTGCGCCAAATCAAGCCCCGGTCACGAGAGAGGTCGAGGGGCCGGTCGCGGAGTCCTCATCGTTCTTCGGGGTCAAAGTCTTCGCACTCCTCCGGTAAGTCGAAGCACAAGAAGTCGAAGAAGCGTCATCGCTCGACGACTTCCCCTCGCCGGTTGCGCGACTCGGCTGAGGGTCCCGTCGGCACCGTCCCCGCGGCTCCGGGAGTGCCTGTGGAGCCGCCGCCGCATTACCCGCCCTATCCGGGTTCGGCGGCGACTCCGGCCGAAATACAGGAGTTCCTGTCGGCCATGGCCCGCCTCTTCGGGCCTCAAGGTCCCCCCGGTGCGCCTTCGTGCCCCGCGGGCCCTGACGGGGTTCCTACGGCGCCGCCGGCGACTCCGGTCCCGGCGCCGCCAGCAACACCAGCCCCGACCTCGGCCCCTGCCTCCGTCCCGGCTCCGGTGCTGCCACAACCCCTGTCGATACCCGTTGACCTAACGACACCTCCACCGGCGTCGATTTCACCGGCGTCGTCCCCAGGTTCTCTCCGTATCCGGACTCAGCACCGGACCGACGTCGATCGACGCCGGCTCCGGCGCCGATGAGACCTTGGGTCCCACATGTCCCTCCTTCTTACATTGACCCTGATTTGGAGGACGAAGAGAACTGGGAGGGGTCTGAGGACCGTCTCACTGCCCAATGTGACTATGATCAGGACTGGGCTGAGGAACTTGGGGATGCCAGTGGTCTGGACACCTCTCCTGACATTGGCATGCTGTCTCCTCCTTCCGTGGCAACGGAGGAGGGAGCAAACTTTGCTACGGTGTTGCGTAGGGCAGCTGAGGCCCTGCACCTCCAGTTACCTACAGTGGCTGTCAGGACTAACATCCTGACGGAAGTGCTTCAGCCGGCGGCTACCTCCTTGGAGCCACTGCTGCCGTTCAACGAGGCACTTCCGGACGTTCTTTTGGGCACCTGGTCCAAGCCCACCACAGGGGCTCGTGTGGATAGGAACGTAGCCCGACGCCATCGCCCTGCTCCGGGCGACCCCCTGTTCCTTTCCCAACACCCCACCCCTGAGAGCTTGGTTGTCCAAGCCTCTGCCTCTCAAAGCGCCTTCCCTACCGCTCCCCCGGATAGGGAATCCAAAAAACTGGACCAATTTGGGAAGAAGGTTTTTTCTTCCACCAGTGCTGGCTTGAGGTCTGTCAACACCACTTGCCTCTTGGGCCGATATACCCACTCCTTGTGGGATTCGGTGGCGCACATCCTGCCCCTGTGTCCTGAGGAGGCCCAGGCACTGCTTTCCCGCGCCATTGTGGAAGGAAGAGATGCGGCAAAATATACCATCCGCTGTGGCCTAGATACTGCCGACTCGCTAGGCAGATCGCTTGCGACGACAGTGGCGCTGCGCCGTCACGCCTGGCTGAGGACCACTGGTTTCTCGGGCGATGTCCAAAACACACTTATGGACATGCCCTTTGATGGTGTCGGCCTTTTCGGCAACAAAGCAGACCACGCGCTGGAGCGCTTTAAGGACTCGCGGGCTACAGCCAAGTCCCTGGGCCTTTCTGCTGTGCGCCCTCCGCAACAGTCTGCTTTTCGCCCCTTTCGTGGCCACGGAAGGGGCGCCCAGTCACGTCCGCTGCCCAGCCACCGGTCCGCGCAGCAAGCGTCTTCGCGTGGCCGAGGACGTGGCTCCCGCCGAGGCGGGTCGGGTAACCAGCGTGCGGGTCAGGCCACCACCTCCGCCCCGTCCGCGGCCTCCAAGCCCTCCTAGTCCATCCTTTCAGGTCCACAGCACGCCAGTGGGGAGCAGGGTCCGCCATCACCTTCACCACTGGCGTGCCATCACCTCGGACAAGTGGGTCTTGGACATTGTCCTAAGGGGCTACTCCCTCCCCTTCGAGACTACCCCCCCAGCCATGCCACCTCAATGCCACCGCATGTCGGGGGATCATTTGGTGCTTCTTCAAAAGGAAGTTGCGGCCCTCTTGGCCAAGGGGGCCATCGAGCGCGTTTCGACCCCAGAAGTAGGGCGTGGTTGTTACTCCCACTACTTTCTGGTGCCCAAGAAGGACAAGGAGGACATGCGTCCTATCTTGGACCTCCGAAACGTCAATCGCTTCCTCCGGAAGGAGAAGTTCAAGATGCTCACCCTAGCTCAGGTCTTGACTGCCCTCGACCCTGGAGACTGGATGGTAGCGTTGGACTTGCAGGACGCATATTTTCACATCCCCGTCCTGCCGGCCCACCGGCGTTACCTGCGGTTCAAGGTAGGCCTCGAGCATTTTCAGTTCACCGTGCTCCCCTTTGGCCTTACCAGCGCCCCTCGGGTGTTCACGAAAGTGATGGCGGTGGTCGCAGCTCATCTGCGACGGGCAGGGGTTCCAGTCTTCCCCTACCTCGACGACTGGTTGCTGAAGGTTGGCTCGTCCCAGGCAGTCGTCTCCCACCTCCAGACTACAGCCGAACTCCTGCACTCGCTGGGGTTCTCCATCAACGTGCCGAAGTCGCACCTGATTCCTTCTCCACAGCTCCTTTTCATCGGAGCAGTTCTGGACACGACGCAGTTTCGGGCCTATCCTCCCGAACGGCGAGTCCAGGATATTCAGGCTATGATTCCGATCTTTCGGCCTCTATCCTGGGTTTCGGTACGGATGACCCTGAGGCTGCTGGGCCTCATGGCCTCCTGCATCCTGCTGGTCGATCATGCCAGATGGCATATGCGGGCTCTGCAGTGGGACCTGAAGTTCCAGTGGGCGCAGCATCAGGGGAACCTGTCCGATCACGTCCAGATCTCGGAGGGGACTGCAAGACAGTTGCAGTGGTGGCTCTCGAACCGGCAATGGGTCATGGGCAGATCCCTCTCCCTTCCCCAGCCAGAGCACACAGTTGTGACGGACGCGTCCCTTCTGGGATGGGGCGGTCACATGGGAGAGGCGGAGATCAGAGGCCTCTGGTCTCCGGCGGAGTCCCGGCTCCATATCAACCTTCTGGAGCTCCGGGCGATCCGACTTGCACTCAAGGCATTCCTTCCCTCTGTCAAAGGGAAGGTAGTGCAGGTGTTCACAGACAACACCACCGCCATGTGGTACTGCAACAAACAAGGCGGGGTGGGGTCGTGGACCCTATGTCAGGAGGCTCTTCGTCTCTGGACATGGCTGGAACATCAGGGCATATTCCTGATGGTTCAACACCTGGCAGGTTCCCTGAACGCCAGGGCGGACGAACTCAGCCGCAGGTGCATGATGGATCACGAATGGCGTCTTCACTCGGAGGTGGCGCAAGGACTCTTTCTACAGTGGGGAGAGCCTTGGTTAGATCTATTCGCCACCGAAGAGAACGCGCAATGTCATCAGTTGTGCGCGTTGGAATTTCCAAGGCGGCACTCGCTCGGCGACACTTTTCGTCGCGAGTGGAGTTGCGGTCTGTTGTACGCCTTTCCGCCTATACCACTTCTACCCAGAGTGTTGAAGAAGATTCGGCGCGACCGGGCCCAAGTCATTCTTGTGGCTCCGGACTGGGATCGAAGAGTTTGGTATCCCGAGCTACTCAGTATGAGCGTCGATCCCCCGATCCGTCTGCCTCTTCGGGAGGATCTTCTGTCGCAGCAGCAGGGGACGGTCCTGCACCCGAACCTGTCCAGTCTCCACCTCCTTGCGTGGAGATTGAGCGGCGGCAGTTGATTCCTTTCGACTTGCCTCCCGAAGTTTGTGATGTGATTCTGGCAGCCAGGCGTCCCTCCACTAAGGTGGTATACGCCTGCAGGTGGAACAAGTTTGTGGCATGGTGCACAGCAAAGGCTGTGAATCCCCTTTCTGCCCCTCTTTCTGAGGTTCTTCTGTTCCTTCTTTCTCTGGCCCAACAGGGTTCTGCCCTGGGTACCATCAAGGGCTATCTTTGTGCAATCTCGGCCTTCCTCAGGCTTCCTGATCAGCCCTCCCTTTTCAAGTCCCCTGTTGTTAACAGGTTTCTTAAAGGCATTACACACCTCTTCCCTCCTGTTCCGTTTGTAATGCCTCAGTGGGACTTGAACTTGGTTCTTACCATTTTAATGTGCGCTCCCTTTGAGCCTCTACATAACTGTCCCCTTCGTCTTCTCACTCTGAAGACAGCCTTTCTGGTGGCCATCACCTCCGCTCGGCGGGTGATTGAGCTCCAGGCTCTTTCGTGCAAACCCCCCTTTCTGTCTGTCCATCCAGACAAGGTTGTTCTTAGGACGCGTCCGTCCTTCTTGCCAAAGGTGGTTACTGCCTTCCACATTGGGCAGACCATCACTTTGCCCACCTTCTTTCCGCCTCCGCATCCTTCCAGAGAGGAAGAGAGACTCCACCGTCTGGACCCAAAACGTGCGCTTTCCTTTTACCTTAACCGCACACAACAGTTCCGGGTGGATGACCAGCCCTTTGTTGGCTACGTGGGCGCCAAAAATGGTTGGGCGGTACACAAGAGGACCATCTCCCGCTGGGTAATCTTGTGTATCAAAGCCTGCTATTCTTTGGCTAAGAAGGAGCCCCCTGTTGGGCTACGTGCCCATTCTACCAGGGCAACAGCTGCTACCACGGCTTTAGGCCGCGGTGTTCCGCTACAGGATATATGTCAGGCAGCTACGTGGGCCTCGCTGCACACGTTTACCAAGCATTACTGCCTTGACAGCCAGGTCCGGAGGGACGGCTTCTTTGGCCGCTCTGTCCTCCGGGACTTCCTTGTCTGAATCTGTTTGCAGACCCACCACCGGGGTTGGTATTGCTGTGGTATCTATTCTAAGGTAAGGAATCTGTCACTAACGTGTCTCTTTCAGATGCACAAGTTACTAACTTGTGTAACGATATATCTGTAAGAGACAGTAGTTAGTGACAGATTCCTTACCGCCCCACCCATCCTCCACATTCTGCGAACTGATTTCTAGGGTTAAGGACATCCCTTTCAGGGCCCTAGTATTTTTTCAGACACCAATGTCAGCTTCTTGCATGGCTCTGCGTTCCTGGCGCGGAAAGTCGTGTACAGAACTGACGTCAGCGCGCATGGGCGGCGTCTAAGTACTGGCCGCGACGTCATCCCGGCGATCTCGACGCCGACGACGGACGCGGAGCCGCACGACGCCGCCTACCGACGCGCCAGGGTACTGCTACGCAAAACTTTCTGGATCCAGCCTGACGCCTGGGGATATTCTAAGGTAAGGAATCTGTCACTAACTACTGTCTCTTACAGATATATCATTACACAAGTTAGTAACTTGTGCATTTGCCACAAAATCCATCATCTGCTGCATAATCTGCAGATTGTAACAAAAAAAGTTTCTAGTGCAAACGGATCAAAAGTTACTAAAAGCAAGGCAACATGCTTCCGCATAGTGGAAAGCCTTTGCAGACTGGTCATTTATCAACTGCTTATTTCTGTATTTGTGTGTTAAATTGTAAGTAACAGGGTTAAATCTTTGCCCATGCACTGTTACCATGTGCAAAAATTACAAACTAAGTAATACTATCACAAAATGTGCTTCATTATGCCGCATATTTTGCCTTTTCTTGCCACATACTTTGGTCACACCCTGCCACATAATTCCAATGGCCCTGCCTATACCTCCTTAAGAGCGCCCTGAGGTGCAGGTCCATTAGCCAGATGAGGGCCATACACAAAAAAATGATGGCTTCCTAAGTGTAAATAACGTTCAAGTATTCACTCTTCCCTCCGCTTTCTCATGAGGCCCTCCAATTGACCATTCATTAGAGGACTTCCACAGGCCAGATATTTTCACTTCTATTCGTGAAGTGGACAACAGATGAGCAGGAGGTCCAGCTTCTATGTCATTTGCCTAATAACAGCTGTTTGCGGGTGCTGAGAAGCGCCTGAGCTGCGATTTGTAACGCTAGACAAAGCTTTTACTATAGGAATGATTCGATCTAGTCTATTAAACGTCAAATGTAAAAAAATACAGATCCACATGTGAATATAATCCAAAAATGCATATGGAATAAAACAGGGTTTTCAGCAGGGCTTCTCCCCCCTTCACCTGAAAGTATCACAGAGACTAAGTATGTGAGGGGTGCTTAACCATTCTCAGACACTTGAAACACCAACCCGCCTGCCGTCAATCACAGATCCCGGGTGCCGTGTGTCTGTGGACGCCTCTTCCCAGCGCCATTAGTACACCTGCGTCCCTCTAGTTTACTTTACACCGTACCTCCGCCGGGCCTGGCAGCTCTCGGGTGGTTCTCCCAGATCGATTCAAGTAAGGAACCACCCTCTGCAGTGTGAAGTTTCAATTGTGTTCACACACCGTGCCTCCAGTGACACGGCTTGTATCTGCGAGAATGCTGACCCCTCCCGCCCGCCTCGCGCTCTATTCCCAAGGCGCTATAGCTCGAAGCACTCTGTAGCCTCAGACTGCATACAATATCCCCGTCTGCCCGGGACCTGTTTAGGTTACACGGAGAAGCTAAGAGGGGATTCCTTCTCTGCAGCCTCGGGGTCCTCAGCTGCAGGAGAGAGGGGGGGAGGAGGCTCCCGTTTACATTAGCAGGTTCAAACACACGAATTGTTCTGCTCTAAAAAATCCCTCGTGTGATTAATCCTAAACTGCTCCCTCCAAATGCCTCGTGGGCAGACTCAAGTCATCGTCTTTGGTCGTTGTCATAGTTATGTCAGTTTGGTGAAGTGAGGCAAATCAACCTATTCCATTAAAAGCATTCATGGTGAGACACAAATTCCAGAACCAAGTCACAACGAAGGTAAGAGATTAAAGCTTTGTTTTCAAGGCAGAAATGTTTGCATAAAAACGGTGCCCGGGTGTGATACTCCGTTTAAATCTAGAAGACGGGTGGGCGATAAGGTGAAAGACAATGCAGTGAAAGGCACATTTAAATAGCAAGATGTGAGCTTTCTAGAGCTGCAGTCTGCGGATCTTCAATGTACTGAGAGTCTCGCTGACAATCTGCCTTATGCGGATTTGATAAAATCCTTAAAGTTGCAGTTTCTCCAAACCTCCACAACAGAGGCAGAAACGTAGCAGAAATCCTGCTTAAATTGGTAAAAAGACCACATGTCTCTGGCATCAATTAATATTTAAATCAAGGTAAGGAAAACTGGCAAGTGTGGAATATGCCCCGTGCTCAGTTTGCACAAATACACAGTAACAATACTTGTAGTGCTTGCTCTCATAACACTACAACTAGCAGCTGTCACTGTTACCCTACGTAATGGTTCTTATTTTATTGACCTGAGGGAGATGAAAGGCAGAACAAGAGGAGGAATGATTTGAACCCAAGACTTGCAGTTTGCACACTGATTCCAGTAGTGAGCTCTTAACTCTCTGAGCTAGATTCCGAGCGACTGGGCTTCCCTCCTCCATCATTTGAAGCCGGTCGTCCTCGACGTTTTCCTTTCTTTGTGTTTGTTGGAGTTGATATGCACTGCCTGCAACTATCGCATAAACAGAGATGCTGCTCGGTCCTTTCAAGCTGATTGTCCAAGTTTTTAATACTTTATGTTTGTATGAGTTGATTTGCACTGTCAGTACCGATCGTGTACCCTAATAATGAAAAACTCAGATACGGGATTACATGTCCTCATGCATACTAACACAAACATGCAGAAATAATGCTTGCGTGCCATATCCCGTTAAATGTTAACCTATTGACTTTGCAGACAAGGGAAGTGCTGACATGCAGCTCCCATCCCAACTCCCAGTAGTGAGGTAAGAGGCAACGGGGAGGAATCAAGGGGCGAGGACTAGGGAACGAGGGGAGAAATGTCAGGCGTGTGCGAGGGAAGAGACCAGTAGCGAAGAGGAAGAGACTTGCGGGAAGGAGGGCATTGATTCCTAAAGGTGAGTGTAGGAGGGAAAACAGGAGCGAGTCTATGAGAAGACGAGGCAGAGCAGCTGTTGCGAGAAGAGCAGCGATACCCAGTGGCACGAATAGAAAAGTGCAGCAGAGCAGCGAGGGGAGATCAGCATGTCAATCCTAGCAGCAAATTGGAAACGTCAGCGAAAAGGAAAAAAACAAGCATTTTCAATGCAATTGGTCTCGCGTTTGTTAGAGTTTAGGCTATTGGCATTGTAAATGACAATGCCTTTTATTTATGTGTTTTTAAAAGCAGCACATAAAGGTATACCTATAGCAGGTGGTACTTATAAACTATACTTGTATGCCGATGATATTCTCCTCACGTTAAAAGATCTTCCTCACTCTTTACCAGCTTTACTTAAGATCATTGATGGTTTTTTGACCCACTCTGGTTACAAAGTGAACTGGGATAAAAGTGAGGCTCTTCCGATTTCTTCTGGTACCACAAAAGCGTCAATTGATGGGTATCCCTTTTGTTGGAAGTCATCCCAATTAAAATATTTAGGAGTTTTGGTTAATAAAGGTTTGTCAAATATGATCTCAGACAATATCTCATCCCTTATAACACAAATGGAAACTGATTTTGCAAAATGGTCTCTCTTGGGCTTTTCCATGTGGGGAAGGGTGCAAGCCGTTAGGATGGTTACCTTACCTTGCTTTAGTTATATACTTGGCATGTTCCCAATTCTTGTTCCTTTGTCTACACTTCGTAGAATTGATGCCCGAATTCGATCTTTCATCTGGGGTTCCACACGCCCTCGTCTAGCCGCTTCTAAATTATTGGCTCGCCGCTCTCATGGTGGCCTGGGATTACCATCCTTAGAACACTATTCTTTAGCTTTACACCTCTCACAATTAGTTTATTTACTTCAGGGTATGACTGATCCTCCACAGTGGGTCACAACGGAACATTCCTTACTCAACCGAAGGATGGCCTTGATTTCCTTTATGGACCTCGCATTCCTCGTTCCTCTCCCCCGCATCCAGTGATGCAAGCTACTTACCAAACGTGGCAAAAAGTACATCGTCTTCTCTGAGTCGCCCACCGCTTGCACTTTAAAGCTCCACTTTGGGGCAATGAGAGTATCCGAATAAATGGTCAAGCGCTCCAATGGTCTAGTTGGAAATCAAGAGGCATCCAAACACTTGATCAAATTATTCTAAATGGAGAGCTAAAATCCTTTGATTCACTTAGTGAAAAGTTTGGTCTCCCACCAGACCAGGTCATGCGCCATTCGCAGTTGCAGCTCTGTCTGAAAAGATGTCTTGGTTCTCCTCCCTGGACTTTGAATCCCTCACCAACTTTAGAGTATCTTCTTACTTTGGGTCGCCATAAAGGGGTGTTGTCAGGTCTATATGGTGTTCTAATTCATCACCTATATTCACAACCACTTCTTAAAGCTCTCCGAGAGAAATGGCAAGAGCGTTTGCACATCACGATTGAAGAAGATGACTGGTCAGATTTGTTAGAAGCCCTTGACAAAGGTACCCAAGAGGCTCGTTTGAAATTCTGTCTTTTCAAAACTTTGCACGATTGGCACTGGACACCTCTAAAATTGCAAAGAGCAGGACTACTACCACACTCTAAATGTTGGAGATGTCCTGGAGTCAATTGCGACCTTCCACATATACTTTGTGAATGTCCCTCCATGCAGAGTTTTTGGTCATATGTAGGGGACACTCTGCAGGGTTTAATCTCTTCCCTTAGCACTCCTCTCACTCCTTCCATCATTTTATTACATGATTTTAGATGTCTTCCTACTATTACACGTTCGCAACGTCGTCTTTTGCACACCGCACTTTCTACAGCTAAAATCTGCATTCTAAGACATTGGAAATCGTCTAGTCCTCCCTCGCAGGAAGAATGGATGGTAGCAATGATTCAAGTGGCTTCCCATGAACGTATTATATATAAATTACAGGATCAAGAGGAAATCTTCCAGCAGGTATGGGTTCCTTTTCTCCGTGATCCTTGAATTCCTTCCACTTCCCCCATACCCCTTTAATCCTATGTCTTTGCTTTCCTCTTTTCTCTTTTTTTCTATATTCCTATTCTATCCGGGCAAGGAGCCTACTCTTTTTTCCCCTCCTTATACCCTTTCTCGTTTACCTATATATATTTATATACATATGCATATTCTTTAACTGTTGTTTATACATTTAGGAATTCTCTATCACATTCCCCTCCCTCTTTTAATCTTAAATTTGTGTTATTCATTTTCTCCTCCATGGACTACATTTATTCCCCCCTTTATAATTCTCTTTCCCTTTAATATTGAAGCAGTTCCTTTTTATTACTACCTTATATGAATTCATGTTATTCTATGATATTATGATATTCTGTATGAATCCATGGTTTCTATGCATATTAAATTTACTCTCAATAAAAAATTATGAAACAAAAGCAGCACATAAATAAAAGGCATTGTCATTTCTAATGCCGATAGCTCAAACTCTCGCAAATGCGAGACCACTTTCATAGTGGTCGTGCCCCTTTCTTTAGACGCTGCTCACTGTATTCAGGTTACAGTGAGCAGCGTCTATAGAAAGGGGCGTGGCCAACACTAAAAAAAAAAAACGTTTCTGTAGCGCGTACGCTAAAGTGAAAGCGGACCGCACTGAAAATTCAATAAATAAAGAAGCGCAGCCGTAAATTAAATAAATAAATAAGCACGGCCGCTAACGTGAAAGCGGACCTCGCTACAAATTAAATAAATAAGTGCGGCCACTAAAGTGAAAGCGGACCGCGCAGCAAATTAAATAAATAAAATAGCGCGGCCGCTAAAGTGAAAACGGACCGCGCTGCAAATTAAAAAATAAATACATTAATAATAATAATATAAAAGCGGGCAGCGTGCTGCGACGTCATGTGTGAAATGGGGGAAGCTCATGAAAAAAAATACTGCTTCCCGACTAGATAAAGCCGACCGTGTAACACCACAAGTAAAAAGTCCAGTCCTTATGGGAGGTTACAAATGCAGTCAAGGCGGTACCACGGAGGGACTAGTAAGCCTACTCACGAATGAAAAGCAACAATTTTGAAAGGACTGTAACAGGAGCCAATTGAAAAGATGGGCTGGAAATAGGCGGACCTTTTATTCCATAACTCAATACAGCATGCCTCGCAGAGCAGCCCATGCGCTGCCCAGGCTCGACCTAAAAATGAGCCAGCCACCGCAGAGTTATGGCAGAGATATATGGGGCAGCCACCCCCGCTTGTTGCAAATACCGCACTCAGTCACAATTGAACACATGACGTAATACCTGCCATGTAGTGCAGAAACTAGTGCATGAAACACCAATACTACTAACACTTGTGAGGATTATTTCCCATTTTTTCTATTTAGAAAATGGAAAGAATGTTGAGAAGGAATTTTTGATTATCTCCCCATGCAGTTATTGAGACTTGCAGGTCAGGTCAATGACTGCATATTGGTAGCCTGGACACTACTTAAGACAGACCCTTTAAGGTAAAGTACAAGAAAGGGAACTAATCTGGTCAAACACTTTAATGAAAAGTGTAAGAAATAGTAGTAACTTGGATAAGCACTTTAAAAGGTGCAGTTGGCAACACTTTATTGGGCCAATCCTTCTACGGGCAAGTCCAGCGAAATATACTCTGCTAAATGAACGCTTAAGAGAAAAGTATGAGAACATTTTCCTGGACAGACCACTGAAAACGTAATGAATGACACTTCACTAGACAGACCTGTAAAGAGATGTACTAAAAATTTTATTCACTGAACACTCACTTTAAGAAGCACAGTGAATACAACTTCGCTGGCATCACAGTTTTAAAGCTCATGAAAAATTTATGGACAGGTCCTTTAAAGAAGAACACAATGAAAACAGTCACCAAAAAAAACAGAGCCCTGAAAGGAAAACGCAGATATAAATTCTTTTTTGAACGGACATTAAAAGAAGCAGAAAAGAAATGACAGCTCACTAAACAGGACCTATGGAAAAAGGTGATTTCAGCCGCTGGACACGCTCTTTAACAAATATTTCAGAGTCAAGGAGCTTTGGAGAAGGTTGCTGCCTTACAAATCTTCCCATACATAAACGTATAAAATGAGTCACAAAATACCCTTCCATTTTCAACGCACAAGGGTGGATTAGCAACGCGCTGTTATTTCCAGAGTCAATGGATGAAAGAGTGATGCTCCTTGGCACGGACTGACACTGGTTTAGCCACTGCATGCATGCACAGAACTGGTATCTCATTTCCTGATCTCTGTGGTCTGCCACTTCCTCTGCTTGCTATGGCTACCAGAACGCTTGTGTATGGGGTAAGGCTGAAAAAGAACCTTGGAAAATGTGACAAAAACCATCCCGGTCTAAAATAGCACCTTGTAAAAACGAGAACGGCCATTTTGTGTGGTAAGGAATTCCTCAGCACACGTCTGTTATGTCACAATATACATAAACATGCTTGATGTGAGCATAAGTAAAATACAAGTAGGTAAGTTCTTATTTCTTTTTTCCTTTTTATTTTCCGATGTTCAGACAGCCGACACGTGTTTCGTCGCTTACATGGGAATTAATCCCGCGACTTTATCAAGGCTATTGTCTTCCTGTGTATAACCTTTATTAGTGGTGTTAATTCCAACCCACACTGGGATTCAATATCTCGCGACGTCTCACTTCTCAATGTTAAATCCAAGGGATCCCTGTATGTCCCAGAAGTCCAGAATCTTATTTCTTAGTAGTTTGATCCCACACACGGACGTCGCTCCTCGTGTTGCCGTATGACTTTCTGAAAGAAGGAACGGTCAACACAACCTTCCACTTTCACAACACTGAGTGTTGCTTTTTCAATATAATCTGCCAAATCCGGATGGATATGGAAAGTGGGTAAAAGCTAGGTATAGCCCTCCTTTGTTCAAGAGCCCCTCTCCGCCGACTTTGGAAGAGGTCACTGAGGTGAGGTCACCGGTCACTTCGTGTGCGCCTGAAGCACTTAGGACAACGACATATTTGCGCATCAGTTCCTCTTCCAGCAGTTGTTGCTGGCACTGTGCAACTGACATGTTTTATTGTAAAATGACAAAGTCAACGCACTGTTCTAGCAGAATAAGGGTCCACAGGAAGACAACATCTGTGTTTTCCTGGCAACCACACTAAAATCAAAACCTTCTCCCCAAACACACACATGGCGGATATACATACGTCTAGGGAACTTTGGAGCAGAAAGTCGATAATGTATATCAAATACATCTTCCCCATGGTCTGAGCGTCAGTGCCAGAAGGCAGCCCAACACTGTCCTGAACATAAGTTAGTATTGCTTTTACTATGTGTCTTGATTGCACCGCTTAGCCTAAGATATCCCCCACTGTATACTCAGAAGAGAAATGTCCTCTGGTTTTTCAATCAGCAATCACTGCATTTGTCACTGCCTTGTAAATCTTAACATGGACATCAGGAACAGAAAAGGGTAGCCTATCAGGAGAGGTATCTGTGCTTTTTAGAGGATGGGGATCGAGAGCTGGATGTCGATGAGCTGTAGCAATTGTCGCTCCCCTGCCAACTTCTAGGTACATTTGTTAGAAACGTAAATATGAAGTTGTCACACTGATCTTACCCTAGAAAATGCTGCTGCAAGTACTCGCCATAACAAGTGGTTCCACACATCTTTCAAGCATCTGAGCATCACCCGATGTCTCAATGCCTGTCTGGCCTGGCTGCGCAGGGATAAAACAGGGAACCACTCCACGCTGAAAGGGAGATGGCAAACACTTGTGGCGTGGGGTGAGCTCGCTGCTGGCGTGGAAGAGACTTGAGCTCAGGAGCGGGGAGCGGTGTATGTGGTGCACGCTGCCCGGATATTGAGGCCAGGCGCCTTTATGTTGGCGAAAAAGTTCAAGGCGGCCAGCAGCGGCGTGGGGGCGAGTGCGCTGCTGTAGTCGAGGAGGCGGGAGCCCAGTCATCATTCTAAACCTGGCCCCTAGGCGCTGGATGTTGGCTGCGCATGGATCACGGGCACCAGCAGACAGCGAGAAAGACGCACAGTGAACACTCGCACTCACCTTCCTCGCCGTCCTACATGTTGGCGGTGTGAGGGGCACGGAGGCTAAGAGATGGTGAAGATTTTTATTGCGACAGAAAGCCCACTGCTTAGTTAGCAGCCACCATAGCCAGATAAACAAGAAGATAAAGGCACGCACACAGCGTGCGCGTACCTGCTCGCTCCTGCGGCAATACTCCGTGGGAGTATACTTGCGAGAAAAGGTGGGACATGCACCCACCAGTAGCCATTTGTAGCCTACGATTTCTAAAGGACATACACACAAGCAAATCAAAAGCGTGGGAGGAGTCAGACTCCACAAAGTAGAGATAACAGATCGCCTACAGCGCAAGCGCTGTTTAGGCTCGACCTAAACAGCCGTGGGTGCGAGCAGCACTGCACTGCAAAGCTGCGGTAGGGCCGAGCACCATGATTCTGGGCAAATCGCTTAACCTCCCCATGCCTATTAAATAATGAATGTGTCCTCCTTAACTGGTGGTTGCGGGTATTCTGCACCTACACAGAACTATGCGCAGGAAAACAGGACCTCGGTGTATAGGGGTGTACCAACCTATCACCTTAGTACCCAAAATTCCAAAACCGACTAGCTATAGTGTCTCATTCGTTCTCCTCCAAAATCACTAAGCTACAAATGATTAGACAACCCAGAACACAACACTCCCGACTCTCTCAGGAATCGCGGTAGCAAGACATACCCTTTCGCTCGCTCACTCGTACCTGTCCACAATAAGAGTTGGCAGAGTCACTGTAATAGTTCAAAATGTTTATTTTAACTATCATGCTCTACAATACAGTATACGAGCCACTACCAGCAGCAAAGTGCATAAACTCAAAACAATTAGCATCGTTACAATTCCATAGAGTACAAAGGGGGAAGTCATTATATAAAGACAGTGGAAAAAGGGCTATAAGGCCTAACCACCCTCCCCTTGACTGGAAGAAGTTTATTATATAAAAGAAGATCTCTGGGCTTTGTCAGCAGACCCCATACCTTAAAGCCTAGATGTAAGGTTTACATCATAGGAACAGCATAGCTCTTCTCCATGGAAAAGGCTCTCTCCAAGTGTGTGTTAAAACAAAATGCATCCCCGCAATATCAAAGCACGAGTCTCCAGCTGTGCAGCTGTATTTAGCATGTTATGTCTAGGTGCTAGGGACTGACCAGAACAGAATAACAAGGGGCATTGTTTATCGATCTTGCACAACGTGTTCAGACTAAACTCCAGGAACTCAGCAGAGAACGTGAAAGGCAGACAGTTCTCATGTGAAAGGCATAAACAGAGTCTTGCAAAAATAAAGTCATGTAGTAACGTGCGCAAAAGCAGCATCATGGCAGCAAAGCTCATACTAACTTAGCAATGTCGACAATGACCCTAAGGGCCATATAACACCCTCCCCTTGGTAAGGTCATAGGACATAGACAAAGGACCAAAACAGAGTTCAAAAGTCAAGCAGAGCTCGAAGCGTTGGAGAAAAAAAAAAAAAAAATTGGGAAAATTAAAAAATCCAATAAAGTGTTGCCTTCGTGATAATGTTATTATGAAGGAGGTGGTAAATCCATCAAAGTATGTGAACTTAAGACTGCAATTCCCTCCAAAAGATCATCTCTATCGTTAGTAGAAAAAAGGGATTCCATCCAAACAAGTAGGTCGAAGGAACAAACGTGCTCCTCGTAATCTGATGCTTCCAAAAGTATAACTGGACAACTTGCGTGATATTCGATGAAATTCTGATGCAAGAGGTTCTGCGCAGCCGCACAGATATCCCACTCAGCCAATACTCCAACGCACGCGCCATACGGCCATCCCCAGAACAAGCCTGGTCATGAGTCTCCAAGGGACCCATTAACTGGTTAAAATCCGGGACTGGACATGACGTATTGGAGAGGCATAAATCCATAGCCCAATAGAATGGGCACCGTCGACAGTAGAACACTGGTTGCACACAAGTAAAGTAGGCAAAGCAAAAAGTTAATCCATAACTCACGCCAAGCGTTGCTAATGGCAAGCATCCAAAAACTTGTTGCATTCGATTACTGTACAGTTGCAATTGGCCTGGTCTGTGCATTACCACAAGATGAGCAGCCATTGCGCAGCAGGAACAGGAGCAGCAGGATTCCAACAGCTAACGCTAGTAATAAGGGGAACCCTCCGAAGACGCTGGGAAAATAGAATGAATAAAAGCCGGTATTACTCCAAATATCATCTGAAAGGAAGTCACAAGGCTGGATCCCACATGTTTAAAAAAATGTGCAAGGCCTTTGTGTCAGACGCATTAAATATTTGGTGTATAAGCTCCCCAAAGTGAAGTGGGAGGTTAGTGTTCAGAAGTGACCGAATCTCGCTAGATGTCCTGGCCACCGGTAACTCGAAGGTCTCTCGAGCCGAAGTGAGAGCCACTTCTTGTTGAAACAACAGCGCTTTGAGCCTGCTTAATTTGTTGAAATCTGTTTTCAAAGTCGGAATGGAAGGCCAAATGGAACTATCTACCCTCCCATGCGGGGGTGGAAAAAGCACTTTGCTACAACAAGTTACTCGCTGTGAAACTGTTACTAAATACGGGATCCCTGCCCGTAAACCACAGCAGTCTTGGTTGTTCAAAATAAGATAACTGCAGTTAGTAAGCAAGGTAAAAGCGGGAATTATTGATGGTACTGGCGTTCCTTTTAAAAAACTAGTGAGATTAGGCGCCGATACATTACATGCGCAGTGCAACTTAACGTGTTTACAAACCAGGGAATGTCCTACTGTGGAATCGCAGTCCTCCCCTGTTAGAAAAACTTCCTTATCCTCCTGCTGACATCTGTAAGTGAACGGCAGTGGTTCAAAACGGCCAATCGGAAAATGTTGCATGCATGATTTAAATTGATACAGCGAAAAAGGGAGAGAGATAACCCTATGAATTAACCAAACAGCAGAGTCCGTTTCTGCTACCGAGAACGGCAAGGGCTCCAATTGTTCAATATACAACAGTGTATATGCAGCATCTTTCATGGACATAAATCTCTGTTTATCAGTCAGATTAAATGGTAGAAACAAAGCAGAAGCATTCAAATAATCACAAGGGACTTTTCCCATTTTAAGGGTCTGTAACGTCCAAGCAAACTGCATAATTGACCTTAATTGATTTTGACCATGATATAATACAGATACATCACTCTGAACAATATCAATAACAGGAGAAACAATATTATGCAATGTATAAATGCGTGATGAAAGTGTATTGATGCTATTGTCGACCACGGCAAGGACTTTTTTCTAAATTGGCTTGATCAATTTGGCGCAGACGAAGAGCTGCTTCAATCTGTGAAAGTTTCCAAATTTCATTGTAAGCGGCATATATAAACCTCTTAGATCTAGGAAACCTAGGTCCTAAGATAAAATCAGCCAAATTAATGTCGCTCGACAAGAGTATGAGGTGTTGTTTCACTGATGATAAGGTGGAATGTTCCAACCACTGTTGGCATAATTTACCCACCGAGTATGGGGCGACCGAATGTGTAAGTGTATAACGAGGATCCGGTCTAGTCTGTGTGAAACCAGGTGTTACATTATAAAAAAGCAATTGACATGCATTTGAATTTGTTTGCCACACCAACCACCCGGATGAATCAAGTTCAGAGACATTGAAATTGTCATTTCGAAACAATGCCTGTAAAGCATCGATAGTATAATTTGTCTGAGCACGCCAATTGTCGTATTCCGCCAAGGACGGAATGGATGGAATATATAATTTTTTACAGTGGCCAGGCCGAAACAAGTGGTTTGGTACACTGTATCATTTAAAAATAAAATTTGATTCGGGATCAGACAGGCACGATGTAATGCTTCAGTTCCCTGAACTTGCCATTGTTTAGTGCCCCAGATTGATTTTAAATCAATGGTCTCTTTCCAGTGATCATAACCCTCTGTGGATAATTTAGTCCTAAAAGAGTTGGAGTAAAGTAATTTAGAGTGGGTCAAGATAAATTTGGATTGAGATGACTATTGTAGTCTAAAGAAATAGGATTCCGGATGAGACGTGTCATAATCGGTAAAATATATGAACTTATCTTGAAGAGTTTTAGAACTCCCTTGTACGGGAGTAGGACAATGTTCCCATTGAGTGTAATTAAGAACAGGTCTTAACGTGTTTGTTTTGTGCAAAAAATGATGCCCATAATGTTGATAACAGAAGAGATCATCATAATTGGCAGAATTTAAATACAAATCTTCAGCATCAAAAGCAGCATAATATTTTAAATCTGAAAATAATGAATGTACTGCTTGCACATCCCAATCGTCAGAATGTACGTCCTGTGTTACCTCATCTCCTAATGAGACGCGAAACACGTATGGCACTCTGAGCACCTCAGTCGGACCGTGAATTTCGAAAGCTACTTTGTCCCAAACGATGCCATCTGCAACCGAGAATGCTGAAATGTTCACTAGCATCTGATCACGTTTCATGATATGGGACGATGTGTGAGGGGCCGGAATTCCATCGACCAAGTTCACAGCAGAGCGTTCTGGCAAATAATGAGCATTGATGAGTAAGAAGAACACTGTCACAAATCCAATTGACATGAAGAGGAAAATCAGGATAAGCACCAACCAAATGTAGGTCCATGGAGGGACCAGGTAAGTCTTTTTGATCCAAGAAAAGAAAACACTTAATTTAGTCGGTGGGACTACCAAACTGGAAGACGAGGAGGATGAGTCATAGGTGAAGCTCCCATGCTCCCCAAAATAACCGTTTGCATCACTAGGTATTAAAGGTGGGTGGGATGTATCAGCATGATGTTGTCGAGGATTGCTCGGCACTTCCCTCTGGGACTCATCTGTGGGATACGTATACTCGACATCTGCGGTGGAAGAGGATGGAGGCAGAACAGACAAAAGGTCAACAGCAGTTTCTATCTCACCCTCACTGTTACGGGCTATAGTCGTAGACGTTTAGGTTACCGGATTCAAAGAAATAGTGTTGCAGGAAACAGCAGGTGTTACACTATTGAGAATCGGCCAGACGGTGTAACTTGACATTGTCCACTGAGATGTATCTGTTGTCTTTGCGACCAGGTAAAGGTGGTAAAATGACTGTACGAGTACCCTTCAATCCAAGTACTGGAACGGGGGCACGGTATGAGGGACCATATTCTTTTTTGTTCTCCAGCTTTTCTCGTACCAGATCTTCAATCTTGGAAAGCCAGCCGGCAACTGGAATCAGCATTGCTGTATCATTGGAAGAGGGTAAATGTTCAGTTGCGTAGCTGTCACGGGTCTTTTGTAGATCCTGTAACACAGTAGAATGATTATCTACGTCAAATGTTGCGGCTGCCGCCACAACGTCTAGTCCATCAAGGTCTGGCACAAACATTTTAATGCCAAAGAGCATTTCGTATGGGGTCCGCCCACCCAGAGATTTTCTAGGGAGATTATTGAGTGCACGTTGAACACCATACAAATGGGCCAGCCAGTTCCTGCCAGTACCTAAGACTCTAGCTGTCATGGATTGCTTTAAGTCACGGTTCATTCGCTCCACAATTGAATTGCCCTCAGGCCTGTATGGAGACGAAAACTGCACCAGTACCCCCATTGACTTCATCGCGTCCTTGTACGCCTTAGAGGCGAACGCTGGACCTTGGTCAGAATGGAAGGTGCCACATGCAAACATCCCGACAAAGACACGCAAATCCCTAATGACATTTTGAGCGTCAGCACTGCGTTGTGGCCAAACCCAAAGGAATCTAGTGCACAAATCCACTGCAACAAATATATATTTATACGCAGTATCAGAAGAAAATGGACCGCAGTGATCAAGATGTACACAGACAAATGGTTGGTTAAAAATACATAGCTGTGTTTGAGGTGGGCGCGCGACCGAAGACGGTTTAATCTGTTAACAAATGTCAGAAGAGAGTACATAATTACGGGTCTGTTTATATAAACCACGCCACCAATAACGTTGCTGTAAAATAGAGACTGTCGCTGACACACCGGCATGAGCAGAAGCCATGTCCTCGTGTGCGGCTTTGATCAGAGCAAGTCTGCGGTCCAAGTTGGGAATCAGCTGATCCCCAACTGAAGGAATCTTAGCATAAGGAACTTGTACGGGAGATATATGATAAGAGTATTTCGAAGGGAAACCCTGAGGATAAGCAGTTCTCTCCCTCGTAGCTGCTACCGCTCACAGAATATCATTATCTATTTTAGTCATGGACCTTGTAACTGCTGCCACGGAACACTTGGCTACTGCAGATTTGGCCTCTCCGTCAGCCAAAGAATTACCAAGAGCATGTGCTCCCACACGCTGATGGCCAAGAGTATGTATAACATGTGTGAGGGGCAGACGTTGTTTAAGGTCTGCCACTCGAACCCAAAGCGTTTTATGCTTAATTGCGCTGCCTTTAGAGTTTTGGTAGTCATTCTGAGACCAAAAGAATAAGTTGTCATTAAAAGACTTAACACAGTAATAAGAATCGCATACAATAAGAGTATTCACATTAGGATCAGCAAACTCGAGAGCAAGAACAAGAGCACCCAGGTCCGCCAAGTGTGCCGTACAGTCTCCAAGTGCCTGAGTATGCACTATGGAAGACTTAAATTCTCCATTGACAATTGATCCAGCAACAATTGCGCAAGCCCCTGAATAAGCGTGTTTGGAGCCGGTGGCCGGTTGAGCCGAGCCATCGGTATAAATGATACTTCTCTTCCAGCGGATACTCAAAAATAGTCATAAGCACTGAATAGTCCCGCCCACGTGCGGGGACCCCGGAGCAATAGCCAATAATATGCATATACCTACATATATATCCATATACACATATAAGTAAATATATATATATATATATATATATAGGTGATATGCATAAAACAAACACATATGCAGCCTGATCATATATACTAGGCTCAGAAAAACTGCCTCATTGCAATGTAAAACCTTTTAAATTTGAACAATAAATAACATACCCCATGATATAATCATGATTAAAACAAGTAAACCACTTCAGTTTGCTTTGAAACAACACAACCTTTATTTTCAAAGGTAAAAGGGGTAAGACCATAGAGGCAGGTCAGCCTAGAGAGGCTGCATATAGAACAGTTAGGAAAAACTGGCGCCGTGCCTTTAAGACCTCTTGGAACCCTCAGGCTCCCATCATGCACCACAGGTGACAGTTAGGTCAGTTCTTTTTTCCGGCTCCTTCTTTGAGGATCCTGGAGTTTGAGCTCCCCAGTTAGTGTTTTTTTTATCACTAATTCTGGTTTTGGGTGGAATATTTTTGTTTCACTCGACGTCTTTACTGACTAGCTGAAGTGCCCGGCCTGTGGAAAGAAGATGTCCAAATCGGACCCACTCTCGGTCTGTATTGCTTGTCTCCCTTCATCACACAAGCCAGACCAGTGTTACCATTGCAGCAAGTTTTCCAGAAGAACCCTTAAGGAAAGGGAGAAGATTAGGCTGCACTCTATGCTGGAGAGAGGAAGTAAGGCTGCAAGTACTAAAGGAGAACTGTCTGCAAGAAAGCCCTCCTCTCACTCAAGAGAACGCAAAGAAAAAGGTGACAAAAGAAGACATCGGTCGCCGTCGAGGGACAGATCAACGTCCAAGGTACCTTTGTGCTCTGAGTCAGCGTCGAAGTCGACGTCGAAACGTCCTTCGCCGTCGAGGGCTCCAAGTCTTCAGGTAACGCGTAGGCGGTCCACATCTGGCTCACCTACAGCGAGAGGCGGTGAGATATCGACGTTGGAACATCAACGTCGAAGCCCGCCGACGAGAGCACCTCTAACAACGTCGAAGACACCACCGACGTCGAAGGCACTGCAAGCTTCGTCGTCAAGCAGAGCGGCTTTAGTGTCGACGCCGGCAAGGCAGCCGTCGCCGTCGAGGCATTCGACGTCGAAACAGGCGTCACCCAGGGGGTCGACGTCGAGAAGGCCGCGGTCGGCGTCTAGAAGGCCGACGTCGAGAATGTCACCGTCGACGTCGAGAAGGTCGACGTCGAGAGCAAGATCGCCGTCTAGGACTTCGGCGTTGAGGAGGTCGGCGTCGAGATCTAGGTCCCGCAGATCGAGGTCCAGATCGCCGTTGAGTAGATCGACGTCGAGGAGGTCGACGTCGAGGAGATCGGAGTCAGCGCCGGAGAACATCCAAATGGCCTCCAGGAGTGCTTCTTCCTCCCCGGGGCTTCAGATCGTACAGATCACGCCAGAACGTTCTCCAGCTCCGCCTGCACACCCTGTAACGAACATCTCTCCTAGATGGCTGGGAGATATAAGGGAGTGGAAGATACGGAAGGTTACCAGGGTGGTCCATGCACGTAGCAGATCCAGGTCTCCCTTGATTCAGTCGGTGCATTCCTCAGAGCGGCATGATCGACGAGCCCCGTCACGCAGATCTCCTTCGGTGAGAAGGCATACACCCCGATCTAGACCTAGTCATCGCTCTCACAGGAGTAAAAGCCATAGGTCGTCTTCATGGTCTTCATCATCTAGACCATCTAAAGCGGACTACTCGCCCACTCTTTCCTCAACACCTCCGAGTAGGGTATCCCCGATTGACGATCTCAACACCTTCAATGAGGTTTTGTGTAGGGGAGTGGCTAAACTTCAAATTGAGATGCCTGTTCATGTTCCAACAACCTCAGTCATCTTTGAAACGCTGCATCAGAGGGCGTCATCCAGACCTCTACTTCCCTTGGTGCCTGGTCTACTAGAGTCTGCGTTGCAAAAGTTCTTGACTCCAGCTTCAGTGGGTGCTGCTCCCTCAAGAATCCTAAAGAAATATAAAGCTCCTGACACAGACCCTCTGTTTCTGAGATCCGATCCACCTCCGGATTCAGTCATTGTTTCGGCCGCGCGGAAAAACCAGACAGGGTTTGTACCCCCTGACAAAGACAGTAAGGCCATGGATTCAATAGGCAAGAGGATGTGCAACACCTCCGCGTCCTATATGAAGGTAGCCAGCGCTTCGGCCTTGCTGGGTCGTTATGACCGCTCTCTTTGGGACTCTATGTCACGTTTCACGGACAAACTCCCTAAGGAGGACAGGCAGGACTTCCTGGAGGTCCTTCAGGAAGGGGGTCTGGTGTCCAACCAGATCATCAGCGCGGCGGCGGATGCCTCAGACCTAGCATCCCATGGGTACTCTCATGGAATCTGTGCCCGTCGCTCTTCCTGGCTAAGGTTGACGGGGTTGAAGCCGGAGGCCCAACATCGGATTCTGAACCTGCCGTTAAATGGATCCTCGCTCTTCGGATCTCATGCCGATGGTGAGATGTCGCGCATGAAGACAGAACTGGACACGGTCAAAGCAGTGGGGCTCGAAAAGAGGAAAGAATTTAGGCGGCGCTACCGCCCCTACGATTGGCGCAACCAACAGAGGGTTCAAACCCCTCATTGGTCAACACAGCAGCACCAAGGGAGATCCCAGTCCAATCAGCGACGTCCAGGCAGAGGACGAGGAGGCTCTTCCAGGCAGTCTACACCAGCTGCCAAGCAGCAAAAACAGCAGAAACAGTGAGTGCTTGCTTCCCCTGACCCCGTTACCCACTCCGGTGGGGGGAAGCATTCGTATGTTTCTAGAAGAGTGGACCAAAATCACACTGGACAAGTGGGTTCTAAACATCGTAAGGAACGGATACTCCATCCGGTTCAAGTCTACTCCACCTTCTATCCCTCCCCGGAAGACCACCTCCCATCGTGTAAGTCTTCTACAAGAAGAGGTGTCTGCCCTACTTTTAAAAGAGGCCATCGAAAAGGTTCCATGGCAGCAACGTCATCAAGGACTTTACTCTCGTTATTTCCTAGTCCCAAAGAAAGGTCTCAGCAAAGAGTTCAGGCCCATTCTAGACCTCAGGCGACTGAACAAATTTATTCTGAAGGAAAGGTTCAGAATGCTGGCGTTGCATCAGATAATTCCACACTTGCATCCACAAGATTGGATGTGTTCCATAGATCTTCAGGATGCCTATTTCCACATTCCCATCTCTCTGAAGCCTCGGAAGTTTCTAAGGTTTCGCATTCAGTCCGACCATTACCAATTCACAGTCCTACCGTTCGGACTCAAGTCAGCCCCTCGCACTTTCTCAAAGTGCATGGCAGTAGTAGCAGCGTTCTTGAGGAGGAAACAAATATTCGTCTACCCCTATCTAGACGATTGGCTTCTCAAAAGTGCTTCTCCAGCACTTCTGCAACTACACCTCGCTTACTGCGTTCGGCAGCTGCATCGATTGGGTCTGCATGTCAATTTAAAAAAATCCATCCTCAACCCAACGCAGAGAATTCATTACTTGGGGGCAACTCTGGACACGGTAAACGCAAGAGCGTATCCTTCGGAGGAGAGACTGTCATCCATCCTCCTCAAGTGTCAGACCATTTTGCGTAACCCTTACCCAACGGCCAGACAAGTCTCGTCTCTACTGGGATCTATGCCATCCTGCATCTTTCTAGTCCCGAATGCCAGGCTACACATGAGACCTCTTCAACAGGCTCTGGAAGATCAGTGGTCCCAGATCTCCAATCGCTGGGAGGACACGATAACGATACCTCTGTCTGTCAAACTCTCCATCGGCTGGTGGATGCGGAGGTCTCATCTTTTCGTGGGCAGTCCTTTTCACGAGGAACCTCCAAAGCTGACTCTCGTAACAGATGCTTCCCTTCAAGGATGGGGCGCCCACATGGGGTCCCTGCAGATACAAGGCCTGTGGTCGGAAAGAGAACAGCTCTATCACATAAACATGCTGGAGCTCAGGGCGGTTCATCTGGCCCTCAAGGCGTTCTTCCCGTCCATCAAGTCCAATACCCTCCTTGTTCAGACGGACAATACCACAACAATGTTTTACCTGAACAAGCAGGGGGGCACCAGGTCCAGGCCTCTGTCGCTGGAAGCACAGACGATCTGGAGGTGGCTTCTGGCTCGGGACATGAAGATCTCAGCAGTCCACCTTCCGGGCGTCCTAAACGTTCAGGCAGATGGCCTAAGCAGGCATTTCGCAGAAGCGCTCGACTGGGTGCTACAGCAAGAAGTAGCACAGGACATTTTTCAAGCCTGGGGGGAACCAGACATAGACCTGTTCGCAGATGCAGACAACGCAAAATGCCACATCTTCGCCTCCAGGTTCCCACAACAAGGCTCCAAGGGGAATGCTCTATGGATAGACTGGTCAGAGACATTACTCTACGCCTTTCCACCAGTCCCCCTCATTCCTCTAGTGATCAGGAAGCTGTACAGATCCAAAACGAGGATGATCTTGGTTGCGCCAGACTGGCCTCGCCAGTGGTGGTACCCGGACCTTCTTCGTCTTTCGGCAGTACCGCACAGGAGGCTACCCTGTCATCCAGATCTGCTGACCAGGGCGGGCGGCAAAGTGTTCCATCCCAATCTGCCGTCCCTGAAGCTAGCAGCATGGCTCCTGAATTCATCCAATATGGGCATTTAGGTCTCTCTCAGGACTGCATGCAGATCTTGAAAGAGGCTCGACGGCCTTCCACAAGGAGAGCATATGCTTTCAAATGGAGGCGATTCTACATGTGGTGTACTGCAGAGGGTCATGATCCTATTCATGGTCAGGAACAGGTACTGTTACCATATTTACTGTCTTTGGCAAAAGCAGGATTACAGTACTCATCTATTAAGGTTCACTTGGCCGCGATAACAGCTTATAGGAAGTCCCCCAATCAGGTTTCCTTTTTAGAATGCCAGTGGTTAAGGACTTCTTAGAGGGCTTAAAGAAAGTCTATCCTCCAGTGAGGGCTCCATCTCCCTCTTGGGAACTCAATATCGTTCTCTCCAAGTTAATGGGTCCGCCTTTTGAACCTATACACAAGGCCTCCCTGCAACATCTTTCTTGGAAGACTGCATTCCTTGTGGCGATCACGTCTGCTCGCAGGGTGAGCGAGATACAGGCTTTGTGCTCGTCGGAGCCTTATCTCGTTTTTCATGCAAACAGAGTGGTACTAAGAACTCACCCGAAGTTCCTTCCGAAAGTGGTCTCGGAGTTCCACATCAACCAGAAGATCACTCTTCCCACTTTCTTTGTGAACCCTGTCACACCTGCTGAGAAGGCATTACATTCACTAGATCTCAAAAGGGTGTTGAAGTTTTACTTGGATAAGTCTAAAACTGTACGCAACACGGACAGATTGTTTGTTAATTACGGTCCATTGAACACTGGTTCTCCGGCCTCTAAAAGGTCCATTGCTAGATGGATTGTGCAATGCATTATGCTATCTTATCAGCTAGCACACAAACAGCTCCCAGGCAGGCCGAGAGCGCATTCTACAAGAGGAAAAGCAGCTACAATAGCTATGCTGAGTAATGTACCTATTCAAGACATATGTAAAGCGGCCACATGGCGTTCGGTGCACACTTTTGCACGCCATTATTGTCTTGATTCTGACACTCAAGCTGATGCTAGGGTTGGCCAGGCATCCTTGAGGAACTTATTTGGGTAATAGAAGTTGAATTGGTTGGCATGATATGATGGTATTCGCCCGCAGAGTATGGGGATGGCTTGCTACTCTATTCAGTGCTTATGACTATTGATGAGTATCCGCTGGAAGAGAAGGATAAGTTACTTACCTGTAATCCTAGTTCTCTTCCAGGGGTATACTCATCAAAGTCATAAGCAACCCTCCCTCCTCCCTGGACGAATACCATGTTCATGTGAAATGTAACTGTTACCCATACTGTGATCACACTGTTTACGCCGTCCAAAAGAACTGACCTAACTGTCACCTGTGGTGCATGATGGGAGCCTGAGGGTTCCAAGAGGTCTTAAAGGCACGGCGCCAGTTTTTCCTAACTGTTCTATATGCAGCCTCTCTAGGCTGACCTGCCTCTATGGTCTTACCCCTTTTACCTTTGAAAATAAAGGTTGTGTTGTTTCAAAGCAAACTGAAGTGGTTTACTTGTTTTAATCATGATTATATCATGGGGTATGTTATTTATTGTTCAAATTTAAAAGGTTTTACATTGCAATGAGGCAGTTTTTCTGAGCCTAGTATATATGATCAGGCTGCATATGTGTTTGTTTTATGCATATCACCTATATATATATATATTTACTTATATGTGTATATGGATATATATGTAGGTATATGCATATTATTGGCTATTGCTCCGGGGTCCCCGCACGTGGGCGGGACTATTCAGTGCTTATGACTTTGATGAGTATACCCCTGGAAGAGAACTAGGATTACAGGTAAGTAACTTATCCATTCGTACTCATGTAAAGGAAGCATCGTCAACGGAGGAGGATGAACATGTTCATACTGTAAAAACTCCTGTGTCTGTAGTGCAGGGTCAAAGATAAACGTGACATCAGAGGATGTCAAAGACGTAGCCCACTGTATCCAACGGGGATGTAGTGCCTTAGAGATAGGTACACTTGCCTTAGTCACGGCCTCCAAAGCAGGGAAGGGCGTGACCATAAGAATGCGTTTACCTTGCGCCAGTGAGCGTTCCTTCAGAACCGCCATCTGGACCGCTGTCAAAATTTTCTCAACATTTGAAAAACGCATTTCAGCTGCAGTGTACAAATGTGATTTGTATGCAGTAGGTACTGTGTCTCCCTCATTGAACATGAAAGTAAGTGAAACCCACCGCCCCTGGTACTATACATATCACCAGGTTCATGGTGTTATCACGCGTCAACAAGTAGTTAGTTGCAAGCATGTCAGATTGCAAAGAATGTAGGATAGAGGTATGTTCCGGAAACCAGCTGGCAGAAGAGTATGTTAGTTGTATCAACGCATAAAGCGGTTTGATACGCTGGGCATAACCGGGAATGTATGTCCTCCCGAAATTCAAAAATCCCAGCAAAGACTGAAGTTTCTTCAGTGTAGAAGGGGGTTGCAATTGTGCACATTTCTCCAGGAAGTGGGGGGCTAACCCTTAACTTCATTATTAAGCTCATAGCCCAAAAAGAGTACTGCCAAATGAGCGATTTGGGTTTTGCAAAATTGAACTTGTATCCATAGTCGGCAAGCGATAAAATGATTCGATCAACTCGGACAAGATGCAGCATAAGTTCGTCGTCCGTCAGATAAATGTCATCAACGTACGAGAACGCATCTGGATCTATGTCGTGCAACAAAGACACAACACGTGCCGCAAATGCCCCGGGGCTATTTTATACTCCATGGGCAAACGCGTACATTTTTTCTGATTTCCGACGGCGGTAAATGCTGTCAAGTCACGGCTCTCAGGAGCAAGATTATGACTGTAGAAACCATTGGAAATGTCCAGTGTAGTTTTGAATTTTTTACAAATCAGATTGTTCACCAGCGCAGAGCTGTGTGTGTTTTGTACTGCAAAAGCGCGGCAATGACTATTCAAATTTCGTTAATCCAATACAATGCGATATGAACAGTCAGGTTTTGATACCGTAAAGAGAGGATTATTCATCGGTGATGTACATGATACAATAACTCCTTGATACTCTAACTGTGTTAGAATGTCACAAACGTGAGCCTTAGCTTCACGTCTGATTGGATATTGCGGTTGTGGCTGTGGCATAGATCGTAAAGGTATCTCATGAGCCGGTGAATCAATATCCCAGCCTACCTGATTACGGTACACCGCCGGGGCAAGGGCCAAAGCCCACTCAGCTGCGAAAGCCGTTGCATGTTCCTCAGGGACATAATGCGAAAAACTCGGAAGTATCACGTCCTCCCCTCGAGAAGCGGCTAACACAAAGGGTGGAGGCCAATCTGCCTCCGCTAACAAAATGTCACATGAGGAGGTCAGATTCTCCCAGAAAACCGCTTTGATTGGACGCGGTATATCACCTTCAATTTGAAACATATTCTCATAGAGTCTATCCGGGGGGCAACCCGGGTATCTGCTGTTTCTACTGTAATGAATGTATCAGTTGCTGTCGCCTCCCGACAGGGACGCAGTGCCTCCCGCACTATGGTAACCTCCGCCGCGCTGTCGAGCAGAGTCACCGCCCATGTCCAGTCCAGGAGTCGCGTTCCCACCATCTGAGGCATATCTCGCTGTTAAAGCGGCAACTTTTTTCTTCTGATACGGGGGCCGAAAACGAGGCAGGTCCTCTTGTTTGGCTTTAACGTCAAACTGTTGAGGTTGATCTCATCCCTGTTGTGTGGCCGGACCTTTTCTCACGATCCTGGCGCTCCCCACCACCGACGTGAGAGTGCGATGTGTCCTGTAAAGAACGAGGAGAGCGCTGATCAGGGACCTGAAATCTATCAGGAGTCTTAATTTTCGCGCGGTCGCGCAAGTCATAAGTACGATCAGAAGACTCAGGTGTCAGTGAACCAGCACGCAAACCTTGCTTCTGGTGTTGCTGCCCCTGTTTCTTATTTTTCCAGTTCTTTTTAGGAAAGAACGGGCGACTGTCTTTTTCTGCTTGTGCCTTTTGCATTTGAGATTGCGTCTGCGTTTGAGTAAAAGGCTTAACTCCCAGACTATTGCGGCCTATGGCCTTATAAGCCTTTGCAATAATCTTTGGTAATTTGCGCGGCTTGTCTGCGTCTGCCACAGCCTCCAAGCAGTTAGCCACTTGTAAGCTTACAGCATCACCCTTGACATTGGCAAGGATCATATCAGCAACCACGTCGAACACCCCCACCAATCTTATCCCCAACTCCAGAGCCGCTTCGGCTCCGTGTTCATCTTGAACACGTTTTATCACGGAAGGGAGTACGGTCATGGAGGGAGTGCCGAAACACTTGGAATATACCCCCGCAAACACCTTGCCCCAGGTGTTACAATCAGCTAATTCAGGAATTACGGGCTTGATTCACAGAACTAACTTACGTCAAAAACGTAAAGTTAGTACTTTTTGGTATTCGCAGAATACACTTACTCATTTTGGTATTCACAGAATGAACTTACTCATTTTGGTATTCACAGAAGTTAGTAGTCCTAACTTTAGGACTCCTAAATGCCTTCTGTGAATACCGAAAGTCTTAAAGTTAGGATTTTTCTCAGTTTAGGAGTAGTAAAGTTAGGACTCCTAACTTTAGGACTCCTAAATGCCTTCTGCGAATACCGAAAGTCTTAAAGTTAGGATTTTTCTCAGTTTAGGAGTAGTAAAGTTAGGACTCCTAACTTTAGGACTCCTAAATGCCTTCTGTGAATACCGAAAGTCTTAAAGTTAGGATTTTTCTCAGTTTAGTAGTAGTAAAGTTAGGAGTCCTAACTTTACTACTCCTAAACTGAGAAAAATCCTAACTTTAAGACTTTCGGTATTCACAGAAGGCATTTAGGAGTCCTAAAGTTAGGACTACTAACTTCTGTGAATACCGAAATGAGTAAGTTCATTCTGTGAATACCAAAATGAGTAAGTGTATTCTGTGAATACCAAAAAGTACTAACTTTACGTTTTTGACGTAAGTTAGTTCTGTGAATCAGGCCCTAAGTCTTTAGGCAAACTTATAGTCAGGATCCTGTGTTTTTCTACAGGAGTGGTATTTGGAAAAACTGCCTCGATTTGTCCAAATTTTTCAGCAAGCCAATAAGGGAACTCATCCTTATTTTGAGGACGCTTGCCCATCACTGAATTAACCATTAGAGGACTGATGGTCACACCACCAGGACCCGCAGGTTGTGCAGCAACGCCAGGTGGACCCACCTGAAAGTTGCGCGACATGAACTGTATGACAGCTCTATGCACACGTATCAAAGATGTATGTAATACGCGGAGCTCTGCAATTGTAGCAGTTAAATAACGTGGGTTTTGGGTATACCCAGCCAAAACGGGCCACGTGCCCCATCTATCGATAAAGGGCCTAAACGGACCAGCGTTATTGGTTGAGGAAGGGCGCCATTAAACCAAATCTGGTGTTGCCAAGCTGTGAGCGGAACCTCGAGAGCCCTATAAGGCTGATAAACTTGAGGAAGGGCCGTGGCAGTATATTCATGAAACAAATTATCCGTTCCATCCACCGCTGGAAAGGTGACCCAAGAATAAAACACTTTGAAGCGGTAAGCTGCATCCGCTTCTACAACAAAAGTGAGCGCTACACCAGCATTAGGGACCCCATTTTGAGTCAAATATGCCGTGACTGCAGCACGATTAGGCGGTGTAATTGCAACCGACATAATGAATAACAAAGAACAACAACCTTAAGCGTGGCAGCGCAATATCGGGCTAATAGTAAAGAGAAGTAACCTTTTTAAAATTTCAAGCTTGAAAGAACCTATAAAACATCAATATAGGAGGTTACACCGTCACAGCTGTCTCCGGAAACAGAAGTGAGGGGATTGTGGACAGGCACAAGCACTACTCAAGAGTCTCGCAGATAAGAACCAGACCAAACGTTGGCAGCGCCATGTTGCGGGGATTCTGCACCTACACAGAACTATGCGCAGGAAAACAGGACCTCGGTGTATAGGGGTGTACCAACCTATCAACTTAGTACCCAAAATCCCAAAACCGACTAGCTATAGTGTCTCATTCGTTCTTCTCCAAAATCACGGAGCTACAAATGATTAGACAACCCTGAACACAACACTCCCGACTCTCTCAGGAATCGCAGGAGCAAGACATACCCTTTCGCTCGCTCACTCGTACTTGTCCACAATAAGAGTTGACAGAGTCACTGTAATAGGTCAAAATGTTTATTTGAACTATCGTGCTCTACAATGCAGTATACGAGCCACTACCAGCAGCAAAATGCATAAGCTCAAAACAATTAGCATCGTTACAATTCCATAGAGTACAAAGGGGAAGTCATTATATAAAGACAGTGGAAAAAGGGCTATAAGGCCTAACCACCCTCCCTTTGACTGGAAGAAGTTTATTATATAAAAGAAGATCTCTGGGCTTTGTCAGCAGACCCCATACCTTAAAGCCTAGATGTAAGGTTTACATCATAGGAACAGCATAGCTCTTCTTCATGGAAAAGGCTCTCTCCAAGTGTGTGTTAAAACAACATGCATCCCCTTAATATCAAAGCACGAGTCTCCAGCTTGCAGCTGTGTTTAGCATGTTATGTATAGGTGCTAGGGAATGACCAGAACAGAATAACAAGGGGCATTGTTTATCGAACTTGCACAACGTGTTCAGACTAAACTCCAGGAACTCAGCAGAGAACGTGAAAGGCAGACAGTTCTCATGTGAAAGGCATAAACAGAGTCTTGCAAAAATAAAGTCATGTAGTAACGTGCGCAAAAGCAGCATCATGGCAGCAAAGCTCATGCTAACTTAGCAATGTCGACAATGACCCCAAGGGCCATATAACAGTCCGGTTCGTGCTATATAAAACTACAAATAAAAACACCGTCTGGCCTGCAATATCCAGATGGGAGGAGGGAAGGGAGGCCATCACACGCTGTACTGTGTGATGGCTGACCAAAATGCTTTCTGAGTGAAATCACCGGAAAGAGAGCTAAACACAAAAGGAGGGACTTTAACAGAAATGCTCCAATAAGAAACCAGCATTTCTGAATGCTGCAGCTAACAGCCAATAGCAATGGGTGGATTTCCCAAAGCCACACTGAGAGATACAACAGGTCATCGCTGAGCAACCGAACACTTTTCATAGTCTCACCTTTTAAAGAGAAGTGATGAATAGGTTACAATTGCATGCCATTTCACATGGAACGAAAACTTCACTTTAAGAGAACCAAGGAGCCATAACCCCCAGAATGCAGCACAGCGGGAGTTAGTGCTTCAGTTTCATCCTTTTGCTCTTCGAGTAGGATATATTCAACAGTGTTTTTTTTTCATAGAATTGTTTTTTAAACAAGTTATTATGTCTTCACACACAGGGCATAATTAACAGTCGCACTGTACTGTCAGGGTGAAAACTCCACACACGTCACTTAATTCCCATTCTGCACCGTACAATGCACATTGAAGTCATAAACCTTGAATAATTCTGTGTTTGCGTGGACCCTGGAACACCTTCTTCAATATATATTTTTAAGAATCCAGGAAAAAGGCATTGCATAGTGTTCATCACTGGAAGTCATTTTCCATATAGACAAGGTAGGCTGTCAGAGATGTATTTTCATGGAGAATGCTGGAGGAGAAGAAACAGGCTGTATATACCAAAAAAGCCTTTTAAAACTTGCAACACTTTGTCATAGAAAAAGGCTGCTCATAACCAAAGACAGCATGAGGAGGATATGACAGTCTGATAGGCTATCAATGAGAAGCTTAAAATGAAAGCTGTGCCATTCAGGACCCCCTAGGTATCCTATCCCACGATGCATTGCAGTGACAGTTTGCCTGTCATTGTCAGTTCTTTTTTCTCGTGTTTTTTTTCACCAAAAGTTTTCAAAAACATTTTTTAGTGCTTTTATAAGCCTTTTTTATTACTACTTCTTTTGTCAAGTACTTCCAATTTTTCAGGAATTCTGAAGAAAATTTCAGTCCAAATGACTGTTCTTTTCACTAAGTGTCCTTCCTGTGGCAAAAAGAAAGAAACTTCTGATGCCCACAAGGTGTGAGTGGTGGGTTTATCGCCTCAATACCTCACTAAGTGCTGTGACATTTGCAGTAAAATGTCTAAAAGATACCTTGAGGACAGAGTAGGTATCAGGCTGGATGGAAGACATGAAAGCAGAACGGTAGAGGAAGAAAAGGAAGAGAATGGAGAGTTCTTCCTCGCACTAGTCTCCAGAAAAGCGGCGGAGAACAGGTATGGACTACCACAAAAGGAGATCTGTGTCCAAACATTCTCCCTCTTGCCACTAGCACCGACATCACTCTCATTGACGCCATTCACCAACATCAAGGACATCTCCGTTGCCGTCAAGAGGTTTGGCTCCATCCTGTTCACCTTCGAAGGAAGGCTCAATGTCGAAGGGACTCCATCACCATCACCGACATCCAAATCGGCGGCAGGACTTCCTACAACGCCGAAAACTATAACAGTAACGCCGTCGCGATCAAGCGAAATCCCATCACGCGGCGTCAAGGTCACACCAGTTGACGTTGAAGTCCCATTATTTGATGACGCAGACCCACTCAGCGCCGAAGAGACATATCTCTCTACTGAAGACTCCAGCTATGACTAAAAGAATATGTTGATAACCACTCTCGACGTCGAGAGTCCCTCAGATGGAGATTTCATCCTACTCTCACTGGCCAGGGTCATCACAGAATTCAGAGGCTCCTACTCCTGAACCAGATACGGGTCTTCCGCCTATTCGACCCATAATTCCGACTAATGACCCTGTACAAGTTCATTTACAGCCTTTGAATCTATCTCCAGTGCAACAGTTTTCTAGAGCAACATCTATGTCTCCAATTCGGAAGTGGAAGGCTTCATCTCAGATTAGATCGCCACCTCTGAAAGATCCATGACTCCATCCACAAGCTCAAGGTCAAGATCTCCTGATATGACTTCTAACACGTCGTACACTCCAGCCTCTCCAGCTCAGTCTCCTACCAGGGTTTCACCAGTGGATGACATCATCATGTTCTACGACGTCCTTGTGAGAGGAGCTTCTAAACTAAAAATCACAGTTGACACTCCTCTGCCAACAGTGTCAGTGATTTTGGAGACTCTTCAACCTAGAGCTGCCCTGAAGGCCTTTTCTTCCTTTACTTCCACGTCTCATTGACATTGTCAAGGAAAAGTTCTTGACACCAGTCACAGTAAAATCTGCAACACCTAGGCTGTTGTAGAAATACAAGTATCCACAGTTTGTAGTAGGAACGTATCACTATACGTACGCTGTACTTCCTTACGACCTGAAATCAGCTCCTCGATCCTTTTCCAAATGCATGACAGTGCTAGCTGCTCATCTAAGGAAAAAAGGTATTTTCTTATATTCATACCTGGAAGACTGGCTAATAAGGGCAGACTCTCTAGTCAAAGCAAAGAAAGACTATGCTACCACAACAACTCTTCTAGCAAAACTGGGACTACAGTTCAATGCACAAAAATCAATCGCCACACCAGTACAGAGACTCACTTTCCTTGGGGCATTGTTAGACACTCAAAAAGAAAAAGTGTTTCATTTGGAGGAGGGAGTGTTATCAATCCAAACGAAGTGTGTATAACTTCTGCAACAGACCAAGCCAACTATTCATCAGGTAGCATGTCTCCTGGGATCAATGGCATCCTGTATCTCCATAGTCCCAAATGCACATCTCTACATGAGAACATGCCAAATGTGCCTAGAGGATCAATGGTCGCAAAGGACAGGTCTCTGGGAAGATCGAATTCTCCTGACAGAGAACGCACATCACTCTCTCTCCTGGTGGACCAAGCCACAGAATCTTCTAAAAGGAGTTCCTTTTCAGAAAGAAACGCCCTCTCAAACCATCATCACAGATGCCTCACTGGCAGGATGGGGCGCTCATATGAACCATTTTACCACTCAAGGCCTTTGTTCTCGCAAGGAAAAATCTTATCATATAAACTTGTTAGAACTGAAAGCTGTATATCTAGCGCTCAAAGCTTTCCTACCATCTCTAAAATCAAAAGAAGTAAAAATCCAAACAGAAAACACCACTACAGTGTATTATATAAACAAACAAGGTGGCACAAGGGCAAGACATTTGTCTCTTCAAGCTCAAATGATGTGGATTGGGCATTAGCAAGAGGGCTTTCCATCACAGCCTTCCATATTCCAGGAGGTCAGAACGTCGAGGCAGATTTTCACAGTTGTTTTCACGAGTAAAATCACGAATGGGTTCTCAATGACAAAGTAGTGGACTACATCTTTGAAGATTGGGGCACTCCAACATTAGATTTGTTTGCCACCGCCCAAAACAAAAAATGTCTAGACTACGCGTCCAGGACTCTAGAACTGCAGTCTCTGGGCAATGCTTTTTTGATAAACTGGTAGACTCCATTTGTATACACATTTCCGCCATTTCCACTCATTCCGCAAGTAAATCAGAATTTGATGATTTCACGCATCACAATGATACTGATTGCTCCGAACTGGCCTAGACAGTGATAGTACACAGATCTTTCCCAGTTGTCCATATTCCATCACAAGTGCCTTCCACTTAGACCGGATCTCCTCTCCCTATTTCAGGGCAAAATTCTATACCCAATGATCCAATCGCTAAATTTGGCAGCATGGCTCCTGAGATCTCCCAGTATGGCCATTTAAACCTTTCCGGATGATTCCATGAACATTTTAAAAGAAGCTAAACGTCCGTCCACAAGAGCATGCATCGCTTTTAAGTGGAAACGTTTTTGAATATTGTGTCGTGCTAAGAACCATGACCCTTTAACAGTACAAGAAAATGTCATCCTCCTATACTTACTGTACCTGGCCAAGTCAGGTGTACAACTATCTTCTGTGAAAGTACATTTAGCAGCTATTACTGCATATCTAAAGACACCAATGCAGCAATCTTTCCTTAAGAGTCCAGTACTTGAAGATTTTCTGGAAGGTCTTAAGAAAGTTTTTCTTCCAGTGAGAAGACCTTCCCCTCCTTGGGAATTAAACTTGGTATTATCGAAAATGATGGGTCCTCCATTCAAACCCATCCTTAAGGCAATGCTACAACGCTTGTTATGCAAAACAGGATTTTCGATAGCCATTACCTTGGCTCATTGAGTTAGTGAGTAGAGGATCCATTTATTAGCATAGTTGGCCTTATTTCACACCCGTCTTGGGGAGTCTCAGGAATGTCTGTGTAATTATTTTTTTTAAAAATATTTTATTTATGCATTTTCAGAGACAGAAGATCACAACAAACCTTGCCAGTACTAACAATGCATCATCACAGTACATTAATCATATCAGCCCAAATTGTGCAAGCCAGGTAAACAACATTTTGGGTTTGTACAAACAAAAACGCAGAGTCACAACATCATTACCGTTCGTCCTGGGCAGTTAGCAGGTATGTGGTAAAAGGAGACCATATTTTCTAAGGGCGGGATGCTTGGGGGAGCTCCTCAGGATAACATTCAAGTTGAGCATGGCAGTACGCAATGTCTGTTAAGCCGTGTTTATATTTTGGGGACATTTTCTTACTCAAGTGCATGGAAACCCTCCTCTTTGCCAATATCAGTGCTATAGCCACCAGTTTGCGATTGGGAGGTTGTAAGGATTTAATCAGGCCCAGCAAGCAGATTTGAGGAGCACACTCTACTTTTTTCATAACCACCTCTGAGAGCGTGTGTGTCACCTGTTCGCAATATGCATTAATCATCAAGCAACCCCATGCCAAATGTATAAAATCAGCCTCAGGCGCTCCACATCTAACACAATTTGCTCTCTCCCAGAGCCCAAAAGTGTATAGCCGTATCGGGTATAGTACATTTGATGTAATTATTTAAAATGAATGATTCTGAGATTACAATTTGAGGTTAAGTTGCCTATGAGTGTGCAGCAATAATTCCAGTCTTCCGTACTAAGCTGGACAGCAAGTATGCTGTTCAATTTATCAAGTGGACCTGTTGAAATTAGTTATCTTTCTATTTGGTACGCATTGTACAATCGTGTAATTAAATGTTTACTTGTATCAGCCATAAGCAATAATTGAACTGCCCCCAGTGCTTGCGGCTCTGCAGGGAACTGCGGGTATAGATTACTGAGTGCTGCCCATTGGGGATGTGGCAGAGCCAGTTTACAAATCTGCAAGAGGTTATAAAGGTCCCTCCGAGGTACACGTCTCCCAGTGTGTTCAGCCCTGCTTCCTTCAAAATGGCCAACGACCCAGATTCCCTCATCACAAGACTGCGGGATGGTGATCAAGCGGTAAGGCCAGCACATAACGGGGCTCAGCCAGCGCTCTTTTTCCTAACATTTTCCATGCATGTGTGGTACATTGTACGGTGTCCATCTCCCTCTGCAAGGAACTAGTGCAAGCGTTTGGGATCATTGCTCTGAGTGGCACAGGATGTGTCTCGTCACTTTCAACTGCTTTGTCTGGGGTGTATTTTGGCAGGTAGTGCCAGTAATGGGCCAAGTGCGCTTGCGCACAGAGACAGTATAGTTGCAAATCTGGGGCTGCAAACCTGCCCTGACTATACAGCAGTGTCATTGTGTCTCAGCTGATTCTAGGCTGTTTCCCGGCCCATGCCAATCTAATTAAGTGTGAGCATAGCGTATGGAAGAAGGTCTGTGTTAGTAGTATAGGAATATCCGTGAACAGATACAAAGATTTTGGTAACACCACCATTTTCATAAGTGCTATTCTGTCCCCAAAGGACAGTGGGAGTCTGATTCACCTTGATACCTGATCTTCAAGTCGCGAGACTGCTCTACCTTATATACCCAGTCCTGAGTGCCACTCATATCGTAGATATTCCCGTATCAAGGGTTCCAAATTTGAGCCAGGATCCCTCACATAGAGCACCATGTCGTGATATGGCCAGCGGGCACTGGCAAAACACAGTGCTGCATTGGCATGCCGCTGCCGCAGTATACATGCCAAGAGCTCCAGTGCTATCACAAATAGAAGTGGCGACAGCGGGCATCCCTTGTGCGTACCTTTAAAAATCATGAAGGTCCTAGAAGTGTGCCCATTCATTCTCACCCTAGCGACAGGGCCTGTGTACAATAACTGTATCCAGCGCGTAAAGGCGCGGGGGACTCCCATTCAATGTAGTATCTTGAACATGAATCGCCATTGGATGGAGTCGAATGCCTCAGCGGCGTCTAGGAGGGCCGCCGCAGCTGGAAGCATGGGCTCCAGTTGGTGGAGCACCGCGCATAAGGTACGCAGATTATGCGTGGTAGACCGCGCCGGCATAAAGCCGGATTGGTCTAAAAGGACCATGGTCGGCAGCAGGAGTCAAAGTCGTGTGGCGAGGACTCTGGCGAGTATCTTAGTGTCTGTATTTATGAGGGTCAACGGTCTGTACGATTCAGACTTTTCAGGGGGGTTATCAGGCTTTAATAACATGACTATAAGAGCTTCCCGGATGGTCAAGTGAGAGATTCTGCTGTTGATATGCTTCCGAATACATGGCATGCAGGTGCGGGGCCAGTAAATTAACATATTCTTTACAAAACTCCCCAGGTAACCCATCACTCCCAGTCGCCTTGCCATTAGGTAGTGTACAGACAGATTCTTTGATTTCCTCTGTGGTAATTGGGTGCACCAGGAATTCCCTGTGACCTTGAGATAGCCACACTAAAGCGATATCCTCAAGATGCGTCGCCGTTTCCGCCTCTGTTGCTGACTTGCGATCTGCATACATGTATTCATAAAAGCTAACAAAGGAGTTAAGAATGCCTGGCGTGTCATGGCATGATGCACCACTTTCAGTAGTCATTTTGACTACATGTGACCGTGCCCAGGGTTCTTTAATTTTGCCAGCCAAACTGCAGCCTGGCCTACCCCCTTCGCCATAGGCTCTAGCTTTCGATCATCGCTACATGTGCTGAACCTCCTGTTCTGCTGTCTCATTGTATTCTATGACCCTTCCCCGTATCTCCGCCAATATGTCCGGTTTTGGATCTACTTCATATCTCCTCTCTAGTTCCAATAGTATAGATTCTATGTGCTTGAGATGCATACGGATGGACTTGAAGACCCCAGCCTGTAGACGTATACATGCACCCCTAATTGTCACTTTAAATGCTTCTCATATAGTAGCATTACTATGCATGGGTCCTACGTTGTCATGAAAATAGTCCACTATTGCCGCCCTCACTACTTCTTTGAAGACCTGATCTAATAATGAGGATGCTTGCAGTCTCCACTGAAACTGTGGCAGGTTGTGTGTAGGTACAGTTATCACCAATAGCACCGGGGCGTGATCTGACATTGTTTTAGGTAGGTGCTGTTCCCTAAGCTAGGCCCAAGTTGTAAAGTAACCTTTTACCTACATTTTCCTACCTCTCCCTGAATACCGGTTCTAGCAGTGACCTTTTACCCAGTTAAGTGCTGAACAAATGTTGATTAGTTTCTCTGAAACTAGCCTTATCTATTATGCAGGAGGTTTCCTACATTCATATCTTAATCCCTTGCACATGACGTACATAACAGGATTTACATTCTCTGCACAAAAATCATCGCTATCTTCCTCTGTCGACAGGACTATTTTACATAATTGCAATTATTGATTTAGGTTAATTTGCATAATCGCAATCATAACATATCGATTTAGGTAGAACCCCCAAGGCTACCTCCTGTTATAAAAGAACCACACCTTCACTAGGTAGAAGGAGGAGACGCTTCTACGCTGACTCTGACACGGAGGTCTCTGCACGCTGAGGCTTCAACACGCAGCGGTCTGACATCCCTTGTGGGGTTTCCAACTTGTGACCAAGACAGGGTCCTTCATTCTCTCCCATCAGGTAATGGGGTTGGCTCCTCCTTAGGGGATTCTTGGCTTTACACCTACGTACATGCTAGGTACACTTAGGAAGGGTTCGCATCGTAGGAGTACGCTTGATTACTTGTTTATATGCCTGCATATATTCACTGTTTTAGCACCATGGTAGAATTCTATCGTCTATTTACTTTGTTGGTGCTTGTAATCTCTTACATTTGCTTCTGTCTATTGATTGTCGCAGCACACATGTTTTATACTAGAATGGCACTGGTTCAATAAATTGCTTATTGAAAACATCCCCAACTTTCATTCTGTGTATCTCTCTGAGACTAAGTGAGCACGATTGACTGAGCGAAAAGTACTGTACTGTTTCCACAATCCCTGAAAGGTCAAGGGTTGTCGTGTTCAATGGTTGTCAGAAACTATTCGCTCCTTGTTAAGGTTCAGGGGCCTATAGTGGCTGGTCTATAGGCTGACATATCCTGTGGTGAGGATCCGGAATCAGTCTAGACACCAATCACTTAGTTTGTTGTCCAACAAACGCGCAGATCCTATGTATTTTTAGGAACTACATGACCGTGCCAAACATTGTTCGTCCATGTGTTCACCTCCTTCCTCACCAGCCAATAGACTATGAACGGATGAATGGTAGGGGCCCTCCCTGCTCTTGGGGTTCCTGACCCTCCAAATATCAATGAGGCCACCCTTCTGCATTCCTGCATTTATTACCCCTGTGGCGTGGCTGTCCGTCCCAGTCACCGAAGACGAGCAATCCATATGTGGGTCTAAAGGGGTGTTAAAATTCCCCTGCCCAAATGACTGTAGAGGACTTCAGCTTATGCAGTCGGTTCCATCTAGATGTATAAACTTTTGGGTTGTCTATAATAAGCCCATACACATTGACAATGGTGATCAGAGTGCCACATATTTGTCCCTGCATGATGATATACCGTCCTTGATCATCCGTCTCCGAATGTGTTAGAGGGAAAGGGAAATTATTTTTCATTAGAACCATTACACCTCTCGAGTACGAGGAGTAGGAGGAAGCCACCCTCACCCCAGCCCATTTTGTGGCAATGGTGTGTTCCGTGTGTCGCGTGAGGTGCGTCTCTTGTAATAGCGCCACCTGGATACAATAACGGCCTAGTTTTTTACAGATTATTAAGGCCCCGAACATTCCACGTGACCCAAGACATGTGTCCTAGTGGTGACTTTGATGAGCTGTCGGGCTTACCTTCAGCCACTATGAATCAGGACATAGTGTAGTAGTGTTACTGTGACAATAAAACACTTGCAGCAATCAGCTTGTTTCCTGGCAGAAAAGTTTCGGAACCCGAATTCCCATACCACCCACCTTAGCATCCCAATCATGCCAAAGAATTCCCTATGTAAACAGAATAACACATGAATAATATGCCAACTAAATTGTTGAGCCAGCACGCAAATGCGTGCTACATAATCCAAAAACATTCGAGGTGCTTCCATTAGGGGGTCGCTAGTGGCCAGTACTCCCACCTGGGGGTGTACGGTCGAGGCAATATCCAAGGACCTCTGCTTACCATAACGTTCGAGTGGCGCCTTAGCAACCGTATCCCTCACCCCTCTGATACGCCGTGTTAGGCTTATCATACATACTGAACAACCTCCAGCAATCCGGCATAACAGTTCTTTGATAGCAAATGGCAAACAGTATTAGTCCTAGAGCACCTTTGTTGAAAAGACAGGTCCAGCAATTAACCAGACTTAACAGTCGCACCTCTTATCCTCGTTACCTCACCGTTTGGCATTCCTCAGGTCTCTGGGTTACAACAGTGTTTTCTGGATGTAGTTCTATACTGTGCTAACATCATTATTGGTGTCCTGGTGACTCTTGTCTGGGCGTTCCATCTTTTTGATGAAGGACATCGCTCCCTTGGGGATCATGAAAAATCTTGGCTTGCTATTGTGCTGGATCCTTAACCTGGCAGGGTATAACATTGCATACTGGATATCCATGGTTCTGATGGATACATCTGCCTGTGGATTCCTCACCTTTTGAATTACCCCTTGCGCAGCATTCCACAGAAACTTTTTTCATAGCTCTCCTATGTTGACGAGGACGTCACAATAGAACGGCTCCACTCGTGACTCCGTATGACGTTATCGGAGCCAAAGGAAGACCTTGTCGGCATGCTGACGTCAGTTCCCTTTTTTCCGCGCCATCGACGCGTAATGGTTTTTCTAGGACTCTCCATTTCTTTGTAGTTTAACATTGTTACAGTCATCTGTAATTGTAGCAGTGCGATGGCTGCTCAGAAAAAGTCTGGGTTTAAACCTTGTAGGGAATGCAGGAGTCATATGTCCATCACGGACCCCCTTGATAATTGTCTTTGGTGCCTGTCGTCTGACCACGACGTTGAGAGATGTTCATCGTGTCGACGTATGAATCCGAAGGCCCTCAAGGAGAGGGAAGCTAAACTGTTCATGGCCAGGGCGAAGAAGCAGAAGAGGGGCTGGAGAAGGACAAGATAGAAGTCCAAGTCACCGACTCCGCACAACTCGAAGTCGTCGAGGAAGCATAAGAAGAAGCGGCGTCATGGCTCCAGATGCCGTTCTTCTAAGGACAAGTCTCTGAAGTTGGGATCTCCAGCTCTACGGCATCACAGGAAGGATGAAGTTTCCCCTTACCCTTCACCTCAGGTGACTCTGGCTCACCATCGGACTCCGAGGGGCTCTCCGTCGCCCAGGGGAGTGACGCCTTCATCTCCGACCACTCCAACCCAGGCGTCTGTGGTGCCGCAGCCAGATCCGGCCTTGCAGCCTCAAGCTGCAAGGCCGCTTGAGGACTAGTACCCACCCTTTCCGGCTCCAGGTACAGATCCGTTGCATTTTTTTCAATTCGATGTATGGCATGTTTGCCAGGGCGGCTAACCCTTCTGGTGCGCCTGTTGGCCCCATGGGACTGCTGCCGTTCAACAATGGCTTACCACCTCATTATGACCAGGCACCTTTTCTGCTGTATATGCCGTTTATGGCTATGACCCCAAGTTGGGCTCTCCAGGCGCCGCGGTTCTTGACGCTGACACAATCCCTGGAGGGAAGGTTGGAATATTCTTCAGCGCCGTCTCGACCATCTCTGAAAGGCCTCCATCGACGCCGGCTCCGAAGTCACCAGCGCCGCATCTGGCACCGCCGACGCCGATACCCAAGATAAGATCAAGAAGGGAGGCACAGAGGCTTCTGGAGGAGGAAGAATTCCAGGAGCAACAGGAAGAGGCAGAAGAAGGTGAAATTGTGGATCCCATGCATGAGTTTGAAAGGCTTCAGGAAGCTGTTGCTAGAGTGATGGGTTCCTCAGTGGCAACTAGGAGACACAACTGGCTGAGAGGGTCTGGTTTCTTCAGGCCACCCTTTTGGATTTACCCTTTGATGGCTCTCGACTTTTCAGAACCATGGCAGACTCAGCGCTACAGCACTTTAAAGACAGTAGGGCCACCGCTAGATCACTAGGCCAGCAGTCTCAACCTAGCTGCTTTCCTGCCTAGGGTGGTCACTCCCTTCCACCTAGGACAATCTATCACTTTACCCACTTTCTATCCTCCCCCTCACCCTTCTAAGGAAGAGGAGAGACTTCACTGCCTGTACCCTAAGTTAGCTTCTACCTGGACAGGTCTAAAGACTTCAGGCTGGACGATCAACTCTTCATTGGTTACGTGGGAAAAATGAAGGGCAAGGCTGTCACAAGATAACGCTGTCCAGGTGGATCATACTCTGCATCAAGATCTGCTACGCCTTGGCCAAGAAGGAGCCTCCTGAAGGTATTCAAGCTCATTCCACTAGAGCTAAGTCTTCTTCTTCAGCTTTGGCTAGAGGTGTCCTTGTTGTAGAAATCTGCAAGGGGACAACTTGGGCCTCCCTCCACACTTTTGCCGAAGCATTACTGCTTAGACTCAGAGGTGAGGAGGGACGGCCACTTTGCACGTTCTGTGCTGCAGGATTTTTTGTTATACTCCTCCGGGAACGGGACTGCTTGGGGATTCAATTCAAAAGGTGAGAAATCCACAGGCAGATGTATCCATCAGAAGAACAAGTTACTTCGGTAACGCTTTTTCTTTTGGATACAGTATCTGCCCGTGGATTCCTCACTGACCCACCCGCCTCCCCGTTGCCTGCCTACTTATACCGAATAGATTTTTGTTATGAAATTCTTGTATTTCATTGTTATTCGAAATGTTCTGATGCTTGTCACTATGAAATGTCTATATTTTAGAATTTCCAGTTTTCTTTTCTCCTTTATATGGTATTCTATGTATACTTGAGGAAATGTTGTATACGCTGTATACTTGTGAAAGGTTGTCAATTCACCCGTTCAGCTCGAAGGCACGGAAAAAAAGGGTGGAACTGACATCAGCACGCCGACGAGGTCTTCCAATGGCTCTGATGACGTCACGCAGAGTCGCGAGCGGAGCCATTCCAATGTGACGTCCTTGTCGACGTGGGAGAGCTATGGAGAAAAGTTTCTGTGGTAAGCTGCGTAAGGGGTAATTCAGAAGGTGAGTAATCCAGAGGCAGATACTATATCCACCAGAAAAAGTGTTACCGAAGGTAAGTAACTTGTTCTTTGCAACTTTTTCTTCACTGGTAGAAACTCCCTCTGTGCCGTCTATACCGCTGCAGTGAAAACTTACATACAGTGCCACCTCATTCCCTTGATAGGACGTGGTGCCCGCCTCACGCGCCATGCGAAGTGCCGTATCACGGTCTCGGTAGTTAAGCAGCTTAGCTATTATGCATCTCGGAGGGGTACCTGGTATCGGCCGGGGGAGGGGAGGAGAGTCCTATGTAAACGTTTTACTTTCAGAACTGTGGAAAATGTTCTGCACCACATATCTCCTTATGCATTGTTGTGACATATTGCTTCATTCTGCCAGTATTTGTTGGACTCTGGAATGCCCATGATACGGAGATTGTTCCTACGTGATCACACTTCCAAGTCCTCATTTTTGGCTTGTATATCTGCAGTATTTGTTCCATAGTTAAATGTTTAGTACTCACTGAACTCAAGCCATCCTCAGCAGTGGAAATGCGCTGATCGTCCTCCGTGATGCGAGTGCCCTGCTTGTCTAATTTCGCCGCCATGTTGTCCAACCACATGACGATTTAATATGTCAATCATGCCATCAATTGATTGCAGGCTTTGTTGCATTGCCTGTAGTTTACTCTCTGAAATGGAACCACCGCTGGCCAAAAGGTCTTGCTCATCCGAGAGCGCATGTTATTGAGACTTCGTGGATCGTTGGGCTTCGAACTTCAGTCTCGATTGGTGTTTGCCGGTTTTCCCCATGGCCTCGGTGTACAGTCGCACTCTCCTGCCTCCAGGGTGCGCGTGTTGGTCTATGAGGTGTATTAAGGGTGAAATTGAGCGTCTCCCGCCAGGTACTTTTCTCACCTCCAGCGTCTGTGTCTCCCTAGATTATCTCAACGCCTCTGTAGTTTTCCCGGTCTGAACCACAAGATCCGTCATGCCATAGTAGGAGAATCAGGCCCCCCAATAAGACTACCATCCATAGCACACGATCTGCAGGCAGCCCCATCCACACGGGGCCCAGGGATGACGACAGGGGACTCACCGCTCACCGCTTGTATTGTACCAGTCCACAGCCGCGTTGACAATCAGGATCAGTATCGCCAGTGCAAACAACGACCTGCCTCTTCACCTTACCGCTGCAACGTCAGAATCTATCCTCTCTCAACATAGCAGGCAACCAACTGTAACATCAATTACACAAGCGTCCGGAAGGGATCACGATGAGATATGTTCCTTTCAATGTAGGACCTATATGGCGCCTATTTCTCTGCCTCAAAGCGATGTGTCGGTCGTAGTGTTGCCCGTAGGAGCGCCTAGGCAAACCGCCCGGGGCAACCGCCAATGCTGTGCAGATATAGGCCGCGGCAATTCACTCACGCTGGCCTCTCTCTCGTGGTTGAATGTGACCTGCTTAGGAGGCCCGGCTCCTCAGCTCATGCGTTACTTCTGTCAGACCCGCAAGCTCTGCCGCTGCACCACACACACTCGCCGCGGGCCCCTACTTTGCTCTGGGCGCACGGCAGGCCGAGTGTCTGCAGGCCTCTCTCAGGCCCGTATGGGCACCGCCATGTTCATCAGCTGTCAAGGTGGCTCCACTCACCCCTCCATGGCCTCAGTCTGCAGGAACGCTGATCAGGTTGGCAGCACCGGGCAGCCGATCTTTTCCACTGGGACAACATGCACGACACACCGTGCCTGCTCACGTCCCACCGGCCAGGCTGTGCACCCACCCATCCACCCGTTAGCAGTGCACGATGGCCGTCATGTTGCCTCCGATGCTCTCACGCTGTGATCGTATTGCCAGCTGTTTTTCACTGTAATGCACTGTCGTTTGTGCTGTAATTGCATTACAGCACTCACCAGGTTGTGTGCGATCCTTCACGCCTTAAAACCAGAAACAGTGTCGGTTCTTGCACAGGGTAATGTTCGGATTGTAGCCCCGACCAGCAGAGCTGCACTAAGGTGAGGCCATTTTGCTGCAGGCTCTCTAGCGCCCCCTCCCCCCCCCATGTCTGTGTAATTATTACATCTAAGACTGGGATTGTATACTGCTCTACTGCTAGCTTTCCTCGCTCTATCATATATTCTTTCAGGAATTCACGTCTTCTATAACTTCCTAATAATTGTCCTCTTCTTCCCATCTCTTCCAGTTCTTCATGTATTATAGATTTGTCTGTTTTAATTTTGGTTAAGCTGTTACTCGTTTCATAGGCACAGGCATTTGTGAATCCGTTTGTTGCTTGGAATAAATAGGGCTGTATTTGACCTCTTACTCTACAGACAAGCAAGTGTATCAAGCAGAGGCTGATGTTTGGGTCTACCTCTTTTGTTAAGTATAGAATTGTGGCGGATGTTGAGTGAGGTATTAATGAGCATACATAACATGATGCATTTGTGGTTTGTCCTCCAATGTTTTTCAAATGTGCATACCTTGTGTTATCCTTTAATCCTGTGTGAATCTTGTCGTCCTTAGTGTAAGTGTTTGAGTGTATGCTATTCATTTGTCTAATTTCCCTATGTGTTTGCTTGCTTATACTATCATTGTCACGCTTGCTATTATTACCCCCATCATTGTTGCTCATTAATTCTTTAGGTGAACCAATATAATATATATACATATACAACCCAGCTGCGCATAGCAGAAAAAATGACAGAATGATACATATCTCATATCTCTTTGAGGTGAAACAAAGTCCAAATGTCATGTTGGAGGGGAGGATGTCCCTGGTTGCTTCTTCTTTCTTCGGCTTCCCCCCTTTTATTTCCCTTACATCTCCTGGTATTAAGCCTTGTTTGTCCATTGTACGTGTGTAAGATGTATACATGGTGTCCTGTATTTCACTTTCAGAGATGTATCCGTTGATTCAGTGACTGTGTAAGGTCCTTCAAACTTAGGGTCTTTTTACTTCCTGATGACCTTCTTGATGTACACTGTGTCTCCTGGTCATGGGACAGGGTCTGCCTCTGCAGGATCGTAGGAGCTCTTTTGTTGGTACCGTAAAACCTGTTTAGAAAACAATTCTGCTGCCTTTGTTAGTTGGGACAAATGGTCATACATTTCTTCTCCTAATACCTCACTGCTTGCTTCAGCATCTGTTTTTGTCTGGAGGATGCTGCACCTTAATAGTCCTCCCTGTCACTATCTGATGGGGTGTGAGGTGATGATCAGTAAGTACTTGGTGTGTTTCGTAGTGATTATAATGCAGTGGGAAGGTAGTGTAACCACTTCTTGTTAAATGTTACTGATATTTTGCTAATTTTGTTTTTCAGAAGGCTAGTAAGGCGTTCTACAATTCCATTACTTTATGGGTGATAAGCTTAAGTCAGTTTATGCTTTATGCCCAACATTTCTGTGAAATGCTTGAAGATATCGTTTATGATCTTATTGCTTCTGGGACTCCCCATCTTGGTACAACAACTCTTACTAGGCAGTTAGCAGCAGATTTTGCATTACAGTGTACACAGGGGTCTGCCTCTATTGTGAGAATGGACAGACTTTAACTAATAGGTACCTGTAGTTGTTGCACTTATCTAACATATCTACAAAGTCAATGTATAAAGCTGAAAAAGGACACTGTGGGTGTGGTATTGTGAATGTGATCACCTTTACAGTTGGTTTTGGGGAATATTTACAACAGGTTTGGCACTCACTTAAATACATAGTCACCATTTCATGTCAATTTGGTCTGAATGCAACTCTTTGCACATTGGAGTAATGGCGGTGTGTGCAGGATGATGTTTTTTATCTAAATCAATGATCAACAGCTGTTGGGGCATCACTCGTTTGCCTACAGTGCTTTGTCTGAATATCCAGTCAGTGTTAGATTGTTAGCATCCTCTCTGTTTCCGGAGATCTTTCTCAAACTCTGGTGCTGCCTTTTGTAGTTCTCTGAGATGTAGCTGGGCTCGACATATGGTGTTGTTCTAGATATATTTATCTCATCTGTCTCATTTTCTTCATTCTCCTCTTTTTGTCCTGCATAGAGAATTTGGTGTGTTGGTCGTGTGTCTCTAGCTGCATCTTTAGCTGCTTAGCCTGCAACTCATTTCCTCTGGACACAAAGTCCTGTGTTCCTGTATTTGCTGAACATTTCACTACTGTCACTCTAGTTGGTAATTGTAGTGCTTCAATGATGAGTTCTAAAATATCTCTATGTGCTACTGGTGTACCATTGCTTTTGAGAAATTCCCTTCTTTTCCACTTAGAGATACTAGAATGCACTGTGGTGGTGGCATATGCTGAATCTGAATACACTGTAATATTATCTCCCCTCCCATGTTTCAGGGCAACCAGCAGAGCTCTGAGATCTGCTGCCTGTGCTGAATAATGGGAAGGTAGTGTTATTTGCTCTGTTATCAAGAACATATCACTGTGTATCTTACCCTCCACTACTCTGCCAAGTATCTCAGTATATGTGACCTGACAGCTGGCTACTGGCAAATCAGAATCTTGGAGGATGCAAAACCAAAAACAGCATTTTCAACCCCTAGTGGGCATTATCAATTTATTGTGATGCCTTTTGGCTTGAAAAATGCAACTGCCACATTTCAGAGGTTGAGAACAAAGTCCTCACAGGTCTGAAAGCCTATTGTGCAGGCTATCAAGATGATAACGCTGTCTTTAGCTCCACTTGGGAGGATCACTTGGTCCACCTCAGGAATGTTCTGGAGGCCCTGCTGAAGGCAGGCCTCACTATCAAAGTGCCAGATAGGGCAGAGCAAGGTTGTGTACCTGGGCCACCTTGTAGGTGGAGGCGAGGCTCAGCCATTGGAAAGCAAAATCCAGACTATAATGGACTGGGTTGCTCCCATTACCCAGACTCAGGTCAGAGCTTTCTTGCGTCTGACTGTTACTACAGGAGGTTTGTTAAGGGCTATGGGTCCATAGTGACTCCCCTTAATGATCTCACCTCCAAAACAATGCACAAGAAAGTTCAGTTAGCTGTCAGAAGGCATTTGATGACCTGCAGCAGATCAGGTGCACTTCTCCAATTCTGCAAAGACCTGATTACTCCAAAACCTTCATTGTCCAGACAGATGCTTCTGAGATAGGGGTAGGTGCAGTTCTATCACAACTTAATGCAGATGGCCAGGACCAACCAGTAGCTTTTATAAGTAGAAGGTTGACCCCAGGGAGAAGTGTTGGTCAGCTATTGAGAGGGATGCCTTTGCTGTGGACTGGGCCTTGAAGAAGTTGAGGCCATACCTGTTTGGTACTCACTCCATTGTTCAGACAGACCATAAGCCCCTCTTATGGCTAAAATAAATGAAGGGTGAAAATCCCATACTTTTGGGAGTGGACCAGTTCCCTAAAGGGGATAGACTTTTCTGTGGAACGTAGACCTGGGAGTAACCATGACAACGCAGATGGACTCTCCAGATATTTCCACTTAGAAAATGAAGACTCAACTGGGCAAGGTTAGTCTAATCTCTTTTCGTTTACGGGGGGGATTGTGTAGGGAAGTAGGATTTGCTTTTATAGTTACCCCTACTTTTTGCTGGTGTCAGTATGTTTTTTTCACTAGTCTGACTGGGATCCTGCTAATCAGGACCCCAGTCACTGTGCTTCTTACCTAAATGGACATGGTAAGCACTCCTATACCTCCACAAGTGGCTTCTGGTGTACCCTTATAAGTCCCTAGTATATGGTACTGAGGTACCCAGGGCATAGGTACACCAGGGGTCTCCCATGGGCTGCTGCATCTATTATGCCACCCATGAGAAACCACTCAAACTGTGACTACAGGCTTGCCATTGCACCACTTACGACAGATATAAGTTTTCTTATATCTAAGGTCACTACACTTAAAACCTATCAATCTGAAATAAACAGGTAGTTATAGATTCCTTACCTTAGAATTACCCCCAGGCGTCAGACTGGATCTGGAAAGTTTTTCGTCAGCAGTACCCCTGCGCGTTGGAAGGTGGCGTCGGTCGACTCCGCGTCCGTCGTCAGCGTCGTGGTCGCCAGAATGACGTTGCGGTAGCTACATAGACGTCGCCCTCGCGCGCTGACGTCAGTTCTTTCTTTTTCCGCTCCAGCAAGCGCAGATTCGGAGAGAGCGGTACCCCAGTCACTTTTTGACTGAGTTTTTTGCTACTTTTGATGACTTTGTTTTTGAGTCTTCAACCGACTCCTGGTGCACGAGGGATGCCTGGTTTCAAGGCCTGCGGTTCCTGTACCCGACTGATGTAGGTAACGGATCCGCACCGCGTGTGCCTCTTCTGCCTGGAGCGCGACCATGACCCCAAGTCGTGCTCCGACTGTCAAACCATGGCCCCGAAGTCTTTGCGGGAGCGGTCCCGAAAGCTCCTCGAGGCCCGGCAGTTTGCGCCGCGTCGTGCAAGGTCCCGGTCGCGTGGGAGGTCGAGGGACCGATCGCGGAGTCATCATCACTCCTCTTCCAAGTCTTCGCACTCGGGGTCAGGTAAGTCGAAGCATAAGAAGAAGTCGAAGAAGCATCGTCGCTCTTCGACTTCCCCTCGTCCGTCGGCCGACGCGACGCAGGGTGTGGGTGGTGCCCCTCCCGCGGCTCCGCGTGCGGAGTCTTCAGGGTCGACTCCGGCCTTCCCTCCCTTCCCGGGATCGGGAGCGACCCCTGCCCAGCTTCGTCAGTTTTACGAAGCGATGCACGCCATCTTTGGGCAGCCCGTCTCCTCCGGCGCGCCTACGGGCCCCGCGGACTCGGTTGGGGTCCCTAGGCCTTTGATGCCGGCGGCTCTGGCCTCGGCACCACAGGGCCCCCTTGGATCCAGGCCTGGATCCGGATCGGTGCAGGTCGACCTCGTGACACCTCCACCTGCGCCGACTCCACCGGCACCACGTCCGCAGCCGACAACGGCTGGGCCCCCAGCCGGCGTTGAGCCCGGCTTCCAACCCGACGTGGTCACGGACCCGGACCGGCGTTGGCCGACGCCGGATCCGGCGCCGATGGGTACTTTTGTCCCTGTGTTCCACCCTGGTCATTTTCAGCCACTTTGGCAGCCAGAGGAGGGTGAGGAAGACTGTTAGGAGTCTGGGGACCCTTTGCAAGACCAGTTGGAGTATGATCCGGACTGGAGAGAGGAACTGGGGGATGCCAGTGGTCTGGATACCTCCCCAGACCTAGGCATGTCGTCTCCTCCTACCGTGGCTACGGAGGAGGGAGCGTCATACGCAGTGGTGTTGCGTAGTGCGGCCGAGGCTCTCCACCTCGAGCTACCTACGGTGGCAGTCAGGACTAATCTCCTGACAGAGGTCCTTCAACCGGCAGCGAGCTCTTCGGAGCCCCTGCTGCCGTTTAATGAAGCCCTCACGGACATCCTTTTGGGCACGTGGTCCAGGCCCAACACAGGGGCTCCTGTGGACAGGATGATTGCCCAACGCCACCGTCCGGCCCCGGGCGACCCCACTTTCCTCTCCCAACACCCCACCCCTGAGAGCTTGGTGGTTCAAGCCTCTACTTCCAAAGACGCCTTCCCTACCGCACCACCGGAAAGGGAATCCAAAATGTTGGACCACCCTGGGAAGAAAATGTTTTCTTCCGCCAGCTTGGGACTGCGGTCAGTAAACACTGCATGTCTGTTGGGCTGTTACACCCACTCTGTGTGGGATACGGTGGCGCAGGTGCTGCCTCAGTGCCCGGAGGAGGCCCGGGCCATACTCTCCCGTGCCATTGCCGATGGGAGAGACGCAGCAAAGTTTACCATCCGCTGTGGGCTGGATACCGCCGACGCACTTGGCAGGACGATTTCAACGTCAGTAGCCCTTCGACGCTACGCCTGGTTGCGCTCGACTGGTTTTTCCGGGGATGTCCAATCCACCCTTATGGACATGCCCTTTGATGGCCGTTGCCTTTTCGGCGACAAGGCAGACAACGTCCTGGAACGCTTTAAGGACTCTCAGGCTACGGCCAGGTCCTTGGGCCTCTCCACCACCCACCCTGCGCAGTCTGCCTTTCTCCCCTTTCGTGGCTACAGAAGGGGTGCCCCACTACGTCTCGCCCAGAGCCACAGGCCGGCGCAAGCTGTTCAGCCCCAGCGCGGCCGGGGACGTGGGAACCACTGGCGTGGTTCTGGGGACCAGCGGGCGGGCCGGTCCACCACAGCCCTCTCTGCAGCAGCCTCCAAACCTTCCTAGTCCGACTTTTCAGGGCCACCCTACGCCAGTGGGCGGCAGGATCCGCCATCACCTCCCCCACTGGCGCACCATCACGTCGGACAGGTGGGTTTTGCAAATAGTCCGAAGGGGCTACTCCCTCCCCTTCGAGACTCCCCCTCCCTCCATGCCACCTCAGTACCATCGCATGTCGGAGGATCACCTGGCCCTTCTCAAACAGGAAGTTTCGGCACTCTTGGCCAAGGGTGCCATCGAGCGCATTCCTGCCCCAGAAGTAGGTCGTGGTTGCTATTCCCACTACTTTCTGGTTCCCAAGAAGGACAAAGGCCTGCGTCCTATCTTGGATCTCAGGAACGTCAACCGCTTCCTCCGGAAGGAGAAGTTCAAGATGTTGACGCTCTCTCAGGTTTTGTCTGCCCTAGACCCTGGAGACTGGATGGTAACGTTGGACTTGCAGGACGCTTACTTTCACATCCCCGTCCTGCCGGCTCACCGGCGTAACCTGCGGTTCACGGTAGACCACGAGCACTTTCAGTTTACCGTGCTCCCCTTTGGCCTTACCAGCGCCCCTCGGGTGTTCACGAAAGTGATGGCAGTGGTCGCAGCTCATCTGCGCAGATCAGGGGTTCCAGTCTTCCCCTATCTCGACGACTGGCTGTTGAAGGCGGGCTCGCCCCAGACTGTCGTCTCCCACCTCCAGACTACGGCCGACCTCCTGCATTCACTGGGGTTCTCCATCAACGTGCCGAAGTCACACCTGACCCCCTCTCAGAAGCTCCTCTTCATCGGAGCGGTTCTGGACACAACACAGTTTTGGATTTATCATCCCGAACAGCGAGTCCGGAATATTCAGGCTGTGATTCCGATCTTTCAGCCTCTATCCCGGGTTCCGGTCAGGATGACCCTGAGGCTGCTGGGCCTCATGGCCTCCTGCATCCTGCTGGTCGATCATGCCAGGTGGCATATGCGGGCTCTGCAGTGGGACCTGAAGTTCCAGTGGGCACAGCATCAGGGGAATCTGTCCGATTGCGTCCAGATCTCGGAGGGCACTGCACGACAATTGCAGTGGTGGCTCACGAACCAGGATTGGGTCAACGGCAGATCCCTCTCCCTTCCCCAACCAGAACACACAGTGGTGACAGGCGCATCCCTTCTGGGATGGGGCGGCCACATGGGAGAGGCGGAGATCAGAGGCCTCTGGTCTCCGGCGGAGTCAGAGCTCCACATCAACCTTCTGGAGCTTTGGGCGATTCGTCTTGCTCTCAAAGCATTGCTTCCCTCTGTCCGGGGAAGAGTAGTGCAGGTGTTCACGGACAACACCACCGCCATGTGGTACTGCAACAAACAAGGCGCGGTGGGACCGTGGACCCTATGTCAGGAGGCCCTCCGCCTCTGGACATGGCTGGAACATCAGGGCATATCCCTTGTGGTTCAACACCTGGCAGGTTCCCTGAACGCCAGGGCGGACGAACTCAGCCGCAGGTGCATGATGGATCACGAATGGCGTCTTCACTCGGAGGTGGTGCAAGGTCTCTTTCAGCAGTGGGGAGAGCCTTGGTTAGATCTATTTGCCACCGAAGAGAATGCGCAATGTCAGCAGTTCTGCGCGTTGGAATTTCCAAGACGGCACTCGCTAGGCGACGCTTTTCGGCGCGAGTGGAGTTGCGGTCTTCTATACTCCTTTCCGCCTATACCACTTCTGCCCAGAGTGCTGAAGAAGATCAAGCGCGACCGGGCCCAAGTCTTTCTTGTGGCTCCGGATTGGGCACGAAGAGTCTGGTATCCCGAGCTGCTCAACATGGCCATCGATCTTCCGATCAGACTGCCTCTTCGGGAGGATCTTCTGTCGCAGCAGCAGGGGACGGTCCTCCACCCAAACTTATCCAGCCTCCACCTCCTTGCGTGGAGATTGAGCGGCGGCAGTTGACGTCGTTTGACCTGCCTCCCGAAGTCTGTGATGTAATCTTGGCAGCCAGGAATCCCTCCACTAAGACGGTATACGCATGCAGATGGAATAAATTTGTGGCATGGTGCACAGCAAAGGCTGTGGATCCCCTTTCTGCCCCTCTTTCTGAGGTCCTCTTGTTCCTCCTTTCTTTGGCCCAGCAGGGCTCTGCTCTGGGCACTCTGAAGGGCTACCTCTCAGCCATTTCAGCCTTTCTTAGGCTTCCTGATCAGCCTTCTCTTTTCAAGTCCCCTGTTGTAAATCGCTTCCTTAAGGGCATTACTCATCTTTTTCCTCCTGTTCCCTTCGTAATGCCCCAGTGGAACTTGAACTTAGTTCTGACTTATCTTATGTGCGCTCCCTTTGAGCCACTACATAACTGTCCTCTAAGACTTCTCACTTTGAAAACTGCTTTTCTGGTGGCCATCACCTCTGCGTGCAGGTTGAGTGAGCTACAGGCTCTGTCTTCCAAGCCTCCTTTTCTGTCTGTTCATCCGGACAAGGTCGTCCTTAGAACTCAACCTTCCTTTCTACCCAAGGTGGTTACTTCTTTCCACATTGGCCAAACCATCACTTTGCCCACCTTCTTTCCGCATCCTTCGAAAGAGAAAGAGAGGCTCCACCATCTGGATCCAAAACGTGCGCTTTCTTTCAACTTGGATCGCACAAAACAATTCTGGGTGGACGACCAGCTCTTTGTGGGCTACGTGGGCGCTAAGAAAGGTCGGGCCGTGCACAAACGGACCATCTCCAGGTGGGTCGTTGTTAGAAATGTGATCTCTGGTTGGCTAAGGCATGCGCCAAAGCCAGGCAGAGACCACCACTCTAGTCAGGGCGAGGGAGTTACACACCCAAGATAACCCCTGCTCACCCCCTTGGTAGCTTGGCACGAGCAGTCAGGCTTATCCCGGAGGCAATGTGTAAAGCGTTTGCGCACGCGCACAGCAACAACATCCCAGGCACACCACAAAAGGAACTCCACACAAGGTTATATCAAAAATAGCCTTTGTATTATCATAAAACACATTAGAATAGTACTCACATAATATACATGGTGCCACCTTGCACTGGGCAATATTTACAGGGGATTATGTACACATGACAGGGCCACGTGGGCCACTGTCAGAACCATCACTTAGTAAAGATAATAAATGTAGAACATATCATAAACGTACAACCAGTAATCACTGGTGACCACTGTACTCAGCATCAGCCTTTAACATAAACCACATTATGCACAGTATCACATTAGGCGCAAAATTCCTTATACGCCAACCTCATAAGCCTAAACACATTATGCACACATCTCATGAGTCTAAACGCATTAGACCCTAACCTCCTAAGTATAAGTCACATTAGGGGCATAACTCACAGTAGAGAATAACTCACAACCTAAACGCATTAGGGAATAATAACCTCACAAGCATAAACACATTATGCAAAACCTCATAATCATGAAAGTACATTAGAGGTATAAACAGGGTGCGTAAATCATAGTAAATGCATCACATTTCCTAGCACCACATAGTAGGACACAAATCACATTAGCACATAACCTCACAGTAGAAACCATAGCAGAGGCATAAATCACATTAGGGCCTGGCGCCCTACACCTAACAGTCCCCCTGGCCAACTGGCCATCTCCAAAGGGGCTCAAATGCCCTATGTCCAAAAGTCAGGGCGCGCTGCCAATGCAGCAGGAGTCAAGGGTGCGCCATTGCGCAGGCCTAAACGTAGCAGCTGGCACTAAGTGCTGCGCAGCTGTGAAAGTACTGGGGCAGAGGAGGGCATCTCACTCCTATCTCATAAGGCATGCCCCCAAAGAACTGTGGCCTAAACGTAGCAGCTGGCACTAATTGCTGCGCAGCTGTGAATGAAAGAAAGGCCTGGGCACTCACTATGCCCTCTGAACAATTATGCCCAAAGAAATTAACACGGGCACCACTGTGCCTCTGGACCCCCACTGGGGCTTTCTCAACCAATGTGCGCCATCGTGGCAGCTGCCCGCGCTGGTGCGGTGCAGCTGGGAACAGAAATTAGCCCTGGCACCACTGTGCCACCCGAGCCCCTCTCTGGGACTCTGTAAACAAATTGCCCCCATTGGTGCAGCTGCCCTCTATCAAGCGGGGCAGCTGTAAACTGGCCAAACTGGGGAGAACACGGGCCCCTCTGGGCCCTCTGCAACAATGTGGCCTTGGTGGGCGGGCACCGACAATGTGCCCCGATTCGCCCCTCCCCTCAGGGACTCTAGGAAAGAATTGCCCCCATCGTTGGAGCGGCCCGCAACGGCGGGACCGCTCAAGTACCAACACTGTGAAAAGCACGGGCCCCTCTGGGCCCTCTAACAACACATATGCCCCAAGATGCAGCTGCCCTCTAGCCAGTGGGGCAGCTGTAGAATCTGGCCAACCGGGAAGGGGCACGGGCCCCTCTGGGCCCTTTTATTCAAATTGCCCGCCATCGTTGGAGCGGCCCACTCTCTGGCGGGACCGCTAAGGAACCCCCCCCTTTGCAGCATGAAGCCCTACTCACCGGGCGGTTGGGGGGAAGTCTCCTCTCTCGCCGGTCCTTCCTCTAGACTGGCTGCAATGTGCGGGGCTCTCTCTTCTCTGCCGGGCAGCAACACGCGGGGGCTCCCTCTTCACCACGGGAGCCCCGCTCAGGATCCTGCACTGGCGCTGCCTGCTCCGGCCTTGCTCCTTACTTCACTGCTGGCGCCTGCGGGGCTCTCACTCACTCACGGGAGACCCGACTTACCATGCGCCATGCTTCACCCGGTCCCCCTCCTCGGGACCGGGACTTCGAGATGGAGCCCGCGAGGCTCCTTCACTTCCCGTTTCGGCCGCGCTGCAATTGGTCAGTCGGCCGCTAGGCCCCGCCCACAACCAGGCAACGGTGCCTGTCTTCCGGGTCGCATTTGGCAGCAGCCCGGCAACGTTTTCTTCTTGGCTGCGGCGATGCTGGGTGGGCACCCGTTCAATTAATAAAAGATAAAAGCGCACAATGAGGGGTGGGCTCCTCCTAATTTAAAATATAAAGCGGGGTGGGCACCCGCTCGTAATGGCATCACAGGGGAATCCCTCACGTCGGGATTCCCTCCATCTCCATATGCAGCGCAGCGCTGCAACAGCCCACGCGCTCCTCATTGGAATATAGCGCTCCCATGGCGCTAGGCGCAGCACAAGTTCCTCCCAGGTCCTGGAGGATGGAAAAGAAGCAAAAGGGGGCCAAAAAGTCCTTTCAGGCATCAAGGGGCAATGCAGGGCCCAGGGAGGCAAGCCCTCATGGCAGCCCCCCCTGGGCCCCAGCAGGAACAGCACCAGAACTGAACATTTTCATGGGGTCACAGCCCCTTCTTTTATACACATATTTCCCTTTGTGTCACAGCACAGGGCTTGGAGATACCAGTCAGAACTGGTATAGGGGGGATTTGGAGCACTTTGTTTTGCTCAGCTCCTCTCTCCTTTCAGAGTGTAGGCTAGGGACATCAGACGCACCACAGGAGGTGGAGCCAGCATTGTAGAGGGAAGGCACAGCCCTATTCAGGTCCCAGGTGCAACTCCTCCCACCCATCTACGTGGAGATCTCTCCATTCAGCCCTGCGCTGACTCACCCTGCCCCTCCTGGAGCCACACACACCTCCCAGCCCCTGTCACTCACAAGCCAGACATGCAATTCACATCAGGCAGGCAGACACAGAGCACACAGAAATGCCAACTTCTAGAAGTGGCATTTCTCTACCAGTCACCATAAATCTGCGCACACCATTGCGCAGCATTTATTCTCACGAATTCAGACATACTAGACTTGACCATGCTGCACCTCTCATAACAGGAATTACCACTGACACACTCATTCTCAATGCATTCCTATGGGAGGGCAGGCCAATCTCACCACACACGCACACAGCGCGCTCGCACTTTACACTGGACCACAGTGCTAAAGTGCCCAGAGACTTAAAACTACTAACACCAAGTTACATATAAGGCAAAAAGTTCAGGGGTGAACCTGCCAAAAAGGGCCAAGTCCAACAGTCGTTTTGTGCATCAAAGCCTGCTATTCTTTGGTTAAGAAGGAGCCTCCAGTGGGGCTGCGCGACCATTCCACCAGGGCAACGGCAGCTACTACTGCTTTGGGATGAGGAGTCCCCCTAAATGACATCTGTCAGGCAGGTACGTGGGCATCGCTGCACACGCTTACGAGACACTACTGCCTGGACAGCCAAGTCCGGAGAGACGGCTTCTTTGGCCGTTCTGTTCTCCATGACTTTCTGGTGTGAACTTGGTTTGCAGACCCACCTCCGGAGTTGGTATTGCTGGGGTATCTATTCTAAGGTAAGGAATCTATAACTAACTGTTTCTTTCAGATGAACAATTTACTTACCTTCGGTAATGATATATCTGTAAGAAACCTAGGTTAGTTATAGATTCCTTACCGCCCCACCCATCCTCCCCGTTCTGCGAACTGACTTCTAGGGTTAAGGACATCCTTTCAGGGCACTAGTTTTGTGCACCAGTGGTCAGTGTGTTGCATGAAAAGTTGTGTACAGAACTGACGTCAGCGCGCGAGGGCGGCGTCTATGTAGCTACCGTGATGTCATCCCGGCGACCACGACGACGGACATGGAGTCGACCGACGCCACCTTCCAAACGCGCAGGGGTACTGCTAACGAAAAACTTTCCGGATCTAGTCTGACGCCTTGGGGTAATTCTAAGGTAAGGAATCTATAACTAACCTATGTTTCTTACAGATATATCGTTACCGAAGGTAAGTAACTTGTTTGTCACCCCAAGGCCGGCCTTTCAATCCTGAAGTCAAAGTGCTGGGTTATAAGTGTGTAGATGCCCCTGCATGAGCAGGACACCCCTACAAGCCCCAGAGTCGATTCTGCGGGCCTTGTGAGTGCTATCAGCCATTTTATTACATATAGTACCCATTCGTTATTGCTCGATGGCTAACTATGTAGTGGCTGTGCCGAATCTGGGCATGTTTGTTATTAAACATGTTGGAATCATACCGGTGTTGGAGGTATGATTCCATGCACTGGGGGGCTCCTCCAGGAAGCCCCCAGTACCCCTGGTTACAGCCTTCCAGGGCCTGCCAGCAAGCTAGTGCTGCTGCCGACCCCAGACACGATTCTGTTCTCCTGCTGCTGAGCTGAGCTCGAGCAGGGGAAGGTAGTATAATAGGTTTTCTGTCACTGTCACGGGGAGGTGTGACCACCTCCCAGACAGGTCTTATTGTATTGGGTTGGGGTGGGGGTGGGCTTGCCAGCGCCACCAGACTCCTTTGAAGGGCTCATTTGGTGCCCTCCTTGCATACTCCAGTTTGAGCCAGTTTAGGGAGCCCTTGGCTCCCGCTCTGGTGCAAAACTGGACAAAGGATATGGGAGTAGCCTCCCCTCTGTCCAGCCCCTCTTCTGGGAGGGACCCCTGAGTAGTCCTAACCCGTTTCCTAGGGTATGTAAGGGTATACCTGTGGATGGGTCCTCGTATTAGTCATGGGACAAGACTCAAGCCTGAAACCACGTCAATCTTCGACCGTCTGGGCACTTGGACTTCGCTAGACTTCGCATGGAACCGAGACTGCATCAAGGAAGACTCCTGCTGCTCCTGGTCTCGCCGTTCTACAAGTCTTCTTCGTCATCTGTGGTGAACAAAGCAAACACAAGGAGATGATGGATGGAGCACTGAAACTTTTCAGACACTCACCCCTACTCACAGATCTGAGTTGAATCCATCATCGTTCTGGCTGATGAGGGGTGATGCCCTGAAACCGGTCCCAGGATGCTTGTTTCCAGTCCATGGAGGACCTGGCCTGGCAGTTCGGTCTGGACTATTCCCATGGGGAACAGGGTCAAGACTGATTTGCATATGGCTGGGTTTAAACTTGAATGGCATGGGCAGCAAAAAAACGATGGGTTTAGGCCCAGATCTCTGTACTGGGGTGAATGCTTGACATTGATCAGCATTCTCTCTATTAATTTTTCTTTTTTCTTCGTCATCTGTGTCTGTGCTTCTTCTAGGATCTTCGACAGACCTATGGGCATCAAGGACACCTGAAGAAATGTCCCTCTGAGTGAAGGAGTCACTCCTCTGCCTGACTGTTCTGCTGCTCCTGATGTTCTGCAACTCTCTTGAGGCCTGACCTGTCATCTCTGCAATTTTAAGGCCAGTATCCCTTGTCGAAGCCGCTGGGACTGAACCGCTGTGCACCACATTGACTTGCCATTGCCATGGCTTGTTGGCTCTGCACTCCAGAGATCTTCGGGCTACAAGAAGCTCCAGCCTCCAGCATCTCTTCCTGTCAAGATCAGCCTCCTCACTGCATCTTCTGCACCGTGGACCTTCATCCTTGGTGAGCTGCTCAAAGTCCTCTTGCGACTCATGTGCCTTCAGCTTGGGGGTCCTCTTGAGGGTCTTCTCCTTCTCCGGTGGGCTCCCCTGCTTGCTCTGGGCCTGCTCTGACTCTCCTGCTTGTGGTGAGTCCCTTGGACCTTGCTGGTCCCAGCGTTGCTCCTTCTTCACTTTCCATGCCTGTTGTATCTGCCAAGGCTTGCTGGTGCTCCCGCCGGACACCGATCCCCCGGTTCTCGACTTCTGATATGGGGCAGCTTGTGCACGGTTCCTGGTCTTCCTCAGCGTCGCCTGGTCCCCACAGCTGTAGCGACAAGGGCACCGTCAACTCTCCTGAACCATCCAACATGAGTGGGCATTGCTCTTCCGTGACTTCTGGTCACCTGGAGTGGCATAGACTCTGTCCCCTCTTCTTGCATGTTCGTCACTTCAAGAATTCACCCTTGGATTCCTCCGGACTCTTGCCCAGTCTTCTCCAGTGGCATCTTTCCTGAAGTCGTCCATTGTGGTCTACAGCGGTTTCCGACGTCACTTTGCACCTATGCACCCGACTTCCCTGGTGTAGGTATCCTTGTTCCTGGGGTATCCAAGGGTGGGATGACTCTCCAAACTTCTTTATTCTTCAGGGTTTTGTCAGAGTCCACTGGGAAGGGTCCTTCTTCACTAAAACTGCAACTGTGACTTCCCCGTTGACTTCTATTGGACACGCGGTTGTTTTTCCACTCTGCACACAGCCTCCGTGAGGTTCCTGGGTACTTAACTTGGCTGGTTCCTTGTTTCCCCAGCTCCTCTGAGTCTCCTGGTCCAAGTCCCGAATTCAGTCACACTTCGCATTCCACTTTTTTAGTATATGGTTGAGTCTCCCCCTGGAGACCTCTGTATTTTGTGCTTACTTCCCTATTGCAATTGAAGTATTGTTGTGTATTTGTGTTTGCATCTCCGGGTAGGGGATAAACCAATGTGTTTGTGAGTGTTGTGTAATAAATTCACATTTTTTTTATATACACTGTGTGGTTCTATTTCGGTTAACCTACACTACATGATTAGATTTGGTAAAACAAGCTGCTTAACACTCCTTCTGGATGCTCTCCACAGCTACCACTTAGAGAGCTTTCTATGGTTGTCTAAGACCACTAAAAACACCATGAGGGTTGCCTGGATTAGTGCAAGGTGCTTCACTTAAATAAGTGTGCACCATATACTAAGCCAGCCTCCTACATTATAGATAGTTTGAATCCCCCTTGCCTTGTTATATATTAGGTACTTACAGCTGTCTGTCAGTACCAATAGTAATTATACCTAATTTCCATGTACTTTTAATCAGATCAAAGGTCCTGGGTCCGGTTAGCAGAGCCCAAAGCACAATCAGAGTCAGAAAACCAGTACATAGTTGTCAAAATGGGGGCAAAAAGTGGGGGGACACTGCAAACAGGTCCTGATTTGTCACACCACTGCACTGTTATGGCAATTAAGAGTTTTTAAAATACACAAATTCTAAGATCCTTATGTGCCATACCCAATGTTCTCGCAAAGTTCACACCTCAAACTCCTCATGCTCATCAATCACCACAGGGGGAGGCGGGAGCAAAGCTTGGGAGGTGACTGTATAAGGCTCCAGTAGGGAAGTATGGAATACAGGATGAATCCGATAGTCAGCAGGCAGTTCTAATCTCATGGCAACTGGATTAACCACCCGCTCAATCTTAAATGGCCCAACATAACGAGGCTGTAATTTCCTAGGACCCCCCCAACCTCAAATTCCTAGATGCCAGCCAAACCCTATCCCCTGGAGCATACGAGGGAGCGTGGCAACGGTGTCGATCAGCCTTTTCCTTCATGCTAAGCTTAGCTATTGATAGATGTTCCTGTGCTTTTTTCCATATGTCAAGCAAATCATGGCTCAGGGTGTCTACAGCTGGTACGCGCCCCGAAGGTTGAATGGGTATAGCCTTAGGATGAAAACCCATAGAACAAAAGAAAGGGGTCATCCCCAAGGCCGAGTGTACGCTGTTATTATAAACGAACTCAGCTATAGGGAGCGCCGTTACCCAACTACCCGTCAAAGAGGTCAATAAACAACGGATATACTGTTCCATAGTCTGGTTGGTACGCTCCGTTTGCCCATCTGATTGCGGATGGTAAGCTGAGGACAACCGAAGCTCCATTTTTAACGAGGAACATAGTTCCCTCCAGAAATGAGAAATGAACTGCGGCCCTCTATCTGACACAATGGCAGTAGGAATACCATGCAGTCGCAACACCTGAGAAATGAAGACACCAGCTAATTCCCTAGCTGTGGGCACCTTAGGCAGAGGTATGAAATGAGCCGTTTTAGTGAACAAATCCACAACCACCAATATGGTAGTGTATCCAGCTTCCAGGGGAAGGTCAGTAACAAAATCCATACTTATAGTATGCCTGGGAGAAGGAGGTACAGGTAGTGGGTGTAACAGACCTACAGGAGGAGTTTGTGAGGCTTTACTAATGGCACACACAGGACACGATGCCACAAACACCTGTATATCATGCCCTAACGTCTCCCACCAAAACCAACGAAGACAAAACTCCTTTGTTTTGGTCATTCGAGGATGTCCCACTAATAAAGAGGAATGACACCAGATAAGTGCTTGATTCCTCATTTCAGGTGGTATGAACAATTGGTCCCCATGATACAACAACCCATCCCTCAGCTGAAATACAGGATCAATCAACCACGGAGTCATGTGTATGGCTAACAACTGTTCCCTGACTTTAATAAGAAAGTCATCAATGGAGTTGCACCCCACGATCTTTTCCTTAGTGATCATAGGCCTGTCTTCGAGAACAGAGACATCCTCCATGGGAGCCACATGTATACGTGATAGAGCATCTGACTTAGCTTGTTGAACAGCAGGTCTATACGTAATAGTAAAATCATACTCATTGAAAAACAACACTCATCTCATCTGTCTTGGCGTTAAAGCCCGTGCAGATCGAAATAACTCCAGGTTTTTATGGTCAGTATAAATTGTGACGGTATGTCTAGCTCCCACAGATGATGCCTCTATTCCTGAAAGGACAGCTTTATAGCCAACAGCTCTCTGTCAGCCACAGTGTAATTCTGTTCAGCTGGTAACAACTTCTTGGAAAAGAAGGCAATGGGATGCATAAGTCCTGTCTCAATATCCTGTTGAGACAATACCCAACCCACTGCGTATTGAGAAGCATCTGCCTCAACAAAAAAAGGGAGGGCGGGATCAGGATGTTTAAGTATAGGAGCTGAAGTAAATTTTCCCACCAAGGTCTCCAGAGCGAGTTGGGTGGCAGAAGACCAAACAAAGGGCATCCCTTTCCGCAACAAGGCTGTCATAGGAGTTATAATGTCTGAAAAATGTGAGATAAAACGCCTATAGAAATTGGCAAACCCTAAAAGCACTTGTACATCCCTCACACTAGTAGGGACTGGCCAAGTTGTAATTGCCACTGTCTTTTTAGGGTCCATTTTAACACCATCAGAGGAAATGAGAAAACCCAAAAACTCCACACAAGAGACCCGAAATTTACACTTGTCCATTTTCACAAACAAACAATTCTCACGCAGCTTCTGCAGCACCTGTGTTACATGAACGTCATGCTCCCCTGCTGTCTTGGAAAAAATTAATATGTCATCGATGTAAACGATAACACTCACATCCAAGTACTCCCGTACCACCTCATTGATAAAAAACTGAAAGGCAGCAGGGGCGTTACATAGACCAAAAGGCATGGCACAGTACTCGAACAAACCAAACTTTGTCCGAAACGCAGTCTTCCATTCGTCCCTTTCACGGACACGAATGAGATGATAAGCTCCCCGCAAATCAAGTTTAGTAAAAACTGTGGCATGCCGTAATTGATCCAGAAACACCGGAATCAAAGGGAGCGGGTATTTATTTTTTATCATTACCTTATTGAGGGCTCTATAGTCAATAGAGGCACGAAGATCTCCTTCTTTCTTTGGTATGAAAAAGATAGGAGATGACACGGGTGAAGAGGATTGTCTGATAAACCCGGATGCCAACCTCTCGTCCTAATAAGTCCGCAAATGCCGTTCTTCAGGTTCTGAGAGTGCATAAATAAGACTACATGGCAAGGTAGCCACTGGAACCAAATCAATGCGACAATCAAAATTCCGATGTGGTGGCAACACACTAGCTTTAACTTTATCAAAAACATCAGAGTACTCCAAAAAAGGGGGAGGAATACAGCTATCCTCTGCATGTGTACCCACTGCACAAATTAATGGTGAAACCTAGTCTGTAGCCTCCCGATAACAATGCTGCAAACAATATTCAGAGTCCAATGTGACCGTTCGTCTGACCCAATCAATCCTCGGGTTATGAGATTGCAGCCATGGTACTCCGAGTATTACCCCAAAAGAGGGGGCATCAATGAGATCAAAACTAACAGACTCGGAATGGCAGTTATCACATATCAAAAGGAGAGGTTCTGTTTGTTTAACGATTAACCCTGATGACAAATCAGTGCCATCAATAGCTCTTACAGGTTCTGGTTGTTTTTTATATACACAAGGCTCATCCAGTCTAGCAGCCAATTGAATATCCATAAAAATGACCAGTGGCGCCTGAATCAAGCAACACCAAAATAGTAGTTCTCCTGCTGTTCGTAATCACCCAGTTCACTGTGATGGTAAAGTGACGCGGTACCGAACCAGCGATGTCATAAGGGTTTAAGCTCAGACCGTCGTCAAGACCTAATGACGTTACTTCCTGCTTCACAAAGGCCACTGATTTCCTCGACAACATGCTTGAGGGTTTCACAGGACATTCACGGGCATAATGCCCACTCTTTCCACAATACAGACACAAATTATGTGCCCGCCTCCTTTCCTTTTCCTCTCTAGACATAGGGACCCGTACCCCCCCCATCTGCATAGGTTCTGGTAAGGATTTTGGCTCTACTTCTTCCTTCTGATCTCCCCGCACCACAATCAGACGAGGTACTGGAAACCGACTCTTTTCCCCTTTTCATTCAGACAATTGATGATTTAGCTTAACAACCAAATCTATAAACTCCACACAATCCTCTGGAGGGCTCACTGTGAGAAGTTGGCCTGGTATATGCTGTCCACTAATTATAGTGGGCACCTTGCACCAGTCCAAACAACCCCTTATTGGAGATAGGTTAAAGACAACCTTTATTGAACGCTATCCTAGTGGTAGCTATGGAGAGCAGCCTTCAGGCTAAGTCTTGAAGGAATGTAAAGCAGCTTGTTTTACCAGTCTATAATCTCTTGAGTGACCAAATGAAAGAGCACCACACCAGGTATATATTCAAAATATATGTATTTATTACTAAACACACCCCTCTAGTCTCTTTATGAGGCTAGAGTTCGAAGTACATAAGTTATAAGTTATTTAAACACAGTAATAGCACAAATACACGTTTGGGCCCTAGGGGCGTACCAAACCATATACCAATAAAGTGATATAAGAACCACGACTGAGCTAGACACTAGGCCTAGAGCCTCTAGAAGTGCTTGGACCACAAGGAACCACCCAAGGTAGTGACACAGGGGGCCCACGGGGGACGCGTGCAGTGTAGTAACACAGCCACGAATCGCCGTTAACTTCTATGGAGAAAGTCGCGGTTTGGAATTTAAAGAAAAGGGACACTTAAAGAAGGACTTGGAGCAAACCCTTTGAGAACTAGGTCGTTCTAGAGTCTCTACCCACGGGAGCACCGGAGTACTCATGTTACCTCACCCAGGGAAGCCGGGTGCATAGGTGCCTTTCGGGTCGGGTTTCGTCTGCCGATTTGAATGGCGATCTGCTGCAAAGTGCTGCTGGCGACCAAGTGAAAAGTGTCCGGGTGGATCCAAGGGTGGATCGGAGATCTGAAGAACCTGAAAGCAGAGGGGATAGAGAATGGGTCACTAGCCAGTGACCAGGAAGGCGATGAGCAGATGCCCACCGATGTCGAGTGCTTCAGGTAGGTTGACGGTCGTCTTGACTCTTCAGCCACGAGGTCCAGGAGGCGTTGTCGGTGACCAGGAGCAGGATTCGGGCTGGTACACGATGTCTGTCGAGTGCTGAGGTGTCGGCGACCGGATTGGACCCAACAAGCCTTGGCAACGGCAAGTCTCGATGAAGATGATGATTGACGATGATGCAGACCAGCAAGGTCTGAGGAACTCACCCAGCAAGGGTAAGTGAGGGCAAGCCTGGAGCAACCAGGGAGCCCAAGTAGAAAAAGATTGGCCTTTGTGAAGGGCTACTAGCCAACGGGCTAGCGACCGCGAAGGAGCCTCGAGACGGTGCACGTGGAGCTGGATCACAGGACACTCGTGGAGTGGAGGCCAGTGATCTTCGGTGCAGTTGGTGCTGGAGGCTGGGGCTACTCGGAGCCCAAAGCACGACTTCGTGGGAGACCCAGAAGAGGATGCACTTGCAAATGCGTGCAGTGTCCAGGGGTCACGGTTCCACGTTACCCACGACAGCTACGGGCCTCAGCTTTGCTGGGGACTCAGGGCAGCCTCGGGAAGTCTGGAAATCCACCTCTGGTGATGCAAAGACTTCGGCGTCCGACGGGAGCTTCAGCGATGCAGACCGGACAATTGCTTCTTTGGTGCCTGCCAAGCAGGGGAGTCACTCCTTGACCCCAAGGGAGATTCTTCTGTCCTCTAATCTTTAAGTAGAGCGTCGAAGGTCCAGGATTCTGTGTCAGAGTTTCGTCCAGGGATAATCTAAAGTCCTAAGGACTGGGGTCCCATACTTATACTAAGTTTAGGGGTTGGACTTACTCTGTGGTCCCACCTATGGGTGGGTCAGGGCAGAGGGGTGGCTACACCCCTTTCCCTTTGTCCAGTTCGCGCCAAAGCAGGGGCTGGAAGCCCCTGATCCGGTTTGAACTGGGGTATGCACAGGAACACCAAATGTGCCCCCAGTGCAGGACTTCAAAGCACCTGAGAGTGCTCCCGCCCAGCCCCAATACACACTATCCTGCCTGGGGAGGTGGTCACACCTCCCTGGGACAGGAAACCTATTGTCCAGGCCTCCCCTGCCGGAGTTTCGGTCAGCAGCAGGAGGCCAGACTCGTGTCTGTGGCAGCGGCATCCATTTTGTGATGCCAGGGCTTGGAAAGTCAGTACCGGGCATACCGATGTGTACATGCCTTTCCCTCTAGAAGGGTGGAATGCTACCCCCGCCGCCAGAACTGGCGGGGGGGTAGTATTCCAAGATGTTTTACACCAAACACAACATGTTTCCGTGCAGCCATCCCAAAGTTAGCATTTAACGCGAGGTTATAATGCGCTTAAGAGTATATGGTCAGGCTGCACTACAAACAGCATCAGAGAAGGGTCTCCGAACGCTGCAGAGGGGCCCTGCTCATGCAGGGGCACCCTCTCACATAGGAACCACGCACTCTGCCTTCAGGATTGATAAGGCCTGCCATAGGAGTGACTTATAGGTTTATATGTGTGTATGTATATAGTGATATAGGTAGCCTATATCACAGTAAGGGGTGCTTGCACCACCTTACCCAGGCTGCAGTAGCAGACCTGTGGTGTCAGTTTGGATGGCCTTCCAGGGGTGGCACAATACATGCTGCAGCCCCTGGTAGGCCTCTGAGGTACCTATGCCCTGGGTACATAGTATACCATATACTAGGGACTTATAAGGGCACTCCAGATTCCAATCAGAGATGTGCCTAAGGCACATGGAAACCATTTTAGAGAGGAAGCAGCTAGGCTGGGGTTCTGATTAGCAGGGCCCCAGCCAGACTAAGGTCGAAAAACAGTGAAGCATCAGCAAAAAGTGGGGGCACCCATGTGAAGCAGATCCTACTCTCCTACACTCACAACCTGAGATACTATATCCTTCAACTCCTCACTGAGGCCCTGATAAAACAAAGATGTCCGCTTTTCAATAGGCCAATGTGTTTCCGAAACAAGACGGTTAAAGGAAGATATGTACACCAACAAGTCCTGTTTACCCTGGCTTAACTTGAGTAGTTCTGCGTCACTGGCCTGCATAAAGGCATGCTTAGCAAACAAGCGACGCATCTGCTCCTTAAAAGCTGGAAAGTTATACAGAACAGGGTCATCACTGTCCACCAAAGGGACAGACCACTGGGCTGCGGTACCCGCCAAATAAGAGATCACAAATGCGACTTTTGACGAATCATCTGGGAACGCCGCAGGTCTACACATAAAGTGCAAATGGCATTGATTTATTACAGTCTCCTGAAAACCTCTCTGGAACGGCCAAAGGAACCGGAACAGGTGTAGTGACTGTGATCGCAACTGGTGAACTGCCAGTACCTGCAGCACTGGCATTCCGGTCAAACTGAAAAGTCACGGGCTGCACTACCGGCCCTGGTGTCTTGGGTATGGTTTCAGGACCCCTTCCCCAAGGATATTCTCTTGCTTTAAAGACATTCAACTCCTGATGCAGGCCATGATTCTCTTGCCTCAACTCCCGTACTTCTGTCTGAAGATTGGAAAGGGCCCACATTAACTCCTGCATAGAGGGACCCACCCCCGCACCCCTTTCCTCGAGGGATATTGGGTTCATGTCATTCGGGTCCATCTTCGTTCGGGCAGTGTAATTTTCGTGGGCTTGGTTTTCTGTTCCGCCCCCACTAACTGATAGTACAAACACTGCAGGAACGAAGAATATCCCATTCCTCTTCCCATGCACTAATTACTCTCGCCCATAGATATATATATAAAGGCAAGAGCAGAAGAATGCACCGGGAGAAGGTGGGTAAACAAGGGAAAAGAAAAATGGTGGTGGGGACGACCAGTCCTATGCTCCCCTGTCTGGCTGATGATGAATCCCAGGTCAAGTACTGGTGGCTTTAGAAAAGAAGAAAAGAAAAAGGATTATTAACAGGAGGAACAGACACGAAACACCATGCACACAGCACCCAACAATTATCCACTGTGAAATGATTGTTAGTGTTGCTTACCCCAGTAAGAGCAACACTTAATCCAGAAAGGGTGGACAAAGGCAAACAAAGTTCAGTATCCGTAATGCAGTGATGCGAAGTTTGTATCCATGGCAATTACTGTTCCACCAGTTCCTTGCGGGAAAAAACCTTGTCGGTAAAAAAACCTGCACCTTTTAATTAAAAAAAAAGGGATTCCTTTGATCAAAAGCTAAGTTACATTGTGCTTCGTGAAGCGCACCAAAAAAAACCCACACCGAGGTAGAGAGGGTACTAAACAGACAATACGCCGTAGGGCACGAGATGGGAAAAATCCCCGTTAGCTCACCAGCAGAAGTCACTACGAGTGGGCACCAGGAAAAGGGAGCAGATAAGGTCCAGGAAAGGCCACAGAAGATGCTGCTGCAGAATACCAAAATCCGGCCAGCTTTCCAACGAAGGACCGACAGGAAGAGGAACAGCCTGTGTCCAGGGACGCTGACAGTGAAGTCCTTCCGGGGGGGCAAAAAGCCGGAAGAGAAACCAAGCAAGGAGGCACTGGCTAGCGGTGGTTAAATACCTGCCAGGTGCTCGCAGGAATCCTCCACAGCTGCAACGGACACATCCAGTACCAGGAAAAGAAAACAGAGCAACAGCAAAAATACCAAAGGTAGGGAAGAAAAACAGAACCACTCCCTCATATGCTAACTAACTACGGGACATGACAGTAAGCCCTGAATAGCTACGCCCATGTGCATTGACCCCAGAGCAGTTCTTCAATATATCTTAAGTGTGGAGTTTTGCCTTTCTTCAGGAAGGCCTTAAAGAGACAGATTATGCAGTATATATACCTAGGCTACAATAGCCAAATTCTTCATGAAGATAAAAAAGGGCCAGAATAAATTATTTGAGGATAATTTGACATGATTTGCAAACAGCATAAATATCCCTCACAAACCCTTTTTTATGATAGAGATGAAGGAGAGCAGGAGAGCGTAGCCTCATAGGCTGTCATTATATGGCTCAAAAAGAGACTGTGCCTTTAAGAAACCAGAGACCACCAGTATCCCATCATGCACAGCAGGTGGCAGTTGCTTCAGTTCTTTTTTTACAGCTCCTGCTGACAAGACCCTGGAGCATTAAGCTTGACCTTTTATAGGTGTTTTCTCTTACATCTTCTCAGAAATTGCTACCTGTCAACTTTACTCGACATTTTTCATCTCTCTCTTTTCTGTTGTTTTTTGACAGAAAATGAGGCATTTTGTCAAATAAAATGGCTTCATTATTTGACATGTGCCCTGAATGTGGCCCGAAAAAAGCCAAAACAGACCCTCAGAAGGTCTGTATCATCTGCTTACCTTTATCTCATTGGCCTGACTCCTGTCATATCTGCAAGAAGTTTTCGTGGTGCACTTTATGAGAAAGAGAGAAGATTCACCTTTAGGGAACTAAAGAAAGACGCCGCCAACAAACACACTACATCGGTCCCGGTCGGCGTCGAGATGATTGACGTTGATGCAAGGAACCGCACCAACTTGTTTGCCGTCAAGAGGTGTCTCGACGTCAAGGAAGCGTCACCGCTCGCCACCGAGCCACCCCCACTCGAGGTCAAAGGGGCATGCACTCTCGACTCACCGACTGCGTACAACGTTGAGAAGTTTCTCGCAGTCAAGAATTAGTGGTTCAATATCGAGACGTTGAGGGAGGTCTAGGACTGCACCGACATCCAAACGTTGGGGTGGGCCGATATCGACGAGTTTTTCGACATCGAAGAGAGCACAGGAGACAATGCAAAAGAGGTGAATAATATATTCCTCTCCAGATTCACAATATTCATGAGCGTATTCACCCTCTCTTGTTGATCTGCCATCATCTCCGTCTCTGCCTCCACCTTCGTCATCGCCTCCAAAGCCTTTTTCGCCTCTGCTGCCACTGTCTCCACCAACAGTGCCTCCTCCACCAGAAGCGCTTCCTCCTATAGTGCCTTTTCCAGTACCTTCATTACCTCTAAGCCGTAGATCGCGCCACCACTCTCATCATCATGGCTGCCATAGATCTAGGCGCTCTTACACCTCTTCACTACATTCTCATTGTCACCGTAGGTCTCACCATACCAGATAAAGGTCACGATCTCATCAGCACCAAACTGATACTTCCTCCACTACTACAGGAAGATATTCCCCAACTTTGACAGACTCTCCACCGCCTCGTTTCTCCCCAGTGGATGGCATTACAATCTTCCATGAGGTTCTAATCCGAGGAGTAGCCAAGCTGAACATACCAATGACGGTTGCTACTCCTTCCACATCTGTCATTTTCGAAACGCTACATCAGCGTACAGCTCAAGACCTTTGCTTCCACTGGTTCCTGGCCTCCTTGGATCTGCCATGGAACTCTTTTTGACGCCAGCCATAGTAAAGTCTGCTCATCCAGGCTTCAAAAGAAGAACCGACCTCTGGATCAAAACACTATTTCTCCAATCTGATCCTCCACCCGACTCTGTGCTCATTATGGCTGCTAAAGAATACAATTCCACCTCTCCATCAACTTCTTCTCCACCAGATAAAGAGAGCAGAAAAATGGATTCAGCAGGCCACAAAGTCTGCAGCACAGCAGCCACATCTATGAAGGCAGCCAGCGCTACTGCTCTCTTGGGCCGATATGATCGGGCCCTGGGGATTCCATCCAGCATTTTGCTGAACATATTACGAGAGACAAGAGAGAGGATTTCATGGATATTGTCAATGAGGGCGCAATGGTCTTGAATCAAATCATTAGCGCTGCAGCTGATTCTTCGTTACTAGCTGCTCATGACTTTTGTCACAAGGTGACTTTAAGAAGACATGCTTGGCTCCGGTTGATATCTCTCAAACCGGAGGTGCAACATCGCATTCAGAATTTGCCATTCTCAGGCTCTACGCTTCTTGGAAGCCATGCAGACAACGAGATGGCAAGAATGAACACTAAATGGACACTAAAACCAAAAAGATCAACTGAAATCATTCTGACCCTCCCAAAGTCGGTTCTATCCACAGAGGGTTTAAACCCCTCAATGGATCACCAGTAGATCTCAGCAGCAACATCAATGATCTTACCAACCACAGCAAAAACAAACAAGAGGACGCTCTGCCCAACAGCCTGCCCAAGGGTGTAAACAGGCAACAGGAACCAAACCTTGAATCTTCCCTTCCCTCTCTTCCGTTATCCACTCCTGTAGTGGGAAGTATTTCACATTACCTAGCAGAGTGACAATGCATCACAAAGACGCCTGGGTTCTGAATATTGTGCAGAATGGATATTGTCTTGGGTTTACCCCCCACCTCCAGCCATTCCACCAAATCCGTCCATTTTCCATCTCAACTTGCTAAAGTCAGAAGTCAACAGCCTTTTGCAGAAGAATGCGGTGGAAGTCGTTCCCCACAGGCAATGGGAGAAGTGCATTTACTCCAGGTACTTCCTGGTGACAAAGAAGAACAAACACAAATTTAGACCCATTCTCGATCTCAAAATTGACGACAAATGGATTTGACGGGAGAAGTTCCGGATGCTGGATTTACATCATATCTACCCTCAGTTACACCTGGGAGATTGGCTTTACTCCAATGACTTTCATGATGCATACTTTCACATTCCCATCGCCAAGAAGCATCGAACGTTTCTAAGCTTCGTCATGAAGCTCGACCATTACCAGTACACAGTACTCTTTTGGCCTGAAGTTAGCACCCAGAACATTCTCAAAGTGCATGGTTGTGGTGGTAGCCCATCTGCAACAGCACCGGATCTTCGTCTACCTATATCTAGAGGACTGCCTCATAAAGGTGTCCTCTTCTCAAGAAGCCCAGCTGCATTTCAATTGGACTTGCGAGTTCCTTCAACGGTTGGGTCTTCATGTCAACCTCAACAAGTCCACATCCACACCAGTCCAGACTTTACATTACTTAGGAGCCTCCATCGACACCATTCAAGCAAAGGTGTGTCATTCGGAGGAGTGACGCTTATCGATTCTTCGGAAATGTCAAACACTCATGAAGGTCCCTCATCCAACAGTAAGAGCAGTATCATCTCTTCTCAGCTCAATGGCACTCCTACATCTTCTCACTCCCAATGCTCACCTCCACATCCGTCTTCTCCAGGAATGTCTAGATGATCAGTGGGATCAACTGACCGGCAATTGAGAGGCCAGGATCACACTATCCATACATTGGATACAATCCCTGAATTAGTGGTGTTCTCCAACCAGTCTCCTACATGGCATGGCGTTTCACCAACAGGTTACCTCTGAGACCATAGTAACAGATGCATCACTGCTTGGATGGGGAGCTCACATGGATCACCTCCAGATTCAGGGCTCATGGTCTCCAAGAGACATGACATACCATATTAATCTCCTTGACTCCCGGCAGTGCATCTAGCGCTCAAGGCTTTTCACCCATCATTCACAACCAACCTGCTTGTTCAGACGGACAATACAACCCCCATGTACTACCTCAACAAGCAGGGGGGCTCCAGGTCCAGAGCCTTGTCACTAGAGGCTCAGAAGATTTGGAAATGGCTCTTGACCAGGAACCTGAAGATAACGGCAACTCACCTCCCTGGTGTCCAAAATGTTCAGGCACATGCTCTCAGCAGAGATCTCAACGAAAACCACAAATGGGTCTTGCACAACGAGGTCGTTCAAAGTATCTTCCAAGTGGGGCGCCCATTCTATTGACCTGTTTGCCACAGTGGAAAACTGAAAATGCTGCCACTTCGCCTCAAGATACTACCATCCAGAGACACTGGGGAATGCCCTATGGATCGACTTGTATGGCAAATTTCTTTGCGCCTTTCCACCAATTCCCCTGATCCCAGCAGTTCTGATCAAATTGTCCCACTACAAAGCTAATATGATCCTCATAGCTCCAGAGTGGCCTCGTCAGTGGTAGTTCCCAGATCTTCTTCACCGGTCACAGCATCCACATCTCATGCTCCCATGTGGACCAGACCTGCTATCGAAGTTCGGAGACCAGATGGTACATCCCAATCTCTCCTCCTTGAATTTGGTTGCATGGCTCCTGAGCTAGTGCAATGTGGGCACTTAAACCTGCCACAAGACCGCATGGATATCCTCAAGGAGGCTAAGCGGCCTTCCACTCGCTCTGCTTATGCATTCAAATGGAAGAGATTTTGCTCTTGGTGTTCCTCTAAGTATGTGGACCCTGCTACCTGCCAAGAAGATGTTATTCTTCCATACCTTCTACACTTGGCTAACTCTGGCTTGCAATTCTCTTATATAAAGGTTCACCTGACAGCCCTTACTGCCTACAAAAATGTCAGTCACAAACCTCTTTATTTCAAATACCTTTAATAAAGGATTTCTAAGAAGGGCTGAAGAAGGTTTTCCCTCCCATTAGACGTCCCTAGCCTCCCTGGGAACTCAATATAGTGCTTTCACGCCTTATGCGGGATCCTTTTGAGCCTATTCACAAAGCTTCCCTACAACACCTTTTTTGGAAGGCAGCTTTCCTTGTAGCAATAACATCAGCTTGCAGGGTTAGCGAGATCAAAGCACTATGTTCTCATGAACCATACACTGTATTTCATTCTAACATAGTAGTTATGAGAACTCACCCGAAATTCCTCCCTAAAGTTGCTTCAGACTTACATGCCAACCAGACCATCTCATTGTAAACATTCTTTCAGAATCCCTCTACTCAGGTGGAACGGACTCTCCATTCCCTGGATGTAAAGAGAGTTCTGAAATTCTATCTGGACAAGACACAAGATATCTGCAGATTGGACCAATTGTTAAACAACTATGGTCAGGTCTGTACAGGCTTAGCCACCTCCTAGCAATCCATTTCATGAGAGATAGTATCTTGCATTGTATTGTGCTTTCAAAAGGCTAACAAAACACTCTCAGCTAAATCTAAAGCACACTCCACTAGGAGGAAAGTGGTTACTGCTGCTTTAGAAAGCAATATCCCTATTCCAGAAATTTGCAAAGCAGCTACCTGGAAATCAGTATATACATTCACCAAGCTCTACCGCATAGATTCTGATGCTAGAGCAGATGCTCAAGTAGGGCAGGCTTTGTCACGATTCGCTACCTGCACTCTCTTACCCACCACCAGAGGGGTGCATAGTGTGACTTTCCTGTGTTCTATTAAGCTTCCAGATACTCCCCTGCATGCATATCCTGACTTCCATTCATTTGGTCACTATCTGGGAATTGACATCCATTCCCAATCAATGCCGGGGTTTGTGAAAGACAGCCTGCTCATGCTTGAAGCCATCCTGCTCATGTTTGGAACTCCATTACCTAGAATTCCCTGCTCACTGCTTTGTCTCCACCCCTGCAGGCCAAGGATGGGTGGAGGAATTCAGCTCACCTGTGGCTGGCTGCTGCTAGCCTGCTCACACCTGATTCATGTGATTACTGTGAGCTCTTTTAAGCCCCAGCTCCCTTCAGGCCAAGGTTGGTCATTGTAGCTGTGTACCGGTGAGACCGACCCTTGTTTCCAGTGTTTCCTGAGCTTTAGATAACCTTGTTTCCAGTGGTTCCTGAGCTTTAGTTATTCCTTGTTCCTGAGCTGCTGTTTTCCTTGTTCCTGAATTAGCACTGCCTGCAGTGCTTTCTTGACTCCTGGGCCTTAGCATTTCTTGTTCCTGAGCTGCAGCAGTTTCCCTTGGTCCTGAACTAGCACTGCCTGTAGTGCTACCTTGACTTTTTAGCTTTTGCTCAATTCTTGTTCCTGCTCCAGCTGTGCTATTTTGCTTTCTTGACTCCTGATTCATTCTAGTATACCCTTGTAGCCTCCCCTTCTGTATATCCTTTTCCAGTCCCTCTTTTTCTTCCCATTTCCTTGGTTCCAGTTCCTAGTTTACTGTTTTTTTATTCCTGCTGTCTTGCTTCTATTACCTTGTATGTTTGTTACTTGCTTTCTGCCACGTGTGCCCTGTGATTTCCTTCCTTTCCTGTTAAGCACTCCTCCTTGCTAGCTCCTTGTCTATTGCGCTTGTATTTAGTTCTACCCCCCTTGCTGTTACTGCCTTGTGTGTTCCTGTTTGATCGCCAGGATCCGTGGGCACAGCTGACAACCTAGGTGGTGTTTCTTGTTCACTGTGAGTATTGTCTTTGAGTTACATTTATAACATCACCATAGGTATCAGCTCCACAGACCCTGCCCTTGCATGCATATCCTATATGTGGGTATTTGCAGTCAGTATCTGTAACAGCAATTATGGGTGAGGAACTTACTGAGCTTCAGTCTTACCGTGTGGAGCTCCCGATTGCGTTACCCTACATTCCCTTTATTGTTAATGTTGTTGTGTGTGTGTGTATATATATGTATATATGTCTGCATGTCCATCCTGGGCGTAGTTATTCTGAATGCAAAATTGCCTCTTGAGTGCCCATCATTTGAGTCTTAGCCATCTTTTTCACTTGTACAGGCTTCCCCTTTGGATCCCTTTTTCTCCTCCGACTTCCTGTGTGATCCTGGGCTGTGCTGTACTCCTTTTTCTGCTTCATGTTCTACCCAGTCGCCAGTCTTTGCCCAAGTCCCTGACTGTGTCCCAGACAGTCCCGGACAGTCTCTGACAGAATGACCTACCCACATTTCAAGGGTCACTTGTGAGGTTTCTTTGCATTCAGTTAGCTACCATTTTTCTGTTAGATTTACGTGTGAAATTATTGAAGGTGTGTCATAATGAGAGGTTTAAGAAAGAAACACACCAGCGCATCATTTAGGTTTGTGCAGGGCAGTTCAACAGTGCCCAACAATGAGAGGCATTTAGTGTCTACTTTAGTCTCCTGCAAATGTGTCTTCTGTATGTTTTCCTCCAGGGCCAGAACTTCAGGTCTGCTTCTTGTCACTTCCTTCGTTTTCAGCCAGTTTGCCTTTGACCTCTGTGCCACCTGCCAATCTGTTATCTGCTTTTGAACCTACAGTCAATCTGCCTTCATTTTCTGAGTGCTACTGCAGCCTGTCATCATCTAAACATCAAGCACCTTTGATTCAGGCTCCTAAGTCGCCATTACTGGATTTGGACTCTTCAAATCTGCATTCTATTCTGCCTCCTGCATCAGAGTGCTTAACTCCTCAAAGTTCTGCTTTGGATGCTGCTGTTAATTTACAGCCTATTGTCCTACCCGCCAGAACATCAGTTTTTCTGCAGTCCTCTGGTATCTTGCACTACATCTATGATGGAAATGGACTTGCTTCTTAGGAGTAAAGGCTTTGAATCCAGTTCCAGATTCCGGGAGCCGGTCTTTGGAGGGGGTGTACTGTCACAATTTGCTCCCTGCACTCTCGTGCCCACCACCAGAGGGGTGCATAGTGTGACTTTCCTGTGTTCTAATAAGCTTCCAGGTACTCCCCTGCATGCATTTCCTGACTTCCATCCATTTGGTCACTATTAGGTAATTGACATCCATTCCCAATCCATGCTGGGTTTTGTGAAAGCCAGCCTGCTCATGCTTGGAGCCAATCTACTCATGTTTGGAACTCCATTACCTAGAATTCCCTGCTCACTGCTTCGTCTCCACCCCTGCAGGCCAAGGATGGGTGGAGGAATTCAACTCACCTGTGGCTGGCTGCTGCTAGCCTGCTCACAACTGATTCATGTGATTACTGTGAGCTCTTTTAAGCCCCAGCTCCGTTCTGGCCAAGGTTGGCCATTGTAGCTGTTGTCAGGCCTCATGCCAAGTACAGTGTATTTATGAATCAGTGCCATCTCCAATTCTTATGTAAGTCTGCTTCTTTCCCTGATGATGCTGCAAAAGTCGCTTTTGTCATATCCTCTCTGGGGACCGAGGGGGACTCCTCTTCGTTCCTGCGGATTCGGGCAAGCCCCAGGTTAGTGGTTATTCTGGAAGTGACAGCTGTGTACCGGTGAGACCGACCCTTGTTACCAGTGGTTCCTGAGCTTTAGTTATTCCTTGTTGCCTGCAGTGCTTTCTTGACTCCTGAGCCTTAGCATTCCTTGTTACTGAGCTGCAGCAGTTTCCCTTGGTCCTGAACTAGCACTGCCTGTAGTGCTACCTTGACTTTTGAGCTTCTTCTCAATTCTTGTTCCTGCTCCAGCACAGCCTTCTGTGCTATTTTGCTTTCTTGACTCCTGATTCATTCTAGTATACCCTTGTAGCCTCCCCTTCTGTATATCCTTTTCCAGTCCCTCTTTTTCTTCCCATTTCCTTCGTTCCAGTTCCTAGTTTACTGTTTTTTTATTCCTGCTGTCTTGCTTCTATTACCTTGTATGTTTGTTACTTGCTTTCTGCCACGTGTGCCCTGTGATTTCCTTCCTTTCCTGTTAACACTCCTCCTTGCTAGCTCCTTGTCTATTGCGCTTGTATTTAGTTCTACCCCCCTTGCTGTTACTGCCTTGTGTGTTCCTGTTTGATCGCCAGGATCCGTGGGCACAGCTGACAACCTAGGTGGTGTTTCTTGTTCACTGTGAGTATTGTCTTTGAGTTACATTTATAACATCACCATAGGTATCATCTCCACAGACCCTGCCCTTGCATGCATATCCTATATATGGGTATTTGCAGTCAGTATCTGTAACAGCAATTGTGGGTGAGGAACTTGCTGAGCTTCAGTCTTACCCTGTGGAGCTCCCGAGTGCTGCACCCCACATTCCCTTTATTGTTAATGTTGTTGTGTGTGTGTGTGATCTGCACGTCCATCCTGGGTGTAGTTATTCTGAATGCTAAATTTCCTCTTGAGTGCCCATCCTTTGAGTCTTAGCAATCTTGTTCACTTGTACAGGCTTCCCCTTTGGATCCTTTTTTCTCCTCCGACTTCCTGTGTGATCCTGAGCTGTGCTGTACTCCTTTTTCTTCTTCATTTTCTACCCAGTCGCCAGTCTTTGCCCAAGTCCCTGAGTGTTCCCAAACAGTCCCTGACAGACTTCTCTCAGAAATCTATTTGCTTAAGCTTCCCAGTTTATTCTCCATCTCCTCCACCCTGCCAAATGGGGATGGGCTTGCTACTCTGCTCATTGCTTATGACTATAAATGGAAATCTCCTACGAGAGAAGGAATAGTTTCTTACCTGTAACTCCTGTTCTCCTGTAGAGGAATTTCCTATATAGTCATAAGCAACTCTCCGTCCTCCCCAGTGGAATGGACACAGAGGTAGTCATATAATCTACACCTGTTCACACATCGCTTAAAAAAAACTTGAAGCAACTGCCACCTGCTGTGCATGATAAGATACTGGTGGTCTCTGAGTTCTTAAAGGCACAGGCTCTTTTTTAGCCATATAATGACAGCCTATGAGGCTACTCTGTCCTGCTCTCCTTTATCTCTATCATGACAAGGGTTTGAGAGGGATATTCATGCTGCTTGCAAATCATGTCAAATTATCCTCAAATTCCTTATTTTGGCCATTTTTTGTCTTTGTGATGAAGAATTTGTCCATTGTAGCCTGGGTATATAGGCTGAATAATTTGTCTCTATCTTAAGTGTCTTTGTAGGCCTTCCTAAAAAAAAGGTGAACCTCCACACTTAAGAAGATATATTGAAGAACTGCTCCAGGGTCCCCGCACATAGGCAGGACTATTCAGTGCTTAGGACTATAATGGAAATTCCCCTACGGGAGAATAGGGGTTACAGGTAAGAAACTATAACTTCTGTATATGGCCAAAGATTTTCACTCATAGTAATTGAGGGTTGTTAGTATCCTTTGTCTCACTGTGGACATATTTCTTTTACAAAATATTTAAATCTGGTACTTTAGCCTAATTTTTTTAATTCACAGTAAATTCAAGCTACAATTTCGATAATGAATCGTGTTGTTAAATGAAAGCTATGGCTGGAAACATAGAGTAATCTGCTTATATTGCATGCATCATGAGCAAAAAATTATTCTGATACATGATTTTCTTCGTTTTACAGTAAGCAATTTTCCTCGTTATCGGATCATATTTACTATTAATAAAGATTAAATGTCATTACTTGTCAGAAATGTTTAGCATTGAAAAATATTTTTATTGATGGATTTTTGTCATGTTTATAAATTTATTGAAGCCATCCATGATGGAGAACTAGGATTGTGAGTAAGAAACATGTCTCTTGTACTTCGCCCTCCCAGCAGCGAAGTGTTTCACTATCAGAACTGTCTCACACTTTGTTTTTTTTCCAGAACCTGCAGCAGTATTTCAACAGTTTTCCAGACACAAACACCACCAGTGTTTTAATCTTCGTGATCTGCCTTTTCTTTCTCTGGCTTTCACGATTACTGAGGTTTGACTGCAGATATTTCTCCTGTCATCTCCCAGTCGAGTTTTTTTTGGTGAGTAGTGTAGACCAGTTGAATCTAACGTTCTTAGTCTGCTTCTGGCCCCAGTTCAGCCCAGAATCTACCTGGGGGCTTTCATATGGCTCAGCTGTACTTGTGTGTAATGACGTGTGGTGCCTATTATTCATGGTTCTCCTATCTCAAGTGAAGTGCTTGATGTTGCAATTATCGGACGTGCAGAAATCTTTCACAATCCATTTGCTAAATTACTGTTAGACTCTGAAAAGCCTTAAATTTGGTCTCTTGGAAATGTCTATGGCTGGTACTTCAAACTACCACAATTCAATCTGACTTTATTCAACTGAGCCAAACTTACATCATACTTTTAAAGCCAGAATATGCTTTAATGGACATGTTATTTGTTCAGTTCTCAGAGGGAAGCCCCCTCTCTCCTGTCCTCTACGCCTTATATGTGGAACTATTAATAAGACACCTTCCAATGCAGCTTCTTCCAGTTCTTATCTTGAAACCACATATCTCTATAGGGATTCTGTGCTAATGATGCACAATTTTCTAACACCCAGTAGAACCCACTTTTAAAATGATAGAACAAATAGCAGAAATTGGTTTGATTTCCAGCAACAAACTCAATAATTTCAAAAGACAGGTCATCTTAGCAGGCAGAGGCAGAATATTTGGTTTACTCAGTGGCACGAGTTAAAACTCGAATTGTGAATGGTCTAAATAGTCAAGAAGTTTGTTGGGACTTTTTCATAAATAGCTCACAACATATTGCATGTGAAAGAAGCATGTCTAGAAACATTGAAAACACAAGAATTGTTAATGTTCCTGAGATACTTGTTATGTTTATTAAAATCAATAAAGAAAGTTTAAAAAAAAACTTAACAGGGGGAGCAGAAACAGATTGTTTGTAGGTCACCCACTCAGCTCAATACCTCAGTGCCTTCCACATTAGAATGCTGTTTTGAATACAACTGTTATAAATTAATCGACTCCACTAAAACACAACTTGAAGTATGGAAGCAGCTGCCAATCTCTTTAGTAAGGCAAATCAACTTAAGTAAGATTAATAAACTTCCTAAACTTTTACACCATTTTCATTTATTGCTACTCTACATACCTGCTGTTTATTTTTGCAACAACTCTTTGTTATCATTGTTTAGGTTCACATGGTTCTACTTCATGACCATGATATCCAAAATTGTTGAGAAAAATAAATGGAAAATAAAAGGAAGAGAATGGAATAAAAATTGAATTATAATATGTAACTCCAGGTTACGAATAGTACATTATACTTCTGCAGTCAGGTATGCCTATAAAGAAGTGATGTGTCAATTCTTAACAGGATAACACATATAATAATAAATACATATGAAACATTGTTTCTCCAACATTGGATCTTTTATATATTCTCATACTTGAATTATTCCCCATCATCAGGCAGGGAATCACCGGTACATCAGAATAGCAGTAAACAGTGTAAAATAGCCACAGGCCTAAAATGACATTCTATATTTAGTTGCATATCCACCTCATTTGAAATCACCCAAACTTCAGCAAATGAGTTGGAAAGCGTAAGCTCTCCTACTCCCCCTAGAAGTCACCATAGCTCAGATTTCTACTGCACCTCGTGTAAGAGGGAGTCCCTTGACAGAGTTCTGCACTGACCCTTCAGTGAACTTTAAATCTGTTACTTTCTTGATCTGGCCTGGATTTGAACCAGCCATGTCTTCAGCACTAAAGTACCATGAGTTGTTTTTAGGGGAATTTGATCAATTTCTGGTCCTGGGAGATCTTTGTACCTGACAGCCAACTCCTCACCAACTGTCACCATGGCTGACAGAGAGAAGAAATCCCTTTTCAAACCCTGTTCTTCTTGTGGTCTTAAGACAATTTACATTGATGGCCCACATTTTCAATGTATTTATTGACTAAATCAGTTCATAAGGCGGCTAATTAAGACATTTGTATGACTTTTACAACTAAGACCTTAAGAAACAGAGGCATTGTATTTGATGGCCAAATACAATTTTCCTCCTTCTAAAGGAGATGCCCTATCTTCATGGGAAGATTCCGTAAAGAGTGCGCCATCAAGCACTTCCACAAAGGCAGTGCAAAAAAGGAGACTTCTCTTCCAGGGGATACTCATTAATTGTCATAATCAATGAATGGTACCGCCCACCTGCTGGGACCCCAGGGCACTTTTCATTGTGTGCATGTGTGTGTGTGTGTGTAAGCCATGTACATATATTTTTCTGTTAAACCATTTTATTTGGATTTCATGTAACGAGAAAAACATGAGATATTCATACAAATCAGAAGTGTAGACATAACATGCTGGTGACATGACTGGAATTGAGGCAACATTACGTGCAATGAGCGTAAGACTCGAGTTCACAAAATGTCCATAGAGCGCCTTAGGGGGGACGAACTGCTCCCAAAGTAAGAGCGTCTACTTGTGTGTGTATCCAAAGGAAGAATGTTAGAGAGAAAACTAGTTGCTAACATAGGTTACCAAACCAGGGTTCGTGACTGGGGAAGGAGGAGGAGAGGGGGGGGGGAGGTGCGTGTGTAGCTGTGGTCAGTGGGTGGCCAGTGTTGTAGGCATAGGCAGGGGAGAGCACCTGACGAGTCCGCAGGCATATGCCAGCTGCGGGGTGTTCGCACGCAGTAAGGGGGTCCGCAGGAAGGCAGGATGTCTGTGGCCCCTGGGGAGACCGCTCAAAGAGAAGCCACAGTGGATCCTTGTGACTGCTGGGGCGCAGTGTCATGATCAGTAGTGTGATGGAAGCGCAAAAGTAGCATGGCCCATTCAGGGGAAATGGGGTGGCAGCAGATTCTGCGCACCTCCTCGTATCGGAGCACGCCGCAGCGCCCCATTTATATACCGCTCCTGTGCAGGCTGCCGGGGGGTCACTCGGGTGCAGTGCATTGTGATGCCTCGTTTCGCCAGCAAGAGTGCCAGCGCTGCGAAACGCGATTGGACCTTGTAGTGTTTTTATCGTCTTAAGATATCCAAGAAGCAGGCTTCCCAGGAAGAGATATCGGGGAGCTCTGTGACCGCACACAGTGTGGCGTGGATAGTGTTCCAATAGTTCTGAAGGACAGAGCAAGCCCAGAACATATGAAGGAAGGTTCCGCTAGGGGTTTGGCAGCGGGGGCAGGCAAACTGTGACTCTGGTATTGGCGCTGAAGCTTTGCCAGCGTCGGGTATGCCCGATGCATAATAAAGAATTGTATATTTTTGAAACAGGAGTTCTGAGATGCCTTTTTCGGGAATTACAGGGCACTTTCCCACTCCTTGTCGTGTAGTGGCCTCTCAAACTCCTCTTCCCATTTAGAACGCAACTGAGCAAGCGGGCGGGGTTCAGCTCCCGGATGGCCTTATATATCCAAGTGATAAGGGGTCGGCCAGGGTCCATAGTTAATAGTGTGTGAAGCACTGGATGGGTCACAAGTTCTCCCCCAGATAGGTCCCAGAGGCGCCAGCAGTCAAGTATGATTTGCCTATGGAGCAGGAATTGCCCTGGGGGGAGCCCGCTCTCTTCCTCTAGCTGGTCCAAGGGGAGTAACTGGCCCTCAAAGAATAGGGAATCCATCTCAAGAAGCGAGTGGTCCATCCAGATCTGCAACTCCCGGGCAGTGTAATAAGCTCTACCCGGGGCAGGCTGACTAGCGGCAGCGATGGGGTGTACAGCGGGGCCCCTCGGGACAGACGGTAAATGTGGAGCATGCAGGCATTCGCAATAGTTACTTGTATTGAATAGTTCGAGGCAGGCCGGACCCCCGGCAGAAGCAAACAGCGGATTGCCGGCAACGGCAGAGGCCCACTGTCAGAGCAGGCCTCCCCCAGGTAACGCCCCCCTGTCCAGCAAGATAGCCACTGGAGTTGTGCCGCCAGGAAGTATGCCTCAAACTATGGGGCTCCCAGGTCCCCCTGTTTTACCGGCAGCTGCAGCTTGACCAAAGCAACTCATCATCGGCCATTTCCCCAAATAAGGGAGCAAAGTGTCCAGCTCCCTGAAAAAGGAGCGGGGAGGAATGACCGGTAGGTTGGCAAAATAGTAAAGGAGGAGGGGTAGGATGACCAATTTTGATAATGCGATTTTCCTTATAGGGGCCAGGGGAAGCGTCCTCCAGAAGTCTACCAAAGAACGTATACCCGCCAATGTTCTGCGGTAATTACCCTCATAGAGGTCATAGGAGGTATGGTACAGGCGGACTCCCAAATAGCGAGGCTCCCGCTCCTGCCAGTTGAGGCTGGAGTGGAGGTATGGTACAGGCAGACTCCCAAATAGGGAGGCTCCCGCTCGTGCCAGTTAAGGCTGGAGTTGCCAATGCGCACCTCCCGCAAGGGGAGGTCGTGGTTAAGAGGATAGACCGATGATTTTGCCCAGTTAACTTTCAGCCCGGCCGCATTAGCGAAGTCCGACAGCATAGTGCAAAGAGGTTCGAGATCAATCGAAATGTCCCGCAGATAAAGAAGTAGGTCGTCTGCATACACTGTGGATCTCACCCATCATGGGGATGCCCCATTCCTTTACCTTCCCTCCCCCTGCAGAGGCACCGCCAGGGGTTCCATCACCAGGGCAAAGAGCAGGGGGGGTGCTGGCACCCCTAACGCGTGCCCCGTGTCATAGGGAAGAGGGCCAAGATGTGACAATCCAGGCGTACCCGTGAGGTGGGGTTCGAGTACAGTAGTTTAGTGTAGGCTAAGAGTTTGGATCCCACTCCCAAGTGACAAAGTACCGTGAATAGGTAGGGCCAGGACAGGGTATTGAATGCCTTCTCCAGGTCTAAGACCGTGCAGGCAGCACAGGGGAAAAGGCCCTTCACCCTGTCCTGGAAGTGGAACAGACGGCGGATGTTCTGAGATGTACTCCTACCAGGAACAAGGCCGTTTTGATCAGGGTGCACAAGCGTCGTAAGGATTTGGGCGTAGCGATCTGCCAAGATTTTACCAAGAATCTTTTAATCCGCCGGCAGGAGGGCAATCGGTCTATAAGAGGCCAGCAGGGTGGGATCTCTGTCTGGCTTTGGAATTGAGACCACTCGGGATTCACGGACGAATGGGCGAGCTGGCCGAACCGCAACTCCGCTACGTACATTTCCGCCAGCCAAGGCGCTAAGAGGTGGGAAAAGGCCTTGTAGTATTCTAGCGGCAGGCCATCCTTACCCGGGGTTTTATTACGGGCCAGGTCTAGGATCGCCTGTTTCACATCAGCTGGTGAAATCTCCACGTCCATGGAGGCCTTCATCTGGGAGGGAATCTGAGGCAGAGTAAGAACAGCGAGGAACTGATCTATAGACTGTGAGGAATCATGCAGTGGGGCCCTGTATACCTCAGCATAGTAGTCGTAGAAGGTCTGCAGTATATCAGTTTGGGCATGGACTGCAACGTCGATGGGAGTGGGCACTGCAGTTATGGGGCGAACGGCAGAGTCCTGGCGAATAAGCCATGCCAGGAGTGCTCCCGGTCTGGCTCCCTCCTGGTGTACCCTGGAGGCGTACGCTTTGAAATTGAACCGCCTGAGGTCTACTAGTAGTGCTTTGTGGGCAGTTTGTGCCTCCGCCAGCTGGGCCATAAGCGCTGGATTAGAGTCCGCCGCCTTGCTGAGGGCAGCAAGCTTGCGTTCTGCCGCCTGCAGGTCCCTTTCGAGCGTTCTTCGGACTCCCGCTATCTGACGTATACATACCCCCCCGGTGACTGCCTTGAAAGCGTCCCATTCCAGCATTCTGGTGGACACCGTGTAGGAGTTTTCGGAAAAACAGTGGCGAATATTTGCTTCCTGTTAGTGCCGAAACACTTGGTCCTCAAGACAGTCACACAGCAACCGCTAAACGGGGACAGGAGGTGGGGTGGGGGCTGCTATTGAAGGGCCATGAGGTGTACGTCATGATCTGACAGGACCCGCCCCAAATAGTCCAAGCGCTGTACTCGGGGGATTTTAGAGGGCGAGCACAGGACGAGGTCAAGACGCACAGAGGTTGTGTGGGATACAGTGACATGAGTATAATTTAGTCGTGGGGCACCGGGTCCTCTAAGCATCTGAAAGCAACCAGTGCTGCACCCAGGTGCGGAAGCGCTTAGTTTGCACATTGGGTGGGGAATGAGGGATGGGCGGGTGAGATCTATCCAGGGATAGGTCAAGCACACAATTGTAATCTCCCCCTAATATCCATGGCGAGCATGTGAATTGGGCCAAGACGCCTGATAAGGAGTCCCAGAATTTCCCCTGCTCAGTGTTGGACACGAAGATGCTGCCTATAAGCACCACCATGTACATATATATCTGCAAGCCTAAAGAGTCTAAAAATGTCCAGATTACATTACATTTTCATATTTCCATTTAAAAAAAGCACCCAATCATAGAGAATTGTGCCATTAATAAAAGATGCATTTAGAAAATCTTTCGCAAACCTTTATTAAAGGGAAAAGGAATATGAGACATTGTTAACCAATAGGCTGCTATTCAAAGCAAAGAAAACTGGCACTAGCTTTAAGTGCCTCACAGTATGCCCTGTATCCTGTCATGCCACACAGGTGACAGTCAGGTCAGTTAATTTTTCCTGCTCCTATTGTTGGGATCGTAGAGCATATTTGGCAACTTAGTCAGACAAATCCTTTCGAGACCTTTCAAAATTTACATCTTTTGATTTTTCTCAGTACCTAGAGTACAGATAAGTCTTTTTCTGACAGCAAAGATTTTATTTTTCTGTCAAAAATGCCTTCACTCTATCTGAAGTGCCCTGCCTGTGGGTTGTCACGGACAGAGAGAAGATCAAGTTTCATGGACTCTAAGACAGATGAACAGGATCTTCTAGAGGCCTTGAGGAACATCAGTCTTCCTTCAAAGAGCTCTCCTCTTGTTCCAAGGACCCCCACAGAGGAAGATCTCATTTGAGAGACACCAAAAAAGGGGGGCGTGGTCTTGCCAGAGGCAAGATGGATGCACGCTGAGCGAGCTCTGCCGGCCGAGCCGTTTAATGCAGCATAATCCGCCATCAGCCGGAGGCATCCAGCCACCAAAAATGCATCCCGACATCGCGCACCTCTGCTGAGGTGCCAGGAAGCCGTGGGGAGACAGCGCCGAGGGCGCCCGCCGCACTGTTGGCCTAGCCGGCTGCCCTCCCATCTTGCGGCGCCTGGGGACCTGTGCCGGCCCGTCCTGCCTGCTGGGGCTCCTACCTGCTGGGGTTGGCGGAGCCGCCCGGTTGGCGTGGTTCCCTGCCTGGACCTGTGTGGCGACCTGCCGTGGCTGCCCTGTGCCCGGGATTGCGGGGTCCTGCTTCGGCGGCTCCAGCCTGATTCCGGCGGAGGGATCGCGGCCTGTGGGTGGGGCGTGGCCTGTTGTGAGACCCGGGCGGCCCACCGCCCCGGGGCCCTGCCTGCACGACGACCCGGTGCTTCCACAAGTAAGGCTGCTGCGCACACTGGTGGATCCGCACTGCGGCCTGGCTGGCCTTTTCCCCCCGCATCACATCGGCGTGGGCCTGGGAGCCGGCGGCGCCTCCGGACTCAGCGGCCTGTTACTCCTGGCGGCCCCCTGGGGCCTGATACAACGCACCTAGGGTCCTGGTGCTCCTCTTGGCCTCCCCTGTGCTGGGGTCGAGCTGCCGCCCACCCCTGGCTTACAATTGATTGCCGTCCTGATCCGCCGGAGCGGAGGGGACCTGCACCTGGGGGCTTCCCCCCTCTTCCTGTCTGCTTCCCTCCGCGCATGTGACCATCCTGGCAGCGGGGCATCCTGGAGGCTCTCGCCTGATCCCACTGCTGCGGCCTCGCTGGGGGCGCTGGTTGTGGCCGGCTGCGCCTTGTCACTGGAGGCCCCCGGGACGACATAGTCTGCGCATCGGCGCCTTACACCTGCAACCTTCTCTGCGGCTGGCTCTGGGCCCTCCTGCGCCGGCCTCCCGGCCCGTCAGGGCCCCGCGACGTCTTTCTGAAGCCGCCCCATCACATCCTCCCACTGCCCCACGTGGCCGGACCGGCCTTTGATCCTGAGGGACAACCCCACCACTACGGAATCCTCTGCGCTACTTACTTCCCCCACTGCCACTCCACCGCGGGCCGTCATGGGAAAGACGGACACCAGACAGCCCAAGATCACCTTCTTGGGGCGCGGTTTGGGCAAGGGTGGTAAGCCCCCCCCTCCGGATGCTGGTGAGCAATCCATTCAGACCGACACCCCCGGCGAATGGGATGACAGTCTTAGAACCATCCTTCTAGAAGTGCAGTCCAGCCTACAATCCATTGACGCGAAAATAGATCACCTAACATCCCGCCTCAACCAGGTTAAACAGAGGGTGGATTCCCACGACGCACGGATTGTCCAGCTCGAGGCGAGGGTTTCGGATGCAGAGGACCCCGGAGCCTCCGGAGCGCAGATGCTCCTCAAAATGGATAAGATCCTCGAAGTTATCTGCGCCAAGAACGAGGACCTAGAGGCGCGCTCCCGAAGGAACAACATTCGAGGACTATCTCAAAACCCTTCTCCGTGATCTCTTCGGCCCGGTCCTGTCCACCCATTTCATCATCGAACGGGCACACAGGTCACTTGGCCCTCAACCCCCCCTTTCCCCCCACCCCAGGGCTCCTGCGAGGCCCATCATCGCCCAATTGCTAAACTATCGGGACCGGAACTCCATTCTGCGCAGGGCCCGGGAGCTGGGCGAGATCAATCATCAGGGCAACACGTTGTCATTCTACCCCGATTTTACTCTGTCCGTCCAGGTGGCCCCCTGGGACTTTCTTCCTGCCAAGCGTATCCTGCAAAAGCTCCACATCACGTAAGCGATGCTCTACCCCTCCAAACTCCGCAATGACTTTGGGTAGAAGCCCAAATTCTTCACCGACCCTAAGGCTGCTCTCACCTTTGCGAAGCAACTGCAGAAATCCCCACCATGAAGCTGCTGCACCAATTCTGAAGTCTGCCGCACAAGCGATAATGACTGATCCTTATATGCCTGGCCCTGCCTCACTGTTATGCATATTTCATGTTGTTCTTCCCATGCGCTATGTTTGATGCAATGTCCCATGCCTTCTTTTATCACTCATAAAAACCTGTAATTTTTATATGCTATGGTGGCCAGCAATGTGCAGACACTTGTTGCCCTCTGGATTCGTGGGTCCCTGGGACAGTTTAAATACCCTGCTTTTCTTGCTTGCAACTGCTTGCTTACCCTTCAACCGCCTCCCACTGAACTATACCATGCTCGGCCACCCTGCCTACATGGCAAGGGGTAAATGGCTGTGCCCACGCACCCCGTCGGGATGACTCCCAGTCCTGTATTCAGTTCTCCAAGTTTGGGTTCCCTGGGAGGGGGAGGTTCGGATGCTCAACCTAATTGGGGGGTTGGAGTGGGTGGAGGGAGGGCTGGGGTTTTCTTCTTAGGGTTCCATAATTGGCGCCTCCTGCTTGAGGCTTGCTTTGTTATTTCTTTTGTTCTGATTTAGGCATGTCATTGTCTGTATACATTCCATGATGTATTGTATCTTATTGCTCCAGCATTTAACGCTCTCTTCATGGACCGTAGGCACTGCTCTACTCACCACCTCACAATTGCCACATGACTGACACTATCTTCTGGACTTGGAACATCCGAGGTCTGAACGACCACCGTAAAGCACGTCTTATGCATGCACAGCTCATCAGACACCAGGTAGACATTTGTTTCCTCCAGGAGACACACCTCCTCCCTGCTACCTCATCTAGGCTGCAATCCCGTCACTGGGGAGAGTCCTACACCGCCTTCTACTCTATTTACTCACGTGATGTCTCCATCCTTTTTAGGAGGGGTCTTCCTTGGCATGGCACCCACTCCTTCATTGATACCGAGGGTCGCTATGTGATCCTTGCTTGCACACTTTACAACCAGCCGCTTATACTAGCGGCACTCAATGGCCCCAACACTGACGACCCCGACTTCTTCACATACGTTTGGCAACTCATATCCTCTCTGGGTCCTCACTCCTTGATATGAGGGGGCAACTTTAACATAGCACCCTCGCAGACACTGGACCGCTCGGGTGACCGCATTTAGCACCCACAGGCCACCGCCCTCCTCCACTCAATCATAGATGACAACTCCATACTGGATGCCTGGCGGCATGCACGCCCTGCCGAGTGTGAGGGAACCTGTGTGACTGGTTTGCGTGGATCCTGGTCCCGCCTCGACCTTTGAGAACTACCCGCAACATTGCCTCTTGGACCACCTCCGTGGACCACATGGCCCGCACCTTGTCCGACCATGCCCCTGTACGCCTATGTTTGCGGCTCACGCTCACGCTCCGTAGCATGTACGCATGGCGCCTGTCTCCCAATGCCCTTCGTGACGCTGTCTTCCGCGAGGACATGCGTGGGCCATCATCGCCTATTTTGAGCGCAACGTGGGCTCCGATGAATCGCCCTCGGCCCTCTAGGAGACCTTCAAGGTCGTGATCCGGGGGGAATGTATTGCCAAGCAATCTGGGGTGTTGAAGTCCATCAGGGGCACACTCGAACGCCTGGATAAAGATATCAAAGCTCCAGACCTTAAACAATCTCAAGACTCCAGCCCTGCTACGCTTGCCTCTATCAGAGCCAAGCTTACTGAATTCCAGGAGGAGGCTGATAGAGAGATCACATTTCTTGGTAGAGAAGCCCGCGCCTTCCGCTATGGCGAGGGTGATCGCCCTGGTAAGACCCTTGCAAATCTCCTCCGGCAGCCACATGCCTCTTCTTACATTACAGCTCTATGCGACGAGACCGTGGAGAGGACCACCTCTCCCACTGACATTATTGCTAGGATTTCCGCCTTCTATCCCCAACTATACCCTGCTGGGACGGTTGCCCCAGAGAGATTATGGACCAATAATTTGACTCTATTGAACTGTTGTGGCTTGGCAACGGGCATCGAGAATCCCTGGATGAACCATTTACTCATGAGGAAATCTCTAAAGTTATTGCAGGACTCCCGGGTGACAAAGCCCCCAATTCAGACGGGCTCACCCCTGCATTATATAAAGAATACACGCCCCTCCTTGTCCCCATCTGGCTGAAATGTATAAAGAATCTCTCGAACTGGGCATATTCCCTCCATCTCTCCGTGAGGCCATGCTCACCCTCCTCCTGAAGCCGGACAAATCCCCCGAGAGTTGTGACTCATACCTCCCTTTATCACTAATTAACACTGACAACAAAATTTATGCTAAATTGCTGGCCAATCGTCTCCTCCTGCTCATGCCGATAATTGCTCGCCCTGACCAGTCGGGATTTATTCCGGGCCATGCTACATCGCACAATCTGCCTACCATCTTTTCGGTCATTCACCAGATCAACCCCACTTTACCTGCCGTGGCTGCCCTTTTGGACGCCACTAAGGCTTTTGACACTTTAGAATGGCCTTTCCTTTTTTATCTCCTTCCTCGACTGGGCTTCAGTCCGAGCTTCGTGCGCAAGATCCAGCTATTGTACACACTCCCGACGGCACACATCAGGGTAAACGGACAGGTTACCGACCCCATAACCATCTCGAGGGGCACCAGGCAGGGTTGCCCTCTGACCCCCATGTTATTCGCCATTGCTATGGAGCCTCTGGCGGCGCGGCTGCGTCAGAATCACACTCATCGGGGTATAGGTTTTTCAGCTCAGGCCTCGGTCACTTCAATGTACACGGATGACGTCACGATATATATCCGCGAACCTCGGGAGAATCTCGCACCCATGACTAGGGAGGTTGTTCACTTCAGCTGCCTCTCCGGAGTTCAGGTCAACTGGAGCAAATCCATTCTCTTACCCCTCACCGATGCCATTAAGCCATTCACGGCAGACTACCCATTTATCTGGGCGACCGGCCCCACCAGGTACCTGGGCATCTGGTTGAGCAGAGATCTGGACGAATCATGGAGGTCCAATTTTGGCAAGACATTGGACTGGCTTGATACCAAGACGCGCGTGTGGCAAAAACTCCCCCTCTCACTTGCCGGGCGTATCGCCATCGCCAAAATGGTCGTGCTCCCTAAATTCTTGTATCACTTTTTAAACATCCCCATCCCTCTCACGTCACAATTCTTCCAAAAACTACTCTCTAACATTATCACATTGATTTGGGCGGGACACCAGCCCGGTATGGGGCGGTATGGGGGCCGCCGATTTCAAACTCTATGCGTTGTGCGCCCAGGCCAGCTTTCTCCAGTTCTGGCTCCATCCAATACCTTTCCAGCCTCATGTGGCGGTCGAGGCGGACTTGGCCTCTCCGTGGCCACTGCAGACAGCACAATTTTTGCCGCATAAAATCCCCCGAGGCGAGATTGACACAGTGGATTGTATGCGCTGGGCCTGGGATGGACTGCGCATATTCACTGGCGCCAAGGCGCTTTACGCGCCATCCATGCAACTTGCCAGCAACCCGTCATTCCCTCCGCGGCAGACAGCGGGTGTGGCTCGCCGCGCAGCTGACTTGGGTATTCGCACCATTGCCGACATTTACTCCAACAACAATTTCTTCACACTTCCTGACAACGCAGCTCCACTCGACAAGTTACTCTATTACCAGATCAGGGCAACGTGTAGAAGTGATAACCCCACCTTTCCGCTTGCCCCCCAGCCCAACACCGCTCTCAAATATGTCCACTCTTCCAAATATGTCCACTCTCCGCAGAAAATGGTCACAAGACTATATGCTCTAACACTGGCGGCTTCCCCCTTAAGCACAGAGCGTGGGGTGCAGACCTGGAAAGAGACCTCTCCCCCGAGCAATGGCAATACTGTTGCAATCAAATTAAGCACCTCTCCCTCGACTATTGCCTGTGGTTCATTCATTTTAAATATATACACAGACTCTACCGCACCCCTACATCGCTACACATGGGCCTGGCGGATAGTGACAAATGCGCGCGGTGCGCGGCCCCCGGCGCGGACTTTGCGCACCTGGCCTGGTTGTGTCCCAGAGTTTCCTCGTTCTGGCTGGAGGTGTGCACTGTAATTAGCGATATCACACTTGAGGGCATTGTCCCTGATCCCCTACTGTACCTCCTGGGTCATGTTAAACACATTTCAGACGCTAATCGTAAACTGACCGCGATGCTCCCGGTGCTTGCTAACCGCCGGGTGGCCATTCACTGAGGTCGCAAACCGCCACCCCAGGTCAGATGCTGGTTGGAAGACGCTGCTCACTGTCAGACACTCCTGGGGGAATTCTGGGACTTGATGCCAGCGGCAAGCAGACCCCCAGACATATGGGGCCCTCTCATCTCCTATCTACACCGTTTGGCCACCCCGGATGAACCTACCACAGATTCCCCTACTACTGACTCCCAGATTGCCAGCAATGACCCTGTAGACTTGAGCCTTAATTCCTGACAGACCACCTGTACCCCTCTCTAACGCAACAATCAGAGGCTCCAAGTCGATGTGCAGCACCATGATACATTTTGATTGACAATCACTTTGAAGTGCTGATTTCATTTGTAAGTGCAAATCATTATTATGCTTAAAAAAAGAGACACCATAAAAGACGTTCCCGATTGACGTAGAGAGGTATGGCATCAAGGGTTGAAAAGATCCCTGTATGCTCGCCGTCGAAGTCACCGCCAACGGTGGGGCCGATTCATCGTTGGATGTCAGAGCATTCCCAATGCTTGACCTCAAGAGTCGCATCGTGAGCAAAGTCATCATTGATGGATAGGAAACACCATTGTCAACGTCGATACTACCTTTGTTGTCAAGGTCACCGTTGACGGCTAAGAGACATTCTTCGACATTGACGTGATGTCGATATCGAAGCCGGCGCACAAAGTTTGCACGACGTCAAGGAAGAAGCAATCAATGTCACATATCCAATTGACATTGAAAGACAAACATACACCACCTTATGCTGCAGGAAAGGTTGCAGTTGACGTCGACATAGGTTCAGTATTTACAAACATACTTGGCTGAAGGAAGACCAGTCTCTCCAACTAGGTCCAGTTCACCGTCCCCATTCAACATCTCACCACGGTGGTTAGAAAGCTTTCAGAGACTACCTGTTCCTCATACTTCTGACTCAGAGTATTCACGAACATGCTCCCCTTCAAGAGTCACGCCACATACACCATCGCCTCAAGGGACACCTTCTCTTGGTGGTTTCTTGACTGGCGTACGCACTATAGAGAGGAACCTTCCCCATTATCCAGCAATAATCCTGGCCAAAACTCACCATCCAATCAGCCAAAATCCCCCACCTCCCTCCTGCAGTGGGTCTCTGCTGGCGACTCATAATGTTGAGCCAATTGCCCTCGGGTGGCCTGGGCTACGAGAGGTGGTGCACTGAGGCATACGCCCGGCAGAGGCCGACTGAGGGGGATGCTGCAACTACACTTGCTGTTGATACAGCAGCGTGCTGACGGATGCGCCTGGTTGGTGGCTCACCCGTAGAGGCCTTTTCTTTGGCAGCCGCTGTGGCCCGGTAGTGCTGACATTGTACACCACCCAGGTGCATTGAGACATGCTGCGTCACTGAATCATCTCCCTCTGGCGAGCACACAGCCTGCGCCTGGGAGCATTGTTGGGGGACCTGCTGCTGCCTGCAGTGATCGCCCTAGCCAGGTGAGCCGGAGCACCGCTGGGCTGCTGCCTTCCTGCCCTCTTTGACTACACAAGCTGCTAGGAGCCCAGAGGCTGTATCGGGCCTAGGCTCGGCTGCGGGGGGCAGGGCGGGCAGCTGCGATGTACTGGGGCCCCTGAATCCTTTACATCAACTGCCCCCCTCTCCATTCCTGGCCGGGAGCCAACGTTTGCGTGGCCCATTGCTGTGCCCGGGTTGCCAGTGAGACGACAGCGGGTGAGGAAACCGGGGTCTGATCGGACCTAAACCCCTGCTGCTGGCGACTTTGCGGTGCTGCTTGTGAGACCGCTGTTGGGCGCACTACACCTGAGCCCATGCGTGCTGTTCAGGACCCTTTCCATCTGTTTTTATAGGGCCACTCTGAGTCAGCGTGTTTGTGGGCCAGATCGGTCCTAGTCTCCACCGCCGCCTGCACTTTACATGAGGCCCTGTGCAACCCTTCTAGGCCTAAGGTCCACACCTGTTTACTGGGCCTTGCGGTGTTGCTGCTCTGTGGGCCCATCGCTGCTGCCATGAGGAACTGGCGGCACTCGGCCTGCGGCTATCTGCGTGACAATCTGGGTCTGGCAGCTGGTCGGTGACCTGATCTATTCTAAAATACCTCCTGAAAATGGAGATGCTTTACTGTTTCTCTATATACCACTTTTTCTTTGGCCTGCGTAGGTGCGCTCCTTTGGTCCGCACATACGCCGTTCCTTAAGGCACCAGGCTCACCCCCCTCTCTTTTTCTACCTGTGCTAACATTATGAACGGTGCATCCTGGACACTTCTATCTGCTTGCATTATAAGTATCTGTCAGGCTGCCTCTGAGCAGTGGTGATTTACACAGCGATCTCTTTTGTCCTCCTGCAGCACTGAGTCTGCCTCCTATGTATATGGTTGTACTGGCTCTTTGAAACACTGTGACCCACTATGCTGAACGCAGTTGACTATCTGCATCTGTGGGTCGGGCTCCTTGCCCCCCCTTTCCAGTGCCTGGTGCTACCCCACGGCTAGTGCCAGATCCACTACTGTACAGCGCTCAATTGCTCTCATCTGCCTTCGCGCCCCTCCTACGCCCTGACACATACTGACTAGAGCTGGGTTGCACCAGGCCCCTCAAGTGGATAACTGCAAGAGACCGTCACGCCGGGCAAGCTCTTAGGCACGCTCACTTGCAATGGGACGCTTGCTCTCTGCCACCCAGGGCACTCCTTCACGCCCATCATCGACCTCTGCCATGCCTGCCAAGAACACCCCATTGTCGGAGTCCCTGGACCATTCTGCATCATTGGGAAACAAGCTTGACACTGTCCTGGCGGCAAATGAGCACTCTAGGACATCCTTAGAGACTAAAATTGACAATGTAGCTACAGACCTCATGCTGCTGCATGCATACCATCGAAAACTCACCGACAGGGTCACCTCGGTGGAACAGACACTCACAGATCTGCAGCCGAAATATCAGATCGTGGACTCCTCCATGCAGTCAATACTGGAGCTTGTCGACAAGCTGGAGCGGAGGGCTGAGGATGCGGAGGGAAGATCCCAGAGGAATAATATCCGCATCGTGGGCCTCCTGGAGGAGGCAGAGGGGCAGGATGCGGTGCGCTACATAGAACAGTGCTTGCGGGACCTGCTCCCCCTGCATACGCTTTTGCAGTATTTGTCTATTGAAAGAGCACAGAGAGTCCCCGCACAGAGACCCCCACCTGGTTCCAGTCCCCATCCAATGGTGCTCAAGCTGGACAATACCATGTCATGTTTTTTCCTGACTACACTATCGCAGTGCAGCGGCAGCGCAGCTCCTTCCTTGCAGGGAAGTGGTGACTCCGCAAATTGGATGTGAAATATTCACTCCTTTTCCCAGCATGCCTTCGAGTGGTTGCAGATTGAACCATAAACTTTTTCAATTCTCCAGACAATACTTGGCGCTGGCTGGAGACCCACGTCCCGAGGGTCTCGGTCTCCCGCACTGGCTGGTCGGGCGCAGGCGGGTCGCCTTCGCTGCCGCCCTTTATTGTGCCAGTCCCCAACTCCTGGGGCTGCCCCTGATCTGGAGCAAATATTTACAGAGCGCCACTGGGCGCTACCACATGCTGCGGCTCTTACAGAGTTGACATAGCATTCGAGCCCTAGTGAGGACTCGCACCACTCTTCACGCGATGAAAGATCTGTTGCCACTTGGCCCTCCCAACTGGACTTCGGGCCCACACCAGACGTCACTCCGCAGACATCTGATGACATTAAAACCCATTATCCACTCCGGTGGGGGGAATTATCACAAATCATCTGAAAGAGTGGTGCCTAATAATAAAAGACAGATGGGTCTTGAATATTGATTCAGGTACCCTCCTCCTTCCATTCCACTGACAACATCACAATATTAACAAGACCTGTTACAGAAAGAAGTTAACATTCTGTTACAAAAACAAGCTGTGGAGGAGGTTCCACGTCATCAAAAGGAACTGGTGATTTATTCCGGTTACTTTCTAGTAAGAAAGAAAGGACTAAAACAAGAGATCAAACCCATTTTAGATATGCAAGTACTGAACAAATACATATGAAAAGAAAAGTTCAGAATACTGGCTCTTATTCAGATCTACCCACATCAGCATCAAGGAGACTGGATGTGTTCGATAAATCTTCAAGATGCCTACTTTCACATCCCAATTTCCACAAAACATCGGAAATCTCTCAGTTTCAAAGTAGGATCTCAACACTATCAGTACAAAGTCCTACAGTTAAGCCTAAAATCAGCTCCACAAACATTCTCCAATTCTGTGGCCATGTTTGCAGCATAATTAAGGAAATTGAAGATATTTGTTTATCCTTACCCAGACGATTGGCCAGATGATAAAAAGATTTTCACAACCAGAGACAGAGAAACATCATCAGATTTGTGTCAAAACATTAACCAATCGGGGTCCCCAGATCAACTTCAAAAGTCTACAGTATGCTGCGGTCAAAAGCTACAGTACCTGGGAGCAACACTTGATACACAATCCGGAAAAGTGTATCCTTTGGAGGAGAGATCATTATCAATCAGTCTGCAGTGTTGCAGTCTTCTACAGGCTCGCAATCCATCAGTGGGACAAATTGCATCCCTACTGGGGACAATGGCCTATTGAATCTTCATAGCCCTTCATGCGGCACTACACATGAGACCTCTGCAGCAATGCTTAAAAGACCAGTGTAGTCAACTCTCCAACCTTTGGGAAGACTCTATTGAAGGCTGCAAGTCTATCTAACCCATGGTGGTGTCAACAGAAGAACTTGCTTGTAGGAGTACCATTCTATCAGGATGTGCCAAGTCAGACACTAATCACAGATGCTTCTCTCCAGGGATGGGGGGCTCATATGGACTCGCTGCAGACCCAAGAAATGTGGTCAGGCAAGGAAAAGACTTATCACATCAATATGCTGGAATTGAGAGCAGTTCATCTGACTCTCAAATCCTTCTTTTCATCAATAGCAACAAACTCTCTCCCTGTTCAAAGTAACAACATGACAACTATGCATTATCTGAACAAGCAGAGAGGGACTCACTCCTGTCCTTTATCTCTTGAGGTCCTAGACATTTGGTAATGGTTCATAGCCAGGAATTTAACCATAACAGCCATTCATCTACATGGGGTTTCCAAGCAGACTCTCTCCATCACTTTTTCCATGAAAATCATGACTGGATCCTAAACAACGAGGTCTTGCAAGACATCTTTCAGGAATGGGGATCCCCACAAATAGACTTGTTCGTAGACGCAAACAACAAGAAATGCCAAGATTGCGCATCCAGATTAGTCTAACCAGGGTCGAAGGGAAATGCCCTTTTGATAAATAGGTCAGGGAAATTTCTCTATGCATTTACCCCCAATTCCTCTCATACCTACGGGTCAAATTGTACAAGTCCAAGACCAGGACGATCTTGCTAGCACCAGTATGGCCTTGTCAGTGGTGGATCACGGACCTTCTGCACCTGTCAGGACGACCACACAGGAGATTGCCATGCAAGCAGGATCGCCTGTACATGTTCGCAGGACAGATACTGCACCTCAACCTTCCATCACTGAATTTAACAGTATGGCTCCTGAATTCCTCCAATATGGACCCTTTGGTCCCTCTCACGACTGCATGGACATTTTAAGAGAGGCTAAAAGACCTTCCACTAGAAAATCATATGCCTTTATGTGAAAGAGGTTTTGTTTCTGGTGCATTCATAACAAGCACAATCTAATTTTGTGCCAAGACGATGTGGTTATACTGTATCTTCTTCATTTAGCAAAATCTGTCCTGGTAATTTCTTCTATTAAGGTGCATCTTACAACTATTACATCCTACAGAAAATCTCCATCACAGACACCCTTCTTTAAAAAACCAGTGATCAAGGACTTTGTAGAAGGGCTTAAGAAAGTTTTCCCTCCAATTAGATCACCCGCTCCTCCCTGGGAACTAAATGTTGTCCTTTCCAAATTAATGGGTCCACCATTTGAATGTATCCATAAAGCCTCTTTGCAGCGTCTATTATTGAAAGTGGCTTTTCTTGTGGCCATACACAGTTTTTCATAACAATACAGTGGTAGTGAGAACTCATCTCAGTTTCCTTCCGAAGGAAGTTTCAGGCTCCACATTAATCAAAACATCTCATTACTGACTTTTTTTCCTAGTCCATCTACACCAGCTGAAAGAGCTTTACACTCTCTTGATGTGAAAAGGGTTCTGAAGTTCTAACAAGATAAAGCCAAAGATATTAGGAGGTCAGATCACCTCTGTATTAATTGTGGCCCAGTGAGAACAGGTCTGGCATAATCAAAACAGACTATCTCTAGGTAGATAGTTTCCTGTATACTTCTCTCATATCAAGTAGCCAAGATTTCCTTATCTAGGAGACCTAAAGCGCATTCTACTAGAGGAAAGGTTACAACTGCAGCTCTTTTAAGAAATGTACCAATTTCAGAAATATGCAAAGCAAGCTACATGAAGATCTCTACACTTTCACTAGGCATTATTGTCTAGAATCAGATTCTAAAGCAGATAATCGAGTAGGAAAGGCTTCTTTGCGGAATCTTTTCAGGTAGTTGTTGGAGCTGTTATCTCATGTCTGCTTCTTGTCAGATGGGCTTTCTATTCTATTCAGTGCTTATAACTATTGATTTGGATCCCCTGGAAGAGAAGGGAACGTTGCTTGCCTGTAATCCTAGTTCTCTTCCAGGGGAATCCTCATCAAAGTCATAAGCAACCCTCCCACCTCCCCGGACAGCAATTGTCACAGCTGTCAACACATACTTCACCAAGGATTCCTTATCACTGTAAACATGGCCTGACTGAACTGTCAACCTATGGGGTATGATGGAATATAGGAGTACTGTGGCTATTAAAGGCATGGTGCCAGTTTTCTTTGCTTTTCCTTTGAATTGCAGCCTATTGGCTAACAACGTCTCATATTCCCTTTTCCTTTTAATAAAGGTTTGTGAAAGATTTTTATAGGAATGTTTTATTAATGGCATCATTCTTTATGATTGGGTGCTTTTTGAAAAGGAAAATTCAATGTAATTGGGACAATTTTAGCCTCTCTTTAGGCTGCAGATATATATAATGTGACTTTCACACAAAACATATTGAAAGATGCTCCAGGGTCCCCGCACCTGGGCGAGACTATTCAATGTTTTTTGGCTTTTTGACTTAAGCCGGTATGTTTTAATATGTGGTTGTTATTTTTTAATATGTGTGTCTACAATGTAGTTTGATTTTATTGTGTGCATCTTTTATGATCTGTCCTCGGAAGATCGAATAAAGACAATTTGATTTGATTGATTTGCTTTGATGAAGATTCCTCTGGAAGAGAGCTAGGATTACAGGTAAGCAACTTGTCCTTATTCAGTTTTCTGAATTGGACTTGTTTGGCCCAGCGCTTGCAGCCACCTCTTCTATCACTAAACATGGAAAACATTCTTCTAAGGAATCATTATCTGCTCAACCAACATCAAAATACATGGAGAATAAATCTGTTATTGAGGAGAATTTTTTTTTTTTAAACCACAGTTGTCTCTCTCGATGACAAGACTGTCGATGTCATCATAAACGAGGAGACCATCAACGACAAGACCATCAGCTTCTATAGTGCCACCGTCATCGGCGACGAACCTGTTAACATCGATCCCATTGACGGTGATCTTGCCTTGATGACGACTCTGTTGACAGTGATCACCACACTGTCGTCGGCGGCTGCAGTGTCAGTGGTCATGGCGATGCCATCGACAGCGCTATCATCAATGGCAACACTGTCAACAGCAGTTTTAATGGAACCAGTATTTTCACCATTAAAGGTGTCATCCTTACTACCAGCTCATATTTTACAATCTAATCGGGAGGAAGAGGCTAGTGGCTATGCCTCGCAAACTGCTTATAGTTTAATGCAGTTGAATGTGAAATATGTCTCAGATCTTAAAGAGGACATGGAGGAAAATTAATGTTATTCAGAATTTGATTACCAACGGGATTATATCCCGCATAATTCGAAGTCCTATAGATCACCCAGACAACACAGACAGCCTAACATAGTTTAAATGCCAATGGGCTTTTTATCTACTTTGCCACAGATGATGGAAACTTTCCAAAAAATATTGCAGCAACATCCAGCTAAGAATTCTCTTTCATCATGTAATCCTTTACCTACTACTACTCGACAACAGTCACCATTGCCTCCTCCACCACCGCCAAGAGAGCCATCCCCTAGAATGTTTAAAAAACATTTGGTCCCGCCAACGTCTGAAGACCTGGACGATAATGGATATGGATGAGGAGGAGAGTGAACTTCCACAAGATGATAGAGGACATGATGATGTTGCAGGGAAAATGGATGAAATCCCTCTTCCACAGTATTCCAATACCAATTTTAGACTTTGTCTAGTCAAAAGGCCTAAAACTAATGAAAGTTACGGCCCGGATCCAGTGATGATAGCTCGCCTGGAGAAGAAGTATAAACGGTTCCAGCTTGCCTCACCAGGCATACTAAACCAGATTCCGTTATCTCTTTAGTGGCTCAAAGATGATCCAAAATTCTGATTACAACATTCTCTGGTCTGCCAGACAGAGATAGTTGAGGTTTAGATAACTTGGGTGAAAGAATCTCATCTATGGCAGCGACCTCTATTGTGTTGGCAAATTTAGGGCATTATAATTACCAGATGTGGCATGATATTGCACCACTTCTTGAACTCCTACCGGAAGATAAAAGGGAGACTGCAAGAGCTGTCTCTAAGGAAGGAGAACTCACATCTTTCTTCATTATTGATGAGGCAATGGATGTTTCAAATACAGGCTTTCGTCAGTTTTCAGGAAGAACGGTCTTAAGAAGACAAGGCTGGCTGAAGTTCACAGCCTTTCTTCCTGAGGTGCATTCAAAACATTTAGACATGCCTTTGAATGGCCTTACTATTTTTGGCAGACATATAGATGAGGCTCTTCTGGGTCTTAAAACAGATATGGCCAAAGCTTTGGGTCTTCTACAGTACTGAAGATTTGGATTGTCTAATTTTCATGGTTTAGGAAGATCACAAAATTTCAGAGGAAGATTCAAACAGTATGGAAGTGAACGTTCATACTATCCTGAAAGATAATCCGGATATGATCAAGGATACTCCTACAACTGTAATCAAAAACATATGAAATATTCTTTCTTCAGCCTCTCTATTTACCCCCTCTATCATAAATCCATCCAGATCTCTTTAATATCTAATTATTTTCCCTTCACTTCTAACAATTGTGAGCCTCTACATAAATGTATGTGCGATTGCCCGACTACACATGGCCATAACCTTTGTAGTGGCACAAATTAGGGCCAGTTTATCCAATACGTCATTGTTTTGACATCCGTTTCAGTTAAGTTTTATTTCTGACCTTGTGAATATCAGTAAGCCCCTGACTAGATCTGGACACTCAAAAAACAGTGCTCCTGTAGGTTGGGCTGTGCTGTTCCACTCCAATTTCCTTCCACTCTGAAAGTGACAAACAGCCGCATATAAGTGCCATCCATGTGCTCTGACATCAGTTTCTTTCTGCACCTTCAGACATGGATCTGAAGCTCCACTCCTATTTTTTTCACTCTTTGAAGTTATTTTTTTGTCTTCAAAATTTTCTCGAAACTGATACCCTGAAAGACCTCTCACAGGAGTGTATCTGGTGTTTGGGTTCAACACATGAATCCAAGGGCCCCATTGACTGTGCCATAATGATCCATAAGGCCATTCGTGAGTGCAAGTGAAGCTTTACATGCTGAAGCACGAAGACTCCACACAGGTCCCACTCCAGATCAAAGTCGAGAGGGTGGACCTGCTCCCATTCCTGCTTCCAAAGTCATTACCTCTGCAGATCGTCCTCACAATTGAAGTCTTTGGGTAACTGTTGGACATGGCCCGGTGTTAGGAGATTTCCCTAAAATACTTTTTGCTTTTTTTCCTCCTTGTTTTGCTGATTCTCTTTTCGTGGCCTTAGGGCTCTTGGCACTTTCCCACTGTAATGCAGTGTGAAAGCGCAGGCTCCCTTCCTACACATGCTAGGAAGGGGTGCTTACTTGATTGGTTTAGGTGTTGTACATGTGAGTACCCCGTAAAAAAAGGTACACCATATACCCAGGGCAGGTACTGTACTGGCTAATAGTGGGCCACAGCACTAATTGTGCCACCCACTGGAATAGCCTTTCAAACATGTATCAAGTCTGCCATTGCAGGGCAGTGAGTGCTCAGTTGAACTCATGGGTGTTCCCTGCCCAGGTAGTGAAGAACCCCAATGTGGTTTTTCCCTACCTAGGAGGTCTGCTTTTCCCATGGGACAACACCGGGGTTTAGCTGATTCTTTTTTTGTGGTCTTGGGATTCTGGGCACTTTCTCACTGTAATGAAGTGTGAAAGTGTGCGCGCCCTCCCTACACATGTTAGGAAGTGGTGCTTACCTGATGTTTTAAAACATGGCTCAATCCTGCCATTGCAGGCCTGTGTGTGCACATCTGCACTTATGCTCATGGTGGCCTTTCTGAATCATTTGCAAATGCTGAGGGCGCCTTTCACTAACACTAGAGCACCCCTAGGGTAAGCTCAGAGGGGTGAAGCCAGTGGTAGGTGAAAGGTAGAGAAGGTACACTTGTGTTTCCTGCCCAGGTAGTGAAAAATACCCATGTGTGTCTTCACTACCTAACCAGGGCCTGGGTGGTGAGGGTAAGTGACTGGGTTGGGGAACACTTCCGAGAGCTATCGGAAGCGTTTGAGAGACTGCGTGACCACCTTGTGCTTCGAAGAACTGGGCTGGTGTCGGAAGGTGAATTGAGGGACCTCTTGATTGAACTGGGACAGCCTCTCGCCTGTTTCTGTTCAGGATAAAGTGGGTGCACCTCCTGAGTGGTGGCCAACCCCCCATTAGTCGACTGTTATCTGGTTATCCTGATAGCTACTCCAGCCTTCTCCCCTGGGACCCTGACTCCAGCCTTAAACTGGTCTAGTAAGTGGTGACTGTGGGCACAGTAGTGAGAGGGTTAACTGAGAGATGTGGGAGGGATTGTGTCATGGGATCCGCATTCATATTATCCACTGGCCTTATGGATATCATTTGCAGTGCGTTACTTTGCCGAGTGTGTGTGTGCAAGTGTGCTTCATTCAGACTTGGCGATATCCTTTGCACCGCGTTACAGTTTTGTGTGAGTGTGGGAGAGAGTGCTGCATGAGAACGGCCTGCTAATCGTTGCACCGCGCAGCGGTGTTGTTTTACCCGTTTGTTCCATTACCTAAGAATTACTCAGTTTTTTACCCGTGCGGCCTTGGTCGACGGTGCTGCTGAAAAATGTTATAAAGTCCTGGGTGCACACATTCCTGATATCGTTGTGACCAGGGGAGACCCTAGAAATGTGTGGATTTGAATTGTGTTATTTGCCAGGGTGGGCTCAGGTCTGACAACGTATCGCAACGCATAAGGGTGCTGGGGAGTTAAATAGGATTTTTCCCAAGTGAGCATATTACCGATGTATTTTAACACTGTTGGGCCTACTATTGCTAGTAATATTTCCAAGTGTGATTTATGCCCAGAAATACATGATCATGTTGTGTTAATTTATGTGTGTGTTGAATACAATATTTATTTACATACACCACATGTGAACTCTCTTTTGTGACGCTCAGTATATTTATTCAGTGAGTGTGCTGTTCCAATTCTTTATACCTTGCCTCTGTGATAAGCCTGATTGCTCAGGGCCAAGCTACCTAAGGGTGAGCACAGGTTATACAGTGAGTGTAATCACTTAACCCTGACAGGAGTGGTAAGTTCTGCCTGGCTTGGGCACCGCCTCAGCCAACCAGAAAATACCAGTTACAACAGTAAGTTCCAGGAAAAAACATAAGAAGTCCAAGAAACACTCAGCCCCGTCCTCTACTCTTGTTCTCTTGAGAAAATGTGAGGGTGTCTCTGTGCCTCCAGGTCTCTCGCCTATTCTACTGAGATGCTGATTCTGTCTTTTGTCCTGATGCACCCCGAATTCCCAGGTCCATTGGTGATGTTGCAGAAGATTGAAGCTTTTCAAGAGCCCATGCTGCTCATATTTGGCATGCCTGTGGCTGCCTCTGGAATGCCTTTAGGTCCCAAGGTTCCTCAGAAGCCCACATTCTGGTTACTGACAATGAAGTCTGCCCTGTGTACCATCTGTGCCTCTTGAACCTGTTCTGCACCACTGTTAGTGCCAACCTCAGGTTCTGCACCAAATTTTGCACCAGTCCCGCGGACATCGATGCCGGCACCAGTGCTGCTGGTGCCAGAAGAGCAGCCGCAGCCCATTGTGGTCTCTGACTCCGCCCCAAATTCATCTAGAATGAGGCCACACCCAGATCCCGAAGTGACACAGCCAATATCCAATCACTCAGACACTATTCCTGTACTGCCTAGTTGCGCACAGACAATACACCAACTTTTTGGCTTGGATTCCCAATAGAGCCAGCCATATGGAGACGACAATTGAGGGAATAGAGCAGAGTTTGCCCTCCCCCACCCCATGATGAACCACCAGCAGAGTCAACTTGAACACCACTCCGATGAGTCCTCCTTACAGAGAATCCAAATGTATGGAAACATTTCGCAATAGAATGTTCTCCACGGCCAGTCTTGCCGTGATGTCAGTCACTGTTAGCTACCTTCTTGTATGCTACACCCACATACTTTGGGACATGGTTGGTGAGATTTTACAGGCAGCTACGGAAGACTTATGTGCTGCCGTGACCCAAACCATTTAGGATGGTGGGATGCAGCCAGGTTCATCATCCGCTTGGGCCTCGACACCAAGGATTATCTAGGAAGGGCTGTTGGGACAAGGGTGGTGCTCAGACGATGCACCTGGATGAGATCTACTAGCTTCTTAGGGGATGTGCAGGTGTCCTTAACAAGCAAGCCCTTCAGTGGTACCCGCCTATTTGGCGAAAAGGCAGACTCGCCCCTGTAGCTTTTTTAAAGAGAGCTGAGCCATGGCACCCTACTTGGGCCTTTTGGCGCCCGTCTTGCAATCCTAACAATTTTTCCCTTTGAGGGGTTATGCCAGGGGCTAGATGTATTGACAGCATTAGGCCCTGCTGCCCATGTAACAGGTTTCCTGGCCCTTTTGAGGTTGAGCCGTGGGGCCAACAGACAGTGACCCAGCCACCAAGGGAAGTATATGTCTCAAGCCCCCACACTCTGACAACAACTTCAAAACCTCTTAAGTGTGCCCTTAAAGGTGCCCAGCTATCTGATATGTTGAAGGGTCAGGCACTTCCTTTTGAGGTGCAAGAGCATTGCACTCTGGTACCGGGTCCTCCAAATTATCCAATGGGACCATGCCCTTCCATTTCTTGTTGACCCGCCACACTTGCTACCTGCATCAGAGGAACTCTTGGGTAACCATTTGCCTGTTTTGTACTAGAAGGTACAGGCACCTTTAGAACGCATGGTGGCATTGCACCAGTAGGACGCCTATTTTCACATCTCAGTTCTGCAGGCCCACAGATGTTACCTGCGGTACAAGGTGGGCAACAAGCATTGCTAGCCCATCTGTAGAGGTCAGGAGTGTAGAGGTCAGGAGTCCCTTACCTGGACAACTGGCTGTTGAAGGTGGGCTCCACATAGTCAGTCAGAGACCACCTTCAGACAGTGATGAATTTCTTGGCAGTGTTGGGGTATTCAGTCAACCTGCTGAATTCACACTTGACTCCTTCACCAAGGCCCTCCTTCATCAGGACCAGCCTAGATACTGTGCACTCTCGGGTCTTTCCTTCCTCGCACTGAGTCCAGAACATTTGAGATGTGATCCCGATGTTTCAGCCTCTGTCTTGGGGCTCGGTGAGGATAGCTCTGAGGCTTCCTGGACTGCTTCCATAGACAAAGGGAGCTAGAGCGGGACTGAAATGATATCAAGGGCACCATCCACTTAAAAAGCTAAACCAACAATACAGCCCTTGATATTTGTCACACAAAATATAAATCTCTCTAGGTCACCACCCTCAAGCCAAAGTCTTTATTAGGGCGAGGTCAAGCTCTAGTACCAATTCAGAGTCAGACACTGTACCCAGGTGTGATACTTTTTTCAAGCCCGTTGTCAAGGGACGTAAAAATCTAATTATTCATAAACATATATAATATATAGGAAGCACCTAACGTAAGTGACCACCATGAGTCGGTTGGCTGTTACTCACCAACTTGCTCGCTTTATCATCATCGCCCACTTTCCTATATTGACAGGAGGAACCAACATCATATTTGAAGCTAATGGGGCTTCCTGTGTGTAATTTCTCTTTAAACCAAAAAAAATCCACCTCCTGTAAGTCCTCATTAAGAAAGAAATGACAATTCTGTCTTCCTTACAAAAATATTAAAACTGAGTCAAATATGGATTATTACCCACATTTTTATTCTATGCCTAAACTCATGTTTAAAAACAAAATTGCATGTTTAGACCATTTTGTTTCAATGCCTCGCAAAAATTTACTGGCAAATTCATCAGGGCATGTAGACCAGTATTCACCCAATTGTGCACAGAACCTTTATTAAAAGAAGTGGACAGACAACAGGAAGTAAAACACATACAACAGTGGTTCCCAAACTCTTTCGATCCGCGGCTCCCTTGACCCATTGGCCATTGCCCGTGGCTCCCCATTGTTACTTTTTTTGGAGGGTGGGGTGGATGTAAGCCCGGCCTCGGGCGTACTTGCATTTTTCTCCCTGAAAATAATTGGGATTAAGCTGATGAAGGTATTATAATTATATACGCAGGGTGTTTCGTATTACTTTGGCAGCGCCTCTAATAAAATATTCCTAGTTACACTTCTTTGCCCATGCCTTTTTTAGAGTACCCTCTCAAACTTTTTTATCCCACTTGCAGTGCTAGATAGCACCCCTATGCATGAAGGCCCCATTTCCAAAGTGTTTCTGCGCTTGAAGAATATTTGCATGCACTTCCATTTCTACCCATGTCATACGTGCCAACACACCTGTCTCAGCAGGGTGACTCACGATTTTTAAACCATATACAGCTTTATTTTTGCTGTCTCCTCCCTAAAATTGCCTCCAAATCAATGCAAGTAAAATAAATTCTTCTGATTTTTTTTTTTTTAATGTCCCTCTTTCTTGCTTCTAAATGTTGGCATTATGCCGTATATGGTGTTTTACTTCCCTGTGCTCAAAGAGAGAGCAGGCCTGTCTGGAAATGTGTGTGTACTGAAAGAAATATGTTCTGGAAGTACCTATGATTCAACTACAAATGTCAAAACTTAATAATACTTAGGGGCCGATTACGATGTCGATCGGAAAGGCTCCGAACGGGATTCAGAGCCTATGTTTCCGACTAAATTGGATAAATTTCCGACCGACCGATTACGATGCAGGAAAAATGTTCGGGCTGTCCGATTAGTTTCCGATCGGCATTCGGACAGCCCGAGTCGTTCGGAGCCAAATCGTACAGCTCTATGGACACGGTTTCCGACCGATGGCCGATTCTGACAGCCGTTCCAAATCGGTTTAACCGACACGAAATGGCTGTCGGAATCTGACTTTGGGGGCCCGTAGCAGGCCCCCCTTCACCCGCAGGACTCCAGTTGGGGCCCGTAGCGGTACCCATGGGTCCCCTCTTTGCAACCATGCACAGTGTGGCACCATGAGGTGCCCGCCACAGGGTGCAAGGTTTTCCCCAACCACCCCTTTTTAGGTCGAGCTTATAGCTGCAGCGCACATGCGCTGCTCGCTTTGCAAAGCATGGAGTGGAAGCCCCGCCCACTCTCCGCCCATGTTTTTAATTGGCTTGTGTCATTGTCTTTCGTAAATGCTGCCGTCTGATTGATTATGAGGCTTGTTAGTCCCTCCTTATTATGGCCATGTCGTCATTTGTACCCTCCCATGGCTACTGGCCCCTTTACTTTGAGTGTTACACAGTACGGTACGTGTTATTTAGACTGTGACCACTACTTTGTCCATGCCTTCTTGCCCCCTTCTCCCCCTCCCGCACTCCCGTTGTCCGTGCTCCACCCCCTCCCTCCCGTTGTCCGTGCTGCAATGCAATAGGTCTCGTGTAAATGCGAGTCCTATTGCATTGCAAGTGTTTCTTTGCTGATGTCATGACCCCAGGGTCTTGCATTCAGCGTCCAACCAAGAGTCTTAACAGCTCGGCAGAGCCCCGGCTCAGCGCCTGCCTCCGCTCCTGACTTTTAAAGGGGACGTGGCAACTCCCCGGCTCTCTGGTCTCCAGAGCTGCTCGAGCATCCGCAGAGAGCTCCAGGCTCTGACGTCACCATGAGCTCAAACTTCCTACAGTTGGAATGCCTTTCAGAATATCTTTCTAGAAGGCATGGCAGAGTCCCCGCAGAGGTCCTTGTATTTTGAGGGGCAGAACCGCTCATTCCCGAGGTCGTGCAACGAGTCAGCCCCTTAGACCGGCCCCCGGGACTGAAGTGCAAGCATCCACCAGCCCTGGGTGGAAATCGTTTCATCAAATGCATTTCTGGGTTCCCAACGAAGGGGTAGGTAAGGGGCCAGTGCGAGTTACAGTAGCCTGACAACAACATTATGCAGCTTTTACCAGCTCCCGGTGCCCTGCAACCCATGCCCAGCTGGAAGGATAGATTGAGCAAGTGTGGCTCAGCAACAGATGTGAAAATCAAACACTGAAGGCTGGAGCCGCGCGCCCGCTGGTGGAGAGAGATAAGGGATCGGCGGAGCAGCGATTCGATGCACCCCAGCATGATGAATTAAAGTACAGGGTATTCCCATGGACAAGAAAGGGATCGTTCCGTACTCAGCTCCACGCAGTGGGATTTGTAAAATACTGGACTTTGAGGTCACAAGGCGGCACCGCTGCACCCAGAAATGCTCGTCATAGGCCCTCACTACACTACTATAATCAGAAGAATTGAATCGACGTGATAGGAAAGTCCCATTTTACCTGCTACCACACAACTGCCCACTTGCTGTCAGGGCCAGTCCCTAGGAAGAATAAAGTGCCGCCCCTTTCGCTTACCTCTCCCCAGTGCCAAGGAGCGAAGTGACTGTACCTGTTGTCCACAAGAAGTGGCGGAGCTGGGAGTCCTGCCGAGTATCTGCATTCATTCTCCGCTAGCACTGGGCCATATAAAAGACGTGTGACAACAGGGAGACTCCATATTCCATTTTTAACGGTATGGTGCCGGATGACTTCACAGGCAGCGGAGGTACCTCAAAGTGTGAGTGTGTGTGTCAAGCTTCCTAAAACTTTTCCAGGGCCAGTGACTCAGGCACTCTCGCTGGAATGCCATTGGCACAGGGCACTTGCTACGTTTTATTACTATCTTTACCCTCAATGGTTTAATAATAGCATGACTGGTCTATTTTTATTAAACTGTTTTTTTGGGGGAAAATTATGCACGCACAGATTTCTAGATAGAACCTTACTGTCAAATATACCGTGCTCCCTTTATAATTGGAGCCCCCCCCATCATTTACATTCCCTATTGCTTGTTTTTGTGCACTTTCCATGTCACTCGGAAGTTACTTTTGCAAAAGGTAAATGGCCCTACATTTGGAAGCTAGTGAGGACGATGACAGGGCTCTGTATTTGCCTAAAGCAGAGGCACCTTTTGGCAGGTTATAGCAGCGTACGCTGATGGTGTCTGAGTGCCCGGTGTGTTTGTTGTCAGCTGAACTGAGGCGCGCAGTGTATTCCAACGCCTTATATCGCACATGCACATCTTTCAGTTCAGCACTGCGCACGTGAACCATAATAACTGGCCCTGAATATCCACCCCGCCGAGACCCCAGGGCGCTGGCACTTCCTTTCCCATTTTTTGTTTACTTTCTCTGAGTTGCATCCACTCCCGATAAGTAGCCCTACTCCGAAGAAACGCACTTACAGATTCCAGTGAGCAAAAGTCAATATTAGCTGTTAGTCCTAAACTTAGAGATGGAGGGAACCCAGCTTACACCAGAGACAAAAATACAACATAGCCTTGAACTGGCCCAGTGTTCATAAGGAGAAAAACCTAAACGTTCCACTGACACGCTAAAAACGTCAACATTGTGTCTTCTATGCACTTTAGCAGTTTTTTTTACTTGACTTGAGTGGACCAATGCAGGGCAAAATATTTTAAAAAACAGTTATCAATAGAAGCGTACCTATCTTTAGCAGGCCTGCCCACATCGACGTATATACAGGTACTAATTGCAGCGCAGGATGCCAGACTCTGCAAATTACATAAGTGTATCACCAGGTTACCAAATGTATTCCACCCTTATTTTCAAAACACTGCAGTCCAAATAAATGGTCCCAATCGTACAAGGAGGTCATGTTTCTAATTTCGAACACCATATTTTAAATTCAATTTCAAGGCCTACAGTGGGATCTGCATCGACTTAAAGGCGCAAACTTTATTCAGTGATTTTAAAAACTCGTTTTGTAGGGGACGGCCCTGTTTGGCGAGGAAGCACTCCAAAAGGCCTGCAGTAAAAACTGCCCCGTCTGGACAAACTCCCCAATTGTCTCCTCGAAGACTGAGCAAATAGACTCCACTGTTGATGGTTATCTCTTGCTCAGACTGGCGATACCAAGAGCTTTTTCCGTGGTACGAGTCCATTTGGCAGCTGAGGCTGAGGGTGCCCCTTGCCTGCTCCCGAGGAGTCCGTGGGAGATAAAGGAGCCCATCCCTCCGTTTAGCTCTCTTCCGGGTTTCTGTGTCCAGCAGATTCTTGCCAGGGGCACACTTTAGCTATAAAGCTAGGGTGGTCCAATCTGAAATACCCCCAAGTAGTATAAGCGGATACCATTCATCCCCATTCATGTCCTTAAAAGTGACAGGTCCCCCTCCGGTCCCCCGCCCCTCGCTGTGTCCCCAAAAGTGCGTATGTCCTTAAAAGTGACAGGTCCCCCCTCCCCTCGATGTGTCCTTAAAAGTGACGCGTGTCCTTAAAAGTGACAGGTCCTCCCTCCCCTCGCTGTGTCCTTAAAAGTGACGTGTGTCCTTAAAAGTGACAGGCCTCAAGCCCGTGGGAATACAAGGGTGTGGCAGCGTGTATGTGTCAGAGTGTGAGCATCATGAGATGTCCATCTTGTCCAAGGGGCGGTCCTAGGGGCGGTGTTGTTTCTGGAGACAGCAGCGAGCCAGAGCCCTATGACGCCTCTAAGGCATTGTTGATGTGTAGAGGGTACGCCCCTTTTAGGAGCTGTTTAGGCTACATATAAGGCATCCTTAAGAGCGTTGTACAGCAAGCAGCCGCCTGAAGACGAGAAGGTTCCCATAGCAAAATGAAGAGATACAGCTCTCTTGTGAAGAGACCTATGTGGGGTGGCTCCCAACAACCTATCAGTAGATATTACCGCAGCTTACCAACTCTGGTAATGGACGAGAATGCTCAGCAAGAAACACCTAAGGATATGGGCTGCGACATTACTGGTTTTGGTAAATGCCTGTGTCGGGGGGTGCAAAAACTCAGTCTCAAGGAGTGTGTATGCAGGTTGTCGCCGGTTAAGGACGCCCACAGAGAGAGTGAGGGCTCTGGTAGTGGCAGCTTGTTTGCCGGCCCCAGTTTCGTGGATATGGAGGAAGCTGAAGAGGCTGTAGCACCTCCTAACACCCCCGTCTATGAAGCCCTGGCCCTTCAGGAGGATACGGATGCTGATGAGGTTGTGCTGCAACCATCGGGTACAGTCGCCGAAGATGTTGGGGCAGCGCAGGACATTAGCGACTCTCAAGATTTCAGAGCCACAGCAGAAGCCGGTGAAAATGCACAGGTTAGTAAAAAAAATGAAAAAAAAATGTTATGCTCGGCAGTTACAAAAATGAGGTATTTTATTTCTTCAGCTATTGGCATATCAATCTTTCTTTTTCTGACCCTAGAGCGTAACACCAGCAGGATGCACCTACTTCATAATGCACTATGGTAAAGAGCCTGTAGCACCTCCTAACACCCCTGTCTACGAAGACATGGACCTTCAGGAGGATGCGGCTGCTGCGGAGGTCGTGTTGCAACAGCCCGGTACAAGCGTCGAAGATGACGGGGCATCGCAGGACATTAGCGACTCTCAGGATTTCAGAGCTGCCGCAGAGGGTGGTGAAAATATGGAGGTTAGTATGAAAATGTTATGCCCCTGTATCTATATAACGATGTATTTTATTTCTTCAACTAAAGGTCTGTCAATCTTTCTTTTTTGAACCCTAGATAGAAGCCCCAAAAAGAACGGCTGGAGCCTGGCGACCTGCAAAAGCGAGCAATGTAATCTTTAATTGTCTGTGGTGTTCAAAACAGGCTGAAAGCTCAACGTGCCAAAACAGCGAGGGCTGCGACAAATGTGTATGCGGTTCTAAGAGCGGCGCGTGTGAAAAAGATGAAGATGCAGGATTGTCCTTCTTTGAACGGCGTGAAGTTAAGGGTTTCGCAGCGACGGTAGTACTAAACTGTGTCAAACGTGACTATTACAGTCTTTGTCACGGCCACCAAATGAACGATCCCCAGCAGGCGGCTCACGAATGTTTGTGCGAATCATACAGAGCAAGAACAATACGCTATATTTGTGGTTTGTTAGACCCGTACAAGTTGTATAAGCTGCTAAGGGTGGTGTACGGCCTGCACCCTGAAAAGAAAACTGTACACCCCGATATGTTGAGGATCTTGACATCTGCACTCAATGAGATCCAATACGCCTATGACCCGAGCGTAAAACTACCTGAAATGCAGGAGATGTGCCCGACTCTTGATAGAAAGCTGCTACAAAGACTCGTAGAAAGGCGTATGTGTAACGTGTATAAAAAAAATAGTCTCAGGGGGGCTTTGGCCCCCCGAAGACTATTTACCTAAGTTCTTATGTAACGTTACAGGATAGCGTGTATTTAGAACAAACAAGCGGAATGTTACAACGCGAGGTGGCTATGTGTTAATACGTACTTATGACGTTTGCTATGAAAATGTAAAGTATCTTTTGCTTAGGTCTTGGTAGTATTGTTTATTTGTTTTTTAATAAAACGCCCTTACACAAAACAATCGTTTTTCATTTCATTAATTGTACCGGATACTATCATGTCGGGGGCTATGTTAAGAAAACTTTATTATGATACAAGCGGGGTTGGCAGCTTTGGAAGTGTCGAAGCCCTATACAGACGGGCTGCAGATGAAAACGAGCCCGTAAGCAGAGACCTGGTCAAGACATGGCTATCAGGAGAGGAGGCGTATTCGCTCCATAAACCGGCCAGAAGACGTTTTAAGAGACGTCCTACAATCGTTAATGCTCAAATAGATTATCAGTGGCAAGCTGACATAATCAGCCTTCAAGATATAGCAAAACATAACAACGGCGTTTGTTATATATTAACAGTCATAGACGTGCTGTCCAAGTACGCCTACGCAGAACCGTTAAGCGATAAAAGAGGGGCCAGCGTCACGGCCGCTTTTAAAGCCATCTTCGAGAAGGGCAGGATTCCTCAAAAACTACAAACAGACGCCGGTAAAGAATTCTTAAACAAGACATTTCAGAAATTATTAAACAACCACGGTGTTCAACATTTTGTAACACACACGGAGGTGAAAGCAGCGGTTGTAGAACGGTTTAACAGAACTTTAAAGTCTAAGATGTGGCGGTATTTTACGGCCAACAACACCTGCAGATACGTGGATGTTCTACAGGCTTTTTTAGATGTGTATAATGCCAGTTATCACCGGACCATCAAAACATCACCCGCAGAGGTGACTCCTAGTAATTCTTTAGCTGTTTGGCAAACGGTGTACGGGCATAATTTTGCTACAAAGGTGAAGAAACCTATTTTTAAAAAAGGCACGCATGTGAGGATTTCAAAATTGAAAGGGGTCTTTACGAAGGGCTACCGCCAGACTTTTAGCGACGAAATATTTATAGTGGATAATGTGGAGCTTAAAGAAGGGCTGTATATTTACAGTTTAAAGGACTACGATGGGGAAGCTGTATCGGGGGTGTTTTACAAGGAAGAGTTACAAATGGTACCTGATGATCCGAACCGGGTGTATAGGGTTGAAAAGGTTCAGAAAAGGAAAGGTAGGGGGGCTAGCAGCCAGGCATATGTCAAATGGAGGGGATGGCCGGAGAAATTTAACAGTTGGGTGTTGGCCAGCTCCCTGAAGGGTGTGTGAGCTAAGGACCGTCTAAAATCCTCTAATAAGATGGAGACAGCCCCTTTTATATCACCTTACCATCCAACGCTTCTAAGGGCATGTTCCCCGACAACCAGATTTCTAATTACACCGTGAAACTGGCTGACTCTGTGGACCTGAAAGGGGATTGGGAGGTGGCCCTAACAGAAATCCAATACCCTAGAACATGGAATACATTCACACAGGCCGAGGCAAAGTTTTACATAAAGCGTGAGCAGGATCCAGTGAGCATGCACGAGAGCATTCCACACGGTTACTACCCAACCGTTTTAAGTGTTGTCGATGCTGTCAACAAAGCCATAGACAGCATCGAAGCATATCCGAATACGCATCTGTCGTTAGATAACGTCAGAAGGAAGGTATTTCTTAAAGCACCAAGCCGTACCACGACGTTTAACTGCTCCGGTAAATTAAGAAGGGTTTTAGGCACCGTGCTGCATGCGAAAAGTCCGATGGAGCAGGATCACACATGCCCCGATATTAACGGTGGGTTCTATACGCTCTGTGGGCCTGATTCACAGAACTAACTTACGTGAAATACGTAAAGTTAGTGATTTTCGTATTCACAGAATACACTTACCACTATTAACTTTATGTCCGCTCCCGGGCCGGAGATTCCGGCCCTGTGGCGGAATTTCCGCCTCTGGGCCGGAATCTCCGCCTCCGGATCGAATACCCTCATTTAGGCCGTTTCAATGCTCAAACGGCCTAAATGAGGGTATTCCGGCCCGGAGGCGGAAATTCCGCCACAGGGCCGGAATCTCCGGCCCGGGAGCGGACATAAAGTTAGTAGTGGTAAGTGTATTCTGTGAATACCGAAAATCACTAACTTTACATATTTCACGTAAGTTAGTTCTGTGAATCAGGCCCAGTGTGTATAGCGACATTGTAGAGGCCCAGAGGATCGGTGATAGTTATTCGCCGCTGTTAAGATGGGTCCATGTACAGGGTGAAAATAATACGATGGTTAATATTCAAATTAACAAACCCGATTACGTCGCAGTTTCTAAAAACCATTTTGACACTATTTCAATTATGATCTACGATGATCAGTCTGAGCCGGTGGCCTTTAAATACGGGAAAGTTATTGTTAAGCTTCATTTAAGACCGAGACACGACAGCGGTTATTAACCAGGCATCATGGTGGTCGTGAAAACATACGGGGACCCGTCTATGTACAGGGACTATTACAGAAACCAAGCCGGATATGGAGGTCCGCCGTACTTTCAAGGGTCGCTGGTTATGTATGGGGCTGGTTTAGGGGGCTTCTTCAGGAGCCTGTTTAGAAGAGCTATGCCGTTCTTGAGAAGAGGCTATGAAATTATAAAACCGCATGTTAAGACGGCTGCTACGAACATTGCCCATGATGTTGTTGGGTCTGTTACTTCGGCGGTTGCAGAGTGCATGAACAAACAGCCGCAAGAAGGAGCGGGGCTGTTGTACAAGCCGCGCGCGAGTGTTAAAAGGAAGCGTCGGTCTTCAAGACGCAGGGGTCCACCGGTCCCCTATAAAAAAAGGAGGAGTTCTTCAAAACGCCCTCAGAAAAGAAGAACTCCAAGACGGAAGAGAGCTGCGAAGAAGAGAAACGGCTCTAAAGTCAATATTTTTTAAAGCATCGTAAACTAAACCATGGCCTTCGTACACTGTGCATCTGGCGAGTGCGCCAAATCCGAGTTAGACTTGTTTACTCTAAAACCAACGCAGACAAGCATCGAAAACAGCTTCTTCATGGAGGTATCGCCTTTAGCCGCCTTGACACCGCTGGCCCCTATAGAGTTTTTTGTGTCAGGGTCCACGGATATGTATTTGGATCTCAACAACACGCTGCTGCATCTTATGTGTAAAATCGTAAAGCGGATGGGTCCGACATAGCAGCAGACGCTCAAGTGGCAACGATCGCTTACCCCTAGCGGCCATGTTTAATCAGGTGGACATCACCCTGGGCGATCGACTCATCACACAGAACGATAACATGTACGCCTACAGAGCATACCTCGAGAGTATTCTAAATTACAGTAGCGACGCCCTTGTCACGCAGCTTTCAGCGGGTCTCTTCTACAAGGATACATACGGCCAGTTTGAAACCACGGCTCTGGACGGTGCCAATCATGGTTTTGTAAAAAGAGCAAGGTTTGCAGCAGGCAGTCGCAACTTTGACCTCCTGGGCCGCATACATTCAGATCTCTTCTTCCAAGATAAACTGCTCATCAATGGTATTGATCTTAAGATCAAGCTCACACGCAACAAGGACTCATTCTGTCTCATCAGCGGGGATGCGGACCAGTACAAGCTGGACATCCTGGCCGCGAGCCTGTTTGTAAAGAGAGTGAAAGTGTCCCCGAGCGTCAGATTAGCGCCCGCCGACGCTTTGCAAATATCAAACGCCAAGTACGCTGTGGAAAGAGTAGCTCTGAAGGTGTTCAGCATCCCAGCAGGTACTCGTTTAACCCAGCAGCAGAATTTATTTCTAGGGCAACTACCCAAACTCATCATCATCGGTTTTGTGGACAATACAGCATTTAGCTGCACCTACGCCTTAAACCCCTTCAATTTTAGACACTACAACATCAACTACGCGGCGCTGGTCCACGAGGGCACTGTGATTCCTGCAAAACCCTACACCCCTAGTTTTATAACCTCCAACTACATCAGGGAATATCAGGGGTTGGTTTCAATAACCGGGAAGCATCTAAGGGACTGAGGTGTAGCTGTGTCAAGAGAAGGCTATGGGGCCGGGTACACGTTGTTCGCATTCGACCTGACCCCCGACATGGAAGACAGCGATCACTACAACCTTGTCAAAAACGGAAATCTAAAAGCTGAAATACGATTCAGTAATCCGCTACCGGCGAATGTGAACATGGTCGTATTCTCGGTATTCGACAGCATCATTCAGATCAACCACGCAAGACAGATTTTGTTTGACTATCTTTAAAACATTTTGTGAAATGGACACTGTGCAGATACGATCGTTCTTAAGCAGGCATAAAGACGCTAGGAAATACTTTTAGGTGTTTTCCCTAGCGATGGGTTACCCCTGAAATAGGGTTAGAAAGACCCCGCACCCTAGTCTTTAACACCGACCCGCATGACAAGAGCGGAACACACTGGGTGGCCTTGTTTATAGACAGTGACAAGGTTATATTGTTTGACTGTGCCGGTGAATTCCCCGAACACCGTATCTATACAACCCCTATATTCAAGTTTGTGAAAAAAGCCGCTGCGCGGTTGGAGTATAACAAGCTGAGGGTCCAGGATTCCATAGCCATCACATGTGGTGAACATTGTATTTATTTTATCAGTAAAATGTCTGAGGGTATGTCGTTTAGAAATTTCTTAAATCTATATTCGCGTGACCTTGTTAACAATGACAGTATAGTTGTGAAATATGTAAAAGAAAACACAGTGGTCTCGGTCAGACCTGTGAAAGCCGAATATGTCGCTTGTCAAAATTGTAAGTCCGTGGGACATGTGTATGTTTAATGATGAACGCCTAAAATAAAGACATTATTTTTTTTTTAAATACGGTATTCAGACTTTGTATTTCTATGCTACCACATACAGCATAATTAAAACATTTTAAAAGACAACAGAGGCAGGTTGTAAAGTTATAAAAAAAAGTGTTTTATTACAAACATCTATGCAGTGGTGTATTACATCGACAACCAATGCTCAAGAAACATAAGAAGAAGAAGAAAAATCAAACGCTACTATACGCGTAATAGACACATTTTATTAAAAAACAATAAAAAGTCTGAAGAAACATCAGGGTGTAAGCCAGGTACTTGGTTTGAACAATGTCTTTTTTCGAGGTACAACAACCGCTGCAGGGGTAGTCCAGGAGGGGGATAGCCGTGGAACGTCAGAGCCTGTTGGTGATGGGTGTACGGGGGCTTTCAAATTTTCAAGCAAACGCCGGAGCTCGTTATTACCCACGAGCGTGGAAGGGATGTTGAGTTCAGCAGCGGCTCGTAGAAACGCATCCCAACCACGCGGTGCGTTTTGAGGCGTTATGATTTTGGGGTGCGTGAGACCTTTGACTAGATCGTACATGTGTGACTCTGCAACCGGCTGGCCCTTGTAGAGAAATTCGCCTCGTTCATTCCAAGATGTTAGGTCTTTAGAAGTTGCAAGTTTACTCATCAGCATTTGCGCGGCCCCCCTGTGTCTTTGACTTATATTTTTTAAGAGGTCAGTAACAAAGGTATCTGAGGGTGATGCAAGGTCCTGTGATGGTTGCAGGGGTTGAGAGCCATTTGGAGGTGCGGCTGGCTGTTCAGAGTCCGGGTCGTATAGAGTCAGCTTATTTTTCTCGGTATTCCACTGGTTGTAGTAACTTAAAAAGTTTTTAAGGGTGCTGGTGTAAAGGTTTGCCTTGTCGTAGGGGTTTAGATCGGTTCTGTTCAAAATGTCTTTAATTTCAGCATCCAGACGCATAGTCTCATTTCGGCGTATATCCCAGGCGTTGTCCTTTGAAGAGCCCAGCTGGTCCATTTGCTGCCTAGGAACCAAATACATCTTTGTGGCATGCTCCATCACTGTCCCGAGAAGAGACTCGTAATTATGGGTATAGCTATGCCCAGCAAAGAGCCTATAAAACCTCCAGACTGTTTTACCAGTTTCTTCTTGGTAATGAGTGAGGCCCTTTTATTACTGAGCTTCTTGATAAGAGACCGTTTCTTCTTCAGAACCTGTAACTGACTCCTTGATATAGGGACGTTGCCTTTTAGGGTATTTAGGGCAATTTCAGAAATGGCAGACACTAAGTCGTCAGAAGCAGCGCACAAGATGGCCTTTCGGTGCTGGGGACTGGCTGTAACAAGCATTTTCAGGAGAGCTAAATTGCGGCGTAGGCGGGCCGACATGGTCAACACCTTGTATTATAAGGGGCAGGATTGTAAATGTCTCTAAAAGTCATCAGCGGTGCTTTTTATAAGCACGGGCCTTGGGCTTAGGGGTGTAAGCGACTGGTAGATCTGGGGCAAATATATCAGCCCTCAGTCTATAGTCTTCTAGAGTTTCATTTTTTAAGTCAACCAGCAGGTAGCCGTGGGGTTTTGCTGTAGCGTCGTTAAAGGCCTCCATGAAGAAGTGTGTGCTTCCTGGGTACATCTGTTTAGCTATGACTGATATTTGTTGTTTGTCCCGGGGTTTTTAAATAAAACAAGGTATGAAGCGTTGAGAGCTATAGACCTGCTGTTCTTGCCCTTGTAAAACAAGTTCTGCACAATGTAGCAGATGCTTAGATTGCGATGATGCGAATATTGAGTAAAAGCTCTCTCTAACTCCGGATGATCCCCACCTTCACGCATAAGGTCATCGACAATTATCATGTTTACAAGGGACGGTGGCAGTAACTCATCATCGTTGAGATTATCTGGTATGCCTTCTATAAATCTGATATGGGGGAAACGACTGGCCTGGTCCGTATAAAGAGCTTGCCAGCATGAATAAAGCCATACAATGTTATTAGGGGTTTGGGATAAAACATCGGCAGCATTTTCTAAGAGCTTTTTATAAAGTAGCTCTTACCACAGTTTGAGGGCCCTGCTAACACGCATGCGAATGGATGCTGTAATCTGGTGTCCATGGTGTGGGGTCTGTAACTCTAATGAGGCTAATAACCATACGGCAGTGTTTTATAGTCAGCAGTCAGGACCCTTTTATCAAAAACAACGCGTAATGTTTTATGTAAGGGTTGGGTTGTAATTTCCCACTTCTTTTTGGACCTGACTATACATGGCTGGTTCACAACTATGGTTTTAGCATTTTCACAATTGTCGGATGCAGCGTATTCGTGCACCAGATTCTTCAGACTGTCAAAATTGATTTTTAGGGTGTTGCTGACATTTAAGGTTATGCCTTTGACCTTCATACACACTTTGTTCTTGTTTGTGCGGTAGGAGTAGGTTTTAGGTCCGGATGACGCGTATTCTATTATATGCTCATCCTTATCGAGTTTGCTGGTCAAATTACCCAGATAATCCCCAAGAGGTGGGTCTTCATCCCCTGGTTTACTCAGAAAAATCACTGAGTCGGTATCGTGATACAAGCAGCGGTCCTGGAGTTTGTCCATAACCTTGTAAAGTTCTAGACGGGCGTGGGCGGTCGTGAAGCACGCTATGAAGATGTTGATGTTGTTACACGTTGTGGGGTACGCTTTTGTGTATTTCCAACACACAGATGCGGTCTCGTCATCGATAAACCCGCAGCTGGACACCTCGTAACATGGGGCAAACAGGTACTTAAACAGCTCATCAGGATCGGTTATTAAGGTCGTATTTGACAGGTTTGTACGCTGTGCGAATTTTCCCCATAAGGAGTTGAGGCAGAGTTTGGCTAACTGCCGGCGGGCCGGGTTGACCTCTATCAAATGGGGTCGTAAATGGATACCTTCGTGAGCGTAGTAGTCATCGATGTATTTCTGCTTTGCATCCTGACTAGTACACCATTCGGGATACCCTGAGGCCTCCTGCTTGTCTCTGAGAAACATATTAATGTATGGGGCAAAGAGGCGTGTCGTGGTCCTCTGAAAATGCCATACCTCATGTATCCTACCGAGCCTGTAACCTTTCTCTAAGGCCGCTTCTACCTCGATGCTGCACCAGGTCCCTGTGAGCATCCTTTGTTCATCGGTGTGTCTACAATCGTCAACCTCTTTAAGCACCGCACATGTGCGACAGAGGGGGAACATCAGTTTACCATCGACTCGGTATGGTAACACCGGAAAGTAAAGCTGTCGTGGAGGATAGATTTCACATTTGACTAGCCCAAAGTATTCGGATATGGGTTTAAAATCTCTATATATGATGGTGGGGTGCCCTAAGGGGTATACCTTCATTTTGTTCACAAATGGGTACAGACTGGTGAAATCATAGTAGTGTATTTTCTCACCCTCACCCACGGCCCTGTACAGCTGTATGGCATTTGTACGACCCCCGAATAAGGCATCGCGGGGTTCCAGGGGTTCTGGTAAATCACGACTCTGAAGGAAAGAGCAGAGCGCTGTGTCGGTTGTTAACATCTCTAACCACTCATGCTCCCAAAGAACCCTCATAGCAAAGCCACATTTTTCAACATACTGGGCCTTCAACAGAGTACGTCTGTGTAAGTGTTCAAATTTGACACCCAGCAGTCTGTTAAACTCATGGGGTTTGTAACACTGTGCATGAAGCCTGCGTGGAATGTGTACATACCCGTATTGGGCCAGACATGGTTTTATTGTGCCTACCTAGCATGTGTGTCTCCTGCAATAGGAGGATGTCTGCACCAATATGCTTGGCTTGACGAAGCGCTGCGCCTCGCTTAATCTTGTCCAGCATGCCCCTCGTGTTCCAGCTCACCACATATAACTGCCCAGAGGAGTGCGCTACAGGATCTGCAGCCATTGCGCTATAGGGGATCGAAATGCGAGGACGGGGAAGTACAAGGTAGAGCAATTTCAGGCACTTTAAAGCTACGCCGCAAACCTGTGCCCTAACACTACAAACAAACATGTGTAACAGCCCCACCCCACCCCCTCTGATCCCACCCCAATACCTCAAAACAACTGAAGTATCTATCGCGGGAAGCACCGCACCCTGCCACCAACAGGGAGGTGGAGTACGGTCTCCCCAATGGATGTCCAAAGTCCCCATAGTGTCCCAAGTTCTGTGGGGGTCCGGAGCACTCCAGAGCGATTGGACCATACTTGTCCTGAATGCAATCATATTTGTACTAAGGGAATTGGGGCTGCCCTCCTGGGGAGATCAGTCCATAGGACTGCGAGTGCCATTTCTTTTTGAGCGGCATATTCTCTGCGTTATTGTTGTTTTTGGAACACCACATAGATCTGGAGCGGTGTCTTCGTTTATCCGCAGGTTTTGACTGTGAACGTCTGGATTCGCCCATCGAAGAGTCAAAGTTTCTTCGCGGTGGAATGTGTGGTTTCAGGGTCCTCTGTTCATCAGTCCATGTGAAGACTTCTTCCGGGGTGTCGAAGAAGATGGTACGCGAGTTAAAGACCACCCGCAGGCGGGCTGGTTATAGAAGCATATATGGCACTTTGAGGTCACGAAGCCGGGCCTTCGCGGTGGTAAAGGGCTGACGCTGCTGCTGAACCATTTTTAGGACTCAGCCTGGCGTTGGAGCGCGCATGCGCTCCTCGCCTGTGAGAGCTATAGTAAACAGTATGAAGAAGGGGACTTTAATCCACGCCCCTCTGTCACAACCTTTTTCCATTGGCTTAGGTAGTGATTACTGTATTTTCTGTGCTTCTGGTTTGCTGGCTGTCACTTTTGTTGACGCCCTTGCAGTTTTCGGATGCCGCCCGTGACAAGCACATCAGTTTTCACTCAGCCCAGACGCAAAGACAAGCGGCTGAATGAAACCAGATGGTGAGGTTTTTTTTTTCTCTTTGTGCTTCACAGCTGTTCTGAAGACTTTTCTTATCTGCTTGTTTATTTAACAAGCAGATAAGAAAAGTCTTCACGAGGGCTGTGAAGCAGAGAGCCACGGCGCACAGGCATTCCGAAAAGAAAGGAGACATTGGAGTGGGTTGTGTACAGAATACAAATCGCGCGCGCTACAGCGGGCCTGGCCTCCTTCTGCACAGCGCTGTGGGGGTTTTATTGTACTTCACGCCATGTGAGGTGGGGGCGATAAATCAATATCCATGCTTGCAAAGAGTGTGGTGTTTCATTTACAATGGTGAGCAAGCGGAATCACTACAAGTCCTGATAAAGTCAAAATACATTTCAAGTTGTCAAAATAACTCCCAGAAATGTGCCTGAGGACAGCCATTGTATTCAAAGGCCGTCGGCACCCCCTTAATTACAGCGTACCCATCCAAGTAGTAGAGCCCCACACGGTATTCACCACCCTGTAAGGCGTGTTGAATATGTATGTCTTCCTTCTCAGAAACGTACATGAGCCACCGGATCGAGGGGGTTGAATATCGTTTCTGTTTGCCATTATAGAGGTCTACCGGCACTAGAGCAATACTTTTTGGTCTTAAAAACAGGTGTTTGTAGATGGACTTACACATGGAGGCCAGTGTGATGTTTTGAAAAGGGTCTATGTATTCGACAGCGTTTGGCATTTCAGGCGTTTTGGGTTTTAAGACCCTGACTTTCTTTGTCATTTGAGGCTTCAAGGGTTTCAGGATCCTGACTTTCTTAGTCATTTCCACCACAACATCTCTGAAGAGGTAGCACGCTTGTCGTAGGATCATTACATCAGCCTGACAATAAGCTTTCAACTCTGTTTGAAAATGAAACTCCTTTTCACGGTTTTCAGAGTACCATTCTAGAAAGCTCTCCTTCTCAGATGGCATCATATATTCAACCCCGTAACTGTCAGGAGGTGGCATGGGGCCCACATAATTCTGGTTCGCCCAGGTGTTAAAAAAGTGTGGAAAATAACCTTTACAACCGGGGAATCCAAAGGCTTTTGGTAGCTTGCTCAATTTCATAGGTAGGAAATTCAGGGTGTCTATAAACCTTATTTGTAACCGAGCGGCTGTTAACAACATCAGCTTGGACCCCTGAGTGATGAGTTCTACTTGGACCTTTTCACGAATCATATTTTGTAAAATAAAGAATGAGTCGTATGCTTTTGAGTTGAGGGCCAACATGGTATACCCTTTGAATTTGGTTTGAATGAAAGTGTTAAGGAAATCACCAACGCACGTTCTGCCTTCAAACTCCCAGCTGTCGTCGGAAGTTAGATGGTGTGCGTAAATATAGTTAGGTTGGTGTACTCCCGTCTCTTGTGTGCACTCTATATCAAACACTATGTATGCTTCGGTTTTGGTCTGGGGTCTGCCTTTAACCATGTAGCACTGATGGTTGGTACCCGCCTCAAAAGACGTCTGACACCGCGGGCATTTCATACCTCTGCATTTGTGATCTGTTGCCACATACCGACCACACTCAAAGCAATCCATTTTAGGGCTGCATTTAACAGCTTTCTTATGGATGCTCAAACAGTCTTGAGAGCGACAAAACATCTTACAGGTGCGACACCTCACCTTCAGGGCTGTGCCTACGACGCAACCGTCCCTCCGGCACATCTTACAATGCATTTCACACTGATGCCTGTCCTTACTGTTGTATATGTGGTCACAATGTGTGCACACGTACTTGACACCCAGAAAACTTTTAAGGTTCAAGATACCGTAAAAGTGATTTTCATGGTGAAGGACATATACGGTCTTGTTTCTCACACGGTCCCCTGTTGTAAAGTACTTCCAAGAGCCGCTGTGATAAAGAACTTTCACCGTCACAGAGAAATAGTTCTCAAAAAGACCTATGTCGCCAAAGCCGACCATGCGGTCTGGTGGTATTTCAAGAACTGCGTGGGCTTCAGCCGCTCTAGACAGGATGGCCGCGTCGGTGGTGTTGCGCCCCATCAACAACCCTACGATGCTGGCCGCCAGACAGATATTGGTTGTGTCGTTGTTAAAGTCGAGCAGCCACCGCTGTTTCTTACCAATTATCTGACTGTATAGCACACTCTTTAAAGGTCTTGAAACAACCCCCTCACGACCCCGTACAATGAGGGCTATGACACGGAAAGTACCGTAGGCGACTAGTTCAGCCTTGCTCTGTAAAAGCCTCGAAAGGTTTTCTAAAAATTCCACGGCGTCACACACATCTCGGGACCGCCGTTTGGTGAACAAAGGACTGTCAAAACCCTGCCCCTGGAAGCGTAGTTGGAAAAAATCATTAGGCCCCACATCGCGTAACAATCTTTCTATGAGCGTTTGCACCGCCTGATGTATAGCTAAAACACCGTGATCGGAGGACCTTATCTGGTGGAGGTTGGTAAACCTAAACTCCTCGTAGTGCTCGGTGGCATTAAATCTCTCTACATCACGCCTGTAGCTTCTAATGCTCTCTAAATAGACGACCTCTGAATCCTCATCTTGAGGGATTTGACTTGTTGGGGAGCTTACTGCTGTATCATTTTGGGGGTTCTGGTTTAGTAGGGTCTCTGGGGGTCTTTTAAGCACACGTGTAGCACATATTCGGGATTTCTTTAATTTACTTATTAAAAGCCGGCGCTGCTTGGCGCTATTAGCCCACTTTTGTTTTTTACGGGACCAGGCTTTTCTAGGTAACCGTCCCCCTCCTATCTGAACAGTATGGGATGTGTCTATGTGCGCTGTACTCATGGAGGCCTCTGCTACATGCCCACCCCTCGACCCCTCTATGTGTTCCGGGTGGCGAAGTGTTGGCGCTCTACCACCAACATCATTCAATTGTCCGCCCCTAGGACAGTTCTCTCCTACACTTACGTATTGGGGGTGGATGGCATCGTGGTATGACTCTGCTTGCATGGTTCTATGTACTTTTTACGCTGGAGTATGCGTAAGAAGCGCAGGGACTTTGTCAGTACTGTTTGGACCTTACTGCTATATTTTGATGTGTGTGCTTTTTTATTAGAACCGCTGGCATGGGGTTTCTTTAGGGTATGGCACTGTCCTAGTCACGCCTGTATACGCCCTATGTCTGATCCCGCTTCCTGGCACGTATTGAGGATCAGCCTTTTACACATGTCAACTCTTTGCAGTATCCGCTGCTGTGCCTCCACCATGGACCTGTCGCCGCTACCCCCCAACCCCATTTTTAAGGTTGCGGTTTTCGCCTGGCGTTTTAGCTTTCTGACAGCCATTTGTATATCCTTTACATGCGCATCTAGTACCGGAGTTGGGTCTACAGCGTCGTATTGTGGAGGGTTAGGTATGAATACGGTGTTTGGCTGTATAACCGCCTTTAACACCACTGGGGCCTCTAATGGTCCTTCATCCCCAACACCGTTCTGTAACTGAGGGCCTGGGGGATCATAGAAATAGGATCCCAGTGCGAACACCCCGGGGCATTTGGGAAAGTCGCCTCACTAAATGTCACCCCCGTACTATGAATTGACCAGTCGTCCCACCCTGTACTGTCAGTGTTGTATGTTGTCGGGTGTGTTGCGGGGCTTACACTGGACACGGGGCTGTTTGGGTCGTAAGCTCCCTGAGGGGTGATAGGGGACATAAGGTCCGGAGAGTTTAAATGACTGTCGAAATAATCGAGGGTGGTAGCGGCTAAGGTATTGTCAGGGCAGGGGTTGGGTGAATGTGTAACAGGGGTCTGCAAAACCCCTTGTATGTGCTAGAAGGCCCCTCGGGCGCTGCTTCTGAGGGTTTATCAAGTTTGTCTACCATACTTGCCAGTGTATTGAGACAGCTTTTGCTGCTGGTATACGAGCCTCCTAAGGGCTGCCCTTTTCCAGGCCCGGGACCCCTAAACCCATCAGTAACGCCTATAGAAGGTTTTGAGGTCTGTTCTACGGTGCATTCCTCTACAGACGTCGCTAATTTATTTGAAACTATAGAGGTCGTCATAGGATGGGAAGGGTCCTGTGGTGTAGCAGGTTTGTTTAAGGGTCCTTCCAATGTTTCTACTTGTAACGCCTGTACCCCTTGCTTATTCTTAAGATAATTTCTTGAAAGCTTGTTGACTTTAGGGGTTTGAGTTTGTAACAGAGCTTCCACACCAGGCGTCACAGCCGGGAGGCCCAAAGAGAGCGCTGGGGTAAATGGATCGTTCCCCTGCTTAGCAACATTTTTAATGCTAGATCTAAAGGTGTAGCTAGGGTCTCAGGGACCACCTGTTTCATGCTGAGGTCTAAAGGGGCTGCTTGGGATTCCAGGACCAAAGACGGCTTCTTGAGGTTTAAAGGGCATGTCTGTGGTTCTGCGGCCATTTGCTTCTTCTTAAGTGTGGGCTTGTTTGAGATTAGAGTTCCTTTTGAGGCTTTGAGAGGGTTCAGATACACATCGGATACGTCGGTTCTCTGTTGTATGTGGGTGTAGTATGTGTAGATCTTATTCTGGCGTACACGCCTACTCACTCCTTTTGTCGCAGACCCGGTGTTCAGAACGGTCTTTGTTATATCCCTCAGCGGTTTTGTAGACCTCTTAGACTTATGCGTATCTTCGCCGTGGCTCTTTGAACGGCTCCTAGAATGTAACATAAAAAATATATATTAGAAACAATAAGGAACATAAGATGCTTACAATACCCGCCGTAGTACATCTGGTACTACATGGCTGTGCACCCCTTTGTTTGAGAGAATACAGCCCAGAGAGTTCTTTTTTCACACCCTTTTGTATAAAACACACTTTTTAGATGTCTTTTCACAGATCGTTTCTTTGCCCCAGGCCCTTCTTTAGATGTTGAAGATTTCCTTTTCACAGGTCTTTCTTTTGGTCGCTGCGCCGGCTCTTGCACAATCACTGCTTCCGTGTGTGACTCCGTGGACCCTGTGAAGAAAAAATAATCAGATTTGCAGTATACAGCTGGCCTTAGTAGCCCCCTCTACGGTGCGTTCCTATAGTTCACAACTACGGCTTTTGGGGTCTAGACACCCCATGGTTTAGACCTTTTAAAGAAGCAGCGCCTTTCTGATTTACCTGTAAGAACGGGGCTATCCTGTACACATGGCGATGCGTCTTGACCACCCTTGGGACATTCTATATCATCAAGAATACATTGTAGTTCGGGATCCAGACCTATAAAACAAACCATACACGAGAACACCATTAGAAACACCTAACTTCTAAGATATATGTGAACAAAACTACGCGGGACTATACACCTCAAAACACATGTACCTGTCTGTAGGGCTAGCATTTCAGAGTCTGTTAGGATTAATTCCGGCATGTCCTGCGTCTGGATAAAAATACGGCTGTTTTAAAACTACACTTCATAAACATGATATTACAGTTTCATACATCTTAGAAAATACAAATAACAAATTGAAAATTGAAAAACAGCACATATACATTCACGTTTACTTTTTTAATAAGAACCATACCCTGATTCCAACCCCACAAGCCCCAACGCATGTACAAACATAACCTATACACATATTTATATAATGGATTGTGCAAGCTGCTCTTGGGATCCCTTTAACAAGTAGGGTTTTATATTAGGATTTTAACTTATAAACTGTAAGTAATAAACGGTCATAGTGCTAATACACGGGGCTTTGTGCCGCACTTACGTTATATACACTCAGGGCGATAAAAATATATATATATATATATATCCAAAACAGAAAGCGGCTCCTTCCGGAGATCCCTCGTCTTTCTCGGGGTGGCTCGGTGCCGGCGGAGCAGCCGGTAAATTAATATGAACAAAGGACGGAGTTCCAACGAGCACTCAGGTCTACAAAAGCAACAACAAGGTCCGTTCTAAGCCAAGATGAGAGGTTTATTACTGCATAAACCAGTCGTGACGCGTTTCGCGCTCAAAAGCGCTTGTTCACACAACAAGGTCAATAAAGTTTGTCTCTTAAAAGGCATTTCAACTCAATACATTCATCGACATAGAGATGGACTGTGACATAATAATGTTTGGCGCCATCTTAAGACAGACAACTCGAAATGACATATCCAACAGTAAACTTCAAACTTTAGTGCAAAGAAAATGTGAATATCGAATATCATCAAGGGACAAGGGATTCGAGATACACAGTGTCAATGTGATATACCCAGTTCCGCCTTCCTATGTATCATTAACACATTGGCCTTGACTTCTGCCACTCCCTGGATGTAGTGACCTCAAGGGTGCATTATGGGGACCGTAGTCTAAACGTGCTCGTGAGAAAATAACTCACACACATCATGAGTAAATCTCACCTATTTCTAAACACGCATACTTTAAGAGTACGTGGGCTCTTGTTAATGCCAAATTACTGCTTTCAAGGGCCATATATTGTGTCATCGATAACGCGGATGCCCTACAATTATGACTTTTTAACTTATACAAGCCTACGTATATGACTAGTTAGTGCCATAATACGCCGGGCATGCACATCGATGGCCTCTTGCTTGTACTCTGTGTTATATGCATGCACTTATGACAATTACACGTAAATCTCAACCGCTGATGAAAAATGCATATCTGTATGGCGGCTGTGTCACCCTTGAATAATCACCCTCACATCATAAAATTCATCTGGCTACCATGTATACTTTCCTGATTAGTGGAAACACAGTCCTTTTAAAACCAAAGGGACGAACCGAAATATTTAGACCTTATTCTCATGCACAAAGTGAATCACCATAAAAACTGCATAAATGTGCACATATATACAAGTGTTGTTAAAAACCATGTACATCACAATGTATAATACTTGACATGATGTAAAGAAGATGAAACACTGAGAAAGGTTTAGGGTACAGGTGCCGCAAGCCTGAGACAACGTCCTCCTTCCTTCCTGTGAGAGGGAGAAAAGAAGACAATAGAGCATAAATGTTAGAAGAGGTTCAAGCATTAGTGCATAATTAAAAACATAAGATACATTCCTTGTCTTGTTTAACAGAAATGCTAGGTACACTCTAAACAAACTCTATTCATTTTGTAAATGTATTGCCAACTCTTCATCCATGTTATGCCCTTTAGGGTATCGAGTGCACATACTTATTATATACCTAGATTCTTTCTGTCTAAGTCGTAATGTGCGGTTGCCTCCCCTCTGATTAAGGTTCACCTGTTCTACAATAAAAAATGAAAGTTTGGTTGAATCAGAAAAATTATAGGCCTCGAAATGACGGGCTATGGGGTATTGTTTATCATTCTTATTTATCGCTCTAGTATGTTCAAGAATACGCTTTTTGGCCATATGTGTTGTACTGCCCACGTACTTAAGGTCACATGGGCATACTAACACATATATTACAAATGCACTAGTACATGTCAAGAATTGTTTTATTTTGTTCATCTTGTTGGTACTGGGATTCCAATATTCTTTTACCATATGGCTGTTGTTCCGAAAGTGTATAGCAAAAAATTGGAATATCCTTAAAGGGGACCCCATTATCGGAACCACTTTACCTGATCGGCCAAGTATAACATATAGACGTGGGCGTAACTTGAAAGATATTCTAGTACAGAACAACATATGTAGTAGGAGTCTGAACAGAGGGGTAGATCTGCACGGCTTTTATCCATGTGGTCATTGTAAGGCCTGTAACAACAGCCATATGGTAAAAGAATATTGGAATCCCAGTACCAACAAGATGAACAAAATAAAACAATTCTTGACATGTACTAGTGCATTTGTAATATATGTGTTAGTATGCCCATGTGACCTTAAGTACGTGGGCAGTACAACACATATGGCCAAAAAGCGTATTCTTGAACATACTAGAGCGATAAATAAGAATGATAAATAATACCCCATAGCCCGTCATTTCGAGGCCTATCATTTTTCTGATTCAACCAAACTTTCATTTTTTATTGTAGAACAGGTGAACCTTAATCAGAGGGGAGGCAACCGCACATTACGACTTAGACAGAAAGAATCTAGGTATATAATAAGTATGTGCACTCGATACCCTAAAGGGCATAACATGGATGAAGAGTTGGCAATACATTTACAAAATGAATAGAGTTTGTTTAGAGTGTACCTAGCATTTCTGTTAAACAAGACAAGGAATGTATCTTATGTTTTTAATTATGCACTAATGCTTGGACCTCTTCTAACATTTATGCTCTATTGTCTTCTTTTCTCCCTCTCACAGGAAGGAAGGGAGGGACGTTGTCTCAGGCTTGCGGCACCTGTACCCTAAACCTTTCTCAGTGTTTCATCTTCTTTACATCATGTCAAGTATTATACATTGTGATGTACATGGTTTTTTAACAACACTTGTATATATGTGCACATTTATGCAGTTTTTATGGTGATTCACTTTGTGCATGAGAATAAGGTCTAAATATTTCGGTTCGTCCCTTTGGTTTTAAAAGGACTGTGTTTCCACTAATCAGGAAAGTATACATGGTAGCCAGATGAATTTTATGATGTGAGGGTGATTATTCAAGGGTGACACAGCCGCCATACAGATATGCATTTTTCATCAGCGGTTGAGATTTACGTGTAATTGTCATAAGTGCATGCATATAACACAGAGTACAAGCAAGAGGCCATCGATGTGTATGCCCGGCGTAATATGGCACTAACTAGTCATATACTTAGGCTTGTATAAGTTAAAAAGTCATAATTGTAGGGCATCCGCGTTATCGATGATACAATATATGGCCCTTGAAAGCAGTAATTTGGCATTAACAAGAGCCCACGTACTCTTAAAGTATGCGTGTTTAGAAATAGGTGAGATTTACTCATGATGTGTGTGAGTTATTTTCTCACGAGCACGTTTAGACTACGGTCCCCATAATGCACCCTTGAAGTCACTACATCCAGGGAGTGGCAGAAGTCGAGGCCAATGTGTTAATGATACATAGGAAGGCGGAACTGGGTATATCACATTGACACTGTGTATCTCGAATCCCTTGTCCCTTGATGATATTCGATATTCACATTTTCTTTGCACTAAAGTTTGAAGTTTACTGTTGGATATGTCATTTCGAATTGTCTGTCTTAAGATGGCGCCCAAACATTATTATGTCACAGTCCACTCTCTATGTCGATGAATGTATTGAGTTGAAATGCCTTTTAAGAGACAAACTTTATTGACCTTGTTGTGTGAACAAGCGCTTTTTGGAGCGCGAAACGCGTCACGACTGGTTTATGCAGTAATAAACCTCTCATCTTGGCTTAAGAACGGACCTTGTTGTTGCTTTTGTAGACCTGAGTGCTCGTTGGAACTCCGTCCTTTGTTCATATATATATATATATATATACACATGTTTATTTATTTATTTAAGTTATTTTTTTGCATGAAATGTTTCTAACATTGTATCCGGATATATGATACACCATGTAACAGCAGCAGGTCTATTGGTTTTGTCACTGGTCGTTAGTTGCATAAGATAAATAAGCAGCAATTATGACGTGTATATAATATTGAAAAAGCTTCCATTTAAAGCCCTTGCTGCCATCACCATAGCAGCTGAGGCATCCACCCTGAAGGATTCCCCAGCCGGTAGCTTCCCCTCAGAGGTAGAAGGAACCGCCCCTTCAGTGATGTCAGGGGAGGCCCCGGTGACATCACTGCAGGGGCGGGTCCTAACAATGCAGCCACAACGAGGAAGCTCCCTGCTCCATTGTCCCATGCGCGATCGGGATCCACGAGGGCTCCCTGGAACAGCCGCCATCCGCCTCCCAACCCCAGAGCAGTGCCGGTGGTAAGCGGGCTCTGGGGCCTTATTTTATTTATTTATTTAAACGGGGCCTCGCGCCCCGCGCCCCCAGGCGCCATCGGAGCCCCCAGCCGTACAAGCACCCCCGGAGCCCCGCATGGAGCACAGAGGGCTCCAGGGGTTTCATTTTTTTTTTTTTAAACGGGGCCTACTGCCCCGCGCACCCAGGCGCCATCGGAGCCCCCACCCCCAACAACACAAGCACCCCGGAGCCCCGCATGGAGCATAGCGGGCTCCGGCGGTTTAATTTTTTTTTTTAAACGGGGCCTCGCGCCCCTGTGCACCCAGGCGCCATCGGTGCCCCCACCCCCCAGCAACACAAGAACCCCCCTGGAGCCCCGCATGGAGCACAGCGGGCTCCGGGGCCTTTAATTTTGAAAAACGGGGCCTCGCACCCCGACGCACACAGGCGCCATCGGTGCCCCCACCCCCACAGCAACACAAGAACCCCCCGGAGCCCCGCATGGAGCACAGCGGGCTCCGGGGCCTTTAATTTTTTTTAAAAAGGGGCCTAACGCCCACCGGCGCCATCCTTGCCCCCACCCCCCAGCAACACAAGAACCCCCCCCCGGAGCCCCGCATGGAGCACAGCGGGCTCCGAGGCCTTTAATTTTGAAAAACGGGGCCTCGCGCCCCGACGCACACAGGCGCCATCGGTGCCCCCACCCCCACAGCAACACAAGAACCCCCCGGAGCCCCGCATGGAGCACAGCGGGCTCCGGGGCCTTTAATTTTAAAAAAACGGGGCCGAGCACCCCACACGGCGCCCAAGCACGCCGGACCCACACCACCGCCTGCACAAGATCCCCGGAGCAGCGCCCTTTGCAAGCGGGCTCCGGGACCTTTATTTTAAAAACGGGCCTCAAGCCCCTGCGTACCTTGGCGCCAACGGAACCCCGACCACAGCCCGCACACGACCCCCGGAGCAGCGCCCATGGCAAGCGGGCTCCGGGGCCTTTATTTTTTTTTTAAACGATGCCTCGAGACTTCCACAGCGCCCTTGGTAAGAAGGGTAGGGGTGATTTTATTTTTATTAAATTCGGGGTCGCGAGCCCCACACCATGCCGTCCCCACATCCCAGGACCCTCCCTGACCATCGAGGGCTCTGGGGCTGCCGTAATACACCGGCCCCATGCCAGAGCCACCGAGCAGTGCCTCCCAGTCGACATCCACACCACAGCCCCAACCCTCAACAACACTCCAGCCATTAGGGGACCAGGACCCCCGCGCTGACTTGCGGCATTTTTGGGCCTCGCACCTAATGGGCCTAGATAGCTATCAACAAGCCCTTCACCATCAGCGCCACAAGGATCGACCCATGGGTGAGTACTTAAACAGTTTTTATTTATTGTTAAATTGTTTGGGGTTAATTTTGCGATCTCTGGGGACTCTAAACACGTATGTAACATTGTAAAAATACTTCTAGGCATTGTTAAACTTTAAAATTACACCTATATTTTACATCCCTCATTATTCACCTTAAGCAGCCTGCCCCAATACCTCCTTAAGCCCTACTTAAAACATTGTAAGCAACTTCATGCCTTGCGTTAAACACCCTTTAAAAATGCAACGCTGTTCATTTATATACAGGCCTCAACATATTAAATAAGCCCATACACTCTTAAGCCTGTAACACAGCCCCTTATTTACGTACCTCAATTAATGTGTAGCAGGCAGCGTCGATCTGGGAGAAGCTGCTCTGGTCCATTGTTAGCTTTAAACTTCGGGGCTGATGGGTCTGTGCAGCGGAGGCAATCCCCGGCAGGTCGCTCCTAATGGGTTTTTGAATGGCTGATTGTGTCGGGGCTCTAAAGTATGGTTTTTATACCTGGCAGGGCATGATAATTGGAAGGAGGACCCTTTATGGAGGGGAGTGTTTAGAATCTTGTAGTACGTGTCATTATTGGTAATAGAGCATTGTAGTGAGGGTCAATATTGGGACCGTTTTCTGACCATCGCACTGCTTTGTTAGATGGCTCTTTGACCTTTGACATCTGATAATTAAACCTAGGGCCTGTTGGGGGATGCGCTCCTGGGAAGGATGGTCGGATGTTTTATAAAGAACCCCTGTACTATACAATTTAAGATGCGTGGGAAGCTTGGGACTGGCTGATTAGTTTTGCCTGTTCTCAACGGTGCTCTGGCAGGGTAACTGGCCTTTTGTTCTTGTGTTTTCACGTTGTGACTTGTGAGCCTAATGGGTAGTGTTCTGCCCCCAGCTACGGCGGGGATACGTTTCAAAATGCAGCATCTGCTTCTAAAGAAAGACCCTTTTAAAAAACTCTGCACCGTAAACCCTTGTGTTAGACAGCCCCAGATGTCCCGGGGCTGGTGGGGGCTTAGGGATGCCTGCTCAGACGCCAACTGCCAGCACCGCAGCCCTCGGTTTTAAACAGACACACACACATGTCACTTTTGGGGGACACATGTCACTTTTAAGGACACAGCGAAGGGAGGGGGACCTGTCACTTTTAAGGACACACGTCACTTTTAAGGACACAGCGAGGGGAGGGAGGACCTGTCACTTTTAAGGACACGCGTCACTTTTAAGGACACATCGAGGGGAGGGGGGACCTGTCACTTTTAAGGACACACGTCACTTTTGGGGACACAGCGAGGGGCGGGGGACCGGAGGGGGACCTGTCACTTTTAAGGACATGAATGGGGATGAATGGTATCCGCTTATACTACTCCCCCATCCTCCCCGAAGGCAAGTTGGAAATCCATTTTACAGCTCTGCCAATCAGTCTAATCCCAGCTGCCTAAATCACCCCAACAAACTCTGCATTCTCGGAGAGAAGAAGAACGATTTGGAATGTTCTTTTTATTATTTATTTGCTTTTTGAACTCATGTTTTTATACAAAGAGGCCTGTATATCATTTAGATACAGATAAATAGGCAACCAGTTACAGCGTCTTTAACAACATTCATATCATCAAATATTTTAGTAAAACGTGACCTATCATGTGTGCAAGTGTAACACTTTGTAAGAACATTTTTACATTGTAGTGAGGTTTCTTAGAGTGCCCTGCCCTCCTCGTTGAAAACCGATAGTGCTTAGAAGCCACTTGGATGACATTTAACACAACATAACTCACTCATATTGGCAGATGTTTACAGTGTAGCAAGGTATTTTTTTTTCCCTAAGAGGAACTGATGAGTTCTATACTAACAGAGACACCACAAAGTAGTTAACTCAAAGTGCTTAGAAGTCACTTCTGTGACATTTAACACAGAATAAATTGTCACTTGTTCATTCATATGCAAAAAAGAGAAATTAGTGCGGGGTGTTGTCTAAAGAGAAGAACGTGGAACATGAGGACTGTTAGACTTGGCATCTTTTGGCGTGTTTTCCCTGTCTTTTTTGCTTTCTGACCTCCCGGTTTTGACTCTGTTTTTGCTGGTTTAGTGTCTCTGCACACTTTCTCACTGCTGTTCAGTGTTAAAGTGCAAGTGCTCCTGTTGTAAATTGTTATTATGGATTGCTGTCTCCATGATTGGCATATTTGATTTACTGGTAAGCCCCTAGTAAAGTGCACTGAGTGTGCCAGGACCTGTAAATCAAATGCTACTAGTGGGCCTGCAGCACTGATTGTGCCAACCACACGAGTAGCCCTGAAAGAGTAACTCAGGCCTGCCATTGCAGAGCCTGTGTACAGTCTAGTCCTGCCCTGTCGACTTGGCTAGTGCACCCACTTGCCAGGCCCTAACCTTACCTCTTCTTACATGTAAGGCACCCCTAAGGTAGGCCCAAGGTACCCCTGTCGGCAGGGTGCAGTGTATGTGAAAGGTGGGACATGCCCTGATGTGTGTGGCATGTCCTGATAGTGAAATACTGCCATTTGTGTTTTTAGGTTGAGCATTCAAGACCTCTTGTATATACTTTAGTATATACTTATATGTGTATGTACTTTGTGGGCTCTGGAGATCAGCCCTAGGACTTGTCTGCTTCCGCTTAGGGACTTTTTTTTCTGTTCTACTGCCTCTATTTAACTTTTTTGATAGAAAACGACCAGCAGAGGTCAGTAAAATACCAGAATCACTTTAGCATTCTCTAGATTCTAGTCCATAGAAATTGTCTTCCATGAGCACCAGTAGACAATAATATTTTTTTTTAAATCTTGTATTTTCAGTGATATGACCCGCGAAGGCCCTGATTTTATATTAAAAACAGAGCTTTGGACTATACAATTTCCCGCTGAAAGGCAATATTTCTCTCCATGTGTTCCCATACCTGGCGTGTCACGCAGTTTGGTGGTTACTTTCCCTCCATGTTAAAGAACAGTAGATGTTTAATCACCCAGGCTAATGTGCTGCATAGCTAAATACATATAAGGTCCCAAAGGCGAGACCGATTGCATTGCAAATGCTTGTTTCAATGGGAGCCTATGTTCTCGTTCGGAACACGGGCTCCCATTGAAGTCAATGCGAGTCCGACCGAACTATGTTGGGAAGCATCGTAATCGGTCAGTCGGACTCGCAGAACCCGATTCGGTCGGAAACCATTCCGAAACCGATTCGGTCGGAAGACATAGTGTGTTTAATAGACAGGACAACTGTACTTTCCTGATAACCTACATTGGTGTAAAATGCATTTGGGAAAAAACGAAACTATTAACGAGTCTAACCAAATAAATCAGGCATCTTCCGCTTACTTTGGGAGTGTTGGAACATGGGGATCCAATGAAATATGGAGGTCATCTCCATTGACATGCCATCAATTAAGCACTACGTTTACAGCTTTAGGCATGTCACTTACAAATCAACATCATGCGTTTAAGTCTAATTAGTTTAACTGAAGCCAACAGACCCTTCACCATTAAATGCATTAAAGTGCTTGGTGTGTGGCTCCCCTGACTTGGGAACCACTGACATAAACATTACATTAAAGTGGGTCAAAAAACACCACTCCTCAATCATTTCCTCTGTAACATTGACATGTTATATATACCATATGACCCCCAGGTGAACCCCTACCAGTAGGCCATAGGAAAGGGGTTCTGGGCTGTGGCTGCCTAAATGGATAAGGCATAGTCAATGTGTTTTAAAATGAGGAAATACAATCAATGTGGATTAAAACATGCGGTACACTTGTGCAATGGATTATGCCAGTGAGCAATTCCGTATAATGGATACCTGGCTCTGAACCGTTATATATATATATATATATATATATATATATATATATATATATATATTCACTGAAAAAACCATAGGTTTTGCAGACGTTATAGTTAGAAATTAGCATTTAAAAAACCTTTGAAATTCACTGAAAAAGCCATAGGTTTTACAGACGTTATAGTTAGAAATTAGCATTTAAAAAACCTTTGAAATTCACTGAAAAAACCATAGGTTTCAGGGACGTTATAGTTAGTTGGACATTTTACTCGTACAAAACCAGAGAAATTCCGCCATTATAGTTAGTTCAGCTAACTATAACTCGCGCCCCCGCAATGCACTGCTGATGACGTCACATATTACATCATTCATGACATGGTCAGTGACATCACTGATGACATCTCAAATGACATCACTGATGACATCATCCAGTGACTTTGTGTTTCTATAAAGTTTAAATATGTATTATATATATTCCAAGGTGTATTGAAGAATGAGTGGGTGTATAAGTGTCTGGATTGAGGATTTAGTAGGTGCATGACTGACTGTTTAAGTGAGTGATTACATGTGTCTTACTGAATGCATGGGTTAGTGACTAAACTGTGTGAATCTCTGTATTAGTCTGTCAGTTGGTGTGTAAGCGGCTGCATGGGTTGGTGAGTGGCTACATGAGTGTCTATATGGGTTATTGATTGGTTGTCTGAGTATCTGTATGGGTGCCTGAGTGTCTCTGTGGGTGGGTGGGGGGTGTGTGACTATGCATAGATGTGTGAGTAGGTGATTCACTGGGTGTATGGGTTCAAGAGTGCATCTGTGAAGGGCTGTATGGGTGGGTGAGTGTGTGTATGGGTGTGTTGGTGAGTGAATAGATGTCTCAGTGGTACATGTCCAAGTAACTACATATGTAAAAGGCAGTGTATGTGAGAGTTGGAGTATATAAATGACTACGTGAGAGTCAGTGATTGTGAGAGTAGCTGTATAGATGAGTGTGTACTTGTATCACTGATTATATAAGAGTGTAAGTATGCGTTAGTATCTGTATGAATAAGTGAGGTGGTGTGTGTATAACTGTATAGGTGAGTAAATGGGAGTGTGATTGATTCTTTGCATGACTGACTAGGTGTGTGAGTAACTCCATGGATGAGTGGTGGTGTATGACTGTCTGTATAGGTGTATGAGTGGATATGATAGTGTTGCATTGAAGAGTGACTGCATTTATGAGTGATTGTATGGGTAAATGAGTGGATGTGTGTGTAGACCTAGGAATCAGTGAGTGCGTATGTAGTAACTGGTATTGGTGTGTTGATCGTTTCGAAAATGATAGTCTGTATTTTATAGTGGGTGTATCAAAGTTTATATTAGAGTGTGAGGTGGTGCATCAGATTTTCACGTGGATGATGTCATCAGTGATGTCATCAGTGATGTCATTTGAGATGTCATCAGTGATGTCACTGACCATGTCATGAATGATGTAATATGTGACGTCATCAGCAGTGCATTGCGGGGGCGCGAGTTATAGTTAGCTGAACTAACTATAACAGCGGAATTTCTCTGGTTTTGTACGAGTAAAATGTCCAACTAACTATAACGTCCCTGAAACCTATGGTTTTTTCAGTGAATTTCAAAGGTTTTTTAAATGCTAATTTCTAACTATAACGTCCCTAAAACCTATGGTTTTTTCTGTGAATTTCAAAGGTTTGTTAAATGCTAATTTGTAACTATAACGTCTGTAAAACCTATGGTTTTTTCAGTGAATTTCAAAGGTTTTTTAAATGCTAATTTGTAACTATAACGTCTGTAAAACCTATGGTTTTTAAAGTGAATTTCAAAGGTTTTTTAAATATTAAACTACTATTCTGCTATTTGTCATTAGTACTATTTTTTTCTAACTTTTCCACTACATAAAAGAAAATAAACTGTAAAACTGTTGTTTAATGTAATATATTTCACAAATTACAGTGTTACTTATCAAATAATACAACATAATTTAAAGCTGTGTCTGCATACCTCAGAGACCATAGAATGGGGTCGATCTACAACAACATACGTTTTGATATGGCTGATATCTACAGAAGTGATGGAGTACACTTCACAGATGAGTTTTTCTCAATAACCTAAAGCTGTGCATCCGCACTTACATGTAGCTCCAACTAATAAACAGAAGGGCTCTTTTTAGAGCCACCTTATATTCCCAATATCGGCTCGTAGAGTGACAGCTGCGGTCCGGCTAGCAGAGGGAGACCTGCGGGCCGTCGGGCAGGCTCGCAGAGGAAGAGCTGCGGCCCGTGGGCTCGGCTCGCAGAGGGAGAGCTACGGGCCGTCGGCTCGCAAAAGCACAGCAGCTACTGGCTCGCAGAGGGAGAGCTGTGGTCTGACTCGCAGAGGGAGAGCAATGGGCCAACAGGCCTGCTAGCAGAGACACAGCTTCGAGCTAACGGGCTGGCTCGCAGAGGTACAGCTGCGGGCCCGAGCTGTGACCCGACGGGCTGACTCGCAGAGGGAGAGCAACGGGCCGACGGGCCTGCTATCACAGACACAGCTACGAGCTAACGGGGTTGCTCGCAGAGGTACATCTGCGGGCCCGACGGCTCGCAGATGCAGGGCTGCGAGCCGACGGACTAGCTTCTAAAGGCATAGCCGCGAGCTGGTGATGTGGGGAGAGGGAGCGTGAAAGGGGTATCTCGCACAGACAGAGCTGCGGTATATTTTCAGTGTTGCCTCGCAGAGGTAGAACTACGCCAGGATGGCTTGTAGAGGGAGAGATGCGAGCTGACGGACTGAATCACAAAATGGCTGGCAACACTTCCTAGTTTCAACAGTTCGCAGCCAATGAGCCGCAAGCTCATGCTCGTAACGCCTCAGCCAATCAGATGTCAGAATTCTCAAATATCGATATCTGTAAAATTTGATATTTATCAAAAACTACCGAACGGATTTACCTCATTTAAACAAAAGCGTGCTTTCTGGACCAAGACCTTTCTCCCTGACAAATTTGGCGTAAGTCCATTCAGCAGTTTGACCTGTAGCCTTGTCTAAAGTTTCCTATGGAAATTGCATGGCGAAAACACGTTTTGAGACCCCCTTTTTCTCAGCCCCCACTTGACGAATCACCCCCAAACTTTCAAGATAGGAGCTGATCTAAAAGAGAAGTTTTGGGAAAATTTCAGTAAACATTCGTCAAACGACGCCAAAGTTATAAGCAAATCAAAAACCGCTTTTCCTATGGAAACGTGGTCCTAACTATAACTATCTACTGGCGACCGCCAGTAGATAATATATAAATATATATATATATATATATATATATATATATATATATATATATATATATATATATATATATATATATATATATATATATATATTGGGTTTTTTTCACAGAAAAAACCATAGGTTTCAGGGACGTTATAGTTAGAAATTAGCATTTAAAAAACCTTAAAAATTCACTGAAAAAACCACAGGTTTCAGGGACGTTATAGTTAGTTGGACATTTTACTCGTACAAAACCAGAGAAATACCGCCGTTATAGTTAGTTCAGCTAACTATAACTCGCGCCCCACAATGCACTGCTGATGACGTCACATATTACATCATTCATGACATGGTCAGTGACATCACTGATGACATCACTGATGACATCTCAAATGACATCACTGATGGCATCATCCAGTGACTGTGTGTTTCTATAAAGTTTAAATATGTTTTATGTATATGCGAAGGTGTATTGAAGAATGAGTGGGTGTATAAGTGTCTGGATGGATGATTTAGTAGGTGCGTGACTGACTGTATAAGTGAGTGATTAAATGTGTCTTACTGAATGCATGGGTTAGTGACTGATACAGACATTCACACAGTTTAGTTTGTCAGTTGGTGTGTAAGCGGTTGCATGGGTTGGTGAGTAGCTAAATGAGGATCTATATGGGTTATTGATTGGTTGTCTGAGTATCTGTATGGGTGCCTGAGTGTCTGTGTGGGTGGGTGGGGGGGTTTGACTCTGTGCATAGATGTGTGAGTGGATGATTCACTGGGTGTATGGGTTCAAGAGTGCATCTGTGAGGGGCTGTATGGGTGGGTGAGTGTGTGTATGCGTTTGTTGGTGAGTGAATGGATGCCTCAGTGGTACTTGTGTGAGTAACTGCATATGTGAAAGGCAGTATATGTGAGTGTTGGAGTGTATAAATGACTATATGTGAGAGTGAGTGATTGTGACAGTGGCTGTATGGATCAGTGTGTGCTTGTATTAGTTATTGTATAAGAGTGTAAGTATGTGTTACTATATGTTTGAATAAGTGAGGTGGTGTGTGTATAATTGTATAGGTGAGTAAATGGGAGTGTGATTGATTCTTTGCATGACTGACTAGGTGTGTGAGTAACTCTATGGATGAGTAGCGGTGTGTGAGTGTCTGTATAGATATGTGAGTGCATATGATAATGCTGTATTGATGGTTGACTGCATGTATGAGTGACTGTATGGGTGAATGAGTGGATGTGTGTGTGTAGACCTAGGAATTAGTGAGTGGGTATGTACTAACTGGTATTAGTGTGTCTACGAATTAGTGAGTGGGTATGTACTAACTGGTATGGTGTGTCTATGCATCAGATTATCACGTGGATGATGTAATCAGTGATGTCATTTGAGATGTCATCAGTGATGTCACTGACCATGTCATGAATGATGTAATATGTGACGTCATCAGCAGTGCATTGCGGGGCGCGAGTTATAGTTAGCTGAACAAACTATAACGGCCGAATTTCTCTGGTTTTGTACGAGTGAAATATCCAACTAACTATAACGTCCCTGAAACCTGTGGTTTTTTCAGTGAATTTCTAAGGTTTTTAAATGCTAATTTCTAACTATAACGTCCCTGAAACCTATGGTTTTTTCAGTAAATTTCAAAGGTTTTTAAATGCTAATTTCTAACTATGCCTAGAAACGTAGGACATGTGAAGAAAGAGGAAGAAAAGCGCAGAAAGAAGCAAGACAAATGCAGAAAGAGGCAACAGAAGTTCAGAAAGACGAAGAAAAGTGCAGGAAGAAGCAAGAGATGTGCAGAAAGAACCAACAGAGGAGCAGAAAGTCCTCCTGTGCCCCCAACTTTTTGCTGACGGGTGCTGGTGGTAACTGACTCTGACTAACCAGGCCTAGAGCCAGTGCTATGCTAAAAGACACTTAGAATACAGTGGAAACACCTACATACACTAGGGAACACTATGCGTTGGGGTACCCCTGTGATTAGCATGACCTCCTCTGTATTTGCCATGAGTTAGTGCCTGGGTCATTGCAGGAGTGCATGGGTAATGACTGGATGATTAGAGTACTGCAAGGAGAGTGCATGGTGAATTTATAAGTGCTTGGGTTTTGGCGGAGTGATTGGATAAGTACATGGTGCTGGCTGGGTGATTGGAGGAGTGCATGGGTAGTGACAAGGAGATGGCTGGACTGCATCAGTAGTGCTCAGGGGATTGTAGCAGTGCATGTGTTAGTGCCTAGGTCATTGCATGAGTACATGGGTAGTGACTGGATGATTAGAGTACTGAAAGGAGACTGCATGGTGAATTTATAAGTGCTTGTGTTTTGGCACAGTGTTTAGATAAGGACATGGAACTGGCTGGGTGATTGGAGGAGTGCATGGATAGTGACAAGGAGATGGCTGGACTGCATCAGTAGTGCTCAGGGGATTGTAGCAGTGCATGTGTTAGTGCCTGGGTCATTGCATGAGTACATGGGTAGTGACTGGATGATTAGAGTACTGCAAGGAGAGTGCATGGTGAATTTATAAGTGCTTGGGTTTTGGCGGAGTGATTGGATAGTACATGGTGCTCGCTGGGTGATTGGAGGAGTGCATGGGTAGTGACAAGGAGTTGGCTGGACTGCATCAGTAGTGCTCAGGGGATTGTAGCAGTGCATGTGTTAGTGCCTGGTCCATTGCATGAGTACATGGGTAGTGACTGGATGATTAGAGTACTGCAAGGAGAGTGCATGGTGAATTTATAAGTGCTTGTGTTTTGGCGCAGTGATTGGATAAGGACATGGAACTGGCTGGGTGATTGGAGGAGTGCATGGGTAGTGACAAGGAGATGGCTGGACTGCATCAGTAGTGCTCAGGGGATTGTAGCAGTGCATGTGTTAGTGCCTGGGTCATTGCATGAGTACATGGGTAGTGACTGGATGATTACAGTACTGCAAGGAGAGTGCATGGTGAATTTATAAGTACTTGTGTTTTGGCGCAGTGATTAGATAAAGACATGGAACTGGCTGGGTGATTGGCGGAGTGCATGGGTAGTAACAAGGAGATGGTTGGACTGCATCAGTAGTGCTCAGGGGATTGTAGCAGTGCATGTGTTTGTGCCTGGGTCATTGCATGAGTACATGGGTACTGACTGGATGATTAGAGTACTGCAAGGAGAGTGCATGGTGAATTTATAAGTGCTTGTGTTTTGGCGCAGTGATTAGATAAGGACATGGAACTGGCTGGGTGATTGAAGGAGTGCATGGGTAGTGACAAGGAGATGGCTGGACTGCATCAGTAGTGCTCAGGGGATTGTAGCAGTGCATCTTAGTGCCTGGGTCATTGCATGAGTACATGGGTACTGACTGGATGATTAGAGTACTGCAAGGAGAGTGCATGGTGAATTTATAAGTGCTTGTGTTTTGGCACAGTGATTAGATAAGGACATGGAACTGGCTGGGTGATTGGAGGATTGCATGGGTAGTGACAAGGAGATGGCTGGACTGCATCAGTAGTGCTCAGGGGATTGTAGCAGTGCATGTGTTAGTGCCTGGGTCATTGCATGAGTACATGGGTAGTGACTGGATGATTAGAGTACTGCAAGGAGAGTGCATGGTGAATTTATAAGTGCTTGTGTTTTGGTGCAGTGATTAGATAAAGACATGGAACTGGCTGGGTGATTGGAGGAGTGCATGGATAGTGACAAGGAGATGGCTGGACTGCATCAGTAGTGCTCAGGGGATTGTAGCAGTGCATGTGTTAGTGCCTGGGTCATTTCATGAGTACATGGGTACTGACTGGATGATTAGAGTACTGCAAGGAGAGTGCATGGTGAATTTATAAGTGCTTGTGTTTTGGCGCAGTGATTAGATAAGGACATGGAACTGGCTGGGTGATTGGAGGAGTGCATGGGTAGTGACAAGGAGATGGCTGGACTGCATCAGTAGTGCTCAGGGGATTGTAGCAGTGCATGTGTTAGTGCCCGTGCCATTGCATGAGTACATGGGTAGTGACTGGATGATTAGAGTACTGCAAGGAGAGTGCATGGTGATTTTATAAGTGCTTGTGTTTTGGCGCAGTGATTAGATAAGGACATGGAACTGGCTGGGTGATTGGAGGAGTGCATGGGTAGTGACAAGGAGATGGCTGGACTGCATCAGTAGTGCTCAGGGGATTGTTGCAGTGCATGTGTTAGTGCCTGGGTCATTGCATGAGTACATGGGTAGTGACTGGATGATTAGAGTACTGCAAGGAGAGTGCATGGTGAATTTATAAGTGCTTGTGTTTTGGCTCAGTGATTAGATAAGGACATGGAACTGGCTGGGTGATTGGAGGAGTGCATGGGTAGTGACAAGGAGATGGCTGGACTGCATCAGTAGTGCTCAGGGGATTGTAGCAGTGCATGTATTAGTGCCTGGGTCATTGCATGAGTACATGGATACTGACTGGATGATTAGAGTACTGCAAGGAGAGTGCATGGTGAATTTATAAGTGCTTGTGTTTTGGCGCAGTGATTAGATAAGGACATGGAACTGGCTGGGTGATTGGAGGAGTGCATGGGTAGTGACAAGGAGATGGCTGGACTGCATCAGTAGTGCTCAGGGGATTGTCGCAGTGCATGTGTTAGTGCCTGGGTCATTGCATGAGTACATGGGTAGTGACTGGATGATTACAGTACTGCAAGGAGAGTGCATGGTGAATTTATAAGTGCTTGTGTTTTGGCGCAGTGATTAGATAAGGACATGGAACTGGCTGGGTGATTGGAGGAGTGCATGGGTAGTGACAAGGAGATGGCTGGACTGCATCAGTAGTGCTCAGGGGATTGTAGCAGTGCATGTGTTAGTGCCCGGGCCATTGCATGAGTACATGGGTAGTGACTGGATGATTAGAGTACTGCAAGGAGAGTGCATGGTGAATTTATAAGTGCTTGTGTTTTGGCGCAGTGATTAGATAAGGACATGGAACTGGCTGGGTGATTGGAGGAGTGCATGGGTAGTGACAAGGAGATGGCTGGACTGCATCAGTAGTACTCAGGGGATTGTAGCAGTGCATGTGTTAGTGCCTGGGTCATTGCATGAGTACATGGGTGGTGACTGGATGATTACAGTACTGCAAGGAGAATGCTTGGTGAATTTATAAGTGCTTGTGTTTTGGCGCAGTGATTAGATAAGGACATGGAACTGGCTGGGTGATTGGAGGAGTGCATGGGTAGTGACAAGGAGATGGCTGGACTGCATCAGTAGTGCTCAGGGGATTGTAGCAGTGCATGTGTTAGTGCCCGGGCCATTGCATGAGTACATGGGTAGTGACTGGATGATTAGAGTACTGCAAGGAGAGTGCATGGTGAATTTATAAGTGCTTGTGTTTTGGCGCAGTGATTAGATAAGGACATGGAACTGGCTGGGTGATTGGAGGAGTGCATGGGTAGTGACAAGGAGATGGCTGGACTGCATCAGTAGTGCTCAGGGGATTGTTGCAGTGCATGTGTTAGTGCCTGTGTCATTGCATGAGTACATGGGTAGTGACTGGATGATTAGAGTACTGCAAGGAGAGTGCATGGTGAATTTATAAGTGCTTGTGTTTTGGCTCAGTGATTAGATAAGGACATGGAACTGGCTGGGTGATTGGAGGAGTGCATGGGTAGTGACAAGGAGATGGCTGGACTGCATCAGTAGTGCTCAGGGGATTGTAGCAGTGCATGTGTTAGTGCCTGGGTCATTGCATGAGTACATGGATACTGACTGGATGATTAGAGTACTGCAAGGAGAGTGCATGGTGAATTTATAAGTGCTTGTGTTTTGGCGCAGTGATTAGATAAGGACATGGAACTGGCTGGGTGATTGGAGGAGTGCATGGGTAGTGACAAGGAGATGGCTGGACTGCATCAGTAGTACTCAGGGGATTGTAGCAGTGCATGTGTTAGTGCCTGGGTCATTGCATGAGTACATGGGTAGTGACTGGATGATTACTGTACTGCAAGGAGAGTGCATGGTGAATTTATAAGTGCTTGTGTTTTGGCGCAGTGATTAGATAAGGACATGGAACTGGCTGGGTGATTGGAGGAGTGCATGGGTAGTGAGAAGGAGATGGCTGGACTGCATCAGTAGTGCTCAGGGGATTGTAGCAGTGCATGTGTTAGTGCCTGGGTCATTGCATGAGTACATGGGTAGTGACTGGATGATTACAGTACTGCAAGGAGAGTGCATGGTGAATTTATAAGTGCTTGTGTTTTGGCGCAGTGATTAGATAAAGACATGGAACTGGCTGGGTGATTGGAGGAGTGCATGGGTAGTGACAAGGAGATGGCTGGACTGCATCAGTAGTGCTCAGGGGATTGTAGCAGTGCATGTGTTAGTGCCTGGGTCATTGCATGAGTACATGGGTACTGACTGGATGATTAGAGTACTGCAAGGAGAGTGCATGGTGAATTTATAAGTGCTTGTGTTTTGGCGCAGTGATTAGATAAGGACATGGACCTGGCTGGGTGATTGGAGGAGTGCAAGGGTAGTGACAAGGAGATGGCTGGACTGCATCAGTAGTGCTCAGGGGATTGTAGCAGTGCATGTGTTAGTGCCTGGGTCATTGCATGAGTACATGGGTGCTGACTGGATGATTAGAGTACTGCAAGGAGAGTGCATGGTGAATTTATAAGTGCTTGGGTTTTGGCGGCGTGATTGGATAAGAACACATGTCACATCAGGCCCGCCCCCTCCCTTCACCACTGTGCAAACGCGCCACCTGGTGTGTTGTAAATTGGGGGATTAAATCCCCTTGAGTCCTGAGGGTCCCTGGGGGCCAACTAGCCCACCAGCTACCTCCAGTAAGCGCCACAGAGCTGCGTTGCAGAGTGGTGTAAAAAGGGGGCGTGGCCTTGGACCACCTCTCTGCAACGCAGCTCCCTGGCGCTTACTGGAGGTACCTGGTGGGCTAGTTGGTCCCCAGGGACCCCCAGTATTCAAGGGGAATTAATTCCCCAACTTAAAATGCGCCACGGGGCGCGTTTGCAGAGTGTTGCTGGGAGGGGGCGGGGCCGCTGGCGCGATGCTGGTTTTTTTTTTTTTTTATTTAATTTTTTTTTTAGAAGGGAGGCTGTGTGGACCCTCTTCTTTTTCTTTTTTGGGGGCCCTGGGGACCCCATCCCCAAGGGCCTGACCCCTTTTTGAAAAAAAAAAACGGGAGGGGGGCCGCGTGGCCCCCCTCCAGAGGCCAATTATGGTCCCGGGGACCCCATCCCCCGGGGCCTGGCCACCCTGTTTATTATTTTTTTGTTGGGAGGGGGGCCGCGTGGCCCCCCTCCTCAGGCCAATTATGGCCCCGAAGACCCCATCCCCCGGGGCTGGCCTGCCGTGTTTTTTTTTAAAATTTATTTTTGAAAGGGGAGGGTTCCGCGTGGCCCCCCTCCCAGGCCACTCCTGGCCCAGGGGACCCCATCCCTCGGGGCCTGGCCATCCTTTTGTTTTTTATTTTTGGGAGGGGGGGCCGCGTGGCCCCCCTCCCAGGCCACTCCTGGCCCCGGGGACCCCATCCCCCGGGGCCTGGCCTCTGTGATGGGGACCGTGGGGGGAGCCCCAATTCCTCCACGGTCCCGCCGGCTCCCCGCCTCGTGCGGTAGCCGGCATTGCTTTTCCACAAGGGGAGCTGCTGACATGCAGCTCCCCTTGTGGAAAAGCAATCCTGCTTTGGATTTTGGAAGCGGCTTCCAAAATGCAAAGCAGAGTTTGCTATGACAGGGCGGGAGCCACACGGCTCCCGCCCTGCCATAGCAAACAGCAGTGTCCCGGGGGTGGGCACCCTGGGACACTGCAGGAGCCGGCCCTGGGGGGTGGCGGTCCCCAGGGCCATCACGGGCTCCAGGAGGGGGGCCGCGCGGCCCCCCTCCCTACTATTTAAAGCCCCGGGGAGGTGGTGGTCCCCGGGGCGTGTGGGGGAGTTCGAGCCCCCCACACAGGTTTTTTTTTTTTTTTTTAAATAGCCCCGGGGAGGTGGCGGTCCCCGGGGCAGCGGGGGGGCCATGTGCCCCCGCGAATATTTAAGAAAAGCCCCCGGGGGTTGGCAGTCCCCGGGTCTTGGGGGGCCTTGGAGGCCCCCCACAAATTAAAAAACAACCCCCGGGGGGTGGCGGTCCCCAGGGCTGCGGGAGGGCCGCGTGCCCTCCCGCATATCATTAGATAGCCCCGGGGAGGTGGCTGTCCCCGGGGCTGCGGGCCCCCGCTACATTAATAAATTGCCCCCGGGACTTGGCCCACCCGGGGGCTTTGAAAACGAAGCGCGGGATACCGCGCTTCGTTATTTTAAAATTTTCGGACGGATTCGCTCACCAGCGTGACCCTGCCCGTTTAAAAAAAAAATGCTTTTTTTTGGCCTGTGGGTCCCTATGGGACCCCCTGAGCAGGCCTGGGGGGTCAGGGTGTTTTTACCCTGCCCCCTTTTATTGTTTTTAATCTTTTTTTTACCTTTTTCCTTCTCCCTGGTCCGAGGCACAAGATGGCTGCCAACACTTCCTGGTTTGAAGTGTTGCCAGCCAATAAGAGGCAAGCTCGTGCTCGGGAGGTTAGGCTCCGCCCAGATATCGAAAGTTTTCTTTTCTTTAATTTCTCAGCGACTAATGACAGGATTTACACCATTTAACAAAAAGGACTTTCTGAACCAAGGGCTACCTTTTTGCCAAATTTGGTGTAATTCCGTTCAGCAGTTCGGGCTGTAGCTTTGTCTAAAGTTTCCTATGGAAATTAACATGGGGAAAACGCGTTTTGGGACCCCCCTTTTTTCTTAGCCCCCGCTTGACAAATCACCCCGAAACTTTCAAGACAGGAGCTGACCGTAGCTGATCACTAGTTTTGAAAATTTCGCGAAGATTCGTCAACCGGCGCCAAAGTTATTGGGAAAACAAAAAACGATTTTCCTATGGAAACTAGGTCCTAACTATAACTACCTACTGGCGACCGCCAGTAGGTAATATATATATGTATATATATATATATATATATATATATATATATATATATACATATATATATTACCTATAATATATATATATATATATATATATATATATATATATATATATATATATGTATATATATATATTATATATACACACACAAACACACACATCCGCAATGCGTAGCTTGAAATTTCCTATCAGGGTATAAAATACTCAAACCACCTTCCCTTCTAGGGATAATGCACTGAGCCCAAATCATTATGGGCTTTTGTAACATCTATTGCTGGCCTTCATCATTTATTACATACAGGCCGCATAGCAGGAAAACATTGACTCTGCTAAAAAGCGTGCCACCTAATATCAGAGTTGTAGATACGGGTAAGAAGTATCCAAACCAACTCCGCGTTCAATTATACCACAGTATCACCCAAGGTTCCTTTTTATTTTCTGTGTTGCATTAACATTAACCTTATCATTCTTTTCCCAAAAACTTTACTATATTGTTTTTCACTTTGGTTTATGATTTTGAAGCCGTGGGACCATTAAAAGGTTGAGTGCTATTGCATACATATTAACCATACAAAACGTCTGTGCGGTCAGTTAGAGCCAATACTGCTCTTTTTTGGAATTACTTGAATTGTAGCAGCAAGGCCTGCACAGTTGTGTTAAATTTGATATTACATAATGTCATGTGTGGAAGATAATCGTGAGAAATTGGTGGAAGATCTATTTAAACCAAGCAAGGATCTGAGTTTGTTACAGACCAAAGTGCCATTGAAGGATAGCCTTCAGAACAATAGATGCTTGAATGGGCTGTGTGTTCTCCCTTGAGAGAGAGTCAGTGTTCAGTTACCCACGTGACGCAACACAGTGAGCGAGTTTGGACAAAAGAGGCGGCAGTGGAGGCACATTTGAGTGGCTGGGCTGAGCCTGGGCGAGTGGTCGGGACCTCCGGAGTTGGTGAGTCGGGCAGCCAGGGGCACGAGGGGGCTGAGACTATGACCTTGAGACATTGAGATCGAGTCTAAAAGCTCCCTGGTTCTTGCGCTCCCACCCGCGCTCTTCTCCCGCTCTCCTGCTCTCTCCCACACCCCCATGCGGCTGGCGTCAGCACTCCCGGTGCAGCGAGAAGTGGCACTGACGAGGAGCAGCTAAAGCTGCTGGTGTTCTCTGACACCGCAGAAGCGGTCAGCAACAGGCTGGTGCCGCTTGCGCTGCAGAGAAGCCCGCCTTTCTACGCACAGCATACAGGACCAAACTCTCACCTCCCTAAACACACCGCTATCACAGCTTCTCCGACTGCGATACTTTCATGAGGGACGCTGCCCTGGAAGACGCCGTACAGCCGCCGAAGGACGCGCTCCTTGGAACCTGAATCCCCCACCCTGCTACACCGTTGTGTGCAAGCGCGGTTGCGACAGCCATAGTCGGCTGCTGCGGAGATCTGTTGTGGGGTGCCTGCAGAAGCGGCTCGGACAAATCGAGTGAGGCTTGCAGCCTCCCTGAGCACCCCCACTCTCGCACTAAGTCAATCCCAGGCGCATTCCAGGCACATACCAGACACATCATGCGCCTAATAGGAAGACAGGACAACAACAGCCACCCTAACCCCGGGAGAGCGGAGCCAGACACCTTGTGTTGCAAATCCTTATCCTTCTGTGCTGCCAAATGCCCTCAATGGGAGGAATGAGGCCAGGCTAACCTCTTGAGCCTTCCGCCCCACCCACCCAGGAGAGGCTTCTCCTTTAGCTCCTAAAAGTGCCAGACAGTGACAAAAACCTTTCTCCAATCAAGTGCTAATCAAGCTCAGCACGCACCAGGCTTGAACCAGAGCAGACAACGATCGTCTTAACCATTCTGGCACCAGCTTGGGACACACTATAGTTTGTACCCACTGAGCTTGCCTAATTACGGGCACCACACGGCTTCTGCAAATCCATCTCTAAAGCAGTGCCCAAGGAGCTACCCAGCAGACACCTAGCAGACATCTAGAAGCAAGGCTCAGTCCTAAGCCACAGTGTCGGACCGGGAAGTTTCAGGAGGTGCAGAGGAAAATACTCTTATCTTACACCCTCAGCAAATCCAGACCTAGGCAAACCGGCTATGGGACACAGACCCCCGCCAACCCAAACAGAATTTTCTGCACCGCCACACAAGAAACGTAATCCTCACAGCATAAGATAATGAAAAGGAAACCGGTTACCCAGTCGAAGTCAGCTGCTGATAGGAATGACGATGCAGGCCCATCCTCCTGATGTTCCTCCCCATTGGCCATGACTGCTCAGGGCACAGGTCAGCTCCCAGGGCCACCTAAGATGAATAGCTATCACAAGATCTCCGCCACTGGCCCGATTACAAAATACTTGCTCTCCGCGCTTCAAAATGGCGTTGTAAGCTCAGTCGGAGCAGACCTCCCTGACAGCGTTCCAAGTAGCAAAGAGGAGGCCCTCCCTACAAAAAGCTTTCAAGTACGCCTCCCTTTGGACTCACACGACTCGGGCCCCACGGTCACGAAACACCGATTTCACTCCTGCCCAAGCCTGGCGGCGGTATCAGGCCCATTCCATCATTTCGAAGTCAGAGCAAGGCACAGTTGAGGTGGCTCTCACACCAAGATACCATGTCAAAAGCCACCACGATATTTTGAACAGGGGCAACATACTCCATCTAATGACACATATACCATCGCTGGCCCACAAGTTCGGCGGATCTCGCCTGGGTCAAATTTCAGTGCCTACCTGGGGACACCCATGGCAAGTCACACCAGCTGGCAATGCTATGTGAAGCCAATCAACTGGCGGATTGGGGCATCGAGATTAAGCATCGGCTCCAAGACATATATCCACACGTCCTAAATACCAAATTCCTAAAGCCGTCGACGTATTCCATCCTAAAATGCACTGACGGCACTCGCACAGGCAACCTCCTCTCCAACAAGCCCTTCCAACACAATGCCCTGAGAATTATATGCTCTTCAGACCAAAGGTCAGTCCTCTCGGGCAGATTCGATATTCATGATCATCTTGGACTGCAGGCCCAGTCTGGCAACCACCTCTCTCAACTGCATTTTTTTTTTTTAACTCTTTTTATTGATTGCACGACTTGAATGACATCATCCTACATACAGTTATGTACAATTATATGGAAATTAAGGTTGCCATGCCACCGCTAATTTCTTTAGTAACTGCGTATTTTTCCACAGACATTGCTACCGCAGGTCCCTCCAATATCTAGTACAGTGTATCATTGGCTTTCATCAATTGCGTGTCCCTCCAATGGTAGGGTACAGATATTACCTCTGAATTTATTCCATTCTCCCCACACCCGCTCCCACTTCTTGGGACATCCTCTATTTACAAATACTGCTTTTTCGGCCACCATGGCCCTGTCCATTTCATTGCGCCATTCTGCATACGTTGGTGCCTCCCGTGCTCCCCAATGTTTGGCGATGTTACGTTTTGCTATTGTTATGCCCAGTATTGCCCAATCTTGGGCCGTACGATTGAGGTCGGTGGCCTCCCATTTGTTCAAGAGACATCGCTTAGGTTCCGGTGGCACTGGAGCCCCACCGACCCGTGTTATTATGTCCATAACAGTTTCCCAGTATGTTTTGATATTTGGGCACTCCCACAACGTATGGAAGAATGTACCTATGTCCCCACATTGTCGCAAGCTGTATTGAGTGTCTGCCCTCCCCATCTTGGCCAGCACCTCCCTAGTTAAATATGTCCTGTGGAGTACCTTGAGTTGCACCAGCTGCAGCCTTGAGGGTATGGCCACCTCCTGTGGAGACTCCAGTGCCTCCTGCCAATCCGTATCATCTAGGTCTCCAATGTTTGCTTGCCATTTCTCACGGAGACTTTGTGTAGGGTCTGCCTGGTTATTAATTATTTTCCAGTACGTTAGAGATATAGCTTTCTTATCAATTCGTTCCGTAAGTAGCCTATGCTCTAACGGAGAGGCCTCTGGGAGGGTGGTGTCCCGCGGGATGGTGGCCATGAGTGCATGCCTGATCGGAAGTTAGCGGTACAGTTCTGTAGGAGCCATGTCATATTTGTCTTGAGGTTGCGCGAATGTAATGACTTTCCCGTTAACCCAGAGGTCGCCCACCCTAGAGACTCCTATCAAATCCCATTGTTTGAACCCTTTGCAGCTACCTAGCCTGCCTAACTTTCCGGTTTCCCAGAGTGGGGTAAGTTGTGTGATCTTATTGGACCATCCCAGTTTGCTAAGGACTGCGTACCATATTTGAATTGAGTGTGCAGTGGGTCCTGTGAGGTGTTTGTTGGAGGTCTTGTTGTAAAGTGCCCTCATGATCCCTTCCACCCCCACGATGTGTCTATCCATGCGGAATGCGGGTTCCGTCTGGGGAGAGTGAAGCCACTGGTTGAGCACTATAAGCTGGGAGGCCCAGTAGTATATCTGTATATTCGGTAGTTCTATACCACCGTCATACCATCCTTTAACCAGCTTATTCATAGCTATTCGGGCTGGTTTTCCGTCCCATAATAGGCTGCATACTTCTCTTTCTATCGCCCTAAAGTACGATGGTGGAACAGGGAATGGGGTATTTTGCACGGCATAGAGAAATCTGGGCAGTGCCATAATTTTGAAAAGTGCCGCTCTACCCAGCAGACTCAGTGGGAGGGATTGCCAGTGCTTAGTATCCCGACGCAATCCCTTCAGGGGCTCCTGGAGGTTTGCAATCATAAATTCTTCCGGGTTCGCTGTGCTGTATATCCCGAGGTATCTGAAACCAGTTTCTACCACTTTTACCGCACAGCCTTTGGGAAGGGCTGGGGGAGTGCCGCTCAACACATAGGATGGACTTAGTCCAGTTAATAGTATAACCGGAGTATCTCCCGTATGACTCACAAATGTCCAACAATCTAACTAGCGAACGCCGTTGGGAGGCCATGTATAGCAGGACATTGTCCGCATACAAAGATATCCGGTCCTCCCATCCCATCTCCCACCGGAGTCCACGGATTATAGGATCATTCCTTACCCATGCTGCTAGTGGTTCTAGTATGAGGGTTCTGCGTCCCAGGGAGAATGTGTGTGACGGTCTTCCGTTAACTACTACTTGCGCCAGCGGTTTTGTGTATAGCAACTGCACCCAGAATCGGAATTTGGGCCCAAATCCCATACGTTGAAGGACAGCGAAGAGGAATGGCCATTCGACCGTGTCGAAGGCCATTCGCACATCGAGTGAAAGGATGATGGCTTCCTCCTGAATAGTATGCCTATGGCCCAGCACGCCGTGCAGACGTCGTAAATTGAGCGCAGTGTTCTGCCCGGCATAAGAGCCAGACTGGTCCGGGTGGACTAACTTAGTGAGGAGGGGGGTTAATCTGTTGGTCAATGCTTTAGCCAGTATCTTGCCTTTAGCCAGTATCTTGGCTTCCACATTGAGCAATGAAATGGGCCGATAAGATGTGCATAAAATAAGATAAGATGTGCATTCATGGGCTGGTTTTCCTGGCTTGCGAATGGCGACTATTGTAGTCATGCGTTGGTCTCTTTGGAGTTCTCCCTCTTGTAGGCTTGCTTTGTACATGTTGAGCAAGTACGATGTTAGTTTTGTCGTTGCTCTTTTGTATAATTCAATGGGGATGCCATTAGGCCCCAGGGCTTTCCCGGATTGTATGCCTCCTATAGCTGCTGCTATTTCGTCTGGTGCAAAATCTATCTCTAGTGAGTTAGTTTCGTCATCTGTTAGTGTAGCGATGCGGATATCTTTAAGAAAGTCTACGGCTTCCTTCAGAGTCATCTCAGCCACAGGGGCCTAGATCTTTTCATAATGGTGTGCAAATGCGTCCACTATCTGCTGCGTGTCCGTAACGCGCTCTCCGGTGTCAAGCTGGAGCTCCACACCCACCTATCCGCTCGTTCCCGTCTGTCTAACCAGGCGAGGAGTTTGCCCGCCTTGTCCCCAACCTCGTATATTTTGTATCGGGTAGATGCTAACTTTTCCTTAGCCCCTTCCCACATGTGTTCCCTATATTCCTGCTTTTTTGTGTTCAGTCGCGTCATATTAAACCCCGAGGGGTCTTGGGAGTGTGTCGTTTCTAATTGGCGTACCTCTTGTTCTAGGGCTTCCGCTACCTTCGTCTTTTCTTTGTTGTGGCCCGCTATGAGGAAGATTGCTTGTCCTCTGATGACTGGTTTGTAGGCCTCCCACAGGACAAGAGGAGAGGAGACCGAGCGCTCATTTTCGTCGAAATAGTGTTGGGTTGTTGTGACCAGGCCTTTCCTTATCTCTGGATTCTTTAAATATCCTGGGTAAATAGGGAATATATGGCGGTAGGCCGGGGCACCCATGGTATATTTAATAAGGTTGGGGGAGTGGTCCGAGATGCCTCGAGCTAGGTGGGACATTTCGGCGAACCTGCCCACGCTGTCTGCCAACGTAAGGATGTAATCTATTCTAGAGAGACTATTGTGTGCGCCCGAGTGAAATGTATATTGCCGTGCTTGGGGGAAACAGGATCTCCATATGTCTACAAGGCCCAGCGCTCCCAGAAAATCCGCGAGTCAGGAGTTAGTTTGGTGTTGGTGTCTAGGGGACATCCGGTCCATTGAGTCATTTAATGTACTGTTGAAGTCCCCCCCCCATTATCAATTCTCCCTCTGGGAGTTTGAGGAGGAGCTCGCCTAGCGCCGGTAATGCTATTGTGTGCAGTGCTGGGGGATATATACCGTAACTAGATTGATTGTCCGCCCTTCCCATTGGCCCGAAACGGCTGCAAATCGCCCCTGGTCGTCTGTCCAGGTACGTAGAACTATGAATGGGAATTGTCTTCTGATCAGGATCCCCACCCCCCAGTGAACCTGACGTGAACCCTGAATGTACCGCTAAGTAGAAGCCCCATCGATCTAGGGCCCTACATGTCGTACCCACCAAGTGCGTCTCTTGAAGTAAAGCCACTGCCGGTGCTTGGCGTTTGATATACTGGAGGACGAGTCCCCTCTTCACTTTATCCCCAAGGCCATTTACATTCCACAAGATAAGTTTTAGATGTTGGCCGTCTTGCGAGTGTGATGCGGGCGCGGGTGCGGTGTTATTGACTAATGCTGTCGCCTGTGTCTTGTATATCATCTGTATGGGTGTGTTGGAAGGAACATCCCGCTTGGAACCTAGCAAGACGGTGGCCAAGTCGTGTCACAAATGATATCAAACAATCATAACAACTAAAACAATAACTGACAACCCCTAACCTCCCCCTGCCCCCTCCCTGCCTCCCTGCATGACGGATTTGAAACTACCTGCCTCCCCAACAGTGCAGAGTGCCTGTTACCCTTACCCTGATACCTATGCGGGGGGAGCATTTCCAGCAACTCCCCACGTCCATCCCCGTGTCTCTGGTATATTGGCTTGGCGCTGATGTGGTGAATTAACACAGTTACCTAGAGGTGGAGAAAAAACAGAATCAATGTATCTATAATCCAGTCCGGGCCATGTCAATTAACGATCCTGAAGCGACGCTCAGTTGTTGGGTTTGCCTGGACCGCCATAGTCATTTCTGAAGTGTGATACCATTGTCCCAATCTTAGATTGTCTTAACGTTCGTGAAGAGAGCCCTGTATCCGGTGTTTGTTGCTTCTTTCGCTCAAGGGGGGGCTGTTACTTCGAGTTTCCCGGGCCCTCTGTCAGGTTTGTAGACGTCGTCTCTTCCGGTCCTAGTTGTGCCGCCGTTGACGGGTACCTGTTCTGTTTCCTCCCGGACTTTCCAGGGTTCGTAACCTGGCGCCACCCCTCGAGCCACTCCTTTGCTTCCTCCGGAGTTGCGAAAAACCAGACTTTTCCCTCCACCTCTACTCTTAGTTTTGCAGGGAACAACATAGAGTATTTAAGCTCAAGGTTCCTCAGTTCTTTTTTTATATCCATGAAACTGCGTCTCTGCTTTGTCACTGCTGCCATATAGTCCGGGAAGAAAGTGATTGTGCTGTGTTCGAATCGCAGCGGCGGAGCCTTTCGGGCCGCTTGCAAGATTACATCCCGATCCCGGAAATTGAAGATGCAAGCAAGGATAGGCCTGGGGGGGGGGGGGGTGACCCAGGCTTAGGTCTACCGCCCGGGACGCAGTGAGCCCTCTCTACTGAAAAGTAGTGCGACAGACCTCTTGGTTGCAGATGTTTCTGAATGAGGTCTTCCACGAACAGATCAGTTGCCGGCCCTTCTGCTTTCTCTGGAACCCCAATAATTCGGACATTGTTGCGTCTGGAATAGCCTTCATAATCATCTAGTTTTGCGGCCATGACTTTACTCTCGGTTTGTAATTGTCTTACTTGACGTTTAAGGATGTCTGAGTCTTCGCGGAGAATCGCCGTTGTGGCTTCCACCTCTGTCACTCTTGTGTTCATATTTTTGAGATCGGCCCGAATAAGCGAGACCTCTACAGAGACGGTGTCGATACGCGCTTCCAGGGATGTATGTACCTTATTCAGTGAGGCCATAATATCCTGCAACGTTACATCTTTCGCTTCTGCTGCTATACGGTCTTCAGCTTGGGCGATCGTTGGGTCCGCCATCTCTGACTGCTCCTTGGCCCATGCAAACTTATCCAATTTTGTTTGGTGTGTGGTACGTGGGCCTCTTCCCCCCGCCATCTCGGGCCCTGGGTTACCCTGTACAGTTCAAGTTAAGTGTTGGTGGTAGTCGCCGCTGCCTGCCTGCGCGGTGAATTCCCACACGCGGCCTTTCGGCTTTCCCAAGTCTAGTTGGCGGTGCCCTGGTCCACGTTTGGTGGAGAATGGCGGCGGGGGAGTCCGGGTTGCACCTCGGTGGCCGGCTCGTTTGCTATGTCGGCTATTTATGTGCGTCACTCCTATAAATTGAGTACGGTATGGCCTAGGTGATGCGGTTCTCAGTCACTGTGTGTCTGTGTGTCTGTGCCCTTACGGGGTTCCTATGACTCCGGTTCCTTTCCAGAGGTGTCACTATGGTGCCAGATCACCGTGTGACGGTGTCACTGTGTAGTGGTTCATGTGGCTCTCCGCGGGTGTCGATGCTAGCCTCCCTTGTTGCTGCCCACTATGAGCGCTCTCTGGGGCACGTTGCAGTTTGTTGTGCCACCCCCCGTCACCGGTGGCGTGAGCTCCACGGGGCCGCGGTAGTAACTGTGCAGGCCTGCATGGCGGGGGCCACAGTACCGAATCAATCAATCAGTCCTTCCGATTCCCCCTACACCATGGCTCCAGGACGGGCAGTCGCCGCGCGTGGTAGGGGAGCCTGGCCGCTCAGTCTGGCCGTGTCTTGGCTATCCCCGGTCGCCGCTGGGTACGCTCCAGGGGAGGCGGTCGCTTCGAGCGGTCTAAGCCCATACAGATTGTCCCTATCGGGCACTGGCACCACTTACTGTTGCTGCGGGGCTCAGATGACTCCCTTCCACCTCAGGCCACTCCACGTCTCGCCTCGAGGGGGGGGGAGCCACTTGCCAGTCTGATTTTGCGGCCTCGCTATTACTTGAGGCCCCGGCTTCTGTCTGGTGCACAGGCCGCGTTTTTCTTCTCGACGTAGCCGGACACTTCTTTGTCCTTTTCGGGTTCCGATTGGCGTATTCGACCCCAGCTGGCTCCGATTCCTCCTCCACCGCTATTGCAGTGCCGCCTGGGGATTATTATGCGGATTTGCTCGGGGACGGCTGGGGGCGAGACGGAGCTACACTAGGCGGCGGCCATCTCCTTCGGCTGCTCTCAACTGCATTCTTAAATCACCCAGAGTAACTTCGGCAACCCTCTGAATTGCCCTAATACATATCATCTCCTGGAACGTGGCAGGCATCCAGAAACTCATTAAGGCTAACTCCGCACTAAAGTATCTCCATAGCAGTGATATCATCTGCCTCCGGGAGACCTGGGCAACAACTTCATACCCTGGCAATCAGGCGTACAATTTTTTGGCGACCAACTGGCGGCCTCTCCGTTTACATCAAACACGCCCGAAGGGTGGATGTCATCACACTTGCAATCTCCTAACCTGGAATACAAGCTCTACTCATCAATGGAATAAAAAATCAAAACCAGCCGCTTTGACTGCTTCTATTCAACTACTATGTTAATCCCGTATTGCATCAGAAGAATCAAGCACTTAACGACCCGGTGGACATTATTGGAGACCTTCTCACCAAATATCCTCACCATAATCCAATCATAGTTGGAGACGTCAACAACAGATCACTCGTCAAGTTGTCAAAAGATATCAAATTACCAAAAGAGGTCGTTCAATTGCAAAATCTTTTAAACAACTTCTCTTTACATTCCGTTCACAAGCCCAAAAGGCCTAGGATCAAACATGGCTCACTCTCCCCACATTCAGGAACACTCAACAATTGATTACATATTTGTCAGTGACCTGCTAGCCCAATACTTCGGCGATTTCGACATTGAAGATCGGGAAGAGAGTGACCATAGACTCCTCAGAGCGTCCTTCAGACTCTCTATGGCAGCACCATGAGAGCTCATATTAATTGGAGAACACATGGGGGAAGAACTCGAAAAGTACTACGCAGAATAAAATGGACTGCAAAGCTAGGCCCAAAACTGATCGCCTGCATAACTATCAATAAACATCTAGAAATAACACGGAGCCTGGAGGCCCTTCTGGAACACTGGGCCGCTCTCGTAGCTAACCTACATCTGGTGCTGAAGGGAACACTGGACGCCCGTTCAAGGCAGGGGCAAAGTCAACCAACTCGACCTCCAGGTCTTCGAGCTGCTTTACAAGAAAAGTGTTTGGGAGCAACGTATCAAAAGAATAGAAACAGAATGGCTTAAAATCTTCTCCCTTTTTAAAAAGAAAAATCCTAATCTCTTCTGGAAGCACATCAACCATTTCAGCAATCAAGGCCAGTCTAAGGAGAACGGAGTAGCAGAGAGCACATGGCTTAACTATGCTAAACAGCTCTTTAGTGGAGAGCAGGGCATCCAAGTGCTTATCTGCACCAGACGAGATGCATATCCTGATGTACTTTTCAATTAAACCCGACAAACCTTATAACTTCACATGGACCGTCCAATGAATGTTACATTCTTTTATGAGGCGTTTAACGATCGATTGGCAATCTGTATTTATGTGTAACGGTGTTATTCCGGCCGCACACAAGTAATGATTTTAATTAATCGAACAAGAATAAACAAATGAATGAAATGAAACAAATTAATGATATTAGAGAAACTCAAAAAATTCGAATTATGTAAGTGGTGGGATGGCATGACCTTAAAAAGTTATATAGAGAACAAGCGCATCCCTAGGGGACTTCGTAGTCTGATTTTTCCTACTTTTGATGAACTTGGGGGTGACCTCCTGAAAAAATGGGAGGAGAATCTTTATTCAGCATCTTTTGTTATGATGCGGTTCCTTATTAAGAATGCTGGAACATTTCACCCCATACAGACATCAAATCCCCAAGATACACAGTACTTAGAAATCTCAGAAGCTGAAGTAACTAAAACCATCAAACAAATGAGGAGTGATGGATCTCTGGGATCCAACAGAATACCAGCAGCTGTCTTCCCTCTATCGGCTAATAGCTCTATTGGATATCGAAGCTAAGGCTTACGCCCGTAACCTACTGGCCGAACGGGAAACCTTGGTCGCCGAAAAAGCATCCTTCCTAACACCCAGTCAGGATTTAGATCAGACTGCTCAACAATAGATGACATATTAGCCCTGGCGTATGTATCGTGGAAACCCTCTCAGGATAAGCAACCACCTTTATTCTGCTGCTTCGTGGACTACAGGGCGTTTGATAGAGTTGACCGGAGAATTTTATGGCACAAATTAAACTCCTGGGGGATACACCCCAAACTTCTCACAGCAAAAATGTCACTTCATCAGGGGACCTGGGTTAGGATCAAAACCAGTGCTACGACAGTGACTGCAAAAATTCCATCAAACAACGGCCTAAAACACGTCTGTGTATTAGCTCTGCTACTTTTCAATCTCTACACTGCCGATTTGCCAAAAACTCTGGAAGGCGCAAGTCTAGTTACCCCACGATTAGGGATTAACACCTTCAGACTATGCAATACGCAGGCAACATCGTCATCATAGACCAAACAAGAAGGGGTCTACAGGGAGCCCTTAATGCCCTCAGCATGTACAATATATAGAACAAACTCCTAGTAAATCAGTCTAAAACAAAAGTAATGGTCTTCAATAACCATCCCCGAAAGAAATCCATGCATTGTCAACTAAGCGAACAGTAAATAGTCATCTGCACGAGCTATAACTACCTGGGTGTTTGGTTTAACGAAAGGGCAAACTCAGTGGTCCACCTCAAACACCTCAGGTCAAAGGGAGCCGGGGTCACACACAGCCTGAGACGCTTAAACTGTCAACTATATAGCCCAACAGCTAAGCCAATATTAAATGTCCAACGAGCCAAGCTGCTGCCAGCACAGTCCTATGGCCACCTAGCCTTTCCAGGAAAAAAGGGCCCATGTCTCACGAACTACCAAACAATGGCGTATAAAAAAATAATTTGCTTCCCCCCCCCCCCCCGCATGCAAGGAGGGCCAGGATGAGGATGGGCCTGGTAATCACAGACCTCCACTGTCTAGGAGATCTAGTGAAATACTTCATCTGCATCTTGCGCGCCTCAGCCCTATCCCTGAAAGCTCCATTACAACCCATATTTGTAGATGAGCATTCCCCATGGTACTCACAGCTGCACTTAGCCATCAGCATAATAAAGATCGAAATAACAAACTTGTCCAACCCAAGCATTCCCATGTCAATGTGGAAAAGAACAATAAATGCACAAACCAGCCAAGAGTCATACAAAAGAGACATTGAAAGGCTCCAACTCAAGCCTCTATTTACAGCTTTGGACATTTCATACTTCAAGCCCAACAATACTTCAAATACCCCCTCCAACCACAGTCTCGCAATAAAATCACTTACATGAGGCTGCTAGCTCTTCCAATTCACTATTTTAATCTGCTCTTGGCACGCAGGGGCGGGCAGTATTTGTGCAGGTTATGTAATTACCATCTTGAGGCTTGGCTGTCTCCACTTTGCCAATGATTGACACCACCTTCTAATATCACGTTGCCGGGGTGACGCCCACAGACGCTGCAGGGATGCATCAGATTTGTGTTTCACTAATAATACTGCACAAACTCTCGCAAGGTTAGGGAAACTCACCAACATCATCCAAGCTGCACTGTACACAGCCTAGCTCGGCAAACACAAATAAAGGTTGGAGCAGTGACACCCTTGGGGAAGATCATCCAAGTACTTATCTGCACCAGACGAGATGCATATCCTGATGTACTTTTCCATTAAACCCAACGAGCCTTATAACTTCACATGGACCATCCAATGAATGTTACATTCTTTTATGAGGCTCTTGACGATCGATTGGCAATCTGTATTTATGTGTAACGGTGTTATTCCGGCCGCACACATGTAATGATTTTAATTAATAGAACAAGAATAAACAAATGAATGAAATGAAACAAATTTATGAAATTAGAGAAACTCAAAAAATGGAATTATGTAAGTGGTGGGTTGGCATGACCTTAAAAAGTTATAAAGAGAACAAGCGCATCCCTAGGGGACTTCGTAGTCTGATTTTCCCTACTTTTGATGATCTTGGTGGTGACCTCCTGAAAAAATGGGAGGAGAATCTTTATTCAGCATCTTTTGTTATGATGCGGATCCTTATTAGGAATGCTTAAAATAAGGTTGACAAATTGAAATCACAAAATTTTGAATTGGAGAAGGAAATTAAAGATATGAATCTCAAAGACCTCAAGAAAAGTACTATGAAATTCTGGAAGGGGTCATTAATGACCATCAATTACACATCAAGTTAAGGAAACTGGGCAAAATTAAAAGCGATGAGTTAGAATATAACTGTGGGAGAATTTTTACATTCACAAATATGATGATGCTTTGAAAGTTAAGAACATACAGGGCAATAATCAGGCTAGTGAAATGAGTTCAGTTACGTACAGTAGTTTCGATTTATCCTCAGCTGGAGACTGAGGTCGCAGTAATGTGGTAACACCCAGGCTACCTCATAGTTAATCTTTTTCTCAGGCAGTACAAAGAATTAGGATGGGTACGAGAAGAACCACAGGCAAACAAGGAGAGGGAGGAGGAAACATAGGAGGTACAGGGATGGTGACCCACAGCCAAACCAAGAACAAGATTTAATTTTGGTTTCTAGAAATAGTCAAGAAAGATCAGAAGGCACTAACATGCTGCAGGGAATTGAGCATGACTGAAAGTAATGTATTACAACGTGGCTTGGCATTTTGTCCTAAAAGTTATTGTAATTTTTCGGAATTTCAAATTGACCCAATACAAATTTGCCAGTCGGTTAAAACATAAATGTTTTTTGCAACCAATGATAAGTTAATGTTAATGCAACATGGAAAATAACAAGCATTGGTAAATGCGTTAGGTTTCGCCTATTTGATTAATAATAAGCTGTTTTTGTTGTAAGTTGTAGCTTGGTGAATAGTTATGCAGTAAACATTTCTGAAAGTCTGTTCAAGTGTTATGACTTCTTTATACCAGACACCAGACAGCCAGCTCTAGGGAAAATCTGAAGTGTTGAGGATAGGAAAGATGAACGAAATGGCAAACAAAATCCACACTTTGTTCTTCGCAGATAACACTGGCAAAAACATAGCAGCTGCAAGGAAATAGCAAAGAAAGCCAGTTAATTTCCAAGGGCAAAACTCTGCGATTAGAGCACCTAAACACAACAGATTCATTGTTAATACAATTGGCACGGCATGCGGTCGAGTTAGCTCCTTAGCAGGATAACAACGAATCCTGCTTATGTAATAATTGTTCCATAATGTGCATGTGTTTTTCACTCACTGGGATGTTATTTGCAGAAAGAGTGGCCCATGAGATCCGTAAATAATACCCTTGCATAACATGTTCACTACTGCGTTATGGTAGAAGATTATAGTTAAGAACATATCTGAGTAGTTAGCAGCCCTCTCTTTCAAAATGTAAGAATACCACCTCTGAAGTGAACCACACATTGCACTGCTTAATACGTAGGTTAATCAGTCTAATAGACTTGCAGCTGTTTTACTTGTCAGTTTATTGAACCTTGGGGATTTCGCTGTTAGACTTAAAACATAATAATTTTGTGGAGTTGTGCTGGTTGGTATAAGTGTAAGTGAAACCCATTTGTGACATGTGCTTTCTGTCTGCAGCATGCCTCCACCAACCATCTGGAGGGCACTTAAAGTGGAGACATGTTTAAAGCCAGTGAATGTGGCCATAGTAAAATAACCACATTGAAAACAAGCATTTGCAATGCAATAGGTCTCGCATTTTCGAGGCTTTGAGCTATTGGCATTGTTAATTGTCAATGCCTTTTATTTAGCTGTTAGTTTTTAAAGCATAAATAAAAAGCATTGACATTTACAATGTGAGACCTATTGCGTTGCGGGAGTGTATTGTGGCATTCTACTTTGTGTCTCTAGTGCACGGAGCTACAGGTATCTTTCATATTCCAAAGAGACACTTTCTTCTATATACAATAAGCAGACAAGTGGTGCTGTGGGCAGATAACGCGCCATGGCGTAGGGTTTGGTTTATGGTTTACTTTAGCATGCCAACTAGTGCACAGCATTAGCCTCACCCCTTAACTGCGGGGCTGGAGTTTAAAGACACACTGGACAGCAGTTCTTCTCTGCATAGTGCTTTGGCTGCTGTCTGTTCACCTACACAGCCTGTTGGCTAACTGGGTTTGTGCTGGTCTTCTGTTTCACTGCGAACTCATTTATTTAACGTTGGGCCCCAGACTTCACTACTATAGAGTAAGATTGTGAAACGGTCTTATTACTTGGTTTACCCCCAGTGGCCGCAGTACTCTTTTAGGGAGTTTAGGGTGTATTGGAGCCTTTCTGTATAGTATGTGATGGGCTGACTACTTTGTTTAAACAAGCATTGGCATAGCCAATAGGTCTCGCCTTTGGGACCTTATAAGTGTTTAGCCATGCAACACTTGATGTTGTTGCACCAAGGATATTGTACTGGATAACTAAACACTTATAAGGTCCCAAGGCGAGACCTATTGGCTCTGCCAATGCTTGTTTTTTTTTTAAAGGACAAGCAGTGCTATCAGGCTCCGGCTGCCACTTAGAGGTGTAGAGAGAGAGGTGTAGAGAGAGAGAGAGGTGTGTAGAGAGAGAGAGAGAGAGGTGTGTAGAGAGAGAGAGAGGTGTGTAGAGAGAGAGAGGTGTGTAGAGAGAGGTGTGTAGAGAGAGGTGGGTAGAGAGAGGTGGGTAGAGAGAGGGGTAGAGAGAGGGGGGTAGAGAGAGGGGTAGAGAGAGGGGTAGAGAGAGGGGTGTAGAGGGAGAGGTGGAGAGAGAGGTGGAGAGAGGTAGAGAGAGGTAGAGAGGTAGAGAGGTAGAGAGGTAGAGAGAGGTAGAGGTAGAGAGAGATAGGTAGGGAGAGAGGTAGAGAGAGGTAGCGAGGTAGAGAGGTAGGGGTAGAGAGGTGGAGGTAGAGAGAGAGAGAGGTGGAGAGGTGTATAGGAGGTAGGAGAGAGAGGTAGAGAGAGGGTAGAGAGAGAGGGTGAGAGAGAGAGGTAGGGAGGTAGAGGGAGAGGTAGGGGTGGAGAGAGGAGGTAGAGAGAGGTAGGGGTGAGAGAGAGGTAGAGAGAGAGAGGTGGAGAGAGGTAGAGAGGGGTAGGGGGGTGAGGGGGAGGTAGAGAGGTAGAGGGAGAGAGAGAGAGAGAGGTGAGAGAGGTGGAGAGAGAGAGAGAGAGAGAGAGAGAGAGAGAGGGGTAGAGAGAGAGGGAGGTGGGAGGAGGTAAAGAGAGAGAGAGGTAGAGAGGGTGAGAGAGGCAGAGGGAGGCGGTTGAGAGAGAGGTGAGAGAGAGAGGTAGAGAGAGAGGTAGAGAGAGAGGGTAGAGAGAGAGGTAGAGAGAGAGAGAGGTAGAGAGAGAGAGGTAGAGAGGTAAAGGTAGAGAGGTGAGAGGGGTAGAGAGAGAGGGTGGAGAGAGAGGTAGAGAGAGAGAGGTGGAGAGGTAGAGAGTGAGAGATCTAGAGGTAGAGCGAGGTAGAGAGGTAGAGAGGTAGAGGGAGAGAGGTAGAGAGAGAGGTAGAGAGAGAGAGGTAGAGAGAGAGGTAGAGAGAGGTAGAGAGAGAGGTAGAGAGATAGAGGTAGAGGTAGAGAGGTAGATCGAGAGGTAGAAGAAGTGAAGAAGAAAAAAAGTGCCCAAACTTGTACATTGAAACTAAAGTCAAGGGAAGCCTCGGCAGTTTAGAAGCCATAAATACCGCTGAAAGGGAGGCGGCAGCAAAAGGCCAAGCCCGTTCAATTAACAGTTTCCCAAGCAAACGCGCGAGGCCAGAAAAAAAACAGGGGGAGGAGCTGGGCGAGAAATGTAAAAGCGCAAAATACAAAATCGTGTCACCGGGGCGTGAATGAAAGAAAATGCGTAATGGAAAGGATGTAGGGAACAGAAAGACAGATTTAAGAAAGAAATTATGGAATTATTAGGGAAGAATTTAAAAGGGAGAAGGAAAGATAATGAGAATGAAAGACGCTGCAGCGTCCCGCGAGTGGTGCGCACGCGATCGAAACAAGCAGCAGTTGTTTTCAAGCACACTCGTGCTTGTGGCACCATCCGCCTTGCGGGAGCGAGCAACAGCCAATTAGCATGCGCGCCGCTGCTCGCTCCCGCAAGGTGGATGCCGCCACAAGCACGAGTGTGTGCTTGAAAATGAGCAGAGCGACGGCTAAAGGCCCTCCTAGGCAGCGCATGCGTGCTGCGTAGGCGAGACCTAAAAAAACTGCCCAACAACTATTCACATTTCCTTCAACATAGAGCGGTGACACAACACCAATACCCAAGAGCATCGCTGGCAGTGGGACGAAAAAAGTGTAGGGTCTCTAAAAGGGGCTTTTCAGAGTTAGTGATAAAGTTGCAGTGTTACTAGAGAGGCCAAAGAGCGAATGGGCATGAATGTAAACTTAACTATGAAGGTTGGCAAGAAGATTTTCGAAACGCACCGAAAAGCTTCTGAAGGGAGGCTGTGTTGCTGTTTATCCTGCCCTTGTTTGGTGTTTGTATTGGGGTGGTACTAGGGCGACAAGATTGTGGAAACCAAGAACTGGGACGTTCCGCTATTATAGGAGTAAGACTCCAGTTTCCCATTCCCAAGCGGCACAGAATGAGGTGTCAGCGCAGACCAACTTGAGAAAAACAGAACACGAAGCATTATGGGGCAATTTAAAGTAACTTCATATGTAGTGATAAAGCGCAGACCAACATTAGGAAAACAGAACACGAAGCATTAAGGGGCAATTTAAAGTAACTGAGCGCACAGTGTTATGTTGTCTGCACTACGCAGTATGGCCTGTTAGTAAAGTTGTGCTGTGTGTTATATTTTAAATAAAATAGCGCACAGGAGTACTTTTATGAAATAGCCTCTGTTCTTTTCAAACGTGGTAATAAAGCTCAGGGGAAAGAGCTTCGCACAAAAGAAAGACAGAATATCCGTGCGAAAAGTACTACTGCTGTTTAGACAGGAAAGGTAGACTGTAGGACGTTGCCTACAATGTGCTAAACAGATGTAAAAAGGCACAGCATGTGGTCCAAAGAACAAAACACTTTGCTTTTAGCTGCTAATCAATGGCTAACAAAAGATGGTGACATAGATTACAATGAAAGAATTGCCTACCAGACAGTAAACAAATTGCTGGAGGGCCTGTTTTAGTCACCGGGGGAAGTATCTGTTTAAGCAAATGTTTAACAGATGGTGACACTGATACTAATGAAACTTCCTAAACATGCCTGAAGGGTGTATCTACGCGAACAAAAGCAGCCGTGAAAAAAAGGAGTCATTTGCTTTGATGTATATTTTGTATTTAGAAGACGACAAACAGGTTCAGCGCCTCTGCTTTGCTATCGGGTAAGCGATACCAAAGGGGATGATGGACGGAGCGCTTGAGCTAATCAAACACTCACCCCCAGTCAACTGATCTGGGTTTAATCCATCATCATTCTTTAGCTCACTCCACCACCCCAGTTCAGACTTGGCCATATGCAAATCAGTCTGACCCTGTGCCTCATGGGAACAGTGCAGCCCGAACTGCCAAGCCATGTCTTCCCTGGACCGGAAACAAGCATCCTGGGACCGGTTTCTGGCTATTCAGCCGTCATCAGCCAGGCTAGCTTGAATCCAGTGGCAAAGTGAGCAAGGGACCCACGTCTGGGCATACCCTGCCAACTTAGGGCTAACAAAGCGATACCAAAGGGGATGATGGACGGAGCGCTTGAGCTAATCAAACACTCACCCCCAGTCAACTGATCTGGGTTTAATCCATCATCATTCTTTAGCTCACTCCACCACCCCAGTTCAGACATGGCCATATGCAAATCAGTCTGACCCTGTGCCTCATGGGAACAGTCCAGCCCGAACTGCCAAGCCATGTCTTCCCTGGACCGGAAACAAGCATCCTGGGACCGGTTTCTGGTTATTCAGCCGTCATCAGCCAGGCTAGCTTGAATCCAGTGGCAAAGTGAGCAAGGGACCCACGTCTGACCATACCCTGCCAACTTAGGGGCGAACAAAGCGATACCAAAGGGGATGATGGACGGAGCGCTTGAGCTAATCAAACACTCACCCCCAGTCAACTGATCTGGGTTTAATCCAACATCATTCTTTAGCTCACTCCACCACCCCAGTTCAGACATGGCCATATGCAAATCAGTCTGACCCTGTGCCTCATGGGAACAGTCCAGCCCGAACTGCCAAGCCATGTCTTCCCTGGACCGGAAACAAGCATCCTGGGACCGGTTTCTGGCTATTCAGCCGTCATCAGCCAGGCTAGCTTGAATCCAGTGGCAAAGTGAGCAAGGGACCCACGTCTGGGCATACCCTGCCAACTTAGGGCGAACAAAGCGATACCAAAGGGGATGATGGACGGAGCGCTTGAGCTATCGGGTAAGGGCAGATAAAATATGTCATACATCAAGGACTGCACCTTCGCATAATTATATACTTCCACAGGACAAAATACAGCATGCTTATTAATTATGAGTGTGTTGGAAAGCATACAAGAAAATAAAAGCACAGTTACAAAAAAAACCCTAACTCTTTATGTGCCGAGCTGTGAAGCTTTAATATCTGGTAGGCCAAAATGGAGCATGCTAACTTACTACGAAGGCGTGCACATTTTAAAATGCAATATATGCCTATACCCCGTCCTGTGCGTAGCTCCGTTGCAGTGCCCCAAACCTAATTGTATTTTTATTTTATTTATTATTGTGCCGCCTAACTTGCGATTGCCTTTTGTAACCTTCATAGCATAAACACGATCTAAGGTTACAAAGGCCGATTGCAAGTTAGGCAGCACAATAATAAATAAATAAATACCATGGCGAGATAACACAGCAATAAAGTATATGGTGAAATAGTAAGCAAAATAAAAAAGCATACACACCAAGGACTGCACCTTCCATAATTATATACATGCATAGGACAAAATACAGCATGCTTATTAATTATGAGTGTGTTGGAAAGCATACAATAAAATAAACGCACATTTACAAAAAAACTAACTCTTTGTGTGCCGAGCTGTGGAGCTTTAATATCTGGTAGGCCAAAATGGAGCATGCTAACTTACTACGAAAAGCGTGCACATTTTTAAATGCAATATACGCCTATACCCCGTCCTGTGCGTAGCTCCGTTGCAGTGCCCCAAACCTAATTGTATTTTTATTTTATTTATTATTGTGCCGCCTAACTTGCAATTGGCTTTTGTAACCTTCATAGCATAAACACAATCTAAGGTTACAAAGGCCGATCGCAAGTTAGGCGGCACAATAATAAATAAAAAAATAACGTGACGAGATAACACAGCAATAAAGTATATTGCGGAATAATAAGCAAAATAAAACTACACCTTCCATATTTACATACTTGCACAGGACAAAATACAGTATGATTTTTAATTATGAGAGTGTTGGAAAGCATAAAATTAAAAACGCACATTTACAAAAAATACCCTAACTTTTTGTGTGCCGAGCTGTGAAGCTTTAATATCTGGTAGGCCAAAATGGAGCATGCTAACACTACGAAAGGTGTGCACATTTTAAAATGCAATATACGCCTATACCCCGTCCTGTGCGTAGCTCTGTTGCAGTGCCCCAAATTTAATTGTATTGTTATTTTATTTATTATTGTGCCGCCTAACTTGCAACTGGCTTTTGTAACCTTCATAGCATAAACACGATCTAAGGTTACAAAGGCCGATCGCAAGTTAGGCGACACAATAATAAATAAAAAAATAACGTGGCGAGATAACACAGCAATAAAGTATATTGCGGAGTAATAAGCAAAATAAAACTGCACCTTCCATATTTACATACTTGCACAGGACAAAATACAGCATGCTTATTAATTATGAGTGTGTTGGAAAGCATACAAGAAAAATAAACGCACATTTACAAAAAATACCCTAACTCTTTGTGTGCCGAGCTGTGAAGCTTTAATATCTGGTAGGCCAAAATGGAGCATGCTAACTTACTACGAAAGGCGTGCACATTTTAAAATGCAATATATACCTATACCCCGTCCAGTGCGTAGCTCCGTTGCATTGCCCCAAACATAATTGTATTTTTTTTTATTTATTATTGTGCCGCCTAACTTGCAATTGGCTTTTGTAACCTTTATAGCATAAACACGATCTAAGGTTACAAAGGACGATCGCAAGTTAGGCGGGACAATAATAAATGAAAAATACGTTGAGAAATAACACAGATAACAAGTACATTGTAAGTTACAATGCAAAATAAAACAGCACAAACCGCAGTTAGGCGAGACAATAATACATTTTTAAAAAACGTTACGAAATAACACAGATATAAAGTACATTGTAAGTTACAAAGCTCGACACAGATATAAAGTACATTGTAAGTTACAAAGCTCGCAAACAAGCACAAATCGCAGTTAGGCGAGACAATAATAAATAAAAAAAACGTTACGAAATAACACAGATATAAAGTACATTGTAAGTTACAAAACTCGACACAGATATAAAGTACATTGTAAGTTAGAAAGCTCGCAAACAAAAAAAAAACTTACAGCTGAGGCTACCGCAATGTTAAACCAGCAGTCACATTGTGAATAATAAAAAAAAAAGTACTTACCTAGTAAATTAAGAAGACCGTCTAACGCTGCCAGTGCACGATCGAGTCCAGATGGGCCGTTCGAGAAGGAGACAGGGCGGTAACCTAAAAGCCTCCTTTTCAATGGGCAGCCAGCGTTTAGCATAAACGCTGACGCGACCCAATGAAAATGATGGGCGGGGCTTAAACAGAACTTCTAGAAAATCCCAACTACAAGAAGCCTCGCAGAGCGGCATGCGCGCTGCAACGCTAGGCGAGACCTAAAAACAGACCAACAGTCACAGCAGACTAGACACACCAGAGAAGAAGAGACACAGCAACAGACTGAAACCTGCAGAGGAAGAGACATGGAAAAGCTGAAAACGCAGGACAGTAAGAAACGCGGGAACAGACGGAAACAGTGAAAATTCAGCAGAGGAAGGGGCTGAAACACAGCAGAACGAAAGGGAGCCACATTCTGAAAACGTAGAAATGCAAGAAACAAGCGAAACACCGAAAACACTTCCGATGAAAAATGCAACAAGGAGAAAGGGAGTGAAGAGGGCATGAATGTTTCCTTAACACAGCCCCAACACCATGGTTTATGCTACTTGTAGCCGGTAGACAGTTGCTCTGATGGGAGATGCTCAGAAAATTACTCTAGAGACAAGAAGATGGAAGTGGATGAATCGGTGTCCACTAAATCCGTCCATGCCCTTGTCTCTGGTTTGACACCTGGTGCCAGTCACGACCTTTACGCTCCTCTCCCCCACTGCCACTGCACGTCCATCTTCACCAGAGGTGGCACACGTCAGATCATTTTTGGGATGGTGGTTTAAAGGCAGCTGTGAACCTGAAAACTGGGCTATGGATTTAGAAGGACCTTTATGGAGTCTAACTTTGATTTTGCTTTTCTTTTGGATGGGGGATTTCTACCAACGCTACGGACTGCAAAATAGGCTGCCCTAGCATAACTGGTTGGCACGGACATTTATCAAAGACCTTCGCATGTCTCCTCATCTTGAACTAATGAACTTCAAAAATCCTCAGATTTAAAACCGAGGTCTGTTTTTCTCCAGAGAAGGAGAGGCGTTTGGCAGTGCTAAGAGATACTTGATCTGTTATTTCTTCTTCAGAGACCTGGAAGGGGTTGACTCGAGCGAAGAATGGGCCTTCACAGTTCAGGAGTGCAATGGATTAAAGTACAAACGTGTCTGGAGGTTATCAATCTGTGCAAAAAAAAAAAAAGTAATTTTGTGCCCATGAATTCCTTGTTTAGCATCCAGCGCGCAGCGCTATTCACGTAATAGATCTGGAGAAAAAAATAATGCTTTGCCACTTCCAGGCGCAAAGTTAAGTCTGAACTAATTAGGTCGAGCCTATAGTCCACGCGCATGCGCTGCTCTGCGAGACTTGTTGTAGTGGAGTAGGGAATAGAAGCCCCACCCACTCTCCGCCCATATTTGTCATTGGCTTTTGTCATTGTCCTTCCTAAATGCTGGCTTCTGATCCGTAAAAAGGGTTGTTAATCCCTCCTTAGCACCGCCTCGTCTTCATTTGTCATCTCCCATGGCGACTGGCCCTTTTACTTTGGTTGTTACACGGTACCTGTTATTTTGTCTTTAAGCACTATTTTCTTTATCGAGTTTCTCTTACTGCAGGCACGATGTGCTTTGGTGCCTTCTTTACAAATCCACCCTCCCTCCCGTTGTCCGTGCCTTCTTTACCCCCCTCCGTGCCTTCTTTACCCCCCTCCCTCCCGTTTTCCGTGCCTTCTTTATCCCCCCGCCCTCCCTCCGTTGTCCGTGCCTTTTTTACCCGCCGCCCTCCCTCCCGTTGTCCGTGCCTTCTCCCCCCGCCCGCCCTCCCTCCTGTTGTTCGTGATGCCTACGTTTTGCAATGCAATAGGTCTCGCATTTACGCGAGTTTGAGCTATTGGCATTGTAAATGACAATGCTTTTTTTAAATATTTTTGTTTTTAAAACATAAATAAAACGCATTGTCATTTACAATGTCAATTGCTTAAACTCGTGTAAATGCGAGACCTATTGCATTGCAAATGCTTGTTTTTGAAAGTTGCCACAGTTTTTTTTTTTTTTGCAGTTTTATACAGCGCAAGCTAAACACAAAGCTATTAGAGCGCTTTACGAGAGTGCCAGTTAAAATATATAATGTCATATTATTTTTTTAATGCACGGGGAGATCAAGTGATTTGCCTAGAATCATAGGGGCAGATTTACAAGCCCCTTGCGACAACTTTACGCCGCCGTTGCATCACTTCTGTGACGCAGCGGCGTCGTAAACAATGCGCCACGTTGCGACATATTTACAATGTGACGCATCTAGCGAGATGCGTCACGTTGTAAAGCCCTGCGCTACATTATACCTGCGTCAGGTATAATGTATGCAGGGTGGGCGTTCCCACGCAGGAAAGCCTCGTAAAAGTGACGCAGTGAAATCTACAAGATTTCACTGAGTCACTTTTACGACGAAACTGTGTCAAAACCTTGCGCCTGCTTGAAGCCAGCGTAAGGAGTGACGCAGCATGTTAGGAATAGGCATTCCTAACCATTGCTGGAGTTGCGTCGTACATGCGACACGACTCCAGCAATGCGCTGCCCTTACGCCAAACAGATGCGTCACGCATCTGTCTATCCTTGTGCTACGGTGCGCCGCATTGTAAATGCGGCGCATCCATGATGGCGCAAGGGTTTTTTTAGGTGTCGCAAATGAACTGGCGCATCCCCGCTAATATGCAGGGATGCGCCAGTTCTTGTAAATTTGCCCCATAGGATATTGAGCCGACTATTTCCAGAGTGGGCAGTTCTAGCCGTAACGCCACACCCTCTCTCCTACACATCCCTTTACATATACTTCCCCGTCTTAATCAACCTCAATCCCTGTGATTTTAAGATGTTTAAGTGAGTAATCCATCTGAAATAAAAATGGCGTAAGAGCAGTTTTAGTTGGTCGATCCCATGCTAGTCAATAGCGGGAAATCCTGCACTGAGGATGCATAGGTCTGGCTAGAAGTCTAACCAAATTGAGCCTTTGGGATGCGTTTCTTTTTTGTTGCAGTTTTCCATAGCACAAACTCGACCCGAAGATATTGGTGCACTTTACACGAGCACCAGTTACATTATACAAGGACACATTCATTTTCGGAAGGCACCGGAGATGATGATGAGCTGACGCTGAGACTTGAACCTGGTTCCTCAGCTTTAAAGTCAGCAGCCCTGAAGGCGGTAACTCTGGCCCTTACTTCAAATCTCCCCGTTTGAGAGGGTTTAAGATGTCAGTGTATAAACATTGGTTAATCGAAGTATTGTTGGCTTCGTTTATTCAATTTTTAATGTAACTGTAGGCACGGAAAGTTGCTCGTGTTTTGTGAACTTTATTTCTAGAGATGTATACAGCGTAACTGGAGATTTAGGCAGTTATTTTCAGATTTTTAAAACTACACATTATGCTTACGTGTAAATACACATGCATTTGGTGTTAGTATTCTAGCTACACATGTAATTTTGCACGCAGTCCTTGAAGACCCACAGGGCTGTAAGATGTGCACGCTGCTGTGGGAGGGGCACATACAGAGCCTTGGTTTCCCCTCCTTCTACTCATACAGGATTCAGGAATATGTCCCATCCTCGCAGCCTGCAGTGCACCATGGAAACTGCTGTTTTGTCTGGAAATGGTAGCCACAGTAAAATAATTAGACTTTCTCCTTTACTTTGAAAACAGAATACATGTATGTTCGATGAAACAAAATGCAGTTAGGGATGTTTTAGAACAACACCGTCGACGTGATGCACAGTTGAAATTCAAACATTTGACTTCAGCCCATGGTTAGGTAGTCTCAACTGCCTGCTCCGAACACCGACTCTGAGCAATGGCCATTGCAGGACTGTCCGTGCACTGCCATTGGGCAGTGTGGAGCTGTAGGTGCACTGCCATTGGCCAGTGCACATTGTCAGCTGTGCCTCTACTTGAGCCATAAAAGCATGAAATTTAAACATGCACGCTTGAAATGCGTGTAGCCAATAGATTATGTTAACAAGCAAGCACTGTGCAGACAAAACAACAACAACAGCAGCAAAAAAGTTCCACAAAAGCGGATGTAAACAGTACTTCGTCAACGAGAAATTGATAAGAGAAGCACAGGAGCCAAACAACTGGAAGAAATAGGAAACTGTGTGCTCCAGCCAATAGAAACAGAGGAAAGGTAAGTGGCAAGCACAGGAACCAATGAAAAGCAATGAAAACCAGGGGGGCGGGATGAAAGCCCCTTTTAAGATCTATTTAATACAAAGATTTTTCAAGCACAGCGCAAGTGCTGTGAAGGCGAAACCTAAAAAGGGACTTTGGGTGATAGCACTATTCAGCCCTCTCTTCTGTGTGGCTTACACTTACCCACAAGGAAGCATTAAGAAATCTCGAAACGCGGTGGTTGGACTGCAGTTTGATGTTTTGAGGAATAAAGGAAATCTTTTTGGGAATATCATATCATGGCTCCTGTGTTATATTGGATCTATAAGAATAATTCATATGTTTGAATAATCTGGATTAATATGTGACTAAGTGAACTTTCAGTAAAAACATTAAACTTCCTAAGCACTCCCTTTTGTATATTGTTTTTTCTCCAGTATTGTATCTTTTATAGATTCACAAGCTTCAATCTTCCCAGTCGTCATGGTGGGAGTCCCACAGTTACAGTAAAATAGCAGTATCAAAGTTTAAAAAACTTAATCCCCTTTGAAATTCAATAGCATTTAGTAACCAGTTAACCTCATTGAAGAACATCCAAACTCCAGCCAATCACATCACAGACCTAGAGTATCCATCCCCTGCAGGGCCACCATACCTCAGATTTCTTACCACATGTCGTGTGTTAGGGAGTCTCCCTGAGCTCTGCTTAGTCACAGTGTTTCTACCTTGACCTTTTCAACTTTCAGCTAGCAGTTCCTTTTTCTTCAACCTTCTCGTCAGCTGAGGTGCTGTTGGAAAGTGAGTGTACCCTTTTACTGTTTTTGCTGCAGAATGTCTGAGTCTAAAAAAGGCTGTTTAGGCCCTGCAAGACTTGTGGAAAGTCCAGGCTTTTCTCTGAAGATCCACATAAAGAGTGCTTATACTGCCTATATCTGAATCATAAGCCCGGAGACTGTAAGCCCTGCTGGATTTTTTCTTCAAAAACCCTCAAGGATCGTGAGGGAAGGCTGCTCCTCTGGCTTTAAAGGAGAACATCTGTAAAAGAGTCTGACTCCGAGAGTGAGGAGAGGCCTCATATCTCCTCAAAGAAAAGGAAGGAAGAAGATCCTCCTTCTGTCCAGAGAGATCCAAAGAAATCAAGATCTCAGAGCAAGGAGTCTTCTGTGGAAAAAAGGGCTAAAAAGTAGCAGCCTGGCTCTTCTCATGCCCAGCAGAGATCTGGCTCTGCACCTCCCTCTGCGCCACAAACTCCCTCACAGAAAAATCCACCCTTCGACAGCCTCGTCGACGAAGCATTCTCCGTCTACGACCGCTGAATCAGGTAAACCGGCGACGGTTTAATTGGCGACGTCGACGGTCAGGACGACGACGGCTGTAGCGTCGACGAAGACTGAGGTGGTGATGTCGACGGCGACAACTGTGAGGAGTTCTTCGTCGACGAGAGCTTCCCCGTCGATGGTTCAGCTGGGCACTGTGTCGTCAACGAGCTTCTCCGCCCGTCGACGAGCGTCTCCACACCGTTGACGTTACTAACTATCCCGTTGATGGTCCCGTCGACGAAGAAGATTGACATGCCCTTTTTAAAGACAATTCCATCACTATTGCAGGATTTCCCCAAAATATCTCTGCTGCCTCCTACTCACCTCCTGGATTTCTAGAAATCAGAGGATGAGGGTCCTTATGGTCCCGCATACAGCCCTTCGCAGCTTAGGGTCAAGTGCCAGGAAACTGAGGATGAAGAGCTCCCAGATGACCCTCCTGCGTATTTGGAAGTGAAAATTCCTTTTCAGACAGAGGTCGCCCCGGCATGCAGCGCTTGGACACTTTTCAGGAGCATAATTCTTATTATGAGCAGGAAAAGGAGGAACGTCAGCAGGAACCCTCCATTAATGTTCCAATGTCTCTAGTCACGGACTTGGGTCTGATGCTCAGTGACTACTATAAGCGTTTCCCTGAAGCTAATGTTGCACAAAAGCCAGCTCCTATACAGGAGGATCCTGTTGTCATCTCTGATCAGCAGGCTGCACCTGCACCACCGAAGCAGAAATCCTTACCACCCTTGCAGATTCCTGTTCAAACGTTGGACAGTGGTGACCAGCAGCTGGAAGAGAGTGATCTGCAATTGGATTCAGATGTCCATGACGAATGGATTGACTATGTGGCACACCACACCACCTTCTCCCACTCTGCCAGTGGCCGATTCTCCTCCGGCGGATATCGGCGGCTTCCATGACCTTTTAGAGCGGGCATCAAAATGCTTTGATCTCCCTATGCCTGTCAAGCAAACAGAGTGCTTCTTATACCATTTCAAGGCCACCACGCAGCGCTCCATTAGGGCAATGCCTATTGTTGACTTCCTGTGGCAGGAAGGCCTTAAGCTGAAGAACACTCCAGCTTCTGTGCCTGCAGTTATCCCGAAATTGGACAAAAAGTACAGGGCGCCTGAGGACTCCCCTGCGTGCCTCATTGGCCATCCAAAGCCTGATTCCGTGATAACGCAAGCCGCCCAAAGAAGATCTAAGAATCATGCATCACCATGTACTTCCCCGCCAGACAATGAAGGGCGTAGGTTAGATAATATCGGAAAGAGATTTTCCTCGCTGGCGGCAACGGCCATCAGGGCCTCCAAAGCCATGGCCATCCTCAGAAGGTATGATAGGCAGATGTGTTCAGACATCTCTCCCTTCCTGGAATTTCTGCCTGAAGACAAGAAGAAAGAAGCAAGAGATATTCTCTCAGCGGGTGAGAGAGCTGCATCGGAAATTATCGATGTGGTGCTGGACATCTCTTCTACCGCCTTTAGACAGATGGCGGGTGCTGCTGTGTTGCGAAGACTGGGATGGCTCAAGGCAACGACATTCCGCCCGGAAGTCCAGGCTAAGGTGCTTGACATGCCGTTCGATGGTGAATACCTTTTCGGCAAGCACGTGGATGAGGCACTTCAGTCTATTAAAAAAGACACGGTTAAATCCTTGGCCAATCTACAAAAGAAGAAATTTTCTTCTTTTCGAGGAAGAGGCCAATTTTAATCTCGGCCCCAGCTCCAGCAGTGCTTTCAGGCCTACTATCAGCAGGGTTTCCGGCCGCAATATTCCGCGCAGTCCTTTTGCCAGACTTCCACACCAGCTTACACGAGAGCACCAGCACGCAGACGTCCCGCATCTGGAGGAAAGTCTCACGATGCAGGCAGAAGACAATGAAAATTTTCAGGCATCCGTCACCCCAGTCCAACTCCAATTGGCTCAAACTTGCTCCAAATTCTGCGTTCAATGGAATACCATTTCTTCCCACAAATGGGTGTTAGATGTCTTCAACCATGGTCACACCCTGGAATTTCTTCAGCGACCTCCAAATTTCCCTCCCCGGAAGACTGCTCACCGTCATCTAGCGCTTCTCAAAAGAGAAATAAGTCTCCCTCTCGACAAGCAGGCAATCGAGGAGGTGCCATGCAGTCAATACAACCTAGGCTTCTACTTTTATCCAGTGCTTTAAATGGGCCGGTACTCACCAGTACTGAGTACTGACACTTCTTATTTTCATCCCTTCAAGTATCAGCACTTCTCCCCCGCCAAGGAGAGTACCGGTACTCATGTCTAATACATGTCATGTACTCATGTTTATTGCTAATTCTGCAGAGGTAGGGTGGAGCCTGCCTCTAGGATACTCTGACAACCAAAGTGCCCCTGTAGCCCTGTGCTGAGCCCCTGCGGAACCGTTCAACAGCAGCTCAGTTGCATTATGTCTTGGACGTGTGGGTGTTGAGAATTTCACTTTCACACTGAGCTTGACAGAGCAGTGTCCATACCATTCAGACACTGCTCTGTCAATCACATTTACACTATGGTGTGCATTTGTGCACACCCTGGAATCCAGGTGACCCACTGAGAGCGGCAATTAAGGAAGCCACGGGAAGTAAGAAGTTAAAAATTTCCTTTATCCTGCGTGAGCCTTTTGTGTGAGTGTTTGACTGCTTGTGAGTGTTAACGGCTTGTGTGTGCGTTTACGTGTTAGGGAAAAGTGGAAGATATAGAATCTGGATAGTCTACAAAGGTGTTTTAAAGTATGCGGACTGCTTTGTATGTGCATGTATGCTCGGGCCTGTGTGAGTGTGTGGGCACACGAGAATATGAGTATTGAGCCCAATGCAAATAAATAATAATAATCAGAGCCACTGTAATTATGCGGCAGGGTTGATTAAATTATGCAGCAAGAAAAGGCAACTTATGCGGCGTAATGCAGAATATTTCCTGATTGTATTACTTCATTATTTTGTTAACACTGTCTGGGCATAGGTAGCACTTCAGTTTAACACTCAAACAGAGCAATAAGCAACAGAAAGGTGAGAAGTCAACTTTTGGAAAGGACCTTCCACTGCCCAGCAGCACGTGGTGGTACGATTTTACTAACTTCTGAACTGTTTCAGGTAGAAACAATTTTTTTTGTTAAAATCTGCTGATTATGCAGCAGATGATGTGCCAAATACGGCAGAATGATAATTTATGTGAAATGGAATCGCATAATTCCACTTTCCTGACAATAACAGTGTGGCGTCAAGAAGCTGCACTAGATAACAAGTATTGGCAAAGCCATTAGGTGTGGCCTTGGTAACGCTGGTACAATCGTTAATTCAAAAAGATTATTGCACTAATATGCAACAAAAAAAGAAAATATGTGGTGAGCCTAAGCATCCAAAAATTTATTTAAATAAACAAGGATTTACCATTGCATATAATTTAACAGTATCGGTGCGCCCTATCAGGCAGGTGACTTAGAATTTTTTTGGGGGGGGAAGTGGGGAGTTTTATACAGCGTAAACTAGACCCAAAGGTATCAGAGCGCTTTACATGAGCACCATTTACGTTACAGACGGACACGTTCATTTTTTTGTGAGGACAGGGAGATTAATTGATTTGCCCAGCATCACAGGATGTTAGGCATCCCTGTCGAGAAGAACCCGGTTTCCCAGCTTCAAGGTCAACCGCTCTAGCCGTTCGGCCACATCCTCTCCCCAATTGGTTTAGAACCCCTTTTTAGTTTTAATACACATCACATGGAAGTATGATTCTTATTGGTGCAAGGAAAAGCTACTAATGGCCCTTTATTACTGTAACCTGGAGACCTATTTTAAACAAACACAATGACTAAAAAATGGATAAAAAGTGGAAAGAAAAAAAGAATTGCCAAAGTACTCGCCCACCAGCCTGGCAGTGAAGTGCACTTTTTAAGGCAAATTTGCCCATGTGATTAGGAAAAATGTCGTCACTCACAGTGCAAGATGGTTAGTTACCTTCATGGGCTGACACTTTACCCCATGCTATTTGTTGTGGTGAGTGGAAGCAGAATGTGGATGATAGCTGAACAAACCCACGGATGAAGAGGGTTGAGTAAAATCCCCTCTACATATGCATTTTTTATTTATGGATGTATTTTAATTTTATAAGGCTGAGACAGCTGAAGCTGTCTCTGACCAAACCTTAAAATGAAAAGGGGGTTAGCTGGGCTTCATTTTCCTGCAGCGTTTATTGTTTTCTAGTGTCTAGAGTTAAAACAAGAGAGGACTAGGGGCATGCGTGTGTGTGCGCGGGATGGTGGGGAGGGGACGGCAATTAATAGAATCTGGCATGGCTGCATAACATGTGTTAAAAGGGTTCAGTAGGTTGTAAGATAAGGATCCTCTGCTCTATATTATCATTGTACAAATCTTTAAGATGGGGAATGGATGAATTGGTTATAATTCCAAGACATGTCCAGCAAGCAGAGAGACTTGCAGAATCCGTCTGTTGTACTTAATGAGTTCTTTTCTTAGGCTGTCCTTTCACTGTGGGCAACACACCCCTGTTAAATCACCAACCTGGTAAAAAAATGTGGGTTGTGAGCTGAGATTCCTTCTGTGCCAGAAGCCACCACAACTCAGTCAGTCTTGATTATTTGAGGCCTCAAACATATTTCCATGTGTTATGTAGAATAGCTAGAACCAGGACCCTATATGTTCCTAGATGGTCGGTGGCTTCAAGCAGAGGGTGGCAGATGGTAAGTATTCTATAGTGTGGTGGCAGTAATGCATGAATTGTAATACTGTTCTAAGAATGTGATGTGATCTTTAGTTAAACTGAGCTAAGATAATGAGATGTGCATAGTGTTACAAAGAATCTACCCTAGAATATTTATCTACTCACCTTCTGATACCAACTAACGATGATGTAAGAAGACCAGGTGGGAGGAAGACATTACACATCTGCCTTCATGCTTGGCTGTGCCATGCCTGGGCTGGTGGATTCATGGCTCATAAAGAGTGATAGTTGAGATGATTGACATCCCCCTTCCAGGCGCTAGAAATGTTTGTCATTGGCTGGCTTCCATAGTGCTTAAAAACCATGAACTAACACAGGTCCCACCCATCACTGCCTCTACTCTGCACACCCGCTGCAGACCCAGTATGATACAGTGCTTGTCCGGTGTACAGCAATGACCCAAATTAACATACTGAACTACCAACACCCAATACCCCGCAGTGCTGAGATCTCATAATGCTGGCCTACAACACCATGCAGGCCTAACATAACCCACAGCGATAACCAATGTGCACTGTTCTTAATTTGTCAAACTTGTTTTGAATATTCTTTCACATTGTCTGATCTGGCCAGTCCATATAAATAGAACAGTATGCATGAATATGCCCATTGCATATAAGAGGAAATGTGGATGAGCCCTTTAAATGAGGATCTCTTGAAAGCTATGGTGCTAAAGGAGGGACGGTGCCCAGGACTGTACAAATACTGTTTGGTGTTACATGGTTTAAAAGAAAAAAATGGTAAAGCAGTAGTCTATGAGTGTGCATGTTAAAGCTGCTGTGCCAGAGTTTCTCCCTGCATATCTCCTTTCATGCAGTAAAGATAGGAAGGACCATGACCACTTACATTACAGACCCCCAATGTATACATGTCAACATATTGGGAATACCTAAGAGTTAATATTAGAGAGATACATTTCAATTTTATTTTCTGTTAGCTTTCTTGAGAATTAAGGAAAAAGGATGAGAAAGTTAAAATAGAATTTAAAGCTAAAAGTCTCCTGTTTCACAAGTTTTCGCATGCATGCCATTATGAACTGAGTGCTATTCTTCGTGAGCTCATCCTGATCTTTTCTTGGTCTGTGTTCTCTGTGAGGAACAAGGCACCAAGCAAAGATCTGAAATTCCTGAGGGAAGGTCTGATAGGGCTGAACCAGGACCCCACATCACTGGCACAAGATAGTACATTGGTGGCCCAACATCACTCAGTGCTGGCCTAAATCACAGCTTGGCTCAAGATCAGACAAGGAAGGTTTAAAAATCACAGTGTTGAGCAGTGTGAAAATATTTCTGGCCAAAGACCACACAGAATATGTCAAGATCACTTTAAGTGCAATGGGCTGCATACATATTTTAGTGGGTCATAACAGCAAAATGGCTATTAATTACTAAGCATGTGTTATGTCACATGTGCAGAGGGAATCTGCACATATGGGAAATTTGAGATTGCTAACAAGGACAATGCAAGTACAAAACGAATACACATCAGATGGAAGAAGTGCCATTGTATCATGTCCTACGCCTCGCCCCGCCCACTAGCCACACCTCTAACTCAATTTGATGAGTACCTGCACTTATTTTTTTCCATTTAAAGCACTGCTTTTATCTGATAAAGAAAAATACAGGAAAATGGAGGCAAATTATGGACCTCAGGTTGTTGAACAAGTTCATCAAAAGTCAGCCTTTCAGGATGTTGTCGCTTCAGAAGATTCTTCTTTCTTGGATACAGGGGATTACATGACCTCCCTGGATCTTCTAGATGCGTACTTCCATATTCATACATCCGAAGCAGCGTCGTTTTTCCAGGTTCGAGATGGCAGGGTGCCATTACCAAATCAAAGTGCTGCCTTTTGGGCTAAGGTCAGTGCCCAGGGTTTTCACCAAGTGTCTGGCGCCGGTGGCAGCCTATCTCCGGCGTTCCGGGCACCAGGTTTTTCCCTACCTGGACAACTGGTTGGTCAAGACCCCATCCTTTCAAGGCGCTAAAGAGTCCATGAGTGCCTGTCTTCAACTTTTTCAGTCTGTGGGTCTCAATCTCAACAGAGAAAAGTCCTCTCTCCTTCCCTCCAGGTCGCTGGTGTTTCTGGGAGCGATAGTGGATACCAGCCGCTCAATTGCCTTTCCCACAGAGGAAAGAATCTCACGTCTTCAAAGGATGGCTCAGTCCCTCTCCTCAAGAAGGTGCTTTTCTGTGAGGACTTACAAGTCGATGTTGGGAATAATGTCATTCTGCATCCCGTTAATACCACACTGTCGATTGCGTATGAGACCTCTCCAGGAGCAGCTCGACTCCCAATGGATTCAATCTCGAGGCTCCTTCGACGACATCGTCTCAATCACGCCGAAGATGATCAGGGGGATGTCCTGGTGGACAATCAGAAGCAATCTCTCTCAAGGCCTGTCCTTCCTCCCAACAAAACCAATGATGGTAATGACAACAGATGCTTCCATGGAAGGACTGGGAGCTCACCTCCAGGAGCTTCAGGTCCAAGGGAAGTGGTCGGACCAAGAGTCTTTGTGTCACATAAATCTGTTAGAACTAAAAGCAGTCTTTCTAGCGCTCCAATCCTTTCTACAAAGGATAAGGGGATTGACTGTTCTCATCCCCACAGACAACACAACCACCATGTTCTATCTGCAGATACAAGGGGGGACAAGGTCTCTAGCTCTGTCAAGCCTAGCGCAATGAATTTGGAAATGGCTAATTCACCACAACATATCAATGCAAGTCCAGCACGTTCCAGGAGTGCAGAACGAATGGGCCGATTCCCTCAGCAGGGACACCAAACAGTGTCACGAAAGGAAGATGGACGCCGTTCAGCTAGGAAGGGTGTTTCAGTGTTGGGGATAACCAACCCTAGATCTATTCACTGCGTCACTCAACAAAAAATGCAAATTCTATGCCAGCAGATTTCCTCAACCAGGCTCTCTGGGGAACGCCTTCCATTTTTCCTGGGAGGGAACATTCGCTTACAATTTTCTTCTGTTCCTTCTCATTCCGAACGTTCTACAGAAAATCAAACGGGAACCTTGTTGCATTATTCTCATTGCCCCGGCGTGGGCAAGACAGTACTGGTACACAGAGCTGTTTCGCCTATCAGAGTCTTCACCAATCCGTCTTCAACCAACGGAACATCTGCTTTCCATGGACCAAGGCCAAGTGGTTCATCCGCAGATTCACACACTTCACTTGTCGGCTTGGCTCCTCACCACACAATGAGTTTGGTGACTTAATTCTCTCTGAGGAGTGCCGTTCAATACTTAGCAAAGCCTGAGCTCCATCCACAGTCAAGTGCTACTCGGCTAAATGGAAAAGATACTGTTCCTGGTGTGCCAAGAACTCTTGTCATCCTCTCTCGTCCCCTCCAGAGGACGTTTTGCCATATCTCTTGTCTCTGGCCAAGGCTGGTCTTTCCCACTCATCGATTAAAGTACATTTAGCGGCAATTTCGAGATATAGGAGACGTTCAAATCAATTGTCTCTATGGTCCAACAGACAAGTGAAAGAATTTATGAAGGGTCTTTCTAGAGCGAATCCACCAATTCGACCCCCTCCGATTCTCTGGCAACTGAACATTGTTTTGTCACATCTCATGAGATCACCCTTCGAGCCGATTCACAAGCATGATTTGAAGTATCTTTCATGGAAGGTCGCTTTGCTCTTAACCATCACGTCTGCTACGCGCATTTGTGAAATTCAGGCCTTCGCTGCAACAGAACCTTACCTGCAGTTTCAACAGGATAGGGTGGGGCTCCGCACTAATCCTTCCTTCATCCCTAAAGTACCTACCACGTTCCATCTAAATGAACCGGTGGTCCTGCCTTCCTTTTTTCCTTCTCCGTCTACACCGGCAGAGAGAGCTCTCCATTCTTTGGACATCAAACGGTGCTTTAAGTTTTACTTACAAAGGACAAGACCCTTTCGTACATCTACCCAGCTCCTCATCGCCTTCTCTGCCCCTTGGAAGGGTCAGGCTTTGTCTATAGAATCTGTTGCACGCTGGGTTTCCTCTACTATAATTTTCTGTCATGAGAGAGCGGGACGCCTGCTAACGTCTAAAGTTACTACCCACTCCACCAGGAAGATGGCAACATCCTCGGCCCTGTTTGCTGGAGTGTCTTTACCCAACATCTGCAGGGCTGCGACATGGACGAACGTCCATACCTTCACAAGGCACTACTGCCTGGATGCCTGGCAGAAGATGGCTATTGCTGTTGGCCAAGCGGCCTTACGACGTCTGTTCGCTTAAGGTAGGCCTCGTCTCATTGAGGTTTATTATTTCTTCCTGTGGGGCTGTTTTGAGCTTTTTCTCTTTGTATTTAGACATTTGTTATATTTGTATATATATAGATACTGCATTATTTGCTTGCGATTCTGGTTAGTCTTATAGTCGCATGGTGGGATGGTTCTTCCCACCTCCTTTAACGCTTATGTACTGCTTGCTATTCTGATTCAAGCATGTGAATCTATAAAAGATACAATACTGGAGAAAAAACAAGTTACTTACCTGTACACTGTGGTTCTCCAGTATTGAAATCTTTTATAGATTCACATGCGGGCCCCCGTCCTCCCCTTCCAGGTTCACCTTCCATACCTCTATCCTTTTGCTATCTGCACTCGTGCTCGAAATCTGAGGTATGGTGGCCCTGCAGAGGCTGGATACTCTGGGTCTGTGATGTGATTGGCTGGAGTTTGGATGTTCTTCAATGAGGTTAACTGGTTACTAAATGCTATTGAATTTCAAAGGAGATTACGTTTTTTAAACTTTGATACTGCTATTTTACTGTTACCGTGGGACTCCCACCATGACGACGGGGAAGATTCAAGCATGTGGATCTATAAAAGATATCAATCCTGGAGAACCACAGTTTACATGTAAGTAACTTGTTTTTACTTTGGTTTATGGTTTCGGAGCAGTAGGACCATTAGAAGGTTAAGTGCTATTCCATACATTAACAATACAAAACACCTGTGCGCTCAGTTAGATCAAATACTGCTCTTTTTTGGAATTACTTGAAATGTGATGTGTGGTAGATAATCGCAAGAAATTTGCAGAAGATCTGTTTAAACGAGGCAAGGATCTGAGTTCCGTACATACCAAAGCACCAGTGAAGGATAGCCTTATGATCAAATTTATGAAATTAGAGAAACCCAAATAATTTGAATTATCTAAGTGGTGGGATGGCATAACCTTAAAACGTTATATATAGAAAAAGTGCATCCCTAGCGGACATTCTGATTTTCTCTACTTTTGATGAACTTGGTGACAACCTCTTGAAAGAACGGGAGGAGAATCTCTATTCAGCATCTTTTGTGATGATGCGGATCCTTATTAAGAATGCTGAAAATAGGGTTGAAAAATTGAAAGCACAAGTATTATAATTGGAAAAGGAAATTAAAGAGATGAATCTCAAAGACCTTATGGAAAAGAACTTCAATTCTGAAAGGAGTCGTTAATGATCTTCAATTACACATCAAGGTAAGGAAACTGGACAAAATTTGAAGCGATGAGTTAATCTATAACTGTGGGCAAATTTTTAGATTCACAAAAAAATTTGATGATGCTTTGGAAGTTAACATACGTGGCAATAATCATGCTATTGAATTGAGTTCAGTAACGTACAGTAGTTTCGATTTATCCTCAGCTGGAGACTCAGGTCCCAATAATGTGGTAACACCCAGGCTACCTCATAGTAGTTCTTTTTCTCAGGAAGTACATAGAGGAGGAGGAAACATAGGCGGTATAGGGATGGTGACCTGCAACCAAACCAAGAACAAGATTTAGTTTTGGTTACTAGAAGTAGTCAAGAAAGATCAGAAGGTACTAACATGCTACAGGTCATCAATCTTTCGGACAGGGAATTGAGCATGACTGAATGTAATGTATTACAATGTGGCTTGACATTTTGTTCTAAAAGTTACTTTAATTTTTCATATTTACAAATTGACCTATACAAATTTGTCATGCGGTTAAAATGTAAAAGTTTTTTTGTAACCAATGATAAGGTTAATGTTAATGCAACACGTAAAATAAAAAGGAACCTTGGGTGATACCACTATTTAGCCCCCTCTTTTGTGTGGCTTACATTTGCCCACAAAGAAACACTAAGAAATCTCTAAACCCTGATGAGGTCCCTTTTCGGGATGAAACACGATGGCTGGGCTTCAGTTTGATGTTTTGAAGAATAAAGAAAATCTTTTTTGGAATATCATATCATGGCTCCTACTTTATATTGGATCTCTAAGTAGAATTGATATGTTTGAATAATCTGGATTAATACTAACCCGGGGCGGTTAACTCCACTCCACTCGCGATGTTTGCAGAATTCGGAGACTCCGCCGAGAAATGCGGAATACCGCTCGCTCGAGTTTTGTTTTGGCGCTCAACCGCGAGCGCCAAGACACTCAGGCCATTTGCGAGCGCGCACGAGACTTCTCACACCACTAGAGAGCTTCCGCGAGACTTCACGGCCACTCGCACGACGTCTGGCCGCAACGGCACCAATCTAGCATTCTTAGAGCTGTTCACGGTCGCAGATGGAGCCGTCGAGCAGCTTTTCTGCTTGAGAGTGCAGCTGAGAAGCATTTGGAGTGGATTTTCTTCTCAAACTGGCTGTTGGAGTTGTTGTTTTTGTGCGAGTTTTCAATTTTTTTAAAACTTTTTTTTTTCAAACCATAAGGAAGTGCCCCAGAGGCTCCAACTTTCCTGTTCCTGACCAGCAGGCTCCTCCCAGTGCTTTGTCCCTCTCCTGGTCACTTTTCATTGGGACCTCTCCTGGTCACTTTTCATTGGGATTTGGTGCTGGAAGGACCACTCTCCTTGTCTGCTGCATATATACCATTGGATTTAAGGACTTTGTTTTTGAGATATCACAAGTAAGTTGAAAAACTGGTGTATAAGGGTGTTGTTTGATTGACCGGGGGCATGGACCTGGATTTATTTGTACTTTTATTCGATTTTTAAAAATTTATTGTGCTGGGTGGCCTGCAGTTTTAGTAGGGGCCTAGTTTTTTGTGAATGAAATTTATCTTCTCTTGTAAAGGAAAAATGTTGCACAGTTCAGTATATTTTCTTTTTTCTTCGCCATGTTTTTATTGCTAAGGATTGTTTTAATGCATGATGTGAAAGGAAAAGTGAACCGTAACAAGAAGAGTTTAGTTTTTTCACTTTATGTGTGAAGCAAGCTGTTTTTTAGAATTAAATCATTTTTTATTGGCAGAACACATGACAAGCGAATACAGTGCGTCATTGCCTATAACCCATTGGGCCGGCAATTTCATGAGCAGAATAGAGAGCAGAGCTTATGAGTCATGAATCAACTGACTAGGTAAATAACACAGCATGTCGCCTACAACCCATCTTGTGCCGGCCGTGTTCAACAGCTTGGAGTAAGAAATAAACATGTTATTATAGGAATAGAACATGAGCAAATTCTAGAACACCACCCGTGTTCATACGACAGTGCGACAAGGGCCCACCGTAGCTCGTTTGAAGCGAGAGAGTCTGCATTTAATAAACCAAAACAAGGGGAAAGAAAAAAACAAACCAAAGTTCAAAACATATAAAACCCAGTCCCTCCCCCACCCCCTCCCTTCCTCCTACCCGGTGAGCCACCCACAGACACAGACCTACACAAGTGGTCCTATATGAATAGTGCCAGTCCCCGGAGGAAGAAGCGAGTACATTAGGGGTCGTACCCTCTAGCCTCCCTCCTGGCTCTCAGGGATCAGTTTCAGAAGCCGTAGGTAGGCAGGGCATGTTAGTTCTTGGAACTCCGAAGACAAGATAGTGATGAAAGGAGCCCAGACCTTAGGGTATTCAGATTTGTCCTTAAGCGAAGCCATGGACAAGCGCTCCATACCCGGGAGGGACCACAATTGGAGCAGCCATTGAGAATGGTCTGGGATCCTGTCGGTCTTCCAGCCTGCCAATATAGCCCGATGCGGGGCACTCAAAGCCAAGGCGATCTGCTTGCCTTTGATCGAGCGCAGCGGAAAGGTCAAAGCGTTGGGGAGTCCTAAAATAGTGTAGCTGGGGAATCTCGGGATAGTAGTACCAAAGGCCCTGTCAATCTCGTCAAGGATTTTGTCCCAGTATCTTGTAAGCTTTGGGCAGTTCCACAGCAAGTGAAGGAGAGTTCCCAGACTCCCACAACCACGCCAACAGAGTCCATTACTCTGAGAACTCCACTTAGTTAACCGAGCCGGAGTATAGTACCAGTAGGATACAATTTTAAATGCAGTCTCTGTGTGGCCCATGGAGTGTGCAAAATGATGTGCTCTATAAAAGATATCCCCCCACTCTTTGTCTGACAGAGTGCGGCCTATTTCTGCCTCCCACCGCCTCTGTCCCGCAGAGCGAGCCCCCTTCACTTCTAATGTAAGGAATGTGTATAACTCGGAAATGAGCCTGCGGTCGTCCTTTTTCAGAAGAAGCCATTTCTCAAAGGGTAGCATCGGTCTGCTGACCAGGGGACGGACAAGGGAGCCAGACGTCCAGTGCAGCAGTTGTGTATGAAGAAAAAGGTCCGAGCCCGCAAGGTCATAGTCTTCTCGAAGCTCCTTAAAGGGAATATGGCCCCTCAGGTCGAACAGCTGTCCCAGACGCTTACATCCGCCCTCCACCCAGCGCGCACCTACGTCTTTGCCCATCCCAGGAGGGAAATCTGGGTTGGAGAAAATTGGAGACATGGGAGAGGGGAAAGGGGTAAGGTTAGCACGTTTAACCACCTTGTCCCAGGCTAACATGGTGGGGCGGGTGACTGGCGAGGAGTAGAGTCCCCAGGAGCGCGCCGATCTAGGCAGCCAGACCTCCCTCCAGATGTGCCGACCCGCCACTGTCTGATCCATAAATACCCAGTGCTTTTCTGTCATGGGACGATTCTATTCCACGAGGTAGCGCAGCAGCGAGGCCTGGTAGTAGCGGGTGAGATTGGGCAGGACCAAACCGCCTTCTCTCTTAGGGCGCTGTAACAAAGTATCTGAAAGAGACACGTTAGTGACAGATTCCTTACCTTAGAATATCCCCAGGCGTCAGGCTGGATCCGGAAAGTTTTTGCGTAGCAGTACACTTGCGCGTCGGTAGGCGGCGTCGTGCGGCTCCGCGTCCGTCGTCGGCGTCGTGATCGCCGGGATGACGTCGCGGGCAGTACTCAGACGCCGCCCCTGCGCGCTGACGTCAGTTCTTCTTTTTCCGCGCCAGTAAGCGCAGATCCGGGAAGAGCGGTGCCCTAGTCAATTTTTGACTAACTTTTTTGTGAATTTTTTCACTGTTTCTTCATCGAGTCTTCACGACTCCTAGGTGTCGTAGGGATGCCCGGCTTCAAGCCATGCGGAGCCTGTGGTCGCATGATGTCGATCACGGACCCGCATCTCGAGTGTCTCTTCTGTCTCGGCCGAGACCACGACACGAAGTCGTGCCCTGACTGCCGGAAACTTCATCCGAAGGCTTTGCGAGAGCGGTCTCGAAAGATACTCGAGGTCCGGCAGTCGGCTCCGCGCCGCACCAAGCCCCGGTCCCGGGAGAGGTCGAGGGGCCGGTCGCGGAGTCCCCGCCGGTCGTTGGAGTCCAAGTCTTCGCGCTCCTCGGGTAAGTCGAAGCACAAAAAGTCTAAGAAGCATCATCGCTCTAAGACTTCGCCTCACCGGTCTCGCGACTCGGCTGAGGCCCCACTCGGCACCGTCCCCGCGGCCCCGGACATGCCTTTAGAGCCGCCCCCGCATTACCCGTCCTTTCCGGGTTCGGGGCGACTCCGGCTCGAGCTACTAGGAATTCCTGTCGGCCATGGCCCGCCTCTTCGGGCCTTCAGGTCCCTCCGGTGCGCCTTTGGGCCCCGCGGGCCCTGATGGGGTTGCCCCGGCGCCGCCGTCGACTCCGGTCCCGGCGTCGCCTGTCCCACCAGCCTTCATCCCGGCCTCGGCTCCGGCCCCGGCCTCGATCCCGGCTCCGGTGGTGCCGCAACCCCCATCGACGCCGGTTGACCTAACCACGCCTCCGCCGACGCCGATGTCCCCGGTGCCGTTCCTGATGCCGGACGGCGTCGGTCCCCGGCTCTCTCCGGCTCCGGACATGGAGCCGGACCGACATCGCTCGACGCCGGCTCCGGCGCCGATGAGACCTTGGGTCCCAAATGTCCCTCCTCCTCCATATTTTGAACAAGAGGAGGACCAGGAGAGCTGGGAGGGGTCTGAGGACCCTCTCACACAACAGTGTGAGTATGATCCGGACTGGGCTGAGGAACTTGGGGATGCCAGTGGTCTAGACACCTCCCCTGACACTGGCATGCTGTCTCCTCCCGTGGCTACGGAGGAGGGAGCTAATTTTGCAACGGTGTTGCGTAGAGCAGCTGGAGCCTTACATCTCCAGTTGCCTACTGTGGCCGTCAGGACTAACCTCCTGACAGAAGTGCTTCAGCCGGCGGCTTCCTCCTCGGAGACTGTGCTGCCGTTTAATGATGCACTCACTGACGTTCTTTTGGGTGCCTGGTCCAAACCCACCACAGGGGCTCCTGTGGATAGGAACGTGGCCCGACGCCATCGCCCTGCTCCGGGCGACCCATTGTTTCTCTCCCAACATCCCACCCCGAGAGCTTGGTTGTCCAAGCCTCTGCCTCCCAAACCGCCTTCCCTACCGCCCCTCCGGATAGGGAATCCAAACGCCTGGACCAATTTGGGAAGAAGGCTTTTCTTCCTCCAGTGCTGGCTTGCGGTCCGTCAACACCGCTTGCCTTTTGGGCCGATATACCCACTCCCTGTGGGATTCGGTGGCGGCTGTTTTGCCGCAGTGTTCTGAGGAGGTCCAGACACTGCTTACCCGCGCCATTGCGGAAGGGCGAGATGCGGCTAAATACACCATACGTTGTGGCCTTGATACCGCCGACTCACTGGGCAGATCGCTTGCGGCGACGGTGGCGCTACGTCGCCACGCCTGGCTGAGAACAACTGGTTTCTCGGGTGATGTCCAGAATACACTCATGGACATGCCCTTTGATGGAGTCGGTCTTTTTGGTTCAAAGGCAGACCATGCGCTGGAGCGGTTTAAGGACTCACGGGCTACTGCCAAGTCCCTGGGCCTTTCTGTTGTACGCCCTCCGCTCACCTCTGCTTTTCGCCCCTTTCGTGGCCACGGAAGGGGCGCCCAGTCACGTCAGCTGCCCAGCCACCGGCCCGCGCAGCAAGCGTCTTCGCGTGGCCGAGGACGTGGATACCGCCGTGGCGGTTCGGGCAACCAGCGTGCGGGTCAGGCCACCACCTCCAACCCGTCCGCGGCCTCCAAGCCCTCCTAGTCCCTCCTTTCCGGTGCACAGCACGCCAGTAGGGAGCAGGGTCCGCCATCACCTTCACCACTGGCGTCCCATCACCTCGGACAGGTGGGTCTTGGACATTGTCCGAAGGGCTACTCCCTCCCCTTCGAGACCACCCCCCAGCCATGCCACCTCAATTCCACCGCATGTCAGGGGATCACTTGGTACTTCTGCAGAAGGAAGTCACGGCCCTCTTGGCCAAGAGGGCCATCGAGCATGTTCCGACCCCAGAAGTAGGACGTGGTTGCTACTCCCACTACTTCCTGGTGCCCAAAAAGGACAAGGAGGACATGCGTCCTATCTTGGACCTCCGGAGCGATCAATCGCTTCCTCCGGAAGGAGAAGTTCAAGATGCTCACCCTAGCTCAGGTCTTGACTGCCCTCGACCCTGGAGACTGGTTGGTAGCGTTGGACTTGCAGGACGCTTATTTTCACATCCCCGTCCTGCCGGCCCACCGGCGTTACCTGCGGTTCACGGTAGGCCTCGAGCATTTTCAGTTCACCGTGCTCCCCTTTGGCCTTACAAGTGCCCCTCGGGTGTTCACCAAAGTGATGGCGGTGGTCGCAGCTCATCTGCGCCGGGCAGGGGTTCCAGTCTTCCCCTACCTCGACGACTGGCTGCTGAAGGCGGGCTCGTCCCAGGCAGTCGTCTCCCACCTCCAGACTACGGCCGAACTCCTGCACTCGCTGGGGTTCTCCATCAATGTGCCAAAGTCGCATCTGATTCCTTCTCCACAGCTCCTTTTCATCGGAGCAGTTCTGGACACTGACGCAGTTTCGGGCCTATCCTCCTGAATGGCGAGTCCGGGATATTCAGGCTATGATTCCGATCTTTCAGCCTTTATCCTGGGTTTCGGTACGGATGACCCTGAGGCTGCTGGGCCTCATGGCCTCCTGCATCCTGCTGGTCACTCATGCCAGATGGCATATGCGGGCTCTGCAGTGGGACCTGAAGTTCCAGTGGGCGCAGCACCAGGGCAACCTGTCCGATCACGTCCAGATCTCGGAGGGGACTGCAAAACAGTTGCAGTGGTGGCTCTCGAACCGGCAATGGGTCATGGGCAGATCCTCTTCCTTCCCCAGCCAGAGCACACAGTTGTGACGGACGCGTCCCTTCTGGGATGGGGTGGTCACATGGAGAGGCGGAGATCAGAGGCCTCTGGTCTCCAGCGGAGTCCCGGCTCCATATCAACATTCTGGAGCTCCGGGCGATCCGACTTTCACTCAAGGCATTCCTTCCCTCTGTCAAAGGGAAGGTAGTGCAGGTGTTCACAGACAACACCACCGCCATGTGGTATTGCAACAAACAAGGCGGGGTGGGGTCGTGGACCCTTTGTCAGGAGGCTCTGCGCCTCTGGACATGGCTGGAACATCAGGGCATGTTCCTGATGGTTCAACACCTGGCAGGTTCCCTGAACGCCAGGGCGGACGAACTCAGCTGCAGGTGCATGATGGATCACTCGGAAGTGGCGCAAGGACTCTTTCTACAGTGGGGAGAGCCTTGGTTAGATCTATTCGCCACCGAAGAGAACGCGCAGTGTCATCAGTTCTGCGCGTTGGAATTTCCAAGGCGGCACTCGCTCGGCGACGCTTTTCGTCGCAAGTGGAGTTGCGGTCTGTTGTACGCCTTTCCGCCTATACCACTTCTACCCAGAGTGTTGAAGAAGATTCGGCACGACCGGGCCCAAGTCATTCTTGTGGCTCCGGACTGGGCTCGAAGAGTTTGGCATCCCGAGCTACTCAGTATGAGCGTAGATCCCCGATCCGTCTGCCTCTTCGGGAGGATCTTCTGTCGCAGCAGCAGGGGACGGTCCTCCACCCGAACCTGTCCAGCCTCCACCTGCTTGCGTGGAGATTGAGCGGCGGCAGTTGATTCCTTCGACTTGCCTCCCGAAGTTTGTGATGTAATTCTGGCAGCCAGGCGTCCCTCCACTAAGGTGGTATACGCCTGCAGGTGGAACAAGTTTGTGGCATGGTGCACAGCAAAGGCTGTGAATCCCCTTTCTGCCCCTCTTTCTGAGGTTCTTCTGTTCCTTCTTTCCCTGGCCCAACAGGGTTCTGCCCTGGGTACCATCAAGGGCTATCTTTGTGCTATCTCGGCCTTCCTCAGGCTTCCTGATCAGCCCTCCCTTTTCAAGTCCCCTGTTGTTAACAGGTTTCTAAAAGGCATTACACACCTCTTCCCTCCTGTTCCGTTTGTGATGCCTCAGTGGGACTTGAACTTGGTTCTTACCTTTCTTATGTGCGCTCCCTTTGAGCCTCTACATAACTGTCCTCTTCGTCTTCTGACTCTGAAGACAGCCTTTCTGGTGGCCATCACCTCCGCTCGGCGGGTGAGTGAGCTCCAGGCTCTTTCATGCAAACCTCCCTTTCTGTCTGTCCATCCAGACAAGGTTGTCTCTTAGGACGCGTCCGTCCTTCTTGCCAAAGGTGGTTACTGCCTTCCACATTGGGCAGACCATCACTTTGCCCACCTTCTTTCCGCCTCCGCATCCTTCCAGAGAGGAAGAGAGGCTCCACCGTCTGGACCCAAAACGTGCGCTTTCTTTTTATATCAACCGCACACAACACTTCCGGGTGGATGACCAGCTCTTTGTTGGCTACGTGGGCGCCAAAAAGGTCGGGCGGTGCACAAGAGAACCATCTCCCGCTGGGTAACCTTGTGTATCAAAGCCTGCTATTCTTTGGCTAAGAAGGAGCCTCCTGTTGGGCTGCGTGCCCATTCCACCAGGGCAACGGCTGCTACCACGGCTTTAGGCCGCGGTGTTCCGCTGCAGGATATCTGTCAGGCAGCTACGTGGGCCTCGCTGCACACGTTTACAAAGCATTACTGCCTTGACAGTCAGGTCCGGAGGGACGGCTTCTTTGGCCGTTCTGTCCTCCAGGACTTCCTTGTCTGATCTTTGTTCGCAGACCCACCACCGGGGTTGGTATTGCTGGGGTATCTATTCTAAGGTAAGGAATCTGTCACTAACGTGTCTCTTTCAGATGCACAAGTTACTAACTTGTGTAACGATATATCTGTAAGAGACAATAGTTAGTGACAGATTCCTACCGCCCACCCATCCTCCCCGTTCTGCGAACTGATTTCTAGGGTTAAGGACATCCCTTTCAGGGCCCTAGTATTTTTCAGACACCTATGTCAGCTTCTTGCATGGCTCTGCGTTCCTGGCGCGGAAAGTCGTGTACAGAACTGACGTCAGCGCGCAGGGGCGGCGTCTAAGTACTGCCCGCGACGTCATCCCGGCGATCACGACGCCGACGACGGACGCGGAGCCGCACGACGCCGCCTACCGACGCGCAAGGGTACTGCTTCGTAAAAACTTTCCGGTTCCAGCCTGACGCCTGGGGATATTCTAAGGTAAGGAATCTGTCACTAACTACTGTCTCTTACAGATATATCGTTACACAAGTTAGTAACTTGTGCTTTCTGCAGTCTGGGCGAGATCGGGCCCCAAATGAAGCGTTCAATCTCCTTTTGGATCTGTGAGAGCGCAGTCGGCGGGGGGAGTAGACGAAGGGTCTGGAAAAGATACAGGGCCCGAGGTAGGACATTCATTTTTATTGCGGCAAATCTACCGAACCATGACAGGGGTAGACGCCACCATTGGGGGAGGTCTTTCCGGACACGTGAGAGTAGAGTAGTTCGTTTCTGCAGTCTTATCCAGGCTATTATGCAGGACCAACCCCAGATATGTAATGCCCCCTGTCACCCAGTCAAAGTCAAATTGGTCTCGTAAAGTGTCCACGGTGGTGAGCTTCGCAGTGAGATTCAGCGCCTGCGATTTCTGCATATTTATTTTAAACCCAGAGACCTGACTGAAGGCCTGTAAGTCCGCCACGATGGCTGGCATGGAGGCTAGGGGGTGTGCCATCGAAAAAATGACATGGTCGGTGTAACGGCTAATAAGATGACGATCAGCCCCGAATGGGACACCCTGCGCCTGTGGATTGTCCCGAAGCCGCTGAGCAAAGGGCTCCATGTATAAGGCGAAAAGCAGTGGGGAGAGAGGACAACCTTGTCTGGTGCTTCTCTCCACCGCAAAGTCTCCCAAGAGTACGCTATTGACCCTGACCCGTGCAGTAGGAGCATTATAAATGCTAGCTACCCATTTACGAAACTTAGGTCCTATGCTGAAGCTCTCTAGTGTGGCGAACAAATATGGCCAGTGCACCCGGTCAAAAGCTTTCTCCACGTCAACTGCCAGCAGAAGAGCCTTCCTCCTTCGACCTGTGCACCTTATCAATTAAGTGGCAAATCCTTTTGGTATTGTCCCCACACTGCCTACTCGGGATAAAGCCCGACTGGTCTGGGTCGACCAGGCCGGGCATGAGAGGGTTTTGTCTGTGGGCCAGGATACTCGAGAATAACTTTGCGTCTATATTTAGCAGGGAGATCGGCCGCTATGAGCTACAGAATACCGGGTCTTTCACAGGTTTGGGGATGACAGAGATCGTCGCCTGGAGCATAGAAGCCTTGAGGGTACCTGTGTCCGTGAATGAGTTGAAAAGTCGGGTGAGCACTGGTGTCAACTCCGTGCAGTAAATCTTATAGAAAAGGGCACTAAACCCAACCGGGCCAGGTGCTTTCATAAGCTTCAGTCGGGCAATCGCGGAGACCACCTCTTCAATTCGAATGGGGGCCTCCAGCCCGTCCGCCTCAAAGGCTGGAAGAGGGGTAACCGCCGCGCCGCGGAGGTATTCAAGAGGGTCTGCGAAGCCTGAGGACTCGTCCGAATAGAGTCCCGGATAGAAGGCCCGAAAGGCTGCAGCAATACCAAAGTCATCTGTTACCTCCGTCCCCTGGGCCTCCCGAATCGCCTTTACCGCTTGGGCCTGCTGCTGACTGCGGAGGCAATGCGCCAGCATGCGACCGCCCCTGTTAGAGCCGACGTAGTACTTATGTTTCAGCCGTAGCACCGCATATTCGGCTCTGTCAAGGTCCAGTCGTTTCAGTTGGAGCCGTTCCTTCTCCAACTGGCGCCAAATTCGAGGAGGCCCTGTGCGCTTATGAATGGCCTTGAGTTCCTTCACCTGACCTTCGAGGTTGTGACGCTTATCTCGCCTAGTTTTATTATCATAGGCAACCTTAGCGATGAGAGCCCCTCTCGCAACTAACTTAAGCGCCTCCCAGACGGAGGCCAATGGCGTGGTGCCATCGTCGTTGAGTGCTAGGTAGTCAGTCAGTGTACGCCGGAGATCCTCCACCACTTGCGGGGACCGCAGGAGAGAGTCCCGTAAGCGCCAATGCGATGGGAAGAATTACGCGGGCGGGAGGCGCAATGTTAGAGTGATGTGAGCATGGTCCGATAGGGAGCGGGCCTCTATGGTAGAGGCTTGAGTACAGGCCCACGCTGCCTGAGTGACAAGGAAGTGGTCCAGGCGGGCGTACGTCTTATGGGCAGCAGAGTAGAAGGAGTAATCCCTTTCGTCGGGGTGCAAGCAGCGCCATACATCTCTACCTCCGCAATCGTCAAGCCACGCCCTCCCATTACCCGATATCGCTCCTGCGCAGCCCGTTCTCGGACACGAGCGATCCACCCCTGCGTCCATAACCAAATTCTGCCCCCCCCCCCACAACCACCAGGGAGTCAGGTGTAGGCAACACCTCGGCCATGGCATTCAACAGGAACTTCTCTTGGTGTTCGTTAGGGGAGTAGAGGGAAGCTATTGTTATAGTGGTAGACCACATGCTTAATCGCAGCGCAAGGAGGGGCCCCTTAATCTCCGCCACCGTTCCCACCACCGAGCCCCTAAAGTGTTTGGAAAGCAGGATGGCCACCCCCCCCCTTCTTATTTTTCCCAGAAGACCAAAATTGCACAGGAAACGCTCTATGTTGCATGCGGTGCGTATCACCATGGAGGAGGTGAGTTTCTTGGAGTAGGCACACTTCCCCTTGTGTATTTTCAAGCAAGGATAGCACAGCTTTCCTTTTAAAGGGGTTATTAAGGCCTTTGACGTTAAAACTAACTACCGGAAGAGGCAAAAGCCGGCTGCGAAATGGCCGCCATCTAGGGAGGCTCCGTGGGCCGGACCGATAATCCGATAATTATCGGGCGGAGCTGGCGGACGCCGGGCGCCTTGGATAGCGGGAGCAGACACCGGAATACTTCGGCAATCAGCGGGAGCACACCTGGGGGCTGAGAACCCCCGCGCTGCCGAGAAAACACCGCTGTACACTGCCGCTACGGGGCTCGCCTTGGGAAGCAAAATGGCGGCCCCGCGATCCGTCTTCTAAAAGCAGCGGCGTAAACGGAGCTGGCTGGTGCTGAGATCCTTGAATGACAGGAGCGGGCAGCGGAACATCACGGCAGTCAGCGGGAGCGCTCTTGAAGGCTGGGAGCCCCCGCGCTGCCGAGAGAACATTAATGCACCCTGCTGCTGCGGGGCTCGCCTTGGGAAACAAAATGGCGGCCCCGCGATCCGTATTTTAAAGAAAGCGGAGCGAACGGAACGCTGAGTCGGGGAGGAAGTCATTACATTGATCCCTACCGGGGCTGGTTGAGAGAGGCTGCTGCACTGAGGACTGTGGTAGACCAATGCAGACCACCGGCGGGTGGATCCTGATCAAGCGCCCTGCATGCTGGGCGGGCCTTGCAGCGATCGGTGAGTCTGTGGACCGAGGGGAAGAGAGTGGGGCTCCCTATTCCCCGAAGAGAGGATCCCCTATTCCCGGGGAGAGGATGTGGTCCGTCGGCTAGACTGCCGACTTTGGTGCTGGAAGCCAAGGTTCGAGCCTCGGGGTCGCGTCCACATCTTGTGATTCTGGGCAAATCACTTAATCTCCCCGTGCCTACCAAAAAAAAATAAAAAAAAAAAATTTATGTGTCCTTGTGTAACGTAACCGGTGCTCATGTAAAGCGCTCCAATACCTTCGGGTCGAGTTCGCGCTATATAAATCTGCAAAAAGAAAAAAAAGAAGGCCAGCGAGGTGTTGCATCAAGAAGGGGGGCAGCAACGAGCCCCCTCCAAGCCGCCTGACCCCAAGATGGCGGACGAAGCGCCCCAACAAATAGAACGCCCACGCAGCAGACCTGGGGGGCAACAGATGAAAGAGCGGTCACAAGTAGGAGTCCCCCAAGACCTCTGAGGAAGCACCGTGGAGACCAGACGCGAGGGAATTACAGGTCCATAACCAATGCCTCCGGGGACTTCTGAAATGTATAGCTGCCACTCTCTCACGACAGTGAAGCCCGAATGTGCACAGCATAGAACCCGGAGAGGAAGCGCCATTAGTCATAGATACCTGGCCTGGATGCCCCAGCAAGCAGTGGGGCCAGAGAGCTCCTCGCATCTGCACAACAAACACCCCCACCCTGAGCGAAAGACTAAAATGGGAGCCGGCTGATTTTAACTCCAAGGTCAGAATCCCTTGCCTGACCTCAAGATGGCTGCCACAGTGGTCCCTACCCCGACCACGACAGTGGACATCAACCAGACCTCGAACACATCCCCCTTCCGGCCTACCCATCAGGATACTGAATCTGTGAACCTACCTCTGACCGTGGAGACCTAGCTTTTTGGCTGATGCCCGGTGGAGCTACTTGATAGCTAAAGAGGAGATGGGCGGTGGACTACCCTCTCGGCCGTCACCTACCCAGCCGGACTTTGGGCAGACCTTACTGCGTCTCTCCGTTGTATTCTCCCTCCTACCCCTTTACTCCACCCCCTTTGCGCTCCATTTATTCCTCCTCTTTACTCTTTAATTGTTTTCCTGTTGAGACCTAGCTGTTTGGCTGATGCCTGGTGGAGCTACCTGATAGCTATAGAGGAGATGGGCTGTGGACTTCCCCCTCGGCCGTCACCTACCCAGCCGGACTTTGGGCAGACTCTCCTTCGTCTCTCCATCCTATCTACCTCCTACCCCTTTACCCTTCTAAACTCCATTTATTTCGTCTTCTACGCTCTTGAACGTTTTCCTAGTAACTGATGTAACTTGTAACTGATGTAACTTTGTAATTTTGTGGAACCTTATGTAAAGCGCTCTGATACCTCCGGGTCTAGCCAGCGCTATATAAAACTCAAATAAATAAAAAAAATAAAAATAAAAAAAAATACCTGGACTGCCATCAGGGGGAGAAAAGCCACCAGACGCTATGGCTACGGAGCAATGACCAGCAGTGGGGAGCAGAGCTCATCAGGGACTGAGTATGTGTGTGAAGTCGGGCAAGCCCTGTCACAGGGACGTTGGATAAAAAGCTCACCGAAGGAGGACCCACCCCACCCAAAAACCAAAAAAACAAACCCCATAACAATGAAACAACACAGAGTCCAACTTGAAAGCTGGGCAGTACTCAAAGGGGACTGCCAGAAGAATGAGGGACATCTCCAGCAGGAAACAAAGCACCCCCTCCGCCCCCACCAAACCCACAAGAAACGGGATAGCCCCAAAGGCACATTACCCTCAATCATTAGCGTCCAATGATCCCCCTTCTGCGCCTGTCAGATTCCGGAGGACAGCAGACCGTTCCTTGATAATGGTAGCCATGTCAGGGCGGAGGCGTTCCAGATTTCGGCCACCCCAAGGCCCGCACCCCTGAGGCCTCCGTGTGCCCCGCTCCGCGGCATCTGAATGAGAGGGCAAATCTTCGAGAGATAGCTTCAACACTCTGCAGGCCTCGGACAGGGAAGGGATCTGATGCAGCTTCCCGTCGAGACAGAAGATGAGGCGAGAGGGGTGGCCCCAGGCGTATGAAGCATTCTGCGAGCAAATATGATCAGTGATGGGACGGAAGTCTCTTCGCTTCTGGAGAGTGCTGGCCGCCAGGTCCTGGAAGAGCTGCGGAGTATGGTACCTGAAGTGTAGGGGGTGACTAGCGCGGGCCTCTTTGAGAATCTCCTCTTTCACAGTGTAATTGTGGACGCATATCAGGATGTCTGCAGGAGGGCGGTTCGGCTGATGAGGGGGACCAACTCGATGGCAGCGGTCTATCTTGACGGAGGACTCCGCTGGGGTGCCCAAGACCGCGCGGAAGAGGTCCTGTACGTAGCCCACAAGGTCTTCCCCTTCTGCCCCTGTTGGGACTGCCCGAACTCGAGTATTGTTCCTCCGTGACCTGTTCTCCAGGTCCTCGGAGTGCGTTTGGAGATCCAGCTGTTGATCCCACAACCGCAGGACTTCTTGTTGGAGCGCTGCAATCTCTTCATCTCTCGCAGTCGCAGAATCTTCTAGGGCGACAACGCGTTCCCCCACCGCGTCCACATCTCTCCTGACCTCACAGAGATCTACCTGCAGGTCCGTTTTGATGGCCAAGATGTCTTCCCTCTGTGAGGCAAACAGAGACTCCAGAAACTCCCTAGTGACTGCGTTGTCCGGGCCTTCCCCCGCGGGCGTCGCACCAGAGCCCAAGGCATCCCCCGCCGACTTCAGGAGAAGGTCTCGTACGGATCTGTCCTTCTTACTTTTGGCTGCAGCCATCGTGGGGCAAGCGAGCAAGTCCAATTAGGAGACGTGTAGGCCCTCTAGAAAAGCGAGACGCCTGCGCCAGGTGGTTATGAATGTGATGGTTACACTCACCGGCCCCTGGGTGGAAAGCGTCCGTGTTTTAGCGCTGCGCGCCCGCAGGTTCGCATACGTTTCCGGCCCCCACGGACGCACCTCCGATCCGGGCCTGAGTCCCAGCGCCTCCTCCTGAGTGGCTCCGGCGGCAGGGTGCAATTGCAGGAGCTGCCCCGGGGCTGTCCGGCGACACCTGCGGCGAGATGTCCTCCTTGGGCCCTGTAGCCGGAGCGGTGTAGCCGGGCCGCAGCTCAGGTGCGCTTTGATGGGCTGCGCAACTGGTCCGGCCTCTCCCGGCACCGGAGGACCCACCTACGAGTAGGCCCGATGTGACTCCTCTGGCTCATATATGTCCAAGCGGCCTCTCCCACTGCCACAGCGCTCACACCGTTGGGGGGGCCACCAACTCGCCCCCTGTAGTGCTGTTGCACGGCATCTGCGCAGCTCCCCCCGCAACCTCTGTCGCTCCTGGGCTCAGCCCAATTCTGCAGGCCCCGAGTAGGCCGCCACCAAAAGTCAGGCGTATCAGAGGCCACGTCCGGCCCGGGATCAAGGGCAGGGAGCAACAAATGTCGCCGGGGCACTCACCGAGCGCTGCAGAGCATCAGGGCAGGTCCTGTGCACATCGGGGGGGCCGGATCTAGTGCTCTCAGTGGGCCCCTGGGTGCGCGTGAGTGCCCCGGCCGACACAGGCCGTGATGCAGGCCATGGTTCGAATCTGTGTGGTCGCCCGCTGGTGGGCGTCAGGGATAGGCGCAAAAGCGGAGGGGATCACCCACAGTCCTGCAGTAGTGGTGGATTAAGGCTCCCGCCTGGGGCCCGCCGGTAGAAACAGCGGGGATCCGATGCACCAACAAGGCCCTCCGGCAGGCCGTGCAGTGGGCCCGGCGTTTCCCCTCTCCCTCGCCGGAACCTCGGGCGGTCAGCGGTCTCCCACTCCGACGTGCAGGCACTCACGGCACTCCACTGTTCATGGTCCCCAGGCGCTCTCTCCTCACCTTCGAGGGCCGAGTCAGGAGGCCCAACGAGTCCCCGGACACGCGTGAATTCCCGGGCTGGCACGGCCGTGCTTCAGGCCCAGAGCGAGGCCCAGCTGATGACGGGGTCAGAGCGTAAATGCTGGAGCTCGCCCCGAGGCTTCCAAGTGATGCTGGCGGCGAGGCACCCACTGGGGGTCCGCCAGTGGGAGCGATGTAATGCCGCCGCCTTCAACGGATCCCCAGCGAGCCACGCTTCAGGTCCGGCCTCTCCCAGTCCCCGGAGCCGCAGGCCGGCCGGGATCGCACAAGCAAGCAGTGAGGGGCGAATGAGACAGACCACAGCCCTCTGCCCCCGGCGCTTGACCGCCAGGGAGCCTCCGATGGAGGATTAGAGTATCGGATGTGCCGTTGTCAATGCTGTGGGCCCGGCGGGAGCGGAGCTCAAGGAAAATACGTCCGCTCACACCGCCATCTTGGCCACACCCTTCGCCATGTTTTTTAATAAGTTTGCAATATTGATTGATTTAATTAATTCACTATGTGGCCTAGTTTGCCAATGAGCCTTCCAGCCAGTAGGCCCTGTACTATTCATGGGTGCATGAAACAACTGTTTCCGTGGTATCTGTAGGATTGAAACATCATTTTGGCCATGGATGGCATTGGATTAAAATACAGAATGTGGATTTTTTGTGGTTTTTCATGTTTTTTCCACACAAACAGTGTTTAGGTGGGGTAATGCATTTGGAGGATGTGTGTTGTTGTGAACATTTTTAGCCCTGTTCATTTTCGTTTTTGTCATTGCTGAATTAATGCTGGCCTCCTGCCTGTTCTTGTTGTTGTGACCATGTGGCTTGCGGCCATTTTGTGTAGCCAGCCAGTGTGCTTTCCCCATAGGCCTGCATTTCTTCTTTGTTTGTGGCCATGCCCCCTTGCTCGTTGTTGTTGTCAGACCATGTGACTGGTGGCCATTTTGTGTAGCCAGCTAATGTGCTTTCCCCATAGGCCTCCATTTCTTCTTTATGGCCATGCCCCCTTGCTGGTTGTTGTTGTTACCATGTGGCTGGTGGCCATTTTGTGTAGCTAGCCAGTGTGCTTTCCCCATAGGCCTGCATTTCTTCTTTGTTTGTGACCATGTACCCCTGCTGGTTGCTGTTGTTGTTTATGATCATGTAGCTGGCGGCCATTTTGCGTAGCCAGCCAGTGTGCTTTCCCCATAGGCCTGCATTTCTTCTTTGTGGCCATGCCCTTTTGCTGGTTGATGTTGTTGTGACCATGTGCTGGCGGCCATTTTGTGTAGCCAGCCAATGTGCTTTCCCCATAGGCCTGCATTTCTTCTTTGTTTGTGGCCATGCCCCCTTGCTGGTTATTCTTCTCTGACCATGTGGCTGGTGGCCATTTTGCGTAGGCATCCAGTGTGTTTTTACAATAGGTTTGCATGTGTGTTCCTCTATCATTATGTTGCGGCCATGCCTCCTTGCTTGCTGGTTCACCATGTGGTTGGTCGGTGGCCATTTTGTGTAGGTAGCCAGTGTGGTTTTTGCCTTAGACCTGCATGTCTTCTCTTTGCTCCCAATGCCTTTTTACTCTGTTGTTGTTGTTGATGACCATGTGGCAATGGCAGGCAGCCATTTTGTGTATCCAGCCAGTGTGGCGCTTTGCCATATGCTTGCATGGATGGTTGAGCAATGAGATAGCAGTTTAATAAATAAAAACATGATATTCTTGAGGATAATGGCACTTATTGATCATTTTCTTAATTTTAATTGTTTTCAATTTTAGTTTTTTTTTTTTTAGATTTTTTTTTTACCATTTTCATTGCATCTGACATTAATGAATCAACCCCATGTCTGCTATAGCGGCCCAACAGCAATCATTGTGTAAGGATTATTCAATTGTCAATGCATTTGTCAGCTGCACCTCCCTGCGTGCCATATACCACGTGATGCATTGCACATAAAGCAAACAGTTACAGCCATATTGTTTTGTTGTTGTTGTTGCTCTTTCTAATACTTGAGTGTACAGTCACCATGAAAGTTTATGTTGGTGTAGTTTTCCGTTTTAGGAATGAACACTGTTGTTAATTATTCATAATTACTTAAATAACCACACTGAATGATATTGTTTGTTTGTAGTACTACTCAAACTACAACAATGCCACTTTTCACTGATGTTTTTCTTGCTTTTTTGCATTTAGGTTCACAAGAGAAGAGACATCACCCACAGTACTGCCAGACAGAAGGCCTGTGTACGACGTGACGTGTGACTCACTATGCAACACAGTCATCTCTTCAGCTTGTTGGGAAGCTAAATGCCGCTGCCAACTGACAGCTTCAAGATGGCCCCAAAGAAAGGTGCTGCCAAGAAAGTGGCTAGTGGGGAGCAGAAGAAGCAGATTTCCACCACTGGCGTGCCAACTGCAACCTTTTTCAGGAAAGTTGTTCCTGCCGCACCGGCCTCCGGCGAGCAAGCTGAGAGCAGCAGTCCTCCATCAACAGCTCTACCTCCCCAACCTAAGCCCAGGACCATGTCTGTCAGTGAGGCAGCCAGTGCAATCATGTCGACGCCGACCAGTAGCGATATTGAATTGGATTTGTCCCTTTCGCAAAGTAGTACACAATCTTTTCAGGAAACACAGCAAAGTGGACAGCAGCCGCAGCCAGCAGTGGATTTTCTGATGTTAGAGCAGAACAGGAGGTTGAGCTTCCTTCAGAGCAAGAAGTTGAATCTCCTCTTTTAGAATCATTGGCTCCCACAATTCCAGCAAGGAAAAGGAGGGGTACTGCAGCACCATCTTCTTTAAGCAGCACCACTTCTGATGATGATGATAGGGACATGGAGTAGATCCCAACAGAGATCAGGAGACAACAGGAGAGGCAAGGGAAAAGAAAAGTTCCATAAAGACTTAGTCTTATGGAAGGGGATGAAAGGGAGGATGGTGATGATGAGGTAGTCATGGTGGAAGGTGACACAGAGGAATATGACATTGCTATTCAACCAGCTCAGAGGGATGTGGCACAGGTAGCACTGCACCAGCTCCCATATTTGCAAAGCCCCAGCTGAGACCTGCACCAACCCTTGCCTCAGGAGAAGCAGAGAGGCAATCAATGACATGCACACCTACCACCAGTTTGTCTTCAGGCATTGGCAGTGAGCCGGTAAAAAGTACTCCTCCCCAGTTTGGGGCTTTTTTACAGTTAGCAAAGAGGGGCCTTTTCCAGGAAACCAGGGTGGGGGTTGGCTGGGGAGGTTGCAGCTAGGGTCAGGGGTGGGAAGGCAGTGGGGTTAATATAAAAGGTATCGAGGGAATAGACTCAAATGTAAATCCTGGACTGTATAACATTGCTTTCAGTAGGGTATTCGGATTTAGATCGTACATGCGGCTAATGCTGTATCTTGATCAGGTACTAATGAAAGCGAGGGAGATAGACACATTTTTTTTTATCTTGTTATTCCTTATATATGATGGAGATAATTAAATGTCTTTGCTGGAATGTGGCCCGCTTAAATTCTGCTAACAAACGCCAGATGGTTCGGGAGGAGCTGCGAATTTACAAACCTCACATAGTTGCCCTTACTGAGACTCATCTGGCCTATAAAGATAGACATTTGCTGAGACATTTAGGTTATAAGATAATCAATTGCATTTCTCAGACTGTTTCTATTAGAGGAGTTGCTATACTAATTGAAAAATCATTTGATTGTACCCTTCTCAAGGCTTCTCACGATATCCGAGGCAGGTGGATAATTGCTCAAGTTTTGATTAAAGATCAAAAATTTGTGCTATGTACTATCTATGGACCAAATTCTGATGAACCTCAGATGTTTGACACTTTAGCATTAGAATTGCTAGAATGGCAAGGCGAGCTAGTTGTTATGGGTGATTTTAATTGCATTCTTGATCCTAAAATGGACTCTACCAACCGATCTGTCTCAGGTAGGATAAGGAAAGTAAGAGCAGCAATATTGGAGATGGTACGCTTACATAATCTTAAAGATGTATGGCGATCATTATCACCATTGAAGCCCGTTTATACTTATTATAGTGCACCACATAAGCAGTATTCAAGGATTGACATGTTTTTTGTTAATAGTAGAATCTGAGTGTGGGGAGGTGTGAGGTATGTCCTGAGATCGTATTGGACCATAATCCTATTTTACTTTCATTTCCGAAAGGTTCAGTTAACAGGCAACTACGCCCGTTTTCTTTTCTGCAATATCTGCTGGCAGATACTGAATATGTGGTATTTATCAAGAATAATATCAGGCGTTTCTTGATAATGTAGGATCTGCTTCCCCTCTTATAGTCTGGGACGCGGTTAAAGCTTTTATAAGGGGTATTACTCAACAGTATGTTTTTCGGCAGAACAGAAGTAAAAACATTGCTCTTAGGTCGGTTGTCGACGCGATATTGCAATTAGAAATCGCTCATGCTGAAGAGGCCAGGCAGGGGGTTCGGTCTCAAGGGTCGACGCAAACACACTCACATACATACTTGTTTTTGATCGAAAAACGGGCCATGTTGGGGAGGATACTAAAAGACAAGATAGCGGCTAAATATAATAAAAATCAGGCCTTGCAATATGAATACGGAGAGCAAGTGGAGAAGGTATTAGCACACCAACTTTCTGACAAAAATGCTAGACGTGAGATAAAAGCTATTAAAGGGGAAGGTGGCCTACTGTATATACAGCGCAGTCAATAGTAGAACAATTTGCCCGTTATTATAAAAATGTATATGGTAGTTCTAGTTTGTTTGATAAAAGCAGATTTTCTGAATACATCGAAAGGTGTAACTTACCTAGTTTGAAGGAAGAACAGACACTGTCCCTTAACAAGGAAATCACGTGCGAAGAAATACTTACTGCAATAGCGGCCCTTCCCTCGGGAAAAGCAGCAGGCGATGATGCAATACCAGTCGAAGTTTATAAAACGTTTAAAGACTGCATGATCTTCCAAATGAGCAAAGTTATACAATAAATAAGTGAGAGCGGAGATACACCCAGGTCTTGGGACACAACAAATATTGTCTTTTTTCCGAAAAAGAATAAACCACCAGAGGAGTGTGGGTCGTATCGTCCTATCTCACTTATCAATACAGATGCTAAGGTATTTTCAAAAGTTTTGGCAACTCGCTTGGCACCCTTTATGTCACAACTAATCTCTCATCAACAACATGGCTTCATGCCGGGTAGGGATACCACAGCACATGTGAATGCCGCTATAGTAGCTTTTGATGCTGCGAAAAGACTAACGTTTGAAATGGGAATGGTCATGCTTGATGCTGAGAAAGCATTTGACGTGTTACTTGGGAGTGTCTTTGGGCCACGCTAGCGGAATTTAACATCCCGGGCCGATTCTATACTTGGGTCACGACTCTATATAACCAGCCAAGAGCCAAATTAATCTATTTACAATCATAATCTACTCCTTTTCCGATACTAAGGGGAACCCGGCAGGATTGCCCCTTATCTCCTCTACTCTTTGCTTTGTACATAGAACCATTTATAAGGTCACTTCTCTCTAATCCATCTATACTCCCGGCCCAATTAAGGTCAGGCGAATTAAAAATAATAGGAAAGAGGGGGAGCACATTGCAGTATGCACCATTTGCCACACAAATGTTTGTCAAGGTAAGCCTGGTACACATTATGGTACTGGAGGCCAGACGACCCATATGAAAAACACAACACAATCAAGTGGGAGGAGCTCCTTAAAAAAATTACTGAATGTGCTTGTGGTGGTGGGGAGAACCAGGGAACATCAGCTACAAGTCCAATCACGGCGGAAGGTGATGATGAGGAAGAAGAGGGTGACATCTTCACGCAAAGCAGCCCTGTCCCCAGTAGTGCCCAGCAGAATCACCCACCTCAGCGACTTCACAATGGCACAAGAAGATGCGAAGTGAGATGATGGAGACACCACGGCATACAGTGACTGCCCAACCACCAGGATGCACATTTAGTCTACCACTAGCATTTACTTCTCAAAAGACGCCTGTGTCAGTGCCCCAAGAAAAGAAGAAAATCCAAGCTACTATTGCGGACATATTTAGGCAGGAGGGGCCCTACGAGCGAAACCACCTAACCGCACGTTTGTACAATGGGAAGCTGGCAAAAATGTTAGCACTGGACCCATTTGTGGAAGGAGTGGGATTTTTAGAGTTTGTGGCAGCCATCTGCCCAAAATGGAAGGTACCAAGTAGGACCTATTTTGCCAGAGTGGCTGTTCCAGCGCTGCATCACGATGTGCTACAGTTGGTTGGACAAGCTTTGCAGCAAAGTGTTGTTCACACCATCCACCTGACGACAGACATGTGGACCAGCTGTCAGGTGACTGATTACATGTGCATCACTGCACACTGGCTCTCTTTTGCAGGGGTAAAGCAAAAGATATCTTCAGATTTTGGCCCTGAAGAAAGTTTAAAGAGTGTTTGGCGGCATGCAACAGTTGCCATGTTCGCCATGGAGAAATCACATACAGCTATAAACATCTTGGAGGAATTTAACCGCAAGGTGTATGAATGGCTGCGACCCAGAGGTCTTAGAATTGGATTTGTTGCCATGGACAATGGCAGTAACCTAGTCAAGGCCATGTCAGACGGAGGCTGTTTTAGGGTCCTGTGTTTGGCCCTTTGCATCAACCTGGTGGTGCAAGACTTCCTAAAAAAGGAAGACATAGCAACATACTGAAAACCTGCAGAAGAATCTGCACCCATTTCAGCCATTCTTTTAAAGTCCGCAAGCAGCTGCAGATTATTCAGCGCAATAATAGAGCACCAGTTAAAGCCCTGATACAAGAGATGCCAAAACGATGGAACTACACCTTTTACATGCTGCAATGTCTGTTTGAGCAGTACAGACAGATCAATTACTATATCATTCAAAGAGGAGGGATACAGTTGGGAAAGCTATTACCATGGATGCGGACAAATGGGGCCTAGTCAAATGCCTGACACAGGTACTACTCCCTTTTGAGGTTTTCACGGGGGAAGTTGGCAAGGAGGACAATATTATGGGCCAAGCTATCCCACTGCTGCATCTTCTACAAGACCAGGTAGAGCAGGCATCTGAAAGGTTCGCCCCTGCAGATATGAATGAAAACACAGAAGCACATGCCTTGGTTGAGAGCTTAGTCCTGCGCTTGGCTTCTAATATAAGGCTGCAACATGACATCATCGAGTCCAAAGAGTACATATGTGCCACACTACTTGATCCACGGTACAAAATATTCTGCTCACTTTCATCCCTATTTCAGAAGGGGATGTTTCAAAATGCAAGAGGTGGATTGTAGAGCAAGCCGGAGACTTGGAAGAAGAATGGCTGGAACTTCGAGTCCCAAACCGCAGTTCGGGGGGTGCCGCCTTAACTTGCAGAGAGGGCAGTCTTGTCTCACAGCAGCCAACAACACCATCAACCAGAACACCGGCACCAACAGCAAAAGAAGGACTGGACCAAACCTCTGCATTGTATTGGTTTCAATTGGCAGGGCTCAAGTCCAGTGCAGAGGCAATGACAAAACAGGAAGAGCCAGTCGCAGCACCAATGACCATCCACAGAATGTTCCAGGAGTATCTGGATGATCCAAAAGAGGTCTATGTGGATCAAAATCCATTGATGTATTGGCATGGGAAGATGCGCCAATGGCCAGAGCTCAGCAGGCTGGCACTAAAATATCTGGCTTGTCTGTAGCCAGTGTGTCTGTTGAACATGTGTTCAGTACAGCTGGTGCAGTCATCACAGTGAGAAGGACCAGTCTCTCGCCTCAAAATGTGGAGAGATTGACTATGATCAACATGAACCAACATTTTATACCACACAATTTTCAACCGTTCCTGAATCAGCAGCACAGGAAGAGGGTGATTGAATCAAATGTGTTAGCAGACCAAATTCTGGGTGAACCACCTCAGTTTGAGGACAAACTCTACTTCCCGGACTAAGTATGCCAGTGCCCCCATAGAACTTTTCAAATGTTCTCGTTTTTTCTTTGCAAAAAGCATTTTTTTTAAATTAGCCAAGGGAACATTATCATTTTTGTGTCAGATTTATGCTGCCTCACATTTTTTGTATGAGTCACATATATATTGCTGGATTGCAGTTAGACCAGTGTGCATTGAAGAAGCCTCCACAATTCCTTCATGACATTGGGGACAATGCCTACCCCCTCGCATACCTAATGCCTATCCCTTTTTGCATCACTTAGTACTAGAACGGCTGCCCTATAAAATCATTTATTATGTACAGGACTGCCTGCCAATACCAAATTCCAATGTGTTGCCTGCATCAAAGATGATTGAATACCCAATACCTGAACTACCCGTGCTTGCCTTGGATTGGATGAGGTAACTTCAACTATTGCAACGGTGAGTGACTGATTGCGTGAGTGATGATTTAAGTTGATTGATGATTCATGTAGTGGCAGACACTCAGGGAGGGTGTGTGTTGAACTGTAATATGGGAAATTGATTTGCATTGTTTGGGGCCTGAGTGATGGGGGCCTATTTTATTTTCCCTGTAGATGATGATCAGCTCTTTCACACTTAGCCAGATTTAGTTAATTGCAGGGGTGTTCTTTTTTTCTGGTTCTTCAGACACAAGAACAGTCAATTTAATTATCAAACAAAAACCTATGCAAAATACTGCAATTCTGTTTCATTCTGTACTTGTTCTTCAACAGCAGTGCACTGCACTCCACGTCTATCTTGCTCGGGTCCTCGCGATTCATGATGATGATGATGACTGGTCTGGTTCTGGTACGGGGTTACTCGGAGTCACTCAGGACTGGAGGAATATCATGGAAGAAGAACTCAGGGCGGAACTGGGACCTGCAGGACTACCTCATCAACAACACACAGCAAGAAGTTATCGAGTATTGGCTTCAGTTCAAATGTAAACCAAGGGTCTGAGGCCTAGTACTACTCACCTATTTGGAATAGAGAGAGGTGTGTTTGTGAAATGCTGCTCTGTGTGTGTGTGCGCATGTGTGTGTGTGTTGGACTTGTGGCAAAAGTGAAACTGAGCACCTCCTCTTGTTTTTTTGCTGTGTCTTCTTATCTTGATACACTCCTCATGAAGCTTACCTTCCCTCTGTCCTTCTCCTCGACTCTAAAATACAGTTTCTCTTTTACAATTCTCTGGCCTTCTTCTAGTCTCCTTCACGAACAAAAGGCGAAAGCTAGATGAGCTCAATAACACTCCTGCTTAGTGCTTACCTACCGGACCAGTGCAGAGAGGCCACAAAGTGTGGACATTCCCAAGGAGAATTCAGACGCACCACCAGTACTTAATTTGAGCCGGTGCTTTCTGGTGCTCAGCACCAGCACTTAATTGGTTTCCGGTGCTCGGCACCGGCACCTAATTGTCAACACCATACTTGGAACAGTCTACCACATGGTGGCGCTGCTCATCTAATTTAGAGATGAGCAGAACAACGGTTGTTTAGGAATACAATATACATTAAAAAATTGCTAACACCTACCTCCCCAGCCATTCCTTTAGCTTTGGGGACATGGAATAATCTGAACTGTCGCATTTACATGTGAGAGAGATGGTTAGTAGTTGTTTTGGCAGCGATGACAAGGGTGATGGGTGGTGCAAGCTGCAGGGGCCTCCTGGTCAAATTCCTGGCACTTAATATTTTACAAATTAAGCACTGCGCACCACCCAATTTTGCAATACAGTATCATTTTTCTTTTAACAATCATATTAACTAAGAGAAGTTAGTGGATGGGTTCACTCCCTAACCTAGAAGACAGAGCATGTGGATATATGGTAAATTGAGTCTCTGCCTGGGGCAGAAGGACTGTGCAATGTATCTGTACTCTGTCATACTCATTTCTTTGTTTCCTTCTAACAACAGATTGGCGGCAAATGATGTGCTGCTGCTTATTGCCCAGATGAATGTTGGCCTTGTGTTCTAGTGTTTGTCTTTGTCAAACCTTTCCCCAAATCCCATTACCCATCCATTCATCAAACCCCTAACCCTCTTCCCCCGAACTGTGTGATTTATTGAGCTGTGGCTTAAAATTACATCATCAATGGATCACACACTTGGTGGGGCAGATGTGGTTAAAGCAACACTACCTTGCTGTAGAATCTTCGAAGAAGTAGCCCACACCAGCCCATTACCAACCCATGCATTAAAAATGATCCAGAGTTTTGTTAGATATAGAATGAAGAACATCAGTCGTCAGCATCATCATCACTAACGGTAAACGCCTAACCTAATCTTGTCGACTCCAGACTTTGAGTCCATTTTCGATAACTTGTGGATTTCACAAATAATACTGCTAGCTCCACATTAGCCAAAACATACTAGTATTACTTTTTGTCATTTTAGCACAATCGGGCATTCTCATTGTGTCATCATCATCACGTACTTCTCAGGTGGTGTCAAATGTTTGTAAATCTTTGAGATATATATTACCTACTGGCAGTCGCCAGTACGTAGTTATAGTTAGGACCTATTTTCCATAGGAAATTCACAACATTCTATTTCCAATAACTTTGGCGCCGGTTGATGAATCTTCGCGAAATTTTCAAAACTCGTGGGGCGCTCCGGTCCGCTGCTATCCTGAAAGTCTCAGGGTGATTCGTCAAGTGGGGGCCGAGAAAAAAAGGGGGTCCCAAAACGTGTTTCCCCATGCAATTTTCCATAGGAACCTTTAGTCGCAGCTACAGCCCGAACTGCTGAACGGAATTACACCAAATTTGGCAAAAAGGTAGCCCTTGGTTCAGAGTCGTGCCTTTTGGTTAAATGGTGTAAATCCGTTCAGTAGTTCCTGGGAAATTTGAAAAAGAAAACACATATATATCTGGGCGGAGCCTAACCACACATGTCATCGTGAGATCTGATTGGCTGTCAGCACTTCATCCTGGAATTGCTGGCAGCCATCTTGGGACCAATATAAATGATAGTACCCCATTGAAATGCATTGTAGTGAATCGAAGATTTTGAGGGTTACCAAAAGGAGAACTATAAAGGGTGATAACAGACTTTAGTTACATTAGAATTCATTTGTTGATGGTACCATACTAATTTCAGGAATTGTGGTGTGTTCTAAGGTGATTTTACCCTGTGAAAAACCTTCTGCTGGGATATCATGAATCATGTTTGAGAGAAAACTATTTTCACATGCTTGTCCCATACAGTTTTGGAAGGTGCTCCAGAAGCTAAAATGAGAGCATATTTTATGTAAATTCACATTATCTTTCTCAGTCATGTGAGAATGAAGTCTGACATTCTCAGTAAAACATGTACATCCAACAAGGGCAGAGACTGTCAGTTGATTCCTTTGTGTTCTACTGCAGCTTCCCAGAGTGTTCTAAAGAACAACTAGAGTGCTAAGAGCCTTACTTATGACAAAAGTATGGCACACCTGAAGCCATCTTGATTGGAATAAACTGGTAACACTTAAAACATTTAATTTAAAAAGGAACAAAATGATGGGGTTCATTTTGTCATAGAAATTATGGTTAGTGCTGTAGAAAGAAAAATTAGGACATGTTTCAAGTGTGATCTCAAATATCTTCCTGTTATATTTCAACAGGAGCAGCCTGTCAGTTGATGCCTTTGTGGTCTACTGCAGCTTCCCAGAGTGTTCTAAAGAACAACTAGAGCGCTAACAGTCTTACTTATGACAAAATTATGGCACACCTGAAGCCATCTTGATTGGAATAAACTGGTAACTCTTAAAACATTTAATTTAAAAAGGAACAAAATGAGGGGGTTCATTTTGCCATAGAAATTATGGTTAGTGCTGTAGAAAGAAAAATTAGGACATGTTTTAAGTGAGATCTCAAATATCTTCCTGTTATATTTCAACAGGAGCAGCCTGTCAGTTGATGCCTTTGTGTTCTACTGCAGCTTCCCAGAGTGTTCTAAAGAACAACTAGAGCGCTAACAGTCTTACTTATGACAAAAGTATGGCACACCTGAAGCCATCTTGATTGGAATAAACTGGTAACACTTAAAACATTTAATTTAAAAAGGAACAAAATGAGGGGGTTCATTTTGCCATAGAAATTATGGTTAGTGCTGCAGAAAGAAAATTTAGGGCATGTTTTAAGTGAGATCTCAAATCCTCTTCTATTTCATTAGAAAATTCTGACATGCAGACTGAAACAATCACTTTCAATACCAGCAGTAGACTTCCAGTTAACTCCCTGGTGAGCAGTAGCTTTACTACAGTGATCTAATGAACAACTAGAGTGCTAACATTCTGAATTTATGGCAAATGTGTGACACATCTGAATGCCTTCTTGATGGAATCAAAGTAAAAAACTGAAAGCATTTCCTACTGAGGAGACTGCAGTAAATGACGAAATTAGGAAACTTCATAACAAATAAGTCTCCCAAGATGGCCACCAGAGAAAAAAGAGCCCAAATGTAGCACAAATATCACCCAGAAGTAGCCCACATATAGCCCAATGACAGAAGTGTGCAAAACACTTTTTATTTTTATTTTTTCTGCAGTTTTATGTAGTGCAAACTGGTCAGGTATTGGAGCGTTACAGCTTACTTGGACCCCTTATTGCGTATTTTGCACGAAGTACATGAGATTGATCTTGCGAAACATTGAACTTTACGATTCTGTTAACCTGAAGTTGCTCTGAACTGGGCTTTGTACCACCCGTTTTTACCTACTGGTTTTAATTAATTCTCACTGTATTGTATTAGGAAAGAGGATTTACTGTTTTTATGTACACTTTTATGATCTATGTTTCTAAATCAGATCAAATAAAGTTTAATGAATTCTATGGCAGGACGGAGGCGAGGATTATGCATATCTTTCCTCACTTTATTTGCATAGCAGTTCAAAGAAAACGTAACACAACAATCATTAAACAAAAGACTACACAACCCATGAACCATTAGGGGGTAGTCTCCAAGGCAACTATAGTCCAATCATATCACAGTCCATCGTATATAATATTGTGACGTCCCTTCCGCTTCCTCTTTCTTCACTGCTCGTCAGTTAAGTGCATTCCTTACATTCTTGGCTTAATCTGACGTTGTTGCTGTTTGTATAGCGGTTTCTTGTGCACGTTATTAGCATTATTGTCTTGGTATTGTTTCATATTCCCTGCACAGCAGGCTCTTGCCCGAGCGCGTTCTCCCCCTCGCAGTTTCTCCCGCTGTGTGCTCTGCGCGCGGTGAGATCCTGTCAGGCGCGTCTGGTCCGAGCGAGGCAGCTCCGTCGAGCGCTCCCGCTGGTCTTTACGCGCGTTTGGGAATCCGGTCACTCCTTTAGTGTCCGCTTGATTCCCAACCAACCCTCGCCTAATTTTGACACCGCTACGCGGTGATTTCCCCACACGGCCACGTTAGTGACCAGCGCCACCTGGTGGTGGTAATTGGTATTGCGCCTCAGTCTATTCTTATAACAGCTTAAGGGAAAGCCCAGCTGTTGGAGCACCGGCGAGGGGGCTGTCTTAAGGATTTTAAGGGCATTTGTTCTGTGCTCACACCCTCTGCTATCATGTCTTCTCCAGAAGAACATTTTTACTCCTCCTACCAGGAAGTGGAGGAGGAATGGCCCCCCAACTTCTCCCTCCAGCAGTGGACCAAGCCCTCTCTCTGGCTATTTCTAGGGCGCTGGCTCCTCTTAGGGATCAGGTTGATAAGCTGGCGAAAAGCATCCCTGGGGTGTTCAGTGACCCAGATCCGGTGGTGGCGGGTCCAAGTAGCTCCCAGATGGGGAATAAAAGGGCCGTTAAGCATAACGCTGGGCACTTGGAAGGATTTGATAAACTTACGGAGACCTTCCTCAAGAGTGCGCGAACGCTAAAACATGCATCCTGCCGGGAGGAGGAGGGGCCCGGAGAAAATTGCGACACTGTCACCACTATTGTAGACCCCGACGGCGGGTTTCCCTTAGAGGGAGAGGGTGTATCGGAGGACGATTTCTCCTCCGATGAGGATAAGGACTCGGGGTGTCCCTGGCGTCCAGAGTCCCACTCCTCTCAGTCCCCAGTTGGGGACGGCGTCCACTCAGACATGTTCGAGCCTACCCAAATTTACCATTCTAGGTCGGCAGAGTGGACACCTGATGCCAAAGTGGCAGAGTATGTGGTGGGGAAAATCCATCAACCCCTTGAAAGGGAGGTCAGGAATAGGATGAGGGAGAATGCCCCAGGCCCTCACTGAAGGGAAGGTGGCACACACGCCTGAAATTGATGAGAAACTATGTACCTTTTTCTCCAAGTATATGAGGGATCCCAAGAAAGGAATTGATAGGTCTTGGACGTGGTGGGCCCTTGACCCAAATTATTCAATTGACGGAGCGTTCCAAAGAGTCAGGATCCCCTTTGTCCACGGATATTGTGGCTGGTTGGGCGCACTACCCTAAACCCTAAAACACTACCCAAACACCACTGCACTACCCTAAACCCTAAAACACTACCCTCAGCACGACACCCTACACTACCCAAACATAACTGCACTACCCTAAACCCTAAAACACTACCACCAGCACGACTCCCTACACTACCCAAACACCACTGCACTACCCTAAACCCTAAAACACTACCCCCAGCACGACTCCCTACACTACCCAAACACCACTGCACTACACTAAACCCTAAATATACCCCCAGCATGACCTCCCACACTACACAAACACCACTGCACTACCCTAAACCCTAAAACACTACCCCAGCACGACCCCCTACACTACCCAAACACCACTGCACTGCCCTAAACCCTAAAACACTAACCCCAGCATGACCCCCTACACTACCCAAACATCACTGCACTACCCTATACCCTAAACCCTAAACCCTAAGCATGACCCCCTTCACTACACAAACACCACTGCACTGCCCTAAACCCTAAAACACTACCCCAGCACTACCCCCTACACTACCCAAACACCACTGCACTAACATAAACCCTAAAACACTACCCCCAGCACAACCCCTACACTACACAAACACCACTGCAGTACCTAAACCATAAAACACTACCCCCAGCATGACCCCCTACACTACACAAACACCACTGCACTACCCTAAACCCTAAAACACTACCACCAGCATGACCCCTACACTACTCAAACACCACTGCACTACCCTAAACCCTAAAACACTACCCCAGCACGACCCCTACACTACCCATGCACCACTGCACTACCCTAAACCCTAAACACTACCCCCAGCACGACCCCCTACACTACTGCACTACCCTAAACCCTAAAACACTACCCCCAGCACGACCCCCTACACTACCCAAACACCACTGCACTACCCTAAACCCTAAAACACTACCCCCAGCACGACCCCCTACACCACCCAAACACCACTGCACTACCCTAAACCCTAGAAAAGAAACCCCACCCCATGCCCAATCCCCCTTACCTCTCACTCCTCATGGTTCCTCTCTCCTCGTGGTTCCTGCTTCACGTCATCTCTGAGGGGCGGTGCACGTCGTTGTGAGGAAACGGAACAGCCTCTGTTTCCTTACAACGACATGGATCGTGTACATGTTTTTAGAACGCATGGTCATTTACCATACATACCTTTACAACAAAATTCGTTGTAAAGGCATGCGTGGTAAATGACCATGCGTTCTAAAAATGCGTAGTAATGACTTCGTGATGTACAACGCATGCGTGGTAATGCATGCGTTGTAATGGTATCGCAAAGTAAAAAGTAATTGTAACGGCTGTTTACCGATCAAAGCTGGCCCCTGTTCTTCAGTGAGACGTTTATTTGATTAATTAGGAGGAAGGAATGTGTTTTTTACCGAAAAGTGCATTCCCGGCTGTTGTATTGTGAAAGTGTCCGCGTGGCCTGGTTTCACTTCCGGTGAGAGAGTGGAAGAGTCTGTTTGGATCTAAAGGAGTTCTGTTGTTGGACGGGGCCGGCGCGACATGTCATCAGAAAACATAGCTAATGGAAAGCGTCCTCCCTGAAGTGTGGAGCAGTGCCGTGAGAGGTCAACGAGTGTGCGTCCCACCGCAGTATGACCGTACCGCATGACCCATGTGCCGCCTCCAGGGTACGGGAGGCAGAAGCGGCATCGCAGGTCCTCTTGAAGACCGTTGTAGCACTAATTCTACATTTTGGTACTAGGGCATTTTAACTTCGTTGTTCCTGCCAGATACAAAGAGAAGATCCTGTGTTATTCAGTGCCCTCGTTACCTTTTTTGTGGGTTGTGGTGCTTGTCACTTCGCTGCCCCGCCGGTGCACACGACTGGGCACCCCACCTCGTGTGCCATCTGCAGGGCCTCTGCCTTCGGATCACTGATTTCGGTTTCTGGAGTGGCAACATAAACAGTTGCTCCCAAAGGACTAGCCTGAACACTTAGGTGAATATCCCCTGCACCAGCATTCCACGGAAATTCTTTCCTAGCTCTCCCACGTCAACGAGCACGGCTCCGCTCGCGACACCGTATGACGTCATCGGAGCCATAAGAGGACCTCGTTGGCGTGCTGACGTCAGTTCCACCCATTTTTTCCGTGCCACCGAGGCAAACAGGGGACCGAGACATTTTCACATGTATACATAGTATAATAAATATATATATATATTCACTGAAAAAACCATAGGTTTCAGGCACGTTATAGTTAGAAATTAGCATTTAAAAAACCTTAGAAATTCACTGAAAAAACCATAGGTTTCAGGCACGTTATAGTTAGAAATTAGCATTTAAAAAACCTTAGAAATTCACTGAAAAAACCATAGGTTTCAGGGGCGTTATAGTTAGTTGGACATTTCACTCGTACAAAACCATAGAAATTCCCCCGTTATAGTTAGTTCAGCTAACTATAACTCGCGCGCCCGCAATGCACTGCTGATGACGTCACATATTACATCACTCATGACATGGTCAGTGACATCACTCATGACATCACTGATGACATCTCAAATGACATCACTGATGACATCATCCAGTGAATGTGTGTTTTTCTGAAAATTAAATATGTTTTATATATGTATATCTCAAGGTCGATGGAAGAATAAATGGGTATATAAGTGTCTAAATGGATGATTTTTTTGGTAAAATTGATTGTATAACTGACTAAGTCTATCTTAGTGAATACATGGGTTAGTGAGTAATGTTTAAATATGAAAATATCTGTATCAGTCTCTCACTTTGTGTATAAGTGGCTGCATGGGTTGGTGAGTAGCTACATGAGTGTCTATATGGGTTATTAGTTGGTTTTTGAGTATCAGTATGAGTGTCTGAGTGTCTGTATGGTTCGGTGGGGGTATTACTTAGTGCATAGATGCATGAATGAGTGACTCACTGTTTGTATGTGTTGAAGACAGCATGTGTGCAGGACTGTATAGGTGGATGAGTATGTGTATGGGTGTGTTAGTGAGTGAATGACTGTCTCAATAGTGTCTTTATGAGTAACTACATATGTTTTAAACTAGTATATGTGAGTATTGGTGTATATAAGTGAGTATATGTGAGAGTGAGAGATTGTAAGAGTTCCTGTACAAATAAGTAGGTGTTTCTATAAGTGATTGTTTAAGAGAGTAAGTATGTGTAAGTTTCTGTAGAAGTAAGTGTGGTAGTGTGTTTATAACTGTATATGCAAGTAAATGGATGATTGATACTTTGTTTGCATGTGTGTGAGTAACTCTATGGATGAGTGGCGGTGTGTAACAGGATGTATAGGTGTATGAGTACATATGATGAGGGAGTACATGTATGAGTGACTGTATAGGGACTGTTGGTGAATGAGTGGATGTGTGTGTAGATCTTGGAATTACTGAATAGGTGTGTTGTAACTGGTATTGGTATGTCCATTGTTTTGAAAATGTTAGTTTGTATTTTTGAGTGTGTGTATCAAAGGTTATATTAGGGTGAGAGGAGGTCTGCCACTCTATCACAAGGATGATGTCATCAGTGATGTCATTTGAGATGTCATCAGTGATGTCATGAGTGATGTCACTGACCATGTCATGAGTGATGTAATATGTGACGTCATCAGCAGTGCATTGCGGGGGCGCGAGTTATAGTTAGCTGAACTAACTATAACGGGGGAACTTCTATGGTTTTGTACGAGTGAAATGTCCAACTAACTATAACGCCCTGAAACCTATGGTTTTTTCAGTGAATTTCTAAGGTTTTTTAAATGCTAATTTCTAACTATAACGTGCCTGAAACCTATGGTTTTTTCAGTGAATATATATATATATATATATATATATATATATATATATATATATATATGTATAACCCACTTACTCAGTATTTCTACTTCTATTTAGTTGCCTACAATTGATAATCATCAATCAATCATTCAGAACAATCCTACAGTTGGATCTCACCTGGGTGGAACTTGAAGTGGGACCTCGCTTGTGAAGTTGTGATGCCTTCCCTGTTATTGCTGCATGTATATTCAGGTAAGACAACTAGTATGGATGTAATTTAACTTAGTAAGAAATAAATGAACTGCTACTGTTTTTTATCTAGATGGTTCAGACCCTTGACACAATTTAGCCTAGGTCATCTCATCATGGCAGCATTCCCCATAATGGTCAAGATAGTTAGAGAAGTATAAGCCTAGACTCTATAACTAAGTGGTACAATATCTCTAGTCTTAAGTTACAAGCACATAAACAGTCTGCATGAAATTACTTGAAGGCAGCAGTGCAAAGTAAAATAAACTACTTCAAGCATAAATGTAGATTATAAAAATATTTTCCCCCTTTATTTATTTACAAAGCAACCCGCCCTCTCCACCCAAACAACATGCCCACCACTCTCCCAAACAAAAATGACCCTAGCCCCAAAACTCAAAATGTTCATCAAAGTCTCTAGAGTGCGAACGCCCAACTCCCTTCCCACCCTCTCCACCCAGCCCCAACAAACAAGAAATCTCTCCCACCAAAACAAAATATTGAAAAGATTAGAAGAGGGCATTATGGACATCGGTCCGGAGCTGGTCTATGCTCTGCTCGATCGAGGTGAGTCGGCCGTCGATAGTGTCCAGCCGCTGCAGGATGCAGCGCAGCAATGGCCTGTTGCGATTCTGGTGGGGGGCGGCAGCAGTTGGCTGGCGGCGGCACCGGCGATGGGATGGCTGAGAGGCTGGAGGCTGAGGGGGACCGGCTGCACTGGGGCCTGGGAGCTGAGCATTGATCTCCCCCTCTTCCGGGACCACCAACTGCCGGTATTCAAGTTGGATACGCTCCAGTGTCTGTTGCCGCAAACGGGCCGCTCTCTCCTGCATGTCGGGTGGTCCGGCTGGACCAGCAGGAGCAGCTATATTGTGAAAAACAAAAAAGACAAATTGTAAACAATGCTCTTTGCAAACAATTGTTTTAAATAACAGTGTGGCACAGAAGCAGTACATTGCTGGTCCCCTAGGGCCATTGGAATTTATTTGATGTGATGATTATGATTAGGAGAATCAAAAGGTCAATTTTATGTTTTCTTTTACCCACACATGTTGCCAAACATAAAAAAGCAGTGACTATGTAGCAGAAAAGTAACAAGCAGACTGGCAAAGAATAACATCACAGGATTAAAAAACAGTGATTGGATTATTTTTTTCTTCTAAAGGCTTTTCAAGTAACTATAATAAACAGAGTCAGACACTTTCAGTTGAAAAATAAATGAATTCTGATTGATGAGTACGGCATTATGCACTATTATGGAGTACAAGTTGTGTATGGTGGTAAAATAATGAAGTCATGCTCATTGCTAGCCAGCACCTCTGCTAGTTTGCTACTGGCTGCAGCTGTAGTTGACAATTATCTAATTCCAATGGCCCTGTTCTTCGCCAAATGCATTTCTCTTTCTACCCTGTCTCCAAAGAGAATGATGAATAATAAATAAGATACTACGTCAGTCACACACCTCATGTATGAAATGCGGATATTAATGTATTATCCTGTCTGCCGTAAGTAGATGTTGAGGAAAATTAATGTAATGGACTGCACTACAGGTAAAGGAACAGATTTTATTTGGCACATTCGTCACTGTGCATCCCATATGCCAAACTTGATATCAAATCATGCACTTACTCCCACTTTACTCTGTGGCCTCGCCCGCCACCACGTTTTCCAACAAATTCATGTGCTGGGCAAGAACCAAGGAAAGGAAACTTGATTTTCTCTACTGCAGGGGGTTGGCTAGATGGATTAGACAGGTAGGGTAGAGCTTTTTTTTAATATATAATAGAGGGGCCACTACACTGATCATCGATTCATCATCTTTGGCTTATTCACTTGCGGTTCAATTCACAAGGGGAAAATCTGAACAAGTGTAAATTAATCTGTTATGGGAAACCATGATATATGTTCGGGAATCACTTCACATGGGTATCGCATGATTAAATGTGGCACATGCCAAGAATAGCCCACCCACCCACCCACTCATATACCATTTCCTTTCTTTTAAGTTGCCTTCTGTTCTTTCATGTCTCCCTCAAGCCATCACAGCGCATTATGTGAGATTTTGCTGCATTTGCAGATAGAAGAGTCCTTAATAAATCAACCACCGCTGTGGCTGGTAAAGCTGGGGCTGGGGGGGGGGGGAGTTCACCTCACAGTCATTTTTGATGACTACGATGAGCGACGCCATGGCAATAGCAAGCAAGCATAGTAATTGCAAGAAATATGTGACTTACCAGTGCCCGTCCCTGCTGCCGTTTCTCCCCCTGCAAGAACTGAGCCGTCGCTGTCTCCTCCTGCAGCGGCACTGGAGTCGCCATCACCGCTGTTCATTGTGGCTAGAATATAAAACATTACACATAGTTTTCTTTAGATCCCAGAAACACAACCCCAAATATAGCAGCAATGCAGCACTACAGCTCAGTTAGAGCATAGCTTCCAAATAACACTCTGGGCATTTGATTAGTTGGTTCACAAAGTTAGACCAGCCAGGCATTGAATAACGCTCACTGAAAAACCTATGGTGTTGGATGGCAAATGCAATGCGAGTGGGACCTCATACTTTTTTTCCAGCCTTGCTGCACTGTCATTGGAAACTGGTGGTGTACTGTAACAATAAATGAACGGGTCTGCAGCACACTACACTGGGGGGGGGGGGGTCTATGATGACCATAACCACTGTCTCATGAACTGAAATGTGTTAGAGCTAGGCATAAGCAGGAAAAGAAAAGCCTTCTGAACAAACATACATGGTGATATTTAAAAATTTTAAATACTAGCTTACTTGAGCCTGCTATCTGAATCTTCACAAATCACGATAGATAGCACCAACATTTGAATAGACAAAATATACCCAAAGATACTACGGTCTGTTCTTCTCTAAGAAGTCCACAACAATCTTAAAAGAACTTAATGGGATCTGCAGAGCCCTCGTCAGCGGGCTTGTGATCGGCGCCGGCTGACCAGCTTGCCCCGGACCCTCCGAATTGTCCCTCTTCTTCCCCTTGGGTGCTGATGAAAGATATAAAGAAGATAAATAAAAATAGATTAGTCATTCTGATAATAATCTCCACAAAATGTTTTATGAAAAGCAAACGCAGTCGCTAAAACTGATCACCTATAGTACTACTAGTTTCTTTCGACTCAAGTCTATCGACTGTCGTTAAATCCATATTCCAAATCTCCTTAACAAAAACTACATATTGCAGTTAATGATCTTTGATTTGATTCTATTCCCATTTCTCAACACCCTTGATGAGCCAACTCCCTCTCCTTTTTTTGCAGTGCATAGATGCATACTTCACATCATCGCTGTGAATTCAATTAAATAAATAACCTGGAACTGTAAGAGCTGCATAAACAAAGTCACAGAGAGAACAAGCTAATCAGTGATTCACTATAGTGACAGAAGAAACAGTATGCAATGGCTTCTTTATTATTTGGCCAAAGTGAGCGCCTGATGAATGCGATTAGGTAGCGGCACCTGCCTAGCAGAAACTAGAAACTGGATCACACAATAATAATAATATACCAGCGTAAACTCTACTAAACACATAACTTACATGTGATTAGCATGCTATTCGGATTTTTGTTTTTAGCATTGTAGAACACAAAGACAACTAATAATTAATACTTACCAAGCCCCGGAATCTTGACGCCTAGCAGGGCGAGCAGGTCCTGCTCCCTGTCGAGAATGTCAGTCCAGCGGTGCCTCATCTGCTGGGCGGTGCGCCAAACCTCGCTCTGGAGCCGCACGCACCGGCGCACCATCCCCTAGTGCCGCCTACGCTCCCGCAGGGAGTAGCCACTACCGGGCTTCCCGCCTGTTGCCAGCATAGAGGGGAGGTGGCGCTGCACACAAAAAACTAGTGCTGCCACCTCCTTCTCTCCAAAGATCATCCGAGGCTGGACACCTGGGGGCGGCGTCGTCCGCATGGAAGCCACCCCTCTGCCATGGCGCTGGGTGGGGACATCAAATAAACTAGGATGGGAAAGGAAGGGAAAGTAAAGAAGAAAGAAATGACGAAAGAAGTAGGGGGAAATAAACGAAGTCAAAAGGTCGAAAACACGCAAAAATGTAAGCAAAAACGTAAAATACACAAACACAAAGAATCACACTATTGTAAAAAGTAAATATTAGGGGTAGAAAAGTAATAAAGGAGAAGGATGACAAAGATTAACAAAAGATTAAAAATTAGGCCCAGCACCATAACAGAGAGCAGAAAAACAAAATGGCCGTGCCCATGCGGACCACGTGGTGCTGTTCACGTTTGATTTAGAATGTGAGCACACTTCAGGACCGTGTAGTGCCGTTTCCCGTGCGATTTTGGAGCATGCAGACGCACTCCGCTTTCCCAACGCAATGCAAACGGGCGCGGTCGCAAACTCCACCTGAACGCGGAACTCCGTGTAGTGCGGCGGAGTTTTTTTGTGACTCCGCGAAATTCCGCGTAGTGAGACTCTGCGTACTCCGCCTACCCCTAATTAATACGTGATTAAGTGAACTTTCAGTAAAAACATTGGACTCCCTTTTGTATATTGGTTTTCGGTAGAATAATCCCTCCTTCATGTGTAGACTCAAGAAACACTTTTTTTCATAAAAAACGTTTTTACTTGCAATTAACAGAGTGTTTTTATCCATATGTCACAGTAATGTATTATTCAATTAAAGCCAATCTATGGCAATATTTTTCCTGAATGTGGATTGTAAACCTTCATAATGCCTGTTTTTGACTTCTGTGTAGCATCTGAAAAGCATTCTAAATTAAGGTAAAAATACAGTAATATATTCATACATTGAGATAAAATCTATGCTTCTCCTGACTATCCGATTAATAGGATGCAATTGTTGTGATACTATCAAGTACGAGCTTCTCCATAAAATGTTTTAAACAGGGAGAATAGTGAAAAGAGTCCTGTTTCCTTAAGACTTTTGGAGGTTCCTCTGGCCATGGTGCATTATAGTGGCAGTTGCCTCTGAGAATCAGTTCTTTTTTCCGCCTCTTGATAGAAGGATCTCAGAACACTTGTGAGGCATCACATGTCAAAAAATCTTTATTTTCAGTCTGAAATGTGTTTTTTTAAATCTTTTTATTAACATTTCAGCAACTTGAACCATTTATAACAAACCACAACCTGCCTGCCTCGCCATACCAGACATAACATGTTACAAAGCACAGTATTTTCCAGAACATTTTCCGAATTTAGTACACCCATATAGTGTTGTGTGTGTTGTTTCCTCCTCCTCATCTGGTCCAAACAGCCCCATGTCCCACTGTTGGTTACCTTGGCTCCCCACCCCACTTTTCTTGTGGCCTGTTCCCAGGTTTTATGATTAGAGCCATGTGGGATGGCAGATCAGTCTTGCAGCGCCTGGTATACAATCTATTTACATAACTTCTGTTATCTATTGCATGCCGCTCAGCCATCAGAGCTGGCTCCTGCTGAGAGGAAGACACCAATTCATTTATCAGCAGTCCCTGAGTAGCCCAGTAATAGTCATATATTAGGAAACGTAATCCCTTCTTTGTAGGGCCGTCTTGTCAATGCTTCTAACGCTTTCCTGGGCGTATCTCCATCCCAAAGCAACAGTCTCAAGGTTCTTACTCGCCACTGATCTAAATAAACTCTGCTAGTACTTCATTTAGCATGTTCTGTAGCATGTAAAGGAATTTGGGGAGTGCAATCATGTTATTCAAAGCCTCTTTGCCCATTAAAGATATAGGTAGCTTTCTCCAGTGACAAACTTCTTTTTTCAATCTGACAAAATTCTACCCAGGTTTCACCTATGGAATTCTTGTGAGTTGTAATGTACATCACCATGTACATGAACCCCCTCGGGTGACCATTTCAAAGGAAACTTCCAACCAGCCGGCCACTCCCAAGGAGTGAATGGATATACTACTGATTTATGCCAGTTTATCAGTAAGCCTGAATATCTTCCAAACACATTTAGTATCTATAAAACTCTTTGGATGGAATGGTCTGAGTCAGCTTAGTAGAAAAACATGACATCCACGTAGAGGGAGATTGCATCCTCCCACTCATAATCCTAGTTTATGCTTCCGACCAGATTATCTCCTCTGACCCATACCCCCAAGGGTTCAGGGCTATTATGAAGAGCAGGGGGGAAAGCAGACAGCCCTGTCACGAACCCTCCGCCTAGCTCAAATTCATCCAAGAGCTCTTCATTGAATTTGATCAGTACCAGTGGTTTGGTTTACAAAAGTTGTAACCACTTTAGAAATTCTGGTCTTGACCCTATTTTCTGTAAAATTGTTAGCAGGTATGGCCACTCAAAGGATTCAAATACCTTATCGGCATCTAATGTTAATAGTACTGCAGGCTCCTCCATCAGGTGTCTGCGTGCCCAGCACCCAGGCATTGTCTTGTGGCACGGTGTGGCATAAATCCCAACTGGTCAGAGGTAATAAGCATGTGAACAACCTGGGTGAGATGATTAGCCAACATTTTGGACAGCATTTAAAACTCAGTGTTCAGCATGTCCTTTAGGAGGAATATTCTTCCACCAGTCTGCTCTATTTGTGAAAAACCACTATCATTGCCATTCTAAGGTCTCTCAGTAGCCCACTCTCCCTTTTGGCTTCCTTAAACCTCTCAATGAGTGGTACCCCTAGTTTACCCTGCAGCACTTCAAAAATTCAGACGGGAATCCGTTAGGTCCTGGGGTTTTTCCACCTTTCAATTGTTTGATCGCCTCCAACAACTCCCTCTCCTCTATCTCCTAATCACTCTGTAATCTGTCCTCGTTATACAATATCGGGGCTGGTATGTCCATGATGAACCCCTGAAGTTCCACTGTATCTGCCTTTGCTTTAGGACTACATAAAGTGTGAAGAAATGTTCAATATGCCTGTGCTATCTCGTTCGAATATTCAGATATTCAACCCCCCTTCTGTATGAATTCTGCTCACCCATATTTGACTTTCCTTGCCAACCAGCCCAAATGTTTTACAGCCTTGTTTCTTATCCTGTAAAGTAGGTGCTGTTTGCTCCGATATTGAGCTTGTGCCTCATCCTCTGCTGGCAGCCAATAATCTTACTGGGCCAGAGCTCTTTGATGTGCCCGCTGTGCAGTGGGTGTTAGGATGTATTCTCCAGTAGTGGGGTATCTTTCATTGGTTTACATGCTTGAATCATTCCCCATCGCCGAAGTGGGAGTCCCTCAGTATATAGAAAGCAGTATGTATTAAAACAATAGGCTGTAAAGGGAATGCAAGATTCAGCTTATTAGACTATCAATGTCCTTTTTAAAAAAGGACCTATGTTGAACAATGACCAATCAGACAACAGCACCTTTTAGAACCCTCTCAAGAGAGGCATCTTCCCTCACATTTTCACCTCACGTCGTATGTGAGGGAGTCTCGGTTTGGTTCTTCAAAATAAGTGACTTTCGAATTATTTTTTCTCTATCCAGTATGTCAGAACTGGTCAAGAAAGGACTCTTTAGACCTTGTGCCACCTGTTGTACAAAAAGTCTTCATGCTGAATATCCTCATGAGGAATGTATTTATTGCCTTTATCCTTCCCACAAGGTGAGAGATTGCAAAATTTGTAGAACCTTTTGTACCAAAACCCTCAAGGACTGCGAGGGAAGACTTGTACTATAGTTACAAAAACTTAAAACCAAGACTGGCGTAATTTCTGAGGAGGAAAGTAGTGAGTTTTACATCTCCTCACAGACTTCCAAAAAAGAGGAAAGATCTCATAAGTTCCCTCAGAGAAATAAGAAAACCTTTAAAAATACCCATCATGGATCTGCCCAAGGCTCCTCTCATGAAGAAAAACTAAAAAGTGTTTCCTCAGACTCTAAATGTAAGCCTTCTACTCCTTCCACAGCTCTTTCTTTGAAACCTAGATCCTCCTCTGAACCAATTTAAAAAAAGACTAAATTTAAAACGTTGTTGACGGCATTAACGTCATCAAAATCATCTTTGACGGCCCCTAAAAGCAAGCTTTGCATGATGACGGGCAGTGCGTCAAAGCTTTCTCCATAAGCATCCATTCCGTCGATGACAGTATCTGCATTGGTGAAGACAACCTCGTCAACGATGACCACTCCGTCAGCGATGTCCACCTCGTCGACGACGACAGTCACATCGACAAAAACAATACCAATGCCATCTAGCACTGCATCGGCATCAGTGACACCGTCAACGATAACCTCGTTGATGATGCAATCAACGGCACAGTTGCCAGCAAAGTTCTCCCTGTTGTCGGTGTAATTCAAACTAAAGACACCACCAACTTTGCTTTTGTAAGCACCGTTGATGCTACTGTTAACGGCCTCCTCGACGAGCATGTTACCTACTTCAGAAAACATTCACCATGAATATAGATCTGCTAAGGTGCCACCGCTTCCACCCGGCCACTTGTTGGATTTTCAGGAGTCAGACGACAACCAAGCAATGTTTGGCATATCCCACACTCCCTCAGAGCTGCACGTCAAGTATCAAAAGGAAGAGGAGGAACAGGATTATTATGAACCTGTCTATCAGAGCCACCACTAAATGGAGAAATACCATCAATATGCTCCTCCACCACCACCACGTATGGTCTAGGTGCCGGCTGCTCTGGTGCAAGACCTCCAAAGCATGCTCCAGAACTATTACAAGCGCATCCCAACACCAGCTCAAGCGCAAAAACCCCATCCAGTGGTTCTTGCACCTGCACCTAAATCACCGGCCGATATGCCGCCTACACCTAAAATGACGCCACAATCCTGCATTGCCATGCCTCCTCTGGAGGATCTGTCTACAACAGATGATGATAATGATGATGACAGTGGTGCGGATAGAGAACAAGGCAAAATACCGCACAATCAAACCATTACCAATGAATGGGATGACTATCTCTTTCCTCCACCTTCCCCTCCAGCTCCACAACCAGTGGATTCTCCGCTGGAAGATATTGAGGGTTTACATACGCTAATGGAGAGAGCGGCCAACCGCTTCCAGCTTCCCATCACTGTTTTCTATACGATTTCAAGGAGCAATCCTGAAAAACAGTCAGAGCAATACCGATTGTCGATTATATCTGGGAGGAAGGAGTACAAATTGTGAAGACACCAGCAACCGTCACAGCATCCATAGCATTCCGAAAGTTAGCGGGATCGGCTGTCCTTTGACCCCAGGGTTGGCTAAAGGCCTTATCGTTTCACACGGAAACCATTCCTGGTGCAGTTTACCCGCCTGGTGTGTTCAGCCGCATTATATATATCGATATCACTTCATATCTGTTCGTGTTGCGGTTTTCTCTTCTTCTCCTCCACCCTTGCTTGGAAGAAGAGTATATTCATTCATATATCGTTGAAAGTCATTATCTGTCGTGGCATTGAGGACTTTCATCCGAGCCTTATTTCGTTTTTGGGCCCCAATGTTTTACATCTTAAAAGGAATTCCCTTTTACATATTCGTTTATTATTCTATCATTATTCTGTGATGAATCATCTTCTCCACGAGACGGGCGTTCTACCTTGGCTCATATGTTAGGGTCCAGAGCAACTCTGCAATTCTTGAACAGCCATGTATGGTGTAACATGTCTTCAGCTGAGACAGTTAGCCCATTATGTACCATCTATTGGCCTGCCGTTGACACGCTTGAATCATTTGTCTGACTCAGGCACCTCCCACTGTTGTCCATGCATTTGTCCGTGCGCCCTGAAGAAGGTGACGCCCACATCCGGGTCTACACCGAAACGCGCGTCGGCGCTTGATTTTGTACAGTTGGATTCCTCCAACAATTTCAGCCCCTTTATTAATTCTCTGTGATTTGTTATATATTTATTTGTTAAAGTCTAAAATAGTTTTTTCTTTATAACTACCTCATTCATTATCTGAGTTACTTGTCTCATCTTTATTTTTTTGATTTTCTTTTCTCTTTTTGACATACAGATATTAGTCATCCATATGTACATGTGTTTATCTGTATTTATATGGGGACTGTCTTTTGCCATGAATGTTGTTGTTGTCATTTTTAGTGCTATGTTGGTTGATTGGTTTGAAGCACTTGCGAGTATGATTGTAGGTTTGATTGTGATTTGAATGAATGTTATGTGGGAAGTGTCTTGGTCTGATTCTTTCATGCCATTTGAAATTTTTGATATTATGTACATTATAGCTAATAAATTGAATTTTGAATTATAAATATTCTTTCCTTTATTTTGTTCTCTTGTGGATTCATTCTCTCGTTTTCGGGCCTTTTGATCCATTAGTCACATTCTGTGTCCATAGAACTAGATAGGTAGAGTACCTTTCTTTTTTGAGTTTACTAAAGGCCTTATCGTTTCGGCCAGAGGTTCAGACTAAAATCCTTGATATGCCTTTCAACAGCAATTCTTTGTTCGGCAAACACATTTATGATGCCTTGCTGGCCATAAAGACAGACACTGAGACGGCCCAATCCCTTGAAACTCTCCAGTTCCGTAAGATCCCTTTACATGGGGCGTGGGCCGTGGTTCCTTTTCCTATCATGGAGTTTTCCAAAGATATCAACCTTAATCCTCTTACCAGTCCTTTCGGCCTGTTTACCAACAGCATCAGAAGTCAGAAAAAATCCCCCTTTCGGCAAATACTGGTTATCAAACACTCAATCAATGACTAGCAGCAAAATCACTCAATCACCAGAACAAAACACTAACACCCTCAATAGGCCAAGTGTTCAGAAAATACAATCATTTATTTTGATTAAAAAGATATCATTGCAATTCATCATATACAGTAAATAATCCCATATTGTACATAAGAATAAAAATAAAAACAATAGTTAAAAAGTTAAAAACCACATTCTATACACAAATAACACACTCGGGAGAACCTGCAAGAAAAATGCTCTCTTGTCAAAGATGAAGGCAGAAACATAAAACCCGGATCATTTGTTTTCTATAAGATTATTATTCTGTGTACTCAATTATTTCGATAAACAAATGTTTCCACAGTCTCTAGTTTGCCTTCTTTGTCTTGCGTCAACGCGTTTCGGTGGATGTTACTGATTAAGAACCACCTTCCTCAGGACAGAAATTCTCGTCTCCCATGTAAACTATTTGATCAATATTCAAAAATAAAATAACCATAAAAAACAGACAGTTAGCCCATTGAGAGTGTATGCTTTCAGAGAAAGACAATAAAACATAACTGCTATAGTTAGTGATCTATCTCTAATCCCAAGTTGTTTAAAAAAACATCTAAACGCGTTAGACAATTTGCCATTCGCAAATATCTCCCCTAAATCGGGGGTAAATAAATCAGCAATAGTGTTTCTATCCTGGTGATCCGAACAGCAATTCATTCATACAGCTAAAAAAAGACACATCTATACACAGTGGTAGTATTGTTAAATCACCCATACATTAATATCTCACTTATCTGTATCAATATTAGTGTTAGATAACAATATATCTCTACCTGTATTTATGAAGCACACCAACTCCAGAAGAATTGCAGGTTAAACACCTTGCAACAATAATGTCAGAGGACAAATGTCTCTCCCTCTCAGGCCGTACTATAAAACTGGCCAATCAATCTGCCAACAGACAATCCTGATATATCCTGGAATAGGTCTATAAGGGATACGTACCCCTGAAAAGAAATAGCGGCTTTAATAACTCATATAGTTCTACAATTCAGTGTAGTAAAACTCTGGCTATGTCATGTTACCTTTATATTTAAATTGAGCACCAAGCTTCTTAGGATAGTAGTAGTCTTCAGTCCATATATTCTATGCCGATTATTCAATACAGGCTTTTCTTTAGTTACTAAAAGGACAAAGGATTATAATACTAAATTGTTCCGTTTCAACCTAACTACTCGTGATCCCTCATGTCAAAGACCCCACTATTAACCAACCAAGGTAATAATACGCCTAATTAAAATCATTTGCATTTAGGCAACATTGCTATTCTTCAGACGTTTACAATATATATAAAAAGAAAGTGAGACTAATACCTCAACTTTTAAATACTAGCATATACTCATAATCTATTTGAACCCCTCCGCTACTAATGTTCCGATAATAATTAGTAAACCTGGCTATTCATTGCCACGCAGCTAGTCAAACACTATAACAAAGGAGGAAATCAGACCCATGCAACTAACTCTAAATTATGTATTGCCCGGACTAAAGCAATAAGATGCCTAATTTAAAAAGAATTTTTTCATAGGCAACAACGCTATTCTTCAGACGTTCATACTCTGCATGAAAACCGACTCATCTCACCCCTTTAAAATATTAGCATAAACAAATAGTCAGTTTATTTATATCGCACAGTAAATAAACCCCTTGCTGCACATGTTCCGGTAGTTTGAACAAAAACCGGCTATTGACTGCCAGGCGGCTCTTCAGACACTTTCATATTGGTGAAATAAACACCATGCAACTAACTCTAAATACTGTATTGTCCAGACATAAGCCGTAACAATAACTCTAATCTAATTCCCTAATGTAGCGATAATATACATAGTTCTGCTAAAAAGCGCAATGTCGAAACACAGTATTGATGCACTTGAGCTCTTGAATAGTTTAGGAGAACCCTTAAAGGATTTAAAAAAACCCCACTAGCAAACTAACGAGAGGAATAAAACAAATACAAACACTATTCCTATATCGTACCTGTAGTCCAAACGTGCTGGCCTCATCTCTGGTAACGGCTCCGTGGTTAAAAGACACTGAACCACCCCGGAAACCTCCGTTCTTTTATGTGCCTTTCCCTCGACTAATTAGTCGTAATAAAGTACAGCTGCATTTCCTTACGAAATGCAACCAAAAGTTATACAACCATGGCGGCCATCTTAGCCTTCCCTTTCTCTATGTTAAATCAAAAGGAACTTGATGTACCTCATTCAATACCTATAGGGTTACCAAAGGGTACCTAAAACGAAATAAGCAGTATATAGAGAATATTATCTCATAGAGGCAGAACCTGATACTTGCCCATGCCGTAATCATATATATTCACATTGGCCACTTAAAAGGATCAATGTGTTCTGTTATAATTTTATTCGTGAATAATGGCTGGAGTCCTTCAAATCTTCAACCATATTTCAGTTTTATTATATAAATACAAGAAAACGAAGTTGCTAACTATCTTTAATTATAAGGGAACGTTACAATATTATAGTCACATTCCCTATATACTGTGCGCCCAACTCTGTCCATAAGGGCAGCCATCTTGGCCTGACTCAAAAAATGTTTGAACAATATCATGTCCAAAAAACGCGTCTGTGAATGTTAAAGTACCTATCAACCAAACTAATTCCTATAAAACATCCTCAGATACCTATAGTGATATTTCAGTATTTCAAAAATGATATCCCTAAATGTAGACTGACATCCAGAAGAATTACCCTAACTGTAATGTGGCCACAAGCCTAACACTAATATGTACCACAATATAGGTCAGTGTTCAATCCAAAGGAAATAAAAATAATTGAAATTAGAAGAAGAGAATATATTGTAGGGAGAAAATATATAATTCACCCTATAAGACGATCCCACTCTTCCTTGGAGTTAAGACCATTACGAACTGTATTAAACCATGAGATGTACCATTGTTCCCTAGCTTTCCGTTTATGTTCCATATTGCCTCCACGTGCCCCTATCCAGATTTTCTCCAATATAAACCATTCAATATCCGAATCATTATGGCCCATTTCTGTATAATGAGCAACTAAGGGAGCATTTCCTTCTTTGTTCTAATAGCAGAACGATGTTCTTGAAGTCTAATACACAGCTCCCTACCAGACTCTCCTATATAGCCCTTACCGCAAGGACATCTCAAAAAATAAACTATATTCCTACTCCTACAGTTATTAAGTGATCTTGAGACAACATGGCACCCATTGTATTCCAGACTTCTTAATTCTATACATAATGCGCAAACATTACATGTGCCACATTTTACATTCCCTAATGCAGGTTTTTTTATCTAATGTACTTTGTATATTTCCTTGGCTTTCTCTATAGGTATATACTAGCTCATTCTTTAGATTTTTATTCCTTTTAAAAGCAAAAATGGGTTTTTCTAACTTCTTCTCTTCATCATTATTTATGATATGCCAATTACTGTTTATTACATTCTTAATTTTATTACTAATGTGTGAGAAATTACTCACAAAGACCACCTTATCCAGTTCTTTTCTCTTGTCACCAGTTTTATTTAACATAGCATCTCTATTGTAGAATCTCGCACGCTTGTATGAGTGCGAAATTAATTTATTGGGGTAGCCTCTCTCTTTAAACTTCTTCTTCATATTTACAGCATGCTTGTCAAAATCATTAATATTAGAACAATTTCCCCGAAGACGGAGAAATTGGCTAAACGGGATATTATCCCTTTGGGATTTGGGGTGGAAACTCGAATAATGTAGCAAGGTGTTTTTAGCCATAGGTTTTGTATACAGTTCCACCACCAAAATACCCTCCTCGTTTTTAATAGAAATATCTAAAAAGTCCACTTTTGACCTACTATAGTGAGACGTGAATTTGAGATTGGGATCCCCCATATTTAGCCAAAGTAAAAACTCCTCTAACTGATCTTCATTGCCATCCCAAATGAAAAAGATGTCATCAATGTAGCGGTACCAGCCCGCTACATTCTCAAAAAATGGTGCAAGTTCGTTATAAATATGTTTATTTTCGAACTCCCCTACATAAAGGCACGCTAAAGTCGGCGCACAGGTAGCCCCCATGCTGGTGCCCTTCTTTTGTTTATATAGCTGGTTTTTAAACAAAAATATATTATTCATTAAGACAATCTTGGCACATTCCACTATAAAACTCTTCTCTACCCCTTCCAGGTCTGCTTCCTCAATGGCCCTGCGAACAACCTCCACAGTATCTCTCTGTGTAGAGAGACTCAATGTCCAGAGTCACTAGACACTGAGTCTCTCCACAAAAAGGCTTACCTTCTAACATTGAGATCATATGTGATGAATCTCTAACATATGACCTCAAGCCCATAACTATCGGACGTAAAAATCGATCGACATATTTGCTTAAGGGCTCTGTCAATGCATCTATACTACTAACTATCGGTCTCATTGGAGGGTTATCATGATTTTTATGTATTTTAGGTAGGCCGTATAAGGCCAACAGCATCAACCTTATCGAGCAACGCCATTGGCAGCCTATGCTAAGCCAAGAAGACAGGCTGCTTCTGTCAGAGATACTGCTAGAAAGGAGTGACATCCTCATGGTGCCAGCCACGCCCCCTCCTCATCTCTCCATGGGTGCCAGAATATCCCAATACCTGAATCACAGGAGGAAAATCACTACGGACAAGTGGGTCCTGGATCTCATTGCGCGTGGCCATATCCTGGAGTTCACTCAGGTTCCACCTCAAACTCCACCAACATAATTCCTCCCATCTCACCTTCATCTTCTTCGCAAGGAGGTTTTAGTCATGTTGCCAAAAGGGGCCATAGAACATGTTCCATATTCCCAGAAAGTGAAGCGGTTTTACTCCCGTTTTTTCCTAGTGAGAAAGAAATCAGGGGAGTGGCCCCCCATTCTCAATCTCAGGAAACTTATCAAGAATCTCAGGAAGTAATCTTTCTGTATGATTTCCCTTCAGGAAATTCTCCACCTTCTCAACTACGAAGATTTTCTAACCAGCCTCTAACTCCAAGATGCCTATTTTCATGTTCCCATCCATCCCAGGAATCGAAAATTCCTCAGATTCACAGTCTCTGGTACTCATTACCAGTTCAAGGGACTAAACTTTGGTCTTCGATCCGCTCCCCCGATATTTACAAAATGTCTCGCACCCACTGGCATCCCATTTACGTCAAGAAGGCATTCAAGTTTTCCCCTACCTAGACGACTGGTTGATAAAGACTCCATCTTTCAGCAGGTGTTGAGGGTACCTCCGCATGTCTTCACCTCTTTCAAACCTTGGGGCTCACAGTCAACTTTTCGAAGTCTTTCCTTGTCTCTTCAACAAGAATAACCTTTGTTGGAGCAACTCTAGCCACTTTACTCGTCAAGGCATTCTTGTCTGCAGACAGGCAACAGAAACTCTCTGTTCTGGCCCGCTCTCTTCCAAAAAGAAAGTGTGCTTCAGTTCGCCTGATCAAGTCTCTCCTTGGCGTGATTTTGAAGTCAGCTGGCTCAGTATGTGGTGTACACCTATTAGTGAGGCACCCTGCACTGAGTCTAGGCAGCCCTTATTGATAGTAATAGTGGTCCCTGATAACCGAAGCTCTCAAGTGGTAACTGTGGAGAGCAGCTAAGGCTTATTCAGGTGGGTGTAAAGTGGGTACATTACCACACAGTCAGTGAAGCTTACAAACAAGAAAGAACCACACCAGTGTTCATAAAATATCTTGTATTTATTGTACACCGACACTAAAACTACTTTGGTATATTCCCTACCCGGAGATATCAATACACATAGAAATATACGCCAAAACAGGTAAGTAAAGCACATAAAACACATGGGCCCCTATAGGGGGGCCGAGCCATATACTAAGAAAATGGAATGTGAGGTGAGTACCAAACTAGGACTACCACCCAAAGAACTAGAGACCAGGGGGAGCACGGAACCACCACAGGTAAGTAACTAAGTGTTGCTAGGCGCCCGTGTCCAGCGGTGATACCCCGGCTCAGTGTCCATAGGTTAACGTGGGGAAGTCGCGGTTGGAGTTTTACGGATTCAGGACCCTTCCCGAGGACCCCAAGGAAACCCGTTGGAACAGAAAGGTTGGGAGACACCCCCACCCGTGGATATCCAGAGAACCAGGATACCTACACCAGGGAGTCTGGGTGCATAGGTGCTAAGTGGTGTCGGAACCGCCCGTTGTCGTCAATTGGGAACCTTGAATTTCCAACTGCTACAGAGTCTTGTGGACCAGGTCGGTTGGAACCAGACTTGGATTCTGGATAAGGAGTACCTGCAAAAAGTGGGGACAGAGTCCAAACCACTCAGAGGTGTTCAGGAGGAGCAGGAGCACGATGCCAGCCCTTGTTGGAGGTACTTTGCTGTAGCACAGAGGTCTTGAAGATGCAGCTGTGGAGCCCAGGCGACAATGCAGAAGCACAGGAGACATCCACGAGCTGCCCCACGATGGTTGTCGAGATGCAGGCGGGTCAGTGGCCGGCAGGACCACCAACAAGCCTTGGCAAATGCAACAGACATGTTGCTCGAAGAGATGCTGTGTTGCAGGCCTGCAAGGTCTGAGGAACTCACCCAGCAAAAGTAAGTCAAGACTGGCCCCCAGTATGCAGGAGAGCCAGCAGGAATCAATGGAAACCCCATGAGGACCCTCTGGCAGCAGGCAGAAGGAGTCACAAGGAGGCTATAGCAACGCACACAAGATGAAGGCCCACGTCGCAGGAGATGCAGGGGGGACAACACTCTTGGAGCTGTGTGATGTTTGAGGCTGGGGCGTCTTTGAACTTGAAGATCCTCAGTCAGTAGAGCCAACAAGCCTTGGCAACAGCAGACAGACACGGTGCACAGTCGTGCAGTTCTGGTAGGCTGGGCAGGGATTGCAGTCTCCCAAGTTGCAGGAAGACAGGTCAGGCCTCTGGAGAGCCACCAAACCACCACCTATGTTGCTGAGTCGGGAGGTGTCCATGGGACAGCAGGATCCACAAGTCGGTCATCCTCATCGAGGTGCATGCAGATGCTGGGGCGTGACTCCTTCACTCCAAGGGAGGTTCCTTCTTGCTATGTCGATGCAGGCAGAGTCCTTGGTGACTCTGGAGGATGCACAGCCCCGTACGTTGCAGAACTTGAAGAGCACGGAAACTTAGTTGCAGTAGGAGTCTTCCTACTAGAGGCAGTCTTGTCTTGGTTCCTGGCTCGGTTTCAGCAGCAGAGTTTGGTGCACAACAGCAGAAGAGTCTTTAGACCAGTGGTCTTCAAACATTTTGATGCCGAGACCCCCCCATCAATATTTTTTAGGCATAAGGACCCCCTCCCGACAAAAAGTTCTAGAACCTAGTACTCCTTATCATTGTCAACCATAAATGTTCTCCAGAGAAACGGTCAATCTGTGGTTGCACCTCATTAGTACCAGTTTAACACCTAAATATAGCAATAAACAACAAAAAGGTGACCAGTACAGCTTTACAAAGGGCATTCTACTGAGCGGTGACACCTGTAGCTGCTTTTTAGTAACTTTTGAACCTTTTGAGTAAATAATTTTTTTGTAAAATCGGCAGATTATGCAGCAGATGATGGCTTATGTGGCAAATGAGGCAAATCTATAATTCTGATAAAATCGCTGCGGCCGCACAATCACATAATTCCAGTGACCCTTGGTATAATAGCTGTAATGCATGGGCTGCAACTTTATTGCACGGCATTAGAGGAAAATCATACTATATTTCATGGGATGCTGACGGCTTGGCATTTACAGCTGCATGTAACTGGAGGTAGCTGAACATCATTCATCATAATTAAAACATAGTACGTTTTTTAGGTCTTTCACAGTCAGGTAGCTACATATAAAATAACGGGCAGCTTCAATGAATGATAAATACATTTTTAAAAGTAGTTACTTTGTGGGAAATGCAATATAGTACATTATGAAACCTCTACTAGTTAATGCCCTGCAATGGTCTGTGTGAAACCAGAGAGCCACAGAATTAAATCATGGTTGGTGTGGTGGAGAATAGTGACTTGTGTATTTTTAGTGCTACGAGGTCATAGCCTATTACAGAAAGCCCTGTGAATATGTAAGTCTTTATTTTATACTTGCATTACACACAATACAAGATAGACCGCTACAAAATGCGCAAAATGTTTTACGATAAAATGGTGCTTCCAAAATAGATGGGCTGCTTCCAAAATATCGGGGCTCATTTACAAGCCCCTTGCACTGCTGGTGTGTCACTTTTTATGCGCAGTGTCCAGACCTATATCTACGAGGCCACGCAAAGTCACTTTACGTGGCTTTTCATGGCCTCCTAGATATGGTGTAAGGCAACGCAGCGCAAGTCGATGTGTTGGCTTATGCTGCGTCAGGGGGGGTGTTCCATGGGCGTTGCTGTGGGTTTTCCCAGGTGCTTTGACACATTTCTAGATTTACAAGGATCTGTAAACCTGAGTATGCGTCAAAACTGTACGCTGCCACAGGGGATGGGTAACGAGGAGAAATATCTTTGTTTCTCCACAATTGTTTCCACTTTCTATGTGTAGCACTCATAGAAAGTGGGAAAAGCCTCCATGGATTGTTTTGGCGCAGGAAGGCATGCCTTACTGCACAAAAACAATCCTGCCAACAATGCAGACACCCTTGCACCATGGTGCAAGGGTGCCTGCTTTGGTGCTAGGCACTAAATTGTGCGCCAGCAGAAAAGACAGGAATGCACCGTATCTTATAAAAACGGTCCATTCTTACCCTTTTGAATTGGCGTAGGGCAGTGCAGCATAAATACTTGCGGAGCTGCCCTACACCATTTCATTGTAAATTAGGCCCATAGATTTTAGTAATACCCAAACCCTATGTAATGCATTTTTGTACATAACTGTCCCTTCAACACCTTCTCAGGGATAGTAGGCAATATGTAAATACAATGACAATTTAAAACAAGCACTTTACAGCTCAGTTAACTCTGTGCACTACAACTCAAAAAGCTTCAAGTGATTCACCCTCCTGTCCTGAGAAATCGAAGCCAGGCAGACAGCTAAACACAGCTTTCTGCCAGTGTGCTACTGCCTGAAAGAACTGCAAATGTGCACAACGAGTTAATCTGCAAATCCTTTACATTTTCTGATTAACTCGTCGTGCGCATTTGCATTTCTTCCAGTCCAGCAGCACACTGCTAGAAAGGTGTGTTAGCTGTCTGCCTGGCTTCAATTTCCCAGCACAGGAGAGTCCCTGAATAACACTCCAGGGAAAGCATTTTACCTACCGGAAGAAACAGTCTGGGACTGCTTCTTTTTGCAAATGAAGAGGGCGACCCCCATCCTGTGACTCCACAGGCCCTCCTGGGTGTCGCACCCCACAGATTGAAGACCTCTGCTTTAGACAGACCAGGAGAAGCTAGTCAGTTCTTGAAGATGAAGTCTGGACGAATCTAAGGATCCACCAACAGGGAAGCCCTTAAGTAACCCAGAAAGGGGTTAGAACTACTTCTGCGGTGACCCACCTATCATGAGGAGTCAGGGATGCTACTCTGGTGAACTTACCAGACAGATGCTCCTAGGGGCTTCTGCCCATCTAAGTTTCAAGATAGCAGAATCAAGTGGCCACCTGGCAGAGCTCTGAGCACCTCCCATGATTAGGAGCTGGACATGGGGGTGGACAACCCCCTGTCAATTGTGTAGTTTCACACCAGAGCGGGAGCCACGGGTTCCTGGACTGGGCAAAACCGGTTTATGCAAGGGCACCAAATGTGCCCTTCAAAGCAGTCTGGAGGTGCTCGGGAGCACCCCCTCCCTAGCCTAAGACACACAATTCTAAAGGAGAGGTGGCTACACATCTCCTCTACAGGAAATCATTTGTTCTGCCTTCCCCTGCCCGAGTTAAGCTCAGCAGCAGGAGTGCAGAACAGTGTCTGGGGTCGGCAGCAGCACTAGCTTGCATGCATACTGTGTATGGCTACACAGTTAGACATGGGGGGGTCCTCTAAAGAGCCCCCAGTGCATGGTATCATGCAACTAATACTGGAATCAGAGCAGTCGCATGATTCCAACATTTTTTATACCAAACATGGCCGGGTTCGGTGAAGCCATTATGTAGTTGGGCATCTCAACTTGTCCAGTGTCCCCTGCATACCTTAAAATGGCTTCCCGGCACTTACAAAGCCAGAGAATGGACTCCGGGAGGGCTAGGGACACCCTCACACTTTGAATCATGTACCCTGCCTGTGGGCTGTAAGGCCTACCTTAGGTTTGACTTGTAAGTTTTAGGTGTGGTGGCCGGGATATAAGCAAAACCTTATGTCTCAAGTGAACGGTGCATGCACCATTTCTCGCAAGCTGCAATGGCAGACCTGCAGACACAGTTTTCATGGGCTCCCATGGATGGCACAATACATGCTACAGTCCATGGGAAACCACTGGTGTACCAATGTCCTAGGTACCTTAGTACCATATACTAGGGACTTACAGGGGTACACCAGTATGCCAATTGTGGGATGTAAAAAGTACTTACCAGTAATTTGGGGAGAGACAGCACAGACACTGGGATCCTGATTAGCAAGATCCAAGTGTATTACAGTCAAAACGCACTGACACCAGGCAAAAAGTGCGGGTAACCATGCCAGAAAGATTCTACTTTCCTACATAACCCCCATCCAAAACAAAAGAAGATAAGACTAACCTTGCCCAGTTGAGTCTTCATTTTCTGACTGGAAATATCTGGAAAGTCCATCTGTAATGGCATTGTTACTTCCAGGTCTTTGTTCCTCTGAAGAGTCCATCTCCTGTAGGAAAATGGACCACCTTAAAAGTTTAGGATTTTCACCCTTCATCTGTTTTAGCCACAAGAGGGGTGTGTGGCCTGTCTGGAAAATGAGGTGAGTACCAAACAAGCATGGCCTCAACTTTTTGAAGGCAGAGACCACCGCAAAGGCCGTCCTCCCTATAGCTGACCAACGCTTCTCTCTGGGGGGTCAACCTTCTGCTGATAAAAGCTACAGGTTGATCCTGGCCCTCTTCATTGTGTTGTGATAGCACTGCTCCTATTCCTATCTCAGGGGCAAATTGTTGTAATCAGGACTCTGTAGAATTGGAGATGAGCACATGGCCTTTTTCAGGGCATCAAAGGCCTCTTGACACCTAACTGTCAAATTCACCTTCTTAGGCATCTTCTTAAAGGTGAGATCATTGAGGGGGTTACAATAGACGCATATCCCTTACCAATCTTCTGTAGTACCCAGTCAGGCCCAGAAAAACTCTGACCTGAGTCTGGGTAGTGAGAGCAACCCAATCCATAATTGTTTGGATTTTGCTCTCCAATAGTTGAACTTGGCCTCCAACTACCAGGTGGCCCAAGTATACAACCTTACTCTGCCCTATCTGGCACTGGCTGGCCTTAATAGTGAGGCCTGCCTTCTCCAGGGCCTCAACTACACTTCTGAGGTAGACCAGATGGTCCTGCCAGGTGGAGCTAAAGACAGCAATATCATCTAGATATGCCGCACTAAAGTCTCCCATGCCTGTCAGAACTTGATTCACCAACCTCTGGAATGTGGCAGGTGCATTTTTCAAACCAGAGGGCATTATTGTAAGCTGGTAGTGCCCACCAATGGTCGACAATGCAGTTTTGGGCTTGGCAGCATCTGAGAGTCTGATTTGCCAATAGCCTGCAGTCAGGTCAAAGGTGCTGAGACACTTGTCATAAGCCACTGTATCTATAAGTTCATCTGCCCTGGAGATAGGATGGACTTCTGTCTTGGTGACTGCATTGAGGTCTCTTTAGTCTACACAAAACCTCATTTCTCTCTTTCCGCCCTGGGAATGAGGTTTGGGCACAAGGACTACTGGACTAGGCCAAGGGCTTTCTGAAGTCTCAATGACCCCCAAATCTAGCATTTCATGGACCTCTGTCCTGATGCAATCTCTAACATGGTCAGGTTGCCTGTAGATTTTACTCTCGACAGACAGACTGTCACCCTTGTCCACCTCATGGCTACACCAGGTAGTCTGACTGGGTGTCAGAGAAAAGAGTTATGTTAACTGACTGAGAACCTGTCTGCAGTCATTTTGTTGTTGGTCAGTGAGGCTGTCTGCCAAGGCTAATCCATCAACTGACCCATCAACGAGGTCCTGAGAGAGGAGATCAGGGATCATCATCAGTAGCCATGAGCAAGCTCATGTCAGCCCTGTCAAAGTAAGGCTTTAGGTGGTTCACATGAAGCACCCTGTGGGGGCTTCTACGAGTACCAAGCTCCACCAGGTAGGAGACCTCAACTTTCTTCTCCAGGATAGTATGGGGGGCACTCCACTTGTCTCCGAATGCTTTTGGGGCCACAGGCTCTAAGACCCATACCTTCTGCCCTGCCTGGTCAGAACAGCCTTTTGGTCGTGCAATAAATCTGAAGTTCTTGGCTGGCCTCCAGGTTTTTGCTGGCCTTCTTCATGTACTCATCCATGCGTGAATGCAGGCCTAGCACATATTCTACAATGTCTTGCCTAGGAGGTTTGAGAGACTGCTCCCATTCCTCCTTCACTAGACGAAATGGACCCCTAACTGGATGTTCAAACAGAAGTTCAAATGGGCTGAAGCCCACCCCCTTCTGTGGAACCTCTCTGTGGGCAAAAAGAAGGCACGGTAATAGGACATCCCATCTCCTCCTGAACTTGTCAGATAATCCCATAATCATATCTTTAAGGGTTTTGTTGAATCTTTTAACTAACCCGTTACCCTGTGGATGGTAAGGTGTGGTAAATTTGTAATTCACCTCACATTCCTTGCATGTGGCCTTCAGGTAGCCAGACATGCAGTTTGCACCTTTGTCTGACACCACCTCCTTAGGAAAACCCATTCTGGAAAAAAATCCTAGGAGGGCCTTGGCCATGGCAGGAGATGTAATGGTCCTAAGGGGATTAGCTTCTGGGTATCTGGTGCCAGGGTCCACTACCACCAGGATATAACTGTTCCCAGAGGCTGTAGGAGGGTCTTGGGGACCAACAATGTCAATCCCTACCCTCTCAAAGGGAACCCCAAACACTAGTAGTGGGATTAAGGAGGCCTTGGTAGTGCCGCCTGACATGGCAGGTGACACAGGAGCCACAAAACTCCTTGGTATCTTCGGACATGTGGGGCCAGTGAAAGTGTGGGACAAACCTGTCCCAAGTCTTGCTTTGCCCAAGATGCCCTGCAAGGGGGATGTCATGTGCTAGGGTTAAGAGGAACTTCCTAAACATCTGAGGAACAACCAACCTCCTGGTAGCACCAGGCATGGGGTCCTTAGCCTCAGAATAAAGGAGTCCATCCCCCCAATAGACTTTGTGGGTCCCACTGACTTCCCCTGCCTCTACTGCAGCTTGCTCTCTCAGGCTCTCAAGAGAGGGGCAGGGATTTCTGCTCCAGACTCAATTGCTCCCTGCAGCTCTGCTTTGTCAGGCCCAAGCTCCTCTGGGACAGTCTCCTCACAATGGGCAAGATCATCTTCCTGAGAAGACTGAGCCTCACATGAAGTCTGGTGGGAGGATAACTTCTTACCCTTCCTACCTCTCTTGCTGGTAGAAGGCTCCACTGCTCCTTGATACCACAAAACCACTGTCAGGGAGTCCAAGTATGGCTGCATGAGTCCTTAACTTCACTTAAGCTTATGCTGACGTCTCTGGATCATTGCCCATAAGATACTTTACTGGAATGTTAGAGGATACCACAACCTTTTTAGAACCAGTAACCCCCCCCTCCACCCCCAGCTGAGATTGACCACTGACATGAGGTAGCTAATAGTGATATTATCTGTGTTAGTTTCTTGGTAAGTGTGCCCAAGTAAGAATTGCTCAGGTGACACCAGTTTTTCAGTCACAATAGTGACACTGGCACCTGGTGCTTCAACACCATTAATAAGGGGATGCTGCCTGTATTTACTTATATGAGACCAGGCAGCCAAACTGAAAAGATCAGTGCCACCCTCTGATATCAAGACAGCCTCAGTGATTTCTCTGACTAGGCCAGAGCTCATCGTAGTACCCAAGGTGAACCCAGCTTCACCCTGTTGGGTTTTACTGTTACTATTGCTACTGCTAGGGGTACTAGGGGAAGTTGTAGCAGTATTGGTGCTTTGCGTGGGAAAACTGGAATCATTTGTCCAATGGGCTTTTTGTTTACAAACAAAGCACCAAGGAGATTTATTATTAGGAGAGGAGGATTTGGACCCACCCCCAGAGGAAGATTTTTGTGGACATGAAGAAGACTCTTTCTTGCTATCTTTAGGTTTTTCCCGATCTTTTTCTTGGGACTTAGTTTTATCTTTCCCCCCCACCCCCATGAGACTTATTGCTCACCCTGGTGCAAACCCATTTTGTCTGCCTTCTTTTCCAATTCTTGGGGAGTGGTCAGATCAGAGTCCACCAGGTTTTAGTGCAGTTTCTCAGACACACAGTTATTAAGGATGTGCTCTCTCTCATGATCACATTATACAGTCCATTATGGTCATGTACATTACTAAAATGTAATCAGACTTCCAGAGCCTTAACAGCACAGTCTATGAAATCAATCGAGTCTTGTGAAAAGGTTTTCTGAGTATCTGAACTTAATCCTCTTTGCTTCCCAAGTTAGCCGTAACTTTTCAATAAGTGCTTCTTTCTAAACCTGATAGTTGTCTGCATCCTCTTCTCTAGCTGCCAAGAGTTTGTCTCTACCTTTGTCTGCAAAGGAGAGCCACAGGATAGCTACCCACTGCTTCTGGGGGACCTTCTGGACTTTGAAGGCCCTCTCCATAGCAGTAATACACTTCTGGATATCATCCCTAGTTTTGCAAAGGGGCACTGTCCTGTTAAGATTCCTAGAAAGTGTTCCTGCCTGACTCTGGACTCTTTATTGCTGCCACCATTGGGATCTAACCCCAAGTTCTTCCTCTCCTTCTCCACTTCTAGAAACTTCCCTTTCAAGGGCCAACTGCTCCTTCTTCAACTTGAGTTTTGCCTTTTCAAGTTTGAGATGTTTGTATACCCATTAACTAGGATGGCCTCATCTAAATTAGAGTAGTGGACCCAGCAACTGGTTCTGAGGAAAGTGAGGAAGAAGAAGACCTCCTCCTCCTTTGAACCCTTTGTACCAACTCAGGGGGAGTGAAAATGAGCCTATAGTCATGACCCACTCCAGTACCATCAGAAGCCCCCTCCACAGGTAAAGGGTTAGTCCATAGGAGTCTCTCCTGACTCCTCATGGCCATGTCCAGTGAGAGAGCCAGCAGTACTAAGTACCTCTTGCTCTTGTCCTGTTAGGTCATCCCTCTCACCAAGGTCTTCCTACCCTAGTGGCCTTCCAGGATTCTGGAGGTCATCTTGAAGGAGTAACTCCGAAAGAAAAGACCTAGTGGGATTTCTACCTTTTTTGAGTTGTCTAATCCTACACAGTGTCCTTAGTTCTTGGAACACAAGGGCAGTTTTCCCAGTTACCTGAGTCTAACTAGGCTCCCAATTAGACAACATGGTACTAGTGTAGTGTAGTGTAGTGTACCCATCTCTAGTAATCTGAACTTCCTAAAAGGTTGTAGAAAGGGCTATGCTAGACCCTTGACACCTACCCTAAAGTTTAGCAAAAATCTTACCGATCAAGTATAGTGTATTTACCTAAGGTAGTGGGGGTTTCTTATGGAAACCTTATTTACGACTAAGTGGTAAAGCAATGCATGTCTTTATCCCAAACGCTGCACCACCAGTGTAGGAGGCTGGCTCAGTATATAGTGTCTACCTAAAGTGAGGCACTGTGCACTGAGTCCAGGCAGCTCTTAGTGATAGTGTTTACAAAAATACTCTAGTATTTATTATCATAACACTAAGAACTAACTTGGTCTATCTCCTGTCCAGAGATATCAAATATACACAAGAAATACAGGTAAGTAGCTTAGAAAAACACATGGGGCCCTATCAAGGGGGGCAAACCATATACTAAGAAAGTGGAATGTGAGATAAGTACCACAATAAGACTTATATCCAAGGATGGAGAAGCTCAGGGGAAACACGGAACCACCAAAGGTCAGTAGTTAGGGCCCCCTAGGCGCCGGGGTGCAGAGTGGTTACACCGGGTCACACGTCAACAGGATGACACGGGGAAAGTCGCAGTTGTATTTTCTTGTTTCAGGACCCTTCCCAAAGGACCCCGAGGACACCAATTGCCACAAGGGAGGTTGGAGAGCCACCCCACCTGTGGATACCCAGTGTACCAGGATACCTACACCAGGGTACAAAGGTGCAAAGTGTTGTCGGAACCGCCTGTGAAAGCCAATGGAGGATCTCAGAAGTCTGGCGCCTGCAGCGACTTGTGGACCAGGACAGTGGAACCCAAACGTGGATTCTGGATGAGAAGTACCTGAAAGCAGAGGGGACAGAGTCCAAACTACCTGGAGGTGTCCAGGAGGCGCAGGAGCCCAATACCACCCTTTGTGAGAGGTATTTGCTATAGCACGATGGTCTTTATGAACCAGCTGTGGAGCCCAGGCGACAATGCAGGAGCATAGGAGCCGTCCACAAGCTGTCCCACGACGGTTGAAGAATGCAGGAGGGCCAGTGGCGAGCAGGACCACCAACAAGCCTCGGCAACCGTAACAGTCGGGTCAAAGTAAAAGATGCTTGGTTGCAGACCAGCAAGGTCGGTGGTACTAACCCAGCAAGGGTAAGTCAGGGCCGGCCTTCAGCACGCAGGAGAGCCAGCAGGAATTGTTGGAGCCCCCTTTAGGACCCTTTGGCAGTGGGCACAAGGAGCCACAGGGAAGCCTCAGCAGCACACAGAAGATAGAGGCCCACGATGCAGAGGATGCAGGCAGTATGTCATTCTTGGAGCTGTGCTATGCTTGAGGCTGTGGCTTTTTGGAGCTCAAAGATTTTGGGTGAGGGGAGTCAGCACGCCTTGGCAAAGGCAGCCAGATGCATTGCACAGGGATGCGGTTCAAGTCGGCTGGAGAGGGAGTGTAATCTTCCAAGATGCTGGGAAGAGTGGTTACGCCTCTGGAGAGCCAACAAACCACCACCTGTGTTGCAGAGCCGGGAGATGTCCGTTGGACAGCAGGATCAGCAAACCGGTCGTCGACGTTGAGGTGCCTGCAGATGCAGGGAAGTGACTCCTTCACTCCAAGGGAGATTCCTTCTTCCTTGGATACATGCAGATACATGCAGAGCCCTTGCTGACTCAGAGGATGCACTGCCACAGCGTTGCAGAAACTAGAAAGAGCATGGAGACGAAGTTGCAGCAGAAGTCTTCCCACCAAGCGCAGTCTTGTCTTTGGTCCTGGCTCAATCCAGCAGCAGAGTTCCAGTGTCCAACAGCAGAAATGTCTTTAGACGATCTTCAGTAGACACACAGTCAGTTCTTGAAGATGGAGTCTGGACGAATCTAAGGACAGACCCCCCAGGGGAGCCCTTAAGTAATCCTAGAAGGGGAAAGGACATCTTCTGTGGTGACCCACCTATCAGGGGAGGTCAGGGACGCTACTCAGCTGGCCTAGCCAGTCAGATGCTCCCAGGACGCAAGATTCAAGATGGCAGAATTAAGTGGCCACCTGTAGGAGCTAAGGCCCCCTCCCTAGGGAGGTGCTGGACAGGGGGGGTGGACACTCCCTTGTCCTTAGTGTAGTTTTGTGCCAGAGCAGCAGCCTAGGGCTCCTAAACTGGGCCAAACTGGTTTATGCAAGGAGAGCACCAAATGTGCCCTTCAATGAGGTCTGGTGGCGCTCGGAAGCGCACCCACTCTACCTAATTCTAAAGGAGAGGTGGTCACACCTCTCCTTCGCAGGAAATCCTTCATTCAGCATCCCCTGCTCGAGTTAGGCACATCAGCAGGGGGACGGGACAGTGTGTGAGGTCGTCAGCAGCGCGGGCTGGCAGGCGGACCCTGGAAGGTTATACAGGTAGGTATTGGGGGGGTCCTCTAAGGTGCCCCCAGTACTTAGTATCATGCACCGAACACTGGAATCTGTGTAGTTGCATGATTCCAACATGTTTGATACCAAACATGACCAGGTTCGGGGTAGCCAATATGTAGCTGGACATCTCGACAAACCAGTGTCCATTACATATCTTAAAATGGCTGCCCCACACTAAAAAAAGCCCAGAGAAAGGAATCCGGGATTTATAGGGGTGTCTCTGCTCATGCAAGGGTACCCACACACTTGGAACCATGCACCCTGCCCTTGGACTGAAGAGCCTACCTTACGGGTGACTTATAGGTCTAAAGTGAAAGGTGCATGCACCATTTCACACAGACTGCGATAGCAGCCCTGCAGACACAGTTTGCATGGACTCCCATGGATGGCACAATACATGCTACGTCCATGGGAGACCCCTGTTGTACCAGTGCCCTATGTACCTCAGTACCATATACCAGGGACTTACAGTGGTAACCCTGTATGCCATTTATGAAGTGTAAAAAGTACTTACCATCAAATTTAGAGGAGAGAACACAGCCACTGGGGTCCTGGATAGCAGGGTCCCAGTAAACTACAGTCAAAACACACTGACACCAGGCAGAAAGTAGAAATATCTAATCTAGAAAGATCATACTTCCCTACAGTTGTTTGATACTTGGATGATCCACTTTGGTCGCGCCATTCCAGAGGTAGCACAGCTGAGGGGTACTTACCAATTGAGTGGCCAAGCTTTTCCCCAATGAATACAACGGTTTCGTTTTTTTACTAGCAGAACATGTAAAATACATGTTCTGCCCATTAGATACGTTGCACCCTGCCTTAAAACTTGATATGCCTGCCATAAGTGTGGCTTACAAATATAACCGTGTCATGTGGTTACATAGGCCTCAGACTGGGAACACCACTATTTTACATGTTCACTTTTAAAGTTGACATCTTTCTTAAATGCTGACTCTTGACACACATATGCGTGTGTGCCCATATTGGATAATATCCTCTGAAATTGATTGCTTACATTTACACTACGTAGATATATTATCAGGGCCTTGAACATTCTGTACCAGTCTTAAATTCACTGCGCAAAATGTTGATGTTTGTTGTCCGCTCAATAATGACGGCCTGACTAGAGCTCCGGCATGGTAACATGGGTGAAGTTTATTATATGAACGATGCCAATCCTTTGTTTAGACAGAGGAGTATTTTGCTGTCACTTTTGAAGTCGCCCCAGGCAGGTATTCCAGCCCACTTGAATCCTGTTTACCTTCCTGAGAAGGAAGATGGCCTGTTCTGCACATGAACGGGTTCCTAGATGAAACATACCCACAAGTAACTGGGGAGTTAGATCACCCTAGGGTATTCTGATAGATTCTTACCCCCTAATCCCAATAGGTTAGGAAGCGCTAGGTAGGATTTGGATATGATTACATATGTATGCATATAATCAATGTAACAGCACAATGGTTGTATTGTTTATCTTCTTTGCCATTCTAGCAATGCTGATTACTCTGTTCTGTTCCTTTCTATTAATCATTGTAGCTCACGTATTTTACACAAGAATCGTATTGTTCAATAAATATTTAAAATGCCAATTTGAATATTTCTTGTGTCTCCCTTTGGGCATACATGAGTTATTAACAAAAGGGTGAGATCTGTTTCCACGATTTCCTTGGGGAATTAAGGTTGTCATGTTCTGAGGTTGCACATACCATCCGGCACCTTGTAAGGTTATAGGTCCAGATGGTGCACTTTGAGCTAGCCAGGACTAAGGCCAATATATACTGATATTGTGCGTGGACTCAGTCTTGCACAGTTTTGACGTTTATGTTGTCTGAATGCACAGTCTTACTGATAAAGTATGAACCTTACAACATGGCGCTACCAACGTTCTAGCTTGGATACTTACTCAATGGGTCTTCCGAGTAGTCTTTCTCTTGTGTGCCCAAAGACCCTATTCACCAATTAACCGGAGACGTCCAGTGTGTTGGGGAAAAAATCCTCCTCAGCAAAGTAGGGAGCCCCTATTTCTGGCTGTAGGTTGTTCAAGCTTGAACCTTTAAAAGGATTATGTCAGAACTCGATTCCTCGGGATCACTTTGTTGCCAGAATGTTCCACCTCCAGACAGCTTCAAGTCTGACTGCTGTGATAGCACAGACTATTGAAGTGGCCAGGTGAGGGAAAGGGTGTTGGGTAAGGAACTGCAGGGAGGGAGACCTAAAGGCAAGACCCACAGATTAACTTACTTTTATTAATCACTATAGCATCATACTACTATCGAATGACTACCTAGAGATTTACCTGAACCTCCTTTGCAGTGAAGAGGTAGTTGGGATTATAATTAGTAGCACTATTGTTGAACTCAAGTTTCCCCCTGAGGAAATAATACACAATAATCTTTGTAACGTACGCACTTGTTAACAATAAACACTATAATCCTTAATAAAGCAATACGTATAATATTCTTCTTGGGAACACCTACCAGGTTTAATACTGTGGATGGTTCAACCTTCTGGGGAAACTACAAGAAAACGAAATGCCAGCATAGAATTAGCCAATGCTAAGAAATAGTTATGTAGTCTCTTGTAATGTTTCTTTTGCGTCTTGGTAATTGTACAGTCATTCATCAAGTCACCTTCTAGTAATGCCCTGGACCAGCCTAACACAAAACAGTTTCAGAGCCAAAGTATTTCCAAACATTCTGGTAAAGTGACATTAAAGCGTAAGAATGCTTCTGCGCTGAAGAGCACTCTTACCGCCCAAGATTTATGCCAAAATCTCTTGGTCAATGTACTTGCACTCTCGATCCTGTTTCCTCGTGTGCTGCGATGCTGCAAGGATTTCCCCGATGGCCCCGCCGTCAGCTGTTAAGGAAGTCTAGAGACCTGTTTCCTAGGAAACCGCTAGCTTTCCAAAAGCGGAGCCGGAGATCCCCAGTCACGGCAGACGTCGGAATAAAGAGCACGCGAGCAAGGGCGAGGCTCCTATTTATAGTCCAGAGCCTTGCCGTGCGGCGCAACGCGTCCGCTCCTGCCGGTGCTTCGTGATGCATCGCAGTGAGCATTAGCTATGCAGCCCAAATGCGAGTGGCAGAAAGTTTTTTTAAAGAAATACCGGAATACTCTAATGCACAGAGCAAACAAGAAAGCATAAAAATACATACATGAAAAACAACAAAAGCTACAGAATGATTAGGAGAGTCGCAACTGGTATATTCATGATTTCTAGGTAACAACAGAAGAGTGAATAAAGAATAAGAAAAAGAAAAACTGTGGAACAGCACGAGGAAAAACCTCTTTATTTAAAAGAACCCTCACTCACCAACCTAGTTGGTGACATGCTTCATCATTGGGTTCCCACCAGAGAGGCCGAGTGCCCCCCTGGTGTGCTACGACGCCTGAATTACAGCGGAGCGTTTTTTTTTCGTGAGACAGTGTCAGTGCAAGAGTGGTGCAAGTTAAAAGATGGCTGGTTTTATCCAAAAGTGACTTTAATGGTGGAAAACCAGAAATCGTTAAAAACAGGTGAGACGGACGTAAGCTGGCTGCTTAGGTTGACCAGGCTCGTCCGATTTAATAAAAAAAGTGAATGATGGTCGACATGTTTCTGCTTTAAAGTGCGATTATACTAAGCATTCTTCAGGACCAGAGCTCCACGGCGGTATACGCACGCTAAGGCGTATCCTGACCTGTGGAGACGTATGAAAGGTAAAACTCATGGTTTTACCTACGCGGCCTTCTGGGATTTCCAAAAGCCACAGGATTCTGAAAGAAAAAGAACACACTTAAAAACACACACAACTATTAAGTAGATTCAGTGGTATCTTTTGTCAGACATCCAAGAGGTCTAATGTGCTTGGCGACCTCGTGCTGTAAGTTAACCAGGTTTTTATGCAAGTGAAACCACGTGTACCCATGACTCTGGCACTCGTGTCAAACATACTGCCACTCCGTGTTGATTTGTTAACGGAGGGGTCATCGTTACGGGTAACTACCAGTAACTTTTCGTCGCCTTAAAAAGAAAATGTTTGCGCGATTCAAGCATTGCTAGTTGTGCAATGACGTTTAAAGTGCTCAGTGATGGACCCGTTCCAAAGCACTAGTTCTCGGTGAAAGCGCTTTGGGGTATGCATATTTTATTTAAAATCATCGAAGCATGGAAAAATTTGGCGCTTACGTGAAGTAGTAACTGACTTCACGTCATGGGTCCGGGAGGGGGGTTAGAGATGCCTGTAGGATCTAAATCGAAACGAAAACAAATGGGATCAGCGGTAGCACGTTCCCAAGAGTAGCCATCACCGCCCAACCAGACCTCCCAGTACACTTACTTCCAATGTGGCACTCTCCCGCTACAGACCTGTCTGTGATCGTCCTCGGACCCGAATGTTGCCGCTGTGTTGCAGCCCGGGGGAGAAATGCCGGTTCCTGATCACGTGATCCGGGCGTGGGCTGTATGACGCGGCACGCTCCGGACATGTGACTCGGAACACTAGACCGGTAGGGTCTATGCTAGGATGAAAACTTTATTGTTCCGTGTAACCACTCGTGGCCCCAAAACAAACCCTGAATGGTATTAAGTCAATAGATGGAAATACCGCTAAGCGTGGCAAGGTTGGACCGGCGGTACTCAATAGCTAAATAGCGGTGTGCCGCTGCTATCGTGTGTTACAAAATGTATTATTGATAATCCTGGACCCCTTCTAAAATTACAACCTTTTGCAAAAGTGTGTCTCACTAGTTAATTAACTAACTGTGATGGTTATTAGCCCATGATAGGGTGGTAGACAGGGTAGCCGGATGGGGTTCATTTTATGGGGGGCTCTGAGTTCCTCCCGGTTGTCGGTTAAACTAATCTAGTGGAAAGGAACCTGGGTAAAGGAGGGGGGGAATTTGTGTTCCTGTAATGTGGTGTATGCCAGTTAGTCATGTTATTGGCATATGTGGGTCCTAGAAGACCTACCCAGTGTATTTCTAAGGCAAGCTCATGAAAACTAACACAGGGTACACAGAACAGTTAGTCATGTTATTGGCATATGTGGGTCCTAGAAGAGTAAGACCTACCCAGTGTATTTCTAGGGAAAGCTCCTGAAAACTCACACGGGGTACACAGAACACTGTTCAGAGATGCAAAAGGAGAGATACAAGGGTATCAGCGTTTCATTACTGAACCCCACGGAATGTTCTCATTAAGTCCCTTTTTATGCGTAGACAATTTTTAGATCCAGCGTTGTTCCTTTTCAAAGAGCGCTTGTTGCGTGTTCAGACCTAGTTTCAGTTGTTCAATGATTGTCCAACTCAGGTCATTGGTAGTATGGTTCGATTGTAGGAAATGGTCAGTGAGCTTCGTGATATTTTTCCGGCACCGGATGTTGCTGCGGTGCTCGCATATCCGCTGTTTTATCTTGCGTGATGTCATGCCCACGTACCTGAGCCCGCAAGGGCATGTAATCAGGTATACCACGTTGGTGGAGTTGCAATTGGTGTGGGCCCTTTTTGACCATTGCTTCCCAGTTTCGAGTGCTAGGTGTTTTGTTGGGGCTGTCAAGTGACACACGCTGCAGGCCCCACACGGGAAATGTCCCGTTACTGGGGGGAGTCCCCAAGCATTCAAAACCGACTGGTTTCCATCCCTATCCGATCTCTTGGGACGCGTATGTACCAGGGAATCCTTAATACTCCTGGCTCGTTTAAAGGAGAACAATGGTTTTTCCCACTTATGGTTGTTGCTTTCCAAAATTCTCCAGTGCTTCCTGATAGATCTACTGACAGCATTAGAAGCCACATTATACGTTGTTACACATGTGAGAGGTATATCCCCAGCAGTTTTGGGAGTGTCTTCCAGGAGGGCTCCCCTATGTTGATTTCTGGCCCTCTTGCAGCTCTTTGTTAGTATTTTGCCTGGATACCCCCGTTTCTGGAGTTTGCTAGTCAGCTCCTTAGCCGGAGATCTGAAATCCGTCAGTTCACTGCAGTTGCGTCTAAGACGAAGGTATTGGCCGAAGGGGAGATTCTCCCGCAGTGGGCGAGGGTGGAAGCTGGAGAAATGCAGCAAGTTGTTTTTAGCTGTCGGTTTGTGGTGCGTTTTGGTCTGTAGTCGGTTCCCAACTTTCTTGAAGACAACGTCGAGGAATACCATCTCGTCCTCTTTGTAAGCGTAAGTGAATCTCACGTTGGGATCGCACATGTTGATCCATCCAAAGAAATCTAGAAGGGCATTTTCGGTTCCTTGCCAGATAATGAAAATAGCATCTAGGTACCTTTTCCAAAAGGATACATACGACGCATAGGGATTCTGTGCCGAGAGTATGTATTTGCACTCAAAATCGTACACATACAGCCCGGCAACACTGGGGGCAAAAGTGCTGCCCATCGAAGTGCTGGTAGACTGTAAGAAAAGCTCTCCCTTGTATTCGAAAAAAATGTTCTTCAGTGCAAGGGTGGCACATGCGACCACGAATTCCTTGGGCGTAATGAAATCCCATGGCGCTGTCTCCAACGTATCTTTGATGACCCTGATGTTATCATCCTGCGGGATGCAGGTGTAAAGGCTCTCTATGTCTGAGACCAGGAACGTGGGTTCATCGGAAATTTCAATTTCATGTAGTAAGGATAGTAGGCTCTTGGTGTCCTTGAGGTAGGTGCTGGTGGCCTGGATCAAGGGTTTGAGAAAAAAGTCGCAGTACCGCGACAGCGGTTCGAGCAATGAGCCAATCCCCGACACGATGGGCCTACCTGGTGGGGGCATTTTGTTCTTGTGCGTTTTGGGCAAGGTGTAAAAGTATGGAATGATGCCCTTACTAGTAGTCAAAAAATCTGCCTCATGTTTAGTGATGCATCCGTTAGTTCCTGCCTCGTCCACCAGTTCCTTGATCGTGGTTTGGAGGTGTGGAGAGGGATCTGTTCCTAGACGGGTGTAATTGACCTGGTTGTTCAAAAGGCGTCTACATTCTGTGTCATAAGCTCATGCGTCTTGGATCACAATACCGCCCCCCTTGTCAGCTGATTTTATGACAATGGTTGCGTTGGACTGCAGAGATTGGAGTGCCTGAAATTCGCCTGCTCTCATGTTCTTGAAGCCGGCCGTCTCCTGGAAGGTTTCAATGTCATTGAAGACAGCCGGCTCAAAAGCTGTGATTTCTCGTGGTACAGTGTGGGGTGGTGGTGTGAAGGTCGATTTTAACCTTAGTCCTGAGTCGCCCAGAGGCGCTTGGGTCCCTTCAGTTGTTTGCTTCTCAAAGAAACATTTCAGTTTCAATTTTCGGAAAAACTCGGATAGTTCGCAGTGGAGTTTGAACCGGTCCAGTCGTGCCGTGGGTACAAACCCCAATCCCTTCTCTAGGACTGCGTTTTCATCGTCTGTGAGGACAACCGACGAGAGGTTAGTGATTAAACTCTCTGATTGCTGGGGCCCGCTTGCTGGTCTCGGGCCTTGCTCCGTGTATTGTCGCCCAGCACTTCCTCGTGTTCCCAGTGTACCTGATTCGTACCTCTTCTTTTGCCGCGTCCTCTCCGGCCCCTCTCTAAAAAAAGAGGGCGTACATATTTTGTTGAAATTGGGGATGTGACATAAAGGTCGGATTCCAGCCCATCATCTGTTGGAAATGTGGTGGTTGGAAAGGATTGTGATAACCTCCTCCCCCTGTTGGTGGAAAGGGTTGCCATGGTTGTTGGTATTGCTGCCTTCTGTTCCTGCCTCTCCCTCGCTGTCTTGGTTTGAAACTATCCCCACTTGACCCACTCGTGGTGGAGGCGTCATCATCTGAGCCATCCGTGCTATATTCATTCCTTGGAGGGGGGATGTAATCTGGATTGGCATATGGGTAAGTTTTGGTGTATGAGAACCGTTTCAGGTCTTTTTGAAACTTCTGTGCCTTGGACTGTGTAAGGGTGTCTTTGTATTCGTTGACCTCTTTATTTAATTCGTCCAGCCTCTTCTTATATCCCGTGAGTGTGGTTCTAAAATGCGTTTCAGTTAGCTGGATTTCCACTAACATTGCTTCGGATAGACGAGGGCTGTCTTTATTATGAGCACCAACCAGTCGCGGGTACAGTGCCACGCGATCTGGGCCCATTCCTTTCTGAAAAGTGCATCCTCTAGAAAGATGCGTGGAGCATTGGTCACCAAAAGGCCTTTAGGTGCCACATTGTTCTGTAGATACTCTGTGAGTATTGTACCATGAAGGATGGTTCGGATTCGGTTTCTTTTCTGTTCAGTGAGTTTTTCCCACTCTGTTGTTTGGGATATTCCACAGCACCGAAACCGCCCTCATCGCCGCCACCGATGACATCAGGACCCTGCTAGACAACGGAGAAACAGCAGCCCTCATTCTCCTGGACCTATCAGCCGCCTTCGACACGGTCTGCCACCACACACTACGAACACGCCTTCACGACGCCGGGATCCAAGAGAAGGCCCTGGACTGGACCACATCCTTCCTTTCCGGCAGAACACAAAGCGTCCGCCTCGCCCCCTTCCGATCCAAGGCCACCAAGATCATCTGCGGCGTACCCCAAGGCTCCTCCCTCAGCCCAACGCTGTTCAACATCTACATGGCACCCCTCGCCCACGTCGCCCGACAGCACAACCTCAACATCATGTCCTACGCCGACGACACCCAGCTGATCCTCTCCCTCACCAAAGACCCTCACACCGCCAAAGCCCACCTCCACGAAGGAATGAAGGCCGTCGCCGAATGGATGAGGACCAGCCGCCTGAAGCTGAACTCGGACAAGACGGAGGTCCTCATCCTTGGTTCCAACCCTTCAGCCTGGGACGACTCCTGGTGGCCAACATCACTGGGAACAGCCCCGCCACCCACCGACCACGTACGCAACCTAGGGGTCATCCTCGACCCCACCCTCTCCATGACTAAGCAGGTCAACGCCGTTTCCTCATCCTGCTTCAACATCCTCCGAATGCTCCGCAGGATCTTCAAGTGGATCCCCACCGAAACAAGAAAAACAGTCACCCAGGCCCTCGTCACCAGCAGGCTGGACTACGGAAACGCCCTCTACGCAGGAACGACGGCTAAGCTCCTGAGACGGCTGCAACGCATCCAGAACGCCTCTGCACGTCTTATCCTCGACATCCCCCGACGCAGCCACATCACACCCCACCTGAGAGACCTGCACTGGCTCCCTGTCAACAAGAGGATAACCTTCAAGCTCCTCACCCACGCACACAAAGCACTCCACAACTCCGGACCAGCCTACCTCAACAGACGACTCAGCTTCTACACCCCCACCCGCCAGCTCCGCTCGACCAGCCTCGCCCTCGCCACAGTCCCCCGCATCCGGAAAACGACCGCCGGCGGCAGATCCTTCTCCCACCTCGCCGCCAAGACCTGGAACACCCTCCCCACCAAACTCCGACAGACCCAAGACCTACTGGCCTTCAGAAGACTCCTCAAGACCTGGCTCTTCGATCAGTAGCAGCACCACCCCCCTCTTCCCCCAGCGCCATGAGACCCTCGCGGGTTTATAAGTGACATGATTGATTGATTGATTGATTGATATTGTCTGTGCAATAGAGGGATCTGAAAAGAGGGAAGGGTCTGCCAAAAGGGCATCCACTTCTTCTTTCGAGTACGAAAGGCCTAAGTTTTCCATGCTTACGGTGAATGGGGTCACTAACTTGAGCAGGTGGAGAAACTAATTTTCTCTCGCAGCTGTGCGCTGCTAAATCTATATTAACAACAAGAGAGAGAGGGATATTCACTCTTATTCCCCCTGACGAGTGAACTAGGTAACAACAGACGAGTGAATAAAGAATAAGAAAAAGAAAAAGAAAAACTGTGGAACAGCACGAGGAAAAAACCTCTTTATTTAAAAGAACCCTCACTCACCAACCTAGTTGGTGACATGCTTCATCATTGGGTTCCCACCAGAGAGGCCGAGTGCCCCCCTGGTGTGCTACGACGCCTGAATTACAGCGGAGCGGGTTTTTTTCGTGAGACAGTGTCAGTGCAAGAGTGGTGCAAGTTAAAAGATGGCTGGTTTTATCCAAAAGTGACTTTAATGGTGGAAAACCAGAAATCGTTAAAAACAGGTGAGACGGACGTAAGCTGGCTGGTTAGGTTGACCAGGCTCGTCCGATTTAATAAAAAAAGTGAATGATGGTCGACATGTTTCTGCTTTAATGTGCGATTATGATAAGCATTCTTCAGGACCAGAGCTCCACGGCGGTATACGCACTCTAAGGCGTATCCTGACCCGTGGAGACGTATGAAAGGTAAAACTCACGGTTTTACCTACGCGGCCTTCTGGGATTTCCAAAAGCCACAGGATTCTGAAAGAAAAAGAACACACTTAAAAACACACACAACTATTAAGTGGATTCAGTGGTATCTTTTGTCAGACATCCAAGAGGTCTAATGTGCTTGGCGACCTCGTGCTGTAAGTTAACCAGGTTTTTATGCAATTGAAACCACGTGTACCCATGACTCAGGCACTGGTGTCAAACATACTGCCACTCCGTGTTGATTTGTTAACGGAGGGGTCATTGTTACAGGTAACTACCAGTAACTTTTCGGCGCCTTAAAAAGAAAATGTTTGCGCGATTCAAGCATTGCTAGTTGTGCAATGACGTACACATACAGCCCGGCAACACTGGGGGCAAAAGTGCTGCCCATGGAAGTGCCGGTAGACTGTAAGAAAAGCTCTCCCTTGTATTCGAAAAACAAATTCTTCAGTGCAAGGGTGGCACATGCGACCACGAATTCCTTGGGCGTAATGAAATCCCATGGCGCTGTCTCCAACGTATCTTTGATGACCCTGATGGTATCATCCTGCGGGATGCAGGTGTAAAGGCTCTCTATGTCTAATGAGACCAGGAACGTGGGTTCATCGGAAATTTCAATTTCATGTAGTAAGGATAGTAGGCTCTTGGTGTCCTTGAGGTAGGTGCTGGTGGCCTGGATCAAGGGTTTGAGAAAAAAGTTGCAGTACCGCGACAGCGGTTCGAGCAATGAGCCAATCCCCGACACGATGGGCCTTCCTGGTGGGGGCATTTTGTTCTTGTGCGTTTTGGGCAAGGTGCAAACTATAACAGCAACCCCAGCAAGGCAGTTCAAACTGCTCAACCACAATTGCCAATGCCTGGAGTTAGTCCAGTAACTATTAATGCAATCATGGGTAAAGTTCCCATCAGGCGTGATCAGATTCCCTTCTGGATTGCACAAAAGTCGAATCAACGTGAAGCAATATTTCCCCATACGGGACCCCAAGAAAAACATAATTTTCACAATGTGCCTACCATTAGGAATGGTTCCTCAGATGGAAGACTGCACCACTTGGGGCACAGTCTTTGCTGCAGTTTATACCATTACTCATGGTATACCATCATTAGCTGTTTTGCCAGAGGTGCTTAAGCATATTCAAAATGAAAATGGGGCAGCCCCTGCCCTGGATTTGGGGATGAAATTAATGGGCAATTTTGCTACAGTATCCTTAATAATATTAAGTAATATAAAAGGGGAAGCAGCAACGTTAGCAGTACGCCTGCGGCTTGCACAGGTTGCTTCGGTAGACCGAGAGCACAAGCTTCCTATAATTGAAGAAACTTATTCCTCAGTAGGCCGAGAGAATTCAGGAGCCAGACCTACCAAACCACAACTTAATGGTAATTCTGAAAAAGATAACTTGAAGCAGGCACCAGGGTCTTCTAATAAAAACTCTAGGATAATAAGAAAAATAATGAAAAGACTAAACCATGGGGTGGATCTCTGAGAAGCGATATAACTAGCGTAATCATGATACAAATAAACCGCATGATGGGTATCAGGATACTGATACACATTCTTCTCGTTCCTTTCTGGAAACATCCAAAAAATGCTCAGAGAGAGGAGGACGATCAGAGCGTAGATCAGAGGAGTATGTGAAACGAAGGACTCCCAATGCTCTTCTGTCTTCATAATAAAAAAGGAAGAAAAACCTCCACAGCAAAAACCTCAGTTTAAAAAGAAGAAGGTGGCTGGGATAAAGTTAAACATGCCACAAATATTGAGGACTCTGCATCTGAACAAGGAGTGGGCACTGACTTCTGGACAGCGCGGCCGAAGTCATGATAGTTCGCCAGAATTCTATGGAGTGTCTGGCGGCAGTAGCAACTAGTGGCTACGTCCATGTGGAAACACTGGACCAGAGACTGAGTGTCACAAATCAATTATATGAATTACAACTCCAGTTATAGGGGGATATACCACATACTGTTAATGTTCTCTTTTGGGAGAACTTGTCATTCGGCTATGACGTTCTCTTGGCTGAAAAAGATTGGCCGCCGGAATTTGTTAGAAATGTCCCACTAGGAGAAACTTAATACCACCAGCTTTTTCCCACCTCTTTTCAGAATCTGTAAAACACATATACGCCAAGGAGTGGGCCTTAGCACAAGCCCTGGCATTATATCGCAACCACGTGCGTTTGGATGAAGGATCTCCTTACCACATCATACCCATAAGGTCCAGCCCACAAGCACAATATCGCCATTAAATATGAAGCAAATCAACAGGTTAGAGAAATACCCACATAACTTGAATATCAGGGTGTAATAGAAAGTTGCACCTCACCAATGAACAATCCTTTGTTCCCAGTAATGAAACTAGATCATTCATATCGCTTAGTCTTAGACTACAGACACTTGAACAGTGCTACATGCACATTTGCAGTATCAAACACGCATGGCGTGGCACTAATGAACAATAAAGTGCACAAAAATTATAAAACCACATTAGACATCTCAATTGGATTTTCTGCCAAAATATAGCACCTGAAAACAGGTATCTGGCTTCATTTAGCTCTCTTGGCTCTCAAAAACAATGTTGTCGATTACCACAATGGTATAAGAAGAGCCACGGGCTGTTCTCAGCTCGTGTAACAGAACTGTTGCAACAATTTGATGACCAAGCATTGTCCTATGTTAATGACATATACTTGACGGATGATGACTTAGCAATGCACTTGTTCAGAGTAGATCACATCATTCTAAGATTTGCTCACATGGGCTACAAATTCAATTTCAAAAAATCTAAAATTGCCTATCTCAGCCTCCTGTTCTTGGCATTTGAGTTGTCAAGTGAAGCCAACAGTCTGGCAACATATTTCCTGGAGAAGTGTGCACTATTACAAACTTCAAACACATTGAAAAATTCCAGTCAGTATTGGGTTTTCTAAATTTTGTCAGAACATACATACCAGATTATGTACAAGAGTTAAAACCGTTTTATGATTTAATTCATCCTGACTTTTGAAGCACACATTGGATACCACAACATACTGAGATAATACGTTCAGTACAAGCTGACATGCCAGCTTCAAAACATTTACACACACACGTAAACACTACAAATTTGGTGATCCATGTATTCGCGGGAACCTCAGGTTACACATATGTCACATTCATTGAGGGTGACACTGTACCATTGCATATAAATCACATTTATACACAACTGCAGAAATGTGTTTTGCACCGACAGAAAAGATACTGACAGCAGTACAGACTGCTGGAGTGAAGGAAAGATCATTGGCTCAGGGAAAACAGATAATTGTTGTGACCCCGATTCCAGCCATAGAGGCTGTCACAATGGCCAGCGTCCCTAACACAAAAGCTTTACATCCAAGATGATTACAGTGGGCCAGTTCACTAACAGCAACAAATGTAGATTATGTCTTCGACTCCACATTACAGACACAAGCATATCTCCAATACGAACACAAATATCCTCTGCCCGGTGCCGCTAGATTAGTATGACTGCATAACCTATGCTGATGGTTCTGGCCAGCCTACAGTTGGAACAAAACATCAATACTCAGCCACTTGTGATGCAGTTAAGAGTAAAACATACACGCAGTCACTAGGTGATTGTGCTGCCCAGCTGGCTGAACTGAAAGCTCAATTACTGGTACTTGAGCATATAGAGCCTGCATTCTTCACACATATAATGTGTGACTTCTATTATTGTGTCCAGTATTCCAATGAGTATCTACACTATTGGAACCAGAATGGATTAAGAGATTCAAAAGGGTACATAATTCAGCATAAAATGCTATGGGGATAGGTGGCGAAACTCAAAGCGAGTTTGTCACGGGCTCATGTAATTCACACACTGAGTCACCAAGGTGTAGGAATACACGTTGCAAAGAATTCACTGACTAATGAAGCTGCAACGGTGCAGACTGCTGCCATAGCTGTAATGATTCGTTCTAGCACAAGAATCGATGGAGACATTGTGAAGGCTGTCACAGCTTTGCACTGTGGCATTCCCTTACCAAAAGGTTTTCCACAAAATCCTCCTACCAGTTGAGGGCACAAAACATTCTGTTTGCTTATTACCCGGAGTGGGGGATAGAGTAATTCCTAATTCAGACCGCAGGTTGGGATTAATCCAATTAGCACATAAGGGTCTAGCATCTGCTTACGCAGGGGTGGCAGCTACAATTTCACTATTGCAGCAACTCTACTGGTTACCAGGTCTATACAAACAGACAAAAGTCTATGTCCTTAAATATGACCTTTGTTAACAAATAAAGGTTTCTACCATGGCTCGCCCATCGCAGATACCTCTACTGATCTCAAATAAGCCTATGGCTTGTGTTTATTTGGACTACTGCGGACCCCTACATTCTGATGGTTCTTATAAATATATCTTGTTGGCAGTGGATTCCGGCTCTCGATTCCTATGGGTATGGCCACAGCGATTAGCTGACAGTCGTTACAAAAGGACTTGCAAGTCTTCATCGGCACATGTGCAGTAGCCACATTCCATTCGGACCAGGACTCAGCGTTTGCATCTAAAGCTTACCGAGATACCATGGGAACACTGGGTGTGACTGCGCACTACTCCTTCCCATACCATCCTGAGGGAAATGCAGTTGTGGAGAGGAAAAACAGTGATTTAAAGCAGTCTTTAACAGCTAGAGTAATAGGTTCAGGTCGCAGTTGGGTCCATCACCTGTATTGGGTACATACCCCTTAAATATTCTGTCAAGAAGATCCTTGGGTGGTCGGGCTTCCTATGAGGTCCTGTTTGGGATTAAGATGTGGTTGTAGACCTTGACAGTCACAGTACAGTGGCTGCGGTAATGCCTTTTGCTATCAGTGAATGTTTTGTTGTCTTACAGGAACTGAACGACTTCCGAGATGAGCAAAGCAATGAGCTACAGAAACGTTGTGCCACTGATGAAGTGAAGGCAGCACCAGCAACTCTTGGTTGGATTCCAAAGATTGGTGATCTAGTGCAGGAGAAAATAACAGTCAAGAAGGAGTTAGGGACATCTTACAGAGTACCTGTGTCTGTCCTGGCTGTTGAAGGTACAAGAACTATACATTTACAGCCTCTTTCTGGCAGCAAACACAAGAGATTTGTTTCGATTAATCTCATCAAACCACACTATGTGGCCGGTTCTACAGAGTAGGCCGCGAGGTCTCCTGGGTAGTTACCTACCTCCTCTCACTACCACGCAGGAAATCTCTTTACAAGCTTTTACCAACAATGAAGTTTCTTTTTCCTGGCTGGGGACAGCTAACACGGAAGTTTCACTACTTCCAGTTACATCTACAAACACCATACAATAATCAAGTATGACTATACAGATTTCAACACAACAAGCAAACAATGAAGTTGTTTAAAACACCTCACCATTGGAGTTACCTACCAGTTCTGCACAGCTCCGCGAACCTCCTACATTTGCACAAACTGCCTCAGGCTACTTTGTCGGCTTTGAGTTTTCTTCGCATTCGTCTGACCCACTTCCACAGGGTGGAACACGTGCATTTTTTATTTGGCTTAAAAGGACATACTTTATTCCACCCTAGATACACATTTAAATTACAGTTTTGTTACTTTTTCCTCTTCGTTTGGATTGACTTTGTGACTGTTTTATTCTTAATTCAGAATTGACTCTATCTCCCAGAATGCTCTGCTGTTGAACTGGTAAATGAGGTTTTGAAGCCTCAGTCTTCATTACTCAAAGTGCAAAGATACCTGTTCACAGCGGTTCCAGTTCCTGATGGAATTGTTTGGGATAAGGTACCCTATGATATATTTGGACCGACAGAGACTCTACAAGTCCCATATGTTTTTCGTATTTCTCTCGATTATGTTATTACTCCTGGCAGCATCTCTGATGACTGGGGCATTCGTACAGTAAAGCTAATGCTTGATGATGCAGAATATGATACCTTATTTGAAAGTGAAGATATGTATAGTGGTACATCAAATTGTGATGACATTTTTTGTTTTCACCATGGTGGACACCATTATTTACATAAAACAAGTGCACCACTTGCAGGTATTTAATTACACACAATGGGAACCAATGGGTAGTTCAAAGACATTTGCAAAGAAGTTTGGATATTTTTCCGGTCACAATCCCGTAGACCCAGAATCCTATTACTAAACGCTTCTCGTATCCCCGGCAAAAAAAAAATGCTAACTGGCACAATGCTAATTTATTCGGCACCGTCATTTCACAGTTGTCGATGTAAGGGTATGACTTTTGGAAAGGTAACATTCATTTGAAATCCATCTGGGGAACTAAAGATTGGCAAGTTCAGGGCAATAAGGCTTTATTTAGATCATGCCTTATACCACAGCAAATTATTTTCCTGAACAAACGTTTGCAGCAAACATCCTGTGTGGGCCTGGCCAAGATAAAGGATATGAATACACCAAATATTCCCACATTTGTACGTTTTGAGAATTGAGAACAATTCACAAATTACACAGAGGAAACATTTACCCAAATGCTTAGGAATGGTACACACATTTCATCAAGTTCCAGTCCAGGGGGATGGCTAGTGTGGCCGTTTGATACTAATTAATGTCAATCCTGTTTTCTTAACAACACGAAAGGGTTCAGGATCAATAGGCCAGACAAATGTTATACGCAGACACAACATTCAGGAGTGGTAACAACATATAGCGTTGGAAAGTGGTGCCTACATTGGCTAAAACATTCAATGTTAGATGAGGTAAAACAACACTTGTCTCTCCTTTCTGATGTAATAGGTTCACAGGATTTCTTGTTAGGTCTTAGAAAGCCACGTCAAAAGCACTTTTTGTATGCAATATACAATGAAGTATGGAAGGTTTCGCAGCAGGAATCTGCTGAGCGAATACGTGAATTTGACAGAGCAAATTTAGAGAAAGCTCTCACCATAGTAGACAATGGTATGACTACATTATCCACTAGGATATATTCTAAGAGTAACATTGTGTTGTCTGCTATGGACATCATACAGAGTGACATGTCCCTTTTACAACATGGGCAAACACAGCTTAGGTCTATTATGCTACTGAGTTGGAATTTGCAGGCTTTGCGCAATGGTCCCATTCCATAGAAACATTTAAACATCACCAATTTGTTTTTGCCACATAATTTGACAAAAGAACAGAAAACCATGCCCAGAAAAGACAAACTAGACAAATTACCATTCACTGTAGCAGAGACACCATCAGCTGATTGGATAATACATGGGTTTATCTCTCTGCCAATATCAACTTTTCACTTTAAGTATTGCTTACAGCATTATCAAGTAGGCAGATATGAAGCACTAGGGGAGGAATTTTCACATGAGGCATGGGTCTTATCTTTCACTTATAGATGTAGAAATGGTGGAACTGATTTGTTTTTAGCGGTATAGACTGCAAGAACACTTTAGGCCATTCTCTAGTTTGCAGGGAAGTTATACTTCATGGGGCATATAATGCGTCCAAGGCGAACCTGCCCTGTTATTTGAAAGGTTCCCCAGTTGCTGTAATTTGTCCGGCATTCAGACTGCTTTCTAATGGAAGCTATTTGATGTTAAATGATCAGGGTTGCTGTTGGATGAAACCGGGCATACCAAATCTGGTGACAGTTTCTAAGGTCGTGACCTGTTGTGCACAAGTGCTTTTTCCCCCTGCCCGTACAGTTAGGGAAGTGAGAATTTGGCCTTCAATTCCACTCTCAAATGTGAACTTGGATGCTTTAAGCAGACTGAAAGCCTGGTTGTTTCAGAAGGAGGTTGCCTTAACATCTGCACGGGAAATGTTTGATTTTCAAGTTGCAAGGTCTTCTTCTGTGATAAAGTTGTTTCTATGCACTAACCTCCCACACCATTTCGGGGAGCTTAAACACCACATTTGTAATGCCTCATTTACTGGGGATCAGTACACTTTTTTGAGACAATTGGCTCCGGGTTTGTTAGTACCTTCTAGACTGTCTTCGGAGTAATTCCATCTTTCAGACACTCCATGCTTGGAAGCGTTTTTGGAGATTTACCACTTGTCCTGTTCCTCATTGTCGGATAGAACTGCTGGAGGACCCATTAAAAGCTCACTTGCGAAGTTGCCCTGTGCGAATGCCGTTGCTACAAAATACATATTATGAGCCTTCCTGGGATGCTTCTGCTCCTGGATTTGCGGGTCTTGGCTCTTCATCTGCGGATATACTTCTGGCTGTCACACTTTCAACGGCTGCTGATGGAGGTAGATTTTACCATGTCTGTTCATTGGAACTTGTGAGAGGGGTACCAACGGAAATATCATTTCCAGCAGCTGGGAATTGTATTGTTTCATCTTCTCTGAACATTTAAACAAACTGGCAGCTTCAAGCAGTGAACTTTTATTTTTTATTCGCTACCGTTTTTACTTGCAAAATTGCTTTTAATGCAGTTTTTTCATGCAGTTTTTTATTTTCCCTTTTAAATGTGTTTTTGGCTTTCTTTATGCTTTTAATTTCAAAGTGCACATTGCTTTATAGATTTTAGGTTTAAATGACAGATTTGAACTTCTATTATAGCATATGTTTTAGGAAGCTTTTAGTCGCCTTACATCCAAGGAGTGGGTGTCATGTGGTTACATAGGCCTCAGACAAGGAACATCACATTTTGCATGCTCACGATTAAAGTTGACATCCTTCTTAAACTCTGACTCGACACACATTTGCATGCGCGCTCATATGGGATAATATTCTCTGAAATGCATTTCTTACATTTACACTTCTTCATAGGTATATTAATAGGGCCTTGAACATTCTGTATCAGGCTTAAGTTTACTGCTCAAAATGTTGATGTTTGTTGTTGTCCACTTGGCTTAGGATCAATAATGGGTAGAATCAATAATGACGACGTGAGTAGAGCTCTGGCATGGTAACCTGGGTGAAGTTTATTATATATACGACACCAATCCTTTGTTTAGACAGAGGAGCATTTCTCTGTCACTGTCGAGGTCACCCCATGACGGAATTCCAGCCCTGCTGACCCCTGTATACCTTCCTGAGAAGGACGATGCCTGCTCTGCACAAGAACGGGCTCCAAAATGAAACATACCCACAGGTAACTGGGGGAGTTAGATTACCCGAGGGTATTCTGGCAGATTCGTACCCCCTAAACTCACTAGGTTAGGAAGCACTAGGTAGGACTATAGATATGATTATATATGTATGCATATAATCAATATAACAGCATAGTGGTTGAATTTTTTATCTTCTTTATCATTGTAGTAATGGTTATTACTCTGTTTTGTTTCCTTCTATTAATCTTTGCAGCACACATATTTTACACAAGACTCTTATTGCTCCAATAAATATTTGAAATGCCAATTCAGATATTTCTTGTCTCTCTCTTTGGGAATGCATGAGTTATTAACTAAAGTGTGAGATATGTTCCATGGTTTCCTTGGGGAGTCAAGGTTGTCATGTTCTGAGTTTGCACACATCATCCGGTACCTTGTAAGGTTAGAGGTCCAGATGGTGCACTGTGAGCTAGCAAGGATGATGGCCAACATATCCTGATAGTGTGCATGGGCTCTGTTTTGCACAGTTTTGACATTTATGTTGTCCAAATTCACAGTCTTACTGTTATAGTATAAACCATACGACACCCGGGTGAAGTCTGGCTGTGCCATTACTTTACATGGCAAAGTCGGGCCAACAGTTTAAACTGCTCTTCCAGCCTGCAAATGGTGGGCTAGGAGTCTTGTTTTACTCGTGTCACACCCAGGACGGCACAACCAGTGATGCAAACCCAAGGATGACCTTGTAACAAACATGCTCTGGGAACCATTTAATAGGGACTCACAGGCAAGTTAGCTTGGCCAAATGGGTATGAGCCCATTCGACATATCTGTTTAAGGGTAGGGGCACAGGAACCGAGGTCTGGTTTGCAGGCCTCATTGCCCTCTCAGACTCTAAAAACTTGCAGTATCAATTCATAAATGTCAGGGTGACCATAGAAAAAGAGGCATTCTTTACAGCCGCTGACAGTAACAGGGGTGTGGAATTTAATAAAATATCTACTGCTTCATAAATCTACTTGCCTGTAACAAAATCCAGTTGTCCCTTTTGTGCAATGTAATGCGGCGACAAATTATGACCGCAATCTCATTATATAAAAGCTCTGAAATAGCCTCTCTGATTATGCCAGGGCTCCTTCCATAGTAGGGTTTGAATATTAGCAATTCCCATATGTTGCCACGTTTCCGCAGATCTACATACTGGGGCTGAAGGTAATGGTAAGCAGCAGTTCCAGGGTTGGAATGCCTTTTTGAGTCTGTGCAAACCTACTAACTTGCATGTTTTAAGGGTTTTCACCAACTTGTCTAATCTTTTTCCATACTGAGAAAGGTTGGATCTCCTGACAATGGCAGACATAAAACTTCTTACAGGGTTGAGAAAAATGTGGTTGGAGGGAAAGTGAACTTGTAAACACTCAGGGGCAGATTTACAAGCCCCTTGCGCCACTTTTGCGTCATTTTTCCCATGTTAATAATGACGCAAAAGTGGCGCAAGGGGTTTGTAAATCTGCCCCTCAGATTTTTTGCGTGAGCAAATGTACACCTGCATATTTGCTCATGCTAAAGTGCAGTTCACAAATATTTTCTAGGAGTACTATTTCTTGGCCTACACGAATTCACGAAATTCGTATATCTGCACTTAATCCAAGGACATGGGTGCACTTTATTTAATAATTGGGCCCCTAATTAGGTCTGGAGGTAACAAAGACCTTTTGCATTTATTAAAATGTTCTCTCTTTCTGTCTATTGGCTACCTTCACTGGGAGTGACAGCATTCTGTTCTTTCACAAGGAGCATATGGACACAGTTGTTTTGTTCAGTTCCACGAACTACTGTGCAATGTGTGCTTTTTGAGACCAAAACAATTTTTGCTTTTGCCAATGTTTGTTATAATGGTGAGGGCCCGGCAGCTCCCACACTAATAAGGGTTTTCAAAAACCATGCCAAAACAAGTTACGCATTGACAAAACCAAAAGGCTGACCAACAATTTCAGACCTATATGCTTTACCAATGCTTATTTATGTTTTCCATAATCTTATTAAAACTGGTTACACTCATTTTCCATTATGAATATTTTTGGGAAATACTAGCATGCATCAACACATTTTACTAAATGATGCTGCAAAGAAATGGTACCTAAATTTTTTTGGGAACATTTTATTTTGAAAGCAAAGAATCATCAATCTTGCTTTCAGGCTTCTGCAAATATTTGCATCTAATCAGAGAGCATTCTGGGAGCAGTATACATAGCCTCATATTGTTAAACTTTGCAAACGTGTGTGCACATTTTTATACTCTAACCACAGTCAGTAGTGCAGTCTGAGCTTACAACATTTACTTAGAGAGCTCACCCTAATAATAAAGGCTTTGCATTAGTGAACCATAAATACAAGTTTGAACAGCTTTAGCACATGGACACAAATATTACCTTAACTGCAGGCAATGCATTTCCCGATCCATAATGTTGTACTGTAAACTGGCAGCCAAAGGGTTTGTGCTGTAGGGGGTTGGGCCTACTTGTCCCAATGATAAAATACACATGTAAACTTGTTGCCCTTGACCCCAAACAATATGTCCCACGCCCTGAGGAAAAGTAAGAGACTTGATGCAACCAGCAGAAAAATGTGGGGCACTGCTGCCACCCATCTAGAAAATACAAGTGCACCGCCATCCTAGGTAGATATTATAAGGAGATGTCGGAGGAAAATAAATTGTTTATCAGTGATTTGCCCAAACATCCGCAATAGGATGAACTAGAGATTGTCAATGAAGTCAGAAGCACAACTTAAGATCGTTAACCTTCCTTTTTCAGTCAGCATTATTTAAGGAGTATACGGAGGAGGAAATGCTGCAAACAAAGAGTGAAGCGGAAACATTAGTGAGAACAAAAAACATTATTTAGACAGCAGTCTAAGCCAAAGGAGAAACTGTACTTCCACCAGATAGTTCAATCTCCTCAATGATAACACCATCAATGACAGTGTCAAAGACAGCAATACCAAACTGACTTTCTTCAAGAATGTGAAAGTAAGACTTCTTTTGGTTCTATCGCATACATCCAGTCTTTCTTCCGTAGGTGGGGACAGATCTGATATAGGATCAGCATTCTGAACTTTTCTTTTTTGATTAATCTGTTTGTGAAGCTCTAATATTGATCGGTATTCTAGCCAGAGATATAATGATGGCAGTCAACATTCCAGGCATTCAAAATGAACAGGCTAATTCCCTCAGTCGACATCATGTGGAACATAATCAATGGGTCCTAAACAACAAAGTCATAGAAAACATTTTCAGAGAATGGGCAACAGCCTTCCATAGATCTTTTTGCAACGGCGTCAAACAAAAAATGCCAAGTGTTTGCATCCAGGACACCAGAACCAAACTTAGTGGACATGCCCGTTTGATCTGCTGATCAACACCATTTGTTGTCGCTTTTCTGCTGATCCCACTCAACAATGAGAGTGAAGTAGTAAAGTTGCAACGGTTATGAACAAAAATTATTCAGGTAGCCCCAGACTAGCCGATGCATTGGTGGGATCTGAACCTTCTTCAGCTGTTCTTCAAAAGTTACAAGAGGTTTCTATGCAAACCTAACCTCCTGACTAGACTTCGAGGTCTGATTCAACATCCCAACCTACAGTCCTTGAATTTGGTTGCATGGCTCCTGAAGTCCAACAATACGTACATTTGAACTTGCCACCTGAGTGTATGAAAAACTTGAAAATCGCAGCCCTTCCTTCAACTAGAGCCTATAGTTCCTTGAAATGGAAGTGATGTTGCATATGGTGTCAGATAAGAGGACACAGCCCAAATTTGTGACAAGAAGACATAGTACTACCATATTCATTATACTTAAGTCAGTCTAAGCTTCCAGTTCCTTCTAAAAAAGTTCATTTGACATCTATTACATTGTATAGGAAATCTCAAACATCATTGTTAAAGATCGCAGTGATAACAGACATTTTAGAAGGACTTAGAAAAGTGTTTCTGCTAATCAAAAGACCAGCTCGGGAGTAAACCTAGTGTTATTTAAACTGATGAGCCCTTCATTTGAGCCAATACATAAGGCTACATTGCTGAATGCCTCATGTAAAATGGACTTTTTAATTGATATTACATCAGCAATAAGCGTTAGCAAGATACAAGCGTTGTCAGCAATGAAGTCATTTACTATTTTCCACTCAAATAGAGTTGTCATGAGGACATATCCATCCTTTTACCCAAAGTAACTTTTTTTTAGCGCTCATTCACCTATTTTATTTCTTGTCTCAAGAGAAGGCGTCAGCCCCGCGCCAGTGCCCTCTTTTCCAAATGGGTACCTAAGTTCTTGAACCAGGGAAGACCTGTATGACTTTGTCTGAACTTATCAAGTTACAAGATCAGGTGTTATCATAGAACCATAGATCTAATTGCATTCCCTTCAGTCATACTACCAGAGGCTCCCACATTTGTGAAGATCTTATCGACCTAGGTGTAGTGATCAACTTTAATGTATACATCATGGAGGACAACCACTCCACCCTGGTAGGGGTAACTTATGAAACCCACTTTCTGCAAATCTCCCTCCCAGCCAAGAGTATCAAGTAGAACAGCAATTTAGAGTCTCTACTATTTAACGTTATAGGCTCTTTTGCTTTACCAAATATTACTGTGATTTTTGGCCGCAGGATCAGGGTTACATTACCACACACATCCTCCCAGAAATGTTAAATCTCTGGGCACTCCACAAAAAGATGTAAATTGTCTGCCTTTTCAAGACCGCACTTCTTACAGCATGCTGGGGGTGTTCTTCCCAGCTTCACTGTCTTATTCGGAGACCAAAATGCTCTATGAAGGGAAAAGAGATGGTTCCTTCTCAGGTATGCAGGTTTTATTATTGAATAGTGAAGTCGTGTAGATACTTGCCATAAATCAGCACAGGACCGCAAGTGTCTCCCCCACAGATCCCCGTCCATAGTATCTAGCATCGTCCAATACCAACAAGAGCCTTTTTTTTTCTTTTTTCCCCAGATTGCAGCAATTCCTCAGAGTCATTCGACCTCCCTTCTTCACCTCTCTTATCACGTGCCCAGATTTGTAACTGCCAGAGTTTGAAGACTGTAATTTTGCCTTGGGTTGCCTGTTTTAGGTCCTCCTTTGAAACTAATTATCCATCTGGAAATAGCTGACCTCATTGATAAATCCCCACTTCTTTAATGGGGACTGCCATCCTATCAGACAGGCATTCTGGTTTACCAGGGGATTCCCAGATTGGAGCATACATACTGTAGTATGGTATCTTTACTGCTTTTCGTATCTATGTATCTGTGCCCAAGGAAGAGCCATGACATGCAAGACCTTCGGCCTCACTTTCCTGTAACATTTCTGGTCCCCAAACTTATATAAAAAATGGGATTCATCACCCTTAAGATCCTTCAGCATGGCCTTAAAAGGAGTCCCCCTTGCAGCTGTTTCCTTAAGTAGAGACTTACAGTTCTTTAACTGAAAGGCCCAGGTGTACAACTGGAAGTCTGGCAGGGCTAGACCTCTCTTCTCTCGTCTTTTTCGGAGCTTTTTCCAAAAGATGAGTGGGCCCTTTGATGCACAAATGAAGGTGCTAATCTCACCCTGGAGCTTTCCTAGCCAAACTTTACTGAAGTGCAATGGGATTGAGTTAAACAAAAACATAAACTTTGGAAAAATAATCATTTTATTCAAATTCGCCCTTCTATAGATTGTTAATGGTAAGTGAGACCAGCCAGCTAGAAGACCGTGGACTTCTTTCATTATGCTTTTAAAGTTTACCTCCGGGATCTTATCCAGTTCCTATGTAACTTTTATGCCCAGATACCTCATCTCTGTTTTAACTGAACAAGGGGCCTTTGTCATATTCCATGTCACAATCTCTGTTTTGGAGGTGTTTACCGCATGTCCAGAAATTCTGCAGAAGGCCAGAACAAATTTTTCTAATGCTGGTAATGCTGCTCGGGGATCCCTGGTAAATATAATCAGATCATCCGCACACAGAGCGTTCTTTTTCTTCCACTCATCGAATCTAAAGGGGCTATCCTCTATTCCTCTCTGAGCTTCCTCGCCAAAGGTTCAATATATAAGTTGAAAAGCAGGAGTGACAGTAGGCAACCTTGCCTTGTACCTCTCCCAATTTTTTATTCTGACGTTGTATGCTCATTCATAAGAAGTTTTGCCGAGGAGTTTGACTAGATTTTTGGAATTGCCCTGTGAACCTCTCCCCCAGATTATTATGTTTTAAGACTGAACTCAAGTAGGACCAATTAACCCTGTCAAACGCCTAAGTGGCATCTAACGTAAGAACTGCTAGTGGTATACTGTGTGTTGAAGCTAAATCTATTGCACAAACAAGCTCATGCAGAAATCTACCCCTCATAAAAACCTTTCTGATCCCTGTGGACCAGAGCCTCAGCTTCCAAACTCAACCTCTTAGCCAGAATGGTAGCGAAGAACTAAAGTAACTGCAGCCTCTCCCCAACTCTGTTGAAGCGGCAAGCCGTCCACTAGAATCCCAAACAACAACTTTAGCAAAAAAGGGGTTAGTATATCTTCTAGGGCCCTGTAAAATTCATATGGGAAGCCATCCGGGCCAGCTGCTTTACCTTTCCTTGGAACAGTTTTCCAGAATTTTCCCCATATTCAAAATGGGGCAGCTTACTTGTCTTCCATCTTACCTTAACTCACGCCTCTTGGATTATCAATAGGTTTTTTCTTCTGATGTTAGGTGATGTACACAATACTGTTTTCCAGCTGGCATAGTTCTTCTTTCAAGCCCTCCACCTCTCTTCTATATTCTCTGTTCTTCTGGGCTGAAATGCAAATCAGTCTACCTCTCACAGCAGCCTTATAGGCATCCCAAACTACCGGTAGGGAGGTATAGCTGATATTTAGACTCCAAAATTCAGTTGTCTCTATTCTTAATTGCTCCACAACCTCAGGATCTAATAACAGTGCCCTATCCAACGTCCACCTCCTAGTTTTATGCGGCATATCTATTTTTATTTCTAAGAGAACTATAGCATGATTGGAGATGTGGGCTGTTACATTGTACACCCCTTTGGCCATATCACATAAGTTCTGAACTAATAAAATAGAACCTATCCTTGAGGAGTGACTGTATTTATTTTTTGTGAATGGTGTACCCTTGGTAGTTCCCTGATCTAAAACTTCAAATATCACAAAGACACCACTGCCTCATCATGTTCTTTAAAAACACCTGCATTTTGAGGTAAGATCTCCCTCTGCTATTATTAGATTTATCTAAGTTATTATTTGATATAGTATTAAAATCCCCTGCCATGATAATTGGGTCAGAGAAAGACACTAACTTTTAGGCAACTGTTTTTAGCGGCTCTATATCCTCTGTGTTGGGCTGTAATATCCAACCACAGTATACCCTCTATCATACAAGTCCAGGTTGACTATCGCCCATCTGCCAGACTTATCTACCTCACTCCCTCTTACAATCACCTGCAAATTATGTTTAATTAAGATTGCCACCCCTCTCACATTGCAACTCTGATAAGTTCATATAACCTCTCGAACTAATTTCTGTGTACGAAATAGCTATAAGCACTCCTTCCTAGTTAGGTGAGTTTCCTGCAGAATTTTAATCTGTGCTGCCAAATCCTTCAGATATTGAAGCAAATTGTTGTTGCACCGTCTAACTGTCCGGAGACCATTAACTTTTCATGACAAGATTTGAAGTGTCACCCCATTCTCTCCGTACAGGAAGAGGACAACCCTGAAGGGACAAATAAAATCGTCGGGTACTTTCTATTAGAAACAACCTATATCAGTTAATGAAGACCATTTCTTTTTTTCTATGTTGAATTTTTCATTGATTTTATTGATTCAACAATGACACAGTATTGGTACATAGCCAGTTCACCCTTTGGAGGCTGCCACTGTGTATTAATTGATGAATAATACAATGCATGGCTCCCAACAGGTCCCCCCTTACCTCCGTCCACAGATAGCTCTATAGTCCGGGCCACAATTAAATGTAAAGGTATTCTGTGATAGACAAACACAATGCTACAGGGAGCATGACGATCACCCCTTAGTCAACTCGCTCATGCTCCTCCCCCTGCCACAGATCCTCTAGAGAGTAATGGGATATCCATTTACCCCATATTTTATGGAACTTTCTGGGGCAGCCCCTGTTGGGATAATCCCCATCGGCGGGCTATATCCCATTTAGCTACTACCAAAGCCTGGTTACAGAATATCACCTGGGTTTGTAGCAAATCGATGTCCAATGGAATCCCCAGGACAGTAAACCTAGGGTCCATAGTGAGGGGAGAGTCCGTCATAGCAGACAGTTCCCTCGTGATGGCTTTCCAGTACATTTGGATTCTGGGGCAACTCCAGACTGTGTGAAAGATGGAGCCTACAGTGTCAGCACAACGTAAGCAAGAGGGGTCAGGCGCTCTCTCAATGGCGTGAAGACGTCGTCTATCATAGTCTATCATAGTAAACTCTATGCAGGATTTTAAACTGAATCAGCCAAAGCCGTGCCTTTATTGCTACTTCATGGAGATGCATCAGGGCTGCTTTCAAATTAATATCTTCCAATTCCCCTACATCCATTTCTCTTTTCTCCCTTCAGCCTTTTAACTTATCAGGTTTATTATTAAGGATTCTGTACGTGGAGAAGATCGCCCCCCTCCCCAAGCCCTCTGTAAGGAGCCGTCCTTCAAGTGGTGCAAGTTCTGCGATTCCCTTTCCAGGGAGCCCCTCAGCTGGCTGCGCATATTTTAAAAATTGGGTGCTGTGCATTGTAGGAAGGTAGGATCCTTCTGCATGTTTACCCCCACTTTTTGCCTGGTGCTGTGATGGTTTCTGACTAGTCTGACTGGGATCCTGCTAATCAGGACCCCAGTCTCTGTGCTTTCTCCCCTAATTTGGTATGGTAAGTACTTCGGTACATCCCAGATTGGACACTGGTGTACACTTGTCAGTCCCTAGTATATGGTACTAAGGTACCCAGGGCATAAGTACTCCAGGGATCCCCCATGGGCTGAAGCATGTATTATGCCACCCATGGGAGACCACTCAATTTGCAACTATAGGCCTGCGTTTGCAGCCTGTGTAAGCTGGTGCTAGCACCACTTACGAAAGATATAGGTTTCCCTATATCTAAGGTCACTGCACTTAAAGCCTATAAGTCACTCCTAAGGCAGGCCTTACAATCCTGAAGGCAGGGTGCTCGGTTCTAAGTGTGAGAGTGCCCCTGCATGAGCAGGGTACCCCTATAGCCTACGGAGTCTATTCTCCTGGGTTGTAAGTGAGACAGCCATATAACATATAGAGTGGCACCGCATCATTACGCGATGACCATCTCTAAACTGGCTGTAACAAACCCTGTCATGTTTGGTATCAAACATGTTGGAATCATGCCATGTTGGAATCATGCCTCCACACCGTGAATGGTGTGGGAGGTATGATTCCATTCACCATAAAGCTCCTTTGGGAGGCCCTCGGTGCTCCCGGTACCAGTCTTCCAGACCTAGACAGCAAGCTAGGGCTGCTGCCGGCCAGAGACAGGTTTCTGCCCTCAAGCTGCTGAGCCAAGCTCGGGCAGGGGAAGGAAGAACAATATGCAGGTCACAATTGTACAGGTTACCCAAGATACATAAAAATCTTACCAATCCACCTTTTCGTCCAATTGTATCAGCCTGTGGGTCCATTTCTGAACCCATAGGAAGATATTTAGACTTCTTTCTTCAGCCCACTGTACAGGAGTGGGAGACCAACATAAAAGACACCACCGCGTTTCTTAATATTCTTACTCGATTATGTACTGATCACATTGAGGAATGGTAGCTATGCACAATTGACATAAATTCATTGTACACTTCAATTCCACACAATGAAGGATTGGAAGCAGTGGAATGGGCACTTCTGAACCAAGGACCCATAGGGGCAAACAAGATATTCTTGCTGGAACTGTTACACTTTGCTCTGTTCCACAGCTATTTTTAATGGAACAACAATTTTTATGCACAATGCAATGGCACATCAATGGGCTTCTCCGGAGCTCCATCGTATGCGAATAGCTTCATTTCAAAATTTGAACACGATTTCATACTCCACGAAGAGGCACGACAACAACATTTAATCCTGTAAAAAAGATACATAGACCACATTTTCATAATTTGGAATGGTGATCGAAACTTGTTGGAGGACAATTTACACAGGCTCAGTCAACATCATGATCACATAAAATTCACTCACCAGATTGACAAACACAGTATTGCATTCTTGGATGTGTCCATTCACCCGGACAGGAATCAAAACCAATGTATACACTAAGAGTACAGACAGGAACAACTGTTTACTCTTCAAAAGCTTTCATCAATTTGCACTGAAACGCCATTTACCTTACTCACAATTCATCAGACTTAAAAGAATTGTTTCCGATCCATCTGAATTATCCGACACTATAGATCAATTCGCAACAAGATTCAAACAACGATGGTATCCACCAAATCTTATTGAAGAATCAGTACAGCGCGTATCTCAACTTGACAGGCAACAACTGTTGACAAAAACTCAGACATCAAAAAGCAATGTAATGGTATGTGTGTTAAAACATTCCACCAAAGCACACAAAATCAAATCTATAATCAATAAACATTTGTAAATGATTCAAACTGAACCAGATTTAATGGATTTATACCAACAAAAACGCATGTTTGCTTACAAACATTCAAAAAATCTGAAAGAATTGCTAAAAGTTTTTTAAAAAACGGACAAAGTTGAGCACAGAGGCATGCAAAGATGTTCCAACTGCACCCACTGCAATAATGTGATCATAGGCAATTGTTTAACTCACTCCACTAAAGGCAGCACAATAAAACTACAACACTCAAGCACTTGTGATACTAAAAACGTCATTTATGCTTTAAAATGTCCTTGTGGCAAACTATACATTGGAAAAACCGAGCGTAAAATCAAAATCAGGATTACCGAACACAAAAGTAATATCAGAAACCACAACAAAAACTCAATGGTAGCCATGCATTGGCTTCAAGCTAGACATAATATAGCGCAACTTCGGTTTACCATTTTAGAAGCAATGAAATCCAGACCTGATATGGATCCTCATAAACAACATGCAGATCTGAATTTTTTTGGATTAAAAAATTGGAATCCATGCAGCCACTTGGGATGAATGACAGATTGGAATATTTGTGTTTCTTATGAGAATTATTCACCCATCCTTAATTTGACCATGTTAAACTTTAATACTGTCTTTTCACAACTATACATGTTTTAAGCATTGGTACATAAGCAGGTTTCGTTTGCAACTACTATTTTCATTATCTTTATTGTTGTTTAAACCTCGTGTTCATCTGGTATCTACACACGTCATTGTTTATAGCTGTTTCATGCAACATAGTATCACCTTCCACCAATTCACATGGTGAAGGATGCGATTCTGATACCGGTGCATAACACCGTTTCCTTTCAAAAACACAATTGTCACTTTTTAGCTAATATATCTTTAAGAGAAAGCAACCTACAAGCCACGCCAGAATGAGGCTCACGATTGGCTAGTTCATACACGGCGGTACGATCAGATTCGCAATTCACGGGCATGTTTTCACGAGACGAGTGGTGACAACCTGCATGAAAAGTAAGTAATCATTTGTGCACACGATAATATGGGGTGCACATGGGGTTTCAAAGCAGCTACAATTGAAAGCGGCTGTAGCAGTCCATCTTTGAGCATGTTTTAGCATGTCTTGCACCAATGAGTATGTTTTTCTTAAAAATATAGTGATAATCTAAAGCGTTCGTTACATTCCATCACAGAGTTATTTTTAAGTATGTTTTTTACCATTGAGCATGTTTTCCTCACCTTCAGCCAAGCACTGCTGGGTCTTGTTTAACATTGATGTAGATACGGCTTTTCCCGAGAAAGTGCATGATTATGAACACGGTTCACTAATTAAGATTTTATTTCTCATTTATGATGTTTAAGACACCACTCTATCTACTACACAGGTGATACACGTCCATTCTAACCACATAGTATCCCGTTTGAACACATTGCTTTATTTAAAATGGAGAGGACTGCATTGAGCTGACCACAGTACTGTTTGTCTGTAGATTCTTTACTTGGTGTCCCCTGAAGAAGGGTCCATGACCCGAAATGCATTGGGCAAGACTTGGGGTCACGTCTTCTGAACAGAAGAACTGTTAATCACGGATTTGGACAATTGTTAATTTATCAGAAATTAAAAATATTCATTGTCTTTACATGAAGGAACTACATCAGCCAATGATGAAATTGGTGTAAATAAATACTGATGATTCAATCTACAGAACACTAGGAATTTATTTAAGACATTCAGATAAAAAAAAACACGTTTTTAAGTTAAGTGCGACTGGAGTCAGCAGGTGGCGATCAGCCTCTGACACATCGTCTTCAGCCTTTATATAGTGTCTGATTCAGCTGCAGTCCTTGGAACATTTCCAGTCCCAATCATCCTGCAGAGCAAAGTTGATACAGGAACTGGTAGGATGCATCTGAATGCAATTCAAATGACACAGGCACCCCCAAATGCAATGTAGCTAGACTGACAAAATCGTTCAAGGAGTTCAGCGCACGTTACTGACACTTGGTGTAATCTGCCAGCCACATATTCTGCCTTTTTTAAAGTCAGCAAATATAGTAAACTACGTGATAGTTACGTCCTTTATTTACAGGACTTGCAAATAGAAATCCAGTTGTGATGATGATGATTCTTATTATTCTACATTGTAGGATCTTCGTTGATAGTCATAAACGTTGAATAATTCCCTGCTGCTTGTGCGGACCCTGGAACAAGTTTTTAATCTATATATATCATCCTTGGAGAAATTAGCATTGAAGAATATCCCACATTCAAGTTAACTTTCTATGGATCCTCAGTGTAGTCTGTCAGAGCTGTCAATTCAGTTCAATATATCCTTATTTGACTATAAGACAGTCATAAAAGAACATAAAACATCAAAGCACATTCCCAAAAAATATACAGGTACAGATAAGATAAAAGGTACTGTATACATTTTTTTAAAATTGCGGACTAAAAGGTCATGAAATACATACACCAGGTTAATATCTTTTCCTAATAACAATAGCTCTTTTTTATAACATTTAGAAAAGCAAAACAAATGATTGGTGTATCTAATTTCTGTAGACTTAGCAAGGCTAGTTTATATGATCTAACTTAACTATGATGTAAAATGGGGACCAGATGTGAGCAACAGGGTACAGAAATTATGGTGCAAAAAAGCATAAAGTGACATGTGCTTTACCTGGATACACCATCACATGGGCAAGGTGGCAATGTTCTAAAAAATGTTCCCTGCATAGGAAAAGCAATGATAAAGTGCACAGTGTTTAGCCTTAAACAAGATAAGTAAAAACGTTATCTAGGATGTATTATAAGTGAGAGATAAGGTTCTGGGCCTGCAGATGTACAAATAACGGAATGGTCAAGAACACTAGACAAAGAGGACGCCCGTTCCCACCTTACCTTCATGCAGTAATCTGAAAAGCACTGTTTGATTTTATCTTTGCAGCTCATTTCAATCAGCCCGGATTTGTATAAACCTATCTGGGGCTCCTACAAGGTAAAACAATCTATTAACATATGCAAGCCTTGGAATGTGGTGCACATTCTCCAATGATTAACAATACGCAATTAAAGCTCTGACCAGGCCCGGTTCCTGCTTGGCCCAGTAATTTATCCACACAATGAGCAGGGCGAGCCCAATCGTATCTTCTATGTAGGCTAGACTTATTTTTTCATGCCCTATGCATATAAAACCAGTTTCTGTGCGTGGAAGGATTTCTGAGTTCGAGCAGCCCCAGATACCGACCCCATATGAGCCCACAGGTAGACACTTACTTTTATATATAGTAATTCATTCATTAACTGGTTTCTGTTGCAATTTGCTTATAAATCTAAACACTGTGTCATTCGTTTTAATAAGATGTTGATTTCTTAGCTTTATCATAGGTAACCAGGTCAAGGAGTGTTGGACCTGGCCCTTTCTGCGGGGGTATCGCCAAACATTTAGCTGCCTATTTTTTGGATGCTCTTTTTGTTGTTTTTAGGGCCCTGGGCACTTTACTACTGTTAATCGGTGCTGAAGTGCATGTGCTTTCTCCTCTAAACATGGTATGATTGGTTTACCCCAGTTTGGCACAATTGATTTACTTACAAGTCCCTTGTTCAGTGGTATACCATATACCCAGGGCCTGTAAATTAAATACTTCTAGTGGGCCTGCAGCATTGCTTGTGCCACCCACAGAAGTAGCATTTCAAATCTGTCTCGGGCATGCCACCGCAGGGCCTGTGTGCGCAGTTTACTGCCACTTTAACTTGGCAACTAAAATTACTTATCAAGCCTTAAACTCTCCTTTTATTACACATAGATTACCCCTAAGGTAGGCCCTAGATAGCCCTATGGGCAGGGTGCTGTGTAAGTAAAAGGCAGGACATGTCCCTTTATGTGTGGCATGTCCTGGTGGTGACAAACAGCCTATATAGTTTTTCACTGCTGTGTCGCCATTAGGGCTACCTGCTTTGTTGTGCTGCCCTGCTGATTGCTGGGCTGCAGGAGAGACTGCCACTTTGCAACTTGACTTGATGTGCTGCCCTGCTGCCTGCCACCTCCCTTTGTACCCCCAGGTTTTCTACAAGGGCTTGTTGGCTTGCCCCCTGTTCTGCCAATCTCAGGGCCATCAAAGATGGCACCTCCACTGCTGCAGTGGGACTCTATCAGTCGTGAGTCCAGCAACTGGTGTTCTTATCGTACGACTTATACTTTCTAAGATAAAACTGTGTGTTTGTTGGACAACATAAACGTTGGTTCTGTGCGAGACTGATTCTGTGCACACCGTCAGGATATGTTTCCCTTAGTCCTGCTAGATCACAGTGCACCATCTGTACCCTAACCTCCCAAGGTAACAAATGGATGTGTATCCTCAGAAGATGACAACCATGACTCCCCAAAGAAATCACAGTAACCGATCTAGGACCCCTTTGTTCGGTTCCTTATGCATACCCACAGAGATACACAAGAAATACGCAGTAAAGCATTTCAGTATATATTGAAGCATTGTGATTCTTGTATAAAAGGCATGCACTACAATAATCAATAGAAGAAAACAGAATAGCGTAATTAGCATTATGGGAATGATGAAAAAGATTAACAATTCAACCATCGTGCTATAACAGTGAATATATGCTGGCATATAATACTGTATTATATTGTACTCCTACTTAGCACTACCTAACCTACCTAACCTAATTCTATCTAGGGTGGGAGAATTTGCCAAATCCCTGTAGGGTGATCTAACATCCCATTACCTGTGGGTAAGTGTCATCAGGGTGCCTGTGTTGGTGAAGAACGGGGCCGCATCACTCGCTTGAGGTCAACAGGAATCAGCTGGTCTGGAATTCCGGCATGCAGCGACCTCACAGTGTCAGCGAAATGCTCCTCTGACTAAACAAGGCAGCGATGCTGTTATAATAAACATCCCCCATGTTGGCATGCTGAAGCCCGAGTCGGGCTGGTTTTGTTTATTCTATTCAATTGTTTATTCTATTGTGATAGCTCCGTTGCCTAATGGACAATAACAAAGCTTACGAAGTGGAAATCTAAGCAATGCAGTTTCAGAGAATAGTATCCTGCACAGACACGCACACATATGTATGTCAAATGTCCTTGTTTAAAAAAAAGAAGGCAACTTAGGGGCGTAAGCATGTAAAATGGCGTTTCTATCCGGGCCTTATGTAACCACATGACACACACTCCTTGGATGTGAGAAGACTAAAAAAGCTATCAGAACACAATGCTAACCATATATGTAAAAGCATAAAACCGTAAAAGAATAAAAAGGCACTATGCTATTTTGAAGGTAAAAGTATTCAAAAAGCGAAACGTTTAAAAATGTAAAAGCAAATTTAAAAAGCAAGTTCAAAAAGCAGGGCAAAAATAAAAACAATTTAGTATGTTAAAAATATGTTGAATTAAAATGTTCCGAAACAGCCACATTGCTTATGTGTTCTGAGGAGTAGACACAACATTGCTGTTCCCAGCAACCACAGAAGATGTTCCCAGAGGCACCCAACATAGAAGGTCTATAGAGCAAATATGTTCCAGTCCATCCCCCTCAGTGTTTGCCAAGAAAGGAACAGCCAGTGCAGAGTCTGCAGAAGAAGAGCCAGGATCAAATTCACCAGGAGCCGAAGCATCCCAGGAAGGCTCATAGTATGCATTCAGAAGCAACTGCAAGTGCGAAGGGCAACAGTACTAAGCCTGGGCGTAGTTCGCGAAGTAGCGCTACGCGAAGCTACGTGAAGTGCAGTTCGCACTACGCGAGCTACGCGTAGCACTACGCGAACTGCGTAGTGCGCTGTTCGCGATGATTGCACAGTGCCGGATGCTTGTCCGCACTGTGCAATCATTGAAAAGGGCATCTTGCACAGTGCGAGCTGTCTTTTACTGCCGCTCGAGTAGATTTTTACTCGAGCGGCAGCTTTCTCAACGCGGACTGGTAGTTTCTCATCGCGAGCGGTCGCGAGCATACGCGACCACTCGCAATGAGAAACCTGACCTCCCGCGTTGAGAATCTCGCCGGCAGGTTTATTTTCCACGCTCGCGATCGGCAACTTGATGTTGCTGATCGCGAACGACGAAAAAGTCTCGCCGGGATGTCATTTTGCTTGCTCTCGGTCGCCAACTTGACGTTGAGGACCGCGAGCAAGCAAAAAATGACCGCTGCACTACGCTACGCTACGCGTGTTTGCACTGTGCTACGTGCAATTCGCGTTGTGCGAAGTAGCGCAAACTTCGCAAACTACGCGAGCGTAGCGTAGTGCTTTGCCCAGGGTTAAACAGTACATGTCAGCCGATAGGGGACCCACCAGTAGATTAATGTCCGGGGATTGAACCAGTTGCGTTCCCAAGCATATGTCCAGGGCATACTCAAAAGTGCACAGCAGACAGTGGAAAACAGGCTGCGCGGAGTGTAGCCACACAGGCCGAAAGGACAGGAACCAATTGTCATTCAGTTCCTGAAGTAAAGGTGCATCAAAGGACTGTATTGTGCGTTCACAACACAGGTGCACACGAGGTAGTGCTATCCCCATTTGGCCTCATGATGGCACATCCATTCTGGAGCAGAAAAAATAAAAGCCCAGTCCCAATAATTAGAAATAGGACAAACAGTAAGCCTCTAAAAATGCTTACAAGCAGCACAGAGATATGCATGATGGAATAACTCCGAAGACTGTCTGGAAGGTGCTAACCAACCCGAAGTCAATTGCACAAGCTCCCCAAAAGGGTGTGGGAAATTCGTGCGTAGTAGCAACTGTATCTCAGAAGAGGACCTTGCAACTTGAGGATCAAACGTCTCCTGTGCAGATGTTAAGGCCACATCCTTCTAGAACAATAAGGCTTTCAGTCTCCTTAAAGCATCAAAGTGCACATCCAGAAGCTTTATCGAAGGCCAAAGAGTCGCATCCCTAACTGTGCGGGCAGGTGGAAACAGTGTGTACAACAGGTCTCAATCGCAGAAACCGTTAACAGATAGGCAATTCCCGGTTACATCCCACAACAGCTCTGATTATTCAGCATCAATTAACTCCCGTTAGAGAGTAATCTGAAAGCCGGAAGAATCATAGAGCTGGAGAACCTTTTAGATAACAAGACAAGTTTGCCTTAGATGAATTACATGCGTCGTGAAGCGAACTTTCCCTTCTAATTAAGGAATGGCCAAAGATACTCTCATAGTCAGTCCCACTAAGAAAGACATCAGCGATATTTTAAAGGTAAGATCCATGACTCGTGCACATACCCCTCTCCTAGCACTTTGTATCTGCCCACTTGATGGTGTTGCAAGCAGTATTGGAAGTGAAAAGTCAAAATTGACAGATAAATAAACCTGTGGATTATCCAATCCGCTGAAGGTATTTCTTCAACAGTAAATGATAATTTCTCTAACTTCTCCATGTGTAACATAGTGTATGTCGTGTCCTTTTCAGCCATAACTGTTTGTTGTTTAGTAAGATTGTAACGTAAAAACAAGCTTGTGGCATTAAGGTGTCTCCATGGAACGCGGCCAGCATAAAGTGTCTGCTGAGTCTGTCTCAGTAACATGATAGCTCTAAGCTGCCACTGCCCATGTTGTAAAGAAGACATGTCCCTCTGTATGATATCAATTACAGATGACACAATGTTACCCAGAGAGTAAATCCTAATGGAAAGAGTAGTCATACCATTCTCAACTACAGTCAAAGCCTTTCTAAATTAGCCCTGTCAATTTTGCACGGTTTCCTGCTGTGAAACCTTCCACAGTTCATTGTATATTGCATATAAAAAGCACTTTTGACATGGTTTTCGAGGACCTACAAAAAATCCTGTAATCTCATGGCATCAGAAAGAAGGGACAAGAGTTGTTTCACCTGAGACAATGTTGAAGTTTTTAGCCAATCTAGGCATAACTTCTCAACACTGTAAGTTACCACCCCGAGTATTGCATCTGCACGTAATTTTTGTCAGGCCTACTGATCTTAAACCTGTTGATGTCACCCAAGAAACGTGCCTGACATATGTTAGTGTCTAACGGCCACACTAACCATCCCTCCTGATTGGTACCTGACAAATTGTATGTGCCCTTGTGAAGCATGGTGTCTAAAGTTTCCATCATGTAATTTGTGAATTGTTGCCAGTTCTCAAATCGTACAAATGTGCGAAGTTTGGGTGTTTTTAAATCTTTTATCTCAGCCAGGCCAAGACATGTTGTTTGCTGCACAGTTCAGGAAAATCATTTGGTATGGTATAAGGCATGCTCTAAACAAAGCCTCGTTCCTCTGAACATACCAATCTTTGGATCCCCATATAGATTTTAAATTAACTATGTCTTTCCAAAAGTCAAACCCTTGTACAGACAGCTGAGAAATAAAAGATGCAGAATAAATCAGCTTGGTATCAGTGACCATAGTTTTCTCAGCCCTAGAATGTGTTAGTTTATAATAATAGGACTCTGGGTCTGCTGGATTGTGACCAGAAAAATATGCAAACTTCTATGCAAATGCTTTTTGAGCTACCTTGTGGTGGTGTAGAGCAGTGTTCCCATTGTGTGCAATTAAATACTGCACATGGAGTACTTGCTTTATGCAGGTAATGGTGACCATAATGTTGAAAAAGAACATTTCATCATAATTAGTTGTTCCATCATACAATTCATCCGAATTAAAAACAGGTGAATGCTGTAGATCATCTAGCATTCCATGCACTGTATCAATATCCCAATCATCACAGATAGTACATGGGGTGATAATGTAATTTAAAGAAATGCTAAATACATAAGGTATTTGCAAAATTTCAGTTGGTCCAAGTATATTATATGATATCTTATTCCACACAATTCAATCAGGAACCGGAACAGCAGAAAGGTCACTCCACAGTTTGTGTGTTGAAGAATGGGGCGTTAAAACAAAGTTCACCAGTTCAACAGCAGAGCATTCTGGGAGATAGTGTACATTTGAGAGCAAAAAATACTGTCACAAAGCCAGTCCAAAGGAAGAGGAAAAGTAATGCAATTGTAATCGATATGTATATCCATGGAGGAATAAAGTACGTCTTTTTCAGACAAATGTAGAATACATGCAAACTATATTGGGTGGTGGGTCAGATGAGTCCAAAGAGAAGTCATCAAAGTCAATAAAGTAGCTGGAAGCTGTTCGATCAATTTTAGGCAGCTCTGGAGGCCGTGTAGAACTGGGATTTGACTCTAAGGGTGGTACATTTCGGTAGTGACCCCCTTTGTCGGTTTTGTAGAAGTGTAATTTGCATTTCCATACAAGTTGATTGTATGGTATTTGTTGATGTAACAGGTAGAAGTGAAAAATCACTGTTGGCTGTCCCCAACCAGGGAGGAGAAGCTTCATCACTGGTAAGAGCTTCCAACAGGACTTCCTGTAGGGTAGTGAGAGGAGGTAGGTAACTACCCAGGTGCCCTCTTGGACTACTGTGTATAACTGGCTACATGATGTGGTTTGATGAGATCTTTTGACACAAATCTCTTGTTTTTGCAGCCAGCAAGGGGTGGTAGAAGTACTGTTCTGGTACCTTCAACTGCCAGGACAGGGATAGGCGCTCTGTAAGATGGCCCGAATTCCTTCTTGTCCAAGATCTTCTCCCTGACTAGATCACCAAACTTGAGAATCCAACCAGGAGTTTCTGGTGCTTCCCTCACTTCTCCAGTGGTGGTGCGCTTTAGCTGGATGTTGCTCTGAGCGCCTCGGAAGTCGTTCAGCTCCTGTAAAACAGCCAAACGTTCGTTGATGTCAAATGGTGTTTCTGCCGCCACTGTGCTGGGACTTGTGAGGTCTGGAACCCACACCTTAACCCCAAACAGGATCTCAAAAGGAGTCCGACCACCCAGGGATTTTCTAGGCAGAATATTGAGGACGCTCTGGACCCCATACAGGTGAGGAACCCAACTGCGACCTGAACCTAATTCCCCAGCTGTTAAAGACTGCTTTAAGTTCAGGTTCTTGCTCTCCACTACCATATTTCTCTCTGGATGATAGGGGGAAGAGTACCGCACAGTCACACCCAATTTTCCCATGATGTCTCTGAAAGCCCGGGAGGCAAATACCGGACCCTGGTCCGAATGGAATGTGGCTACTGCGTAAGTTCTAATAAAGACCTGCAGATCTATTATAACATTCGGGCGTCAGCCGATTGTTGTGGCCAAACCCATAGGAATCTAAAGCAGGAATCCACTGCTACTAAGATGTATTTGTAAGCCCCATCTGATTGTAAAAGGCCGCAGTTATCCAGATAAACACAAGCAAGAGGCTTGTCTGAGATCAGCAGATGTGTATGCGATGGGTATGCTTTGATAGAACTGTTCATCTGTTGACAGATGTTTCATCTAGGGACAAAGTCCTTGGTCTGTTTGTATAGACTTGGCCATTAATAGTGTTGCTGCAGTAGTAAAATTGTAGCCGCCACCCCTGTATGCGCTGATGCTTGGCCCTCGTGCGCAGCTAAGATTACGCCTAAACCTCGGTCCGAATTAGATATTACCCAATCCCCCACTTTGTGAATCTGAGCAAATGGAATGTTTTGTGCACCTAACTGGTACTGGTAGGAGTATATTGCTGGAAAGCCTTTCAGCAAATGGGTGCCATCGCGTGCAGTGTTGACAGCCGTCATAATGTCTCAATCTATCCTCGTACTTGCACAAGTAATTGCAGTGAGTGCAGCAGTTTGCATTGTTGCTTTTGCAGATTCATCAGCCATGGAATTCCCTACAATGTGTATTCCTACACGCTGATGACTCAATGTGCGTATTACATGAGCCCGTGGCAAATACGCCTTGAGTTTTTTACCTGTCCCCAAAGCAGCTTGCGCTTTATTTAAAAAATTTTTTTTACTGAGTTTTATATAGCGCAAACTTGACCCGAAGGTATCGGGTATCAGAGCGCTTTACATAGCACCAGTTGCGATCCATGAGGACACATTCATTTTTGTTAGGCATGGGGAGATTAAGTGTTGCCCAGAATCACAGGATGTTCAGCGTCATTGCCGAGACTCGAACCCAGTTCCCCAGATTCGAGGTCGACTGCCCTAGCTGTTAGGCCAACTCCTCTCCCCTTTGAAATCTCTGAATCCTTTCTGGCTCAAATAGTGTAAGTCTGGACACAATAATGCGAATCACACAGTATAAGTGTGGGGAATCCAGGATCCGTATTCTCTAGTGCTAGAATTAGAGCTTACAGTTTGGCCAGCAGCCCTGTGCTGTCACCGAGTGTCTGCGTGTAGGTCTTGTGAGGCTCGAATTCTCCAACCTCCATTGTACCCTCTACAGTGGTGCACGCTGCAGAGTATTGGTGTTTTGTCTCTATGGCAGGCTGTGCATAACCATCAGTATAGATGATGTAATCATACTGATCAAGAGGCAAGACTTCATTAGGCAGAGGATATTTATGTTCGTATTGCAGATATGATTGTGTTTGTAGTGTAGAGTCAAATATGTAATCTACATCTGTTGCCATCAGAGAGTTGGCCCATTGTATCCATTGTGGATGTAATGCTTTTGGGTTTAGAATGCTGGCTTTTGTGACAGCCTCTAAGGCTGGAACAGGAGTCAAGACAATAATGCTTTTCCCCATAGCCAATGATCTTTCTGTCACAACAGTCTGTACTGCCGTCAGAATCTTCTCTGTCGGTGCAAAACTCTTCTCAGCATTGGTGTATAAATGTGAATGTTTATGCAATTGGTACAGTATCTCCTTCGTTGGATGTGACATATGTGTACCCGGGTGCACCCGCAATGAAATGGATCACTAGGTTCTTGGTGTTAACGTGTGTGTAAGTGTTTTGAAGCTAGCATGTCATCTTGTACTGAACTCAGTATTTGTGTATGTTCTGTTGTCCAAAGTGTACTCCAAAGTCTGGACGAATTAAGTCGTAGAACGCTTTCACCCACTCTGCGTAGTCTGGAATGTAAGTTCTGCCAAAATTCAGGAAACCCAATATTGATTGGAGTTTCTTCAATGTGTTAGGTGGTTGCAGAAGTACACACTTCTCTAGAAAATGTGTTGCAAGGCTTCTGCCTTCACTTGACAACTCATATCCTAAAAATCGGACATTGAGATGGGCAATTTAGGATTTGTTTACGTTAACTCTGTAGCCCATGGGAGCAAATCCCAAAACTTTGCGATCTACTCTAGCCAAGTGTGCTGATAGGTCATCATCCGTTAGGTATACCTGATCAACAAAGGATAATGCCTGGTCATCAAATTCTTGCAAACGTTCTTTAACCTGTGCCGAAAACAACCTTGGGCTGTTCTTATATCCCTTGGGTAATCAACATAACTGTTTTTGAGACCCAAGCGTGCTGAATGCAGTCAAATACCTGCTTTCAAGTGCTATATTCTGGCAGAAAAATCAGTTGGAAAGATCCAATGTGTTTTTGTATTTCTTATGTACTATGTTGTTCATTAGTGCCACGCTGTGCGCGTTTTGTACAGCAAATGTACGTGTAGCTGTGTTTAGGTGTGTGTACTCTTATGACTAGACGATATGAAAGGTCTGGTTTCATTACAGGAATCAAAGGATTATTCATAGGGGAGATGCAACTTTCTGTAACAGCTGGGTACTCAAGTTGTGTCAGTTTCTCTCTAACTTGTTTTTTGGCCTCATTTTTAATGGGGCAGTGTCTTTGAGGTTGTGGGGTTGACCTCACAGGTAATATGTGATACGGGGAACGGTCATCTCACCCCACATGGTTGCAGTTTAATGCCAGAACTAGCGCCAGGGCCCACTCCTTGGCGCATGAATGTTTCACTGAATCTGGGTCTAGGTCAGGAAAAGCTGGTAAAATTACTGTTTCTCCCTTGGAGCAGTCCATGACAAACTCTGGTGGCCAATCCTTTTCGGCCAAGAGGATGTTGTACCTAAAGAACAAGTCCTCCTAAAATAGAACATTTATTGAACGTTTTACATCCCCCTCCAATTAGAGTTGAATTATATATAATCTATGCAGGACACTAACTCTCATATACGGTGTTTCCACCTGGATATAGTCACTTAATGCTACTGCCGCCAGACAATCCATAAGGTTCCGGCGAACTATCGTGACTTGCACCGCGCTGTCCAGCATGGCCAGAGCCCACTCCCTGCTCAGAAGCAGTGTCCTCAATATCTGTGGCATGCTTTACTTTATGTCCAGCTACCTTCTACTTTTTGAATTGAGGTTTGGACTGTTTTAGTTTATCTTCTTGTTTTATGAAGTCAGATCAATGTTGTGAGTCCTTCTTTTGTTTCACATTCTCCACTGATCTGTGCTCAAACCGTCCCCATCTCTCTGAGTGTTTGCCAGATGAATCCTGGAAAGAACGAGAGGAACATGTATCTGTATCCTGTAACTTATCAGGCGTTTTGATATTATCAGGGGTTTTGATATTATGGTTACGCAGATTGTAGCGTTTTTCAATGGATTCCTTTTCAGGATATCCACCCTGTGTTTTATCCCAGTTCTTCTTAGAAGATTCGGGTGCTTGCTTCAAGTTATCCTTTTCAGAATTACCCTTAATTTGTGGTTTACTAGGTCTGGCTCCCAGATTATCTCTAACTATTGTGGCATAGGTTTCCTCAATAATTTTTGGCAACTAACACGCCTGGTATCCCAGAGTTAAATGCGTGAGTCGTTGGCCATAATGTTATGACGGATACTGCGGCAAAGTTGCCCATCAGTTTGATCCTACAAATCCAGGGAATGGGCTGCCCCGTACTCATTCTGAATCTGTTTAAGCACCTCTGTCAAAACAGCTAATGAGAGTGTACCATGTGTTCTGGTATATACTGCAGCAAAGACTGAGCCTCAAGAGGCGCAGTCTTCCACTGGGCGAGCCATCCCCACTGGCAAGCATATTGTAAGAATTCTGGGGCAGATTTACAAGCCCCTTGCAACACTTTTACAGTGCTGTTGCGTCACTTTTTTTGACGCAGCGGCATCGTAAACAATGTGCCACGTTGAGACACATTTACAACGTGATGCATCTAGGGAGATGTGTCACGTTGTAAAGCTCTGTGTCACATTATACCTGCGTCAGGTATAATGTATGCAGGGTGGGCGTTCTGACGCAAGAAAGCCTCGTAAAAGTGACGCAGTGAAATCTACAAGATTTCACTGCGTCACTTCTACGACGCCACTGCGTCAAAACCTTACGCCTGCTTGAAGCAGGCGTAAGGAGTGACGCAGCACAATAGGAATAGGCATTCCTGAGCATCGCTGGAGTTGTGTCGTGCTTGCGACACGACTCCAGCAATGCGTTACCGTTACGCCAACAGATGCGTGACGCATCTGTCAATCCTTGCGCCACGGTACGCCGCATTGTAAATGCGACGCATCCATGGTGGCTCAAGGATTTTTTTGCGTGACGCAATTGAACTGACGCATCTCTTCTAATATGCAGAGATGCGTCAGTTCTTGTAAATCTGCCCCTCTGTGTTTTTCCTGGGGTCACGTATGGGGAAACACTGCTTCAAGCTGATTTATTTTTTGTGCAATCCAGAACGGAATTTCCTCCCATCTGACGGGTATTTTACCCATGACTGCATTGATTGTGGATTAGTACCTGGTGTAGCCAATTGTGGTTGTGCAGCTTCAGCAGTCCTCACCGGATTTATTGTCATTCTTTGCATAACAAATTGTGTCAAACATCTGTATGTTCTGACTAGATCTGTATATAATATACATAGGTTTGGTGCTGTCAGATTAATGATGTCTGAGTATGGTGTGTAAATGGCTATGTTGCTCCCTCATTACTAAGAGGACCTAGTCTAACATTGTTGATTGAATGTGGCAGGGCACCTTCAAACCAATGTTGATAACTGGGGGAGCAAGATGGTGCCTGCGTAATTCCCAGCCTCACCGCCGCCAGCGCCACAGGTGAACTCGGCCATCCGTTATGCTGCCTAGCTCGAGGACACTGCTGTGCTGGACTCTGTGTGTGCAGGACAGAAGCCGCTGCGGCCGTCTCCCGCCGAAAAAGAGCGCCGGCTCTCAGAGTAACAGGGCACAAGGCATCGGCGCGCTGACATTAGCCTTAGTAAAGAGCGACAGGAGTAAAACCCTAGACCGGATAGAGATCTGGGTAAGGAAGTTTAGACCGACAACAATATCTCAACCGGTATTATTGAGGAAGGTAAATTAATCAGTATGTACAAGACATTACTAGGAGAAGAAATTAGGGAGACTCATAGTTCATTGTAAAATGTGCTCAAGGCATCATATATTTTGCATAAGAAGAAACAGTTGTATCAGCACTGTAGGCAAAAATTTGCAAAAAACAACCCAAAAAAACTTTGTGCACTATGTGCTCGTGGCACTTGAAAGTGAACGGCGTAGGTGACAAGTGAAAGGAACAGCGGAAGGCGCAACGTGAAAAGGTGACTAATATGTACAGGAATATATGGTTCATATATATTATTTACAATGATTGGTCATGTTATTAAAGACATTTTTGAATGGAGATAGAGAAAGTCTGCCCGAGATGGGCGAGGAAAATAAGTGAAGGTGGCCGCTCCTATCGAGTTGACATGCAGACAAGGGAGGTTTGCCCGAAAAGGGCGGGGAGATTAGTGAAGGGGCCGTTCCTATCGATGTTGCCATGCGGACAGGGGGATGTACAGAAAGTGGTCAAGACGATAGGGGCTTGTGGGGTGGATAAGAGGGAGCGCATGGAGTGGGAGAGGGGAGACAAAGAGGGGGGACGGTAGTATATAAATTACCCAATGGTGGATATGGGATGAAAAACGATTTAAACAGTAATTCAAAGCCAATCTCAAAGGAGCAACAGACACCATACAAATTAAAAATAAAAAATAAAAATTCAAGCAGACTGGTGGTGCTAGGTAATGTTCCTATGGTGCAACACACCAGCAAGATAGACACTGCATATGAGGAAGGAGATATATGCAATTGAACTAACAAAAAATCAGTTAACGTTCTCTTTGTGTGGCAAGAAGTTGGTGCATAAAGCAATGATTTAAGGATAGCAGAGCAATTGGTAGTTGGAGTGAGATCACAGATAAACCTCACATGGGCCATTCCGGGCCTTCTCTCACCTTTCCTTTTACCCAACAGGACCCCTCACAGTGGACATTATTGCCACCTACTCTGGGCAAGCCTTACTGCCCCAATTTCATCGCCTGCTACCTGTCCAGGTATGCCTCCCCACCTCGTTTTTCCATCGCCCCTCGCGCGCACTCCTCTACCTGCTCCCATCCCCCTTCTGATCTTTCCTTTTTCCCCCTTGTACAGCACTTTCAACACGGCAACCCAGTCCTGAAGATGATCCTAAATGATTGAGGATCGAAACGCCGTCGACATCTCAGTGCAATGTATGGCGCTTATTCAACTATGGTTCATTCAAAAATGTCTTTAATAACATGACCAATCATTGTAAATAATATATATGAACCATATATTCCTGTACATATTAGTCACCTTTTCACGTTGCGCCTTCCGCTGTTCCTTTCACTTGTCACCTGCGCCGTTCACTTTCAAGTGTCACGAGCACATAGTGCACAAAGTTTTTTTGGGTTGTTTTTTGCAAATTTGTGCCTACAGTGCTGATACAACTGTTTCTTCTTATGCAAAATATATGATGCCATGAGCACATTTTACAATGAACTATGAGTCTCCCTAATTTCTTCTCCTAGTAATGTCTTGTACATACTGATTAATTTACCTTCCTCAATAATACCGGTTGAGATATTGTTGTCGGTCTAGACATTAGCCTTGACAGCCCTGACGCGAACCTTGGATTGCTGCCCGGGCCAGTCCGACGTTCTTCACTGGGCTTTGGTATCTCCTGCGGCATTACAGGCTCGTAAGCAGGCTCCAAGCCAGGTCAGGCGGAGCATGGCATCCCGCGGTGTAAGGGGGTCAAAAGCCAAGATTGCCCCCAGCAGCAGTACCGGATCCTCCACTACTGCGCCCCCGTTCCCTGAGCCGGACCTGATGCCCAAAGGTAAACGGGAGGTGGGGGCAGTAAAAAGGCTGTGAATAAACCTGCTGGGGGGGGGCCCTAAGGAAGGGGGGAGCCACCAGCCCTCAATTGCCAAAATATTTCCTGTAGCTGGATCGGAGGCCTGCGCATTGGCCTCTAAAGGTGAAAAAGCCACCATCAGCACTGAGGGAGGCAGCGTCAATGAGTTGGCAGACTCTGTTACTGATAACCAGGGGCAACCTAGTGCTATACAGTCCGCCTTGCAACAACCGGGAAATCCTGGGCTGGAACATGCATTGGAATCCTTCAGGCTAGACTCATTAGTGGTAGGCACGTGCCCTATGGAAAACCCTGAATCCACAGCTCGGGCCTCGATGGTCTCTGAGGAGAATAACCTGACTCCGGCTTGGTCCTTACCCAAGGAAAAGGAGCAAGAGACTTGCGATCTCTTATCCATGAATCAAAATGCTGCCTGCACTCAGTGGTCCCAGGCTGCGGTGTCCCCCGAACCAGCAGGCGAACATTTTTTTTCGGTTTCAGACGGGTCTGACTCCGCGGCAGAAGAAAGCTCATCTACATCCAGCAATGGCGACCTCTCCGATGCTAACTGTAGCAATTTCTCCAAAGGAACTGGTACGGTCCAACGACAAAAAACTGCATCTGGCAAGCAAAGAGGGAAACGCTCAGAAAAGCCCAGCCAGCTAAAATGGGACTATTCGGGGTCTCAACTTACATTTCCATACGGTGACGAGCCAGACAAGATCTCAGGAGCAGGGAGTACCAGAACCACACTGGATCAACCAGAGGAACCCTCTCTGACTGCCATACTATCCTCAATCAAACAATTTCAGGAAGAAGTACGCATCGATAATCAACACGCCAAAGGTGCCGTGAACAAAATTGCAAGGGGGACTTAGAAAACTAAACAAAACCTGCTCTGACATTGGGGAGCGAGTTACTATGATTGAGGGCCGCACCGAAAGCCTGGAAACTGAAGTCCTCACCCTGAAAAATCAATGCTCCCCCCAAAGCGACTGCATGACAGACGTTATGTGGAAGATGGAGGAATAGGAGAAAAGACAGCGCCAAAATAACTTCCGCCTACTAGGGATTCCCGAAGGGGTGGAGGGGGAAGATCCTCGGCGCTACATTGTGAAACTCCTGAGGGGGGCTTTCCCAGAGCACACGGAATGGAACTGGGAGCACGATATCCAGCTGGCCCACCGCTTTCCCTTTACAAGGAAGAAACAACACGCTAACGCCAACGCCAATGAGGGAGAGAAACCCCGAGCCTTCTTGGTGTTTTTTGTGAATTTTCTACTTAGGCAGACGGTTTTTGAACAGGCCCGGCAAAATTCCCAGAAGTGCTTCGAGGGTGTGTCCTTTTTTGCAAAGCCCGACTTTTGCCACACTACAGTGGAACGAAGATGGCGTCTCCGCCAGCTATTTACCCCCTTTCAGCAACTAGGAGCCCAAGTTTTTCTTATGAATCCGGCCAAACTGAAAGTCATCGTGAACGGCTCCTCACACACTTTTCTGTCTGAGATTAAAGCCCAAGAATATCTCTCTGAAGTTAAGGCCAGAAAGGGGCACAGCTAATGATCATTATGGACAATAGTTCTAAAAATGTTGCATGTTAGATTCTCTTTTTTTTTTTTTTTTTTAAAGGGTGGGAGATAGAGGTGGGGCAGGCTTTGGAAGGCACCTTAAAGGACCAGTACGGTCGAAATGTAGTATGGGCAATCTCTGGGAATTAGGAGTCTAGACCAAGCAAGGGTCCAGTTCTAGAAATTTAAGACAAGGTCGTTTCATTTCGTATTCTTCTTCTTTTCTTTTTCTTTCTTTCCCTCCTTCCTAAAACTGTTTTAGGCTTGTATTGTGTTTTCCTATACCTATTGGCCTATCAAGCTTTCATACACCGTTTTTTCACACGGCAGGGTCGGGTGGCGGGTTTTTATTGCAGGTATCCATCATTCAGGTGTTACCTCATTGCTCACTTTTGAGGAGGGGTGGGGGAGGGCTTAGGGGGCTGGGTTGCTGCAGACAGAGAGGGGGAGGGTGAGTGAGCCTTCAAGAGCTTTATCTGCTTTTTGTTCATGTGCCAACTTGGTTGTGTATTTGTGCTGGAATTTCTTTTTTGAAATTGTAGAACGTGCAACAATTTGGAATGGGTCACTTTATTTCATTCTGAGGGGTAGATTTCTTTATTATTTTTATAACGTCGGGCTTTCTGTCCATTGATTCCTGTCCTCATGTATGTAACTCACTCAGTAACACTGTAACAGATTGACATGTCAAATACTACACATTTTAAAATTGTTTCCTTGAACATCTGTGGGTTGAACGATACTCGAAAAAGACAGAAAGTAGCCCAGGGACTGCGCCTGATGGGGGCCGACATAGTCTGCCTCCAGGAAACACACATAGAGGGCTCCCAGACACATCTCCTAAAAACTATGGGATATAGCCTCATTGGGGGAAAGTCTCAGGGTGCACGCACAAGGGGGGTTGCCATTTTAGCACAACACATGCGCTTGCTACAACCTATTCGGGCTAAGTTCGATCCTCAAGGAAGATGGGCTCTAGCAGAATGTCGGTTAACTCCTACATATTCCTTCACCCTATGCTCCATATACAGGACGACCCCGGAGTGATCAATTGGGTTTCCGGTGAGCTAGCACACTGGCCTCTTCCAGTTATTGTATGTGGGGATCTTAATATTAATCTGCCCAGCAATTGGGGAACGAATGATCAACGGGCGTATACAAGTTGGAAGCCTAAGGTTCTGCAAGCCTTAAAAAACCTTCTACATACACATGGGCTTGTGGATGTCTGGTCCTGTCTGAAACCAAATCAGTCAGGGTACACTTTTTATTCTCTACCTCATCAATCCTTTGCAAGATTAGACAATTTTTTGGCCTCACCTTCCATGATCCACAATAGTAGTATTGATATTCTTCCTCGAGTTTTATCGGACCACAATCCGCTAATTTTTAATATACGGGGCCTGGCTACCCGTAAAGAAATCTCATCCTGGAGTTTTGAGAGAGCACTTTTATTTGATGTAGGATACCAAAATCACATGAGAAGCTGTTTCCAAGATTTTCTAGACACTAACATCGGCTCTGCCCCAACTATGGTGGTGTGGGACACTCTAAAAGCTTGCATTAGAGGGGAGACCTTGCAATTCTCACTTAGGAAAAATAAGCAGGAGAAAGCTCAGATTATAGAATTACAAAAAAAAATTGCAAAGGCTGAGGAAAATCTTATTATTGCAGTCCGGACTGGGACAGAGATAGAGTCAGCATAACTTGCTATAGCTGCCATCAAAGCAGATATAAGCTCTATTCTGGACGAGAAAGCTGCTGCCCAGTGGGCCGCCGCTCGTGAAAAAACATATGAGTGTAGCGAGCAGATCGGTCATCAGCTGGCCGTGAGAACAAGGCAACAGACTACCATCAATGGGATACACTCCATCAAGACTTCCGTAGGGATAATAACCAATGATCCGGATGATATACGAACAGCTTTCCGCGAATTCTACCAAAGCCTATATTCTGAAGAGGGAATTGGCTCAGAAGACAATAGGCAGCTAGAGATCGATAATTTCCTGGACCCTATCTCGCTGTCACGCCTTGACAGGGAAGATCGGGAACAGTTGGAAGTTCCTCCCTCTTGGGATGAAATTGCCATGGCTCTGGCCAACCTACCAGATGGCAAGGCGGCAGGCACCGATTGCATACCAGTTGAATTTTATAAAGTTTTCTCCTCTCAAATTAAACATATTTTAAAATCCTTGGTGACCTAAATTTTCAACGGAGCAACCCCACCCCAATCGTGGGCAACAGCCAAGATTATCATCTTTCCTAAAAAAGATAAATCCCCACTCGAAATGGGCTCGTATCGCCCAATCACGCTCATAAATGGGGACTCTAAAATTTATTCCAAAATATTTGCGTCCCGACTCTCAGTCAAAATCGAAAGTCTTGTGTCTAGGTGGCAGCATGGGTTCATCCCCAATAAGGGGACCACAGAGCACATCCGAAGGACTATCACTCTGTTCGACGCAGCACAGATCACAGGAGACCCGATGGCTTTAATACTTCTCGATGCTGAAAAAGCATTTGATCGGGTCTCCTGGTTGTTTCTTTGGTGCGTCATACAGAGAATGAACTTCGGACCTAGGGCTATCCAGGCCTTTAAGGCATTATATCTTAATCCCACAGCCAGGGTGTCTATTAACGGGTTATTAACGGAGCAAATCACATGCGGCACCCGCCAGGGTTGCCCTTGCTCTCCGTTGCTCTTTGCAATGTACATCGATCCTTCTATTAAAAAGTTGGAGAAGAGCCAGGAAATCCCGGCTATCTACAGACACGGCCTAGAAACCAAAATCATGGCTTATGCGGACGATCTAGCCTTTGTGACTCCGGATCCCGAGAAAGCTATAACAGCAATAGAGCAAGAGGCTCAGCACTTTGGTGCGGTATCGGGCTACGCACTAAATAAAGGGGAAACCCAAATTATAGTAAATAAAATTATCACCTGGGCAGATAAAAGAGTTGTCCCTAAAGCAAAATATCTAGGGGTAAACATCTTGGCAGAGACCGATTTGATAGTCAGGGAAAACTTGGATCCCCTTGCTTTAGAGACAAAGAAGGCTCTGAGCCGTCTTAATAACCTACACTTATCCATTGTGGGCCAATGCAATGTTCTGAAAATGACCTTCTTCCCCAAAATTCTGTATTTTTTTAGAACTATCCCCATGGAATTTACTAATACAATGCTCTTAAGATTTGACCGGTTATTCTCTTAATTTGTATGGGCATACTCCCAACCAAGGAGAGCGCTCAAACTTTTATCTCTTCCCCGGGAAAGAGGGGGCTGGGCACTCCCAAATTTAAGACTATATTACTGGGCTACAGTTTTACCGAATCTTGATGCAAGACCAACCGACAATACTGCCAACCGGACTCCCGTCACCTTTTGAACTCTTACTTGGCCCAAATGCTTGGGGGTGCTTGTGGCGCCAACTCGAATTCGGGTACTACAAGAAGGTTAAATTCAAGACCCTCATGGGAACATTCAAGGTTTTCTCTGCCGTGCGTAAACTCTTAGGAATCGGTAGAATGAATCACTATACTCCTACCAATAAAAACGCTAACCTACCAAATATTTTTGGGGGATCATACTTCCAAAATTGGTTTAACTCAGGCGTAGACAAACTAGGGGTCCTATATTCAACCGAAGGGGTCCTGGCCTTTGAGGAACTTAAAACCCAATTTAACTTGGGCAATAGGGAAGCCTTTAAATATTACGCAATCAGGGCCTTCCTATCACATAGGGCCGGTGGGCCCGCAGGGTTCACTAAATGTGAGTTAATCGAGAAACTACGTCCACCCACCGCCCCCCGAATTGGAATATTCTATGACTCCCTAAATAGCCTAGTGCCCGACGACCTGTCAAAAATCTCTAATAAGTGGCAGCAAAAGTTGAACACTACCAACAATGTCTTTTGCCTAGCACTTAAGTTTGCCCAAAGCTATTTATTATCAGCCAGTTTGCAGGCGCAATTCTATAAAACGTGCTTCTTTCTATATCTTACACCGAGCAGAATCGCAAAGTGGGGGACCGGCAAAGGTACGCATTGCCCACGATGCGCTGAATATAGCGTAGACTCAGTCCACATGTTTGCATCTTGCGCCGAGTTTGGGCCGCTTTTAATCAAGATACAAGACTTTCTTGAACAGGTTTTATCTCAAAACATCTTACTAACCCCTACGGCAATTCTGCTGGGAGTACAAGATACGGTTGATAGAAAGAATGGGGGGGCCCTTATATTCGTCGCTATGGCAATTTACAGACTATGCATAACCTCAGCCTGGATAGAGCCCAATCCCCCCTTATTTTCACAGTGGTTGGCTCGGCTATACTCAATATTCACCCTTGAAAAAGCTATATACTCTAAAAAGGGCATCCGGGCCAAAAAGAAAGGGCTAATTATCTGGGAACCTCTATCTTCCTGGCTGCACCAAACAAATTCTCAATAAAGCTAGTCAAGGAGGGAAATTTTCCTTGGCGTCCTGACATGGGCAGTACAAACACGAGTGGGTAAAACTGACCATAGCTTTGACACCATCGAGTTGGGAGTGGCTTCGTATAGCAGACCCTTGCCAGGGGGATTAGCCAAACTTGGTACACTAATTATCTGTATATTATGTATTAAATTGTAGTATTTTTGTATGACGTATTTCTGCACAGGCCACTTTATTCCTTAAGGAACCATCTTTATGTAAATCGCTGAAATTTCATGCTCTATTGTATTGCATTTTTACGCTGATTCTGTAGATTATGACCCTTAAGCTTAAGCTTTCTTTGATGCCCTATATAATGAATTCAGCTTGGGTGTTAATTACGAATATTTGTTTCTTAGTATTGGCATGTGCTGTATTCTCAGGCTCGGGGGGGACTGCTACGCTATGTTGCTTGATTTCTCTGTTTTTTCTGTTAACGGTATATTTAAAAATCAATAAAAAAATTGTTTTAAAAAAAGAACAAACCAATGTTGATGCTCTTGGTATGTTAATGGTACTTCTAGTGCTTTGTAAGCTGTGTAGTTATCAGGAACTTCATCGGCAGTGTATGAGTGGAAAAAGTCTTATGTGTGCATCTGCTGCTGGGAATGTAACCCATGAATAGAATGCCTCTGTCCTGAATGGTTTGTGGACCTCAACCACAAAGGTAACATCTCTACCCGTTTGGGTTGGTCTACGTTGTTGGAGCATTTGTGTAACCGCACGTCTGCAGTTAACTAGTATATTTATTACTCCCTCACCTTCGCTAGCCATATGAATGTGTTGAATTTACAGAGGGCACCTCTATGGGTGATTCTTTGAAGTGACAGATACAACAATCAGCGCATCATCCGTGTAAGAAACTAAGGCGAAGCCAAATGATCTAATTAGGGCTGCAAGTGGGGTAACAAAGATTGAACAAAATGAGGCTCAGGGATGAGCCCTGGGGACCCCACAGGGCAAATAAAAGGCTGGTGAGGTGAAATCACCGAGAGAGACCGTCTGGATGCGGTCAGCCAAGAAAGAGGAGATAAACTTAAGTGCGTTGCCTATGATCCAGTGGGAGGTTGGTGGCACATCCCACTCACTTCATAAAGGAGGGGCATTTCGGAGAGCTGTCCATTGGGACACTAGTCACTTCAAAAGACAAGCATTTGCAATGCAATAGGTCTTGCAGTCAATGGCGTAGCTAGCCCTATGTGCGCCCGTGGCGGTCTCTGCATTTGCCGCCCCGTGGCGGCTGCAATGAAGGGGGGGTTTGCTTGTGAGCATTTTCTCCATTTGCCGGCCCCGCGGCAAATGCATGGATGGGTAGGGGGTCGGAGAGGGTTGGGCTTGCTGTTGCCGCCCCAAGACGGCACGTGATAGCGGGGGATGCCTCCGCCCCAAAAACTTGTGCCGCCCGGGGCAGACCGTCCCCCCCCTCTAGTTATGCCATCTGCTTGCATTTGCAAGAGTTTGAGCTATTGGCATTGTAAATGACAATGCCTTTTATTTATGTGTGTGCGGCCGTACAGGCCACATCAAACCACCTTACAGGTTTTGGGTCAGCTCTTATTTGTTTCAAAGTTACCAAATTCGAGGCAGCTGTATAAATTAAGTTAAAACTGTGAAGGATACTGTGTGGTTCAGGTCCTTGTGAAAGGCATACAGAAAATATGCCATGTTTGCACAAATCAATTTGGCAGTGAATATATCTGGTGAAACCTTTTTCCATTTCAATTTGATACCCTTTAATTTAGAATAATCACATTTTACATGCTTCCCATTTGAGTCTAAATTGTTTGGAGTTATTTGCAATATGGCAGTAAGAGGGTTATGATCAGTACACCATTAAATTATAATTTAAAAACTTATAGAAATGGGATGCAATTCAGAGGATACCATTATGAAATAGATTGTTTCCTGACACACTGCCAATATAGGTTGGTATGTCCGATGTACCCATATCGCTTAGGAAAATGAATTAAAATGTCATTATTACCTTATTTAAGAAATCTCCATACATGGAGTGGGAGAAATGTATAATTTCATTTTTACCCTGGTCAGTAAGGCTGCATACACGTCCACCGAACCATCAGGCTGTTACATTAAAATTCCCTGCCCAGATCTAAAAGACTGTTCACAAGCTAGATTTATAAAAACTTTCTATGAACTCTTCAAGTTCATCAGTTGGTCTCTTCACAGTTGCACCCAAACTGAACATTAATATAGACACTCCTCAGCCAACAGTTTCAGTGATTCTTGAAACTTGGCAACCAAGGGCAGCTCCAAAACCTCTTCTACCTCTACTACCAGGTCTACTAGACATTGTAGAAGAAACATTCATCAGCCTGGCTATTGTTAAAGCTGCTACACCAAGATTGTTTAAGAAATATAAGCCACCGCAACAGGATCCCCATTTTCTTAAAATGGATCCCAAACCATATTCAGTCATACTTACAGCGGTTAGAGGTAAACATGCTTCTGCCCCAGGATCCACGGCTCCACAGGATAGAAAGCAAAAGAATGGACGCTATAGGGAAAAAGATCTGTGGAACAGCCTGCACCCATTTAAAGAATGTCAATGCAGCAGCGCTGCTGAATAGATATCATAGAGTAATATGGGATGGCATGGAGTCTTTTGTATCTGATCTTCCAACTAACAGAAAACAATGTTTTGGGGAAATGATTAAGGAAGGCTCATTAATTTAAAAGCAATCTATTTGTGCTGCAGTTGATTCAGTCAAAATCTCCAATACTACATTCTGCCATGGAATTTCCCTGAGAAGTTCATCTTGGTTTCGTTTATCCTCCCTAAAACCTGATGCCCGATTAAAAAATGCAAATTTACCCTTTTCAGGTACATCATTATTCGGACAACACACTGAGGAAGAAATCCTCAGGATGAAAAATATTCCTGAAATACTTAAAGCTGTTGGTCTAGAAGAGCAGAAAAGATTTTACAAGCAACAATATAAACCCAAAGACAGAAGATACTATTATCATAGGGTTCAACCCGCCTTCGCAACAACAGAAACAATCAAAAGCAATACCAGAGGAGATACCAAAAAAGAAGATCAACTCCAACAAAATCTTCTCAGTCCAAAGGAAGAAACTCCTCGAACAATAAACAATTAAAATCTGCTCACCACCCTCCCACCACAGTTTCCGACTACTGTGGGGGAAGCGGTGACTTTTTTCCTGGAAGAGTGGGAAAACATAAGTACGGACATATGGGTGTTGAACATCATACAAAACGGGCGTTTAATCCACTTCAAACACTCTCCTCCACCTGTCCGACCAAGGCCTTTTTCAGCTGGTCATTTTACCACTCTACAACACAAAACGTATTTACTACTACAAAAATTAGCACTAGTGGAGACTCCTTCCAGCCAGATCAACAAAGGTATGTACTTAATAATTACTAGTACAAAAGAAAAGCCTTCTCAAACGATTGTGGACCTCAGATTCCTCAACAAATTTATCAAAAAAGAAAAAATTAGAATGCTGGCTGTAGGAAAGTAGGATCTGCTTTTATGCTTACCGACACGTTTTGCTTGATGTAATGCTGTTTCTGACAAGACTGACTGGTATCCTGCTAATCAGGACCCCAGTCTCTGTGCTTTCTCCCCTAAATTGGTTTGGTAAGTACTTAGGTACATCCCAGATTGGACACTGGTGTAACCTTATCAGTCCCTAGTATATGGTACTGCGGTACCCAGGTCATAGGTACACCAGGAGTCCCCCATGGGCTGAAGCATGTATTATGCCACCCATGGGAGACCACTCAATTTGCAACTACAGGCCTGCCATTGCAGCCTGTGTAAGCTGGTGCTTGCACCACTTACAAGAGATATGGGTTTTCCTATATCTAAGATGACCATCTCTAAACTGGCTGTAACATACCCTGTCATGTTTGGTATCAAACATGTTGGAATCATACCCCCGCACTGTAAACGGTGTGGGAGGTATGATTCCATGCACCGTAACGCATCTTTGGGAGGCCCTCGGTGCTCCCGGTACCAGTCTTCCAGACCCGGACAGCAAGCTAGGGCTGCTGCCGGCCAGAGACACGTTTCTGCCCTCCTGCAGCTGAGCCAAGCTCAGGCAGGGGAAGGCAGAACAATAGGTATCCTGTCACAGGGAGGCGTGACCACCTCCCAGACAGGGTTTAGTGTATTGGGGCAGGGTGGGGGTGCTTGCCAGCACCACATAGTCTGCGTGCAGGGCACACTTGGTGCACTCCATGCATAGTCCAGTTCAAACCAGTTCAGGGAGCCGTTGGCTCCCGCTCGTGCGCAAAATTGGACAAAGGACATGGGAGTATCCTCCCCCTTGTCCAGCCCCTCCTTAGGGATGGACCCCTGAATCGTTCCAACCCTTTCATTAGGGTATTTAAGGGCTTACCTGTGGGTGGGTGCCTAGATTCGTCGTGGGACAATATTATTTTCAGACACCACATCTTCAACCAACTGGGCACTCTGGACTTCGCTCTGGGCATCAAGGCTGTAACTAGGAAGACTCCTGCTGCTCCTGATCTCGTCGCCCTGCTTCTCTGCTGCCACATCCATGCCTGTGCATCATACAGGAACCTTCCAAGGCCTGTGGGCATCCAAGACACCTGAAGTGTGGAGGAGTCAATTCCCTGCATCTGCAGGCACTGCAACTAAGCTGACCGGTCTGCTGATCCTGGGCTCCCACAGACTTTATAAGGCTCAGCAACACAGGTCGTGGTTCTTCACATCCTTCGAGGCCTGCCCTGTCCTCTCACCAAGTTTGAGGCCAGTATACCTCGTCGGAGCCGCAGGAACCGAACACCTGTGTACCGCGTTGACTTGCAGTTGCAAAGGCTTGTTGGCTTCCTTCCATCAAGATCTTCGCGCTCCAAGTAGCCCCCACCTCAGTCATCTCCATTGACCAAGACTTAGTCCTCACTGCAACTCTTGCTTCGTGGGCCTGCATCTTTGGTGAGCTGCTCGATGTCCTCTCATGACTCCAGTGCCTCCGGCCTTTGGGTCCTCTTGAGGGTCATCTTTGAATTCTGCAGGCTCCCCTGATTGCTCGGGACCTGCCCTGACTCCCCTGCTTGTGGTGAGTCTCCTGGACCGCGCTGGTCCTGACATTGCACCTTCTTCAACTTCCATGTTGGTTGCAGTTGCCAAGGCTTGTTGGTGCTCCCGCCGGACACCGACTCCGCAACTCGTGACATCCGACATGGGACAGCTCGTGTACGGCTCCTGTTCCACACAGCTGCAGTTTCAAGGTCATTGTCATCTCTCCTGCAACACTCGACATCGGTGGGCATTCGCCTTTCATGCCTCCTGGTCATTCCTGAGTGGCATAGACTCTGTCCCCTCTGCTTGCAGGTTCTTCACATCTTGAACCCACCTTTGGGTTCCACTGGACACTTTCACCTTCTCCAGCAGCGGCATCTTCCTGAAGTCCTCCATTGAGTTCGACGGCGGTTTCCGACGCCACTTCACACCTATGCACCCGGCTTCCCTCGTGCAGGTATCCTGGTTCCTAAGGTATCCACGGGTGGGGTGGCTCTCCAACCTTCTGTCTTCCACTGGCTTTCTTCAGGGTCCACTGGGAAGGGTCCTTCTTCTTTGAAATTGCAACTGCAACATACCCATTGACTTGCATTGATCCCACGGTCATGTTCCCACTCGACACACGGCCTCCATGGGGCTCCTGGTTACTTACCTCGGGTGGTTCCTTGGGTTCCTAGCACTTCTACGCCTTCTGGGTATAGTCTTGACTTGAGTCGTGGTTAGCATACCACTATTTTAGTATATGGTTTGGTCTTCCCTGGCGACCACTGTGTATTGTGTGCTACTTACCTGTTTCTATTGAAAAGTATTTTGTGCATTGTGTATATCTCCGGCTAGGAGATACCTCAATGTGTTAGTGAGTATATTGTAATAAATACATATTTTTATAAATGTACTGTGTGGTTCTTTTTCACTTAATCTATACTTATAAGATTACGTTCTGGTAAAACAAGCTGCTTTACACTCCTTCTGGACTAAGACTGAAGGCTGCTCTCCACAGCTACCACTTAGAGAGCTTTCTAAAGTTGTCTAAGACCACTAAATTCATCATAAGGGTCGTCTGGATTGGTGCAAGGTGCCCACTTACATAAGTGTACATCATATACCAAGCCAGCTTCTCACACTGGCCCTTCATAGAATCCATCCACATCAGAAAGCCAACTAGTTATGTGCGATAGATTTATAGGACGCGCACTTTCATATTCCAGTTTTCCGTCCTCACAGAAAATATCTAAGGTTTCTAGTTGGGAACGAACACTATCAATATGCTATTCCTCCATTCGGTCTAAAGTCAGCTCCTTCAACCTTCTCAAAATATTACAGTAGTTGTGCTCACTTGAGAAAAAGAGGAATATTTGTATATCCTTATCTCGACGTTTGGCTAATAAAGGCAGATTCTCAGTGGAAAGTGAAGAAAAACTTCAACACCACAACAAACTTACTGTCCAGACTAGGCTTGCAAATAAACTTCAACATTGATCTCAACACCAGTACAGTGCCTCACTTTTCTAGGTGCAAAAATAGATACTCAAAAGGAAAAAGTGTATCCTTCGGAGGAGAGAGTATTATCAATACAGACAAATTGTGCAGCCCTAATTCAACAAGTCAAACCGACTGTTCGTCAAATCACATCTTTCCTAAGATCCATGGCATCCTGCATATTCATGATCCCAAATGCAAGACTGATCGTGAGACCTCTTCAATATTGTCTAGAGGACCAATGGTCACAAAAAACAGGACACTGGGAAGACCAAATATATTTAACAGACAATGTGGTTCAAACCTCACAATCTGCTAGTAGAAGTTCCTTTTCTGAAGGAACAGCCTTCAGAAACAATTGTCACGGATGCTTCACTCTCAGCATAGGGCGCAGTATGAACCTCACAATTCAGGGCCTGTGGTCACAAAAAGAAAAGTCATACCACATAAACTTGCTAGAACTAAAAGCAGTGCGTCTAGCTCTCAAGCTTTCCTACCATCTCTCTCCTCCAAGAATCTGAGGATTCAAACAGACAATACAACGATGATGTATTACATCAACAAACATGGGTGAACAAACTAAAGACAACTATCACTTGAGGCTCAAGCAATGTGGCACTGGACACTAGGAAGAGGATTGTCACTCCCAGCCTTTCACATACCAGGATTTCAAAATGTCGAAAAAGATTTTCTCAGTTGTTATCATGAAGAAAATCACAAATGGACTCTCAATGACGAGATAATACAGGACATCTTTGCAGAATGAGGTACACCAACATTCGATTTTTTGCCACGGCACAAAACCAAAAATGCTGAGCATTCACATCCAGGGTGCCAGAACCACACTCACTGGGCAATGCCCTTTTGATCAACTGGTCAACTCCATTAACCTACGCTTTCCCAACGATATCGCTAATACCACTAGTGATCCTCAAACCTGAAAATTATTCTAATCGCAACAGACAGGCCGAGACAGTGATGGTACTGAGATCTTCTGCAATTATCCATGACATACCACAGACGTCTTCCACTCATATCAGGCCTCCTATCCAGACTTCAGGGAAGATCCTACATCCAACTCTCCAATCCTTGCATTTAGCAGCATTGCTCTTGAAATCACACAATATGGCTATTTCAACTTACCTGCAGAATTTATGAATATCCTTTAAGAATCAAAACGACCATCAACAAGATCATGCTATGCTCTTATATGGAAACGGTTCCGTATGTAGTATCAAAACAATGGACATAATCTTATCAATGTACAAGAAAATGTCATCTTACCATACTTGCTTTACTTAGCCAAATCCGGTTTGCAATTTTCATCAATAAAAGTCTACTATTACTAGCTATTACTGTGTACAGGAAATCATCTCTACAGCCGTCTTTTTTAAAGATTCCTGTGATAAAGGATTTTTAAGAAGGCCTTTAAAAAGTTTAACCTCCAGTTTAAAGACCATCCCCTCAATAGGAACTAAACCTTGTGCTTTCAAAATTGATTGGTCCCCCATTCGAACCCATTCACAAATCAACTTTACAGAATCTGTCATGGAAAACTGCTTTTTTAATAGCCGTTACCTCTGCACACAGAGCTAGTGAACTACAAGCATTATCATCATTAGAACCCTTTACAGACTTTCATCATAATAGAGTACTATTATGTACACATCCTTCGATTTTTCCAAAAGTAGTCTCAGATTTCCATATTAATCAATCGATTGCACGGCCTACCTTTTTTCCTAACCCTTCTACAGCAGCGGAATAAACTCTACCTTCTCTAGATATTGGAAGAGTTCTCCATTTTTATGTAATCAAATCAAAGGATATAAACAAATCTCACCAACTCTTTGTAAACTATTGCTCTTTACAGCAAAGTTTAGCTGCTTTGAAACAAGCCATCACAAGATGGACAGTTTCCTGTATTTCTTTATGTTACCAGATTGCCAACAAACCTTTACCAGGTAAACGTAACGCTCACTGAGCAAGAGGTAAAGCAGCAACCATGGCGTGGATCAGGCATGTCCCCATTCAAGATATCTGTAAAGCAGCCTCTTGGCGGTTACTACATACCTTTACAAGACTTTATTGTCTAGACACAGACACTCAAGCTGAAGCAAGGTTCGGTCAAGAAACACGTAGAAACCTGTATAAATGATTGAAAGAATTTGCTTATCTGGATACTGACAATATTTTTTAATTGTATCCTACAGTGCAAAGTGATCTCTTTTTCTTCCTATAACAATTGACTATATCTTGCTACTCTATTCAGCGTTTATGACTATCAGAGTGGATTTTACAAGGAATTGTATTTTATCTAGGAGTCTTCCTTTATAACTTTGGAATTATTGTATTTTGGACTATACTGAGCTGTTTGATCTGGAATTTTATATTTAATTAGTGTTTTTATTTTATCACTGTGTTGGCTGTAATATGTACTTTTATGTTTTTTTAACGAAAACAAAGTTAATAAATGAAATTAAATGAAACTATCAATGAAGATCCTACAATGCAGAAGGAAAGGTGACATACCTGTAGTCCTAGTTTTGCATCGTAGGTATCTTCATTGAAGTCATAAACGACCCACTCTCTTTTCCGGCTGTCTAGACATATGAATTATAAAAGGGACTGTGTTTTGAGGTCTTCAAGTTTGAATAATGCTTCTCTGCAGTCAGATGATGAAGGATTTAACATATTGCATATTCAGTAAAATAATTTCTACATCACTTATGAAGGAACAACTGGATAATATTTATCTTGCTTCAAAAGGGCATATAATAATAAAACTCGGTCGCACAAAATGAAAGTCTGAAACCATAGGAAAATGAATCCAAATACATGGTTGGATATTCAAATCAAAAACAATCACGGCATGATGACCATCTTCTTAATTACACCAGGGCTCTGTTTGTGATTATTTTTTAATTAAACGTCCAGCCTTATATTTGGATTCATTGTCCTACGGTTTCCTTTTTTCATTTTGTGCGACCGAGTTTGATTATTATATGCCCTTTTGAAGCAATTGTTTCTTCATAAGTGATGTCGAAATTATTACCTTGTGTACGCGATTCCTGGCCCTGATGAAGAAATAGGTTGTCGTGAAATACAGGTTGGCCCATGATGTCAATTTTTTTTAACAATGTTCAATAAAACTTTTTGATGTTAAATCCTTCATCATCTGACTGTAAGAATAATTATTCGAACTTGAAGATCTCAAAACACAGTCCCTTTTGTATCAGTTTCTGACAGGATTGGAGGGTTTATCCTGTAAACATAGTTTGAGGTCAGTATCTGACCTATGGAAGAGCCTCTGTTTCCCTCCACATTTTCTATATGAGTTATAGTTAATGTGAAAAATAAACTCACTCTCACAGGCAAACTGCCACTACAAGGCATTGTGGGTAGAGGTGCCTCTCAGATCCTTAAATGAAGAGACTCCTTTTTCTCCTCCCTCAGTGTAAGTTTATCAGGATGCATTTTCTCTTCATGCTAAAGATAGGTTTTTTCCATGACAGATGATTTATATTTAAAAAGCCCTCAATGTCATCAAGTTTTTCCATCATTCAGAAAGAAAATGACATCTCTGACAGACTACACTGAGGATCCATAAATGCTAATGTATCTCTCTCTGTGTGTGTATATATTATTATATATCGGGGTTATTCAACGTTTATGACTTCAATGATGATACCTACGATGCAGAATTAGGACTTCAAGTATGTAGCCTTTCCTTATTATTGTTAGTATTATTATAGAGGCAAGCTAGTGTCTTGTATCTTCCGTTGTTTGGCATCATGGGCATTGCCGGGCTGTCTGGTTAAAGTGCAGACGTTACTGTCTGGGTTTCACTTCAGAGAAGGTGGCAACTCTACCTGAATTTTCGTGCTGGTCCATCTGGCGTGACCAGATAGTGCATGGGCCACATCTTGCTCGTATGTCTTTCAATGTGCTGCAGCTGTGCCCTTCCATGTTCCCTGTGCAGAACCATGCTGTGCCTTAGACCTGAATGAGGTCAAACAGTAATTTGATTTTACTGTTCTGTTTGCCATGTTATGCTGTGTATTACCTTTGGTTGCTTCACAAATACTGACCTGAGTACTGACAAGATGCCGTTTGATTGTGCTGCATGGAGGATATACTGTTCCTGGACATAGCTGTGCTAGTGCCGCAGTTCATAATTCAGTGAGGCTTGACATAGTGAAATGATTCTGCGTAGAGTGAGGGACGGTGTTTAGCTCTAGACCTTGTACCGGTTAAACTTCTCATGTTTCTTCTTTCACAGATTGTAATATTTGCCGTTGTTACCAAGAACCTTCCAAATGTTGCTAAAATGCACAGGCCAGGTTATTTGCCGATGACATTTGGGTGAGTAGCCCATTTTGAAAAGTGGCAAGAAGCAAACACTGGTTTTGGTTTTATCTGCTATACGTATACCCGATGATTTACTTCCTTTGCTCTCCTATCTGTCTCTCATGATCACATTCGATATGTACACTTTTGCCCTTTACTCAATTAAGGAAACTTTGTTTAAACTCCCTCTAATTTTAAGAAAGCCTATTTATTGTATTAACAATAAAGTAAATAGAGGGGTAGTAAATAAATACATTTTAGTTAAGGTTCAGAGGAATCACTTAATAGGGTAGTATGGTAACCTTAACTCCCTCCCCTGCCGATATGTGACAGGTGGCAACCATATGTCATTATGAAACTGAGCAAATGTGTCCCTCGAAGTGTGATAATTTCCATCCATCGAGTCATTTAGCTGGTGAAATGAGAAAATGCTATTAGTAATTGTGCAACTGTATTTTTTGTTCTGGGTACGTGTTTACTCAAAGCATGTCATAGTAACCAGTTGATGGGTACCTCTCTTTGTTTTCTGATGATGTGTCTCTCTACCAGGGGCGACCGGCATAGCTCAGGGGTGGGGGGGAGTGGGAGCAGGTCGGGGGGGTCGCGGGCTGCTTTAAAAAAACAAATAAATAAATCTTGCCGCTGACACCGCGTCCCGCGTCTTCTCTCCTGCTCGCCTGTGTCCGACTCCAGGTTGGAAGAGAAAGCAAACAGCCAGGCTCCCACCCCTAAGCCAATCACAACGCTGCAATGCAGCATTGTGATTGGTCTGAGCGCTGTGACATGGCACTCAGCCAGGGGCTTGAGAGGTGGGCATTTTCGCCATGCAGGCTGTAATGCATCCTGCATGGAGAAAAGGGAAGTGCACATGACTGTTTTGGGCAGCCCGAGAGGGCCGACCAAACAGTCATTGCACAGAGAAGTGTTCTATCACTCCTCCCCTGCAGCTCCGCCCGCCCCCTCACGCACTGCTGCAGCAGGAGGAAAAAATAAAATGATAATAACATTCCATTAGTATCATTTGATTTTTTCCTTTCTTTGCTGCTACTGGAAGTGGGGGGACACTCCTCCGCCTTAGAGGAGGAGCCGCCACTGCTCTCTACCTCTCTTGCTGGGCATAGGCGTCAGTGAGTTTAGCTTCAATTTTCCTAATTTCGATTTTCTCGCTTGAAGCGAGCTGCCAGCGGCAAAGACTGCTTCCCTGGAAGCCAGACCACGCCCAGAGAGTAGGTCTGCCGGCGGCTTCTAACATTTTTGTCCACTTTGCGGTACGTGACCATGTTGACGATGTTCTGTTGCCGAGTTCTGTGCGACTGGACATAGCTCCAAGATCCCTAGAGCCCCTGCAGACATGGCGGACAGCAGGAGCAGGTTTGTTTACCTCAGATGATCCTTCATCCGAACCTCTCACGGAAAGCCCGGTCTGCCATGTCCAACAATCCCTGCCCCGTGGGACCATCACTTTCCCTCGGCTGTGAGCCATCTCTGACTCCGCCTACCATTTTGGAGCCGCTTCCAGCCCTAAGCTGTCCCGAAAGGAGGCATTTGTTTGCATCCTTTCTTTTTCCTGGTTCTCGCTCATCCTAGCTTCCCTCTCCTGCATTCTTCTCATTGATCCGTTTGCTGCACCACACTCTGAAGCCTAAAGACACTGCGCGGTCTCTGCTCAGCGTCGGGTTACAGCAGGCTCTCCTCGGGGGACCTCCAGCAAGTCCACCTGCTGCCTCCATGTGTGCATCTTTGCACCCTGTTCCCCAACCAACCTCCCATTCTTTTTGCAGTACCCCTTTGCTTTCTATCTTCCGTGTTCACTTGAGCATTCTGCTGGGGCTCTTTAACCTATTTTCTATCAACCTCATTAATTTTCTTATCCTGTCTTACCCTGCAGCCATACTGCTTCTGTATACGACCGCCAGGGCTCTCATGTCACATGACACTCCCACATGCTGAGGCATTTGCACCAGTAACACTTTGCATTATGGTACTTGTAGTTTCTCTTTTTCTAGGGAAAGCATTGTTTTTAGCTTCATTCACCGAACATCATATTAGACACATTGTTTCAGTTCTCCAGTCAAACACAAAGCGCCGTCTTCATAGCTTGATTTTAAGATGGATTTTGTTTCTGTTACCAATTTACCCATAAACACCATTACAGAATAGCAGTGTGAAATGCTTGGAAACCAATAAACATAACTAAAAGACGTTGCTTTTTACAACGCGAATAGCTCTAACTTTTACAAATGCGAGACCGATTGCATTGTAAATGCTTGTTTTAAATGTTAATAGCGTGCTGTGCAAGAAACTGTGCTTTTTTCTAAGAATTGCATCAACAAAGCGTTTGCTGTGCTAAAAAGCACCCTTTTCCAATTTTCGGGAACAGGCAGACAGTGCTTAATAATAGGGGGCCCACCAGCACTCATTTTTGGGGACCGACACTTATTTTTCCTCATCATACATTTACGAGAGCAAGCGAGGGAAATCCAAACAATGTGGAAAGATGGAGGAAGAGAAAGAGACGGTATGCGGTCTCCAGGGAGAGAAGTAGGTTACTGTACCAGAGGCGGCTTTGACGAAAGTGTGACTACAAGCCCCTCTACCCCTGGCTTTGACCATGATGCAATAATATAGCATCTACAGAAACACGGATTAATCACTAGAACCGTATGTATACAGTGCGCATTAGGTGTGCATGGTTTGTGTCCCTATTACAGGATTCACTAGGAGTGGTACACACAGGGCTGGACCCCGTGGTGTCCTGATGAAGAGCTATTAGGGGAACAGATAGAAACATGTTGACAAAAACACATTACTGAGACAACCAGACTCATTAAGGTCAGGTTTCTTCTCAGTAAACAACCCCTGATTTTTAACCATACCAACTAGGGGCGAGAATAGAAGAGTGGCCAACTAGTTAGGTATTTTTAGATTTTCTTTCCCTTTCCACTCCACATCAATGCACTACACATAGTCTACAATAAAAAGTGCTCCTACGTAATTCGCAAGTCGCAGCACGCCTCAATCCGTAGAGGACTGAGAGGAACCCCAATGATGAAGCATGCCACCTAGGGGCAACCCTGGTGGGTGAGGGGTCTCTAGAAAAAAAAGTATTTTTTCTAGACAAGGGATTACAACAAATTCTTGCTTTATCCTATATAATTCCTTACGGGCAGGTTTTCTTCGATATACTCGATTTTCGTCTAACTACGGAAGAGAAAGATGGGAAAGCTGTCACAAACGAAGAAAGCGGGAACTTGCAAGAGTGAGAAAAAGGGCCAGGAGTGTCTGGTGGTGGATTAAAGAGGCCTGAGGTCAATTCAAGACTGTGCACCCTTGGTATTCAGTACGCCAACATTTAATTGCACTGGCCTTGGGGGCTTTAGTGCAGAGTCCTGGGCTCCGGCAATCATTCGTATACACGTTTTTTTTTAACTTGACACTTTTATTGTTGCTAAAAACTGCGGAATATACAAGGAAATGTGCAGTGCTTTTAAAACTGCTGCCCTGCTAACAAACAGGCCCCCACTAACAAAACTTGCAACTCACCCTCCAGCCTCCCGGAGAAACGCCCGCCCGTCGCCCTATGCCCGGTACGGCCGTTCTGGCCTTTGTGTAGTTCAAAACAGACAATGTCTTGTTGGCCAGTCCATTAGCACTGACAGGCGAGTGTGTGCTGTGGCTACACAGATGCAATGTTCGACATAAAACAATGGCAATGAATATGTTGTTACCTAAGCGATGGCTAGACTGCATTTTTTACAAGTTAAGCACTGCAGGCAGAGTTATATTTCCTACTTTTGCGATTTATACCTATACGGGTTGTGGGGAAAAAGAGGTATGTAAACCCGGAAAGCTGTAAATATCTGAAAAGTTGACAGAATTCTGAATTCTGGAGGGATTCATTTGTATAGAATCTAATGGTTTCCCAAAGAAAGTAATCAATGAACTAAAAAAAATATATTGACAATGTGTAGGAAAAATAAAAATAGTTGGCATCGTTTTCATCTGTAATTTTTTTGCCCCATGGTTAATTTAGAAAAGTAACATATTATCTGAAAGAGAGAATTAGTTATAGATTCCTTACCTTAGAATTACCCCTAGGCGTCAGACTGGATCCAGAGGTATTTTTCTTAGCAGTACCCCTGCGTGTCGGTGGGTGGTGTCGGTCAACTCCACGTCCGTCATTGGCGTCATGGTCGCCAAGATGACGTCATGGTGCCTACTTAGCGCCGTCTCTGCGCGCTGATGTCAGTTCTTTCTTTTTCCGTGCCAGCCTAGTGCAGATCCGGAGAGAGCTACCCCTTTTGTCACTTTTTGCTGAAACTTTTTTCAACGTTTTGTTGACTTCTTTTCGAGTCTTCGACTCCTGGTGCTCGAGGTACGTCCCACCGTTGGACCGACTTCAAGCCCTGTGAGGCCTGTCACAGGCTGATTTCTGTGACGGTCCCGCACCTCAAGTGCCTTTAGTGTCTGGAGCGCGACCACAACCCGAAGTCGTGCTCCGACTGCCGGGCCATGAATCCAGAGTCTTTGCGGGATCGGTCCCAAAAGCTCTTGGAGGCCCGGCAGTCGGCTCCGCGCCGCTCCCGGTCTCACTCGAGATGAAGGTCTCAAGGCCACTCGCGGAGCCCCCACACCTCGTTCCATTCCAAGTCTTCGAAGTCCTCGGGTAAGTCGAAGCACAAGAATAAGGCGAAGAAGCACTGGCGCTCTTCGCCTTCTCCCGGTCGGTTGGCTGACGCAACGCGGGACCGGGGGCGTCGTCGCTCTAAGGCTCCGTCTCCGGTGCCTCCTTCAGGTACGACTCCGCGTTTCCCCCCGTTCCCGGGAGGCGGGGCGAACCCTGCCAAACTTCGTACAGTTTACGAAACCCGCCACTGTATCTTTGGGCAGCCCGACTCCGCCGGTGTGCCTTCGGGCCCCATGGAGCTGGTTGGGGGTCCTGGGTTTTGAATGCCGGCAGCTCCGGCCCTGGTGCCGGGGAGGGGCCCCTGCGGATCCAGGCCTGGATCCGGATCGACGCTGGCCTTACCTGACCTTCCCTGGTGCCAGTCCCGGCGACGATGCCCCCGGCCGTGCCCCTGGCCGACACTGTCCCCATCCTCTCCCCCGAGATGGATCTGGAGCCGGACCAACGTCGGTCGACGTCGAATCCGACGCCGGAGGGTACTTTTGTTCCCCTGTTTATCCCTGGTGTTCCCTATTGCCCAGAAGGTGGTGATGAGGATTGGGAGGGGTCGCTGGACCCTTTGGCAGACCAACTTGACGAGCCGGACTGGAGAGAGGACCTGGGTGACGCCAATGGTTTGGACACTTCTCCAGACCTTGGCATGCTTTCTCCCCCTACCGTGGCTACGGAGAAGGGAGCGTCCTACGCTGTAGTGGTGCGAAGGGCAGCCGAGGCCCTGGGCCTGGAGCTCCCTTCAATGGCAGTCAGGACTAATCTCCTGACAGAGGTGCTTCAGCCTGCGGCAACCTCCTCTGAACCCCTTCTGCCCTATACGAAGCCCTCACTGACTTCCTTCTGGGCACCTGGTCCAAACCCAGCACAAGGGCTCCTGTGGAAAGGACAATTGCTCGCCGCCGGCTCCGGGTGACCCAGTTTTTCTCACCCAACACCCTTCCCCTGAGAGCTTGGGGGTCCAAGCCTCTTCTTCCAAGGGCGCATTCCCTTCTGCTCTCCCAGACAGGGAATCCAAGAAGCTCGATCATCTTGGGAAGCGCATGTTCTCTTCCTCCAGCTTGGCACTGGGGTCCGTGAATACTGCGTACCTCTTGGGCCGATACTCCCATACTATCTGGGATATGGTCGCGCAAGTGCTGCCTCAGTGCCCGGAGGAGGCCCGGGCCGTTCTCTTCAAAGCAGTGGCAGATGGGAGAGACGCAGCTAAATTCAAGATTCGATGTGGACTGGATACCACCGACTCACTAGGCAGAACGATTACCACGTCAGTAGCCCTTAGGCGCTACGCCTGGTTGAGGACGTCTGACTTTTCGGGGAATGTCCAGTCAACTTTGCTGGACATGCCCTTTGATAGCCGTCGCCTTTTTGGAGACAAAGCAAACTCGGCGCTGGAGCGCTTTAAGGATTCTCGGGCTACGTCCAGATCCTCGGGCCTCGCTGCGTCTTCCCGTCCACCTCAGTCTGCTTTTCGCCCCTTTCGTGGCTACGGAAGGGGCACCCCACCACGTCCGGCCCAGTCTAGCCACCGGTCCCCGCAAGCTGCCCAGCCTCTGCGTGGCCGCGGACATGGGACTCAGCGACCTTGCGGGTCTGGGAGCCAGCGGGCGGGCCAGTCCACTCTTTCCCCCACTGCAGCAGCCTCCAAACCCTCGTAGTCCGACCCTTCAGGGCCATTACTGGCCAGTGGGTGGCAGGATTCCCCATCACCTCCCCCACTGGCAATTCATCACATCGGACAGGTGGGTTTTGCAAATAGTCCGAAGGGGCTACTCCCATCCCTTCAAGACTGCCCCTCCCTCCATGCCACCATCTTTCGATCGCATTTCGGAGGATCATTTGGTGCTTCTCCGCCAGGAAGTCTCAACTCTCTTGGCCAAGGGAGCTATTGAAAGGGTCCCTACGCCAGAAGCAGGTCGTGGTTGCTACTCCCGCTACTTTCTGGTGCCCAAGAAGGACAAAGGCCTGCATCCTATTCTAGACCTCAGGGCCCTCAACCGCTTCCTCCGGAAGGAGAAGTTCAAAATGCTCATGTTGGCTCAGGTCCTGTCTCTCATCGACCCTGGATGGTTGCGTTGGACTTGCAGGACGCCTATTTCCATATTCCCGTCCTGCCAGCTCACAGACGCTACCTACGGTTCATGGTAGGCAACAAGCATTTTCCGTTCACCGTGCTCCCCTTACCAGTGCCCCCCGGTTGTTCACAAAAGTGATGGTGGTGGTCGCAGCTCATCTGCGCAGATCAGGGGTTCCAGTCTTCCGCTATCTCGACCACTGGCTGTTGGAGGCGGGCTCGCAACAGGCTGTCGTCTCCCACCTCCAGACTACCGCGGACCTTCTGCACTTGCCGATGTTCACTATAAACGTGCCGAAGTCACACCTGACTCCCTCTCAGACGCTCTCTTTCATCTGAGAACTTCTGGGCACAGTGCAGTTTTAGGCCTATCCTCCCGAGCAGCGAGTCCGGGATATTCGGGCTATAATACTAATGTTTCAGCTTCTATCCCGGATTTCGGTGAGAATGACTGAGAGAAGCTGGCTTGGTATGTGGTGTACACTTATGTAAGTGGGCACCTTGCACCAATCCAGACAACCCTTATGGTGATTTTAGTGGTCTTAGACAACCTTAGAAAGCTCTCTAAGTGGTAGCTGTGGAGAGCAGCCTTCAGGCTTAGTCCAGGAGTGTAAAGCAGCTTGTTTTACCAGAACTTAATCTTATAGGTATAGATTAAGTGAAAAAGAACCACACAGTATATTTATATATTTTTTTATTTATTACAATATACTCACTAACACATTCAGGTATCTCCTAGCCAGAGATATACACAATGCACACAATACTTTTCAATAGAAATAGATAAGTAGCACACAATACAAAAGTGGTCGCCAGGGGGAGACCAAACCTTATACTAAAATAGTGGTATGCGAAACACGACTCAAGTCAAGACTATACCCAAAAGACGTAGAAGTGCTGGGGACCCAAGGAACTACCCAAGGTAAGTAACGAGGAGCCTCACGGAGGCCGTGTGCAGAGTGGGAACACAACCGTTGGATCAATGCAGGCCAATGGGTAAGTTGCGGTCGCAATTTTGAAGAAGAAGGACCCTTCCCAGTGGACCCTGAAGAAAACCTGTGGAAGACAGAAGGTTGGAGAGCCATCCCACCCGTGGATACCTTAGGAACTAGGATACCTGCCCCAGGGGAGCCAAAGGTGTGAAGTGGCGTCGGAAACCGCAGTCAAACTCAATGGAGAACTTCAGGAAGATGCCGCTGCTGGAGAAGGTGAAAGTGTCCGGTGGAACCCAAAGGTGGATTCAGGATGTGAAGAACCTGCAAGCATAGAGGACAGAGTCTATGCCACTCAGGAGTGACCAGGAGGCATGGAAAACGAATGCCCACGATGGGTGTTGCAGGAGAGCTGGCGGTGACCTTTAATCTGCAGCTGTGTGGACCAGGCGATGCTGTGGAAGACCAGGAGCCGTACATAAGCTGTCCCAGGTTGGATGTCGAGAGTTGAGGGGTCGGTGTCTGGCGGGAGCATCAACAAGCCTTGGCAACTGCAACCAACGTGCAAGTTGAAGAAGGTGCAATGTCGGGACCAGCAAGGTCCAGGAGGCTCACCACAAGCAGGGGGGTCAGGGCAGGCCCCAAGCAATCAGGGGAGCCCAAAGAATTCAAAGAGGACCCACAGGCCGGAGGCACTGGAGTCGCGAGAGGACCTCGAGCTGCTCTCAAAAGTTGCAAGCTCACGATGCAAGTGATGCAGTAGGGATGAAGATCTTGGTCGCAGGGGATGCTTGAGGTGGGGGCTACTTGGAGCCCAAAGATCTTGGTGGAAGGAAGCCAACAAGCCTTTGCAACTGCAGGTCGACGCTGTGCCCAGGAGTTTGGTTCCTGTGGCTCCGACGAGGGATACTGGCCTCAAACTTAGTGAGAGGACAGGGCAGGCCTCGAGGGATGTGAAGAACCACCACCTGTGTTGCTGAGCCTTTCGGAGTCTGTGGGAGCCCAGGATCAGCAGAATGGTCAGCTTAGTTGCGGTGCCTGCAGATGCAGGGAAGTGACTCCTTCACTTCAAGGGAGATTCCTTCAGGTGTCTTGGATGCCCACAGGCCTTGGATGGTTCCTGTATGGTGCACAGGCATTGGACATTGAAGCATATGAGCAGGGTGACGAGATCAGGAGCAGCAGGAGTCTTCCCGGTTGCAGTCCAGTGAAGTCCAGAGTGCCCAGGACGATCTAGGGACCCACCCTCAGGTAAGCCCTTAAGTACCCTAAGGAAAGGTTTGGGATAATTCAGGGGTCCCCCCTAAGGAGGCGCTGGACAAGGGGGGGCTACTCCCTTGTCCTTTGTTCAGTTTTTTCGCAGGAGCCAACGGGTCCCTGAACTGGTTTGAACTAGACTATGCATGGAGGGCACCAAGTGTGCCCTGCACACAGACTATGTGGCGCTGGCAAGCCCCCCCACCCTGCCCCAATACACTAAACCCTGTCTGGGAGGTGATCACACCTCCCTGTGACAGGATACCTATTGTTCTGCCTTCCCCTGCCCGAGCTTGGCTCAGCAGCAGGAGGGCAGAAATGTGTCTCTGACCGGCAGCAGCCCTAGCTTGCTGTCCGGGTCTGGAAGACTGGTACCGGGAGCATGAGGACCTTCCAAAGGAGCTTTACGGTGCATGGAATCATACCTCCCACACCGTTTACGGTGTGGTGGTATGGTTGCAACATGATTGATACCAAACATGCCAGTGTTCGTTACAGCCAGTTTAGAGATGGTCATCGCGTAATGACGCGGTGCCCCTCTATATGTTATATGGCTGTCTCACTTACAACCCAGGATAATGGACTCCGTACGCTGTAGGGGTGTCCTGCTCATGCAGGGACACCCTCACACTTAGAACCAAGCACCCTGCTTTCAGGATTGAAAGGCCTGCTTTAGGGATGACTTATAGGTTTTAAGTGCATTGACCTTAGATATAGGTAAACCTATATCTTTCGTAAGTGGTGCTAGCACCAGCTTACACAGGCTGCATTGGCAGGCCTGTAGTTGCAAATTGAGTGGTCTCCCATGGGTGGCATAATACATGGTTCAGCCCATGTGGGACTCCTAGTGTACCTATGACCTGGGTACCGCAGTATTATATACTAGGGACTGACAAGTGTACATTAGTGTCCAATCTGGGAGGTACCTAAGTACTTACCATATCAATTTAGGGGAGAAAGCACAGAGACTGGGGTCCTGATTAGCAGGATCCCAGTCAGACTAGTCAGAAACCATCACAACACCAAGCAAAAAGTGGGAGTAACCAGTCAGAAGGATCCTACCTTCCTACAATGCACAACACACAATTTTTAAAATATGCGCAGCTCAGACATGCATGGCCAGCTGGAGAGGGAATCCCAGAACTTGCACCACTTGAAGGATGGCTCCTTACAGAGGGCTTGGGGAGGGGGGCGATCTCCTCCACGTTGCAGGATCCCAGTCAGACTAGTCAGAAACAGCATTACACCAAGCAAAAAGTGGGGGTAACCATAAAAGCTGTTCCTACTTTCCTACACAACCGCCCCCCCCCCGAACGTAAGGAGACAACACTAACCTTGCCCAGTTGAGTCTTCAATTCCTAAGTGGAAATATCTGGAGGGTCCATCTGCATTGGCATGGTTACTTCCAGGTCTATGTTCCACTGTATAGTCCATCCCCTCTAGGGAAATGGACCACCTCAAAAGTTTGGGATTTTCACCCTTCATCTGTTTAAGCCATAAGAGGGGCTTGTGGTCTGTCTGAACAATGAAGAGAGTGCCAAACAGGTATGGCCTGAGCCTCTCCAGGGCCCAGACCACAGCAAAGGCCTCCCTCTCAATGGCTGACCAACGTTTCTCCCTGGGGGGGTCAACCTTCTGCTGATAAAAGCTACTGGTTGATCCTGGCCCTCTCCATTAAGTTGTGATAACACAGCCCCTACCCCTACCTCAGATGCATCTGTCTGGACAATAAAAGTTTTGGAGGAGTCAGGACTTTGCAGGATGAGCGCAGTAGACATGGCCTGCTTTAGGTCATCAAATGCCTTTTGACAGCTTGCTGTCAACTGAACCTTCTTGGACATTTTCTTTGATGTCAGATCATTCAGGGGAGTCACAATAGACCCATATCCCTTCACAAATATTGTGTAGTACCCAGTCACGCCCAAGAAAGCTCTGACCTGAGTCTGGGTAGTAGGAGCAATCCAGTCCACAATTGTTTGGAGTTTGCTTTCCAGTGGTTGAACCTGACCTCCACCTACCAGGTGGCCCAAGTATACAACCTTGCTCTGCCCTATCTGTCACTTGGTAGCCTTGATAGTGAGGCCTGCCTTTTGCAGGGCCTCTAGAACATTTTGGCGGTGGACCAGGTGATCTTCCCAGGTGGAGCTAAAGACAGCTATATCATCTAGATATGCTGCACTATAAGCTTTCAGCAGACCTGTTAAGACTATATTAACCAACCTCTGAAATGTGGCAGGTGCATTCTTCAAACCAAAGGGCATCACAATAAATTGATAATGTGCGCTAGGGGTTGAAAATGATGTTTTTGGCTTGGTATCCTCAGCTAGTCTGATTTGCCAGTAGCCAGCAGTCAGGTCAAATGTACTCAGGAACTTGGCAGATGCCAAAGTATCTATGAGTTCATCTGCCCTGGTAATTGGATGAGCATCAGTCCTAGTGACTGCATTGAGACCTCTGTAGTCCACACAAAAACACATCTCTCTTTTTCCACCATTGGTGTGAGGTTTTGGCACAAGGACTACTGGACTAGCCCAGGGGCTATCTGAAGGCTCAATGACCCCCAATTCCAGCATATTTTGGACCTCTGTCCTGATGCAATCCCTGACATGGTCAGACTGTCTGTAGATTTTACTCTTCACAGGCAGACTGTCACCTGTGTCCACTTCATGGGTACACCAGGTGGTTTGACTGGGTGTCAGGGTAAACATATGTCTGTACTGATTGAGGATTTACCTGCAATCAGTTTGCTGCTGATCAGTGAGGCTGCCTGCCAAGGCTACTCTATCTACTGATCAATCATCAAGGTTCTGAGAGAGGAGATCAGGGAGAGGGTTACTCTCTTCCTCCTGTCCCTCATCAGTTGCCATGAGCAAGTCAGTGTCAGCTCTGTCAACAAAAGGTTTTAGGCGATTCACATGAAGTACCCTATGGGGACTTCTTGGAGTACCTAGGTCCACCAGGTAGGTGACCTCGCCTTTTTGTTCAAGAATGGTGTGGGGGTCACTACACTTGTCTGGGGGAGCTGCTAAGGCCACCGGCTCCAACATCTACACTTTCTGGCCTGGCTGGTAAACAATCAAGACAGCCTTTTGGTCATGCCAAGCTTTCTGAAGTTCTTGGCTGGCCATCAGGTTTTTGCTGGCCTTCTTCATGTACTCAGCCATGTGAGAACGCAGGCCAAGGACATAGTCCACAATGTTCTGTTTATGAGGTTTTGAGAGGTTGCTCCGAACCTTTCTTCACTAGACACAATGGACCCCTGATTGGATGTCCGAACAGAAGCTCAAATGGGCGGTAGCCAACCCCCTTCTGAGGAACCTCTCTGTAGGCAAAGAGAAGGCAGGGTAGTAAGACATCGCATTTCGCCTATGCATTTCTGGGAGTCCGATGATCTTACCCTTGAGGGTCTTGTTGAACCTTTCAACAAGCCCATTGCACTATGGATGGTAGGGTGTGGTAAACTTGTAGTTTACTTCACACTTTTTGCACGTGGCAGTGATATAGCTAGACATGAAGTTTGTACCTCTGTCTGTTAAAACCTCCTTAGGGAAGCAGATCCTACTTTTCTACAATGACCCTGAGGCTGCTGGGCCTCATGGCCTCCTGCACCCTGCTGGTGGATCATGCCAGGTGGCATAGGCGGGCTCTGCAGTTGGACCTGAAGTTCCAGTGGGCGCAGCATATGGGGAATCTTTCCGACTACGTCCAGATCTCGGAGGGAACTGCACAACAACTGCAGTGGTGGCTAACGGACCAATATTGGGTCAGAGGCAGATCTCTCTGCCCTCCCCAACCAGAACTAACAGTGGTGACCAATGCATCGCTCCTGGGATGGGGTGCCCGTCTTGGAGAGGCGGAGATCAGGGGAGTCTGGTCTCCGGCAGAGTCCGGACTCCATATCAGCCTGGCACTGAAGGCATTCCTTCCCACTATCAAAGGGAAAATGGTACAGGTGTTCACAGACAACACCACCGCCATGTGGTACTGCAACAAACAGGGCGGGGTAGGGTAGTGGACCCTATGTCATGAGGCTCTTCGCCTTTGGACATGGCTGGAACATCAGGGCATGACCCTGGTGGTTCAACACCTGGCAGGTTCTCTGAACGCCAGGGCAGACAAACTCATCTGTTGGTGCCTGGTAGATCATGAATGGCATCTTCACTCGGAGGTGGTGCAAGGTCTCTTTCAGCAGTAGGGAGAGACTTGGTTAGATCTGTTCGCCAACGAAGAGAACGCGCAATGTCAGCAGTTTCGCTCGTTGGAGTTTCCAAGGCGGCACTCGCTCGGCGACGCTTTTTGTCGCAAGTGAAACTGCGGTCTCCTGTACACCTTTCTACCTGTACCACTTCTGCCCCGAGAGCTGAAGACAATCAAGCGCAACCGGGCCCACGTCATTCTTGTGGCTCTGGACTAGACACGGAGAGTCTGGTACCCCGCGCTCCTGAGCATGGCCTTTGATCCTCCGATCAGACTCCCCCTTCGAGAGGATCTTCTGTCGCAGCAACAAGTAACGGTCCTCCACCCGAACCTGTCCAGCCTCCACTCCTTGCATGGAGATTGAGCGGAGACAGTTGACAGCTTTTGACCTTCCGACCGAAGTCTGTAACATCATCTTGGCAGCCATGCGTCCCTCCACTAAAACGGTATACTCCTGTCGATGGAATAAGTTTGTGGCATGGTGCACAGCAAAGGCTGTGGATCCCCTCTCTGCCCCTCCTTCTGAGGTTCTCGTGTTTATCCTTACTTTAGCCCAACAGGGCTCTGCTCTGGGCACTCTAAAAGGCTATCTTGCAGCTATTTCTGCTTTCCTTCAGCTACCAGATCAGCCCTTCTTGTTCAAGTTCCCCATTGTAAACAGATTCGTTAAGGGCATTATTCATCTCTTTCCTCCATCTCCTTTCATAATGCCCCAGTGGGACTTGAACCTCGTTTTAACTTATCTTATGTGTGCTACCTTTGAGCCTCTTCACAACTGTCCTCTCAGGCTTCTTACCCTGAAAACTGCTTTTCTTGTTGCCATCACCTCTGCTCGCAGGGTGAGTGAGCTTCAAGCTCTATCCTCTAAGCCCCCTTTCTTTTCTGTGCATCCGGACAAAGTGGTGTTTAGGACGAGACCCTCGTTCCTTCCTAATGTGGTTACACCATTTCACATAGGACAAACTATCACTTTGCCCACTTTTTTCCCGCCTCCGCACCCTTCCAAGGAGGAGGAGAGACTCCACCGTCTGGACCCAAAACGTGCGCTGTCCTTCGACCTTGACCGCACGAAGGATTTCCGGGTGGATGATCAACTCTTCATTGGGTATGTGGGTGCCAAGAAAGGTCGGGCTGTCCAAGAGCGTACCATTTCTCAATGGGTTGTCCTTTGTATTAAAATCTGTTACACTCTAGCAAAAAAGGAACCTCCTGTGGGGCGGCGTGCTCATTCCACTAGGGCTACGGCAGCAACTACTGCATTGTCTCGTGTAGTCCCACTTCTTGACATATGCCAGGGGGCATCCTTGCACACGTTCACCAGACATTACTGCCTGGACAGCCAAGTCCGGAGGGACGGCTATTTTGCCCGTTCTGTCCTCCAGGATTTTCTGGTGTGAACTTGGTCGCAGACCCTCCTCCGGGGTTGGTATTGCTGGGGTTTTAGAAATGGGGGTCTCTAGTTGGCAGGGGTAGGTACCTTTGTCCAAATAGGGACTCTTGCTTCTAGTCAGGGTAAGGGTGATACACTTCTAAAATAACCCCTGCTCACCCCCTTGGTAGCTTGGCACGAGCAGACAGGCTTATCTCTGAGGCAGTGTGTAAAGCATTTGTGAACATATACAGTAATACAGTGAAAACACTACAAATGGACACCACACCAGTTTAGAAAAATAAGTATTCTTTATCTAAACCAAAACAAGACCAAACGACAAAAATCCACAATACAGTAATAAAAATGTGACTTTCACATGGTAGAAATAGTTCAGTTCAAGCAAAATTGCAGATGCAACACTTTTCTCACGAAGTACCTGGGATGCGTCACGCAAACAAACAAAACGGGCCGCAGGGATGGTGATGCGTCGGTTCCTTACACTCAGGGAAGGTGATGCGTCAGTTCCTTGCTTCGGGGGAGGTGATGCGTCAGTTCCTTACTGCAGCGCAGGGGAGGTGATGCGTCAGTTCCTTACCGAAGAGGAGGAGATGCGTCGGGTCCTTACTGGGTGGGGAGGTGATGCGTCGGTTTCTTACTGCTTCCCCCAACGATGCAACAGACTTGGCACCTTGATGCGATGCGACGATCCTGTGACAATGCGTAAACTCGTGCAGCCGCACAGCAGGCCTTGCGTCGGACTCGGTGCGTTGATCTCGGACTTCCAAGATCGGTGTACTCGATGCGGGGTGCGGCGATTTCTCGAGCCGCCGCAGGTGCTGCGACGGGTTTTTTGGCGATGCGTCGGAAACATGTGCGGATGCGTCTCGCTTCTTCGAAGTTGCGTCGATTTTCCAGCTCCCAGCGGAAAACAGTCTCTAGAGGTCTAGAACAGCAGCAGGCACATCTTTGCAAGTTAGAATTCCCAGCAAGGAAATTCAGGGGAGCTGGTGGTGAAGTCTTTGTGTCCCTGAGACTTCAGAACAGGAGACAAGCTCAGTTTCAAGCCCTCGGAGATCTTCTTGCAAGCAGGTGACAAAACAAACAGCAAATTCCTTTTCTCCTTTCCTTGGCAGCAAGTAGCCACTGCAGGCCAACCCCCGACAGCAAACAGCACAGGGGCAGTATTCCTCCTCAGCTTCTACGGCTCTTCTGCTTGGCAAAGGTTCCTCTTGATTCCCAGAAGTGATCTAAAAGTCTGGGGTCTGGGCCCCTCTTTGTATACACAACAATCCTTTGTTCTCTGAAGGCAGAGAGTGTCTGTACCCAGCCAAAACCAGTTATTTCCTCACTGGTGCAGCTTCCTGGCAGAAGGAGGAGATAGCATTGTTGCAGGCAGACCAGGTCCATTCAGGTGAAAGGAAATCTCCTCCCCCTACTCTAAATGCAGCCCAGGTCTATTCAGCCCAGCCCTGACTCATCAGACTTCTGGAGCCACTGCCCCTCTCCAGCCCCTGTCACCCAAAAGCCAGACATGCAATACACAAACCTAGCAGAGGCACACTGGATGGTTAGGCAAGAAAATACCTACTTTCTAAAAGTGGTATTTTCAAACACAGAATGTAAAAATCACCCTCACTAAAAGGTGCACTTTAACATTCTGAGTTCAGGCATACCAAACTTTATTTTCCTACCTTGTTCCCAGGGCCTGTTATGTTTATAAGATGTTATAAACAAACTCCCTATTCGGTCCTATGGGAACAGGCAGCCTTGCAATAGTGAAAAACAAAATTGGCAGTATTTCACTATCAGGACATGTCACACACTTCAGGGCATGTGCTACCTTTCACATACAGTGCACCCTGCCCACATGGGTACCTTGGGCCTACCTTAGGAGTGACTGATATGTAGAAAAGGGAAGGTTTAGGGACTGGCAAGTGTGTGCACTTGCCAAGTCGACAAGGCAGTCCCAGACTGCACACAGGCTCTGCAATGGCAGGCCAGAGTTACATTTTACCGGCTGCTTCGTGGGTGGCACAATCAGTGCTGCAGCCCACTAGCAGCATTTGATTTACAGGCCCTGGGCACACGCAGTGCACTATACTAGGGTCTGACAAGTAAATCAAATAGCCAATCATGGAAACACCAATCCATAACAGTAATGGAGCACTTGCACTTTGGCACTGAACAGCAGTGGCAAAGTGCCCAAAGCATCTAGACCAGCAAAATGGAGTCCAACATACAGCAAAACACAGGAGGCAAAGGCAAAAATGCTGGGGAGACCCACGCCAATGGTGCCAGGTCTAACATGGGGTATCTATTCTAAGGTAATGAATCTATAACTAACTGTTTCTTTCAGATGAACAAGTTACTCACCTTCGGTAATGATGTATCTGTAAGAGATATAAGTTAGTTATAGATTCCTTACCGCCCCGCCCATCCTCCCCGCTCTGCGAACTGATTTCTATGGATAGGGACTCCCTTACAGGGCACTAGTTGTGGCGCACCAGTGGTCAGTGCCTTTCATGGCTCTGCGCTTCTGGCATGGAAAGTCGTGTCAGAACTGACGTCAGCGCGCAGGGGCGTCATCTAAGTAGGCACTGCAACGTCATCCCGGCGACCACAACGCCAACGACGAGCGTGGAGTCGACCGATGCCACCCACCGACGTGCAGAGGTACTGCTAAGAAAAGTTCTCCGGATCCAGTCTGATGCCTAGGGGTAATTCTAAGGTAAGGAATCTAACTTATGTCTCTTACAGATACATTGTTACTGAAGGTAAGTAACTTGTTTGTTACGTCTGCCAGACCATTCCAGTGCCAGATATATATATATATATATATATATATCATATTACGACAAACACTCCTTCACGTCCGCACAAGGATAACGCACACTCCCTCAGTTTCTTGCCCTTAAAGATAAATTTTTAATTCATAAATCCAGCCACCAAATATATCAAGCCATAGGGAAATGAACCACCCTATGTGTTTTGGCATAACAGACACTCTGCACACAGGTGAGGAACTCAAGTTTCCTATGTGTATTTAAACACACCATGTGAAAAATAGATAGAAAACGTTTAAAAAAGGGACTTGCAGGGGAAGGTTCGTACTCTAATAACATGGCGACCTTTTTCAAATGGTAATGATTACATACTTTCATGCATACTGTATGAGGAAATTGCACCATAATCTTATCTTAAATCATATCTACTGTTTAAAGCAGCATCTAGCCATGCGCAGTTAATGACAGAAAAGTACTTCACTGATCTATACAAAATTGTGATATATATTAGTCATTGAGTGTCTATGGCAAAAAAGACATATGTGCCAATTTCAAAGGCATTCCCACTACAAATTCATGAACAGAAATTATTACGCAATATTATATCATGAACACCCAGGACGGGCTGTCATGTGTGCATTACCCCCGCCCAAGTCAAATTACGCAGGCTGTGCTTGACTCCTCAGTCCTGCGTCTGAACTCAAATACATAAAAAACGGGATGCACATATCCAGATAAGTTTCTCTAAATCCATAGGCTAATACACCAATTACCGATACAGGTAATCAAAATTGTAAGAATATCTAACCATAGCAGCTTCCTGTACCATCATAAATCTGAATGTGCACAAAGCACGTGTCTACCAAAAATCTAGCTCAAGTGGGCAGAGTCAGCCATACAGTCAATAATGGACATACATACAGTTTTGAGCCTGGTGACGGCTACTCAGTGGAGAAACAAAGCAAAGCACCACAAGATCCAGAAGGCCACGGTGTGGCCACGCCCATCTGGGCAGGGGAAGTGTATTCAAGGATGTTTTATAGACTGCCGTGACCGGAACTCTGTTCAAAGCCTGGTTGCCCCTGACGAAGTGCTATCCAAATGCGTTGGGCAAGACTACGGGATGATGTTTATGAGCGAGGCATTCCTGCTGTGATTGCGTGCCGTTCCTCCATTAAAGAAGTGGCTATCCAGTACCGTCTGTGTGGGCTTCCTCATTCCAGGCAAACTTTGTGTGGATAAATGTGCGGCGCAGCCTGAGCCGCGAGTGAAGCCCCGCTGTACCTCGGTACAGCCCTGTTGAGGCGCCAATCGACGCTTCAACTTAAGGACAGATGCGCCCGATGGAGCAACACTACGAGCATGACAAGCGGCATGAGTTGATCCTCGCCACCCACTTGGGCACTATAGTTATTTCATGTTTGAGCCTGGTGACGGCTATTCACTGGAGAAATAAAGCAAAGCACCACAAGATCCAGAAGGCCATGGTGTGGCCATGCCCATTTGGGCGGGGGAAGTGTATTCAAGGGTGTTTTATAGACTGCCGTGACCGGAACTCTGTTCAAAGCCTGGTTGCCCCTGACAAAGTGCTATCCTGCATGAAATGCGTTGGTCAAGACTACGGGATGATGTTTATGAGCGAGGCATTCCTGCTGTGATTGCGTGCCGTTCCTCCATTAAAGAAGTGGCTATCCAGTACCGTCTGTGTGGGCTTCCTCATTCCAGGCAAACTTTGTGTGGATAAATGTGCGGCGCAGCCTGAGCCGCGAGTGAAGCCCCGCTGTACCTCGCTACAGCCCTGTTGAGGCGCCAATCGACACTTCAACTTAAGGACAGATGCGCCCGATGGAGCAACACTACGAGCATGACAAGCGGCGTGAGTTGATCCTCGCCACCCACTTGGGCCCTATAGTTATTTCATGTTTGAGCCTGGTGACGGCTACTCACTGGGGAAACAAAGCAAAGTACCACAAGATCCAGAAGGCCACGGTGTGGCCACGCCCATCTGGGCGGGGGAAGTGTATTCAAGGGTGTTTTAAAGACTGCCGTGACCGGAACTCTGTTCAAAGCCTGGTTGCCCCTGACAAAGTGCTATCCTGCATGAAACGCGTTGGGCAAGACTACGGGATGATGTTTATGAGCGAGGCATTCCTGCTGTGATTGCGTGCCGTTCCTCCATTAAAGAAGTGGCGATCAAGTACCGTCTGTGTGGGCTTCCTCATTCCAGGCAAACTTTGTGTGGATAAATGTGCGGCGCAGCCTGAGCCGCGAGTGAAGCCCCGCTGTACCTCGGTACAGCCCTGTTGAGGCGCCAATCGACGCTTCAACTTAAGGACAGATGCGCCCGATGGAGCAACACTACGAGCATGACAAGCGGCATGAGTTGATCCTCGCCACCCACTTGGGCACCATAGTTATTTCATGTTTGAGCCTGGTGACGGCTACTCACTGGAGAAACAAAGCAAAGCACCACAAGATCCAGAAGGCCACGGTGTGGCCACGCCCATCTGGGCGGGGGAAGTGTATTCAAGGGTGTTTTATAGACTGCCGTGACCGGAACTCTGTCAAAGCCTGGTTGCCCCTGATGAAGTGCTATCCTGCATGAAACGCGTTGGGCAAGACTACGGGATGATGTTTATGAGCGAGGCATTCCTGCTGTGATTGCGTGCCGTTCCTCCATTAAAGAAGTGGCTATCTAGTACCGTCTGTGTGGGCTTCCTCATTCCAGGCAAACTTTGTGTGTATATATATATGTATATACACTGTTTGCAATCCTCACTACGTAATCATTCAAAGGATAAGAAATTTGAAAAACTGAGTGAAGAAAAAAAGGAATGAAAAGCCAAACGCTATATAGCTCATTAAAAACAATTCAAACTGTGTTTCAAGCTACTGCCCAGTGCCTCTACACACAGAGAAAGAAAGCATATGTAAATATTTGTACTCCTTAACACATATACAATATGTGTGACATATTAACCCAGATAAATGTGCATCTCTTCGTCCACTTTCAAGCCATTAAGACTTTTAGTGTTTAGTTCCAGTATATACTTAGACTCCAGTTGTCTGAGTGTACGTACTCTGTCCCCTCCTCCCATGTGCACCGCCACCCGGTCAATTATGAAGAACTTAAGTTTAGAGATGTCTCTGTTGTGGAAGGTTTTGAAGTGGTGTGCAACAGGATACTGGTGATCTACATGTTTGATGGCTCTAGTGTGCTCCAGTATCCTTTTCTTTGTAGGATGCACAGTGCTGCCCACATATCTAAGTCCACAAGGACAGGTCAATACGTACAGTTCCATTGATCAGAACCCTTTGTAACCACAAGAAATGTTACATAAACATTGATATATTCTATCATACATTATTTTAACAAAATTAAATTATTTACTACTCGTAAACTTATCCACTATGTCGGGTGGGTAATGGTGAAAACAATGGGTGGGCTAATCCTCCCCTCCGAGTCCTTAATAGAATTTAAACTTTCCTTTATGATAGTTAGGAATAATTTTCATTCTGTGTAAGGACTCGGGGATTAGGCTAGTTTAAAGCTTATTTGTCACCAAAGATGCAATGGAGGGAACTGGTTTGAAATAATAGCTCTTAAAGGTTGAATCTGAAGACCAGACAGCTGCATTCAATATATCGGCCAAGTGAGCTCCAAGGGAGACGGCTTTGGAAGCCATAGCACCCCTGGTAGAATGCTCACCAAACAACTTCGTATTGATGTCTGCCTCCTGCATGACCCACAATGCAATGGTTGGAGAAGATACCGCTTTGAACTGCCTGCAGAGGGCGATAAGCAACTGTCGTTCCCCATGGGCCCCAATTCTTCGGTCACAGCTTCATACACCTTGACGCAACGTACCACACACAACGTTGGGGAATCCTGAAAGATCAGATAGGAGATCAAGCGGGCATTGCATGTAGTCCTTCGGAAGATATGGAAAGTGACCCCATCTGGTGTAAACGTCCTACCTGAAATGTCTAGTGCCCGGACTTCCGAGACTCTCCGACACAAAACCAAGCATAAGAGGGTGGACAACTTGGCCAACAGTTGTTTCAGTGAAAGGTATTTGTCAGGCCAAGGTGTGAAAAGGTTCAGGACCTTGTTGACAATCCCACAGGACCGAGTTACAGGGTTCTGAGGAAAGAGAAAGATAAATGCCCTGGGGCAATTTCCTGACTAAGGGATGCTCACCCATCAGGAGCCCAGCCACCCGTTCATGACCTGCCTAAATAGCTGATCGCTAGGTGTTAACTGTTCTGTAAGCCATGCCTTGCGCAGCCAAAGAGGCCAGGAAATTCAGGACATGGACAACGTTGGACCCCATGGGATCCAAACTTTGTTGCTGGCACCAGCCCAACCATCTAACCCATGCGAACCAATATCGTTTGGCCGTACCGTCCACCCAGGCTCTAGGAGGAGGTCCACAGTGTTTCTCGAAAGTCCTGGGACTTGCCACTGCGACCTGGAATCCTCCGCGCCATAAGATGAAGGAACCTGCGTGTCACCAGAGGATAGGTATCCCTGTAGGGATCGCTAAGAAGAGCTGGATCTAGGGGGTAGATGAATTGGAGAATCGCAAGAAAGTCCCATCAGAACTGGAAACTAAACTTGCGATCTCTATATCCGAGTTACCACCACCAAGTCTGCATTCTGTCTGTGAACTTGTGTCACCAACCTCATGATCATGGCGAAGGGGGGAAAGGCGTAAGTGTTCACCTTGGACCAGTTCTGGAGAAACACGTCCATCGCCACCATCTTGGGATCCAGCCTCCAACTGAAGAACCGTGGAAGCTGATGGACGAGGCAGGACGCAAAAAGATCTACCTTGAATGGTCCCCAGCATCTCACAAGGGCTAGGAACATGGTTGGGAGAAGCTTCCACAGACTCCCTGGTCCAGCACTTTACTGCAAAGAGACCTGCCAATAATGCGAGGAAATAGATATGAAGGTATTGCTCCGCAGAGGGCCATCCGCCTCCTGTGGTAAAATTCCCGTAGCGTGCTCCCCAGCCAGTGATGCTGGCATCGGACTCGACTGAGAGCCGAAAATGGCCCGCCAGTTCCAGGCGTCCCTGGCTTCCTGGGAGAGGGGAATGACCTGGCAATGCATGAGGCTGTGGCGCAGGTGCGAGACCTTCAACCTCTGGAGGTCCCGGAAAGATGGCTTGGATAGAAGAGGACTAGAGGCCGACAACTCTTGCAATCTGCTGCAGAGATGTGGATGGCTTGGCCAGAGTCCTGGGAATCTCGGGAAGAAGTTTGGTATCCATCAAGTTGATCAGAAACCCAAAGAAGGTGCGAGTCTGTGCTAGAACCAAGACTGATTTTTCCCCAATTAGGACAAACTCCAGGGATTTGAGGAGTGTCACCGTCTTCGTCAGGTGGGCAGATAACGCCCGTGGGCATTGATCCAGTAGAAGCATGCCGTCTAGATACACGATCAAGCGAATCCCGGATGCCCGAAGGTGTTCGAACATCGGCCTGAGGACCTTTGAGAAATACCAGGTCGCCGAGGATAGGCCAAAAGGAAGAGAGGCAAATTATAAAGTTGTCCTTGCCATTGGAACATTGCAAGAACTGCCAATGGGGTGGAAAAATCAGAACCGTAAGGTATGCATCTTTGAGATCCAATCTTACCATCCAATCGTCTCAGGAGATTGCGGAGGAGATGGATGCCTTCCATTTTGAAGTGGCCGTAAACGAGCCACTCGTTGAATTCCCGGAGGCTGATCACCGGCTGTTGACCTCCACCAGAAAATGTTGCTCAGAATGCCGGCAGGGTGAGGTGTGGATGTAAGAATGGCCCCTTTGAGAAGGAGAGTGATGTCTTGCACTGAGAAATGAAGGGGGGTACGGAGGGGTGACCTGTTATTTTGAGCCATAAAACTCGATGTGGAAGCCTTGGATTGTCTAGAGTACTCAATCATCTGCTATGATTTCCCTCCATTTGTCTACGAAAAGGGCCAAACGTCCCCCCAAACATTTGTGTGAAAGAAGGGGTAGACTCACCGTGGGGATTTGGAGCTGCGCCACCCCCTCTGGAGTTGTTGCGGGATCCTCTCTTTCGCTGGTAGCCTCTGGTTGGGTAAAAATTCCCAAAGCAGAAGGAGCCCTGCCCATGGACTCTCAGGGAGGGCTGGCCTCCAGGTGCGGCGTATGGCTGGGCACAGCCAGCAGCGCGCCCTTCTGCCGCAGCCGGCCCCGGTGATAACCCCGGGGTTGAAGATCCTTTTGATCGAAGACTGGGCTTTATCCAGTGAATAAAAGGTAGACACAAATTTCCCGAGCTCTTTGATGAAGGGTTCCCAAAGAGTCTACCTTGCACTACTTGACCTGCCTAGATCTCCCAACTTCAGATGCATCTCAATGAGTAGGGACCTGCGCCTCTCCGTAGAGATGGAGCAGTTGGCATTGCCTAAGAAAATAATTGCTCGTTGAGACCAACCAGACAAAATGACAGGAGAAATCAGAGACCCCGAGGCTTTGGCGTCTTCCGCCATATGAAAATCTTTGTTAGGGAGCCTGTGACGTCGAGGAGTTTATCTTGACATGACTGCCAGGAATGGTCGATCCCTTTATTGGGATCCCTGATGTATTTGGCCAGGAAGATGGTCATCCTGGCATCGATCTCTGGGGTGATCGCCACCTTGCCAGCCAGGGAAGGGCGGGGGCATTCTTGTGAAGGCGGTTCCTAACCTCCTTGTCAAGTAGTTTTTACAATCTGCTAGCGACATAGGAGGCCACTTTGAATCCAGGAGCTCATTACGGAGAGCTGGGTTGCGTAAGCTCTTCGGGGTCCAGCAAATCCGAATGGCTATCCATAGGGATCTTTGTAGGCATATTGATACCCTCAGGGGAAGTTGTTGGTGGGCGTCATGACCTCTCATGGTCAGAATCACCGTCAGAGGCAGAGTTATCCGAGGCTAGGGGGGGGGAGAAAGTGGATGAGCGTCCGAAGGAGCCGGGACCTCACTCGGGGCATCAGGTTAGGGTGGGGCGGGTCGTGGTCTAGAAATACTTTAACCCTGGCGAAGGTGTCTAAGTATCTCTGCCCGAGGTTTATCACCTGTCTTCCGTTCCTGGTCCCATGCCTTTATTTGATCCCAAGTACCACCTAACTCTGGAACATGATCTTGAGTATGGACCTGCCTCCAAATATCAACCGGAACAAGAAGACCAAAAACCATTTCAATGTCAGCAAGAGTCATTACCGTCGAAGAGGCAGCTTCAGTCAATTCTTTATAATAAGCAGTAGGATTTTTCCTAGGGTCAGGCAAATGAGTCTTAAGAGATAAAACCTCACTTCTCTTCCACGGAGTATAAATCCATTGTTCTTGGAACCTAGCCGCCACTGCCACTCGAGTAACATTACCTCGCCCATCCGTTAACTCTGGTATCTCTGGGTGATATATAGGATGAACCTCTCTCATCGGAAACTGAGACACTGACCTGGGACTTTTCTCATGCAATCTTCCCCTACATTAGCAAAGACTTGTTCTGGCCCCAATTCACTAATATACACTCAATCTCTTATGTCATATAAAATTTGAGGTGCTTCCGCTTCAAAGCACTGTTGTCAAAGACCAATTAAAGTTGCGCACATATGTTTAAGGGCATGCTGCTGTATAAAGGGCTCAAAATCTCTCATAGTCGCCCAAACATCCTCTATACTATTTGATTTGATTTGATTTGATATTTATATAGCGCAGCATTCACCCGAATGCATCAAGGCGCTAAGAGAAAGGCCATACATACCACGGAATCTAGAAAAAAAAGCGAAAGAACTCCAGCTCACCGTTCGACTATGAACAGCCAGGTTTTAAGGGCCTTTCTGAATGGGAGCAGAAGAGGGATAGATCTAAGAGCAAGGGGTAGGGAGTTCCAGAGTTTGTTTGCTGCCACTGAGAATGCCCTATCCCCCCACTTACTCTTCTTGGTTCTTGGAACCAGTAGTTGCTTTTGAAGTGAGAAGCATAGTAATCTGCTGGGAGAGTGCTGTTTGAACATATTCTTCAGCCTTGAGGGGTAGGGAGCGTGCAATGATTTATGGACCATACAATGAGATTTAAAAATGATGCGTTGTTCAATGGGAAGCCAATGCAGATGTTCTAGACCCTTCTTAGCAGATTGTTTTTTGGGAATGTCCAGAATAAGTCTTGCCAAAGCGTTCTGCAGTACCTGGAGTTTATGCTGTAAGATCTTATTGGCAGCCAGGTACAGGGCATTGCAGTTATCGAGTCTGGACGTTACCAGGGCCAGTGCTACCTGGATCCTAGCTGATCGCTGGATGAAAGGGAATATTTTTTTTAACATCCTTATGAGCCAGGAGCATGTAGAGATGGTACGATTCACTTGGACATTGAAACTAAGTTCAGTGTCCATCAGGACTCCCAGGTTCTTAGCCTTTGCGCTCAGGACAGGGCAGCATCCCAGAGATTGAGGCCAGCAGCTGCTATTCCATTTGGCTGCCCCTGATCCAAATATCATCACCTCAGTTTTCTCCCCATTAAGCTTCAAGAAGTTTGCGGACATCCAGTCTGCCACTCTGGTCATGCATCCAAGGACATTTTCTGACAGTGAGCCCAGCCCCTTGCGGATGGTAACCATAATTTGAGTATCGTCCGCATATGACACCACCTCCAATCCAAAAGAGTGGACTATGGTTGCGAGGGGTGCCACATACAGATTAAAGAGGGTGGGACTCAGGGAAGACCCCTGCGGGACTCCACAAGGTAGAAGATAGGAGTCTGAGTGAAAGGATTTTAAATTCACCCTTTGGGATCTCCCTGTCAGAAATGAGGACAAGAGGGCAAGTGCTTGATGAGAGATACCAAGACTCCGGAGTCTGTCCAGCAGCAAGGTAGGTGAGATTGTATCAAATGCTGCTGACAGATCCAGGAGAATTAGCACTACCCCTTGTCCTTCATCCACCGTACACCTGATGTAGTCCGTGGCTGATATTAAAGCCGTTTCTGTACCATGATGCTTTCTGAATCCAAACTGCGAATCATCAAGCCAAGATTGATGTTCTGCAGTTTCCATGAGCTGCTTATTAAGATGTAGTTCCAGGATTTTTGCTGGAGCAGGGAGCAGAGAGATGGGACGATAGTTTTTACAGTCCCTAGGATCCAGATTAGGTTTTTTCAAAAGAGGTCTAATGATGGCTGGTTTCCAAGAATGGGGATAGATTCCAGAATGGATAATGATGTTCATTCATTTACAGAGGGGTTCTGCTATGGTGTCAGCAGACATATGTAGAATTGCGGGTGGACATGCCTCCATTGGAGAGCCTGAGTGCGTTCTCATAAGATAATGTACAAGAAGAGGTGGCGTGAGGTCCGAGAATTTTGAAAGATCTCTGTGTTCACTACCAGGCATCAGCGAGGCGTCATTGGTAAGACTGCTGACTGTCGGATTTATAGTGAGCGTTTTCGGGTCTGACTCGAAACCAGTATATATATCTGTGATTTTAGTTTGGAAAAAAGTAGCTAATTTATTGCAGAATGTTTGTGATGTATCAGGTTCTGCCAGAGATTGGGAGGATGAGAGCTGTTGTACCAGCTGAAACAGCTCTTTGGTGGATCTTGAGTTATCGATTATGCGCATACAATACGTGGATTTTTCTTCCACAAGTGCGCATTTATATTCCTTAACCCTCGCTTTATATAGAATCCTATCCTGATCCTCTAAAGTTTGTCTCCAGGCTCGCTCAGCACGACGACAGCATTGTTTTAAATGCTTGAGTTTGTCGTTGTACCATGAAGCCGAGGGGCGGCATTTTTTCTGAGTATATGATTTAAGAGGTGCCACTGTAACAGCTGCAGATTTTAGCCATGTAGCAAAAGCCTCAGCTCCAAGATTAGAGTCCTCTTGGATAGTGCAGGGAATATTTTCTAGGACGTTGATCAGAGTGGCGGCTCAGATACCTTTCCAGTTTCTAAATTTACTAGGACATTGGGAGGGTCTCTGTTCTCTGCTCAGTTCTGGAAGAAGGAGATCAAACCGTACTACACTATGGTCTGACCAACAAATAGGTATTGTATGTTGGAAGGTAATTCGCGAATCATTGGAAAAGATACCATCCAACGTATGTCCTGCCTTGTGAGTCGGGCTGTTACTATTTGGGCGAAGCCCATGCTATCAAGAATCTCTATAAGGGTGTTTGAGTCTGTGTTATCCCTTTCTTCTAAATAGAAGTTAAAGTCTCCTAGGACATTTTGTGAGTGGTCGATAATGACTGACTCTAAAAGCTGCTTGATCTCTTGCAGAAAAGGCACCCTGGGACCGGGAGGTCTATGAATCAATAACCCTCCAAACGTGCAGGTGGCTGAAAGAATGAGTTTAAAATGAATGGCCTCACATGTAAGAGTATTCTGGTCGGGCTCAATAATACATTTATACTGGGATTTAAAAACAATAGCTAGCCCCCCACCTATACGGCCTACCCTTTGGATAGAGTAGTTACCCGGGATAGCGTTGATTAGATCGGGTCCTGAAGCTGCATTTGCCCAAGTTTCAGTTATGAAGACCCAGTCAGGTTCCAGGTCCTCAATAAGCGTCACAAACTCGATTCTATGCTTGATGAGAGATCGAGCATTGAGCAGTAGCCCCTTATAGCCCTTCATGTCAACTGTGGTGGTCACAAATGGAGTTATCCCTTTTCCCTTTCTATGGGCAGCCATACAACTTGCTTGGAAGGGGATGGAATAGCCGCATGCCATACAGGCTTGACTGGAATGATCCTGTTCATTCTTTGATGGAAATATAGTGCCCGTGCATTTAATGTGGCTTACAGTATTTCTGATTTCTAGCAGCATTTTAGCAGAGTAAGTAGTAAGTTTTGGACCATCTGGGTCAGATAGAGCAGCATGCCTGGCGCCGGGCGCAGTCCTGACGCGGACGGGCGCAGACGGGCTTGCCTTTGGCGCGCCAGCGGCACGCCCGGTGCGCAACCGCGTGAGCATGCGCGTTAAATGTCAATGCTGGCCGCAACACTAGACCGCTGACTAACCGGAACGTCCTCCCAGCTGGGCGACCGGAAGCTGACTGACTACCTAATGATGTCTGCCACCCTCCGCAACAAACGAGCAAGAACTCGCGCGGCGGAACGAGGAGGCAGACTAAAGATCCCCCACAGAGCACAATGGTCAAAGAGTGTAAGTAATCAATTTGGGCAAAGTTTAAAACATTAAAAAACAGTTACCGGCACTGTAAAAGTATATCGGAGCAATTCTGTGCACCTTAGTTCCCAGCGCTCCGCAGTATAATGCGGCGCTATCTCTGAGCGCGTCCGCGTGAGCATGCGCGTTAAATATCAGTGCTGGCCGCAACACTAGACCGCCAACTAACCGGAACGTCCTCCCAGCTGGGCGACCGGAAGCTGACTGACTACCTAATGATGTCTGCCTCCCTCCGCAACAAACGAGCAAGAACACTTGCGGCGGAACGAGGAGGCAGACTAAAGATCCCCCCACAGAGCACAATGGTCAAAGAGTGTAAGTAATCAATTTGGGCAAAGTTTAAAATGTTAAAAAACAGTTACCGGCACATTAAAAGTATATCGGAGCAATTCTGTGCACCTTAGTTCCCAGCGCTCCGCAGTATAATGCGGCGCTATCTCTGAGCGCGTCCGCATGCGCGTTAAATATCAGTGCTGGCCGCAACACTAGACCGCCAACTAACCGGAACGTCCCCCCAGCTGGGCGACCGGAAGCTGACTGACTACCTAATGATGTCTGCCTCCCTCCGCAACAAACGAGCAAGAACACTCGCGGCGGAACGAGGAGGCAGACTAAAGATCCCCCCACAGAGCACAATGGTCAAAGAGTGTAAGTAATCAATTTGGGCAAAGTTTAAAACATTAAAAAACAGTTACCGGCACTTTAAAAGTATATCGGAGCAATTCTGTGCACCTTAGTTCCCAGCGCTCCGCAGTATAATGCGCCGCTATCTCTGAAATAAATAGGATTACGGGCCCACTGCGCAGCCTGATTGGCTACTACCCTTTTCTCTTCATCTCCCACATCAGACGGCACTAACGGTCCCATACGCTCCTTGAATTTCGTCCAATCTCTATCCTCAAAGCCACACACCGGTGTCCCAATACTTAATAATGTCGGAGGATGAAAAACCACAGTGGGAGAGGCAACAGTAGAAACAGGCACTATCGTCGCTGAGGATTGTGTCGCGGGGGAAAGAGCTCGCGAAAGGGATGCTGAGACAATAGGTGCAGCAGGAGTACTGACAGTCACAGTTGCCACAGACGGCAAAGAAACAGAAGAAGGAGGAGCCGAAGCCACAGCCGTTGACGTAACAACGGTGGACGCAGGGACAGAGACAGTGGACGCAACTGTAACGGGCGGCTGTGAAGGCATCGGAACAGTGGGATATATTATTTGTGGGGCATATGGAGGCGGGGATCAGGCATCCAACAATTCTTCCACAAAAGTATTATCTTCCTCCTGAGCCACATATGACTTGTCAATATGTAATCAAAACCTTCTATCTTCACATTCAATACCTTTCTCCTGTTTTTACCTGTCATATGCTACAGCCTTCTGAGTTAACGTCTGCATTCTCCCTTTCCAGGCCTCCTTCTCTGCCCTCATTCATCTCTGCTTAGCTACCTTCTGCCACGTTCTAAGGGAATAAAACATAGACTGCCTACTTCTTTTCTTAAACAACTGTTCTTGTAAATACTCAATCTTTTGTTCTTCAAAAGTGCCCGTCAACGGCCACTGCAACTCGGCATTGTCCCTCGTATATTTGTGCCATATTGTACTAAACATAATAGGGCCAAGACCAAGCTTCACATACATATCAAAATTGGGAGTGCCTTCTGGAGGCGCCGGCTGAGCTTCTTCTAATCGAGCATCTGCAGAACAACAGCGGCAGCACAAAGAAATCAATTTGCTGACACTAGGCATTTTCAAACATCAACTATTTTATGCCGAACAATCAAAATGCAAATACTTCTTATCCCAAGACTGTCCTCAGACCGCACCAAATACAAACCAAAATGGTACCATATCCACAAAGAACCAAAACAAACTCACCTGATATATGCAGGTCAAACAAATTGATTCTCCACTGCCGACTCTTCAGACCAAACAGTCATATCCAAGGGTTTTGCCATTCAGGACTCCAGTCGGGATGACCACTGGGCGTGTCAGGATTCGCGCCCGTGCAAGCGCCTACCGAGACATTTGCACTACAACTCCCAGAAGGCCTTGGGAGAGAAGCACGCGTCTACAAGAAGACGCATCACGCATACGGCAGTGTGCGTAATTCTGTTATCCTGGTCGAAGTCTGAAGAAGCGGCTGGAAGCAAGCCGCAGAGTCCTCTAGTTTGTCGGAGCACGTCGGACTCCTCTTGGTGAGTGAACCGAAAGAACCCCGGGCGGCGGTGAGGGAACCGCGGACGCCCTTTTGTTAGCAACTTGACCGGGCGGCGGTAAGGAATCGCGGGCGCCCTATGTTTTGTAACTTGACCGGGCGGCGGTGAAGGAACCGTGGACGCCTCACTTCAATGAATTATGTTCTAAAAAAGAAAAGGTTAAGGAACAGTCCCGGGCGGCGGTATAATCCGTGGAAGCCCTGTCCTTTGGTATTGGTGGTATTTAAAGGCACTCTGGGAACGAGAGCAGACCCCACAGAGGTCTACAAAGCACGCAGGGGATAAGATAAGAGTTGCTGAGCAGCGGTGAAGGAACCGTCTTCCTCAGCTCAATGTTCAGGAACAGAGGACTGTTCCTAATTTTCTTTATTTCGAGACTATGATTTATTACTTTGAGAAGTGCCTTTAAGAGAACCGGTGAGCAGAGCGAGATACGTTCAGGAGGTTTGCACAAGGTTCATTCGGAGGTGGGAGGAAGAAATAGAGGTGGCATGAGAAAATGGCTTGAAGTGCATGTCTATTGTTTTTTATAGGAATTGTCCAGAGGAATGCTCAGTGATGTGAGGAGTACATACAAGAGCAAGTTGATCATTTGAAAGATAAGGTATACAAGTTCTTCTATTGAGATCATTTGAGAGTAGCTTGTTGGATGCCTGTAGTATTGATCACTGTTGTTTTCTTTTCTAGGTTCTCCTCCCTGCAGTTCCCATCCTTTCCTATCCCTCACTTGATCGCCCGGGTACTCTGTAACTTTTAGTTGGAGTTCGGGGAGGTCAAGGGGTGGACCCCTTATTGCATCATCCGGACCCTGAGGAGTACCATATCCTGACAGAATTACGCACCCACGAAAGGATACTCCTCCCGGTCTGTGTGTGTCAATATATGGCGTCCATGGACGATGTCGTTCAGGCTTTGACTCTAGTTCAACAAGAACTTGCGGCCTCTAGGCTTGAGACCGCCGCTTTACGGGACAGAGTAGACAAGCTAACCAGGAATCCTTTTGATGTATCTGTCGCTAGTAACCCCCAAATACAGGTGACGGTTCCTCCGCCCATACCGTTAGCAAGTCCCGAAAGATATGCAGGGGACCCCCTGAAGATACAGGTATTTCTAACCCAGATAATGCTTCATTTCTCATGTAAGCCTTCATCGTTTCCCAATAATCATTCCAGGGTGGCCTTTGCGATCTCCTACTTGATAGGGGATGCTGCTAATTGGGCGGATCCTTTAGTTAGAAACAACGACCCGGTATTGTCAGATTGGGAAGCCTTCCGTGCAGCGTTTGAACGTGTGATGACAGACGAACCACTACATTCAGCGCAGACAGGGAACTGTTGGAGTTACGGCAGGGGAAACATGACCTGGTAACCTATCTCACTTCTTTTAATCGTTTAGTGGCTGAAGCAGCCTGGCCAGAGGAAAAAAGGATGTCTCTGTTCTATCGAGGGCTATGCGACGAATTGAAGGATGTGATAGCACAAATCGATCCACAGCCTGTCAACTGTGCTGACTTAGTCAGTCTGACATTACGACTAGATGGTAGAATGTCTGAAAGAAGCGGAGAGAAGCCTAGAGGGGAGAGGGCCTTCTACAGGTCGGACAAGAGCCCTAGGAAGGAGTTAGTCACCAGTGAAAACATAAGTGAACCCATGGAGATAGGGGCCATCAGGGCACCCCTCTCGCGTATTGAGAGAGAGTCGTCGCACACAAGGGTTGTGCATGTATTGTGGCAAAAGAGGGCACTTTGTCCGTGAATGCCCCTCTAAACCGAAATCACAAGGTTTCTCATATAGGAATAAAAAGGCTGCTGTTTCCGTCTTAGGTACAGAGTCTGGGGCGTCTGCCATGTCTTCTTCTACCGGGTCCGGAAACAAAGAATGGAAGATCCCTTCTCTATCGAGCGATAAGTTAAAGGATACAGAATCACACATAGTGTTGGCTGTGGGTCTTGAGTACAAACAACACATACACCAAGTATTAGCCATGTTGGATTCAGGAGCTACAGGGAATTTCGTTGACAGTGGGTTGGTGAAAAGACTGGCAGTTGGTAGTGTAACCCGTGATACCCCTGAGGAGGTTTTGGCGGTGTATGGAAAGCCTTTAACATCAGGTCTCGTTACCGACCAAACCGAAGTCCTCAAACTTTCGATAGACGATGGGAAGCGACAACATCTGGAAGACATAACGTTAAACATCATAGAAGCTCCTCAGTATGAGGTGATACTGGGCATGCCATGGTTCTGGCATCATAACCCTACCATAGATTGGAGGGAAAAGACGGTTAGGTTTTTGTCCAAGGGATGCGAGGAACACTGTTTGCAGGAGCATGGGTCTCAAGCCGTAGCTTTGACTTATCCTTTCTGTGTAGCTACAGCAGTTGAGAAGGAGGTAGCATTGCCAGAAGAGTATTCTCAGTTTTTGGATGTCTTTAATAAGACACAGGCAGAACAGCTCCCCCCCCATAGGATATATGACTGTCAGATTGATCTGATTGAGGGGGCGAACATTCCAGCTTGTAGGGTATATGCCTTGTCGGATCCTGAGACTCGCCACCTCAAAGAATACCTTGAATACCTTGATCATTTCCTGGAACTTGGTTTTATTAGACCCTCTCATTCTCCCGCAGCCTCTCCTCTGTTTTTCGTAGCAAAGGCTAGTGGTGAGTTGAGAGCCTGTTGTGACTACAGAATGTTGAATAAAAACACAGTCCGTAATAGGTATCCGTTGCCCTTGATCACTGTATTGTTGGATCAGGTGCGGGAGGCCACCATCTACACTAGATTGGACCTAAGAGGGGCATACCACTTGGTGCGCATCCGTGTAGGGGATGAGTGGAAGACGGCCTTCAAAACACAATATGGGTTGTTTGAGTATACAGTGATGCCGTTCGGGCTGTGTAACGCCCCGGCGGCCTTCCAGTATTTCCTGAATGATGTTTTGAAGGAGTTTATAGACCATTTTGTGGTCGTTTACATTGATGATATTCTTGTATACTCTGTGTCAGCTGAGATACATAGCCACCATGTTGTGTTGGTGTTGGAGAGGTTAAGAAAATTCCATCTGTTTTGCAAATTGAGCAAATGCGAATTTGGAGTGCGAGAAGTGGAGTTCCTAGGGGTGATCTTGTGTCCAGAAGGGTTGAGCATGGCAGAACGCAAGGTGCAAGCTGTGCAAGAATGGCCCATTCCGAAATGTGCAAGAGATGTCCAATGCTTCCTGGGTTTTGCGAATTATTATCGCCGATTTATCCTGAATTTTTCCCGGGTGGCAGTCCCTATCACCCGGCTGCTTTGTAAGGGAGTCCCGTTCATCTGGACTCCCGAGGCATCCGCAGCATTCGCATACTTAAAGAAGGCGTTTACCACCGCTCCGGTACTCAGACATCCTCAAACTGGAGCTCCCTTTATAGTCGAAGCGGACGCTTCTGACGATGCCATTTGAGCCATTTTGTCCCAAAGAGACAAAGATACGGGGCAGCTACACCCTGTGGCGTATCTCTCCAAAAAACTTAACGTAGCCGAAAGAAACTATACCATTGCTGAATAAGAACTGCTGGCCATAAAGAAGGCATTTCAGGAATGGCGGCATTATCTATGAGGGGCACGCTATCTAGTCACGGTATACTCAGACCATCGTAATTTGCAGTACATGAAGACAGCGCGTCATCTCACACAGAGACAGATGAGATGGACGCTTTTCTTTGCTGAATTTGACTTTGTTATAACTTTCAGGCCAGGAACGGACAATTGCAAGGCGGATTCTTTGTCCCGACAGGAATCAATAGTGGAGCCCCACGCAAGCACACCAGAGGCAATCATTGATCCAGCAAAAGTGGTCTGTGTTCTGAGAGTCGATCAATTTCTCACCGAGGTCACCAAGAACAAACCAACAGACTGGTGGGAGAAATGGGCAAGGGAGGATGTCGCCCGTAGTATCAAACAAGGGTTGCCTTTCCAGAACGATAGGTTGTATCTCTCCACTGGAGCCCTACGGAAAAAGGCATTTAACTGGTGTCATGTATCCCCTTTGGCAGGACATCCAGGTGTTCGCAAGACCGTGGACCTGGTGCAACGGCATTTTTGGTGGAAATCAATGGCAAAAGACGTTCGCACTTGGGTAACGCAATGTGAAGAATGCGCTAGAGGTAAAGGGGATCAGACCGGGAAGAAAGGGAAACTCATGCCTATGCCCACTCCTCAACGACCATGGCAATACATCAGTCTCGACTTCATCACTGGTCTGCCTATGGACCAGGGATGTTCGGCCATTCTGGTAGTGGTGGACAGCCTTACCAAAATGGGTCATTTCGTCCCTTGCAAGAACTTACCTACGGCAGGTCAGACAGCCCAACTGCTGCTGGACAGGGTAGTCAGACTTCACGGTTTGCCCGATGTAATCGTGTCCGATAGGGGGCCCCAATTCATTGCGAGTTTCTGGAGATCTTGGTGTAAGGCCCTACAGATAGAATCGGCGGTTTCGACAAGTTTCCACCCACAGACAGACGGCCAGACTGAAAGGCTTAATCAGACATTAAAAAAGTATCTGCGCTGTTATGCCACGGAGGCACAAGACTCCTGGGTATCTCCGCTATGGATGGCGGAATTGGCTTACAACAACGCCTTACACTGTTCTATCGGGGTGTCACCGTTCGTGGCGAACTTCGGATACTGTGCTAAAACCCTACCCGTCAATCTGCCTGTCGACCTAGCCGACCAGCCATCTGTGCAGACCCACATCAAGAATCTACGATCTGTCCACATGAAAGCAAGAAAACATTTGTTAGTGGCGAAGCGGATCTACAAGACCTGGGAGGACAGGCACAGGACTGATGGACCCCAGTATCAGGTTGGTGACCGTCTCTGGTTGTCCACGAAGAACATAAAGTTCAAACTACGCAGTGTGTTCCACCCTCAGTACATCGGTCCCTACACGGTGGTGAGGCAAGTTAATCCGGTGGCATACAAGTTGAAGTTGCCTGGAAGTCTGCGCATACATCCTGTGTTTCATTGCAGTCTCCTGAAACCGGCTTATGGAGCGAGACGGCGGGCACCCCCTCCAGTGTCCTGCGAGAGTGGCTTGGAATATGAGGTACAGAAGATCCTGGATTCGCAGTATCGTCGGGGCAAGCTGTGGTACCTCATTTCCTGGAAAGGGTACTCCTCCGAGGACGATTCATGGGAGCCGAGCAGCAAAGTGCATGCCCCTGCCGCAGTCAACGCCTTTTTCCGCAGGTGTCCCACCAAACCTGGATCTAGGAGGCGCTAGGCAGGGGGGCCTACTGTCAGGATTCGCGCCCGTGCAGGCGCCTACTGAGACATTTGCACTACAACTCCCAGAAGGCCTTGGGAGAGAAGCACGCGTTTACAAGAACTCGCATCACGCATACGGCAGTGTGCGTAATTCTGTTATCCTGGTCGAAGTCTGAAGAAGCGGCTGGAAGCAAGCCGCAGAGTCCTCTAGTTTGGCGGAGCACGTCGGAGTCCTCTTGGTGAGTGAACCGAAAGAACCCCGGGCGGCGGTGAGGGAACCGCGGACGCCCTTTTGTTAGCAACTTGACCGGGCGGCGGTAAGGAATCGCGGGCGCCCTTTGTTTTGTAACTTGACCGGGCGGCGGTGAAGGAACCGTGGACGCCTCACTTCAATTAATTATGTTCTAAAAAAGAAAAGGTTAAGGAACAGTCCCGGGCGGCGGTATAATCCGTGGAAGCCCTGTCCTTTGGTATTGGTGGTATTTAAAGGCACTCTGGGAACGAGAGCAGACCCCACAGAGGTCTACAAAGCACGCAGGGGATAAGATAAGAGTTGCTGAGCAGCGGTGAAGGAACCGTCTTCCTCAACTCAATGTTCAGGAACAGAGGACAGTTCCTAATTTTCTTTATTTCGAGACTATGATTTATTACTTTGAGAAGTGCCTTTAAGAGAACCGGTGAGCAGAGCGAGATACGTTCAGGAGGTTTGCACAAGGTTCATTCGGAGGTGGGAGGAAGAAATAGAGGTGGCATGAGAAAATGGCTTGAAGTGCATGTCTATTGTTTTTTATAGGAATTGTCCAGAGGAATGCTCGGTGATGTGAGGAGTACATACAAGAGCAAGTTGATCATTTGAAAGATAAGGTATACAAGTTCTTCTAGTGAGATCATTTGAGAGTAGCTTGTTGTATGCCTGTAGTATTGATCACTGTCGTTTTCTTTTCTAGGTTCTCCTCCCTGCAGTTCCCATCCTTTCCTATCCCTCACTTGATCGCCCGGGTACTCTGTAACTTTTAGTTGGAGTTTGGGGAGGTCAAGGGGTGGACCCCTTATTGCATCATCCGGACCCTGAGGAGTACCATATCCTGACAGGGCGAGGCACCATCCGGTCAGACAGAAGGGGCAGCTGCGAGTACCAGAAACTCTTTGTGCAGGGATCCCTTATCCGTCTGTACGACCCGACAATAGCCTCGACACCCCCCCCTGTCCGCGGAAGGGGATGGGTCACTCACCCGAAGGAGTCCCTGTTCGGGCGCCAACTGAAGGAAGTGGCCCGATTCGGGTCACCAATGACCACCTCTCAGCCTTCCACTATAATGAAGAGTCGGTCAGACAATAGAGAATACAAACCAATAATAGTTTATTGAGAATACACTCAGAGCGGAGCCCAATATGCCCAGCCACTAAGGAGTGCTGCCGAGGGACTGACATCAGCAAGTATAACGATACATTATGTACATTTCAGAGTCAATGAAAACACGCCCACCATGGAATTTTCCAGAGAGACGCAGCTGGACAGTAAATTACAAAGGAGTAAGTTTCGGTTCTGAAGCCGGGCACACATTATCTACCAGTCAAGGTCACTCCGCCTGTGCCCGCCACTAGACAGGTGGGAGAAGGCTTACATCTAGAAGAAAGGTATGGCTAATAAGAACAGTGCATTCATTAGTGTGGCAGAACTCAGCTCCGAAGACACATAACCTAGAGAAGGCCGTTTCTCGGAAATAGCAAGAATTAGTTTCGATCATGACACAAAATGGCGCTGCGAATGCTAACTTACGTAAAACAATGCAGGAGCATAATTTTTATTCCTGCAGCAGCATGCAGCTGGAAGTGTGAGCAACAGTCCTTCTTTTCCATTGTGGTTTGTAAAAATAGATGAAGGACTACCAGTACACTGCTTGTGTGTGTTTCTTGCCCTGAACTGCACTTTCAGGGCAGCAATGGGTGTGGTGACACTGGAAGGTCAAATTTGCTATTCTAACTCCAGTCCTAGAATATTTGTGGAAAGAGCAACTTTCCCCCAAATATTCCAGACAGACTATTTACAATTCTAACTACAGTCCTGAAATATTTTGTGTGGAACATGCTGTCACCTGCACACAATGTTACTCTTCAATACAAAGATTTATAACGTGTTCAATACCTCTACACACCTAAGATGCATTAGGTACACATGCGTTTGGTAAACACTTACACCCATTAGCTGGACACAGGTTGTACAAAATTAGGTAGAAAAGTAATATGGGGCCTGGGGTCCCTGGAGCCTCCTTAGCCTCGGGAACGGGGCCGCGTGACCACCCTCCCTTTTTGTTTTGATTTTGGCCTTGGCGGATGAGATCCCAGGGGCCTCCTTAAGCTCGAGCGCCCCGACCCTTAAATAATACATTGAGTCCTGGGGGATGGGGTCCCTGGGGCCAAAAACGACTCGGGGAGGGGGGCTGCATGCCCCCTTCCCTGAATTAAATATACCCGGCCTTGGGGATGGGGTCCCCAAGGCCCTAATTGGGCTAAGGGAGAGGGCCCTACTGACACCTTCCCCCCATATATGTAATATAAAATGGCGGGCACATTTTGTTTTTAGGTCTTGGCTGTCTCGAAGAAACTGTTGTGTATATACTTTGTGGGCTTCAGCCCGCCCATAGGCTTACCATTTGCTAGCTCCATCGTCACTCTTATATTCTTTCTCCCCATTTGTCCATGGCATGCATGCGTCATGCCTCTTCCTGTGTTTAGCATACCCCGAGAGCATGGACCAATTACTACTACCCATCCACTGCTCCCATTTTAGGAACTGTTTTAAGAACTACTTTTTTCTTTGTTTTAAGAGCACTTCACATGAGCGCTCGTGTTTTCACTTGCTCCGGGCTCCATTTCTGTGAACAGGCCTGTAAATCTTGTTCTTATCTTGTCACATTTGCCATGCATTCAAAGACCAAGGTCAAATGTCAGCTGCTGTTTCAGAGGGCGCCTCTTTAATTTTCTTTCTCTGACTTCAAAGTGTTGTTTCGCATCCCCCAACCCCCTCCTGCTTCGCTACTTGAGCCGTCCCCCCACAGCCCCCCTTTCCAGTGCGTTTGTTTGTAGTCCTACAATTATGTCTATTTCCTGTCCCAGTTTTCAGAAAATGTGGTCATTCTTTTTACCATCGCTTGCTTCATAAATGGGCAGTTTTTGCATCTCGTGTTTTTCAGTTAACGAGCCCGATTTCCCATTCGAATTTTCTATTATTGTATTTAGGTTCCAATGTCTCCAGCAACTGTACTCTGTTATCGAACCTCATACCAGAAAGCCCTTCCGTTCCATGAATGTTCCTCCAGAAGTGACGGTACCTCGGCCCTGCTGAACATGGCAGCCGCTGTATAGCTCGGCAGAGGATGTAAACAAAATATATCTGTATAGGCCTTGCCTACCTCTGGCATGAAGCAAGTGGCTCCAGGGGCAGTAAGGAGCCAAACAAGCAGTTGGGGCCCTCCATTCACCGCCCCAACTTGTATTGAGGAGGCAGACGCTCCAGCCGTCGCCGCAGTGCTGCAAAGGTAGGACTACTACCCCTTTCATCACACAATACTGCATAACATTCAAAGTCATTTAACGTACAAGGGGACTCATCCTGGCATATTTGAAGCACAGCCACAGTGCAGGTATGCTCTCCCCATAAGGCTGTGGTATTAAAATCTTTACCACATGACCATACTATAGCCTTATAGCCCGCCGTAGCGGGCTATATCGGCTATTAAATGCCCGCTGCAGCGTTAAAGGCCCGAGCCGAAGGCGAGGGACTTTAACAAGGCAGCGGGACTTTAATAGCCGGTATAGCCCTGCTACGAAGGGCTATAAGGCTATTAGAACATTCTGCCACTAGAGGGCAGAATGTTCTAACAAATTAAACAAAGGCTTCAGGGAGCGCGAGGGGATTGAAATCCCCTCAGGCTCCCTGAAGCCTTTGTTCACAGCCACAAAGAAGCATTGGAATGTTGGAGCTCCGGGCTTATACCAGCCATTGTTTTCAATGGAGCTTCGAACATTCCAATGTTCTAATTCTTCTTAACTCTTCCATCTTATCCTTCTCATCAGCTGTTTGCTTTAGCATGCTCTGCACAGCCCCAGTATGCGCCAGTATAGATGCAGACATTCTTTCAGATGGTTTGGAATCAGACGGAGGGCATTGGCAATGCTTCAGATCGGTACGCAACCAAGGCTATCCTTTGCTTTGCTATGACTTACTCTTCGTTATGGGAATTTTCCACATCTTTCAGCCATGCTGAACTGCAGCTATGCTGCTTTACCATATGGCAAAAAAACATTGAGAATGGCAAAAGCTCTTGCATTGTCGAGACCTGTTGGCTTTACCAATGCTTGTATTTTTTATTTTTTGCCACAATCCCACCTCTAGATTGCGGCAAAAAACTGCAATTTTGTTTTTATTTTGGCCCCGGAGGGGGTCCCTCTGTCTCCCATGGAAGTGGCACAAGAGGAAAAAAGCTCCTGGGCCAGTCAAAATGCTCTATTTTTTAAAATTGGGTTTGAGGGATTCTCACAAGAGTCTCTCAAACCTAACCGTCCAGATATACAAATATTTTTGGAGCGTAATATCTCCAAAACTATTGAACGGATTTACACCAAATCACAAAAAAGCACATTCTGTGAACCAAGATCTAGCTTCCTGCCAAATGTGGTGTAATTCTGATTTGCCGTTTTTGTGGTAGCGCTTTCTAAAGAAGTCTATGGAAAATGCATGGGGAAATTAGCTTTTTTGACCCCCCCTTTTTTCTTGCCACCAATTGACGGATCAACCCAAAATTTCCAGAAAGTAGCTGAGGCGAATTTGCCAACTCTCGTCGCTCACTTCCACAGCCTTTGTTGTAGTGGAGAGTGTCCGATGGGGATAGCGTCCCAATAAATGCCACAAGTGGAATCCCAACTCTTAGCAACCCCGTACGGGGGAATGGACATGCCAACACTCGGTGCATTTCACAGTGTGCAATTTTAATCTTTCAACAAATGCCCGCAAACAGCCCGACGCGTTTCAGAGCTCACGGCTCCTTGGTCACGAGTCACAGAGCGTTCGCTTACTGGTACACAATACACCATGTGGTTCCCTTATAGAAAACATAGAGAAAGGGACTCTCCAGTCTGTCTTACAAAAAAGTGATAACATTTCGGCCATCTTTACATATCATTCACTGGAGCAAAAAAGTACTGGTTTGTAACTCTTGCTTACATTCAGAACCTGTACGTACAGCAAAATTAATGTACTTGTTTTGAAAAAACTATTTATACATTTGTGCCTTACTGTTTACGTTGTTACTGTGGAGACAAATCAAATATAAATGCAGATACATATACCATGTTGGAACCACCGTACACAATGATAATATGGTTACAGCGTTGTTAGCGATAGTTGTCCTGCCCCTGTAGGCTACATTTCCATGAAATTGTGTAACTTTAGACTGAAAAACACTGCATACATTCATAAACATATTTGGACAATTAATAGATAATGATGACACTGGCTTTTATTCTTTTAAAGCCATGGCGCAATATTCAATTGTACAATTGCCGAAATAGAACTAACGAGCAAAAGAAGGAATACCCAGTCCCATTTCTAAAGTGTCTCTTTTACCAGATGGTATTTGAAAAGAAAATTCATCTGTGATCATGGTGGCGTCCCGTAAATTATAATGCATACAAATATCCATCTTGCCCCAGTGGGCTGATACGGTGTCCTTTCATTAAGGTAATCACCCTTAGTTCTACTAGCTTTCGATTAGACAGTCATGCCACAGTGGGCAAATCCTCCCCTGAAGAACTGAAAAAAACATTTTTATAGGCACATACACTTCCTACCCTGATTCCTGTATTGAAATTACCATCCAGAATGCTGCTATAAATATATATGGCTGTCTTGTGTTTCATTTCCTGGTCCATGTCAGACTGGGTGGTCCGAGATATTACACCTAAGAAAGAGAAAACCAAAAACATTAAAACCAGATAAAACCAGTAGCTAAGCTACACCAGTTAAAAGAATCCTATTGAGAGGAATAGTTGCAAACAGTGACTTAAAAAAGTGGCTTACACATCGCTACAGTATTCTAAACGACCAAGTTTATAGGGATTTGGGGTACAGGACGGGCCATTTAACCTAAACAAACTGCTAATTCCCCATCTAGTTTAAGACCCCTTGGGTGGATAGTACCGTACCCAACGATAAGCTTCGCTTCCAACCTCCTGAGTTACTGGACTCTGTTCCCCCCTCTTTCTCGTACTGGTACTCTGTCTAAGACACAAAACTGTAGTTGACTGCTGTTTTTACCACACTCTGCTTTGAAATGTCTGGCAATGGGATACTGCTCGTCATTGACAATAGCCCTTAGATGTTCAAGTATACCTTTTTTTTGCCTTGTGTATCGTGCTCCCAATGTAATATTTATTACACAGGCAACACAGTGCATATACAATAGTCTGAGTTGCAAGTGAGGTATTTGGAGATTTTATATGGTCGATGATCACTGGACAACTGTACCTGCTTGAGATTGCGGCAGAATTTTGCATGCTTTACAGCTCCCACAGGTAAAAAAAAAACCTTGTATGTTACCGTTATTCACTTTGGTTTTAATCAGGCTGTGACTCAGGATGTCCTGAAGAGATGTGCTCTTCCTAAAGATGACATCTGGATGATCACTGCTGTGCCTGGCTAGATGTTCATCCCTCTTTAACACTGGTCAAAACGTATTTAAACTACGTTTTACTTCACATGCCTGACTGCTAAAAGAAGTGATAAACCTCAATGATTGTGGGTCCTGTACCCTGGTTTATTTTAGGTGTCAGTAGATCCTCCCTTCTGACTTGCTCTACCTTATTGCAGGCTTGTGATATTATCTTCTTGGAGTAGCCCCGTTCAAGAAATCTACTAGTCATTGTGGCCTTTTCCTTTTGAAAGGCTTGCTCAGAGCTGCAATTACCTCTCTCTCTGAGTAGTTCGCCAAAGGGAATGCTCTGAATTAAATTCATAGCGTGGCAACTGCTCGCATGGAGCAGGCTGTTCCCTTCTGTTTCCTTGCAGAAAAGGCTGCTCTCTAATTTCTTTTTTTTTTTTTATAAACAATTTTATTAGGTTTTAACGGCCACAAAGTGGCCAACAATAGACATGGCACAGATATAGTGCATAGTATAACAGGTTCATATTGCGACCCTAAAACCAGAGCATATGCATACAAATAATGGTTGGTCTCCCAAATGTGGCAACTTGAGTATAGTAGTTCATAAGTTCAGCCACTTTCCCCACACTCTATCATGCTTTCGGGGGCAGCCCCTCGCCTCAAACACCACTTGTTCCTGTTGGGCACACCAATACACCCCACGACGCCACTGTGCAAGGGTAGGGGAGGAGGGACTCAACCATTTTGCCGCAACATCATGCTTTGCAACAAGGAGGGCCTTACCCAGAAAGGCCCTTTCAGCCATAGTGCTCTCTAATTTCTTATTGTGTACTTCAAGTTGCAGATCTAAAAACTAAATCCTAGATTTGTGTGTGCGACTAGTAAATTTTAAATTAAGTGAATTGTCATTGAGAATATTGGCAAACTGTGTGCTTCCTCAGTGCCTCCAGATGCAAAAGATGTTGTCTATATAGTGCACCCAGAGGACGATCTGTTCGTCAAACTGACAGATGTTACTGGCAACCTGATATTCCCACCAGCCAAGATATAAACCCCCTGTAGCTGGGAGTGAAGAAGATGCCCATTGCCTTCCCCTGGGTTTGCCTATAGATTTTTTTGTCAAAGACAAAATAGTTGTTGGTTAGACACAGCCACATCATATCTAATAGCATCTCAGTATGAAGAAGGTATGATGAGGAGCATGCTTGGAGGAAGTGTCTGCAAGCTCTAATACCTGAGTCATGAGGGATACACGTGTAAAGGCTATTGATATCAAAACATAAAAGAAAAAAACTGTCTTCCCAAGTGATGTTATTGATGAGTCTCAAAAAATCTCTGGTATCTTTTATATATGATGGAAGTGTTTCAGCAAATGGTTTGAGGAAAAAAGTCAACATAACTAGATGTGTTCTGTAACAAACTTCACCTTGAGGAGACAGTACGTCTTCCTGGGGCATTTGTGGGATCCTTGTGTAATTTTGGTAAAAAGTAAAATGCTAGAAATTTGGGGAAGTTGCAACTAAGAAATTGAAACTCTTCCCACTCAATCAAATTTTGTAACCTCCGGGGTAGTTATAATTAAGACTGTGTTTCCATAGGAATTGCCTTTTTTGTGTTGCTAATACCTTTGTCGCCGTTTGACGTATCTCCACGAAACTTTCTAAAAAAGTTTTACTTTTTAACTAGTTTGCGCATGGAAAGTTTCTGGAGGGATCTATCAAGCGGGGATCAAGAAAAAGGGGAGTCCCAAAATGCATTTTTCCCAATCATTTTTTCATAGGAACTTTAGACACAGCTACAGCCCAAACTACTGAATGGATTTACACCTCATTTTGCAGAGAGCTAGATCTTGGTCCAGAAAGCGTGTTTTTGTCGCCGTTTGACGTATCTCCACGAAACTTTTTAAAAAACGTTTTACTTTTTAACTAGTTTGTGCATTGTAAAGTTTCTGGAGGGATCCATCAAACAGGGGCCAAGAAAAAGGGGAGTCCCAAAATGCATTTTCCCCATTCATTTTTTCATAGGAACTTTGGACACAGCTACAGCTCAAACTGTTGATCGGATTTACACCTCATTTTGCAGAAAGCTAGATCTTGGTCCAGAAAGAGTGCTTTTTGTGATTTTGTGTAAATCTGTTCAGTAGTATTTTGAGCAAATAAGGCTAAAAAAATCATATTTATCACACCACGCCGTGGAGGATCCGCGGAGTCAGCAGCTCTCATGTTGAGATCTGAATGGCTGCCACCTCATCAACCAGGAAGTGGTGGCAGCCATCTCAGGACTCCGGACATAGTCCTGAGTCCTAAAAAATACAGAAAAAAGACATTGGAGCAGGGTAGGGATACCCTGGTCCCAGAGGTTGTATGTGAATTCATGGAAAACATTTTCCTCGAACTACATTATCATCGTTAAACTGTAATGGAAGCATTTTTGTTGAATTTTGGAATTACCATTGGTTGGTTTGTTTTAACCAAACTTTTTGGAGGAATCTCTTTTTACTGGAAAAAGGCTATTTTTAGTCCGTAGCAAACTATTTTCTACTCATGTGAGGCAGCAGTTTAGAATGTTAATCTTTTGTCAGAATAACTGTTTTTCTAACTGGAAGGCAGCAGAGAGAGCAGCACCACAAGACTTATGCTAGCTCCATCAGTCACACAAAAGGTTTAGTTAACCATTTGTTGACACAAATCTGCTCTACACCGTTTATCTCAATCTACTGCTGGAGAAGATGTTTCCAAACAATCCAGAAAGCACAAGGAAATAAACAAAAAGCTGCTCTTTATTCTCCACAACATTGAAACATACAGCAAACATGTTTTTCTTCAAGCCATAGCATTTAGTTTGAAACCGCACATTCACACTGTTCAAATGAACTCTTACCTGGTATTAAAACACAACATAATCTCTGAAACAAAACAAGCATTTGCAATGCAATAGGTCTCGCATTTACGCGAGTTTAAGCTATTGGCATTGTAAATGACAATGCCTTTTATTTATGTTTTAAAAACAAAAATAAAAGGCATTGTTATTTGCAATGTCAATAGCTCAAACTCGCGTAAATGCGAGACCTATTGCATTGCGAATGCTTGTTTATGCATGCCAGGAATTCACGAAGCGATCCCAGCAGGAGTAAAGTCGTCTACTGTGTGGAGACCTCCACCACGAGTGAGAAGCACCTACAAAAAGCTCATCTGACCCATAATATTAGTATGTGTGTGTGTATGGAAGTGCGTGTGTGAGTAAAAAAGACAACTTACAAAAAATGATATTTATCTGTCCTAAGGCGGTTTAGGCATCTGAGCTTCAAGCCTGTAGCATATGTCAGTCTAACAGTTCGAGTGGCTTTGTTTATTCCACTGCAGGCACAAGTTCTGGCCTATATTTTTGCAACTGCTTTGCCACTAAAGTAGCGCCTCTGCAGTTGACGCCCTGAACAGCACCGACCTCCGAGACCCACCGTATCACTTGAATAAAGTTTGCCATTATAATAAAACACGAACATCACTACGTGGAGTGAACAATCGATGCACTGCAAACGAGCCACCCTGTCAGTAACTTCTGCTTTCAAATCGGCTTTGTGTTGTTGTTGCTGCTACTGCAAAGTGACGCACACAAGGTTCAGCAATGGAGAGCTGATCTCTTCCAGCCCAAAGAGCCTGCACGGATGCCTGTTGCTCCAAGCAGCCGCAAGAGCTGTGGGTCGCTTGGGGGGATGTCAGAATGCGACGTAGCAGAGGACAGGAATCATGACTTGCCCCTTGAGCACTTAGGTGGGGGAGGGGGGGCTATCTGAAGGCTCGGCTGGGCGGGGAGCGCAGATGAGGTTATTCTATGGATCGAAGATATTTAAAACAAGCATCGCGCTACTGTACGACCTGGCTTAAAATAAATACATTTTTTTAAAAACACCAACACTGAAAGGACACGCACCAAGAAACCACAATGCACGGACAGCGGAGTGCGGGCGGGGTGAGGGGGTGCGAAAATCCACAGAGTGCGGGAGGGTGCGGGTGCAAAAATTCACGGACAGCGGAGTGCGGGCGGGGGTAGGGGGGTGCATAAATCCACGGACAACGGAGTGCAGGCGGGGGGAGGGTGGTGCGAAAATGCATGGACAACGGAGTGCGATCGCGCTTCGCAGCCAGAATGACAGCAAGAGGCACCAGCGCGTACACAGCCGCGAGCGTTACCTGGGGTTCAAGAGGCAAGGCTGGCACCGGCCTGGGGCTCCTCCGGTCTTTGGGACACTAGGCTCCTGGTGAAGCTGCACGGAGAAGGAGCGGGGCAGCCTCATGTTTTGCGGCTGGCGAGGACGGAAGGGGGACAGGAGATGTGCACATCGCGTGTCTGTACCTGCGTGTTCACGTTCACGGGCGTGTAAATAATTGCAGTCCGTCCTGCGCGTGCACATCTCCTGTCTCCCTTCCGAAGCAAGTGGGTAACAATACATCTCGCTAGCGACAGCGCTTCGCGCTGCGTCGCTAGGCGAGACCTAAAAAGAATCTGTGTAATACAGCCATCTTTTCTGTTCTTCATGTGAAAAGTTTAAATCCTGTTTATTTTCCTCAGGGAAACGTGCTCCTTCAGCACTGTGATACAAACAGACAAACACTGACCCATGCAGCAGCTGTCTTCTGAAATGAGGGCCTGCATATGAACTTTAACCTTTGTAATGGTTTAAGTATAAATTGTTCCGGGGTTCTATTTCTAGTGACATTTTAACAACTGTTGCTACATTGTGTTTCTAGTTACATGCTCCCGTAAGTTTTCGATTTAAATGCATTTACATTTAAATATTTTCTCTAGTTTTCGATGTTTTAGTGTTTAGTTATAAATGACTTTCCTTTAATAGAGATTTCCATGACTTTGTTTCCTCCAATCCACTTTCTATGTTTTTGTTTTTCTATGAATTCACCTACTATCACCCCACCTGATGCCAAAAACTGCAGTAAATTCATGGAAAAAACAGGGTGGGCCAAGGCCTGGGGTGAGGGGGTTAACGCAAATGTCCTTATTTTAGGGAAGGAGCCCCCTCCCTGAGCTGCTGAGAGGCCACAGGGACTCCATCACCCAGGGCCATGCTAAGACAAGCATTTTCAATGCAATAGGTCTTGCATTTGTGAGATGGAGCTATTGGCATTGTAAATGTAAATGTAATGTTTTTTACTTGTGTGTTTTGGAGAGGAGTATGAGTATGTAATGTGGGGTGGAATTATGTGGTATGGTGTGCAGTGGAATTATGTGGATAGTAGTTATATGGTATTTAGTGTATTAGAATAGTGTATTAGAATTATATGGAGTGATATGAATGACAATAACAGACCAATTGATGAAGAGGGCTGCTGAAATCCTTTATATGTAAGTATGTTTACACACAAGTTTAGCTAAATTAAAAAGCTGTAGTTGAAAAGCCTTACTATACAAAGTACAGATATTCGTAGGGCAACAGAAAAAAACAGCTGTATAGCCCAAATGAGACATAGGATCAAACTTTCCTCTAGAATGATTTCTAGCAGAAATGTTTTTAGAAGAAAAATGGAGTAAAATTTGAATCTTTTTTTAGTTGAAAAAAATAGGGTTTACTTGGCTTTATGCGCACACATGCTGTATTAGAGTATATTGGAAATATGCTATGGGGATTGTGTGTTATGGAGTGTAATTATGTGGAATGGTATTTTGTGTTGTAGAATGTTATGTCATGGAGTTTTATTATGTGGTGTTCTGTATAGTGTGTATTCGATGTATGTGGTGTGGTATGTAATTGTGTTGTGGATTAGAATTATGTGGTTTGTTGTCAAATTATGTGGTGTGTAATGAAAATGTGTTGAGTTGATTTGTGTGGCGTGTAACTGTGGAGTGAAAATATGCTGTCAAAAGTATGTGGCATGGTGTGTAGTCCTTTTATGTTGAATATTGCTATGTGGTATAGGTTGTTTTTATGTGGTGTGTAATTATGTGGCAGTTAGTAGACTGTTATTATGTGAAGTTGATTTATGTTGTGCTGAGTGGTATTATGTGGAGTGTAAATATGCTGGGTGGTGTTGATTTAGTCCGGACGGTGAACTACGCTCCGCTCGCAGAGTTTGTGGAATTTTCCACACTCCGCGTTACGCGGAGCTCGCAGAGTTCCGAAAAACTCCGCTTCGCGCAGCGGAGGTTTTTTCCCGCTCGCGTTTGTCAACGTCAAGTTGGTGAGCGCGAGCGAGAAAAATGCACCTCCCGGCGAGATTTTTCCTTGTTCGCCATCGTCAACATCAAGTTGGCGATCGCAAGCGTGGAAAATCAACCTCCCGGCGAGATTTCTCAACGTGGGCGGTCAGATTTCTCATTGCAGGTGGTCACGTATGCTCGCGACCGCTCGCGTTGAGAAACTGTCCGTTCGTGTTGAAAAAGCTGTCGCTCGAGTAAAAATCTACTCGAACAGCAGAAAAGGAAGCAGGGCCCGCTTGCTCTGTGCATGGTGCCGTTCGCGATGATTGCACAGTGTGGACAAGCATCTGGCACTGAAAATCATCGCGAACAGCATTTATCCAACGCACTCCGCCGCTCGCGGAGTTTTGCGTAGCGTGGCAGAGGTTTTTTTGCACTTCGCGGAGTTCCGCACTCAGCGAACTCTGCCCAGGCTTAGTTTTGATTTGTGCATTGGTGAATTGGGTGGTGTTAATTTGTGTGGTATTGTGTGTTAAACTAGTCATCCAGGTATGCCATATGGTATCCAGGCGAGTGAATTAAAAACGACTTTAAACTATCTCACTTGTTATATTTATGATGTGTAATTTTATCCTAAAATAGGGATAGTTTCAGTAAAAAACTTGGGACTACGAGTGTGATGCACAAGGGAACATACTTCTTATGAGCGCGGGGAGCTATTGCAGCATTAAGTATTAGACAATATGCAGGTACTTTAATTTTATGTTGATGCATTCATCAAAATTTACCAGGATAGGTCTTATGCTGTTTAAGAAGAGTGTAAAGATGTTAAGAGCTAGTTAAAATAAAACAGAATACCTTAATTTTTAGCATGTGATTATTATTTTTTAGGTAGGATTTTGTTGTAATTGCTCCTGGGTGCCCCACTGGTATGGTATAATACTGTCACTGGCTACAATATATCTCCTTCATGTTAAGCATCACCTCATATTAGCCTTTACTCATGCTTCACCATATGTTTCAAAAGATATCATCGCACTAATGCTATACTGTAGTGGACACAAAATAACTTATTTAAACAATTAGCCTACACCCTCCGTACTTTATATAAATTTACACTTCTACAAAGAAATAGATTCATTAAATGAAAACCCACGTTGACTTTCAGATGCCAGTAGAGCACTCTCCGAACCTTCAGACCGACTTAAAAAAGAAAATCATGCTGCTTTTCATATGGCAGTAAACCAATGTTTGATTTAGAAATACATAAGTTAGAAGAGTTGCCTTTAATTTGTACGCTAGCAGAATCTAAAAGCTGTTTGTAATGCGTGCACACCTTGTTTGTACTATAGAAAAGGCTGTGCCAAGGAGTCTGGAGTGGTGTGAGAGGTTTGAATTGTTTCTAGACATGTTTTCAAAGGAGACTGTGACAGTATAATAAAAAGCAAAGTAGCATTGTTGTGAGCTTCATGTGGGTTTTTTGTCGGCACGTAAACATTGAGTGATTTGCCATAAACAACAGGATGGGAAGCTTCCCACAGAGATTTGAACTTATTTCTCAACCTGGCAAAGCCTTTGTTGTTGCCATTAAGGCACATCTGCTCTTTTTTACCTCATTTTTAAAGTTTGTTCATTGAAAAATAAGCAACAAGACATGCTTAATTTTATGGAACATTTGGTGTTATTGATGCCTGTAAAGCATAGTGCACAGCTATCCGCCTACAACCAACGGCCGGCAGCGGAGGTTAAGCTTAGCATAATTGACATGGGTGTATGCCTACAACCCGGAGGTCGGCAGTGTTTGACAGGCAATTTTACTAACAGAAAAGAAAGTCAACAAACTTCCCTTCCCTCCTTCACCCAACCCTACCCTTCTCTCCTCTGCATGTGTTGTCTAAGTGCACCAGGGAATAGTCCAGGATCCGGGACAGGGACCACCCAAAGAAAAAGTGTAGGGGGGGTTAGTGGCTTAGGTAGCGTCTTGGCTCTCGTGAGGTATCAGGCGTAGGAGCCGCAAACAAGTCAGACATGTGAGCTCCTTAAACTCGGAAGAAAGGATTTGAAAAAAAAAGTTGCCCAGAGGGTTGAATAGGTGTTGGCCTTAGAGTCGGCAGTCAGGGATAAACGCTCCATGCCCAGCACGTACCATAACTTGTGCAGCCATGAAACGTGATCCAGAGTTTTCTCTGTACCCCAGAGTGCCAAAATTTCCTGCTGCGCTGCCCCAACGCCAGGTCCATTTGTCTGCCATGCTGGAAATGCAATGGCTAGGTCAAGGAATTTGATAAGGCTAAGATAGTGTATGTGGGGAATCTAGGTATGGAGGTATTAAAAGCATTATCTATATCGTCCATGACCTGTGTCCAGAAGCGGGAAAGTTTAGGGCAGTGCCTTAGAATGTGAAGGAGCAATCCAGTCTGCAAACATCCGCGCCGGGCATTCTCTGGAACTTCCCAGATTCCAACTGTGTAAAAGTGCCGGGGTGAGGTACCAGTAGATGGTAATCTTTTAGGCCATCTCAGTACTAGCCTTGTTGTGGGCTGTGTGGTGTACCCTGTAAAAGATGTCATCCCATTCCTTGCAGTCTTTGCGCCATTAGCTCAATATAAAGCGTGAAGAGAAGGGGGGGGGCAACCTGGACGGGTACCGCGAAGGATGGGAAACGTGTAGGATGACACTCCGTTGACTCACACAAAGGCACAGGGTGCACTATATATACTACTGATCCAACGGAGGAAAGAGGCCGAAGCCAAATGCTTTGAGTTGCGATAGAGAAAGGGCCAATTGACGCAATCAAATGCTTTCTCTCCATTTTTAGAGAGAAAAAGCGTTTCCATCCCTGACCTTGCTGTTTTATCTATAAGGTGTAAAAGGCGTTTGGTGTTGTCGCCACATTGCCTTGTCGGTATGAAATCGACCTGGTCCGGAACCACCCGTACCGGCATTAGAGGGTTAAGGCACTGTGCCAATAGCCCTGGGAAGAGCTTGGCATCTATGTTGATATTGGAGATGGGCCTATACGAGCTGCATTGCGCAGGGTCCTTGCCTGGCTTGGGGATGAGACGGCCGCCTCCAGCATAGAATCAGTCATAGATCCTGTGTCAACAAATGAGTTGTCCAGCCTCGTTGTTAGACCTGGCATCTTGTGGCTTGTTTCCCCTGTCTTTTTGCTTTCTGACCTCCTGGTTTTGACTCTGTTTTTGCTAGTTTAGTGTCTCTGCGCACTTTCTCACTGCTGATCAGTGTTAAAGTGCAAGTGCTCCTACTGTAAATTGTGTTTATGGATTTGTGTTTCCATGATTAGACTATCTGATTTACCTTGAAGTCCCTAATATAGTGCACTGTGTGTGCCCAGGCCCTGTAAATGAACTTCTAGTGGGTCTGCAGCACTAGTTGTGCCACCCACACAAGCAGCCCTACAAAGGGTTCTCAGACCTGCCAGTGCACCCACTTGCCAGGCCCCAAACCTTCCCTTTCTTACATATAAGGCACCCGTCAGGTAGGCCCAGGGTACCTCCATAGGCAGGGTGCAGTGTATGTGAAAGGTAGGATATGTACTGGTGTGTGTGACATGTCCTGATAGTGAAATACAGTGTAATTTGTTTTTCACTATTGAAAGGCTATCTCTCTCATAGGATAGAATGGGAGAAACTTTCTACCATCTTACAAGTATAACTTTCCATTGGGACAAGATAGGAGAATGGAGTTTAGTATGCCTGAACTCAGAATTTAAAAATACATCTTTTAGTAAGGATGGTTTTTAAATTGTGTGTTTGAAAATGCCACTTTTAGAAAGTAGGCCTTTTCTTGCTTAACCATCCTGTGTGCCTCTGCTGGGTTGTGGATTGACTGTCTGGCTTTGGAGTGACAGGGACTGGGGCCGTGCATTCACTGTTGACAGCCACTGGGGGAATTGAGGTGTGTCCTGCCTTTCCTGGATGAGCCAGGGCTGAGCTGAATAGACCTGGGCTACATTTAGAGTAGTGGGAGGAGGTTTCCTTGCACCTGAATAGGTCTGGTCTGCCTTACATAATGCTGTCTCCACCTCCTGCCAGGAAGCTGGACCAGAGAGGACAGAACTGGTTTTGACCAAGCACAGAGACTCTCTGCCACAAGAGAACAAAGGGGAATGTGGTATAAATATTGGGGCCCAGACCCCAGGACTTTAGAACTCTTTTGGATCACGGAACCTGACAAGAAGAAGAGCTGGAGAAGCTGTGAGGAGAAAGTACCACTTTGCTGTGTGCTTTGCTTTGTTGGCCTGCAGAGACTGCTTCTGTCTTGGGCAGAGAAAGGACTGGACTGAACATTCTGCAACTTCTTTCTTTGAGTTTCTCCAGGGGCTAGAGGTAGAGCTTGCCCCCTGTTCAAGAAGTCTCAGGAACAGCAAAGACTTCAAGTTCATATACTACCAGCACTGGGAACTGTGTGTTTTGTGCTGCAACAGAAGAAAAAGCAACCTGACGCCGTCAACGATGCTGCTGCCGGCTCCATGTCCTGAAGGTACCGCAGAGGGCACCCCCACACTTCGCTCTGCAACCGTGGTCTCACCGACGCCACCACCGAGCCACTGCTTGCACCGCGACCAGTGGGCACTGCACTTCGCACCGCCTCGCTTCATGCCGCCACCCTGGTAACCCCGACACCGCCACTCCATGCCGACATTCACGCCGCTGCTTGCACTGTGGTTCGAGGTCACCACTCGTAAGTTACACGACGCATTGCCTTCATCCCGCACCGCAGCCTTGGCCTACGACGCCGGCGCCATTGACTTCAGTTCATCAGCTGATGACAACGCTTCAGAAACGATGACACTGCTGCTTGCACCGTGACCTGCCAGCACCACGACGAGCACGCATTACTTTGCACCGCAGCCCTGGTCTCACCGACACCGCTGGACCCTGTAACCGAGCTGCTGCCTGCACCACAACCTGAGGGTACTGCTGCACTTTGTCCTGCAGCCCCGACGCTTGCCGGTGCTCCCGTCTCAGGAACAGCAAAGACTTCAAGTTCATATACTACCAGCACTGGGAACTGTGTGTTTTGTGCTGCAACAGAAGAAAAAGCAACCTGACGCCGTCAACGATGCTGCTGCCGGCTCCATGTCCTGAAGGTACCGCAGAGGGCACCCCCACACTTCGCTCTGCAACCGTGGTCTCACCGACGCCACCACCGAGCCACTGCTTGCACCGCGACCAGTGGGCACTGCACTTCGCACCGCCTCGCTTCATGCCGCCACCCTGGTAACCCCGACACCGCCACTCCATGCCGACATTCACGCCGCTGCTTGCACTGTGGTTCGAGGTCACCACTCGTAAGTTACACGACGCATTGCCTTCATCCCGTACCGCAGCCTTGGCCTACGACGCCGGCGCCATTGACTCCAGTTCATCAGCTGATGACAACGCTTCAGAAACGATGACACTGCTGCTTGCACCGTGACCTGCCAGCACCACGACAAGCACGCATTACTTCGCACCGCAGCCCTGGTCTCACCGACACCGCTGGACCCTGTAACCGAGCTGCTGCCTGCACCACAACCTGAGGGTACTGCTGCACTTCGTCCTGCAGCCCCGACGCTTGCCGGTGCTCCCGACTTCAACCGCGAGGAGTTTGATCTGCAACGCGTGTGACTTTAAGGGCCCGACGACTCCTGCACCGACTTCCGGAACCGACGCCTGCCAACGCCAGCTCTTCGGAGTTCAAGGAGAGGCCGCCGACGCCCTGCATTTCCAAAGGTACTGTTTTGCGGGTCTCCCCGACACCGTAGCTAGCCTGCGACGCCGCGGTCAGCCAGAACTGGAGCTGTCGACTTCAAGGAACTGTGTTTTAAGTACATTTTTGCTTATTGATATTTCTAAGACCTGTATGGTGGATTTTTATAGTTTTTGATCTTGCTTGCACAGATAAAATATTGGATATTTTTCTAAAACTGGTGTGGTGTCCCTTTGTAGTGTATTCACTGTATTACTGTTGGTTATGTGAAAATGCTTCACACACTGCCTCTGAGATAAGCCTGACTGCTCGTGCCAAGCTACCAAGGGGGTGAGCAGGGGTTATTTTAGAAGTGTATCCCGCTTATCATGGCTAGGAAGAAGGGCCCCTACTAGGATAGGGTAACAACCTGGCAACTTGAGACGCCCATTCCCAACACTCGTCAAAAGGGGTGCCAACTCGTGACAAAAGGTTTTATAAAATAGGGCGGTAAAAAGTCTGGGCCCAGAGGTTTCAAAGTTTTTAAGCGGGAAATAGCTGAAATCACTTTGTCCACGCATATAGGCTGGTCGAGTGCGTTTGCCTCAGTATGTGGTAGCGGAGTCAAGGCCACATTCTGTAAGTAGCGGGAGGGGTCCCCCGTGTGACTCTCAGAGGGGGAATATAGAGAACCATAAAAGGCCTGAAAGGCCGAGACTATCTCAATGGTAGTGTGCCCCTCCCCAGAGGAAGCAGTGCGTATCATCTTCAGAGTTGGAATGGGTTTGACTATGGAGGCGATGAGCCAGCATGTGGCCACAAGTAGAATTTGTGCCGAAAGCGTAAGAGTGCGTACTCCACCCTGTCGAGATCCAAGCATTGGAGAAGGAGCCTTGTTTTTTCGAGCTCCCGCCAGACCCTAGGGGACGCTGTGCGCTTGTGTATTGTCTCCAGTTCTGTTACAGTCTTCTCTAGTTGCTGTCGCTTATCCCTATGCTTCCAATTTTCGTCTGCGGAGTTAGCTATAAATTCCCCCCTCGCCACCGGCATCAATATTTCCCATATCAATGACAAAGAGACCTCCACGTTGTCATTCCTGAGGAGATAGTCGGTCAAGGTTTTCCGTAGGGCTGCCACCGTGGTTGCGGACTAAAAGAGGGAGTCTCTTAAGCACCAGCGATGTGTTGTGGCCCGAGAGCCATCTAGACGGAGAGTCACTGTTAGCGGGGCGTGTTCAGACAGGGACCGGGGAGCATTGGCTGCTCCTGTAATGTGGGCTAACAAAGCTGCAGACGCCAAGAAATAATCAATACGGGCGTATGTCTTGTGTGCTGCAGAGAAAAACTTATAATCTCTGGAAGAGGGGTAATGGCAGCGCCAGCCATCAGTCAGACCGCAGCCTTCCATCCATCGTAGGTCAGGAGAGGAGAAAGCCCCCGCTTGATTAGAGGGCTGAGCTGAGTGATCCGAATTCGGGTCCATCACCTGGTTTAGGTCGGCCCCCACTAGTATAGCTGCATCTGGGTTGGCAAGGGCTGTCGTCAAGGAATTGACAACAAAAGCTCCTGGCATTCATTCGGTGCATAGATGTTCACCAAAGTAATGTAAAAGGAGTCTATCTTTAGTCTGATCACTAACAGACGACCCTTGAGTTCTGCAACAGTGGGTAGAACCTCCCCTTGAAACCCGCTGGAAAAAAGGACAGCTACGCCGTTCTTCTTGGACGGTGCCGAGGACCAGATTTAGCAGGGGAACCAGCGGGATTGCATTCTAGCAGTGTCTCTTGCTACTGAGTTTCTTGTAACAGAAATATGTCGAAGCCTGATTGATCCAAAAGCGAGATTACTGCAGCCCGCTTCACTGGATTATTCAGGCCCCAAACATTAAAACTGAGGATCTGGAGGTTGTGGAATTGAGAAAAAAGCGGGGAGAGCTATAGAGCGGACCAAATCCTTAAGTGTCCCGTGTAGAGTCGGGGACCAATATTCAAGATTTTTATTTGATTTAGTCCTCTGCTAAGAACAACAATTTAAAAAAAAAAATACATTTGTTATAAAACATTAATGAGATAATCATTTCAAAACAATTTTAAAAAGCTCTTTAAAAATGTAGGCAGGGGGGGCGTGGCCAAGATGGCGACTTGAACAGTCGCAAGTTCCGGAGGCTCCTCGTCCCTTGCCTTCCCACCCAGCCATTTACGGTGCCTGCGGCCCCAAAACCCCGCAGGAAGGGGTAAAGCCGAAAGCGGAGGCGAAGGGTCTGGGTCCGACATAACGCTGAGGGGCACCGACTCCCGACTCCCGAATCCTCCTTTTTTTGAGCGGCGGCCGGCGAACAGCGGAGCGCACAAAATGGCGCCGCATCGCGTCTGAACAGACGCCGAGGGAGGTAGGAGGACCGGAGGGGCAGAAACGGGACCCAAGCAGCAGACGGGGGCGTCGCGTCTGGAGGAGGCACCCCGCCGAGTGACGGAGCGGGCGGCGGGGCACTGCCCTGGTGGAGGAACAACCTTCGGCAACCCAGGGCCCGCTGAGAGACGCACGAGACACGGGGCAGAGACCCAGTGGACGGTGTAGAACGCCCGGCAGGCCTCGCAAAAGGGGGAGAGAGAACTGCGGTGAGCAGCTGAGGCCATCGGGCCGGTGGCGAGCGATCCCCCTCCCCCCCTGGTGAAAGCGATAGGGGGGAGAGGTAGACGACAGCACAGAGGGGGAGAGAGGCCCCCGTGGTGACGACTCACAGGTCCCGACGATAGCAGTAACAGGAGCTCGTCCAGGGTCCAGAGGTGACGGGAAGCTGGGCCCGTCGACTCGGAGGTGAGGCTGAGGCTGGGCTGGAACCCCGGTGGGTAATGGAGCGCTGAACGGAGGGAGCAGACCCAAGGGCACACAGGAGGCGCGGCCTGGGGCAGCGGCCTATATGAGATAGGCGGTGTGGACGGCTGATACAGGGCCCCACGCTACGGACAGGTTGGGAGACACCCGGCCGGGATTGCCGCCTGGCGGAGGTACAAGGAGCAGCAGGGGGTGGTGCATGCACCATCGGTGGGCGCTCCCGAGGTTGGAGGAATTCACGGGGGAACGAGAGCAAGGCACGAGCTGCGGAACTCACACCCTCACCAGAAGAACACGAGACCCCTAGGGCTGGAGAGGGAGCGTTCAGCGAGGCAGGGGTGATGGAGGCCCGCACCTCGAGGCAGGTGTAGGAAGGCGACTAAGATCAGGGGCGCCCCCTTCAGAGAGCCGGGAGACAGGGGCGCGAGGTCGTGTGCGAAGACCAGAGTGCTCGGAAACAAGGGAGGAAAGCGGCGGACTACACAAGAAGGGTGGACGAACACAAGGCCTCGATTCTGGTCCTGCGACGGGCACCAGCCGAACGTATCCTAAGAGGGCTCGTGGGGCGGGTGCCTCTTGGCCCTTCTCAATCATAGGAGTGGGCCGCAGTGTCGTTGGGCCCCGCTAAGAGATCGAGTCGTGACCACAGAAGACCCCCAAGACTCCTCCAAGGCCCTGCAGGGGAAGCAGGAGCAAGATGGCCACGGCGAAGAAGAAAGGGGAAAGGTCCGTGAGGGAGATGCTCATAAAACATACAGTGGTAGAGGAGAAAGGCAGTAAATCCCCCCAGGTCAGAACTAGCGGGGTCGCCCCAGAAGACGACACGATCCCGATCACCCGGGCCTTCCTCGAAACGCTATTCAACACCCTCCGGGAAGATTTCCAGGCGCTCAAGAGCGAAGTCGCAGGAGAGGTGAAGGACATCCGACGAGATGTAGACGCGGTGAGGGAAAGGGTGGCGGAACTGGAGGATAGAGAACACGCAGCGGGGGAAGAACTCGCTCAGCTCCAGCAAGAGGTCATTCGACTCAAAGAGCAACAAATCGACCTCCAGGCCCACACGGAGGATCTGGAAAATCGCTCCAGACGCAATAACATCCGCGTACGGGGGGTTCCACTGAAATCCGAAGGGACAAATGTGGCAAGCTATCTGCAGGGGTTATTCCGAGAGGTCCTGGGAGAGAACCAAGAGTTTGAGATCCGCATAGATCGAGCGCATAGGGTGGGTTTGCCGCGGCGGGCCCCGGCGTCCCCCGGACATCCTGGCCTTCCTCCCAGACTACCCGTTAAAGGAACGCATTTTACGCGAGGCACGTCTGAAACAGTCCATCATCTATCAGGGCCACTCCGTGGCTTTATATCAAGACCTGGCCTCCATAACGCTGCAGAAGAGGAGATCCTTCAAAGACGTCACCCGGCACCTCAGAGAACAAGAGATAGCCTACTCCTGGGGGCATCCATTTAGGCTAATTTTTAAGTGGAACGGCAAGGTACATCAACTCAGGTCAGTGGAGGACACGTGTAAGCTCCTGGGCCTTGAAGTCCACGACGCAGAAGGTTTGCCTCCAACCACGAAACGATCGACGGGGGACGGATGGCGAAGAGTGGGACGCAGACGCTCCCCGACTTCGGAAGCAAGACCAGACTCGGACGCTATGGCGCAGGAGAGGCAAGCAGCTCTGGAAGCCGTCTTAAAGGATACTGCCCCGACACAGTGAACTGAAAACATGGAAGGGGTCAGTAACGCTATCATATTTGAGGCTGGGGGGATGGGGGCGGGGAGCCGGGAACACTTGGTCCACACATGCCCCGATTATCGTCTTTCCACGTACCAGGGCATGGGGCCCTGGGGCTACGGACAATGTTAGGGTTTTTAGGGTTCCTTGTTGGGGTTAGGGAGGGGGGAGGAGAGGGGGGAGGACGGGTCCAGGGGGGGGGGGTTGGGGGGTTTGGGGGGAAGGGGAGGGTGGAACCGATGTGCTGCAAGGGGTTGGGTTCGGGTGGATTCCCGAAAATCGGGGTCCTAGCCCTAGCAGGACGAGGCTTACGGGATAACGAGCTGATGGGCGGGCCCTACCAGACTCAGCGCCCACCAGGGTTCAACACTTGGGATGGCTCACAAACTCCAGATTCTCACCCTTAATGTGAAAGGGTTAAATAGCCCCATTAAAAGAAGGGCCATCCTCTCCTATTTGGAGCACACGGGGGCGACTATCTGCCTCCTGCAAGAGACACACCTCCTGGCTAAAGATTGGCATCGTATGAGATCTCGAGCCTTTCCTCAGCAATTCTTTTCTTCTATAGCGGTGAAAAAAGCAGGGGTGGCAATATTAGTATCTAAATCCTTTCAGGGCCTGGTGAGCGAGAGGGTGGCAGAAATTAAAGGACAGATGTTGGCATACAAATTCTGGGTAGGAGGGGTCCCACTGGTGGTGGGCTCCCTGTACGCCCCTAACGCGGGACAGGAGAAGTTCCTTACCACAGCACTTTCAGAGGCACTCGCCACGCAAAATAGGATGATGGTGGTAGGGGGGGACTTGAACCTAGTCATGGACAAGGAGATAGATCGCTCCGGTCAGCGTTACGGACAGGAGGGTGCACTCTCTACTGCAGGGAAGGACTGGCTACGGGAGCGGGGATTGACAGACATCTGGAGGACAAAGCATCCACACAATAAACAATATTCATTCTACTCTCACGCACACCGAACATATGCTAGACTTGATCATCTTTTAGGGTCGTCTGACCTGACAGCATTAGTGGACACGGTAAATATAATTCCGGCGGCGCTTTCCGACCATGATGCGGTGACACTGACTCTCTCTCTACCTACAACACACAGGACCCCGGGGAGATGGCGATTAAGGGAAACGCTGCTTCAGAGACACGGGGTGGTAACAGCGCTACACAAAAGCATCACTGACTATTTAACCCGCAACGACCTCGCAGATACCCCCATTACGGCCCTCTGGGGGCTTTGAAGGCAGTGGTACGCGGCGAATTAATCGCCATTGCAGCGGCGGAGGCTAAAGAGCGTAGAGAGGTTAGGGAGAAGCTCACAAAGCAGGTAGTGGAAATGGAACGAATCCATAGTCGCACAGGGGCCCCTAGGGTTTGGCGTCAGGTGAGAGCAGCAAGACTGCAGCTGGCTGCTCTTGATATCGATAGAGCGGAGTATGCGGCGCTGAGGCTTAAGCACTCGTATTATATTGGGGGGATTCAACAGGCCGTATGTTGGCCAGCAAACTTAGAGCTCCGCGTCCAACGGGATAGGGTACCCGCAATAATAAATGAGAAGGGAGTGAAGGTGGTCAAGGACGAGGAAATAGCAGACGCTTTCCGGGAGTTTTTTTCCTCTCTTTATAGGGAGTCGATACCCGACTCAACCGAGGGGGAGGATTATCTCAAGGGAGTATCGACCACGGCTTTAGATCAGTCCGAGGCTGAGGCAATGGAGGCGCCGATTCGGATAGAAGAGGTGATTGGGGCCATTGCTCGCCTTAAATCACACAAATCACCGGGTCCAGACGGGTACTCCGCAGGTTTCTATAAGGCCTTCTGCTCATTGATCGCCCCTATACTAACACGACTCTTCAATGCCTTCCAGGGGCGTGGGTCTATCCCCCCAGATATGTTAGCGGCAGACATTGTAGTCATCCCCAAACCCGGAAAAGAGAAGACAACATGCAGCTCTTACAGGCCGATTTCTCTTCTCAATCTCGACCTGAAACTGTTCACTGGAGTACTAGCGGCACGACTGGGACCACGATTGCCGGGCATTATAGACCCGGATCAGTCCGGTTTTATTTATAACCGACAGGGGAGCGATCACACCAAGCGGGTACTACATTTGATAGATAAGGCGCACCGAACCAAGATGGAGGCTTTGCTACTGTCAGTAGACGCGGAAAAAGCCTTTGACCGGGTCAACTGGAGCTTCCTGGACCATACCCTGGCTCATTTTGGAATCGGGGAACGCTTCAGGGCTTGGGTGGCGAGCTGTTACGATGAGCCTAGGGCCATGGTTCGAGTCAACGGTACAACATCACGGCCGGTAGTGATCCAGAGGGGCACACGACAGGGGTGCCCGCTTTCCCCACTCCTATTCGCATTATACGTGGAACCGCTCGCCCAGAAAATTAGAGATAATCCGGACATAAGGGGGATTCCCTTTGGGGGGAGAACCATACAGTGAGCTTATATGCGGATGATATTTTGGCCACGTTGGAGAAGCCGGAACGTTCGGTACCAGCCTTTTTGGAGGAGCTGGCCTCCTTCGGCTGCGTCTCCGGGTTTAAAATTAATGTGGGAAAGTCCACATTATTACACCTGGGTCGATATGCAGAAGCCGCGGATCTAGAGCGACCATCTTACGGAAACTTACGAGCAAGGGAATCCATCACGTACCTGGGCATAGAATTAGCTCCCACGGTAACACAGACGGTCGATCGGAATTACGCAGGGCTCCTCTCCCAGATCCAGAGGTGTCTTCAACAATGGCGCAAGCAACCACTCTCGCTCCTAGGCCGAGTCGCGGCGATCAAGATGAGCATCTTGCCCAAAGCGTTATATATATTTCAAACCATACAGGCCAGACCGCCGAGGGGTGCCCTCCAGCAACTCCAGAAAGAGGTCAACCACTTTTGTTGGGCCGGAGCGCGACCCCGGATGCGTAGAGAGATATCCCATCGACCCCTAGACCAGGGAGGGTTGGGTATCCCGAACTTCCTTGACTACTATAGGGCTTCCCAACTCCGAACCCTGGTGGAATGGAGCAGACCCGAATCGGAAAAGAAGTGGCTGTTCCAAGACAGGGCACTGGCAAAACTCTCGTTATGGAAGGTCCCTTTTTAAAAAAACGTGACAGACCCCCGAATCTACAGGGTTCGCCGATTACGAGTACAATTTTAAACATCTGGGATACAGTGGCAGTGAAACGGGGCCTTACCTCCTTCCCTTCCCCAATGACGCCGTTATTTGATAATCCGGAATTTGTCCCAGGGATGAACGAAAGAGCTTTCCCCCAATGGAGGAACGCGGGATGCAAATCAGCGGGTCACCTTTTTAACCTCGAGGGATTTTTGTCCCTGGCCGAGACACAACACTCTTATGATATTATCGCTCCACAGCAGTTCCAATATTTTCAACTCCGGCACTGGCTCCTTCAACCGGAAGTGAAACCCCTCGTCGGTCGGAGGCTCACTAGATACGAACGGTGGCTTCGTGATAAAACGTCCGATAAAAAAATAATCTCAGAAATATATGGTCTGCTTCGACCCTTGACCCCATTTACGCCTCGGCAGGCCAGAGGCGCTGGGCTAGGGAAATTGGGAGGGACCTTACCGAAACGGAATGGCGTGATATCTACTATCGGGCTGCACATACAGCTCGGAACGTGGCCAGCAGGGAGACGGCTGTAAAAGTAGCCACGTACTGGTACCTGACTCCGGTCCGACTGCATCGAGGGAACCCAGAGCGTAGCCCGACGTGCTGGCGGGGCTGCGATGAAGAAGGAACACTGACGCACATCCTATGGGAATGCACGGAAGTACGAGATTACTGGAGGGAGGTCTTAGATGATATAGACAGTTGCTTGGACACCGAAATCCCTAGATTCCCAGCTTACACGTTACTAGGCCTGCCTAATGGACTTACATATCCGTTGAAATCCATAAGGGGGAAGCAGATGGGGGTGGCGATGGGAGCAGCGGTACAGCATATACTTTCACTATGGGGCACACAGACCAGACCAACACATACAGGGTGGTTGCATAAACTCTGGTATATAGTGGGGATGGAACGCATTCAAGCGACACTCACAAACTCAATAGAATCCTTCCACACCATATGGAGCCCACTTCTGACACTGTTGTCGAGGGAACTTAACGAGGTGACTTGCCCGAAATATCTACGCCTTCTCCGTCTCACAGATAGGCCAACTGAGGAGGGAGCCCATGGAGCAAATAACTGAGGTCCTGCAGACCATAAGACCCAATACTGGGAGCAACCAGCACATCGGTTCGGGGGGGGAGGGACGGGGGGGACAGGGAGGGGGGATAGTTATTATATTAGTTCACTGGTTGGGAGTTTTGATTTTTTGGGAGAAAACGGAGGGGGCAACCAGCCTTTCAGACGGATCACTCATCTACGCGGCCGGCCTCCGGGTTGTGGCATTAACGCTGTGTATTGACCTCCTAGAAATGCTCTGCCGGCCAACGGATGTAGGCAGTAAGCTGTGTAGTGCCAAAATGTTTCCTTCCAATAAACATGATTTAAACATAAAAATGTAGGCAGGTTATGACATACAAATTTATCAAGCGGCGATTTAAAAAGCGAGATAAGGCCTTGAACTGAAATTATATTATATCCAGTTCACATAGGATTTAAATGCCGATGTCTGGCCTCGACTAATGCGGGATTTGGGCATTCAAAGAGGACATGCCGTAAATCTTGCACTCCTCCGTCACATAAATCACAGATACTAGTGGTGTTTTCAGTACTGTTCCATTTGGAAGTGAATGCTTTTAAAGGTAAAATCCCAAGTCGTAATAAAATGATACATCGCCGGACTCCATGCCCTAAGGTAAAACGAATATAACGTTGCTAGTGTTTGTATTCTATTGATTCTGCATACTGTTCGTAATGTTTTAGTTGAGAGCAATGCTTAATGTCCAGGTCGTAACTTATTCTCTGGGTTAGATGTTTTAGAAAAAGCCTCAAGTGAGCGGGAGTCCAAGATTTCAAAAGTGCTATTGTGCAATTCGATAAGTTAAAAGCTTTAATTAAATTCTGTCTAAAAGTGTGGTGGGATGATTCGTTCCTAAAAGTCTCTGTTTTTAATACAAATCTTAAGGTTCCTTGATCAGCGTGTATGAGATTATAAGCCCATCTTATGATGTTAGTGATAGCTCTGGCATACGAGCTAACTACAGAAAGCTCGAGACGCAGAGTCTGAGCAGGAACTGCCTGATGGACTTTAATCAGTTTACGAAGGATATTCCCTTCTTTGATTTTTATTTGATGCCAGTGTTTTATTGGAATGTATTCCAATGCATACGATACGATAGGCGGAATTTTAGAACTAAAAACCTCTAAAAGGGAGTAAAAGTGTCTGTATCCAGAAGAGGAATATAAGCGTTGCAGTGAGCCAACGTGGGCGTCTGCTTTGCGACCTATGTGCTGAAAATGGGAGGAATTTTGTAATGTTTGTGTAAAAATTTGCCCCGGTATGTATATTCATAAACCACTTCTAAGGTTTTTCCCCCTAGTGACCAGTTAAATTTGTTGAATAGCTTTCTTCCTCTAAAAGGAAAGATTTTTGTTTTAGATATATTTGGGACTAAAAACATTTCTTCTGAATATCTGTTAAGAGCCTGTAAGTTTCTTTGTAGGCCGAATGGTGTGAGATCTAGTATAACCACATCGTCGGCGTACATCATGATGTGTATTTTACAAGATGATAGCTTTTGGGGGGAAATTTAGCATTTGTGTAAAACAATCAGGGAGATCACTTATGTAGAGAGAGAAAAGAAGGGGAGCTAAAAGACAACCTTGCCTCAGACCATTCGGTGTAGCTATTGTTCGAGTAAGTCCCTTCTATCTCCCCATTTGTATTTTACACCATGTTGCTGTGTGTAGTGATATAATTATGTTAAGAAGTTTATCGGGCATTCCTAATTTTCGTAGTTTTTTCCAGAGTGTTGGTCTGTCTACTCTATCAAACGCTGTTGTTAAGTCAACAAATACACAATAGACGACCTGAAATTTAGACACCACATATTTGTCTATAATTGTCTGTAGCACCGCTGTGTTATCAGTTACGGAGTGTTTTGGTTAGAACCCAGCTTGAGTCATAGGGATCACTCCGCGTGAGAAAGCCCATTCCTTCAAATGTTCCAAGACACTTGCCGCAAAGATCTTCCCGATAGCGTCCAACTAGGCGAGTTGACGATAATTGATGGGAAGTGACCTAGAGCCCTTTTTAAAAATTGGGATTACGATGCTCCCTTGCTATGATTTAGGGATTTTCCCTGTAGCGTAACAATGGGGGTGCTAAAAACTTACCCCAGTCTTCTGGGTTGCTTTGCAGTACTTTTATCGGGCTCTGATCAGGTCCCATTGCTGCAGACGATCTGCCATTCTTTATGTGGTATTCTATTTGCCGAACTGTAGGGGCAAGGATATCTTGGGTATTTTTTTTGCTTACTGCTAGATTCGAGTTTTCTTGCCTCATATTTGGCTTATATAGATTATGGATGTATTTTTCCCATTCTGTTGATGGAACGGGTGAGGCTTGCAGAGATTTCTTTGTTCCTGTTTCTTTGGTGATTAAACTCCAGTATGCCCTACTGTTTTTTTGTTTGGCTGCCGTTTGGATGTCAACCCAATTTTGATCCTGTTGAGCTTTTCGTTTTGTTTCTTTTACCATCCGGCAGAATTGTTTTAGGTTTTTGATTTCTTTGTGTCTGATCTCTGAATTTGTTTTAAATTGCATCCGGATTAATTTATTTAATGCGGTTATTCCTTGATCCAGGCTCTTTCTTTTCCGATTTCCCATGGACTTTTTCCGACATTTTGGAATATCCTGCAAGGTTGCCACTACTGTGTTAAGGACTTCTTCGAAACTTATTATTGGGTCTGAATAATTGTCACTCTGTAGTACTTGGACAGTGATAATTGCAGAATTTCCCGAATAAATCTTGGCTACAGATCTTGTAGTCTAGGATCAATGAACTAGAGTTACTTTCCTTTTAAAGGCTGCGTGGATATCTCCTTCTGTGCTTCCATTTAAAATTACTCCATTTAGCGCTGTTAGAGAGGAGAGTAATATCTTCCTGCGTTTGTCTGCTTTTATCTCTGGTGGAAATACTGGTAATGGAATTGACAAACCTTCCTCTTGTTCACCGTAATCCTGTTTTTCCAGGAGTGCACTTGAGATTTTCTTGTTAAAGTCTCCTGTTAAAATAACAGAGGGGTATCCTTTTGCTTCTACTACTGCTTCGATTTCCTCAAAGGTTTTAATCATGAGTGAGTCCTTTTTGGAGCCTGGGGGGATATAAACATAAAAAATTATTAAATCTTTGGAAATGTCCATATTTTCATTCCAGTGCTTAACCTTCATACTTTGTACGTTCATAAGAAGCGTATTAATAACTTCTGGGTCCCAGTGAAAATCTTTGCGTAGAAAAATTGCGAGTCCGCCTTTAGCACGACCCCTGCTTACTGGTTCTGTGGGTATGTCGTAAATGAAGTAGTCTTTTTGGTTGAAAGTTATCGCCCAAGTTTCTTGTAGGGCTACTATCGCTGGAGTGTTTTCCAGAATTAAAGCTAACTTCTCCGGGTTTTTTCCTGCTATATTCCACGACGCAGTGCTCAAACTTCTGCTAAAAAGGGAGTTTATTTTCCATTCCTTGTTTGTGACAATTTAGGTTTCCCGAAATCCAGGACCAGCGATTTTCCTTTGGTGTTATCTCCGTTACTATTGGATTTTTTTTCCAGATCTGTCTCTCTCCACTTTTTATAAGGATGGTTAAGTTTTCGTCTATGGCTTTAGAGAGGTTTTTGGTGCCACGGGGTAATTGATCAGAGTGGAGAGTTTTCATTTCATTCCTCTCCTTAAATTTTTCCTGTTTTTGATTTTCCCTATGGTTTACAACTGCGACATCATATCCATTTTTATGGAGGATGTCGCTTTCTTTTAGGATTTGGGCGGGGATGACATGGGACCAGAACTCGACAATTGCCACTGTTTAGACTTGATCGGGAAGGCCACTAGTTTTATTTCCGAAGTTGTTAGGGAGTCTAGTGAGTGGATCTTACGGATGAGGTTTACAACTCTCCCTCGGTTCAATGGATCATTTCCTGCAGGGAATAAGTCCGTTATTTCAAGAAAACGTGTTTGGGTCTGCTGTTCCTGTGTTAGAATGGGCCCAGAGATTTGCTCTGTTGGTTGTTCAGGATTAAGTATAGGTGAATGATTGTTAATCGTTGCCGTAGAGAAGCTTGAGGCCAGAGGATTTAGTTGTTTGTAATTTTCTTTTGTGTCGAGTAATGAATGACTGTAACCGTTATTGTGTGAAGTTTTTGAAAGTTTAGTAATTTGCGCTTTTGCTGGAGTTTTCTGTTCTGAAGATGGGAGATTCAGGAATTTTAACTTCTGCACCTTCCGTTTGAAGAATCTTCTGTTTGCTCTTTTTTTGATCCTTCTCTGCTTGATTTTTTCGTTTCTATTTTCCTTTCTTGATAGGGCAGGCTAAGAAGCTTATGTGGCTGAGGTTCCGATTTTTGGTGTTTCTTCTTTACTTATTGAGTTATTAGACGATTCTATGGATTTTCTCTGGTTAAAGATTGGATAATAGGGAACAACAGTGTGTAATTCTTTAACGATGTTGGAGTCTTGGAAACGTTTTCTGAGAGAATAGATTTTATCATCATTGAGCTTCTTGTTTTTTCCTTTTTGTGTAATCCGACCCGTTTGGGTCGCCGTTTGTTTCTTAAGTAGGAGTTGATCTTCCAATACTATGCATTCTTTGAGGATTTGTTGTTTCTCAACATCATTTTCTTCTCCTTTTGTTAATGGAGATTAGTAATTTTGTTTGAATTGCTTTTTTCTTTTTTTGTCAACTAGGTATTGTAGTATTACTGTTTGCGTTTCCATAAAATTCTCTAAGGGGGGCAGTACTGATTCCAAGATCCTTTGTAGAGTGAATAACAAACAGGAGACAGGGTTTTGTCCATCCGGAGATTGCAAAATGTTGAACAGCGAAAATTCCGGTGAATGCGAGAGGCTTCCCGCTGAATCAGATGTTTTACGTGGAGTGCTGTTATTTAGTTGCAATGTCTCCCTTGTTATTTTAGAGACCTGGGGAGGAGGGGTATCATTTAGATTTAAATATGGTAATCTGTGTCTGAAATTTGAAATAGCTCAGTTTCTGGTGGATAAAGCGGTGGATCAAGGCGCTCTGGAGGGTCGTCAATTTTTGTTGGTATTGGTTTTGTAGACTCTATTGCCTGTTCTCTAGCATGTCCTTTGTTGTTTTGGGAAGGAATGCTGGTATCCTCTGCTTTATCTAAACCTATTTTCTGTGTTTTTTTCTGGTAAATTCGTGAATTTACTTGTTCTGTTTTGGGAGTTTTGGCAAAGAAATTTATTTCTACGCTCCCAGGAATAACTCCTATATGGGCTGCCTTACCCGAACTCTTTCGCGTTGATTGTTGCGTGCCCAGTCTTTTCATGTTGATTGTTTGTGTTCTTAGTTTCTTATAGGCCATGATGAACGAACAGACAGGGGGGTGCCGGGGTGACTTTAACAAGATAATTGGGGTTGTACTAGACCACCGCTGCTGAGTCGGTGGTGCGCCGTCCTTTTGTTGGTGAATGTCGACCTTACAGTTGGAGTGGACGGAGCCCCTACAAACCACATCCAGGCCCAGCTGGGCAGCTTCCGCTAGAGCCTGGGCTCTGACTTAACGATAATGTGCTAAAATTGCCACTGTTTGGCTGTGTTTTCGTCCGTGCACCTCCTACCTGGGTGCTGCCTCAACATCGCCCTGTGACTTGCGCTCACTTACTCCCCATCCTTCCTCCTTTGACGTCAAGGTAAGGGGGGGCATGGCAGAATCCTTGCGGAAAGTTGGATTTCAGAACACTGGTCTTTGATGGGGCTAGCACTTTCAGGTAGTACCCCGGTTCCCTTTCTGCTCCCCCGATCGTGATATGTTTGATATACTTGATGGCCCTTCTGCCCCTGAGTGGGGTCAACTTGAAAGTGATGAAACTGCGGGGAGACAAGGAGGGGCCACACCTACCTATTCATTGACCACCAGGGACCCTCCTGACTCAATCCGCTCTGACCCACTGTCCGCTGCTGCTGTATCTGTGGTCCACTAACGGCCACCAGCCACACCCTGGTGACTGACCCCTAGTGGTAACCGGAAACTGTGTTGCTGAGGATCAGGCATCTGCGGTAGAGAACAGAGGAAGGCACGGGAGAAAGAGGTAGTGGCCACCCACTTCCTGGTTGTTTTGCAGCAGTGCCTCCACTCCGCTTGCTCTGTTCCACTGCTGTACTTGCCCGGCACTATCAGGACGAGTGGGGCACTTCAGGAGGGGCCGCAGGCTGCACCCGAACCTAGTCGGGCCGCCTCCGTGGACCTCCTGTTGCTCCCACTCAGCGGCTGCCGTCTAATGGCCGCCGCACTCGTCCTCACTCTTGACCTCTGGAGCTCCAAAAGGAGAATTCCTGCCGATGCCCACCGATGCCTGTGCCAGGCAGGCTGCGGGGTTGTGGGCTGGAAAGAAAACTGCCAGAGACTATGGGCAGAGCGAGGAGCCGGGGGCCGGTGGGGGAATCGAGGCGCTCGAGGCGCTCTCTGCTCCGTGCTGCTCACCGCACACCTGCTTGCCCACTCTCCCTCGTACCGCGGCCTCAGCTACACACGGTGGCTCGGTGACTCCGGCGTTGGTCTCTCTGCTTGCTCTGCTCCACTGATCGGGTCTGCATCTGTCTGTCGGGGACCACATAGCGGTTGGGAGGCTAGGACATGGGTGTGTAGGGCAGCAGCCCAGCAGGCGTGCGGAGGAGCAGGAGGAAAAGGAAATGAATCCCCCCAAACAATAAAAGCCCTGAAACCAATAGAAGAAAAAGAGAAAAACACTATAACAAAGACAACAGTTCGTCACAGTGGGTTACATCTCGGGGAACATGAGCCTCTGGGCAGGTTGTACGAAGAGCTCCAGTCCTCTGAAGAAGCAAGAGTCCCGTAAAGGAAGGTTCTGGTGGATGGTAGAGTACCATGGAGAAGGGCACCCCGTACCCCCGCTGTAGTGTAACCTCCCTGCCTGAATGCACTGTATCATGCTTACGTAGGATCCTGCTGTTTGTTATTCTTCTTTTTGTTTTAAGCCCTCACATAGTGTCTTCCGCACAGATTGTCTCTCCTTCTCCATAGCGGCGGGGTCTGGTTTAGATCTGGTAGTAGAGCCCTTGTCAATCCACTATCTTGGTCCTGTGCGAGCCATGTTCTTTTGCGAGCTTCTGAGCTGATCCTTCGGGCTGGATCAAGATGTTGCAGGCCTCCTTGAGAGACCGTAGTTGATGTTAATTACCCTCGTAGTGGATTATAATTTGGAAGGGGTGACCCTAGGAGTAGGAAATTCCTAGTTCGTGTAGGTGAGCTGTTACAGGGTGGAAGTCTCTTCGCTTCTGGAGCTGAGAGATCTTGATAAAGTACTGGCGAGTGACCGCTTAACTGAATCGGGTGGAGCTCCTAGTCTTTGCGAAGGATATTTTCTTTTGCTTGGCAAACAGCACTGCATTACAACACTCAAACCCACCTTTACAAGATTTGGGGAATTTTTTATTTTTCACAAATTATCACAGAACTGGTGTTATAGTTATATAGTTAATACGCATCCTGTGCTACTTTGGGGAACATGGACGACTCGATGTAGCTGCCTGATTGCAGCTGCTGCACTCTGCGCAACGTTTTCCCACCTATGCTACCTTGCACAACGAGCATGGCGGCTGATACTGGTGATGGTCTCTGCCAGAGTGGCAGCCCTCGCTGTTCATGTAGCGTCAGGTAAGGGGAGTAATGTGATTGGTTCTCATCGAGGGTGTGGTTTGTAGATTTTCTCAAAGGCCAACAGGCGTCCACAGCTGGTTAACTATCTTTCAAAAGTAAGGGAGTGATGTTTAAAAGCTCCCCCACTGCCACGACATTTAACATCCTTTTAGTGCTTATTCTTTCACTTTGCAAGTAATACTTTTTTTGGACCAACGCAGAGTAAATATTGCTTTTCCTAATAGCACAAGATTTACAGACTCATAAAAATGTGTTTGCTGTTTTATAGGATTTAAAACACAAATCCTGCCTGTTGGACTTGGCCCTTTTTTGGCTAAAGTTCCCTAAACTTTTTGCCTGCCCCCTAGACCTTTTTTAGGTCTCGCCTACGCAGCGCGCATGCGCTGCATAGGCAAAAAGACCTTTTGCCATCGATTCGGCTTTTCAGCCTAAAACGTGCACGCGTTCCATTGCCTTCAATGGCAACGCGTGCACGTTTGGCGATTCACTTGCGGGAGCGAGCGGCGCCATATGGTAGTAATTATCGCTCCTGGCGCTGCTCGCTCCCGCAAGGGAATCGCGCAGGCCCCCCCCTGCTTCCGTGCGAGGCGCGCGCGCTTGTTTTCATTTGCAGCGCCGTCCATACGCTTGTAATGGCCGCTCGGACAGCCTCTCCTGCTTCAGCCCCCCACCCTCGCAAAATGTGGACTTCTGCTGCATCATCAACTCACCCTATCTCTCAAAGCTGGTTTCCCCACACACCCGTTTCTGGACTCTTAAGTTTATGTCCTAACCTTTGAAGCCAGGTTTGTCACAATCCCTTCCTTGTTTAGCTCGTGATGGTTTAAGCTGCTGTCTGTTGAGTCCCAAGTTTCTAACCCCTGACATCCGCTTTTCTTTAATTTGCTCCTTTTCTTACTCTTGAGAAAACGCCCACTTCCCTTTGTCACCTGGGCTTGCCATACAGAGCGCAAGATATTATCTTGCTAAATCCTCTTCCCTTTCCCTCGCCCTTTCCGTTATCAGGACCCCCACCCCTCTCAATATTCTCACAGATCTGTGTTTGTCCGGGCACCCGTGGTTAAGAGTTAGTTAAAAAGGATCACTGAAAGTCTTACGCCCACTTGCTTTCTTCTGATGGGTATTTCAAGGTCGGTGTGTGATTTTTTTTAAGGCCAACCCCCTCACTTCCTCCAAGGGGCCCTGTAAAATGTGTTCGCTGCTCAGTGTTCTGGCGGTAGCATTTGCTGGTGTCAGAATCGACTACTGGAGGCTTTAAGCATGTGAACAGGCAGCCGAATTAGTTTCGCTTTAAGGGGCCTTTAATGTCCACTGACTCATCTTGTTCCATTGTTCAGGGGGGAGTAATTTCAGCTCCAACCGAAAAGTTCCTTAGCATTAGTCAATAGTCGGACTGGTATGAGACATAGGGTAACTGGGCTTTATGCACATGACAAAACTTTCCTCGGAGCATGGAGACTTCCCACAGGTATACCACCCTCCTCACACCAACTGATGAGGATGCCTCATCCTTGCTGTAAGGCTTTTCTTGTCGCCCAGGATATGCTGTTCATTATTGTACCTCAGCAGAGGTTTCTTGTATTTAATTAATATTCATTTTCGCTACCAAAGAACGTTTTTTTTTTTTTAATGCAGGTTATGTTAAATAGTGTGTTGCAGCATTTCGACAGTTTTAGTTTCTGTACTTCGAAAACTGATTACGGTAGCACAGTGTTCTAATTGCATCAGACAGTTTTCCTTCCTCTTTGAAAAATATTGCATTTTCCTGAACTTGGTACCACAGTAGCGACCATGGCCGTTGCTCTGCAATACCCCTTGCAGGCGCTTATCTTTATTGGTTTGTTTTGTGTCCTGTCCTTTCTTCTGGTACCCACTTTTTGGACATCTTTTCTCGTTCCCTTTTGGAACATCTGAATACTGCTTCTTGCAAGTCTTCTGTGATGGTTTCGACAATGTTTTTATGGTCACTTTACCCAACTTTCCAAAACTGGCATTCTTCCCTGTTTTTTTTATGTCTATGTACAGAAGATAAGTTTCTACCACAACAGCAATAACATGTTATTATCAGATACCTCATTTATACTGGCGGTTCTTTATTATCCCTGTCTATTTTTGTATTCTATTAATTTTAATAAGGAAATAAAAGTAAGTTTATAGCACCATAACTTTGTGAAAGGACACACAAGTTCACAGAGGAATTCTTTGTAGTGTAAGATTGTAAGATGTATTAATAGTAATACCGTCACAGAAACATAAATATATGTGCAAAATAGTAACTGTAAAATGTAGCCAATTAATATGCATCTCAGTCGAGGTGCAGCAAGAACCTTCAAGAAGGAAGCACGTATGTTCATTGATGTTTTGAAAATGGCAGTTTGATGTATTTGAAAAGTCGGAAAAGATGTATTTTCAGGGTTTTGCAAAATGTAAGGAAGTCTTCTTTGAGATGAGTGATTGGAGGACATACTTTCCTGGGGTGTTGAGAACCTTGAATATATGGGGTCCTGACCCAAAAGGTTTGAACATTGTCTGGTTTTCGAAGATTTTTATTGCGGTCTACTTTGGTGTCATGTCAGTTGGTACAGTACCACTAGGTTTTAGGGTGCTTGATTGTTCCAGGCCTTATTATTGCCACCTAAGTGTTTGAATAGCGCCCTTTGTTTCATGAGAAGTCTGTAAAGTGACGTCGGTGCGGATGAGATTTAGGATGTGCAGTTCATACCATGGATGAACCCAGCCAGATGATTTTGCTGTCTTTGAATTTGAGTATCACATTGGTGTGAAGACCGCCTCCGATTTTTTGGTCTCGGCCTGCACCAGCGCTTGCGCTGGTCTGGCCGAGAGTTTTAGTAAGCGGGTTTTGGAAGTGCAAACCCACTGGCTTTCGGCTGGCGACCAGCTTGCGATCACGAAGGCGTGCACGCGCGCAGCTGCCATCTGGGTTTCCTATCTCTTCCTCATTTCCTCGTCATGGCTCATTAACTCTCTGGACTCTGATGTTTCAATCGCAGCAGCAGCTCACGTTACCAACTGACGGCCTTGGACTACAGTCACATGAAAAACAACAGGGATTAGCATTGAAATGCAAGCTTTTTTTTGTCTAGTTAGAAATATTGCTTCGGTGGGTTGATTTCACCTTATATCGCTATTTGTTTTATATTGAGAGTCACAGTCTAATTACCAGTATTTTTGTCTCACTGTTTTTTTTTTTTTTAATATTTATTTGCGCAAAGCACAAAGCTATATTTAAGGTTACTTTTTCCGCGTCACTTCTTTACTCTATTTAAGCTCCACACCCCCCACTCTTATTGTCTCTCTCCTTCTCTCTCTCTCCCCTCTCTAATTCTCTCTCTACTTAATTAACTCTCCCCTCTCTATCTTTTTTAGCCTTTCATTCTCTCACCCCTTTATCTGTTTCTCTTTCAAACTCCTTCATTCACTCTCTCTCCCCTGCTTTCTCTCTCTCTATCCCGCTCCACTCTTTATTCTATGTACACCCTTTCTCTCTCTTTCTCTCTCCACCACCCTCTCTAATTGGGCATTATATCTTCACTCTATCTCTCACTCGGCAATACCACAGCATCACTCAGCATCACCACAGCATCACTCAGCGCAACCACAGCATCAATCAGAGCCAGCACAGCATCAATCAGAGCCAGCACAGCATCACTCAGCACCAACACAACATCTCTCAACGCCATCACAGCATCACTCAGTGCAACCACAGCATTACTCAGTGCAACCACAGCATCACTCAGTGCAACCACAGCATCACTCAGTGCAACCACAGCATCACTCAGTGCAACCACAGCATCACTCAGTGCAACCACAGCATCACTCAGCGCAACCACAGCATGACTTAGCGCCACAACAGCATCACTCAGCGCCACCACAACATCACTCAGCGCTACCACAACATCACTCAGCGCCACCACAGCATCACTCAGCACCACCATAGCTTCACTCAGCGACACCACATCATCACTCAGGGCCAACACTGCATCGCTCAGCACCACCACAGGATCGCTCGGCGCCACCACAGCATCGCTCAGCGCCACCACAGCATCGCTCAGCGTCACCACAGCATCGCTCAGCGCCGCCACAGCATCGCTCAGCACCGCCACAGCATCGCTCAGCGCCGCCACAGCATCGCTCAGGGCCGCCACAGCATCGCTCAGGGCCGCCACAGCATCGCTCAGGGCCGCCACAGCATCGCTCAGGGCCACCACAGCATCGCTCAGGGCCACCACAGCATCACTCAGGGCCACCACATCATCACTCAGGGCCACCACATCATCACTCAGGGCCACCACATCATCACTCAGCGCCAAGACAATATCACTCAGCACCACCACAGCATCACTCAGCACCACAGCAGTATCACTCAGCAAGACCTGAGTATCATTCAGCATCACCTCAGCATCGTCTCCGCAACAGTCACCACCACCACCACTACCACCTCAGCATCACTCAGCACCACCACAGCCTGCTCTCGGAATCTGGCATCTGTTGATTCTCCCCTAGCGTCTGGCCGCTGCTAGTGTTATAATACAGGTACTAGTTCCCAACCTTCACCCTCCGATTGTTTATGCCCCCTCAAAAAAAAAAGCTTTAACAAACAACCATTGCAATAAGCAGAAACAAGTTGCCAGCATTGCAAGAACAAAAGAAAACTGAGGACATTTTTTATTGTAAATACTTTTTTAATATGGTCGTTCAGTTTTACATAATGCCTTCTTGGTCATATATAAAGTAACAAAAATGCTTCTGACACTTTTTTATTATAACTTTTCAGCATGCTGCACAGCAGCCACACTTCTCTACAGCACAGCTTGAAGACAAAGTCAATAGCTCTGGCTAAACACTTATAAGGCCCCAAAGGCGAGACCTATTGGCTATGCCAATGCTTGTTCTGACATGGTGTTGCCAACTTAGATGCTTTGGGCACTTTGCCACTGCTGATCAGTGTCAAAGTGCAAGTGCTCCCTGTATAAAGTGTTATGGTAATTGGTTTTCCATAATTGGTATGTTTGCCTTACTAGTAAGGTTCCTAGTAAAGTGCACTATGTGTGCCAGGGCTGGTAATGCAAATGCTACTGTTGGGCCTGCAGCACTAATTGTGCCACCCACACAAGTAGCCCTAAAGAGAGAACTCAGGCCTGCCACTGCAGTGCCTGCGCGCAGTTTGCTAACTGCCATGTTGTCCTGACAAGTGCACCCACTTGCCAGGCCTTACCCTTCCATTTCTATGCACATCAGACACCCCTATAGTAGGCCCAAGGTACCCCCCTGGGCAGGGTGCAGTGTCTGTGAAAGGTAGGACATGTACTGAGGTGTGTACCATGTCCTAACAGTGAAATACTCTCCATTTCGTTTTTCACTGTTGCAAGGCCATCTTGCCCATAGGACAGAATGGGGAAGGCTGTGTTAAATGTTTCCACCCTATCTTTCCATAGGATTAAGATGGAGAGGTGAAGTTTAGTGTGCCTGAACTCACAACTTAATAACACATCTTTTTGTGAAGGTGGTTTTTGAATTGTGTGTTTAGAAACCACGCTTTTAGAAGTGGCTGTTTTTTTTGTTCTAACAATTCTGTGTGTCTCTGCCTGGTTGTGGATTGACTGTCTGGATTTGAATGTGATAGGATCTGGGAAATGTCTTGACCCAGGGGAGGAGTAGGTGAGACAGCAACAGGCTGACCTGCATCTGGAGTGTAGGGGGAGGAGTAGCCCCTGGAGGTGAAGAGGCCTGGCCTGCTGCCATAAAAGAATGGCTCCCCCTCCTGCTGAGTGATTGAGGAACCAGACCCCCACTATCAAAGGAAAAGAGTGCCGCTGGCAGGAAGACACCCAGAACTGGTTTGGACAGGGGTCAGTGTCCCCTGAACACAAAGACTTCAAAGACATGTAGGGGTATAACTATGAGAGCTGAAGCCCCTGAACCCTGGACTGATCAAGACTGAAAAGGATTGAAACTACTTCTTGGTCAAGAGGAACCTCTGCCAAGGAAGAACAGCTGAAGAGACTGAAGAGAAGGACTGACCCTTGCTGTGTGTTCTGGAGCTGGCCTGCAGTTTGCTGATTTAACTAAGGAGAGGCTAAGGGACTTTGCTGTGTGCTGTGTCCCCCTGCTTGAAAGGACTTTGCTGTGTGCTGTTTCCCGAAGTAACTTGTCTCCAAGGGCCCGAGGAGAGCTGGCTCCCTGTTGTGGAAACTCAGGAACATCAAAGTTTCCAAGTGTGTCTCAGCGACGCTGTGTGCGTGTGCTTTTTGCAGCCCGAGACCTTCGTAAGCTTTGCACCGGGACTGTGTGGCCTTAAACCCAACCGAGTCTCAGCGACGCTTTGTGCGTGTGCGTGTGCAGCCTGAGACTGCCGTGGGGTCCGGGGTACTGGTTGGAAAGTGCCCCGTGACTGCAGTGCCCCCGCAGCGTGAATCATCGTCCACGCTGCTGTGTAGCTGTTTGTGGCCCGAGCCGTCATCGTAACTGAGGCTGCGGATCAAGTTCGCCGCCGCCGGCCCGAGCCGCAACGTGCTGAAGGATTTCGTAAAGCTAAGGAAGTCGTGAGGTAATCGTGATCGTTGTTCGCAAGAGGAATCTGCCCAAGATCGTCAGCAACGGAGAAGGCAGCGCCGTAACCTGTCAGGCTACGGCGTCGCCTTGCATCGGAGCTGCGTCGTCATCGGGAGCGCCCAGCAGGACGTCCGACGAGCGGGGAGAGAGAGAGAGCGAGGCAGCGCATCCCCCAGGTAAGGCTTGGACTCCGGTCGGGAGCCGCAAGCGTGTGTGGCCTGGGGAGGCGCAGGAGGAGTACCGGAGTGCTCCCGTCTCTCTCCCGCTGCATCGCGTTAGACGTGCTGAGTCCTCGAGCAGCCCGGACCTGCCCGGCAGTACCGGGGCCGCCCTCGGAAGTTCAGGACTGTTGTCTGTGGTTGGGGCCTTGTGGTGCCCGTGCTAATCGCGTCGATTGGCCTGGTATTATTCCTGCATTACGAACTGCCTTATTACGTGCATTAGGGATTGTATTATTCCTGCATTAGGAACTGCCTTATTACGTGCATTAGGGATTGTATTATTCCTGCATTACGAACTGCCGTATTACGTGCATTAGGGATTGTATTATTCCTGCATTACGAACTGCCTTATTACTTGCATTAAGGAGTGCGTTATACTTGCATTACGAACTGCCTGATTACTTGCATTGAGGATTGCATTATTCTTGCATTACGAACTGCCTGATTACGTGCATTGAGGATTGCATTATTCTTGCATTACGAACTGCCTGATTACTTGCATTGAGGATTGCATTATTCTTGCATTACGAACTGCATTAGTCTGATAATACGAACTGCAGTACGGACTGCATAGCATTGCATTAGGACTGCATTTGAACATTGTGAACTGCTCATTAATACCGCAAGAACCTACAAGTGTTTGTTGGCCTAATAACCGGCAAAGTGAAATATTATGAATACGCATATGTTGGATTTTTATCGTTTGGTCTTACCGTATTTTTCTGCTTGATAAAGATACTGCTATTTTCATACATCAGTGTGGTGTCCATTTGTGGTGTTATCACTGTGTCACTGGGAGTGTGGTTGCAAATACTTTACACATTGCCTCGAAGATAAGCCTGGCTGCTCGTGCCAAGCTACCAGGGGTGAGCAGGGGTTATCAACAAGGGTGTCCCTCCTTTCCCTGACTAGAAGCAAGGGTCCCTATTTGGACTAAGGTAACTGCCTCAGCCAACTAGAGACCCCCAGTTCTAACATTGCCTTATTAAAACATGCAATGAATGGGAGTTCGGGAGTAGGAGGTATGGACAAGGGGGAGGATGGGTGAAGCAGAAACGAGGCCTCGTGGAGATGGAAACAGCATCGGTAAAGTGAAAAGGGGCAGGGGCAGCCATTGCGTTATTGGACTATGGTGTGTACACGAGCACACTAAGCGTTTTGGTGTGCTCGTGCATTGTATGTATTTTTCCACCTGCTGGTGTCGCTTAATGTAGACACGAGCGTGATGGGTCTTTCATGCTGTTCCACCCTCGTGTCTGCTTCATATAATGCAGCGATGGCGGTAGGTATTGCCGCTTGTGTGGGTATCTTTCAAACACCGGGGGCAGGGGATATATAGAGGTCCATGCGACAGTTGCGGCATTCATTATCTGGATGTACTACCTGCAGGGCACGAGTCGGGGGTACACGCGGGTGGACGGCGTCCACCCACTTTTTTCACAGGGTGAACGCTGTCCACCCTGCCAAGAATTTGGACCCCACTGAATAATGTGCTGAACTCGTCCCGATGTAATTTCCAAACACCGGGACACTTTCAGCAGCGCCTGCATGTTGTCTGCTTTCCATCTGCAACAAGCAACAATGTGCAGGCTGGGACGGACTTTCTTATTTAAGACTCCTGCTCGGCCCATAAAGGCCGAATTTGAGGGGTCATCCGGCCTCCTTGTGTTCGAGTCTCTTGTTGGGAGCAGTCAGGAGCCTCACACCTGATGCAAATGAAGCAAGCGGAGGGGAAACAAAGGCTCACTCCTTGTTAGCACTTCACACATACTTAAGAGAGGCAGCTTTTCACTTTGTTCAGTCTCTGTTTAGGAGATATGCATGCACTGTAAGAATATCAGATGTGCTGGTCTTTCCCATTATTTACACAAAGCAAATTGCATTTATATAGAGCTTACTTCCCCTGAGGAGGCGTTGAAATAATTTAAGTACCAATATTTTTTCTTGTATAGCCCTACTCATTCCAATGCAGGGTGTCAGAGCGCTTTACATCAACATGTGCATATCACATGTACACTAAATAATATAAGTTTGTAAATGAATGTACAGGATGTGTTACATAAAACTGGGGGATTGCAAGGTGTAGAAGTCACATATCATCTTCCATAGCTCACTGTGCTATTATCCTCGCAATGCGCTCAAACGTACACATGATAGACCTGCTAAACATATATGTTAGGGCTTTAGATCTGATGTCACTTCTTGGGATGCCACTTCCTGTAAAGTCGTGGCTTGTGATGCCATTTTCTATGATGTCAATTCCTGTGATGCCATGTGTGATGTCATGCGCCGTGATGTCGTGCACCGTGATGTCATGCGCCGTGATGTTGCATGCCGTGATGTCGCACGCCGTGATGTCACTTGCATACTGCCTAACTAGGTTAGTCCCCCCACTTCTTTTATTAGGACTTGTGCCCTGACTACCTATAACCTGTCTTGGAAAAAAGGTGGATTATTTCTTACCTTCGTGGTGTCATCCCATCCTTACGAGTGGATTGGAGTTTTTCTACACTGGCGACAATTGGGGCACATACCTACATGTTTCCCTGGATTTACGACATGTTGCATTGGCATTCAACTTTCGTGTATTTTGAGCAATTCGTAATTTCCATTGGTGCCACGGCTTATGGGACTGCCCCGGTTTTCACATGTTTATCGCTATTGGCTGTGAAGGTGTTTCAACAAGTTCATTGGATACTTATCCTTTTAAAGTTCATGCTGATTTGTCCATCGTGCTGTATCTTCTCTTTTCTTCACGGAAGGGTTCCAATACCGTCATTTGGTCATGTGATTTTCAGGAAGTTTTCGGAATGTTGACGCACAGTTTCTCTCAGATCGCTACTGTCCTGCAGTGGCGTAACGTAACACGAGGGGGCCCAGCCTGCAAAATATTCTGAAGGGGCCCCTCACACGCACATCAGTAGGGGCTCAGAGGGGCCTTTGTTACACCCCTGAGCCCCTCATTGTCAGTGAAATTGCTCTCCCACCCTCGCAGCTCCACCATTAAGTGAGGCCTGCCCCTGCCCCTGCACTCTCGAGTGTTGGTGATCGAGGCCCTCCTCCACCCGCAGGTTTCCCTGCGCCTCATCCCTGGTGGTCCAGTGGATCTCTGTCTCCTTCCTCTCACTCTGCTCTTTCACTCGTTTTTCTACCCTTTTCTATCTTTCACCTTTCTGCACTTTGCTGCATCTCTGCTCTTTTGTGCCTTATTTCTGCTAATTTTCCCTTCCTCTCGCTCTGCCCTTTCACTCGTTTTCACTCGTTTTTCTACCCTCTTTTATCTTTCACCTTTCTGCACTTTTCTGCATCTCTGCTCTTTTGTGCCTTATTTCTGCCTATTTTCCCTTTTTTCCTTATCCCTTATTTCCTCCCTTTACCTTTCCCCGCCGCTGCTGCCCCCGCGGCCCCTCCCCCCAGCGCGACCGGCCCAATCCAGCTCCGCTCCCGCCTCCCAGCTGTCCAGCCCTCCCCGACCCCTACTTAATGGCGGCCACTGCGTGGACAGGCGAGCAAGACCACTGACTCATTGTCAGTGAAATTGCTCTCCCACCCTCGCAGCTCCACCATTAAGTGAGTCCTGCCTCTGCACTCTCGAGTGTTGGTGATCGAGGCCCTCCTCCACCCGCAGGTTTCCCTGCGCCTCATCCCTGGTGGTCCAGTGGACCTCTGTCTCCTTCCTCTCACTCTGCTCTTTGACTCGTTTTTCTACCCTTTTCTATCTTTCACCTTTCTGCACTTTTCTGCATCTCTGCTCTTTTGTGCCTTATTTCTGCTCATTTTCCCTTCCTCTCTCTCTGCCCTTCCACTCATTTTCACTCGTTTTTCTACCCTCTTTTATCTTTCACCTTTCTGCACTTTTCTGCATCTCTGCTCTTTTGTGCCTTATTTCTGCCTATTTTCCCTTTTTTCTTTATCCCTTATTTCCTCCCTTTACCTTTCCCCGCCGCTGCTGCCCCCGTGGCCCCTCCCTCCCAGCGCGACCGGCCCAATCCAGCTCCCCTCCCCGCTCCCGCCTCCCAGCTGTCCAGCCCTCCCCGACCCCTACTTAATGGCGGCCACTGCGCGGCTGCTGCGCGGCCGCGGGCGCGCCGCTGGCGCGCCGCTGACCCGACCGCGACCAGCGCCAGGAACCCTGGACCTCCGCCCGCCAACGCTACGACCCAGCAGCACTCCACGCACTCAACCCAGGCCGCAACAACAACTGCAAGCTAGCATCACCAGCCGACTCCCACGGACCCTTCAGCTGTCACCGCTGCCGGCACACCTGCAGCACCGCCAAGAACACGGATCCAGCACAACCCGCCCACAAGACCACAACCGAACCGAAGACCCTGCAATGCATCCTCCTCAACGTCCGATCCCTCCACAAACACGCCACAGAAATCTGGGACCTCCTCGACAGCACCACCCCGGACGTAGCGTTCTTCACCGAAACCTGGACCAACACCACCTCGGGACCGGACATCGCCATCGCCATCCCCCAAGGATACAAGATCTGCAGGAAGGACCGCCCCACCCGCCCAGGAGGAGGAATCGCCATCGTCCACAAATCCAGCCTCCGCCTGAGCACACTCCCTGACGAGCCCACAGAACTGATGGAACACCTTCACTTCAAGATACTGGCCAGCCCCACCGCCACCCTCCGAGGAACCCTCATCTACCGACCCCCTGGTCCCCGCGGACCCTTCACCAACTCCATCACGGACATTATCTCCCCGCAGGCCATCGCATCCACCAACTACACCCTGCTGGGAGACCTCAACTTCCACCTCGACAACCAACTGGACCCCAACACCACATCCCTCCTGGACAACCTCCACAACATTGGACTGCGCCAGATCGTGACCGAGCCCACGCACTCAGCAGGACACACCCTCGACCCCCTCTTCACTACAGGAAACTCCATCACCTTCAGCCACACCACCGAACTCCCATGGACCGACCATCGTTGCGTCCACTTCACCTTCAGAACACCCACCATCCACAGACACCAGCACCTGCTTCCACGAAGAAACTGGACCAAAATCACCGACGACCAGCTCACCTCCTCACTCAACAACTCCACCCCAACCATCGCGGAAAACGACGACCCCAACACCGCAGCCCGAACCCTGCATAGATGGATCTCGGACAGCACCAACACCATAGCCCCCCTCAAGAAAAACAACAATACCCGCGCCAAGAAAGCCAGATGGTTTACCACCGAACTTCGAGAGTCCAGAAGAACATGCCGCCGCCTCGAAAAGGCCTGGAGGAACACCAAATCCACAGAAGCCCACGACAACTTCAGAGCCGCCACCAACGCCCACCATCAACTCATCAGAGAAACGAGGAAAAAAGCGATTGAAGACAGAATCTCCACCCACGCGCACAACAGCAAGGAACTCTTCAGCATCATCAAGGAGTTCGCCCAACCCACTAGCGAGTCTACCGACATCCCTCCCTCACAAGACCTCTGCGACAAACTCAGCACCTTTTTCCACCACAAAATCAAGAGCATCTACGACAACTTCGACGAAGACAACCAACACACTGAACCCTCACCAACCACCCCCGACACCCGGAAAACAGTGATTGACGACCGGACAGCCCTCACCACCGAAGACACACTGAAGACAATGAAGTCAATCCACTCAGGGGCCCCCACAGACCCCTGCCCCCACCACATCTTCAACAGAGCCGCCGACACCATCGCACCCATGCTCTGCCACACCATCAACCGCTCCCTGGCGACCGCCTCGTTCCCCGACGACTGGAAACAAGCCAAGGTCGACCCCCTCCTAAAGAAACCCTCAGCGGACCCCACCGACCTCAAAAACTACAGACCCATCTCCCTGCTCCCGTTCCCAGCGAAAGTCATCGAGAAAGCCATCAACAGCCAACTCGCCACATTCATTGAAGAACACAACATCCTCGACTCCTCCCAATCCGGCTTCAGAAAAAACCACAGTACGGAAACCGCCCTCCTCGCCGCAACAGACGACATCCGCACCCTACTGGACAAAGGAGAAACAGTAGCCCTCATCCTCCTCGACCTATCAGCGGCGTTCGACACAGTCTCCCACCGCACCCTAATACGCAGACTCCACGACGCAGGAATCCAGGACAAGGCCCTCGACTGGATCCGCTCCTTCCTCTCCGGCAGGACGCAGCGGGTCAGACTCCCCCTTTCCTCTCGGACCCCACACCTACCACCTGCGGAGTCCCCCAGGGCTCCTCCCTCAGCCCGACGCTCTTCAACGTCTACATGGCTCCACTCGCCCCCATCGTCAGAACCTACGGACTCAACATCGTGTCATACGCAGACGACACCCAGCTCATCCTCTCCCTATCCAACGAGCCCAACACCGCCAGACGCAACTTTCGAGAAGGCATGGAAGCCGTCGCCAAATGGATGAAAAACAGCTGCCTACAACTAAACACCAACAAAACAGAATTACTCATCATGGGCCCAAACCCCGATGCCTGGAGCGACACCTGGTGGCCCCCCGCCCTCGGAAACCCGCCAACCCCCACGGACCACGCACGCAACCTGGGAATCATCCTTGACTCCGATCTCAAAATGGACCGCCAGATCAACTCTGTCTCGTCTTCCTGCTTCCACACCCTCCGCCTCCTTCGTAAGACCTTCAAATGGATCCCCCTCGAACACCGAAAGACCGTCACTCACGCCCTGGTCACCAGCAGACTCGACTACGGCAACGCACTCTACGCCGGAATAAACAAAAACCTCACCCGCAAGCTACAGAACATCCAGAACGGCGCCGCAAGACTGGTCCTCAACCTGCCAAAACACTGCCACATCTCCCAGCACCTGCGTACACTCCACTGGCTCCCTGTCGAGGCGAGAATCACCTTCAAGATGCTCACCCACGCACACAAGGCCCTCCACGGCACCGGACCAGCATACCTGAACAGCCGACTCAAATTCCACGCACCCCAAAGGACCCTACGATCAGCCCAGCTCTCCTACGCCGTCGTCCCCCGCACCAGAAAGACCAGATCGGGAGGCCGCTCCTTCTCCTTCCTCGCGGCCAAAGCATGGAACGCCCTTCCGCTCCACCTCAGACAGACAAAATCGCTCCCCATCTTCGCAAGAAACCTCAAAACCTGGCTCTTCGACAGACCCCCTCCTTGATGGATGGAACCTGCACCCCCCCCCCCCACCCCTAGCGCCTTGAGACCCTTACGGGTGAGTAGTCGTGCTTTAACAAACCCCTGATTGATTGATTGATTGACTGCTGTCCTGTGATGCACACACATTCACACGGCGCACAGTGGTCATGCATCTCTCACCAGTGTTTTTCTAAGGAGTACAACGTTTGCATTAGCACATCATCTTCCCACACGTGTTGTATAGTGGAGTACAAAATGGAATTCTAACGGTGACACGCACATCTCCAGAGTAAGACTTTCTTTTGTGTGCCTTCATCTTTGGTATTGGGTTCAACAATGTGTATGTGACAACGGTGACTACTTTTATTATTTTATTTAATAGAAATAGTTTTTTTCTCTCTTCAAGTTAACTGTTGTAGTACTATGTCTGGTATTGTGCCACCTCCTTCTTTTCTTTCAGCTCCAGGAGATCCACCCATGGACTCAGAAACATGGGAAGCAGTATTTTTGGCATGTGTAAAGGTTTTAGAGGGAGAAGACTGTGAACCGGACAGGAAGTTATCTTTGTTAAAACAATGCCTAGGTGGTATTGGCTTAAAGGAATTTATAAATTTACCAGCTTTGGGGGATCCTGGTAACATCAAGCCTTATCAGTACGCTTCTAAACAATTATCATTACGGTATGGAAAAAAAACTCATGTGGTTATGGAGCGTTTTATATTTTATTCTTGGAAACAGAGGTCAAATGAGTCTAAAAAAAGCTATGTGTCTACGCTCAGATTGCTAGCAGTGACTTTGAACATATTACATATGTGTAGGAAAGTAGGATCTGCATTTATTGTCACCCCAACTTTTTGCTGGTGTCATTATGTTTTACTGACTAGTCTGACTGGGATCCTACTAACCAGGACCCCAGTCTCTGTGCTTCTTCCCTAAATTGGACATGGTGAGTACTTAGGTACACTCCAGATTGGCTACTGGTGTACCCGTGTAAGTCCCTGGTATATGCTACTAAGGTACCCAGGGCATAGGTACACCAGGTGTCCTCCATGGGCTGAAGCATGTGTTATGCCACCCATGAGAGACCACTCAAATTGTGACTACAGGACTGCCATTGCAGCCTGTGTGAGCTGGTGCTAGCACCACTTACGACAGATATTAGTTTCCTTATCTTCAAGGTCACTGCACTTAAAACCTATAAGTCACCCGTAAGGCAGGCCTTTCAATCATCCTGAAGGCAGGGTGCTCGGTTATAAGTGTGAGGGTGCCCCTGCATAAGCAGGACACCCCTACAACCTTCGGCGTCCATTCTCCCGGGTTGTAAGTGCATCAGCCATTACAATACATAGAGTGGCCATGCGTCATTACGCGATGCCCATCTCTAAACTAGCTGTCGTGTTTGGTATCAAACATGTTGGAATCATACCTTCACACTGTTTTTCCGCGTGGGAGGTATGATTCCATGCACTGTAAAGCTCCTCCGGGAGGCTCTCAGTGCTCCCGGTACCAGTCTTCTAGACCCGGACGGCACATTAGGGCTGCTGCCGACCAGAGACTCAATTCTGACCTCCTGCTGCTGACCCAAGCTCGAGCACAGGAAGGCAGGACAATAGGTATCCTGTCACAGGGACGTGTGACCACCTTACAGACAGGGCTTAGTGTATTGGGACATGGTGAGGGTGCTTGCCAGCACCACTAAGACTGCTTGAAGGGCACATTTGGTGCCCTCCTTGCATAATCCAGTTCAAACCAGTTCAGGGAGCCATTGGTTCCCACACTGGCGCGAAAATGGACAAAGGACATAGGAGTATCCTCCCCACTGTCCAGCCCCTCCTCTGGGAGGGACCCCTGAATCGTCCCAACCCTTTCCTTAGGGTACTTAAGGGCTGACCTGTGGGTGGGCCCCTTGATTCGTCATGGGCCAAGATTCAGATCCGAAACAACTTCATCCTCGACCGTCTGGGCACCCTGGACTTCGCTGAACTTTGCTCTGGACATCAAGATTGCAACTGGGAAGACTCCTGCTGCTCCTGGTCTCGTCGTCCTGCCAGTCTTTCTGCAACTTCTGGGCCTGTGCTCCATACAGGTTCCTCACAAGGCCTGTGGACATCCAAGACACCTGAAAGAATCTCCCTTGAAGTGAAGGAGTCACTTCCCTGCATCTGCAGGCACCGCAACCCAACTGACCGGCCTGCTGTTCCCGAGCTCCTACGGACTCCGAAAGGTTCAGCAACACGGGTGGTGCCTCTACAACTCCCTCAAGGCCTGCACTGTCTTCCTAGCAAGTTGGAGGCAAGTATCCCTAGTCGGAACCGCTGGAGCAGCACCCCGTGCACCGTGTCAACTTGGCGTTGCCAAGGCTTGTTGACTCTCTTCATCAGAGATCTTTGGGCTCCAAGAAGCTCCAGTCTCAAGCATCTCCTGCAACCAAGATTCTTGCCTGCACCGCATCCTTTGCACCGTTGACCTTCATCCTCTGGTGAGCTGATCGAGGTCCTCTTGCGACTCCTGTGCCTCCAGCCTGTGGGTCCTCTTGACGGTGTTCTTCAACTTCAGTGGGCTCCCCTGATTGCTCGGGCCTGCTCTGACTTATCTGCTCGTTGTGAGTCACTTGTACCTTGCTGGTCCCGACACTGCACCTTTTTCTTCAACTACATTGTTTGCCGTTGCCAAGGCTTGTTGGTGCCTCTGCTCGACATCCGACATGGGACAGCTCATGCACTGCTCCTGGACCTCCTCTGCGTTGCCTGGTCCGCACTGCTGAAACTTGAAGGGCACTGTCAACTCGCCTGCATCCCCGCATTCGTCTTGCATGCCTCCTAGTTACTCCTGAGTGGCATAGACTCTGTCCCCTCTGCTTGCAGGTACCTCTCACCTTGAATCCACCATTGGGTTCCACCGGACTCTTCTCACCTTCTTCATCAGTGGCATCTTCCTGAAGTCAAACACAAGGAGATGATGGACGGAGCGCTGAAACTTTTCAAACACTCACCCCCAGTCACAGATCTGGGCTGAATCCAACATCGTTCTTTAGCTCACACCGCCACCCCAGTTCAGACCCGGCTATATGCAAATCAGTCTTGACCCTGTGCCTCATAGGAACAGTCCAGCCCGAACTGCCAAGCCAGGTGTTCCCTGGACTGGAAAGAAGCATCCTGGGACCGGTTTTGGGGTAACACCCCTCATCAGCCAGGCTAGCTTGAATCCTTTTTTTAAATTTTTTTTTATTTTTTTATTTTGCAAAGGATTCAAACTCAAAATATCCATACAATAGCGATAACCTGTTACATACTTTTTCATTTACATTTCATTTTTCTAGGGGGATAATAGTCGTACAACAGCGCTACGTCAATCAGATAAAAGAAAATTGACTAAAGAATAGGCAGTGAACAGACAAACCAAAAAAAAATATTTAGCACATTATTCCTGAATCATATCATGCCAAATAGCATTACATTTCCGTAATGCCTTAATACCTCTGACCCTAGCCAGAGCTTTATCACGCTCAAAAATTTCCATAAAGATACCCCACCACTCCATTACATTACATGGCTTCGGAGAAATCCATGCCCGGGCTATAGCTAGTCTTGCAGAGACTATAGCTATAGTTAACAGAGCTCTCTTAGCTCTGTCCGCATTGTCTCTATAGCCCAGCATTATCTCGGTTGTAGAAAAAGACCACTTCCAATCCAAGTCGATTTCTTAATACATTCAGAACTGCTTGCCAGAAGGCCACTAACATAGGGCACTCTGCAAACATATGAACAATATTTACTCCATATTCCCCACATTTAGGACACCCCGTCCTATTACTTAAATAATGATTGGCCGTTTGTCCCCACCTGACTACCTTATCAGGTGTATAATACAGCATAGTTATAGTTTTAAATTGTTGAAGCCTTAAATTAACAGACCATACTGCCTCTTTTACTGTAGATAGTGCTGCCTCAAGGGTTGTACCAGATATCTCCTCCGCAAGAGTTGCACTCCATTTCTTAGCTAGGAGATCCATAGGATTCAGTCTTCCCTGATTGAATATTTGATACGCAGCACCAATTAATTTGCCCTGACCAGGTTCATGTAAGAAGATCAGTAATTGATGAGGTGCCACCTCCCTAAGTCTTTGTGACCTCATAAAATAATCCCTGAGTTGAAGATATTTAAAATAATGCTGGCGTGGTATAGAAAAGGAGTCTTTCAGGTCTTGAAAGGTACGAAAACCCTCTAGATCATATAGATCTTCCAGTTTATCTATCCCAAAACCGGCCCAAAGTTTAGCTATTCTGTCTCGAAATATATCTGGAAGGAATGGATTATCCCAAAGCGGGAACTTAGTAAAATAAGTCGGCACAGAATACGTGGTAGATATGTCTCGCCAAACCATAGCTATGCTCCTCAAGGTCTTAAATCGTACCCTCTTAAAGTAATTAGGGTCCTGTATTCGATAGAGAAATCTACTAGAGTCTTGATTTAGTAAAAGCCTATGACTGAAATCTTGGTCCTTATTGGAAAAGAGGCTACGTAATCGGCTCGTAAATGAAGCCCAATAGTATAATTTAAAGTCAGGAAGTGCTAAACCACCTTGGCTGAATGGATATTTTAAAAATTTAATAGCCCGTCTTGCCCACCTGTACCCCCAAATAAAACTACCTACTATACCATCTAGTTTCTTAAAAAACAAATTCGGAAGTTTCAAAGGAATAGATCTAAATAAGTAAAGAAACCTGGGAAGAATCATCATTTTGACAATATTGCATCGTCCGATAATACTAATTGGAAGGTTATGCCATTTTTTAAGCTTCTTAGCCGTATCATTCAATAGCGCTTCGTAATTTAATTTAATAATGCTTTGTATCTGAGGAGTAAGATGAACGCCAAGGTATGTAGTTTCTGAACAATGTCCCATTATGGGGTTTCTGGTGTATAATTCAACAATATCTGGGTCTTATCAATATTCAATTTGTATCCAGAGAAGGCACCAAAACTATTAGCCTCTTGATTGATTAATTCTACAGACCGGGCTGGGTCTGTCGAGAAAATTGCGATGTCATCCGCATAAGCATTAAGTTTTAACTCATTAAGTCCAGAGGATAGTGGCCGGATACCTTCATGCATCATAAGTATTCGAATAAAAGGTTCAAGATACAAGGCAAACAACAGGGGGATAAAGGGCACCCCTGTCTTGTACCCCTATTTATACGAAACACCCTAGACTGTAAACCCTCGTAGCTTAATTTAGCCTGGGGTGAGCGATAAAGCGCTCTTACCCATGTCAAATATCGATCAGGGATACCCATAGCTGCAAGGGTAAGCCACAAATAAGCCCATGCCACCCGATCGAACGCTTTTTCTGCATCCAAAAGTATCATTCCTACTTTAACGTTCGTTTGCTCCGCTAAATCAAATGCCATAATGGCTGTATTAATATGAGTAGTCGTGTCCCTTCCCCATATAAAGCCATGTTGTTGCTCCGAAACCAACTTTTCCATAAAGGGAGAGAGACGACTAGCCAAAATGTTCGCAAACCATTTGGCATCAGTATTAATAAGAGAGATCGGGCGGTACGAACCACAAGATGCAGATGACTTGTTTTTCTTTAAGAAAAAAACCATGTTTGTATTGTCCCAAGAAGAAGGTACCATACCGGTTTCTCCTATTTCCTTAATAACTCTTACAAACAATGGAGTTAGAATGTTTTTAAAAACTTTATAGAATTCGATCGGGATCTTATCATCCCCCGTAAGGCTAGCTTGAATCCAGTGGCAAAGTGAGCAAGGGACCCACGTCTGGGCATACACTGCCAACTTAGGGCGAACAAAGTAAACACAAGGAGATGATGGACGGAGCGCTGAAACTTTTCAGACACTCACCCCCAGTCACAGATATGGGTTGAATCCAACATCGCTCTTTAGCTCACTCCGTCACCCCAGTTCAGACCCGGCTATATGCAAATCAGTCTTAACCCAGTTCCTCATCCTGAAGTCCTCCATTGTGGTTTACGGCGGTTTCCAATGCCTTTCGTACCTATTCACCCGGCTTCACTGGTGTAGGTATCCTGGTTCCTGGGGTATCCGCGTGTGGGGTGGGGTGGCTCTCCAACCTTCCGCCTTCCACAGGGATTCTTCATGGCCCGCTGGGAAGGGTCCTTCTTCTTTAAAATTGCAACCGTACTTACCCATTTACTACCATTGAGTACACGGTTGTGTTCCCACTCGGCCTCCGTGGGGTTCCTAGGTACTCACCATGGGTGGTTCCTTTGTCCCTGACTCTTCTGGGTCCATTCTTTTTGTCTAACTTATTTTTATTAGTTTTCCAGGAATATATTGTCACAGCTTGGTCAAATATTGCCTCCTCATGTGGTACAAACAGCCCTTTACAGATACAGTTTCTACGAGTCTCGTGTGCATTCCAGTATTTCACAATGCTGCAACTGTGATCTATACATTTGTGTATCTTCTAGTTTCCCTCCCCCTCTTCCCTCCCCCCAAAAAATATCAATCAAAACGCTAAACAGTTGGTGCGCAGGATGGGCATCTTGCATGCATCGAGTTAATGTGGTGTGGTGTTTGAATTTAGTCTAGGTGCTGTCATGTGATATAAAGACAGCTAGCTTCATGAGGCCTAGGATCTCTCTCTGGTAATGCTCTTAGTATTGGAAGAGGTGGAGCGCTCTTGTACATGCTGGGCAAAACGTAAGATGCAGCCCTCTGGAGAGGTAGGCCACCAGTGGCCCCCAAATGTTTTAGAAATTCGTAAAGTTATCTATAAAAATGCCTGCCATTCGCTCCATTGTGAGTGCTTGCCATAACCTAGCGTGCCATTGATGTAGGGATGGGGCTTCTTTCTTTTTCCAGGCTTGCGCTATTGTCATCTACACCCCCTCCCGAGACAGAGCCATAGTATGGATCGATCCCCAGTAGTTTGATATTTAAGAGAGTCATCCCTGAGTCCCAGTAATGTGAACCCTATAGTGTTCGGTATAGGATATCCCAGAATGTCTGTAATCTGGGCCAGTATTTCCGCCCAGAGCGGACGGATCACTGGACAGTCCCACCAAATGTGTCTGAAATCCCTATGCAGTCCACAGCCCCGCCAGCACAGATCTGAGGCTTCTGGAAATATCCTCAACTTGGTGGGGTAAAGGTACCAGTCATATGCTATCTTATAGTGCGTGTTAGATTTGGGGGTCTCTAGTTGGCAGAGGTAGGTACCTTTGTCCAAATAGGGACCCTTGAGTCTAGTCAGGGAAAGTAGGTACACTCCTGAAATAACCCCTGCTCACCCTCTTGGTAGCTTGGCACGAGCAGACAGGCTTAGTTCAGAGGCAGTGTGTAAAGCATTTGTGAACACATACAGTAATCAAGTGACAACACTACAAATGGACACCACACAGGGTATATATTTATAAAAATAGGTATACTTTATATAGATTTATCACAAGACCATAAACGACAAAAATAATCCACAATACTGTCAAGAGTGCGTAGTTCTGATCAAAAAGGCTTAATTCAAGGTTCTGTGCGAGTCGGTAGCCTCCTCCGGCTACGGCGATGTCAAGAACAAACAGAGTCTAACAAATCCAGCTGACCGCGTCGAGACGGGCCAACACAGTGTAGACAGACTCGGTCACAGTACCTTTTACTTGAAGCGGCAGGCACGGGCGTGCGAGCCGGGTGGCTGTTCGTCGCGGTCGCGATGCAAAAATGGAAGCGTTGCAGGACGCGTTGTCCCTCGATGCGGTGCAGGCAGCGGCTCGTTGACGTCGTCGAGACGGAGTCGGTGAAACCAGGGCCGTGCGTTGCAGTGCGAGACGGTGCTTCGATGCGGTGCTGGCAGGTTGCGGTGCGGCGACGGAGCTGGATTCGGGAGCTGGCGTCGATCAGTCCGGACAGCGGTGCGAGTCGGGCGGTGCGTCGCGAAACGTGCGAGCGGTGCCCAACTCCGGTGCGGTCACAGGACTCGAACTCAGCAGCAGTGACCGTGTCGGTCGGACCAGATGGATTCGGTGTAGCGAGGCGTTGCAAGGTGCGGTGCTCACAGGTTACGGTGCAGGCAGCGGCTCGTTGACGGAGTCAGTGAGACCAAGGCCGTGCGTTGCAAGATGCAGGCGTTGCTCGATGCGGTGCCAACAGGACACCGAGCCGGTCGGGAGAGTCGGTCACAGCTCCCTACCTCTGTAGCCACTGAAACAGAGTTTCCAGCAGCAATTCACAAAGGGGGTGAAGTCCAATGGTCCTGGGACTTCGATCAGGGGGCAAGCTCTCTTCCAAGCCCTTGGAGATCCTTCACAAGTTGATGAAAGTCACAGCAAAGCAAAAGTTCCTTTCTCCTTTCTTTGGCAGTCAGGCAAACCACTGCAGGCCAATCCCCAAGCAGCACTTCAGCTTAGGGATAGTCTCTCCTCAGTTTCTTCTTGGTTCCGCACCTCAGCAAAGGTTTCTTCTTGTTCCCAAAAGTGATCTAATTTCCTAGGGGTCTGGGTCCCCTTTTTATACACAGTTTCTCTTTGTTCTCAGAAGGCAGAGAGGCCTCTGCCTAGCCCAAAACCCGTTCTGGTCAGTCCTGGAGCACTTTGTTTTTCTGACTCCTTCTTTCCTTTCAGAATGTGGGGCAGAGTGCTCAGCCGCCCGGCAGGAGGTGGAGCCAGCATTGTGGAAGGCAGGCACAGCCCTATTCAGACCCAGGTGCAACTCCTCCCTCCACTCTGGATGCAGATCTTTCTATTCAGCCCTGTGCTGACTCACCCTGTCTCCTGTAGCCACCCCCAGCCCCTGTCACTCAATCTCCAGACAAGGAATACACAACCTAGCAGAGGCAGGCTTGGATAGTTAGGCAAGAAAATACCCACTTTCTAAAAGTGGTATTTTCAAACACAGAATGTTAAAACCAACTTCACTAAAAGATGTATTTTATCATCCTGAGTTCAGGCATACTAAATTCGTTTTCTACCATGTTCCCTGGGTCAGTTCTGACTATAAGGTGTAATAGTCAGTCTGCCCATTCTGGCCTATGGGGAGCAGGTAGCCTTGCAATAGTGAAAAACGAAAATGGCTGTAATTCACTATTAGGACATGCCACACACACCAGGGCATGTCCTACCTTATACTTACAATGCACCCTGCCCTAGGGCCTACTTTAGGGGTGACCAACATGCAGTAAAGGGAAGGTTTAGGGACTGGTAAGTGGGTGCACTCACCAAGTCGACATGGCAGCCCTAGGCTGCACACAGGCTCTGCAATGGCAGGCCTGAGACACACTTTACAAGCTGCTTCTGTGGGTGGCACAACCCGTGCTGCAAGCCCACCAGCAGCATTGGATTTACAAGCCCTGGGCACACTCAGTGCACGGTACTAGGGACTGACAAGTAAACCAATCATCCAATCATGGAGTCACTAATACATACATCAATTCACGATAGGGAGCACTTGCACTTTGGCACTGATTAGCAGCGGCAAAGTGCCCATGAGCATCTAGTCCAGCAAAAACATATCGGCAACAGTGGAGGCATTTCGAAAAAATGGAAGGGAGACCCACGCCAAGGATGCCAGGTTTAACACGTGTCCCCTCCAGCTGAAATGTGGGGAGAACTATCCTACCCCTAGGGAGTTCTCATCGCTAAGGCGGAAAAATCTGGACAGTCCATCAGCATTGGCGTGTTCTGTACCAGGGCGGTGTTCCACCGTAAAGTCCATCCCCTGTAGGGAAATGGACCACCTCAACAGCTTTGGATTCTCACCCCTCATCTGCATCAACCATCTGAGGGGCCTGTGGTCTGTCTGAACCCGGAAGTGAGTCCCAAACAGGTATGGTCTCAGCTTCTTCAGTGCCCAGACCACAGCAAATGCCTCACGCTCAATAGCACTCCATCTCTGTTCCCGGGGAAGTAACCTCCTACTGATGAAGGCTACAGGTTGGTCTAGGCCCTCCTCATTGATCTGTGATAGTACAGCCCCTACACCATGCTCTGAAGCGTCCGTCTGAACAATGAACTCATTGGAGAAGTTGGGTGCCTGGAGCACAGGCGCCGTGCACATGGCAGTCTTCAAGGTGTCAAAAGCTTTTTGACAGGCGTCAGTCCAAATCACTTTCCTGGGCTGCTTCTTGGAAGTCAGCTCTGTCAAGGGGGCAACAATGCTGCCATACCCCTTGACGAATCTCCTGTAATACCCGGTGAGTCCTAGGAAGGCTCTCACCTCTGTCTGGGTCTTGGGGGGCTCCCAAGCCAGAATGGTATCAATTTTCGGTTGGAGGGGCGCCACCTGGCCGCTCCCAACCTGGAGGTCCCAAGTACACCACAGAACCCTGCCCAATCTGGCACTTACTTGCCTTGATTGTGAGGCCTGCCCTCCGCAGCGCCATCAACACTTCCCAGAGGTGGCGCAGATGTTCTTCCCAACTGGCACTGAACACTGCGATGTCATCCAGGTAGGCGGCACTGAAATCCTCCAGTCCAACCAACACCTGGTTGACCAACCTCTGAAAGGTGGCAGGGGCATTCTTCATCCCAAAGGGCATCACCCGGAACTGGTAGTGCCCATCTGGTGTGGAGAATGCTGACCTCTCTTTGCCCCATCAGTCAAGGCGATCTGCCAGTACCCAGACGTTAAGTCAAACGTGCTGAGGTACCGCGCAGCCCCTAACCGATCTATGAGCTCATCAGCTCTGGGGATGGGGTGGGCGTCAGTCCTGGTGACGGAATTGAGTCCCCTGTAGTCCACACAGAACCGGAGTTCTGGTGTGGCACCAGGCGCGGCAGCCTTTGGAACCAAGACCACTGGGCTGTTCGAGGACTCAATCACCCCTAGCGCAAACATCTTGGAGACCTCCTCCTTGATGCAGGCTCTGACCCTGTCAGTCACCCTGTAAGCCTTGTGCTTCACAGGAAGACTGTCCCCAGTGTCCACATCATGGACGCACCAATTAGTGACACTGGGAACCAGGGAGAACAGGTCAGGAAACTGCCCCAACAGTTGGCGACAGTCACCCTGCTGCTCAGGTGTCAGGGAGGTAGAGAGGTTTACTCCTCCACTGATCCATCTTGCTCTCGGGCTGACAGGAGGTCAGGAAGAGGCTCGGTCTCCTCCTCCATTCCATCATCTGTAGCTAAGAGCATGCCCACTTGGGACCTCTCCAAGTGGGGCTTCAGGCGGTTCACATGCAGGACCCGCAAGGGGTTCCTGGGAGACTGCAAGTCCACCAAATAGGTAACTGGACTCTTGCGCTCCACCACCGTAAAAGTGCCGGTCCACCTGTCCTGGAGCGCACAAGGCTCCACAGGGGCCATGACCCACACTTTCTGACCAGGCTGAAGCGCTACCAGAGTGGCATTCTGGTCGTACCACCGCTTCATCTCCTCCTGGCTGGCTTCCAGATTTGCCTCAGCAAGTTCTCTGAAACGCCTAGTCTGGTTCCTGAAGGCCAGCATGTAACTGTATACATCCTGGGGAGGTTTCCTGGGAGATTGCTCCCAGCCTTCCTTGACCAAACTCAGAGGTCCTCGCACCGGGTGTCCATAGAGGAGCTCAAAGGGACTGAACCCTAGAGACTTCTGTGGCACCTCCCGGTATGCAAACAACAGGCATGGTAAGAGGGCGTCCCATTTACGCCTCATGGGTTCTTCCAGACCCATAATCATGCTCCTTGAGGGTCCGGTTGAATCTCTCAACCAGCCCATTTCCTTGAGGGTGGTAAGGAGTGGTGAACTTGTAAGTTACACCGCACTCCTGCCATAGGGACTTCATGTACTTGGACACGAAGTTGGTACCTCTGTCAGACACCACCTCTTGAGGGAATCCCACACGTGAGAAAATTCCCATCAGTGCCCGTCCCACCACGGGGGCCGTCACTGTCCTCAGAGGGATGGCTTCAGGGTACCGGGTGTCATGGTCCACCAAGACCAGGATAAACCTGTTGCCCATGGCTGTCTTGGGGTCCAGTGGCCCCACAATGTCAATACCCACCCGTTCAAAGGGGGTGCTGACCACAGGGAATGGCTGGAGAGGAGCCTTGTGCTTCCTCCCACTCTTTCCACTTGCCTGGCAAGTCTGGCATGTCCTGCAGTGAGTGGCGGCACTCCTGCGCATCTGGGACCAATAGAAATGGGTAACAAGCCTGTCAAAGGTCTTGTCCTGCCCCAGATGTCCTGCTAACGGTACATCATGAGCCAACCCCAGTAGGAAGGCTCTGAAGCGCTGGGGTACCACCAGCACACGGGCTGACCCAGGCTCAGCAACCTTAGGCTCTGAATACAGGAGACCATTCTCCCAGTAAATCCAATGTGATCCAGACTGATCACCTGCTGCCTGGTCTGTGGCCTGTTGCCTCAGACCCACGAGAGAGGGCATGCGTTCTGCTCCTCGCAGAACTCTTCCCTGGAGGGTCCTCCTTCTTGCTGCCAATGGGTCAGCTCAGGTAGGTCCCCCAGTTCAGCTACCTGTTCCCCTGTAGGCTCCAGGGCATCCCCTCAGGGTCTGCCTCCTCCTGGACCGTGGGAACTTCGGGGCCGGTTTCCCGTGCCCCCTGCCTCCTCTCTCTCCGGCAGGCACCTGGGCCTCCCTCTCAGGCTCCAGGTCCTCTTGAACACCTTTTGCTGCCATTGACCGGGTGGTCACACATGCCCAATCAGGCAAGCCCAACATTTCTAAATGCGCAATCGCTCCACCTTAGCCCAAGGTGAGCTCTCCAAATCGTTCCCTAACAAACAGTCAACAGGCATGGCTGGCCTCACAACAACTTGAAGAGTACCCGAGACCCCCCCCACCTTTCAAAGGGAACCTGAGCCACCTTGCAGTGACTCTCTGTGTTGTCAGCGGCAACAACCGGATAGAATGCATAAGGGATAACCTGCTCCTTAGACACCAGGTGACACTTGACAGCTGTCACACTGGCTCCTGTGTCTCTCAGAGCCTCCACCCTATGGCCATTGGTGGTCACCCACTGCCTGTATTTCTTAGTGTTCTCAGGCAGCGGGGTCCTAGGGACCATCTCAGAGTCTCCTAAGGAGACAAGGGAAAACACTGTGGGATCCCCCCACCTTGGACACCCAACTCCTCCCCCAGGGCTACACTAGCCAACTGCCGGGGGACTGCACCAGTGGGTGCTGGTTTTCCATGCAAAGGGCAACGAGGATCGTTTGCCTTGTGGCCAGGGGCGCCACACTTGTAACATACCAGTGGTCCCTGGTGAACAGGGGGGCCTGTCAGGGCCACTGGCTTCTTCTCAGGGGGAGGCTGGGAACCTTTCCCTTGGGGTCTACTTTGGGGCCCTTTATGGAACTCCCTCTGTTTACCCTTGTCCCCCCACTCTTCTGCTGGGGACCCTGCCCACCCTTGGCGGAGTCTCCCACGTGACCCTTGTGGACCTGGGTACTCACCCAGCGGTCCGCCTCCTCAGCAAGCTGCCTAGGGTTAGTCAGCTTACTATCAATCAGGTGCTGGCGTAGCTCAGGAAAGCAATTACTGGACAAGTGCTCCCATGAAATCAAATCAAAGAGCGCCTGAAAATCAGTCGCTTTGCTACCCTTTACCCAACCATCCAAGGCTCTGCAAAAGAAGGTCACATATTCAACCCAGGTACTGCTTTCAATCTTACTACAGTTCCTGAACCTTTGCCTATAAAGCTCAGGGGTCAACCCATACCTAGTCATTAAGGCATCCTTCATGTGGCTGTACGAATTATAGACTTCAGAGGGCAAATCCAACAAGGTATCCCGCCCTTCACTGAGGAACCGTCCCCACAACCCCGCCTCCCCAATCCTTCTCAGGGACCCGGTGGGAAGACATGGCTACCTCATAGGCTTTGAACCACTGCCCAATGTCATCATTTTTAAAAACTCCTTCACCACATCTTTGGGAATATACACCCTAGCTTCAACAGGCACAGGCGGTACACTGCCACCAGAGGGAGTAATCTCTAAGCTTTTGGCTTTCAATTCCAACTCCTCAAAACTTTCTCATGTTCGAACTGCATTTTCTTTTCCTCTAGGGCTAATTTCCTAGTTTGCATTTCGAATTCTAACTGCCCATTCAGCTTGAGCTTGGTCAGCTCCATTTCGTGCATCCTACTCTCTTTCCTGTCCTCCAACTCCTCTGGAGACAGTCCTCTGGCAGAAACACTGCTACCTACTGGGGAAGGTGGTCTTCCAGCCCCTAGACCCAATAGCCCCTCCAGCTGCCCTTCTGCATTCTCAGCCCCTCCACAGGGGCACTCCTTGATTCGACCCAGGCCTTCAGCGCCTTTTGGAGGTCCTCCTTCCTGGAGAGCCCGGTCATGGACACTTTAAACTTTTTGCAGAATTGCCTGAGCTGCTTGAGGGTGTAGCATTCTAGCCTCTCTTCTTCCCAATCACACTCAACAGAGGCTAATGATGCTGGTTTCTCCATAGTGATTAAACTTGGCAGTTGCAAAAATAGGAAATCCCAGAAAAATGCTATAAAAGTATGTGGTTGCGTTTTGGTCTGCACTCACTAAGTAGTGTTCACCAATCACTGTACATGAGTCACAAATGCAAGTCCAGAATCCTCACCGCTGACCACCAATGTTAGATTTGGGGGTCTCTAGTTGGCAGAGGTAGGTATCTTTGTCCAAATAGGGACCCTTGAGTCTAGTCAGGGAAAGTAGGTACACTCCTGAAATAACCCCTGCTCACCCTCTTGGTAGCTTGGCACGAGCAGACAGGCTTAGTTCAGAGGCAGTGTGTAAAGCATTTGTGAACACATACAGTAATCAAGTGACAACACTACAAATGGACACCACACAGGTTATATATTTATAAAAATAGGTATACTTTATATAGATTTATCACAAGACCATAATCGACAAAAATAATCCACAATACTGTCAAGAGTGCGTAGTTCTGATCAAAAAGGCTTAATTCAAGGTTCTGTGCGAGTCGGTAGCCTCCTCCGGCTACGGCGATGTCAAGAACAAACAGAGTCTAACAAATCCAGCTGACCGCGTCAAGACGGGCCAACACAGCGTAGACAGACTCGGTCACAGTACCTTTTACTTGAAGCGGTAGGCACGGGCGTGCGAGCCGGGTGGCTGTTCGTCGCGGTCGCGATGCAAAAATGGAAGCGTTGCAGGACGCGTTGTCCCTCGATGCGGTGCAGGCAGCGGCTCGTTGACGGAGTCGGTGAAACCAGGGCCGTGCGTTGCAGGGCGAGACGGTGCTTCGATGCGGTGCTGGCAGGTTGCGGTGCGGCGACGGAGCCGGATTCGGGAGCTGGCGTCGATCAGTCCGGACAGCGGTGCGAGTCGGGCGGTGCGTCGCGAAACGTGCGAGCGGTGCCCAACTCCGGTGCGGTCACAGGACTCGAACTCAGCAGCAGTGACCGTGTCGGTCGGACCAGATGGATTCGGTGTAGCGAGGCGTTGCAAGGTGCGGTGCTCACAGGTTACGGTGCAGGCAGCGGCTCGTTGACGGAGTCAGTGAGACCAAGGCCGTGCGTTGCAAGATGCAGGCGTTGCTCGATGCGGTGCCAACAGGACACCGAGCCGGTCGGGAGAGTCGGTCACAGCTCCCTACCTCTGTAGCCACTGAAACAGAGTTTCCAGCAGCAATTCACAAAGGGGGTGAAGTCCAATGGTCCTGGGACTTCGATCAGGGGGCAAGCTCTCTTCCAAGCCCTTGGAGATCCTTCACAAGTTGATGAAAGTCACAGCAAAGCAAAAGTTCCTTTCTCCTTTCTTTGGCAGTCAGGCAAACCACTGCAGGCCAATCCCCCAAGCAGCACTTCAGCTTAGGGATAGTCTCTCCTCAGTTTCTTCTTGGTTCCGCTCCTCAGCAAAGGTTTCTTCTTGTTCCCAAAAGTGATCTAATTTCCTAGGGGTCTGGGTCCCCTTTATACACAGTTTCTCTTTGTTCTCAGAAGGCAGAGAGGCCTCTGCCTAGCCCAAAACCCGTTCTGGTCAGTCCTGGAGCACTTTGTTTTTCTGACTCCTTCTTTTCCTTTCAGAATGTGGGGCAGAGTGCTCAGCCGCCCGGCAGGAGGTGGAGCCAGCATTGTGGAAGGCAGGCACAGCCCTATTCAGACCCAGGTGCAACTCCTCCCTCCACTCTGGATGCAGATCTTTCTATTCAGCCCTGTGCTGACTCACCCTGTCTCCTGTAGCCACCCCCAGCCCCTGTCACTCAATCTCCAGACAAGGAATACACAACCTAGCAGAGGCAGGCTTGGATAGTTAGGCAAGAAAATACCCACTTTCTAAAAGTGGTATTTTCAAACACAGAATGTTAAAACCAACTTCACTAAAAGATGTATTTTATCATCCTGAGTTCAGGCATACTAAATTCGTTTTTCTACCATGTTCCTGGGTCAGTTCTGACTATAAGGTGTAATAGTCAGTCTGCCCATTCTGGCCTATGGGGAGCAGGTAGCCTTGCAATAGTGAAAAACGAAAATGGCTGTAATTCACTATTAGGACATGCCACACACACCAGGGCATGTCCTACCTTATACTTACAATGCACCCTGCCCTAGGGCCTACTTTAGGGGTGACCAACATGCAGTAAAGGGAAGGTTTAGGGACTGGTAAGTGGGTGCACTCACCAAGTCGACATGGCAGCCCTAGGCTGCACACAGGCTCTGCAATGGCAGGCCTGAGACACACTTTACAAGCTGCTTCTGTGGGTGGCACAACCTGTGCTGCAAGCCCACCAGCAGCATTGGATTTACAAGCCCTGGGCACACTCAGTGCACGGTACTAGGGACTGACAAGTAAACCAATCATCCAATCATGGAGTCACTAATACATACATCAATTCACGATAGGGAGCACTTGCACTTTGGCACTGATTAGCAGCGGCAAAGTGCCCATGAGCATCTAGTCCAGCCAAAACATATCGGCAACAGTGGAGGCATTACGAAAAAATGGAAAGGAGACCCACGCCAAGGATGCCAGGTCTAACAGTGCGCTTCCCTGATTCCCATAGAGTGGTTGAACCGTGACATATCTCTCCAGAGCCCCCCTCATCACCTGTCTGTGATTGGAAATTCTAATATGTTCTCCCAGAAGGCCTTGTAGCACGAATGCATACGTGTGGTGGAAGTGAGCATGAGAGAGTACAGGAAGGAGATGCAACCCTTTGATCATCCCCCCCTTTTGGGCAAATTGTTCTATAGGCCGAAGTTTCTAGTGGCGGACTCATGAATTTTAGGTTGAAGAACCCAGTGTTGGAGTTGGGTATAATGGTAATGTTCCGTTGCCGGCAGGTGAAAGTCTCTCTGGTAGTTCTCGAATGTTCTGAGATCCCAATTATGGAAGAGGTCAGAGACCGTAAGACATACTCACTGTCTCCAAGCATCGAAGGGGCCTGTCTGTAGGGCCGGAGGGAATGTTGGGTTGAAATGTATCAGGGTGTGGAGGGAAGGAAAGGTCGTCCAACCTGATCATGTAGGAATTGCATCCCATACCCGTAGTGTGGTTCTAGTGGGTGTACTGAGGTATACATTGGGTGGTCTATCTCTCTTGGGCTTCCAGAGTAAATCCCATATATATCTGCCTGCTATCGCTTGGTCCATATGGAGCTAATGTTTATCAGACTCCCTTGCGTACCATTCTATTATGACTCTAAATTGGGCTGCCTGGTAGTAGAGGTCCAAATCTGGGCGTGCCAGCCCCCAGTTGTTTTTCTGGAGTCGCAGCTGTCTGTAGGGGAGTCGGGCTCGTTTTCCCTGCCAGATAAAGTTTATGACTATGGATCTGTGCTGAGAGGAAGCCCCTGTCCAAGTCGATGGGGAGACCCTGGAAGAGGTACAATAGTCTGCGTAAAATATTCATTCTAATTACTTGTATACGCCCCAACCAGGAGATATACATTGGTGCCCATCTGCGAAGTTTCTCCTTAAGACTGCGGAGAAGGGTGGGGGGTAATTGGCCCTAAAGAGATCTATGGTCCGGGGTGTGATCCTTAAGCCTAGGTATAGTATGTCTTTTCTGGCTTCACAAATGGGCGTTGCTGCGACCACTTGCTCCATCTCCTCACTCCTCACCATGAGGTTAAGGAGAGAAGACTTGGTGAGGTTGATACGAAAACCGGATACTCGCTCGAAAGCCTGTAATTCCAACTGTACTGCTACGAGAGAGGTCCTGGGAGGTGTTAGTGTCATTAAGACATCATCCGCAAACAATGAGAGTTTGTAATCGTCTGCTCCAAAGAGGATGCCCCGGATTAGGGGATGCTCACGGATTTTAACTGCAAAGGGCTCGATGCTAAGAGCAAATAGTAAGGTCGAGAGGGGGCAGCCTTGGCGTGTCCCCCTCTCCAGTCGGACGCGTTCTGAACTCATGCCATTTACCAGGACCCGAGCACAAGGTTGTGCGTAGTTGGTTTTAAGCATAGTGATGAATTTCTGGCTAAATCCAAAGCAGTGTAACCTAGAGAATAGAAATTGCCAGTCCACTCGGTCGAATGCCTTCTCTGCATCTAACGCGAGTAGGACTGAGGGGACCGATTTCTTAACCGCCGATTTTTAAATTAAGTGTATAACTCTTCGAAGATTATCATGTGTTTGCTTTCCAGATATGAAACCTGATTGATCCAGATGGATCAGCTCTGGGAGGATGGTTTCCATTCTAGTGGCTAGTATTTTCATGTATAGTTTGGTGTCTAGTTTAAGTAACGCGGTCGGTCGGTAAGAGCCACATTGCTGTGGGTCTTTACCTTGCTTATGGATTACTGATATTAGTGCTTCGCCTATTGAATGGGTGACTGCCCCAGAGTCTGCCATGGCGTTAAAAAGATGAACTAGGTGCAGGATAAGTTCCGACCCAAAGGTTCTATAGAAGTGAGCCATTAGGCCATCGGGACCTGGAGACTTATGAAGCTTCAGCGCTTTAAGAGCTGCTCAGACTACCTCTTCGTCAATTGGCTGTTGTAACAGTTCGTTTTGGGCCGTTGATACATGGTGAAGAGGGACTCCTTCCAGATATGCTCTCTGGTATGCCTCGTTGTAAGTCTCAGCCGTATATAGTGTTTTGTAAAAGGCCCCAAAAGCTTGCGCCTTCTCTCTATCCTCCGTGACCAATCTCCCTGTGTCCAGGCTTATGGGACCAATATACTCTTTCTCCCTCTTTACTGGTAAATGTCTGGCGAAGTGGGCTCCCACTTTATTGCCTTGTTTGTAAGTGGTGCGTTTGAGTCGTAGAAGTGTGAGCTCCGATCTGTTGGTGTATATGGCTGACAGCTCGCCTCTAAGAGCCTTGACCTTCCTCTGCAAAGTAAAATTTTTGTGTGCCTTATGTGCCTGCTCTTCCTGGAGGAGTTCAGTCTCTAGGGCAATTTTGTCTTAAGTTCTTTTTTTTTGTTAAGAGCTGCCATCAACTCTATACATTTGCCCCTGATTGTGGCCTTAAAAGAGTCCCAGTTCTTAGCGTGATTTGTAAGTTGGGGATCATTAAATGAGAAATATTCCTTTATAGCTATCCTGAGTTCATCTCTCATCTTACTATCTCGTATTAATGAATGGGGAAAGAACCGTCTGCTCTTCGGGAGTTCCTGTTCCCATCTAAAAATCAGCGAGACTGGGGCGTGATCAGAGATAGTGATCGAGTGGGTCGTGGCAGTTTGTATTGCCAGTACTAGGGCCTTGTTAAGAAATACGTAGTCAATTCTAGTGTAAGAGCATCAGGAGTGTGAAAAAAGGTGTAGTCGCGGTCATTGGGGTGAAGCGCCTGCTATGCGTCAAAGAGCCCTAGCGCGCCAAATTCTTTTTTCAAGGCTTTAGTGAAAGAGCCCGTTGTTGCTCTATGGATGGATGAACTGTCCAGACCCACCTCCCAGGTGAGGTTAAAATCTCCCATCAAGAAGATGTCTGCCTCGGCGAATCCTCCCAGCGTCGCTAATATGGAGGAGAGAAATTGTCCCTGGTTTCTATTGGGGGGCATATATAAACGCAAAGGTGCATTGGCGTCCACAGAGCCTTCCTTTAACCATAATGAACTGCCCCTCTCTGTCTGATTTGCTGTCCTCCGATTGGAACCCCAAGGAGTAGTGAAAGAAGAGTGCCTTCCCATTATGTTTGCTAGAGGACGAAGACTTGTACTTGACTGGGTATGCTCTGTGCAGTAGTTTGTGTTCTTCCGTCCTTTTCAGGTGTGTCTCTTGAAGCTCCACGAAATTGTATCTGGCATCTAAAAGATATTTCCATAGCTTGTGGCGCTTTGCGGGAGAGTTGAGCCCCTTAATATTCCATATGAGTGTAGTGATTGCCATCGCAGGTTACTTAGGTGGTTTCTCGTTCTCTCCATTGTCCGCCCAAAGCTATTTGCTTGTTTTCCTGCCTCCCGGGGTGTCTCCTTTGGGCGCCACACCCCCTCCCACTCCCCCATCCCTCGAGTATAAGACCCATCACACGCACCAAAACCCCGGAAAACGCATTCCCCAACAAAAATTCCCTAAAGTGGACAAATGGGGAGATATTCCCCTGAAAAACTGGTTAATGCTCAGAAAAGCTTCCATAGGGGACGACTAGGTCAATGACTGCTAATGCAAGGTGAATGTAGTTACCTACTTTAAAGAAAGACGTTCTAACTATAACCTGAACTGTCCATCGTTGTGACTATCAGTTGGTGGAACATGCAGTGGAAGGGGTCCCCCTCCCCCTACTCCAGAGATCCTGGAGATGAATAGGGTCTCTCCGGGTTATGCACGAATAGCATGTAAATGTCTCTGGCCCCTGGTTTGCCTGTCCCGTGGTGTACTCCTCGAGCACAGAACCTTGCGTCTCCAGGGATCCCGCGCATGTTAATCGACTCCTCCATCAGTTTATTGGCTTTCTCTTGCAGCATCAGCGATTTCTAGCTTGTGTTTTCCACTGCTCTCCCTCTTCTCTGCTCCGTCGTGGGTCCTGGTTGCTTCGCTCATCCTCCTCCGCCCGGCGTAGGCAGGGGAGATCCAGGTCTATCGTCTGTGCCGCCTCGGCTAGATCAGATACATAGTGGCTTTTGTTTCGGAGGGTGAATGCTAAGCCAAATGGGTATGTCCATCTGTATTTGATATTATCGCTTCGAAGCTTCTCAGTGATAGGTCTGAACTGTTGTCGGCATGCCTGGGTGGCAGGAGTAATGTCCTCAGTCGTGACAGTCTCCGGGATTTGTCTTTTAATGGTGTCTCCCTGTTTGACGCACATGCGGACTCTGCGGTTCGCCGCCTTCTGTCTAACCTTCCGTAGTTTTTGTTCCAGTTGCAGTCCTTGTCCTCACCCTGCTCTGTTGTCTTGACTTCATGTTGGGCCCGGGTTCATGCTGTAATACCTGAACGGCCTGGGCGGCTCCTCACCGTATTTTCTTTCCTTTATGCAGCAGATTTGCTGCTTATCCTTCTAAGTTCCTATAGCCTGGTGGTTAAGGTTGCACCCTTCCTCCACGGGTTATGTGTTCGGAGCCTGTGGTTTCTAAGTTACACTTTTACGTCCTCTGTCTATGAGCTCACGCTCTTGGTGCTGATCCTTACCCTATGTGGGGTATTTGTTTGCTATGGTATAGCTGCCTTCCTCCTACAGTAGCCTTTGTTCGCTTCTGTGGGGTCCCTTTCACTAGGTCCGCCTGCAGCTGTGCCTGTATGTTTTGCACGCTGCTGCTGCGGGACCTTCAGGGGCCTTCTTGCGAGCCATTTGTTGCGTGTCTGCTGCTGGCCTGCATTTTCCCAATACCTTTCTTCAGGACGGAAGGGCTTTCTGATCCCTCCCGTCCCCTCATGGTTCTTCGCTGCGGCTGTTCCATCTGTGGCCGCCCTACCGGAAGGCCCTGTCGTTGTCCCCGAGCACTGATACTTAGCTTGGCACTATCCCTCTGTGTTCTATCGGCGTACCATGCCTGCTCCCTAGTGTCACCGGCTGGTGCGTTTTTTTCCGGCGACTTTATGTTGCCTCGTTCTACTCTGCTATATCCATGCTGCGTAGCCCGTTCATGGTGGAATTCGCTCTCCATGGTGGCGTTCTGGCTCCAGACGTGGATGATCTTCCTTGTCTTGTGCCTTGCTTTTGGCACTTCCTCTGCCACCGTTTCTCATGCCCCTGTTGCGTTCCGCGCAGGTGTTGTCGTGCTTTCCTTCGGGCTGCGGTTGCTGCTCTCAGCGGGGGCGTTCTCCTCAGAGCATTGTTGTCTGATGGGGCGTCTTAGGGGAGCGGATGTGGTCTCCCGGCTAGATGCCGATTTTCAAGCTGGACAACGAGGTTCCGATCTCGGGGTCGACTCCACATCCTGTGATTCTGGGCAACTCACGACTGGCTTGGCCTCCATGCCTCTCTCGCGATAGCCAGTGGGTCTGCTCCACCGCCGGTGGCTGTTGCGTCTCGCTCTGGGCATTGTTCTGTCCAGTGCCGCTGCTGCGTGGCTGTTGGGGCTCTGGTGTTTTTTCATTTTCACCAGTGTGCTACACACACACATGCCTCCCACAGGCTTACTACTCCGGGTGGTCACCGAGGTCTGGTCCCTCACTTTTCGTGAGCGCCGTTCACACAATGCGCCTGGTCATGCGCCTCTTGTGTCTCAGCTTTTGCTCGTGGTGCTTCTTGGGGCCTTCTCCTTCCATGGTGTGGTTCTGGCGGTACATACGGTTTCTTTGGTGTACTTCTGTTACCCACGTGCGTGGCACTGGTTGTTACCGTTCTTTTCTGCCTTGGGCTGTCCGCCCTTTTGCGTAACGGGTGCATGGCAGGTCTTGTGTTTCTTGTAACACTGACTCATCTTGGGCGTCGTCAGCATCTTCCTGCTGCTGTTCCCACTCTCACAGTGTTTCTTTCACTGTCATGCATGGCCTTCCTGCTCTCGGACTCGGTAGGAGAGCACTTCCTCTTCCTCTTTCAACGGTCCATCGGATCCTGTGGATCCCTCACATCCTGCATTGGTTCCTCTCCGGCTACGGCAGGTGTCCACTCTTATTCCACACTCCCATTTTGGGTTTGTGCTCATTTTCTCCGCTGTTGACCAACAGCGATTTCCTGCCGCCCTCGGCAGTGTTTGATGCCTTTGCCTCTCATTGTTGGCCACTTCCTCCGGAGTATCCTGGTCCGGTGTTGGCCATTCTGGCAGCGCTGTCCCCACTGTGTTTAGTCAGCTGGTTGACACTTCTGTTCCCTTGGGAACTTAGTGAGGTTCTGTCGCAGACCCGCCTCCAGTGGGGTATGGCTTTGGTATCTATTCTAAGTTAAGGAATCTGCGGCTAGATGTTTCTATCAGATGTACGAGTTACTTACCTTCGGTAACGATGTATCTGGTAGAGACGTTGTCTAGCCGCAGATTCCTTAACGCCCACCCATCCTCCCCGATCTGCGAGGACCTTTTCAGGTGGGGCTTTCGGCTTTCGCCTCCTTTGGGGTAGCTTGTCCTTCTACGGGGCGGCGGTTTTCGCCTTGCTCCCCGTTGGACTCTTCCTTTGGTTTACTTGTTCTGTTCCCCCCCCCATTCTCATACTGGGGCGGTGGGTTCAGGTTTCCTTCTGCGTTTTTTCGCATCAGTTTCTTCCAGTATGGAGCCTACTGGTGTTCTCTACCCTCCCACCCACCTTCTCCGTTGACGCTCCTGCAGTCAATTGGTTTTCACGTCTTTTTTGGTCTGTTCCTCAGTCCGATAATTCTCTCACAGGGGACACGGTCTCCCTCTTTCTTTCTTTCTTTTCTTAATCCTATGGGTTGGAGCTTTCGCCTGTCGCTCTCGGCTCATTTATTGCCGTCTTGCCTCAGGAGTGGGCACTCTCTCGCTTTGCGGGGTTGCTTCTCAGTATACTGTTCTGCCCTCTTCATTTCCTTTCATCCGGTGCAGACTTTCTGTCGTCTGCCTCGGTCTTCTTTTATAGATCGATTTCCCTCAGGGGTGACATTCACTTCGCTTTTGCGAATTGGCTTCTCAGAGTATTGCTCTGCTCTTTCCTTTTCAACACCTTTCAGTCGACAGTGCTTCTCACTGTCATTCATGGTGCTTTCTCACCCTTTGGTTCTTTCTCTCTCACCAATTTTCTTTTTTATTCGCACACTGTTCCCATACTCTCACAGTTTTGCTGGGGGCTCCGCGTTGTGGCGCGGAAAAGTTCCTCCGAAGAAAACTGACGTCAGCGCGCCGGGAGGGTCCTATATGGCTCCACTGACGTCATGTCTGGGGACGACGTCAGGGCGGAGCCAGGCGGCGCCGCCCCCCGGCGCGCAGAGGTACTGTTGCGCAAAATTTTCCGGATCCAGTCTGATGCCTGGGGATATTCTAAGTTAAGGAATCTGCGGCTAGACAACGTCTCTACCAGATACATCGTTACCGAAGGTAAGTAACTCGTACTTCAAGGCGTTCATCTAGAAGTTCAACAATATACTCGGAGGTTCGGGAATGCTCAAGCATATTGGCCAGTGTCCCGCCGGACCTGTCGCCTTCACAGTAACGGTGTGCTGTAGTTTCACAGGAGAAGAAGCTCAGTTTGCGATCTGCTTCCACATTGAACACTGTGATTTTCCCACGAAAGTCCGCCAATAAAGCAGGGTTCTCTGAATTGTAATAATCGCGTTCAAGCATAGAGATTTCAAGTTCGATCTCAGTGAGGCGAGACTGTATTGATTGGAGAACACCAGCTTGTTTAGAGATACACACGCCGTGAATGGTTACTTTAAAGGCCTCCCACAGAGTTTGTGGGGAGGAGACGGAGCCCTAATTGAAAGCAAAATAGTCTACTATGGCGCTCAAGACCTCTGATCGTAACACTTGATCATGAAGCGCCACAGGCAGTAAGCGCCAGCTGAATGCGCGCGAAAGAGCGAGTGGCGGGCAGAATTCCAAAAGAACTAGGGCATTGTTGGATAATGTATGGGGGAAATGGGACACACCTGCGGTCAATGTGCACACGTCTTGCGAGTACAGCCAATAGTCTATTCTCGACCATGCAGAACGTGCCGATGCAATGCATGTGCCCTCCTTGAGATTGCTATTCAGACTACGCCATATATCCACTAGGCAGTGATCAGTGAGCAGCACATGCAAGTGTGCGGCCGCATTAGGGTGGGGGCGGCAAGAGGCACCCACACGATCTAGGATTGGGTCCAGCACCACATTAAAATCACCTCCCTATATAACAGCGCCCGGCCCTAAACTGATAATCTGTCACCAGACTTCAGAAAATAACTCTGGGGAGTCGTCGGCATTTGGATCATAAATGGATACTAGTATGACCGGGTGGCTGCACAAGGTGCCCACGAGCACAACATATCTTCCTTCCGTGTCGCACTTGACCTGAGAGAGATGCTAAGATGTACCATTCTGGATAAGTATGGCAGTCCCAGGCCCACACTGTCTTAGGCTGCCGCTACTTAATGGTGCGCCTTCGAGCAGGGGCCTAGTGCAAGGCACATCCGGCGGTGGCCCGCGGAGCCACCAGCAGCCTCGATCAGCCACTTCGCCCAACGACTCAAGAGCTGCGACCGACCATCAGCAACGGGCGCCCGCCGGTCCTCCACCTCTGCTTCCGGGCCAACAAAATCCTTCTCACTGCAAGGGGAGACCATCCCATAGGATGGCCAGGGGGGATTCAAACTTCTGTCAGGAGGATAAACCTAGCCTCTACGTCTGCCTTCCTCTCTACTTTGGTAACTATTTAGACAGCGTACAGCTGTGGGAGTTCCCCTTCCTTTCTTCTCTTTTTCCACTTTGATTAAAACACCACTAGACAAGACACCATGCACTCCGCGGAGTAGAATTTCTACCCGAGCGGCAGGAATACCAGCAAAAACTTCGTACTACGCCACTCGTGGAACTTCGCAGAGTTTTTTTGTAACTTCGCTGAGTTCCGCATAGCAAAACTCCGCGAACTACGCCCAGGCCTATCATCGACCCAACTCAAGGTGCAGGAAAAAGGCCTAGGATTCGTCCCTACACCTAGTATGGATAAATTCAAATTAAGCTGTGAGATCAACGAATTCATTCGCAGAATTAAACTACAGGTCTTTTTCGCCAACAAACCAGCAATTGATACCAGTGACAGTGACACAGGACTACACCTAAAATCAAATTTCACTCCACCATAGGCCACATTACCCGTGGAACTCCTTGCTTTTGAAAAAGCGATTCTGAAAGAAATGGGGGAGATCGATCCGAGGACCAGCATAATCTTCCATAATACAAGCAAAGAAGAACAGTTGGCCATCCAACAACTGGCTAACGACAAGGATGTGGTAGTGAAACCAGCAGACAAAGAGGGCACCATTGTCCTACAAACTACAGAAGCCTATCGCCGTGAGTGCATGCAACTACTGGAAGACGAGAGGAATTACCAACGCATCAGAGACGATCCCACAGAACGCCTAAGGATACAGATCACGAGTATGGTGGAGGAGGCGACACTACATGATTGGATCACTAAGAAAGAAGGGGATTTCCTGATTAACACACACCCGGTGACCCCCTATTTCTACACGATACCCAAAATACACAAATCTTTGGAAAACTCACCAGGGCGACCGATTGTATCTGGCATAGGTTCGATACTGGAAACTCTTTCAAAATTTGCTGACGCCTTCTTACGTCCTCTAATACAAGGAACAGACACATACCTACAGGACACTAAGGCAGTCCTGTGTCTTCTAAAGGACCTACAGTTCAACCCTGCCACCAGCATCCTCATAGGGTTGGACGTTGAAAGCTTGTTCACAAGCCTCCCACACAAGGAGACTTTAGAAATCATCGAAGAAGTCCTATATGAAGGGAACTGGACCTACCACACACCTAGACACCTGGTGTTAGAATGCGTCAAATGGGCTCTAACGGAGAATTTCTTTCGCTTCGAAGATACCTTGTTCCGCCAACAACACGGAACCAGTATGGGCAGTACTTTCGCCCCTAGTGTGGCGGGATTATACGTACACCATCTAGAGAAACATAAAATCCTGGCAGACACCAACCCTTATCTCCAACACATCACACTTTGGAAAAGGTATATAGATGACATTCTGCTGATTTGGGAAGGAGACGAGTCCAGAGCAGATGAGTTCATAACCTGGCTGAATCTCCAGGACACGTTCCTTAAATTTACTCATACTATGAGCAGATCTAAACTGGTGTTCCTGGACCTCAACATTATCGCAGCTGAAGGCACCCTAAAAACAACAACACATGAGAAACCCACTGCAAAGAACTGCTTATTACTATACGACAGCTTTCACCCCAGGCATTTAAAAGACAATCTCCCCTTCGGCCAGTTCCTTAGGCTAAGGAGGAACTGCACAGAGGTCAATGATTTCAGAACGCAAGCCGAGAAACTGACAGACAAACTTCTGGCAAGGAACTACCCAAAAAAATTGGTGTCTAAAGCAAAGAAACGAGCCGTGAATAATCACAGAGATTCTCTGCTGGAAACACGCCAAAAACAGAACACTGTTGAAGACAAGAGACCAATCTGCGTAACTACCTTTAACATAGCCTCTGATCGAGTTACCAAAATCATTGGAAAACATTGGCGTATTTTGAACAGTGGGCAACTTAACATCCCAAAACCAATGTTCTCCTACAGAAAGGGGAGGAATTTGAAAGACATTTTGGTACATACACGCCCGAAATCAGGAACCAACAGAGAAAGGAACCAAACTATGCTAGGTACACCACCTACGGGTTACTATCCCTGCCGGAATTGCAGTGTTTGCCATCTTACTACCGCCACGAAAAATGTGTCCTTCAATAATGGAATGAATTGGGAGTTGCGAAAGCTAACAAACTGTAACACAGCAGGAGTAGTATATCCCATCACTTGCCCCTGCAACCTAAATTATGTGGGTATGACCACGAGAAAAGTAAGATCCAGAGTGTGCGAACACCGCAGTAACGTCGGTGTCAGCGCATCACCACAAAAATGTCCTCACATTACAAGGAACAGAAACACACACCTAATGATTTGAAGTGGGTTGTCCTTGAACACCTGTGTTACAGTGATAATCTGGAACACAGACTTCTGGAAAAAGAACAGCGGTGGGTGTACAAACTCCACACTGACACCGTGGGACTTAATGACAATATCTCGTGGGGCCTCTTATGTTGAAAATGCACAACATTGAGACTAGTGGAGACATCCTTAGGAGTCTCTATAACTAAGTATAACACCCTGGTTAGCCACCCTGAGTAGCCATTACATCTAACCACCCCCGAGTAGGACTTGTTTTCTGGGCAGGGAAACGGCGAAATACTATACCTGTGTAATTCCCAATGTTTTTGTATGCATATCGCTTGATTCCATTCTGCATTACGTGAAACATTTTAATATCAACTCCTTTCCTCATACATTTCCAGTAACTTAATGTTTTTCAGGATGGGAATTCTCCCAACATGGTGCTGCCACTACTCCGGCAACGGTGGCCATTTTGAACTAACCGAGCGGTCTAGTACTACGAAGCAGAATGACAGGGCGTTTTTTTCCCACCGCATGGTTAGGAAAGGGCTTTATAAAGGGAAACAGCTCATGCACCAGTTAGTATGAGGTCTCCAGGGAGAGAAGTAGGTAACTGTACCAGAGGCGGCTTTGACGAAGTAAGTGGCGGGGGCCTTCCTTTTGTTCCTTACAGATGGAGTACGCTACCCACCTGTTAAGCAGCAACAAGAGTACATGATATATAGACCTTTTTCCCCCTTTTCGCCCTCCCTCTTTCAGAGTGTGACTACAAGCCCCTCTACCCCTGGCTTTGACCATGATGCAATAATCTAGCATCTACAGAAGTACGTCACATGGATTATCATTTCTATGTTTTATGTTGTACTTTCACGTGGTGTCTTGTTTCACGAGTGCTATTTTACGAGTGGTGTCACCCATTATAGTGTGTGGCAGGTTCATGACACTCTATTTGAGCACATAGGATAGACCATATGAGCACCCACAATATACGGGTGCGATATTTTGATAGTTGCATGCACAATCATGCTAATGCGACCTGCCAGCACGGCTGACAGGTCACTGTTTTTTTTTTTTAAACATATTTTTATTGGTATTTTGCAAAATATCGACAATTTGAATGCCATCAGAAGAAACAATGAGAATCAGAAATCCCAAAAAAGGAAACCGGGGAAGCAGAATAGTTTATATCTACTATCACTGTCTACAATCAAGGGTGTTAGCTCCACCAATACCAGTATATCTCACCAATTGTTTAGGGAGTCGTCCAACATCGGTCCGTCTTATGCATGCATAATTATAATTTGAAACATAATTTGCCATTTACCTTATATGAATTCAATCCAATGAAAAATGAAACAGAAGGAAACAAAAAAAGTAACTAGCAACAGGTAACTGGTGCAGAGGAGTGGTGTGAGCACGTCTATGTGCTAATATCTAGCGGGGTAAAGGACATTCCCACCCCGCAAAGCTGGGCTGTGCAAGGGACCCCCCCCCAATTGTGCTTTCCCACCCTCGGAGAGATTAGCCGCTCCATTGTGTTTTCCAAGACTACTCACACCCTCCCCATATATCAGACGCTAGGAGCCCCGATGGCCCCGGTCTAGGCTCCTGGATCTCGGCATCCATTTGCGACAAACGGTCGGACTCTTCCCCTCACTGCCCGACCCCGTTGGCCTCTCCCATTCAGCTAGTACTTCCTTCCATTGCTGGGCCATCGGGAGCTTCCTCACCCCTCTGGCCTCCTCCCATGCCAACTCTCTGCCCTCTGCTCCCGCCTCATGCAATGACATCCCTATTCCAAGCTGAAATCTGTGGGCCCCTCGCAGATTTCCACTCCATCGCAATCCTGCGTTTAGCTAAGCCCAGCGCAAGATCAATCAAGCGGTTTCCAACTTTGCGTTTAGGCGGTCTGGGGAAGAGACCTAGCAGGCACGTCTGGATTGTTAAGGCCAACTCCCTACCAAGCACGTCCTTGATCTTAACCAACACCGCCTCCCAATAGGGGCGCAACCACTGGCAATCCCAGGTCATGTGGCCAAAGTCAGCATCCGGGTGTGCGCACCTAGGGCACTGTCTCACTTCCCCTCCATATGTCACGTTAAGTCGATGTGGTGTCATATAAGTCATATGTGTATAATTAAATTGAGTATATTTCAGTCGGGTATTCCGGGGAACCTTCCCTGAGTATCTCAAGACTCTACGCCACTCCGATTCAGTAAGAACTTTACCCCCATTGTATCCCATCGCGCCCGTAGTCTATCCAGCGGGCCAGTGGAGGCTTCCACTAACGTGGCATAAAGCCATTTCACAAGATGCCCCGCCGACCCCAAAGTGAATATCGCGTGGAGGACAGGGTGTGTATCAGGTTAATCTCTTCCAGGGCCCCATAGTTGCGCAAACCTGCGCATTAACGCTTCATAGCGTAGGAATTGGCCCGGGGGGAGTCCACTATCCTCCATCAGGTCCGCAAAGGGGATCAGAGCCTTGTCTAAGTAACAATCCCCTACAGTCTCTAGTCCAGCCTCCAACCATCTGGCTAGCTGGGCGTCTGTGAATACCGACTGCGGGTCCCCGTGCGGTAGACCCACCAAGGGAATCAAGGGGGAATACTTTACAGGTTGTTGCCTTCCGCTACAGCATCGTCTCCACGTCTGGAAGGCCGTGCGCTGCAACAGGGAGCAGGAGGGGATGGACGTGGCCGGTAGTAGGAGTTTTGCCGTCACTAATCCTCGACTAGATACTGGATCCGTTAGGCACGTTCCCTCTTCATTCACTCCCTCCACCCACTGTGCCAACCACTGCAGTTGGGCGGCCAACATATAAAATTCGAAATTTGGCACCCCAAGTCCGCCTTCCGCCATAGGGCGCTGCAGGGTCTGCAGGGACACTCGCGAACGTGCATCACCCCAAATCAATTGCCGCAGGAGAGCATGCAGAGGTCTGAACCAGCTGCTCGGCATCAGAACCGGTAAGTTCGCAAAGAGATAAAGTAACTGAGGCAGCATAACCATTTTGGATAGCGTAATCCGGGCCATGATGGGCAATTGCAACGAGCTCCAAAACTGAACACAAGAGCAAAGGGAGCGCAAAGTCTTGCCTAAATTCCCGTCCTTAAGATCATCCAGTTTGTGGAAAATTTGTATGCCCAAATATTTGAACGTGCGCTGTGCCCAGAGGGTATCAGGCGGCAACGCTTCCGGCCTGGGTAGAGGCCCAGCTATTGGAAACAAATATGTTTTGGTTTTATTAACCTTGAGGCCCGAAAGCACAGCAAAATCGCCTAGGATCCCAAGGCCGCAGCGGCCCCCCCAACTGCCTCCGTGAGGTACAACAACAGGTTGTCTGCATACAACGAGACGTGATGGCAACGCCCGCCCAAGGTCAGTCCCAACCCGCTTCCTCCCAGGCGGAACCGCTCCGCCAGCGGCTCCACAGCCAAGGCAAACAGGAGCGGAGATAGGGGGCAGCCCTGCCGGGAGCCGCGGGAGATCTTATAAGGTCTAGATATGGCACGTCCCGTCTTGACCCTCGCAGTGGGGGAGTCATAAAAGAGTTGCACCCACCGCACCCAGTCATCCCCTAAGCCCATGCGACACATCACCTCGAAGAGGTACTCCCAGCTCACCATGTCAAATGCTTTCTCCAAGTCGACTGATAAAACCGCCGCGTGCTGGAGTGCTGGAGCATCCGCGTGATAGAGCACGGAGTAGAGCCGACGGAGGTTGTAAGAGGTGCTACGAGTGGGGATAAACCTGTTTTGATCTGGGTGAATCAGAGATTTCATATGCGGGAGCAACCTACCCGCTAGTACTTTACTCAGGATCTTAAAGTCTAGGTTCAGCATAGAGAGCGGTCGATAGTCCCTCACTCCCGCGTCGGGTTCTTTGGTCTTGGGGAGCGGGATCACTAATGCCGTCTGGGTGGAATCAGGCAAACCCCCCCTCCCTCATAAGCCTCCGCGTACCATGCCACCAGATGCGGTGCCAGAATATCAACAAACCGTTGATAGAACTCAGTCAGGAGGCCATCAGGCCCAGGCGTCTTACCGTGTGCCAGTGCAGCTATGGCGGCTCTGACTTCCTGCACTGTAACCGGACTTCCCAGTTCCTCCTGTTCTTCCGCCTCCAATGTGCGGAGCTGCAAAGGGGCCAAGAAGTTACGTATATCCGACAAGGGGGCCTCGGTCGGGGCCTCATATAACCCCTCATAATATTGCAAGAAAGTGTCATTAATGATGTCAGGGTCGTGCACTGTTTCCCCCGTTTCCAGACCAAGCTGCGTGACAAGCGCGACCCACTCTCCCTTCTTCCCGTTGTACTTTGTCCAGATACTCCTTATGGTTATAACACCGCAGTCTACTCAACGTCTCATTGTACCGCGCCCTCGCTTCGTGTAAGGACGGCAGGGCCCCATCATCCATACCTTGCAAATTATCCAGTCTGTGGATAGACCCCTCCAATTCTAAAAGCTTGCGCTGAATCTCCCTGTGTGCCCCACACGCCTGAGCCATGCAATGGCCCCGCACCACAACTTTAAACGCTTCCCACTCTACCTGGGGAGACGAGGCAGTGTTGGCATTGATAGGGAAGTAAGTGTCAACTAATGTTTCCAGTGAGGACCGGAAAGCGGATTGAATTTCCAAGTTGGGATCGGGGGGCATCGACATAACGGGTGGTGTAGCATGAGTAATGGGCTATGGTCCGACAGGGTACGTCCCAAGTACTCCGTGTGTGATACTGAGCCATTGAAGGCCGGGGTACAGAGGAACATGTGAAGCCTAGTATGGACTTGGTGCACCGGTGAGAAAAAGGAGTACTCCCTATCTCTTGCGTGTTGCAGCCTCCAGGTGTCCTCTAGGCCCCAATGGGACATCCAAGTCTGGAATCCCGATGCAGTACGGTGTGGCTGGGTTCCTGGCATGGGATCAACAGTAACATCCACTACACAGTTAAAGTCGCCCCCCAGTATGAGAGAACCTGTCAAGCATTGGGCCAGAGAGGCGGAGAAAGACTCCAGAAAACCGACCTGGTCCTGGTTGGGAGCATACACACTACCCAGGGTCACTTCCCGTCCCGCCAGTCGGCCCACAAGCAGGGCGTACCTCCCCTCCGAGTCCAGCCATGTTCGTTCAGGTGAGAAAGGGACCCCAGGTTTCACCCAAATTAAGACCCCTCTGGCAAAAGCAGAGAAGGTGGTCGCAAAAACCTGCCCTCGCCACCTCCTCTGTACCCTCCCAGCCTCCTCTTTATTAAGATGTGTCTCTTGGAGAAAGGCTATGTGCACATCCCTGCGCCGAAGGTAGGTGTATATATTATGTCGTTTGGTTATTGTTCCCATACCCCGGATGTTCCATGTGAGAAACCTCAGTGTCATGTGTGCCTGTCATTTCCACAGAAACCCTCTCCAGAGTGCCTAGGGGGGATCCCTCCCCCGCCCGTGTCCTGATGCATGCGCCACCATCCTCCTCCGCAAACGATCAAACAAACGAAAAAAACCTCAATTAACAAACCCTCATTTTGCACAACTCCCCAAGCCCAGGACAGCCTGACAACGGTCAGTCGTCCAAACAGTATGTGGAACATGACCCTTAGTGAGGCCTTACTCTAGTAAGGATCCCAAGGGGGGTGGACAGTAAGAGCAGAAGGCAACATAGGGTTAACGCGCAAACCGTCCTGGTCGCGCCGGCCCCATCAGGTCTTAATGAACCAGAACCCGGGACCACCACCAGTGGATCAGCAGCCCCCCCAAGGATTCGAGCCAGGACGGAGCCCTAGGAGTCTCAGATAACGTCATTGGCTGTACGTGGCGTCACCACCGGCATCTGCACACTATCGCTGCGGGATGTGTCAGAGTCAACGTCCCCAGCGTCCTTTGATGAGTGAGCCGGCGTCTCGCGAGCGGGGCTCCTGCCCTGCATCAGCGCCGCTACTGCCCGCAGAACTTCTGCCCTCTCCTTTTCGGTCTGGGAAGAGTTCGGTTTCTTAGGGGCTCCCCTCCGGGAGCGCCGCCTGGAACGCTTCCCAAGCTCCGCCGGTTTTTTCGATTCAGTTCTAGGACCAGCAGGCTGGGAGGTCCCAGTCTTATAGGCCTCAATCCAGTCCCAGGCCTCACCCGGGCTCCCGCAGAAGTGGGTAGTACCGTCCAACACAATTCGTAGCCGAGCCGGGAACATCAGGGAATACTGCAGGCCCTCCTCCCTCAGTGCCCTTTTAACCTGCAGGAATGAGGCCCGCCTCCGTTGCACCTCCAGGGTGTAGTCTGGGAAGAGGGAAACCTTGCTGTTGACAACCGTGTAGGGACCCTCTGTACGGGCCTTCCGCAATAAGAGATCCCTGTCCCGGAAATTAAGCAAGCGGGCCACCACCGGCCGTGGGGGACGCCTGGGCGCCGGGGACCTGGCCGGAACCCTGTGAGCTCGTTCAAGAGTGTAGAAGGGTGACAGGCACTCAGGCGCCACCTCAGAGTGCAGCCACTGCTCCAGGTAGGCCACCATGTCGTCGCCCTCGATTCCCTCCGGCAGGCCCAAAATCCGTACATTATTCCGTCGGTTGCGCCCTTCCGCGTCTACGGTTCTCCGTTCCAGGACACCCACCCTGTCCGTAAGGGCTCCCACCCACTGCTCCCAGGTCTTTTGGGCTGGGGCTAACTCAGAAATGCTGGTTCCGGTTCCTTTCACCCTCTCGGAGAGCTTCTTATGTTCCTCTCGTAAGAGACCCTGGCTTCGGTTCCTTTCACCCTCTCGGAGAGCTTCTTATGTTCCTCTCGTAAGAGACCCAGCCCCACCGCCACCGTGCTGATGTCCTGGTGGAGGGTGGCCTTCGTGTCCGCGATAGCCTCTAATATCTTGCCCAGTTGCTGTTGTATTGGAGCATCCATAGTAGTCTGCGACTGCTCCTGGGTAATGCCATCAGGGTCCTGTGTGGCTCCGGCTTGTCGACCTCAAGGTTTGCCCATGGCGCCAACCCACCTCCAGCCTGTGGGCCTCTCCAGAGAGGAGGCCTAGGCAAGCTATTGGTATCGCAATCTCACACCCCGCACCAGGGCCAAGGTATAGGGGGGCTCCAGCACTGCCACCAAAAGCACGTGCTCCGCTGCAGGGCCCGGCAGAAGCAGCGCTCCTTCGTTCACGAGCCAGCCCTGGCTCCGCTCCAGCCCAGTCTCATATCCATGCGCTGGGTCCGGCCCAAACACCTCCTGGCGGTGAGTCGCCCCTTGCCACTCACTGTTCAGGTCAGGGCGCCCTTATTCACGCCAGAAAATGACCACCGTACTCCAGGGCAATGTTTATCTCAATGCGCAGGTAGAGGGACCCCCAAGCCCCGCGAGCGTACAAATCAGACAGCCCCGGGCAGGCCTCGCAAACCAGTGTCACCGGCAAGGCTATCCAAGTCTCAGGCTCTCGTCCAGGGGGATCCTCCCGGGCCGCACGCCCTCACCAGAGGCCTCCGCTACCTGGTCTCAGGAGCCGGTGGGGTCCCCAATGCACTTCACTCCAGCGCAGCCAGCAGGGGCTCCAAGCCAAGCCTCAGTAAGGAGGGAAAACCAGAGGGCAGCAGCTGCTTGTCAGTCCCTGAGCCCCGATATATGCCCAGAGCATCAGCACCAGCACACAGCAGTCTCCCCAGGCAGACCAGACACACAGGCCGGGTGGTCGCTGCCCCTCCTGCGCCCAGTCGACCACACCAGGTTGGGCCCCAACAATCCACCGGCACACGGAGGGAGCTGCAGCCTTCGCTGTAACCGGCGCGCTCACCTCGTAGGGTCCAACCAGTGGCCACGCTGTTCCTCAATCCCCCAGAGGGGGGCCCTCTCCTTCTGCGAGGGTGCCGCAAGGGTCTGTCGCCGCTGGGGCCGGTGGCGCCGTCCACCAGTCCAATCCACGATCCCCGACCGGGCTCTTCGCACTGCGTCTCTGCGCCAAGGCGCGCTCGGCCCACAGGAACAGCGCCGGTACATCTGCCGGTGGCCACCTAACTTCCGCTGACGCACGCCGCAACCACCGGCTCCGCGGCCGCAGGTCCACTCACAGAGCGCGATCCGCCGAGAGGGGCAGGCTCCGCTCCTCCTCCTAAGGCCGTCACCCGCAGGCCGCCATCTTGCCTGCCGCTGGCTCCAGCCGCCGTCAAAGCCTCCGTCGCACCTCAGCGGCGCGGGGAGCCGCCCGAGCACCAAGGCAAGCCCCCAGTGTCCCAGCACTGTTGGGCACTGTTTATGGGCGATCCCCGGTCTCCGGCAGCCAGAGAAGTGCGGATAAATAGCGGGCCGGCGCGGAGCTCACAGCTCAGGCGTCCGCCATGCTCGGCTCCGTGGTCACACCCCACAGGTCACTGTTTTTAATATATCTTTTTGCTTTCTCATTACAGACAGGGATTAATCACTAGAACCGTATGTATACAGTGCGCATTAGGTGTGCATGGTTTGTGTCCTTATTACAGGATTCACTAGGAGTGGTACACACTGGGCTGGACCCCGTGGAGTCCTGATGAAGAGCTATTAGGGCAACAGCTCGAAACATGTTGACAAAAACACATTACTGAGACAACCAGACTAATTAAGGTAAGGTTTCTTCTTAGTAAACGATCCCTCATTTTTAACCATACCAACTAGGGGCGGGAATAAAAGAGTGGCCAACTAGTTAGATATTTCAAAATGTTCTTTCCCTTTCCACTCCACATCACTGCACTACACATAGTCTACAATAAAAAGTGCTCCTACGTAATTCGCAAGTCGCAGCACGCCTTAATCCGTAGAGGATTGAGAGGAACCCCAGTGATGAAGCATGCCACCTAGGGGCAACCCTGGTGGGTGAGGGGTCTCTAGAAAAAAAGTATTTTTTCTAGACTAGGGATTACAACGAATTCTTGCTGTATCCTATCTAATTCCCTAAGGGCAGGTTTTCTTCGATATACTCGATTTTTGTCTAACTACATCCCATAGGATGGCCAGGGGGGATTCAGACATCGTCGCCCAGGCCTGCCTCAACGTGTGTGGATGGAGACCCCCGAGGGGAATGCCCCCCAGCAGTGACCTTTTTAGCAAATTTGAGAGTGGTTTTAGGGTCAGCAAAGTGATGTGATTTCCCCTCATGGTGGGAAACATCCCTGGACGCGAGGGAGAGCCAGGCGTACTCCCCTAGTCAAGGGCACCTGGATGGCTGAAGTGGTGAATATCACCTGAGATGTACGCTTGTGGCTTCAGCCCACGCGGCACACAGCACGATCCCAATAACAAGAAAGAACATGAAATAAGTCAACTTGCGTGGTAAGTATTGTGCAGTTCCTTTCAACAAGATCCGTCTCACTGCAAGGGGAGACCATCCCTAGGATAGCCAGGGGGGATTCAGACATCGTCGTCCAGGCCCGCCTCCACGTGTGTGGATGGAGACCCCCCCAAGGCGAACGCCCCCCATCAGTGACCTTTTTAGCAAATTTGAGAGTGATTTTAGGGTCAGCAAAGTAATGTGATTTCCCCACATGTGTAACTCGCAGTTTCGCCGGGTATAAAAGAGCGTATTTTATTCCTGCCTTCTGTAGTAGTTTCTTGGCGGGCAGAAAATCCCTCCTGGCGGCCTGGACTGCAAGAGTAAAATCGGGGTAAAACTTTATATCACTGTTGAGGTATTGCAGTTCCCCTTTCTCACGAGCCAGTCGGAGAACTGCATCACGGTCTTTGTAATTCAAGACGTATGGCAGCGGGTCAGGCCCCAGCGTGCCGGGGCCTACCCCCACAGCAGGAGAGTCCGGAGTCCCAGTAGCCCCACATGTCCAGGGCATTCCCCAGGGCGTTGGCACCGCAGGATCTGCCAGGCAGCGGGCAACAGCGGGGACCTTGCCGCCTTCTTCAGGGAGCCTGCACTCCTCACTCCTCACCGCAGGGCTCTTTCCGGGAGGTCACAGGTGGGGTGACAACAGTTTACTCGGCCGCTCTGGCAACTCACCACACGGGCCGCCACCAGGCCCACACTGTCTTAGGCTGCCGCTACTTAATGGAGCGCCCCCGAGCAGGGGCCTAGCGCCAGGCACATCCGGAGGCGGCCCGCGGAGCCACCAGCAGCCTCGGTCAGCCACTTCGCCCAACGACTCAAGGGCTGCTGCCGACCATCAGCACCGGGCGCCCGCCGGTCCTCCACCTCTGCTTCCGGGCCGAGGGGCCACCGCAGTGCCACGCCTCACTCCCGGCCCGCGGCTTAGTGACCAGGCCGCAACATGTCGGATGCCAAAGCTCATCACCACAGCGCTTCGCTGTTTAACACAGAGGGTTCGACGCAGTAGATAGCTATTGGGACTGTGTTTCGGCAGCAAACAGGCAGTCGACCCAACAGGATCATGTAGGATTCTGCAATCAGCTGGCAGAGCCCCTCTATCGAGGTGCTGTTTTGCTGCCCGGCTTGAATCCGCCCCCCATGTCTGGGCTACCTTTGCCAACACGTGATCATGATTGATGTCGACATGGATGAGTGTGAAGTGGCTTTCACTGCACAAGATGTTAATTTGTTGGGTTCTGAGTTCCCCATTGTGCAAGAAGAAAAAATGGTATGAGGAGATGGAAAGGGACTGGGAACTTAACAGTGTGAAACAATTAATTTTAAAAGGATGGCCAGAGGAGAGGAGAGGAAAGTTCCTGGTGAATTGATGGGTTGCTTCAAGGTGTGTGAGGAATTGGCTGTGGAAAATTACATTGTTGTACGTGGGAACAAGTTTGTTTCTGCTTTTAATTCTTTGAAGTCTATTGTGGATATGTCCTATGAGGGTCAGTTTGGAATTTCGGCCACCAAAAGACGCATCAAGGCTAATTTTTGGTGGCCAGGTATTGACATTTTTGTGGAACATCAAGTGAGATTGTGTCAGCTATGTACAAATAACGACAAATCAGCCAAGGTGTTGACCACTGATCCCCAACCCGTGGATATACCTGCTGCACCTGGGTGTAAATTAGGTTTTGACGTCATTGGTCCATTTGCCGTTTTGCCAAAACAAGAAGCTTTTGGAATTGTTTTGATAGACTATTACTCCAAGTGGCCTGAAATCAAGATGGTTAGAGATGTTACGTCTGAGGTGGTTATACAGTTCTTTGGTGAAATTTTCTGTAGAGAGGGCATTCTCCAGGAACTCGTAACCGACAATGGGCCTCAATTTGTTAGTAAACAAATGGCGAATTATTTGGAGAAGTGTGGTTTTGTTCATAAATAATTTCTGTATTCCATCCTGAAGCCAATGGACTTATTGAGAGATTTAACCGTGTCGTCAAAGAAGCCATTCAATTAGCCGTGAAGGGAGGTTTGAGTTGGAGAAATGCTTTGCAGTCTATGTTGCTAGCTTATAGAACCTCTCCTAACTCCATAACTTGGGTAAGTCCTTTTGAACTGTTGAGAGGTCGCAAAACTAGTACCAGATTGGTTCTATGGTGGTTGAAGGGTAAGGAAATGGTGAATGGTGACATTGCAGAAGTTGATTTTTAGGAATTTCCAATAGGGGTCTACAAAACTAAGATGAGAGAGAATTTAAGGAAAAGGAAAGGTGTGGCAGGAAGCCAAGCTGTGCAAGTGATATGGTTCGCCTAAGGAAAGGTACTATGGCAAGCAAAGGTTTTTCTAATTGGTCCAACCTTGTACGGGTCCCCATAGAGGTCCTCAGGAATGCTGTGCGTGTGGATGGCTGAGGAGTATGGAATCTTAACAGAGTGTCTTTGTTCAGGGGTAAGGTTATATCTGCTGTTAAGCAAGCCTCCAATGTTTTCTTGGATGTCCCTGATTTTTTTTTCTCAACCAGACTTTATTGAATTTCCAAGACATAGTTGATACACATACATATTTTTCATTGTTCACGTCATAGTCAACATTTGTTGCACTTATTACATATAATCATGACTCTCTGGCATGTTTTAGCTTAACATTCCCTTGTAACATAACGTCCCCCCCACCCCCCTTGAGTTGCGCTTAAGTGGATATTTGCCATCTCTGTATGTTATTGGGTTCTCATGGGTCAAGCTTCCAGTCTCAGTGTGTGTTGCCGTGCTGGCCAGATTCAGATTAGGTGTTCTCCTCATTCGCTCCCTTGTTCTAGTGCTGCTGGCCGCGGAGTGCTTGCCCCGCTACCATTGTCCTGCCTGCCGGCTATCAGCTTGCTCACCAGTCCCTCCCAGGCTCTGGCCCTGTCTATTTTACCTATCCCCCTGCTGGCTTCCCTGAGCAGTAACCTGCCTTCCGCCCCTGCCCATTTCTCAAGCTCTTTTGTCCAGGAAACAATCCTGGGCCCTCCTGGTGCCTTCCAGTTTCTGGATATCTCTCTCTTAGCCAGCACATAGGCCAGGTCCTGGAACTTCCCAGTCGTCCTATTCTTGGCTGTATGTGGGAACCACCCTAACAGGAAGTGCTCTGGGATGCGCTGTAGCTCTTTATCGGAGATCGCCTACTACTTGCCCTATCTCCTCCCAAAAGGGTTGTAGCGTGGGGCAGCTCCAGAACATATGAATCATGTGTGCCTCCCTCTCTCCACACCGTGGACACGCTGCCGTGTCCGTGCCAAAGTATCTCCTAATTCGGGCCGGGGTGAGGTACGCTCTATGTAATACGCAGAAATTAATTAAAACGCGCATTTCTGGATGCTTTCGGGGTTTGCTCTAGGATCCTATCCCACTCCACCTCTGGTATCGGCTTACCCAAGTCTTCCTCCCATTGTAATCGCAAGCGCTCTAGTGGCTGTTGCATGTCTTGCCTCATTGCCTTGTAGAGGTAAGACACTGACTTAATCCTCCCCGCTGATAGCGCCACATACCTGCACCTTGCCAATGCTCGTGGCTCCGTACCTCCCACTCCCCAATGGCGTCTAATCCTTCTAGTGAGGGCCCTGTGTTTCAGGAAGTGACCTCCAGGCAAGTCGTATGCAGCTTGTAGCTCTTCGAATGGGAGTAGTGTGGAGTCTAGGTACAGGTCCCCCAACACTTTCAGTCCTGCTTCTGCCCAGTCCTCTAGCCCTGCCCAGTGCTCTCCCTGTGGCAGGTAGCGCAGCAGCGTGATTGGTATATCTGGGGAATAGGGAGTCTTGGCGCCCACTCGTCTTAAGTATCCAGCCAAGCAGCGCACCACCACCCTGGTCTCCATTGTGTCTTCGGACGTGTTGCGCCGCACTCGCAGCAGAATCTTCGCGAGGGTTGCAGCATCAGGTGCGGCCAGGCAGTGCTCCCGTCCTGGGTCGCGATCCGCCGCCAACCACTGGATCAGCCAGTACAGCTGAGCGGCTATGTAATACCCCTCAAAATCAGGGACCGCCAAGCCCCCCTCTGCTGTGCAGCGCCGCAAAGAGGTCAAGGCTACTCTCCTACGTCCCGCTCCCCAGAAGAATGACGTGATTGTTGAGTCAAGGCCCGAAGTAGTATAATAGACGCAGGAGTGCTACCATCTTCAAAACGGCTACCCGCCCAGCCACAGACAGCGGCAGCGTTCCCCAGAAGTCCATTGCAGTCTTCACTGATCTGATCGCTCTACCCACATTACCTTCGAGTAAATCTGCCGATTCGTGGTATAATTTGACTCCAAGGTACTGCAGGCAACTAGGCTCCCATTTCAGGTGCTCTAGTTCAGGCGGTGGGGGGGCGTTGGACGTCAGAGGGTATAAACTGGATTTTCGCCAGTTAACCTTGAGGCCGGACACTGCACCAAATTGGGCCAGCATGTTCCTCGCTCCTCTCAGTTCGTCCGCCGTATTGCTGAGGAATAGTAAGAGGTCGTCCGCGAACAAAGCTATAAAGTGCTGCCCTGCACCTACCATCAGGCCACCAAAGTCCTGTCCGCTCCTGGTCCTTCATGCCAGTGGCTCCATGGCTAGTGCAAACAGGAGCGGGGAGAGGGGGCATCTCTGCCTCGTGCCTCTCTCCACTCTCTGCCTGGGTGAGATGGTCCTACCGGTGCGCACCCGGGCCATGGGGGACGTGTACAGTAACCGTACCCACGCCAGAAAACCTTCCCCCAAACCCATCTTAGCAAGGACTTCATAGAGATAGGGCCACTCAAGGCTGTCAAAGGCCTTCTCAATGTCCACTGCAAACACTGCCGCCTCCCGCTTGTCGTGCTCATCGGAGCCCATTATAGCCAGGAGTCGCCTAATGTTTATGGCCGTGTTCCGCCCCGGGATGAACCCCGCCTGGTCCGCGTGGACCAGATCCGGCATGTGGGGGAGAAGGCGCATCGCAAGGATTTTGCTTAGGATTTTATAATCCATATTCAGCATGGACAGTGGCATGTATGCCGTATAGTCATGCGATTCTTTCCCAGGCTTAGGCACTGGTACAATAAGGGCCTCCCTAGCACTCTCTGGCAACATGCCCGCTTCCCGGGCCTCCTGGTACATTGTGACCAGGCGGGGTGCCAACTCTCCCAAATAAGTTGCGTAGAACTCGGCCGGCAGGCCGTCTGTACCCTTGGTCTTATTCCTAGCCATACCCCCAATGGCGACTTGCACCTCCCGTTGTGTAATGTCCATTCCCAACTCCTCCTCCTCCTCCTCTGGATTCAGCCGCGTCAACCGCAGGTCTGCAAGGTATTCCCTCGCATCTGTGGGATCGTCTTCTCGGGATTTTCTGTATAGCTTCGCGTAATAACGGGCAAAGACTTCGTTAATCGTTGCATGTGTGTAATGCCTGACCCCCTCCTCATCCTCAATTTCAACTAGAGGCGAACTCCTACTCACCGGATTTGCTAGCCACGCCTGGAGTGACCCCGATTTGTCCCGCTCAGCATGAGTGCGCTCGAAGTATTTCTTGTAGTCAAAGCACCTAAGTCTCTCTGTCTGCTTTACCACTTTCTCCTTAGCCTCTAAGAGTGCCTGCTGGAGCTCATGGTGCCCTGGCCTCCTGCATTCTAGCCCTCTAAGGGTTGCCTCTGCCCCTGCAACTTCTCCCAGGATGACACGCCTGACCCCCGTGGTATGCGTTGTACATTGGCCCCTCAGGACCACCTTGAAGGCGTCCCACTCCGCGTTCGTCGAAGAGGCCGCCCCCTCATTGGCTGCGAAGTAGTGCGTTATTTCTCCCCTGATCTCTTCCCGGAAGACCTGGTCCTCCAGGGTGTCAGGGCGGAGCCGCCATGTAGGAATCGCTGACACAGGGTGACCCCATTTCAAAGACAGGACGAGTGGATTGTGATCAGATATTGTTCGCGCGAGGTATTCCGCGGACGTAACTTGGCGCTGTGTATCTACGGAGCTTAGGAAGGCGTCTAGTCGCGCATGTACCTCATGAACCACTGAAAAGTAGGAGTAGTCCCTATCTTGGGGGTGCAAGGTCCTCCAGGCGTCCATCAGTCCCCAGCTCTGTCTCCAGGTGGTGAATGTGTGTGAGTCGTGCGCTGCTTGGGAATTTCTGAGCGGTGGGTGGGATCGGTCCAAGAGCGTGTTATCCACACTATTAAAGTCGTCCCCCATTAGGGTAGTGCCCGTCAGGTAATGCGGTAAGCAGTGACTCAGCCTCACAAAAAAGGCTGGCTGTTCCGCATTGGGGGCCTAGATGCTAATCATACTTATTTCCCGGCCCTCTAATCGCCCCTTTATTGCTACGTATCGACCCTCCGGATCTACCAGAGAATCTGTCAATTGGAATGGACCCCCGGCTTGGATCCATATTACCACCCCCGTGCATATGCCTAATAGGTGGTGTAAAAGAGCTGGCCCCTCCACCTTCTCTGCAAGGCTTGCCCTTCTTTCTGTGTTAGATGTGTCTCCTGTAACAGGGCAATCTGGGCTCCCCGCCGCCGGATGTAGGAAAGGACTTTGTGGCGTTTCGTCATTGTGTGCATGCCCCTAATATTCCAAGTCATGCATTTGTATAGTTGCTTGTCAGCCATTAGGGGATGTTACTAGGCCCCGGCCACCTCCCTCCGTAATCTGTATCGCCTGCCTGTGCTCCCCACTCAACCCCACATGGTTCGCTGTGTGCTGGAACTCAAGGTGTCCCCCCCGTATCAACATTAAACAATTCCCCCAACTCCCACTCCCCAGGATAAGCAGGAAAACACCCCCCCATCCAAACCATAATTATAAGTCCGCAAGTGACTGCTTGCAGTCCGATCAGTCAATTGCAAGGGGAGGAGGCCGCGCATCCGCCGCTCTCCCGGTCTCCGCAGCCACCATTCCGTTTCTCTTAGTCACGAAGGAACCCCCAGCAGCTCCCTCCCTCCATCAGTCCCGGTACCTCATTATTGGGTCAGATGTGTCCAGTGCTGCTTCGGATCGGCTCACAGTCGGTCACTGCTCTCTCCTGTTATGCGATGTCGTCCGCCGTCTGCGGTGTTACCACACTCAGTGCCTCGGAGTCGCTGGATCCGTGTTCCCAGCCAGATTCTGCAGGGGATTCACTGCCTCCGGGAGGCCCCTGGCTACTTCCTTTACCGCTAATCAGCGCTACTACCTTCATCGCGTTTTGGCGCTCAAGCTGTGCCTCCTCCTGCGTGGGTGCTAGAGTCTCTCTCAGGACCCGCCGGCCCCTGGAGCGGTTCTCACGTCTACTCCTAGTCGGGTCCCATAGTGGCTCCATTCCTCTGTGTTTCTCCAGCCAGTCCGATGCCTCCTGCGAGGTCCTGAAGAACTCTGTGCCCCTCTCCGTGGTGACTCGTAGCGTGGCCGGGTACTGTGTTGCGTATTTGTAGTTCATTTGCCGCAACCTCTGCTTCACGTCCCTATAAGAGCCTCTCCGCCGTTGCATCTCTCGGGAGGAGTTGGGGAAAATTCGCACAGCAGAGTTAGCCACTTCTATGTCTCCTCTGAGACGTGCTTGGGCAAGGATGTGGTCTCTGTCTCTATAATGGAGGAGTTTCGCTATCACCACCCGCGGTGGTACACCCGGTACGGGGGGCTTTGCAGGGACTCGATTTGCCCGCTCCAGGTCCAAGAAATTCGATAGGCCCTCCGGCGCCACTTCCTCCCGGAGCCAGTTTTCCAGGTAATCTATCATGCTGCGACTTTCTATTTTCTCCGGCAGGCCTATGATATGGAGGTTGCTTCTACGTGACCTATTTTCAGCATCTTCGGCCCTGCCTTCCAATGTTCGCACCTTTGTCTCGAGCGCTGCCACTCGCTGCTTCATTATACCTATGTCCGGCAGAGTCTCTGATAGTTGGCCCTCATTTGTCTTGACGCAGTCTGCCAGCTTTTTGTGGTCATCCCTGAGGAGGGCCAGATCAAGGCTCGGCGAGTCGATCTTGGTTTCCAGGTGCTCACTGGAGGAGGTGATAGCCTGCAGTATATCTTGCAACGTGGGGTCTCCGGGGTGCTCCGCCTGCATTAAGGTCTTCCCTCTTTCCTCCGTTGTTTTCCCTGCGAAGACCTCTTCCCTGTCCTTCTTTTTGGGGATTTTCCGCATGGTGTCTTCTCGCTCCGTTGTGCTTCTAGTGCTGCGTGCACTCATGAGGCGCTCGAGGCAGCCCACGTCGCTCGTGGAGGCGTGCCTTCGGGTGGGCCCTCTTTGGTCCGGCACGCACCCTCGTTCAGGCTCAGACTAGGCACCGCGGCCTCCACTTTATCTTCCCACCGTTCCCCTCCCCCGTCGCCTCTGGCGTGCGCGGTGTGTCCCGCATGTGCAATATGGGCTTGAATCCGCTCACTCCCAGGTCATCCATGGGGCTCTGGATCTCGCCCCTTTGTGGCTGTTTTATTCTGCGCGGTTTATAACTGATGCCTAGATGTAGTCCCTCAGGCTGTGTGCACTGGTAGGGGGTCTCCCCGCCGTTTTATTGGTTAGGCCCCGATGCTGACAATTCCTGGGCCCACTCGCATTGCTGGGCCCACTCTTGGAGTTGAGCCTCCACGCCTGCCATGTCAGTCCCCTGTGTTGCCCAGCCGGCCTCCAGGCCCAGTTATTCGCTCGTCTGGGGGGGGGGCCCTGCTGTTCGCCACACTCTTGCCTTCAGGCCCCGAGGTCGCCTCCTGGAGCCGCAGGCAGGGCCCTCTTTCTCAAACGGCTTTCTCGAGGGTCCTCCACTCTCCCCAGGCGCAGTTCAGGCATGCACTTCCTCTCGCTGAGCGGGCCTTCGCGGCAGCTGCCAGCCGCTGCTCCTGCCTCCTATCTCTGTGCCATGGTCTGCACACCTTGCGGGGCCTTCACAACGCTCCCCAGGTGTCCCAGGCCCGCGCTCCCCGTTCTCCGCTCACCAACAGGGATAGTGTGGGGGGCACTTTCCCGGTCGTCTTCTTACCGGCTGCCCTCCTCTGCTGCCGCTGCCGGCCTCAGTGTCCGCTCTCCGCTCAGGGCCTGCACAGCGCTCTCCAGGGGTGTAGAACCTCCTCCGCCGCTCCGCTCGTTGTTTCCGCCATGCTCGGCCCCCGCTGCTCCGCTCCCGTCCTCGTCCGGGTCTCCGGACGCAGCTCCCAATCTCTTGCTGGGCGAGGCAGGGGCACTCAGGTCATAGCTCGATCAACGCCGCCAGTCCCGCGATCGTCTCAGCGCAGTCACGTCGTTATGGACGCCGCCATCTTGGCTCGCTTCCCGGCCGCGCTCCAACTTCGCAAGTTCACCTCCTACAGTTGTCGGCACGGGGTCCCTCCGCCTCTGGGACACACCATACCCGTCATATGGCTGCGGGGGTGCACTGTAGGGGTCCTAGGCCCCTTTAGGGCATCAGGATGGCTCTAGATGGCGGCGGGCCGACCGGAGCTCACGAGCTGTGCTGCTCACTCCACTGGCGCCAGGCCACGCCCCCTTCATGGATGTCCCTGATGAGGTTTTCTCCAGGGACACTTGTTCATAGGAGGGTTCTGGCAGTAACAGTATGGATGTGACCAGGGACTTCTCCAGAGGTGTAAGTGCACGGCATCTACCTGTGAGACTGAAGGATTTTGTTGTAATGTAAGAAAAAATTAATATATTGTGTTTGTAAAGGGGGGAGGTGTGTTGTGTACACGAGCATGCTATGCCTTTTCTTGCACTTGAGCATTGTATGTATTTTTCCTCCTGTTGTTGTCGCTCAAAGTAGACACGAGCATGACAGGTGTTTCATGCTGTTCCATGCCTGTGTCTGCTTCACATAATGCGGCAATGGTGGTAGGTATTGCCGCGTGTATGGGCATCTTCCAAGCTCTGGAGGTGGTCCATGAGACAGTTGGTGCATTCATTGTCTGGATGTACTCCCTGTAACCTGTCTTGGAATAAACGTGGATTTTTTCTTACCTGGGTGGTGTTATCTCATCCTTCTGAGTGGATTGGAGTTTTTCTACAGACTACAATTAAAGTCCCTGTAATTGCTTTAGTGAGAAGCAGGAGTGTTTCAGCCCAGAGCCTGCAGAGTACAAGTCGGACCACACTATGACCTGTGTGCTCGGGGTCAGTTTAGGACATATTTCCGTACCTCTTAAACATTGGGCTCCCTTTCTAATCAGTTATTGGGATCAGTAAACAATGAGGGGCCTGTGCACCCCATCTGCAAATGTCATCTCCTGAACCTGGCTCTACCCAAAGTCTTTGCGATCCGACCCTGACGGCAGCCCGAGTGAAATGAAGAGAGAGGCACCATTGTTGCAGCCTGAGCTCAGCTGACATCATAATAAGCCTTCTCACTGCGCACAAGGATCTCTTTGTTTTTTTAAAATAAAATGACGTTCAATACACATACCCTTTCAATATAGCAAACTCACAGCTAGTTTTAAAAAGTAAAGAATACAAGGCTAAATAGGGAAAACAAGTTCCGGGGCAGCAAAGAGTGACATGGAAAGCCCACAGAATCCCCAGTCAGACTTGCCTCCCACTGAAGGGACTTTAAACATCCGATCGCCTTAGACTTGCTTTCGACTCTTGAAGACTTCAACAAGCCCAGTGCCCCAATAAATAAAGCCCAAAAACCAATCCAGTATCCTACCAAAAGAAGCCCAACTGACAGTCGACATCCAAAACTGCAAAAAAATATAAACAACGAGGGGGAGGCATGGAGCGGGAGTCAGCACTAACACAACTGTGGTATTAAGAGGAGGTGGGAGGGAGGAATGCTTTATTAAAATGTAAGAAGCTATGGCGCCAAAGCTGAACACAGGCAAACAGTAACAGAGCAGGAAACCAAGAAAAAAATAGTCCCCGAAAGAACAGATAAACAACCATAGCGTAATGATACAGTACTTAGTTCCTGCTCTGTGGGAGGAATGGGCGAGAAAAAGTAGAGAGAAAGTGGCAGGACTGACCACTAGCAAGCAAGGATTTTTAAAGGAAACTGACATAGACAAATGAAAAACAATGGCAAGCACTGGGTGGAGTTGAACTTCACAAGCCATATATAACAGACAGCGCAAGCAATGTCTAGGCTCGACCTAAAGAGAGAGGGTGGCCCATGGCTCCCCTCCTGGAGCCTAATTCGACCCTGGGGACCCCATTCCCCAGGCCAAAATGCATTAATAAGGGGTGGGGGCCACGTGGTCCCCCTCCCAAAGCCTAAAAGCGTCCCTGGGGACCCACTATCGAGGGCTGAGTAATTAAATGAACACGCAGCCCCCCTCCCCGAGCCTAATTAGGCCCAGAGGGCCCCTTCCTCCGGGGCTCGCTCATTAAAGTGTCTCTGAGAGCCCTTCCTGGGACACAGTAGTTTCCCTTGCCCACACAAGCTAGGGCAGGGAAACATATGTTTCATCCCGTCTGGTAGGAGTATTTTTAAATCTCCCATCAGATGGGAACAAACGTGCAAGTCTGCTCTGTCTTTGAATGCACTGCAAATGTGACTAGATAAGAAAAAGATTTACAGGCCTGTTTACAGAAAGGGTGCTTGCGGAAGAATATTTGTTTTGGCATGGGAGAGAGGAAGTGAACCTTTAGAGCCTAAGCCAGTAAACAAGAAGCAAGAAAACGTGTGTTACAAACCACAAAGCCAATGGCAAGCAACAGGCAGAATCCATTCCCAGGTCAACTTTCTGAATAGCCCCAAGTTGTCTTTCACATACCACACAGCTGCCCTGTCTGGTAGAATGCAACCTAAAAATAGGCTGCTGGACTTGAATTATTGCAGTGATGCCACTGATACTTAGTCCTTATTGCTACTGTTAGCAACACACCCTAAAGATACATTGAATTGCCTCTTTAGCTGCTTGGCGAAGTGAAGGAATGAAGTAGTCACAGATGTAATTCAGTAATGATAATAACCACAGCAAAATGACCATATCTCGACTCTGTGATGGGTAGCGCACGTGATTGTTTCTCTTGCCATAATACATGTACCATTCTTCATTATTCTATTACATATAAGTTGTCAAATATCCAGCATTAGATATTACTCCCTATTGAAACTGCATCATGCACAGTCAATTTTGTAAATATAATATGTTATAAACCTAAAAAAAGTATAAAAAAGGAAGCATGCAAAGTGTTGGTGGGGGAGACTAATAGACTCAAAATATAGGTTATTGTTTTTTTCAATTCTGGTAGAATTTTAAAAGGATGCGGCATTGGCAAGGTCAATAGCAACTAGCAGTGGGAAAGGAGTGATGGAGTGAGAGAAAGGCAGAGGAGGGTATAGAGAGGTTGGGGAGGAAAGAGAGATACCGGAGAGGGAAGAGAAAGTGCGATATGTTGCCACAGCAGTGATCGGAGTTGGAAACGAAGAGAACAAGCATTGACAAAGCCAATCAGTCTGGCCCTTCACATAGCTACAGTTACCTCTGGATTTTCTGTGGGCTCTCTGGGTTTTCTGTGCTTAAGAGATCTGTTTTTCTGATATAGCGCTTAGGTATTCTTGGGTTTAATGCGCTTTATAAATTCATTTTTCATTTCAGAAAAAGCAGTGTGAAGTCTTTAACAAGACTGCATCCCATCAGAACTTTACTAGATGCTTAACAAGTCTGTCACAAAACTGCACTAACTCACGTTGTTACTAGATGTCCCTCTTGAGTAAGATGAAACTGCTTAAAATATCCTTTACAAAGTTGTGTGTGTGTGGCTTCAAAATAAAAATGTACATGTTCACTTTTGCTACTTGTTAGAAGGTGGTTCTGACCATCTGAGCCGCCCGGATTTTTCGCTTTTTGAACACCTAATTGTTGAGTTTTTACTGTGGGAGAGCCTCATAAGTTGGGACTCACCCACAGTGAACTCATGATGAAAGAGACTGCATGGGGATTTTACTGGTGTCCCCCTGGTGAGGGTAGGCCGCTGTGCTGCAGCCGGAGTAAGGGGCACCGGGCTGGGTACATGCAGACACGTGTGTGCCTGCGTGTGCACACGTGTAGGGGCTGCGCTGGGGAGATTCCTGGCGTGCGCAGCCTAGGAGCAGGTACAGATAGAATGGTGTGGCAGGAATTATTCAGAGCTGGGTGGTGACATGGAATAGGCTTTATATAATGGGAAGAAACATGTAAGGGAAAGTCAGTGTGCTTTACTGTTTTCACTGAAGGACCACTCCATTATTCTCCTATGAGGATGGGGATCACATGGGATAGTTTCACTTCCCTAGGGCCTACAAATTCCAGACACGCACTAAAGTCCGCTGTAACTTAGGTGAGAAGAAGTATTCTGCAGAGTCCAAAGTCATATCTGTACTGCTTTTGGGTCATCCAGAAATGTCATATTCCTCTGAGTCAGCGCATAACCAGAGCCTGGCTGGGTGTGACCCTGCCAGGCTGGATTAATGACCTTCCTCCCCAAACTGAAGCATCAGAGGCCTAGCCCTTCACGGCAAGCATTCCAAGGGCGAAGGTCTCCTCTCCAAAAGGGAGAGAAGGTGGGCGGAGTTACATGTTATCCATCAGCAGCTGTCACCTGGTGCCAGGCACCAAGCTGCTCTGGAGAGAAGGCAGCAAGGGGGGAAGGGGCTTTTCAGAGACCATGTGGCATGAGACCCCTGGATGACGCCATTTTGAACTAGCCCAGAGGCCTGGGCAGGAAGGAGGGAGCAGGGGCAGAGAGGTGATGTGTCGCTGCCTGATAGGGCAAGCAGAGCCTTCCTGCCAGCCCCCTCCAAATTCTTTTAAAAGGTCTTGCACAGGAAGAGGAGCTCTCTCTGGGGTGTTGTCTGCTGAGGAAGACTGGTGCTGGAGCCTGGCGCCATGGGCAGTTGGAAGGAAGAACCCCCTGACTGTCCCAGGATCCTGGATTGCGCCAGGAGGGGAGTCCAGGACCAGGGAGCCGAAGCCTGGGCCTCTGTGCAAGGAGAAGAGAGGCCCAGGAGGAGAGCCAGGTGAAAGGCTGGCGCAGGGAGCCAGTGAAGACCGCTCCCTGCTGAATTCACCCTCCTTGAGACCAGGAGGGCGAAGGAAAGTGCTCCCAGTGGCTGGGGCGCGCCACCAGGAGCAAGAAGAGGCCAAAATGGCGAAACTCGTCCGCCTGGGGGCCGAGATCCGCCCCCCAGAAGGTAGGCGGCCTTTGACCTCTAATTGGACCGACGACGAAGCTCGTGGGGCTCCGCCGCCGGTCTCAAATATGCCCCCGGGGTGGGTCAGGTCCCAGGGGCTGCCCCCAGAAGAAGATAAGTCGGGGAGCGCCGTCGCGCTCCCTGTGAAATTGCCCATGAGGGGTGCCAGGAGCCCACCGTGGCCCCCAAAGACATCGGGGGAGGGGGAGCGCCGCCGCGCCACCTTGAAGAAAGCTCGGGGGCCCGGGACCCCCAACTCCGGGCCCCTGTGATGGTGGTGAAGAGGAGGGGGGCTTGCCGTCGCGCATCCCCCCCTCGCGGTTGAAGATAAGCCGGGGAGCGCCGTCGCGCTCCCAATGAAGATTCTCCAGGGTCCCGGGACCCCAACTCCGGGCCCCGACGCAAAGGCATAAGTCGGGGAGCGCCGTTGCGCTCCCGGTGAAGATTGCCCAGGGGCCCGGGATCCCATCTCCGGGCCCCGAAGTGAAAGAGAAGGCGGGGGGAGTGCCATCGCACTCTCCCGAGGCCCAGCCCAACCAGCAGGAGTCTCCGTGTCTGCCCGCGGGAGCGGGCAGAACAGAACAGAGGTGCTGGCTCCTGCGGCAGCACGTGAGGGTGCTGGCCAGTAGGGGAGCCGGCGGGAGCCGCCGGGGGTGGGGTCCCCGAGCGGCTCTCCAACAAGGACGCCAGGCGGGGTGCCCGGGTGGGACCGGGCCCCTGAAAAGAAGTGAACAGCGGCCGGGGTTGGGCTCCTCAAGCCGCGGAACAACTCACCGGTTGGCAGCAGGGGTCCGGTCCCGATTGGACCCCCAACGAAGGGCGGATGCGGTGCCAGGCCGCAGGAAAAGACCGCGCGGCTCTCCCCGACACAGCGGGAGAGCAGCTGTTCTAATATGCACGCTGGGCCCATGAAGCGTCCCATAATGCCTTGCAAGGCATGGGGATTGCGTTGTGAATGGGTACAAGGTGGCCCCCGATGGAGGGGGTCACCCCCCTTTGTTGAAAGAGGTGCTGGGGTAGCTGCAGGAGCAGTGCAGACTCCCCCAGCAGGAAGATGAAAAGTCCCACCCTCAGTTTCTGGGGGACTTACAAGAAGGAACCCTTCAAGGGTTAGCCATGGTTTTTAAAGCGTGATCAACGCTGGAACTTTAGTTCAGCAGCTGAAAGTTGACGCTTGAGACTTCACTACAGAGTGAAAGGTTAAACCTGGGTGGTCATTGAGGTGACTCCCCCTAGAGGTGGAAAGGTGAATTGGCACAATGGTGCATCTACGTGATATTGTTTCTTGTTGGGACTGTAAGTCACATGAGTAATGTGAAGTCATAAGCAAAGTGGGGTTAGGTTGCTGGACATTCCTGCTATGGTGTCTGGCTGTATATACTTTATCCTGTGATTATAACTGTGATGCCTTTTAGGGGCTTTTATTGCAATGCATTATAATTGTTATCAGCTATGATAAGTACTGTCATTTTAAGTGATGCTTAAACATGTATTCTTGCTTCTGCGTTAGGTGAAGAACAACCCAGACTGTTAGCCCTTAAGATGTAGAGGTGTATACTGTAGGGTCAGAATGAGATGCTCAGTCAGGGTTATGTGTCACCATGGCAGGTTTGCCCATTTTAAATACTTGTTGAGATAAAGGTGGTGGGTCGCCACTGGGATGGTGCCAGTGAGCAAGGACCTCGCTCCAGGTTATGTTCAACCCACTGCATTAGGGGGCAAGATGATGTGCATACATGGGAGTGGTGGTACTAAACCCCTCCCCCCCCCACCCCTTCGGGAGGGGTGGGAATGTTATGCAATGTCACAAAGTAATTCCAACAGCTTATGTATATTTGTAAATTGGTGCATAGTTTTGAGTAGTGTGTGTGTTTAATAAATGTACTCTTCCTTTTATAAAGCAAAGTACAGACTGGACAATCAATTATTGAGTGTTATTTCTGCGTACTGGTAAATGGCGATTACTAGCCCACACCACCTCCCTTGAGTCAGCCTTAGACTGCTCTGCAACGCTACCCTCTGAGAGTCAAGCGCTACAATGGGGTGTTTGGTTCCCAGTGAAGGACAAATGTAGTCATGCTATTTGTGCAGGCCTCACAGATACTGCCTCGTTTTCCAACAGTACTCTAATAAATTGTGCTTGATTTCAATAGGATAAGTAAGTATGCCACTGCTGGTATATGCTCATGAATCACTATCACAATTTAATAAATATTGTGATTACTATGGAACACTTGTAAAGATAACCAAGGTACTAGCAAAAACTGATTAAATCAAGTGCCTTCTACCATATTGTTGGAAAACAGTTTTTTTTAGTGCCACTATATTTTTGTCCTAGTAAAATGCCCACTTCTTTATGCTGTCAGCTGTGGTAGGAAGAAGCAAAATGCAAGGCAGTAGCTAAAGATATTTATCTATATATTTACATATAATCAAACTTGCAAATTCTCAAGTGGTTACTAGAGGTCCCTCTTAAGCCAAATGCTAAATCTTCAAAATTCTTTCCCAGAGCTGCAGTTCCTCAAGACGTTACTAGAGTTCACTCTTGAGTCAGATGCAAAAGTATTGAAACCCTTTCAGGCAGCTGCAGTTACCCTAATTGTTACTAGGTATGCCTCTCAAGTCAAATACAAAAGCTTTGCTATTCTTTCATGAAGGTAAATTTCTGCAAGTTGTTATTAGGTTTCCTTCACAAATCAAATGCAAAATCATTTATATTTTTTTGTGAAGGTGCTGTTCCTCAAATCATTACAAGGTGTCCTTCACTAGTCAAATGCAACATTATTGAAATTACTACATGAAGCTGCAGTACCACTAGTCATTACTAGCTGTCCCTATTGAGTCAGATGCAAAAGCATTGAAATTCTTACATGAAGCTGCAGTTCCACTAGCTGTTACTTGGTGTCCCCCACAAGACAACTGCCAAAGCATTGCAATATTTTCATGAAATGCTCATGGACAAAGATACATGTAAGGAAAAGCCACTTACATAGGTTCCTTAAAAATTTGAGGGCTACCATTTTACCCGGTTCTGACGAAAGCCATAGACCCACCAGGGCTATTCACAGCTGAAGCATGTCGACTAGACCTCACACCCCAGATGTACGGGATAAGTAATTCTTCCTAACAATATCGCTTCTTGCTTTTAACCTTATCCATATCTTATTTTACTTGTTGTCGAAATTAAAACTCGTTTTCTTCTGGGATTGGAGATAATTTAAAATTCACTTTACTCTTCACCACTGCCTCCAAGCAGATAGTCGACCTCCAGGAAGGAGGACATTCCTTCACTTGGAGAAATGGAAAATAAAGCAAAGAAGACCCGATGATAATGCTACCAATGAAATCAACCCTAGCGGGGCAAACAAACTTCTCTGAGGTCGAATACGTGGATGAGGGTCTTGAATGAAGTCCTCTACATACTTTTCTGAACACTCTGTTTTATGCATTGGTTCACTTTCCTTGATTATGCGTATATATTTTTAGCCTCTAGTCTCCTAAGTTACAGGGCTTTGTCACCTTCTCAGGGATCTATTGTGAACTTGTATACCATGACACATTATTTCTTGCTTCACTGCAATCTTAAAGATTTATGTGACCCTGCCAAGACATATTTTGGGTATTCTGTTGGAAAAACGTTGAATTTGTTGCCTATTTTCAACTAACTCAAGAACCAATGATGTTATAAAATATTGTATTATATATTAAACTTTTAGAAATAGAGGCACGCAAAAACAACTGAAACCTCAAGGTGCTGGGTGTCCACCAGCCAAATAATGCCAAAAAGTTTGAATAAGCATTAATAAAGGCAATTCTTTTTGTGCTTGGATCTGTATTTTCTGTCCTGTAGCAATATTTTTCGTGGAATTCAGTGTCTGATCAGCCTCTCCCTCTGTTTGTAGGATAAACTCTGGAAAGGCGACTTGGTTATTGTTGAATGCAGTGATTCTTAACCTTTGGTTGCAGGACCCCTGGGGGTCCGCAAAGCCTACTCTGGGGGCTGTGACTGTTTTACAAAATTAAATCAAATTAAAATTAAGAATGTATATATAAGTAAAGAAGCAAATATGAAATGTAAAAACTTTTTCTATATTTGATTGTGAAGTAAACAAAATATTTAAATATTTGAGAATTTGGTGTATACTTGTTGTTTTTATTTTTGTGTATTGTTTTGAGTTTCAACTAATAGAATATGTTTGCCCGGGGTCCCCAAGCTCCAATAATGAATCAGTCAGGGTCTCTGGATTACAGTAATGATTCAGTGAGGGTCCTCAGATGTCAAAAGTTTAAGAACGGCTGGTTTAGTGGATTCATGTATAATGTTAAAATGAGAGCTATGAACTACGTCTTTGAAATTGTAGCTATAATTTCAGGATATTCATAATCACAAATAAATCCCTGTTAAACCTGTCAGTCTTAGGGTAGTCTTACCTCAAACTTTTTGCCTTCACCCTCCTATTTTTGCTGAATTCTTTGTTGTTGGCCTTAGGACTCTGTGCACTTTACCACTGCTAAACAGTGCTAAAATGATTGTGCTCACTTCCTACACCATGGTAAAATTGGCTTACACAGAATTGGCATATTTAATTTACTTATAGGTCCCCAGTAACGTGGTATAACATATACCAAGGACCTGTAAATTAAATTCTACTAGTGGGCCTGCAGCACTTATAAAACATGTCCTAGGGCTGCCGTTGCAGCCTGAATGCAGTTTTAAGCTGCCAATTCGACTCGGCAAAATAACCCAAGTCTTAAGCTCCGCTTTTATTGCATATAAGGCACCACTAAGGTAGGCCCTAGGTAGCCCATAGGGCAGGGTGCCTTTTAATTAAAAGGTTGGACATGTACTTTTAAGTTTTACATGTCCTGGTCCAGTGAAGCGCTCCTTAATTTGTTTTTCACTACTATGATGCCTACCTCTCCCATAGGATAACATTGGGTTGCCTTATTACATTTAATAAGTGCTAACCTTTGATTGGAAATAGGTAAAGATTTCCTGTTTCCTGTCTGAGAAACTGTAATTTAAAATCCTCTTTAACGGTAAAGTCTGATTTTAAGTTACAATTTTCAAAATGCCAACTTTTAGAAAGGTGACATTTTCCTGCACTAACTATATGGCGCCTGAAGCCTGTCCCTGACCGCATGACTGGGTGTAGTCGGCAACTGGTCTTTGTTTATCCCTCCCAGACAATCACACAATAGATGGAGTAGGTGTGCCTGGATGGGCAATCACTGGCAGGATGAGAGGCACAGCTGGGCACAGCCCCACTTGCAACTGAAAAGCTGTGCCCTGCCTTGACACAAGGGATTTGTCACCACTGCATTGTATATGCAGCCAGCCTGGAGCCAGGGGAGTTAGGAAACTTTAAGCACTTTAAACTGAATTTTTTAGTGTTGGACCTGGCCCTCTCAGGAGGGTCACCCTGACTGTTTTGTCTTTTTCCCGCCACTTTTTGCTGAATTCGTTTTTGTTGGCTTTACTACTACGTGCACTGTACCACTGCTAACTAGTGCTAAAGTGCTTGTGGCTCTCTTCCTAAAACATGGTCAAATTGGTTTATACCCAATTGGCATATTTAATTTACTTGTGAGTCCCTTGTATAGAGGTATACCATATACCCAGGGACTGTAAAATAAATGCCACTTGTGGGCCTGCAGCACTTATTGTGCCACCTACTTAAGTAGCACCTTAAAATCTGTTGCAGGCCTTCCACTGTAGTCTCAATGCAGTTTTAAACTGCCATGTCAACCTACCATTGAAACTCCCTTGCGAAGCCTTAAACTGCCCTTTTATACATATAGCCCCCCACGTTAGGCACTAGGTAGCCCATAGGGCAGGGTGCTGTGTAATTAAAAGGTTGGACATGGACTTTTATGTTTTACATGTTCTAGCAATGAAAAACTCACAAATTCATTTTTTACTACTGTGGGGCCTACCCCATGCCATAGGATAATATTGGGGATTCCTTATTACATTTAATAAGGTGTAATTCCTAATTGAGAGGAGGTATATATATGTCATGTTTGGTACCTATGGAATTGTAATGGTAAAGCTTTATTTGTCATTACAATATTGGAAATGCCACTTTTAGAAAGTTGGCATTTTCCTGCCCTTAGCTGTTTGTGCCTGCAACCTGTCTTGTATCACATGACTGGGTGTAGCTGACAATTAGACTTTTTAAATTCCTCCACGACAGTCACAAAATATAGGGACTAGTTGCGCCTCAGTGGGCCATTAGCTGGCAGAAAGGGGAGGGACAGAGCTGAGCACAGCCCCACTTATACCTGAATAGCCTGTGCTCTGCCATCACACAAAGGGCCTAAAGACCTTGTATTGTCACAGCAGCCAGCTTACAGCCAGGGTATGGGAGTCAGGAAATTTCATGCACTTCAAAGAACCTCTTTTTTTACCACTCTGAGGTCTACCCCTCCCATACAACACATTGGGGATTCCATATTACATTAGGGGCCAGATGTACGACGCGCAAAATTGCGCCTCGCAAATTGCGAGTTATTTGCGACTCGCAATTTTCGAGGCGCTATTTTGGATGTACAACAGTGTGTATCACACTGTTTGCGATTCCCAATGGGGTCGCAAATTAAGAGGCTCATGAATATTAATGAGTCTCTCACAATTTGCAACCCCATTGGGAATGGCAAGCCCTCCCAGGTATGGTGGCCTGCTGGGCTCAGCAGACCACCATGTCTGGGACTGCTTTTAAATAAAGCAGTTTTTTTTTTAATGCATCCCGTTTTCCTTAAAGGAAAATGGGATGCATTTAAAAAAGAAAAAATGAAACGTTTTCGTTTCATTTTTTAAGGGCATGTAGTGGTCCCTGGGACCACTGCCTGCCCTTAAAAAATATTTCCCCCTGCTTTTGCAAAGGGGAAGGGGTCGCCTGGGGACCCCTTCCCTTTTGCGAGTGCATTACCACCCTCTTGAAGAGTGTTTTGCGACCGCAATTGCGGTTGCAAAACATTTATACATGTGCTTGTGCTCGCTATTAGGAAGGGAATGCCCCTTACTAATAGCGAGTCGCAAAACCTATTTAGCGAGTCGCAAATAAATTGCGACTCGTTAAATAGGCTTTGTACATGGCCCATGCTGTTTTTGCATGCGCAAACGGGTTCGCAAACCCGTTTGCGCATGCAAAAACGGTCGTACATCTGGCCCTAAATTTCCACATGGGAGCTGATAGCTAGGTCATGTTTGGTGTCTATGAAATTGTAGTGATAAACTCTCTTTAAGGATAAAGTTGGATTTTTTCATTACAGTTTTGAAAATGCACTGTTAGAAAGTTGAAATTTTCCTTTACATTGCCCTTTGTGCCTACAGCCTGTCTTGGGTCACATGACTGGGTGTAGCTGACAGACTTTTTGAATTCCTCCCAGACAGTCACATAAAAGAGGAATTAGATGTGCCTCAATGGGCTATCTGCTGGCAGGATGGGAAGGCGGAGCTGAGCACAGTCCTACTTGCAACTGAAAAGCCTGTGCTCTGCCTTCACACAAAGGGCCTAACGACCCCACATTTTTACTGTCCCCAGCTTGGAGCCAGGGCAGGGGAACCAGGAAATTCCATGCACTTCAAAGCCACTGTCTAGAATCTCCTCCACCTTCCAGAACCAGGACACAAGGGTATAATAATAGCACCTTCAGACCTACTCTTCAGTTCACTACTGTACCTGCGGAAGGACTGTCAGAGGACTGCCTGCTGTTGTGACCTGCTGTGCACTCTGCCAGACTGCTGCTGTACCTGGAAGGACTCCTTTAGTGCCTGGAGCCTGCCTTGAACCCTCAGAGACCAGCCCTTCTGTTTAACCCTACTTCTTCAACGCTGCACCCAGGACTACCAGAGCGATTCCAAGGGCCAATTTCCTGGCCTCCTGTTTAGAGCGACTGAGATATAAAAAGTTCCCACTATCTTCAACCAGCACCTGGACCCAGCCTGATTGAGTCCTGAACCCCAAAGAGTTGTCCCACCAGCCCTGGACCCTTGGTTGTGGTGCTAGACGTGCCCAAATGGCCAAATCCTAAAAGTGAGGCATTTTTGACAAAAACTGCTCTGAGAACCAGGAGGAGACTGGGACCAACCTGCTCACCAATCGGCTTGAGGTGCATCACCGGATTGACTTTGCGGCTTCTCCTGCTACGTTCTTCTCTACATCAGCAAATCCTTTTCAGTGGTCTTTTGCCAAAGGGGTATCGGATCTCGTTGACAGAAGGACATCCGATGATGACGCTTCCACCTCGGACACCTCCAGCAGCCTTTCCCCGCTGAACATTACCTTCTCAGACACTTTTTCTTAGAATTTCTCGTAAGCCCGATCCACTTTTTGTATCCGAACCGCGCTCCATCGCGGTCAGCCATATCTTTCGACTTTGACATGGTCTTGCACGACTAGATGTCCGCAGTTGTTGCTTTGATCTTTTAGGTGCTATTTTAGTTGCTAGTTTTTATCTAAAACTTTAAAAATTCATAACTCTGGTTCTACTGATTGGATTTTGTAATTTTGTTGTCAAATAATTTATTTAAATGTACTCTATGTTTCTAAATTTGGCGTGGGATTTTTCTTGTGTTGTGTTTGCACTTTATCACTGTTTCTGTGCTGCATAAATACTTTAAACAAATTGCCTCTAAGTTAATCCTGACTTCTTTTGTGCCAAGCTACCAGAGGGTTACATACTGGTGAATTTAGCGACTTTTGTGGTTCACCTTGACAAGGATTGTGTCTGTTGCTTGCGCAGGGTAAACACCACACTCCACCAATAACCCTATTTCTCATAACCCCCTTCACAACTGGCATACTTACTGCAACAGTGAAAATTAAAGCACAGATCAGAGGATTTTCACCATTCATTCAGCTGAAATCTGATCACTTTCTACCAAATCTTCTTCCCCTGCCTTATCCGTCCCTGCTTTTTCTATATGTTCACTTTTCTAGCTGGTTAGTGACCTCTGACCCTGCTGAGTAAGAGAAATAGGGGGAGGAGACAAGGGAAGGGCAGAAAAATAAAGACAATGGTATAGTGGGAGATGAGAGATAAAGGGCATAAAGAGTTAGAGATAGATGAGACAGGGAGAGACGTATGGTGAAGAGAGAAGGGTGAGGTAGTAGGAAAGAAATATACAAAGATGTTTAAATGGGTAGGTAGAGAAAGAGAAGTAGAGATATTAGCAAGGTTTCAGGGTGTAATGGGTAGAGAGAGCCATGGAGAAGGCAATGTCGAGAGAGGAAGAGGAGAATGGTACACTGAGATGTGAGGGAGAAAGAGAAGTAAGTTAGAAATAGAGGTAAAATAGAGTGAGGTAGAGAGGTGAGGTAGTAAGAAAAGTATACTTAGATACAAGGTAGAGAGAGGAGCAAAATTAGAAGAGGTATAGAAAGACAGGTCAAGTAAAAAAATTGTGAGGTAGAGAGATTAGGTGAAGGATAAAAAGAAATGAGGTGTAAAGAGAAACAGATGAAGTAAAGAGGCAGAAAAGGGAGGTTGGGTGAGAGTTGGAGAAAATGTCAGTGAGAGACATTTGTGAGGTAGAGAAAGAGAAGGTGAGGTAAAATAAGAAGCGGTGCATAGAGAGATGAGAGAGGATGTAATCTTAAACAGAAGAGGTATTTATTTATTTATTTGAGAGTTTTTATATAGCATTGGCTAGACCTAAGGGTATTAGAGCTCTTTCCTGACATGTGAGCAGAAACCAAGGCGTTAATTCAAGGATTTACAGTTGACATAGTATATCCAGGGGGAAAAGAAAAACAGTGCCACATTATATTTGCTACCAAAAAGTATCAAATAATACAGCATTATGCATCAGAGCATTAGTGACAGATTAAACGCTGAGTTGGGTCTGGCGACCGTATCAAATGATCCTGTTGGTGTATCAAGCTCAGGGGAGGGTTAATGTATTTGTTCAGCAATAGTGATTTGAGGTTCTGTTTGAAACAAGTATCAGAAGGATTACAGTGGAGGTCTTTAGGAAGTGAGTTCCAAATCCATGGCGCGTTAAATGAGAAAGAACGCTTGTGGGATGGGTTTTTTTCCAGTTTGGTAGGGATGAGAAGGAGTGAGTTGGAGCTTCTTTGTGCCCGATTTCTACTCACTTGCAATATTTTTTTTCTAAATATTTAGGGTTTGCAGTGTTAAGGGCTTTGTGATTGATACAGGCTGTCTTGAATATGCATTTTCCTTCTATTGGGAGCTAATTGAGACTCGTGAGGGCAGGTGAGATGTGGTCAAATCTTTTGGTACCTGTGAGGAATCTAGTGACTGCATTAAGAGTTGTTCTTAGAGGCGCAAGGGGGCTTTTCGGGGTCCCCATGATTATGGCATTGCCATTGTCAAGTTTCAAGAAGACAAGTGATTGCACTACAGTCTATTGGTCTTCAGGTTGGATAAATGGTGTGATTTTTTTCTTGAGATGTTTTACGGCGTAGAGCTCCCTTTGACTGAACTTTTGATGTGTTCTTTCATTGACATGTTTTTTATCTGGGATAATGCCCAGGGACTTCATGGAGTTGGAGAGTGTGAGAGAACAGTTAAGAGTGTCCATGCTCTTGAGCCGTTCTTGAATTGGCAAAAGCTTGATATTGGTGGAAAAGAGTAAAAGTTCCGTTTAGGTGGGGTTCAGTTTTAGGTGATTAGTGCTTAGCCAGGTTTGTATCTTGTTTAGTGTGGTATTCAGTTGGCAAATGTCACTGTGGAATGATATAGTGTAGTAAAGTTGTGTGTCGTCGGCATATAGGTGATATTTCACACCTGATTGATTCAGGATAGTTGTGAGGGGTTCCATGAAGAGGTTAAAACGAGCTGAAGCGAGGATGAAGCCTTGTGGAACTCCTTGAGGAACTCATTAAGGAACTGGTGAACGTTGTGAGAGACAACTGCTGATTTTTATTTGCTGAGAGCGATGTAGATAGGATGTAAACCATCTCAAAACCGTGCCATTGATGCCTGTGTTATTGAGGACTACAAAGCTTGGTAATTAACTGTATCAAATGCCGCTGATAGATTGAGTTGGATTAAGAGGCAAGAGTCACCTGGCAAGGTAGCTTAAAAGGAGTATAGTAGTGAGATAGGTGAGATAGGGGAACCAGAGGTATATAGAGATAGAGGAGCTAGAGAGATAAGGTAACAAAAGACTGGTTAGGTAAGTTGAGAAGTTAGGTAGTGAGCGAGAGAGAAGTGGGGGGGAGAGATGAGATAGGGAAAGAAATGTGAGCTGGAGAAAGAAATGAAGTAGAGCGAGGTGAAGTAGAGAAATGTAAGGTAGAGAGAGGGCTTATAGAAAAGCAGATGGACGTGAGGTATAGAGAGCTAGAGAAGAGAGGAAAATAGAGAGATGAGTTTGACATGGAGGTGAAATAGAAGAGCAATACAGGGAGGTAAGATGGGAGTAGAACAGTGAGGTTCAGCAAGAGGAGTGAATAAATCCCATAGAAGAGTGGGTCCTGGAGCACCTTTCTGTATAGTTTTTCTTCCATCGAAATAACATAACAGAATGCCTTAATCTTTATCTATATCTATCCTCATCTATAGTCATATATAATGGAAGTCTATCAGAGTTGTCATTTTTCTCCTGAATGTCCCTAATATTGCTTCAGATTTTCTATTTAGAACTGAATTGCAGCACCTGACATACAGAACCCTTAAAAACATTGTGTCCATAAAGGTAATGTGGCATGATAGGTTTCCATTAAGAACAGAAGAAAAAGGGACTTTTCCCTTTAAGACTGTGGGAGGCCCCTCTTCCCACATTGTATTGTACTGAAAGATGCCTCTCACAGCCAGCTCTTTTTTACTTATGAGACTAAACTGAGTGTATATAAAATGTGCTCCCCGAAAATGACCAGCATTGTGAGGCAGGCAGTTCATTTATGACTTCAATGAAGATTCCTAGGATGCAGAATCAGGACTACAGATACATAAATGTTTCTTCTCACTGTAGGATCTTCATTGATAGTCATGAACATTTGAATACAGATGCACACTATCCAATAGTACACAATGCCACTGTTGTACAGTAAAATAAATAAACACTTTAGAAATCTCGTCACTCCTTTGTGGCGGCCAAGCGGCGATTGTGTGAACTGAACTTATCCTATGCGTTACTGTTCCCGGCCCGCATGAAGGTGATTTACAACTCAAAAACATTCTTTTTCGATACCCTTGAGGAGGTGTTTGCATGGACAGACGAACGCCGTAGCCTCAAGCCACATTCCCCTCCTCTCCATATGGATTCCGACTCCTCTCAGGGTTCACATAGGAGCGGCCGACAAGGCGGGGATGCGCCTCATCGGCGAAATCGATCCCGCTCCAATTGGCGTACCCAACATCAGGCAGTTACAGGAGACCTAGGTGGCTCTGAGGTTCAGCTGTATGTCCCTCTGCTTTCCTCCTCGACTGGATGGGTCATTGGTTTGGGGCCGCATACCAGGGAGTCCTATTTCTGGGTGGCAGGGGTCTTTATCTCACCCTGGAGGGTGCGCAACCTTCCACGCCCTCACCGTTCTGTATTATGATGGGTAATGTTGGGAGGGGGGGGGAATCCATTGGGGGAACCGCCGGGGCCTCCACGTTGGGGGGCCAAGACGAGATTCCACCGCAACAGGTACTCCATGTTCCAGGATGTATAGGGGTTGGGGGGGAGGCGGGGAGGGATTCGGGGGAAGTATGTCATTTGTTTGACAGTTTTTGCACATAGCACGCACCACCGAGTCCCACACGCCCCACATCGCCTTACGCACAACATCTCAAAGACGGGCCATGACACCCACGGCAAATGACGCCCCACTAGGGGAACTCAACATTGTCTCCTGGAATGTACGGGGCCTGTTGAATAAGATTAAACGGGGGCGGTTCTCCATCTTGCAAAGCCCTACTCCGCTGATATCTTGTTATTACAGGAAACACATTTATTGGGCAATAAGGCTCCATGTCTCTCCCGCTATGGCTACACCACGGTGTATCACTCTGGCTTCTCACGAGGGGCACGTGGTACAGCTATACTTATTCACCGTAGAGTCCCATTTCAATTTGCACAGCACTGGTCAGACCCGGGCGGCTGTTTTACGGTAGTATCAGGCACTCTTGCTGGGGAACAAATCACGATTGGGAGTGTTTACGCCCCACCACCGCTCGGCCAGACGTTCATCGACAGAATAACACAATTGTGGGGAGATTTACCTGGTGGCCTGATGATTTTAGGCGAGGACTGGAACGACACCATGGCCCCCTCAGATAGGTGGCGTGCACAACCTCTAGCCACCCCTACGCCTAGGTCTAAACTCAACATACTGGCACATGCACTGGGTTGGGTGGACACATGGCGGGCATTTCACCCTTCAGAGGCCGGTTTTACTTATGCATCATCCGTTCACCCCACCCTCTCACGGCTAGATTACTTGTTTCTTCCACATAGCTATACCCACAGGATGTCACATGCCGCTATCCTACCACGCGGCCTGTCTGATCTTTCACCAATCCTACTCAAGCTCCGCCTGTCGACCCGTCGTGCCCCACCCCGATGGCGCATGTCACCCTGGCTTCTCAAAGACTCGGGATACCGGGAGATGCTACATTGGGCTACTGCTGACTACTTTAATCTCAACATAGGGACTACCCAGTCCCCGATTATCTTATGGGAAGCCTTTAAACCTACGATTCGCGGGGCCGATATCAGCTATTGTACCGGTGAAAAGCGGCGCCGCATGGCACAGATACAAGCCCTAGAGGACAGGTAGCTCGCTCTTCAAACCACGCTTGTGGAAAACTCTGATGCCTGTGCCCGCCGTAACCTGTTACATGTTCAACAGCAGCTGCATCAGATGCTTACGGATAATGCCAAAGAAGCCTGGTTGGCAACTTAACCCAGGATGTATCACTGGGGAGATAAATCCAGTCAGATGCTCCATAGATTATGCCAGGCCAGGGCCTCCCCGACGCAAGTCCCTCTCTTAAGATCCCCAGATGGTGATTCCTGTACCACCCCCGAGGCAGTGGTCCAGGCCTTTGCCAATTTCTATGCCACCCTATACACGGATTGCGAGGAAATAACAGAATCTCTCATAGATGCATTCCTATCTGATGTCCCTCCTAGGCGCCTCTCGGACGAGCAGCGGGATGCCCTAGACCAGCCCATCTCTCTGGACGAGCTGCAGGATGCCCTTTCTAATACACACCCAGGACGGGCACCCGGCCCTAACGGGTTCCCATGCGATTTTATTCGCCCCCATATGGGGACCATTGGCCCCCACCGACTCAGGGCGCTCCATGCCGAAATTGTCGTCTTCCTCAAACCGGGCCGTCCGCCGGAAGATCCAGGTTCTTACCGCCCAATTTCCCTTTTAAATTTCGAACCGAAATTGCTAGGCAAGGTCCTGGCAGATCGCCTGCGCACCCGCATTCTAGACCTGGTACACCCTGATCAATCGGGCTTCATGCCACTACGCTCTACCAGGCACAACATCCGACGCGCCCACAATGCTGTATCCGAGGCCCACCACTTGGGACGCCCCGCGGCCGTCCTACTAGCGGATATAGATAAGGCGTTTGACTCGCTAAGCTGGTCCTATCTCTTTAAACTCCTAGAAGCGATTAACCTGGGGCCCCGCTTTTGCGCCTACGTGAAATTGTTATACACCGGTCTTACGGCCACGGTCCGCGTGGCCGGTTCACACTCCGCCCCCTTCCCCATCTGTAGGGGGACCAGGCAGGGTTGCCCCCTCTCCCCGCTTTTATTCGCCTTAGCAATAGAGCCCCTGGCCGCGTGGGTGCGCCTGGATGCGGTCTTCCGGGGGCTGGACTGGTCGCCGGAACGCTCGGACCGGATAGCCTTATATGCTGACGACGCGCTCTTCTTCATGTCTGACCCTTGGGTCACAGGGCCGAGGGTGCTCCAGCTCTTACGGGTATTTGGAGAGACAACCGGACTCCGCGCCAACCCGTCCAAATCTGTTCTTTTCCCCGCGTGCGGCGATCAGGGGAGTCAAGCTTGGGGCTCACAGCTAATCATCGCGGACGAGGGTTTTAAGTACCTAGGTGTCCATATCACTAAAAGTCCCACTATAGCGTGGGCACGCAACATTGCCCCTTTGCTACCGGCAGTACGCGAGGAGACGACGGTATGGTCCCACCTCCCCCTTTCATTGTACGGCCGATCCGCTATTTTTAAAATGGTGTCCTTGCCACGCCTGTTATATAGGCTACAGAACTATCCATATCCCATTCCCCCGTCGTGGTTTCTCCAGATCAACGCGCTCCTAAACAGGTTTCTCTGGGGAGGAGGGGTGGCCCGGGTAGCCCTGGCTACGTGTACTCAATCCACATACTGCGGCGGGATCGCGGCAGCGGACGTTCGGGCGTATTACTGGGCATCTCAACTCTTGGTCATTAATGAATGGTGGCATAACCCCCAAGATGATCCAGCGTATGCAGTAGAGCGGCTATTCCTGGCGGAATTTCCGCTGCTTGATCTCTTATACAGTAATTCATCCCTAGAGACACTTCCCCCAGCCTGCCGGACGGTGATTGAGATCTGGAGGCGGGTGTCCAGATCCATGGGCTGGTGGGGCGCACTGACAGGTGCAACTCCCCTCTGGCAGGGTACATACCTTAGGCCCGTAACGGCCCTGACGGGGTTCCGCAGATGGGACGATATAGGGATATCTACACTCGGAGATGTAATGCGGGGGCCTACACTTAAATCGTTTCAAGGGCTGCAGCAGGATTTTGACTTGCACAAATCTCAGTTTTATAAGTATCTACAGCTCCGCCATGCTCTGTCCCCACTGATAAAACACCTCCAGTCACTACCTGAATTTCATCCCATGGAAGGTAGACTGCTAATGGGCGATCTAGGGACGCACAAAATCCGGCAAATATATCAGACCTTGACCACACACTCCAAGACTAACCTACATCGGACCCGGGCGACGTGGGAGGCCGACGTACCGGCCTTGACGGACGATGACTGGACCGAGGCCTTGGCCAGCCCCAGGTATGCCGCTGTCTCCACTAGGTACAGGCTGATACAGTTCAAATACCTACACAGAATCTACTACACTCGCCTTCGCCTCTGGAAGATGGGGGCAATCTCATCCCCCACATGCCTCCGGTGTAACTCCGAGGACGGGTCGTTCCTCCACACCGTCTGGAGTTGCGGAGCATTACAACACTTTTGGTCAGGCGTGCTGTCATGTATGGGGCGGGTTCTGGCATGGGACATTCCGACAGACCCCAGGCTGATACTTTTGCATAGCACGGACGATATCGGGGGAAATAGATACAAGAGACACCTCCTATTCCTCGGCCTCACCCTGGCCAAACGGGATATTGCACAACACTGGAAGGCCTCCTCTCCTCCAGGGTGGCAGCATGGAAAATAGCCTTAGATAAATGTATGTCAGCCGAGGTGGCGGTGTTTCTGGCAAGGGGCTGTCCACAAAAACATGGGAAGATATGGGCTAGATGGCCGAAATACCGGGGTATTGATCTGTCCCTCCTTACGCCATCCACATACCAAGACCCTCTCGACCGACTAGTTATTAATGACTCGCCACTCTGATGCGTTATCAGGCTACGGATGTGGGGCTAACTACCCTATTGTGCATATACATACTACTCCTCATGGGACGTGTGGTGCAAGTTTGGGGAGGTGGGGGGTGGGGTGGGATGTTTGGTCTGATGTTCTGCAGACCTCCTGGGGAAGATCTCTACAGCCCCTACTGTTTTTACATGTCACCATATATTTTTGTACCGCTTATGGGGTCTACTTGGTGTTATAAAATCAATAAAGTCTGTTGTTAAAAAAAAAAAAACACTTTAGAAATCTGCTCTATAGGCAAGAACTTTACATGAAAGATTTCTGAGCTTTTCTTGTCCAACCTTGGCTTCCCCTGAGTAGCTGACTCCAGACAATAATGTCTTGTGAAAGTATGCCCTGATCTCCTGTTGCAACCTTTCAGATGACAGAAGTAGGGACATGTCTAACCCAGGATGTAGTTGCAGCTTTCCCTTACCAGTTGATAAGATAAAGAAATATATGCTACTATCCATCTGGCAATAGATTATTTTAAAGCAGCCAGCCCTTGTCCTGTGTGACCATAGTTAACAAAAGTTATTTCATTTTCCTAATATCCTTGGTTTTCTCTAAGCAAAACCCCAAGACTCTCCTAATGTCTAGTGAATGAAGAGCCATCTCTGCTGTGATAGATGGATTTCAAGAGAAAGTAGGTAATGTAATAATTTGGTTGATGTGAAAGTAAGATACCACTTTTTGTAAGAAGAAAGGGTGAGTTCTCTAGATTACCTCATTAGAATGAAAAATGGTAAATGGTTCTAGTGCCAATAGGACGTGCAATTCACTTACCTTTCTTGTGGATGTGATTATGATTTAAAAAAACTGTTTTCATTGAAAGATGCTGTAAAGTAGCACTACGTATAGGCTCAAATAGTGGAGTCATTAGTTTAGACAGCACTAAGTTGAGCTTCCATGAGGAGATGGTCTGATCACGGATGGAAAAAAATCCTTCTTGAAACCTTCTAGAAAGTGTTTAATCACTGGAATTTTAAAGAAGGATGACTGCTGTGGCAATTTTCTATAAGCTGTTATAGTAGATAGATGATGTTTTATTGCTGAAATCTGTAATTTTGATTTGGCTAATTGTAGCAAATATGGAAATATCATATCCTCCTGACACAAAAAGGGAATGCGATCTTTGCTTTCGCACTAAATGCAGAACCATTTCCTTTTTAAAGCGTAACAGCGTCTTGTGGAGTGGTGTTTTGCCTCTTTCAGCATCTCTATGCTGTCAGGCAGGTTCAAATGGCACTTGAATCTGGCCCTAAAGCCTGGTCAGAAGATCTGGTCTTTAAGACAATCTTCTCTGTTGTATGAGTGACAGTTGTAGAAGGCCCATGTACCTCCATTGTCTCAGCCAATCTGGTGCTATTAGAAAAATTTCTGTCCTCAATCTGCTTAGTTTCAACAATCACTGATGAAATGAGTGGGATTAGAGGAAAAGCTGAGACAAATGACATCGACCATTTGATCAAAAGGGCATTGCACACTGAATTTGGTTCTAGTGCCTTGCTTGTGAAGTCTCTGCATCTTTTTTGTGCTGTGGCATATTGGTCTAAGGATGGAGTACTCATTCTCTGAAAATGTCTTATATGACTTCCTTGTTCAGTACCTATTCATGGTTTCTTTGTGATGTTGGCTGGGGAAATCCTCGTCTTGCGTATGAACCCCTAGGACATGTATCACTGTTAGAATGCAGGGCTCGAAAAATCCACTCGCCCGCTCGCATCTGTGAGCCAGATTTAATTAGGCAAGCTATTTTTAGGTCCTACTCGCCCTTTCTGGCGAGTAGGAAAATAAACTGACTTTGACCTCTGTCTCTGAAAGCAGAAGAAATGTGACACGAGAGCAAGATTTAAAGGCATCTTTATTGCTCACAAAGTAAATGAGCAATAAAAATGCCTTTAAATCTTGTTAACTTGTCACATTTGCTTGCTTTCACAGACAGCGGTCAAGTGCATTTCAGTTAGGTCAAGTAGATTTTGTAGGTTACTAGACCTGCAGGTCTAGTAAAAATTAAATTATTTTTTGAGCCCTGGAATGATTCCTGTGGCCAGGACCCAATTCCACATGGTTTGCTCCTGCAAAGTTAATTGCCTTGACCTTGTTCCCTCTTGTTTGTTGGTATAGTAGATGGTGGTGGTATTGTTTATCTGAATCGTGATATCCTTGGGGTCAGAGCAGGGAGGAATGGCTGCAGTGCCAAGTGTAGAGCTTTCAGTTCCAGAAGATTAACGTGACAAGTTTTCTCTTTGTCTGTTTATAGTCCTTAGATTGTCATTTGTGCTCTTCACTCTGACAGTGATGCATCCATCCTCCAATGTTGTGAGATGAAGGGTGTCTTTCAAACTGTGTAATTATTTGGATCATAGGTCTTCAAGGCACTACTGTAGAGGTCTCCTGAACAGTCTGAATTAAGGATCTTCAACCTTTTCTGTAGTAAGAGTCACTTATGGTCAGCGACAATCATTCAGAGCTACTAATATTATTAGTGCTGTAATTGTTGACCACATCAGACAAAATTACATTATTTATCATACAAATATCAGCTTTAAATATATTTTCAAGCATTTTTCTCCAAAAATCAGCTTGTGAGTTCTGGAAATTTACACAAAAGCATCTACTTTAGTTGGCTGGGCAGCACACAGATCTACCTATAGGTAGGCAGAGAGCTACTAGTAGCTCACAAGCTACTTGTTGGAGAAGCCTGGTCTGGATCCTAGGAGGGAGGCATCCTTGCGAGCTGTTGGATTATTAGTATTTCTCAGCTTCATTAAATTTCTCAAAAGGGATAATAGTATCTCCTCAGAAGGATGCAGACTTTCATTTAACATGTCTACATTTGCCCCTAGAATTGTAAGCCATTGTACTAGCTTTGGTACTATTTGTCCATGTTGATCTGAAGGCCCAGCTTGGAAAGCTGCCTGGCTGTGGTTTTGAAGTCCTTTGCTGCTTTCGGCTGAGAGTCCGCTTTTATTAGCCAGTTGTCGAAGTAGAGATAAACAAATATTGCCTTCCTCCTTAGATGGGCTGCAGCTACTGCTATGAGCTTTGAGAAGGTTTGTGGAGTTTACATTAGACCAAAATTGGTATCTGACTTTCACATCAACCAGATTATTATTCTACCTACTTTCCTTCGAAGTCCATCTGTGCCAGCAGAGAGGACTGTCCATTCACTAGACTTTGGGAGAGTCAATTACTATTTTCATAGAGAAAATCAAGTGTATTAGGAAAATGAAATAATTGTTTAATTGTGGTCACATTAGACAAGGCTGGCTACTTGCAAAAAAATCTATTACCAGATGAATGGTAGCATATTTTTATGTATGTTATCAGCTGTCTAACAGACCTCTCCCTGATAAACTGAAGGCCCATTTTCAAGAGGAAAAGCTGCAACTATATCCAGGGTTAGACATGTCCTTATTTCTAACATCTGTAAGGCTGTGACATGGAGATCAGTGCACAATTTCACAAGATAATATTGTCTAGAATCAGATACTCATGCAGAAGCTAAGGTTTGAGAAGAAATCTGCATGTGGTAAATACCATTACCACAGGGTGAGATATTTTCCATGTGTGTTAAATACCTTGTGTTCCGAATTTTCAATGCGAAAACATGGCATAATATGTCAAATTGGCTTTTAACACATGAGTTACACATCTATTCCCTTTTTCCAAGCCTTTTCCCCTGATACAATTTGGCAGGTTTGACATACCGGAATGTATCGGGGAAAAACTGGAAAGGTGTGATAATTATCACACAACTTGTAATTGCAAATCCTTTGTAAACACATTTGTGCAGGGATCAGAATTTAGCCCTGAACTTGTAATGAGGGCCTAAGTAGTAAACTTACATGTGCGGAGATTTCCCCATTGAATGGATAGGAGAGCTGGAGAAGAAGATCTCAACTCATAGGTTTGTGAATAGCATTTTGTAGCACTTTAGTAGTACTATTGAAGTACCACTAAAAATGCTATAAAATGCAGTCTGTGAATTGGGCCTTTCTTGTGTAGTTTCAATTCTGATGGATACTTCTGCCTGTGGATTCCTCACCTTTTGAATACCCCTTGCGCCAGCAATTCCGCGGAAAATCTTTCCCAGCTCTCCCACGACGACGAGGACGTCACAATAGCACGGCTCCGCTCGCGACTCCGTAAGACGTCATCGGAGCCATAAGAAGACCTCGTTGGCGTGCTGACGTCAGTTCCCTTTTTTCCGCGCCGTCGACGCGTAACGGTTTTTCCAGGGACTCTCCATTTTACTACTTTGTTTCATCTTATTGTTGGAAATGGCTACTTCTAGGAAGTCCGGGTTTAAGCCTTGCGGGGAGTGCGGAGGACATATGTCGATTACGGATCCGCATGAGGACTGTCTATGGTGTCTTTCTTCTGACCATGACGTCGGAGAGTGTATTCTACCTGCAGCGGGAGAACTTTGTCTAATTATACTTCTTCTTTAAAAGCGAGGGTAGCATGCAAGGCCCAATTATCACTTCCGCAAAGAACCTAAACTGCCATATGTGTACATATTTATAATCAGGTGTGATTACTAATTCAAAATGTTGGACCTGCTGGAAAGTCAAGATGACCATAACTATTCAAGCAATACTATACTTACCTCCCTCCTGTATTCAAAGAGCATCATTGCTCATTACTACTGTGTTCCTTGATGCTTCCCAAAATTTTTAGAATCACAACCCAATTTTCACAACAACAGACTTTTGCAACCCACTAAGCTTTAATGGACGTGAGGCGGGTGAAATTTTAATGTAACAAAAGTATCGTGTCATTTACATACCTCACATAATGCGTTGAAATGGCCACTAAATTTGATCAAACATACAGTTTTACTGATCAAACTATTTCGACAAAAGTAATAATGTCTGGAAATCAAAATTCAGTGAATATTTATGATTTGTGCATGACCAAGGACAATGTCTTGATTTATTTAGATCTATTAAAATCTTTCCATCACACTTCAGAATTACAAATAAATGGGCTTCATTTTTGCTTTCCCTAGCGCTGAATGTGTACAGTTAATTTCTCCAGTATTGTATCTTTCATAGATTTACATGCTTGAATCTTCCCTGTCGTCATGGTCGGAGTCCCATCTTCCCCGTCGTCATGGTGGGAGTCCCACGGTTACAGTAAAATAGCAGTGTTAAAATTTAACATTCAATTGCCATTGGGAATCACCAGCCTTTAGCAAACTCTTACCATTGTTTTAAAACATACAAACTCCCGCCAATCGGAGCGTAGACCATAGAGTCTCCATCCCCTGCAGGGCCACAATTCCTCAGATTTCTTACCACATGTCGTGTGTTAGGAAGCTTCACTGAGCTCTGCTCAGTCACAGTGTTTCTACTGTTGCTTTTTTGAACTTCCAGCTTACAGTTTATTTTTTGCTTCATCTCTTCTTCTGAGGTACATTCTAGGAGTGTGAGTACCTATTTTGTCTTCATTATTTCTGAGTCTAAAAAAAGGTTTTCAGGCCATGCAAGACTTGTGAAAAGTCCCGACTGTATTCTGAGGACCCACATAAGGAGTGCTTTTATTGCCTGTATCCTGACCACAAACCCAGAGAATGCAAGTACTGTCGTTCTTTTTACACAAAAACCCTCAAAGATCGTGAGGATAGGCTGCTTCTCTGGCTGCAAAGAAAAAAGGCGCTAAGGACTCCGACTCTGAAGGTGAGGAGAGGCCGGTACCTTCTCCAAGAAAAGGAGGGAAGATGGGTCTTCCTCTTCGCAGAGAGATCCTAAAAAATCTAGTTCTCAAAGTAAGGAGAGGCCTGAGGAAAAGAGGGTTAAAAAGATAAGCCTGGTCCCTCTACCTGTCATCAGAGAGCTGGTTCTGCTCCCCCGTCAGCACCTCATACTCCCTTCAGGGATTCTTCATCTGTAAAAATCTGCTAGTCGACAAAGAAATCACCGTCTGCGGCCTTCGTTTCCACGAAATCAGGCTCTCCATCAACAGTTTTGTCAGCGACTTCGGCGTCGACGGTCAAGACGACGACGGCGGTTTCGTCGTCGAAGACTTAAGTGGTGCTGTCACTGTCGTCAACTGTCAAAACTGTCTCCGTGGACGAGGGCTTTGCTGTCGACCGTCCAGCTCGTCACCTCACTGTCGGCGGGCCTCTCTCTCCAACCGCCGCTGACGGTTCTAACATCGATGACAGCATCGACAACCCATCGACGAGCCCGTCTGGCTCCGTCGACGAGGGAAAAAGACATTGTGCCTTCAAAGGCTCTCCTACAGGACTTTTCAAAGATATCCCCATTGCCTCCTACTCGCCTCTTCGATTTTCAGAAATCTGAGGATGATGGCCCGTATGGCCTTTATACAGCCACTCGCAGCTCAGAGTCAAATGCCAGGATGAGGCGCTTGATGATCCATCTACTTACTTGGAGGGTGAATATTCCTTCTCTGATGCAGGCCGTCACAGTGCTCAACGCTTAGACACATTTCAAGAGCATTCTCCATAAGAAGAACAGGAGGATCATGCACAAGATCCTTCTCGGCCTGATTCAGTTATTATGCAGGCTGCTCAAAGAAGATCTAAAAATCCTACTTCTCCCTGTGCAGTTCCACCAGACAAGGAAGGCCGCTGTCTGGATAACATCGGCAAAAGGTTCTCCGCTTTTGCAGACACCACCATCAGTTCCTCCAATGCCCTGGCTATCCTCAGGAGATATGACCGACAGATGTGGTCAGACATCTCTTCCCTGTTGAAGTATCTTCCTGAGGATAAGAAGGAGGCAAAGGATGTTCTATCAGAGGGTGAGAGAACCTCTTCCGAGAATATTGATGTGGCTCTAGACATCTCATCGACCGCCTTCAGACAAATGGCAGGAGCGGCGGTGTTAAGGCGGCAGGGGTGGCTAATGGCTACATCATTTCGCCCTGAGGTTCAGGCCAAGGTGTTGGATATGCCGTGTAACGGCTAGTTCCTGTTTGGCAAACACGTGGATGACGCGCTGCAGTCGATAAAGTCAGACACAGACACAGCTAAATCGCTGATGAATCTGCAATAAAAGAGGCTTTCTTCTTTTCAGGGAAGAGGTAGAGGTCAATATCTCTCTCGACCTCAACTCCAGCAGCGTTTTCAACCCTACTACCAGCAGGGATTTCGATTGCAGTACTCTGCACAGCCCTTTCGTCAAACCTCCATACCAGCCTACCCTAGAGCATCGGCGTGTCGTCGCCCAGCGGCAGGAGGAAAATTTTATGACGCCAACAAGAGGCAATGAGGATTCACAGGCCCCTGGTACCGTAGTCCCACTTCAATTCGGCCCGCTTGCTCCAAATTCTTCAATCAATGGAAGCTCATACCTTCCGACAAATGGGTGTTAGATGTATTCCACCATGGTCACACCCTGGAATTTGTTCAACAGCCTCCGGATCTACCTCCGCAAAGAACTTCTTGTCGTCAATTTGGCAGTTCTCAAGAGGGAAGTTAGATTGCTTCTCTCCAAACAGGCAATCGAAGTAGTGCCAGGCAGTCAACACAATCTAGGGTTCTACTGTCATTTCTTTTTAATAAAGAAAAAGACAGGAAAATGGAGGCAAATAATGGACCTCAAGTTCATCATAAGTCAACTCTTCAGGATGTTGTCGCTCCATGAAATTTTGCTTCTCATGGATGCAGGGGATTATATGTCCTCCCTCGATCTTCTGGACGCGAACTTCCATAGTCCCATATATCCAAAGCATCAAGGCTTTCTCAGATTCGAGGTGGCAGGGAGCCATTACCAGTTCAAGGTGCTACCCTTCGGGTTAAAGTCGGCTCCAAGAGTCTTCACAAAGTGCTTGGCGCCAGTGGTGCCCTTTCTCCGACGATTCAGACACCAGGTATTCCCTTACCTCGATGACTGGTTGGTCAATGCTCCATCCTTCCAGGCCGCTAGAAGTTCTATGGACGCCTGCGTTCGGCTCTTTCGCTCTCTGGGTCTCAAACTCAACGAGGAAAAGTCCTCTCTCATTCCTTCAAGGTCACTAGTGTTTCTAGGAGCAACTCTGGATACCACGCTTTCAAAGGCCTTCCCCACGGAAGAAAGGATTTCACGCCTCCAAAAAACAGCGCAATCCCTATCCGCAAAAAAGTGCATTTCAGTATGGACATTCAAATCAATGCTAGCGATGATGTTGTCCTACATCACTCTCATCCCACATTGTCGCCTGCGGATGAGACCCCTACAGGAGCAGCTCAATAGACTCAATCTCGGGGCTCATTCGAAGACATTGTTTCAACCACACCAGAGATGACCTCAGCGATGTCCTGGTGGGCAGTCACAAACAAGCTTTCTCAAGGTCTGTCCTTCCTTACGACGAAACCGAAATTGGTGATGACATTGGATGCTTCCATGGACGGGTGGGGTGCACACCTACAGGAGTTACAGATTCACGGAAAGGGGTCAACTCAGGAAGCTCAGTGTCACATAAATCTGTTAGAATTAAAAGCATCTTTTCTGGGCCTCCAGGCATTCTTGGGGAGGATCAGAAAATCGTCAATCCTTGTTCGCACGGACAACACCACCACCATGTTCTATCTGCTGAAACAAAGTGGGACAAGATCTCATGCCCTCTCAGTCCTGGTTCAGCAGATCTGGGAATGGCTGATAGCCCACGAGATATCGATACAAGTTCAACATGTACCAGGAGTCCAGAACGAGTGGGCCGACTCCCTCAGCAGAGACACCAAACAATGTCACAAGTAGTAGCTAAACGAAAATCAGTTGCAAAGAGTTTTTCAGCGTTGGTGGTTTACTCAGCCAGGCTCTCTAGGAAATGCCTTCCACTTCTCTTGGGAGGGAACGTTTGCTTACGCATTCCCTCCGTTTCCTCTCATTCCAAAGGTTCCAAAGGTTCTGCACAAGATCAAACAGGAGCATTGCCGCATCATCCTAATTGCCCCGGCGTGGGCGCGGCAGTACTGGTTCACAGAGCCTTATCGCCTATCAGGCTCCTCTCCAATACTGTTCCGGCCAAAGGAGAATATCCTCTCCATGAACCAGGGCCAAGTGGTTCATCCTCAAATTCACATGCTTCACTTGTCGGCTTGGCTCCTCATCACACAGAATTTGGAGAGCTAGCAATTTCTGAAGAATGTCAAGCAATACTGCAAAAAGCCCGAGCTCCTTCTATGATCATATGCTACTCGGCCAAATGGAAAAGATTTTGCTCATGGTGTATCGGGCACTCTTGTGATCCTCTCCCATCACCTCTTTAGAACGTTTTGCCCTATCTCTTGTCTCTCGCCAAAGCTGGCCTGGGGATTACGTCCATCAGGGTGTACTTGCCGGCAATATCCACATATAGACGAGGTTCTGGTCTTCGTAGTCTAACAGACTGGTGAAGGAGTTCATCAAGAGACTCTACAGGGCCTACTCTCCGATAAGACCTCCTCCAGTGCTATGACAATTGAACATTGTCCTGTCACAGCTTATGAGGCCACCCTTTGAACCAATTCACAAATGCGATTTAAAGAACCTGTCCTGGAAGGTGGCTTTCCTGTTGGCCATCACGTCAGCTAGATGCATTAGTGAAGTCCAGGCCTTTACAACAACAGAGCCTTACCTGCAGTTTCATCAGGATAGATTAATTATTCGTACCAATCCTTTGTTTATTCCTAAAGTACCTTCTACGTTTCATCTAAATGAGCCAGTGATTTTGCCCTCCTTCTTTACTGCTCCATCTTCGCCAGCTGAAAGAGCCCTCCATTCACTGGACATTAAACAGTGTTTAAAGTTCTACTTGCAAAGGACTCAGTCTTTCTGAAAATCTACTCAGTTGCTCATCGCCTTCTCTGCTCCAAGGAAGGGTCCGGCTTTGACACGTGCATCTATTGCTCGCTGTGTCTCATCGACTATACTCTTCTGTCATGAGAGGGCTGGCCGCCCTCTGGCTACCAAAGTCACAGCTCATTCCACACGCAAGGTGGCATCTTCCTCTGCCCTATTCGCCGGAGTGTCCTTGCCTGACATCTGTAGGGCGGCGACATGGACGAACGTCCATAACTTCAAAAGCTTTACTGCCTGGATGCATGGCAGAAGGTGGATGTAGCGGCTGGGCAAGCTGCTCTTCCGACGTCTGTTCGTGTAAATTATGATCTTCTTCGTGTCTGTTTCTTCATGTACTATTGATATATATATATATATATATATATATATATATATATATATATATATATGTATAAGCTCATAATGCATGCTCTTTATGATTATTGCTTGTATTTTCTGTTTTGGGTCACATAGTGGGATGGTTCACCTTATCCGCGGCGCCGCTGACTCTTTGATAACCGCTTGCTATTCTGATTCAATACTGGAGGAAAAACAAGTTACTTACCTGTACACTGTGGTTCTCCAGTATCGCTATCTTTTATAGATTCACATGTGGCCCTCCCTCCTCCCCGTTCAGGTTCACCTTCCATACCTCTCTTATTCCTCTAATTGTACACCTGCTCGAAATCTGAGGTATGGTGGCCCTGCAGGGGATGGAGACACTATGTTAATAGGTTGCTAAAGGCTAGTGATTTCCTATGGCAATTGAATGTTAAATTTTAATACTGCTATTTTACTGTTAACGTTGGACTCCCACCATGACGACGGGGAAGATGGAACCCCCACCATGACAATGGGGAGATTCAAGCATGTAAATCTATTAAAGCTATCAATACTGTAGAACCACAGTGTACAGGTAAGTAATTTGTTTTTTACTGGTTTTTACATTTTGTTGTGTGTTACAAAAATTACATCCTACAGCCTTTCCTATCATATAATTCACTTTACTTTTCTTTCTGTGGCTGCAAAGTGAGAGGAGTTTGTAAACACCAATCCCCATGTTATAAATTAAGCATCAGTTCGTCAGAAGACATATCCTGACATTTGACCTCTGCCTTTGAAGGGAAGCCTGCTTGATAAGATAAGTACAAAATGTAAAGGCATCTTTATTTATTGCTTGGACTTTCACGACCCACCAAAAATCGGCTGGCGTTGCGAACCACAGTTTGGGAAACAGTGCCCTAGATTTCTTCCTCCTCTTCCACCCCTCAATCCAATACGGTACATCAGAATCAAGACTTAGAGCAATAATGAGGTGTGTAGTAATAAGATGCGATTACGGCAAAAAACCTCCAGTACTCCTACAAATACTCCTCAAGGCGACGTTCAAGCAAATGTTTTGCTGGTGTCAGAAATAAAACACGTTTTTCAAGGTAGACACAAGTTATTCAGTGAGTGGAAAGCAGTCGCAATGGCCTTGCTTAGGAAAGTTCCCCTTACAAATATAATCAAAGTTGTATGTAGTCTGGACATCAGTGCACACTTTTGCAAGACATTAGTGTCTAAATTCAAACAACAGGATGGACACTCAAATAGTTCAAGCAACCCTCCATAATCTGTTTGGTTAATTTATCTGTGTTCAGTCTATGTTCTTGGGGCAAGAAACCAGGAGTACAAGTAAGTAACTTTTTCTTCTGTTTTTAAATTATCAAGCACAGGACTGTAGTTCACATACATTAGGTAATTCTGTTAGTTATATAGTAAAAACATTTCATAAAGTGTTTGCAGTAACCCATTTTAGGGATCCGTTATAAGTGAGGTGATATTCCCACATCAGTAATTTTGCACCCAGATTTACCAATAATTGCAATATCTGTAAGGTCAATGCGCAGAATTAAGTAGCACTTCTATGTGGTATACCAATTGTCCCCTGAGAACTGGAGAATTACTGCAGGAATCAATATTGCCCCAACCCCAATCCCATAGTAATTCTCCTTTTTTGCCCTTTTTTACACCTGGAAATTTCACCAGTTGGGAGGGGAAGAGTTGTAATTGCAGTTAGGCCGGTAACACCTATGCCATCCAAATCAGGAGTATTTTACCACTCCGAATTGGGCCCTTAGGCTCTTTACAGATCGCCTGCCCAACGCACTTTTTTAATCCCACCTAAAGCACCTAGTGGCACTAATTTAGGAATAACCACACAGACAATTATAAATGGCTATATTGCTTTACAGACAGGTGGTAATTTCTTACAGTAGATAGCTCACTTGTCCGTCTTACTTTTTTATCTCTTTTGTCCATATTTCAGTTTAAAGTTTACTTTGCGCCACAGTGAAAAGAATTTGCAATCCATGTCTCTTCTAAGATGGCGAGTAAGGCTGATTTGCTCTGAATCCTACTCTCCTGTTTTTTTTACAGGTTTCCTACTCCAATGTTGCCAACGTTGGCGCAGCTTGACATTTATATAATGGATGCTCTCTTTCTGGCTCTCGTGAGCTACTTCCTTCTTCTCTCCATGGCCAAGATGTTTGCCCTTAAGCATGGCTATATGATCAGCAACAACCAGGTCAGAAATTAAGTCCCACTTTCAATTTCTGAATGATGTTTAATCTTTTCCTTTGTTTCATCGTTATGGTTACCATGTTATCCCTCAAGTCTGGTACATTAATAATGTATGTGTCACTGAAATAGTGAGGGCGCCTTTCCACATTGCCTAATCATCATTTTCAGGGATCATTTGTTGGGTACTGATTCACAAAGATTTGTGTTTTTTTAAAACAGTGTTTAAATAAACATTCAAGCCATGCTTTCCTACTGGACTGGTGACAAAATATGTGGAAACGGTTTAAGAATCCCTTCATGTAGCTAAATGTTTCTAATAGCGCCTCCATTCTAAAGGACAAGAACATTGTCAGCAAGGACACTTACATTCTCAAGAAGAGCATATGTGTGAAAGGCGCTTTCATGAATCTGACAAAAACAAATTAGATATATGAAAAAATATTTTGCTAACATAAACTTCGGTATGAAAAGCAGTGCTTGGACGAATGTCTACAATGTAACCACTAGCTTACTGGACAAATTGTTCAACATGTACATGAATGTGCAGAGAATGGGACAGATGCACCGATTACCCTTTCTTGCCAAATTACTTATTAAATGATATGTTTCACGTCCATACAGGCACCACATGACCTATCTTTCAACCGAAATTCCTTACCACCTCTCTTGGCTTTCCTAATGGCTCTTACCACCATAAAGTACTTCCCCAATTTCAACATAGCTCTTACTTAACCTGGGGTCCGTGGACCCTTGGGGTTCTGCAAATCCTACTCAGGAGCTCTGCAACTGTTTAAAAAATTATTAATATTAGCTGATTAATAAAGTCTATCCACATAAAAAAGATAAATGTAAAATTGAAAATGTTAAAAACGTTCTGTAAAGAAATTTGAAATTGGAAGCTAAAAATGTGGATGCTATCCTTAGCTTGCTTGGTGGGAGCAGCTTGAGGACAGTGAACAGTAGTATGTACAGTTGGTGACCCCAAAGCACTAATATGCACCAACAAAAAGCATACATTAGGAGCAAAAAGGACAAAACACTATGCTAGAGCCTATCATATCACTTAGTTTTTAAGAAATAAATCCAAATGTTGAATTGCTCAAACCTTTTCATTAAAATTTCGATTTTTACATATCTTTTGTCTGTATAGGAAACAACATTTTTCATAATTTGTGTATTTATTTAATGTATACTTTTTTCTGTAGTTGTGTGTATTTTTTTGAGGTTTAAATCATAGTATTTGCATAGTTGATGTCCCCAGTGTCCAGTAGTCATTCATATCGGTCTGCAGAAGTCAAAAGGTTAAGAACCGGTGGCCAAGGGATTGAGGATGTGAACGCGGGAGAGTGGTTGGGAATAATGAATGGGACGAGGAAGTGTAATGAAAGTAATGAAAATTACCAGTAAGTAATCAGTGAATTACCTCTTCATCCCTATGTGGTACTAGTTCTTAATAAATTAGGCTATACTGGAACATTGGAAGAGAAGTGCTGGTCCAGGACGGCCCTGCCCCGGCGCAAGTGAGCAGCTCCCAAACTGAAGGAGACCGGCTACTGCGAGACCTGAGCAGTGGCGGGTGATGTGCCCCTGTGTAACACAGGGCAGGGCAGCAAAATTGACTCTGACCTGACTGGATGCTCTGGAGAAATGTCTTGGATGGCTGCTGAGCATTGCATCATGGGCCTAGTGAAGGCTGGTAAACACTCCCCTACACTCACAGGGCATATGGACTAAATTACCCAAAGGAATCTACGATTGTTGAAGCTGGGAGCCCCTCTCTCTTCTTGTGATGGCCGGTCTGTCGGCCAACCTGATCCAGCCAAGCAAGACAAGGACAAGTCTACTCACTAGCCACAGGCGAAAAATTGACAGATATGCTGAGGCCTCAGATGATCAAGTGGCACCAGCAGCGCCAAAGATTAATAGTTTACTTGACCAGACAGTGTCGGGTAAAATGATCTTGTAGGCAATACAGCACTCCAAGATTCCCTGGAACACAAAATGGATGAAATCTAGGTTGACATCTCACTCCTGCAGCAGTCTTAAACCTGCAGGAAATCTCACAGCGCCTCAAGGAGAGGGTTAGAGATGCGGAGAGGCATGCAAGAAGATACATTCTGGTCATGGGTATCCCAGAGGGAGCGGAGGGTAGCTCAGCAGAACAAACGTTTATCAAATGTTTGCAATCATAAATCTCATAATACAGACTCTCCAGTGACCTCATTATAGAGCAGGCACACAGGGCCTTGATGCCTAGAGCCCCCCACGGGCTACTCCATGACTCATCATTGTCCACCTTCTAAACTACTCAGACAGGGATGCCATTCTGAGGGAAGCCTGCTCTAAAGACGCAGTGAGTTATGACAATAGGACAATATTAATATTCCCAAACTACACCAGACTGGTGTAGTAACATCTGCGGTCTTTCCTGGTGGTGAAACTAAAACTTAGAGCACTACGGCTGAAGTATACACTGATTAGTGAATCGACCCGGGTGCCCTGAGAATGGCTGGAGGAGAGGAATTCGCTCTGGTGCTCTAGGGAGTAGATGATGCGGGAGCATCCTGGTCCCATGCTTTAGGAAAATAGCCCTAGATCATGGTGGGTTGGCGGTAGAAGCATTCCACCCCAGCAGAGCAGGAGAAAAGAGAGGGCGACTCCGCTCCTCCACCCCTTGCAAAACCCCCGGGTCTAGGGCCTGACGATGCCCCAGGATTGAATCCTGTCCCGCACGCTCCAAAGTCTACTTCTAGAGGCACAGAACCATTAGACACAAGTCTTAGAACTCTTGCCAGCCTCTGGCGGCTGTGGCCCACACACAGAGGCCCCGATACACAAGCGCATAGGCTGAACACAAACTGGTTTTCCGGAAAGACGCTTTGAGGACTGTGTTGGCCATAAATGATGGAGATGGGCAAATTGAGCCTGTCTGGACACATCTCCACGACATCCCTTGTATTGGGGTTTTTCTTCCTTGTTGTTTGACTTATTGTTTAAAGGATGATAGATGCTTCCAGGGTGGAATTATTGGGAGGGAGCGTTTGGAGGTGTGTGGGAAAAGTTTCATGAGTTATGTAAATGTAATTGTATTTATTTAGTGCTCACTAACCATGACAAGGCATTGAAGTGCTTTTTGACAAGTAGCACACTACTACAGAACCCAAAGGTGGATTAGTTGTGGCTTAGTAGATGGGAATATAAATTGTTATTGGGAGTTGTGGGAGCCGTGGATATGTAAGCCTGTTAGTTGGATGAATAGGATAAAGGATGGATAGAAAGGATCGTTTGGGAGTCCATAGTAATAAAAGAGGTTTGGGAGGACTCTAATAACCTGTTAGTTGGATGAATATGATAAAGGATGGATAGAGGAGGGAAGAGTTTGGAAAGGGCTACTTGGGAGTTCACAGTAGTAAAAGAGTTTTGGGATGAGTCAGAGAGTGGAAAGGGATTAGGATGAGTCATAAAGTGGTGGTTTGGAGAGATTAGTTAACATTTTTCTTCTTTTTTCTCTGCAATCGGAAGAAAATATATATAGATACATAACCACACGTAAGAGGTATACATACATAGAGATTTTAACATGATAAGCATATGGAAAATAATCAGGAGATATATAATTGTGCTAGATAAAGTTCTGTATGTACCTGCATGGATAAATATTTACAACCTTTCAATTTTTGGTGTAAATTCAAGTTTTGTTTTCATTTTATTATTATGATTTTTTAAATTTATATTTGTTTCCCCAATATTTTAATAGTGAAAATCTTATAGATACAATTGCTATCATCATATTTACACATCGTGACAGATATGTGTTATAGGAAAATAAACCCATAAGCATACACTCTTCACCTTATATGTTATCGATGTTGATCTACTTATATATGGATCATGATAAATGTATACATTCATGTATGTATATATTTTTTATTGTTTTTTTACATATGTATTTATTTTTCATTCCCCTGGTAAGTATAAACATATATGTAGAGAGAGACATACCCATGTTATTTTGTTTGTTTTTCCCATTAATTAATTAGTAGTATTTGTTTTTATTATTTTATCATTTTTAAGTCGAGCCTAGCGGCAGTGTGCATTCACTGCTAGTTCTGCGAGGCATGCTGTATTAGGGTATTCACTAGCAGCCCCTCCCACTCTCTGCCCATATTTGTCATTGGCTTTGTGTCATTGTCCTTCTTAAATGCTGGCTTATGATTTGTAAATAGGCTTGTTAGTCCCTCCTTGGTACCGTCTTGTCTCCATTTGTTACCGCCCATAACGACTGGCACTTTTACTTGGCTTGTTTCACGGTCTCCGTTTTAAGTCCATGAGCACTATTTTGTTTTGTAACTAACTAATTGGGACAATGGCGGCTACTTCCTGCATTTGCAGCGCGCCGACACAGGACAATGGCGGACGCTTTTTTAGTACTTTATTGCTTTTGAGATGAATTGCATGCTGAGACGGCGCCCGCTTTAGGGACACCACGCTCTGCATTTAGATCCCGCCGGGTTTGGCCCTGAGGCAGGAAGAGTCTGTCTCGTGGCTGGAGTCTGCACCGTCGGATCCAGGATGGAGGTGGGTGAAATTGCCTCGGTGTGAGGGGATGAGCAGGCCTTTCACTCTCGGCCAATCAATCAGGCTTCGGTTCCTCGCTCCACTGCTCCCTGATTCATAGCTCTCCCTTTCTGTATAGTTGCACAAAAGGCCCTGCGAAGTGCAAGTGTCCATAGTAACAAGCGTGTAACATGAAGCTAGCAAAAACTGGGTTACATTGTACGAGAAAATATTGTACCTCATTACTCATCATCTGATGTGTCACTATGTTGCTGGTCGGCTTAGAGTTTCCAGTAACATTTTTATTCACTCATGCCTCATAGCTTGTATTTCTGCTTCGTCTGTGTCCACTCTGTTGAAATCATGACATATCATCAATACGAGCACGCTGGCTCCTTCGTGGGAGGCAGACAAAGTTCACCACAGTGTTGTCAATATCAGACCCTACTCGTTTTATAAAACAAGTGCTATATACTTTTTCCCCTTCAATGCACTGCAATACATTTGTTATTGTGACATAGTCTAATGCTACGCAATTGTTCGAATTGTAAAAGGGAGAAAAGTTGAAACGGACCCGCCCGATTCAAACTTGCAGGATTCAGACAAAAGATTACAAACAAGCCCTTGATTTCCCGAGCCATCTTGCCACCTTTTTCGCCCCACAGAAGAGGGTTTAAAGGAGGATATTTTAAGGTTTTTAAAAGGGCCCAGTTCCTCCTTAGAATTAGGTGTATTTCATACTACAGGTCTTCCATTCGATGGCTTTTTCTGTCCGAAAACATCCATCAGTTATGGTTTCTGTTCCTGGTTCATTCACATGCTTGGAAATTCAGTGCCTCCTTTATATTTCTTTTGACATGATCACATTCCCCTTCACACTTAGCACATCACCACACCTCAATGCTTCTCTTTTGCAAACGCCTCATGGTGCTTGTTTTTTTTAATGTCTTTCAATAAATTTACAATAAAACTCAACCGTTTCTAAAAATGTCACACATTCATTCTTAGCTAGTTTGTGGGCTCCTAATCATTTCAACTAGCTCTTTCTTTGGTCTCACTCCCTCTGAAGATATAAAATCCCTGGCAGCACAGCACACAGGATAATGTGCTGCTTGGCTAAACACTTATAAGGTCCAAAAGGCGAGGCCTATTGTCTATGCCAATGCTTGTTGATTTATACATTTAGGATTTTTTTAAGTAATAAGTTTGTATAATAGGTATTCTCTTCCAGGGGATACTCATCAATAGTCATAAGCACTGAATAGTCCAGCCCACGTGCGGGGACCCCGGAGCAATAGCCAATAATATGCATATACCTACATATATATCCATATACACATATAAGTAAATATATATATATATAGGTGATATGCATAAAACAAACACATATGCAGCCTGACCATATATACTAGGCTCAGAAAAACTGCCTCAATTGCAATGTAAAACCTTTTAAATTTGAACAATAAATAAACATACCCCATGATATAATCATGATTAAAAACAAGTAAACCACTTTAGTTTGCTTTGAAACAACAGAACCTTTATTTTCAAAGGTAAAAGGGGTAAGACCATAGAGGCAGGTCAGCCTAGAGAGGCTGCATATAGAACAGTTAGGAAAAACTGGCGCCGTGCCTTTAAGACCTCTTGGAACCCTCAGGCTCCCATCATGCACTACAGGTGACAGTTAGGTCAGTTCTTTTTTCCGGCTCCTTCGTTGAGGACCCTGTAGTTTGAGCTCCCCAGTTAGTGGTTTTTTTTTATCACTAATTCTGGTTTTGGGTGGAATATTTTTGTTTCACTCGACGTCTTTACTGACTAGCTGTTAGATTCAGCTGTTTTTTTCCTAATTTTTCATTTTTTTTTTTCCCTCTCAAAATGCCGGCCTTATTTATTAAGTGCCTGGCCTGTGGAAAGAAGATGTCCAAATCGGACCCACACTCGGTCTGTATTGCTTGTCTCCCTTCATCACACAAGCCAGACCAGTGTTACCATTGCAGCAAGTTTTCCAGAAGAACCCTTAAGGAAAGGGAGAAGATTAAGCTGCACTCTATGCTGGAGAGAGGAAGTAAGGCGGCAAGTGCTAAAGGAGAACTGTCTGCAAGAAAGCCCTCCTCTCACTCAAGAGAACGCAAAGAAAAAGGTGACAAAAGAAGACATCGGTCGCCATCGAGGGACAGATCAACGTCCAAGGTACCGTTGTGCTCTGAGTCAGCGTCGAAGTCGACGTCGAAACGTCCTTCGCCGTCGAGGGCTCCAAGTCATCAGGTAACGCGTAGGCGGTCCACATCTGGCTCACCTACAGCGAGAGGCGGTGAGATATCGGCGTTGGCACATCAACGTCGAAGCCCGCCCGGCGAGAGCACCTCTAACAACGTCGAAGACACCACCGACGTCGAAGGTGCTGCAAGCTTCGTCGTCAAGCAGAGCGGCTTTGGTGTCGACGCCGGCAAGGCAGCCGTCGCCGTCGAGACATTCGACGTCGAAACAGGCGTCAACCAGGGGTTCGACGTCGAGAAGGCCGCGTTCGGCGTCGAGAAGGCCGACCTCGAGAATGTCGCCGTCGACGGCCAGAAGGTCGACGTCGAGAGCGAGCTCGCCGTCTAGGACTTCGGCGTCGAGAGCGAGATCGCCTTCTAGGACTTCGGCGTCGAGGAGGTCGACGTCGAGATCTAGGTCCCGCAGATCGAGGTCCAGATCGCCGTCGAGGAGGTCGACGTCGAGGAGGTCGGAGTCAGCGCCGGAGAACATCCAAATGGCCTCCAGGAGTCCTTCTTCCTCCCCGGGGCTTCAGATCGTACAGATCTCGCCAGAACGTTCTCCAGCTCCGCCTGCACACCCTGTAACGAACATCTCTCCTAGATGGTTGGGATATATAAGGGAGTGGAAGATACGGAAGGTTACCAGGGTGGTCCATTCACGCAGCAGATCCAGGTCTCCCTAGATTCAGTCGGTGCACTCCTCAGAGCGGCATGATCGACCAGCCCGGTCATGCAGATCTCCATCGGTGAGAAGGCATACACCCCGCTCTCCCAGAAGTAGAGCTTCTAGACCTAGTCATCGCTCTCACAGGAGTAAGAGCCATAGGTCGTCTTCATGGTCTTCATCATCTAGACCACGGGTACTCATAGTACGGCCCGCGGGCCGCCAGCGTCCCGGCAAGCCTTCCTTGGCGGCCCGCGGACCTTGTAGACATAGTACCTGTGTTTTTTTTTTTTTTAAATGGTGTCAGCAAACACCGCCGGTTGCAGCAGCGCGGACTCCGAGAGACTCTGCTCTATGGGGGCCGGGCGATTCCAGCGATAGTCAGAGTGGAGATGCAAGGGCGCTAAGAAGAGGTGAAATACAACAAAGCCTCGTTAGCAGTAAATGGTCTTTTAAAGACCTGTGAAGTACTCGGGTGCGGCTGTGTGTGCGCCCGGGAAGCTGTCTCAGCCCAGGCTGACACACACGCGGGGTGAGGTGACAGGGGGTGAAAGTGGATGGCAAACTGCAAAGGAAATCGGGGCTGCTGTATAATGAATGGGTAAATTGCTAATGGTATTAAGTGTGTCAGAAAGTAACATGGAATAATCATATCATTGCCAAAGCCAACTAGGTGATGCTGCATGTGGCCCTGCATCTCACTGGGATTTTCCGTTAAAAAGAGTCATGCAACCTACGTCAGTTTGTCCTGTTAAAAATGATGGGAAGGATAGAGCAAAAAACTAGAAAAGAGACAATAAATGGAGAAACGCAGTCACAGGCAGAAAAATAAGGTAAAGAGAAAGAGGGACACAGATGAAGAGAAAAGAGACAGCAGAAGAGAGAAAGAGAAACAGAATGAGAGAGAGAGAGAGTTAGAGAGAGAGAGAAAAGTTTGTTTTCCAGTTACAGCCCATCAACAACAACAAGTAACACGATCACAGACATAGCAATCGCCAATTGGAACATGAAGATAATGGTGTGTAGAATTTGAAAGCGAGCACAAACATATGTATTGTGTTTTAGGACAATTAATTATATGCGCTTTGATCCAAGCTGTGAAATTACAGGGTGACAGAGGACAGCAGGGTGTGAGAGCCGGGTGAGGTGACGGAGGGCAGCAGGGAATGAGAGCCGGGTGAGGTGACGGAGATGAGGTGTGCGTTAAGAGCCTGTGATGTGATGTTTACCGAGGCACAGAGACAGATAGAGACAGTAACAGACAGATAGAGATAGAGACAGAGATAGACAGAGACAGGGACAGACTGACAGATAGAGACAGATAGAGACAGAGACAGATAGATACAGATAGAGATAGAGACAGAGATAGACAGGGACAGACTGACAGATAGAGACAGAGACAGATAGAGACAGAGACAGATAGAGACATATAGAGACAGAGACAGATAGAGGCAGAGACAGATAGAGATAGGGGCAGAGAGAGCTAGATAGAGGAAGAGACAGGGAAAGACTGACAGGGGCAGAGACAGATAGAGGCAGAGACAGATAGAGGTAGAGACAGACAGAGACAGACAGCGATAGAGACAGAGAGAGAGAGGCAGAGAGAGTGAGACAGAGATAGAGGCAGGGACAGATAGAGGCAGAGACAGATAGAGGCAGAGACAGATAGAGGCAGAGACAGAGAGAGATAGAGACAGACAGAGATAGAGACAGACAGAGATAGAGAGACAGAGATAGAGACAGACAGGGACAGACAGAGACAGATAGAGGCAGAGACTTGGACAGGGGCTGACAGAGGCAGAGACAGACAGAGATGGAGAGGGAGACAGAGGGAGGGAGACAGAGAGAGAGCGAGACAGAGAGAGAGAGACAGAGATTGAGACAGAGATAGAGGCAGGGACAGAGAGAGGCAGAGACAGATAGAGGCAGAGACAGACAGAGACAGAGAGAGACGGAGAGGGAGACAGAGGGAGGGAGACAGATAGAGGGAGACAGATGGAGGAGGGCGACAGACAGAGGGAGACAGACAGAGGGAGACAGAGGGAGGGAGACAGAGGGAGGGAGGGAGACAGAGAGAGAGAGAGAGGGAGGGAGAGAGAGGGAGAGAGAGATAGAGAGAGGGAGGGAGACCGAGAGATAGAGAGAGGGAGGGAGAGATAGAGCGAGGGAGGGAGAGATAGAGAGAGAGAGAGATGTGTGTATGCCGGGTCTGGTGGCTCAGTGGTCAAAGGCGTCCGCTGCAGGGGCCTGTGTTCAACCTCATGGTCACATTTTTTTTTTTGCTCTAGCCCCGCCCCCTCCCCCACTGAGCCCACCCCCACCGGTGCGGCCCTCGGCCACAAACCACACTGTAAATTTGGCCCCCGAGAGAAAGTTTGTGAGTACCCATGATCTAGACCATCTAAAGCGGACTACTCACCCACTCTTTCCTCAACATCTCCGAGTAGGGTATCCCCGATTGACGATCTCAACACCTTCAATGAGGTTTTGTGTAGGGGAGCGGCTAAACTTCAAATTGAGATGCCTGTTCATGTTCCAACAACCTCAGTCATCTTTGAAACGCTGCATCAGAGGGCGTCATCTATACCTCTACTTCCCTTGGTGCCTGGTCTACTGGCGCCTGTGTTCCAAATCTCTTGACTCCAGCTTCAGTGGGTGCTGCTCCCTCAAGAATCCTAAAGAAATATAAAGCTCCTGACACAGACCCTCTGTTTCTGAGATCCGATCCGCCTCCGGATTCAGTCATTGTTTCGGCCGCGCGGAAGAACCAGACAGGGGCAGCGTCGTCGACGGTACCCGCTGACAAAGACAGTAAGGCCATGGATTCAATAGGCAAGAGGATGTGCAACACCTCCGCATCCTACATGAAGGTAGCCAGCGCTTCGGCCTTGCTGGGTCATTATGACCGCTCTCTTTGGGACTCCCTGTCACGTTTCACGGACAAACTCCCTAAGGAGGACAAGCAGGACTTCCTGGAGGTCCTTCAGGAAGGGGGTCTGGTGTCCAACCAGATCATCAGCGCAGCAGCGGATGCCTCAGACCTAGCATCACATGGGTACTCTCATGGAATCTGTGCCCGTCGCTCTTCCTGGCTAAGGTTGACGGGGTTGAAGCCGGAGGCCCAGCATCGGATTCTGAACCTGCCGTTCAATGGATCCTCGCTCTTCAGATCTCATGCCGATGATGAGATGTCGTGCATGAAGACAGAACTGGACACGGTCAAGGCAGTGGGGCTCGAAAAGAGGAAAGACTTTAGGCGGCGCTACCGCCCCTATGATCGGCGCAACTACCAGCAGAGGGTTCAAACCCCTCATTGGTCAACACAGCAGCACCAAGGGAGATCCCAGTCCAATCAGCGACGTCCAGGCAGAGGACGAGGAGGCTCCTCCAGGCAGTCTGCACCAGCTGCCAAGCAGCAGCAACAGCAGAAACAGTGAGTGCTTGCTTCCCCTGACCCCGTTACCCACTCCGGTGGGGGGAAGCATTCGTATGTTTCTAGAAGAGTGGACCAAAATTACACTGGACAAGTGGGTTCTAAACATCGTAAGGAACGGATACTCCATCCGGTTCAAGTCTCCTCCACCTTCTATTCCTCCCCGGAAGACCGCCTCCCATCGTGTAAGTCTTCTACAAGAAGAGGTGTCTGCCCTACTTTTAAAGGAGGCCATCGAAAAGGTTCCATGGCAGCAACGTCATCAAGGACTTTACTCTCGTTATTTCCTAGTCCCAAAGAAAGGTCTCAGCAAAGAGTTCAGGCCCATTCTAGACCTCAGGCGACTGAACAAATTTATTCTGAAGGAAAGGTTCAGAATGCTGGCGTTGCATCAGATAATTCCACACTTGCACCCACAAGACTGGATGTGTTCCATAGATCTTCAGGATGCCTATTTCCACATTCCCATCTCTCGGAAGCATCGGAAGTTTCTAAGGTTTCGCATTCAGGCCGACCATTACCAATTCACAGTCCTGCCGTTCGGTCTCAAGTCAGCCCCTCGCACTTTCTCAAAGTGCATGGCAGTAGTAGCGGCGTTCTTGAGGAGGAAACAAATATTCGTCTACCCCTATCTAGACGATTGGCTTCTCAAAAGTGCTTCTCCAGCACTTCTGCAACTACACCTCGCTCACTGCGTTCGACATCTGCATCGATTGGGTCTGCATGTCAATTTAAAAAATCCATCCTCAACCCAACGCAGAGAATTCATTACTTGGGGGCAACTCTGGACACGGTAAACGCAAGAGCGTATCCTTCGGAGGAGAGACTGTCATCCATCCTCCTCAAGTGTCAGACCATTTTGCAGAACCCTTACCCAACGGCCAGACAAGTCTCGTCTCTTCTGGGTTCTATGGCATCCTGCATCTTTCTAGTCCCGAATGCCAGGCTACACATGAGACCTCTTCAACAGGCTCTGGAAGATCAGTGGTCCCAGATCTCCAATCGCTGGGAGGACACGATAACGATACCTCTGTCTGTCAAACTCTCCATCGGCTGGTGGATGCGGAGGTCTCATCTTCTCGTGGGCAACCCTTTTCACGAGGAACCTCCAAAGCTGACTCTTGTAACAGATGCGTCCCTTCAAGGATGGGGCGCCCACATGGGGTCCCTGCAGGTACAAGGCCTGTGGTCGGAAAGAGAACAGCTCTATCACATAAACATGCTGGAGCTCAGGGCGGTTCATCTGGCCCTCAAGGCGTTCTTTCCGTCCATCAGCTCCAATACCCTCCTTTTCAGACGGACTACACCACAACAATGTTTTACCTGAACAAGCAGGGGGGCACCAGGTCCAGGCCTCTGTCACTGGAAGCACAGACGATCTGGAGGTGGCTTCTGGCTCGGGGCATGAAGATCTCAGCAGTCCACCTTCCGGGCGTTCTAAATGTTCAGGCAGATGGCCTAAGCAGGCATTTCGCAGAAGAGCACGACTGGGTGCTAAAGCAAGAAGTAGCACAGGACATTTTTCAAGCCTGGGGGGAACCAGACATAGACCTGTTCGCAGATGCAGACAACGCAAAATGCCACATCTTCACCTCCAGGTTCCCACAACAAGGCTCCAAGGGGAATGCTCTATGGATAGACTGGTCAGAGACATTACTCTACGCCTTTCCACCAGTTCCCCTCATTCCTCTAGTGATCAGGAAGCTGTACAGATCCAAAACGAGGATGATCTTGGTTGCGCCAGACTGGCCTCGCCAGTGGTGGTACCCGGACCTTCTTCGTCTTTCGGCAGTACCGCGCAGGAGGCTACCCTGTCATCCAGATCTGCTGACCAGGGCGGGCGGCAAAGTGTTCCATCCCAATTTGCCGTCACTAAAGCTAGCAGCATGGCTCCTGAATTCATCCAATATGGGCATTTAGGTCTCTCTCAGGACTGCATGCAGATCTTGAAAGAGGCTCGACGGCCTTCCACAAGGAGAACATATGCTTTCAAATGGAGGCGATTCTACATGTGGTGTACTGCAGAGGGTCATGATCCTATTCATGGTCAGGAACAGGTACTGTTACCATATTTACTGTCTTTGGCAAGAGCAGGATTACAGTACTCTTCTATTAAGGTTCACTTGGCCGCGATAACAGCTTATAGGAAGTCTCCCAATCAGGTTTCCTTTTTAGAATGCCAGTGGTTAAGGACTTCTTAGAGGGCTTAAAGAAAGTCTATCCTCCAGTGAGGGCTCCATCTCCCTCTTGGGAACTCAATATCGTTCTCTCCAAGTTAATGGGTCCGCCTTTTGAACCTATACACAAGGCCTCCCTGCAACATCTTTCTTGGAAGACTGCATTCCTTGTGGCGATCACGTCTGCTCGCAGGGTGAGCGAGATACAGGCTTTGTGCTCGTCGGAGCCTTATCTCGTTTTTCATGCAAACAGAGTGGTACTAAGAACTCACCCGAAGTTCCTTCCGAAAGTGGTCTCGGAGTTCCACATCAACCAGTCGATCACTCTTCCCACTTTCTTTGTGAACCCTGTCACACCTGCTGAGAAGGCATTACATTCACTAGATCTCAAAAGGGTGTTGAAGTTTTACCTGGATAAGTCTAAGAGTGTACGCAACACGGACAGATTATTTGTTAATTACGGTCCATTGAACACTAGTTCTCCGGCCTCTAAAAGGTCCATTGCTAGATGGATTGTGTCATGCATTATGCTATCTTATCAGCTAGCGCACAAACAGCTCCCAGGCAGGCCGAGAGCGCATTCTACAAGAGGAAAAGCAGCTACAATAGCTATGCTGAGTAATGTACCTATTCAAGACATATGTAAAGCGGCCACATGGCGTTCGGTGCACACTTTTGCACGCCATTATTGTCTTGATTCTGACACTCAAGCTGATGCTAGGGTTGGCCAGGCATCCTTGAGGAACTTATTTGGGTAATATAAGGTGAATTTGTTGGCATGATATGATGGTATTCGTCCGCAGAGTATGGGGATGGCTTGCTACTCTATTCAGTGCTTATGACTATTGATGAGTATCCCCTGGAAGAGAAGGATAAGTTACTTACCTGTAATCCTAGTTCTCTTCCAGGGGTATACTCATCAAAGTCATAAGCAACCCTCCCTCCTCCCCGGGCGAATACCATGTTCATGTGAGATGTAACTGTTACCCATACTGTGATCACACTGTTTACGCCGTCCAAAAGAACTGACCTAACTGTCACCTGTAGTGCATGATGGGAGCCTGAGGGTTCCAAGAGGTCTTAAAGGCACGGCGCCAGTTTTTCCTAACTGTTCTATATGAAGCCTCTGTAGGCTGACCTGCCTCTATGGTCTTACCCCTTTTACCTTTGAAAATAAAGGTTCTGTTGTTTCAAAGCAAACTAAAGTGGTTTACTTGTTTTTAATCATGATTATATCATGGGGTATGTTTATTTATTGTTCAAATTGAAAAGGTTTTACATTGCAATTGAGGCAGTTTTTCTGAGCCTAGTATATATGGTCAGGCTGCATATGTGTTTGTTTTATGCATATCACCTATGTATATATATATATATATATTTACTTATATGTGTATATGGATATATATGTAGGTATATGCATATTATTGGCTATTGCTCCGGGGTCCCCGCACGTGGGCGGGACTATTCAGTGCTTATGACTTTGATGAGTATACCCCTGGAAGAGAACTAGGATTACAGGTAAGTAACTTATCCATATTTACGCATACTTTCTCTATAATCATGTTTTTATGTTGAGACATGAGTGATCATAATAAACACAGACCCATAAGCATATAGTCAAATTTTTACATTTTATTTATGTAATGACCTACATACATTTTAAGCATAAATATAAGGAATGTATATATTTTAACCATAAGCAATATATACATTTGTACATTTATTAAGCATAAACATATGAAAGTATATATATTTCTTCATAAGCAATATGTGCATTTGTACAAAGAGCTACACATATCAGAATACATACATATAATCTGTATACAAGTTTACAAACACACGTATGTGCACCATTGGTGTCTTTGTATACTATTGCTGTACATTTGTATTTTGAATATGGTGGTCATGTAGAGAAGCTCTTAAGTAATCTTCTGAATATAAGATGGTTATCTGTGGATCTTATGTTTGGGGGCAATGAATTCCATAGTTTGGCTCCTTGAATGATTTGTTTCTTGAATGCTAGGATTTTGAGGAGGGCCGCCAATCTGGAGCAGAGGTTTCTTTGTTGTATGTTTTTGGGTGAATTTCCTCGTGATGAAAAGTGGTTCTGTTCCATGTATTGCTTTGTGGGTGAAACAAAGCAGCTTCAAAGTTGCTCGTCAGGCAACCGGTAACCAATGTAGGGCCCTTACGCATGGGAGATGTTGGCTGGTGGCTTTATATGTAGGAGTAGTCTGGCAGCAGAGCTTTTAGTTTATTGTAGTCTTTTATAGGTTATAGAGGTGATCCATGGTAGAGGCCATTGACGTAATCAAGTTTAGACAGTACAAGAGAGATAATAGCTTGGACCCTGTGTGGAAACTTATCTGGGGGAAGATGTGTTGCTGAGTTTTCCTAGTAATGAAGCTTCATTTTGCTAGGGGGCGTGGCCTGCAGCCGATGGGAACGGATGTGAGCTGAGGAGCTCCGACCGCCGCTTCCTCTTAATCAACTATCCTGTACCCCGGACACGGCTGGGGGCGCAGATTTATAGACCGGAGGGCACCTGGTAATTCATGCGAGTAGAGGTGAGCTCCGAATTGCCTGCAACGACGCTGAATGAGCCAAAATCGGAGCTAGCAGGCTTGGCGGAGACGGCAGCAAGATGGCGCCCGTGCCGTGAAAGGCACTGAGTAACCGCCGCGAATCGCCAATGAAGTGGCAGTGCCCAGCAGCGGAACCGATCCCGCCCAGCAGAGAGTCTTGGGGCACGGCAGATGAGGCGAGGGTGCTGAGGAAAATAGAAGTCCGCACGACTGCTGTGAGGCGCGCACGATATAGCGGGAGTGGCCGCAAAATGGCACCCGTGCCACAGAGGACCTAGGGTGGCTGCCACAGTGGGTAGACGAGACTCAGCGGCGGAGCACAACTGGTTTTTGAAGGGGCCCGGAGCACTGTAAGTAGGGGTGAGAGACTGGGGAGCGCAGCGATGCATGTGAAGTGCCTGGGCTGCCTGTGAAGACTCACCTGAACCCTGCAGTTGAAGTCTGGAGGTCCCTGGGAGAGACGTCAGGAGGGTGCCCGCGCAGGAGAGGGCCCAGCATTGCCGAAACAGGCCGTCAGCTGAGGGATGGTCCCTGCTGGAGACGATCGCTTTGACCCCTGAGAGAACACTGGGCACTAAAGGGGTGCAGAGGAGCCCTGAGAGCGCGAAGCGCCAATAGCGATAGAAAATAGCCCTCAATTATTGTACTGTGTCTCTTCCAGAGCAGCGGCCTGACAGCACGACAGTGGCCACGTCACAGGGAGGCATATAGAGTCGCAGCGGCTGAGGCGGAGAGTCTTGGCGGAGAAGCGCTCCACGCCTCGTGAAAGAACCTGGGACGCCGTGAGTGTTGGCAGGTGGCTGGCGAGACTGACGACGTTTGGGGGGGGCCTGAGCTACCCCAGAGGGATCCCCTGAAATTTACTGCTGCAAGCAAGCAGGCCCCTGATGGGAAGCCCGGGTGGACGCCCACATAGAAGACGGCCCAACACAAGCAAACTCAGATCACTAGGCAGCGGACGGCGTCTGTAGAAGTTCACCTTGCCCTAAGGGGGACGCCGGGCGATGTTGGGCGTGAGACACTAATTTCGCCAGTGACCTACCCCCCAAACCCTGAAACAGGGAACCATCGGCGTACTAGGGAGATACACACGGAGGCAGCAGGCGACATGATCTGGTGCAGGACTTCCAGTTGCTGGGGAGTTGGGCCGCAGCGGCACACAGCGCGTCAGTGAGGCTGAAATTGGTGCTGCCTCGCTGCGCGGAGCCAGAGGAGCTTTACAGGAGTGAGAGCGGCGGATCCACATATAGAGGGCAGATCCAAACCCAAGAGCCGACAACAGTGCACACTTCCCCCAGAAAGACATCAGCAGTCCAGCGTCGCAGCGTATGCAGCACTACTGGGGTGAGCAGGCATTCGAACATGGTGACTTGATAGCTGGGGGCACCCCACTGGATCATTGAGACCTGGCTGTAGTATAAGGGGACCCAGCTATACCTAAACGAAATGGCCCCCAGCATTGCAGAACGCACCTGGTATTGGCAAGGAGAACTCAATCATTGCCCAAAACGATGGGGAGAAAACAAAAGAAGAGAGGGTTTAACGTCCTTAGTGTAGACGCCCATGGTACCCAGACAGACAATGAGTAAGAAGTGCTGGAACTGGGGAAAGATTCGACTACCAGGAAACCCACACTGTCCGACATCATGCAAGCGATCACAGCCTCCAGAGAAGTGCTGGAAGGAAAAATTGACGTGATAGGTAAGGACTTAAGCCTACTAAAAGATGACCATCAAAAGCTCAGGGAAAGGGTGTCAACTAATGAGAAAGAACTGGGTGGCCTCCTGGAGACGGTGCACGGGATACAGCGGTCACTCACGGACCTGGAAGATAAAATAAAAGTGTTGGGAATGCGGGCCGAAGACAGTGAGGGCAGGTCCCGCAGAAATAACATTTGCGTCATCGGAGTGCTGTAAAAAACAGAAGGGTGGGATATGGTGCGCTACTTAGAGGACTGGATCCGAGCAGAAGTAGCTCCCGAGGGTTGTCACCCTTCTACGCACTGGTACGAGCTCACAGGGTTCCAGCAAGACCCCCGAAACCAGGGGCCCCGCAAAGACCAATAGTGGCACGTCTTTTACATTTCAGAGACAGAGACTACATCTTGCAGCGAGCTCGCCAAAAGCAGGGATTGCAAATTGACAATAGTGCCATAATGATCTTTTCGGACTTCACAAGGGAGGTCCAGCGGAACAGAGCGTCCTTCCTGGCTGTAAAAAAAAAGCGACGCCAACTACAATTGCCTTACGCAATGTTGTTCCCTGCACGACTCAGAGTGGCGGACCACGCGGGAACTCGATTCTTCCTAACACCGCAAGAGGCTTGGGAGTGGCTAGACACGCGGGGGCCAATGGACCATCGTACTTCCTCTCCGAACTCTCCGCAACAGAGCCCTCACAGCAATAAAACTGGGTCTAGAGCCCCATCGCCCAGAGAGCTCAGCCTAGAACGCCGTAAAGCACTGCAGGCCGTGGCGACACATAGCCAAAAAAGTTCCAGCCCTACTTCAAGCAAGAGCGGACTGCACACCGGAAGATCAGAAACTTCGCTGGATCACAGTGATAATGACAACTCGGAAACGGACTTGCCCAGGATCACACCCCAGACTGCGGACGACCTTATGTGACGAACATGAAGCAGCATTTTGCGCTGAGGACTTCAGTGACATGACGTATGCTTGTGCCTGGAGGAGATCTCAAAGAACCGGCTGTATGTACCACCGTAATAAGGGCCGCAAATAGCTGGTCCGGGGTGAAATGTTTGGTGCATTTAATGGGGAGGCGGCGTTGCGGGAATTTGGGTCCGCGACTGTAGGTTGATCACCCCTGCAACTGCCATTGTATGCTTGTATGCTTAAGCAGTGTTTGGATGGGAACTAGTTCTCCGGTACCTGTCCTGGGGAGGGGGAATTGGGGGTTTTCTTTAGGTTGGGAAATGTTAAGGGGGGCCAGGCATGTCACAAGGGTTTTTTTTTTTAGTGAGTACAGAAATTTCCTAGGGCAATGGGATCCCCAATAGTTTTAAAATGCATTTCGTGGAATGTGAGGGGGATGCACGCAATGGTATGACGTCATAAAATACACTCATATTTGGTCCGCAGAGGTATTCAGATCGCATTACTTCAGGAAACCCACATAATTGCGAAAGAAGGTGCAGCATTGCAGCGTCGCTGGAAGGGTCAAGCATTTTATACCAGTTACTCCGCGTTTGCACGGGGAGTCCTAATATGGGTGAGGGCGGGTGTACCTTTTCAGTGCACAAAACAGATTATCGACCCAGAAGGCAGATATGTGGTAGTTTCGGGGAGACTGGATGGCAGGGATCTCGTACTGGGTAGTATATACGCGCCTAACTCGGACCAACCAGCCGTTTTTTGCACCTCTCTGGGAAACTGGCGTCTGTACTCACGGGTTCAGTATTACTGGGAGGCGACTTTAACTGCACATCAGATGTCAACCTTGACCGTTCCCATCCTCCACTCCCTGATGCACCCGCACACAAACTAGCAGAGGCACGTTGTAGCTGGCAACAGAAGTGGGGATTGATAGATTCATGGAGGGCTCAACACCCTGTGACCCGGGATTACTCCTTTTTCTCAGCCCTGCATGAACTGCATGTCAGTTTAGATGCCATACTGTGCTCCCCCGATGTCCATGAGGGGGTTTGCAGCAGTGAATACCTCACTAGGACGCTGTCTGACCACAATCCTGAGCTTGTAGGCTTACAATAGTCCAGCGGGCGACCCAAAATCCCCACCTGCGACCTGAGGCCCTAGAGGACCAAGTGTTTCATGAAGCGATAGGCACAGCTATTGTTAATTATTTCCAGGATAATGCTAACACTGCAGCGACCTCATTAGTGGAGTGGGACGCGTGTAAAGCAGTCATTAGGGGGCGCTGTATATCAGAGATGATGGGCTTAAGGAAGGTGCTACTTCAGGACATACAGAGGGATGACCAGCGCCTGAGAGCACTAGAAAAAGACAGGTCTGAGAAACCGGACAAGCAGAGGGAGCTCATGGAGGCTAGAGAGGCAGTGGCAGTGCAAGTAGAACGCCTTCGTTGTTTTGATTACAAAAAATACGTCACCCGAGCTCACTCGAAAGGGACAAGTCGGGAGCTTTTCTGGCTTGGTTGGCTAACCCTGCCAGAAGAGGTACAGTGATCCTGGAGCTTAGGGACCAGGATGGGGCAGTGAGGTATGACCAGCAGGGCATCAATGACTTGTTCTTAGCTTATTACACAGAACTATACCAGAGTAAGCTGGATCCAGCGGAGGAGGCTTTGAATGAGTTCACACGAGACGTGGAACTACCAGCTCTGGATGAGGACATCGCAGATACCGTAGGGCGGGGAGTCGAGATTGGAGAAGTAAGGGGGGCTATTAAGAACATGACTCGAAATAAAACACCAGGCACGGATGGCCTACCAATTGAATTCTACCTAGCATATATTGATTTGCTGGCTCCCAGGCTGGTAAAGTTGTACAATGATGCAAAACTGGTTGGCCACCTACCTGTGTCTACTAGAGAGGCGATCATCATACCGTTACTCAAGCCGGGGAAGCCACCATGGGATAAAACAGCATATTGCCCGCTATCTATGCTTAACTTAGACTACAAAATACTGAATAGGATTTTGGCTACTCGCTTGCTCCCCCACATGACCACCCTGATACATAAAGTGCTGGAGGCTGACTCCTATTGAGTAGACATGGCGACGATCTTCGCAGTTGATATAGAAAAAGCGTTTGATAGCCTGGAATGGTCTTACTTGTTCCATGTGATGCAGAAGTTAGGGCTAGGAGATTATTTTGTGAGCTGGACGGCTCTCCTGTATGCCGACTCCACTGCCAGAGTTAAGACTGGTGGGCTAATATCAGACGCCTGCAGCATGGGAAGGGGAACGCGTCAGGGGTGTCCCCTTTCCCCCCTACTGTTAGCCCTGGCGATGGAGCCGCTAGCAGCGAGGGCCAGATCAGGGCGATCTTATCAGGGACTCAACGTGCATTGGCAGCTTCATCACATTGCGCTCTATGCCAACAACCTTTTGTGGTTTTTGGCTGATTCCAGGGAGGCGCTTAAGGGCGCGAAAGACTTACTACAGGACATCAGCAGGGTCGCAGGGCTAAAGGTGAATTGGGCAAAGTCTTGCCTGTTCCCTGCAAGAGGGGGCAGAATAGGCCCGCAAGAAACAGAGGGGGTGAGTTGGGAAGATAGGTGCCTGCCATACCTGGGTACACAAATATACCACACTCAGGAAGACATACTAGAGGGTAATATAGGGAAGGCCATAAGGGGAGCAAAAAGCAACTTCGACTTCTGGAGCTCCTTGCCGATATCTGTGGCCGGCCACGTAGCTCTGCTTAAAATGGTGACCCTCCCGAGGTTATTATACTACTTCGGGACCTTGCCGGTCTGGATTCCGATGAAGTACTTTGTCCAGCTCAGGTCGATGGTCACGGGTTTCTTATGGGGCAATGGCAGACGCAGGGTGGCGCTTGCTGTCCTCATGTGACCAAGAGAGGAGGGAGGGCTAGCGGTGCCTGACTTTGAGGCCTACTATCTAGCGGCGCAATTTCAATGGCTCACGCAATGGGTGGCGAACAGTGTCAGGGGGGAGGAAGAGCGGAGAGAAGACTCTGTGACCTTAAGACTGTTACCCCAAATCATATTGCACTTCCTGTTATAACCCCAACCCTCACCACGGAACTCGACACGGCACGACGGTGCTGGAACAGGTACTTGCGGCAGGCCAAAATTAGACGCCCTTACGCCCTGGAAATCCCGTTACTTATATGTACGGCCTTGCCGCATGGGGGTAACTGGCAGAGGCTGACGGCCTGGGCGGAACAAGGGTTGGCTAACATGGGAGACCTATACGAGGAGGAGGCCATGATCCCGTTCAATGACCTGAAAGCCCGCTATGACTTGCCCGGGGGGGATTTCCTGCTGTATTTAGCCCTCACTGCGGTCATACGGAAACACTGGGGAGGGGGTCTCATCGAACTAAAAACGTCACTGGGCTGCCAATATGTGGTTTCAGCGGCAGGTATATTCAAGGCGGTAACGTGCTTGTACAGGCGCATAACGCGGGAAAAGTTACTCCCCCTATCAGAACTGAGACTCAAGTGGGAGGCTGACCTTGAGGAGGCTATCCCAGAGAAAACCTGGGGGGAATTAGTAGAGAGAGCTTGGAAGAGCACCAGGAATGCCAGATTCCAGTTGGTGCATTTTTATATCCTACATAGAGCATACCTCACCCTGGAAAAGATCAATAAGTATTTCCCGACCCAAACAGCGGCATGCCCGTGCTGCAATAAAGAAGGAGCAGATTTTAGGCATATGTTCTGGGACTGCCCGTACCTGAGAAGCTTTTGGGGGAGGTAACGGCGTTGCTGACCGACATCACCGACAGAGAAGTAGAGCCGACTCAGAAATACTGCATTTTACACTGGTTCCCTCACACGTCCAAAAATAAAATCACGAGTAAGTTCTTAGACATAGGTCTCCTACTAGCCAAAAGAGACATCACCATGCACTGGAAAGCGAAGCAGGGCCCAAGCATAGCACAGCGGAAAGCAGAACTCCTTAAGTGGGCTGAATGCGAAGGTGTGATCAGGCTGCAGATAGCAAAAAGAACAGGGAGTGAGAGGGCGCTGGAAGCAGCAAGAGCTTGGGAAACGTTAGTTGTAGCACTTAAATTACCCGAGGACACTGAGGAAGAAGACTCAATAGGTGATCCCCCGGCAGAAATAGACTAGGCTGCATACAGTTGAGCGAATCTTGGAACCAGGAGGCTTGCTAACAGGAATGACATACTGCCGCCCTGTCTGGTTGAGATCCCCTATAGTGTTACCCCAGTCAATTCTGATGCCCAGCCTGGAGTACTGGAATACTGTAAATTAATGACCTGAGTGCAAGTGACACGCCTGGGGGAGGGGAGGGTGGGGGGTAGTTGTGGGAAGGGAGTTTAAAATCGGGACTGAATACAAGTATGTATGTGGAACTGCGAGGGAACATCGAGACAGCTGAATGTAATGAGCTGTCCGGTAATCCGTATGGTAATTACTACCTTAATTGTGTTCCCAGCTGGTTGATTGTAATTCTGCTTTATGATAAGTTTGTGGCATAATGCCAACATGGAACCTTTGTAAAACTCAATAAAGTCTGTTTACAAAAATGAAGCTTGATTTTGCTAAATTCTCCACCTAGGCATTCATTGCTAGGTTAGAGTCCATGGTAATTCTGAGGTTTGTTACTTTATTGGATACTTTAGAGGTTGTCTAAGATAGTCAGGCAGACAGTGTGTCATAATTCTTCCATTCGCCACAGGTGAGTATTTCAGTTTTGGATGCATTCATTTTGAGATGGCTCCATATCATCCACCAATCTACAGTTCTGAGGCAGCTGAAGTTTTTTGAATTTCCAATGTCTTTGGAGCTCTCCCGTTTAAGAAGTATTTGTGTGTCAACTGCGTAGTTATAGCAGGTGAGCTTAAATTCATTGATCATTGCTGGTAATGACTTCATGTAGATAGAGCCTTGAGGGACCACTGCTTTTAAGATGTAGGGTTTGGATGAGAAAGGAGGGAGTATGGATGACATGTGTTCTGTTTTGAAGGTAGGATATGATTCAGTCTAGGGCAATTCCATCTATGTCGGCTTCATGGAATCATTAGAGTGTCATGATCAACTGTGTCAAAGGCAGCTTATAGGTCCAAGAAAAGTAGTGCAGCGACCCCGTTGTGGTCTGCTGTGTTTTTAAGGTAATCTCAGATGGAGAATAGGGCAGATTGTGACCCTCTTCCTGGACGGAATCCTGTTTGGTAGTCGGGAAGTATGGAGTTATCTTCAATTAATGTAGACATCTGGGTGAATGCTGCTCTTTGTATTGGTTTGCTGAGGGACAGTCTGTTTGCAATAGGCCTGTGGTTGTTTGTGTCTTGAGGGTTCAGATTTGTTTTCTTTAATAATGAGCGTAAGTGTTTTCATGATTGTTCTGACTGGAGTGGCAGCAAAGGTTCTAAAAGGATGTTCCTGAAGATTTATGGTGGACAAGGGTCTGAGGGGCAGCTGGCAGGCCTGCTTGTTTTGATAAGATTGATAAAATCAGTTTCTCATAGTTGCTTGAAGGAATGCAGAGGCTGGGTTAACCTACCCTTGGGGGTGGGGATTTGAAAAGGGCTGGTGGTATTTGTTTGGTTTATATAGAAATGCAAATAAACAATAAGAAAGCGAGAAGACGCAGATGGGCTTGTTCCTCTTTCCCCTTAATATTTCACAAACAAACAAGAGCGAGCTCGCAACCAATAGGCTCTGTTGTCATGAATGTTCTTCACTCATGCATCCGGGAACCATTAGGCTTTTTAAAAGAACCCTCACCCACCAACCTAGATGGTGGCATGCTATCATGCCTAACGCATCCCGGGTGTGCTCCGCCGCCTGATTACACCGGAGATGCAAGGAACTTCCGTTGGGAAAAGCGTTGCGCAGTGTTGGTTCGGAGGCGATACATCGGTCCCAGATGCGCGATGCAGCAATGATGCGAGTCTTTTGCAACGTTTGGTAAGGACAACCTTGAGGCACTTTTAAAAAATTCTCAACCACATGAAACAACAATCCAGCTCCGGTGTAATCGGGGGTCAGAGTACACCCGGGATGCGTTGGGCATCTTGGGTGGGAACCCATTGATGAAGCATGCCACCAACTAGACTGGTGGGGACATTTAAAAAAAAATACTAATGGGTCCCCAAATGCATGAGTAAAGAACATTCATGACAACAGAGCCTATTGGTAGTTAGCTCATTCTTGTTTGTTTGTGATATTTTCTTACTTTAGCCATTTGGTGCCTGCTGCCTGTCTCTGATCATGTGTGGGGTGGGTGACAGTTGGGCTTTGTGTATTCCCCCTAGACAGCAACACACAATGATTGGCCATCCTGCAGGATGTGAGGGAGCAGCTGGACCCAGCCTCACTTACACCTGAATAGACTGTGTCCTGTCCCCACGCAAAGAGCTGCATACACCCCTGTAGTGAGCATGGAGCCAGGGCAGGAAGGGAGGACCTCTGTGCATTTCAAAGGAATGTCTTTGAAGTCTCCCCCACTTCAAAGGCCTAACTGGGTATACGTACTGGACCTCTAACACCACAACTTCAGTACGCTCATGTACCTGTGAAGAATCTGCCAGGAAGGACTACTGTGCTGCAGAAGGGATTGCCACTCTGCTGGAGTGCTGTTTTGCTGTACTCCTGCCTTGCTATGCTGACCTGCTGTCTGCTGCCCTCTTGCTTAGGTGAGGATCTTGGACCTTCATCACTTGAAACCAGAGTGACTCCAAGGGCTAGCTGACTGACCTTCTGATTTAAAGTCTCATGGTCATAAAAGACTTCCAACCAACCTACTTCTACACCTAAGACTCTGCCATCCGTGAGTCTACCCTGCCAAGTGGTGCCACCCCAGTCCTGGACCCTTGTAAGTGAGCCTAAGGTGCTTCTCCAGTGGAACCGGCACATCCTCTGCTGAACAGCACATCCCTGAGCCAAACCGACGCATCTCCTTGGCTAAGCAGCGCATCTTCGAGCAGAACCGACGCATCGTAGCTGTTGCGTGGATTTGAGCCGTTGTAAAAGATTCACATCGCTGCTGCATCTCACATCTGGGACCAACGCATCACTAAACTGTCTCTTATATTGCAGCCGGTGCAACTGCAGGATATAATTACTAACAACATATTTTGAAGGTTTATGATAGCCCAAAGTTATGTCATTTTAACCCTCTATGGTTCTGAATTGTATCTTTACTTACGACTCGACAAACCAATTCAACTCTCTGTCGCTAGCCTCCTTAGCTCTTCCCACTTCTCTCGTCCTGGTTCCTCGTCCTGGTTAACTGGTTCCTTCGCCCCCACATCCTCACTGGCCACGTGGTTCTTCTTGCATGCTTACTAAACAGTCTTGCTCCCCAGCCCTCCCGGAGGCTTACTTGAGTCCCTAGCTCTCCCCCCCCTATCTCCCCTGGGTCCACCCCCCCTCCCTCCCGAGGCCCCCCCTTTCTTTCTTTCCCCTCCCCTCTATTTTCCCCCCTGACCGTTCTTAAGGACCAACATGACTCCCCCAGTAACCCCCTTGTTTCTCCGGACTCATCCATAACTAGACATGGCCCCAATTCTTGGACCATCCGTTACCCCCTAACCTCTCTAAAAATGCTAAGAAGAATTTTAAGCACAAATTATTAATACGGCACCAGGAAACCTTATTCGTTGATAACTACCTTAATCTCACCTCCAATATAAAAACCAACTACATCTTTTATTCCAAATGCCCCTCCAAATGGAAAAGTATCTTCCTCAACCACCTCCCCATCTCGAAATCATGCAAAATCCCATATGGCCTGAAACTGTCTACCACCCCTTCCCCTGCTTTTCAAGGTGAAATTGACATCTCTATTTTCAAATCCGGTAATATCCTCATTCAAGCCTCTGAAAAACATCTCTCCTACTTTGAACACCACTACAACACCTTATCCTACCTTCTATCGAAATCTCCTCCAACCCTCCAGCCTCCCAATCTCCGGCGGACCCCCTCCCTATCGCTCTCTTACTTCCACCCCTCCTCTCGTCGACATCCCTTCCGCAATACTTGTCTCTGAAGTCCTGACACACAACTTCCCTCTCACGTCAATCACTGTCCCCCTGCCGATTCTACTATTGCCCCCTCCTTCACTCAATCTCTACCATCTCCTCTTGATTCGTCTTCACCTTACTCTAACTCGCCCATTTCTTCTTCTCCTTCCTCCCAACGCCTTAATCTCGAACTCCCTTCAGCCCAACTACCAACACCAATTTCTCCTGCTCCTAACAATCCGACAGCCCCTTCTGCCACTCAAACTCTCCCATCTCCTCCTGATTCGTTACCACCTTACTCTAACTCGCCCATTTCTTCTTCCACTTCCTCCCAACTCCTTAATCTCGATATCCCTTCGACCCAACTACCAACTCCAATTTCTCCTGCTCCTAATAACCCTCTCCCCCCAACCTAGACGTCTTTCAGCCTCACTCTCCCACGCACCCCCACCTCCCCTGGACTCTCTACGAGCTTCAGGGATCCTCCCCCTCTCTCCGCCCTCCTCTCCCTTCATCCATCTTCAAGGTCACCCCTCCCCACCCTCCACCTGGGCTCCCACCCCGCCCCCTCCCCAGACCGCCCGCCCAGCCTCTCTCGGAACTCGATCCTCTCCCCCCTGACTTCCCAGCCCCCGTCCCTATCTCTCTTATTACACAGACACTCTTTAACATCGAGCTCCATCTCGCCAACTTGTCGTTTGAACTCACATCACTCAGGAACAACGTCAACTCCCTCTCGGCTCTTAACCTCCCCAACCATTCTATTTCCAGCCACCCTAACCAATCTATTTCCATGAGCTCTGTCCAATTAAACACCTTATCCCAACAACATAGGAAAACTTCCCCCACCTGCAAGGATCTAGATAGTACATCCCCCGCCTCAAGCCATCTCCCCTCTCCTGATCTCTGTTTCCCCAGTTGCTCTTCCCCCCTTATCCCCCTGATTTCGGACCCTCCGGTCCCCCTCGCAACTATCCCTGTGATCCTTGGAACCAACAGAATGCCTTCCTCCCCTGCCTCGCCCAGGCTGCCTCCGCAACGCACCACTATCCATACTATCCCCCCTCCCAAAACCAATCCTAAACCCCTTACCTGCATGCTGGTGAAATGCCGCTCTGCTGCTTGTCATGCGATCGAAATTTCAGAAACTATTCTTCATGAAAACATTGACATCGCCTTCTTAACTGAAACTTGGCTCAATGACCACTCTTCTTCCATTCTTGACCTGCTCTCTCCCCCTGGCTACTCCATCCTCAGGAAAGATAGACCTGGCAAAATCGGAGGTGGTCTTGCCATAATCTATAAAAATGAACTACAACTCTCACTTGTGCAGAGCTCTGCTCATTCGACTTTTGAATACCTCGGTGCTGAACTTCGAGTACATGGTACCCCACCTATTCGCCTTCACAACATCTACCACCCACCCACTTACTCTCTTCCCTTTGTAGAAGAACTGGCCGACCTTATCTCTCAATCCTCGCTTTCCAATTCCAAAAACCTCTTCCTCGGGGATCTTAACCTCCATTGGAACAAACAGGATGATCCCATGATTAACATCCTTATAGATCTACTTGATATCAATGACCTGAAACAACTCTGCCATACGCCTACTCACTCAAAAGGAGCCACGCTGGACGCTATCATTACTAGCCCCGATTTAGCCTCCCTCTCCTCCATCGTTCCCATCGACTGGTCTGATCATCACCTCATCCTTTTCATGATCTCGAACACTATGCTACCCCCTCCCCCCAAAACCTTCAAACTGAAGAAATGGACTAGAAACTTCCATCTTATACCCCGGGCGAACTTGAGAATAAAGTCAAAGCGCAACTCCGACTTCCGCCTCCTTCTCTAAATGCTAATGACCTCACCGAGCACTTTAATAAATCCATCACTGAGGTCCTTGACCAAATTGCTCCAGCCAAACTTAAACTTCAGAAAAACACCTCTTCCAAATCCTGGTTTAATACCGATCTCAACAATGAGAGGCGCGCACTTAGATCGACGGAACGCACTTGGAGACAAAACCCTTCGCTCACTAATCTCGCCCTACTCAGAGCCGCCAGGTTCAATTACAAAAACATATCCTTAATACCAAGGCTGCCTTCTTCCGCTCCCAACTAGACCGGGCCAAAAATAGACCCAGGGAACTTTTTAGCTTGATTAAAAACCAAACCTCTGCTGCCCCCCCAAGATGACGGCCACTACTGAGAGATGTGAAGAAATTGCTAACTTCTTCTCTGAAAAAATCTCCAAAATTGACCACTCCTTCGCCCTTACACCCCTTCCTCTTAACCCCAAGATGTCGGCCACTATTGAGAGATGTGAAGAAATTGCTAACTTATTCTCTGAAAAAATCTCCAAAATTGACCACTCCTTCACGCTTACACCCCTTCCTCATAACCCCCAACCCCCCCAAGACTCTTCCTCCAGTTCTCTGACCCTCCTAACACTCCCACATGACCCCTCATCTCTGCCGCTAGTCGTCTCTCTGCCTGAATCCGACCTTGCCAAACTTGAAAATAAAAATAATGCTTCCTGGCTTCACTTTAATCCAGTTACTGAGCTCGAAGTCCTCAACGTCATTGCCAGACTTAAACCTTCCTCTCACTCCAGAGACCCGCTCCCTGCCAACCTTGTCCAAGATTTAAAACACATCATTGCCCCGCTCTGGACCTCTATCATCAACTCCTCCTTTGCCACGGGCTGTGTCCCGGTCTCCCTACAACTCGGACAAATCACTCCCATCCTCAAAAATACTGCCGCGGACCCCAATGACCTTAATAATCTTCGTCCAATCTCTAACCTTCCTCTCCTCTCTAAAGCCCTTGAAAAATGTGCCCTGCACCAACTAGACTCACACATCGACACATTCAATCTGTTGGACTCTTTTCAATCAGGTTTCATAAAGGGATGTAGTACAGAAACGTCCATGCTCAATGTAATTGACGACATTCATCACTCCCTAGACAAGGGCGAGTCCTCCCTTCTCATTCTCCTTGATCTCTCTTCAGCTTTTGATACTGTGAATCACTCTATGTTACTCAACACTCTTAAAGATCGTTTCGGCCTCAACGGATCGGTGCTTAAATGGTTCTCCTCCTTCTTTCAACACAGAACCCAGCAAATCAAAATTCATGACTGCCTTTCTAAACCTATGCCTGTCTCACTGGGTGTCCCACAGGGCTCTATTCTCTCTCCCTCTCTTTTCAACCTCTTTATGGAACCCCTCACCCTTATTCTTAAGCATGCGGGAATCAAGTATCACCTCTACGCTGATGACACTCAACTTTATCATAAGATTCAATCCCACACTGACATTCTACACCTCAATGACACCTTGACTAAGATCCAATCCTGGTTCCACTATAACCACCTCAAACTCAACCCTAAAAAAACTGAAATCATTCTTTTCTCCCCAAAAACAGCCCGCTCCCCTATCCAAGCCTGGATTTCTGACCTTACAGCGCTCAACTGCTCTCTCACCTTATCCAACTCAGTCAAATCCCTAGGAATTAACATCGACCAGAACCTCTCTCTCAACTCCCACATAAAAAATCGGCCAAAAGTGCTCTCTTCACTCTCTTTCACCTCAAGAAATTAAAACCCTTCATTCCGGCTGATGACTTTAGATCAGCTGTCCAATCACTGGTCCTGTCTAAAATCGACTATGGTAACGCCATTCTCTATGGAACACCTAAAGTCCACCTAGCCCCAATCAAATCTGTTCTTAACCTTGCTGCTAGACTCATTACCGACCTCAAACGGTTCGACCACATCTCCCCTACCCTTAAAGCCCTCAACTGGCTCCCTATTGAAGGCAGATCTACCTACAAGACCGCCTGCATTACACACAAAGCCCTGCATCAACACACCCCTCTGTACCTCGCAGACAAACTGCTCAAAGCGGGCTGCTCTCGAACACTGAGGAGCTCAAACTCACTCGTTCTCGTCCCTCCTCTGTTAAACAAGAAATCTACTCAATCACGCTCCTTCTCTGGAAATGCGCCTACCATCTGGAATGCTCTCCCTAAAGAACTTCGTTGCAACCCCTCCTACTTCAGCTTCAAAAAAGACCTCAAACTTCACCTTCTTGAAAAATTCTGGGGCCCTTAACCCCTTCCCTTGGCACATCCCGGCCCCCTACTGCTTTAGGATTCCCCCCTTCTGACCTCACGATACTCTTTCTCCAGCCCCTTTCCACCTCTCACTTTTCTTGCCCTCTATTCTCTCTAATTCCTCTCTTAGGCCCTGCTTGATGTTTCTGGTATTTCCCGACCCCCCTCACAGCCTCTCTACACTCTTACATCCTGCCCCGCTTTCTCTATCCCCCTGGCTCCTCGAATACCTCTTTCTCTTGACTTGCTACTGATTATCTCAATTTGTTGTAATTCTGTTCTCTAAATTAGTTTACATCGATTGTTTTAATTGTATTTGAATGCGACCTCATTGTATTTTATTATTTCCATATCTACTCATGCGACCCTTGTAAAGCGCTCTGATACCCTTGGGTCCAGCCAGCGCTATATAAAACCTTGAAAATAAAAAAATAAAAAAATAAGAAATAAACGCATTGCCTTCGGAACCAACACTGCGCATTGCTTTTCCCCACGCAAGTTCCTCACATCTCCGCTGTATCAGGATTCGGAGCACACCGATGATGAAGCATGCCGCCAACTAGGTTGGCGGGTGAGGGTTCTTTTAAAAAGCCTAAAGGTTCCCCGTATGCATGAGTGAAGAACATTCATGACAACAGAGCCTATTGGTAGCGAGCTCATTCTTGTTTGTTAAATAGAAATCCAACATGTCTGCTTTGGTTGTGTAATGATTGGCCAGTTTTTCAATAAATTCTAGGGAAATTAGTTCTGCATTCATCCAAGGTGCTTGTTTTCTTTTGGCATGTTTTGTTGTTTTTAGTGGAATTAGGTTATCAAAAGCTTCCAGGCGTCACTCATGGAGTTATTCAACTGAATGTATTGTGTCCAGATCTGTCTTGGGTGTTAGTTGTGTTTCTAGGTCCTCAAAATTCATTTTGTTCTTAGGTTAATATGTGGTTGCTGGTAAGTTGGCCTTAGGTGTGGATAGCTGTTGTGTCTTAAAAGCTACCAGATGGTTGTTAAACCATGTAACGTTAGGATTCCTAACTTTACTAACTATGAAACTATGAAACTTTACTACTATGAAACTGAGAAAAATCCTAACTTTACGACTTTCGGTATTCACAAAAGGCATTTAGGAGTAGCAAAGTTAGGATTCCTAACTTTACTACTCTTAAACTGAGAAAAATCCTAACTTTACGACTTTCGGTATTTACAAAAGACATTTAGGAGTAGTTAGGATTCCTAACTTTACTACTCCTAAACTGAGAAAAATCCTAACTTTACGACTTGGCTTTGTCTCCTACTTCATATAATCTATTTTGAGTAGTCACTGCCTCTGCCCTGGCGCTATTTTTGAGTAGCTCCTGTAATTCCCTCTGATGCAGCCTTAGGCAGTGTCTCACCTCCGTGGGGTCCCCCTCTCCCCTTCCCACTTGGTCTTCTAGTTCCAATATGGTCCTTTCAATGGAGTGGCATTGCAATGCCCTCTCCTTTTTCAGTGTTCCTATCTGGGCTTGGGTGTGACCCCGGATTATGGTTTTAAACGCCTCCCAGATCGTTACCCTGGAACCCACTGACCCCAAGTTTTCTACGAAGAACTGTTCTACTCTGAGTCTTATATTGTCCTTAAACTTTGCGTCTTTTAAGTGCCAGGGGTCAATCCTCGGGGGTAATACATGATCCCGTACTCGACCTGTCATCTGGGTCATTACTGGGGAGTGATCAGATATGCCGTGCGAGCCTTGCATGGCGCCCCTAAAATGTCCCAGGTAATTGAGCTGCGTGATCAAGTATTCTAGTCTGGATAAACCTCTGTGAGCTTCCGACATATGCGTATATTGTTTAAGAGTAGGATGGTGATGGCCCCATACATCACCCAAATCCATAGCCTCCAAGAAGTCCCCCAGGGCTCTCACCCTTCTTCCCGAGGATGTACCCCCCACCCCCCCAAGATGTCCATGTCAGATGAGATCACGTTGTTCATGTCTCCCCCTAGTATCAATTGTCCCTCTAGGAGTTCCAGGAGTAGCGCGCCCAGTTCTTCCAGGATTGAGGCCTGCAGCTTAGGTGGGACAAATATCGAGCAAAAGTTGAGCAACCGTCCCTCCCGATGGCCGCCTACCACTACATATCTCCCCCGTGGGTCTCTCCGGGTTCTCTTTGGCATGAAGGGGAGTGTCTTTTTGCTTAGTATCCCCACCCCCCTGGAGCCTGTTGTGTATCCTGCATGCGCTAATAGCATATATCCAAACCTATTCAGCGCTTTGCACTGGTTGCCTTTTAGATGTTTCCTGTAGTAGGACAGTATCTGGAGCATGTTTTTTAATGAAGTGCATTACTACTGAGCGCTTAATTTTGCCATTAAGGCCATTGACATTCCAAGAACACATTTTTAGCACTTGTGTCTGTGGGTCAGCCAGATATCGCCTACCTACTGCCACCCCCTCACCTATTGTCTGCATGTTGGCTAGAGATGGCTCTTGCCCCCGCCCCACTTTGCTCTGCCATGACCTCTCGCCCTGGTCTGTGTCCGGACACTGCGTTGTCAACAAAAAACATAGTAGAACCATGACCCCTTCTCCAACTCTGGCCCCCCACTCTGCTACCCTGGTTGTATGTACCCCAACTGCCCAACCCGCAGAGCGCCTGTCGCCTGTACCAAAACATTGAATAACAACAATAAGGGGTGCCCCAGCCACTACAGGACGATCAGTAGTTATTTTGCACCTTTCAACCCCTGTCAATAAACATTCCTTGTGTGTAGTCCCCAAATGTCCCAGACCGGTAGTATCTAAACCGTGTGACTTGGCTCTTTCTTTACAGTTCCCATTTGTCTGTTCAGGTCGATCATCTCCACCCAGTGTACAACTCCCCTTTGGTATCCAGTCATTGTCTTTTCCTCTTACCTTTCGGGCGGCCCAATGTATCAGTTATCTTCGCCCCCACCAGCCCCCGGTTGATCTGACGGATCAGTCTTTGTTGTATGCCCCACCTGTGACTCAACTGTCTCTTATCTCTGCTCCTGGCCCCCGCGACTCCATCTCGGTCCTTTGGGTCTTTTCTGGCCCACTGTACGCCACCCCTCCTGCTACTCCCAGTCCTCGTCCGGAGATACAAAGTGCCAAGTTTTGCCCTCTGCGATTACTCAGAGTTTTGCAGAGAAGAGCATCATATATTTGATTGCTCTCTCTCTCTCAGTTCTCTCTTCACCGCTTCGAAACTTCTCCGTTGATGCTGAACTTGTAATGTGAAGTCAGGGAAAAACAGATCCGGGCATTCTCATGTTGTATGTCACCTTTCGATCGTGCCGCTTGGAGGACTGCGTCGCGGTCACAGTAGTTAAAGATTTTTGCTATTATTGTGCATGGAGGGGCCCCTAGCTTGGGCCTTGGAATCGGGGCTCTGTGTTCCCCTTGCACTGAGAAAAATCTTAATAGTATTTTGGGCTTTAGTGTATTCATGATGACGTCTTCCACGAATAGGTCCACACTGGGGCCCTCTGCCCCCACTGGGACTTCCACCACCCTAATGTTGTTTCTTCTCGCCCTTCCTTCCCGATCCTCCAGCTTTGCCGCTATAGTCGAGGCCTGTTGTGTCAGAGTCTGCACCTGTGCCTCTAGCCGCTTCGTCGTAGACTGCAGTTGGGATATGTGCGTTTCTGCCGTTGAGACCTTGTCACTTAACTTGTGCAGGTCTGCCCTGATCAGGTTGACTTCCACCATCACTGCATCGGTTTTGGGCTCCAGGGTGCCTTTGATGTCTTTAATCGCTACCATAATTGTCCCTAAGGAGGGCTCTCCTGCCCCATCACCCTCCGCCTGCTGCGTTGGTCTAGGGATTGCATAGTTATCCATCTTATTGGATTGCGGTGCCCCCTTGCCCTTAGACTTCACCATGGTTAATTTTGTAGGGCCCGATTGTGTACACCTTCACTCATTGCTCCTTCCTTCAGGGTTCCTGCTCAGGGCCACGTCTGTGTCCCGGTCTGCCCCCCCGTCCCAGATGTAGGTCTCTCTGACTGAGCCACTTTCTGATCCCAGATCGTGACTCCCTTTTGGATCGCTGCAGTCCCCCCCCCACCGGGTGTAGTCAGGTTTCTTACTTGCTTTACATCATGTGCAACCAGTGGTGTCTGCAGATGGGCCTATGGTCCAGGTCCGTCAAGGGGGGTGGAGGGTGACTCCACTTTCTCCTTTTTAGTGGCACTGAGCCCCGCAACCCCCCAATCGGTGCCACTCCTGTGTGTTCTAGATCCAGATCCTTCTCTGTAGGGGTGGGGGGGAAGGGTCCGCACACCCCTTCCTCACCACTGGATCAGGACCCCCCCCACCCGTAGGGGCCACCAGTCCCAGCCGCATGTGGGGCTGCGCCCGCTTCACTTCTCACCCAGCTGCTGCTCTATTTATTCAGGCCCGTAAGCCGGGCCACGGCTCCGCTCTGCCCATTAAACGCTTCATGGACTCCAGGGCAGGATCAACGGCCTCACCTCCGGGGCAGGATCAACAGCCTCGCCTTTTTCCTTGGAGCCGCAGTCGCCATCGGCGGGCCGCTCATCCGTCCCATCGCGTCTTCTCTGCTGTGTCACTCCTTTGCGGCTGCCGAAGTCTTTGGAGCCGTGGTGTGATACTCCGTACTTTGGTGTGGGGCCACTATTCGGTCCCGACGCTTCCAGTAGGGCGCAATCAGCACTACGTTCGCTTGCTGTCTGCGGATCTGAGCCGATAGGCGCATTATCATGGCAAATGGTGGGAAGGCATAACCCGTCTCCTTCGACCAATCCTGGAGGAAGGCCTCCGTGGCTGCTGCCAGAGGGTCCGGCTTCCAGCTGAAAAACTTGGGAAGTTGAAGGTCTGCCGGGAACGGACCCCACAGGGATTGTAGTCTCTGAAAGCCCCAACGGTCCAGTTGCCAGAGGCTCATATCTGTCCATGCCCGGGAGCACCAATCCGCTATCACGTTGGATGCCCCGGGAAGGTACTCTGCTGACACCGAGACATTGCGGTCGAGGCAATATGTCCAAAATTCCTTGGCCATGTCCGCTAGTGCTTTGGACTTGGTGCCACCCAGGTGTCTTTGGTCCAGCACTTGATGGCGAAGGAGCCCGCTAACAGCTCCAGGCAATTGATGTGGAGAAGTTGTTCGTCTGCGGACCACTTTCCTCCTGTACAGGAGTCCCCGCAGCGAGCCCCCTAGCCTGATTTACTAGCATCCGACTTATAACCAAGTCCGGAGCTGAGCCAAATATGGCCCGCCCGTTCCAGGCCTCCATATGGTCTAACCACCACCTCATTTCTAGCCTCACCTCCTCCGTGAGGGGGACCTGCTCTGCATACTGTAGACCCTTCCTCAGGTGAGAAGCTTTAAGTCGTTGTAGGGCCCTGTAATGGAGCAGGCCCGGGAAGATGGCCTGAATGGAGGACGACAGGAGCCCCACTATTGAGATCTTTCTGGCTGGTAAACTTAAGGACTTGTTGGCTGAGTCTATAACAAAACCAAGAAAGGTAGTTTGTTTTTCTGGTGTAAGGAGGGACTTCTTACACCTGGGTCTGGGTTTGATAACGAAACCCAGGCCTTGCAACAAGGTCTCCGCTGTCTGCAATTGCTCTGCCAGCAGCGTCAGAGATTGGGCTAAGAGGAGCAGGTCGTCCAGGTAAATGATGAGGCGGAACCCTCAAGCTCCACCACTGGTTTGGGGACCTTGGTGAAGCACCAAGGCGCGGAGGAAAGCCCGAAAGGGAGAGTAGCAAACTCGCATACCTGACCCTTCCACAGGAATCGAAGGAATCGGTGGGGAGGGCAGAAGATCGGGACTGCCAAGTATGCGTCCTTTAAGTCTAAACGCACCATCCAGTCGTCTGGGCACTGGAGGTCGTGCAGCAGGTGGATTCCCTCCATTTTTAAATGGTGATAGACCAACCAGCTGTTGAACTCCTTTAGGTTTATGACCGGGCGCTGACCACCATCTGTCTTGTCCACCAAAAAAAGGTTGCTTAGGAAACCCCGAGGCTGGAGGGAGGTGCGGGTTATCGCCCCTTTGCACAGTAGGTCCGTCACCTCTTTGTCCACCAGGGTGGCTTGGGCTTCGGCAAAGACGAGAGGGCGTGGGCAAACCTCCTGAACCGTGCGCCCGTAGAATTCTATACGGAACCCCCGATAGTTTAGAGAACCGTAGAATCTGAGGTAATAGCCTCCCAATTGTGCGCGAATAGCGCCAACCTGCCCCCTACCTGCAACTGGGGGGAAAGACAGATTCTTACCTGATTGGGTCTGGAAGTGACCTCTGGCGTTGCCCCTGTAGCCTCGACCCCTGTAGTTTCTTCTGGATTGGAAAAATTCTCCCTGCTTGGGCTGCTCCTGCGCTTTCTTGAAGCTCCTGGCAGGGGCTTGGGTGTAGAAGCGGCTGGCCCCTCCCACGATCGGCACCAACGAAAACCTTCAGGTGGAAGACCCTCTTAATGGAGGCCTGCGCCTTGTCCAAGGTGGTAAACGTGGCCACAAATTTGCTCAACTCCTTGACAAACGGCTCCCCTTGCTCCCCCCTTGAGCCACTGCACCTGCCTCTGAGGAAGCGAGGTCCCCAAGTTTGGGGTCAACCTTTACCAGTAGGGAGCGTTGCCTCTCAGTGGAGAGGGCGCAATTAGCGTTGCCCAGAAATACTATGGCACGCTGAGCCCAGCCTGACACGGACTCCGGAGAGAGGGGGAAATTGGAAGCCTTAGCCTCTTCAGCAAGGTCCAGGATCTTGGTAAGTGAGCCACAGGGGTCCAGGAGTTTATCCTGGCACGCCCTCCAGGACCTATCTATCCCAAATTATAGAGCCCAAGTACATCAATAAATGTACAAAAGGACTAAGATAGGGGGTATATAATTACAAGTATATGGCAACACGGCTCACCTCAGTGTGGTACAGCCGGGTCGGCAGCGAGAAAATATAGGCAAAGAGGCTAAGTTGCTCCTACCCCCTATCCTAGTCCTTTTGTACATTTATTGATGATATTCACCCAATTGTAGGTTGCTCTGTCAATTGTCCTGATGAAGATCCCGTTGTAAGGAATGAATTACCTTCCGCCAATCTCAGGGGTCGAAACGTCGACTTTACCTAGCTGCTGACCTGTACTCATTCATCTAGCCCCGAAGTGGAGAACTCAACATTCATTCATTGCATCTCTGTACTTGGGCTCTATAATTTGTACTTAGATACATTGTTAGACAGGTCGTTCTCATCTTTGTAAATATTGTAATTATTTTACTCTCATTGTCACATCCCCATCCCCTCACGAGCACTACCTTGAGTACTGTACTCACCCATGCACCTTTGAGCAACCGTTGATACTGTAAAATGTTTTTTGATTAATTTCTAATACAAACCTTTTGCATAGCCAAGATATCCTGGTCATTGTCTATATCAGTGATACTCAAAGTATGGCCCGGGGGCCGCTTGCGGCCCTCTTGACCTTTAAATGCGGCCCCCTTGGTGAACAGCAGCACCAGCTGCTATTTATGTGCTAGCACTAATATTTAGAAAAAGATGTTAAATAAATGGGCAAGCATTTATTAACCTGCAAATAAATGCTTGCCCGTTTATTTAACATGTTTTAAAACATCCTTACACTATCCATGACCCACCCAGACCCCCTACTGCCACCCTGCTGGAATCAGTGCGGCCCTCGGCACACCACAAACCGTACTTTGTGGCCCCTGGGCAAATGTTTGTGAGTAGCCATGGTCTATATCAATGTATGTTGGGGGTTTCATTAATGTTTGATTGCTCTTTGAGAAACTCCCTGGTCGGTTGGACCACTTGTTGTATGCACCACTATTGGCCCAGGTCCAGCTGTTTACTGGGTATACCCTATCGTTATGTAACAAGCAGAGTGAGTTTCAGCCTCAATGCGAGAGCTGTGTTGGCTAGATGAAGCGGGGAGCAGCTGTCCTGGTGCCGAGCCTCAGGGGTGGGACTCCTTGGGCATCATGGCTCATTCCCTTGGTCGTATCTAACATAGCTGCCTGAAGTCCGGTGTTGGAGAGAACGGACGGGCTACCCGGACAGGAAGCACCTCAGGTGCAGCGCTGGTGAAGGGCGCAAATAAATATGGGGTCCTCGCTCCACCATAGTGTTGAAGTATGTTACTGTGCCATAGAAGTGAGGACTGATGCATTCTTGATATAACGAATGAAGGAAGCGAACAATGAAATTAGTAAAAGTGTAAATGAAGTATTATGGGACCAGTCTGCTATACCTCTGCTGTGGAGTTCCAAATATTTTATGTTCTTCGTTTAAACGTTTTCAATAAATGTCAATTCTACATGCAATTAATGAATAAGAACAAGTGAAAGACTTTCTCGTCCCCGCACACCTGCAGTGCCAATATTTCAGGCATTGCAGCAAGGATCCTCATGAACTCGAGCAGCGCTTTCTATTGCTTGAGCTTCGTGATTACTATTGAATTCCAGTGTATTTTTCAGCTTAAAAATACACCGGAATTCAATAGTAATCACAAAGCTCGAACGATATTTCTTCAGTTCCTGGATTGGGTTTATATGACAGGGCTGCACCGTCTTCAGCGCGGGATAAAAGAGCTCTGCCTATTGCGCTGGGCAGCCTGAATTTTGCAGGTCGGATAATTTTGGGAAGTTAAGAGATTTAATTGAATGAATGCTTGAGAAGGTGCCTGGCATTGACCTGCAAACCCTTACTTGTCGCAACAAAAATCTCTGTTTCATTGTTGAGAAGTCATAAATTGTGAGCTGGAATGTGTTCCTCCTTGGTGACTGCTATCTGCTGGAGTGTGTAAAGCAAAAATAAAGAAGGGAAAGCTGGTCTGAATTTTAGACGCATTTGAAGCAATTGCTATTGTGATCTGACAGTCAAAGTGTTTATGTATAGCTGTCAACTCTTCAGATTGCTTATGTGCAACATTTCCATAGTACTTATGTCCAACTGTACAAGTGGCTCATTACAGTAACTTTTGAATGTATTTAATGTAGTAAGATATGGTGCAGTTTCTGATGTGTTTAAATATTTCAACACTACATGTTCATAATTGCTTTATAAACTTTCTTCCATTCTCAAATTTGCTTTAAAATGTACTATTTGCTACTGTTTTCTTCAAAATGTTCTCTAGGGTAAAACGCTCCAAACACCCTCTCTGTTGGTCAGGCTTGTACTCTTTGCACGCTTGCGATGTAGCACTTTGAGCCAACTTTTTATGTCACACCATTTTCAAATCTCACCAGCTGCCACTGTGCGGTATGTGCGCACCCGCACCTATAGTGTCTGCAATTGTGTGTGCAGCCTACCATCGCAGTCTTGTGCTTGCGCACCGACACACATATTAGTTAAACCCGTGTCCAGTCTGCCATGCAAACTCGGCGGGCCACTTGCATCCTGGGTGCTGGGGGATTACGTGTCCAAACTGCCTACGCAGGCCTGTGTGTGCAATAGCGCACATGCATCTAGGTAGTGAGGAATACCTATGCGTGTTTTCACTACCTATGAGTCCTGTTCTTCCCATAGGTTAACATGGGGAAGTGGTTGACATTACTTCGGACTGCAATAGTGGATTACAGTGGAACAGCCTCATGATGTTTCCTATCAATGTATTCACCATGTCAAACCCTCTCGTTGGTAAAGGGGGTTTTAGCATAACGTGCTTAGAAATGCCACTTATAGAATATGGACATTTCTGTTCTCCAAGAGGCTCGGAGACCGTGGTGCCTGGCTCCAGTGGACACCAGGGGTCGGGGAGCACATCTGTGCATTCCCCAAGTGACAGCCATAAACCATGGGCATCCCACAAGCACGATATGTGGAAACTAGCAGAGATCGTTGTTAGCATGAGCTGAAACCATTTTGTTCTTGGCATCCATTTTAGTTAACCATGTGCTCGCCATGTGCTTCTTCCGTCTTCACTGTTGCCTGCTTCTCTATTTCACCTGAGTCAGGAACTATAATTAACTCCTTCAGTATTGAACCAGAGCACTGCGCATGCTCAGAAAGGCCTGTAGCTGCTAGAATGCACCTGATGGAAATATAACTGTCAGGCTATTTTAACTGATGTAAGCAGTTTAGTCTCCTCTCCCACTTTGTTGACTAAGTATTTTCTGTTAGTCCTTATATGTGAATAGCTATTCTTGTGTATACTTGTACCACCTCCTTTTGAGCTCTCATGCTTACTCAGCTACAAACTGGGTATAAAAGGCCCATGGCTTCTGTACTCCTTGTACTACCTCATACATTGCCTGAGGGTTCTGTATAGATGTAGTTCCACTCATGAGGTTTAATAAACTATTTCTTTGATATTACAGCTTCCGTGCCAATCTCTATTTGTTAGTCCAAGGACTTGAGTACGCAGAAGGGCAAACCCCTGTACTAGTGGGCTTCTGGAGAGTCTCACCCCCCACAAATTGGCGCCCGTTACGTGGGGCTCATCGGCGACTCGGATGCCCGACGGAGTGGTCTCGACGGAGGTTTGGAATCTTGCTAAGGATGTACACTGCATGAGGAGACCCGTGTCTTAGTAGGCCAAAGTGCTTTTCCGATTTTCCCGATTTGACCCTCGGAAAGGGAACCCGCACAGAAACCGCAACAAGAGATATTAGACCTCCCAAAGGCTATAATAACTAAATTGAAAATCCTTATACCTCCTAAAAAGATAGATTGGACTATGCTAGCGTCTTGTAAGCAGAAACCAGATGAGTCAGTTTCTGATTTCTTTACGCGTTTTGAGGAGACATTCCATGACTTTAGTGGCCAGTCATTGACAGATGACACGGGCAGGCATCTGTTCGTTGACAAATTTGTCGCGAACATGTTGCCAGGAATAGGTAGTCGCCTAAAGGCCAGTGAGAGTTCATGGACTACGTCTTCCCCAGTTTCCCTTTTGACTATGGCTCAGTATTATGAACGTCAGGAATTGGAAGATAAAGGCAAGGAGGATAAGAAAGCTAAGGATTTAAAAACAAAGGTGATGTTAGCTCAGGTTTATGGTCCATCTTATAGAGGTAGTGGTAGAGGTGCAATGTATCGACCTAGTGCACCCTCTTTCCCTCGAGCTACTTTGTCTTCTGATCAGTGTGCTTATTGTAAGGAGATAGGACATTGGCGCTCTTGGTGCCCACTTTTGCGAGGTCAGCAGTATCAGCGTGGTAGAGGACAAATGAGAAGCCGCCCAGGGAACTCAGAAAATAGGGGAGGTATGGATAATCGTACTAGGTTTGAGGTAGTAGAACATACTCAAAATTCTTCTAATACTTTTGACAGGCGTAATCAATATCAAATGTCTGATTATTCGACTGATGATTTGAGGGATTCTAATTCTGCATAGGAATGCCTAGGATGGGGTAAGGAACCAGTTGAAGTCCCAGTAGATCAAAAGGGTCCCTATGTAGATGCAAATGTCTTGGGTTCTACTGATCGATTTTTGGTTGACACAGGAGCTACTCGTAGTGCCCTGTCTAAACAATTGGTTCCTAGGGCTCCCCTGTCTGGCTTAACAATAACATCGATAGGATTCGATGGGACCCCTTCCCTTAGCCCACTGTCACAACCACTTGCATTTCATGTTGATAAATTTACTGCAGCATGTCCTTTTTTGCTTTCCCCTAACACACCGGACAATATTGTGGGTCTCGATATGCTCAAACATTTTCGTGCTACGATACGATGTTCCCCAGAAGGTGTGCGTGTTATTCTGAATGATAACTATCCCATGGGTGAGAGGTTTTGTCTTATTAAAGAAGATATTGCTTTGGCATCCCTACCTAGTACTCTGTGGGCTATGTCAGATACTGATGTGGGTCAAATGGTTATCCCACCAGTCCATATTCAGGTGAAGGAAGGTGCTTCATTGCCACGACTTCCTCAATATAAAATATCTCGAGAAGGTGAAGCGGCACTAATACGTATTGTTCAAGATCTGATTGGAGTAGGGGTTGTGGAAGACGTCCCTTACAATATTTGCAATAGCCCTATCCTTCCCATCTTGAAAAAAGACACTGATACTAAAATATACAGGTTTATCATTGACTTACGAGAGGTAAATAAGATCGTAGTGCCCCAATACCCGGTAGTCTCTGACATCACGACACTTCTTACTATGGTTCCTCCGACTGCCACTACATTCAGTGTGATCGATTTGAAGAACGCTTTCTTCTCGATACCTATTCATCCTGACAGCCGTTATTTGTTCGGCTTCACTTTGAATAATCGATCATTCAGATTTTGTAGAGCTCCACAGGGGTATACAGAGAGTCCTAGCATTTACAGCCAGGCATTGAAAAGACAACTTGATTCTTTCCCTGTACCAAAAGGGGTGGCTCTCATACAATATGTCGATGACATCTTGTTGGCTGCAGATACCCCTGAACAGTGTGAAGAAGGAACACTGTCATTGCTTTCCTTTCTTGCATCTCACCATCACAAGGTTTCTAGGAAGAAATTGCAATATTGTAAACAGCAGGTTACCTATTTAGGTCACCTCCTGTCTAAGGAGGGACGTGCACTCACACCAGATCGCATCCAAGCTATTTTAGACACGCCTGTGCCCCGTACTCAGAAGGAGGTTCGTGCGTTGATTGGCCTTACTTCTTTCTGTAGGCAGTGGATTCCTAGCTTTTCACATATTGTTAAACCTTTGCTGGCTCTTTTGACTAAAGACACTCCAATGCCCCTCCCATGGACTACTGAATGCCAGAATGCTTTCTAACAGTTGCGTCAAGCTCTATGTTCTGCACCAGTATTAGGCACTCTAGACTACACTAAGGCCTTTACACTCTATGTACACGAGAGGGATGGTTGTGCACTCTCAGTTTTAGTACAGACACACGGTGATAAGAGGCGTCCTTGTGCATATTTTTCAGCTGTCCTTGATCCAGTCGCTCGTGCGTTGCCTGGGTGTTTTCGCTCTGTGGCAGCGGCAGCTGTGTCCATACGTCAGAGTGAGGGGATAGTTTTGTCACATAGATTGCTTGTGTTAGTACCCCATGCAGTTGATGCCCTTTTGAACCAAACCAAAACGCAGCACTTAACTAGTGCTCGTTTGACAGGATATGAATTAACTCTTTTGGCCCCTCATATCACCTTGAAAAGATGTTCGACTCTTAATCCGGCTACCTTATTGCCATTCCCAGCTACTCAGTCCCAGTCACAGGAGTCTCATGACTGTATATTCCTTACTGAGGAACAGACAAAGGGTCGTGTTGACCTACAGGATACGCCCCTTTCAAGTGTTGATGGGGGATTGTGGGTTGATGGATACTGTTTGAAACTGCCAGATGGCACAACATCAGCTGCATATGCAATTACAACACTTCAGATGGTAGGTGAGACAGCTCGCATCCCACAGAAGTCAGCTCAGGCAGCTGAGTTGATAGCATTAACGAGGGCGTGTGAACTTAATACTGACTTGTCTGTTAACATCTACACCGATAGCCGATATGCCTTTGGAGTGGCTCATGATTTTGGGCTACTCTGGAAGGAAAGAGGCTTTCTTACATCACATGGGACACAAATAGTGCATGGAGAATTAGTGCATAATCTCATTACTGCTTTGACATACCCTAAGAAAATAACGATTGTTAAGTGTAGTGCACACAAGAAAGTGATTGATAAAATAGGACAGGGCAATGCCTTCGCAGATCACACAGCCCATGAGACTGCAATGCAGCGAAGCACTACATCTATGTACGTGGTGAAGTCACAGGCTGAACGTTGGCATGATGCCAGGCAAGAAGTGCTGGACATGCAGCGATCTGCCTCTGCTGAAGAATTAGACCAATGGTCGAAGGAGGGAACATTGGATGATGAGGGCTGTTGGAGAAATAAAGACATGACCAAATGGAGATTGCCCACAGCCTATTTACACCCTATGATTCACATGGCACATGGGCCGGCACATGTTGGAGCATCCTCAATAGCAAAGCTACTTACGCAAGTTTGGAATCATCCTGAAATTGCCGGCACCGCTAAAAAGATAGTCCAGACTTGTCTGATTTGTCTCCAGTATAATCCTGGAAAGGGAACACAAACTCCAACAGGAGGGTTTGCCACACCAACCGCACCTTTTGAGGTTCTGCAAATGGATTACATCCAGCTTGAACGCTGTAATAACTTAAAGTATGTCCTAGTAGTGGTATGTGCCTTCAGTAAGTGGATAGAAGCGTACCCTACGAAATATAATACAGCTCTTACTACAGCAAAGGTGCTTCTAAAGGAGTTCTTCCCCAGATTCGGCGTTTGCCGACTCTTGTGGAGTGACAACGGACCCCATTTCATTGGGAAAAATGAGTATGTCTTGAAAGGATTGGGAATCAAGCAGAAGTTCCATGCTGCTTTCCACCCACAATCAGCAGGGTTAGTGGAACGGTACAATTCCACCCTCAAGCTTAAGTTGGCTAAAATACAGGCTTCCACATCTCTGAAATGACCTGATGCGCTACCCCTTGCTCTGTTTTCCATTAGATAGGTGCCACATACACGATCTGGCCTTACACCGTATGAGGTGGTATTTGGGAGGCCTATGAATATTTGGGGGATTCCTAAGCCACGCCCCATACATGATGTACCTTGTGTCTTGATGAGTGACTACCTGTCACAGTTGACTGACAGCTTGCTTTCTATTCATCAACAGGTTCGAGAAGCTCTTCCTGACAGGTCGCAAGGTGATGGCCATGATCTACGACCCGGCGACCAGGTAATGGTCAAAGTTTTCCAGAGGTCGAATAGCCTGAAACCTAGGTGGCGCGGCCCTGAGCAGGTGCTCCTGGCGACCAGAACTGCAGTCCGAGTGACCAATCGAAAAAATTGGATTCACTCCACGCACTGTAAGAAGGTGCCGTCTGCCCTGGTGGAACCTGCTGCACTTACCGACCATCGAGACATCCTGGACACAGAAAGAGGCCAAGCCATATCACCTGAAGAACCTGAGGAAGTCTTCCCGGACCACACGATTCCTGGTGCATCTCGATATCAGCTGCGGCCCCGGAGAGAAATTGCATTGTTGAAAAAGACTGGTTGAGCAACCATCCTGGGTTAGTGAAAGGCTGAGCCGAAGAGGGGGGGGATCTTTTGCTTAGTGACACCCGTCTTAACTCTCAGTGAAGAAACCAATGGCTGCCCAGGACTTTAGAGCTCCATCTGCTTTGTTATTTCAACGTCAAGATAAACATGCCTATGGAAAAGACATCTACTGCTGCGAGAATCTGCAACAAAAAGACTATGTGCATTGCTGGGTTTACTGTCACTGTGATCATTATGACAGTAATAACTTGGGTTGTAGAGGAAGTGGCTCCTGCTCGACGAACACTGACTGCTACTACTCCTGTCCCCATTGAGCACCACTACTTCACTCTCCCTTATCATGAGCAGAAGCATAGACAGTCTTATCTTAACAACACGTTCATTCAGATGTTGCACCACACACATAATGCTACGAACATTACCAACTGTTGGGTGTGTGGAATGATGCCAGCTCATCAGAAGAAGGGAGGAACACCTTTTATTCCTCTGCCATTTTCACACAACTGCTCCTGCAGAGCCTGGTTTGCTCTGCTATGGGCTATTCATGTTGCTAACATCACTAACTATGATGTATGAAGACTGAACTTTCAGCTAAACAAAGCCTGTTACCCTGATGAGGAAGGAGATCCACAGACCAAAGGAACTGTTTGGGAAATGGAGGAGTATCGCCGAGGAAATTCCTCTACACACTATGTTTTCCCAAATACTCGAACTGCTAAGGGTAATGGACCTTTTGTTATAGCTGTTACTAGGGCTCGAGCAGACTTGTGTGTGAACAGTGTTGGCAAAATTCCCGTAGGAAAAGCGACTGTACTCTGGTTTTAAATATTACCGGAGTAAATAACAGCAGTTTTACGTCATCGCATAATACCTACTTTATATGTGGAAATAAGGGATATTATAATTTACCCATTGGCTGGTCCGGTACTTGTTTTGTTTCTTTTTTGTTACCACCTGTGTTTTTGGCACCTGCATATTATCACAAGGACTATAAACTGTTTAATGACATTTCCAAAAACAGATTTAAGAGGACAACAAATCATGATGAGGTGGATCAGACTGATACTGCACTGCAGCAATATGTTGATTTTAATTTGGGACTGTTCTTCTTTGTTGGTGCTGTCTTAAACAGCAGGAAGATCAGACGCTTAACACGTGTCGTAGAGGCTGTAACCAACCAAACAGCTATGGCACTTGGAAACATCACAGAAGAACTGCAAATTGCGAGGATTGTGCGCTCCAAAACCGAATGGTCCTCGACATTGTACTAGCTGATCGAGGTGGTGCATGTCGTATCATCGGGAGCAGTTGTTGTGTTTACATCTCTGATCACACCCCTTCAGTTTTTGATGCAATCTCCAAGTTGCATAAAATAGCTGCTGAAATCCATCCTGACTCAGGAACGTGGACTTTATCTGGCTGGCTATGGACCCTATTTGTTACCTGGGGCTGGAAACTGTTGACAATATTATGTATATTATTTGCAATCCTGCTGTTATGTTGCTTATGTATACAATGTGGTCCAATGCTTTGCTCCCTTTGTATCACTGCTTGTATGCCTACCAAACGTAACGTTAAGAATATGAATGTCCAATATGTATTAGATCAAGAGATTAGTGATATGATGAAAATTGATGTGCAAGATGTTTTTTTTTGTTCCTTCTAGATCATAGATGTCTTCAGCTAATGCTAAAAGGATCGTCTGTGGAAACTAGCAGAGATCGTTGTTAGCATGAGCTGAAACCATTTTGTTCTTGGCATCCATTTTAGTTAACCATGTGCTCGCCATGTGCTTCTTCCGTCTTCACTGTTGCCTGCTTCTCTATTTCACCTGAGTCAGGAACTATAATTAACTCCTTCAGTATTGAGCCAGAGCACTGCGCATGCTCAGAAAGGCCTGTAGCTGCTAGAATGTACCTGTTGGAAATATAACTGTCAGGCTATTTTAACTGATGTAAGCAGTTTAGTCTCCCCTCCCACTTTGTTGACTAAGTATTTTCTGTTAGTCCTTATATGTGAATAGCTATTCTTGTGTATACTTGTACAACCTCCTTTTGAGCTCTCATGCTTACTCAGCTACAAATTGGGTATAAAAGGCCCATGGCTTCTGTACTCCTTGTACTACCTCATACATTGCCTGAGGGTTCTGTATAGATGTAGTTCCACTCATGAGGTTTAATAAACTATTTCTTTGATATTACAGCTTCCGTGCCAATCTCTATTTGTTAGTCCAAGGACTTGAGTACGCAGAAGGGCGAACCCCTGTACTAGTGGACTTCTGGAGAGTCTCACCCCCCCCACAGATAGACCTCTGCCATTTGAAGGCCACATGGGATAGATTGGGGGTAGAGGTTGTGACACTTAGCCTCTAAGGGCCGGATCATGGCCCCACTAAAGATTAAGATCATTCCATGGCAGACAGCCCTGTAATTTAGGGGAGACATCTGTGGTTCAAAGGGAAACCCCCTAAACCACCCCTAACTTCAAAGAGACACAACAGTATAACTACGGGGGCCATCTTTCAGCAAGGGGTGAGAAATGCTTGTGGGGACGTGGGACCGGAGATCCCAGACTATGTGGTACACATTGCCAGAGGACTCAGTTGTGCGCATGAAGGATAACTGTCTGAATAGAGACTGGACTTGGCCGAGGACTTGCTGAAGTTTGGTGCCCTGAAGTGTGCTCTCCAAGGGAAGACCGCGGGCCTGCTGTTCTCCTGGAGATCTCAGGGACATCAAAGATCTCCTGCGAGGGACCTACACCATCTACCTGTGACATCTGCAGAGCGGTGCCCCCTCAAGTGCCCACATCAGCTACTGAATCCCAACTGGTAGCGTGGACCTAAAACTTGTGTCTGGAGTGCGGATAGTCTAGTGCGGAGCCCCAAAAATCTTACCCGCACCTGAGGAGTGTGGTTCCTGTACTGCGGGGACCCTGACACTCAGAAGCGCCGAGTGGTGGTGAGCGGATATACCGATTGCGGGACCCTGCGATGCCCGTTTCGTTGATCGTGCCACATCTCTCTTGCGCGACACGCCGACTGCATGCTCATTGTTTGCGCTGTCCAATTCACAGGGTGCGACCCTAGGAGGAGGGGTTGTACCCATAATAGTGCCTCAGTCTACCTCAAGTGGCTCTGCTGAACTTGCGCCTGTGTGTGACTGAGTTAGTCTGTTGTAACCTGTATCATCGTGCACCGGACAATGTGCTCATTTCTAGGGAGGTACGGAATTGCAACTCTTCGCTATGTGTGACTGGAATTGCCAAGTGCAACCCATATAACGTGCACCGGTCATTGTGCCTCATTTCGAGGGAGGCACGGAATTTGTAACTCCTTGTGTTTGAAATCTGAAGTGCCTGGTGCGACTCATACCAATGCGCACCAAACGCTCTGCCCAGATTGCCTGGGCACGACCCTGATCATCGTGTACCGATTAGGACGCCTCACCCTACCAAGAGGCTCCCCTGTGTTACTCCCCATTCATCGGTTGTTCCTTTCTGACCATCATCGCAGTGGACCAACTGCCCTCTCCACTGGGCCCTCCCAAAGACATCTTGGTGGCAGGTAGTTGCGAGAGAGATTGACCTGGTTGAAGGAATGTTTCCAAGATGTTTCGGAAGCGGGTCAAGAGACTGCGCGTCTGCTTTGTGTCTTGAGACCTGTGGGTGAACTTCCTGAGTGGCTGCTAAGCTCCCCTTGTTTACGTCTACCTCCTATTTAAAACTGCTTCATATTCCCATCTGCTTCCAGGGACCCAGACTGTGTGATTTCGGCCGTGTGTGACCCAGTGTCCAGGAGAAGGGGCTGGTTATTTTACATACGGGGGTATAGGACAATTGGGGTGAACTAGAGAGTTGGAGGGAGGCTGGGACCATAGAGTCTGCAGCGTGTGATCCATTGACCTGCTGGGTACCAGTGGCACCGCATTAGAGCGCTGAGTGCATACTTGTTGAATAGCGTTCCATACGGACTGGCTGATACCTGTAGCACTGCGTATTGGTGCGGAGTGAGTGTGAGTGAACGTGTGAACACCGCCTGTGATCCATGACATTGACCAGCGGTACCGCTTAATATTTTGATTATATGCCAACAGCACAGTAATCTGACATTGGGTTTACCTGCGTGGAACCGGCTCACTTTGCTGCTAAAGAGTGTTCAAAGTCTGTGTATGTACATATTGTTGATATTGTGCCCTTCATTAAGAGTGTGCTCTCTCTGTTGGGGGGGCTAGATTTAGAATTGTCCACAGTGTGTGTGCATACCATTGATATCATAACGATACGAGTGGACCTAGTACTGCTGGTAATATTTCCAAATGTGTTTTATGCCCGAAAGTATATGATGTTCAAAGTATTATTATTGAATATGTGTTGAATACAAACATTTTTATATACATCCTGTGTAAAGTTTAATTTGTGATGCTCAGTGTTTTTACCGCAAGTGACTGCTGTGCCTTTGCTTTACACATTGTTCTGATATAAGCCTGACTGCTTAATGATGAGCTACCCAGGGGTGAGCATGTGTTATACAGTGAATTTAATGACCTGCCTTTGATGGGAGCGGTAGGTTCTGCTGGCTGAGGGCATCCCTTTAGCCAACCAAACACTGTCGGTTTCATTAGTGGGGCCCCATATGTGTCCACCCGGGCATGTGAACGATCGAATTGTGGATTGAAGACTATGGTGAAATCCTCCCTAACAGCAACTGCCCTGACATTAAGTCTGCTAAATGTTCAAAGAGGATAATATAAAATGTAGCTTTACAGTCTTGTGGCCCAAATATATTGGCGAGAGTGCCCGCCTGCCCTTCCAACCACCCCTTCACGTAGAGTATTCCACCCTCATCATCCCAAAATGTGCGTCTACTGGAGGAAGGCCACCACCACCTCTTTGGCATTAAGCCATTTTTATTCTCTATGTCGTTTCATGGGGGAATTCAGGCCATGTACATTTTGGGTCAAGAACTTAAAGTTAGCCATTCCATTTAGGAAATGCATAGAGCATTCTGAAGCAAGGTAGGTAGATGCATTTCCAGCATTTTCCCTGTTCGTCGGGTACTAAAACTCACTCAGGACAGGACATCTACTACAGTCGAAATGGGTGTCCCTCGGATTCAAGGTAACCCTGGGCGTAAGGGGGCTACGCGGAGGGCCACGGAGGTACGAACAAACTCCGTGGCCTTAAGCGTGGCCCTCCGCGTGGCCCTCCGCGTAGCCCCGCCTCGCCACCCGCCTCCACCCCCCCATATTAACAATAAATTTTAGTACTTAAAAATAAATTAAAACCCACTTACCTGTACTGCGGCGTCCCCGGGATGCGCATGCGCATTTCTCACAAGAAATGCGCAGACGCGCGTGCATGCGCAGTTTTCGCAAGGATTAGAAGAAACAGTGACGAAGAGGAGGAGGGCAGCCCGGGGACGCCCCAGTACAGGTAAGTGGGTTTTAATTTATTTTGTAAGTACTAAAATTCATTGTTAATGTTAGGGGGGGGTGGAGGCAGGGGCTGGCCAACTCCGCTACGCTGCAGAGTGTGCAGAGATTTGCCTTCTCTACATTCTCCGCGGAACGCGGAGAAGGCAAATCTCCGCACACTCCGCGGGCGGAGCGGAGGTCTCCGCCCAGGCCTAATTCAAGGCAGTCCCATCTGTTGACTAGTCACAGAGAAGTCCGGCCTGGGGTACGGAGCTCAGGGGACGAGCATCCGACCGGGTACCCCTCGCCCCCCCCCCCTCTTGGCACCGCCACTAAATAAATCTAATTTAATGTTTGAAAAATATCTAAAGTAGATATTTATTATTTAGCTTTAAAATATTTTAATACGTTATGTTGAATTAAAAATAACATGATTATATTATTTATTAAAATATAACTATTAATTTTAATTAATTGTATACATGATTTGTAATAAATATTAGTGCACAGTAAAAATGTTTTTTTCTTTAGTGGAAATTAATTTTTGAATTTAAATGTCCTTATTTTTTTAAATGTAATTTAATATATTTCCATTAATTGAAGATGTATTTATAGTGCTGTAGCATTTTTATGTTGTTCTAGATTTAAGTTAAATATATAAAATGATTTTACATTAATATTTAACATGAAATATTTTTAATATTTCTTTTTGAGTTATATACACTTTTTGATTTTCCCCCCTACTTTACCATGAGGAGACCTCAGGACTGACTGTGGAATCTCCCTACGATAAAGTATAGGGAAATGTTTTAAAATTATTTGAGGCAAAAATAAAGATTAAAAATATTTTATATTAATTATTAATGTATATTAATTTTACATATTTAAGTTACCTTTGTGAATCAGGCCCATTGTCTTGTGAGTTGACCCTATTCTGGGGACTTGGCAGAGGGAAAGTGGTGTACAAAGCAAAAGCGAGTTTTGGATAAAACGCCTAGGGCCCTCATTAAGATTGCCCTAATGGGCAATTTGATTATTATTGCACCTGTTAAAATCTGATAACACAGAATCGGAATTTAACAGGTGTGATAATTATCACCTATTTCTGCAATAGACTTCTAACCGCAGGTTCCTCACCTTTTGAATATTCCTCAGGCATAAGACTTGATCTGGAAACTTTTCAGCAGTACCTCTGCACACTAGTATGTGGCACCGTGTGGCTCTGAGCTGACGCTGTTCCGGAAATGCGGAGCGATTTCTGCATGCTGACGTCAGTCAGTGCCTTGCTTCTCGCACCCTCAGACATGGATCCAGAGCTCTTTATCGTCTCGCAGAAGTTCTTTACCCCCACATTTTTCAGTGTGCAAGGGCTATAGGTTTTAAGCCCTGTAGGGACTGTCGCAAACAAATGTCTGTGACAGAGCCCCATCAGGTATGCCTGTGGTGCCTGCGGTCAAGTCACGACTCTAAAGCCTGCAGTGACTGTTCGTTGATGAACCCAAAGGCAATCCGTAACCGCCAAGGAAAACTTTACATAGCCAAACACAAGAAGACTCTGTGATGAGACCAGTCCAAGTCCAAAGTTCGGTCACAGTCCAATTCGTGAGCCCAAAGCCGGTGGAGCCATTCTAGAGGTCATTCTTTTTAAAGGTCCAAATCATCGGGTAAGTCGAAAATGATGCATCAAAATCAAAGTGGGACTCCGCCCCCTTTCGCCGCTCACATTCATCTGTGAAGGTGCTGGGGTGGCACCATAGCTCTCAATCTCACTCCAAGTGTCGGTCGACTTTGGAGCCGATCCCGCAACATGGTCCGTCACAACCTGAGTTTCTAGAGCTATCCACTACTCCTACACAGATCAAAGAGTTTCACAAGGCCATGCTCTTACTCTTCAGATCCTTGCCGACTCCCTCTTGTGCGCCTTCTGATCCAAGGAGCCTAGAGACCTTCCATCTGGGATACTGTGGCAGGACCCCCCTCGGTGCCAGTCAGAACTTCTGAGCCCATCACGGTGCCTTCAGCTTAGGTCCCAACCTGCCTCCAGTGCAGCGCTCCACTCCAGTTCCTGGAACACCAACGCTGGTGCTGAATACATCAATGCCAGATGGAGATGTGCATATAGTACTTTCCGACTCCGAGTTGGCGCCGATCCAAACAAGGCAGTGCACGACCACTGTTGAGGCGCTGATACCTCCACTTTATCTGCCACCTCCGCAAAGGAAGAACATACAAACTGCACTGACTCTTCGGAACGGACTCCGACATTGATTATGATCTCCAATCTGTCCTTGCCCAAGCCATTCAGGACAGTCTTAATGCGGTCAGGTTCAAAATTCATTGCTGATCCGACTATTACTTTCACAGCTTTGGTAGAGCTGTACCATACCGCCGGCCTGTCCAGCCCCAGCAAGGTGCCCAGCAGTTTTGCGGGAAAGACCGTGGCACACACTGTCCCTGCGGTCAAGGTCAGTTGGCCGCCCAGTCCAGTGTCAACTATGCGGCCCCACCTGCAAAACCCCTTTAGCATGCCCTTACTGGAGCACAGCCACTTAGTGCAAGGCAGAATCCAATGATTCTTACCAGGCTGGCAAGCTATAACATCAGACGGGTGGATCTTGCAGATAGTTCACAAGTGGTATGCTTTACCCTTCTTCTCCTCTCCGCCACACCTTCCGCCGTCCAGCAATGAATGATAGGGGACCATCTGTCTCTTTTGCAGCAGGAAGTACAAGCCCTTTGGGCCAAGAGGGCTATCAAGAGGGTGCCTGCGCTAGAAGTACGTTGTGGTTTCTATACCCGCTACTGTCTGGTGCCCAAGAAAGACGGAGGCCTTCGTCTCATATTATACCTGCATCTTCTCAACTACTTCCTCTGCCAGGACAAGTTCAAAATGCTCACACTGGCCCAGGCCTGGTCTCCATTCAACCCTGGAGACTGAATGGTGGCTATGGACCTACAGACTTCTTATTTACATATTCCTGTTCTTCCGACCCATTGGCACTACCTGGGGTTTGTTGTGGGACAGAAGCACTACTAGTCCTTTGGTCTCACCACTAAAGTGATGGAGGTGGTGCCAGCACATGTTTGGAGATCAGGGGTCCCAGTCTTCCCATATCTTGCTGTAGGAAACTGCCTCTTTTGGACATGGTTATTCTCTTCCAGGGGATACTCATCAATAGTCATAAGCACTGAATTATCCCCGCCCATCTGCGGGATCCCGGAGCATATAGAAATATACATATATATATGAGTATGTTGGGAGATCACAAGTGCATAGCACTTCCGCGACATACATATATACATGTATATAAATACATAAATATGCAGCCTAACAAATTCCAATAAGGCAAAATGCCAAAATTACAAAGGTTTTCCCTGTACAGACAATCTCCTATATACACTCTGTAATAGAGAACATACACTGTAATAGTGTTATGCAAGAAAACCTTTATTTTCAGAAAAGAAAACATGTAATAGCAGGCAGTTGGCCCATAGGCTGCATAGCTGAATAAATATCACCGTACAGTAAAACACTGGCACCTTGCCTTTAAGGCTTCCAAGAACTTGGACACTTTGCCTTTAAGGCCTCCAGGAGACCCTCTGCTCCCATCATGCACCACAGGTGACAGTTAGGTCAGTTCTTTTTCCGGCTCCTTCTATGAGGATCCTGGAGCTTGAGCTCGACAGTTTTTCTGACTTTTCTGTCAGGAATTGTTTTCTTTTTTGGTTTTTTGCGATTTTCCTGTGCTGGCAGTGTTTTATTATCATTCTCTGACAAAATTTCAAACTTTTTCTGTCAGAATGCCAGCTCTTTTTCGAAAATGTCCATCCTGTGGAAAGAAGATGGCCATCTCTGATCCACACTCTGTGTGTATCGCCTGTCTTCCTTCCAGTCACAAGCCTGACACTTGTTACCATTGTAGTAAGTTTTCTACGAGGACTCTTCGCGACAGGGAGAGGATTCGCCTTCAGGCTGTGATCGAGAGAGGAAAACCCGGCTGGGAAGTGGCCTTGCGTGTCAAGAGCCCTCCTCTCTTCAAAAACATCGACGCCAGCATCATTCTGCCTCTTCAACATCAAGGAAACGGCAGATTCCGGACTGTTCACCGCCGACGTCGTTGCCGCCGCCGAAGAAGCGACCGACACAATCTCCGACGCCGAGACGGCGTGAGTCTCCGTCGCCGAGAAAGGTATTGACGTCGAAGCATGCTACCTCGGGCTCGAGGTATAGCCATGGCAAAGACCGATCGACGCCAAAACATCCATCGACGCCGAGACATCCGTCGACGCCAAGGCACTCTCCGTCACCTCCCCGTAGGTCGACGCCGAGAAGTTTGCCGACGGCAAGGGTGCCGCGAGACCAGTCGGCGTCGAAGACGGGCGAGGCTATTGACGTCGAGGAGGCGAGTGCGTTCGACGTCGAAGTCCCTGAGTAGACGGTCGACGTCGAGGACACCTTTGAGGGAGGTGAGGTCGCCGTCGAGGGCAGCGAAGTCCTTAACTCCTCCTAGACATCATCCCACGTCAAGGGAGAAGTCGACGTCGAGGGAAAACAAAGGTCGACGTCGAGGCGCTCGACGTCGAGAGCTAAAGAGCCTGCTGTTGCCTCGGATGAGGTTAGAGCTGCATCTCTATCGTCAAAATCGGGATCTTCTCCAGGACTGCATATTGTCCAGATCTCCCCAGAAGGCTCTCCGGTGGTTGGTGAAGATGCACGGCGCAGGAAGCCTAGGGCCCTCAGTAGCCCGGGGTCTGATTTTTCCCGTACCTATTCTCCTTCACGCTTGTCCAGGGATTCTCCATCCCCTAAAACGCCTAGAAGATCAAGATCACCGACTGTGTTTTCTTCCAGAAGGAGGACTCCAAGCAGATCACGATCTTTACATGCTCTCCATGCTAGATCAAGGGACAGATCTCGCTCTTATCATTCTTCTCCGAAGAGAAGGCGGCATAGGTCTCCCACCCGGTCTTCTTCCACCAGGTCCTCTATCAGAGACTATTCTCCAACTTTGACAGCTACACCTCCGTCAAGAGTTTCTCCAATCGATGACCTCAGCACTTTTAGTGAAGTTCTCTGTAGAGGAGCGAATAAGCTGAACATTTCTATGTATGTCCCTACTGTTACCTCCTCAGTGATTTTTGAGACTCTTCATCATCGCTCCTCGACTCGGCCTTTGCTTCCTCTTGTCCCAGGCCTTCTCGAACCTGCTATGCAAACTTTTTTGACACCGGCAACGGTGGGAGCTGTTCCTTCCCGAATAGCCAAAAAGTACAAGGCTCCGGACCAAGATCCGTTGTTCCTTAGATCGGATCCTCCTCCGGATTCCATCATTGTGGCGGCGGCTAGAAAGACGCACTCAGCTATGTCTTCCTCCTCAGCGCCTCCGGATAAGGATAGTAAACTGATGGATTCTTTAGGTAGAAGGATGTGCAACACTTCAGCTTCTATCATGAAGGTCTCCAGTTCCTCCGCTCTGCTGGGGAGGTATGATAGATCCTTGTGGGATTCACTGGGACGTTTTGCAGACAAACTCCCAAAAGATGACCAGCAAGACTTTAGAGAAATTCTACAAGAGGGAGGTCTAGTGGCTAATCAGGTGATTAGTGCTTCCGCTGACTCATCTGATCTGGCTGCCCACGGATACTCCCATGGTATCTGTTCGAGGCGTTCTGCTTGGTTACGCTTGACTGGCCTCAAACCCGATGTCCAGCGGAAGATAACCAACCTGCCTTTCAACGGGTCTTCTCTCTTCGGGCCACATGCGGACGAAGAAATGGCAAAGATGAAAGCAGAGCTGGACACGGTGAAAGCTGTGGGTCTCGAAAAACGGAAGGAATTCCGTAGGCGCTCCCGTCCCTATGATAAACGCCCATTCCAACAGAGGGTTCAAACCCCTCAATGGTCGGCTCAGGGTCAGCAGCAGCAGAGGTCTCACTTCCACCAACGGAGACCAGGAAGAGGAAGAGGGACCAATAGACAGCAGGCCTCTACCTCAAAGCAACCATCAAAACAATGAGGGAGTGCTTCCTCTAGACACGTGTTCCACTCCGGTAGGAGGAAGTATCGCATTACATCTGGAGGAGTGGAGAAACATAACCATCGACAAATGGGTGTTGAACATTGTTCAAGATGGATACTTGCTACGGTTCAAGATCCCACCTCCTTCGGTTCCTCCAGAAGGACGAGTCCGTTTGTGTCATCACATTTTACACGAGGAGGTAAACGGTCTTCTACAGAAAAAGCCATAGAATACGTCCCTGTTCATCAGAGGCGCCAGGGAATATACTTCGATATTTCCTGGTCAGAAAAAAGGTCCGACAGTAGAATTCAGACCAATTCTGGACTTGCGCATCTTGAACAAATACATCCGCAAAGAGAAATTTCGAATGCTTGCCCTTCACCAGATCTTTCCCCATCTACATCAAGGAGACTGGATGTGCTCCATAGATCTGCAGGACGCTTATTTCCACATTCCAGTGTCCAGAAAACATCGAAAATTTCTCCGTTTTCAGGTTGCTCTACGTCACTTCCAGTTCCGAGTCCTACCTTTCGGACTGAAGTCAGCCCCACGGACTTTTTCAAAGTGCATGGCAGTGGTGGCAGCTTTTCTCCGCAGACACAAAATATTTGTTTACCCGTATCTGGACGACTGGCTTCTGAAGAGTGCAACTCCTTCCCTGCTTCAGTCTCATCTCTCCTACAGTCTCCAGTTAATGAACAAGTTGGGTCTACGAGTCAATTTCAAAAATCGATTCTCAATCCGACCCAGAACATTCACTACCTAGGGTCGTCGCTGGACACCGCGGAAGCAAGCATGTGTCCTTCGGCGGAGAGGTTTTCATCAATCAGGATCAAATGCAGAGAACTCCTGCGGATTCGCCACCCAACAGTCCGACAAGTGTCCTCTCTCCTGGGTTCGATGGCTTCATGCATCTTCATAGTTCCCAATGCCAGATTGCACATGCGTCCCCTGCAGCAAGCTCTGGAGGACCAGTGGGTGCAAGCTTCGGGCAGCTGGGAGGATCGGATCACTCTACCCCAGTCTGCCAGGGACTCCATTGTGTGGTGGACAAGGCGATCACATCTAATGAAAGGTGTTCCCTTCCATCAAGAGACTCCGACTCAAACTATAGTGACAGACGCCTCCCTGCAAGGTTGGGGCTCTCATATGAATCACCTTCAAGTGCAAGGGCTATGGTCGGACAAAGAAAAGGGATACCATATCAATTTTCTGGAGTTGAGGGCTGTCCAACTAGCCCTAAAATCCTTCTTTCCTTCTCTTCAGTCCAACTCCCTCTTGATTCAGACAGACAACACCACGACGATGTTTTATCTGAACAAGCAGGGAGGCACCAGATCCAGAATTCTGTCTCAGGAGGCACAAGCCATTTGGAAGTGGCTTCTGGCACGGCATCTCACCATCACGGCTGTCCATGTGCCGGGCGTCCTAAATGTACAGGCGGACTTCCTAAGCAGAGAGTTCGTAGAAGCGCACGACTGGGTGCTAAACACCGAAGTGGCTCAGGATATCTTTCAAAGATGGGGTGTGCCGGACATAGACTTGTTCGCAGATGCAACAAACGCCAAATGCCCCGTCTACGCGTCCAGGTATCACCAACCAGGTTCAAGCGGGAATGCTCTGTTGATAAAATGGTCTCAGAGCTTACTCTACGCTTTTCCTCCACTGCCTCTCATTCCAGCAGTGATCACGAAGTTCTACAAGTCCAACTCCAGGATGATTCTGATCGCTCCGGAGTGGCCACGCCAGTGGTGGTATCCGGATCTTCTACAACTTTCCGAAGTTCCGCAACAGAGATTGCCTTGTCGTCCGGACCTACTATCCAAGAGCCAGGGGAGAGTGTTTCACCCCAACCTTCCTTCCCTCAGGCTGACAGCATGGCTCCTGAAGTCTTGCAGTATGGTCACTTAGACTTGCCAGCGGACTGTATGAACATACTTAAGGAAGCGAAAAGACCTTCTACCAGGGTTTCCTACGCTTTCAAGTGGAAACGTTTTTACTTATGGTGTTTGAATAATGGTCATGACCCAGTTAGAGGGCAGGAACAGGTCATTTTGCCGTATCTCTTACACCTGGCTAAGTCGGGCCTGCAGTTTACATCTATCAAGGTACACTTAGCAGCAATAACGGCATATAGAAAATCACCTTCACAGGTTTCTTTTTCAAAATGCCAGTGGTGAAAGATTTTCTTGAAGGGTTAAAAAGGTATACCCACCAGTACGAGCCCCTTCTCCTCCTTGGGAGCTCAATGTGGTCCTTACCAAACTGATGGGCGCACCTTTTGAACCAATACACAAGTCCTCTTTGCAGCACTTGTCTTGGAAAGTGGCTTTTTGGTTGCTATCACGTCGGCTCGTAGAGTCAGCGAGATACAAGCATTATGTTGTAAGGAACCCTACACTGTTTTTCACTCAAATAGGGTAGTTCTCAGAACTCATCCAAGTTTTCTGCCAAAAGTGGTTTCAGATTTCCACATTAATCAGGTTATCACTTTGCCTACCTTCTTCTCTAATCCTTCTACACCTCCTGAAAGGGCCTTACACTCGTTAGACCTTAAGAGGGTGTTGAAGTTTTATCTGGATAAGACCAAGGTAATAAGAAAGACGGACCGCTTGTTTGTCAACTACGGCCCCATTAATACAGGATTGGCATCCTCTAAAAGGTCTATTTCAAGATGGATAGTCTCCTGCATATCTCTAGCCTATCAATTAGCTAATAAGTCTCTTCAGGGAAGGCCTAAAGCGCATTCAACCAGAGGAAAGGCCTCTACTACGGCCCTCCTCAGGAACGTCCCTATAGCAGAAATCTGCAAAGCAGCTACATGGCGGTCTGTTCATACTTTCTCTCGCCATTACTGTTTAGATTCAGATGCTCAGGAGGATGCCCAAGTGGGACAAGCCTCACTGAGGAATTTATTTGCTTAATGTCATGTTAAGATGATCTGTTTTTTAATACTATTTGCTCGTCCGCGAGGTAGTGGGTATGGGCTTGCTACTCTATTCAGTGCTTATGACTATTGATGAGTATCCCCTGGAAGAGAAGGATTAGTTACTTACCTGTAATCCTAGTTCTCTTCCAGGGGTATACTCATCAAAGTCATAAGCAACCCTCCCGCCTCCCCGGACGAGCATTTTTTAGTAATTGTTACAAGTTAGTACACCGTGCAAAAAGAACTGACCTAACTGTCACCTGTGGTGCATGATGGGAGCAGAGGGTCTCCTGGAGGCCTTAAAGGCAAAGTGTCCAAGTTCTTGGAAGCCTTAAAGGCAAGGTGCCAGTGTTTTACTGTACGGTGATATTTATTCAGCTATGCAGCCTATGGGCCAACTGCCTGCTATTACATGTTTTCTTTTCTGAAAATAAAGGTTTTTCTTGCATAACACTATTACAGTGTATGTTCTCTATTACAGAGTGTATATAGGAGATTGTCTGTACAGGGAAAACCTTTGTAATTTTGGCATTTTGCCTTATTGGAATTTGTTAGGCTGCATATTTATGTATTTATATACATGTATATATGTATGTCGCGGAAGTGCTATGCACTTGTGATCTCCCAACATACTCATATATATATGTATATTTCTATATGCTCCGGGATCCCGCAGATGGGCGGGGATAATTCAGTGCTTATGACTTTGATGAGTATACCCCTGGAAGAGAACTAGGATTACAGGTAAGTAACTAATCCTTCCCCACTTTTTGCCTGGAAAATGATGGAGTTTTGACTGGAAGTGCACAGGTCCCTGCCAACCAAGTCCCTTGTGCCAGATCTCCTTCCATAAACCGTACCTGTAGTTTCCACGATTGACACCCCTTTAGCTCACATGTAAGTCTCTAGTAAAAAGTACCTCTGGTACCAAGGGCCTTGTGGTTAAAGAGGGTCCCTAAGGGCTGCTGAACCAATTGTGCTCCCCATAGGGGACCTCTCACAAAGCACGTGCACACTGCCACTGCAGCCTGCGTGTCTTGTTGCAGACAAAACTGAAGAGTCGACATGGCACACATCCCTATGTGCCATGCCCATAGGCACTGCATGAGATATGGGTAAGACACCCCTCTAGCAGGCCTTAGCTCTAAGGCAGAGTGCACTATATAGCCCTGCAATATCCTTGTCACTTACTGGATATTGTAAGTGATTAGGCAAGCCATAGTAAGTACATGGGATGGACCTCGTCATTACGGGTTCCCCAGCTCTATGATGGCTTCACTGAAATATGGGATGATTGGTACCAAACATCTGAGCATAATAAACCTGCACTGATTCCAGTGTCAGATTTATTTCAAAGGGCACACAGAGGACCCCTTAGAGGGGTGTCCTGAAACCTAGCAATCCTTTGTGTGGTCACCGACTGGACTGAGCCAGCCTGCTACCACCAGACAATGTTCTGACCTCATGGAGAGAATGCCTGCGCGCTCTGAGGTCGAGAACAATGCCTTTCCTAGGTGGAGGTGTTTACACCTCCCCCTGGTCAGGAAAAGCCATCCCTGGCGGGGAGCTACAAAGGTCTTGCTGCCTTTGTAATGCGACCCCAGCCTCTCCTGTTAGAGGGAGCTGGCCCCTTTCCTGTCCTCACCTTCTTTTTGGTGGGAGTACAGGGGGGAAAACAAAGAAAGAATAGGAGGTGTGCCCCCCTCTGCCATCTCCACCCCCCAGGTGCTGGAGGTGAGGTGAAGTACACTATCTGAAAGAGACACGTTAGTGATAGATTCCTTACCTTAGATTCCTTACCTTAGAATATCCCCAGGTGTCAGACTGGATCCGGAAAGTTTTTCGTTAGCAGTACCCCTGCGCGTCAGTAAGTGGCGTCGTGCGGTTCCGCGTCCGTCACTGGCGTCGTAAGCACCGAGATGACGTCAAGGAGACTACTTAGGCGCCACCCATGCGCGCTGACGTCAGTTCTGTACACGACTTTCTGCGCCAGGAACGCAGAGCCATGCAAGAAACTGACCATTGGTGCCATGAAACTATGGCCCTGAAAGGGATTACCTTAACCCTAGAAATCAGTTCGCAGAACGGGGAGGATGGGTGGGGCGGTAAGGAATCTATCACTAACTAATGTCTCTTACAGATATATCGTTACACAAGTAGTAACTTGTGCATCTGAAAGCGACACGTTAGTGATAGATTCCTTACCTTAGAATAGATACCCCAGCAATACCAACCCCGGTGGTGGGTCTGCGAATAGATTACATCAGAAAGTCACGGAGAACAGAACGGCCAAGAAGCCGTCTCGCCGGACTTGACTGTCAAGGCAGTAATGCTTGGTAAATGTGTGCAGCGAGGCCCACTTGGCTGCCTGACAAATATCCTGCAAGGGAACGCCGCGTCCCAAGGCAGTAGTGGCTGCTGTTGCCCTGGTAGAATGGGCACGCAGCCCCGCAGGAGGCTCCTTCTTAGCCAACGAGTAACATGCTTTGATGCACAAAATGACCCACCGAGAGATGGTGCGTTTGTGCACGGCCCGACCTTTTTTGGCGCCCACGTACCCAACAAAGAGCTGGTCATCCACCCGGAACTGTTGTGTGCGCTTTAGATAGAACGAGAGCGCACGTTTTGGGTCCAGACGATGGAGCCTCTCTTCCTCTTTTGAAGGATGCGGAGGCGGAAAGAAAGTGGGCAAAGTGATGGTCTGCCTGATGTGGAAGGGCGTGACAACCTTTGGCAAGAAAGAAGGATGGGTCCTTACAACCACCTTGTCCGGATGAACAGAAAGGAAAGGAGGTTTAGAAGAAAGAGCCTGGAGCTCACTCACTCTTCTGGCGAGGTGATAGCTACCAGGAAAGTCGTCTTGAGAGTAAGAAGACGTAAAGGACAGTTATGAAGGGGCTCAAAAGGAGCGCACATCAGGTAGGTCAAGACAAGATTTAAGTCCCATTGAGGCATTATGAAAGGCACGGGAGGAAACGTGTGTGTAATGCCTTTGAGGAAACTAATGTCTCTTACAGATATATCGTTACACATGTAGTAACTTGTGCTTTCAGTGCCCACCATCTTGAAGATGGTGTGACGCATCCTATCAGGGCTAGGGCTGTGTCCCCCTCCCTCAGGAGCTGGGCATAATAGAGAGTGTAGACACCTCAGGTGAGTGGCCCATTGTCCACTACCTGTCACTCCCTTATAACACCCCTAAATCTAGTATTTAGGTGGCATCCCCAGACCCTGACCTTCAGTTCCTGATGACCTAAGAAGAGCCGGACACCACAGAGTTGCACCAGCAGAGAAGACTGCAAAGAACCACAGACTTTCAGCCCTCAACGACTCTGCACTAAAAGACGACGCGTCCTGTAGCCCAGCGACCTCCAGAACCTTGGGAGGACTGCCTGCCTTCGATAAAGGCAAGATCTCCAGAGAACAGCAGACCTGTCCACAAAGCAACCATCTTCAAAGTAAAGACTCTGCGACCTGAAGAACTGTGAAGCCTGCCCCCGGTTCCACCTCTGCACCCGACACCTCTGGCTGAGTCCAAGTGGTCCACCGGTTCCAGCAAGGTTCCCTGGCACTCCAGAGCCCGAGTTCACCATGAGCTGACCTCTCCTGGACTGCACAACATCACCTGCAGCCTCTGCACGAAGACCCCCCTCAAGCGTGACCTGCTTCGGTAAGCCGTTTCCGACACCAAAGGGCAACCCTGCACCTCTCCGTCCTGGGCCTTGGTGAAGAGGACAAAATGTGTCCCTGAGCGTCGCAACTTACCTCTATAGCTGATGTTTCCTTCGACCGGCCTCCTGCCCTGAGCCTGCAGACCTTTTACGATTTGGCCTTTCTCCATTGCTTTTCATTGGGCACCCGACGCTGTGTTGGCACCCTGCACCCGGCTGCCGCTGTGCCGCTGATGGTGTAGTGTTGGTGCCTCCTTGGACCCTGTCCAGTGTTGGCCTCAACCCCCTGAGACTGGTCCCCCAAGTCGCTGCTACTTAGCAGTAATCAGCCCCTGTCCCATTGCCCCAGTTCCCATTGATTTGTATGGGGCGCCTAACCTCGAACTTACACCCTGCACCCGGCTGCCCCTGTGCTGCTTGTCGTGTACTGTTGGTGCGGAACTGAACCTTGCCCAATGCTGACCCTAACTTCCGAAGACTGGTCTTTTAAGTCAATTTAACCTATACGTATGTTAAATGTTTTTTTCCTCCCATAGGTTAACATTGCAAAGTCTGAAAATTGCACTGAAAAGTGTCCATTGAAAAGTATTTCTATTGTAAAACTTATTTACCCTAAACTATGTTCTGTGGTTATACAAAATACATATCACCAAGTATTATTTTTATAAATTGGTCTCGGATTTATTCATTGAGTGTGTGTCTCATTTATTCCCACTGTATGTACAACAAATGCTTAACACTACTCTCTGATAAGCCTAACTGCTCGCCCACACTACCACAAAAGAGAGCATCAGTATTATCTACTTTAGCCTCTGCGAAGCCTCTGGGGATCCACTGGACTTTCTGCAACCTATACCTCTTTTTGGTATGGCATATAGAGAGTCAGCTTCCTACACTCGGCGACTGGCTTTTGTAGACGGGCTCGCCCCAGGCAGCTGTCATCCACCTCCAGACTATGCCAGACTTTCTGTCATCTTTGGGGTTCACTATCAACGTGCTGAAGTTACACCTGACTCATCCTTCTCAGACGATCCCCTTCATCTGAGCCATTCTGGACACAGTTCGGTTTCATGCTTTTCCTCTGGAAAGGAGAGTCCAGAATATTCAGGTTATGGTCCCGATCTTTCAGTCTTGGTCATATATTTCAGTGAGGTTGACTTTGAGGCTGCGGAACTGATGACCTCCTGCATCCTGCTGGTCAAGCACAGCAGGTGGCATATGGGGACCCTGCGGTGAGAACTGAAGTCTCAGTGGGCCCAACATCAATCTCTGACCACGTCCAAATTTTGGAGGAGACTGCAAAATATCTGCAATTGCGGTTGCTGGGCCGTAATTGGGTCTTCAGTAGACCCCTCTCCCTTCCCCTCCCAGAGCTGACAGTGGTGACCGATGCATCCCTTCTGGGCCAGAGAGGCAATCTGGGAAAGGTGGAGATCAGAGGAGGCATCTGGTCCCGACTCTTTAGCCTTCCTTCTAACCATCAAAGGAGGCTGGTAAAGGTGTTCATGGACAATACTGTCACCATGTGGTACTGCAACAAACAGGGTGGGTGGGGTCACAGACCCTGCGCCTGGAGGCTATGCCCCTCTGGAAATTACTGGACCGCGAAGGAATTTTCCTGGTGGCAACTCACCTTGAAGGATTGTCAGGATGGAAGAACTGCGCCGTCGATGCCTAGCTGATCACAGCTTCAATTGGAGGTGGCGTAAGGTCTCTCTGCAAATAGGAAGAACCTTGGCTCGAGCTATTCACTACCACCTAAAATGTGCAATGTCATCAATTCGAATGCTGGAGTTTCCAAAGCATCTCTCGTTAGAAGATACATTACGCCTCGAATGGAATTCAAGACTCCTGTATGCCTTCCCGCCAATACCACTCCTGGCCTGAGTTCTCAAGAAGATCAAGACCTACCAAGTCCAAGTCATCCTATTGCTCCAGATTGTGTTATGTGCCCAGGCTAGGCCCATGTAGCCAAGCTGCTCATTTCTTACATTGTCCAATTTTTCACATTAACATTTCTGCCGTGACCTTTTTCCAGATAATTCTGTGCACCACAATATTAGATTAGTTTCCCTGAAACTACTTTGTTTACACATCTAGCTTTGCACAACATTATCACGATGCCTCAAACATCATGTTCAAGGCCCTTCTACGCACTATGTACAAATGTCGTTTCTATCTTCAGCCACAGGGCAACAGGCTATCTATATATCCATAACATTGCTAATCTATACACACATCGCAAGGCTGCTTTCTATTATAAATAAAGAGCATCCCATAAGATTAGCAGAGGAGGCACTTCAGCTGACACTGAGGGTCCCTGCATGCTGAGACTTCACCACGCAGTGGTCTGACATCTCCGTGAGGGGTGTCCAGTTTGTGACCAAGACGGGGTCCTTCATTCTCTCCCGCCAGGTAATGGAGTTGGATCGTCCCTTGAGGATGTTTTTGGCTCTACACCTACACACACTCTAGGTACACTTAGAGTAGGGTTTGCATAGTAGGAGTACGCCTGATTACTGCCTTGTTTATATGCCTGCACATATACACTGTTTTAGCACCATGGTAGAACTGTATCTACTGTTTACGCTTTTGGTGCTTGTAATCACTTTCATCTGCTTCTGTCTACTGATTATCGCAGCACATGTATTCTATATAAGAATAACATGGGTTCAATAAATATATTGAAAACGTCCCACTGTGTATTCTCTGTATATTTCTCTGAGCACAAGTAAGCACAAGTGACTGAGTAAAATGTCCTGATCTGTTTCCACTATTCCTGAGGGGTCAGGGTTGTCATGTTCAGTGGTTGCCCGAAACCATTCTCTCCCTGGTAAGGTTAGGGGGGCTTACGGTGACACTGTGAGCTAGCTGGTCTCTAGGCCAACATATCCTGCGGGGGTGTCCGGAATCAGTCTAGGTACCTCACCCAAAGTTTATGTTGTCTAAACAAATGCGCAGGTCCTATGGATTAGTGGGAACTACACGACATGGCACGCCAACGTTGGTTGGGTTCTTATTTAACGGTCTATCTCAGTAGTTCAGTTGTGCTTTTCTCAGAGAATCCTACTCACCTCCAAACCGGAAACGTCTGTGGTGGGAAGGGAAAATCTGCCTCAGCTGAGTAGGTATAACCTATGTATTGGCTGTAGGTTATTAAAGCTTGTAGGACAAAAAAAATCCCACATTGTGCTAACCCTATCTCCATTTTTCATCTACTAGAATTCTACTCTCTTTACACAATGTCCGTAAATGGAGAAGCTGGTGAAGAGAATGTAGTTGCTCTAAATATTACAGAATGAGTATTCTATAATAAATATCTTCACTATTGGGGCCAAAATGGATTTCGAGATTTCAGGAGTTGCACAATCAAGCACAAGTTGCTTTGGGAACAAGTGGCAAAGCTGAAAGAGTCATCAACATGTTGGCGTTCATGTTGCAGGGAATTCCATGGCTGATGAAGCCACTAAGGCAACAGCCGGCACTGCTGCAGTTGCTGCAATCACTCGTTCAAGTACGAGATTAGGCAGAGACACCATGGTGGCTATCAATGCTGCTCGCAACGACACCCACCTGCTGAAAGGCTTTCCACTCAAGTACTCGTACAAGTTAGATGCACAAAACATTACGTATGTTCAGATTCCGGGAGTAGGGGATAGAGTAATACCAAATACTGATCGCAGATTGGGATTAATACTAGCTGTACATGAGGGTCTGGGTTCAGCACACACAGGGGTCACTGCTACAGTTTCATTACTGAAGCACCGCTAATGGTGGCCTGGTCTTACAAAACAGACCAAGGACTTTGTCCTCAAATGTGACATCTGCCAGCAGATGAAGGGCTCAACCGTAACACGTCCACTTCAGACACCTCTATTGATCTCAGACAAGCTTGTAGCGGTTGTTTTTCTGATAGCTACATCTGCCTGTGGATTCCTCAACTTTTGAATTACCCCTTGCGCAGCATTCCACTGAAACTTTTTTCATAGCTCTCCCACGTTGAGGAGGACGTCACAATGGCACGGCTCAAATTGCGACTCCGCGTGACATCATCGGAGCCATAAGAAGACCTCGTCGGTGTACTGACGTCAGTTCCCTTTTTTCCACGCCCTCGACGCGTAACGGTTTTCTAGGACTCTCCATTTCTTTGTAGTCTACTCTGTTGAAGTTGTCTTTAAACTGTTTCTGCATGATGGCTACTCAGGAGAAGCCTGGTTTTAAACCCTGTAGGGAATGTGGGGGCCATATGTCAGTCACAGACCCCCACGAGGACTGCCTTTGGTGTTTATTGTGTGACCACGACGTCAAAGGATGCTCGTCGTGTCGTCGAATGAATCCAAAGGCCCTTAAAGAAAGAGAAGCAAAGCTGTGCGTGGCCCGGGCGAGGAAGAAGAGAGGTCGGAAGAGGACTAATTTAAGGTCGAAAGTCGCCGACTCCGCACACCTCCAGGTCGTCCAAAAAACATAAGAAGCTGCCCCTTACACTCAGATGGGATTTACAAGTACATCTTGGTGGCAGTGGATTCATGCTCCAGATTCCTGTGGGTTTGGCCACAGCGCTCGGCTGACGCTCGAACTGTTGTAAAGGATTTGCAAGTCTTCATCGGGACATACGCAGGCACACTACATTCCGACCAGGGCCTAAGCGTTTAGCTCTCAGGCTTGCAAAGAAGCCATGGGAACTTTGGGTGTGGCCCTGCGGTATTCCCCCCTCTACCATCCTGAGGGAAATTAGGTAGTTGAGAGGAAAAACCGTGACTTAAATCATTCCTTAACAGCAAGGGTATTAGGCTCAGGTGGCAGTTGGGTCAATCACCTATATGGGGTCCAAAGAGCACTCAGTAACATGCCAAGAAATTCCCTGGTGGGGGTCGTACTCCTTACAAACTCCTGTTTGGTGTGAGAATGTGGGTACTAGACCTCGATAATGCCAGCGCAGTGGCGGCAGAAACACCATTTGACATCAATGAACATTTGGCTGTTTTAAAGGAACTCAAAGAATTAGGGGGCGCACAAAGCAACATCCAAGTAAAACGCACCGCCACTAGAGAAGTGAAGGTCACACCGGCATGACCTGCATGGGTCCCGAAGATTGGGGACCTGATTAGAGAAAAAATTGTGGACAAAAAAGAATTTGGGCCATCTTACGGTACCTGCACCTGTCCTGGCTGTCAAATCTATTAGAACTGTACTTCTTCCGCCCCTTGCCAGTCGCAGAGACAAAAGGTTTGTCTCAATTGATCTGATCAAACCACACTATGTGGCCGATTCTCAACAGTAGGCCGCCGCACTCCTCTCGTTACCTTTCAGGAAGTTCAGATCGAAGCTTTAATAACTACAGAAGATTCCCCTCTGCAAAGAGAAGCTGTAAACAACAATGAAATGATACTTCTTTCTGTTGAAACAACTACAACTGTAGTCAACAAGTACAGAAATCTCAATTCAGAAAATTGACAACGTCTATGTGAATATGCCCCAGATCGTGTCATCTCCCAGTTCTACAAAACCTGCTGAGCTGCCAAAAATAGACCGGATGGCTTCAAGTGAACCTCAGCTCCCAATGCCACCTCTCCCTTTCAAGCTATGAGTGTATGCTATCTATCTTTGGCTGAAAAAGACATACTTTGTTGCTCCATGGATACATCTCTGGATTACTTTTCCTGGCTCTCTGGATTGGTTTTGTAACTGTCTTTTTTCTACTCCTGAACAGGCATTATATCCCAGGACCCTCTGTAGTACATATGAACATGGTTCAGAAACCCCATGCATCATTGCACCTTGAACTAAGGGACCTGTCCCAGGTAAACATTACAGCAGTTCCAGCGCCGGAAGGAATGGTTTGGGACAGGGTATCGTATGATGTGTATGGTCCTACTGAACTTTTACAAATTCCATATTTGCCTGAAATTTCTTTAAATGATATCATCACCTCTAGTACTTTCTTTGATGAATGGGACAGTGAAACTGTGCATAATTGCTTGCAGATTTAGAGCAATCAGCTGCATTTTCAAATGATGAATTGTATGATGGTCCATCTAACTTTGGCAACATGTTTTGTTTTCAACATTATTGTCACTATATTTTACACAAAGCTAGTATCCCACGCGTTGTTTTCAATTCCACTCCATGGGAACATTGCCCAATACCGCCAAAAGGTAGTTCAAAACATTTGCACAAAAGTTTGCTTATTTTTCTGGTTTTGACACATCAGACCTGTCCTCTTATTATTATAGGCTTGCACCAACACCTGCAAAAAAACATATACTAACGAGCACCAAGCTGATATACTCTGCTTCCTTTATTTCCCAACTGTCTGTACAAGGTTTTGACTTTTGTAAAGACACCATAGACACAAAATCTGTCTGGGGGACAAAAGATTGGCAGGTTCAGGGAATTGAGGCCTTATTTAAAGCATGCCTCATACCACATCAAATGATTTTCCTAAATAAAACAGTGCAACAAACTTCCTGTCTTGGAATAGCCAAGATGAAGGATTTGAACAAACCTAGTATTCCCGCATTTTTACATTTCGAGAACTGGCAGCACTTAACACACTTCAGAGAGAATACACTAGATACCATGATACGTAATGGTTCTTTTAATTCATCAGACCCAAATTGGAAGGGATGGTTGGTTTGGCCTGTGGACACAAATGGGTGTCAATCTGGATTCCTGGGTAACATCGAAGGGTTTAGGAGCAATAGGCCTGATCAGCAATATATACAAACAGAACATTCTGGGGTGGTGACATCATATAGTATTGGGAAGTTCTGCCTTGATTGGCTAAAAACCTCAACACTCCCTCAGGTGAAGCCACACTTTTCCCTTCTTTCTGACGGCATGGGTCTCAGGGATTTTCTATTAGGTCCCCGGAACCCACGTCAAAAGCTCTTCTTGTACGAAACATACAATTTCTCAACAAGAAGCTGCTGACAGATTGACAGTGTTAATTTAGATAAGGCTTTGGCTGTGGTTGACAACGGTATGACCACATTATCATCTAGAATTTATTCACTGGGCAACATAGTCTCTTCTGCAATTGACATTATACAGCAAGACATGCCTGTTTTACAGCATAGACAGTCACAATTACGGTCCATTGTAATACTGAGCTGGACGTTGCAAACACTATGCTCTGGCCACGTGCCATGGCGTTACATCAATAGTACGAGTCTGTTTTCTGTATACAATCTAACGGAAAGACAGATAGTAATGGCACGCAGAGATGCGAAATATACCATGTTGCACATTGAAAAATTAGACCAATCACCTTTCACCGTGGCTGAGACACCATCCACAGATTGGATAATCTATGGTTACATCACCCTACCAGCCATGACTTTCCGATTCCAATATTGTCTCCAATACCTGCAGGTAGTCAGATACGAAGTGCTAGGGGAAGGTTATGTGCATGAGTACTGGGAGTTACCATTCAGGTTTAGATGCAGGAATGGGGACATGGAAGTTTTCCTTAGTAGTTCTGACTGTGAGAATGCTTTAAGCGGGTCCCTAGTTTGCAAATACATTTCTCTTCATGGGGCATGCAATGCTTCAGTTGCGAACTTGTCCTGTTATCTGAAGGGTTCCCCTGCTGCTGTGATTCATCCGGTCTTCAAGCTGCTCTCGAATGGGAGCTATTTGATGCTGAATGATCAAGGTTGCTGTGGAATGGAACCGGGCATCGCTTTTCTGGTGATGGTAAATTCCATTGTCACTTGTTGCACACAAGTGCTGTTTCCAACTGCCTGCACAGTTAGGGAGGCAACGCTATGGCCTTCGATAAATGTTTCCAACATGCGCTTTGACTCTCCGAGCAAACTGAAAGCCATGCTTTTTCAAAAGGATGTTGCCTTAACTTCAGCCAGAGAGATGTTTGCTCTCTAGGTTGCATGGTCCTCATCTGAGATACAGACACTACTCCACACTAAATTCCCACTGCATTTTGCGGAGCTGGTTCACCGTATCTTTAATACGTCTGATGTCGGAATAGTGCACTTTTTCAAATGTATTGGCTCTGGACTGGTTAGCACCTTTCAAATGATATTTGGAGTTCTCTTCCAGGGGATCCTCATCAATAGTCATAAGCACTGAATATTCCCGCCCACGTGCGGGGACCCGGAAATATAAAAATTATATATGGAAATCACATATATACAGCTCTACATATATGCATATACATATATCATTTTTTCTCATACCAATGCAGCTCTCAATAGGAGGCTAAACAATGTAATTACACACATAAAAAACTACATTTGCCAATATATAAAAACACCAGAGGACAATTAGTACTTGAACTCTGTTTTTTAATGAGCAAAATACTCATAAAGAGTAAAAACTGCAAAATAAGTAGACATTGTTAGCCTACAGGCTGCATTGTAAACCAATAGCATAGAAAATGAAAACATTTTCAACAAAAACTGGCACCGTGCCTTTAAGGCAGCCATGACCCCTAGCTTCCCATCATGCCTCAGGGGTGACAGTTAGGTCAGTTGTTCTTTCCGGCTCCTTCAGTCAGGACCCTGGATTTTCAGCTCTTGTTTTTTTGACTTTCTGTCAAAAAATATCTGTATAAATCTAGTTTTTTCTACTTTCACTCGACGTCTTTTGGTCCTAGAGTGCAAGTAACACCTTTTTGTGTTACAGAAAAGGTTTATTTTTGGATAAAATGCCTTCTTTATTTGATCCTTGCCCGTCCTGTGGCAAGAAGAAGGCCAGAACAGATACACATCCTGTGTGTATTCTCTGCCTCCCGAGTCCCACTCTTCTGACAACTGCCAGCATTGTAAGAAGTTATCAAGAAGGACTATCAAGGAGAGGGACAGGATCCGTCTCTATGGCCTCTCTGAAAGAGGTAGGTCTCCTGTGAGGCAGAAGAAGAGGAGAACTCGGTCGACGTCGAGAGGAAAAGTTCCGACCTGTTCTCCGTCGGCGTCGGTATCGACGTCGAAGAAATCGGCGACGAAGAAATCGGCGTTGAAGACTTCGGTGATGCCGGCGCATCATCATTCGACTACGAAATCTTCGTCGACGAAGGTAACAGGTCCTCTGTTGACGTCAACCAGGCGGCGCTCAACGTCGAGAGACAGGTCTCCGTCGGCGCCGGGTGGGCGTTCGACGCCGAGGCAGACCGCTCCGTCGTCGCAGGCGCGATTGACGTCGAGGCAGACCGCTCCGTCGTCGCAGGCGCGATCGACGTCGAGGCACAGCGCTCCGTCGTCGCCTCATCAACGGCGATCGACGTCGAAGCACATCTCTCCGTCTCATCAGCGGCGATCGACGTCGAGGCGCATCTCTCCATCGTCGCCTCGTCATCGGCGATCGACGTCGAGGCACAGATCTCCGCCGGGATCAAGGCAACGATCTTCGGCGTCGAGACACAGGACACCTCCTTCGGCGTCGAAGCAGACTCCAATGTCGATCCATCATTCCACGCCGTCGAGACGGATGACTCCGCCGAGAGGATCTTCGGCGTCGAGACCAAGACCTCCGTCGCCGGCAGTCCAACGCCGGTCGACGTCGAGACAGCAATCTCCTGAGAGGGTGCAGGGAATGTCGAAACATGACACTGCACCAGTGTTGGAGAGACGTTCGTCGTCGAGAAGTCCACTTTCTAAGAGGAGAAAGTCAACGTCGAGACATACGTCTCCGTTGAGAGGGCAGTCGATGCATAGACGCTCCAGATCAACGTCAAAGCGCCCTTCTGGAGACGCCTCACCTCCAGTGAGCCTGTTTTCGTCACCTTCAGGTTCGCCCAACTCTCACCGAGGGTCAACGTCCAGATCCCCGGAGGTGGTTATCTCGACGTCTAGCAGTCCAGTGTCAGGGGGTCATCAAGATTCCCCAACAAGGCATGAAGAGCTGAGCTTCACGCCTCCTGCTCAGTCTCCTAAGGAAAGACGCAGATCGCCTTCCATCCATTTATCGCCACGATGGCACAGGCCTTTACATCACTGGGCTACGAACAGGAATTACTCGAGCCCTCAGAACAGATCCCCGTTGGCTCGTTTAATTCAGAATAAAGAGCGATCTCCTTCAAGAACAAGAGCTCGCAGCCGCACCCCTGTGCACTCACACAGGAGGAGGTCTAGATCAACAAGCAGGAGGAGAGCACACAGATCGCCTACTCCGTCCTCTTCTTCCACTCATACATCCCATAGAGACTATTCGCCTACTTTGACGAACAGTCCACCATCGAGGGTCTCTCCGGTGGACGACATCTACACTTTTCAGGACATTCTTGGCAGAGGAGCTGTAAAGCTGGGTATCCCTATGCCAACTCGTCAAAGCAAGTCCTCTGTGATTTTTGAGACTCTACACCAAAGAGCAGCAGCTAAACCTCTGCTTCCCTTGGTACCAGGCATCATAGAGCCAGTGATGGATATCTTTCTCACGCCAGCGAGTGTTAAGACCGCTCCAGCGAGGATCTTAAAAAGTACCGTTCACCAGAGGACGACCCGCTCTTCCTCAGGACTGATCCTCCTCCGGATTCAGTCGTAATTGCTGCGGCAAAGAAGACCCATGCGGTGGCATCCTCCTCCACTGTCCCACCAGACAAGGAGAGCAAGATGCAGGATTCCTGGGGAAAGAAGGTTTGTGGCACTTCGGCCTCCATGTTGAAGGTCTCCAATGCAGCGGCACTCCTGGGCCGCTACGACAGATCTCTGTGGGATTCTCTACAGAGATTCACTGAAAAGTTGCCGCAGGAAGACCGTAAAGATTTTGAAGAAATCTTAACAGAGGGCAGTCAGGTGTCTAACCAGGTCATCAGTGCTGCGGCGGATGGAGCTACCCTTTCGGCACATGCTTATGCTCATGGGGTATGCGCAAGGAGAACATCATGGCTACGTCTTACAGCACTCAAGCCAGAAGCGCAGTCACGCATCCTCAATCTTCCGTTCTCTGGTTCCTCTTTGTTCGGGACTCACACGGATGAAGAGATGACACGGATGAAAACGGAACTGGACACGCTTAAAGCGGTGGGCCTGGAGAAAAGAAAGGAATTCCGTAAGAGATTCCGTCCTTACAATAGACGATCCTCCCAACAGAGGGTTCAAACCCCTCATTGGCAGAAAATTCAGGATCAGCAAGGACAGCAAAAAACGCAGTATCGGGGCAGACGCTCCTCCAGAGGAGGAAGAAACCAGCATCAAGGCAACAATTCCGCCAAGACGCAGTCAAAACAATGAGCACTCACTTCCCCTGTCGCCGTTCACCACTCCAGTGGGGGGGAAGTATCGCAAATCATCTCGAAGAGTGGCGAGCTATCACAAAGGATCGGTGGGTGCTAGCCACGTTGCAGAATGGGTACTCTCTACGTTTTCAACATCTCCCACCATCAATCCCTCCAGTTCCTCCGTCGTGTCACCAGTTAAAACTCTTGCAGAAAGAGGTTGCCACCCTTCTCAGAAAGTCAGCCATCGAGAGGGTGCCAGTATCTCAAAGAGGGAAAGGGGTTTACTCAAGATATTTTTTGGTAAAGAAAAAAGGCCAAAAAGCAGAGTACAGACCCATTCTGGACTTGCGGTCACTCAACCTATCCATCAAAAAGGAAAAGTTTCGCATGTTGGCTCTCCATCAAATATATCCACATCTCAGGCAGGGGGATTGGATGTGTTCGCTGGATCTGCAAGATGCATACTTTCACGTCCCGATCAAACAGTATCACAGACAGTACCTGCGATTCCTAGTGGGATCCGCTCATTACCAGTTCAAGGTTCTACCCTTCGGGTTGAAGTCAGCCCCCAGAGTGTTCACGAAGTGCATGGCGGTGGTGGCAGCCGCACTGCGCCGCAGGGGTGTCTTCATATACCCGTACTTGGACGACTGGCTGTTGAAAGGTCCTTCCACAGACAGTGTGAGGAGTCATTTCTTGAGCTGTCTCGAGCTGTGTCACCGACTGGGCCTACATGTGAATTTCGTCAAATCAACTTCACAGCCAACACAGAAAATACATTTCTTAGGAGCTCTACTAGACTCCACGGTAGGAAAAGTGTTTCCTTCGGAGGAGAGACAGTGTTCCCTCATACAGAAATGCCAGCTGGTTCTGCGCAACAGAAAACTGCCTGTGCGTCGGATTGCCTCCCTGCTAGGGTCGATGGCATCCTGCATCTTCCTGGTTCCCAATGCCAGACTACGAATGCGTCCTCTTCAGCAGGATCTGGAGGACAAGTGGGACCAGCAGACCGCTCGTTGGGACGAAAAATAAGTCCATCAAACGCGGCTCGAGCTTCCATACCTTGGTGGATGAGAAAACAAAATATGCAAGTCGGAGTTCCTTTCCATCAACCTCCGCCTGCTCAGACACTGATCACGGACGCCTCACTGCAGGGTTGGGGAGCCCACATGGGTTCTCTCCAGACTCAAGGACTGTGGTCTCCAAAAGAGCGATCCTATCACATCAACATGCTAGAGCTGAGAGCAGTTCACCTAGCCCTCAAAGCTTTCCTCCCTCGATTCAGGCAACCTCAGTGTTAGTACAGACGGACAACACCACCACCATGTACTACCTGAACAAACAGGGGGAACTCGCTCACGCACACTTTCCCTGGAAGCTCAAGCACTCTGGCATTGGCTCCTGGCTCGGAATCTGGCAGTCACAGCAGTCCACCTGCCAGGAGAACAGAACGTGAGAGCGGATGCACTCAGCCGTCACTTCGAAGACAGAGAAGACTGGGTACTCAACGACGAGGTCGTCGAAGACATCTTCCAGACATGGGGTCGTCCCACCATCGACCTCTTCGCGGACGACGAAAATACCAAATGCCGAGACTTCGCCTCACGGTTCTACCGACCAGGATCGAAAGGGAATGCCCTTTTGATAGACTGGTCAGGGGCATTTGTGTACGCCTTTCCACCCCTTCCGCTGATCCCGAAGGTGGTGACCAAGCTGTCCCATTCGTGCACGAGGATGATACTAATTGCCCCGGACTGGCCGAGACAATGGTGGTACCCGGATCTTCTGCACCTATCAGAGTGTCCTCACAAGAGGCTGCCGTGCAGACCGGACCTGCTGTCCAAGATGAACGGGAGGATTCATCATCCCAACCTTCCCTCACTGAACTTGGCAGCATGGCTCCTGAGGTCCTCCAGTATGGCCACTTAGGACTACCGCAGGACTGCATGTCCATCTTGAAGGAAGCAAGAAGACCGTCCACGAGGCATTCGTATGCATGCAAGTGGAAACGGTTTTACATGTGGTGTATGCAGAACAATTGTAACCCAATCAAAGGTCAGGAAGAGGTCATCCTTCCTTACCTACTTTATCTGGCGAAAGCAGGTTTGAAGTTTTCTTCCATTAAGGTGCATTTAGCAGCTATAACTGCATATAGGCGTTCAGCTTCTCAACCCTCCTTCTTCCAATTACAGGCTGTTAAGGATTTTTGCAGGGTTTAAAGAAGGTCTATCCTCCGGTACGGCCTCCTTCACCAACCTGGGAGTTTAACCTGGTGCTATCAAAATTGATGGGTCCGCCTTTGAACCCATACACAAAGCAACCTTGCAGCATCTTTCTTGGAAGGCGGCTTTCTTGGTAGCGATCACGTCAGCTCGCAGAGTGAGTGAAATACAGGCTCTCTGCTCTAAAGAACCCTATACAGTCTTCCATCTTAACAGGGTTGTGTTGAGGACGCACCCCTCTTTCCTTCCAAAGGTGGTGTCGGATTTTCATGTGAATCAGACCATCTCTCTACCCACCTTTTTTCCCAATCCCTCCACTCCAGCTGAGAGGGCTTTGCATTCTCTGGACCTCAAAAGGGTTTTAAAATTCTATCTGGATCGGTCCAAATCTATAAGAAAATCTGATCAATTATTTGTTAACTATGGGTCGATCAGATCTGGGTTCGCAGCTTCAAAGCGCTCCATCTCCAGATGGATAGTTTCATGTATCAAGCTTGCTTATCAATTAGCGCAGAAGCTCCTGGGGTTTACTCCCAGAGCGCATTCTACTAGAGGAAAGGCAGCTACTACTGCTTTTCTTCAGAATGTGCCCATGTCTGAAATCTGTAAGGCGGCAACTTGGAAGTCCGTCCATACATTTACGAGGCACTACTGTCTGGAATCAGACACCAGAGCAGACACCCAAGTAGGCCAGGCCTCCTTGAGGAATCTGTTCAACAGCTGATTTCGGCTGTTATGTTTTTTTGTTGGGTCACTTTACTCTCATTTACCTGCAGGTGGTTGATGGGCTTGCTATTCTATTCAGTGCTTATGACTATTGATGAGGATCCCCTGGAAGAGAAGGATAAGTTACTTACCTGTAATCCTAGTTCTCTTCCAGGGGTATCCTCATCAAAGTCATAAGCAACCCACCCGCCTCCCCAGGTAAATGAGGGATTTCTAAAGTGTTAAAGGATATCTTTGTGCCCTGACCTTCAGGGTTATGCAAAGAACAACTGACCTAACTGTCACCCCTGAGGCATGATGGGAAGCTAGGGGTCATGGCTGCCTTAAAGGCACGGTGCCAGTTTTTGTTGAAAATGTTTTCATTTTCTATGCTATTGGTTTACAATGCAGCCTGTAGGCTAACAATGTCTACTTATTTTGCAGTTTTTACTCTTTATGAGTATTTTGCTCATTAAAAAACAGAGTTCAAGTACTAATTGTCCTCTGGTGTTTTTATATATTGGCAAATGTAGTTTTTTATGTGTGTAATTACATTGTTTAGCCTCCTATTGAGAGCTGCATTGGTATGAGAAAAATGATATATGTATATGCATATATGTAGAGCTGTATATATGTGATTTCCATATATAATTTTTATATTTCCGGGGTCCCCGCACGTGGGCGGGAATATTCAGTGCTTATGACTTTGATGAGGATACCCCTGGAAGAGAACTAGGATTACAGGTAAGTAACTTATCCTTATACCATCTTTCATACACTCCATGTTGCAAGGTGTTTTTGGAGGGCTCCTGCTTGCCCTGCTACTTGTGGTGGGAATCCTGATTTTAATTTTTCTGCTCCGTAATGGACGTCCCAGTTCAACCTGGAATGGAGACAGCACTGCTTGTGCTGCAATGCCGTAAGCGCATGGTACACTGCTTCGGCACACCTCGGCTTCGAAAACTAAACAAGCACTGGTTCTTTACCTTCAGGCCTATTCTGCTTCACTGCATACAACCTGTATTCCATTGCCTGCTTTGCAGCCACAAATGCATTTTGGATCCATGCCTAGGATCACATTTGGTTGCGCCACTGGCCATTGAAGTACTGATGAACTCCTTAAAGGCCCATGGGCATTGTTGTCCCCAGCGTATTCCATTGCTGTTGAATACATTCTTTGAGCCATCCTGGGATGCTTTGGCTCCCGGTGAAACGGACACCGACTCAATGATAGGCTTACAGGATGCAGTCCCTCCCTCAGTGGCTGCTGTGGGAACTGGATGGAATCATCTTTGCTCCATAAACCTGCTTCGAGGTGCGCCTCTGGGACCGTCGCCTGCGGTTGTGGGCAACAGTAATGTTGCGTCTACCACTCGGAACACATATTGGCTTTCCGTGTGGTGGGAACAATTTGGTCTGTTTTTTAAACAAAATTAATCAAAACAGCTTTTGCTTTATTTTTCTAACCATAATGGCTTTTTGAGTGCTTGGGATTTCAAATAGTATAATGATTTTTTAAGGCTTTTTATGAACATTTTAAAGGGAAGCTTGCTTTTAGATGGTTTTTAAAGTGATTTTAGTACTTTTAGTTCAATTTAATTGTGGCCTTTTGGCTTTTAAATTGCTTTTTATATATCGACCCTTAGTATGAGGAGTGGGTGTTATGTGCCCGGGCTAGGCCCATGTAGCGAAGCTGCTCATTTCTTACACTGTCCTATTTTTCACATGAACATTTCTGCCGGGACCTTTTGCACATAGTTGCGTGCACGACAATGCTGGATTAGTTTCCCTGAAACTACTTTGTTTACACATCTAGCTTCGCACAACATTATCATGATGCCTCGAACATCGTGTACAAGGCCCTCCTGCCCACTATGTACAAATGTAGTTTCTATCTTCATCCACGGGCGATAGGGCTATCTACATATCCATAACATCGCTAATCTATACGCACATCGCAAGGCTGCTTTCTATTATAAATAAAGAACATCCCATAAGATTAGCAGAGGAGGCACTTCAGCTGACACTGAAGGTCCCTGCATGCTGAGACTTCCCCATGCAGCGGTCTGACATCTCCGTGAGGGGTGTCCAGTTCGTGACCAAGACGGGTTCCTTCAATCTCTCCCTCCAGGTAATGGGGTTGGATCGTCCCTTGGGGAGGTTCTTGGCTCTACACCTACACACACTCTAGGTACACTTAGAGTAGAGTTTGGAAAGTAGGAGTACACCTGATTACTGCCTTGTTTATATGTCTAAACATATACACTGTTTTAGCACTATGGTAGAACTGCATCTACTGTTACGCTTTTGGTGCTTGTAATCACTTTCATCTGCTTCTGTCTACTGATTATTGCAGCACATGTATTCTATACAAGAATAACATTGGTTCAATAACTATATTGAAAACGTCCCACTGTGTATTCTCTGTATGTTTCTCTGAGCGCAAGTAAGCATGAGTGACTGAGCGAAAGTTCGTGATCTGTTTCCACCATCCCTGAGGGGTCAGGGTTGTCATGTTCAGTGGTTGGCAGAAACCATTCGCTCCCTGATAAGGTTAGGGGGGCTTACGGTGGCACTGTGAGCTAGCTGGTCTCTACCCCACAATAGCCTACGGGTGTGTCCAGAATCAGTCTAGCCACCTCACCCAAAGTTTATGTTGTCCAAACAAATGCGCAGGTCCTACAGATTAGTGGGAACTACACGACAATTGGGCACAGAGAACATGATATCCAGAACTCCTGGGCCTAAGCATCTGTACTCTGATCAGTCTCCACCTCCAGGAGGATCTGCTGTTGCAACAATTTCGGGCCTTCGCGATTCCACCTTCATGCTTGGAGATTGAGCAGTAAGAGCTGAACACCTTCAACCTTCCTCCGGAGGGGGTTGATGTCATTTTGGCAGCCAGGCGTCCCTTGGCAAACACTATACATGCCTGTTGTTGGGGTAGATGTGTGGCATAATGCGGTACATGACACACCGACCCACTCCAGGCAAAGTTATCTAACATTGTCTTGTTCATTTTGTCACTATCCCCACAAGGCGTTGGTCTGAGTACACTTAAAGGGTATCTTTCAGCTTTTTTTAAGGTTGCCGGACCAGACTTCTTTGTTTAAATTGCCCGTCATTGTGCAATTTTTGAAAGGATTACATGCTTCTCTTTGTCATTTCACAATGCGACTTTAACTTGGTCCTCACATATCTCATGTGTGCTCCTTTTGAGCTGCTTCACAGCTGTCCTTTGGGGCTTCTCACCCTCAAGATCGTTGCCATAACATCGGTGTGGCGTGTGAGTGAGCTTCAAGCGTCCGTACACCATCTTCTTCCCAGAAAAGCTGTTTCTGCGAACACGTGCATCCTTCTTGCCCAAAGTTGTGATGCCGTTCCACATCTGTCAGAACATTACCTTGTTCTTTCTATGCTTCCCCTCAACCCTTTAAAGAGGACTCCATTGCATGGACCCCAAGAGAGCCCTGAGCTTTTACATAGATTGTACCAACGAACAGCGGCTGGATGATCAGCTTGTTGCGGGATTCTCTGTAGCAAAAAAGGCAGAATTGAACCATCTACTGCTGGATGGTGCCCTGCATTAAGATCTTCTATGCATTGGCCAGAAAGCAGCCTCCAGAAGCAATGTGTCCTCCTTCAGTGAGGGCCAAAGCTGCTTCCATTGCGTTGGCACACAAAGTCCCTGTCCTCATCATTTGCCAGGCAGCTACATGACCATCCCTCCATATGTTCAGGAAGCACTATTGTCTGGACAGTCAGGTTCTCTGAGAGGGGCATTTTGCCTGCTCAGTCCTATGGGACTTCATGGTTAGATTCTATTCACAGACCCACCTCCAAATAGGTACTGCTTTGGCATCTATTCAAGAGGTAAAGAATCTGCGGCTAGAAGTCTCTGTCAGAAGAAAACATTACTTACCATTGGTAACACTCGTTCTAATAGAGACTCTGTGCAGAAACGGACAATCTCAAGATGGATAGTGCTCCTCATCAAAATCTGCTATTCATTAGCCAAGAAGCAACCCTCTGAGGTTTTGCATGCTCATTCTCCCAGAGCTAAGGCTGCGACTACTGCGCTAGCCTGTGGAGTCCATGTCTTGGACATCTTTGAGGCAGCAACGTGGGCATCTTTGCACACGTTTAACAAACACTACTGACTGGACAATCAGATCCGTTGTGCCGGGCAATGCGCCTGTTTGGTCTTGCAGGACTTTCTGGTTTGAATTGGCTTCACAGACCCACCTCCGGTAAGGCATTGCTTGAGTATCTTTTCTAAGGTAAGGAATCTGCGACTAGAAGTCTCTATTAGATGAACAAGTTACTTACATTTGGTAATGCTTTATCTAGTAGAGACTCAAGCCGCAGATTTCTTACCGGCTCTCCCATCCTCCCCGCTCTGCAGCCATTTGCAGTGTAAGGGAACCCTTCTCAAGGCCTTAGTATTTCACACCAGTGGTCACTTCTCATCATGGCTCTGCGCTCCTAGTGTGGAAAGTCGTGAAAGTAACTGATGTCAACGTGCAGGGATGGGGCTTATATAGGTATCATGCACTGCATTTCTGGTGTGGAGTCAAATGACTGTTTTGAAAAACTTTAGCACCGGGCACAGTGCTGATTTACTCTAGGAGGACATGTAAACTCTAGACACACAAAAACATGATGTACATCATGACAACTGACATAGAAAAATATTTTGTTTTTATTAATCTTCTTTTTGTTTGTTTTAAAGATAGAAAAAATATATATATATTTATAAATACAATTCATACATAATAAACTTCAATGCATGGACCGATATACATTCCAGATGATATTGTGCAATTTAGAACCACACATTGATGCAAATTACGGTATAACCTGAGTAAAGTATATCTTCAACACAAATCAAATACGCAAATTTGTATATAATCAGTGATCAAACAGTATGTCATTTTCATGATAATCTATACGATCATTATACAACTTGACCTATGATTGAGGACGTATATGGACAACTTGACATATGATTGAGGACGTATATGGAGACACTGGTAATGTTTGTTGAATACCAACGCGTTTCGGCAAAGCCTTCTTCAGGATTTTCATACCAATGGTTACTAAAATAAGAAATATAAGCATAATTGTGATCTAGAGTTTAAATGCACTCTCCGCAAATTGTTCTATATGTACATACATTAAAACCATGATAAATTACATTATAGTTATGGTCTAAGAGGACTGAACCTGAACAATGCTGTGGAGTACAATAAATTAATAAGTGAATAATAATGTGACACAGTTTCTTTTCACACCTGTGTAGTAATACTATTCATGCAACTGTAGACAAAGTGACACAAAAATAACATAAATATAAAAACTAAATGAGTCATACCAGTGTCACTTCATGTATGTTCCTAAACTGTTGTAACTAAACTTCTTCTGTTGTTGGCTATATTAGGAGGAAGCTTAACTTATAAGACGTTATAATAAGTATGTAATTTACCTCTGCTGAATCCATAGATGGTATTAACTGGAACCAACCCTCATCATTTGGAGTTAGGAACTATGATTGGCAGCCCTGTATGGCACTAGATCAAGGAATAAAGATGAACATGAACACCCAATAATTCTTAAGCAGTATTCTGAGTCTTTAAGATAGGAACTACTAGAAAATACCGCTATACCTATATGAAGTAATCTGATAAATACCTTCATCAATGAGAGTGACTATATGAATCTCTAAAATGGTTCTTGAGCCGTAGGGGTAAACATGAAGGGCTTGTACTGCCTAGAAACAACACGAAGTATAAAATGAAAAATTACTATTATGATTTCAAGCCAGTCACTATATATACTGAAGTGTTTTACACATCTACCCTGATGATACTTACCTCTTCTCTTATATTATCTCCCTTAACTGGCCACTGACTCTGTATCCTGCTTATTTCTATTGGTCGGAGGCCTGATTGATGTATTAATATTCTGAAAGAACAAGATGTTCACGATTAGCTAACTAATGTCTAATTGATCTTAAAGTTTATTTGGTTACACTCTGCATATAGACTCAAATATACTAACCTTCAGATCTGCGAAGGATGTCAACAGTGGCGTATTCTTATGTGCATGGACTCCCAGTAAGGTAGTGTCAGTTTATGTGGTTCTAGGACCCTACATATAAAAGGGAGAAGGTGGATCAAGAGATTGACCACAAAAAAACCAAAAATGCCATTCATAAACCATACTCCTAACACAATGAGATATTACACGAGATAAACCTATTGACAAAACGTCAGTTATCGCAATGGGCACTGACCCAGCATAATTAAAGAGTTCTCATAATGACATATTGCTGGGTTCTTTAATGGAAACTATTACCCTAAATCTATCTAAAGGGGCGGCCCAAAATATATTGGAATATGAGTATCAGAAATAGATAGAAGACGCTGCGCCTATGCACTCATATGTCGAGCGCTTGCACGTCACCCCTAATCTGTCCAGCCATGTGATGACATAGGGTTTAATCAGTATATGGCGTGTCAAGACTGCCATATGTTAATAGATCTGATGATAGTATCCAGAGGGGCAAGGCATTATCGCAAGCGTAGTGGATATGCAGTACCGTTTTATTACCAACATGCGCCTAACGGATGTACAATTGTTGCCTGCCATCATATTTCTGCAGCTCAATTAATGTCTGTGTATGTATAACGCTCCTAGTCTGCCGAATAATAGCTATTAAATAATATTAAGCTGGATATTCGCTATTAAATAATATTAAGCTGGATATTCAAATACTAAAGTGGTACGGCAATGATCTTTTAACTTACCGATACAACGGTGTAGAACGCTCCTGCCTCCGACCAGCTATTCGACAAAGGAAGCGTGAGGACTAATTTCCGGTTTAAATTCACTCCCGTGACCCTCGTCCCTGACGGCATGACATCATTAGTGTGCGCTCGCCAATACTGGGACATATAATGTTAGCCCATTCGCCATGATGGAATTGCTAATACTCGAAGACCTTCAAGTTTGAAATAATCGAAAATGCACATACCGCATATATACTGCCCGGTACGCATAACCAAAAACTGATATACCCAATTCCTATGGGGACATTGCCTATTCAAAACTGATGTGTATCAAAATTATTTTGCCCGATCTATATGCTATACTATTTCAAGCGTGGGTTAAAACAATTAACCCCCTATGCAGATTTGGGCCTCAATTAATGTTTCAGTGAAAATTAAACTAAGGTCCTACATTATGTTAATCTCAGAAATTATTGAATAGGGAGCAAAGGTCATTACGACAAATCTAGTAAAAAGATCTATTTAATAGCTTGATCCCAAGGTATCTCAAGATTCAGACCTTTAACTGATGTTCCCAAGATAAAAATCCAATAAACTTCTCTCAGTTTTCTGATCTTTTCAGTGGTAATCCCTTCTTTCTGACAGATTTTCTCCACAATGTACCATTGCATATCTTCAGGTGCATGGTTCTTCTCTATATAGTGATTTACCATTGGTGCTGATGTTTTCTTTGTCCTGATCGCTGACCTGTGCTCAGTAAGTCTTACATTTAGCGATCTGCCTGTTTCCCCTACATAACCCAATTTGCAGGGGCATATTATCAGGTAGACAACGTTTGATGTTTTACAATTGTTAAGACTGTTTGGTGATATTACTGACAAATGACGCCATCCTATTGGAACACAGGGGTACTGCTCGAAAACGTCCAGTTCCAGTCTGATGCCTGGGGAATATTGTAAGGTAAGGAATCGGCAGCTAGATAGTGTGTCTACCAGATAAGGACTTACCAAAGGTAAGTAACTTGTTCGTGAGTGCAAGGGAGGTCTGCCTATGTAGGCCCTGCACGCCATTTCACTGTATCAGTGTGGAGCCACACAGCGACACCTCCCAGCACACAGAGGTACTGCTGAGAAGTTTCTGGATCCAGTTTGACGCTTGGGGAATATCCAAAAGGTAAGGAAATCTGTAATTAGATACAGTCCTTATCAGAAAGTGCATTGATGGGGTAAATAACTTGTTCTACAAGTTTAACCCTTGTAGATGAGACTTAATGTGCAAGTTCTGGTGTTTTTCTCATCAAAATGTGCATGTACTATTATTTTATGGGCATTTTCCCCTGCTAAATTTTGGCAGCTTTGAATTGTGATGTGGAAATTATTGCAAAATTCACGATCCTCATCCGTGTACAAACCGATATTTGCATATGCATGAAAAAAATAGGCCAGTCATAATAAGGGTATATACATGGAAACTACTCTCCTTTCCCAAGGACAATAGGGCATGGGGTAGCCAAATCTGTGATCAGGACTGCATTATTCTCCAAACCATTTTTGTGTGTGAGCAATACGAGTAGCCTTACAGTAGGAACTATTGTTTCATCTACTATAGGTCAGTGTGCCACAAGATGTTGCAGTGTAACAGTGGTTATTTGACATTGCAGGTGGTAGATGATCTGACAACAGAAATGTTATTTTTATTTTTTTGACAGGAGCTGATTGCTGTGGGCATATGTAATATCGTTGGCTCAATTTTCAGAGGCTTCCCAGTCAGCTGCACCTTGTCGAGGACCATAGTTCAAGAGAAGACAGGAGGAAGTTCACAGGTCAATCTTTAGAATGTACTCACCTCCATGCTTTATACTGCAAGCCCAGTGTAGAATTTTATATTTGCCAGTTTTTCCTACCTAGAATATTCATTTATTTCTATATCATTTTTCAGTTTGATCATCATAAAAGCCCCCAAACCATTCTCCAAAGCTAGGAATATGTGGCAATATAGGCCAAATTCAGCGACAGGCTGGTTTCAGTTATGTAGCAAGAAAAGGCAAATTATGCGGTATTATGCTGCCCATTTTCTGGCAATATTATTTCCATCCTTTCGTGAAAGAAGCACATTTTTTGTTAAAACCTACATATTATGCAAATTATGTGGCAGGTACAGTAATCCATAATTCTCTTCCAGGGGATCCTCATCAATAGTCATAAGCACTGAATATTCCCGCCCACGTGCGGGGACCCCGAAATATAAAAATTATATATGGAAATCACATATATACAGCTCTACATATATGCATATACATATATCATTTTTTCTCATACCAATGCAGCTCTCAATAGGAGGCTAAACAATGTAATTACACACATAAAAAAACTACATTTGCCAATATATAAAAACACCAGAGGACAGTTAGTACTTGAACTCTGTTTTTTAATGAGCAAAATACTCATAAAGAGTAAAAACTGCAAAATAAGTAGACATTGTTAGCCTACAGGCTGCATTGTAAACCAATAGCATAGAAAATGAAAACATTTTCAACAAAAACTGGCACCGTGCCTTTAAGGCAGCCATGACCCCTAGCTTCCCATCATGCCTCAGGGGTGACAGTTAGGTCAGTTGTTCTTTCCGGCTCCTTCAGTCAGGACCCTGGATTTTCAGCTCTTGTTTTTTTGACTTTCTGTCAAAAAATATCTGTAAAAATCTAGTTTTTTCTACTTTCACTCGACGTCTTTTGGTCCTAGAGTGCAAGTAACACCTTTTTTGTGTTACAGAAAAAGTTTTATTTTTGGATAAAATGCCTTCTTTATTCGATCCTTGCCCGTCCTGTGGCAAGAAGAAGGCCAGAACAGATACACATCCTGTGTGTATTCTCTGCCTCCCCGAGTCCCACTCTTCTGACAACTGCCAGCATTGTAAGAAGTTATCAAGAAGGACTATCAAGGAGAGGGACAGGATTCGTCTTTATGGCCTCTCTGAAAGAGGTAGGTCTCCTGTGAGGCAGAAGAAGAGGAGAACTCGGTCGACGTCGAGAGGAAAAGTCCCGACCTGTTCTCCGTCGGGCGTCGGTGTCGACGTCGAAGAAATCGGCGACGAAGAAATCGGCGTTGAAGACTTCGGTGATGCCGGCGCATCATCATTCGACTACGAAATCTTCGTCGACGAAGGTAACAGGTCCTCCGTTGACGTCAACCAGGCGGCGCTCAACGTCGAGAGACAGGTCTCCGTCGGCGCCGGTTGGGCGTTCGACGTCGAGGCAGACCGCTCCGTCGCCGCAGGCGCGATCGACGTCGAGGCACAGCGCTCCGTCGTCGCAGGCGCGATCGACGTCGAGGCACAGCGCTCCGTCGTCGCCTCATCAACGGCGATCGACGTCGAGGCAGACCGCTCCGTCGTCGCAGGCGCGATCGACGTCGAAGCAGACCGCTCCGTCGTCGCCTTCTCATCGGCGATCGACGTCGAGGCACAGATCTCCGCCGGGATCAAGGCAACGATCTTCGTCGTCGAGACACAGGACACCTCCTTCGGCGTCGAAGCAGGCTCCAATGTCGACGTCGAGACGGATGACTCCGCCGAGTGGATCTTCGGCGTCGAGACCAAGACCTCCGTCGCCGGCAGTCCAACGCCGGTCGACGTCGAGACAGCAATCTCCTGAGAGGGTGCAGGGAATGTCGAAGCATGACACTGCACCAGTGTTGGAGAGACGTTCGTCGTCGAGAAGTCCACTTTCTAAGAAAAGAAAGTCAACGTCGAGACATACGTCTCCGTTGAGAGGGCAGTCGACGCATAGACGCTCCAGATCAACGTCAAAGCGCCCTTCTGGAGACGCCTCACCTCCAGTGAGCCTGTCATCGTCACCTTCAGGTTCGCCCAGTTCTCACCGAGGGTCAACGTCCAGATCCCCGGAGGTGGTTATCTCGACGTCCAGCAGTCCAGTATCAGGGGGTCACCAAGATTCCCCAACAAGGCATGAAGAGCTGAGCTTCACGCCTCCTGCTCAGTCTCCTAAGGAAAGAGAGAGCCGCAGATCGCCTTCCATCCATTTATCGCCACAATGGCACAGGCCTCTACATCACTGGGCTACGCACAGGAATTACTCGAGCCCTCAGAACAGATCCCCGTTGGCTCAGGATAAAGAGCGATCTCCTTCAAGAACAAGAGCTCGCAGCCGCACCCCTGTGCACTCACACAGGAGGAGGTCTAGATCAAGAAGCAGGAGGAGAGCACACAGATCGCCTACTCCGTCCTCTTCTTCCACTCATACATCCCATAGAGACTATTCGCCTACTTTGACGAACAGTCCACCGTCGAGGGTCTCTCCGGTGGACGACATCTACACTTTTCAGGACATTCTTGGCAGAGGAGCTGTAAAGCTGGGTATCCCTATGCCAACTCGTCAAAGCAAGTCCTCTGTGATTTTTGAGACTCTACACCAAAGAGCAGCAGCTAAACCTCTGCTTCCCTTGGTACCAGGCATCATAGAGCCAGTGATGGATATCTTTCTCACGCCAGCGAGTGTTAAGACCGCTCCAGCGAGGATCTTAAAAAGTACCGTTCACCAGAGGACGACCCGCTCTTCCTCAGGACTGATCCTCCTCCGGATTCAGTCGTAATTGCTGCGGCAAAGAAGACCCATGCGGTGGCATCCTCCTCCACTGTCCCACCAGACAAGGAGAGCAAGATGCAGGATTCCTGGGGAAAGAAGGTTTGTGGCACTTCGGCCTCCATGTTGAAGGTCTCCAATGCAGCGGCACTCCTGGGCCGCTACGACAGGTCTCTGTGGGACTCACTACAGAGATTCACTGAAAAGTTGCCGCAGGAAGTCCGTAAAGATTTTGAAGAAATCTTAACAGAGGGCAGTCAGGTGTCTAACCAGGTCATCAGTGCTGCGGCGGATGGAGCTACCCTTTCGGCACATGCTTATGCTCATGGGGTATGCGCAAGAAGAACATCATGGCTACGTCTTACAGCACTCAAGCCAGAAGCGCAGTCACGCATCCTCAATCTTCCGTTCTCTGGTTCCTCTTTGTTCGGGACTCACACGGATGAAGAGATGACACGGATGAAAACGGAACTGGACACGCTTAAGGCGGTGGGCCTGGAGAAAAGAAAGGAATTCCGTAAGAGATTCCGTCCTTACAATAGACGATCCTCCCAACAGAGGGTTCAAACCCCTCATTGGCAGAAAAATCAGGATCAGCAAGGCCAGCAAAAAACGCAGTATCGGGGCAGACGCTCCTCCAGAGGAGGAAGAAACCAGCATCAAGGCAACAATTCCGCCAAGACGCAGTCAAAACAATGAGCACTCACTTCCCCTGTCGCCGTTCACCACTCCAGTGGGGGGAAGTATCGCAAATCATCTCGAAGAGTGGCGAGCTATCACAAAGGATCGGTGAGTGCTAGCCACGTTGCAGAATGGGTACTCTCTACGTTTTCAACATCGCCCACCATCAATCCCTCCAGTTCCTCCGTCGTGTCACCAGTTAAAACTCTTGCAGAAAGAGGTTGCCACCCTTCTCAGAAAGTCAGCCATCGAGAGGGTGCCAGTATCTCAAAGAGGGAAAGGGGTTTACTCAAGATATTTTTTGGTAAAGAAAAAAGGCCAAAAAGCAGAGTACAGACCCATTCTGGACTTGCGGTCACTCAACCTATCCATCAAAAAGGAAAAGTTTCGCATGTTGGCTCTCCATCAAATATATCCACATCTCAGGCAGGGGGATTGGATGTGTTCGCTGGATCTGCAAGATGCATACTTTCACGTCCCGATCAATCAGTATCACAGACAGTACCTGCGATTCCTAGTGGGACCCGCTCATTACCAGTTCAAGGTTCTACCCTTCGGGTTGAAGTCAGCCCCCAGAGTGTTCACGAAGTGCATGGCGGTGGTGGCAGCCGCACTGCGCCGCAGGGGCGTCTTCGTATACCCGTACTTGGACGACTGGCTGTTGAAAGGTCCTTCCCCAGACAGTGTGAAGAGTCATTTCTTGAGCTGTCTCGAGCTGTGTCACCGACTGGGCCTGCATGTGAATTTCGTCAAATCAACTTCACAGCCAACACAGAAAATACTTTTCTTAGGAGCTCTGCTAGACTCCACGGTAGGAAAAGTGTTTCCTTCGGAGGAGAGACAGTGTTCCCTCATACAGAAATGCCAGCTGGTTCTGCGCAACAGAAAACTGCCTGTGCGTCGGATTGCCTCCCTGCTAGGGTCGATGGCATCCTGCATCTTCCTGGTTCCCAATGCCAGGCTACGAATGCGTCCTCTTCAGCAGGATCTGGAGGACAAGTGGGACCAGCAGACCGCTCATTGGGACGAAAAATAAGTCCATCAAACGCGGCTCGAGCTTCCATACCTTGGTGGATGAGAAAACGGAATATGCAAGTCGGAGTTCCTTTCCATCAACCTCCGCCTGCTCAGACACTGATCACGGACGCCTCACTGCAGGGTTGGGGAGCCCACATGGGTTCTCTCCAGACTCAAGGACTGTGGTCTCCAAAAGAGCGATCCTATCACATCAACATGCTAGAGCTGAGAGCAGTTCACCTAGCCCTCAAAGCTTTCCTCCCCTCGATTCAGGCAACCTCAGTGTTAGTACAGACGGACAACACCACCACCATGTACTACCTGAACAAACAGGGGGAACTCGCTCACGCACACTTTCCCTGGAAGCTCAAGCACTCTGGCATTGGCTCCTGGCTCGGAATCTGGCAGTCACAGCAGTCCACCTGCCAGGAGAACAGAACGTGAGAGCGGATGCGCTCAGCCGTCACTTCGAAGACAGAGAAGACTGGGTACTCAACGACGAGGTTGTCGAAGACATCTTCCAGACATGGGGTCGTCCCACCATCGACCTCTTCGCGGACGACGAAAATACCAAATGCCGAGACTTCGCCTCACGGTTCTACCGACCAGGATCGAAAGGGAATGCCCTTTTGATAGACTGGTCAGGGGCATTTGTGTACGCCTTTCCACCCCTTCCGCTGATCCCGAAGGTGGTGACCAAGCTGTCCCATTCGTGCACGAGGATGATACTAATTGCCCCGGACTGGCCGAGACAATGGTGGTACCCGGACCTTCTGCACCTATCAGAGTGTCCTCACAAGAGGCTGCCGTGCAGACCGGACCTGCTGTCCAAGATGAACGGGAGGATTCATCATCCCAACCTTCCCTCACTGAACTTGGCAGCATGGCTCCTGAGGTCCTCCAGTATGACCACTTAGGACTACCGCAGGACTGCATGTCCATCTTGAGGGAAGCAAGAAGACCGTCCACGAGGCATTCGTATGCATGCAAGTGGAAACGGTTTTACATGTGGTGTACGCAGAACAATTGTAACCCAATCAAAGGTCAGGAAGAGGTCATCCTTCCTTACCTACTTTATCTGGCGAAAGCAGGTTTGAAGTTTTCTTCCATTAAGGTGCATTTAGCAGCTATAACTGCATATAGGCGTTCAGCTTCTCAACCTTCCTTCTTCCAGTTACAGGCTGTTAAGGATTTTTTGCAGGGTTTAAAGAAGGTCTATCCTCCGGTACGGCCTCCTTCACCACCCTGGGAGCTTAACCTGGTGCTATCAAAATTGATGGGTCCGCCTTTTGAACCCATACACAAAGCAACCTTACAGCATCTTTCTTGGAAGGCGGCTTTCTTGGTAGCGATCACGTCAGCTCGCAGAGTGAGTGAAATACAGGCTCTCTGCTCTAAGGAACCCTATACAGTCTTCCATCTTAACAGGGTTGTGTTGAGGACGCACCCCTCTTTCCTTCCAAAGGTGGTGTCGGATTTTCATGTGAATCAGACCATCTCTCTACCCACCTTTTTTCCCAATCCCTCCACTCCAGCTGAGAGGGCTTTGCATTCTCTGGACCTTAAAAGGGTTTTAAAATTCTATCTGGATCGGTCCAAATCTATAAGAAAATCTGATCAACTATTTGTTAACTATGGGTCGATCAGATCTGGGTTCGCAGCTTCAAAGCGCTCCATCTCCAGATGGATAGTTTCATGTATCAAGCTTGCTTATCAATTAGCGCAGAAGCTCCTGGGGTTTACTCCCAGAGCGCATTCTACTAGAGGAAAGGCAGCTACTACTGCTGTTCTTCAGAATGTGCCCATGTCTGAAATCTGTAAGGCGGCAACTTGGAGGTCCGTCCATACATTTACGAGGCACTACTGTCTGGAATCAGACACCAGAGCAGACACCCAAGTAGGCCAGGCCTCCTTGCGGAATCTGTTCAACAGCTGATTTCGGCTGTTATGTTTTTTTGTTGGGTCACTTTACTCTCATTTGCCTGCAGGTGGTTGATGGGCTTGCTATTCTATTCAGTGCTTATGACTATTGATGAGGATCCCCTGGAAGAGAAGGATAAGTTACTTACCTGTAATCCTAGTTCTCTTCCAGGGGTATCCTCATCAAAGTCATAAGCAACCCACCCGCCTCCCCAGGTAAATGAGGGATTTCTAAAGTGTTAGAGGATATCTTTGGCCCTGACCTTCAGGGTTATGCAAAGAACAACTGACCTAACTGTCACCCCTGAGGCATGATGGGAAGCTAGGGGTCATGGCTGCCTTAAAGGCACGGTGCCAGTTTTTGTTGAAAATGTTTTCATTTTCTATGCTATTGGTTTACAATGCAGCCTGTAGGCTAACAATGTCTACTTATTTTGCAGTTTTTACTCTTTATGAGTATTTTGCTCATTAAAAAACAGAGTTCAAGTACTAATTGTCCTCTGGTGTTTTTATATATTGGCAAATGTAGTTTTTTTATGTGTGTAATTACATTGTTTAGCCTCCTATTGAGAGCTGCATTGGTATGAGAAAAAATGATATATGTATATGCATATATGTAGAGCTGTATATATGTGATTTCCATATATAATTTTTATATTTCGGGGTCCCCGCACGTGGGCGGGAATATTCAGTGCTTATGACTTTGATGAGGATACCCCTGGAAGAGAACTAGGATTACAGGTAAGTAACTTATCCTTATGTGGTAAGCAATACTGCTATTTAACCACAGTTAAAGTACAGTTATGGTTACAAATTAAAACCAACCTCACCCCCCCAAATTCACTAGTTGTAATTAGCTCTGCAAACCAAAACTTGCCCACCAAATTCACTTTCATGATCTCACTCGTCATGTGACAGATGCAGTTAGAAATGACTTAAACAATGTTACATCTGTGATTACATATGATGTGACCATTACCTTTATCAATGAGACAACTATAAATAGAGTATTATTTATTGTTTTAATTATTTATGGTGTGCACAGCTGTTGTGCTGGTTTGCTTTGCGGAGCTCACTGTAACTGATCAGTTTCAATGGTATAACTGTGTTTTTTTGTGAGAGAACTTCAAAGGTTTTTTAAATTATACGTTAAGGTGTTGTGATCAAAGCTAACCATAACTTCACTTTAACTGTGTTTTTAGGTGTCGCTGTGCTTGCGCTGTGCTTGCACTGTGCAATCTGTTTTATTGGTTGGAGCCTATCCGCCCTTCTGCGTTTCGCTTACCAGTTTCCGAAGGCCCAAGTACTCCTTTTAATCCGCGATGGTGGGTGGAACATCTTTTATTCAGTTTCATCTTTTCGCTGCACATGCGCACCTAACTGCACAGATTGTTCCCTTCATGTTTCTGAGCCTGCTGTGGTGGTGTCCATGCTAGACGCATGCATTTGAATTTTATATTGGACATACTTGAAAGATATTTTCCCCGTCACGTTTCCAAAGCCTGTTATGGTAGCGCTGTGTGTGTGCTCTGAGCAGATTATACAAGTTGGCTATCAAAAAAGCTAAGAAAAGGTACTATTCAGACAGAATTCAAAACGCTAAATGTGCAAATAAAGAATTCTATAAAATACTCAATGAATTTCGCAAACCAAATTGCCTAGAAGGAACTCATCCTGTTACTCAAGATTTCACAGACAAACTGGCAAATCATTACACGGACAAAGCAGACACGTTGGACTCGTACTTAAAACAGAAACAAAGCACCAGCACTAACCCTTGTACAAATCAACAATACAAGAATACTCTAACCAAGCCTCTCCGTTCCTTCCAACACATCTCACACGATGAATTTATGGACCTGGTCAAAGCAAGCAGGCCTGCCGGCAGCCCTTCTGACCCCTGTCCACCACAAACTTTCAAGACAATTCTTTTAACAACCTCTGCTGCCACTCCAGTAAGAAGAATCATCAACGATTCCTTAACTACCGGAATATTTCCAGAAGAACTAAAAAAATCACACATGCGCCCTTTACTGAAGAAAACAAACTCGGACCCACTGAACCCTAACAACTACAGACCCATTACAAATGGACCTTTCCTGGGCAAACTGATAGAAAGAGCAGCGTTCGCCCAGATGTCACAATTCATTGAAGAGAATGACGTACTCTCAGACTTCCAAACAGGATTCCGTCCGGGAAGAGGCACTGAATCTGCCCTCCTTGCCATCTGGGATGACCTGAAAAATACAGTTGACCGCAACGGAGTTGCTGCGCTACTCCTCTTGGACCTCTCGGCTGCCTTTGACACGGTTGACCATGACACTCTGAAACAAAGACTCTATGAAGCCGGCATAGAGGGAACTGCTCTAGACTGGATCGCGTCCTACCTTCGAAACAGAACTAATGTCATCCATACCCCACCTTTCTCGTCCAAACCGTACTCCACAAAAGCAGGGGTCCCTCAAGGTTCTATCATCTCGCCCATGCTTTTCAACATTTACATGAAGTCATTACCAGTACTGATCAATCAATTTCACCTCACTGCTATAACTATGCAGATGACACGCAAATACTCCTTCAACTGAAATGCCCCAAAGACTTTGGAAAATCACCAATTTTCAGCTGTCTCAGATCCGTGGATCAGTGGATGACTTGGAGCCATCTCAAATTGAATACTTCAAAAACGGAAATACTCAGGTGTGGCGATTGGAAACATTACAACCCGCTTGCCGCATGGCCTAATGAACTGGGATCATCACCTAAAGTATCGAAGGAAGTAAGAAACCTCGGAATGACCATGGACTCCAAGCTGTCGATGAATGCCCAAGTGGACAAACTAGCAAGATCAAGCTTTGTCACTATAAAAACGCTGCGACAAATTTTCCCTCATTTGGGATTTCCACACAAGGTCCAAGCTACCATCTCCCTTGTTCTGTCCAAACTCGATTACGCCAATAGCCTCTACCACGGATCACCTTTAACAACCATGAAAAGACTACAACGGATTCAGAACTCGGCTGCCAGACTACTCTTGCATATCAAACCGCGAGACCACATCTCCCCTGCCTTGAAAGCCCTGCATTGGTTACCGGTTGCCAGAAGATCCACGTTCAAGCTGCTTTGTATCACCCACAAAGCAATACATGGAATGGGACCGCTCTTCATCAGGAATAAAATCACCAAACACATTCAACAGAGGAACCTCCGCTCTTAAGGAGCATCTCGCCTCAAAATCCCAAGATACAAGAAAAAAACCATGGGTGGCACATCCTTCTCTGTTCAAGCAGCCAAACTATGGAACTCTTTACCCCCAACATAAGATCCACCGACAACCACCTTATCTTCAGAAAACTACTCAAGAATTGGCTCTTCCCCACATAAGCACCATACGCAAACAGAAATTTACAGCATATCCCTCTGTATATAAGCATTTGTTCTCACTATAGACATGTACCTATCTTTGTGTATTGCTTTGTATAAACATGTAGAATAATTATGTTGTTGAGAGGGGAAAAAAAAAAAAAAAATAATAATAATAATAAATAAATAAATAAAAATCATCCTTGGTCTACATGTACTTACTTCCATTGTGCATCTATGTACCTTCCATGTACTTGGATCTGTGTCTCTGTTACTTTTCTCCTGAAAAAGCATATCCAATGCACTACCCTATTTCTCATCCTGTGCCTCTATCAATATCTTTAATCTACATATACTTACCTCCTTTATGTATCTATATACTTTCAATGTACTTATGGATCTATATATTTATCACTTTCTTCTAATTTAGCATTTCCAAGGCACTACCCTATTTCTCAGCCTATATTTCTCTCAATATATCTTCTAGCCCAACCTTCTGACTCATCTCAAACTTCTCTCTACTACTCTACTCTACTCTCTCTACTACACTAATACTTATGGGTTCCAGAGTAGCGTGCTACTTGCGCTTCAAAACCCCATCAGGGGTAGCAAGCGCTATATAAATGCAAACCTCTTTACCTCTTCTATCCCGCCACCTACCCTTCTCTACCCAAATAACTGAATAACATATCCACTACTCAAATTACTTCATATTTTACTATACTAATTTTCAACACTAATCCTAATGGGTTCCGGAGTGGCGTGCTACTTGCCAGAAAAGCGCTTCAACACCCATCAGGGGTAACAAGTGCTATATGAATGCAAACCTTTCTTCCCTTTTTATCCCTCCGCTATCCTTCTCACTCCAAATAACTGACTAATATCCACCACTGAAATTACTTTCATATTTCACCATATTAATTCACCACTAATCCTTTATGGGCTTCCGTGCTTCAACACCCCATCAGGGGTAACAAGCGCTATATAAATACAAACCTTTTTTCCTCCTCTATCCTTCTGCTATCATTCCAAATCCAAATAACTGACTAACCTATCCACCACTTAAAATGTACTTGCATGTTTCACTATACTAATTCAACACTAATCCTCTATGGGTCCCGGAGTAGCGTGCTACTCGCCGAAAAAGCGCTTCGACGCCTCATCAGGGGTAGTAAGCGCTATATAAATGCAATTACAATACAATACAATGTGCTGTATCAGCAGTGTCTCTGAACCTGCGCAGCCATTGCGTGTCTGTGCTCTGAAGATGCGGATGTCTATGCCCGACGCGCGTGCGCAACGGCAGACCCCTGATCATTATCAGTGCCCGGGAATGCCGTGATGAGCAGTGGCGCTGCCGGCCCTTCCGGAGCTCTTGACGCCACCATCTTCTGAGCAAAGCGGCAGGACGGCGCATTGCACAAGGACAGAATACAGTACTCCCCATTGTAATCACTGTTTCTGGCAGGAGTTTCTTATCAGAGACAGCACATTTGGCACAAGGTGATATCTGCCTGCTTTTAAATGTTGCGCTGTCATGAGGCTCCCTGAAGAAATGTGATCCCTGGTTCTCTTCACAAAAGCATGCTTCCAAGCTTCAGTTTGCCTGAGACTCCCTTCTGTCTGCAGAGTGAAAGGGAAGTGTCTTAAAAGGCAGCAGCTGCTGCACCGTTTAGGTTGCTCTGAATGGGGATCTCAGTTCAAGTGAGAATAAATCTTGTCAGATGTGGTCATTTTTCTGCTCCTTGTGGGACTCGCGGGGGCTGACCCGTTCTTTAGCTTGAGCCTACAGCGCGCATGCTCTGTCTGCAAGACCTGCTGAAATTAATAATGCTACTTTTTTATCACCCGCTACTCACCATTGGTCCACTCCAGTGTCGCTTTTGTTTGCTGCCTCCTAACTTGTTTGCTTTGCTGTTACGTCCTGTCCGTTCAAGGCTGATGCGCACCGGCCAATTACAGTTTCCTTACCCTTTACCTCTTCAGATGTTGTGTGGGAGATCTCTTTTTTTATTATTACATTCTGCTGCCTCTCATTGCTGCTTGTATTTACTGCTGCAGCGAGCGATCCTTTACCAGCACCCGTTGTGCTCAGGGCCGGACTGGGAACCGAAACCGGCCCTGGCAAACTGCTCGGCCGCCCCCCCCCCCGTGGGGGTAGGGGGGGTGCAGCCGAGCTGTTTGCGAGGGCCGGTTTCGGACGATTTTGTTACGGGGGCCGACATTGCCGACCCCGGTAACAAAAACGGCCCCCAGCGGCCCAAAACCGGCCTCCACCCTAGCAGCCCACCGGGGAAACGCCCAGTGCCCGCTACGGCCAGTCCGGCCCTGGTTGTGCTGGCTACAGAGCTGCTTAGAATTTGGCTGCACTGTAATCTTCTTTTAGATGCTCTGCTTCGAGTTTCAGGTGCCTTTAATCAGCGCGGTAGCTCATGGATGCAGCGCTTCTGGTTTCAGCATATGTACACGGCGGCAAGACACAGGTGAGGAAAAACGCTTTATAATTGCAATATTTGATTCTTGCCTCTTGTTTTTTTTTTTTGAAGGAACAATTAATTAACTGTGGTAAATGGCATCCACGGCCGCCTCGCTTCTGGTTTCACCTTGGCAGCCGCACGCATAACTTTACTTTAATTTCTTCTGCAAAATGCCATGTTTCCAGTTCCAGTCGACTTTGATCAGCGCAGTAGCTGTGAGCACGGTGCCCGCCTCATGGAGATTTGGCCACAGATAACACAGTTTGTCAGGGGAAATGCTTGGATTAGCTCTATAAAATGCATGTGTGTAGAATGTATTTCATGTGTATGGCCATAGCATTGAGCCTTTATCTGGTGTGGTCTTTATCTGATTCCTTGCCATTTATTACCTCCATGAATAGGTGGTACATTCTGCCTCTGGTTGCTGGAATATACCCTAACCATGCTCGGAGCTTGCTGAACCAGTGTCATAATTGGCCTTCTCCTAATGCACTTGTCAGCTCTATTGAATGAGTATAGACGTAGGAGGTTCTGGGGCAGAATTACAGTAATTGTGCAAGCCTTGCACCTCCTCTGAAACCATGCAGACGTGTTGGCTTGTCTGTATGGTACGCACTGATTCACAGACACTAGTTAACATTTGCTGTAATGTTACATGACATTAACATGCTTTTATTTTTCAAAGCTCATTTTCCATTTCAACTATTTTTGTTGCCTGACAACATTTACACACTTTCTTGGTACTGCATGCGAGAATAGATAGACCCAGCACTGGTTGCCTGACAACATTTACACCCTTTCTTGGTACTGCAGCGAGGATGGATAGACGCAACACCCACATTGCAACTCCGCTGTCACATGATACAACTCCCCTTGACCTGTTATTGCATTGTTAACAGATTTTAAATAAAGTTTAAAGTTAGCTTGTCTTGAGTTTTCACTATTGAATGCTGTGGGCATTCATGCTTGCATAACATCTCATGGCATACTTTAGTTTCATGATCTGGGAAGACTGTAGCTTTTGACCAGAAACAGCCCCGTCGTCATAAAAAAAAATATAATCGACGGTTAAGTAATGATATAAAGTACAATTCCACAGTACACACTACAGATATTCATCTGCTAACAAAGTAAAGACGCTTAGTTGTTAATTGTCATCTATGGCCTTACTGTGACACATACTTTACATATGAATATTAAGTATTTCAGACAGGAGAACTCCTTTTTAGGTAGAGCCTGGGCAGCGCATGCGCTGCTCTGCGAGGCATGCTTTATTGTACATTGGTGATTGAAAGCCCTCCTCTTTTTTTTCATTGGTTCCCATTTGTGCCTTTTAGAAATGCATGCTTCTGTTTCGTCAGCATGTCCAATTAATCCCGCCTTTTGTTGATCCCAGATCCTTTCTGCGGACAGCCCCTGCTTCATGTGGTTTTCCGCTGTGTTTAATTAATGTGTTTTCAGTCGCACTCCTTTTTTTCTCTTTTTAAGGAAGCATCACTTTCCAGTCATAGACGTCCCGCCTCTGGCCTTCTCTCCCAGCAAGTTACAGGCATACTTAATACTCGTTGTTTAGAGGGTTAGAGCTTGACAGCAAGGTGACCTTTCCCAAGCAAAGTTTACAGGTTATATATTTTTTTTAAGTAAAAATGTTCTTTGAATTATAATAAGCACCACTGCTTTTTCACAGGGTTACAGTGCGTGATTCCTGTGCAGTATCTAATCTCTATTCCGCATATGTCACTATATATAGTATATGGTGAACACTTATTTAAGTGAAGCACCTTGCACTAATCCAGACGACCCTTATGGTGATTTAAGTGATCTTAGACAACCATAAAAAGCTCTATAAGTGGTAGCTGTGGATAGCAGCCTTCAGGCTTAGTCCAGAAGGAGTGTTAAGCAGCTTGTTTTACCAGAACTAATCATATAGTATAGGTTAAACGAAAAAGAACCACACAGGTTAGTTATAAAAATAGTTATATTTATTATACACACTCACTAACACATTGGTATATCTCGTACCTGGAGATATCAACACAATGCACTCAATATTTCAAAGGTTGACAGGTACGTAAGCACAAATACACAGTGGTCTCCAGGGGGAGACTAAACCATATACTAAAAAAATGGAATGTGAACTGCGACCAAAGTCAGGACTTGGACCAGAAGACTCAAAAGAGCTGGGGACACAAGTAGCCACCCAATGGGAAAGTCGTGGTTGCAGTTTTTAAGAAGAAGGACCCTTCCCAGTGGACCCTGTAGAAACTCCATTGAAGATGTAATATTGGAGAGTTACCTCACCCATGGATAACCCAGGAACCAGGATACCTACACCAGGGAAGCCCCGGTGCATAGGTGCGAAGTGACGTCGGAAACCACAGTAGACCACAATGGAGGACCTCAGAAAAGATGCCACTGGTGAAGAAGGTAACAGAGTCTATACCACTCGGGAGTGACCAGGAGGTACAGAAGACCAATGACCACTGATGACGGAAGATGCAGGAGAGTTAACGGTGACCTTGTCGCTGCAGATGTGAGGACCAGGCAAAGCTGTGGAAGACCAGGAACCGTTCACGAGCTGTCCCACGTCGGAAGTCGAGAACCAGGGCGTCGCTTTCCGGCGGGAGCACCTGCAAGCCTTGACAACAGCAACCAACGTAGTAGTCGAAAGAGGTGCCAGTGTCGGGACCAGCAAAGTCCAAGTGACTCACCACGAACAGGTAAGTCAGAGCAGGCCCTGAGCAAGCAGGGGAGCCCACTTGAGCCAAAGAAGACCCTCAACAGGACCCACATGCCAGAGGCATAGAAGTCGCAAGAGGACCTCGAGCAGCTCACCAAAGATGCAGGCCCACAGTGCAGAGGATGCGGTGAGGATGAAGACCTTAGTAGGAAGAGATGCCTGAGGCTTGAGCTTCTTGTAGCCAGAAGATCTCTGGAGGACAGAGTCAAGAAGCCTTGGCAATGGCAAGTCGGCGCGATACACAGGGGTTCTATTCCAACGATTCCGGCGAGGGATACTGGCTTCAAACTTGCTGAGAAGACAGTGCAGGCCTCGAGGGAGTTGCAGAATCACCACCTGTGTTGCTGAGCCTTTCGAAGTCCGTGGGACGTGAGGAGCAGCAGACCGGTCAGCTTAGTTGCTGTGCCTGCAGATGCACGAGAGTGACTCCTTCACTCCAAGGGAGATTCCTTCGGGTGTCTTTGATGCCCACATGCCTGGAGAAGAACCTGGATGAAGCACAGGCACAGACAACGCAGAAGACTGGCAGGGCGATGAGACAAGGAGCAGCAGGAGTCTTCCTTGCTGCAGTCTCGGTTCCTAGGCGAAGTCCAACGAAGTCCAAAGCCCCCAGATGGTAGAAGTTGAAGTGGTTTCGGATCTGAATTTTGTCCCACGACGAATCTGAAGAGCCACCCACAGGTAAGACCTTACGTACCATAGGAAAAGTGTTGGGACGATTCAGGGATCCCTCCCAGAGGAGGGGCTGGACAGAGGGGAGTATACTCCCATGTCCTCTGTCCAGTTTCACGCCAGAGCGGGAGCCAACGGCTCCCTGAACTAGTTCCAACTGGAGTATGCGAGGAGGGCACCAAATGTGACCTTCAAAGCAGTCTGGTGGCACTAGCAAGCGCCCCCATCCCAATAAACTAAGTCCTATCTGGGAGGTGGTCACACCTCCCTGTGACAGGAAACCTATTGTTCCACCTTCCCCTGCTCGAGCTCAGCTCATGAGCAGGAGGGCAGAATCGTGTCTGTTGTCGGCCGCAGCCCTAGCTTGCTGTTAGACCCTGAAAGGCTGGTGTTGAAAATACAGGGGGGCTCCAGTACATGGGATCCTACATTCAACACTGGAATCAGTATTGGGGTAGGATTCCAACATGTTTGATACCAAACATGACCGGTTTTGGTGCAGCCAATATAAAGTTAGACATCTCGTAATTGACTTGATGTCCACTATATGTATTAAATGGCTGACTACACTTACAAAGCCTGGAGAATTGACTTCTGGGTTTGTAGGGGGTGTCATGCAGGACACCCTCACACTTATAACCTAGCACCCTGCCTTCAGGATTGAAATGCCTGCCTTAGGGGTGACTTATAGTTTTTAAGTGCAGTGACCTCAGATATAAGGAAACTTATATCTGTTGTAAGTTGTGCAAGCACCAATTCACACAGGCTGCAATGGCAGGCCTGTAGTCACAGTTTGAGTGGTCTCTCATGGGTGGCATAATACATGCTGCAGCCCATGGGAGATCCCTGGTGTACCTATGCCCTGGGTACCTTAGTACCATATACTAGGAACTTAAAAGGGTACACCAATAGCCAATTGGGAAGGTACCAAAGTACTTACCATAGTCTAATTTAGGGAGAGAGCACAGTGACTGGGGTCCTGATTAGCAGGATCACAGTCTGACTAATCAGAAAACAGCATAACACAAGCAAAAAGTAGGGGTAACCATGAAAGTAGATCCTACTTTCCTATAACCCTAACAGTTAGGAGCACTCTTTTTTTTAATTTCATGGATCTTTTAATTATGATCTGTAATACTGCTTTATGCTCTAACAGTTACACAGTTGGGGACGATTTTGTTGGCAAACAAAACTTTTCGAATTGCTAATGGGCCATTCGGTATGGAGTAGAAGGTTGCAGTCAAGCATTATATGGCAGCCAGCCCCTTAGGAATGTTAAACACAGTTTACTATCGAATGTTCACACTTCTTTGTTTTCGGAGGGTGTGACCTAATGGAGACAGACCTGCTGTGACAAGACGCTGTATTCAATGCTGTCTCTGGGTTCCAGTTGGCTTTGTACTGCAAGCTTCCTTCCCTCACCTTTGCCTACAGATGGTTAGAGGCGCATGCCACAAGTGTCCTTACTAATGCATAGGTTCAAAGCAAGGTGACCTCGTCCCAGCCCATTTTACCAATCTGAAGCCTAAATAAGTTTCAATTTGCACAGGAGTTCACACTTCATCCCCTGGCCCTCTCCTTCAGTTAGTTACAAACATGCAGAATACGCGTTGTTAAAGGGTTAGAGCGCGGCTGCAAGGTGACCTCTCTCCAGCCCATCTAACCGCTCTGAAGCCTTAATAAGTTGCAATCTGCAAAATACTTCACACTTCTCCCCTGGCCTTCTACCTCAGCTACTTAAAGTCATACATAAAAGACGTTGTTACACAGTTACAGCTTGGCTGCAAAGTGATCTTTCCCCAGCCCATCTTATGTGTTTCATTTAATGCAAAGTAAACAATTGGAAATGCGACCTAAATTGATGCCTTTTTAAAAAATAATAGGCTTGGCCAGTTAGGAGCGAACCGGCTTTTTACAAATTGGTACAGACACACCAAAAGCGTCATTACTAATTCACAGGTCTAAGGCAAGGTGACCTCTCCCCAGCCCATCTAACCTTTCCAAACACTTGATTAGCAGCAATCTGCAAAAGAGTACAAGCTTCGTCTTCTGTCCGTCTCCCCCAGCTACTTACAGGCATACATAAAAACCGTTCTTACACAGTTACAGCTTGGCTGCAAAATGACCTTTCCCCAGCCCATCGGACGTGTTTAATTTAATGCAAAGTAAACATTTGTAAATGCGACCTAAATTGCTCCCTTTTTCTTAGAGGCATACATAAAAAGGAACAGTTTCTTACCTGTATCTCCAGTTCTCTCATATGGGTATTTCCAAGATAAGTCATAAGCACTTGAATAGTCCCACCCACGTGCTGGGACCCCGGAGCCCTTCTTTTGATATATCCTCTTAACTGGGTATTTTCGCCTTTCTTCAAGAAGGCCTGCAAAGACACTTAAGAGATAGAGAGACAATAATGCAGCCTAAATATATAGGCTACACTGGCCGCATCGTCATCTTGAAGTGAAAAAAGGTAGCCAGTATACTATATTTTGTGCAATGTTTGTGGTGTTTAACACACAGAAGAATCCCGTCCACAAAACTTTTTTTTTCATGATAGAGATGAAAGCAGAGGACAGAATAGCCCCAAAGGCTGCCATTATATGTCTTAAAAATAGAAGCTGTGCCTTTAAGAATCCAGAGACCACCAGTATCCCATCATGCACAGCCAGTGGCAGTTACTTCAGTTCTTTTTGAGGGCGATGAGAAGTAAATGCATGTTCTATGGTATGGATCCCTCTGTCTATTCCACCAGGGAGGAGGGAGGGTTGCTTATGACTTATCATGGAAATACCCCTACGAGAGACCTGGAGTTACAGGCAAGAAACTGTTCCTTCTCTCATAGGGGATTTCCATGTATAGTCGTAAGCACTTGAATAGACTAGCAAGCCCATCCCTATAGAACGCGGTGGAAGAGACAGAGAAAAATGATATGCAGATTTAAGCAAATGGGTTCCGAAGGGAAGCCTGCCCTACTTGAGCATCTGCCTTGGCATCCAAGTCCAGGCAGTAGTGTTTAGTGAATGTATGAACTGATTTCCAGGTAGCAGCCTTGCATATCTCTGAAATGGGTATATTACGAAGCAAGGCTGCAGTAGCTGCCTTCCCTGTGGTTGAGTGAGCTTTAGGCTTACTGGAAAGAGATCTATTAGCTTTTTGGTAACAAAGTAAGATACAGGAAACAATCCATCTGGAGATGGACTGCTTGGAAGTCGCTAGACCTATACGGAGAGAGCCATAGTTTACAAATAACTGGTTAGATCTCCGTAGATCCTTAGTTTTATCCAGATAGAATTTTAAAACCCTTCTAACATCCAGGGAATGAAGAGATCTCTCCGCTGGAGTAGATGGATGCTGGAAAAAGGTAGGTAAGGAAATCGTCTGGGTCACATGAAAGTCCGAAACCACCTTAGGGAGGAATTTCGGATGAGTCCTCATAACTACTTTATATGCATGAAAAACTGTGTATGGCTCTTGACAGCAAAGTGCCTGGATTTTGCTCACCCTGCGGGCGGAAGTAATAGCCACACGGAAAGCCGTCTTCCAAGACAGATGCTGAAGAGACTCCTTATGTATGGGTTCAAAAGGCTCTTGCATAAGCTGAGAGAGGACCACATTAAGCTCCCAAGGAGGAGAAGGACTTTTAATGGGAGGAAAAACTGTCTTCAAACCTTCCAGGAAATCTCTGATGACAGGATTTCTGAAAAAGATAGTTTGTGAAGGGCATTTCCTGTAGGCAGTTAGGGCTGCCAAGTGAACCTTAATGGAAGAAAATTGAAGGCCAGATTGTGCCAGATAGAGCAAACATGGAAGGATGACATCTTCCTGGCAAGAGGTAGGATCCTCATTCTTCGATGAGCACCAAGTACATAATCTCTTCCATTCATGAGCATAAGCGGAACGTGTGGATGGCCACTTTTCTTCCTTGAGTATGTATGTACATGCAGGCCTGAGGTAAATTCAAGTGTCCATACTGTACTAGCTCAGGAGCCATGCTGCCAAATTCAAAGAGGAGAGGTTGGGTGCGCCATCTGGGCTCTGACCTTCGCTAGTAGGTCTGATCTGCATGGAAGCCTGAGATGTGGATGGATAAACCGGTGAAGGAAGTCCGTGAACCACCACTGACGTGGCCACTCCGGGGCTATGCGAATCATTTTTGCCCGTGACTGCGACAGTTTGATGAGGACTGCCGTGATTAGGGGAACTGGAGGAAATGCTTAGAGAAATCTGCCTGACCAGTTGACCCATAGGGCATTCCCCAGGGTTCCCGGTTGGTAGTACCTCGACAGGAAGCTTAGGCATTTGCTGTTTTCTGCGGTGGCGAACAAGTTGACCTCTGGAGTGCCCCATCTTCTGAAGATATTGTGCACCACGTCGTTGTTTAAGACCCACTCGTGGTTTTCCTAAACGAGCCTGTTGAGAGAGTCGACCTGAGCATTCTGAACACCTGGGAGGTGAGTTGCTGTTATGGTCAAGTTTCTGGCCAGAAGCCACTTCCAGATCGTCTGGGCTTCCCGACGAGATCATGGTCTGGACCTCAAGCCTCCTTGCTTGTTGAGGTAGTACATTGTTATTGTATTGTCCATCTGGACAAGCAGGGAGTTGGCTCGGAGTGAAGGCCGAAAAGCTTTCAGCGCCATATGAACTGCTCGTAGCTCTAGCAGATTGATGTGGTAAGTGGATTCTCTGTGTGACCATTTACCCTGGATTTGAAGTTGACCTGAATGGGCTCCCCATCCCAGGAGAGAGGCATCTGTGACTATGGTTTGAACAGGTATCTCCTTGTGGAACGGGATCCATCGTAGGAGATTGGTGGGATAACACCACCATTTGATGGACCGGAGTGCATGCTGAGACAATTGAATCCGTTCTTCCCAATCTCCTGTTCGTTGGTCCCATTGGTCTTCCAGGCATTCCTGCAGGGGTCTCATGTGGAGACGTGCATTCGGTGTTAGGAATATACAGGATGCCATCGAGCCCAGGAGAGAGGAGACCTTCCTCACAGTCGGGTGAGACATTGCCATGAGAGCCTGAGCCTTCCGAAGGATCGATAAGTGTATCTCCTCCGAAGGACACACATTTGCCGTGCGAGTATCAATGGATGCTCCCAGATATTGCAGGCACTGCACAGGAATCGAGGTTAACTTCGCCTGGTTGACATGAAGACCCAACCAAAGGAGAAGATCGGAGGTCCAATTGAAGTGTAGCTGAGCCTCCTGATACGTGGATGCCTTGATTAACCAATTGTCTAGATAAGGGTAGACGAATACTTTGTGTTTCCTCAGATGGGCGACTACCACCGCCATGCACTTGGAGAAGGTCCTGGGTACTGACTTCAGGCCGAATGGAAGTACACAGTATTGGTAGTGTTTGTTCCCTACTGCAAACCTCAAGAACTTCCTTATGATGGGAATGTGGAAGTATGCGTCTTGAAGGTCGATATAACCAATCTCCTCGATGTAGCTGAGGGTAGATTTGGTGCAATGCTAGCATTCGGAATCTCTCTCTCCGAATCCACTTGTTGGCCTTCCTTAGGTCAAGAATTGGTCTGAACTCGTTCTTGTCTTTCTTTTTGACAAGAAAGAATCTTGAGTGTAGCCACTTGCCCCGTTGTAAAGGAGGAACGGGTTCCACCGCCTGTTTCTGTAAGAGAATGTTCGCTTCCAATTGTAATTGGTGCAGTTGGAATCTGGATTGTTTCGGAGGTATTGACGGTGGAGGGCTGATGAATCTGAGAGAATATCCATTGCGAATAATATTCAGCACCCAATTGTCTTGCATGATTTTTTGCCACTCTTCCAAGTAATGTTGGATGCTTCCCCCTACCGGAGCGGCTAATGGAAGAGGGGGAAGACAGGATTCAGGGTTTTGACCCTGCTGGCATCTTGCCTCCTTGAGCAGGTTGCTGTCCTGACCTTCCTCTTGGTTGTCGTTTTTGATAAGGCTGGTAGGAGCATTGGTACAGTTGTTGTGTACCTAACTGTCGGCCCTGATACCATCAAGGGGTTTGAACCCTCTGTGTAGAATAGCAGCGTTGAAAAGGTACGAAAGATTTCTGTTCTTTAGATGTTTCCAGGTCAACAGCTTTCAACGTTTCCATTTCCGCCTTCATTCTGGCCATCTCCACGTCTGCGTGAGTGCCGAAAAGGGTTGTACCTGAGAACGGGAGATTCAGGATGCGCTGCTGTGATTCAGGCTTAAGTGATGTCAGACGCAACCATGAGTGCCGCCGAAGTGCCACGCTGTGACAATATCCATGAGTAGCAAGAAGGGATGTGTCTGCTGCTGCACTTATTACTTGATTAGAGACAATATGACCTTCTGTTAAAATCTCATTAAAGTCCTCTGTTTTGTCTCTAGGGAGGTAGTCCACAAACTGTTGGAGTGATTCCCACAGTGCCCGGTCATTTCTGCCTAGTAGGGCTGTGGCACTAGCAGCTTTCATGGAAGTCACTGCTGTGTTGCACACCTTCCTTCCCACTGAGTCTATCTTTTGGCTCTCTTTATCTGGTGGAACTGTAGATGTTGGAGTCATGGTATGTTGCTTTTTTGCTGCCACCACAATAACCGAGTCCGGAGCTGGGTCCTTCCGTAGGAATGTGGGGTCCTGCTCTGGAGGCGGTATTTCTTTTGCAGCCTGGATGGAGCTGACTTAATTGACAAGGGTGTTAGAAAAAGTTTCATACCCGATTCTAAGAGGCCCGGCACCAGAGGAAGCAAGGGACGAGAAGCTTGTCTCTGCTGAAGTGTCTCAAATATCACTGAGGTTGATGGTGTCTGAGTGGACATTGGAATGTTCAATTTAGAAGTTCCCCGCACCAGAACCTCTTGAAAGGTAGAAATATCATCAATTGGTGAAATCCTCGGGGAGGAGAGTCCAATAGCGTACGAGAATATCTTCCTGTACTCAAAGAGGAAGTGTCCCTGGTATGTCTGGAATGAGACCATCCACCGTGATGTCGATGATGGGAACGAGTAGAGGAGCATCTATGGCTGCGAGAACGATGCCTCGTGTGAGACCTAGACCTTGGTCTTTGTGGTGGTGGAGGTGGAGACGGAGGAGGAGGTGGAGGAGGAGGCGGAGGTTGTGTCGGAAGTCTTGGTTCCACATCTGGCAGATCAGGCAGAGACTGTTGAGGAAGAGTTGGAGAGGGAGTGTTCTTAGATGGAGAGTAGGTTCGGGAGTACTCCGAATCCGATGTGTAAATTAGTCTTCGCTTTTTTCGTGACTTCTGAAGCCTTGAAGAAGCTAACACCATTCCTGAAGAAGATCTATCTCCCCCCCTCGACTTCGATCTACTCGTCGACGGCGACCTTTGACGTCGCCTGGAAAGAGAGCCTCATCTCGATGTTGATCGATGACTTCTCGGAGTCGCCTGCGTCGGTGAACGACGGTGGAGTCTCGACATCGATCGATGGTTTTGTCTCGACGTTGATCGACAGTGTTGTCTCGGCGTCGATCGACGGTGGTGTGTCAACGTCGAGCGGTGTGATACGGTTCTCGACGGCGACCTGCGAGCTGTTACCGTCTGCGGCCGGCTTCTCGACGTCAACGAGGCGTTCTCATAGTTTTCGTAATCATCGTCGAAGATCTTCTTGACATGGAACGTCGACGTCGTTTTGACCCAGAGCCCTCTGTCGATGGCGAACAGGTCGGCGCCGTACCTCCTCTCGACATCATCGTCCTTGACGTCGACCGGGACCAGCGCCGTTGTTCAGCTCTTCTTCTGCTGGGGAGCCCCCCAGACGCCTAAGACTGAGCCCTGGTAGAGGACTGACCCTCTCCTCGCTCTGAAGTCCCACCTGAAGGCTGGGCCTGCTGTTTCCGTCGCTCTTCTGCTCCTTGAAGCCAAATCTTCTCCCTGTCACGCAGAGTGCGCCTAGAGAAGGTTTTACAGATGGAACAGGAGTCAGGAACATGAGTAGCAGTCAGGCAAAGAATGCACACTCGGTGAGGATCAGATTTGGCCTTTTTCCTACCACAGTCTGGATACTTATCAAAAAGGGATGGCATTTTTGAGTGAAAACTGTGAAACTTCCTGTCAGAAAAAGACAGAAAAACTTAGGGAAAGACTAAAGACGTCGAGTGAAGTAATTAGTAGGTAAATCCTGAACTAAATTTGGAGAAAAAAAACAAAATTTGGTAGAGCTCAATGCTCCAGGGTCCTGATAGCAGGAGACGGAAAAAAGAACTGTAGTAACTGCCACTCGCTGTGCATGATGGGATACTGGTGGTCTCTGGATTCTTAAAGGCACAGCTTCTATTTTTAAGACATATAATGGCAGCCTATGGTGCTATTCTGTTCTCTCCTTTCATCTCTATCATGAAAAAAGGAGTTTTGTGAATGGGATTCTTTTGTGTGTTAAACACTACACATTGCACAAAATATAGTATACTGGCTACCTTTATTCACTTCAAGATGAAGATGCGGCCAGTGTAGCCTATGTATTTAGGCTGCATTATTGTCTCTCTATCTCTTAAGTGTCTTTGCAGGCCTTCTTGAAGAAAGGCGAAAAATACCCACTTAAGAAGATACATCTAAAGAAGTGCTCCGGGGTCCCAGCACGTGGGCGGGACTACTCAAGTGCTTATGACTATATATGGAAATCCCCTACGAGAGAACCGTTGTTACACAGCTACAGCGTGGCTGCAAAGTAACCTTTCCCCAGCCCATCTTACGTGTTTCATTTAATGCAAAGTAAACATTTGTAAATGCAACCTAAATTGCTTCCTTTTTCAAAAATAATAACCTTGGCCAGTTAGGAGCGATCCGGCGCGCACCAAAAGCATCCTTACTAATGCATAGGTCTAAGGCAAGGTGACCTCTCCCAAGCCCATCTAACCTTTCCAAACACTTAATATGCAGCAATCTGCAAAAGAGTTCAAGCTTCGTCCCCTGCCCGTCTTCCCCAGATACTTACAGGCATACATAAAAAACTTTGTTACACAGTTTCAGCATGGCTGCAAAATGACTTTTCCCCAGCCCATCTTAAGTGTTTCATTTAATGCAAAGTAAATATTTGTAAATGCGACCTAAATTGCTCCCTTTTTGAAAAATAATAACCCTTACCAGTTAGAAGCGTTGTTTTTTTTAACAAATTGTTACAGGCGCACACCAAAAGTGTCCTCACTAATGCACAGGTCTAAGGCAAGATGACCTCTCCCCAGCCCATCTAACCTTTCCAAACACTTAATATGCAGCAATCTGCAAAAGATTTCAAGGTTCGTCTCCAGGCCATCTATACCAGCTACTTACAGGCGTACATAATAAATGCTGTTACACAGTAACAGCAAGGCTGCAAAGTGACCTTTCCCCAGTCCATCTTAAGTGTTTCATTTAATGCAAAGTAAACATTTGTAAATGCGACCTCAATTGCTCCCTTTTTTTAAAATAACAACCTTTGCCAGTTAGGAGTGATCCAGCGCACCTTTCCTATCATTTAATTGCAGCAATCTGCAAAAGAGTTCAAGCTTTGTTTCCTGGCCGTTTCCCGCAGCTACTTACAGGCCTACATAAAAACCATTGTTACGGGGTTACAGTGCGGCTGCAATACCATAACCCACATTTCACAATTCCAAACACAAAATAAGCATTTGCAATGTAATAGGTCTCGCATTTGCGAGAGTTTGAGCTATTGGCTTTGTAAACGACAATGCCTTTTCTTTAGGTGTTTTGAAAACCTGCAAGCGGTGCATAAAAACGCACTTGTGCTTGTAGTCCTTACTTACCAGAAGCAAGGCTGGTTGTAAAAGAGGTGCAGTTACTGCCAGCCTGGCTTCTCGTAAGCACTATCAGTTGTCAGTGTGCTGCTTATTTCAGTATTTTCTATAGTCATGGAAATGGTGTGCCTTCATTTTTTTTTCTTAAGCTCTATATCTATATTTTTTACATTTGTATAAGTTTGTACCGTGGCAGTGAGTTTTGCTTCACCGCACTGCATCATGAAACCAGATAAACCAGTATGTACTTTCCCTGGAGCATAGCTTTGTTACCATAGTTGTGATTAGATGGGTTGAATCCTTCCACTGTTCATAGACAGAGAAATCTTTTTTTTCTTCAACACTCCATCAGAGTGCACATGTTTTCTTGCTCTCTCCCTCGGGTGCTGCTTCCTGCCATACACCGCCCAGGAAGTGAAGCAAGTGCTCTAGCCATTTGGTGCTCTGCAGCATCCCAGGGAGAAAATGTATGGGCCACTGGGGGAAGAAACATTTTTGACTCACTCTTGTGCCTTAAACAGGCTGAGTGAATGCAGCAACTTGATCCTTCCTGAGGGGGGAATTTAATGAAGCATTTAATGTATTTTAAAAGGGGACGCTTATCAGTTTCCGTAGCCGAATTACTGTGTTCATTCGCTTTTGTGTGGAACTTTTTTTATTGTTAACTTCCCCTGGCTACACGCATTTCCGATACTTCTACAAAAGCTGTTCACACTGTTTAAGCCCCTTTCACTGTCAAGATAGGATCTCTTCCCACGGAAAAGGCAGACATCTTCTAACAGTATGCTGGAATTCTTGCTTTTTTAAGTCGAATGCAAAAAGAACAATTGATGGACAGAATGCAGAACAATGACATACATTCACCCCAGTACATAGATCTGGTTCTAAATCCATATTTTTTCTGCTCACCATGCCATTCCAGTTTGAACCCAGCCATGTGCAAATCAGTCTTGACCCTGCGCCCAATGGGAACACTTTTCACCCTAAGTGGGACGGGTATGCCCAGACGTGGGTCCCTTGCTCACTATGCCACTGGATTCAAGCTAGCCTGGCTGGTGAAGGGTGACATACCATGAAACTGGTCCCAGGATGCTTGTTTCCGGTCCAGGGAGGACCTGGCTTGGCAGTTCGCTCTGGACTGTTCCCATGAGGCACAGGGTCAAGACTGATTTGCATATGGCTGGGTCCAAACTGGGGTGGCGTAGTGGGCAAAAGAACGATGGATTTAACCCAGATCTCTTGACTGGGGGAGAATGTTTGAATCATTCAGCATTCCGTCCATCAATTGTTGCAGTTATGCTTATTTAGGTCGAGCCTACAGCGCTTGCGCTGTGAGGCGATCTGTTGTAGTTACTTTGTGTGGTCTGACTCCTCCCACGTTTTTGGATTGGCTTATGTGTGAGTCTTTTTAAAATCCTGCCGTACAAATGTCTAATGGTGGGTGCAGGCGCGCAACGCCCATTGGGCTCAAAGGGCTTCAGCACCGCCCCCCCCTCACAGGTCTTTAAAAGACCATTTGCTTGTTAATGAGGCTTTGTCGTTTTTTCACCCCTACTTAGAGCTCCTGCATCTCCACTCTGCCTACTGCTGGAAGAATTACCCCCCTCCCCCCTCGAAATTTGGCTCTAGTTGCGCCTCTGGTTGGGTGTATGTCCCACCTTTTTTCAATTGTTCACTCCCATGGAGTATTGCTGCGGGACCAAGCAGCAGCGAGCACGGTGGCTTCTCCGCAGGACGTACGCTTTCCTCTGACACAGACAGCTGTTCTCTCTACACGCTTTGTAAAGTAAATTTGGACAATTATAAAGTGTGGGCACGGGGGTGATTGGGTGATTAAGTGATTTGCCCAGTGATTGGGTGATTAAGTGATTTGCCCAGATTCACAAGATTTGAGTGATGCTATGGCTCGAACGCGGATCCCGAGGTCCGGAGTCGGCAGCTCTGATGCGGCCGCTCATTAGAGGAGGGGGCGGGGTAGAGCCGAGGCCGCTCTGTGGGCTTGTTAGTCTTTACAACGACAGAAGCGCCGTCCCACGGTCGGTCTAATTTTAGCACTTAAAGCTGTGCGTTTTTGTGCTTTCTGAATATTCCCTCCCCTGAATGAGTTCTACAGACGTAGTTGCTGTGGTGCCCTAGTCTTTCGGAGCGCAGGTAGTTCCAATTGTTCCTGACTGCCTCTTCATATATTAAGCTTTTTACACACTGTGCCGGAGCTGCCGGTGCCATCTATCTGCCCCTCAGCTCTGCACTTTTTGGTCTGCTCATGTGCTGCCTCCCGCCATGGTGTGCAACTGTCCCTCACACCAGTGGCGGTTCCTTTGTATGGGCGTTGGGGCTTCGCCCCACTGATTATTTTGCCCCCAGGGGTCCACCAGCAGCAGCACTAAGTTTTACCAGTTTTCAGCCGCCCGCGGCACGGCAGCAGTCAGCTGTCTCTCAGCCGTGGGCGGGCATGCAATTCATGACGTCACTCACAGGGGGGGGGGGGAGTTGTTGGAGCAATTTGGCTTGCAGCGGCATTTCCTGAGAGTCTGAGACGTTGCAGCAAAAATGCGCATGTCGGGTTGACCGGGTGCCTTTCCCTGGCCAGCCCGACATGCACAGTCTTACTGGTCTTGCCACTCTCGCTGTGCAATTGAGGAGGGGGTGGTGGGTCGAAGCCGCAGCCCCACGGCCTCCTAAGGAGCGGCAAGGTCTCCTGCCCCAGGCCAATCCAAGCGCTGCTTTAACATAGCAGCGCCTGGATTGGCTGCTTTAGTCACTGGGCAGAGTCGGGGCATGTCCAGGAGCATGGGGGCATATTGACCAATCACTGCATGGCTTTATTGTAAGGCCGTGCAGTGATTGGTCATGGACATGGTCATGAGTCATGACTCATCGTCATCAGCCCCGCTCTCTCTGCTCCGGGTGCTCCCCTCCTCCGTGCGTGCGTAGTCGTACGTGCCATTGGCATTTGCACACAGAACGGAGACGGAGTGTGAGTGAGAGAGTCAGCCTTCAAGCCCCCTCCCCTGCTGCTGCTGCTCTGCTCAGCAGTGCGTGCCACGGTGCCACTAGTCTGCCATCATCACAGTATTCGCATCGGTTCGAACCTGAGAGGCCCGCTGAGCGCAGTCAGTGACTCTGACTCGGCCACTACTCGGCCGGGGCCCGGGGAAAAAGGATCGACGACACGGACACACCTGCGACACACACTCAACAGTGTAGTAGTGAGTACCGTGTACGTCAGTCTACACAAGCCAATATTTATTATTATTATCATTATGCATATAAATAATTATAAATTGATTTGTTGTTGCAACTTAAGTCAAGTGATGTGGCTGCCGTTGACAGCAGTTCTGCCCTGGCCATTATTACGGCGGGCCATCATGAATCAGATGACTGTGTGTGCTGCTGCTGCGTCACGTCTCTGGTAGGCCCTGGCCTCCTGGCCTGGGCCTACCAGTGACGTGAGGCAGCAGCAGCACACACACACACTAGGACATGGCTTGCCTCTGACACCGCAACGGTCTTACTAACGCTGCTGAAGTGCTCCTGATAAGTGCTTACACTGCCTTTTGAAAGCGCGACGTTTTTGGTGCTTGTGACATAAGCGTTGTACAGCAATGCGCATTTTGCCCTGGTGAAAGCTGGCGGTAGGCGCCGCGGTAGCGACTGTACACACTTATAAATATAATAGCGCCTCATCTCAAAGCCTGTTTTTATGTCCGGAGACTCCAGATTGGTCTGGAAATGAATGATCCTTTCCCGCTAGAAAATAAACAGGAGACATGCAGACAATCAACTGTATGTGACGAATTTGCACAAATCAATGTCCCATAAGAGGGCTGAGATTAGAGAGGCCGCACGCGCTTCCAGCGGAGAAGAGCAGCGCCTTGTTGTGCAGTTTCATAAGGTTATTATAGGAAGTGATTTTAAGAGGTTCAAGGTTGTGCTGTCATATTTAAAGTACAGTAGTACAATTTTCTTAACTTATAGCAGCACTGCTGAAAAGCTTTTTGGTGTCCAAAACTTTATAGCTGTGTTTAAAAAAAAAAGGTGTAGGACAATTTTATTACACCTATTCTTATTCTCACCCGTGCCTAAAAAATGAATATAACCTTGTTTAGTGTAACTGATGCTCATGTAAAGGGCTCCCATAGCTTCCGGTCGAGTTCGCGCTATATAAAACTGTAAATAAACGAGAATTACCTGCATAGCAACTCCAATGGAGGTGGCTATCCTCTCTGATCAAATGTATAACATGTCAACTCATAAGCACCTGTACTTCTCTGTTAAAATATGCCCCCCCACCCCCAAAAAAAAGTCCAGTTACTGCCCTGATATGTGAATTGTGCTGGGAAATGCCAATACTACTATATGTATATGTTGTTATATGACATCCCTTTATTAATGTAATAACTGCACTTTCACAATTGCTTTATTAACCTTCTTGCTTCTCAAATTTGCTTGAAAATGCACCATTTATCCACTCTTTTTTCAAAAAAATTTCGGGGGCCAAACCCCCCTTTAATTGTTCGGGCACGCTCGATGCGCTCGCTCGCCACAGTGCTCTCCCACAAAGTTTACGCCTCACCACTTTCAAATGTCACCAGCCACCACTGCCTCACACTCCTCTTCCACGGGTCCGTAGCCTACTTTGGGGCAGGAATCTTTAATGAGGTGCAGGTCTACACTGCATAGGGTCTTCGGGAGCCAGGCTCGCTCCCTTACGTCAGCCTGCCCCACACGCCCTTGCCTCATTGGCTGTGTGCCCGCGTCAGGTGCAGTGTGGTTTTGTTCTGTACTGCCCTTCCATATTAAGGGACCCGTAACGTACTGCACATTGGCTAACTGGACTCCTTTCATTGTGTTCGCCCGACACTCACCCTTGGAGACAGCTGGTGCAGCCTGTGCCAGGTACAAGGTGCTGCGGCCTTCTGTTGCACTCTCTGTGAAGCATATGACATGCCATGCGATCAGAGAGCCATGGGCGTCCGCAGGGGGGGGCAAGGAGGGGCACTTGCCCACCCCCCCCTACACCCCTGGATCACCCGGCCCGCCGTACTGGTGCCATGGTGCGGGTGCCATTCTTTTTTGTAATGCTGTCCCAGATCTTGCCGTGACAGTGTGAGGCGTTGAGAAGCTGAAATATGATCAGGACATCCTACCTAGATTAACATAGACCGATATTGCTTCAGATCTATGAGCCACCCCAGAGCGTCTCATGTTTTTTTAACAGGCGACATATGGACTATGACTCATAGTCCACCATATATGTCGCCTGTTAAAAAAAAACATGAGACGCTCTGGGGTGGCCCATAGATCTGAAGCAGGTTTCTTCAACCCGTCGATCGCGAGCTACCAGTAGCTCGCGACAGGTTTTGGGTAGCTAGCAGCCTTGTTTGGAGGAAAAAAGGTGTGTGGCATTTTTATTTCCATTGTAAGAATGGATGGATCTTTTAATTTTGGGAGCAGGCCTCTTCATTATATATTTTAGGCCAGCAGCACCAAATCCCTATCATGACATCATGACGAGTGCTGCGCCACCTATCTTACGCTGTAAAGAACCGCGCATAAGGACACTGTGTGTATGTGCAGCAACAACTTGCTCCGGGCTCTGGCTTGCCACTTTTACAGTGTCTGAGCAAGTCTAGCACTTGCAGCAGCCGAGTCCTGGAGTATTGGCCTGGGGCATTGGCTGTGGGACTGGTGCTTTGTCTGTTAGCAGCACCCAGGACTGCTGAGCGCTACCAATGACATCTGCCTGCCGCATCGCCTGAGAAGGAAATCGAGAGCTGGACCAATCATGGTCCAACTCTGACCTGCCCCTGGCCCCGCCCTAGCCCCCAGCAAGTTCACACTGAGCAGGCTCCTCTCCAGTCAGACGGAGAGAGAGTTCAGAGAGAGAAGCAGTCTCTCTGTCCTGCGCAGCATTGCAGAGGGCCTGGGTTTAATTTGAAATCAAGAAATTAATTAAGTAATTAATAATTACTTGTGTTTTTGACAGCCTATATCATATAGGCTATATGTTTTAGTTTGTTTTCATTTTTAAAACGTGGGGGAAAACAGAAGGAGAGGAACTGAGGAAGGTAAAAATCAGGGCAAAAGCAGTCAAAAATAGGGGGGGGAAAGCAGTAAAAAAAAGAAGGCAAAAGCAGGAAATATGGGGTAAAGGCAGGCTAAAACAGTCAGAAGAATGGGGGAGACTAAGGAAAAAGCAGTAAAAAAAACATAGCAAATGCAGGAGAAAGCACTCAGAAAAACGGGGAGAGTGGAGAGGAAGGAAAAAGCAGTAAAAATAAGGCAAAAGCATGAGAAAGTACTCAGAAAAATGGGGCAAATCACTTAATCTCGCCGTGGCTACAAAAATGAATGTGCCCTTGTTTAAAGTGACTGGTGCTAATGTAAAGCGCTCCAATAGCTTTGGTGGTGTTGGTTGTCGGCGGCGCTATATAAAACGTCACTAAAAAGTAACTGGTGCTTATGTAAAGCGCTCCAATACCTTTGGGTGGTGTTGGTTGTTGGTGGCGCTATATAAAACTTCACTAAAAAGTAACTGGTGGTGGTTATGTAAAGCGCTCCAATACCTTTGGGTGGTGTTGGCACTACATAAAACTGCGCAAAAAAATGTGAAAAATAGAGTCAGTGGAGGAGGGGATCTGTGCAACAGAGTTCAGCGGGGCAAGCAGCAACCAGCAGGAGGTGGACAGGCAGCCAAGTAAATGCGGGCAGCAATGGGGAGATTAAGTGATTTGCCTGTAATCACAAAATGTGGAACTGAGGCCGTGGCAAAAGCAGGAGAAAAACAGGGGAGAGGAAGGGAAAAGTATCAAAAAACAAGGCAACAGCAGGAGAAAGCAGTCAGAAAAACTGGGTGAGGGGAATGACAGAGTAGAAAAAAATGAGGCAAAAGAAGTAGAAAGCAGTGGGTTTACATATTTTGTGCCACCAATGGGACAATGGGGGTTATATGAATTATTATTAGGGCTCCCGGTTTTATGGTATTTATTTGTTGGCCATTTCCGTCTGTATTTATCCATATTTATTTTTGGGCCATTTTATCTGTATTTATCCATATTTATTTTGTGTTTTGCATATACATGAAGTTGTAAAACTGTACATTTCCATATCTATTTAACTGATAGAAGCGCACTTATACGTCAATGTCTGTCGTGTTTTAGCTATTTAAGCTGCCAAATATTACATACCAGTACATCCATTGGTAAATATTAGATTATACCATAAATTTCTTATTTAAAGAAATTTCATCCTGTTTTTTAATTAACCATGCAGTTCATCTGCTCAGCTTCTGGCCTATAATTCATGAAAGACAGCACTTAGAGTCACTTAAAAGAAGCACAATTTTCTGTATTTATCCACTTTTTAAAATAAATACAGACAGAAAACACATTGTTTTCTGTCTGTATTTATCTGTAAAAATCCGTAAAAACGGAAAACAGGGAGCCTTAATTATTATCTAGTGTGGTTGGGTTATACCTAGTGATGTGGGATTATATCTGGTGAATGATGTGGATGCTATCCAGTGCCACTGCCAAGGCGCACTTAGCAAGTGCTGTGGGTTTAAAGCTGGTGGTGGTGCTGTGGCAAGTGTTTTGGGTGCAATCTGGTGCTGCTATGGCAACTGCTGTGCATGCAGTCTGATGCTGTGACAAGTAAATTCTGGTAATATATATATATATATATATATATATATATAGCAGCTTCGGCAACTTTTTCTATTTCACCAAGGTATTGGTACGGCTCTGACCCACCACACCCTCGCTTGGCGGATGTGCCGCTGGTCATCGCAGTCCGTGACTGCACGGAGGAATTCTGGAACATTGTGTCCATGTCTTTCAGGCCTGAACCAACGTGGATTTGTGTGGTTGAAGGCGTTGGGGGCTCAGGAGAGGAAATTGCTTTCACCAACAACGTTCTGCCACAGATCAGAGCAGCGTTCTTCATTTCATCCGGTACCCCAGATGGGACACAAGAGGTTGAGCAAAGTAACTTACCTGGCATGCGGTGAGAATTGCATGTTGGGTCTTGCAGTCAGCCAACGCGTCTGCAGGTCCGTTTGGAACTTTGACCCAGCCCACCTGGATGGCCACCAATGGCAGAACGACTGGGGTTATTTCAAAGAATCCTTTCCCGAATTCCGAATTCCCCGTTGTGTCCCTCACGTTCTTTGCGGTTGTTAGAACGTTCCGTGGTATATATGAGGCAGGGTCTATTTTTATCATATAGTATCCCAGGCCCGTTCTGCCCACACCTGAGGTATGAGACCCTTATCCTTGCCCTGCCAGCCTAATTTGTAGGCCGTGTTAAATTGAGCAGAGGGTCCGGTTTTACTATATAACAAATGCCCTGGGCCATCCTTGTCACTCAGCCAGTATGAACCCCTACGTAGGCCCTGCCAGCCTAATCTGTAGGCCTTTTGTTAAATTGACCAGAGTTATGCACCCATTTCTCTGAACAGCAGGCTCTAAGCCTGTCTGACTAAAAATCCAGCCAGCTTCTCTCTATATATATATTTAATGTGTGTGTGCATCAGTGTGTGTACATATATCTACACACACTTTCGTTTTTCAACTTTGTTTCTGCATACAGGGCTGTATGTATTCAATAAATAGTGCATTTTAGGTGAGTTATTTAACGTTCACAAATCTCATCTTACCTATATAATTATTCATTATGCAAGGAAACCTGGTTCCCCTTGCCGGAGAAATTCAAATGGAATTTTCAACTCCCTGTAGCTCATCTACAACTCATTTTATTCAATACAGGCAGCCTGGTGATGAGCTCAGCATCAGCAGAGTATTTAATGATCCCCATTTCTTTTTAGAAATGGACATCCGAATTTTGTTTTCAAAACGAAAATTGGATGATGTAGAATCTGATATTACGGAAGCAGGAAAAGAATCTAGACATGATGAACAGGAGGAGGCAGAAGAGCCAAGCACAATAAGTTCTGAAGGTCCAGCTTCAGCTCCAACAGAATCTAGACATGGTGAACAGGAGGAGGCAAAGAACCAAGCACAAGCAGTCCTACAGGTCCAGCTTCAGCTCCAACAGAATCTAGACATGGTGAATAGGAGGAGGCAGAAGAACCAAGCACCAGCAGTTCTGCAGGTCCAGCTTCAGCTCCAACAGACTCTAGCCATGGTGAACAGGAGGAGGCAGAAGAACCAAGCATCAGCAGTTCTGCAGGTCCAGCTTCAGCTCCTACAGAATCTAGACCTGGTGAACAGGAGGAGGCAGAAGAACCAAGCACAAGCAGTCCTGCAGGTCCAGCTTCAGCTCCTACAGAATCTAGACATGATGAACAGGAGGAGGCAAAGAACCAAGCACAAGCAGTCCTGCAGGTCCAGCTTCAGCTCCTACAGAGTCTAGACCTGGTGAGCAGGAGGGGGCAGAAGAACCAATCACCAGCAGTTCTGCTGGTCCACTTTCAGCTCCAACAGAATCTAGCCATGATGTTGATGCTCCTGTAAATGATATTGGATTGTATTTTAATTTAGCAAAAAAACTAACAGACGATGTAAAATACAATCTTCTAATAAATACGTATACTCCACCAGAAACGTATGACTTCAAGAAAGATTCAGGTGGAACACGCTGTTTCTGTCATGTGTGAATAAATCAATATTCACCATGGCTTAGCTACTCTCCACAACTGAAAGGTGCAATTTGCAAGTTTTGCACACTTTTCCACAGCCAGATCATCGTGGGATACAAGGAGCATTCATAACTATGCCTTTCACTAAATATAAAGACTTCCATGAAAGTGCACGCAAGCATGTTTATCGTCTTGGCATAAAAACGCACAAGTGGATGCAACTCACTTTTTGGCGATCAGAAAGAAACCGGAAACAAGTATTGTTTGCCAAATAGACAACACTGTGAAAAGGCCTGTTGAAGAAAATCGGAGAAAGTTATTTCCAATTTTGTCTACTATCTTATTTTGTGGCACACATGACATTGCTTTACGTGGGAAAAAAAGTACATCCGGAAACGTGCAAAGTCTGTACCAATTTCGCATCGAAGCAGGAGATGTCACCCTAAAGAACCATCTGGAAAATGCACCAGTTAATGCACGTTATACATCTGTTCGAGTTGAACATGAATTGATTACATTATGTGAAGAAACATTAAGAGAAGATCTAGTATCCTTAGTCAATAGGTCAAATGGATTTTTAATCATTGCTGATGAAAGTGCTGACATATCCGGAAAAGAACAGATGTCACTTGGAGTACGTTTTGTAGACACGACAAGTAGCACCGTAGCTGTCATCAGAGAAGATTTCCTTGGATTTGCAACCTTAAAAGAAATGGATGCTATCTCAATTGCAAATATGATTATGGATACATGTTCTAAATTTGGATTAAACTTAGAAAAACTCCATGGCCAAGGATATAATGGAGGCTCTACAATGGTAGGAAAGGAAGGTGACGTTCAAGCCATAATAAAGAGAAAATATCCTAAAGCTGCTTTTGCTCACTATGCTGCACATAAACTTAATTTGGTTGGTAATGACCTGAATGCTGTTCCTGATATACGGAATTCTATTGGCACAGTGAAAGCCATCATCAAGTTTTTCCGTGAGAGTCCAAAAATAAGATCTCTTATTCCTAATCTGCCATTGCTGAGTGAAACACGATGGACAGCAAAATACAAGAGCATTCGAATTTTTAGCTCACACTTTGAAGAGATTTTTAAGCAATTAAGCTTATTGGGCACTACAGCATCAGGGAAAACACGTCAGGATGCATATCAATTGCAATGTTCCTCCAGCACAGTGAGCTTTCTCTTTTGTTTGTCCATAATTTCAGATTACTCATCAAGATTGGAATCTGTAAGCCAGGCTCTCCAAGCTGTTCAGCTTGATATCCTCAAGGTGTGTAATCACGTGCAAGACCTTCTGACTGTGTTCTGTGATCACAGACAAAAAGCAGAAGAGCAATTTAAGGACATTTTTACAAACGTTCAAACACTGGCAGAAAAACTGAACATCGAACTTTGTGTTCCCAGACAGTGTGGCCGGCAAGTATTTCGTTCTAATTTTGGTTCCTCTTCTGTGGAAGAATACTATCGCCAGTCTATCTATGTGCCATACATGGACTCTATCATCGCATCATTAGAAAGCTGGTTTGGCAATGAAAACAAGAAAAATTTGAGGTTGTTCTCACTTTACCCAAAACATATGGCAAAAATGACACTTGGGCAATACAAATGCCATATTGCAAACATCAGAGAAATTTACGACATTGAAAACCTGGAAGCTGAAGCAGTCACATGGTTTCAGATCTGGTCAACGAAGGATGAGCAGTTTGACAATGGATTTCTGGATTTGCTAAACCACACAGATTTATTTCCATCAGTCCAGCAAGCAATTCTCATTGCTCTCACATTACCAGTGACCACTTGCACAGTGGAAAGGTCTTTCAGCACAAAGAGAAGGGTGAAAACCTGGTTGAGGTCGACAATGGCAGATGATAGCTTATCGGGTTTGTGCATGATGAGCATACATCGAGCAAAAATTGATGAAAACAAACAACAGCTGATTGACAAAGTAATTGATAAATTTGCATAAGACTACAGACGTTTACAGTTCCTTTTTCTAGATCAGTACACTAACCATTGAACAAAAACTGTATAAAACTACTACTCATTGAAAAATGTGACTGTTAAATTTCAGCAAGATTGTACATGTTTGCAGTTCCTGCAACAGTTATCCAGGTTAAGTTTATATGTTTTATTTTCCAATTTGGAAGAGAACAGCTGTTATTTTATTTATGGTAATATATTTGATTTTATTTATTTTAATATATTTAAGTTAATACATTTCCAAAATAAATACATTTGTCATACATTTTAATTTTCATTCGTTTGTGCACGTTAACACCAAATGCAGACTGACTCTACATGTTTTTTTTTATAATGCAGTTATAGTGCCTTCACTGCCTTGATCATGTGTGTATGAATAATGTGGTGTATTCAATAGTGGTGACATAAAACAGATTAGAAATTGCTAATCAGACAATGGCAGCTTGATCCTTCCATTAAGCCTTTGCTTCAGGTTTCTAAACCCTTTGCATGCCTGTGCTTTTTCACTTTTGTCCAAGAGCCGCTCCTGTCTGCAGCTGAGCTCTGCTTTTTTCTTTGCCAACTGCTAGAAGGTGTGAATGATATCTACCAAAGGCCACAAAAGAAAGAGATGGCTGTGGCACAACAACCCTATTGTGTATGAGATCATATGCGGCCTGCTTCCTGCCCCCCATTGCTCCTCCTGCGCCCCAGTGTTTCTTGTGCCCCACCTGGCACACATCATGTCGGAGGATGGTGATGACGTTAACATTTTGCCCCCTCCCTCCCCCCCGGAAAAATTTCTGCGGACGCCCATGTGTGCGTAATATGTCCGCGACCGCTACTGTAAAGGGGCAGCCAGTGGAGCCCCGTGTCCCTATGTGACAGACAAAATATTATGTTCTCTGGTCCTGTAAATGTATTTGTGTGGTATTTATTGGAAACTCAAGGCTACAGCGCTCGAGGCTACGGCATTCTCATCAACGGCAATTGTGGGCAGGGAAATGCACAACCAGACGTCTTTAAGCAGTCACTCACGCCCATTTGCCCACAGAAGGGCACTCCCAATCAGTTACCTAGAATCAGCCACGTCATCCTCCCACAACACCAGCCAACCACGCACAACCATACCAGCCGCCTAAAGCTGCTCACACCCACATGTCCACAGTTGCCACGCAGAATCATCTGTCCAAAATAGGCAAACAGACCTGTCGAATCTGTATGTATGCTACCCACAATCCCCGAGGTCCTGCGTGTGCACAGATATGATTTGTGTGTACATTTCAAGAAATTCCTCACCCTGCCGTGCCTCGCGAGGGAGATCTTTTACTTTACTCTCTTCCTTCCTGATGACCTTTGCTTCTAGGCTGACCTGGCGTCATTGGTGTGCGTTACTGCCACACGTGTCTGACCTCACTTAGCAAGTTTGACCTCTGACCTGCCTGCTCACAGGGCATTTCAATGCCTAATTAATTAAGAGCTGCTCGGTGTGTGGTTGGGAGTCATCCTCCGGACGGGGGTAGCCAGGCGCGCAACGCCCATTGTGCTCTAAGGGCTTCAGCCCCCTCCCCCCCTACCCACTCCCCCGTCGTGTGTGGCAGCCCGGGCACACACACAGCCGCACCCGAGTACTTTACAGGTCTTTAAAAGACCATTTGCTTGTTAATGAGGCTTTGTTCTTTTTTCACCCCTTCGTAGAGCCCCTGCATCTCCACTCTGCCTATTGCTGGAAGAATTAGCCCCCCCCCGAAATCTTTTCTAAGCAATCCCCCCCCCCCCCCTCTGAAATTTGGCTCTAGTTGCGCCTCTGGTGGTAGCCAACTGCCCTGGGCAGATTCTACAGCTGTCCTGGGCTGCGGTCTGTTTTATTAGACTGGCGGTGTTTGGCCTGAGGTTATTACAACACCATCACCGACCGAGGGCTGTATATTACCGGAGTCTCAGCCTCTTAACTGAATACGTTTTTTTCTTATTGTTAAAGGATGTTTTTCATAATTTTCGAGCACAAAAATCTGCCTGCGGTTATTTATTCGTGCAAAAGATCTTCATGTAGAACCCCAGGCAGTAAGCAGGCCCATTTTAAAAACACAGACAGATGAAACCTAGAGTCGGCGCTGCAGAGAATCAAATCTCCAGCCTTTGGCTGACATGAAAACTCCAGGCTCTGACTGTTCACGGAAGTCTATTGGAAGCACTTAGCCAGCTGAGCTATCTCACGAAATAAAGACTCTCTGCCCAGTCATCACCTGGGTGACGGACACCTCTTATTTGAGGGTTGGGGCTAAGTTTCATTAAGTACATTCACCCTTTTAATATAAACCTACAGATTGTTCTATCGATATATCTTCTGGTCGTGTTTCAAAGGGCTTGTGGTGGAACAACATACACCCCTCCTCTCCCATCAGTATTACTGCCCGTCTTTGCTTTTCAGCTTTAAACTAATACTTTGAGCTTCAGTTTCAGACAGTGAGTGGAAACTGTCCCATTTTGGCTGAAATAACCAACAATTTGGTTCAATACAAGCTGTGTTCACGCCCCCACCACTATGTCCCCAAACTTGAAATAGAGTGTTACAGGAGAATGTAACATTGTTATTTCTCCCTGGAAGAGGAACTTTACCATATAGCCCAATGACATAGTTATGAGATGACTCTGAGACCTAGCAGAGCCTGGGCAGCTCATGCGCTGCTCTGCTTGGCATGCTGTATTGAGGTAGGGACTTGAAGCTCCGCCCACATTTTTCATTGTCCTGTGTCATTGTCCACTGTAAACTGTGGCTGTCCATTGGTCAAAAGGCTTAGTAGTCCCTCCTTAGTCCTGCCTTATCTCATTTTGTAACCTCCCATGGTGACACCCCCTGTTACATGTGTTGTTGCTCAGTAGGCTTGAATTATAGCCTCCGAGCACTATTTTCTCAAATAGCTTTGTCCTGCCTACTGTTGCAGGCAGGACACCCTCTCTCTCCTAACACATTTAAAAAAAATGTTATAGCATGGATGCAATATTGCTGAGTCTACGGGTGTGGGAAGTGGGTGGGTCCGTAATTGGGTTTGAGTTGAATTTTTTTTTTTTTTCGCAACATGAAACTAGTGGAATTGTGATATCCGAAATTTGTTAATTTGACCAGGATATACCGTTGCAGAATTGAACGTACAGAGATCATAATGAACAAATTCCGAAGAGACATGTGCAGCTGTGGTTAACAACTTGTGATATAAGTAGGCTATTGTATGGTTAAACCCTTAGAGTGCCACTTGGAGATACGCTAAAATAATGCTTGTTACGTAATCTGTAAAGTTACGATATGACTGTAATGACTGCTATTTTTTTTAACAATGGTTTGCTGACTAAATTTAATAAAAATATGTTGGGAAAATAGCATGGATGCAATAGGTATCTCATTTGCGAGAGTTAAAGCTATTGGCATTGTAAATGACAATGCCTTTTATTTATCTGTTTTAAAAACAACACATAAATAAAAGGCATTGCCATTTACAATGCCAATAGCTCAAACTCTCATAAATGCGAGACCTATTGCATTGAAAATGCTTGTATTACTTACTTGTGTAAAGCTAATGCTTTAGCCTTAGAACGTTTGTGGCATTTCCTATTCTTGCCTCAGTACTTTTCTTTGCACTTTGTAGGCATTATCAGATTGATATTTTCAACTTAATTTATTTGGTCATTATGATCAAATTCTAAATGTTGGAATAAATATTGCACATTAAAAATAAAGTTAATGTACAAGAGCTATGCTATATTTTACTACTAAACAGGCAGCCACATGGGCAGTTACCTTGCCGACAAGAGGGTTATGATTTGAATGGTGCAGCAGGTGCAGTGGCACCGTGCCCAAAAGTTGTAAGAACTCCTCTAAACACATAATATTGATATATTTGACAACTAAACAGGCAGTCACAATTGCTTTTACCTTGCAGTTAAGAGGGACTTGATTTGAATGGTGCAGCAGGTGCAGAGAGACTGGGGCCAAAAGCCCTAGGGACCCCATTAAACCCAGATTATTGCTCAAATTTAAAACTAAACAGGCAGTCACAAGTACAGTTACCTTGCAGACAACAGTGTAATGATTGCAATGGTGCAGCAGGTGCAGTGACACCAGGACCAAAAGCTCTAGGCACCCCACTAAACACCAAAAATTGATATATTTTACTACTAAACAAGCGATCACAAGTGCAGTTACCTAACAGGCAATAGGGTCATGATTTGAATGATGCAGCAGGTCAGTAACTTATATTGTACAACTACTCAGCAAGCTGCAACTTACAAAACAAGCATTTGAGATAGTTAGAGCTATGGGCATTGTAAATTACAATGTCTTTTACCCATGCTTTTTGGTTTGTAGTGGAGTGGATGTATGTGGTGTGGAGTGGAATTATGTGTTGGATTGGAATTGTTAGTTGTGGGATTGTGTGTGGTGGAATTGTGTAGTGTGTTGTGTACTTGTGTGTTGATATTATGTGGCATGGTAAATAGATAGGGGTGACAGCTGCACAGAATAGTTAGAAAGGAAGATAGAGTGGGGTAGGTAGTTTGTGCATCAATTGGCGAATGAACTGCAGATAGAGGAGCAGAAAGAGTGTGTGACAAGCGAGGAATAGAACTTCTACTGGAACATGACACTTGATGGTAGCGCCTAGAGGCGGGTGGTTCTGTAGTACAGATTACCATACAGTGTGTTACTTTAAACATCCACTGAGGTTCCAGACACATATCAGTGGCTGGTTATTTCCAAGGCGCTATAAATGGTGCTAAGTTTAAGATACAAAGTTCGAGGTGGCTAGCGGGCCAGTGTGCAAGGAAGAAAAATGCCCACATCCCACACCCCCTCCTGCTGCTGTATGAATAATAAAAAATACAGCAATAATGAAAGTTCAGTGGTTTTTTCAGGGATATGAGCCTACTGCACTGATGAAAGTCATGCATCAGCACAATTCCACACTTCGAATCTCAGCTCCCCAAGTTCACCATACTTTGTGGTCCTGTCAACATCCTGTTTCTCCATATACACAATTGCCCGTATCTGACAATATCTAGAGCGTTTTGAAGCCCCGCTTAAAATGAGCGGACTATGGTATCTGTATGTAAATTAAACTTCTTTTAAGGGCTGCAGGAGTTAATGATTCTTGCTTTAACTGTTGATATTTACATTAGAAAGCAGTGTGGTCAGAAAGGGTTACTGGGGCGGGTGGTAGGCAGACTTGAGGCGCTAGGATAAACTTTGAAATCTTATCTAAACTGGGCTCAATAACCCACTATTATCCGGGAATAGTCCTAAGGAGCATGAGGCTAACATTCTGATTGCATAATTTGTTTGAAGGGAGGGTAGTATTGTGCTTGTGTGTGTGGGGGGGAGGGGTGGTATCCACTGCCACCCCAGGGCAATGCAGTAACCAAAAGGTTGTCTAACTAGGGCGGAGGGGGGCTCGGTCTAGAACAAGATCTTGCAACATAGATAGATGCAGTGGTCGAAGTGGGGGGAAAAAGTAGGGGACCTGTGGGCGGAGAATCAAAGGGCGGGAATAACCTGAGGATTGGGTCAGTGGGCGGAGACAGAGGTGTGGCCAGAAAGAGCAAAACATCCCAATTTTTTGTATTTGTTTGGCATTTCACTAACCAGTTACAGCTCATTACGGTATTTAATTAAACCAATGGATACATGTTTATTTAAGGTTTAATATAAGCTCTTGATATTAATATACATTCACAAAGTGGGATATGTTTCCAATCATAGAATGTCCTAAATACACTTAAAAGTTGAATCACAAGCCATTTGTCTCTGAGCCATGCAGTTTCTGTCATCAGCACTTCTCCCCTTTTCCTCAAGAGCAGTTCAAACATGAATGGCAACATTTCCTAGTTTGCAAATGTTTTCCATATAATTATGGCTTTTCTATATTTGCAATATAATACATTATCTGCTGCATAATCTGAGGATTTTAACAAAAAAATTGTAGCTCTAAAGGATCAAAAGTTACTAAAAAATATGTCTTGTGTTGCTGCAAAGTGGAGTGCAAATCGTAAGCAGTACGGTTTTTAAAAAACCACATCCCTGAACACGGAGCCGCGGTACACATTTATGTTATAAACTAGAATAAGGAAAACCGCTGATAAGGATCACGTTAAATGTTTTCCACTCCATGCATCAGCCAGGTGCCCTTCCTCTATCACTTAGTTGGCTGCTGGTCGTGTTGGCTAAAGCATAAAACAATATGCCCAAAACCGGATGAATGCAAAAACAATGTGAGCTAACCTCTTCTGAGGACTGTTGTTCTGAGAAATTATAGTCTGCTCTGCCATTATTCTTGTTTTGTCAGCTTGATGAAACACTGGAACATACAGAACACTTACTTGAACAGACCTTTTAACAATTCAAATACAATTTTTTTCAAACGCTTTAAAAATTACATGCTCAGAATCTAAAAATTGAGCTTGATTCGAAGACTGTGGAAGTCTGCGCAAAGCTCGTCAAATGTTGTCGGTTCTTGCCAGCCTTCAGTTTTAGTCTCTTTTATTTAGTTCTGGCTGCAGTTACCAATATCCTGCTCTGGCTTGTGCAGACTGCCAAGTCCTGTAGTGTGAAAGCAGCCCCACTGCCAGTTGCATCTCACCCCCATTTTAAGTGCTTGTTGATTCCATGCCTGAATTTAATAGCGAGGAATGTATTTAAAAGTGGGAAACAAACAGATATATAGCCCGAGATATCTGAAAGAGACTGTAGTTATAGATTCCTTACCTTTAGAATTACCCCCAGGCATCAGACTGGATCCGGAGATTTTTTCTTTAGCAGTACCCCTGTGCGTCGGTAGGTGGCGTCGGTCGACTCTGCGTCCGTCGTTGGCAGCGTGGTCACCGGAATTACGTCGCGGTGTCTACTTAGATGCTGCCTCTGCGCGCTGACGTAATTTCTTTCTTTTTCCGCAACAGCCTAGTGCAGATCCGGAGAGAGCTACTCCTTAGTTGCTTTTTGACTAACTTTTTCTCGACTTTTGTCGACTTCTTTTTTGAGTCTGTCAACTCCTGGTGTACGAGGGATGTCCCATCGTCGGACCGGGTTTAAACCGTGCAAGGCCTGTAACCGCCTGATGTCGGTTACGGACCCCCACCTCGTGTCCCTTTGGTGCCTGGAGCGCGACAACGACCCAAAGTCGTGCTCCGACAGCCATGAATCCAAAGTCTTTGTGGGAACGGTCCCGAAAGCTCTTGGATGCCCGGCAGTCGGCTCCGCGTCGATCGAGGGCCTGGTCGAGAGGAAGGTCTCTGGACCGGTCGCGGAGCCACCATCACCATTAGTCATCCAAGTCTTCGCACTCCTCGGGTAAGTCGAAGCACAAGAAGAAGGCGAAGAAGCACTGTCGCTCTTCGCCTTCGCCACGTCCGTCGGCTGACGCGTCGCGGGACCCGAAGCGTTGTCGCTCTTCAGCTCTGTCTTCGGAGCCTGCTCCTGAGACGGCTCCGCGCTTCCCTCCTTTTCCCGGAGCCGGAGCGTCTCCTGCCCAGCTTCGAGCTTTCTACGAAGCGCTTCACGGCATCTTTGGGCAGTACGACTCTGCCGGCACTCCTTCGGGCCCCGCTGACTCGGCTGGGGGCCCTGGGCCTTCGATGCCGGCAGCTCTGGCCCCGGGGCCAGAAGGCCCCCGAGGATCCAGGCCTGGATCCGGATCGACACCAGTCGACCTCACGGTACCTTCTCCGGCGCCGATTCCAGCGACGACGCCCCCGACCGGTGCCGACCCCAGCCTCACCCCCGACTTGGACACGGCACCGGACCGACATTGATCAGCGCCGGAAGGTACGTTTGTGCCTCTGATCATTCCTGGTGTTCCTTTCAGGCCTGAGTGGCAACCAGAGGAGGATGAGAAGGACTGGGAGGGTTCTGTGGACCTTTTGGCTGACCAGCTTGAAGAGCCGGACTGGCGAGAGGAACTGGGTGATGCAAGTGGTTTGGATACCTCCCCAGACCTTGGCATGCTCTCCCCACCTACCGTGGGGAGGGAGCTTCATACGCAGTGGTGTTGCGTAGGGCGGCTGAGGCCTTGGGCTGGTCCTACGGTGGCAGTAAGGACTAACCTCCTGACAGAGGTGCTTCAACCGGCAGCGGCCTCTTCGGAGCACCTTCTGCCTTTTAATGAAGCCCTCACGGACGTCCTTCTGGACACGTGGTCCAAGCCAAGCACAGGGGCTTCTGTGGACAGGATTATTGCCCGACACCACCGCCCGCCCCGGGTGACCCACTTTTCCTCTCCCAACACTGACCCCTGAGAGCTTGGTGGTCCAAGCCTCGTCTTCTAAGATCGCGTTCCCTACTGCTCCCCCAGATAGGGAATCCAAGAAGCTGGAACACCTTGGGAAGAAGATGTTTTCTTCCGCCAGCTTAGAGCTGCGGTCGGTGAACACTGCATGCCTCTTGGGCCGTTATACCCATACAATGTGGGATACGGTTGCACAAGTGCTGCCACAGTGCCCGGAGGAGGCCCGGGCCGTTCTCACTCACGCAGTGGCAGAGGGTAGAGACGCAGCTAAGTTCACCATCAGATGTGGGCTGGATACTGCCGACTCTCTGGGTAGAACGGTTTCCACTTCAGTAGCCTTGAGGCGCTACGCCTGGTTGAGGACGTCTGGTTTCTCAGGGGATGTCCAATCCACCTTTCTGGACATGCCCTTTGATGTCAGTCGCCTTTTCGGTGACAAGGCGGACTCAGCGCTCGAGTGCTTCAAGGATTCTAGGGCTACGCCCAGATGTTTGGGCCTCGCGGCAACCTCTCACCCCACGCAGTCTGCTTTTTGCCCCTTTCGTGGGTATGGAAGGGGTGCCCCACCACATTCGACCCAGTCTATCTACCAGGTCACGCAAGCTGCCCAGCCTGTGGGTGGCTGCGGAGGTGGGACCCAGCGAAGCTGGTCTGAGGGCCAGCGGGTGTGCCAGTCCCCCCATAACCACCCTGCAGCAGCCACCAAGCCCTTCTAGTCCGACCTTTCAGGGCCACCAGAGGCCAGTGGGCGGCAGGATTCGCCATCACCTCTCCCACTGGCAAAACATCATGTTGGAGAGGTGGGTTTTGCAGATAGTCCGAAGGGGCTACTTCCTCCCCTTCCAGACTACCCCTCCCTCCATGCCACCATCCTTCCATCACATGTCCGAGGATCACTTGGCCCTTCTCTGCCAGGAAGTTGCAGCTCTCTTGGCCAAGGGAGCTATCGAAAGGGTCCCTGTGCCAGAAGTAGGTCATGGTTGCTACTCCCTCTACTTTCTGGTACCCAAGAAGGACAAAGGCCTGCGTCCTTTCTTAGACCTCGGGGCCCTCAACCGCTTCCTCCGGAAGGAGAAGTTCAAGATGCTCACATTGGCTCAGGTCCTGTCTGCCCCCGACCCCGGAGACTGAATGGTAGTGTTGGACTTGCATGACGCATACTTCCATATCCCCGTCCTGCCAGCCCATAGGTGTTACCTACGGTTCACGGTAGGCCACGAGCATTTTCAGTTTACCGTGCTCCCCTTTGGCCTTACCATCGCCTCTCGGGTGTTCACGAAAGTGATGGCGGTGGTTGCAGCTCATCTGCGCAGATCAGGGGTTCCAGTCTTCCCCTATCTTGACGACTGGCTGTTGAAGACGGGATCGCCCTAGGCTGTTTTTTCCTACCTCCAGACTACGGCGGACCTCCTGCACTCGCTGGGGTTCACTATCAACGTGCCGAAGTCACACCTGACTCTCTCTCAGAAGGTCCTTTTCATCGGAGCAGTTCTGGATACAGCGAAGTTTCGGGCTTATCCTCCCGAGCAGCGAGTCTGGGATATTCAGGCTGTGCTACCGATGTTTCAGCCTCTATCCCGGATTTCGGTGAGAATTACCCTGGGGCTGCTGGGCCTCATGGCCTCCTGCATCCTGCTGGTGGATCATGCTAGATGGCATATGCAGGCTCTGCAGTGGGACCTGAAGTTCCAGTGGGCACAGCATCAGGGGGATCTTTCCGACTACGTCCAGATCTCGGAGGGGACTGTGCGTCAACTGAAGTGTGGCTAACGAACCAAGCTTGGGTCAGAGGCTGATCCCTCTCCCTTGCCCAACCAGACCTCACAGTGGTGACGGATGCGTCACTCCTGGGATGGGGCGGTCATCTGGGAGAGGCGGAGATCAGAGGTGTCTGGTCTCCGGCAAAGTCTGGGCTCCATATAAACCTGCTGGAGCTTCCGGCGATCCGTCTGGCACTGAAGGCATTCCTTCCCTCTCTCAAAGTGAAGGTGGTGCAGGTGTTCACAGACAACCCCACCGCCATGTAGTATTGCAACAAGCAGGGCGAGGGGGGGTCGTGGACCCTATGTCAAGAGGCTCTTTGTCTCTGGACATGGCTGGAACATCAGGGCATGTCCCTGGTGGTTCAACACCTGCCAGGTTCTCTTAACGCCAGGGCTGACGAACTCAGCCGCCGGTGCCTGATGGATCATGAATGGCGTCTTCACTCGGAGGTGGTGCAAGGTCTCTTTCAGCGGTGGGGAGAGGCTTGGTTAGATCTGTTCGCCACCGAAGAGAATGCACAATGTCAGCAATTCTGCGCTTTGGAATTTCCAAGGCGGCACTCGCTCAGCGACGCTTTTCGTTGCAAGTGGCACTGCGGCCTCCTGTACGCCTTTCCGCCTGTACCACTTCTGCCCAGAGTGCTGAAGAATATCAAGCGCGACCGGGCCCAAGTCATTCTTGTGGCTTAGGACTGGGCACGAAGAGGATGGTACCCATTGCTCTTGAGCATGGCCATCGATCCTCCGATCAGACTGGCTCTTCGGGAGGATCTTCTGGCGCAGCAGCAGGGGAGGGTCCTCCACCCGAACCTGTCCAGCCTCCACCACTTACGTGGAGATTGAGCGGCGACAGTTGACAGCTTTTGACCTTCCTCCTGAAATCTGTAATGTCATCTTGGCAGCCTGGCGTCCCTTCACTAAGACTGTATACTCCTGCAGATTGAACAAGTTTGTGGCATGGTGCACAGCAAAGGCTGTGGATCCTCTTTCTGCCCCTCTTTCGGAGGTTCTCTTGTATATACTGTCTTTGGCCCAGCAGGGCTCTGCCCTGGGCACTCTTAAAGGCTACCTTTCGGCCATATCTGCCTTTCTTCGCCTTCCTGATCCGCCTTCTCTTTTCAAGTCCCCTATTGTAAATAGATTTGTAAAGGGCATTACACACCTCTTTCATCCTTCTCCGTTCATAATGGCCCAGTGGGACTTGAACCTGGTCTTTACCTATCTTATGTATGCTCCCTTCGAGCCTCTTCACAACTGCCCTCTCAGGCTCCTCACTCTGAAGACAGCTTTCCTTGTTGCCATCACCTCTGCTCGCAGAGTGAGTGAGCTTCAGGCTTTGTCTTCCAAACCTCCTTTTCTTGCTGTTCATCCGGACAAAGTAGTCCTTCGCACAAGGCCCTCTTTTCTTTCCAAATTGGTTACCTCTTTCCATATAGGACAGACCATCACTTTGCCCACCTTCTTCTCACCTCCGCACCCTTCCAAGGAGGAGGAGAGACTCCACCGTCTGGACCCAAAACATGCGCTATCTTTCTATCTCGACCGCACAAAAGATTTCCGGGTGGACGATCAACTCTTTGTTGGATATGTGGGGGCCAAGAAAGGTCGGGCTGTGCAAAAACGCACCATTTCTCGATGGGTTGTCCTATGCATTAAAATCTGCTACTCCTTGGCAAAGAAGGAAGCCCTAGTAGAACTGCGTGCCCATTCCACCAGGGCGATGGCAGCTACTACTGCCTTGGGGCATGAAGTCCCACTCCTTGACATCTGTCAGCCGGCCACGTGGGCATCTCTGCACACGTTCACCAAACATTATTGCCTGGACAGCCAAGTCCGGAGAGACTGCTACTTTGGCTGTTCTGTTCTCCAGGACTTTCTGGTGTGAACTTGGTTCGCAGACCCACCTCCGGGGCTGGCATTGCTGGGGTATCTATTCTACAGGTAAGGAATCTATAACTACAGTCTCTTTTAGATGAACAAGTTACTTAGCTTCGGTAACTATGTATCTGTAAGAGACATATGTAGTTATAGTTTCCTTACCGCCCCACCCTTCCTCCCCGTTCTGCAAACTGACGTCTAGGGATAGGGACTCCCTTCCAGGGCCCTAGTTATGTGCACCAGTGGTCAGTGTCTTGCATGACTCTGCGCTTCTGGCATGGAAAGTCGTGTCAGAACTGACGTCAGCTCACAGAGCGGCATCTAAGTAGACACCGCAACATCATTCCGGCGACTACGATGCCAACGACGGACGTGGAGTCGACCGACGCTACCTACCGACTCACAAGGGTACTGCTAAAGAAAAAATCTCCGGATCCAGTCTGACGCCTGGGGGTAATTCTAAAGGTAAGGAATCTATTACTACATACGTCTCTTACAGATACATCGTTACCGAAGGTAAGTAACTTATTCGTCAAGGCAAACACTAAAGAGCACGCCAAGGGCTCCTGTGTAAATGTAGCGTTTTTTATTGGCTTCTTAGGAACTAAATTACCTGGCAGATTAGTCCATGCAGTGAGCACCAGACATTCAGTCTCATTGTTCGGTGCAGAAGAGAGAAAGAAACCCTACTGTTCGGAATCCCTCTGAACATCCCCACAACAGACCACAACTGTTCCCTCGTGCACGAATGGGAAGGAGTTGGAAAAAAAAATGGACTTCTGAGGTGCAGCAAACAACAAAGACAACAAAAGTGCTGATCATGAGGAAATGACAGCTCACTGCCACAAAAACTGGACCGGAGAAAAGCGTGCAGACAATGGCCCTCGACAGCTGAGTGACAAGTAGAACAATGGAAAAATCTACAGAAGAGAGGGGCCTTTTTTCCGAAATTGGACGAGAAACAATTAAATGTTGGTGCAGATGTCATAAAAAAATAATCGGACACTATTACAGTACTCGCCACCACTGTAACTTAATTGAGCATCATAACTGAATTGTCCAATTGCAGGACACCCTCTGTCAGCTACACGATTGCTAAAATGAAAGGCCTATAATTATTGCGATTATTTAGTGCATCTCGGGTGTGTGACGTCAAACTGATTTGCGAAATAAAAGATTTCCAAATTAACTGAGTAAATTCGTTAACAATTAAACACTCTGAGGCACGTCTGCAAGAGGTGAGCACCCAAATAAGGCAAAAGGGCGGCTGAGAGAAGTCGGCGGCTTACAGCTTTCAGGGCCACGGTTGAGACGGCCTACGTGGGGGAAAAATTAAAGAAGCAGCCTCTGCGAAAAGCAGCACCTGGCGGGAAAGCGATGGGCAGAAAGGTACAACAAAAATAGTTCTCTTCAAATAACAGAAAAGCACTACAAATATAACAACACTGTACTTAGCCGGTGCTCCACGGCTGAACAATGGAAGTGATGTTTCACTGCCTGTACCAGTTAGGAGGCAGTAAATAAGAGCGACGCAGGAGTTGACTGAATGTTAAGTAGCAGGCGGGAATAGGGTGGTATTCTTGATGACAGCAGATCAAGCAGACAGCGCTTGCGCACTGAAGCTCGACCTAAAAACCAGCTTATTACTAATCACATAGGTGAAACCTAATGCATTTGCCAATGCTTTTTTTAAAGCAATGCCTACAACGCACATCAGCGCATTATCGACCCCTACTCCCCTTACTAACCCATTATGCCACTTCGAATCACTTAATTAGCATCCGCCGCGGCCCTACATGCATGCGTCACATGCAACCGAGAGCTTCTGTGTATTTTACATACAGGAGCAGTGTTTAGGAAATGAACCCTCTTTCAAAGGTGCTGTGGAATCCAAACCAATTCATGTATGATAGGAACAAATAATTTACTACGTCACGTGATCGCATACGCTTAACCTACATTTTAAAATACAGTATGAGGAAATCTTATACAGGCTTCTGCCTAGATGAAATAATATGGAAGGAAAATGCACGAACACCTATTCTTTTTCTGCTCTTTATCTACCTTAGAAAAGCACACAAGAGGAAGGTCGCATGTAAAAGGCACCCCGGGGCACCGCGAAAGCTGTGTGGTGGGGTAGGTGACGATATCACGAACAATACAGATAGCACACGATTTTTAGTGCTTTCTTTTGCCAATCTCCTTCAGTAAAGCCCTCCCTCCCCCAAATCTTCCCCAGCTCACGACAATTTGGTCACTGCTGCCAATAGTGGGGAATTAGTGATCGAACAATGTAAAACTAGCAGCCACGAAGCTGCAGAGTGCAAGTAAAGCGAGCAAAGGGCAAAACCAGGAGCAACCGGCACCCCCAGGCGGCCATGCAGCGTTCAGGGAGGAAAAGGCCGAAATGCAGCCCCAACTGGCAACCAGGAACGACAGGGGCATCCCCAAGACCTACCCGAGGCGACCCAAGCAGCAGCGCGTCTTCCTGACCGGCCCAGCCACAGGAAGACGCAACCTTCAACCCGGAACAGACCGGGAGGAACGGCGCCCCAGCCACAAAGGCCCAGCCGCCCAACAACGCGGCTCCCGGCAAGCCCGGCAGGCCAGGAGACCGCGGAACAGGACGTCGAGGACAGCCCAGCAGCCCGACGAGACATCCAAGATGACTCCAGCAGGTAAGAACCAGCAATCCACGTCCCATTCTGTTGGAAGACATAAAAAAAGAACAGGCTGAATGCTGGGATGGTACAGCTTATGTACTCCCAGTGGGAGGGGTGGGTTTAGGTATCCCAGCATTCTCCTGCTCTTTTTTGCTGTCGTGGAGATGGTCATCTCCACTTGTTAAGGAATGGGACGAGGACTGGAGGGACCGGGAGGTAATAGCCATTTTCACAGGGTACTCGCTGTGCGTGGGTGGATGATGCACAGGGCATGTTTTTGTAGAAAGTTCAAAGTAAATGACGTTTAAAGTAAAACCAAGTGGGAGAGGAACCCTCATTTTGATTGGGGAGTTCCCTTTTCGGTCCCTCCCACGTTCGTGATGCTACTTTAGTCTCTTCGGTGTAGTTTGTCCATATTCCTGGCACCTCTCTCTTCAGCTTCACATCTCCTATCATCTCATTATCATATAATCTGCCTATCCCTTTGTCGTGTAGTTCCTATAGTGCCCCTGCAGGACCTGCGCGTTTGGATAACATAAACTGTGGGCTTGGTGTTAGACTGACTCTGTGCACCCCCACCGCGTATGTTAGCCGGATTTGCATTAGCTAGCTCACAGTGCCACTAGAATCTCCTCTTATCGGGGAGAGATTAGTTTCTGGCCACCTTAGATCATGACAACCCTGATCCCTCAGAATCGTGGAAACAATGTACTACTTTTCGCTCAGTCACTCGTGCTTACTTATTTGGTTTGTCTCAGAGAGTTACACAGAATAAACAGTCTGGGCGTTTCAATAAGTATTTATTGAACAGTTGTTATTCTAGTGTAAAATATATGTGCTGCAGCAACCAGCAGACAATAGCAGAGATATATTATCAGAAGTACGATAAAAGTGAAGGGGTAGAACAGTTCTACCATATTGCAATAATCATGAATACATACATGAATATAAAAAGCATTATGAAAAGTGCGCGTACTCCTACGATGCCTAACTAGATGTACCTGAGTGTACCTAGCATATGTGTAGCTCTAAAAGCCTAAGAGCCAAGAATCCTTCTAGGATTTAGTCGAACCCCCATACCGGAATAGAGAGAGTGTGGGACCCCGTCCTGGTCTCGAGTTGGACACCCCGCAAGGGCTGTGTTAGACCGCTGTCAGCTGGAGCGAATGCATGCAGGAGCCTCAGCGTCTCTAGTCAGTGTGTCAGCATGGAAGTCTCGGTTCCCTCTATCTTACTGTGGCAAGATGTGGTGTATTTATACCCTAAAGTATCTCGTCCCTCATTATGGTTTGTATTGGTCTTTGTTAGACATCAGGAAGACGTAATTGGTGAACTTTGTACATACATATTATGCGGGAGATGTAGCTGGTGAATGCTCATGCATAATTTATGAGTACATTGTAGGCCTGTGTTCGGGAAAAACCCTGCAGTGTTCTAACCACAGACTAGATAACGTTCAACCTCAGAGCTCGTTGTGTACTGTAGGGAACTAATGTAGGTGAAAGATCATGCCTATATTAGGGCATAGGAGATCATGACTATAATAGGGCATAGACGATTATGACCAAAATAGGGCATATAAGATTATGACCATAAGAGGGCATATGCGAATATGACCATATACGGCATATATGAACGCGTCTATATTAGGGCCTCTATATGTAACATAACACCCACTCCACTTTCGAATTGGATGACAATGACCATACTTAAAATCTGGACAATTGAAAAATTCTCTTAAAAACAGCTAAAAACATGGTTTTAAAAAAACATTTAAAAATAATTAAGATGTTAAAAATCGCTATTCTTTTGTTGCCACTTGAAAAAGTCAATTCTGTCTCACTCATAAAAGTTGTATTACTATAAGCAGAAGAAGGCCATTCTTTCTCAAGTGAAAGTGTCAATTTAGGAAGTGTTCCAAATTTAGGTCGTTTATTTATGAAACGAAATGGAGAAGCCGAATTCTTTCCCAGGACGCGATGAGCCAATTCCAGATTAAGTGTCCTGGCTGGGAGATACAGCATTATCGGTGTTAGCTACTGCAGACGACAAATCCAACGCCTCACAGAGAACGTCAATCGCACATAGATGGAATTCAGCACTACCAACAGTCTGTGCTGCGGCAGCTTGTGCGGCATTTGTTACCTGAGGGTTTGTGGAGGAGCCACCTAACCCAGCAGGAGCAAATGGCACCTGTGGATTCTCAAGGAATGCGTTCATCAGAATTGGAAGACGCTGGGGACAACGCAGAGCATGGGCCTTTAGGGGGTCCAGCACAGCATCCATGTCCGGAGGCGTATCTGATGGAAACGTTAGACAGAGATCAACGTGCATTCTTCTCCGCAAAACAGGCATCGAAGAGCAGGTAAGATGCAGTCCACCCAGACTGGTCTAAACGATAGAAACCAAGAGGCATTCAGTTCTCTTAGGCAGGGTATTCCCAGAAGCTGTACCATGCGTTCACGGTACTTCCGCTCCATCAGTACGTTCACCATTTCCTCGGAAATTGGGCCGTCCATTGCGTAGCAGTAAGATTACAATCAGGACTCCTGCAATTAGTAACAGGATAAGCGGGAGACCTCCAAACACGCTTCCCAACACGGAGTGTATAAAATTTGGGATTACTCCGAGGACTGTCTGAAAGGTGCTTAATAGTCCTGACCCTATGGTCTTAAATAGGTGTACAATACCGCTCATATCAGACATGTTCAAGATACGACCCACCATTTCTGCTAAATGAAAGGGCCAGTTTGTATGTATAAGCGCCTGTATCTCAGTCGAGGTCCTTGCAACTTGAAGTTCAAAGGTTTCTCGAGCGGAGGTTAAGGGCACGGGTTGCTGTAAAAGCATGGCTTTCAGTCTGCTCAAAGTATCAAATTGTATGAAGGAAACATTCAATGAAGGCCATAACGGCGCCTCCCTGACTGTGTTCAGTGGCGGAAACAATACTTGCATACAGCAAGTAACCCTGGAGTTAACAGTGACCAGATAGGCGACGCCCGGAAGCATCCCACAGCAACTTTGATCGTTTAGCATCAAGTAACTCCCATTCGAGAGCAGCTGGAAAACTGGCGTGATCATGGCCACTGGGGTCCCTGACATGTGACAAGATAGATTCGCTACCGAACCACTACATGCTCCGTGCAGAGAAATATCCTGACACATGAGAGAACCGCTTAAAGCGTTCTTGCAGTTTGTACCACTCAGATACACTTCTCGATCCCCATTCCGGCATCGATATCTATATGGTAACTCCCAAGTTTCCTTAATGTAACCCTTACCCATTTTTTCATATTTGCCTGCCTTTGCTCAAGGCAATATTGAAACTGAAACGTAGTGATCAGCAGAGTGATTTGGCCATGAATTAGCCATTCAGTTGATGGTAATTCGGCTACAGTGAATGGTAACCTTTCCAGTTTCTCAATACGCAGCATTGTATACTTGGCTCCCCTTTGTGCCATTTCTGTCTGTTTATCAGTTAGATTGTATTCTGAAAACAGAGACGTGGTGTTTATGAAACGCAAGGGCACATAGCCTGCACGCAAAGATTGCAGCATCCAGCTTAGCATCATAATAGAACGTAACTGAGATTGCCCGTGTTGTAACAAGGCCAGATCTTGTTCTAATATGTCGATTGCCGAAGACACAATGTTGCCTAAGGAGTAAATCCTGGAGGTAAAAGTTGTTAACCCATTATCCACTACAGCTAATGCCTTCTCTAGGGTAATACAGTCTATTTCCCATATTCTTTCTGCGGCCTCCTTTTGGGATATTTTCCAGTTTTCATTATAATAGGCATAAATGCCAGCATATATGAAACGTTTCTGACGTGTTTTCCTTGGGCCTGACAAGAAATCCCTAAGGTCCACATCAGGTGTGAGTAAGGTCAAATGATGTTTTACTTCTGTGAGTGTTGAGGTTTCTAGCCAATCAAGGCACAACTTCCCAACACTATACAATGTCACTATCCCTGGGTGTTGTCTTTGTACATAGCGTGTATCTGGCCTACTGATACTAAATCCCTCGGTTATACCTAGGAATCTCTGTTGACATGTGTTTGTGTCAATGGGCCAAATCAGCCATTCTGTCCAATTGGGATCTGACCTGTTGTACTGGAGAATGTCATCTAATCCTACCCCATTTGTAGTTGAATTCTGTCCCCCACCCATCTGTGATGGTGCTGGAAACCCCGGTGTGTTCATTTCCTTGTTCTTGGCTAGTCCAAGACAGGATGTCTGTTGCACAGTGTCATTTAGAAATATTATCTGCTGTGAAATGAGGCATGCTCTAAAAAGCGCTTCCGTTCCCTGGACCTGCCAGTCCCTAGAACCCCAGATTGATTTTGAGTCTATAGTGTCCTTCCATAGGTCGAAACCCTGTGTAGACAACTGGGCCATAAAGGAAGCAGAGTAAATCTGTTTGGTGTTAGTCAACATAATTTTCTGTGCTGATGTTGTTGCCACTTTGTAATAAAATGACTTCGGGTCAGATGTGTTGAACCCTGAAAAGTATGTGAATTTCTGTGCAAAAGTTTGCGAACTACCTTTTGGTGGAGTTGGGCAGTGTTCCCACTGGTGGTATTCAAATACATTTCTAGGTGTTATAGATTTGTGCAAGAAATGATGACCATAATGTTGGTAACAGTACAATGTATCATAGTCTGAAGTACCTTCTAACATTTCATTGTTCGGAAATGCTGCAGTTTTTTCTAAATCAGACATCATATTGTTTACCGTTTCAGTGTCCCAATCATCAGACAATGTACTGGAGGTAATGATATCACTTAAAGAAGTTTTAAATACATGTTTAAGCTTTAAAAGTTCAGTCGGACCGAATATATCAAAATCAATTTTGTCCCATACTATACCGTCCAGTATAGGAACTGCTGTGATGTTCACTGAAGACAAGTCTCTTGGTTCACGATGTGAAGACTGGTGTGGTTTTAAAATCAAATTGACTCTTTGGGCTGTAGAGCTCTGCTGGAGATATCGTCCATTAATAAGCATACTAAAAGTTATAATTAAACCTAGCCAGAAAAGAAAAAATAGAATCCCAGTGATATACCATAGTTCTATCCAAGGTGACACCAGGTAAGTCTTTCTAAAAAAGTTCAAAAAGTCAGTGAGTTTCTGTTTGAGTGATTTTTTGTCTGGCGTAGTTTCCGGCTTGCTTGGATCCAGTGAAAACGCATCAAAGTTCATGAAATAGCCAGAAGCAGTTCGATCAATTGTCGAAATTGCATTTTGCTCTTGACGAGGCATGTTGACGTAGATGTCTGTAGTCGGTCTGATTGCAACTTGGTTGTTAAGTTGATTTTCTTCTTGTTGAAGTGGAACGAGTTCCATAGCATTGTTGCTTAGTCCTTCATTCCGTACAGGTGGCTCTTCAAACGTGATGAGTCTTTCTGTTTGGACTTCTTGGATTGTAGCGAGAGGAGGGCGTCTGCTGCTGTGGAGTCCACGTGGCCTGCTGTTTAGTATCGGCCACATAGTGTGGTTTGATTAAGTCGATTGAGACAAATCTTTTCTCCTTTTTCCCGGCAAGAGGCGGCAGAAGTACAGTTCTTGTGCCTTGGATTGCTAGGACCGGTACGGCTGTTCTGTAGGATGGTCCGAATTCTTTCTTGTCTGCAATCTTTTCTCTGACCAGATCCCCGACTTTTGGGATCCAGACAGGTCTTGCCGTTACTGCCTTGACTTCCTCAGTGGCGGTCTGTTTTAAGTGGACGATGCTTTGTTGTGTCCTGGATTCATTTAGATCCTGTAAAACAGCCAAACGATCATGGATATCAAATGGTTTTTCATCCGCCACTGTGCCGTCACAATCAAGATCAGTTACCCACATTCTTGTCCCAAATAGGACCTCGTAAGGAGTGACACCCCCTAGAGAGCTTCTTGGCTGATTGTTTATTGCTCGTTGGACCCCATAAAGGTGATCGACCCATCTACCGCCCTTGCCTAATACCCTAGCTGTTAAAGATTGCTTTAAGCCACGGTTTTTCCTCTCCACAACCGAATTTCCCTCAGGATGGTACGGAGAGGAGTACCGCAATGCTACGCCCATTCCTTCCATGGCCTCTTTGTAAGCCCGAGAGCTAAACGCCGGGCCACGGTCAGAATGTAACGTGCCAACTCCGTATGTGCCGATAAAGACTCGCAAATCTTTTATAACAGTTCGAGCGTCAGCACCGCGCTGAGGCCAAACCCATAGGAATCTAGAGCAGGAATCCACTGCAACCATGATATATTTCTTGGCCCCATCTGATTGTAGGGGTCCGCAGTGGTTCAAATACACACATGCGAGAGGTTTGTCTGATTTTAGTAATGGTGTCTGTGCTGGGCGTGTTACGGTGGAGCCTTTCATCTGCTGTCAGATGTCGCACTTTAAGACATAGTCTTTGGTCTGCTTTGTTAACCCTGGCCACCAGTAGCGCTGTTTCAATAAAGAAATAGTCTCTGTAACGCCTGTATGTGCAGAGCCCAAACCCTCGTGTGCTGCTAGAATTAAGCCTTGCCTACGATCCATATTTGGTATTACTCTATCCCCTACTCCAGGAATCTGAGCATATGGAATGTTTTGTGCATCTAACTTGTAGGAGTACTTGAGTGGACATTTTTCAGGTACTGCTGTGCTGCCTTTGCGTGAAGCATTGACAGCTACCATAAACTCGCCGCCTATTCTCGTTTTTGAACGAGTAACTGCAGCTACGGCGGCTGTGCGTACAGCCCCCTTTGCGGCTTCATCAGCCAATGAATTCCCTTCAACGTGAACGCCATCACGCTGATGACTGAGTGTATGTATCACATGAGCCCTTGGTAGTTCGTTTCTCAACTCTACTACCTGTTCCCATAGCATTTTATGCTTAATTGTGCCACCTTTTGCGTCTTTAAACCCGTTTTGTTCCCAATGATGTAAATATTCATTGTACGACTGTACACAGTAAAAGGAATCACACACAATCAGTGTGGGGAATTCGTATTCCGTATTTACGAGTGCCAGTATTAGTGCTTTTAACTCTGCTAACTGAGCCGTGCAGTCTCCTAGAAATTGCGTTTTAGTGCTACTGGGATGGAACTCTCCATCGCGCATGCAACCTTTAACGATTGCACACGCCGCGCTGTAAGCTTGCTTACTCCCTATGGCCGGTTGAGCAGATCCGTCAGTGTAAATAATGTATTCATACTGATCTAGAGGCAAAATCTCATTTGGTAGAGGATATTCTTGTTCGTATTGCAGAAATGCTTGTGTTTTTAAACTTGGATCAAATCTGTATTCAACATCCGTTGCAGTAAGAGAATTAGCCCATTGTATCCGTCTGGGATGTAAGGCTTTCGCATTTGGAATGCTAGCCTTTGTAACAGTCTCTAAGGCTGGTACTGGGGTCACGACTATTATGCGTTTTCCCTGAGCCAGAGCTCTTTCTCTTGCTACAGCGGTCTGCACTGCTGTCAGGATTTTTTCTGTTGAAGTGAAACGCATCTCTGCGTTTGTGTACAGGTGTGATTTGTATGCGATTGGTACCGTTTCGCCTTCATTGAAAGTTAAATAAGTGTACCCGCATTGACCCGCTATTATTCGGATCACTAAGTTGCGTACGTTTACGGGTGTCTGTAAATGTTTTGAAGCTATCATGTCTTCCTGTAGGGAACTCAGGATATTTGTATGTTCCTGTGTCCATTGTCTGACTGAAAAATCAGGTTTTACTCTTTCTACGTAATCCAAAATGTATGTTCGACCAAAATGTAGGAATCCCAGTATTGATTGTAACTTTTTTACTGATTTTGGAGGTTGGAGCAGCGCACACTTTTCTAAAAAGTTAGCTGCTAGGCTTTTTCCTTCACTTGACAGCTCATACCCTAAAAATAGGACATTGAGAAGGGCAATTTTTGATTTTTTGAAATTAAATTTATAGCCCTCAGAGGCGAATCCCATAATAATGGTGCTCACCCTGGTCAAGTGCCTCAGTAAGTCATCGTCCGTCAGATAAATATCATCCACATAGGACAATGCTTCTTCATCCAAATTTTGGAGTAACTCTGTTACCCTTGCTGAAAACAACCCTGGGCTATTCTTATACCCTTGGGGGAGTCGACAAAATTGCCGTTGTGACCCCAGCGCTGAAAATGCGGTCAGATACCTGCTTTCAGGCGCTATATTTTGGCAGAAAAATCCATTTGAGGTATCAAGTGTTGTTTTGTATTTTTGTCGCACAATGTTATTCATTAATGCGGCACTATGTGCATTTTGAACTGCAAATGTCTGTGCAAGTGTTTAAATGTCTGTAATCTAAAACTAAACGATATGTGTTGTCAGATTTTGATACGGGAAACAAAGGATTGTTCATTGGTGAGGTGCAATTTTCTATCACACCCTGGTATTCTAGTTGATCTAGGATCTCCCTGACTTGTTTTTTAGCTTCCTGCTTTATAGGGTATTGCCTTTGGGCATTTGGGGAAACTTTTAATGGGATCACGTGGTGGGTTGAATCCTCATCCCAACCAACATGATTTTTGTACAATGCTGGAGCTAGGGCAACCGCCCACTCCTGCGCATATGCATGTTTTAAATGTATGGGAACGAGGTCGGAAAATGCTGGAAAAATTACCTTTTCTCCCTTAGGGCACTCCATGACGAATGCTGGCGGCCATTCTTGCTCTGCTAATAGGATGTCATATCCGGATGACAGATTTTTCCAAAATAGACCCTTAACTTTCCTGGGCTTGTCCCCCTCCATCCGGAGTGTTATCTCATGTAACTTATGTGGGACACTTACCCGAGTATCAGGTGTTTCCACCGTGATATACTCACTCAACTCCGCTGTCACCAGAAATTCCTTCAGGTTCTGGCGAGCTATTGTTACTTCTGCCGCGCTGTCTAGCATCGTCAGAGCCCATTCCCCGTTCAGAAGCTGTGTCCTCAGAATTCTGGGCATGTCTGATCTTGAGACCTGCTATCTTCTTCTTTTTGAACTGAGGTTTCTGTTTTTGTTTATCTTCTTTTTTAGGTGCGTAGTCCGCAGCGCGTTGCGTGTCTCTGGACTTTGTACGCTCCTCTGACCGTCCTTCCATCTCGGAGTTTTTGGATGAACCCTGAAAGGAACGAGAGGAACGTGTATCAGTATCCTGATACCTGTCAGGTTTTTTAATATTATCCCTATTCCTGAGGTTATACCTCCTTTCAGAGGGCTCCTGTTGAGGAGACCTACCTCTGGATTGAGATCTGTTGTCTTTAGACTTTTGTTGTTTTTTATTTTCCCACTTCTTTGTAGAAGAAGTAGGTGTCTGCTTTGTAGTATCCTTTTCAGGACTGCCCACTAGTTGTGGTTTTAATGCTTTCCCACCTAGACTGTCTCTGCCTAGTTCTGCATATGCAGTTTCAATTATTTTGGGTAGTTCGTGTTGTTGATCTACTGAACTGAACTCCCTTAGGCGTTGGCGGATCGCCACTGAAGGCGCTTCCCCCTTAATGTTGGCTAGTATTATGGCTGATACCTGGTCAAAGTTATTTAGTAACTTCATCCCTAAGTTTAGGGCAGGTTCTGCTCCGTACTCATTTTGTATCTGTCTCAATACGTCAGGTACTACTGCTAATGATGGGATACCATGTGTTCTGGTATATATGGCAGCAAAGACTGAACCCCAAGAGGTGCAGTCCTCTACTTGTGGTGTGATCCCCATGGGCAAGCAGATTGTTAGAATTCTGTGTTTATCACAGGAGGTAGTATTCGGAAATACTGCCTCAAGCTGAGTTATTTTCTGAGCTAACCAGAATGGTATTTGTTCGCGTTTTGCGGGCATTTTGCCCATTACCGCGTGTAATGTTTGAGGAGTAATTTTATTTCCTGTACCCTGAGCTGGAGTACTAGTTGCTGCACCTGGTGTAGGTTGGATTGTTAAAGTCCTCATGACGAATTGTGTCAGGTTTCTGTAGATTTTAATTAAATCTCTGTGTTGTATGAGTAAGTCTGGCTGTGTCATTGTGTCAATGTTAGGGTGCGATGTGTAAGCCGCTAGTATTGGCCATGTGGCCCCGTCTCCTCCGAGCGGGCCTAATCTTACTCTTTCTCGTACGTGGGGTAGGGCGCCATTAAAGCAGTAATAATGTTCCTGGTAAGTGAGTGGAATCTCTATGTCCTCAAACAGGCAATATTCCCGTGGTGCATCTCCTTCTATATAGTTGTGAAATGTCTTTGTTATTGCATTTGCTGCTGGGAGTGTAACCCATGAATAGAATACCTCTGTTTTGTTTGATTCATGTGCCTCAATCACGAAAACTACAATGCCACCCTTGGCTTGTAAGCCGTTTTCTAATAGTCTTATGGTGACTGTCCTTCTGAATTTTGGTGCAATCTGTATTGCATCCTCAGGATCTTCCTCGTCGTCTGACGGGGGCAGTGGCATTTGTAGTGGATCTATGACCGCGGTAGTCATTGTGTATAGAACACAGACTACCGTTTCAAAGAAACTATGATAAGGTTTTTAGGCACAATTTTAGGAACTCTATGTCCTTTCAAGCTTGAATAACCAACAGACAATAAATAGTATTTTCGTACTACTCAGCTGCGGCGGATTTTGTGCCCACCCACTCCAAACGTCTCTGGGGTTTTGTGAGTAGGTTCTCTGAGAATAGCACGACTGAACTACTCAGATTCTACTGTTAAATAAGTACCCAACCAACGTTGGTGGCGCCATGTCGTGTAGTTCCTATAGTGCCCCTGCAGGACCTGCGCGTTTGGATAACATAAACTGTGGGCTTGGTGTTAAACTGACTAACCGCGTATGTTAGCCGGATTTGCATTAGCTAGCTCACAGTGCCACTAGAATCTCCTCTTATCGGGGAGAGATTAGTTTCTGGCCACCTTAGATCATGACAACCCTGATCCCTCAGAATCGTGGAAACAATGTACTACTTTTCGCTCAGTCACTCGTGCTTACTTATTCGGTTTGTCTCAGAGAGTTACACAGAATAAACAGTCTGGGCGTTTCAATAAGTATTTATTGAACAGTTGTTATTCTAGTGTAACATATATGTGCTGCAGCAACCAGCAGACAATAGCAGAGATATATTATCAGCAGTACAATAAAAGTGAAGGGATAGAAAAGTTCTACCATATTGCAATAATCATGAATACATACATGAGTATACAAAAGCATTATGAAAAGTGCGCGTACTCCTACGATGCCTAACTAGATGTACCTGAGTGTACCTAGCATATGTGTAGGTCTAAAAGCCTAAGAGCCAAGAATCCTTCTAAGATTTAGTCGAACCCCCATACCTGAATAGAGAGAGTGTGGGACCCCGTCCTGGTCTCGAGTTGGACACCCCGCAAGGGCTGTGTTAGACTGCTGTCAGCTGGAGCGACTGCATGCAGGAGCCTCAGCAACTCTGGTCAGTGTGTCAGCATGGAAGTCTCGGTTCCCTCTATCTTACCGTGGCAAGATGTGGTGTATTTATACCCTAAAGTATCTCGTCCCTCAGTATGGTTTGTATTGGTCTTTGTTAGACATGAAGAAGACGTCAGGGGTGAACTTTGTACATACATATTATGCGGGAGATGTAGCTGGTGAATGCTCATGCATAATTTATGAGTACATTGTGTTCGGGAAAAACCCTGCAGTGTTCTAACCACAGACTAGATAACGTTCAACCTCAGAGCTCGTTGTGTACTGTAGGGATCTAATGTAGGTGAAAGATCATGCCTATATTAGGGCATAGGAGATCATGACTATAATAGGGCATAGATGATTATGACCAAAATAGGGCATATACGAATATGACCATATACGGCATATATGAACGCGTCTATATTAGGGCCTCTATATGAAACATAACACCTTAATCTGCGAGTTCTCTTGTAGGGGATTTCCGTGCATAGTCATTAGCATTTGAATAGTCCCGCCCACGTGCGGGGACCCCGGAGCACTTCATCAGATATATCTTCTTAAGTTGTCATCTTTCGCCTTTCTTCGGGAAGGCCTTTATAGACACTTAAGAAATAGAAAGACAATAATGCAGCCTAACTAACTAGGCTACACTGGCCATTACTTCATCTTGAAGTGAAAAAAGGTAGCCACTACTTTTAAAATTTTGCAATTTATGGAGTTTAATACATATAGAAAACTCCCCTTCCCAAAACCCCTTTTTTCATGATAGAGATGAAAAGGTTGGACAGAGAAGCCCCCCGTAGGCTGCCATTATATGTCTGAAAATGGATACCGTGCCTTTAAGAGTCTCCAGAGACCACCAGTATCCCATGATGCACAGCTAGTGGCAGTTACTTCAGTTCTTTTTTCTCACTCCTGTTAACAGGACCCTGGAGCATTGAGCTCTACCTCATTTGGTGTTTTTCATCAAAAATTCCTTTAGAATTTACCTTTTTACAACTTCACTCGACGTCTTTGGTCTTTCCCTACCTATTGCTGTCTTTTTCTGACAGATTTTCCACAGTTTTTTAGTCAAAATGTCTTCCCTTTTTGACAAGTGTCCTGACTGTGGAAGGAAAAAGGCCAAATCTGACTCACACAGAGTGTGTATTCTCTATTTGCCTGCTTCTCATGTTCCTGATACATGTCCCATCTGTAAAACCTTTTCTAGGCGCACCCTGCGTGACAGAGAGAAGATTCGGCTCCAAGGGGTGGAGGAGCGAAGGAAACAGCAAACAAAATCCACAGGTGGGACCTCTGGGCAAGGAGAGGGTCAGTCCTCTACCAATACCCTATCTGCAGCCTCTGGGGGGATTCCCAGGTGAAGAAGAGCGGAAAAACGACGCCGGTCCCGGTCGACGTCGAAGACTGCGACTACGACGACGACGACGAGGGCAGGTATGGCGGCGATATGTTCACCGTCGACTCAGGGCTGTGAGTCGAAGTGACGTCGACGCTCCACGTTGAGGAGAAGATCGGCGAGGTCTCGTTCTTCATCACGGCAGAGATCGCTGTTGAAGACATTGTCTCCTCGGTCAACATCGACGCATCAGCGCCGATCGACGTCGACTCGCCATCATCGATCGGCGTCGAGCAGGCACCGACAATCGCCATCGGACCTACACTGCCGATCGCCGTTGAAGAGGCACCAATGGTCGCCGTCGAGAAGTCACCGGCGGTCGACGTCGAAGAGTCATTGGCAATCTACGCCGAGACAACACCGATCTCAGACTCAATCAACAGTGAGTCTGTCGACGTCAAGAGGGAGTTCAAGGTCGAGACGATGTCGAAGATCGCCGTCGACAAGTAGGTCGACGTCGAGGGGGAGATCTTACACTGAATCTCTGGCTCCTTCCTCACTTCAGACAGCTCGAAAAAGGAGGAGGTTGATTTTTTCCTCGGATTCTGAGTACTCACGAACGTATTCACCAACGAGGATACCACCTCACTCGGTTCCTCCTGGACCAGCGGAACATCCTCCTCCTCCTCCTTCACCTCCTCCACCTCCTCCTCCGCCTCCACCGCCTCCTCCTCCGAGGCCTACTACTCCTCGGTCCACGACTCTTGCTGCGCCTCGAGGTCGGAGGTCTAGATCCCGTGCGAGAGATCGATCCCGCAGCCACCGACGTTCCTCCACATGCTCTCATCACCGACATCGTTATGAGAGATCTCGCTCCCGGCACACAAGGGACACGTCTTCCACTAGTACTGGGAGATATTCTCCTACACTTTCGTATTCTCCTCCTCAAAGGGTGTCTCCTATTGACGACATTACCACCTTTCAAGACGTTCCACTGCGAGGGGCGTCCAAACTAAATATTCCATTGTCCACCCCTGTGCTGTCAACTTCAGTCATTTTCGAGACTCTCCAGCAGAGACAAGCTTTTCGCCCCTTGCTCCCTCTGGTGCCAGGCTTATTGGAACCGGCGATGGAATTATTCTTAACACCTTCTTCCATCAAATCTGCTCCTTCCAGGTTACAGAAAAAATACCGCCCTCCTGAGCAAGATCCCACTTTCCTCCGGGCGGACCCCACCCCAGATTCGGTCATTGTGGTGGCGGCTAAGAAGCAACATGCTACGGCTCCAGCGTCAACAGTACCGCCGGATAAGGAAAGCCGTAAAATAGAATTGGTGGGGAGGAAGGTATGCAACACAGCAGCCACTACAATGAGGGCCGTTAGTGCTGCAGCTCTGCTTGGTAGGTATGACCGTTCCCTTTGGGAGTCCCTTCAGCAGTTCGCAGACATCCTGCCTAGGGACAAGAGGGAGGATTTTACTGAGATATTGAACGAGGGACTTATGGTTTCCAACCAAGTAATAAGTGCAGCGGCGGATACATCACTCCTTTCAGCACATGGCTATTGTCACGGAGTGGCTCTCCGCAGACATTCATGGCTTCGCCTTATCTCGCTTAAGCCTGAGGCCCAACAGCGGATCATTAATCTCCCTTTTTCTGGCATGACCCTCTTTGGCTCACATGCGAATGAGGAGATGGCCCGCATAAAGGCGGAAATGGAGACCTTGAGGGCAGTAGGTCTTGAAAAACCTAAGGAACCGCGCAAAACTTTCCGCCCTTTCCAACGGCGTACTCTTCCCAGAGGTTCCAGAGATACCAGGGCCGACAGACCAATCAGCAGCAATCATATCAGCGGTCGTTCCAACCGTTCCAGAAATGTCAACCTAGAGGACGGGGAGGCCAGCAACCTGCGCAAGGGAATAAGGCGCCTGCTGGTTCTAAGCCCTGAAGCCTTTCTTCCCCCTCTTCTGTTACTCACTCCGGTGGGGGGAAGCATTCAAAATTTCCTGGCAGTGGCAAAAAATAACTCAGGACAATTGGGTGCTGAATATTGTTCGCAATGGATACTCGCTACGTTTCACCAGCCCTCTTCCATCGATCCCTCCAACACACTCACGATACCAACTCCATCAGTTACAATTGGAGGCCAACATTCTCTTACAAAAAAGGGCAGTAGAACCCGTTCCTCTCGCACAGCAGGGAACAGGACTGTATTCCAGGTTCTTTCTGGTCCAAAAGAAAGACAAGAGCGAGTTCAGACCCATTCTCGATTTACGACACGCAAACAAGTGGGTTCGGAGAGAAAAATTCTGAATGTTAGCGTTACATCAAATCTACCCTCAAATTCATCAAGGGGATTGGCTATGCGCGATAGATCTGCAAGACGCATACTTCCACGTCCCCATAGCAAAGAAACATCGCAAGTTCCTGAGATTCACAGTAGGGAACAACCACTATCAATACTGTGTGCTTCCATTCGGCCTGAAATCAGCTCCCAGGACATTCTCAAAATGCATGGCAGTAGTGGCTGCCCATCTGAGGAAGCACATGGTGTTCGTCTACCCCTATCTGGACGACTGGCTGATCAAGGCGTCCACGTCTCAGGGAGCTCGACTACACTTCAATTGGACCTCCGATCTTCTCCTTCGTTTGGGTCTCCACGTCAACCAAACGAAATCCGTCTCGACACGTGTCCAGTGTCTTCAGTATCTGGGAGCAGCCATCGATACTCGCACGGCAAACGTGTATCCTTCGGAGGAGAGACCCTTATCGATCCTTCGGAAGGCTCAAGCTCTCATGAACATGTCCTTTCCAACAGTGAGGAAGGTATCCTCTCTTCTGGGCTCCATGGCATCCTGTATCTTCCTCACTCCAAATGCACGACTCCACATGAGACCCTTGCAGGAATGTTTGGAGGATCAATGGGACCAGAGAAGGGGGGGATTGGGAAGACAGGATCCAGCTGTCACAGCATGCCCTTCAGTCCCTCAGATGATGGTGTTCTCCTCGCAATCTCCTACGAGGGATCCCCTTCCACAAGGAGATACCGAAACAAACCATAGTAACGGATGCTTCTCTCCTCGGCTGGGGTGCACACACAGAGGACCTTCAGATACAGGGCAAGTGGTCCTTGAAGGAATCCACATACCACATCAATCTACTGGCGCTACGAGCAGTCCATTTGGCTCTGAAAGCCTTTCAACCATCATTCCACTCCAGCTCCCTGCTTGTCCAGACGGACAATACGACAACAATGTTCTACCTCAACAAGCAGGGGGGCTCGAGATCACAACCGTTATCTCAGGAAGCCCAGACGATCTGGAAATGGCTCTTAGCCAGAAATCTGACCATCACAGCAACTCACCTCCCAGGTGTTCAAAATGCTCAGGCCGACGCTCTAAGCAGACTCCTTCAGGAAAACCACGAATGGGTCTTAAACGACGATGTGGTGCGAGATATCTTCAGAAGATGGGGTACTCCAGAGGTCGATTTGTTCGCCACCGCAGAAAACAACAAATGCCGAAGCTTCGCCTCAAGGTTCTACCAACCGGGAACTCTGGGGAATGCCCTGTGGATAAACTGGTCAGGCAGATTTCTCTACGCCTTTCCTCCGATACCCTGATCCTGGCAGTCCTCATCAAGCTCTCGCAGTCACAGGCCAAGATGATCCTCATTGCTCCGGAGTGGCCGCGTCAGTGGTGGTTCACGGACCTTCTCCACCGGTCTCTTCTGCCGCATCTCCGGCTTCCATGTCGGCCGGACCTTCTCGCGAAGTTCAACGGACAGATGGTGCACCCCAACCTCTCGTCATTGAATTTGGCGGCATGGCTCCTGAGTTAGTGCAGTATGGACATTTGAATTTACCTCAGGACTGCATGAAGATACTTAAAGAAGCTAAAAGGCCATCCACACGCACTTCTTATGCGTATAAATGGAAGAGATTCTGCATTTGGTGCGCTTCGAAGAAGGCAGATCCTACTTCCTGCCAGGAAGTTGTTATCCCCCCATACTTGCTACATTTGGCACAATCGGGCCTTCAATTTCCTTCCATTAAAGTGCACCTAGCAGCTCTGACTGCTTATAGGAAATGCCCTTCACAAACTTTCCTTTTCAAAATCCCAGTCATTATAGATTTTCTAGAAGGTTTGAGGAAAGTTTTTCCTCCCTTCAGACGTCCTTCTCCTCCTTGGGAGCTTAATGTGGTTCTTTCTCGACTGATGCAGGAGCCTTTTGAACCCATTCATAGGGCTTCTCTCCAGCATCTGTCTTGGAAGACAGCTTTCCTTGTAGCTATTACTCCTGCCCGCAGGGTTAGCGAACTCCAAGCACTATGTTGTCAAGAGCCATACACAGTTTTCCATTCCTCTAAGGTGGTTATGAGGACACATCCGAAATTCCTCCCTAAAGTTATTTCGGATTTCCACGTAAATCAAACTATTTCACTACCTACCTTCTTTCAGCATCCCTCTTCTCCTGCTGAGAGGTCGCTTCATTCCCTAGATGTCAGGAGTGTTTTGAAGTTTTATTTGGACAAAACTAAGGATATTAGACGATCAGATCAGTTATTTGTAAACTATGGCTCTATCTGTACAGGTCTAGCTACCTCCAAACAATCCATCTCCCGATGGATTGTCTCATGTATTCAGCTTTGCTACCAGAAAGCCAACAAGACTCTTGTTAGTAAGCCTAGGGCTCACTCTATCAGAGGGAAAGCGGCTACTGCGGCTTTACTTCGTAATATACCAATTTCAGAGATCTGTAAGGCTGCCACCTGGAAATCAGTCCATACATTCATAAAACACTACTGCCTGGACACTGACGCCAAGGCAGATGCTCAGGTTGGACAGGCTTCCCTTCGGAATCTGTTTCGCTAAACTGAAACGTCAATTCTCTGGTTTTCTTCCACCGCGTGGGTGTTTATGGGATGGGCTTGCTAGTCTATTCAAATGCTTATGACTATACACGGAAATCCCCTACAGGGGTATTTCAGTGATAAGTCATAAGCAACCCTCCCTCCTCCCCGGTGGAAGAAGCTGACTTATCCAGGATCTAGCATAGGCATTCACTTCTATACGCCTTCAAAAAGAACTGAAGTAACTGCCACTAGCTGTGCATCATGGGATACTGGTGGTCTCTGGAGACTCTTAAAGGCACGGTATCCATTTTCAGACATATAATGGCAGCCTATGGGGGGCTTCTCTGTCCAACCTTTTCATCTCTATAATGAAACAAGCATTGGCATAGCCAATAGGTCTCGCCTTTGGGACCTTATAAGTATTTAGTTATGCAGCACAATATCCTTGGTGCAACAACTTCAACTGTTGCATGGCTAAACACTTATAAGGTCCCAAAGGCGAGACCTATTGGCTATGCCAATGCTAGTTATAAAAGACCCCTCACACACCAACCTAGTTGGTGTCATGCTTCATCATTGGGGTCCCAACCGGGTGGCCGAGTGCCGCCCAGTTGTGCTACGACGCCTGATTACAGCGGAGCTGGTGTTGTGTAAGAGTGTGATGTGATAAGGTGCAGGTTAAAACTACCTCTGGGAATCCTTGCCAGATATATTTATTCGTGGCGGCCCAAGATATGTTAAAATCCAAAAGGGGGACAACTAGTGGAGTAGTTTGACTCGCAGTTGTCAGAGTAGGTCTACATGTTTCAGCCCAAAAGAAAAATGGTGTAGGGCTTTCGTCAGGACCATGTGCAAAAGGTGAGTGACAAAATCACGCCACGTGAATAATAAAATCACAACACACGCGCTAAGGTGTGTTGGAAAAGAAGGTGTAGGGAGTCGATACTCACGACCCCTCTATCGTTACACTAAATTGGAGTGTATGGCAGCGTATCGGGGCCCGGGAGGGGAACCGCCTGTAGTCCCACTTTGGTTAAGACGATAGTCCCGCTGGAAACCTAATGGGCCAGGGCACCAAAAATAAAGTCTCCCCCATTAGAGCATGAAATAGGTAAAAAAAAAATATCGGCCTAAAGTAAATACTCGCATTGGGTTAAAAATAATAAAAGTTTATATGGAAACCAAGTACCTGTCAGTGGTACGGCATCTGAAGCACAGGAGCAGGACACCGTTTAACCAACCTCGTGGATTTATGCAATGTATTATAGATAGACAAAGGACTTCCTAGGGAATAAGAACTAGGAAGTGTCCCTCCAGGTTTGGCCATTTTGGAATGGTAGAGTTAGAGCTACAGAAAAATAACTAATTACTGTGAGCAATAGTAGTTCACTGCTGCTTACCCACCACAGGAACTAACAAGAGCCTCCTTCCTGGTCCACTGTGAGGCTGTGGTCCGTGAAGCCTTTTCTGCATAGTAACCGCATTATGAGGGGGAAGGGGAAAATCCCGGGGGAGTCTTCCCCCAGTTAAAGTGCAAATTCCCTGCCTCTACTGTCCTCGCTGCTGCTGTCACTGCCTTGGTCGCTGCAGTCCTGCTGCGTCGGTGGCAGAACGAAAGCAGCAACAATAAATGTGGCAGCAGGGAGGCAAGGTGCCTGCTGAGGCGTCACTGCTGTGCTGATGCGGTGCTGAGTTTTGAAGATCAGAGGAGCCAAGATTCGGCCAACTTGTAGTGACGTGAGTTAGAACAAACCAAAGGGTTGGACTGCACCGAAGACATGAGCAGTTAATAATACCAAGGAGTGACGAGCGGGAGGTGGTGGTGGGGGGCACGAACAGACGGCGAAAGGGCACTGAAGAAAAGAGCAGGGAACAAATAACAAGCATTGGCCGCGCGGCCGTAAAAGTTACGCCGCGCGGCCGCGAAATGAAATTAAAAAAAAACGCTAGTGGTGACGCGAGTTGTGCGCAGGCGCGCGCGTGACAAGAAAAAGTGCAGTGCACGTCGCGCGCGCTTGCGCGCGTAACTGCACGCTGGTGGCCACTTTCGGAGCACTTTCTAAAGCCCCTTACTAAAGTCTCGCAGAGCAGCGCATGCGCGCTGGCTCAGCGAGACCTAAAAAGGGGTTTTGTGAAGGGGAGTTTTCAATATGTATTAAACTCCATAAATTGCAACATTTTAAAAGTACTGGCTACCTTTTTTCACTTCAAGATGAAGTAATGGCCAGTGTAGCCAAGTTAGTTAGGCTGCATTATTGTCTTTCTATTTCTTAAGTGTCTATACAGGCCTTCCCGAAGAAAGGCGAAAGATGACAACTTAAGAAGATATATCTGATGAAGTGCTCCGGGGTCCCCGCACGTGTTTGTTTCCAGTCCAGGGAGGACCTGGCCTGGCAGTTCGGGCTGGACTGTTCCCATTGGGCGCAGGGTCAAGACTGATTTGCATATGGTTGGGTCCAAACTGGAATGGCATGGTGAGCAAAAAAACGATGGATTTAGGCCCAGATCTCTGTACTGGGGTGAATGTATGACATTGTTCTGCATTCTGTCCATCAATTGTTCTTTTTGCATTCTTCAGTTTGCTTCAGCATGCACCTATGTAGGGACATTTTCTGATTGTCCTCTGTCTTCATTTGACATTGATCATATAGAAATCTATAAAACCCCTGCTTGTGCTCCGCCATGAGATATCATTGCATACATGATTTACCAAAAGTGTATGGACGTCTTTGTCTTCTGAAAAGTTTAATGTTTCACAGTTTGCTCATTATCATTCTCACAATCAGCTACATATTTCCAGGGGCATGTGTGGTCACACCTTCCAAAGTGTGGAATCGTTCTTGTTGTCTGTGTCCACATTCTCCCTTGTGCAGGTGACTATTTTTTCCTCTTGTTAAGATTGAGGCGCAGATGTTGGTAATTCAATCTCCTTCTCAGTTGAGTTAGAAAAAGGTCTAACATGGAAAGAAGCGGTGACTCCCAGTAGTATCATCTATCCTCTGTGAAATAGTAGATATGGTTCCTGTTTCTAAAACATATACTTTTTTGTAAATTATATTTTGACATTTTAATATACAACACAGTATACAAGAAAAACTCAAATTGTGATAGTACATCACCTCCACTTGCTTCCCCAGTCCCTCCAGCAGTCCCAAGGCAACATCAACTCAAATAATTAGTTTAATACCAAAACACCTCATAGCTTTCACATCAAATCTCATCCTCTGTCATGACCAATCAATAAAAAAAAGATCCACTGCCTACCAGCTTGGCAGAAATGAGAGCATGCAGATCTACTCCAGTAAATGCATAAGTAGTGGTTCAATTTCTCAGGAAAAAAGAGATGTGTACCCTGAAGATGTGCTTATAAATTTTTCCATCACTAGAATATTCCACAGAGGCTGATATACATTGTAGTGCCACATACCATTCTGATATAGCCATATGAGTGCAGAGTGCTGCTCTGAGTCCTGAAACGAACTTCCTTGGATGTAGTGGGAGTGGGAAGTCCAGAATACGCTGTATAGTATCCACTATCTCTTCCCAAAACTGGGTAAACTTGAAGCATACCCACCGTATGTCTAAAGAGTTCCAATTCTCTCAGACTAGCCAGGTGTTCAGGTATTGTTCCCATCTCCCTTGGTACACCCATCCTTTATTCTTGGTTGCCCCTTTTAGTAATTTATATATGAGAAACTGCCCTATAAATTTTCAAAAAGTGCCCTTTCTCTCAGCTCCCCACTTCGAGTTGCAGTACCCAATGTGTGAGTTGCAGCTTCTCTATCTCCTCCAGTACAAATTCATTTTTGCACTGGTCAAAGGACTCAATGACCCCAATCTGAAAGGGATCAGATATTGTCCGGCAACCTCCCTCCTTCCAACTCCTTGTCATTCAGACCTGGTCCCATCATCTCCTGAGCCTCCGATGCTGGTGCCTGCCTTTACAGAATTTTTGATCCAGACTTGGATCCTGCAGCGTTGTTGAACGCGATGTATTCCATCTTTGTGAAGGCATAGATGCCGTTCCATGCCCGTTTGGGCCCCACAACTCCATGTGGTTACCAGATGTTCATGCCTATGGCCCCGACCCCATTCGGTGCAGTCCCAGCAGATCCAAAGTCGACTCCATATTGTTTTTGACCTGACACTCCTCTACATGGTGCACAATATCGAACACCTTGATTGGCTTCACTCTAACCTGCACCACCGCCACCTCTGCCTTCGGCGACAGACACAATGCCATTGACGCCAGTCTCCAAAGTTGCCCTGCAGGCCAGATACTGCAACTGGTCCACCAATGCATGAGGTCATGTGCTTTCATACAGTGATGCAGAAGGCTGCTGAGGTATCTGATCTACAGCGTACACCCATGGATGTCAAGACAAATGTCTTCACTGCAGAGCCACTACTCCCTTTTCAATTATGCCATATTGCATCCAGTGATGGTGGCTTGGGAAAAGCCATCTTCGGCCCCAGCGGTCAACAGACTAGTGACTCCCCACCCATTCTTCGCCTCAGAGTCTGGTGCTTCCTGCTCATCATGTAAATCAGGGGGAATGTTCCTATCTGAAAGAGACACGTTAGTGACAGATTCCTTACCTTAGAATATCCCCAGGCGTCAGGCTGGATCCGGAAAGTTTTGCGTAGCAGTACCCCTGCGCGTCGGTAGGCGGCGTCGTGCGGCTCCGCGTCCGTCGTCGGCGTCGTGATCGCCGGGATGACGTCGCGGCCAGTACTTAGACGCCGCCCATGCGCGCTGGCGTCAGTTCTTTCTTTTTCCGCGCCAGTAAGCGCAGATCCGGATTGAGCAGTGCCCCAATCATTTTTTGACTGAATTTTTGTGACTTTTTGTCCAAGTTTTTCGAGTCGTTTCGACTCCAAGGTGTCAGTAGGGATGCCCGGCTTCAAGCCATGCGAGGTCTGTAATCGCATGATGTCGATTACGGATCCGCACCGTGAGTGTCTCTTCTGCCTGGGGCGCGGCCACGACCCCCAGTCGTGCCCCGAGTGTCGGTCCCTCGCCCCGAAGGCTTTGCGAGAGCGGTCTCGAAAGCTCCTCGAGGCCCGGCACTCGGCTCCGCGCCGCTCGAGGTCCCGGTCCCGGGAGAGGTTGAGGGGCCGGTCGCGAAGCCGTCGTCATTCATCGGGGTCTTCGTCTTCGTCTTCAGGTAAGGCAAAGCACAAGAGGTCGAAGAAGCGTCGCTCTAAGACCTCCCCTCGCCGGTCTCGCGACTCGGCCGAGGGTCCAGACGGTGCCGCCCCCGCGGCTCAGGTGGTGCCCGCGCAGCCGACGCCGGCCTACCCGCCTGTTCCGGGTCCGACGTCGACTCCGGCCGAGATACAGGACTTCCTGTCGGCCATGACCCGCATCTTCGGGCCTAAGGGTTACCCCGGTGCGTCTTCGGGCCCCGCGGGCCCCAGTGGCGGTCCTCCTTCGGCACCACCGGCGGCTCCGGTCCCGGTGTCTCCGGCGGCTCCGGTCCCGGTGTCTCCGGCGGCTCCGGCCCCGGCGCCGCAGGACCCCCTCGGATCCAGGCCTGGATCCCGGTCGATGCCGATTGACCTAACAACACCTCCACCGGCGCCGACCTCACCAGTACTGTTCCCGGCGCCGTCCGAGGCCCCGGACGGCACCGTCCCCAGGTTCTCCCCGGCACCGGACACGGAGCCGGATCGACGTCGCTCGACGCCGATTCCGACGCCGATGGGACCTTTTGTTCCCTATGTCCCTCCTCCTTACTTTTCACCTGTTTTGGAGGACGAGGAGGAGTGGGAGGGGTCGGAAGACCCTCTCACAGCTCAGTGTGAGCCTTATCAGGACTGGGCTGAGGAACTGGGGGATGCCAGTGGTCTGGACACCTCTCCTGACCTTGGCATGCTGTCTCCTCCTTCCGTGGCTACGGAGGAGGGAGCAAGTTATGCAACGGTGTTGCGTAGGGCGGCTGAGGCCCTCCGTCTCGAGCTCCCTACAGTGGCTGTCAGGACTAACCTCCTGACGGAAGTGCTTCAGCCGGCGGCTACCTCTTCGGAGCCACTGCTGCCGTTCAACAATGCACTTTCGGACGTTCTTTTGGGCACCTGGTCCAGGCCCACCACAGGGGCTCCTGTGGACAGGAACGTAGCCCAACGCCATCGCCCGGCCCCGGGCGACCCCCTGTTTCTCTCCCAACACCCCACCCCCGAGAGCTTGGTTGTCCAAGCCTCTGCCTTCCAAACCGCCTTCCCTACTGCTCCGCCAGATCGGGAATCCAAAAAACTGGACCAATTTGGGAAGAAGGTCATTTCTTCCTCCAGTGCTGGCTTGCGGTCCGTGAACACCGCTTGCCTTTTGGGCCGTTACTCCCACTCTCTGTGGGATTCGGTGGCGCAAGTGCTGCCCAAGTGTCCTGAGGAGGTCCAGGCACTTCTCTCCCGTGCTATTGCGGAAGGGAGAGACGCAGCGAAGTTCACTATCAGATGTGGCTTAGACACCGCTGACTCGCTAGGCAGATCGCTTGCTACGACAGTGGCGCTTCGCCGCCTCGCCTGGCTGAGGACCACTGGTTTCTCGGGCGATGTCCAGAACACCCTTATGGACATGCCCTTTGATGGTATCCGCCTTTTTGGCAATAAGGCAGACAGTGCGCTGGAGCGCTTTAAGGACTCGCGGGCTACGGCCAAGTCCTTGGGCCTCTCCGCCTCGCGCCCTCCGCAGCCGTCTGCTTTTCGCCCCTTTCGTGGCCACGGAAGGGGCGCCCAGTTTCGTCCACTGCCCAGCAAACGCCTTCGCGCGGCCGAGGACGTGGCTCCCGCTGAGGCGGGTCGGGTAACCAGCGAGCGGGTCAAGCTACCACCTCTGCCCCGTCCGCGGCCTCCAAACCCTCCTAGTCCGTCCTTTCCAGTCCACAGCACGCCATTGGGGGGCAGGGTCCGCCATCACCTTCCCCACTGGCGCACCATCACATTGGACAGGTGGGTTTTGGACATTGTCCGAAGGGGCTACTCCCTCCCCTTCGAGACTACCCCTCCAGCCATGCCACCCCAGCACCACCGCATGTCAGGGGACCATTTGGCACTTCTTCGACAGGAAGTTGCGGCCCTCTTGGCCAAGGGGGCCATCGAGCGCGTTCCGACCCCAGAAGTAGGGCGTGGTTGTTACTCCCGTTACTTTCTGGTGCCCAAAAGGACAAGGAGGACATGCGTCCTATCTTGGACCTCCGGAACGTCAATCGCTTCCTCCGGAAGGAGAAGTTCAAGATGCTCACCCTAGCTCAGGTCTTGACTGCCCTCGACCCTGGAGACTGGATGGTAGCGTTGGACTTGCAGGACGCATATTTTCACATCCCCGTCCTGCGGCCCACCGGCGATACCTGCGGTTCACGGTAGGCCACGAGCACTTTCAGTTCATCGTGCTCCCCTTTGGCCTTACCAGCGCCCCTCGGGTGTTCACGAAAGTGATGGCGGTGGTCGCAGCTCATCTGCGCCGGTTAGGGGTTCCAGTCTTCCCCTACCTCGACGACTGGTAGTTGAAGGCGGGCTCGTCCCAGGCAGTCGTCTCCCACCTCCAGACTACGGCCGAACTCCTGCACTCGCTGGGGTTCTCCATCAATGTGCCGAAGTCGCACCTGGTTCCTTCTCCACAGCTCCATTTCATCGGAGCGGTTCTGGACACGACAAAGTTTCGGGCCTATCCTCCCGAACGGCGAGTCCAGGATATTCAGGCTATGATTCCGATCTTTCAGCCTCTATCCTGGGTTTCGGTACGGATGACCCTGAGGCTGCTGGGCCTCATGGCCTCCTGCATCCTGCTGGTCGATCATGCCAGATGGCATATGCGGGCTCTGCAGTGGGACCTGAAGTTCCAGTGGGCGCAGCATCAGGGGAACCTGTCCGATTACGTCCAGATCTCGGAGGGGACTGCACGACAGTTGCAGTGGTGGCTCTCGAACCGGCAATGGGTCACGGGCAGATCCCTCTCCCTTCCCCAGCCAGAGCACACAGTTGTGACGGACACGTCCCTTCTGGGATGGGGCGGTCACATGGGAGAGGCAGAGATCAGAGGCCTCTGGTCTCCGGCGGAGTCCCGGCTCCATATCAACCTTCTGGAGCTCCGGGCGATCCGACTTGCACTGAAGGCATTCCTTCCCTCTGTCAAAGGGAAGGTAGTGCAGGTGTTCACGGACAACACCACCGCCATGTGGTACTGCAACAAACAAGGCGGGGTGGGGTCATGGACCCTATGTCAGGAGGCTCTGCGTCTCTGGACATGGCTGGAACATCAGGGCATTTTCCTGATGGTTCAACACCTGGCAGGTTCCCTGAACGCCAGGGCGGACGAACTCAGCCGCAGGTGCATGATGGATCACGAATGGCGTCTTCACTCGGAGGTGGCGCAAGAACTCTTTCTACAGTGGGGAGAGCCTTGGTTAGATCTATTCGCCACCGAAGAGAACGCGCAATGTCAGCAGTTCTGCGCGTTGGAATTTCCAAGGCGACACTCGCTCGGCGACGCTTTTCGTCGCGAGTGGAGTTGCGGTCTGTTGTACGCCTTTCCGCCTATACCACTTCTGCCCAGAGTGTTGAAGAAGATTCGGCGCGACCGGGCCCAAGTCATTCTTGTGGCTCCGGACTGGGCTCGAAGAGTTTGGTATCCCGAGCTACTCAGTATGAGCATCGATCCCCCGATCCGTCTGCCTCTTCGGGAGGATCTTCTGTCGCAGCATCAGGGGACGGTCCTCCACCCGAACCTGTCCAGTCTCCACCTCCTTGCATGGAGATTGAGCGGCGGCAGTTGATTCCTTTCGACTTGCCTCCCGAAGTTTGTGATGTGATTCTGGCAGCCAGGCGTCCCTCCACTAAGGTGGTATACGCCTGCAGGTGGAACAAGTTTGTGGCATGGTGCACAGCAAAGGCTGTGAATCCCCTTTCTGCCCCTCTTTCTGAGGTTCTTCTGTTCCTTCTTTCTCTGGCCCAACAGGGTTCTGCCCTGGGTACCATCAAGGGCTATCTTTGTGCAATTTCGGCCTTCCTCAGGCTTCCTGATCAGCCCTCCCTTTTCAAGTCCCCTGTTGTTAACAGGTTTCTTAAAGGCATTACACACCTCTTCCCTCCTGTTCCGTTTGTGATGCCTCAGTGGGACTTGAACTTGGTTCTTACTTTTTTAATGTGCGCTCCCTTTGAGCCTCTCCATATCTGTCCTCTTCGTCTTCTCACTCTGAAGACAGCCTTTCTGGTAGCTATCACCTCCGCTCGGCGGGTGAGTGAGCTCCAGGCTCTTTCTTGCAAGCCCCCCTTTCTGTCTGTCCATCCAGACAAGGTTGTTCTTAGGACGCGTCCGTCCTTCTTGCCAAAGGTGGTTACTGCCTTCCACATTGGGCAGACCATCACTTTGCCCACCTTCTTTCCGCCTCCGCATCCTTCTAGAGAGGAAGAGAGGCTCCACCGTCTGGACCCAAAACGTGCGATTTCTTTCTATCTGAACCGCACACAACAGTTCCGGGTGGACGACCAGCTCTTTGTTGGCTACGTGGGCGCCAAAAAAGGTCAACGGTACACAAGTGGACCATATCCCGCTAGGTCGTCTTGTGTATCAAAGCCTGCTATTCTTTGGCTAAGAAGGAGCCCCCTGTTGGGCTACGTGCCCATTCCACCTGGGCGACAGCCGCCACCACGGCTTTGGGACGTGGTGTCCCATTGCAGGACATTTGTCAGGCAGCTACGTGGGCCTCGCTGCACACGTTTACCAAGCATTACTGCCTTGACAGCCAAGTCCGGAGAGACGGCTTCTTTGGCCGTTCTGTTCTCCGAGACTTCCTCGTCTGATCTTTGTTCGCAGACCCACCACCGGGGTTGGTATTGCTGGGGTATCTATTCTAAGGTAAGGAATCTGTCACTAACGTGTCTCTTTCAGATGCACAAGTTACTAACTTGTGTAACGATATATCTGTAAGAGACAGTAGTTAGTGACAGATTCCTTACCGCCCCACCCATCCTCCCCGTTCTGCGAACTGATTTCTAGGGTTAAGGTCATCCCTTTCAGGGCCCTAGTTTTCAGACACCAGTGTCAGTTTCTTGCATGGCTCTGCGTTTCTGGCGCGGAAAGTCGTGTACAGAACTGACGCCAGCGCGCATGGGCGGCGTCTAAGTACTGGCCGCGACGTCATCCCGGCGATCACGACGCCAACGACGGACGCGGAGCCGCACGACGCCGCCTACCGACGCGCAGGGGTACTGCTACGCAAAACTTTCCGGATCCAGCCTGACGCCTGGGGATATTCTAAGGTAAGGAATCTGTCACTAACTACTGTCTCTTACAGATATATCGTTACACAAGTTAGTAACTTGTGCGATAGTACCTTCTGACAGGGAATCTAAGTGCTGGGAAGCCTAGGGAAAAAAGTCCTTTTCACCGGGAGGATAGCCCTGAAATCCGTCAAGGCCAACTGCCTCCTCGCATGCTGCACCCATATCTTGTGGGTTAAGGTGCAAATAGTGGTGACTCATGTTCCAGAGGACATGAGTGCACACTACCAAGAAGGTGTTCATGATGGCCAGAACTCATCCAGACATATTATCAAGTCTGGTTTGGACACAGAGGACTCAGCGGGCCGCGCCATCGGCACTTCCATCTCTATCCAGAGGAATGCCTGGCTGTGAACTTCTAACTTTTCACCAGACTTCCCAGTTAACCGGAAGAATCCATCCTTTCATGGTGCACAGTTATTTGATGATAAGGCTAACTCAGCGCTGGAACGGTTCAAGACCAGTCAGTACAGCTACAGCTTGCTCCCTAGGACTGCAACTGTCGTCCCCTAATCACCAATTTCTGTGTTTTTTCAGATTCTCAAGGGGATTTTAATTTCACCTGGGGCATCAATAGCAGCTTTAACATCAGCAACAGCCCAACCTGTTGGTTAGGCAATATTGTGGTGGACCCAGAGGAAAGAGCCATAGATCCAAATAACCCTCCTCCTTTTCCTCCTCTCCAGTACTACCAGGAAAGCAGACCTAACTTTCTTCCCCATTCCTACATGGAGCCTGTGGGAGAGCGAGTGTCCAATTTTTTACCAGCCTGGAAGGCCGTTACTTCGGACTAGTGTGTCCTTCAAAGCATAGAAAAGAGTTACAATCTTCCCTTTCTTCATGTTCCACCACCCTCCGCCCCTCCCCCTTCTCCAGATCTCCTAGCCATACTGCAGCAAGAAATGGCAGCACTCCTGCAGAAAGGAGCTGTAGAACTAGTGCCAGAGCAGAAAAAGGGTTAGGGTTGTTAAGCATTTTACTTCCTGGTCCCAAGAAGGATGGCTGTCTGCACCCGATCCTAGACCACAGAGACCTAAACTTCTTCCTCAAAAAGGAAAAGTTCAAAATGCTAACCCTAGCTCAAGTGTTGCTATTGTTGGAGCTTTGATACTAGATGTTGTCACTCGACTTGCAGGATATATATTTCTACATCCCTATCCTGCAGTCATACTGGAAATACTTTGTGGTAGGTTCTGCGTACTACCAATTTGATGTACTCTCCTTTGGCTTAACATCCTCACCTCCACTCTTCGCAAAGGTGCTGCCGATAGTTGAGACCCATCTCGCAAGGTTGGGCATCCCCGTTTTCCCGTATATAGCCGACTAGCTAATGAAAGCCTCCACATGCAGTGGCTACACCTGTCAAATTGTATCGTGATCTCCTCCAGCGCTGTGGCGCAAGAGGTTTGGTGATGAAATGAGGCAAACCTGAACTGCCTTCACTCCCCCTCCGAAAGTGACTAGGGTAGTGACAGATGCCTCCACCTTACGATGGGGAGCCCATCTGGAGGAACTGGAGATTGGAAGCCTCTGGTCTCTGGAAGAAAAGATTCTTCACATCAACCTGATGCAACTGTGCGCAATTCGGCTACCGCTTAAGGCCTTCCTCCCCTCCATCCAAGGTCGGTCCGTCCAAATCTTAATGGACAGCACAACAGCCATGTGGTATGTCAGCAAGCAAGGGGGAGCAGTGTCTCACGTCCTTTGCCTAGAAACCTTAAGAATATGTTCTTGGACATGCCACCAACTGATCTGGCTGAGCGACATTCACCTAGTCGGGTCTCTAAATGTCATATCGACAGCCTGAGCTGGCGTTACCTTGCCGATCACGAGTAGCGTTTTCTACAAGATGTAGTCCAGGACATCTTCACCCAGTAGGGAACTCCTTAGGTGAACATGTTCCCCTTCCCGGAAAATGCTCAATGCCAACAGTTCTGCGTGCTCCAGTATGTTTTGAAGGGAGCCTTGGGGGACACTTTTCAGTTGAGGTGGAACTTTCTGCTGTGATACACGTTTTCCCCATGCCCTTTATTCCTCGGGTTCTGAGGAAAATCTACCAAGACCGGGCTCAAGTTATTCTGATCCCCCCTGTTTGGCCAAGAGCATGGTATGGCCTGGTCTGCAGACCTTCTGCTCTTCTCCACATGTCCCCTGCTGCGTCTGCCATTCAGGCCGGACCTTCTCTCCCAGTCGGAGGGAATGGTTCTTCTCCCCAATCTCCGAGTCCTCCACCTACATGCTTCAAGATTGAGCAGGGACAACTGGCTTTCTTTCAGCTGCCATCAGAGGTGGTCGATGTCATCTTGTCAGCACTTTGCCCCTCTAATAAGTCCGCTTACTCTGGCAGATGGAGCAACTTTGTTGCATGCTATGCAGACAATATTGTGGACCTCTTGCTGGCCAGACTGTCACAGATCCTGCAATATGCACTTTCCTTTGCTCAGAGGGGTTGTGCAACAGGCACTGTCAAGGGATATTTGGCTGCATTGGCTGCATTTCTCTGTCTGCCAGACCAGCCGTCCCTTTTCAAGTACCCCATTGCTATGCGTTTTCTGAAAGGGTTGTTAAATATGGATCCTTCTGCCTCATTTGTTGTATTCCAGTGGACTTTAATTTGGTGTTAACTTTTCTTATGAGGACTCTGTTTGAGCGCCTGCATAGTTACCCCTTGAGGATGTTGACCCTCAAAACCATGTTTTTGGTGGCTATTACTTCATTTAGATGGATGCGCGAGGTGCAAGCTCTTAGCTCCCGTCCCCCCTTCACCTCTTTTCTCTCTGAAATTATAGTTTTGCGAACTTGAACTGCTTTCTTTCCAAAAGTGGGAACCCTTTTCCACCTGGGTCAGTCCATTACCATTCCAACTTTTACCCTCCGCTCCATTCCACTTAGGAGGAGAAGTGGCTGCATCAGGATTTTCTTAGCTAACCATCCAGGGGCAGGGTATTGCTCTGAAATAAATTTTGTAGATGAGGAATCTGCAGGTAGAAGTATCCTTCAGAAGAAAAAGTTACTTACCTGTGGTAATGATTTTTCTGGTGGATACTTCTATCTACCTGCAGATTCCTCACTGACTGCCCACCTCCCCGTCTGATGATAAATTATAGGAAAAGTTACTAAGATACCAATTTATGTTTTAGTACTGCACTGCTCTGTTGAAGTCCGGCTGTGTGCTCGCCTTGAAGGATAGGAAAAATGAAAGGAAACTGACATTGTTGCGGGCGGATGCTAAAGGGCTTTGGAGGCATCAACTGTCATCACTCTGGGGTTGTTCGAAGCCAGTGCCCCCTCCCGGCAACGTGTGAGCTTTGAAGTTTACAGATTCAGTCTGATGCCTGTGGTTGTTCTACAATCTGCAGGTAAATAGAGTATCCACCAGAAATATCATTACCAAAGGACGGATGAATGGACACTGTCACACACACGCATGCATGTACACAGGTAAAGGTACAATGCGTTCTAAAAAACTCATTCTAACTTACTACGTGGTAAATAACTGCATGGTAATTTGTCTGATGTTTTTCCTAGCTTCTGTGTAGCTGTGTCCCATACTGACAGAATCGTGCCCATAGGGGTTGATAGGTATGGTTTTTTTTCTGTCCTGTTTTCAATGCCATATCAGATTCTATCAGGGTCTCCCAACTATTGCGTAGTCCATAAATGCCCAGATCTTACCTGTTTCAGATTTGGACCACTCTACGATGACCTTTAGCTTGGGGGACCTAGTATACTTGGAAGTCTAGACGTACCATAATTCCATCTTCCCTAGACTGTTGTAGTAACTTCAGCGGCACAGGGGCCGCCATGGCCTCTCACCATACATATGGGTCTACCATCCTGCACAGTTGTTCAAAGAAGGCGTTTTCTACTTTTATGGAGAGACCTTAGAATGTGTATACTCTGGAGACATATGTTTATTTGTTTTCTCTGGTTCAATGACCCAATAACACAATAAAAACAGGCATTTAATAAATACAGCAGCTATCAAAAATGGCACATAAAATACATCCAATCATTGTAGTTATGCCCTTGTCTAAGCTAGATTAACTTGCTTCTTATACACCATGCGGACTGTAAACATTTGGAGGTGGCAAATACTATACAAACACTAGAGTACACTTTTCAAATCCTCAAAGCCATCATCCACTGTGACATTCCAAAGAGCTGACATATAAGGGCAATCCATTGGCATCTTGGATTGCGATAGGACCAACAAAAGACAAAAAAATACTCCTCGCTCTCATTTGAGTGATTGCAAACAAGACAAGTAGGGGAACTTGGGTAATTGGTAGACCATTTAGAAGTGAAAACAGCCAATGAGAGGGTATCAAGCCTGAATTTAAGGTACAGTGCCCTTATTGTAGGATGTTTAATATAATCTAAAAATTCTTCAAGTTGTAAATCACTCTTGAACGGTAAAAAACAATCTGACGGACTATTGTCCTCTTATCTCCTTGTTGCTGGGCTGAATGTGGCTTGAGTACTGCTCCTTCGCCTCCACGCTCTTTGATTATCGTTCTCCACTGTACAAGCCACTTCCACTGAGCCGTGCTGCTGGGCTCACTCTGCCTGACATCTTGGGGACTTGGCCGAGTTTTCAGTTTTCAGTTTTGCAGCTTTCCCTTATAAGGCCAAACCCAGCTCTGTTCAAGGTGGGTATTGGTGCAAGGCCACCCGTCTTCCTGGACTGGGCTATTCCTGGTCATTAAGCTGGCTTCCTTGCGGCAGGTGTTGCTGAATTAAATCGGCAGTCAGAGAGTCAGCCATCTTAGCTCCTCCCTGTAGGCACCTTTTAATTTGGTAGAAGGCTACATACATTTTCAACCAATGAAAAACTCAGACTGCTTGTAAACGCTCAAAAAGTCCATGGGCTTGAGTGGAATGCTCCATGCGTTATAGGAAATTCTGCCCTTGTTGCTAGGCATGCCTCACAGCCGATTCTGGTTCAGTCTGCAGACTACACATTTAAAAAAAGTTTCAGAATTGATGAATGACCCTCCTTAAATACAATCTGACATCAGCCCACTCTTAAACAAATATATAATGAATAAATCATGTATTTATCACAGCCTCTCTGAGAGGGCTCAACATCAGTCTAAGTCTATAAGTTCATTGGTTTGTAAACTCAGCTCAGAGTTTGGGAACTTTGGTCCTAGTTTGCAGACGTTTAGGCCTATTGTGCTTAGTGCTTTACAAACCCAAAGCCACGTTTCTACATCCTGCACATCAAATCATTTTTTTATTGTTTACACTTTGTGGGTCCCCCCCAACTAGGCCTTAGGGTCAAGATGTGCATACACTGCCATCTTTTTTTTTTTTTTTTTTAATGCAGATTTATATAACACGAACTCGACCCGAAGGTATTGGAGCGCTTTACATGAGCACCGGTTACGTTACACAAGGACACATTCAGGCACGGGGAGATTAAGTGATTTGCCCAGAATCACAGGATGTGGATGCGACCCCGAGGCTCGAACCTTGGTTTCCAGCACCAAAGTCGGCAATCTAGCCGACGGACCACATCCTCTCCCCATCTTGTCGTGCCCTGTGTCCAGTAATGGTAGTTACAACAGAAATTATTGTGTTGGGGCCAATGAGTTGGAGCATTCAAGTCAGCGGACTGAGACTTGAGTTTGCAACCCCAAAGAGGGCGATGGACAAGAAAACTCCCTCGTCTAATCGAATGCCTTAATTTTTAGGTCGATCCTGGGCAGTGCATGCGCTGCTATGCAAGCCATGCTGTATTCGAGTATTGACTTGAAGCCCCGCCCACTCTCCGCCCATATTTGTCATTGGCTTGTGTCATTGTCCTTTGTAAATGCTGGCTTCTGATTCGTTAATAGGCTTGTTAGTCCCTCCTTAGTACCGCCTTGTCTTCATTTGTAACCTCCCATGGGGACTGACCCTTTTAATTCGGTTGTTACATGGTACTTCTTATTTAGTCTGTAAGCACTATTTTCTTTAATGCGTTTCTCCTACTGCAAGCACGACATGCTTTCCTGCAACATTCAGTGCGCATGCATGCTTTCACTTTCCAAGCAGCCCAGGACAATGGCGGCCACTTCTTTAAAAGAGTTTGAGCTATTGGCATTGTAAATGACAATGCTTTTTATTTATGTGTTAATTATCAAAGCACATAAATAAAAGGCATTTTCATTTACAATGCCAATAGCTTAAACTCTAGCAAATGCGAGACCTATTGCATTGCAAATGCTTGTTTAAAGTTGGATCTGTAGACAGTCCATTAACCTGGGTTTGAGAACTGTCTGCCAAGTAACAGTCCATATATCTCTATAGTTTAACCCTTCAAAGTCGACTTGACAGATTGTTCACCAAAGGGTCCTCCCTGAGTAAGGTTCTAGTTTTATGGCAAGTTTGGTAGAATTCTGTTCCATGATTTTTTTTTCTGCAGGGAAGAGCAAAGTTTGGACTATGAGACTTGTGGACTCATGAAGGGTCACCTGCAAGCTTTGTGCACAAAAACCTAGCAGAAGACAGAGAGGACCCGACTCCACCTAAAGATGAAGTATAAGAAGGAGTATGGGCGGTTCCCTCAGGAGCAGAAAAAAAAACCACAAGGATGCCAAGAATCGTAAAGGCCACCACATATTTCAGTAGAGGTCCTGCAGGAAGTGAAAAATAATGCCCATCTCATTAACTTTTCACTGTAGTGCAAGAATACCTTTTGTGGGGAGGCGAATCTCAGCATAGGAAATCCAATGGCGAGCAAAAACATCAAATTCCATTAGTAGCAGTTTGCCACCAAAGTTGCAAAAAACCACAATCAAAAAACACAATATCCCAGAAAACTCGAAAAATAGCTTGTCTCTATAAACGAATCTACAGTTTACCACACTCTGCAAGGTCGCCCACCAAAGGTGTTGCAGAGTCAAATTACACTTCAGTTTACAAATGAAAAAGCAAAGAAAACACTGAAATTCGTCTCTGATGGTTAGCTGTGCAGTTCAAAACTTGTGAAAGTTAAACAACTATGCAAGCAGTAACTCCAAATATAGTATTTCTAAGTTGATAAGTGTGAGCAAGATGATATGGGAAATGAAAAAAAGAAAGCAAAGAAAAACCTGAATGCTAAATACACTAATTTCATACAGAAGCTTTCTAGATGATTCTGACTCATCAAATCCATCATTGCTCTCCCCTGCTTCATTATACAAACTGGTGCTAGGGGCTTGTTTATACACCCTTTTTTGATAGAATTTTCTCACTGTTTCATTTCTTTAAAAAAAAAATCTTTTTTATTGACATTTCTCACAAACAACAACAACAAATAAAACAATATCTAACCCCAACCAGACATTCCGGGCAGCTGCGGCAAATGCACATAGATGAACAACACTTGGCAATACCTCCCTAATCCAGACTGCAAACACCAAAGCAGGAACATATGACCCCACTCAATTAGAAATGTCCATGGGGCCAACAGTGGGCCCATACAGTTCCCCAACTGTTCCGGGTCCCCTCGCTCCCCCCGAGTCCTCCCTTGTTACTCCACTTCAAGCTACCAATCCCATATTGTTGCAAATTACCCGGGGCAGCCCCGTGCTCAGCAAATCAGTTCCTCCGCCCGCCGGCACCATTCCATATTTGCCTCCCAGTCCCTCACCGTTGGAAGCAGTGCACAGCCCTAGAATCACACCACATCTCTCCTGGCCACCGTCAATACCACATTGCATAGCAAAAGCGTATATCTATCCAGCGTCACATCAACCCAAATGCCCAGGCAGACCAACCACAAAGTGAGCACCAGGGCTTCCTCCACTGTCTCCGAAAACCTTTCCTGTACCCGCTCCCCAGTAGGGCCACAGTCGCAGACATCCCAAGAGCATGTGTATAAGTGTACGCTGCTGCCCACATCCCCGCAGGCAAATGCGAATCACACCGCCCCGTTGCCAAAATTTGGGCATGTGAATAGTAAGCCTAGTGCAGCAGCTTCAACTGGATAAGCTAAACCCTCCCCGAATAGCCACCTCCCCGGGATATCTACAGGCTGCTCCCCATTCATCATCCTCTAAACGACCCAAGTGACATTCCCATCGCTCCTGCTGCCAATGCAGCGGAGCCTGCGTATTACTGAGTAGTGTAAAATACAACTGCGAAATGGCATGCTGGTGAAGAGGCAGCCAACGGCCACTATTCTAATGGACTCTCGTCCTCCAAATCCTGGGGACAGGGGATCTTCCATTTCAAAATACCTTAATATGCAGGTATGTCAGGAACTGCCCCCCGACCCTGAACCTCCCCCGGTACGTCGTATGTCGGCAAACATCAGCCACTTCTTGTCTCCCAAGAGGTCTCCTTCTTTGGAGATGCCTATGAAATCCTAGTGTCTGTGGCCCGATACCCTTTGGAGCACAGTCAAAGCCCCTGAGTCCCACAACGGCGTCTCCAGAGTCAACTGACCTGCCCACCACCATGTCAGTTGGGTCCGGAAGGGCCACAACCTTCCTTGCCCCTTGAAGCCACCGCCTGTACTCACACAGTTCCAATGCCCGCCTGTCGGCCATCTGGCCTGGCTCCCTTCGATCTGCTAACATCCAATCATTTACCAGTAACAAGCAGGCTGCCCAGTAGTACAACTGCAGATCCAGGAGGGCGAAATCATAGGACATCTAGAAAAATATCCTGTGAGCCTTCTTCGGGGCACCTTATCCCAGGGAAGGACATGTATCTCCATCTACATCACTCAGACAAAAAGGTCTGGCAGCACAAACAGGAAGGTTTGCACCTAGCGGATTTTAGGAGATCCAATCAAGTGTTTTATAAAACATCCCTGAGCTCCTCCCTCACAGTGAGGGGGTTGTAGCCCTTGGTTGCACTAGGAATTGCAACCAAGAGGAGATCCCAGATGATGAAGCATGCCACCTCGGTGGGTTATGGGATTCCGTAATCTTTAAAGGATTCCCCCCATGTTTGAGTAGGAGCCATATGCTTGTACTGTTTGCGTTCTAGAGCTGTTCTAAGCTCGGTAGACCCGCAGATTATTTGTGTAATATAGTAGGCGTGTTGCCCCACCAGGCTAGTCACAATCCTAAGGTGGGCTACCTGATGTGCTCCACGGAAGAAGGATTCCACTATCTTGTTTTAGGTGGAATTAGTAACTCTTGGACAGGGTTATGCCCACTGTAGGAGGCTGGCTTAGTATAGGGTGCACACTTAATTAAGTGATGCACCTTGCTCTAATCCAGACAACCCTTATGGTGATTTTAGGGGTCTTTGATAACCATTGAAAGCTTTCAAAGTGGTGACTGTGAAGAACAGCCTTCAGGCTTAACTTGAAGGAGTGTAAAGCAGCTTATTTTACCACAGTTAATCGTCAGTGTAGATTAGATAAAAAAAAGAACCCCACAGTGTTCATAAAAATAAGTGTTTAACACAATCACTAACACATTGGTATATCTCCTACCCGGAGATATCAACACAGTGCACAAGAATACTTCAAAATAATCAGGTAAGTTGCACAAATATACACTGATCTCCAGGGGGAGACAAAACCATATACTAAGAAAGTGGAATGCGAACTGCAAATGAGAACAGGACTTGGACTAGAAGACTCAGAGGAGTTGGGACACAAGGAACCACCCAAGGTAAGTACCCAAGAACCCACGGAGGCTGTGTGCAGAGTGGAAACAGCCGCGTGCCCAGTGGAAGTCAATGGAGAAGTCGCAGTTGCAGTTTTAAAGAAGAAGGACCCTTCTTGGAGGGCCTCAAAGAAACCCTTTGGAAGACAGAAGGTTGGAGAGCCACCCCAGCTGTGGATGCCCCAGGAACCAGGTTACCTGCACCAGCAAAGCCGGGTGCATAGGGGTGAAGTGATGTTTTAACCTGCCGTAGACGACAATGGGAGACTTCGAAGAAGATGCCTCTGGAGCTGCCTGTGAAGGAGTCCAATGGAATCCATGGGTGGATTTTGGAAGTGAAGAACTTGCAAGCAGAGGGGACAGAGTCTATGCCACTCGGAGGTGACTAGGATCATGGAAGCACAATACCCACCGATGTCGAGAGGTTCAGACGAGACGACAATGACCTTGTCGCTGCAGTTGTGAGTACCAGGCAACGCTGAGGAAGACCAGGAGCCGTGCACGAGCTGCCCCACATCGGATGTAGGTGTCTAGGTGGGTGTCCGGCGGGAGCACCAACAAGCCTTGGTAGCCGCAACTGGCATGGAAAGCTGGTGTTGAGACCAGCAAGGTCCAAGGGACTCACCCAGTGCAGGAGAGTCAGAGCAGGCCCCAAGCAAGCAGGGGAGCCCACTGAAGAAAAATAAGACCCTCACGAGGACCCACTGGCCGAAGGCACAGGAGTCGCAAAAGGACCTCAGGCAGCTCACCAAAGATGGAGGCCCACGGTACAGGGGATGCAGTGAGGACGCTGATCTTCGGAAGATGAGGTGCTGGAGGCTGGAGTTTCTTGTAGCCCGAAGATCTCTGGAGTGCAGCGCAAACAAGCCTTGGCAAAGGCAAGTTGGTGCGGTGCACAGGGGTTTGGTCCCAGTGGCCCGATGAGGGATACAGTCCTCAAAATGGCTGAGAAGACAGGTCAGGCCTCTAGGGAGCTGCAGAACAACCACCTGTGTTGCTGGGCCTCAGGAAGTCAGTGGGACGTCAGGAGCAGCAGTCCAGTCTGCTTCGTTTCGGGGCCTGCAGAAGCAGTGGAGTGACTCCTTCACTCCAAGGGAGATTACTTCGGATGTCTTTAATGCTCACAGACCTTCTGGAGAACTTGGATGAAGCACAGAAACAGACGACGCAGAAGAATAGCAAGACCAGGAGCAGCAGGAGTCTTCCAGACGGTCGAAGAGTGTCTTGGTTGCAGATGTGAGTCTTCTTCCACGACAAATCTAAGGACCCACCTACAAGGGAGCCCTTAAGTACCCTAGGGAAAGGGTTGGAATGACTCGGGGGTCCCTCCCAGTGGAGGGGCTGGACAGAGGGGACGATACTCCCCTGTCCTTTGTCCAGTTTCATGCCAGAGCAGGAACCCAGGGTTCCTGAACTGGCTCAAACTGGAGTATACAAGGAGGGCACCAATACACTAAGTCCTGTCTGGGAGGTGGTCACACCTCCCTGTCACAGGAAACCTATTGTTCTACCTTCCCTTGCTCGAGCTTAGCTCAGCAGCAGGACGGCAGAATCGTGTCTGGGGTCGGCAGGAGCACTATCTTGCTGGCAGACCCTGAAAGCCTGTCACCAGGAGTACAGGGGGGTCCCCTAAGGAGCCCCTCCAGTACATGAGATCATGCTTCCAGCACCGGCATCGGTGTTGGGGTATGATTCCAACATGTTTGATATCAAACACAAGCAGGTTCGCTGCAGTCATTATATAGGTAGACATTTTGTAATGACTGATGTCCACTATATATCTTAAAATGGCTGACGGCACTTACAAAGTCTGGAGAATCGACTCCAGGGTTTGTAGGTGTTTCCTGCTCATGCAGGGGCACCCTCACACTTGTAACCAAGCACCCTGCCCTCAAGACTGAAGAGCCTGCCATAGGGGTCACTTATTAGTTTTAAGTGCAGTGACCTCAGATATAAGGAAACTTATATCTGTCGTGAGAGGTGCAAGCACCAACGCACACAGGCTGCAATGGCAGGCCTGTAGTCACAGTTTAAGTGAACTCCCATGGGTGGCACAATACATGCTGCAGCCCATGGGAGACCCCTGGTGTACCTATACTCTGTGTACCATAGTAACATATACTAGGGACTCATAATGATACACCAGTAGCGAATTGTGGAGGTACCAAAGTACTTACAAAAGCCACTTTAGGGGAGAAAGCACAGATCCTGGGGTCCTGATTAGCAGGAACCCAGCAGACTAAGTCAAAAACCTGTTGATACCAGGCAAAAAGCGGGGATGACCATGAAAGCAGATCCTCCTTTTCTTACAAAACCACCCCAAACGTAAGGACATGAGACTAACCTTGCCAGTTGAGTCTTCATTTTCTAAGAGGAAATATCTGGAGGTCCACCTGTGTTGGCTTGATTACTCCAAGGTCTATGTTCCACTGAAAAGTCCATCTCCTGTAGAGAGAAAAAACCACCTCAAAAGCTTGGGGTTTTCACCCTTCATCTGTTTAAGCCATAAGAGGGGCTTATGGTCTATCTGAATAATGAAGTGAGTGCCAAACAGGTATGGCCTCAACGTCTTCAAGGCCCAGACCACAGCAAAGGACTCCCTCTCAATAGCTGACCAACGACTCTCTCTGGGGGGTCAACCTTCTGCTTATAAAAGCTACTGGTTGATCCTGACCCTCTGCAGTAAGTTGTGACAGACTGCACCTATTACTGTCTCAGAAGCATCTGTCTGGACAATGAATGGTTTGTAGTAGTCAGGACTTTGCAGAATTGGAGCAGAGCACACAACTTGCTTCAGGTTATCAAAAGCCTTCTGACAGCTAACTGTCCACTGAACTTTCTTAGGCAATCCTTTGGTGGTGAGATCATTAAGGGTGTCACTATGGATCCATAAACCTTAACGAATCTTCTGTAGTACCCAGTCAGGCTCAAGAAAGCTCTGACCTGAGTCTGGGTAGTGGGAGCATTCCAGTCCATGATGGTCTGAATTTTGATTTCCAATGGTTGCACTTGGCCTCCACCTACAAGGTGGCCCAAGTACACAACCTTGCTCTGCCCTATCTGGCACTTTGTGGCATTGATATTGAGGCCTCCCTTTTGCAGAGCCTCAAGTACATTTCTGAGGTGGACCAGGTGATCCTCACAGTTGGAGCTAAAGACCCTATATCATCTAGATATGCTGAACTATAGGCTTCCAAACTTGTTAGGACTTTGTTTACCAGCCTCTAAAATATGGCAGGTGCATTCTTCAAACCAAAAGGCATAACAATAAATTGATAATGAACACTGGGGGTTGAAAATGGTGTTTTTGATTTGGCATCCTCAGAGAGTCTGATTTGCCAATAACTAGCTGTCAGGTCAGATGTTCTAAGATATTTGGCAGAAGCCAGAGTATCAATCAGCTCATCAGCCCTTGGAATTGGATGGGCATCAGTCCTATTGACTGCTTTGAGGCCTCTATAGTCAACACAAAATCTCATCTCTCTCTTACCATCCTGGGTGTGAGGTTTTGGTACAAGGACTACAGGACTAGCCCAAGGGCTAACCGAAGGCACAGTGACCCCCCAACTCCAGCATCTTTTGGACCTCTGTCCTTATGCAATCTCTGACATGGTCAAGCTGTTTGTTAATTTTGCTCTTCACAGGCAGGCTGTCACATGTGTCCACTTCATGGGTACACCAGGTGGTTTTTACAGGGTGCCAGAGAAAAGAGACTGGGGAGCTGATTGAGAGCCTGTCCTCAATCAGCTTTGTGATGATCAATGAGGCTGTCTGCCACGACTACTCCTTCAACTGATCCATCAATAGGATCTTGTGAGAGGAGATCATGGAGAGGGTCACTCTCTTCCTCCTGTCCCTCGTCAGTGGCCATGAGCAAATGCATGTCAGCCCTGTTCACAAAAGGTTTCAGACGGTTCACATGAAGTACCCTGTGGGGACTTCTTGGAGTATCCAGGTCAACCAAGTAGGCAACTCAACTTTCTTTTCCAGTATAGTATGGGGGCCACTCTACTTGTCTTGGAGAGCTGCTGGGGCCAAGGGCTCCAACATCCACACTTTCTTTCCTGGCTGGTAAACAGTCAGAACAGCCTTTTGGTCATACTAAGCTATCTGAAGTTCCTGTCTGGCCTCAAGATTTTTCTGGCCTTCTTCATGTACTCAGCCATACGAGAATGCAGGCTCAGTACATAGTCTACTATGTCCTGTTTAGGACACTTGACAGGTTGCTCCCATCATTCTTTAACTGGACATAATGGAACCCTAACTGGATGTCCTAGCAGAACTTCAAATGGCTGTAGCCCACCCCCTTCTGAGGAACCTCTCTGTAGGCTAAGAGAAGACAAGGTAGTAAGACATCCCATTTTCTCCTCACCTTTTCCAGGAGTCCGTGATTATACCTTTAAGAGTCTTGTTGAACCTTTCAACAAGCCCATTGCCCTGTGGATGGTAGGGTGTGGTAAACTTATAGTTAGCACCACACTCTTTCCACATAGCAGTGTTGTAGCTAGACATGAAGTTAGTACCTGTGTCTGACAAGACCTCCTTAGGGAACCCATTTCTGGAAAGTCTTCCCAGGAGAGCCATGGCCACCACAGGAGCTGTAGTGGTCCTATGGGGAATAGCCTTTGGATGTCTAGTGGCATGGTCCACCACAACTAGGATATAACTGTGTCCAGATGCTGTTGGAGTTTTTAAGGGACCTACAATGGCCATCCATACCCTCTCAAAGGGAACCCCAACCACTGGTAGTGGGATTAAGGGGGCCTTTGTAGAGCCACCTAACTTACCACTGGCTTGGCAAGTGACACTGGAGTGACAAAACTCCTTGGTGTCTTCAGACATGTGGGGCCAGTGAAAGTGAGAGACAAGCCTGTCCCAAGTCTTGCTTTGCCCAAGATGTCTTGCAAGAGGAATGTTATGTGCTAGGGTCAATAGAAAACCCATGAATTTCTGAGGTATGACCAATCTCCTAGTGGTACCAGGCTTGGGGCCTCTACTTTCAGAATACAGGAGCCCATCTTCCCAATAAATCCTATGGGACCTATGGACATTCCCTGCCTTGTCAGCAGCAACTTGCTGTCTGATTTGTTCAAGAGAGGGGCAGGTCTTTTGCTCCAGGCTCAAGCCTTTCCTTGAAGGTCCCCCTGCCCCCAGTAGCTTTGCCTTGTTAGGTCCAAGCTCCTCTGGGACAGTTCCTTCATATGTACTGTGATCATCTCCCTCAGGAGGCTGATTCTCACTGGGAGTCTGGGAGGAGGATAAATCTTTACCCTTCCTGCTCCTTCTGGCTGGTCCAATGTTACAGGCTCCTGTGCTCTGTCAGTACCTAATCTCTTGGCCTGAGCTCTAGTGATTGCAAAGGTTCTGGCTGAAATTCCCATCATTTCTGCATGCGTCCTGAACTACACTTCAGACCAGGCTGAAGTTTCCAAATCATTACCCAGTAGATGGTCCACATGTAGGTCTTGGGATACCACAACTCTCTTTGGGCCAGTTACTCCTCCCCAGCTGAGATTTACAACTGCCATGGAATGATCTGTCCTGACATTGCTAGCATTAGACACTTGCTAAATCTGACCAAGTAGGATTTGCTCATGAGACACAAGTTTCTCTGTTACCAAAGTGACACTGGCCTCCGTGTCCCTGTAAGCTACAGCTTCCTGACCATTCAAGAGAGGGTGTTGTCTGTATTTGCCCAAGTTAGTGGGACTTACAAAGAGGGTGGCAAGCTCCATGCCACGGTCACAGACTAAGACAGCCTGAGTGGGTGTCCTGACTTGGCCAAAACCCTCTTCGGTACCCAAGGTTAACACAACTAAACCCTTGGGGGCACTACTACTACCAGTGCTATTGCTAGGGGCACTAGGAGTCTTAGGAGTAGTAGTAGTAGCAGTATTTGTGCTAGACGTAGAGCAGTTGGCATCCTTTGCCTTATAGCCTTTTTCTTCACACAAAAATTGCACCAAGGTTTTTTGTTTGAAGAGGAAGGGGATTAGGACCCAACCCCAGAGGAAGATTTTTGGGGACCTTCAGAAGACTGTTTCTTATCATTAGTTTTCTGACCACCTTTCTCATGGGCTATAGAAGAATCTTGCTTCTTCTGGTCACCACCACCATGAGACTACTGTTTCACCCTGGTGCGGACCCACTTGTCTGCCTTCTTTTCCAATTCTTTAGGGGGAAGGGTCAGATCTGAGTCCACCAGGTACTGGTACAGTTGCTGATTCTGACAGTTATTAAGGATGTGCTCCCTCACAAGTAAATTGTACAAGCCTTCATAATCATGCACATTACTTCCATGAAGCCAGCCTTCCAGAGCCTTAATAGCACTATCTACAAGATCTACCCAGTCTTGAGTGTGTGCCTTCTGTGTGTCTCTAAACCAAAACCTGTGTTGCTCAGTGGTTAACTCAAATCCATCTATGAGGGCACTCTTCAAGACTTTGTAATTTTCTGCTTCTTCTTCCTTTACAGTCAAGAGTTTTTCCTCTTCCTTTGTTAGCAAAGGAGAGCCACAGGATCGCAACCTATTGCCCCTGAGGAACCTTCTGAACTTTACAGGCCCTCTATAAAGCAGTAATCCACTTGTGGTAAGGAGGGACTATCCTGCTCAAGTTCCTAGTGTCAACGGAGTGTTCCCTAACTCTAGGTTCACTAGTGCTGCCACCATAGGATTTTAATTCCAAATTCTTCCTAGCCTTCTGACCTTCTAGGGTCTCCTTATCTAGGGCCGACTGTTCCTTCTTGATCCTGAGCTTGGCTCTCTCAAGTTTAAGCAGATGGTATTCTCATTCTAAGGAGTCCTCCCTCTTGCTAGAGATGGAGGTTCCTATGGTTGTGTTAGAGGAGGATGAATTAACTGAGGAGGATCTGGACCTCCCCGTGACTCTTTGAACCCTCCTAGGAGAAATAAAGGGGGACCTACCTCTAAGGCCTTTCTCTGTAACTTCAGTACTATTCTCTGGGGATTAGAGTTCACCAGTGAGGTGTCTTCAGACTCCTCCTGCAGTGCTTGAAAAATCCCAAAATGTCACTAGACCTGCAGGTCTAATGACTTAAATAATCTACTCAACCTAATTATAATGCTCTTGACCCATAAACTGGTTTCAAATTATGTGATCCTGGGCAAGTATTTTAATTCACTGAGAAGCCATTTTCTTCTGTATCACATATGAGAGCACCCTCAAATATGCAAGTTCAGCACGTCTGCTCTACAGAAAACGCTTTTGTTTGATTTAATAGACTAAACATTAGCTCCATATAGAATGCAAATCTAGCCACATATAAGATACACTTGATTGCAGACTTGCCTCTTAGTTCATTAAATGCATTGTCATCAGGGCTTGGCCAGGAATGTCTCTCACATCATGTTTAAAAACTATCACTTTTAATAAATACATAACTAAAGCATAAAGTAGCATCCCACTGTTATTTGCAATTAGCAGATTTTACATTGAAATGGCCATAGAATTTGTCACTGACGTGATTTTAAAACTATATAGTGAACAATGTTTGGAAAGTTGGCAAATGTGTCAAGATAAAACAAGATTTAAAGGTGTTTTAATTGCTCATTCACTTTCTGAAGAAATAGAACACTTGTTTCTTCCAGCTTAAGTTTATTTGCCAGCAGGGTCGAGTAAGTGCTAAAAATAGCTCGACCTGCTAAAATTTCACTCGCAATTGCGAGTGGGCGAGTGGATTTGTCCTGGTCTGGCTCCGAAGCAGGGCCATTGGTGTCTCTGTTTCTGGAGCGCTCCCACCCATACCTGGATTGTCCTTCCCATCTGACCCCTCAGGATTCTAGAGGTCATCCTGCAGGAGCATCTCTAAGAAATAATTCTTGTTAGGGTTGCTACCTGTCTTAAGTTTCCTAGATGCACACAGGGTCCTGAGTTCCTGGAACTTTAGACCACTGTATCTAGAGTTGAGTCCCACTGGACTCACCAACCTGAGACATGGTACTAGGTGTAGTGGGGTGTAATGCACCTATCTAACCTAGTGAATTAAACTTCCAAAGATTGGAGAAAGTGTTGTGCTAAGACACTTGACAGCCAATCCAAAAGGTTGAGTAGAACTTACTTGAAAAAATAAGTATTTTATATACGCCCAGCTAGTGATGGTTTTTCATGTAACCATCACTCAGATTATGTGGTAAAGTGTAGGCTTTAATTCCAACTGCTGCACACCAATGTAGGAGGCTGGCTTAGTATATGGTGCACACTTATTTAAGTGAAGCACTTTGTAGTAATCCAGGCAACCCTTATGGTGATTTTAGTGGTCTTTGATAACCATAGAAAGCTCTCAAATTGGTAGCTCTGGAGAGCAGCCTTCAGGCTTATCTTGAAGGAGTGTTAAGCAGCTTGATTTACCAGTTTAATCTGTAGTATAAATTAAATGAAAAAGAACTTCGTTTATATAAAAATATTTCTATTTATTACACCACTCTCACTAACACATTAGTATATCTCGTACCCGGAGATATCAACACAATACACAAGAATACTTCGAAATAATCAGGTAAGTAGCACAAATATACACTGGTCTCCAGAGGAAGACCAAACCATATACTAAGAAAGTAGAATGAAAACTGCAAAGGAGAGTGGGACTTGGACCAGAAGACTCAGAAGAGCTGGGGACACCAGAAACCACACAAGGTAAGTACCAAGAAACTCCACTGAGGCTGTGTGCAGAGTGGAAACACAGCCACCTGTCCAGTGGAAGTCAATGGAAAAGTCGCTGTTGCATTTTTAAGGAAGGACCCTTCCCTGAGGACCGGCACTGAGACTGCTCTGCTTGCAGTAGAAGACACTATTAGGTTATCCATGGATGCTGGACAGGCTGCCATACTGGTTCCATTTGATTTATCAGCAGCGTTCAATACCATCTCGCACTCCATCCTGGTGCAGGGTCTCCAGCAGATAGGTATCCAGGGATCTGCCCTCGACTGGTTGGTGGACTTCCTTAAAGATGGGGTCCAAACAGTTTCTATGGGTACATTCCTCTCCAGCACCATCCCCTTGGACAAGGGAGTTCCTCAGGGCTCCTCCTTGACCCCTACACTTTTTAAGATCTAAGTAGCCCCCGTAGACCAACTAGTTATGTCCTTTGGGTTAGAGAGATTTTCGTCCGCAGACGACACTCAGTTGGTCATTTCATTTGGGCAGGACACTGAGAATGTTAAACAGAGATTTATCACCTGCATTAGAGTGATTGCCATCTGGATGTCCCTCAACTGTCTTCAATTTCATGGGGACAAGACAGAAATTCTTTTGTTTGGCAAAGCTCAGCTCTATTGGATGGAGGATTGGTGGCTGGGAGAACTTGGTCCCACCCCTTTGCCCAGTAGAACTGCTAGAAACCTGAGCATACTCATAGACCACCATTTATCCATGCTGGACCAGCTCACCTCCACATGTGGAACCTGTTTTGGTACTATGCGTCTCCTCAAGATAATCTTTCGGTGGCTTCTGTTGAGCTCGCGTAAAACACTCATCCATGCTCTAATCATCAGCTGCTTGGATTACAGCAATGCCCTGACCCTCGCCTCTAATGAATCCCTTTTATCGAAACTGTAAGTTGTCCAAAACACTGTAACCCATATGGTAAAAAACTGGCCTCCAAGGCCCGCGTCAGCCCCCACACCCAGAGCCCTACATTGGCTCCCCATCCGCAAGAGAGCACTGTTTAAATTGCTCTGCCTGACCCATAAATTCTTGTCAGGCTCTGGCCCAAAATACCTTCAGAATAGACTTATTCCTTACTTCCAAACAGGAAGCTGCGATCAAGCAATCAATTTCTATTATGTCCCCAGCGTATTCGCACTGCTAAACATGTGGGCCGAGGCTTTTCTTATCTTGGCCCGCTCCACTGAAACAAACTTCCTCTGTTTATTCGTGCTTGCTCAAGTCTATCTGAATTAAAAAAAACACCTTAAAACCTAGTTGTTTTAATGTTGCCTTTATTACATCTACCTGCTGATCATGCGCTGAGATGTCCCTACGGGAACGAGTCGTGCACTATATCAAGACTAAGACAACATAGCATAACCCCTAAGAAACCCTTTGGAAGCCACCCCACCCGTGGATGCCCCATGAACCATGTTACCTTCACCAGGGAAGCCAGGTGCATAGGGGTGAAGTGATGTCGGAACCTCCCGTAGACGACAATTGGTGACTTAGAAGAAGATGCCTCTGGAAAAGACTGTGAAGGAGTCCGGTGGAATCCAAGGGTGGATTCGTGAAGTGAAGAACCTGCAAGCAGAGGGGACAGAGTCTATGCCACTCGTAGTTGACCAGGAAGCATAGAAGCCCAATGCCCACCAATGTCGAAGTTCAGAAGAGACGGTGACTTTGTTGCTGCAGTTGTTAGGACCAGGCGATGCTGAGGAAGACCAGGAGCCATGCACAAGCTGTCCCACGTCGGATGTTGATGCCTAGGTGGTCGGTGACTGGGGGGAACAAGCCTTGGTAGCCACAACTGGCATGGAAAGCGTAGAGATGCTGTTGTTGGCACCAGCAAGGTCCAAGGGACTCAACCAGTGCAAGAGAGTCAGAGCAGTCCCCGAGCAAGCAGGCGAGCCCACTGAAGCAAAAGAAGACCCTCAGGAGGCCCCACAGACCGAAGACACAGGAGTCGCAAGAGGACCTCAGGCAGCTCACCAAGGATCGAGGTCCACGGTGCAGAGGATGCAATGAAGACGCTGATTTTTGGAAGATGAGGTGCTGGAGGCTGGAGCTTCTTGTAGCCCGAAGATATCTGGAGTGCAGAGCCAACAAGCCTTAGCAACGGCAAGTCGACGCAGCGCACAGAGGTTTGGTCACAGCAGCCCAGATGAGGGATACTGTCCTCAAAATGGCTGAGAAGACAGATCAGGCCTTTAGGGAGCCACAAAACCACCACCTGTGTTGCTGGGCCTCAGGAAGTCCGTGGGACATGAATGAATGATTCAAACGTCATTTGTAGAGCACACGCCTATTCCAGGGAGTGTCCCGGCACTAAATAGCTGTTTCTCTGAAAAATAGACCACTGGATGGAGTTAACCTCACTTGCTGAACAGCCAGGTTTTTAATTTCGTTCTGAAAATTGAGGGTTCTGTGGTGGCCCAGAGTGCCAGTGGAAGTTGATTCCAGGCTTTAGCCCCAAGATAGGAGAAAGACCTGTCACCGATAAAAGACCAGTGGATTTTAGGGATGGTGGCCAAGTTGCCATATGTTGATCGTAGTGCCCTGGAGGGAGTATAAATAATGACCCTCTTTCTAAGATATACTGCTCCCTTCCCATGCAGAGCTTTATGCACGAGGACCAGTGTTTTAAATGTAATCTTCTTTTTCACGGGAAGCCAGTGAAGTGCACACAGAGGTGGGGACAGATGGGTCCTAGAGGCCAGATTGAGAATCAATCTGGCCGCCGCATTTTGAACCACTTGCACCCTGTTCAAGAGAGATTCTGGCAGGCCCAGATACAGGACATTTCCATAATCAAATCTGTAAGTGATCAAGGCCTGAACCACTGTTTTCCTGGATTCAACAGAGAGGAGTGGCAAGATTTTTTTCCAAGTGCGTAGTAACCCAGAGCAGGTGCCCACCAGGGTTTGAATTTGAGGTTGTAGGCACAGGGTGCTGTCAATCTTAATCCCCATATTTTTTACTGCTCTCCGAAGTGTGGCCGGGGGAGGGACAACTTGGGACCACCATGATCTCCAGATTTCCGACGGGGTTGTACCAAAGAAAACTATCTCCGATTTGTTTGGGTTTCATTTTAGTTGGTTGGTGGCCAACCAGTTGAACACTTTGGATAGGCAGGTTTTATTGATTTCACCCGCAAATTCCGCCCCTTTATCGCAGAAGAAGAGAAGCTGCGTAACGTCAGCATACGATATCACTTTGGCACCGTATGATTCAGCAAGAACGGCTAGAGGGGCCATATAGGCATTAAAAATTGTCGAGCTCAGAGCTGAGCCTAGGGGAACACCCACCTTTAAGCTCTGTATACGGGAGGCAAACTGGGGAATCCATATTTCTTGGCTTCTATTGTCCAGGAAGGAGGTCAGCCACTTAACCCAGAGCCTCCAATTCCGATGTTATGGAGTCAATCCAATAGTCTGTCATGAGGGACGGTGTCAAAAGCCGCAGAGAGATCCAACATGATCAAGAAGGCCTTGCCCACGCAATCAAGCTTGTCCTTGATGTAGCCTGTTACCTTTGGAAGGCTGTTTCCATGCTACAGCTTGGTCTTAAACCCGATTGACTGGGGTGCAGCACATTGTTGCTTTGAAGGTGGCCTGAGATCACTGAATTGACATATTTTTGTAGCACCTTTGAAAAGGCGGGAAGAAGATAAATAGGTCTGTAATTGGCCAGGACCTTGTAGTCGGTGGACGGATTTTTAAGTAGTGGGAGGATATTCGCATGTTTCCATTTCAGAGGCGTTTTTCCAGATGCCAGTGATGCATTTAGGTCTTTGTTGAGCACAGTATTGATGGCCTGAGCCACCTTGGCCAAGAGCCGGGGCGGGCTATGATCAGCAGGAGAGCCAGACTTTAAACACATAATGGCCGGTAGGGACTCATCCATGGATATGGGAGGGAAGTAGAGGAATGGGACATCAGGAGCAGCAGACCGGTCAGCTTCGTTGCTGTGTCTGCAGAGGCAGGGGAGTGACTCCAAGGGAGATTACTTTGGATGTCCTTGATGCCCACAGGCCTTCTGGAGAACCCGGATGAAGCACAGACACATGCGACGCAGAAGACGTGAAGAACAGCAAGACCAGGAGCAACAGGAGAATTCCTTGATGCATTCTCGGTTCTAATCAAAGTCCAACAAAGTCTAAATGTCCAGACGGTCGAACAGTGTCTTGGTTTCAGAGGTGAGTCTTGTTCCATGACGGATCTAAGGATCGACCCACAGGATAGCCCTTAAGTACCCTAGGGAATGAGTTGGAATGACTTGGGGGTCCCTCCCTGAGGAGAGGCTGGGCAGAGGGGAGGATTCTTCCCTGTCCTTTGTCCAGTTTCGTGGCAGAGTGGGGACCAAGGGTTCCTAAACTGGCTCAAACTAAAGTTTGCAAGGAGGGCACCAAGTATGCCCTTCAAAGCAGTCTGGTGGCACTGGAAAGCGCCCCCAGCCCCATACACTAAGTCCTGTCTGGTCGCACCTCCTTGTGACAGGAAACAAATTGTTCTACCTTCACCTGCTCAAGCTCAGCTCAGTAGCAGGATAGCAGAGTTGTGTCTGTGGTAAGCAGCAGAACTAGCTTGCTGGCAGACCCTGAAAGGCTGTTACCGGAGTACAGTGGGTGTCCACTAAGGAGCCACCCAGTACATGCAATCATATTTCCAGCACCAGAATCGGTGTTGGGGTATGATTCCAACATGTTTGAATCTAAACATGACCAGGTTCGGTGCATCCATTATATAGTTAGACATCTCGTAATGACTGATGTCCACTATATATCTTAAAATGGCTGACCGCAGTTACAAAGCGCGGACAATCGACTCTGGGGTTTGTAGGGATGTCCTGCTCATGCAGGGGTACCCTCGCACTTGTAACCAAGCACCCTGCCCTCAGGTCTGAAGAGCCTGCCATAGGGGATATAAGGAAACTTAGGTCTGTCGTGAGGGGTGCAAGCACCATCTCACACAGGCTGCAATGGCAGGCCTGAGGTCACAGTTTAAGTGTACTCCAATGGGTGGCACATTACATGCTGCAGCCCATGGGAGACTCCTAGGTATACCTATGCCCTGGGTACCTTAGTACCATATACAAGGGACTTATAAGGTTACACCAGTAGCCAATTGTGGATGTGCCAAAGTACTTACCAGAACCAATTTAGTGGAGAGAGCCCCGATGCTGGCGTCCTGGTTAGCAAGAACTTAGCAAACTAATTCAAAAACATACTGACACCAAGCAAAAAGTGGGGGTAACCATGCTGGAAAGATACTACCTTCCTACATATATTGTACAGAAAAATCTATTGATGCTCTTTCTGCTTCCCTTTCCGGTAGTTTGCTTTTCATTATAACCCTTGGCCATCAGGGTTCTGCTCTGGGCACTCTAAAAGGGGTACCTTTCAGCCCTGTCTGCTTTTCTGAGGCTGCCAGGCCAACTCTCATTATTTAAATCTCCCATTTTAAATGGGTTCCTCATGGGACTTTTACATATGTTCCCACCTTCCTCTTTCATTATGCCTCAGTGGGACCTTAATTTCATTGTCACCTTCCTCATGTGTGCTCCATTTGAACCTCTGCACAATTGCCCCCTCCGGCAGCTCACCATCAAAACAGTCTTTTTAGTGACAATCCCATCCGCCAGTAGGGTGAGTAAATTGCAGGCTTTGTCATCCAAGCCTCCCTACCTGACAATATTCCCTGACAAGTTGGTGCTTCGTACTAGGGCCTCTTTCCTTCCGAAAGTGATAACACCATTCCATGTGGGGCAAACTGTCACCTTGCCGACTTTCTGTGCTCTGTCGCATCCCTCTAAGGAAGAGAAGCGACGCCACCGTCTGCATCCAAAAGAGCTTTGTTGTTCCACCTTGACTGCACTAAATAATTCCAGGTGAATGACCAACTCTTTGTGGGTCACGCAGGGGCAAAGAAAAGTTGTGCGGTGCAGAAAGGGGACTATCTCACGATGGGTCTCCCTCTGCATCAAGATTTGCTAAGCTCTGGCAAAGAAATAGCCCCATGAAGGCTTAAGAGCTGATTCCACCAGATCTAAAGCTGCTACCACAGTGTTGCAACGTGGAGTTCCAGTTCTCGACATTTGTCAAGCAGCATGTGGGCATCACTGCAAACATTTACAAAGCCTTACTGCCTCGACGATCAAGTCCGCAAGGAAGGTCTCTTTGGCCATTCTGTCTTGCAGGACTTTCTGGTCTAAACTTGTCCACAGTCTCTCCTCCGGAGATGGTATTGCTTAGGTATCTAGTCAAAGGTAAAGAATGTGCAGCTAGATGTCTCTATCAGATGGACAAGTTACTTACCTTCTGTAACGCCTTATCTGGTATAGAGCTGATCTAGCCACAGATTTCTTATCGACCCATCCATCCTCCCTGCACTGCAGATAGGTTTCTAAGGTCAGGGCTGATCCTTTTCAGGGCCCTAGTTGTTGAAACACACTGTCAGTGCACTTCATGGCTCCAAGCTTCTACCGTGGAAAGTCGAGAAAAGTAACTGACGTCAGTGCGGCGAGGTTGCCTATATAGGTGACACGGACGTCACTATAGCGCAGACGGAGACATCACGCGGAGTGAACGTTGCCACCTACCGGCGTTCAGGGGTATTGCTGGAAGAAAAATCTTCCGGATCCAGACTGACGCCTGGGAAATTCGGTGGTAAGGAATCTGCGGTTTGATCATGTCTCTACCAGATAAGGAGTTACCAAAGGTAAGTAACTTGTCCTTTTAAGCCAGCCTGTGTCTCCCAGTTCTAGGAGAAAAAGATGGCGATGATTTACACCTCAACAATCCGGCTGTGGTTCAACATCTGATTGGCATGATTTAGGTCCAGCTTCTTCTGATTCAATTTCATCTAGGAACATACCTATAAACGATCTTATGACTTTTAATTAGCTGTCAAATAGGGCAGTGAGGAAATTCAACTTCTAAACCTCCACTTCTGAAGTAATCACACCAGTCATGTTTAAGAATATTGTGACAAAACCTCAAGCTCACTCTTTTGTGCTGCTGGTTCCTGGCCTGCTGGAGCCTATAACAGATATTTTTGTAAATCCTTTCTCAGTATGGGCTGTTAAAAGATGCCTGGAAAAAAACGTGCAGCTCTGCTGATTCTGATCCCAAGTTTTGGGAAAAATGATTTCTGCATATTCCTTGGTGTGGGCTGCAGCTGGCTCAGCCTCCTCTAATCTTCACAAGAAAGAAAGTAGAAGATGGTGTGCTTTGAGGGAAAAGTTTGGAATTGAGAAAACTACAATTTCCCTGCTCTTTTGAGTCGTCACCATTGATCGTTTTGGTACAGAATTAGCCAAGGCTTAAAGTTCCTTCCAAGAGAGAAAAAGGAGGATTTGTTTTTAATTGTTATGGAAGACATGCTTAGTCGGATCATTTTATTGGAGCAGCAAGAAATGCTCCTGATCTTGCCACTGCTTATTTGTGTTATGGAACCTCAGTGAGGCAAGGTTTCTGGCTCATACTTATATCATTAACCACTGAAGCCCAAAAGAGCATGCTGCAGTTGCTCTTCAGTGGGATCTCCCCTTTTGGATTTCAGGTGGATGTTGAAATCCAATAAATGAAGACTGATGTAGAGACCTTGAATGCGATGAACCTAAAGAAGAGAAAGGAGTTCCCATTTGTTTAGTTCCAATCTTTTGGCAATGGGAAACAACACTTAAACATACCATTCTGGAAGGGGGTACTACAAGGGCAAAAGCAACGGCAGTTCTTTCAGCAGCAAACGTCTTCCAGCGGAAGAGGGAATGGCCTCCAACACTCCTGCAAATCAGTGAGTCCATCACTGTGCTCCACCAATGAGCACTCCAGTGGCAGCGAGTATTTCCAGTCGTCTCCCTTCTTGGCAGGAAATTATGAAGGCTGTGTAGGTGCTCTGCTAGATATTGTGCAAAATAGGTATGAAATCAGGTTTTCCAACTCTGCTCCTAGGATTCCATTGAGAGGATGAGAGGATTATGTCATGCAATCTTGGAACAGCTGTTTCATGAAAATCTAACATAATGGAGTGTGATAAAGTGCTGAAACATCAGTGGAACAAATAGAATCTACTCTTGTTGTGTCCTGATCAAGAAATAAATTTCCAATCAAGATAAGTGCCCTGTTTTAGATAATAGAATGCGAACAAGCAGTGACAAAAAACATTCAGAACATTGTCATTTTTCCTCATCTTAAGTACTGCGACCTATTATCATGTACCCATTATACTAGAATTTCCTAATTTTCAAAACATGCAAGTATCGCTGTCATTAGAAGCTCTTCCTTTTGCACCAAAATCAGCCCTCTGGATGTTTTTCTAGTTGTGTTAGTAGTTCCAGCTTTCCTCAGCAACAAATGAGTATTCATGTACTCTTATGTGGACGATTCGTTAGTCAAAGCATCTTCTCATGCATACTTCTTCAGGATCTTCAGCAGATAATAGACCTGATTTGCAATTTGGGTCTTCAACACAATGTGAAGAAACCCACACTGGTGCCAACACAAAGAATCAAATTAATAGGTGATGTTCTAGACATGGAAAGAAGAAGGTGTCTTTTTATCCATCAGAAATGCTTGCAACTCCATCTGGGTCAGTCCCCTTCAATATGCCAAGTGACCCTCTCTTCTGGGATCCATGACTTCATGGATCTCTGATATGGGATGCAACCCTGCATAAGAGACCTCTGAAGGAATGTTTGTAGGATTCACCAACTTCTGGCTAGGTTCACGCTATACAAATATCACATACATGTATACCACATGCATACAATGGAAATAGGGACAACAAAGTGCAGTTGTCTTCAAATGCTAAACAATCAAGAAGTCAGGAAATAGGGACAACATAGTATAGTTCACTTAAGTTGTCATATAGTCACTACTTTGGTGGGGCAAAATGAAAAATCCTCTAGGTAAGATTCCTTTTCAACCTTTAATTCCTTTAACAGTGGTGACAGATGCCTCAGCAATGATGGATCACACACATGATCAATCTTATGACTCAGGGGCTTGTGTCCCAAGTGAAAAAAACATATTGGAGTTGAGGGCAGTTCACCCTGCTCTGAAGTCCCTCTTACCAGTGGTCAGTGCTGTCCCTCCTGTACCGCTGAAGGAAACCCTGGCCACCATATACTGTTTGAACTAGTGAACTAGCAGAACTGGACAAAGTCCTGGATGCTCTCTCAGGAAGCTCAGACAACTTAGCATTGGTTGCTGACGAGGGGCATTCATCTGAAAGTGGTTCATCTTCCAAGGTTGAAGAACTCAAAACCAGACAATAACATGTGGTACACTGAGGTAGGGGCAGCAGATGTGAAATTATACACAAAACATTGTATCATAAAGGGTCCATGAGTTGTGCTGCACTGAGATAGGGGCATCAGAAACATTCATTGTGTGCGCGCGAGCCGCACTGGGAGCAATGTCTGTTGCCTACTGGACTGAGTCATCTGCAATCGCGACTCTATGTGAATTGTGAGCCCTGCTATCCGCAGTGTAGATCGAAGGCAGTAGTCAGCACAGACATCGAAGAATGCTTTTAGTCACTTCCTGTTTACAAAATTCGAGGACATAGAGTACAATTCTGTCTGCAATAAATAAATCATGTCTCAATTTAAATTGTGAGCTCTGCTAACCGCAGTGTAGGTGTATGGAACATAAGATGAAACATTTATGGAATACACTGTCGAAATATGTAGGTTTCAGGGACGTTATAGTTAGTTGCCTACTGGACTCTGAAATTAATGAATGAAGACTGAATTTGAATTGTGAACCCTGCTGAGCACAGTGTAGGCCGGAGGCAGCAGTCAGGAAGCGCCTACAGCCACGTGGCGTTGACTTGAGCTGTATACAGTTAGTGGTAGGTGTGGCGATCACCGTGTGCGCAGCCAGCGATGATGCAATGTCTCTTGCCTACTGGACTGCGTCATCTGCAATCGCGACTCGATCTGAATTGTGAGCCCTGCTGACCACAGTGTAGGCCGGAGGCAGTGGTCAGGAAGAGTCCACAGCCACGTGGCGTTCACTTGAGCTGCATAGAGTTAGTGGTAGGTGTGGCACTCAGCATGTGCGCAGCCAGCGATGATGCAATGTCTCTTGCCTACTGGACTGCGTCATCTGCAATCGCGACTCGATCTGAATTGTGAGCCCTGCTGACCGCAGTGTAGATCGACGGCAGTAGTCAGCACAGACATCAATGAATGCTTTTTGTCACTTCCTCTTGACAAAATTCGAGGACATAGAGTACAATTCTGTCTGCAATTAATAAATCAAGACTGAATTCAAATTGTGAGCTCTGCTGTCCGCAGTGTAGACTGCCATTCAGTGTTCCTTTGGACTTGCAAGATGAAGTTGGTCATTGTACTAAAGCTATAACTGATATAAAACAAGTTCTTGAAGCAAGGATACTAAAAGGATATTATGTAGGTTTTAGGGACGTAATACTTAGTTGCCTACTGGACTCTGCAATTAATGAATCAAGAGTCAATTTTAAATGTGAGCCCTGATGACCGCAGTGTAGGCCGGAGGCAGCGGTCAGCAAGGGCCCACAGCCACGTGGCGTTGAGTTGAGCTGTACAGTTAGGGTCACCTGAAGCAACTAGCGTGTGTGGAGCCTGCGATGATGCGTGGTCCGGGCGGGCCGCACTGGTAGCAATGTCTTTTGCCTAATGAATTCTGTCTTAATAAGTCCACGTGGCGTTGACTTGTGGTGCACTGAGTTAGTGGCACCTGAAGCACTCAGCGTGTGCGCAGCCTGTGATGATGCGTGGTCCGGGCGGGCCGCACTGGGAGCAATGTCTCTTGCCTACTGGACTGCGTCATCTGCAATCGCGACTCGATCTGAATTGTGAGCCCTGCTGACCGCAGTGTAGGCCAGAGGCAGTGGTCCGGAAGAGTCCACAGCTATGTGGCATTCACTTGAGCTGCATAGAGTTAGTGGTAGGTGTGGCACTCAGCATGTGCGCAGCCAGCGATGATGCAATATCTCTTGCCTACTGGACTGCGTCATCTGCAATCGCGACTCGATCTGAATTGTGAGCCCTGCTATCCGCAGTGTAGATCGAAGGCAGTAGTCAGCACAGACATCGAAGAATGCTTTTAGTCACTTCCTGTTTACAAAATTCAAGGACATAGAGTACAATTCTGTCTGCAATAAATAAATCATGTCTCAATTTAAATTGTGAGCTCTGCTAACCGCAGTGTAGGTGTATGGAACAAAAGATGAAACATTTATAGAATACACTGTCGAAATATGTAGGTTTCAGGGACGTTATAGTTAGTTGCCTACTGGACTCTGAAATTAATGAATGAAGACTGAATTTGAATTGTGAGCCCTGCTGAGCACAGTGTAGGCCGGAGGCAGCGGTCAGGAAGGGCCTACAGCCACGTGGCGTTGACTTGAGCTGCATACAGTTAGTGGTAGGTGTGGCGCTCAGCGTGTGAGCAGCCAGCGATGATGCAATGTCTCTTGCCTACTGGACTGCGTCATCTGCAATCGCGACTCGATCTGAATTGTGAGCCCTGCTGACCGCAGTGTAGGCCGGAGGCAGTGGTCAGGAAGAGTCCACAGCTATGTGGCATTCACTTGAGCTGCATAGAGTTAGTGGTAGGTGTGGCACTCAGCATGTGCGCAGCCAGCGATGATGCAATATCTCTTCCCTACTGGACTGCGTCATCTGCAATCGCGACTCGATCTGAATTGTGAGCCCTGCTGACCGCAGTGTAGATCAAAGGCAGTAGTCAGCACAGACATCAAGGAATGCTTTTTGTCACTTCCTCTTGACAAAATTCGAGGACATAGAGTACAATTCTGTCTGCAATTAATAAATCAAGACTGAATTCAAATTGTGAGCTCTGCTGTCCGCAGTGTAGACTGCCATTCAGTGTTCCTTTGGACTTGCAAGATGAAGTTGGTCATTGTACTAAAGCTATAACTGATATAAAACAAGTTCTTGAAGCAAGGATACTAAAAGGATATTATGTAGGTTTTAGGGACGTAATACTTAGTTGCCTACTGGACTCTGCAATTAATGAATCAAGAGTCAATTTTAAATGTGAGCCCTGATGACCGCAGTGTAGGCCGGAGGCAGCGGTCAGCAAGGGCCCACAGCCACGTGGCGTTGAGTTGAGCTGTACAGTTAGTGTCACCTGAAGCACTCAGCGTGTGCGCAGCCTGCGATGATGCGTGGTCCGGCCGGGCCACACTGGTAGCAATGTCTTTTGTCTAATGAATTCTGCCTTAATAAGGCTACGTGGCGATGACTTGTGGTGCACTGAGTTAGTGGCACCTGAAGCACTCGGCGTGTGCGCAGCCTGCGATGATGCGTGGTCCGGGCGGGCTGCACTGGGAGCAATGTCTCTTGCCTACTGGACTGCGTCATCTGCAATCGGGACTCGATCTGAATTGTGAGCCCTGCTGTCCGCCGTGTAGATCGAAGGCAGTAGTCTGTATAGACATAAGTCTGTGGTGCTCTGCTGCTGGGTTCGCAGGGGGCCTGTGTCGAGGAGGCCGGCGGTCACGGCGGAGGCCTCGGGGCAGGGTGAGGGCTGCCGCCCTGGCAGACGCTTTGGCCTTCCCACAAGTGAACCACGCCCAGAGCCCCAGCCTATTTATTCATACTCCTATGCTGGAGTGGGGTACGTTGGACCAGCCCACTCCGCTTCCAGGGGGGGACAACACAGCTACATGACCGAGATCTTCCCCACTGCCTGAGGTAACATGGTTGCATCTATTGTCCACAACACTACAAGCACCAGCAGTATATGTCCACATGGAGAGGTTTGTGCTCTGCATAGTGAGGTCTGTCCACCACATCACCGCTACACTTGGTATTGTGTGCATTTTTATTGATGGGTGACTTGCGTCCTTCACACATACTTGGTTGCCACATCTCCCAACATTCAGCTATTGTGAGGCTGAGGGACCATGCCATTTTTGGAGGGTCCGCTGTCCTGTTCTGCGCTGCCTCGGTGGTAGTAGAGAGGGGGGTGGTCCGGGGGGGAGGTCCTGAGGGTCATGGCAGTGGGTGTTGTGGCCTTCTTGGGTGTCGGAGCTGCATGGTCAGTAGCTCTATAACATGTGTTGGTCTTAAGATGTGGTTATGGGCTGGGCTCCCTTTCACACTGTAGGTAGTCGTCCTGCTTTACACCAGTAAAAGGCAGATGTTAAATTCTTACTACTAACGCAGCTTATCGCCTGTTTTTGGATCGCACCCCAGATTTGGCTGCTCGTTGAAAATATCGGGAAGTGGTGTTTTCGTGTTATTTTTGCACGGGAACGCCAACTCTGCATATTATTAGCGTTAGTTGTCGCTCTCATTTGTGGCGAATTGTTTTGCGGAAGCTACTGTTGGAAAACTGGCGATATCGGCTGTTTTCACTAGGTTGAGAATGGAATGATAATTTAAAATCACTGAAAAACCATAGGTTTAATGAACATTATAATTAGAAATTAGCATTTAAAAAACGTTTGAAATTCACTGAAAAAACCATAGGTTTCAGGCACGTTATAGTTAGAAATTAGCATTTAAAAAACCTTAGTAATTCACTGAAAAAACGATAGGTTTAAGGGACGTTATAGTTAGAAATTAGCATTTAAAAAACCTTTGAAATTCACTGAAAAAAACATAGGTTTCAGGGACGTTATAGTTAGGTGGACATTTCACTCGTACAAAACCATAGAAATTCCACCGTTATAGTTAGTTTAGTTAACTATAACTCGTGCCCCCGCAATGCACTGCTCATGACGTCACATATTACATAATTCATGGCATGGTCAGTGACATCACTGATGACATCACTGATGACATCTCAAATGACATCACTGATGACATCATCCACGTGATAATCTGATGCACCTCATCACACCCTAATATAACCTTTAATACACCCACTGTAAAATACACACTACCATTTTCGAAACCATCCACACACCAATACCAGTTACTACACACTCACTCACTGATTCCTAGGTCTGCACACACATCCACTCATTCACCTATACAATCACTTATACATGCAGTCACTTATCAATACAACACTATCATATGCACTCATACACCTATTCAGACACTCACACACCGCCACTCATCCATGGAGTTACTCACACACCTAGTCAGTCATGCAAAGAATCAATCACACTCCCATTTACTCACCTAAACAGTTATACACACAATCAATCAATCAATCACAGAATTTGTAGAGCGCACTACTTACCCGCGAGGGTCTCAAGGCGCTGGGGAGAGGGAAGGGGGGGGGATGCTGCTACTGGTCGAACAGCCAGGTCTTGAGTAGCCTCCTGAAGGTCAGCAGGTCTTGGGTCTGTCGTAGGCTTAGTGGAAGGGTGTTCCAGGTCTTGGCGGCGAGGTGTGAGAAGGATCTGCCGCCGGTGGTTGTTCTTCGAATGCGAGGGATGGTGGCGAGGAGAGGTCGGCGGAGCGGAGCTGGCGGTTGGGGACGTAGAAGAAGAGTCGTCTGTTGAGGTAGGCTGGGCCAGTTTTGTGGAGTGCCTTGTGTGCGTGGATGAGGAGTTTGAAGGTGATCCTCCTGTCGACGGGGAGCCAGTGCAGGTTCCTCAAGTGGGGGTGATGTGGCTGTGGCGTGGCACGTCGAGGATCAGTCGTGCGGAGGCGTTTTGTATGCGTGCAGTCGCTTGATGAGCTTGGCCGGGGCTCCCGCGTAGAGGGCGTTCCCATAGTCCAGTCTGCTACTGACGAGGGCCTGGGTGACTGTTCTTCTTGTGTCTGTCGGGATCCACCTGTAGATCTTGCGAAGCATGCGGAGGGTGTTGAAGCAGGAGGAGGAGACTGCGTTGACTTGCTTGGCCATGGAGAGCGTTGAGTCGAGGATGACTCCCAGGTTGCGTGCGTGGTCGGTGGGTGCCGGGGCTGCTCCCAGCGTCGTTGGCCACCAGGAGTCGTCCCAGGCTGAGGGGTTGGAGCCGAGGATGAGGACCTCCGTTTTGTCCGTGTTCAGCTTTAGTCGGCTGATCTTCATCCAATCGGCGACGGCCTTCATTCCTTCGTGGAGATTGGCTTTGGCAGCGAGGGGGTCCTTGGTGAGGGAGAGGATCAGTTGAGTGTCGTCGGCGTAGGAGATAATGTTGAGGTCGTGTTGTCTGGCGATGCGTGCCACCTCACTAATTCATACAGACAGTAACGCATAGTTACTCTCTTATGTAATCACTGAAACAAATACAGACTCATCCATACATGCCACTCTCACAATCACTCAGTCTCACATATAGTTATTTATATACACCATCACTCACATATACTTCCTTTTACATATGTAGTTACTCACATATGTACACCTGAGACATCCATTCACTCACCAACACACCCATACACACACTCACCCACCCATACAGCTGTTTCCACATGCACTCTTGAACCCATACACCCAGTGAATCAATCACTCACACATCTATGCACAGAGTCACACACCTCCAACCCACCCACACACACACTCAGTCCCCCATACAAATACTCAAGCAAACAATAAATAACCCATATAGACAGTAATGTAGCTACTGACCAACCCATGTAGCAGCTTACACAACAAGAGACAGACTGATACAGACATTCACACAGTTTAGTCACTAACCGATGCATTCAGTAAGACACGTTTAATCAGTCACTTATACAATCAGTTACATACCTCCTAAATCCTCCATCCAGACACTTATACACCCACTCATTCTTCAATACACCTTGCCATATATATAAAACATATTTAAACTTTACAGAAACACACAGTCACTGGATGATGTCATCAGTGATGTCATTTGAGATGTCATCAGTGATGACACTGACCATGCCATGAATGATGTAATATGTGACGTCATGAGCAGTGCATTACGGGGGCGCGAGATATAGTTAACTGAACTAACTATAACGGTGGAATTTCTATGGTTTTGTACGAGTGAAATGTCCACCTAACTATAACATCCCTGAAACCTATGGTTTTTTCAGTGAATATATATATATACACACACCACTCAGTCCAGGTGTGAGGAGGGAACTCAGTGATGAACCATGACATCCTCAGGTGGATGAGGTTCTTGTTTTTAAAAAAAGCATTCTCCCACGTACAAAAATAATATCCCTGTGTTTGTTAGACGTACCCTTCTGTCCGTTCAGTCGTGAGGGAGTAGTATGCTTCTGGTTGAGTTTCTTACTCCCAATAGACCCCGTGTTTGCATCTATTTGATAATTTGGGTAATGTCATCAATAATATAACCTCCAACAGTCAGCAGATGACCAAAGGGGAATCAATAGTTATATTGGTAGCTATAAATTTCAGACAATCTGCTTTGGTAATAGGAATACCAGTAACGGCTGGTGCTGTTGAAGAGTGGTGGTGGGGGGTGTGTGAAGTGTCAGGGGTGCAAAATAAAATAATAGATAAATAATAAAAACCTTACCTGCAGCTTGCCGCATCGCGCTCTTCTGCTCCTCTTCTCGCAGGCACAGGCTCCCAGTCTCCGCTGCAGCCAATCCTGATGCTGCTCTCGTGTCATGAGAGCAGCGTCAGGATTGGCCTGAGCGCTCTGGATTTGCGCTCCCAGGGAGACTGGGAGCCAGTGCCTGCTCTAGCCAACCCAGCAACGCAGCTCGGGTTGGAGACAGCTTCGGTGCGGATGACGGTTTGTCAGGCCTGAGACGGCCGGCCAAACCATCATGCGCACTGATCACAGTGCACTACCACTCCTCATACTCCTGTCGTCCCCCATGACCCCGCCCCCAAAGACTCGGCAGGAAAGGAAAAATAAAACAATAATAAAACATGTTTTTTATCGTTTTATTTTTTCTTTCCTGCCGTTTTGAGGATGCTGGCGGGGGAGCTGCGGCTGAGGACTACATTAGACAAGGTTGGCCCTATAGAATAATTGGTATCAGATTGTGAGGTAGGGAGGTTTGTAAAAGTGTCAGGCTCTATGAATTGCTGATTAAGAGTAGGAGATATAAAGTTGAATTAGTCCCTGATAGAACAAATCTTATTAAACACGCATTGGCATAGCCAATAGCTCTTGCCTTTGGGACCTTATAAGGGTTTAGCCAGAGTTATTGGCTTTGCCAATGTCTTTAAGCTATGTTGTAGAGCAGCGTGGCTGCTGTGCAGCATGTTGACATTTTATAATAAAAAAGTGTTATAAGCATTTTTGTTACCTTATATATAACCAAAAAGATGTTATGTACAACTGAACGACTCTATTAAAAAAAGAATTATCATAAAAATGCCTTCTAGTTTTTTTGTCCTTGCAATGCTGGCAAATTCTTCCTGCCTGTTCTAATGCTTGTTTGTTAAAGGTTTTTTTTGTTATGGCAGGGGGCATAAACAGTGCTGGTAGTGGGGTAGTGCTGCACTGGTGCAGAGCTGATGTGAAGGTGATGCTGTGCTGGTGCTCAGATGGTGCAGCGCTGGTGCTGAGGTCGTGTTGCGCCGGGCGCTGAGTGATGCTGAGGTGGTGCTCAGGTGTTGCTGAGTGATGCTTGGGTTGTGCTGCAGTGGTGCTGCTGAGTGATGCAGAATTGGTGCTGAGTGATACTGAAGTGATGCTGCGCTGATGCTGAGGTAGTGCTGAGTTGTTGCTGAGGTGGTGTTGCACTGATGCACTAGACCTGTAAGCTTTAAAATACTTTTATTACTGCATATGTTTGCCATTATATAGCTCCATTATCCTAACCAAGCAGGGTATTGCGAAAGGTTGCGATCTACGAATGTAGGCCACGTTTTTGTTTGACTGCCCAGGCCGAATTGTGTCACTCATCGGCATCTCATTTAATCTGCCACAGTGACAGAGGGTAACTAAATGGGAAATTCATTTTCAGAATCATTGTCAGGAATCAATTTCCTATTTCTTACACTGAACCAACATTGACAAGCCCTGTCCCCTACAGCATAATGCCAGAAAACGACAGATTTGCAAACATTTGCGGCTGAAGCTTTTACAGCTGTCGGAATTACTTGTGTGAGCTGCAATGGGCTGCTTCAAATAGAAAGAATGTATAAGAAGATGGGAGGAACAGATTTTTTGGAAGCAGGAATGAATTTCTCTCAAAAGGAAAACAAACAAATGAAAAAGGTGAGGAACAAAGGTGAGTGGAGCTGAAAAAAATATAAAAAGATGCAGCAAGAAAGGTGAAAAAGAAATGGAATGGCAGAGCAGGAAAAACCGACTGAAACAAAGAATTAAATGGCAACAAGGCAATAGTGGGGAATGGAAAAAATAAAGAGAAACTGTGAGTGGACAAAAGAAAAATGGAGAAAATTACGGTGAAGTTTATTGAAAAATAGTAGAGGAAAAAGGTGAATGGAAATGGGAACACATAATGAAACAGAGTTGCTGGATGCATGCAAGAAGAGTGAGAGGAAGATCAACAAGCATTTGCAATGCAATCGGTCTCGCCTTTGGGACCTTATATGTATTTAGCTATGCAGCACATTAGCCTGGGTGCTGAAACATCTACTGTTCTTTAACATAGAGGGTAAGTAAGCACCAAACTGCGTGACACGCCAGGTATGGGAACACATGGAGAAAAATATTGCCTATCAGCAGGAAATGGTATTGTCCAAGGACTCTGCAAGGAACGCTAAAGGCTCATGAGCCACGGGCATACCCTACTTTTCTCTTAGCAGAGCACCAGCACTGGAAATCCAAGAAGAAAGGGGAGGATTGTTTGTAGAAGTTCCGAAGCAAACTCATATTGGAAACAGTGCAGTTTCTGAGGACAATACCAGCCCATTTTTGACCCCTCCCTCTCAACCCCCCCCCACCCAGCCCCCACCGGAGCAGTCCGGTCAGGTTGAAGGGATTGCACTAGTACATCAATAGCCAGAGACCACTCTAGTTTAGAGAGTTCTAGGGCCAGTCAGAACATGCTTTAGGCTCAAAGACCTTGGTGAAATAGTCCACAATGGTTGGGTTGAAAGCGAGACTCGAGCTCCTCAGAGAAGATGTTTAGCAAGACTTAGGAAGGAAAGGCCCAATACTACTTCCCACCAGTGCAAACTAGCTAAACAGTCAGTTTTTACACACACTACAATTCTGGCAGGCAGCCACTTTCCAAGTGTCATAGGGTCATACAGATAGAGGAACGGAGGTGTTGCTGTTCGGTGAGGCATAAACACTGCACCCACCCTCTTCTGCTGACAAAAGTGCCCACAAATTTGAGCAAATTATATCACTAGATCTTCAGCCTCCTGACTATTTAACCATTGACAGAACAAATAATCAACATGGCTCACTGCCCAAGATGTGAATTTGCATATTAAAGGGTCTATCTACTGGCCAAGAGTCATGAAGCGAACAAACATCATGCAACAGTGCAACATAAAAGATTAATAAAGTAGTACATTAAAATATAAATATATATTATAGCACTCACTTTAATGATCTCCTTGACCCCATCTGTGGACTTGACAAACTTGGAATCAAGGGACTGTCCGCAATTCATTGGCTTGGAGCAGACCACAGCAAAGGGTCTTCCCATCGACTGAGGACAAAAAAAAATCGCATAAGAAAATAGTTTCTTCAGAAAGAGTTTCCCCAAGTACACAAACTCCATTGTAAAGCGAATTTCTCAGGAGCTCAACCAGAATCTCCTGTTACAGCAATTCAATAACATTATTCATTCAGCCTCTTCACTTGCTCAGTTTAGTATACAATAACGTCACAACCCCTACTTTACAACACCTCTTTACCTCTGGTTCACTTCCGAGATAGATCAAGGAGGAAAAGGAGAAAAAAAAAGGGAGGTGGCAAAAAATGTGTCATTCAATATGTTGGCCGTTTCCCTGATGGCCAAGCCTCATTGTATCCACAGGTGTTCAAAGAGCCGCAAATCCTTCAACACTTGTGCAATAATCCCAGAAAAAGATTTAGTTTTTTTTAAATGTTATTATTGTTTTATTTTTTAACACAACAACAAGCCTTCACCTGAATGTGCATATGCAGCAGTGCTGTGGTATAAAAGCAGCTGCTACTAGTAATACACAATACAATATTTTTACTCCCTTCATGATAAGATTTCTCAAAGCAACGAATTCTACTTCACCAAATAATGATCCATTTCACATTTCAGAATGTGCTGTCTGACTTGCGGAAAATAATCAAACGAAGTATTTTTATGACCCAAAACGAAGTATTTTTATGTCCCAAAGAGCTTCAGATAAGGGTATCCCTAATACCCCAAGACTCATGTTATAAGAGATGTGCTTTAAGGGACAATACAACAGTCTGAGGTAAGCATGTTTTATGGCAAATAGTTCAGAAAAGCTGGTGGACGGAAAAGTAAATAAATAAATTAAGCAGAAAAAAGTCAAATAGGAGCCAAAAAAGTTTTGTAAGTGGTTGTGAAAACAAACCCATTACTCTGGTTGCGCTGAGAGTCACATGTTTGAAGTTCGCAGTAACAAGGAAATGGCAAACATATAACATTCTCCTGTGTGGATACCAATAGGGCAGTGGCTGAGAACACTTCACTCACAAGGTATCCTTACTTGAAACCAAGCCACGGTTAGCAAAACTGGGGTCTAGAGGTGAAAACAAACCAGAGCCATTCTCTATGACAACATATTCGTAACACAGAACAACAGGCCATGGTGGTTGGTGGGACATGCACTATGTGTTAAACCTAGGTACATGTATTCCTTCTGCCACGCTGCACACTGAAGCCGCTGATGCTTGGGGACATGTGTACTGTTGTGCTATGAGCTTGTATAAAAACACTTTGTAAAGAACTGCCATAAGGCTGGGCGACCAGATATATGAACCATGGGAGGCCATGATGGGAAGACCTTAGGAGTGCCAGAGAAGGAGAAGACGGCAGATCAGAAGTTTGTAGACCAAATAATAGGGAAGTCAAGTATCCCGTGGGAGGGCGGAGTGGAGGTGAGGTGGGGGGGGAGTGGAGGTGGAGGGATTAACGGAGGGGGAGGGAGGGGGAATGAAGGTGGAGGGAGGGTGGAGTGGAGTGAAGGTGGAGGGAGGGGGGAGTGAAGGTGGGAGGGAGTGGAGGGGGAGGGAGGGAGGGGGTGTGGAGTGGAGGTGCAGGGGGGAGAGCGGAGGGAAGGTGGGAGTGGAGATGTAGGGAGGGGGGGCGAGGAATGGAGGTGGAGGTGGGGGCCGGCAGAATGGAAACTTTAGCAGGGCAGACACCTGCACTGGGATGCTTCAGGAGTACTGTGTATGTACACATTCCTTATGCAGCAAAAATGCAGCAAAACCTGGTTTCTTATTTGGTTTATCCGGAGAACTGAGTTCCCTCCTCTGGGGCCACTCAATATCGGGTCAAGGAACATCAGCAGTCTCCATTCCCACCAGGCCTGCTAATGTGCCGGACCCTGCTCTGGTCATGGAGTCGGGGCGCATGCGAACCCCTTTCCAGCATTCCACCTCGCGCACGGGTCATACCTTCTGCTTGAGGAGGTCACCTCGGTCACCAGCGGGGCCATTCTGCAGAGTCAGGCGGACCGTCTTCACGTGCTCCTGCGGAGGCAAAGGAAAGCAAAATCAAAAATGAGGCGCGAGGAAGGAACTGCAAGCGCATCACAAGCGGGGGGCTCGGAGGGAAGGGCAGAAAAGGAGGCCAAATCTGGAAAAGCAGCGTCCCAGTGTGACCTGCAGTCACCTGATAACCCTGCCTTAAAGCACATGTCCTCATCTGCCCACAGGTCAATCGCGTCTCCTGGTCTGTGCCTGGTCGCAGCGGTTGTCCGTGTTTTACTGACAGTTGTACCAACGTTTACTGCCCTCAAGCTGTGCCAGGAGCGCCCCGGCCAGTTTCCCTTTCCCAGCAGGTGCCCTGCACAGGCTGCACGTACCTTCCCTCATCCCCCGGGTCTGCAGGCTCAGGCTTCCGCCTGCCCTCGGTAAAGCGCACCACAGGACGCGCATTAGCATTACAGCCGCCATGCTGCTGCTACTGACATTGACCCTTCTGACAGCCGCGCTTCCGGGTAACGGAGCCGTGTGAGTCACTACACAAATGAGGGACTGCTGTTCAGGACAGGAGCTACAGAAAATAAGTGCTGCCCTGAGGGCGCTGCTCACGGCAAACAAGCATTTGCAATGCAATAGGACTCGCATTTACGCGAGACCTATTGCATTGGAAACGGGAGTGCGGGGGCGAGACGGCACGAACATGAGTTGGGGGGAAATAGTGTTAGGAGTAAAGGGGCCAGTAGCCGTGGAAGGATACTAATGACGACATGGTCAACTATATTAATGGAGATGTCAGCACAGTGGAATGTACATCTCCTTAATTTGGAAATAAATGGGCTTTACTTAAAGTGTGCCAGGTGAAATTATATTCCAATTTATTCAAAATATGGTCAGGGGAGACTGTAAGACTCCTTCGACAAGCAGAGGTAGGTAGGATAAGCGGGATAATAAAATTCTAATCAGGTAGACTCTCTGCAGGCATTTTGTTGATCTGTTCCCAGATTCAGAACGTGTATAAACCGGCAACCAGTGTTTCTTTGTCCACAAATGTCCATATATTGGAATATAATTTCACCCGGCACACTTCAAGTAAAGCCCATTTGTTTCCAAATTAAGGAGATGTACATTCCACTGTGCTGACGTCTCCATCACCATCTGAAATATCTGAACCCCATTGGATACGGTTCCAGATAGCGTTTACTGAGACGGAATCCTGAAGAAGGCAATGCCGAAACGCGCGTAGTGCTAACCTACCGCCGGTTTCATAATTTTATTATGTCAATTGTTCATACAGGATAAATGAAAACACTGTTTATAATGATTGATATGATTCATTAGATCTAAACAAATTAGAGCTTACAATTCAAGATATATATCAGATGTGTATATTTATTGAATTTTTGAAAACAGTCACAACGCCTGTTGTATTTTTCCTCTTGACACCTGCATTGTATATAACTTTTTTTATGCAAACAAGTATTATTAATGGCAAATCAATGTATTTTAAATAAATAAGAAAAAGTCTATATAATAAAAATTATAAATAAATGTTTGTATACAATAAATCAAATAATATCAAAAGTTTGGTGTAACTGTTGAATTTGGTGTTCTTTACGCACTTGGTTTTTCTGCCCAAATTAGCATATTTTCATCGCCTCGCCTTGGCTTGTTTACTTCAATTAAGGCCATTGTTGAACCATGGTTTATGTAGATATGCTCATTTTATAGATTGTGTCCTTAGGGGTAGTATATCTAGGGTCTGAACCAGTTTCAAATTAAATGATGTTACTAAATTATCCACCAACTGAATGTCTCTAGCTTGTGAAAGTTCCTGGGATTGATTGTTGAAATTGACTGGTGTGATGTGTTGCCAATTTTTACAGCATATTATTTCTCTGCCTAATTGGGTTTTTCCTAATTTTATATTCATTATTTCAAATTGGATTATGTGAGATAATCAGTTCAGAGCAGGCCCCTGACAGATCAGAGTTGGATTTGGTTGGAATAGGTGAAAGTAAGGTCCAGCATATGGCCAGCTTTGTAGGTGAAATTAATGAAAATACATTTATAACGTGCATTAAACCTGGGGGTATCTAAGTGCTAGATAGTGGGAAGATTTGTAATTTATTTGAGGCCAAGGATGTTTAAACTGCTTAGCACCTGATTTTCTGGAGTTTCCCTAGCAGCATCCGCCCAGAAGTTAAAATCACCAATTACCATTAGTTTAGAGAAGATGGTCCTGGTGTTTATTATTCATTTTCCCAACCAGTAGAAGAATGTTAGGAGCATTAGGAGAAGACAGTAGAGGAGGATGCAACAAATTAGTTTTTTGTCTGGGCAATTCTGTAGATTTAAAAGATTCACAGGGGAGGGTGAGATATTTAAGGTGTCTTTATAATTACTGCAACGCCGCCTCATCGTTTGTCAGGGCATTCCTTTTAATACTTTTGTAATTTTGTAGCACTAGATTCTCTAAAATAGGATTACAGTCAGGTGTCAGTCAAGTTTAATCTACATCTAATGCCTCTTTTTCAATCTGTTGATGGAATAAAAATATTTTTTTTTACAGCTGAACGCACGTTACAAAGCCCAAGTTTGATACAGTTAAACACATCAATAAGCAGGTCCAATAACCCAGTGAAAAGGATGTCTGTACACTTTTTTCTCCGATCCCATTTCTTCCCAAAGTAACCACCAAGTTCATACTCAACAGCTAGAAGTTGATTCTCATTGCCCCAGACTGGTTTTGTCAATGGTGGTACCCTATCTTTCTTCAGAAGTCCCCTCTTCCACCCAAGATACTGATAAACAGGCTGGATCTGTGTTCTAGGATGTCTGGCAAGATCTTACATATCAGCTGTACATCACTGAACCAGACTGTCTGGATCCTGAGGTGTTGCAGTATGTGCACTTTAAGCTCCCCAATGGCCCCATGTCCATCCCAAGGCAGGCAAAACATCCTTGCATGAGGCCTTCATATGCAGATGGAATTCTACTGCATATTCAGAAAAAAGCTTCCTATTGCTGCCTTTCCAGAGTTCTCCTTCTGTCAATATGCCTACAAGATCCCTGGATCTAAATCACCTTGAGAGTTGATACTTCAAGTAAACAGGACCCCTGCTATAAAGGGGTCATTTGTGTGGGTTTGCTGCCCAAGTTGGTTCTTCACTGTGCATTCTGCTAGCCTTTTAGCGGGATGGGCGTTACCTGTGGCAAGCTCTAAGGTAAATGTGCTCCATAAAGAAATATTCATACAGAGTTATCTTCCAGCAGTTCCAACTCTAGTCTAAATGCCAGGGGCCAAATAACCTGTTCTTAACAACCAGTGTTTGAGTAGCCTAGAAGTACAGTTGTATATCTGCAGCACCCACCCCACCCCACCACTGTATGCTGATTGAACACATTTGTTCATTTTTACCCTAGGTTCCTTATCAGCCCGAAAGCTAAGGTCTTCACTGTTTCAAAGAATCTTCTTGATATATTGTATAGGTAGTCCTGAAGTACATTTAGAGCTTGCAGGAGTGCAATCATTTTGTGTAAGGTTATTCTGTCTATAATAGTTAGTGGAAAGTTGTTCCAGCTATGCATGTTGTTATTTTTTTTTCTTTTTTTTTTCGAGTTTTGTATAGTGCAAACTTGACCCGAAGATATCAGAGGCGCTTTACAGAGTTTGCACAGTAACATTTACAGGGAATACATAGGAGAAAAATACAGTGTAAAAATATAGAGTAGATGGTGTAGTAAATGGAAAAAAAGCTCAGAGATAGAGATGGTAGGTTGTTATAGAGGTCAGAGGAGTAAATGCACAATTATTTCTAGAGGTAGCGATGTTCAGGCTCTTTGAGGGTTAGGGGCGTGTATCCAAGGACATTGAATGTTTTAGGAGATAGGGTTTAGGTATTTGTTGAGGAGAAGTATTTTGAGTTTTTCTGAAGTGTAGGAATAAGTGAGTGTTGCGTAGATCCTGTGGCAAAGAATTCCAAATTGTAGGTGCATTCCCAGAGATTGAATGGGTGAATGCTTTTTCTTTCCTAAATTTTGGCGGAATCAAGAGCAGAATGTTTGAGCTTTGCAAAGGTCTCTTTAGGATAGCTTTAGATACTTTGATTGCAAGGTAGATATGTTTTTCAGTGTAGAGAGCTTTATGGGTTATTCAGGCCACTTTGAATATACTTCTCGCTTCGATTGGTAGCCAGTTGAGTGTTTGGGTGGGATTGATGTGATCATAGCGTCTCTCCCCGGAGAGAAGTCTAGCTGCTGTGTTTAGTGTGGATTTCATAGGGATAAGGTGGATCTTTGACGTACCAGTGATAGTTATGTTGCCGTAGTCCAGCTTAGAGAGGTCTAGGGATTGCACTACAGTCTTAAGTCTTCAAGGGGGTTGAAGGGTTTGATTTTTGTTCAGGTGTTTGAACGTTTAGAAGGTACTATTTGTTGAGGCATTGATATGGTCTTTCATGTTCAGGTTTTTGTCAAGTGCAATCCCTAGTACTTAACAGAGTTGGAGATAGATCGTTTACATTTAGTGCAGTTAGGTTGTCAAGCTAGTTGTGGACAGGATAGGACTTTCCTTTTGTTTGGATGAGGAGTTCAGTTTTGTTGTAGTTAAGCTTTAAGTGGTTGTTGGTCAGCCAGGATTGTACCATGTAGAGAGTGTTGTTTAGGTGCTGGATGTCTGTAGAAGATGAGATTTTAATATAGAGTTGTGTGTCATCTGCATAGCGGTGGAAGGCGATTCTGGCTTGTTTCAGGATCACCGCAAGGGGGTCCATATAGAGGTTGAACAAGGCAGGGGACAGGATTGATCCTGGGGGTACTCCTTCGCGTTATTGATACTGCTGGTGAGGTGGAATTTTTTAGTTGGATTAGGTGAGATTGTTGGTTGATGATTTATCTCAGAAGATATGTTTTTTGTATTTTAGGCGTTCAGCTCAGAGAAGAGAGAGCTGGATTAGCAAGGGTTGTTGTCTCCAGGTTCTTTCAGCCAGCCTAAGTTGTCGTCTCTCTTTCTTAAGGTCTTTATTGAACCAGGATTTGGAGGGGATAGTTCTTTACTTTTTGAGTTTTAAAGGGGCGATCGTGTCAAGAAGTTCTGCCCTTTTATATGTTATAGTGGGATATGAGGTCGTCAGCTGAAGTAAGGTCGGGAGGAGATAAAATTTGAGAAGTGATTAAGAATTCCAACTCTGGTTGAGTGATTTGGTGTGTATTTCTCACCCAGTGTTTAGGATAATTAGTTTAGGTGTGGAGCTTAGGTTGGTTGACATTGAGATCGAATAGATTCAGGTGGTGGTCGGTCAGTCAGTGGGTATGATGGACTGGAGGGATATGATGTTAGGGTGGGCATGATTAAGTTGAGGGTAGAGCCTTTATTGCGAGTTTGTTTTTTGGAGTGTTGGGTGAGATCTTTTGTTTCAAGAAGGTTATATAAGGCTTGTTCTGTTGTATCTTCAGGATCGAGCAAGTGCAGGTTTAGGTCTTCTAGTACAATGTCTGTGGTGTCCTTCAAGGAATTTTGTGTAATTGGGTGTGTTAAATCCTCAAAGAATTTTGTTTGTTTTTTCACCTGGAGGGTGATAGATGACATGGGATTTGATAGGGTTGGAGTCTTTGGAGGGGAGATCAACTCCTAGATATACGAAGGTAGAGTATTAAGCTGTGTGGAAGGGCTTTAGGCATATTTTGATTTTGTGTATGATAGCTAATCCACCACTGATACGATCTATACGGATGCAGTGAATGGTTGAGAAGCCTGGTGGGGTGAGGAGATCGATAATGAGGACTGAGTTGTCGTTTACAAAAACAACAATTGATGGACAGAATGCAGAACAATGTCATACATTCACCCCAGTACAGAGATCTGGGCCTAAATCCATCGTTTTTTTGCTCACCATGCCATTCCAGTTTGGACCCAGCCATATGCAAATCAGTCTTGACCCTGCGCCCAATGGGAACAGTCCAGCCCGAACTGCCAGGCCAGGTCCTCCCTGGACTGGAAGCAAGCATCCTAGGATCGGTTTCGGGCTTTCAGCCCTCATCAGCCAGGATAGCTTGACTCCAGCGGCATGGAGAGCATGGGACCCACATCTGGGCATACCCGTCCCACTCGAGGTGACAAATGCAAAAACAACAATTGATGGACAGAATGCAGAACAATGTCATACATTCACCCCAGTACAGAGATCTGGGCCTAAATCCATCGTTTTTTGCTCACCATGCCATTCCAGTTTGGACCCAGCCATATGCAAATCAGTCTTGACCCTGCGCCCAATGGGAACAGTCCAGCCCGAACTGCCAGGCCAGGTCCTCCCTGGATTGGAAACAAGCATCCTAGGACCGGTTTCGGACTTTCAGCCCTCATCAGCCAGGATAGCTTGACTCCAGTGGCATGTAGAGCACAGGACCCACGTCTGGGCATACCCGTCCCACTCGGGGTGACAAATGCAAAAACAACAATTGATGGACAGAATGCAGAACAATGTCATACATTCACCCCAGTACAGAGATCTGGGCCTAAATCCATCGTTTTTTTGCTCACCATGCCGTTCCAGTTTGGACCCAGCCATATGCAAATTAGTCTTGACCCTGCGCCCAATGGGAACAGTCCAGCCTGAACTGCCAGGCCAGGTCCTCCCTGGACTGGAAACAAGCATCCTAGGATCGGTTTCGGGCTTTCAGCCCTCATCAGCCAGGATAGCTTGACTCCAGTGGCATGGAGAGCACGGGACCCACGTCTGGGCATACCCGTCCCACTCGAGGTGACAAATGCAAAAACAACAATTGATGGACAGAATGCAGAACAATGTCATACATTCACCCCAGTACAGAGATCTGGGCCTAAATCCATCGTTTTTTTGCTCACCATGCCATTCCAGTTTGGACCCAGCCATATGCAAATCAGTCTTGACCCTGCGCCCAATGGGAACAGTCCAGCCCCAACTGCCAGGCCAGGTCCTCCCTGGACTGGAAACAAGCATCATAGGACCGGTTTCGGGCTTTCAGCCCTTATCAGCCAGGATAGCTTGACTCCAGTGGCATGGAGAGCACGGGACCCACGTCTGGGCATACCCGTCCCACTCGGGGTGACTGTCAGGATTGCGCGGCGGCCGGAACTACTAAAATGGCCGCTGAACGCGCATGCGCGGGGACAGGTCCGGAAAGCTAAAGCCCGGCCTTCCCCGATCAGCTGCGCTTCGCGTCCTGGTCGTTTGTTCTCTGTCGGCTAACCTGAAGCTCTTCCGGGTCGTCGCGTTCCTCGCGTCGGACTCACTGTTGCCTCGGCGTTTCTCGTGGCGGGTCCTCCTCTCCTGACGTCCCTTGCCTCTAGTTCCAGCCATCGGTTGCCTGCATTCGTTAAGTGAAGACAAAAGAAGACAAAGATAGTATCTGCATTGGTGTTTGCGGTAACAGCGCTCTGCGCTGCTTTATTATTTAGTCCGTTTTATTTACCTGTTCTCGTGCCCCTCGCCTCGGTGGGAACCTATGCCTTCCTCTGGAATTTGAAAGTCGCAGTGCACCCATAAGCAGATAGGAAAAAGATAAAGGAAACAAAGATAAAAGAAAGCATTACAAATAAAGAAGCTATTCCAGCGCTTTGCGCTTACAGTTATTCTTTTAAGTATATGTGGTCACTTACCTGGTCCTGTGCTCTCGGCGCTGTGGGGATCCGCTCCGCCCTTTAGGATAGAAGGTGATACCAGTTTAATTTACCTGAGCATAAGGAATATTTACTTTTCATGAACAATACGGGGTGAACAGGTAGGCAAATACCCTAATCCCTACGCATAGTGCCTTCCCATACATACAAGTCCTTTACTTACCTCACTTTATTGTCTTTTCTAGCCTTAGACTCGAGCCCTAAAACACCGTTACATTACCAACCAGTTTACGGGAGAAGGGATATCCCAAGGTAGGGAACACAAAGGTTAAGAGATAAATAAATTGCCATGTTTCTATTCTTGCATTTATGTATTGACACTTTTTTGCCTTCAGCTTCTTGCCTTATACTGACGAGTCCGGAGGGAATCTGAGTCCCCACGTGGAGTTCTTCCCCTTTTTTCCTTGTTTTGTTTCCCTTCTTCCCCAGATTACCATTTGCCACCTTGTTTAGTCTCAGGTGCCATTGGGTGATTTGGAGAGGTTGTGGACCTTTGCTTCACATCCATGACGTCCCCGCGGAAAATATAGGTGAGATCCTGACAGAACGCGAAGCCCAAAAAGAATAGTATTTCTTTCCGCCTGGACATCATGGATGTTAGTCAGGTTACTCTGGCTGATTTAGCCCACATGTTAGGTAATTTACAATTAGAAACTCAATCTCTCTCCACCAGGGTGGATTCCATACAGCGAGAAATGAGAACTGATCCAGTGGTAAGGTCCCCTAATCCAGGCGCTAATATACCAGTGGTACACGTAACAACGCCTCCATCTGTCCCTTTGGCGCCTCCTGAGCGTTTTTATGGAGATACTACTAAGTTTGCTGCCTTTATCAGTCAGTACCAGCTCCATTTCATGTGCAAAGCCTCCTGTTTTCCTTCAGATCAAGCTAAGGTAGCTTTTGTTATTTCCTATCTAGGGGGGTCCGCGGCTAATTGGACTATACCCCTGATAGAAAGAAATGACCCCTTGTTACAAGATTATAGTGCCTTTAGAAGAGAACTCAAGAAACTGTTTGATAGACACACTTTTACGCATTCAGCTGACACTGAACTTTTAACGTTGAAACAGGGAACCAAGGATTTAACCTCCTACATTTCCACGTTCTATAGATTGGTAGCCGAAGCTGGGTGGCCCGAGGAAAAGCGTAGTGCTCTATTCTACAAGGGGCTGAGAGAGGACTTAAAGGATGCATTGGCACAAGTAGTAGACCCTCCTGAGTCTTGTACTGCCCTTGTTGACTTAGTGGTCAAGTTAGATCATAGACTTAGTGAGCGTAAGAGAGAAAAAGGTGGTCAGAGGAGAGAATCTTTCCTTACCGTGAAAGGAAGACTGATCCTGAGAGAATAACAGAAGAATCCGAACCGATGCAAATAGGAAGCATAAGAGGACCCCTCAGTGAAGAAGAAAGACAGAGAAGGCGAGATAAAAAATTGTGCTTGTACTGTGGAAAACAGGGTCATTTTCTTAGGGAATGCCCGGTCAAACCAAGACAGACAAAGCGGTCGGAAAACTAGTGAGCCCGAAGTCTCAGGAGACAAGGACTTCGGGTAATTCAGGCTTAATTGTCTCGTCTATGGAGGTTGCTGGATCTCAGCCACGTCACTTTCTTCTCTCTTCGTGTTTAAGATGGGACCATCATGCGGTAGAGGTGTACATAATGGTTGATTCAGGCGCTTCGGGTAATTTCATGGATGCACAGTGGGCTCAGAGTCAGAAGATCCCTTGGGTGTCTAAATCTTCTTGGGAAGAAGTTACAACAATTGACGGTAGTATTCTGAAGTCTGGTCCCATTAAACACGCTACGATTAGTTTGAGGTTGGTTATTGAGAGGAAACACCAAGAAAACATTACATTTGATTTGATACAATCTCCCCAGTTTCCGGTTATTGATAGGTCTACCATGGTTATGCCAACATAACCCAATTATTGATTGGAAGTCTATGTCATTAACTTTCGACTTACGACCTTTGTAAGGGAGCATAATCTTCTTGATCCACGTGCTCCTGAGAAAAGTCTTTCATTCACAGGAACGAGTGAATGTGTTTTACCTTCTGTTTATCAGGACCTTAGGGAAGTATTTGATGTTGAACAGGCCACTAGTCTCCCGCCTCATAGGGTCTATGACTGCAGAATTGATCTGCAGCCTGGAGCTCGCATACCTTGCAGTAGAGTGTATTCCTTAACTGAAAAAGAGAACGTGTATTTGCGAGAATATCTGGACGAAATGGTGAGGATAGGGTTTATCCGTCCCTCTAGATCACCAGCTTCATCTTCTCTTTTTTTTATACCGAAGAGAGAAGGGGGTCTTAGATGCTGCATAGACTATAGGGCACTGAATACCATTACCATCAAGAATAGGTATCCCTTGCCACTAATATCCTCCCTCCTTGATCAGATAAAGAACGCCCAAGTTTTCACCAAGTTAGATCTGCGAGGGGCATACCATCTTGTGAGGATCAAGGAAGGAGACGAGTGGAAGACGGCCTTTTGTACCAAGTATGGCTTATATGAATATCTAGTGATGCCCTTCGGGCTATGTAATGCCCCTTCGGCTTTTCAGTTTTTTATTAATGAGGTACTAAAGGACATGTTGGATATATTTGTCATTGCTTATATTGATGACCTCTTGATTTATTCTCCCTCCATGCAAGAACATGCACTCCACGTAAGGAGAGTTCTAGAACGGCTGCGAGACAATCAATTGTATTGTAAACTAGAGAAATGTCACTTCCATACACAGCAAGTCAGCTTCCTGGGGTTCATAATTTCCCCACAGGGACTTAGTATGAATCCACAGAAGGTAGGGGCCATTCACCGTTGGCAAGCACCTCAAAATGTCAAGGAGATACAGAGCTTTCTTGGCTTTGCCAATTTTTACAGACGCTTTATTGGTGGATTTTCTGATTTAGCCTCCCCAATAACTAGGTTGTTGAAAAAGGGAATGAAATTTCAATGGACACCCGAGGCGGAGGCAGCCTTTTGTAAACTAAAAGAAGCCTTCACACAAGCACCCATACTGAGGCATCCAGATCCGTCACGTCCCTTCGTGGTTGAGACTGATGCTTCACAGGTGGCAGTTGGGGGGGTACTGTCTCAGACAGATCCTAGCACTGGAATACTTCATCCAGTAGCTTATTATTCACATAAATTGGCTCCAGCTGAAATAAACTACTCCATAGGAGATAGGGAGTTATTGGCTATAAAAAGAGTATTCGAGGAATGGAGGCAGTATTTATTGGGGGCTAATCACAAGATAACAGTCCTAACAGATCACCGAAATTTGCAGTTCTTAAAATCCGCAAGGGCTCTATCCATGCGACAACTACGTTGGACTCAATTTTTTAGTGATTACGATTTTGTTATTCAGTTCCAAGCAGGAAAAAAGAACGGGAAAGCAGATGCTTTGTCTCGCTTAGGTTATGAACCCATAGACTCACAAAGTGAACCCCCTCTTATAATAGCCAGGGAGCGAATAGTTGGGGTTCTGTGTTCCGAAGTAGACTTCCTGAACTCAGTTAGGGATGCACAATCATTCACAGACATGGAAGAAATGACAGGTACACAAGAAGTCACTGTAGAGCAAGGATTGTCCTATGTGCAGGGAGGATTGATACTCCTTGTTCTAGAGCTGCAATTACAGGCCTTAGACTGGTGTCATAATCATCCCCTTGCAGGGCATCCAGGATATAAGAAAACACTTGACTTACTACACAGACGCTTTTGGTGGCCTACTATGGGAAGGGACACAAAACGCTATATTCAGACATGCCATATATGTGCCCAGGGGAAGGCCTCTCACCAGAGCCCTGCAGGGCTGTTACAGCCGTTACCTACACCACCTAGTCCTTGGCACACAGTTTCCCTAGATTTTATAGTAGATTTACCTAGGACTGCAAAAGGGAATACTACCCTCCTCGTAGTAGTGGATTTTTTGACCAAGATGGCCCATTTCATCCCCATGACATCTCTTCCCACCTCTCGAGTTTTGGCCTCTGTATTCATTCAGCAAGTGGTACACCTACATGGCCTCCCCTCCGTATTGGTATCAGATAGGGGGGCCCAGTCCATCTCTAAGTTCTGGAGAGGGTTGGGGAACTCATTGAAAATAGATGTACGGTTGTCTTCTAGTCACCACCCTCAGACAGACGGCCAAACTGAGAGAGTGAACCAATGCTTTGAGCAATACATCAGGTGCCAGGTCTTACACACCTTTGCTGATTGGGATGAGTTAGTATGGATAGCTGAGTTCTCATACAATAACAGTTGCCACTCTTCCACTGCTTACTCACCTTTCTATTGCACCTATGGCTCTCATCCCCGAACTATGCTATCACCGCTTTCCTCCTCTTGCTCTACTCCTGCAGCCATAGACTTCGTGAAAGAATTACAAGATGTACACAAGGCAGCACAGCTGAATCTAGACAAGGCCAAAGCTAGTTATAAAAGGGGAGCGGATGTTCACAGATGCACAGAGCCTGGATACAAACAGGGGGACATGGTCTGGCTATCCTCTAAAAACCTGACGTTGAGAGGATCGTGCAAATTCAAACCCAAATATTTAGGCCCTTACAAAATATGCAAGGTGGTGAACCCTGTGGCTATGAAGTTAGACCTTCCCGCCTCCATGAAAATTCATCCGGTGTTTCATGTCTCTCTCCTGAAACCAGTAGAACCGGGCACACGTCTCCCTAATGCCCCCAAGCCTGTAACGGTGGAGGATGAACAAGAATACGAGGTTGGGGCGATCATAGATTCCCGTAGGGTGAGACGCAAACTCCAGTATCTGATACACTGGAAGGGTTACGGTGTTGAGGAACGTACCTGGGAGCCGGCCAGTCAAGTACATGCCCCTCGATTGGTGCGTTTATTTCACAGAAGACACCCTGATAAACCCAAACCAGTGGGGGGGGTGTACTGTCAGGATTGCGCGGCGGCCGGAACTACTAAAATGGCCACCGACGCTGAACGCGCATGCGCGGGGACAGGTCCGGAAAGCTAAAGCCCGGCCTTCCCCGATCAGCTGCGCTTCGCGTCCTGGTCGTTTGTTCTCTGTCGGCTTACCTGAAGCTCTTCCGGGTCGTCGCGTTCCTCGCGTCGGACTCACTGTTGCCTCGGCGTTTCTCGTGGCGGGTACTCCTCTCCTGACGTCCCTTGCCTCTAGTTCCAGCCATCGGTTGCCTGCATTCGTTAAGTGAAGACAAAAGAAGACAAAGATAGTATCTGCATTGGTGTTTATGTAACAGCGCTCTGCGCTGCTTTATTATTTAGTCCGTTTTATTTACCTGTTCTCGTGCCCTCGCCTCGGTGGGAACCTATGCCTTCCTCTGGAATTTGAAAGTCGCAGTGCACCCATAAGCAGATAGGAAAAAGATAAAGGAAACAAAGATAAAAGAAAGCATTACAAATAAAGAAGCTATTCCAGCGCTTTGCGCTTACAGTTATTCTTTTAAGTATATGTGGTCACTTACCTGGTCCTGTGCTCTCGGCGCTGTGGGGATCCGCTCCGCCCTTTAGGATAGAAGGTGATACCAGTTTAATTTACCTGAGCATAAGGAATATTTACTTTTCATGAACAATACGGGGTGAACAGGTAGGCAAATACCCTAATCCCTACGCATAGTGCCTTCCCATACATACAAGTCCTTTACTTACCTCACTTTATTGTCTTTTCTAGCCTTAGACTCAAGCCCTAAAACACCGTTACATTACCAACCAGTTTACGGGAGAAGGGATATCCCAAGGTAGGGAACACAAAGGTTAAGAGATAAATAAATTGCCATGTTTCTATTCTTGCATTTATGTATTGACACTTTTTTGCCTTCAGCTTCTTGCCTTATACTGACGAGTCCGCAGGGTATCTGAGTCACCACGTGGAGTTCTTCCCCTTTTTTCCTTGTTTTGTTTCCCTTCTTCCCCAGATTACCATTTGCCACCTTGTTTAGTCTCAGGTGCCATTGGGTGATTTGGAGAGGTTGTGGACCTTTGCTTCACATCCATGACGTCCCCGCGGAAAATATAGGTGAGATCCTGACAGAGACAAATGCAAAAACAGCAATTGATGGCCAGAATGCAGAACAATGTCATACATTCACCCCAGTACAGAGATCTGGGCCTAAATCCATCGTTTTTTTGCTCACCATGCCATTCCAGTTTGGACCCAGCCATATGCAAATCAGTCTTGACCCTGCTTGTTTCCGGTCCAGGGAGGACCTGGCTTGGCAGTTCGGGCTGGACTGTTCCCAAAAGGAATAGGGTCAAGACTGATGTGCATATGGCTGGGTCCAAACTGGGGTAGTGTGGTGAGCAAAAGAATGATGGATTTAACCCAGATCCTTGTGACAGGGGGTTAATGCTTGCATTGTTCAGCATTCCGTCCATCAATTGTTTCTTTTGCATATGTCGCCCTAAGTGGGAAGGGTATGCCCAGACGTGGGTCCCGTGCTCACTACACCACTGGATTCAAGCTAGCCTGGCTGATGAAGGGTGATGCCCTGAAACCGGTCCCAGGATGCTTGTTTCCGGTCCAGGGAGGACCTGGCTTGGCAGTTCAGGTTGGACTGTTCCCAAAAGGAATAGGGTCAAGACTGATTTGCATATGGCTGGGTCCAAACTGGGGTAGTGTGGTGAGCAAAAGAATGATGGATTTAACCCAGATCCTTGTGACAGGGGGTGAATGCTTGCATTGTTCAGCATTCCGTCCATCAATTGTTTCTTTTGCATATGAGTTGTCGTTTAGCCAGATTTCTGTGAGAAAACATATGTCAATATTATGTAGAAGGATGTTTTATGCTATTTCGGTGGCATGCTTGACTACTGACCGACAGTTTAATAGCATGAAGTTTAGCATAGGAGACGTTCTCGGCTCAGATTGATTAAGCTGGATGGTAATCTGCTGGGCAGGTGGTCTGGGAGTTCAGTTGGTAGAAGGGATCCTATTGGAGCCATGGATGACCGGAATCTTATGGTAGCACGGTTGAGTGGGAGCATCGTCATATGTGTAGCTCAGCATTTCTGCTTCTAGTTGAGACATTCCAGTAGTGGTGCATCTAGGTTTGAGGTGGTAGTGAATATAGGGGATAATTGTCCGGGGGTAGAATGTGAGGAGTCGAGGTGTATGTTTGTGGCAAGATTAGTGTTCACCATGGTTGTGAGGTTAGGAAGTGAGTTGAAGCAAATCTTTATGCCTTTTCATAGTAAGGTGATTTCATTCACTATGGTGCTGATTTTGAGTTCAAGACAGGTGATTAAGGGGATCAGTTGAGAGGCGGTTGGATCAGTGGTAGATAATAGGGTAGACTGGTGATTGTCGTAAGCTAGAGAGGGTGCTGTGGTGGGTTCTAGCCTGATGTGGTTCGAGGAATGTGAGATACGGGTGTGGAAGTTTGGTCTAATTGCGTAGGGGAAGTAGTTCTGGAAAGAAGAGGAGATAATTCTTGAAGTATGATCATACCTTTGTGGGGTTTAGGAATGAGAGAGAGTGTTAGGGTGGTGTAGGAGGTGTTGGTGCGAAGGTGTTGGGGGGTGGATGGTTCTATTCGGAGATGAAAGAGTGTGGGGGTATGTTCTATGGGGAAGGAGGCAGAGTGGTGTTGAGAGTGGATGGCATGAAGGGGCAGAGAGCGGGGAAATGGTGATCAAAAAAGGAGAGGTTCTGTTCTGAGGCTTGGATAAGGATGTTCCCGTTTCTGTATATAGATATGGACAGTTTTCACCAAATTTTTGGGAAGGGGATATAGTGAGTTTGGATCCATATGGTATGTTGATTGTGTTGGTTACGTGCAGGTGCTGTGGGACGTTTTCTCTATATTTGGCAGGTTTCTTGGTGTAGCTTCCGGAGGGAGCTACTCCACAGTCAGCCATCTTGGCTTCGATGGCAGGGCTTTAAGGGGGGATTTATGCTTATGGCGATCCCTGACCCTGGGAGTTTCCAGAGGGAACTCCTTCACAGTCAGCCATCTTGGCTCTCTTGTTACGTAGAGTTTAAGTTTGGAGTATATTAAGTTCCCGACTTAATTTGGGTTCTGTAGTGATATGCGTCCCCAGATATTTAAAACTATATGTTTGTATTTTCATTGAGTCGGTCAGTTTGCTACCACTACTCCTCCCTCAATTAGGATGATGACTGTTTTGTCCCAGTTAACTACTGAACACCTCCCTATTTATTGAGGGGTATACTCCCAAAGGATATCATACATGATGTAGATTTATTCTTTTGTAAGGTTACTATGGCAACTAGTAGTAACTTTACTCTTTTTGTTATTCACCATTTCCTAGCATAAATTTACTACCAGGTGCAGACCTCTATGTCTCTACCCCAACAAAACTATGAGTGGAGCCTGCCAGAACAGGATCTGCAAGTGTAAAGTTACTACCCATTACTTTTCCCCCAATAGGTGGGGGTCACATTCCCTATGAAAAAATATGAAAGTGTAATAATAACTAATGTAAAATAAATATGTAAATTAACTTAAAATTATTCTTATTACCCTAGATCTAAATAAAACATTTACAGCACATAGCTCATCAAATTAAGTATTTAATATCATTAAAAATAAAGTATATTAATACAATTTTTCATTATAATTATTTCCAATAATAACACCCACATTATCATTTTTATATTTAATTAGTAAATTGTATCATAACTTACATGTTTAATTATTTTTAATTTTGTTTTCTTTTTTATTAAAATTGCAATTGTTTTTAAAAATTATTTCTAAACAAACTGTGTAGATATGAATTTGATTATTAAAAATGCATGTAATATGAAATTCAAAATAAATAATTTTCGTTTATTTTTATATAACATTATTTCCTATAGGTTCTTTAAGTACCTGCAACCATTGTTTTCTTTGGGACTGTGTTGTAGTACTTGTGACTGGCAAACTGGTGCATATTTGTGGGTGGATTGGGTATGTAGTGTTTTTTTTAAAAATTATATATCTCATTTTAATTTACTATTTGTTTTTAATTGTTATCTATTGTATGCATATTTAATAAAACTTTACATTTGTAATCAGTTTTAATTTCGTGTTGTGGGGTTTCTTTGGGGATTGGTGGACAGTGTTCAAGTAAAATATGTGTAAAATTATTATTAACTGAGAAATGTATTATGATGATTGATTTTTTATCTATATGTTTAATTATTTCTAAATTATAAAATGGTTTCAATATATGATTTTTAAAACTATTATTTTATATATTTTTTCTGATTAATGTTTATTGGGGTTCGGATGGGCATTGTATTTTTTGAAGCATGTATTAATTATTGTTCTCCGGTATTGGGGTATCTTTCATAGATTCACATGCCTGAATCATTCCCCGTCGTCGGAGTGGGAGTCCCACGGTACATAAAAATAGCAATATATATGCATATAGAAACCATATCCTAGGTAACCTAGAAGCAGGAAGTAAAGTAGCCAGAAATCAAAAGGAAAAAATCCTCCACTTTCATGACTCGTCCAAGTCATTATATATAGTCCAAACTACAGCCAATCAGGCGACAGCACCACCCAGAATGTTCTCCTCAGAGGCTCAGGCTCTCAGATTTTCTACCGCACGTCGTGTGAAGGGAGTCTCCCTGAGCTCTGCTCAGTTCTTCTCAGTTTTCTCTTTGGAAAATATTCCTGTTAGGATGTCTTCTTCAAAGAAATCTCTCTTTCGACCTTGTGAATCTTGTGGGAAGCTCTGGCTGTTTTCAGAAGATCCCCACAAGAAGTGCATTTACTGCTTGTATCCGGACCACCAGGTGAGAGACTGCAAGATCTGCAGAACTTTCCCACAAAAGACTCTGAGGGACAGAGAGGGGCGTCTGCTTCTGTGGCTACAGAAGATTAAAGATCAGGACAATCCCTTTTCTGAAGTTGGGAGTTTTGCCTCTGTCCAGTCTACGTCCTCTAGAAAGAGGATTTCTGATACAGATTTATCTTCTCCTGGGGCTAAGGTGTCGAAGAAACAGCATACCTCCAAGAGTGCTGAGTTGCCTTCTACTTCAAAAAAGGCTCTTCCATCGTCTAAGATTTAATCTATGCCTTCTACGCCCCCGAGAAAGACTACGAAGTCTCTATCTTCAAAGCAGGTTTCTGACAAGGAGTTACCTCAGAAACGGGGTCCCTCGTCGACAAGCTCGACGACGACGCCTTCGCCGACGAAGCCTTCCGTCGCCGCTACGACGACGTTGACTGCAACCTTCTCGTCGCCGAAGCCACAGATGATAATGTCGTCGGCGTCTTCGCCGTCGAGGCTGGTGTCCGTCTCCGTCAGACCAGTTCCGTCGACAAAAGAGTTTGTATCTACCGCCGACGCTCCTTCGACGACGAAGAGTAAAAGAGATGTCGTCGACGACTGCCTCGGCCGACGACCGTCTCGTCGACGAAGTCCATCTCGTCGACGAAGTCCGTCTCGTCGACGATGATTCCATCGACGCCCACCTCGTCGACGACTACTTCGTCGACGGTTGCCTCGTCCACGTTACCACTGTCTTCATGTACGGCTCTTCAGGTTTGGTCTTCATCGACGCCTGCAGTATCTTCTACGCCGTCTACGTTTCCTCCGTCGACAGCGATGTCTTCTTTACTACAAAGACGTGGATCTTCATTGGATGTGCTTTCTCCAATTACAATCTCTCCTGCTAAGGTTCCTCTTAGGTTACCTGAACAATTACTAGTTTCTGACGAAGATGATAAAGAGTCAGATGAGGGAGATATGTTCCGTACCGCCAGGAGCCATTCTGAACTCCTCATTAAGTACCAAGATGTGGATCAAGATGACGAATTTTGTCCGGAGACGGTTCCTTCAGCTCCAGATCCAGTTCCTACGGCCCAAATGCCTTTGGCTCTTTTAAACAATCTGCAGTACATGTTGGACGATTACTATCGCCGTTTCCTCCATCTGAATCGGCTTCTTCTATACCGCCCACACCTGTGCCTCAATCTTCATCAGCTTTGAGGTCGCCCAGGCCACATTCCTCCTGTACTTTCGCATCACTCTCAGGACGCTCACACCTCTGATGACGATAGAGAGGAAGGAGAATTGGATGACAGATCACTACTCACGGAATGGGATGATTACCAGATTCAAACTCCGTCGCCTTCAACTCCTGCTCCTGTCGACTCTCCTCCTGTTGACATTGGAGGTTTTCACCTTCTTATGGAGAGGGCTACACAGAGTTTTCTACTTTCTATGGAAACAAAAAAGGATGAGTGTTTCCTTTATGATTTTAAAGACCAACCAAGAAAACAAATACGGTCTATTCTGATTATTGATTTCATTTGGCAAGAAGGATTAAAAGTTATGAACGCTCCGGCTTCTGTTCCTGCGGTCCTGCCCCGCCTTGATAAAAAATACACGGCACCGGACAATTCGCCTGCATGCTTAATAGGTCAACCAAAGGCAGATTCAGTTATCGCCCAAGCAGCTCAACGACGAGCGCGGAATCCCTCCTCTCCGCTGTCCGCCCCCCCAGATCGGGATGGTAGACTTCTGGACGCTATTGGAAAGAAGGTGTCCACTATGGCAGCGTCGACAGTTCGGGCAGCAAACTCACTGGCTATCATAGGACAATATGATAGACAAATGTGGTCGGACATTTCTCCCTACATCAACATGTTGCCTGAGCCCTCTAAATCAGAGGCGCTCAAGATCCTTCAGGAAGGGGAACGAATCTCGGCTGAGATTATTGATTCATCGGTGGATGTTGCATCTACAGGCTTTCGACAACTGGCAGGTGCCGCAGTCTTGCGGAGGCAGGGCTGGTTAAAATCAACATCATTTCGCCAGGAGGTTCAGGCAAAAATAATTGATATGCCTTTGGATGGCGAGTCTCTTTGGGCATCATATTGACGAGGCCCTACAGGCCATTAAAAAGGATACCGAGACAGCAAGATCTCTCGGAACACTTCAGTTTCGTAAACCGCCCTTTCGGGGTGCGAGAGGCCGTGGATCCTTTTCTAATCGAGGAGGTTATAATCAACAAAGACAATATTAGTCCTATCAAACTAACCAACGTTACTCTTCCCAGCGCCAACAACCATTCAGACAGCAACCATCGACCTCCTACTCGCAAAATAGAAGGAAGTCTACCTACCGCGGGCGTGATACGTCTAAGAAGCAGTGACAACTGCCACCTGCTCTACCGCTTACACCGTTACAAGTTGGAGGAAGAATCTCCCGTTACTACTCAAACTGGTCGAAGATAACAACAGACAAATGGGTCTTGGACATTGTGGCCAGAGGCCACGTTCTAGAATTTGTAAAACTTCCTCCAAATTCTCCTCCCAAAGGACCACCTCCAGCTCACCTCTCAGAGCTTTTTGCCCAAATAAATTTGATGCTGCGAAAAGGAGCGATCGAAGTAGTCCCTCGACTGCAAAGAGGAACCGGCTTTTATTCCAGATTTTTTCTAATAAAGAAGAAATCGGGAGAATGGCGTCCCATTTTAGATCTTCGCTCCTCAACAAATATCTCAAAAAGTATCCTTCCGGATGCTAACTCTGCAAGAAATCCTTCCACTCCTCACTGCGGGGTATCATATGACCACCCTCGACCTCCAAGATGCTTATTTTCATGTACCAATTCTACCCAGACACAGAAAGTTCTTGAGGTTCAGAGTGGCTGGCAGGGACTTTCAGTTCAAAGTCCTCCCTTTCGGACTACGTTCCGCACCCCGGGTCTTTACCAAGGTCTTAGCACCGGTGGCTGCACATCTTCGGCTGGAAGGAATTCAAATCTTTCCTTATTTGGACGACTGCCTTATCAAGGCGAATTCTTTCAACATCACAAACGTCCATACTCAGAGATGTCTATCCCTTTTCCAATCTCTGGGCCTCTCCATCAATTTCGACAAGTCTCACCTCCTCCCATCGCAAAACAGAGCGTTCTTAGGAGCCACCATAGACACTTTGCGAACACAAGCCTTTGTCTCAAACGAAAGGCAACTGAAACTTTGCAAACTTGCCCAGCTACTGCGATCAAAAGAGTGCGTTTCAGTCCGGCAGTTCAAGTCGCTTCTGGGGATGCTTTCATCCTGCATTCCTCTGGTCCCCAACTGCCGTCTCAGAATGAGACCCTTGCAAGAGGAACTCAACAAACAGTGGCTACAAGTCTCGGGGTCCTTCGACGATCTCATCCACATCACTCCTCAAATAAGGGACACTCTACGATGGTGGACTTACAAGAAAAATGTAGCAGCAGGCTGCTCATTCCTAATAGAAGCTCCAAGCTTCGTCATCACCACGGATGCCTCCCTAGAAGGATGGGGAGCTCACCTGCAAGGACTGACAGCAAGCGGAAGATGGGATGCTCAGCAAAGAACTTGGCATATCAACCGCTTGGAATTGCTGGCGATCTTCCTAGCCCTAAAATCTTTTCGCACCATCATTCTCGGAGCATCAGTGTTGATCCGGACGGACAACACAACAAGTATGCACTACTTGAACAAACAAGGAGGGACAAGATCCGCACTGTTGTCTCAGCAAGCCCAGGAGATTTGGGATTGGGCGATCAAACATCGGATAAGTCTGACAGCAATCCATGTCCCGTGAGTTTCCAACGTTCTCGCAGATTCCCTCAGCCGATCGACAACTTCCAATCACAAGTGGGAGCTCCATCAACCAACCTTGAATCGTATTTTTCAGGAGTGGGGTCAGCCCGACCTGGATTTGTTCGCGACCAGTCTGAACCGCAAATGCCCATTCTTCGCAAGTTGGCTTCCCCACAAGGGATCGTGCGGGAATGCTTTTTTGATAAACTGGTCGCGGATTTATGCCTACGCTTTTCCACCGATACCGTTGGTTCCCAGGGTTCTCCGGAAAATGAAGAAGGAACCTTGTTGCCTAATACTCATAGCTCCCAGGTGGCCTCGCCAGTTCTGGTTCACCGAACTCCTCCTCCTCTCCGAATGCCATCCCATTCAGTTGCGACCAATACCGAACCTTCTATCCATTCAGAACGGTCAGATCTGCCATCCGGATCCTGCATCCCTGCACTTAGCGGCCTGGCGCCTGAGCACTTTGAATTCGCTCACTTAGATATTCCTTCTGACTGTAGAGAAGTCTTGGCCAATGCTAGGGCGCCTTCCACAATCAAGACATATACGCTTAAATGGAAACGATTTTGCATTTGGTGCCATGATGTCAACGTTCATCCAATTCATGCAAAACCGGAACAAATTTTGCCTTTCTTTTTGCATTTGGCAAGATCAGGCCTTTCGCATTCTACCCTTAAGGTATTCTTAACGGCTATCTCCAGATTCCGACAGGATGGTTCCAACTCTCTTTACTCTTCTAGGATCATTCAGCAGTTCTTCAAGGGATTGTTTCGCATGTTTCCTCCCATTCGCCGTCCACCTCCATCCTGGCATCTGAACGTTGTGCTCTCACAACTCATGCGTCATCCTTTTGAACCTATTCATAAGGTAGACTTAGGGGCCGATTCCGATCTCGGCCGGTAGGGCTCCGAATCGGATTCGGCATTACCGGATCCGATTCGGATCCCTGTTTCCCGACCGAATCGTACGCGGGTCCGGCCGAGCGAGTACGATGCAAGCGCCCGCGAAATCGCCGACCGACTCAAACGCGGCTACAACACGCTCCGACCGACTCGCACAGACACAACTCGCACCGCGCAATGGAGATGTTCCCCGGCCGGGTAAGTACGATGCGCACCGCGAGCAGTCCGACCGACTCGCGCCGTCCGGCTCAAAAGAGCTGTCGGAGCCGGACTTTGGGGGTCCGCGTCGGGACTCCCTGTACGCGTAGCCGCGCGAGTCGCACACAGGGGGACCCATGGGTCCCCCTACCTGTGCATGTACGGCGCGACCCGCTCGACGCTGCACCCGCTGTAGGGGGCGCCCTTGTTCGCCTCGCACCCATTGAGTCAATGGAAGCCCGCGTACGCGTTGTACGACCGGCTCCCATTGACTTCAATGGGAGTCCGACCGAACCGAGTCCGGGTGCATGCGTGCGCATCGTACTCGTTCGGTCGGACTGCCAGAGTCCGATTCGGTCGGAATTTCTCCGGGTCCGGCTCGGTCGGAGAGATTTCCGGCCCGAATCGGAATCTGCCCCTTAAAGTTTCTCTCATGGAAAGTCTCTCTACTATTAGCCCTCACATCTGCTAGGCGGGTCAGTGACATTCAAGCCTTTACTATAAAACCGCCTTACCTTCAATTCACCAGAGATTCAGTAGTGCTACGCACTAACCCCATTTTTATGCCTAAAGTACCTTCAGACTTCCATCTCAACGAACCGGTCATTTTAAAAACTTTCTTTCCCAATCCTCAATCACCTGCGGAAAGGGCCTTACATACTCTTGATCTCAAAAGGTGTCTCAAATTCTATTTACAGAGGACATCTTCAATACGGAAATCTGATCAGCTATTTATAGCTTATGGAAAGATGCGTACAGGACACCCAATATCCAAACAGTCCATTGCTCGTTGGATTTCTGCTGCAATTTGTTTCTGTCATCAACATGCAGGCAGACCTTTACAGACAACTCCAAGAGCACATTCTACTAGAGCAATCTCTTCCTCTACCGCTCTCTTTGCTGGTGTGCCTATTCATCAAATCTGCAGAGCTGCTACGTGGTCCAGCAGGCACACCTTTACCAAGCACTACTGTTTGGAAGCTGCCAACGATGCCGACACGTCTGTGGGACAGGCGGTTCTCCGTAATCTTTTTAAATAAGGTGAGCCTCTGTTCTTCCCTCCTCCTCTTGCTATTTTCTAACATACAGATCTGCTATGATTGTTGGTGTATTTATATATGCGTATATATATATATATATATATCTACATATGTGTATAGATGTATAACAACATATTGCCTGTGTTATACATGTGCTTATGTTGTGATGATAATATCACTAGGATTGTTATGGAGTTACTGCTCTCTACTCTGATTCAGGCATGTGAATCTATGAAAGATACCCCAATACTGGAGAAGAACAAAAGTTACTTACCTGTAATCTGTGGTTCTCCAGTATTGGTATCTTTCATAGATTCACATGCAACCCGCCCACCTCCCCTCAGAGGCTCTTGTGCTGGAAAATCTGAGAGCCTGAGCCTCTGAGGAGAACATTCTGGGTGGTGCTGTCGCCTGATTGGCTGTAGTTTGGACTATATATAATGACTTGGACGAGTCATGAAAGTGGAGGATTTTTTCCTTTTGATTTCTGGCTACTTTACTTCCTGGTTTTAGGTTACCTAGGATATGGTTTCTATATGCATATATATTGCTATTTTTATGTACCGTGGGACTCCCACTCCGACGACGGGGAATGATTCAGGCATACCAATACTGGAGAACCACAGATTACAGGTAAGTAACTTTTGTTCTTACTTGTATAATACTGAAAAAAATCATGTTTTTAATATTTTTTCTTTTCTTTTTCTGGTATATGGTGAATATTGGAGGAATGAGTGGGTAGTCTTTTTATTTGAAAATAGTTAATTTATCATAAGACATTTTATTACTTTAAAGTATGTGTTATGTTCGGGGTGGTAGAGGAGTTCTGTCCAATTTAATTATTAAATTCAGAAAATATATTTTTTTAAATTCTGTTGTATCTATTTGTTTGACTGGAGAATAATACATTTGATTCTCCTAATATATGCACGTTCCCCACTGTTTGATAGATTGGAATTTGACGAGTAAATATGGATGTGCATTTATTAAGCGCATGTATGCCAGTAACTTCTTGGCTCTAAAAGGATAAAAATAAAGAATCAGATAATGAAACATAAGGTAAGAGAGGGAAAATTAAAGAACAGGAGACTTGGCGGGGAAAGCAGATTAAGAGAGCTGGAGTAGAGAAGTTTTTAATGTTTTGCCAAAGGGGAGGAGTTTGACTATTACCTGAAGCCTTCAGGCAAATAGTTCCATGCTCCAGAAGCAAGGATAGGGAGGATGCTCTGTCCACAAGCCTTTTGGTTTGGGTCTTGGGGCTAGCCAAATTCCACTTAAATCTTGGTCTCAAGAGCGGAGAACGGGCATACAATTTGAATTTAGAAACTCAAGAGCAGTGCCATGGTGAAAGCCGTGAATAATCACCTTGACCTTAAAGAGTACCCTTTTTTCCACTCGGAGCCAGTGTAATTGCTTCAAAACCATTGATATGTGTTGCAGTTTAGGGGTTGCGGTCACTACTCAGCACTGAGCTCTGGATGATTTGGAGGTGTTACATCAGTTTGCTGGTAATCACCAAGTAACAGGCATTACTGTCCAGATGATAAAGAAAAAGGACCAGAGCTTGCACAATTGGTACGTGATGCGAGCAATTAATGAAAGGAATCTGTTTAATCAGTTTTTGTTGCCAGAAGCAGGTTTTCACCGCACAGGCCACTTGCTAATCCAGACAGACTGACTTCAAGCCACAAGGCAGAGTCAAGACAACCAATGTTGTTTCAAGTGACTAGTAGCTCTGTTTTGGCAGGGTTCAACTTAAGGAAGTTGGATGGCATCAATTGTCAAACTGCCATAAGAATAATAGAGAGGTACAGGTACCAAATAAGCTGAGTATTGTCAGAGTATATATACAAATGAGCATCCAACTTGTCCAGTAACTCTGCCAAGGGTGTCATATAGATGTTAAGTAAAGGAAGGGATATAATAGACCCCTGTGGGGCCCCTCTTGCTGTAGTCCTGGGATCAGATGCAAATGTTAACAGAGAAGTTGCCTGCACCTATATGGTCAAGAAATAATGGGGAGCCACTGGATAGATTGTCACAGACAATGATTCTGTGTCTTGTTAGCATCGTGTCATGGTTGATAATAGAGGTCCAACAATACCAGTGCCATGGCATTCCCCTTGTCTGGGAGTAAACGCAAGCCATACAGAACTGAAAGAACTATTAATTGGGTTCTGTGACTATATCTGAAACCAGCACACTGTAATGGTTTGTTTATTTCAAAAAAAGTTTGGAGCAGGGAGAAGAATAACTTTTCCGAGACATTAGCCAAGAATGGTAGCAGGGAGATGGGGCAGTAGTTACTGATATCAACAGGGGACAAGGATGGTTTCTTTAGCAGTGGTTTGATTTTGGCCACCTTCCAAGCTTCAGGTACTGACCCACTGCGACTCGTCTGGTTGACATTCTCAGTGACCTCATCTAGGCAGGAAGCAAATTCTTTCACTATCCTTGACATAAAACAATTGGGGACATGGAGGGTTCAGCCTGTGCAATTGCTTCCTGCACTGCTTTTTGTGAAATTTCTATACAAGAAAAGCCGGGAGCCCTAATAGTAGGGCTCAGTCCTTATCCCCGGGGAGGCTGATGAACCCTGGATATAGGGTCTGAGGATATGTCTTCTCTAATCCTCTGAATCTTTTGAGTAAAAAACACTCCGAGATTATCGCATAGACTTCGCAATGGAATTATTCCCTCCTGAGTGACTCAAGGTGTGGCTACATTTCTGACAGCTCTAAATAATTTCATTGGTGTGTTTTTGGTCATGAGGATTTGGCCCCAATGTATCCACTTCCATTGTGTTTGTTAGACTGGAGTTACAATAGTGAAAATGGCACGCCAATGTTGTGAACTCTACGACAGTTCCCATCTTAAATCATGTATTTTCTGAAGTTTGCTCAGTCCCCATTTCAAATAATATATGTATTAGAAAGTGTGTGAGTCGTTTTCCATGTCAACTACTGAAAATCACATGGATGCGTGCAGTGTATGCTGACTTTTTGTATTTCGGCTCTTATCTTTATAATGGGTTCCTCCACTATAGGCTGACATTGTCCTTTATTACGCACATGATTATGCACCTGTCATCATGGCAGCCCCCTATGAATCTCAAAGCCACCTTAGTGCTGCCCATTAATGTAAACATGTGGTGTTAAGCTTACATAAATCAGGCTGTGATAGTTTAGACTAGAGAGATTTGTTATGACACATTAGTGACCAAAACCCTATGAAGACTCTGGTTTTTGACCATTAATTAGGAGTGGTCCTCGCCCGAGAGATTATCGCCAGAGGTCATGCCGATTTGCGCGTTCCCGATCCAGGGTTCACTTTCCATCAGAGAGGTACATCAGGAGAGCCTGCTGTAGAAGACGGAAGCAGCAGTGTGGAGATGTTTGTCCTTGGCTGAAGCACGAGCCTGTTCCTCAGTAGTAGAACTCTGATAACAAACAGCCAGATCTGCTGTTTCAAAAGGTATGCTGTGGGCTCCATTTCAAATACTCAACAGGTAGGAATTATATATACTAGTTTCGCTTATTAAATTAGCGTAGGGTTCAGTAATAGCATTATGATATAGGATGACATTTAATATGCAAAATAATGTTTGAAATATTCTTATTGTTTTCTTTAATAACAACAATTTAAACTGCAATTTTATTATCCGTCTGTGTTACCATTCCTTTTATCTGCACAAGATTGAGGCTTTTAAAACAAACTTTTAAAACTATAAGTCCCAATTTGTTAGTGCAACACAAACAATCGTTTTGATTTACTATGTGCCTGAACTTGTCTAATGGGACTTCTGATAAGTAATCTGAAAGCACTGCTTGCTCAAAATAGCTTGGTGAGTTTGTGTTAGTGCTACAGTCTACTGGGCTTCTCTAACTCAGCTGATGCACTGAACTAGGTCCTTGCACCATGGGTCTGAGATCCTACCCCTACAGTTCTAGAGGAACTCTCCAGAATTCGTATAAACAATGCATGCGATTTCCCTAGGCTTTCTTACATTGGAGTTATAATAGTAAATCTGACCTCCCAATGTGTGCACATTCCCCAGTGTTTGTTATTGTAGAGTTACGATATTAAATCTTACCTCCGCCCAAAGTATGCACTTTCTCCATTGTTTGTTCAACTGGACTAGGAATAGTAAACCTGCCACCCACCCACCCTCCCAATTTATGGACTTTCTCTAATGTTTGTAAAAATAGTATATCTGAGGCTCCCAATTTATGCACTTTCTGCAATATTTCTTTGAGTGGAGTTAGAAGAATAGAATAATTCATTTGAACTCCCTCAATCTATGCATTTCCACAGTTTATGTAGGGTTTTATTTACAGTAGTGTATTTGTATCGTTTTTTATTTGTTTATTTTTTTTAATGATTTTGGAGTTTTTAACGACATTTTGAGCATATGTAATTTAAAATTAAATATTTATAAAAGTATTTTGTTTCTAATTTATTTTCTATGGTGTTTTGATTTTTGAAATTAGAAATCTTTTAGTAATTTAAATATATACATTTTTGTTATATATATGTAAACATTATTTACATTAATGGAATAATTTTAAAATATGTCCTAATATTTTTAAAGCATGATAAATGGTTATAAGTTTGACTTGTTCTATTTAATATAAATTCAAATTGTATATTTTTATTTAAGAATTATTTTATGTTTATAATACAGTTATTGAATTTTATATTTTAATATTAGCATACATTTTTTGATAAACTGTACATGTTTTTATAACATTATATCTATTTTAAATCATAGTTGTTAAATTATTGTTAAGGCGCAATTTGTTGATACATCTTTATATAACATTTTATTTAAAAAAAATATATAACTACCAAGCTCTGGCTATCTTGGAGGAGTGGTGTCAGATGCTTCTTCATCTGGTGCCAAGGAGCAGAAATTGGATTTAATAAATAATGGAATCAGAGATGTCTCATTCAAAGACTTCCTCAGTGGCCAGAGGACCCTCGGACTCTGCTGTTAAGAGTCAGATTTCTGGTCAGCCACAAACTGCTAGAGCAAAGGAGGAGAAGGATGATGCTCATAGAAGCTTTCTCAAAAGGTTAGTTAAAGGAAAGTATCACCAGATACTTAGGGCTACATGTATCAAAATTGTATATTGCGAATACCTAATTGTGAATTTCTAAGAATCGCAATTAGGTAATCGCAATTTACAATGTATGAAACCCAAAGAGTTTCATATAGCGATTCCTAGGGGGTCGCAAATCGCTCTACCTCATTAATATTAATAAGGTAGATCGCAATTTGCGACCCCCTAGGAATCGCTAGAATCACGGGGATGGTGGCCGGCTGGGGTCAGCAGACCACCATGTCCGTGATTGCTTTTAAATAAAGCAATCTTTTTATTTTTTAAATGCAGCCCGTTTTCCTTAAAGGAAAATGGGATGCGTTTCAAAAACAAAAATGAAAAGTTTTCTTTTAATTTTTTAAGAGTAGGCAGTGGTCCATGGGACCACTGCCTGCTCTTACAAAATGCTGTTACAAACATTCACGAAGGGGAAAGGGTCCCTTGGGGACCCCTTCCCCTTAGCAAATGGGTTACCATCTACTTGAAGTAGGTGATAAAATGCGAATGTTTTGCGACCGCATTTCGGTCACAAAACATTCCTACATACTGATGCGATTCGGTATTAGGAAGGTACACCCTTATACACGCCCCTTCCTAAGAGCGAATCGCAAACCCATTTTGTGATTCGGTAACAGGTTACCGAATCGCAAAATGGGTTTTGATACATGTAAAAAGCCTTTTTTGCGTTCGCAAAATAGCTTGATACATGTAGCCCTTAAATACCTGTAAAGAAAAGCCAAAAATGCTGTTGTTGATGATTTCAGAAGTTTTCAACCCAACAATGACAGCGCTGACGACTCTCCCATCAATTACTCTTACGCCAGTGACTCCGCTAGTGCAGATTTCACCACGTTTATCTACAGGTGCACAGCCGTCCCCACCTGTATCATTGAGAGATCACCATGATGATATTGCCAACAACAAAAGTTACAGTTCCTTAGTCGACTGATACATAAGCATTGTGGTTCACTGTCTGTTACACTTTAACCGACAAAAGCACTCGTTGGCAACACTTTTGTCGGTGAGTACAGATAGATGGTCAGATGTTATTTACTTTAAATATTGGAAGGATTTCCACATTGATGTTGTTGACTGCCAAGTTGTCACTTAAGTCCTTGGCTTTTGAAATACCACCATTAACACTGGCAATACATCTACAGTTTCGATTACCTTCACCGATTACAGTTACCTACAACCTCCACAGAAGTTGTTACAATATTCTTATTGTGGGCAGAAAGGCAAAGATAAGGACTAAGATGAGCATGACTTGGACCAGATGTGTACTTTCTTCTGTAAAGGAGACAAACACAATGATGATTAGGAAGCTAACAGGCCATATGATCTACAGATTCAGTATCTCGATTCATCCGAAGAGAACAGCACAACATCATAGACGTAAATGCCTGTCTTCAGAACCACCATTATTACCTCTTCTTAGGTATGACTGTCTCTATAAAACTCCAGTCATGCCGTTGGTTGGTCCTGACAACATTGTTAAATATGATTCAAGACATTAACCACACAATTACTCTACTAGCACCCCAACATGTGCTGGTAAAAACACCTCAGCTCCCTGTGTTATGAGTGCTAGAACCTCCAAAAGACCATGCTGCTCACCTAATGCCTCCTCTGCTGCCAGCGTCTCTGTTGGCAGATTATACCCCTTCTTCACCGTCTCAGTTTCGAAGAAATCCAAATGAAGAAGGAAGGAATGACGGGGAATGCTCCATGGTTAAGGACCTGGATGTTGAAGGTATGATGACAGGCAACAAGGGTGACCATTAAGATAACCCTGATGATCAACAGGGAAATCCTTAGAAAAATAGTTTTAGTGGGACAAGTTTATAGCACCAGATGATGCATGCCTGGAGTCACTACCTAGAGACTCTTTACCTGATGACATTGAAAAATTATATGGCTTCCTTGAACGAGCATCTTAAAAATGTAAACTTCACATTTCATGTGTGGAATGGTTGTGCTTTTTGTTCTACTTTAAAGAAAGGACACCTGAAGGCGTTTCAGAATTTCTCTTACTGGATCATATTTGGGAGGAAGGTTTGTCAAACATAAAAACAAAATCTAACTGTGGCTTCCATAAACCTATCAAGAACTATAAGGCTACAGATTTCTTCCCTGCCTGGATTCTGAATCAAGTGAAAGTTGATTCTGTAGTCCTAGTTGCAGCACAGTGAATGTCAAGAAACCAATTCACTCCTCCGGATGAGGATGGCCGTATGTAGGATTCAGTGGAGAAATGCATAAAAGTTTTAGCAGCTGTGAGAAATTCGGTTGTTGGATGAAGGGGTGTGAACCCTATTCAAGCAGCAGCCACAACCCCGTCCGGGTGAATCACAAAAAGACCTAAATTAAGCTGTGTTATCCCTATGGTAGCTTGGCACAAAAGCGGTCAGGCTTAATTTAGAGGCAGTGTGTAAGATATTATGCAGCACACAAACAGTAATAAAGTGAAAACATAAAACAAGGAAAATCCCACATCAACTTAGAAAAATAGAGTACATTTTGATAAATTATTTGACATCAAAACAACAAAAATCCAATCAGTAGAACCGGGGTTATGAATGTGTAACGTTTATAGTTAAACCTAGTGCCTAAAAGATAAAAGCACCAACCACAGAAATCTAGTCGCGTGAGACTGTCAAAGTAAATAAATATGGCTGACCGTGATGGAGCACGGTTCAGATACAAGAAGTGGTTTGGGCCCGGTTGGCGCTTACCTTCGGACATAGTAGAAATTCTAATAAAAATGTACTGAGAAGGTAAAGGTCAGCAGGGCAAGGCTGCAGGCAGTGTCCAATGAGGAATCGTCATCTTTGGGGAGCCGCTGGACGAAGCTGCAATGAATATTTCTAAGTTCTGACTTTTTTGTACGCTGAAAATCTTCTGTGGGACGAGGCAGGAAGTCGTAAAAAATGAGAGTTCCACGAGGCTGGATACCTCTTTGGGAAAGAAAAGCTGAACGTGATTACTGCTGCAGTGAAGAACGTAGTGGGAGGTGCCGTGAAGTCATGCCGACCGGCGATAGACCTTGGGCAGTTAGACAAGCAGGTTGGTGCCAGACTTTCCTCAGTTCTTAGAGCAGTTTTAGCCCAAAAAACTTCAAATCCCAAGTTTTAGGTTTTGGCTATCTGGCCACCTTTAGCACCACCACCATAAGGTCCAGTACTCGAGGAATGCCACTTAGGGGTTAGGACTCACTTAGACTGGGTCCTGGTGTGAGTTCAAGATGCTTGAGGCTTTTATGTCCCTGAGGCTCTGATCAGGAGGCCAGCAAAGTAGCCATTGGAGTCACTCTGGCAGTCCTGGGTTCAAGTGGGGCAGTAGAGCTCAAGCAGCAGGCACGCTCCTGAGCGTTCAAGGCAAGCTTCAGGCAGCAAAGCACTCCTTCCAGGTGCAGCAAAGCAATCTTGTTGAGTACACAGCAGGCCACAGCAACAGCAGGAGACGTTTCTAGAACATTCCATTTGAAGTGCTTTAAGTTTCCTGACTCCCCGTCCCTCAGTCCAAGCTGGCTGCATGAACAATGCAGTTGTGACAAGTCCTTTGTGCAAAGGCAGAACACAGCCTATTCAGCTGCAGCTCCACCTCCTCCATTCATCCAGTTGATGGCCCATCCAGGCACACCTAATCCCTCTGTTGCGTGGCTGTCTGGGAGGAATAAATAAAGACCCACTACACCCAGTCACTTGACCCTGAAGAGGCTGCAGGCACTAAATAGATTAGGGCAGCAAAATGCCAACTTTCTAAAAGTGAAGCAAAAAAGACAATGGTCTTAGGCTCCAAGTGCACTACCAGTGAGCACTAAAACGAGTATTCATCAATGTAACTTATACAAGTGTTCAGATATCACAAATGTAGTAGTCAAAAGTAAATACAAAGTCCATCAGAATGCTCAGTAGAAACACTGATAGTAATTCAGAAGAGTCACTTTATTGTGAGCAGGTTTGTAAATGTCCCGAGGGAAACTTCATTCAGATGCATAGACCAGCAACACATGAATCCCACGAGTTAAAATCAAATCACCATGTCTTAAAGTGACACACAACGAATTGAAAACTGACTGGAGAGAGTAAAAAGTCTATGGAATCATGCAAAAAATGGTGATTGCCCCTGTCCAAAAAACAAGTGCTCAACCTGTGCCATGCCAATTAGACTCCAACATGACCGGTTCTCATGCCGGGCCCCATACGTGGTGTGTTAATTACCTAAGACCTGCAGAAAAGCACGACAGGAAGTAATCCAAGCAGGACGGAGTCAGCCGTGGAAAATACCACTCACATTCTTGAAACAATCTATGTTCACACTCTTCAAAACATATATATTTTAAGACGGGTTACCTGTTCTGTGGTGTCAGACTCACACTCTGTAACTTTTGTATTTTTAAGTGTGCCATGAGGCCTATTGTGTATTCAACAATCTGAAGTTTTACATTCGGTTTGTTCCCTATACAAGTTATGTCTCATGTCATATAAATGTCAGATTAATATGATGTCGTTTTTCAAGTATAAAATAACAGAGACAATATCTGGTTGAGTAAGGGAGCTCAACGTTATAAACAATACTGTGACTCCAATGTGTATGCTATGGACAACGGGACATGACTCGAAATTGACAATCTTTATTGTTATTTTTATACATTGTAAAACTAATAAAGAAATGCAAAAAAACATCATAAAGGAGGTTGAGCACAGGTTAATTGATGGTTTGCTTGTGGCTTCACCTAGATAAGGATTGTGGTTTCTTCTTGAGTAGGGTTTTACCCCGTTCAACCAGCAACCAAATTCCTTACAGTATCTTTTCTATTGCATTTAAATAGTTTGTTGTACTACTCTTTGCTGGTTTTACCTAATGTTTTTTCTTATTTTTCAAAGGTTCATATATTGTCAAAATGTCAAATAAATCCACATACATTATTGTACAATATTCATGGTTCAATATCCATATTTAAACACTTTCACAGCATATCTCCAAAAATGACACACACTTTGATGTTTTTGAAAATGAAAAAGTTTTTTAGGTATTACCATCACATCACATAGGAGTATTAGTCATTCATAGAAACACGCACTGCAGTGACACCAGCAGTTACAACATATTTAAATGTTGGAACAATACAAAAGTAATCCAACAGGAAAAACATTCACGAGATAGTGCATCTGTATAACACAAGTAGGGTAACTTTCCCATTCAATAAGTCACCAGTGATTCTTTTTTGGTACTGAAGATGATAGGTTAGGGTTCATCTATGGGAAAAGAAGCATGTTCAAAATCAATATGTGAACTTAATATATTACTTAGGTACTCTCAAAAAGACTGTAGCACAATGTTCAACTTCAAAAACTCAATCTTGTCATGAAGCTATTAACACAATGACAGCATCATATTCAAGGATTTCCAGTCTGCTATGTAATCATAGTAGTAGACATCATCAATTAAAATCACCTTATGTGGACTTCAACTTACCAATTAAGTAAAGACTGCAGGAGCCTGTCACATGTAGTCCAAGATTGTTACATTTACATTCATGTCCTTGTACTGATATTTAGCCTCATGAGAAGTTGTCGATGACATTTTTTCGTAAATCATTCCCTTCTTCCTCACCATTGTCATATTCATTTGACAATTCTTCTACATTACCCTTGACCATCTCATTGTAGTCATCATCTGGGATGCATGGCAATGTAATGCAGCATACAACAAAGCATTGCTTACTTACACACTTTCTCAGATGAATAGAGGAGGGTGTCGTCAGACTTATCCAGATAATGGAATCTAGTTTCCAGGAGCCCAAAAGCTCGCTCCACAGGTCTTCGACTTCAAACATATGCCTCATTGAAGCGGACTTCCCCTGGTGTTGTTGTATTTCTCAATGGTGGTAACAACCAAGATTTATTAGGATTTTTTGAGTCTCCTACAACAAATAAATACATAAAATAGGAACATAATGTAAGTTTCAGGAATGTTAGTTAGCAAGGTTGACACAACAATATTAAGGGATTGTCAAATGGCACCTATGACGTGAAATGCCAACCAAAATGTTAAATTCTGCTTTCAGATTGTTCAGTTCATCTGCACAACTTGGGAATTGGATTAAGCTGTTCCTGTGGGTCAGCATCACTGCCATGAATTTCTGTAGTGCACCACTTAAAGTTGCTTGGGACATGCTGTTGCAGTCTCCTATGGTGTGTTGGAAGTAGCTGGTGGCAGCAAAATGGAGAACTGCTATAGATTTCACGAGTGGTGTTATTTCTGTAGGAGTTCAGTTTAGAGGTAGAAGTAGTGGCTCAAGCTGATGGCATAAATCCAACATTGTTTGGCAGTTTAGGCATAATTTCCTGATGACTTCAAGTTCTTGCATAGTGGCAAGGTCAGGAAAAGAGCGTAATATTCTAGGTTGCCATCTTACCACTCTGGCAGGGTTATTCTGTGGAGGTTGGAGGATGTCTCCGAACTACAATGTTTAGAAAGATAAGTATACTTGTAAATTAAATAATATAACTGCATTTAGGTGTAACCTCTGCCAACGTAGTACACGCCCATAGGTTAACGTAGGGTAATCGCTTTGTCAAACATCCAGTGGTTTTGGAATACGTTCGTTGACATACATATACGTCGCAGTGATGCTCACCGGTGTAACAGATTTTCACTTGCCTCCTAGCTTTGGTACCCTTAAGACCTCCTCTGAGTTTGCTGCTCCACCCGAACTGTTGGCGTCCATGGGGAAACTACTGGTGATAGGGCCCCTAACTTCACTCCTGATGACTTGGAGATTCTAACTAATGAAGTCATGTCCCCGTATATACAACAGTAGGGGACGCCACAGCAGTAGGTAATGACAATATTCTCAAATTTTCTGGCTAATAACACAATTTTATTTTTCACAGATAGCCTTATAATGTGTCATTTAAACATTGACGAGATGCAGCACATGTTAAATTAACTTTATATGAAGAATATGTTCTTTGAGTTAAATGCAAGTAGGAATTCACATTTTGTTCATATTTATATTGCTAAGTGCTTCCATTTGGTTGTATTTGTTGAAAATTCTAAAAATTAATTTTATACAGAAATATATTGGTCACTGTTGCTGTGCAATGTGCTTACATAGTGGTAGGCCATGCCCTAGTAATGTTACCTCGCATATACACTACAATTGTAAATATTACTTGTCAGATCTGCTTACTCTGTATATACAAATAATAAAAAGTTGTGGAGATAATGCTTGATTTTCTAAATTATAATTTAGTATATCACAATACTATCAACACACTATTGAAACGATATACACATTGGCAGAGAGTAAGGGACACACGGGCAATGAGGCCTAGAAAGTCACATACATAGTTTAGTGACACATACCTACACTTTTAGTTCCCTATTTATAATGGTATAAATTAGGACATTTATATATATGTTTTTTCTGATTAACAATTCATTTGAGAATCACATATAATTCCCAACGCTAACAAAAGTGTTCTAGAATGTATGTGTGTGTGTGTGTATATATATATATATATATATATATATATATATATATACACATATATATCACCTCACACTGTTCAAAGAAACAGGCGCCGACAGTCAAAGCTTTGTCAAGAACTCTCGCTTTATTGCGTGGTACCCCTGAACACATCTCGGCTACCCTTGATGGCCTTGTTCGCAAATATATATTTAAAATCTGAACCTATATATATATTACCTACTGGCGGTCACCAGTAGGTAGTGATAGTTAGGGCCATGTTTCCATAGGAAAAGCATTTTTGAACTTGCCTATAACTTTGTCATCTTTTGACCAATCTGCATGGCATTTTCAAAAAGAAGTGTCAAAATAGGTTTTGTGTGTAATTGAAAGTTTAGGAGGAATGTGTGCAGTGGGGACCGAGAAATAGGGGTGCGAAATAAGGGTGCATTTGTAATATCTGAAAGAGACACGTTAGTGACAGATTCCTTACCTTAGAATATCCCCAGGCGTCAGGCTGGATCCGGAAAGTTTTTGCGTAGCAGTACCCCTGCGCGTCGGTAGGCGGCGTCGTGCGGCTCCGCGTCCGTCGTCGGCGTCGTGATTGCCGGGATGACATCACGGGCAATACTTAGACGCCGCCCATGCGCGCTGGCGTCAGTTCTTCCTTTTCCGCGCCAGTAAGCGCAGATCCGGATTGAGCAGTGCCCCAGTCATTTTTTGACTGAATCTTTTTTGAGACTTTTTGTCCCAGTTTTCGAGTCGTTTCGACTCCAACGGTGTCAGTAGGGATGCCCGGCTTCAAGCCATGCGAGGTCTGTAATCGCATGATGTCGATTACGGATCCGCACCGAGAGTGTCTCTTCTGCCTGGGGCGCGGCCACGACCCCACGTTGTGCCCCGAGTGTCGGTCCCTCGCCCCGAAGGCTTTGCGAGAGCGGTCTCGAAAGCTTCTCGAGGCCCGGCACTCGGCTCCGAGCCGCTCGAGGTCCCGGTCCCGGGAGAGGTCGAGGGGCCGGTCGCGGAGCCGTCGTCATTCGTCGGGGTCAAAGTCTTCGTCCTCAGGTAAGGCGAAGCACAAGAGGTCGAAGAAGCATCGCTCCAAGACTTCCCCTCGCCGGTCTCGCGACTCGGTGGAGGGTCCTGTTGGTACCGCCCCCGCGGCTCCGGGGGTACCCGAACAGCCGACGCCGGACTACCTGCCTGTTCCGGGTCCGACGTCGACTCCGGCCAACATCCAAAACTTCTTGTCGGCCATGGCTCGCATCTTCGGGCCTAAGGGTTACCCCGGTGCGCCTTCGGGCCCCGCAGGCCCCAGTGGGGATCCTCCCTTGGCACCACCGGCGGCTCTGGCCCCGGTGTCTCCGGCGGCTCCGGCCCCGGCGCCGCAGGACCCCATCGGATCGACGCCGGTTGACCTAACAACACCTCCATCGGCGCCGACCACTCCGGTACCATTCTCGGCGCCGTCCGACGTCCTGGACGACGCCGTCCCCATGTTCTCCCCGGAACCGGACACGGCGCCGGATCGGCGTCAGCCCACGCCGATTCCGACGCTGATGGGACCTTTCTTCCCTCATGTCCGCCCTCCATACTTTTCACCTGTATTGGAGGACGAGGAGGACTGGGAGGGGTCGGAGGACCCTCTCACAGCTCAGTTTGAGCCTTATCAGGACTGGGCAGAGGAACTGGGTGATGCCAGTGGCCTGGACACCTCTCCAGACCTTGGCATGCTGTCTCCTCCTTCCGTGGCTACGGAGGAGGGAGCAAGTTATGCAACGGTGTTGCGTAGGGCGGCCGCGGCCTTGCGCCTCGTGCTCCCTACAGTGGCTGTTAGGACTAACCTCCTGACGGAAGTGCTTCAGCCGGCGGCTACCTCTTCGGAGCCACTGCTGCCGTTCAACGACGCACTTTCTGACGTTCTTTTGGGCACCTGGTCCAGGCCCACCACAGGGGCTCCTGTGGACAGGAACGTAGCCCGACGCCATCGCCCGGCCCCGGGCGACCCCTTGTTCCTCTCCCAACACCCCACCCCCGAGAGCTTGGTTGTCCAAGCCTCTACCTCCCAGAGCGCCTTCCCTACGGCTCCGCCGGACAGGGAATCCAAAAAACTGGAGCAATTTGGGAAGAAGATGTTTTCTTCCTCCAGTGCTGGCTTGCGGTCCGTGAACACCGCTTGCCTTTTGGGCCGCTATTCCCACTCTCTGTGGGATTCGGTGGCGCAAGTGCTGCCTAAGTGTCATGAGGAGGTCCAGACACTACTCACCCGTGTTATTGCAGACGGGAGAGACGCGGCAAAGTTCAGAATCAGATGTGGCCTAGACACCGCTGACTCGCTGGGTAGATCGCTTGCGACGACAGTGGCGCTGCGTCGTCACGCCTGGCTGAGGACCACTGGTTTCTCGGGCGATGTCCAAAACACCCTTATGGACATGCCCTTTGATGGTATCCGCCTTTTTGGCAATAAGGCAGACAGCGCGCTGGAGCGCTTTAAGGACTCGCGGGCTACGGCCCAGTCCTTGGGCCTCTCCACCCGCGCCCTCCGCAGCCGTCTGCTTTTCGCTCCTTTCGTGGCCACGGAAGGGGTGCCCAGTCACGTCCATTGCCCAGCCACCGGCCCGCGCAGCAAGCGCCTTCACGTGGCCGAGGACGTGGCTCCCGCCGAGGCGGGTCGGGTAACCAGCGTGCGGGTCAGGCCACCACCTCCGCCCCGTCCGCGGCCTCCAAGCCCTCCTAGTCCATCTTTTCAGGTCCACAGCACGCCAGTGGGGGGCAGGGTCCGCCATCACCTTCCCCACTGGCGTACCATCACATCGGACAGGTGGGTCTTGGACATTGTCCGAAGGGGCTACTCCCTCCCCTTCGAGACTTCCCCCCCAGCCATGCCACCTCAATACCACAGCATGTCGGGGGATCACTTGGTGCTTCTTCAGCAGGAAGTTGCGGCCCTCTTGGCCAAGGGGGCCATTGAGCGCGTTCCGACCCCAGAAGTAGGGCGTGGTTGTTATTCCCACTACTTTCTGGTGCCCAAAAAGGACAAGGAGGACATGCGTCCTATCTTGGACCTCCGGAACGTCAATCGCTTCCTCCGGAAGGAGAAGTTCAAGATGCTCACCCTAGCTCAGGTCTTGACTGCCCTCGACCCTGGAGACTGGATGGTAGCGTTGGACTTGCAGGACGCATATTTTCACATCCCCGTCCTGCCGGCCCACCGGCGTTACCTGCGGTTCACGGTAGGCCACGAGCATTTTCAGTTCATCGTGCTCCCCTTTGGCATTACCAGCGCCCCTCGGGTGTTCACGAAAGTGATGGCGGTGGTCGCAGCTCATCTGCGCCGGGCAGGGGTTCCAGTCTTCCCCTACCTCGACGACTGGTTGCTGAAGGCGGGCTCGTCCCAGGCAGTCGTCTCCCACCTGCAGACTACTGCCGGACTCCCCCGATTCGTCTGCCTCTTCGGGAGGATCTTCTGTCGCAGCAGCAGGGGACGGTCCTCCACCCGAACCTGTCCAGTCTCCACCTCCTTGCATGGAGATTGAGCGTCGGCAGTTGATTCCTTTCGACTTGCCTCCCGAAGTTTGTGATGTGATTCTGGCAGCCAGGCGTCCCTCCACTAAGGTGGTATACGCCTGCCGGTGGAACAAGTTTGTGGCATGGTGCACAGCAAAGGCTGTGAATCCCCTTTCTGCCCCTCTTTCTGAGGTTCTTCTGTTCCTTCTCTCTCTGGCCCAACAGGGTTCTGCCCTGGGTACCATCAAGGGCTATCTTTGTGCCATTTCAGCCTTCCTCAGGCTTCCTGATCAGCCCTCCCTTTTCAAGTCCCCTGTTGTTAACAGGTTCCTAAAAGGCATTACACACCTCTTCCCTCCTGTTCCGTTTGTGATGCCTCAGTGGGACTTGAACTTGGTTCTTACCTTTTAATGTGCGCTCCCTTTGAGCCTCTACATAACTGTCTCTCTTCGTCTTCTCACTCTGAAGACAGCCTTTCTGGTGGCTATCACCTCCGCTCGGCGGGTGAGTGAGCTCCAGGCTCTTTCTTGCAAGCCCCCTTTCTGTCTGTCCATCCAGACAAGGTTGTTCTTAGGACGCGTCCGTCCTTCTTGCCAAAGGTGGTTACTGCTTTTCACATTGGGCAGACCATCACTTTGCCCACCTTCTTTCCGCCTCCGCATCCTTCTAGAGAGGAAGAGAGGCTCCACCGTATGGACCCAAAACGTGCGATTTCTTTTTATCTAAACCGCACACAACAGTTCCGGGTGGACGACCAGCTCTTTGTTGGCTAGTGGGCGCCAAAAAAGGTCGGGCGGTACACAAGCGGACCATCTCCCGCTGGGTTGTCTTGTGTATCAAGGCCTGCTATTCTTTGGCTTAGAAGGAGCCCCCTGTTGGGCTGCGTGCCCATTCCACCAGTGCGACAGACGCCACCACGGCTTTAGGATGTGGTGTCCCATTGCAGGACATTTGTCAGGCAGCTACGTGGGCCTCGCTGCACACGTTTACCAAGCATTACTGCCTTGACAGCCAAGTCCGGAGAGACGGCTTTTTTGGCCGTTCTGTTCTCCGAGACTTCCTTTGTTCGCAGACCCACCACCGGGGTTGGTATTGCTGGGGTATCTATTCTAAGGTAAGGAATCTGTCACTAACGTGTCTCTTTCAGATGCACAAGTTACTAGCTTGTGTAACAATATATCTGTAAGAGACAGTAGTTAGTGACAGATTCCTTACCGCCCCACCCATCCTCCCCGTTCTGCGAACTGATTTCTAGGGTTAAGGACATCCCTTTCAGGGCCCTAGTTTTCAGACACCAGTGTCAGTTTCTTGCATGGCTCTGCGTTTCTGGCGCGGAAAGTCGTGTACAGAACTGACGCCAGCGCGCATGGGCGGCGTCTAAGTATTGCCCACGACGTCATCCCGGCGATCACGACGCCAACGACGGACGCGGAGCCGCACGACGCCGCCTACCGATGAGCAGGGGTACTGCTACGCAAAAACTTTCCGGATCCAGCCTGACACCTGGGGATATTCTAAGGTAAGGAATCTGTCACTAACTACTGTCTCTTACAGATATATCGTTACACAAGTTAGTAACTTGTGCGTTAATTCCCATAGAAACCTTTAGCCACACCTACAACCCGAACCGCTGAACAGACACCAAATTTGGCACGGAGTTAGATGTTGGATGTTGGTTTAAGGAAGTGCCTTTTGGTTATTTGGTGTAAATCAGTAGTTTTGAGAAATTTAAGTTGGAATTATAGTGATATCTCTAGTCGCGGATATTTCACGACGATTTTTAGATTAATCGCAACTGAGCGCTCCAACAGGAATGCTGTGATTGGCTGGACGCAACCTGAACAGAAAGTTGCGACCGCCATTTTATCTATCAGAACGGTTCCCGGGGCTAAAAGTTTCTGTGAAAGCAAACATCTCTGACCCCATGTTTCAGAAATGGGGGTGTTAGTGACACAAGTTATGTGTCCAAGATTCAGCCTCAGCCTGGGACGACTCCTGGTGGCCAACGACGCTGGGAGCAGCCCCGACACCCACCGACCACGCATGCAACCTGGGAGTCATCCTCGACTCAACGCTCTCCATGGCCAAGCAAGTCAACGCAGTCTCATCCTCCTGCTTCAACACCCTCCGCATGCTTCGCAAGATCTACAGGTGGATCCCGACAGACACAAGAAGAACAGTCACCCAGGCCCTCGTCAGTAGCAGACTTGACTATGGGAACGCCCTCTACGCGGGAGCCCCGGCCAAGCTCATCAAGCGACTGCAACGCATACAAAACGCCTCCGCACGCCTGATCCTCGATGTACCACGCCACAGCCACATCACCCCCACCTGAGGAACCTGCACTGGCTCCCCATCGACAGGAGAATCTCCTTCAAACTCCTCATCCACGCACACAAGGCACTCCACAAGACTGGCCCAGCCTACCTCAACAGACGACTCCTCTTCTACGTCCCCAACCGCCAACTCCGCTCCGCCGACCTCTCCCTCGCCACCGTCCCTCGCATTCGAAGAACCACCACCGGCGGCAGATCCTTCTCCCACCTCGCCGCCAAGACCTGGAACACCCTTCCACTAAGCCTACGACAGACCCAAGACCTGCGGACCTTCAGGAGGCTACTCAAGACCTGGTTGTTCGACCAGTAGCAGCACCCCCCCCCTTTTTTTTCCCCAGCGCCTTGAGACCCTCGCGGGTAAGTAGTGCGCTTTACAAATTCTGTGATTGATTGATTGATTGAAGATTGATTTTTTTAATCACGCATGATATTCGTGACTCCGCCATGACCGCAAGCGCAATCCCCCTGTCTTGTCGCGGGGATGTCGCAACGACCGTGGCAAAACCGCAAATATTGGTGGAAATATAAAAAAATATATATCAGTGAATCATTAATACACACTGTTATAGAGATATTGAGATTCTGATAAATGTTTTTTAGAGTTATTTAGATAGTGATTTATCTAGTGTGATGGTTAGAATTAATTATATCGTTATAATTTTTGAACATGGTGGTGGCTATTGAATTCCTGCTTTTGCTTTCACGGTGTATCCGCAGAGATCGCGAGTACCGATGTCATTGCGATCTCCGGCATCACCGTGAAAACGGAAAATAGGTTTTAGAGATGGTTTTTATAGAAACTCACTAGAAAAACATGACTTTAGAGAATACTGTAATAAACCTCTACCTAGTGTGTGATATACTATAATATGTGTGCATATATCTGTTTTACATATGGATTTTAAAGAAACATAGTACAAAAACATGAGTTTAAACATGTTTTTAAAGAAACATATATATAGTAATATGTGTAGTGCAATGTTTAGAATGTATTTTTTCTAGTTAATATTTTTGGATGTGTTGGTGGTCTTTGAATTTCTGCTTTTATTTTGCGATTTTGCGAAATATTAGCGACCATCGCAACATCGTGGCGAAGATTCCCAAAAACTAAAAAAAGGGACTTTATAAAGAAAATCTACAATTTTTCGGGTAGTAGGGTGGCTCTGACATGAGCCTTTGTGTTAATTGTGTGTATGTGATTGCTACACATAAGACCAGATGTAGAGTTTCAGGTTACTTAGAAACACCCTGTTGCCTTTGTCTGTAAAGTGCACTCCATCATTTCTATAAATTTCATGCATGTCAAAATACAGATTGTTGTTATAGATGCAGCCCATGCGATGGTCTCTGAGGAATGCAGAACAGTTTTATTAACATGTTTCCTGGCTTTTTCAATCTGTTTCAGAATGGATTTGACCACTTGCATTTCTGTCTTTGGCATATATTAGGGTACACCAAGACAGTGTTAGGGAAAAGTGACATCAGTTCTGCAAAGGTATCTTTCATTAGGATTTACATCCGTACCCCTGTCAATATGCCTAGGTCATTGCCACCACAGTGCACAATCATTGTCGTGTAGTTCCTATATACCCTATACAGGATCTGCGCGTTTGGACAACATAAACTGTGGGATTGGTGGCAGACTGGTTCTGTGCACCCCCACCGGATACGGTAGCCTGTCTGTATTAGCTAGCTCACAGTGCCACTAGAATCTCCTCTTATCGGGGAGAGAATAGTTCTTGGCAACCTCAGAACATGATAACCCTGATCCCTCAATCGTGGAAACAATATACTACCTTTCGCTCAGTCACTCGTGCTTACTGAGTTTGTCTCAGAGAGATACTCAGAATAAACAGGCTGGGCGTTTTCAATAAGTATTTATTGACCAGTTGTTATTCTAGTGTAGAATAGATGAGCTGCAACAACCATTAGCAGAGATATATGATTAGCAATACTACAAAAGTAAAGGGATGGTATAGTTCTACCATCTTCAGAAATCATGAATATATTCACGTGCATAAAACACATGATAAAAAAGTGCGTACTCCTACGATGCCTCCCTAACTAGATGTACCTAGATGTACCTAAATGTACCTAGCATCTATGTAGGTGTTATGCCAAGAATCCCTCTAGGTTCTAGTCAACCCCATTACCTGAGAATGAGAGAATATGGGACCTTGTCCTGGTCTCCAGTTGGACACCCCGCGAGGGATGTTAGACCACTGCTAGCTGGAGCGTCTGCATGCAGGAGCCTCAGCGTCTCTGGTCAGTGTGTCAGCTGGGCAGTCTCGGTCTCCTCTTCCTTTCTAAGCAAGACATGATGTATATATACCCATAGGTCTCCCCAGGGGTCCTACCTTGCTGTGTTACTGTGTCGGCCTAAAGGATGACGTCAGGCCTGAACTTTATACAGAGAAATTATACAGGAGATGTTCGTCCTGCTGTGCTTCCAAGAAGCCTCGTTCTGAATGCAGTGTCGTATCTAGGTAAAAGGTCAGTCCCTATGAACCGTTATGTATGTAATGTAGGGAAGGATATAGGTGAAAGGTTGCAATGTTACCTGCGCCTATATAGGGTACCTATATGGAATATAACATCATGAGGTGAGGAGCTTGGCAATCCACAATTGTTTTAACCAAAGCCAGCAACTGATGAAACTTTAACCCTCTCTGGCCAAACCAAGTAATCTCCACATTTGGCAAACCCAAATCCCTGTCAATACTTCTCTATTAGCCCAATAGACATAGCTGTGGCCAACAATCCACACTCTAAACATTTTCAAGTGAAGGAGTAATAGCAGTTAGGAGGAGCTGAATGAAGTAGTTTTCCAAATAAAAAACTGTTTAAATTGAGGTGTTTTCTTTAAAAAAAAAAAGATGTATTTGATTGAATGCTGTCAGTATGTAAGTGGATAAAATTAGGTAGTACGGTTGATGAATTAGCAAGAAGTCCTATTATTGGCTGTTGTTTTAAAAAAAGAAATGTAATACAGACATGGATGTGCTTTTGAATCCATGGAGTTAACCACACCTGTTGCACCTCATTTGGAAGTAGCATGGTCTTTCTAGAATGTGCTTTGAACTTGAGACCTACTGATTCCACTAGGTTGCTACACACAGGAGTGTATTGGAGGGGAAGGGTGTTAAAGAGGTAGAATTTGTTTTTTAAAGTACAGGAGTTATGACAACATTTAACTAGTTATACATTTTAATTTCGAATTCAGGACTGTGTAGTAAACTGTTCTGCATTATTTAAATTTAAAAAAACTAAAGGTAAGTTTGGTTTGGATTACTACACGATGATCGCAAATGCATCGCGAACATACATAGACAAGAATCTCTTTTGAAAGAGAGGGAAAGGGTTAACAGATACTAACCATTCACAAGTGGAGATAGAGTACTCTAAAATGAAAGACATGATTTCATTTGCTGCCTTTTGCATGATCACAGATTGGAAAGTTGAATAGGTTGCCATTTTATGGGTGCTCTGTATGAGAGTGGTGTACCATTTATGTGCTTAGTTTTTACAAATCATAACTATCAAAACTATTTAAAAAGAGCTAAAACAGCAATCTGAAAGAAACACGTTAGTTATAGATTCCTTACCTTAGAATTACCCCCAGGCGTCAGACTGGATCCGGAAAGTTTTTTCGTCAGCAGTACCTCTGCGCGTCGGAAGGTGGCGTCGGTCGGCTCCGCATCCGTCGTCGGCGTCGTGGTCGCCGGGATGACATCGCTGCAGCTACTTGGACGCCGCCCTCGCGCGCTGACGTCAGTTCTTTCTTTTTCCGCGCCAGCCAGCGCAGATCCGGGAAGAGCGGTACCTCAGTCAATTTTTGACTAACTTTTTCTCGACTTTTGTTGACTTCTTTTTCGAGTCTTCGACTCCGAAGGTGCACGAGGGATGCCCGGTTTCAAGGCCTGCGGCTCCTGTCATCGCATGATGTCGGTGACGGATCCGCACCGTGTGTGTCTTTTTTGCCTGGAGCGCGACTACGACCCCAAGTCGTGCTCCGACTGCCGGTCGATGGCGCTGAAGGCTTTGCGGGAGCGGTCCCGAAAGCTGCTTGAGCACCGGCAGTCGGCTCCGCGCCGTTCGAGGTCCCAGTCGAGAGGGAGGTCGAGGGACCGGTCGCGGAGCCATTACCATTCTGGTTCGAAATCTTCGAAGTCTTCTCACTCGGGGTCGGGTAAGTCGAAGCATAAGAAGAAGTCGAAGAAGCATCGTCGCTCTTCGACTTCTCCTCGTCGGTCGGCTGATCCGACGAGGCACGCGGGTGGTGCCCCTCCGGCGGTTCCGCGCGCGGAGCCTGAAGAGTCGACTCCGCATTTCCCTCCCTTTCCGGGACCCGGAGCGACTCCCGCCCACCTTCGTACATTCTACGAGGCGATGCATGCCATCTTTGGGCGGACCGATCCCGCTGGCGCGCCTTCGGGCCCCGTGGACTCGGTTGGGGGGTCTAGGCCTTCTCTGCGTGTGGCTCCGGCGCCGCAGGCCTCCCTTGGATCCAGGCCTGGATCCGGATCGGCGCCGGTTGACCTCGGTACGCCTCCACCGGCGCTGCTTCCGACGGCACCACTACCGCGTCAGATGCCAGTCGGCCCCCCGGCCGGCGTCGACCCCAACCTCCATCCCGACGTGGACACGGAGCCGGACCGACGTCGCCCGACGCCGGATCCGGCGCCGAGAGGGGTTTTTGTGCCCCTGTTCACTCCTGGGGCCCCTTTCAACCTGAGTGGCAACCAGAGGATGAGGAGGAGGACTGGGAGGGGTCAGGTGACCCTCTGACTGACCAGTTGGACAGTGAACAGGACTGGAGAGAGGAACTGGGGGATGCCAGTGGCCTTGACACCTCCCCTGACCTTGGCATGTTGTCTCCTCCTACCTTGGCTACGGAGGAGGGAGCGTCGTACCCAGTGTTGTTGCGTAGGGTTGGCCGAGGCTCTCAACCTCGAGCTTCCTACGGTGGCGGTCAGGACTAACCTCCTGACAGAGGTGCTTCAACCGGCTGCGAGCTCTTCGGAGCCCTTGCTGCCGTTCAATGAGGCCCTCACCGACGTCCTTTTGGGCACCTGGTCCAGGCCCAACACGGGGGCTCCCGTGGATAAGATGATTGCCCGACGCCACCGCCCGGCTCCGGGCAACCTCACTTTCCTCTCCCAACACCCCATCCCGGAGAGCTTGGTAGTCCAAGCCTCCACTTCCAAAAGCGCATTCCCTACCGCTCCCCGGAAAGGAATCCAAGAAGCTGGACCACCTTGGGAAGAAGATTTTCTCTTCCGCCAGCTTAGGACTGCGGTCGGTAAACACTGCATGTCTCTTGGGCCGTTATTCCCACTCCGTGTGGGATACGGTGGCACAGGTGCTGCCTCAGTGTCCGGAGGAGGCCCGGGCAGTGCTCTCCCAGGCTGTGGCCGCTGGGAGAGATGCAGCAAAGTTTGCCATACGTTGTGGGCTGGACACCGCCGACTCTCTGGGCAAGACCATTTCATCGTCGGTAGCGCTTCGTCGCTACGCCTGGATGAGGTCGACTGGCTTTTCAGGGGATGTCCAGAACACCTTGATGGACATGCCCTTTGATGGCCGTTGCCTTTTTGGCGACAAAGCAGACAACGCTCTAGAGCGTTTCAAGGACTCACGGGCTACGGCCAAGTCCTTGGACCTCTCCACCCACCCTGCGCAGTCTGCTTTTCTCCCCTTTCGTGGCTACGGAAGGGGTGCCCCGCTACGTCCCGCCCAGAGCCACAGGCCGCAGCAAGTTACCCAACCTTCGCGTGGCCGGGGACGTAGGAACAACCGTCGTGGTTCTGGGGTCAGCGGGTGGGCCAGTCCACCAACCCCCCCTCCGCAGCAGCCTCCAAACCCTCCTAGTCCGACCTTTCAGGCCCATCACACGCCAGTGGACGGCAGGATTCGCCATCACCTCCCCCACTAGCGCACCATCACGTCGGACAGGTGGGTTTTGCAGATAGTCCAAAGGGGCTACTCCCTCCCCTTCGAGACTACCCCTCCAGCCATGCCACCAAGATACCACTGCATGTCGGAGGATCATCTGGCCCTTCTCCAGCAGGAAGTTACGGCTCTCTTGGCCAAGGGAGAAATCGAGCGCGTTCCTGTCCAGAAGTAGGTCGTGGTTGTTACTCCCACTACTTTCTGGTCCCCAAGAAGGACAAGGGCCTGCGTCCTATCTTGGATCTCAGGGACGTCAACTGCTTCCTCCGGAAGGAGAAGTTCAAGATGTTGACGCTTGCTCAGGTCTTGTCTGCCCTCGACCCGCAAGACTGGATGGTAGCGTTGGACTTGCAGGACGCTTATTTTCACATCCCCGTCCTGCCGGCCCACCGGCATTACCTACAGTTCACGGTAGGCCACGAGCATTTTCAGTTTACCGTGCTCCCCTTTGGCCTTACTAGCGCCCCTCAGGTGTTCACGAAAGTGATGGCGGTGGTCGCAGCTCATCTGCGCAGATATGGGGTTTCAGTCTTCAACTATCTCGACGACTGGCTGTTGAAGGCAGGCTCGCCCCAGGCAGTCGTCTCCCACCTCCAGACTACAGCCGACCTCCTGCATTCGCTGGGGTTTTCCATCAATGTGCCGAAGTCACACCTGATTCCCTCTCAGAAGCTCCTCTTCATCGGAGCGGTTCTGGACACGACGCGGTTTCGGGTCTATCCTCCCGAGCAGCGAGTCCGGGATATTCAGGCTATGATTCCGATCTTTCAGCCTCTATCCCAGGTTTTGGTCAGAGTGACTCTGAGACTGCTGGGCCTCATGGCCTCCTGCATCCTGCTGGTCGATCATGCCAGGTGGCATATGCGGGCTCTGCAGTGGGACCTGAAGTTCCAGTGGGCGCAGCATCAGGGGAATCTGTCCGATTGCGTCCAGATCTCGGAGGGCACTGCACGTCAACTGCAGTGGTGGCTCACGAACCAGGATTGGGTCAATGGCAGATCCCTCTCCCTTCCCCAACCAGACCACACTGTGGTGACGGATGCGTCCCTTCTGGGATGGGGCGGCCACATGGGAGAGGCGGAGATCAGAGGCCTCTGGTCTCCGGCGGAGTCCGGGCTCCACATCAACCTTCTGGAGCTCCGGGCGATTTGTCTTGCACTCAAGGCATTCCTTCCCTCTGTCCGGGGAAGAGTAGTGCAGGTGTTCACGGACAACACCACCGCCATGTGGTACTGCAACAAACAGGGCGGGGTGGGGTCGTGGACCCTCTGTCAAGAGGCTCTGCGTCTCTGGACATGGCTGGAACATCAGGGCATATCCCTGGTGGTTCAACACCTGGCAGGTTCCCTGAACACCAGGGCGGACGAACTCAGCCGCAGGGGCATGATGGATCACGATTGGCGTCTCCACTCGGAGGTGGTGCAAGGTCTCTTTCAACAATGGAGAGAGCCTTGGTTAGATCTATTCACCACCGAAGAGAACGCGCAATGTCAGCAATTCTGCATGTTGGAATTTCCAAGGTGGCACTCGCTAGGCGACGCCTTTCGTCGCGAGTGGAGTTTCTGTTGTACGCCTTTCCGCCTATACCACTTCTGCCCAGAGTAATGAAGAAGATCAAGTGTGACCGGGCCCAAGTCATTCTTGTGGCTTCGGATTGGGCACGAAGAGTCTGGTATCCCGAGCTGCTCAACATGGCCATCGATCCTCCGATCAGACTGCCTCTTCGGGAGGATCTTCTGTCGCAGCAGCAGGGGACGGTCCTCCACCCGAACCTGTCCAGTCTCCACCTCCTTGCGTGGAGATTGAGCGGCGGCAGTTGACGTCTTTCGACCTGCCTCCCGAAGTCTGTGATGTAATCTTGGCAGCCAGGCGTCCCTCCACTAAGACGGTATTTGCCTGCCGGTGGAACAAATTTGTGGCATGGTGCACAGCAAAGGCTGTGGATCCCCTTTCTGCCCCTCTTTCTGAAGTACTCTTGTTCCTTCTCTGTTTAGCCCAGCAGGGCTCTGCTCTGGACACTGTCAAGGGCTATCTGTCAGCCATCTCCGCTTTCCTTCGGCTGCCAGATCAGCCTTCTCTTTTCAAGTCCCCGGTAGTTAACCGTTTCTTAAAAGGCTTAACACAACTTTTTCCTCCAATCCCCTTCGTTATGCCTCAGTGGGACTTGAATCTTGTACTAACTTATTTAATGTGCGCTCCTTTGAGCTGCTTCATAGCTGTCCCTTATGGCTCTTGACTCTTAAGACTGCTTTCCTGGTAGCCATCACTTCTGCTAGAAGGGTGAGTGAGCTCCAGGACCTTTCTTCACAACCTCCTTTCCTGTCTGTTCATCCGGATAAGGTGGTTCTCCGAACCCGCCCATCCTTCCTTCCTAAGGTGGTCACTACCTTCCACATTGGGCAGACCATTACCTTGCCCACCTTCTTTCCGCCTCTGCATCCTTCGAAGGAGGAAGAGAGGCTCCACCGTCTGGACCCAAAACGTGCGCTCTCCTTCTATCTGGATCGCACGAAACAGTTCCGGGTGGATTTTATTTATTTATTTATTTTTTATTTTATTTATGATTTTGAGGAGACAGCTAAAAATATACAAAATAGGAACATATGAGTAATTGTATGCATCTATGAAACACACATCTGACATGGTGATGTTAAACAAGCACGGTAACAGCGTATAATGCAAAGGCATAAAACATAAGAGGGCATTACATCAATTGGCATGTCGCCAGGTATAAAAATGCAAAATGACATCTGTAGAGATCAGCGCAAGTCTTCACATCCTCATGCATTTGGAGCAAAACTCCTGGGGAAAGGCTCGAGTACAAGGCACCACACCCGTCCAACAGTTCCGGGTGGATGATCAACTTTTTGTTGGCTACGTGGGCATAAAGAAGGGTCGGGCCGTACACAAACGCACCATTTCTCGATGGGTCGTGTTGTGTATTAAGGCTTGTTACTCTCTGGCTAAAAAAGAGCCTCCAGTAGGGCTAAGCGCTCACTCCACCGGGGCGACGGCAGCCACTACTGCCTTAGGAAGAGGAGTTCCTCTGAATGACATCTGTCAGGCAGCTACGTGGGCATCACTGCACACGTTTACGAAACACTACTGTCTGGACAGCCAAGTCCGGAGAGACGGCTTCTTTGGCCGTTCTGTTCTCCAGGACTTTCTGGTGTGATCTTGGTTCGCAGACCCACCACCGGGGTTGGTATTGCTGGGGTATCTATTCTAAGGTAAGGAATCTATAACTAACGTGTTTCTTTCAGATGAACAAGTTACTTACCTTCGGTAACGATATATCTGTAAGAAACATTAGTTAGTTATAGATTCCTTACCGCCCCACCCATCCTCCCCGTTCTGCAAACTGATTTCTAGGGTTAAGGACATCTTTTCAGGGCCCTAGTTTTGTGCACCAATGGTCAGTGTCTTGCATGGCTCTGCGGTTCTGGTGCGGAAAGTCGTGTACAGAACTGACGTCAGCGCGCGAGGGTGGTGTCTAAGTAGCTGCCGCGACGTCATCCCGGCGACCACGACGCCGACGACGGACGCGGAGCCGACCGATGCCACCTTCCGACGCGCAGAGGTACTGCTGACGCAAAAACTTTCCGGATCCAGTCTGACACCTGGGGGTAATTCTAAGGTAAGGAATCTATAACTAACTAATGTTTCTTACAGATATATCGTTACTGAAGGTAAGTAACTTGTTCATATAATCTACAAAACTCAATTCACTGGATTGTACACAACTTTTTAGTTATTTAACAAAATTACATTAGAAATGGAGATGTATATGGGAGTTTGATTAAAACAAAAGAGTATCACAGTGATATGAAAAAAATATATGAAATGAATATCTATCAGAGGGTATGTATTTAAGATGTTAGTACCAAATGTTTGGGAAGTAAGAGGATAATGAAGTAGTGGCTCTTTATTCCATTGTGTAGTTTATAGAAAAATAACAGTATAGTATTGTTGAAAGTTTCAATGAGGAATGTATTTAAAACTAAGAATGTTTTAAATATCTAAGCATCCTGTGCAGAATAGATACATCTATGTTATTTGCATTCTGGGAAATGTAGTTCTTTAAGTCACATTATTAAACAGGGGTAGTGTAGTCACAAATAAAAGATAAGAAAATGTTCTGTGCCTGTATATGTATTATAAAGTAGTAATACTTGTTATGTATGTATTAGGAAGTGTTTGTCAATGTGTTTTTTTACTTATATGACCGGTTTGCATATGCTTAGATGGTGAGATATGTTTTTTGTGGTTACAGATAGTTCTATGTACTGTGGTACTCTTGAGTTTATTTAAAGATGCAGAGAACTATTTATTTTTGGAAAGATGGCTTGAAGGTGTATATCTATTATCAAATCATATATATGTTTACATGGTGATCTATGTTCTTTAAGGCGTTTGAAAATTTCATGTATATGGTGAGGGTTGTGTATTTCTTTAAACATGCTCTGTTTAAAATTGAAGAGGGTTAATAGCGCAGAAAGTCTGTTGAGAGTTCTTGTGCTAGCTTCACTTGGCGTGTAACTTTTCTTTGATAAATGCAGAATATATGTTTTAAACACAGAAGAATTAGTTGAGAAATGATGTTGGTATGCCATTAAGAAAAGGTTTTGTGCTTTGAAAAAGTGAGAATTGTTGTTTTTAGGTTTAGAAACTAAACCTAGCAGAGCAATGTATGCTCCTAGAGAAGCATGTATCCAATTATATATGTAGTGTGATATCTAGACTTTTCTGACACATAGCTCATTAGGATAGATACACTAAAACAGATAGTTTGATACTGACAGAAGGAGTTACTCAATGAGTCACAGATATAGTCACAACTGTTATGTATCTAACAGCAATGGAGATACTTTACAGTCACCCAGGCACTACTTAAGCACTCATCCAATCACTCAGCCACTGCTCAGGAAGTTATCAAATCACTCACACACTATCTACACATTTATTCCATCACCCAGGCGCTACACGTGCACTCTTCCAATCACGTAGGCACTAATTGAACTCATTGAACTACGCAGGCACTACCCATGCATTCATCCAGTCACCCAGGCACTAACCATTCACATATACAGTCACCAATGCTGTACCTATGCAGTCATTCAGACACCCAAGCACAACCCATGCACTAATCACAACACCCACTTATAACCCATGCACTCATCCAAATACTGAGGCACAACCCATGCACTCATCCAAACACTCAGGCACTAGTCATGCACTCATCCAATTATGCAGGAAGTACCATTGCAGTGAACCTATCACTGATCCAGTGTCTATACACTCAGATAATTACTGAGGTAAAACTCTTGCACTAACACAATCACCACAGCAATACACTTGCTTTCATCTAACCACTCAAGCTTTAACAATGGACTCATGCAAATACTCAGACTTTAGTCATGCACTTATGTAATCAGGCAGGTACTACTGATGCACTCATTCAATTATCCAGGCAATACCCATGTAGTTATATAATCACCCAGGCACTACATGTTCAAGTAACCAAAAACACATGGCCAGCAGTCATGTACTCATTCAATCACTGAAACACTACTCAAGCGCTCATACAATCTGCCAGGTGCTACGCATGCACTTAAACAATCACTCACATACGCGCTATCCATGCACTCAATAAATCACGTATATACTATGCATGTACTCCTGTTATCACCCAGGGACTAGAGTAGCACTCTTTTAATCATCCAACCACTATCTATGGATGTTATGAATCATTGAGGCATTAGTTATGTACTTGTCTAATCATTCAGGCACTACTCATGCACTCATGCAAACTCCCAGATTTTAGCAATATTATCGTGCAAACACACAGGCAGTAAGTATGTAGATATGGAACCACCAATGTAGTTCCCACATACTCAGGGAATTATCCTGGAACTACCTATAGTCTCAGGGAATCACCTAGGTACTACCTATGCACTCATCCAATCACCCAGGAAATATTGTTGTACTCAACCACAAACACATGCATTTACAAGTTTTGGTGAGGAATATGTACTCTTTTAGAACTATCTGGTGAATTATATATGTAACCTGTCACACATTGTTTTCATGTACTTGGAAGAATTAGTAAGCTATATGCTGTAATGGAGATTAATGTGCAGATTTGTATATGAACTGTTTCCCAGGTTTTAAATCTGATGTATCTAAGTAGAAAAGTACTGAAACACTAAACCTACCAGTGACACAGTGGTAAAGAGGCACAGAAATAGCTCTTATGTTGTGTTTTCAGATATACAGTATTGCGACACTGTATGTACTTTTATAATTTGGTTAATGTTCATTTTAAAATGTACTATAAAACGGATAAAGTGGTCTTTTACCATATATTGTCAGGGAACAGCTCCGGTCCCAGGCCCCACCATGTCTCATTTGTACCCACCCCCTAAGCTCCTTGATTGCCCATGTTTATTATCCCTTATATGGTTTTAAATACTGCTTCTACATTCACTACTACAGGATTCTATTGGTTGTAGCAATGCTTGTTTAATTCAACCTGTAAATGCAAATGCTTGTTTAATTGTAGCAATGCTTGTTGCACTGCCTTCATTATGACATGTGATAGCCAACCGTCATATTGGTGGGTGTGGCAAGCCTTGCGCAACTGCATGTGGAGGGGCGTGGTTTGCCTCATGTGTAGGGGCGTGGTTAGCCATGTGATAATCAGCTGTCATATTGGTGGGTGTGGCAAGCCTTTTGCAACTGCATGTGGAGGGGCGTGGTTTGCCTCATGTGGAGAGGCGTGGTTTGCCTCATGTTTACAAGCATCTGTCCTGTTGGTTATAAAAGGGCAAGCCCTACACATTGTCAGGGTATGCTGAGACGTGGGTCCCTTGCTCACTTTGCCACTGGATTCAAGCTAGCCTAGCTGATGAGGGGTGTTACCCCGAAACCGGTCCCAGGATGATTGTTTCCGGTTCAGGGAAGACCTGGCTTTGCAGTTCGGGCTGGACTGTTCCCATGAGGCACAGGGTCAAGACTGATTTGCATATAGCTGGGTCTGAACTGAGGTGGCGAAGTGAGCTAAAGAATGATGATGGATTCAACCCAGATCTGTAACTGGGGGTGAGTGTCTGAAAAGTTTCAGCGCTCCGTCCATCATCTCCTTCTGTTTGCTTTGTTCGCCTAAAGTTGGCAGGGTATGCCCAGACGTGGGTCCCTTGCTCACTTTGCCACTGGATTCAAGCTAGCCTGGCTGATGAGGGGTGTTACCCCAAAACCGGTCCCAGGATGTTTGTTTCCGGTTCAGGGAAGACCTGGATTGGCAGTTCGGGCTGGACTGTTCCCATGAGGCACAGGGTCAAGACTGATTTGCTTATAGCTGGGTTCTGAACTGAGGTGGCGAAGTGAGATAAAGAACGATGATGGATTCAACCCAGATCTGTGACTGGGGGTGAGTGTCTGAAAAGTTTCAGCGCTCCGTCCATCATCTCCTTCTGTTTGCTTTGTTCGCCCTAAGTTGGCAGGGTATGCCCAGACGTGGGTCCCTTGCTCACTTTGCCACTGGATTCAAGCTAGCCTGGCTGATGAGGGGTGTTACCCCGAAACCGGTCCCAGGATGCTTGTTTCCGGTTCAGGGAAGACCTGGCATGGCAGTTCGGGCTGGACTGTTCCCATGAGGCACAGGGTCAAGACTGATTTGCATATAGCTAGGTCTGAACTGAGGTGGCGAAGTGAGCTAAAGAACGATGATGGATTCAACGCAGATCGGTTACTGAGGTGAGTGTCTGAAAAGTTTCAGCGCTCCGTCCATCATCTCCTTCTGTCAAGCCATGCACATGCCTGTGCTTGGCTTATTTCCTGGATTCCTGCAGGTTGCTGTCTCAGCATCACTCCGGCTGGCAAGTGCCAACGCCCGATCCAACTTCTTCGATATAGCTTTCAAGAGGATTCCTTGCGTGTCGGACAAGCTAAGTGCTGCACATTTCTTAAGCTTGTCTTTTCATCTTGTCTGTGACTTCTTGACCTCGCGCTTGGCTACTTCTTTCGCGCTCGGTGTAGAACATTAACCAGTGGCTCTCTGAAGTGGTAACATTGCTTTTGAAGGTGATTTTCTTGGTTTCTGTCTAAGGCCCAAATACGAGACTTTTGGGAACAAGAAAACAAAGACTTTTAGTGTGCTTATCGCCCTTTAGGAATTAACGAACAGTGTTTGTAGTCAGTATTTCTTATTGTTAGTATTGTGGCATAATGTGCTGCACTTTCCTGCGACAAGTTCAGAAATTGGAAACTCTAGTGCACGTTATGAATGGTGATATTTGTTCTTGAAGCACAATTGCATGTTATGAATGGTGACATATGCTTTAGTCCTTTTTTTTGTTCAGTTCTGCCTTATTTTGTTTTTCCTTTGAATCTTTTATTTTGAAATACTTACTCCTGTTGGAACAAGAGACTATACTTGTAAACCAAAGCACAAAGTACACTATAAAGAGAAATCATATTATATTCATATCTACCACCCCTTTGGATTGAGATATTAAGAGTCTGCAAGTGGTCCTTGCATAAAGTGGATACACGTTTATTATATGACATTGATATATCTGAACTTGTGAGTGTGTATGTGTGCAGAGAAGTGTAACTGTACTCATGCTTATTATTTTTACCGTCAGAGTATTACACAAACAAACGCTGTAGATTCCTCAGAGACCCAAGACGTGGTGACCGGCTGGACCAGGCTGAGTGAAGAAGCAGTGTTTTTCTCTTCTCTTCTTTCTCATCCACTTCCCCTTCCCTTTTGGAAGATCTGCCAGTGTGACAGCGTTCTAGTCGCCGCACTGAGAGGTGTTCCAAGAGGTATTGGGAGCTTTTGTCATTCATCGCTCCTGCAGACATCCTGAGATTTCAGGCGAGTGGTCACGCCACATCCTTACATTAAGCCAAGCCACAAGAAAACAGGGCTGCCTGGGCGATGAATGTGCAAGAGGGTTCCCTAGATGCCTTAGCACAAGACTTACCAGAAGAGGCTGAGGTCTCCCTGTCAGATTTAACCAGACTACTAACTGGTCTATAGGAGGAAGTCCCCTCCCTTAGGATAGAAAACCAGGTTTTGCAGAGCGAATTACAAAGGTACAAACCCAGAGAGAACCCATGGGAGGGAACTAAATAAGGGCAAGATACCCTTCATGCAGCCCCTTAGGTTCAAATTTCCGTCTACTACAGCTACATCAAGTGCTACCACTAATATGACCACATAACCCTTACATTTAAGGGTTATGACTCCCACACCGGTTCCCTTGGCCCCTCCGGAAAGATTCTATGGTGATACAACTAAGTTTAGAACTTTCATGACTCAGTGTAATTTGCAATTTCTGTCCCGTCCTACAGCATTTCCTAGTGATGCTGCCAAGGTGGCCTTTGTTATATCCTATCTCGGGGGAACCGCAGCAGCCTGGTCCATACCACTAGTAAAACAAAATGATCCCCTGCTTTACGATTTTACTAGATTCAAGGACGCTATGCACAGACTCTTTGATAAACATTTGTTCATCCAAGCTAGATGACAACAAATTTCTCAATCTAATACTGGGAAACAAAGATCTGTTGACCTATATCACATCATTAAATAGACTTGTTGTAGAAACCGCTTGGCCAGAGGAAAACAGAACATCTCTTTTCTACCGTGGGCTTCGAGATGACCTGAAGAACGTTCTGGCTCAGATCGTAGATCCTCCTACCGTGTGCTCCGAATTTATATATTTGGTGGTGCGATTGGACAATCATTTACGAGAGCGTAAAGGAGAAAAAGGACGTAGTGAGCAACGTCTTTTACTAGTTTGAGCTGAAAAGAAAGAGACAAACACTTCTGCCCCTGACGTTATAGAACCCATGCAAATCAGTAGTGTGAGAGGTCCCTTGTCAAAAGACGAGAAAGATCGTTGACGAAGGTTAAATCTTTGTTTATATTGTGGCAAACCCGGGCATTTTGTTTGTGAGTGTTCTAACAAACCTAGACCATTTTAAAAGGGTATTGCAGCACTGATAGGCAAAGATACCCCTGTGGAGCAAACAGCAAACTAGTCAGCTCGATAAAGTCCGAGACCACCTTATCGAGCTCTTACATGCACGGGGTCTCACATCATCTAGCAAACACCATGACTCCCGCTCCCCGTCATCTCACTCTCATTGTAACACTTGTTCTTTCCCCACAAGCACAGATGATTCTGCCCATATTACTCGATTCTGGGGCCACTGGTAACTTATTTGATCTAGGACTGGCCAAAACATTGGGTATACCGCTAGTACGCAAAGATCAGCCAGAACCAGTACGGGCTGTTCATGGCTCCGAATTATCCTGTGGGTTAATTGTTCATCAAACTGGACCCTTACAGATGGTATGGGCAAATATGCATTCAGAAGAAATCTGCTTTGATCTTATTGACACCCCAGTGTTTGGCTCCATTTTAGGAATACCGTGGCTGCAGCTATGTAATCTGACCATAGACTGGGTAGCCAGGACAGTAACATTTGATTCTAAGCATTGCTGGCAATCTTGTTTCCAAGAAAAACCACCTCTAGTACTTCCAATGCATTGTGCTTCAACTCATTCTGTTTGTGCCAGCTCTTCAGAATTACCTGCACCTTATCGTGATTTTCATGATGTGTTTAGCGAACAGCAGGCCACAAGATTGTCTCCCCACAGAACATACAACTGTCGAATAGACCTGGTCCCAGGGGTTTCATTGCCCTGTAGCAGAGTATATGCTCTATCTGAACCAGAGACAGTGTGAATATTTAGACGACTTACTAGCAAAAGGGTTCATTAGGCATTCTACCTCCCCTGTGACTTCTCCCCTCTTCTTCGTTCCGAAGAAGAATGGCGTGCTGCGCGCTTGTGTTGACTATCGCGCAATCAACAAGGTGACAGTTAAAAACTGATACCCTCTTCCACTGATCCCTGTCTTATTGGACCAAGTTCGTAGTTTCACGATCTATACAAAACTTGACCAGCGGGGTGCTTATCATCTGATCCGTATAATGGAGGGAGACAAATGGAAGACGGCTCTCCTGACCAAATACGGGCTCTTTGAATATACAGTGATGCCTTTTGGTCTGTGTAATGCCCCTGCAGCCTTCCAATTTTTTATAAACGAAGGGCTGCAGGAATTCCTTGACATCGAGTCATTGTATACATAGATGACATTTTAATTTATTCCTCTTCCCCAGAAGAACACATTGGTCATGTTCGAGCAGTCCTCCAGCAGCTCCGAGAAAATCACCTATTTGCCAAAAGAGACAAATGTGTTTTCCATGCTAGAAGTATAGACATCTTGGGATATGTCATCTCCCCTGATGGCATAGCAATGGATACGTCTAAAGTACAAGCCATCTTAAATCGGGAAGCACCAAGCTCAGTGAAAGAAGTACAACAGTTTCTCGGATTCGCCAATTTTTATCGTTGTTTTATTCCTCAATTTTCCAACATTGGGTCACCCATCACACGTTTGTTGAAAAAGGGCATACCTTTTCTTTGGGTTTCACAGGCGAAAAGGGCATTTCAGCAACTGAAAAAGATCTTCACAGAAGCCCCCCTCCTTTGGCACCCAGATCCTTGTCAGCCATTTTTTGTCGAGGCTGATGCCTCTCAAATTGTGGTAGGAGGTGTCCTTTCCCAGCGAGACCCGGAGGCTGGGCTCTTCCATCCTGTTGCATATTTTTCAAAAAGGTTACTCCCGGCAGAACAAAACTATACAGTGGCCGAGAGGGAGCTACTTGCCATTAAGCTCACCTTTCAAGAATGGCACCGCCACCTGCTGGGAGCACGACATACTATAACAATACATAATGACCATCGCAATCTACAATTTTTTCAAAACATCAAGGCCTTAACACCTCGTCAATTCCGCTGGTTGCTGTTCTTTAACAAATTAGATTTTGTTATTCCTTACAGGCCAGGGAATACACAACAGAAAGCAGACATGCTGTCACGTTTAGGTTTCTCCTCGTCTGACCAACATCAGGAAGAGGCAAAGCCTATTATACCAACAGAACGAATAATAGCAATATGTTCGACACTCGAATTTCATGAAAACTCATGCAAATGAAGGCTATTACTCCATATTCCCCTGATGTGGTGGAGCGTAAGGGTTTACTCTATCACAATGACAATTATACCCCCACCCGAGAACTGCAAGAAACAGTATTACATTGGAACCATGATTCAGTTCTTGCAGGACATATGGGAGAAAAGTAAACCCTAGAACTATGTAAACACTGGTTTTGGTGGCCTACGCTGTCACAGGATATTAAAAACTATATCCAGAACTGTCCTACATGTATCCAAGCAAAAACACTGCATACTGCACCATCTGGTCTTTTACACCCGTTACCAATTCCACCAACCCCATAGCATACCATCAGCATGGATTTTATTACAAATCTTCCCCTTGCTCATGGTCACAAAGTAATTTGGATGGTAGTGGATTATCTGACCAAGATGGCACATTTTGTCCCGTTAAAAAACATTCCCACTGCCAAAACACTACTCACCCTATTCATACAACATATTGTACGACTCCATGGGCTACCTTCCACAATTATCTCCGATCGGGGCTCCCAGTTTGTATCACAATTCTGGCGGGGTTTGTGCTCCTCCTTGGGAGTGGACGTTTGGTTATCCTCTGCATATCACCACCAAACCGACGGACAAACAGAGCGCCCAAACCAATCATTAGAACAGATTCTGCGGTGCCTTCTTGCCACTTGGTCTTCTGACTGGGATACCGCTTTGCCACTTGTTGAGTTGGTGTACAACAATAGTGTGCATACAGCGACGGGTGTATCTCCCTTTTACTGTCTGTCCAGTCATCATCCCAGGATACTTCCTGTCTTAAACCCCACCATAGCAGAGAAACTCCCCTCAGTTCAGGAACACCATACAAGGTTGAACAATATCCAACGCCTAGTTCAACAACACATAACACACTATCAAAAACAAGTCAAGAACCAGGCTGAAAAAACATAGAAAGCCTGCTCCCAATTATCAGACGGGGGACCAGGTATGGTTAGCTACAACGAATCTCCATCTAGCTGGCCCAAAAAAGTTACACCCACGTTTTCTCTGCCCCTTCACCATCAAAAAGGTTGTTAACGCCTTGGCCATGGAGCTTGATTTACCTGATGACCTCAGGATACATCCTGTGTTTCACGTATCCCTCCTCCGTCATAATTCATCAGATACTAGGGTCACTCCCCCACCATGTCCAGTGCATGTGAATGACTATTGGGAGTTTCAGGTTGCGCGGGTCTTTGATTCTAAGCGGGTCCGGGGCCGATTATACTATCTTCTGGCTTGGAAAGGTTATGAGCCAGAAGGCAATTCCTGGGAACCCGCCTCTGCTGTCCATGCCCCGCAGCTTGTCCGCCATTTCCAACTTCGGTGCCCCACAAAGCCCCGTCCTCTTAGAGGTTCTTTGGTGGGGGAACTGTCAGGGAACAGTTCCGGTCCCAGGCCCCACCATGTCTCATTGGTACCCACCCCCTTGGCTCCTTGGTTGCCCATGTTTATTATCCTTTATAGGGTTTTAAATACTGCTTCTACATTCACTACTACAGGATTCTATTGGTTGTAGCAATGCTTGTTTAATTCAACCTGTAAATGCCAATGCTTGTTTAATTGTAGCAATGCTTGTTGCACTGCCTTCATTATGACATGTGCTAGCCAACCGTCATATTGGTGGGTGCTGCAAGCCTTGTGCAACTGCATGTGGAGGGGCAAGGTTTGCCTCATGTGGAGGGGCGTGGTTTGCCATGTAATAGTCAACTGTCATATTGGTGGGTGTGGCAAGCCTTATGCAACTGCATGTGAAGGGGCGTGGTTTGCCTCATGTGGAGGTGCATGGTTTGCCTCATATTTACAAGCACCTGTCCTGTTGGTTATAAAAGGGCAAGCCCTACACTTGCTTTTGCTTGACTTATTTCCTGGATTCCTGCAGGTTTCTGTCTCAGCATCTCTCCGGCTGTGAAGTGCCAACGCCCGATCCGACTTCTTCGATTAAGCTTTCAAGAGGATTCCTCGCGCGTTGGACAAGCTAAGTGCCGCAGATTTCTTCTGCTTGTCTTTTCATCTTGTCTGTGACTTCTTGACCTTGCGCTTTGCTTCTTCTTTCGCGCTCGGTGTATTATCCCAAATTTAAATTGCGGTCATATTTGGTGTAAGACGCCCCGAGTATGGGAAAAAGCCTCCACCTTCTTACTGGTACCCGGTACACCAAATATGACCGCAATTTAAATTTGAGATATTACCGGACTAAACTTCGATCCGGTAAAAGCAGGATCTGATCATCTGCACAAATATTATTGGACTCTCAGGAAATAATTACAACCTGGAATAAGGTTCAAAATACCAGAAGCGATAGCCCTGAGGAAGTCGCGGGACAACTCTCCCTTCATGTGAAAAAACATGTGTTGGGTTTGTATGGCTGAGAAGTAACACAGTAGAACAAAAAAACAAGAAATAACAATAAACTAAACAAACTACTGCTTAATTGTTATTGATATTTAAGATCTGATTACCTTGCGTGTGCTGGGGGATTGTTTGCAATTTATTGTGTTGTCACTGACCACACATTGAGGAGTAGGGTGGTTCTTCCTACCTCTTTAGCACAGCTGTAATTTAAAATTATACAAACATAGAATCTTGTAGATATCTCTTGGGGTGCCACTTCCCTACATACTCACCACCCAACCTCTTTAGTGAATTAGAACATTGTCTGGTTTCTTTTTGATTGACTTTGATGAGAAGAAAGTAAGTTCTGATGTGAACTGTGTAAGGGAGTATAATCGGTTAAGAGGTCAATATGCTCCTCATTGATGCCAGTATCCCGTGTTGGAAAAACCGATAATGTGTCCTAAGCGGAAAAAAAGCAGTTTATCAGAGCTGAACAGAAAGACGAACAAAAAGAAAAACGACAAGAGCCTAAGAAAAGAAAACTACAGCACAATGAGGAAATGGAAAGCTATCACTTTGATAATAAATCTTGAGTGAACTGTTATGCAAATGTAGTGTTAAATGGACTGTACCATTTGCCTCATTTTACACATTCTATAAAAAAAGTAGATAAAAGAATGTGTTCACAACTATGTAGTTTACTTGAAGAATTAAGAAATGACAGAAGTATTATGCATTCTGCTACTGGAATAAAAAAAACTACAGATAACTGTACTGGATCAGAAGTTTTTCTCACAATATTCAGCAGGATGCTCAAGAAATTTTAATGGTAATGCTAGGACTATTAGAGGAAGAAGATGATAATACCAATGAATAATTTGGTTTAACTTATAAATGGAACCATAACTGTTAAGATTGTGAATTGACGTCTAGCACTGAAATCAGTTCGGAAAGATTCCTCTACTTGACATTACCAGATTGTAAAGCTGTGTCCTTTGAAAATTCAGCTAAAAACGCCCATCAAGATATGACCTGTCCAAGCTGCAGATCAGAACTTAGGTCTACGTTGTTACTACAAAGGTAAGGAGAATATGTCATAGTCATGCTCCAGTGATGCAGAGTGGATGATACTAAATTAGAAACTGAAATTACAAACTTTGTAGCTGGACAAATTTCCATTTCAAAAAGAACAAATTTCCATTTCAAAAAGAACTTTCACAACTATCACAATCCTATTTCATGAAGGAGTTGATATAACCTCTGGACACTACACAATATATTTAAGATGTCAAACAGGATGGACAGAGTGCAATGACATACAAATGACATTAAAATCAAGACTACCTAAAAAGTTACCAAACTCATATCTGCTATTTCAGGAACCAAAGTTCTAAGGACAATTTAGGATAACAAAATGTGGTATTGTGTTGACATGTGTATGGATTATGTGTTTCTGAGATATTATTCGGCCTTTTAGGGGTATTGTATACAGCAAGCTGTTAGAAATGAAAGACTCTTTTTAACTGTGAGAAAGGAATTTATAAAACATTACAGGACTACATTCTGTTACTACAGATAAAAACTAAATGGAGGTACTATAATACCAACAGCCTTAAGTTACATTCTAAGAAGTCTCTTCACCACAAAATAAATTACCCCTTACTGTGTGTTATGTTTTTTTGTACATGGATCAAGAACATTTTAGACATCATTTGGCCTAACAGGGATGATGTTTACAAAAGATATCCAAAAATGAAGTCTGTTTCATAATTGTTGGACCTTTTGTACCAGATATAAAAATATCAGAAACAGTTTTAACATACAGTTGCTTTCATTAAAGTAGTAACCTATCAGCAAGCCACTATTAAAAAAACTAGTGAGTGAAATGCACAGTATGACATATTTGTAATGATGTACTGTGCACATTTTATTTTTCCAATCCATTGATTGTTTTTCCCCACTGTTTGATGATGATGATGCTTCATACAGAGCGCTGTTGAAAGTGAAGAAGTATGAAAGTTGAAAAAATATTGTATCTTGTTTTGGTTGCCTAATGTTCAAAATAAAATCCTAATACATTTCTCTTTGTTTATATTTTTTCACAGTGGATGCAGTTCGGTATATAATACGTGTGTCAAATCACAAATCTAGTGATGGATTAACCGAGTCACTACTCATATACTCATTCCATCTCCCAGGGACTGCACTTCCAATCATCCAGGCATTAATTAGTCAGTCATCCAATCACTCAGTTACTGCACTCGCATTCATCCAATCTCCCAGCCACTACTCAGGCACTCATCCAATCAGGCGGCACCCATGGAGTCATGGCTTCACTCAGACACTACCGATGCAGTTATGAAATCACCTAGGCAGTACAATTGCACTCTTTCATTCATCCAGGCACTACACTTGCAGGCATCCAATCTCAGAGGTGGTACCCACGGAGTGAACCATTCACTCAGGTACTACCCATGCTGTCATACAATCATCTAGGCACTGCATTTGCACTCATCCATTCACCGAGGCACTGCACTTCCACGTATCCATTCACCCAGGCACTGCACTTGCACTCATCCAATCATCCAGGTACTGCACTTGCACTCATACAATCACCCAGGCACTACCCATGCACTCATCCATTAAGTCAGGCACTACCCATGCAGGCATGCAATCACCCAGGCACTGCCCGTGCACTCATCTATTCACTCAAGCACTATACTTGCACTTATCCATTCACCCAGGCACTGCACGTGCAGTCATTCAATCATCCAGGCAGTGCACTTGTACTAATGCACTTATCCAAGCACTGCACTTGAACTCATACAATCAGTCAGGCATTACCAAGTCAGTCATACAATCACCCAGGCACTACACTTGCACTTATCCATTCACCCAAGTGCCACACTTGCACTTATCCATTCACCCAGGCACTGCACTTGCACTCGGGCAATCATCCAGACAGTGCACTTGTACTAATGCAATTATCTGGGCACTGCACTTGCACTTATACAGTCACTCAGGAATTACCCATGCAGTCATGCAATCACCCAGGCACTGCACTCATTCATTCACCCAGGCATTGCATTTGCACTCACCCAATCATCCAGGCACTGCACTTGGACTCATACAATCACCCAGGTACTACCAATGCACTCATCGATTTACTCAGGCACTACCCATGCAGTCATACAATCAGCCAGGCACTGCACTTGCCCTCATCCATTCACCCAGGCATCGCACAGACTTATCCATTCACCCAAGTACTGCACTTGCACTAATGTAATCATCAAGGCAGTGCACTAGTACTAATGCAATTATCTAGGCACTGCAGTTGCACTCATACAGTAACCCAAGCATTGCACTAGCACTCATCTATTCACCCTGGCATTACACTTGCACTCATCAATTCACCCAAGCACTACACTTGCACTTATTCATTCACCCAGGCACTGCACTTTAATCATTCAAGCAGTACACATGTACTAATGCACTTATCCAGGCACGGCACTTGCACTAATACAATCAGTCAGGCATTACCGAGGCAGTCATGCAATCACCAAAGCACTGCACTTGCACTCATCCATTCACCCAGATATTGCACTTACACTCATCCAATCACCCAGGCACTACACTTGCACTCATCCATTCACCCAGGTACTATACTTGCACTTATCCATTCACCCAGGCACTGAACTTGCACTCATCCAATCATCCAGGCAGTACACTTCCAGTCATGTAATCATCCAGGCACTGCACTTGCACTTATATAATCAATCAGGTATTACCCATGCAGTTATGCAATCACCCAGACACTGCACTTGCACTTATCCATTCACCCAGACACTGCACTTGCACTTATCCATTCACCCAGGAACTACACTAGCACTCATCCATTCACCCAGGCACTGCACTTGTACTTATCCATTCATTCAGTCACTGCACTTGGACTCACCCAATCATCCAGGCATTGCACTCACTAATAAAATTATAAAGGCAGTGTCCATGCAGACATACAATCAGTCAGGCATTGCCATACAGTCATGCAATCACCCAGGCAGTGCACTTGCACTTATTCATTCACCCAGGCACTAGACTTGCATTTATCAATTCACCCAGGCACTGCACTTACACTCATCCAATAATCCAGGCACTGCACTTAGTCATACAATCACCTAGGCACTACGCATGCACTCAGCCATTCACTTAGGCACTACCCATACAGTTATGCAGCCACCTAGGCACTGCACTTGCACTCATCTATTCACCCAGGCATTACACTTGCACGTATTCATTCACCCAAGCACTATACTTGCACTTATCCATTCTCTCAGGCACTGCACTTGCACTCATCCAATTATCCAGGCAGTGCACGTGTACTCATCATCCAGCCCTTGCACTTCCACTCATACAATCACTCAGGCATTACTCATGCAGTCAAGCAATCATCTAGGCACTGCATTTGCATGCATCCATTCACTCAGGCATCGCACTTATCCATTCACCCAAGTACTACACTTGCACTTATCCACCCAGGCACTGCACTTGCATCCATCCAATCATGTAGGCAGTGCACTTGTACTAATGTAATTATGCAGGCACTGCACTTGCAGTCATGCAATCACTGAGGCATTACCCATACAGTTATGCAATCAACCAGAGTATCTAAAAAACATGTGGTATTCGCGATTAGCAATGTCACCGCCATTATTCGTAAAACCGCGAAAAACAGAAACGTTAAGTAAAAGTGATTTTGTTAAACAATTACTATTGACAGACACCTTTAAAGAAGAGAGCAGTAAACAACTAGTGTCAAACATCAATTATAATAGGTGTGTATATATGTGTTTTAGAGTTTCTATAAAACACTCGTCACCGGAATCACAGGAAACACCGCGAATACAGAAAAATACTTAGTATAAGTGGTTTTGTACAAAAAATATTACAGACTGACAATTTTAAAAAAAAGATCACTAAACAAGTACTCTCAAAGATGAAAAATATTTGGAATTTGCTCAAACTAAGTAACAATTAAACAGATGTTATATTGAAGAAATGTATTTTATGAAATGCTGGAAATTCACCGAAAAAAACAAACGATCACAGGGCCATTATAGTTAGCAAATAGAGTTAAAAAAATCCAAGAAGTTCACTAAAAAGACAAAAGTTACAGGGACGTTATAGTTAGAAATTAGCATTTAAAAAAACCTTAGAAATTCACTGAAAAAACCAAAGGTTACAGGGACGTTATAGATAGGAAATAGATTTTAAAAAACCTTAGAAATTCAGTGAAAGAACCAAAGGCTACAGGGATGTTATAGTTAGGCTGGCATTTTACTCGTACAAAACCAGAGAAATTCAGCAGTTCTAGTTAGCTGAGCTAACTATAACTCACGCCCTCGCAATGCACCGCTTATGACCTCACATATTACAGCACTCATGACATGGTCAGTGACATCACTGATGACATCTCAAATGACATCACTGATAACATCATCCACAGAATCTCTGATGCACCGACTAACACCCCAATATAACCTTTTATACACACACTCCAATGAGTCATGAGTCATGTAATATGTGAGGTCATAAGCAGTGCATTGCGAGGGCGTTAGTTATTGTTAGCTCAGCTAACTATAACTTCTGAATTTCTCTGGTTTTGTACGAGTGAAATGTCAGTCTAACTATAACGTCCGTGTAACCTTTGGTTTTTTCAGTGAATATCTATATATTTCATGCATCACATCACAACGGAGGGGGGGCGACCTGAATAAATTTGTCTGTTTTGAAGAGTGCACTTTGCTTGGGGGCAACTCTTTTGGATTGTAATATTACGGCCGGCCAGCCGTGAAGTGCACCACCGCGGGGTACTTGCGGGCCGCAGCATGCTTATTGGGGCCGCGGATCGACAGAGCATCACAACGGGGGGCGACCTTTGGTGGCTGTTACCTTGGCAAAATGAACTATCTTGGGCACTCTGGATTGTGGCAACCCACATGGGTAGAATAAGAACTACCGATCCCATGATGCAAGGCACTGGCTTCACAGCACTGGCTCTTGTTCACCTGAGAACAATGATGTAATGAATGAGGATAAATTGGTATGCAATGACTGCTGCGGCGTGCTGACTTTGAGAAAGGAATTGGTATTCCAAAACGTGTCAGGCACTGGATTGCTGTGTGTAACTTACCGAAGACGCTCATCCTGAATAAATTTGTCTGTTTTGAAGAGTGCACTTTGCTTGGGGGCAACTCTTTTGGATTGTATTATTACGGCCGGCCGTGAAGTGCACCACCGCGGAATACTTGCGGGCTGCAGCGTGCTTATTGGGGCTTCGGATGCTGATCGACAGAGCATCACCACGGGGGCGACCTTTGGTGGCAGTTACATTGGCAAAAGGAACTATCTTGGGCACGCAGGATTGTGGACACCCACATGGGTAGAATAAGAAATACCGATCCCAAGATGCCCAGCACTGGCTCTTGTTCACCTGAGAACAATGATGTAATGAATGGGGATAAATTGGTATGCAATGACTGCTGCGGCGTGCTGCCTTGAAACACGTCAGGCACTGGATTGCTGTGGGTAACTTACCAAAGACTCCTCCTGAATAAATGTGTCTGTTTTGAAGAGTGCACTTTGCTTGGGGGCAACTCTTTTTGATTGTATTATTACGGCTGGCCTGGCCGTAAAGTACACCACCGCGGGATACTTGCGCGCCCCAGCTTGCTTATTGGGGCTTCGGATGCGGATCGACAGAGCATCACCATGGGGGGGAGACCTTTGATGGCAGTTACGTTGGCAAAAGGAACTATCTTGGGCACGCAGGATTGTGGACACCCACATGGGTAGAATAAGAACTACTGATCCCATGATGCCCAACACTGGCTCTTGTTCACCTGAGAACAATGATGTAATGAATGGAGATAAATTGGTATGCAATGACTGCTGCGGCGTGCTGCCTTTGAGAAAGGAATTGGTATTCCAAAACGCGTCAGGCACTGGATTGCTGTGGGTAACTTACTGAAGACGCTCTTCCTAAAAAAAAATATGTCTGTTTTGAAGAGTGCACTTTGCTTGGGGGCAACTTTTTTGGATTGTATTATTACGGCCGGCCTGGCCGTGAAGTGCACCACCGCAGGATACTTGGGGCTGCAGCGTGCTGATTGGGGCTGCGGATGTGGATCGACAGAGCATCACAAAAGGGGGCGACCTTTGGTGGCAGTTACCTTGGCAAAAGTAACTATCTTGGGCACGCAGGATTGTAGCAACCCACGTGGGTAGAATAAGAACTACCGATCCAATGATGCACAGCACTGGCTTCACAGCACTGGCTCTTGTTCACCTGAGAACAATGATGTAATGAATGGGGATAAATTGGGATACAATGACTGCTGCAGCGTGCTGCCTTTGAAAAAGGAATTGGTATTCCGAAACGCATCAGGCACTGGATTGCTGTGTTTGACTTAACGAAGACTCTCTTCCTGAATAAATGTGTCTGTTTTGAAGAGTGCACTTTGCTTGGGGGCAACTCTTTGGATCATATCATATATATATATATATATATATATATATATATATATATAAATATATATATATATATATATATATATATATATATATCAAAGACAACAGGAACATTATAGTAAGATTCCGATGTTATACACACAAAACCATGGAAATTCTAGAGTTATAGTGGTACTTATCTCAAGAAACTATAACTCGTGTCCTTAGGCAACTATAACCAGCACCCCGTTCATGCACAGTTTTTTCATCAATAATTTTATTGTAAATGTTGCAGTGATATTATCAATGATGTCATAAAAGATCTCCGGACTTATGTCGTGTGTGGGGTAATCTGCAGTGCATGGCGAGTGCAGGAGTTATAGTTACCTTAGGGCATGAGTCGAGGCCCTGCGCCCATCCCCTGCAGGCACCCACACCACGCACGGCCTTTGGTTATGTATGGCAGGGGCGGCTGCAGGGCCGGCCTGCAGCCAGGCCCTTCTAACCAACTTCCCACAGGCACCCAACCCCGTGCACGACCTTCAGCTGTGCTTGGCGGGGGGTCAGCCAGAGGGCCAGGCCCTGTAGCCAACCCCTCACATTTAGGCAAACCAGGCCGCCACGGCCCCAGGGACCCCATCCCACGGGTCCCATCCATGTAGTTAATGGGGAGGGGGCTCGCAATCCCCCTCCATGGGCTGATTTCAGCCCCGGGGACTGCATCGTCTGGTGCTCGGTTATCAAAAATGAGGAGGAGGGAGACATGTGGCCCCCCTTCCCAGACCAACTGGTACCAGAGGACCCCATTCCCTGGGGCTCTCTATATTTAGCATTGAGGAGCGGGGCATGCAGCCCCCCTCCTGGGCTGTTTTCTGCCCGTGGATCCCATCCCCTGGGGCAAGACCAGTCAATGATGGGTGCCGTGGCCCCACCCAGTGTCTTTTGTTGGGTGCCGTGGGGGCAGCCCCAATGCCACTGCTGTCCCTGCCAGCTACCTGCACGCATGGAGCAGCAAAAAATACTGCTCCCTGTGTGAGTAAGCAATTTTTTCATCTGTTTCCCTGCCCATGGTATGAAAAGTCCTCTCCCAGCAGGTGAGATACTTTTTCCTGCTCCTGCTCACAGGGAGCAGAGGGCCCGATTCACAAAAGTAGTCTGAGACAAAATCCTAACTTTACGACTTTCGGTATTCAGAAAGGACATTTAGGAGTAGTAAAGTTAGGATTTTGTCTCAGTTAAACTTAAGTTTTGGTCTTAAGTTAAACTTAAGACCAAAACTGAGACAAAATCCTAACTTTACGACTTTCGGTATTCACATAGGGCATTTAGGAGTAGTAAAGTTAGGATTTTGTCTCAGTTAAACTTAAGTTTTGGTCTTAAGTTTAACTTAAGATCAACACTTAAGTTTAACTGAGACATAATCTTAACTTTACTACTCCTAAATGCCCTTTGTGAATACCGAAAGTCGTAAGGTTAGGATTTTGTCTCAGATTACTTTTGTGAATCAGGCCCCGAGTTTCTATTTGCTCTTGCTTGGCGGGAGTTTTAAATTGCTCCTGCCAAGTGAAGGCAAAAAGAGGATTCCCTGCCTGCACTAGTGCGGGTAGGGAAACCACTATGTACCGGTGTTGGGCACCCCGAGACATAGCATCCCCCAGGACCATTGATGGCTCCAGGAGGGGGGCCATATGGCCCCCCTCCCTCTCCATTGCACGGCTGGGCCCTGGGAAGGGGGCCACGCAGCCCCCATTCCCTTAGTACATTTTGGCTGGGCCCTGGGAGATGGGGTCCCCGTGGACAAAATCTCCCTGGAAGTGGGGCTGCGCGGCCCCCCTTCCCGTATTACACTTTGGCCTGGGTCATGGGGCTGCGCCCCCCCCTCCTATTGTTTGCTATTGGCCGGGCCCAGGAGGGGGGTGGTCCTCTGGTCCATAATCTGTCTTGGGAGGGGGGCCACATCCCCTATTTAAGAAAATGTTAATCCCCCCCCTGGATCTGACCCACCCGGGTGGGTTGGGGGGGCAAAATAAAAACATAGCTGGAAGACTGTGCTTGGTTTTTAAAAAAATGTTGCCATGGATGCGGCAACATTTTTAAATAAATTATTTTTGGGACCCCACCACCCGGCCTTGGGGGTCAGGGTATTCCTGCCCCCTCCAGTTTAAAAAAAAAAATCTTTTTTCTTGAATGGTGCCAGCCAATCAGATCTCATTTTGAGATCTGTCAGATAGGCGGAGGATTTGCGTTCCTAGATATCTATATTTCTTTTTCCTTTAATAACTCAAAAAGTGCCGAACAGATTTGCACCAGATAACAAAAAGAGATCTTTCTAGGCCAAAATCTAGCTTTCTGCCAAGTGTAATTCCATTCAGCGTTTCGGGCTGTAGTCATGTTCAAAATTCCTTTAGGAAATTGCATGGGGAAAACACGGTTTGGGACTCCCCTTTTTCTCGGCCCCTGCCTGACGAACCATGCCAAAAGTTTCCAGAAAGCATCTGAAGTGATTGGCATACTTGTTTTGAAAAAAAAAATATATATATATAGGGTAACTTCTGTCCTCAATTATATGGGCACATATTTATGTTACACACAAATAAGTATGAATATGTGTATACACAAAAATCAGGTTAATTAAACTAAGGTAATAGAATATACCCCATTCATATGTTGGCAACAACAAGCTTAAAATTGCTGTTCTTTAAGTTGTCCTCAACAAAGGTTGGTTGTTTTTAAGTTATAAATATAATTCTGCTGAGACCTCTAACACTTGTTTTACAATCTTTATGTTTTCTCATGTTTGAGGTCAGCCCTCATCACAAGAAAGGCATCTGGAGGGCCATTGCAGCAAAAGTGCAGACCATAGCCTGCATTGCCATAAGCGATGGGAGGACCTGCATCACTGGACCAAGATGGCAGCTGAGGTCCAGCTGGACAAGTACTCCCAGCATCCGGAAGTGGGTGCGGCGCATCCTGATCTCCCTAAAGGCCCACATATTGCTGGTGGCCTATTCCCTGCTTGATGGGAAGTCACAAGAGGGTAAATCTGATTAATTAACTCTTTGTTTTGTAGAACGACTACATAAGTAGGAGTATATGTTGTGGCAACACAAAATTTAGAACACATTTACAAACGTAAGTATATAATATGCAAGTATGTTCAATTTGCATACCTATTTCTCTCATAGGGACTTTCCATTTATAGTCATAAGCACTGAATAATCCCGCACACGTGCGGGGACCCCAGAGCAGTTGTGCAATATATCTTCTTAAGTGTACATTTTCGCCGTTCTTCAGGAAGGCATGCAAAGACACTTAAGAAAAAGACAGATTATGCAGCCTATATACCTAGGCTACAATGGCAAGATTCTTCATCATGAAGACAAAAAGGGGCCAGAATAAAGAATTTTAGGATAATTTAAGATGATTTGCAAACAGCATAAATATCCCTCACAAACCCTTTTTTAATGATAGAGATGAAGGAGAGCAGCACAGAGTAGCCCCATAGGCTGTCATTATATGTCTAAAAAAGACACTGCGCCTTTAAGAACCCAGATACCACCAGTATCCCATCATGCACAGCAGGTGGCAGTTACTTCATTTCTTTTTTCCAGCTTCTGCTGATTGGACCCTGAAGCAATAAACGCAGCCACATTTCTTTTCATTCAACGTCTTTGGTCTCTCCCTGTCTTTTTTTTGTCTTTTTCTCACAGAAATTAGAGGCAATGTGACAGAAAAATGCCATCTTTTTATGACAAATGCACAGCCTGTAGGAGAAAAAGGCCAAGACAGATCCTCATGAGGCGTGTATTCTCTGTTTTCCAGAAAGGCATGTTCCTAAGCCTTATAAAAAAATGTATTACCTGCACACCACGTACTCAAATTTAACAAATTATACAATGTACTTCAGTTGTGTGTCCCCTTGTAACCAGACCTGCTCTAGTCCGGATTAAATCTGTAAAGTAAGGTGTACAAATATTGTTGACCCTCACAAGGTGCACAACTCAAGACCCTAGGGTTCTTGTAATCCTTTAATCAAAAATTCTACTAAACAAAAAATTCTATTCCAAACATTTATTTGTTTCTTCTATTCAACAGTAATCAATTTTCCATTTGTTCACCATGCATCATGGCTTTTTATGCATGACATGAAACAACCACAAACAATAGTGTAACAGTTTGCAATGTTGACATCACATTGTTGCTTGGTGTTTAGGTTGATAGCTGAACTTTGCGCCATGCTCCCAATGCATTTCGGGAAATCCCTTTTTTAGGGGAACTGTAGGAGTAACAGATAGATATACATTCAATAAAATGGCCTGCCAGGAATCCATACTCATGTTCAAAGTTCCGACATATGCTGCCTCCAAGTGCCATCACCATGGTGCACCATCAAGATCATAGGACAGCCCGGTGTTTCTAAATCCATGACTGGATACCCTGCTTCGTGGTAGCTGCTATAGAGTACCTTTAGCCTTCTTGGTAAAAACGACATGCCATGTTATCAGCTGTGCCTCATTGTAACAAGAAACCTCCGACTACAGAATTGTGCTTAATAAGTGCCATGCCAAGCACATACACGTGTCGATGGCCACCGTTAAAAAAAAAAACATACTCCTAACCAACGTGCTCCCATAGATGGTGAAATGTGCAATGTGCCCCCAACATTCTCCATGAAATAACTAAGTTCATACCCGGTCACGGCGCGTCGAGGCGCTTAATCCAAGTAAAAGCTTTGGGTTCCACCAACTGTAAATTTAACACATTAAGGATCAAACGTAAGATCCACGAATCCCAAATGCTGTATACCAAATAATGCCACCGTACTTACTCGAAGACAAGTGCATTTAATTCACCGTTGCTGTATAAACATCACAATAGCGCCTCACGGAGTTCAGATAACCTACAAAATCAGACTTCAATTATCTTGGTCATCTCCCAAGCTCCACATGAAAAACCAGAGTGCCTCTATTTCATTTGTACTTACAGTGAAGTTAAGATCAGATCTGCTCTCAACCAGAACGCCTTCTGTATACTCAATGCAGGTAGCCCATGTGACGTGGGCGCGTTGAGAAATACGTAAAAAGCGTGAACAAACATAAGAAAACGTACAAAAACGTAAAAAAAGCCCGTACCGTCATGGAACCAGAAAACAGACTGTACCGTAAACAATCCTGTTAAATCCATACGCAGTGTCACAAAAAATTCCACAACCTAATTTCCAAAGAAACAATTGTAAATGGAAATATTAGTGTCAAAGAAAATATAAATATAAAAATGAAATGATCTCCAGCTCCCTCCTTATAAGGCACTGTCAAAGAATGCTTATATTATGTGTCTCCTGGGCACCTATTATCAACTGTCAAAGAAACTATATTCCAAGAGACTCTATTCAGTTGCACGCCAATATGTGCATGTATCCAATCTTCCAACCTCCTTAAAATTTCAGTCTGACCATCTCCTCACCTGCCAAGGACACCCTTGTCTTCTCTAGTGATACAGCAGTATGTGTAAATTTGAACATGAGTTGTTGTAAATATTCCCTTAAACCTCGAGGGAATGCAGATTACTCAAACATAAAAATGATGGATCTATACTCATTGGATAATTCATAGTGAAAACAAAGATGTCTGCTCATACAGATGAACCTTTACCAAACGAAGAAATCATGTGCTCAATGACCTCTAATGCTACATAAAGCTGAAGAATTGCGGTGACAATAACATACAATTATAGACCATTAATATCACAAAGTTAGTTATAAAAACAAGTCATCTCAATCTTATCATTCAGTCCATGTGGTATTAACGTGTTCAATCGCTTTATCCACATTGTTTCTTTTGTGCTAACTGTTTATTGCTGTCCATGTGAAGAGTAGGAGTTAATCTTTCTAAAACTGTGAACCGAAGTTGGGGTATGGCGAGTTTGTTATCTGTCCAGTGGGCGGCCAGACATAAGTTCCTATTCTGAGTTCTGATCATGCTTTTATGCTCAGTTATTCGAATTCTGACCTTACGTGTTGTTCTCCCTACGTACTCCTGCACACATGGGCATTTGATGGCATAAATTACCTTTTCTGTGTTGCAATCTGCTGAGTGCCTCAATTTTATTTTCTTGCCTGGTGTGGGTGAGTAAACGTGTTGCCTGTTATAACGTTGCTGCGTTGGCTACAATTGAAATATCTCTTCCTTCCTGTGTCATTATAGTTCTTGAATGGAGTGTTGCTTTTCAAAAGTTCCTTGAGGTTTCTGGAACGGGAATGTACAAACAAGGGTTTGGTTGAAAAAGACCTTGAAAATCTGGTTCCTGTTCCCTGATCTCCCATCTTCGTAATATGCTCTATTTGATGGCCGATGCTTCAGTTGAAAATTTCAATACACATACTTTCCTTTGTTGAGAGTGTTTCATCTTTTGCTGTAAGAGACCCTGACAATACATCAATTCAACCTTCCCCCTTGCTTCAACCAATACTTCAATGGGATAGCCTCTCTTTATGTATTGTTGAGCATTGTTGATGGCTTCTGAGCCTCTTTCTGGCTCTGAGGTTATTCTCTTAATTCTGATACATTGTGACAGTGGTAAATGTCTCTTCAATGCAGGAGGATGAAAGCTTGTGCAATGCAAAGCATTATTCTTATCAGTAGGTTTTTTGAAAACGCTGGTGTGTAGCCCTCTTTCAGTGAGATCTAGATTAAATGTCCAGAAAGTTTATGGACGTCTGACTCATTTGATGTGTGAATTGTATACGTGGATTCTGTTCATTCAAGACTGATCTGTTTTGTTCCAACTGTTGACTTGAGCCCGTCCAAATTAATAAAATGTCATCTATGAACCTCATGTATATTAGCAGATTCTCATTCCATGCTTCTTTTTGAAAAATGTGAATGTTTTCAAATTTGGCCATAAACGTATTCGCATACGATGGTGGCCCTGGAAAAACCATAGAGGTTCCTGTCTTTTGTAAAAAGAAAGTGTTTTTCCAACTAAAGTAGCTATGATATGAACTAAAATGTAACAACTCCAAGAGAAAAACTTTTAATGATTCGTCATCATTACTTCTCAACAACATCCATTCAACTGCTTCCATGCCTTCTCCATGCGGGATAGACGTGTATAATGTGACCACATCTATGATACATAACGAAGCATCTTCAGGAATATCCTGCTGGATGTTAGCAAATTTATTCAAACAGTCCGTGGTGTCTTGTATATACGAGGTCCAAGACTGTATCAACGGTTGCAGAAAATGATCCAGGTATCTACCTAAAGGCTCATGTATGGAACCACATCCTGCCACGATGGGTCTAAAAGGGGGGTCCTGAGGATCTTTATGCATCAATGTGGTCACTATGGATGATCTTTTGTTAAAAATGTTTTGGTGTTCTCTGTGATCCATCCCATCTCAAGTGCTTTGTTCAGTAGAAAGTTTAGAGTGCTTTTGAATATCTCCGTCGGATCTGTTTCCAATTGAATGTAAGTGTCTTCGTTGCTGCCATGAATCTGTACCTTTTGTTCATAGTACGATCTGTTCATGACCACCAGTGCCCCTCCCTTGTCCGCCGGTTGAATGACTATTTCATAATTCTGTCAGAGCCTTCGTAAAATACCAAGGGCCATATGTATCAAGCAATTTTCAGTTCGCAAACACTGCGAATCGCAAAAATCCAGTGTTTGCGATCGCAAAATTGCGTAATGCGATGTATGAAAGGAAATCGCTGTGCAAATTTGCGAATCGCAATAATAGCGATTCGCAGAACTCTGCGAGCCAGAATCTGCGAATAATTCTGCGAAATCGCACTTTGTGGTACTTCATTTGCGAATATCGCAAATAAAGAATTAGCAAATAGTGATTCGCAAACGGAATGTATAAAAAAATCGCAAATTGCGAATTAACGAAATTCGCAATTTTGCACCTCGCAATTACCACCAACTCTGAGCAGGTGGTAACCAGGTGCAACCTATATAAACTGACCCAGAATGCTACAGGGCCATTCACAATGGCTGCGCTGTACATCATCGCTAGGAGGCTGAGGATCAGAGCTGCTGCCCAGGGAAGGAGACGCCAGGAGAGGATATTCAGGGCACGCATCACCATGTTCCAGCAAACAGAGGAGGAGGTCCATGAAAAGTACAGGCTGCACCCAGACAGCATCCTAGAACTCATTGAGGAGCTAAAGCCCATGCTGGAGCACCCCACACGCAGGACACGCACCATCCCCACCCATGTGCAGGTCCTGTGCTCACTGCACCTGCTGGTGTCTGGTAGTTTTCAGGGGGTGATAGCAGCAGCAGGAGGGGTGACACAGAGTAGCCTGTCGCGCCTCTTTCACAGTTTCCTGGATGCCATGATGCAGAGGATGCATCACCACATCCATTTTCCAAACACGCAGCAGGCACTCGACCAAACCAAGCAGGGGTTCTATCAGATAGCCCAATTCCCCCATGTAATTGGCTGCATTGATGGGACCCATGTCGCCCTCTCCCCCCCATCCCAGACAGAATATGTGTACAGGAACAGGAAGTGCTATCATTCCCTGAATATCCAGGTAGTCTGCGATGCCACCCATGTCATCACGGACATAGTGGCAAAATATCCTGGTAGCACCCATGATTCATTCATATTCCGCCACAGTGGGCTACACCGTCGCCTCTTGGCTGGGGAGTTTGGCGAGGGCTACTTGCTAGGTAACTACATGGCTCACAGTCACACATTCAGTAAAGCTCTTGGTTGGAATGACAGTGTGTAACCCATTTCTTTTGCACCCTGCAGGGGACAGCGCGTATGCAGTGCGTGATTTCATCATGACGCCCTACCTGAATCCAGCCACTGCTGCGGAGCGCCGCTACAACAATGCCCACAAGTCGACCCGCAGTGTGATAGAAAGGACTTTTGGCATCCTCAAGAGCCGATTTAGGTGCCTACACAAGAGCGGAGGTGCCCTCCAGTACAGCCCACAGACCTGCTGCAAGGTAGTGGTCGCATGTGCAATGCTCCACAACATAGCAACCAGGAAGGGCACCCCAGTGGAGCTGAGCGGCTCAGAGTCCTCTGATGATGAGGGACCAGCTCCTCGTGCAGGACCAGCATGTGGTGTCGGGCGGCTGCCGGACGCCAGAGGCGCCAGGAGATCACGCGCAACTATTTCTAGGTGAGGAATGATGACAAAATGTGATGTATTGGTGCACAACTGTGTTTTTATTCCTTGAATAGCAGGAATATATCTTGCACACAGCCTGACGCACACCTAATGTGTGCCACTCATATTTGCAAATGTTGAAGTCACAGAGCAAAGATGTCCGACACACTCCAGTCCCCAGCAATGGGTTACCTGACTCATTGCCATGCTTCCCTGATGCCACCTCACCTCCTGCGGGCACGGCCTGTTGCACCGCGCTGTGGGTGCCCACTGCTCTCCCCCGGCTCATCGTGTGTTCTCCCCTGCCTCCCGCTCCTCCGTCTGGTCTCAGGGGGTGGTGGGGTCATGCTGCTCCTGCTTGACTGGTCCTCACTCTCCCCAGTGCCCAGGGGTCCTGTCCCACCTGTGCCAGCCGCCTGCATCAGTTCCACGGCATGTGTCACCTGCACCAAGATCTTGGCCACATCCTGGCTGTTATGTGCCATTTCAACCTGCATGCCCACACACCGACGTGACAGCAGGGACGTGACGGTGCACAGGCGGTTGACCGCCTTGCTGTATGTGTCCATGCGGGCGTTGGCTCTCCTCTGCACGGCACACAGTTCGCGTATTGCTCCGGTCATTTCCCTGAACCCATCCCTCATGTCGCTCATGTGATGGTTTAAAGAGGCAAATTGACGCTGCATTGATCTCATTGATTTTGCTTGCAGGCGCTGCACCCTCAGCATGGTGCCCTCCAGCCCTGCGAACACGGACTGCTGATCCTCAGCACCAGCACTGGTGGATGCCCTTGACCTGCGCCTGTTCCCCCTCCTTCCCTCTGGGGGTCAGGGGACTGTTGCCTACTGACGGACTGCCCGGTGGGCTGGGACTGGCTGGGATTCTTCTCCGCTATCGTCTTGGTCTGCCTCCAACTGTGGTAGTGGTGGCACGATGTTGCGCTTTCTGCGTACTACAGGGATCTCAGGGGTCTGTACCTCCTGCTCCTCCTCCCCTGCCTGCTCATCGTTGTTGTCTGCCTCCTCAGCCCCTGCACTGCCCTCCTGCCTCACCGGTGGTGCTGTGGAGACAGAAGCAGAGACATTTGTTTTAGTGTCCTGCAACTCCTTTTGTGAGAGAATAAATCTACTTCTTATTTGCATCACCTACGTACTCTCTGCCTGATTTTACCCTTCCCTGACTCACTGGCATTGTTACTACCTTGCTGTGTCTCATTGCAACACTGTTTGGTGCACGTGACTACATCTCCCATGATGCATTTCAGGGTGTACACAACAACATGTACTGGAGTTGCACAACTGATTTGCTACTGGGGGGTCCTAACTGTGTGGGTGCTATTGGTGGAGTGGCAGGGGACAGATGGCATGCATCTTACCTTGTCTGGTGGGTGGTGGGTCGGAGCTGTCCAGGTCAGCCACTCCACTGACACTCTCAGGTTGCAAGGTGGACTCCACCAACTCCTCATGGGGCGTGGAGTCTGTTGCAGTGGATGTTCCGCCACCGGTCTTATTCGACTCAGCCAGCCTGGTTGCCACCTTTTCTTTGGATCTTTGGCGCATATCATACCACCGCTTGCGCAGATCCTCCACGGTGCGGTGGGTCACGCCAATGGCATTCACCTTTTCCTGTATGGAATCCCAGATTTTCCGCTTCCTTGCCTCCGGCACGCGCAGGGATTTTTTGCCAAAGAGGAGTTCATGGCTGTCTACCATCTCCTCTATGAGTACTTCCTGCTCCCTCTCACTAAACTTTGGTTTTCTCTTCCTTCCTGCCTCCTCCTTCTCCTTCTCCTGTGGATTCATTTTGCCTCCCTGGATGGCAGTGCTGTGCTCCTTCACTCTCCTCCCAGCCTCTGACTGAGCTTCTGGCAATCAGGTGCAGCTGTGCAGTCACACTTCCTGGTTGTGATGTCATCAAGCTGCACCTGAATGGCAGACTCCCGATTTTGCAATTCCTTAATTGCGAATTCGCAATTAAGGAATCGCAATGTGGGCTTTCGCAGATGATTCTGCGAATTCTTGCGATTCGCTAGGGAATTGCGATTTCTATCATACATCCGATTTTGCGATTCTCAAATAGCGATTCCCAAAAAATCGCTATTTGAGAATCGCAAAAACTAGGAATGATACATATGGCCCCAAATTCTTTAGGGGATACATTTTGCCTTTGGAGGTGTGGTACCGTAAATTTTGCAAATCCTTCTTGATCAATAGTTCAAATGTATCGAGTGATTTGTGTGAGAATGGTGCCATGAACGTGCGTTTATGTTTGAATTCCTCAGTTCTCTCCTGTGTTGACCTGTCCTCAGACTGCGATGTGTTGTAGAAGAACCACCGTAGATGTAGTTTTCTCCTAAATTTGAACTTGGAAATCTCTGTTTCCAAAAGATTTGTTTAGTAAGTCGGAACAAATAACATGCCTTTGTTCAGCACCGACAATTCCATCTTACTTAATGACCTGTTAGAGATGTTCATTGCTAGGTTTTCTTCAGATTTCTCAGTATACATGGATCCTCTATGTTTTTTTCTTCTGTCCCCTCCTTGTTCGCCTCCTCTCAGGCTTCTTTTTCTTCCGGTGGATGGTTTGACGTGTGACCCAGTGGCGGCTGGTGACATCTGAAAGTGGTAGGGCGTAAAAGCTCGGGATGAGTGCCCTGTGGCAAGTGAGAGTGGTGAGCCAGGCCAATTGCCATAATGGGTGGTTGGGGGGTGTTCTCCCCCCTGGAAATTTTTTAAAATAGAGTGGGCAAATGGTGCATTTTCAAGCAAGGTTGAGAAACCAAGAAGGTTAATAAAGCAAATGTAAAAGTGCAGTTCTGACATTAATAAAGAGTTTTCATATGATAATGAGGTAGGTAGCTGCTTATTCAGTATAAACAGATAACTTCATAACAGACTTTGAGAAAACAATGCAGTGAGACCGGACAGATTTATTGATATACCTTTACAAATTAAATCTACTCAGGAAATACAAGTTATTATGATTTGTCAGACTGGGCACAATGAGATAACAAGGAATAAACATTAAAAGGCAGTAGGGCACCCTACAAGGCACTTTGCATTTAATTTAGGGGGGAAAGCAACACACTTACCACTTTCATGTTGAATGGGTGTAGGCTGTTGCACATTTGCAACTCTTGTTCTGTGTGCACTGCTACCCATGTATTTTTCACAGTCCCCAAGACGTCAGTCAGGCACACAACATTGATGACATCACAGCAACCCCATTCTGAAAGTTGTTTCAGCACCACTGCAGCCTTCAATCATGGCAGACCAGATCAATAGATATACACCCAATGCCTACCCATGCACTTTCCCATTCTGGAACTGGGCTCAAGGGTGCTAAGTGTAAGTGGCACTTTAGCAACCTCACCTCAGGCCCAGAATAGAAGCTGATCATCTGCTCTGCATTTAAATGGGTGGGTTTGCATTTTCACTGCACATTTTTTCTCATCTTCCCTGTGTTGTTGGAGCCAGCTGCAGTCTATAGCACTAGCGGAACTAAAAATAGAATGTTAATTTAATTGTTTCAACTAGCACTGCACAGGAATGATCTCCAGTTCACTGTCACTCAGCTTTTTTTCTCTTTTTGCCCCATCATTTTTATCCTGTGTGCCTTTTGAACCTTTGCAGACCTTGTTCACCTCTCCTCATGTCTCCTGGACTTCTGCAAACCACTTCCTGGTTCTGCAGACCATTTCCTGGTTCTGCAGATCACTTCCTGGTTTGCTGATTTCATCAGTGACTGCCCATGCAATAGTGGTGCTACTATGTCCGAATCAGACTTTGCGATTACTTGTTTTCCAATTGCAAATCTTTCCAATTTGCTATGTCTCATGGCCTCTGTATTAAGAGACAGTTTAGTGACTCTTATTTTGTGAGTCGGTGAGAACTGCAACAGCAAGGACACGTATCAAGGCCTCTATTCCTTTTCAGAAAATCATGGAACAATGAATAATTTCCTAGCTATCGTAACGGAAAGTTTAAATTCTATTAAGGACTCGGAAGCGAGGATTATGCTATTCTTTCTTCACTTTATTGAATAGCAGCCATTTGAAGTCAAAGAACATCGGGAATAACATCAGTTTGAAAACAATAGAGTCCATGGATAGAGTGTCCTATCCATCTGCACCAATCACGGGGCTCCAGGATCCTCATAGTCCCCAGTTACCGTCCATTCCCCCTCTTTCGTCGCTCGAGATCAGCCAGCAAGGACGCTTCACGAATCTTGTTTGTTAGAATCGCCTGTAGAAAGCAAGTAACATAGTGTAAGCGACAGTAATGGCTAAGGATTAGCCCTGTAGGGGAAATGATCACACGTAAATTGTCAAAGAAAACTCACAGTCAGCGAGAACATAAGCGAGATAAAAGATTTACTTACCCCAGTACGAGGGTGGGAAGGTCACAAAATGACTTGTACCCTGGGTGGGATATCTCGCCTCCGAGTCCTTAATAGAATTGAAACTTTCTGTTACGATAGCTAGGAAATTTTTCATTCTATGTCAGGACCGGAGGCGAGGATTATGCTCGTTTAAAGCTTGCTCACCACCAAGTGAGCCATATCAATAACCAGTTTGAAGTAAAACCGCTTAAAAGTAGAGTCTGAAGACCAGTCTGCTGCATTCAGAATGTCTTCCAGATGAGCTCCCAGGGTAAATGCTTTAGAGGCCATTGCCCCTCTGGTGGAGTGAGCCCCGAAGTCTATGCCTGCTTCCTGCATCGCCCACCTCACCCAACGGTGGTAGCGGTAGCGCTTGACGGTACTGTCGGCCCAGGCCTTGGACATGAACTTCTCAGCCGCTCCCCAAAGGCCTGGGACCGCCCATCGTCCCCTGTAATCCGCCACGCCATCAGGGCTAGGGAGCCTTGCGCGATGAGCGGGTGGGGATCTTTGTCCGGACTCAGGAGAAGAGCTGGAAAGCGGGGGAGAGGAATTGGAGAATCCCAAGAAAGTTCCAGAAGAACTGGAAACCAAACTTGCGATCTCCAAATTGGTGAGATGAGCACCACGTTCGCTCGCTGGTGCCGAACTTGGGCCGAAACCCTCGTTATCATGGCAAACGGGGGAAAGGCGTAGCCCGCTTCCTCCTGCCAGTCCTGCAGGAACGCATCTGTCTTCTCTGCAAGAGGGTCCGGTCTCCAGCTGAAGAACCGGGGAAGCTGGTGATCCAGTCGAGAAGCAAATAGGTCTACTGAGAAGGGGCCCCAAATGCTCTGGAGATCCGCAAATACTCCCGGGTGCAGCTTCCAAAGGATCACGTCGTGAAAGTGGCGCGATTGGAAATCTACCACCTGGTTGTTTTGTCCGGGAAGATACTCCGTTGTGACGGAGATGTGGTGATCCAGGCAATACTGCCAAAAGTTCGCCGCCAGGTCGGAGAGTGCCTTCGACCGTGTGCCCCCTAGATGGTTGATATATCGGACCGCCGAGATATTGTCCATCTTGAGGAGGACACAGGACCGGATAGAATCCTTGGTCCAACACTGGATCGCGAATGAGCCCGCTAGGAGCTCCAGACAGTTGATGTGTAATCGTTGTTCTTGTGGTGACCACACACCTCCCGTGGTGAAGTCGCCACACCTCGCGCCCCAGCCGGACCTGCTGGCATCTGACTCTATAACGATATCTGGCACGGAACCGAAGATTGCTCGCCCATTCCAGGCCTCCATATTGGCGAGCCACCATTGGAATTCTTCCCTGGCGTCCGCAGAGAGATGCACCTTCTGTGAGTAAGAGAGGCCCTTGCGCAGGTGCGCGGCCTTGAGGCGCTGGAGGGCTCTGTAATATGAGCGGCCCCGGAAATATGGCCTGGATCGAGGCCGAGAGGAGACCCACTATCCGGGCTAGCTGTCTGAGGGAGATCCGTGTCTGAGTAAGAGCTCTCCGAATCTCGTGGCGGATCTTCGCGATCTTGCGAGAGGGAAGGCTGAGAGACGACTCTGCGAAGTCGATCAAGAAACCTAAAAAAACGACCTTCTGGGCTAGGACCAGCGTGGATTTGGCCTCGTTGACTATAAAGCCGAGGCTCTGAAGAAGGTCGACCGCTGTCTGAAGCTGGCGAGAGAGTGTTTTGGGGCACTGGGCCATCAACAGGATGTCGTCCAGGTACACAATGAGCCTCATTCCCAACGCTAGCAGGCGTTCTATAACCGGCCGGAGGACCTTGGTGAAGCACCAAGGCGCTGAGGAAAGGCCGAACGGTAGAGTGGTGAACTCGTACGTCCTGTTCCTCCAGAAAAACTGCAGGAACCTCCGGTGCAGAGGGAAAATGGGAATCGCAAGGTAGGCGTCCTTGAGATCGAGGCGCGCCATCCAGTCGTGAGGTCTGAGAATATCGCGAAGGAGATGGATTCCCTCCATCTTGAAGTGGCGGTAGACCAGCCACTCGTTGAACTCGCGAAGGTTGATGACAGGCCGCTGACCTTCGTCCGTCTTGTCCACCAGGAAGAAGTTGCTGATAAAGCCTCTGGGTTGGGGCAGGGTTTCTGCGATCGCCCCTTTGTCTAGCAGAGACTGGACCTCACGGTCGACCAAAGCGGCGTCTGTTGACGAAAAACAGAGTGGGCGCGGGGTAACGGACTGCGAAGGTTCCCCGTGGAATTCTATGTGGAACCCTTGTACGGTTTGCAAGACCCATGCGTCCCCCGTGATGGAAGTCCAGGCCTGGAAAAAATGCGCCAGACGGCCCCCCACTTTTAGAAGGGAAGAAGGGAGAACACTCACTGGAAGAGTTGGAGGCGCCATCGCCTCTGCCGCCTCTGTTTTTGCCGCGTCGTCCTATGGTCGGGTAGAAATTCCCGAACCGGGCCTGGTCCTGGTATTGACCATGTTTGGAGCCTTGTCCCCTGTGTTGGTTAGGGAGGCCGGACGAGCGGCCCCTTCCTCGTCCGGCCCCTCGGAAAACCCGAGGGTGAAACACCTTTTTTATCGAGGATTGCGCCTTATCTAAGGACATAAAGGTGTTCATAAACCTTCCTAACTCTTTAATAAAGGGCTCCCCAAAGAGGCTGCCCTGTGCAATTAGGCCCGCTTCAGAGTCGACCAGGTCCCCCAATTTGGGATCTACCTTGATTAGCAGGGACCTGCGCCGCTCAGTAGATAAGGCGCAGTTGGCATTGCCAAGAAATACCACCGCGCGTTGGGCCCAAGAGGAAAGGTTCTCAGGGGATATAAGGGACCCCGATGACTTTGCCTCTTCCGCCATATCGAGGATTTTCGTAATTGGACCTAGGGCGTCGAGGAGCTTGTCTTGACAAGCCCGCCAAGACCTGTCAATCCCCTTTTTGGGGTCTTTGACAAATTTCTGAAGGAAGGTAGCCATACGGGGATCTATGTCGGGAGTGGCCGCTACCTTCCCCTCCAAAGAGGGGCGAGGGCACTCCGCCCGAAGGCAGTTGCGAGCGGAAGCCTCTAGCGGCCGGCGGATCCGGGTCGCGACATACTGGGCAACTTTGTCTGAGGGGGCCCAGTCCGAGGAGCGTGGGTGGAGGATGTCATCTGGGTCCAGCATATCTGCGCAGAGACCCTGTGTGTCCGAAGTGGACGCGGGACGAGAGGGGCGCCAGGGGCGAGACGGCCCGGCGTCATCAGCGGCGTCCCCTTGGGCACCATCCCCTGGGGCAGTGGGTGTCACTGGCGGGGCAGTACTTGCTAGAAATGCCTGCTTAAGGCGATCGAAGGCATCTGCATCCACCCCAGCGTCTCTGGCGTGCTTGGCAGGCGGAGGCTGCTGGTCAGCAAGGGGTCCGCTAGGTGGTGGGGTGGAAGGTAAGGACTGGGTAGCTCTAGCCAGCCTGTCGCAGTCTTGCGCAATTTGATGGGACAAACGATCCTCAAGGGGTGCCATGGCTTGCTCTACCGCCTTGTGGGTAGATGCGTCAACCCCATCGTAAAAATCGTCGTCCCATTGCAGCGCCGTAAGTGGGTCCTCCTCCCACTGGCCATCCTGGTATGTATTGTCCTGGTAAGTATCCATAGAACCCAAGGGGAGTTAACCCTGAACCAGGTGAGTGGGAAATAATGGAGAGGGGGTAACCTCAATATAAGGGGCTGGGTGTCAGCCTCAACTTTAGGCGGGCAGTGCTCGCAGTTTTTACTGGGCCTAAGCCCGGGACCCAACAGCCCTGGTGCAAAATCTAAACGGCAGCCTGCCTCACGAGGGTCCCAGCAGGACAATAGGGCCTGCAGTACTGACTCAATTTAATGAGCTTGGTAAGGCCTAGAAATACTGACCCCCAGGGCGAAATGCCACATAAGCCTGCCTAATGGCAGGATACAGACCCAAAGGTATGCGGGCGTAATGGGGGCGTTCAGAGACAGTGAGTGCTGCCTAATGGCAGAAATAACACGCTGCCTAATGGCAGTAATCACAGACCCAGTGGGTGTTCAGGCAGGCAGACAAGGCTCCCCACGGCGATGCGGCTTGGATCCCGGAATGCGAGGAATCCAAGCTCGCACGTCGCGGGTCGAGTGCGCGTCGAGCTCCCTCTAGTGGTGGGAGGATTTCACCGCGAGTCCGCACCGTCACTGAGCCGTTAGGGAGCTCAGGCGCTCCCACGGCCGAACGCGAGTCAGCCGAGTAGCGGGTGACTCGCGAAAGAACCTGAGGAGAAATTAGGTTAAGATGAAACAAAATATAGCACAAATATGTCAGATCTGAGGCGGACTCGCGTTGGCGGTTGAACTCGCCGACGTGCGCATATGCTCTCAGCTGCTTCTGACGAGTAACGTGCACAGTACACAGTGCGAACCGAGAAGCAATCCCGCGCCAAAGTGGGTATAAATCATAAAGCGTTAACACCTTAAGGCCTAAATATCATCAGCATGTACAGTGTAGGAATTACAGTCAGAGAAAATAAGCAGACTTATCTGGCTGCGAGCAGCGAAGAAAGAGGGGGAATGGACAGTAACAGGGGACTATGAGGATCCTGGAGCCCCGTGATTGGTGCAGATGGACAGGATACTCTATCCATGGACTCTATTGTTTTCAAACTGATGTTATTCCCGATGCTCCAAGGGAATAGTAGTTTGTTTTACTTTGACTTCAAATGGCTGCTATTCAATAAAGTGAAGAAAGAATAGCATAATCCTCGCCTCCGGTCCTGACATAGAATTGTATGACAAGCCAGATTTATTATATAAAAAAAAAAAAACATAATGGAAAGGTGGGCAGGAATACATCCTACTTTGACATTATAGAATTGAGATCAAATAAACTAGTTCAAAATGCTGCTATTTCAACAGCATGAGCTGAATCTTAAAATGAGTCATGTATTAGTCTGACTTCATTTATATTTTGCAGCTCACACATTACAGAAGTTAATAGGAAAGAACATAGCATCTGTTGAAACTGAAGGGGAATAATAGGTATGTAGAAAAACAATATAACTAATACCAATCTCTAGCGAATTAGGAATAAACACTTTTTGAAAGTAAAGTAAGAATCCTGAGGACAAAATAAAACCTTCATAGTCAAGGTGCGTTCATCACGTGGGTATTTCCTGACTCAGATAAGATGGGTATGAGACCGTGGATGGCATTAAAAACTCTTATAGGTATGAATCATTCATCAGACATTGAAGCATTCTTTGAAAACCTTTAATGAATTCCTCGTTATTGTGGCTTAATGAGGAGCTCGCGCTGGGAACTAGTATGTATGGAATGCAGGAAACACCTATGTGTTTGTAATGTGGACAGGCTGACAGCATGGTTGCTTCTTTAAAAGTTTAAACCTAAATACTTGTTTTCACTCTCAGAGATGCCATGTTTTATGTCCAGACAGAGTCGAGGGATACCCGTTCCACCAGCCTGCAGAGGGACAGCGTCTTCATCTATTAATTAATACATTTCCCAGGTCACGAAGGCAGATGTGTGCTTTTTGGGTCCCATTAAACAGCAAGGTTTCTCATTATTGCTAAACCTGCAGTAATTACCCAGCGTGGGCACACACATCTCTGCATGGGGGCTCCCTGTTCACGCCCCCAGGGCCAGTCGATGATGTGAGAGGGGTAGGAGGAGGGAGAGTGATCTAGTGAACCCATATACAATCATAATTACAAAATAATCTTACCTTGGTGAGCCGACTCTTCATACGCTGCCTGGGGCTACACTGAAGGCTGAGCATGCCCGGTATTCAAAAACTAGGCATCACGTATCTCGGCCGGCATGACTCGCAGGGGGGGCGGGGATTGTCGCTCGGGGGTTGGGGGGGTGTTTTAATTAAAAAAAAAATATAAAAATAAACTTACCGTCCCGCGCTGTCTCAGCTCCGGCCGGTCCCGCGTTTTGCTTAACAGAGAGCAGGCAGCCTCCCTCCCCTCCCCTAAGCCAATCACAACCCTGCAATGGCAGTGTTGTGATTGGCTGGGACACCGCCCAGCCAGGGGCTTACGGGGGCCATTTTCTCCATGTAGGCTGGATGCAGCCTACATGGAGAAAATGCAGAGTGCGTATGACTGGTTTGGTCGGCCCTGGGGCTGACCAAAAAGTCAGCGCACTCAGAGTGGGCAAGCCACTCCTCCCCTGGACTCCATCAGAGCCGCCCACCCACCCGCCCCCAACCAGGCATACCCTTCTGCTTTCTCGCAGTGCAAGAAGCAGAAACATAAAATGGTAGTTTTACCATTTTATGTTTCTGCTTCTTGCACTGCGAGAAAGCAGTGGGGCGACGCTCCCCCGCCCTAATGGAGGAGCCGCCCCTGATTCTAAACAGGCATTGGCAAAGCCAATAGGTCTCGCCTTTGGGACCTTATAAGGGTTTAGCCAGAGCTATTGGCTTTGCTAATGTGTTTTAAGCTATGCTGCCGAGTAGTGGGGCTTGTGTTCAGCAGGTTCGAAAGTTATAATACAAAAACTGTTATAAGCATTTTTGTAACCTTGTCTATAATTAAGGTGAGATTATGTATAATTGAACGACCTTATTAAAAAAAGATTTAATATAAAAAATGTTTAGTGTATGATGTTCAATGTTCAAGTGCACACTCGTCCTCGGCATAAGGAGAGCCAGCACATCGCTCTCAGTAGTGGGAGAGGGAAGGGACACACACTCTACATCAAGCTACCGAAACGAAACGCCATTCACAAACTCGACTTAGATCCTGCCCTTCACATATTGCATATTCTGCAGGGGAAACACTGAGTGCACCATGCGGTGCTCACAATGCAGGGCACATAAGGCAGATGATGCACACTAAACTTTATATACTACTGCAGCACACCCTGTCCATGTATTTTACTTTGCACACAACACGCACCGATGTCAGTACTCCAGCTGAACTTAATGAAAATCATGCAGTACACAAGATGCATACAGCACACTCTGCGCATAGCACTTGCAGCATACATAAACTAGAGAGGAAAACAAACTTCCCCGACCCCTGCAAAAAACATAAGGAACGATGATGTAGTCATGCCAAATTAACTACCAATCCAGGAGCTATCAGTGATGTTAATGTCCATATCTTTTAGCCATGTGTTATGGAGTGGAGTGGATGTTTGTGGTGTGGTGAGCAGTGGAATTATGTGGGTTGGATTTGAGTTGCTTGTTTTGAAATTGTGTGGCATGAATTGAGTGGTGTATAAGTGCCAGTCACAAGCTGGCAGCGCGCAGACTCCACAGCAATGTAAAGACCTGTTGGAGAGGGCAGGGGGCGCGTGGGAGGGATTAAAAGAGAAGACATCGCCTTCGCTGGAGAGGGAAAGTGTCAGGAAGCTGCGAACAGTGAAAGTTCGCATAACGGGAGGGAGGTGGAGGATGGGTGGCAGCTGCTCCCGCGCTGCAAGGGTGAGGCGTACTATATGTCAATGCACAAGGCACAAGACGAGTGAGTGTGGCAGGGGCACACTGGGGGCCGGGATGTTGTTGGGTGCAGGCTGGCAGGAGAACCTTGAAATTGAGTGTCCTGCAGGCTCACCTGAAAGAAGCTGTAAACTACTGTTCTTCTCTTGAGAGCAGGCGCTAGCTATTCCATCGTCTCCACAGGGCTGCTGGGGGGACTCTTACCGTACTTGTTATTAGACTTTTCAGTGACAACCGGTAGTGAGGAAAGACGTGGATATGGGGGGCGGGACAAAAGAAATGAGGAAACACATGGTGTACTTATGGGGGTGAGACTTGCTTATTGGACTAAGCAGGGGTTATTGTTACTGGTTGCTTTGTTTCTTATTTATTTGAAACGGTGCCTTTGATGACCGACTCTGATAGGTATGCGTGAGGGCCGTGAAGAAAGATGAAGTGGCACACATAGAAACAGAGGCAGGCAAACAACAAGAAACGGCACAGGACCAATTGATATAAAAAAGAAAACAGTGTAGCAAACACACGAGAAGTAAAGCTAACAATAAGGGGAATTGTGACGGGGCAGTCGCTACCAAAGTCAAAACTCACTTAAAGGCGGGACAACGAGCAGCCTTTAACAAACGAAAACAAGCCTAGTCAAGCACTCGTGCTTGTGCTGGCATCCACGAGAGCGAGCAGCGTCGCGCAGGCATTCTGTTTTCAATTAGCACGCGCTCCGCTGTTCGCTCCCGCAAGGTGGATGCCAGCACAGGCACGAGTGCTTGAAAAGAGCTGACCAATTTCTAAAGGTCATCTCCTAGAGCATCGCATTCGCGCTGCCTAGGCGAGACCTAAAAAGGATCTTTTGATGAGGTGATTACTAATTGAGGTTCTGAGGTTTTTTTCCGTGGTGCTGGTAGTTGGTTGAATGGGAGTGCGTGATGTTGATAACTCTTGATCTGTGACAACACTTTCTTCAGATGAAGATGCCTCTGGTTTTCTGAAGACGCGACGTTGAGTGTATGCATTTGCCCATGTATACACTTAGTCTAATTTATCATTGATTGTATCCCTATTAAAATTTCTTAATTTCCGTTCATGAACCTCTCTTGCATGGTTATCTAGTTTTTCATTAATTTCATTGAGTGTTTTTGTACAACTGACCCCCTCCATTCTTTTCTCAAGTTCTGTCTTCAAATCATAAATCTCTGCAGTTAATTCTTTAAGTATATTTGAAAGTTCCTCGATGATCAAAAGTATCAGATCTAAAGAACATTTATTTAGGATGGCGTACCATCTTCTCATAACATTTTTGTTGAATTCGAATAGCATTGGTTTGGGAGAAATTCTCAATCCTCTTGGAATCGGTTTAACCTTATGGTATTGTATCAGGGTTGTGGCATGTAATCTTTGATTCACTTCTTTTCACAATGTATATTCCAATTGTTTTAGTAGTTGATTGACTGATCCTAGTGTAGCATGAAATGTCCTAACTTCCTGTATTAGAGAGTATATGGGTTCTGCTTCTTCTGTAGTGTAAACCTTAGTATCTGCCTGATTCGGCGTTAAATGTGCTATATCTTCAAACAACATTATGTTTGTATGGGGGGTACTGGCAAATAGTTAGAGCAGAGAAAGTAAACCTATAAAAAATGTTATTAAACTGCACACCACGTCCTCAAATTTAACAAAATATACAATGTACTTCAGTTGGGTGCCCCCCTGTATCCAGACATGCTCTAGTCCGGATAAAATCTGTAAACTAGGGTGTACAAATATTGAATTGATGGATCGTCAGGGTCTCTTACAGCAAAAGATGAAACACTCTCAACAAAGGAAAGTATTGAAATTTTCCACTGAAGCATCGGCCATCAAACGGGGCATATTACGAAGATGGGAGATCATAGAACAGGAACCAGATTTTCAAGGTCTTTTTTCAACCAAACCCTTGTTTGCACAATCCCGTTCCAAAAACCTCAAGGAACATTTGAAAACCAACACTTCATTCAAGAACAATAATGACACGGGAATGAAGAGATGTTTCAATTGTAGCCATTGCAGCAACGTTATAACAGGCAACACATTTACTCACCCACACACAGGCAAGAAAATAAAATTGAGGCACTCAGCAGATTGCAACACAGAAAAGGTAATTTGTGCCATCAAATGCCCATGTGGGCAGGTGTACGTAGGGAGAACAACACGTAAGGTCAGAATTCGAATAACTGAGCAAAAAAGCATGATCAGAACTCAGAATAGGAACTCATGTATAGCCGCCCACTGGATAGATAACAAACACACCATACCCCAACTTTGGTTCACAGTCTTAGAAAGATTAACCCCCTACACTTCAGATAGACAGCAATAAACTGTTAGCACAAAAAGAAACATTGTGGATAAAGCGATTGAACACGTTAATACCAAATGGATTGAATGATAAGATTGAGATTACTTGTTTTTTATAACCAACTTTGTGATATTAATGGTCTATAATTGCTTTTTATAGTCACTGCAATTCTTCAGCTTTATGTAGCATTAGAGGTCATCGAGCACATGATTTCTTTGATGTTTCAAAGGATGGTAATTTTATGTGTACTGTTTTTCTGTGATAAAAGCGATACTAGTGATCATTTGGTAAAGGTTCATCTGTATGAGCGGATATCTCTGTTTTCACTATGAATTATCCAATGAGTATAGATCCATTATTTTTATGTTTGAGTATTCTGCATTCCCTCGAGGTTTAAGGGAATATTTACAACAACTCAAGTTCAAATTTACGCACACCGTTGTATCACTAGAGAAGACAAGGGTGTCCTTGGCAGGTGAGGAGATGGGCAGACTGAAATTTCAAGGAGGTTGGCAGGTTGGATACTTGCACATATTAGCAAGCTAGTGAATAGAGTTTCTTGGAATATAGTTTCTTTGATAGTTTATAATAGGTGCCCAGGAGACACATAATATAAGGGTTCTTTGACAGTGCCTTATAAGGAGAGAGCTGGAGGTCATTTAATTTTTATATTTATGTTTTCTTTGACACTAATATTTCCATTTACTATTGCTTCTTTGGAAATTAGGCAGTGGAATTTTTTGTGACACTCCGTATAGATTTCAAGGGATTGTTTACGGTACAGTCTGTTTTCTGGTTCCATGACGGTACGGGCTTATTTTATGTTTTTGTACGTTTTCTTACGTTTTTTCACGCTTTTTACGTATCTCTCAACATGCCCGCGTCACTTGGGCTACACGCATTGAGTATGCGGGTGGCGTTCTGGTTATGTGCGGATACGATCTTAACTTCACTGTAAGTACAAATGAAATAGAGGCACTCTGGTTTTTCATGTGGAGCTTGGGAGAGGACCGAGATAATCGATTTTGTAGGTTATCTGAACTGCGTGAGGAACTATTGTGATCTTTAAACAGCAACGGTGAATTAAATGCACCCGTTTTCGAGTAAGTACTGGGGCATTATTTAGTATACGGCATTTGGGATTCGTGGATCTTACTTTTGACCCTAAATGTGTTAGATTTACAGTTGGTGGAACCCAAAGCTTTTACTTGGATTAAGCGCCTCAACGTGCCGTGACCGGGTATGAACTTAGTTATTTCATGGAGAATGTTGGGGGCACATTGCACATTTCACCATCTTTGGGAGCACGTTGGTTATAAGTATGTTTTTTTTAAATGGTGGGCATCGACACGTGAATGTGTTTGGCATGGCACATATTAAGCACGATTCTGTGGTCGGAGGTTTCTTGTTACAATGAGGCACAGCTGATAACATGGCATGTCGTTCATACCAAGAAGGCTAAAGGTACTCTATAGCAGCTACCTCGAAGCAGGGTATCCAGTCATGGATTTAAGAATGCCGGGCTGTCCTGTAATCTTGATGGTGCACCATGGTGATGGCACTTGGAGGCAGCATATGTTGGAAGTTTGAACATGAGTATGGATTTAAAAACAAAAAAAACGTGAAGTGGGTCGATTGATTCCTGGCAGGCCCTTTTATTGAATGTATATATATCTGTTACTCCTACAGTTCCTCCTGAAGAAGGTATTTCCCGAAATGCTTTGGGAGCACAGCGCAAAGTTCAGCTATCAACCTAAACATCAAGCAACAATGTGATATCAACATTGTAAACTGTTACACTATTGTTTGTGGTTGTTTCATGCCATGCATAAAAAGCCATGATGCATGGCGAACAAATGGAAAATTGATAACTGTTGAATAGAAGAAACAAATAAATGTTTGGAATAGAATTTTTTGTTTAGTAGAATCTTTGATTATAGGATTACAAGAACCCTAGGGTCTTGAGTTGTGCACCTTGTGAGGGTGCGCAAATTTTGTACACCCTAGTTTACACATGTTCCTGAGTCTTGCCATCGCTGCAGGAAATTTTTAAGACGTACCCCGAGAGACCGAGAGATTTGCCTTCAGGGGACCAAGGAGAGGCGAAGACTACAGTCATAGTTTGAAGGTGGGACTTCAGGGTGAGGAGAGGGTCAGACAGGGCTCTGTCATCTGTCTCTGGAGGGCGTGAATGGAAGAAAAGGGCGCAAAAATTCCATCGGTCCCAGTCGATGTCATGAACATTGACTTCAAGGAGAGAAACAGCACTGACCTGTTGACCGTTCTACGTTGAGCAAACGCTGCAGATCAGTGCCGAGGCCAGGACTATCGACGTCAACAACTGCTCCATCGACCACAGGCCTCGCACAGCGTTGAGGAGTCCATTGAGGTCGCCGTCGAGACCCAGGTCGCCATCGAGGCAGTGGTGAAAATTGACGTCGAGGCATACTCCAACTTCGAGGCGCCGTCGGCGCTCACCATTGACAAGCAGGTCGACGACGTGACATCGAGATTAGTCGACGCTGAGAACTCTTTTGACGTCACCCAGGCAACATGAGGTTAGAAAAAAGAGAAGACAAATCTACACCTCCCCAGATTCAGAATACTCGAGAGCATACTCCTCCTCTTCAGGGGTCCAACCATCTTCTCCACCTTCGCCACCTCTGCCACTGCCTCCCCCACCACCGCCTTCAGCTCCACCAGCACCGGTCACTCCAAGACCCAGATCTCATTCCAGGTCGTGCCATCATTCTAGACACTATCGTCACAGCTCTAGGTGCACTTTTACTTATTCTAGGCTCTCCCGCCACCACCATCATCATCATTCACGTTCTCGGTCAAGACGCACGTCCTCCACTTCTACTGGACATTATTCCCCAACACTTTCTGACTCTTCACCTGCACTTATATATCGCCAGTGGATGATATCACCACATTTCAAGAAGTACTCGTGAGGGGAGCGACAAAACTTAATATCCCTATGTCAACACCAACGACATCAGTCATTTTCGAGATCCTACAACACAGAGCAGCTTCAAGACATTTGCTGCCTCTAGTACCAGGTCTCCTTGAATCTGCTATGGATCTCTTCCTCACACCAGCCTCTGTGAAGACAGCACCATCTAGACTCCAAAAGAAATAACGCCCTCCAGAGCAGGATCCAGCTTTTCTGCGTACAGATCGTACACCAGACTCCGTGATTGTGGGAGTGGCAAAGAAACAACATGTCACCACCCCCACTTCTACAGTACCTCCCAATAAGGAGAGTCAGAAGCTGGACTCTGTGGGCTGTAAAGTATGTCGCACTGCAGCAACCACCAATAAAGCAGCCAGCACCACTGCCCTACTAGGCAGATACGACAGTGCACTGTGGCAATCCATGAACCAGTTTGCTGAACATCTCCCTAAAGATAAAAGGGAAGACTGTGGAAATCCTGAATGAGGGATTAATGGTCTCAAATCAGGTTATTAATGCTGCAGCAGACTCTTCCATATTAGCAGCTAATGAGTACTGCCATGGCGTCGCTCTTCAAAGGCATTTTTTGGCTTCGCCTAACATCCCTCAGGCCAGAATCGCAGCAAAGAATATTGAATCCGCCATTCTCTGGTACCACTCTATTTGGAACCCATGCCAACAATGAAATGGCACTGATGAAGACGCAAATGGACACTCTGAAGGCAGTCGGCTTAGAGAGACCCAGGGGACAGAGGAAATCTTTCTGACCATACCAACGCCACTTCTATTCCCAGAGGGTTCAAACCCCTCACTGGTATCAGGGCCGCCAGCAAAGTGGTGCACAACAATAGCATCAACGTCCCTATCAATCATACCATTAAAGGCAGCCTAGACGGAGATCTACCCAGAAGCCTGCTCAAGGGGGCAAGCAGCATTCAGGGTCAAAACCCTGTAACAGTACTTCCCCCCCCCCCCTTCTGTTACCCGCCCCGGTGGGGGGAAGCCTCCATCATTATCTGGCAGAGTGGCAAAACATAACCCAAGATGCCTGGGTACTGGATATTGTTCGCAGTGTATATTGTCTGCGGTTCACCAGTCCTCCACCATCCAAACCTCCGAAACCATCCAGTTTCCAACTCCCACTATTACGAGCGGAGGTCAACAACCTCGTACAAAAGCTGGAGGTGGAATCTATTCCTCGCTAACAACGAGGTGCAGGCATTTATTACAGGTACTTTCTCGTCAAAAAGAAAGACAAGACCGAATTCAGACCCATTGCGACCTCAAAACACCCAACAAGTGGATCCGGCGAGAAAAGTTCAGTATGCTGGCATTACATCAAATTTATCCCCAATTACACCAGGGGGATTAGGTCTACTCCATCGACCTTCAAGACACACACTTCATATACCAATCACCAAAAAGCATTGAACATTCTTGAGGTCCAGGACCATTTTCAAGTTCTTCCATTTGGCCTGAAGTCGGCACCCAGGACATTCTCCAAGTGCATGGTAGTAGCGGCTGCCCATCTCAGGAGACACAAGATATTAGTCTACCGATACCTAGATGATTGGCTAATTAAGGTGTCCACGTCTGAGAAAGCTCAGCTTCATTACAATTGGACTTGTGATCTCCCTCAGAGGCTAGGCATTCAGGTGAACTACAGCAAGTTGACCTCTGTCCCAGTTCAAATCTTACACTATCTAGGAGCCCCTATCAACACTATAAGGGCAAAAGTGTGTCCATCAGAGGAGAGACACCTATCGATCCTTCTGAAGTGTCAGGCTCTTATGAAAGCTTCTCATACAACGGTGAGAGCAGTATCCTCCCTTATCAGCTCAATGGCTTCCTGCATCTTTCTCACACCGAATGCCCGTCCCAACATGCGCCCTCCACAGGAATGTCTTGACGACCAATGGGACCAACTGACAGGCAATTGGGAAGACAGAATACAGCTATCCCTTCATGTGAAGCTCTCCCTGAAATGGTGAAGTTCTCTAACCAATCTTCTACGAGGTATCCCATTTCATCAGGAGATTCCTCCTCAAACCATAGTTACAGATGCCTCACTACTGGGATGGGGAGCCCACATGGATCACCTCCAAATCCAGGGCAAATGGTCACAGAGAAAATCGACATACCATATCACTCTCCTCGAGCTGCGCGCCATCCATCTGGCGCTGAACACCACAACCATGTACTACCTCACCAATCAGAGAGGGACGAGGTCCAGGCCCTTGTCACACGACTCCCAGACAATCTGGAAGTGGCTTCTAGCCAGGAACCTTACGATCACAGCAACTCACCTTCCAGGTGTCCAAAATGCTCAAGCAGACTTCCTCAGCAGACTCCTGCAAGAAAACCATAAGTGGATCTTAAACAACAACGTCGTCCAAAACATCTTTCAATGGTGGGGAACTCCTGCCATCGGCTTGTTCACCACCGCAGAAAACAGTAAATGCCAAAGCTTTGCATTGCAGTTCTTTCATCCAGGGACTCTGGAGAATGCCCTATGAATCAACTGGTCCGGCAAATTTCTCTACACTTTTCCACCAATTCCCCTGATCCCGGCAGTTCTCAACAAGTTGTTCCAATCCATAACCAAGATGATTCTTATAGCTCCGGAATGACCACATCAATGGTGGTTGATGGACCTCCTTCATCAGACCATCGGTCCGTCCACATCTAAAGCTGCCATGCACACCAGACCTACTGACGAGTCTCAGATGCCAGATGGTACACCCCAATCTCTCCTCTTTGAATGTGGCAGTATGGCTCCTGAGCTAAAGCATTATGGACATTTGAATCTGCAGCAGGACTGCATGGAGATCCTCAAAGAAGCTGGGCGGCTTTCCACACGGTCTGCATATTCCTTCAAATGGAAGAGATTTTTCATATGGTGTTCATCTAAGAAGGAAGACCCTACCACTTGCCAGAAAGTTTCACCTGGCAGCTCTTACTGCATACAGACAATGTCCTTCACAAACCTCTTTTTTCAGAATCCCCATCATCAAGGATCTCCTGGAGGGTTTGAAGAAGGTTTTTCCTCCCATCAAGCGCCCTTCTCCTCTTTGGGAGCTTAATGTAGTCCTTTCACGTCTCATGCAGGACCCCTTTGCAGCCATACACAAGGTATCTCTCCTACACTTGTCTTGGAAAACCGCTTTCCTTGTGGCGATAACATCTACCCGAAGGGTTAGCGAGATCCAATCGCTCTGCTTTCATAAACTGTATTTCATTCTAGCAAAGTGGTTATGAGAACTCATCCAAAGTTCCTCCATAAGTTTGTTTCGGACTTCCATGTCAACCAGACAATCTCATTGCCTACATTCTTTCAGAATCTCTCTACCCCAGCGGAAAGAACACTTCACTCCCTGGATGTGAGGAGAATTGTAAAATTCTCTCTAGACAAAACATGAGCCATCCGGAAATCAGACCAATTGTTTAGGGGTGAATCTTTCTAAGACTGTGAACCGAATTTGGGGTATGGTGTGTTTGTTATCTATCCAGTGGGCGGCTAGACATGAGTTCCTATTCTGAGTTCTGATCATGCTTTTATGCTCAGTTATTCGAATTCCGACCTTACCTGTTGTTCTCCCTACGTACACCTGCCCACATGGGTATTTGATGGCATAAATTACCTTTTCTGTGTTGCAATCTGCTGTGTGTGGGTGAGTAAATGTGTTGCCTGTTATAACGTTGCTGCATTGGCTCCAATTGAAACATCTCTTCATTCCTGTGTCATTATCGTTCTTAAATGGAGTGTTGGTTTTCAAAAGTTCCTTTAGGTTTTTGGAACGGGAATGTGCAAACAAAGGTATGGTTGAAAAAAGACCTTAAAAATCTGGTTCCTGTTCTATAATCTCCCATTTTCGTAATATGCTCCGTTTGATGGCTGATGCTTCAGTGGAAAATGTCAATACTTCCCTTTGTTGAGAGTGTTTCATCTTTTGCTGTAAGAGACCCTGACGATCCATCAATTCAATATTTGTACACCCTAGTTTACAGATTTCAGTCGGACTAGAGCAGGTCTGGTTGCAAGGGGGCAACCCAACTGAAGTACATTGTATAATTTGTTAAATTTGAGGACGTGGTGTACAGGTTAATACATTTTTTTATAGGTTTACTTTCTCTGCTCTAACTATTTAGCCAGCACCCCACATACAAACATAATATCGTTTGAAGATATAGCACATTTAACGCCAAATCAGGCAGATACTAAGGTTTACACTACAGAAGAAGCAGAACCCATATACTCTCTAATACAGGAAGTTAGGACATTTCATGCTACGCTAGGATCAGTCAATCAACTACTAAAACAATTGGAATATACATTGTGGAAAGAAGTGAATCAAAGATTACATGCGACAACGCTGATACAATACCATAAGGTTAAACCGATTCCAAGAGGATTGAGAATTTCTCTCAAACCAATACTATTCAAATTTAACAAAAATGTTGTGAGAAGATGGTACGCCATCCTAAATAAATGTTTTTTAGATCTGATACTTTTGATCATCGAGGAACTTTCAAATATATTTAAAGAATTAACTGCTGATATTTATGATATGAAGACAGAACTTGAGAAAAGAATGGACGGGGACAGTTGTACAAAAACACTCAATGAAATTAATGAAAAACTAGATAACCATGCAAGAGAGGTTCATGAACGGAAATTAAGAAATTTTAATAGGGATACAATCAATTATAAATTAGACTAAGTGTATACATGGGCAAATGCATACGCTCTACGTCGTGTCTTCAGAAAACCAGAGGCGTCTTCATCTGAAGAAAGTGTTGTCACAGATCAAGAGTTATCAACATCATGCACTCCCATTCAACCAACTACCGGCACCACGGAAAAACCTCAGAACCTCAATTAGTAATCACCTCATCAAAGGATCCTTTTTTAGAATCAAGTCACGCGCGAAACCATCCACCGGAAGAAAAAGGAGCCCGAGAGGAGGCGAACAAGGAGGGGACAGAAGAAAAAACATAGCGAATCCACGTATACTGAGAAATCTGAAGAAAACCTAGTCATGAACATCTCTAACAGGTCATTAAGTAAGATGGAATTGTCAGTGCTGAACAAAGGCATGTCATTTGTTCCAACTTACTAAACAAATCTTTTGGAAACAGAGATTTCCAAGTGGTTCTTCTACAACACATCACAGTCTGAGGACAGGTCAACACAGGAGAGAACTGAGGAATTCAAACCCAACAGCACTTTCATGGCACCATTCTCACACAAATCACTCGACACTTTTGAACTACTGATCAAGAAGAATTTGCAAAATTTACGGTATGTTTATGTTTATATTAGGGAATTTATTAAGCGCATGTATACCAAAGGTCTCTTGGCGCTATGAGGGGAGAGAGAACCTTCCTGAGGAATACTAATAATAGGCTAAAGTGAACAACCAAGTTTTCAGTTTTTTTCTGAAAATGGTGTACTCAGATGAAAGTCTGAGGTCTATCGGAAAAGAATTCCAAAGTGTAGGGCCAAGAACAGAAAAACGGGAGCCGCCCGTTCTCTTGCGCTTAAATCTAGGAATAGTCAACATAGACATTGTGGCGGATCTGAGATTTCGTTTGGGTAAGTACCTTGAGATCTTTGCAGATATGAATTTGGGGCCCTTTTCGTGAAGTGCATTGAATACCATGCAGCCTGTCTTGAACATGAATTGCTGGGTCACCGGAAGCCAGTGTAACTGCTTCAGAAGAGGTTTAGTATGGCAGTGTCTCGGTTGCTGAAAGACCAGCCTAGCTGCTTGATTTTGAATCAATTGCAGCCTATGGGTCTGATTAGCAGGAAGCCCTAAATAGATGGCATTGGCATAATCCAGCCTGGACATGATCAGAGCAAGCATGATAACCATGCTTGCTTCCCTGGTGAAAAATTTCCTGATTTTCCTGAAGGTCCTCAGATGGTAAACACAAGAGGAAGTAACCAGGTTGATCTGTTCATGCATGGATAGCTTAGCATCGATTTTAATCCCCAGACTTTTAACCGAATTTTTTGGGATAGGTGGAGTGCCCAAAGCAGCTGGCCAGTGTGCTGGCGTCCACTGATCTCAGTTTTGTCTGAGTTTAATTTGAGATAGTTATGACTCATCCAATCTTTGATGAATAGCATAGTATATTGGAAGAAATCCTTAGATTCCTCCGTCTCATCAATCGGGAAAATCAGCTGCATGTCGTCTGCATAATTATATACCTTCACTCCCCTGGTTTGAAGAGCATGAATCAGAGGATAGATATAGATGTTAAACAGGTGCGGTGAGAGAGATGAGCCTTGCGGTACACTACATGTGGTGTTGACCCAGGCTGATTTAAAGGGTGCCAGCCTGACAGATTGAGTGCGTTCCTTTAAAAAAGAGAGCATCCAGTCCAGCGCCTCTCCCCTCAGGCCCGCCGCTTCCACTCTATCCGCTAATATGGTGTGATCCACGGTGTCGAAAGCGGCGGATAGGTCTAATAAAACCAGGGCCTGTGTACACCCCTTGTCTGCACCCTCTTTCAGATCATCCACTACACTCAAGATAACTGATTCAGTAGAGTGTGAAGGCCTAAAGCCTGCCTGATGGGAATCCAGGAAGTTAGTCTCTTCAATGAAGGCAGAAAGGAGATTTGCAACATGTGCCTCCAGTATCTTCGCCGGGTATGGGAGGAGCGATATCGGTCTATAATTAGTCATTAAGCTAGGATCTACTCCAGCTTTCTTTTGCAGCGGAGCCAGCACTGCCTCTTTGAAAGCACGAGGGACCACCCCCTGCTCCATAGAGATGTTAAGAAGAGAGAGAAAAGTGTCCGGAAATTGTGTGAAAAGTTCTTTTTGAATCCTAGCAGGGCAGGGGTCATTAGGGGAGCCAGATTGTATCTTATTTCTAAGTTCTACTAGCCGATCTAAGGTAACATTTTGGAAACTAGACAAAGTTATGGGATTAGTATATCGCTTATGTAATTTCCAGTCTTGAGAGTTAGAAGAGATAGATTCCTGGATGACCTTAATTTTGTCAACAAAGAAAGTATTCAAGTTGTCGCATAAAACTTGTGAAGGAGTAATGGCCAATGTGATGCGATCAGCACTAGAGAGTTCTCTAACTATTTTGAAAATATCTTTGGATTTATTTTCAGAGCTAAGCACCCTATTTGTGTAAAAGGCCTTTTTAGCCTCCACAATGGCAACTTTATACTCAGTTAATGCTTTTTCAGACCTTTTCCTATCAGTTGGTGAGTAGCTTCTCCTCCATTTCCGTTCCGCCTGGCAGGTTTTAAGTTTTACTAGTTTTAACTCTGTAGTAAACCAATAAGAGGTTTCATGCCGCCGCGAGACCCTCTCTTTCCATTGTAATGGGGCATGTATCTCACAAGCCCATAGTTGCCAGTTGAAAATAGCTCTTTCCATCTCATTAACATTATCTGTTATAAGCGGGAGAGTAGATTTCAATGTATTGAGGAACCCTGGTAGGTGGACACGATTCCAATTTCTAGTCAATAATTTCGTGTCATTCATCGATTTACATAAAGATAGGCCATTTATAGCAAAGTGTATCAGGTGGTGATCTGACCACACACATGGCTTGACCATTAAGTTACGGACCAAAAGATTAGAGGTCCATAATTGGTCTAAAGCATGCCCTTTAATGTGGGTGGATTCCATTATATGCCCTTCTAAATTCAAATTATTCAGTAGGTCTGTGAGCTCTTTGGAACCCCGGCTCCCCCCTTCTAATGTAGACCAACAATTCAGGTCTCCAATTAAAACAATTTTTGCATAGTCTATAGTAAGTGGGGTCAGATAATTAGCTAATTCAGTGACAAAATCTCCTATTGCAGTAGGGGGTCTATAAATCAATATGCACACTAATGTCGATTTAGGAAATATTAATTTTAGTGTGAGACTATCCACTGAGGCAAATTCAAATGAGGCAATGGAAGTGGCCAAGAGATCTTTTTGAATGATTGCTGCTACTCCTCCTCCTCTTTTCCCTGGAAGTCTATTTGCCTGCATCAAGTAATAATTGCTAGGGAGAGCCGCTAGGATGTCAGGCTTAGATTCCAGCGTAAGCCAAGTTTCTGTGACTAATAACAGATCTGGTGCTTCTGTTTCTAAGAGGTTAAATATTTCCAATTGGTGCTTAACCAAGGAACGAGTATTGAGATAAATTAAATTTAGCTCTTTCAGATCATAGGTCTTTATCCTGGTAGTGACGTGCTCATTCTGATTTGGGGGCGGGGATTCAAATGCTGGGATGGGCAATGGGGCAATAGGGTCAAGAATCAATAGTCCATGATGTTCCAACTTATGTCTGATGTGAGGTTCAATTCTCTGGTTAGCTTTAAAGGCCAGAGAGTATAATTCCTGCGAGGAATATCTTATTAGTTGAGCATTGTGCCAAGCCCCCAGCCCCGATCGGCCGCGGACGGGCGCAGACGGGCTTGCCTTTGGCGCGCCAGCGGTGCGCCAGCGGCGCGCCCGCTGCGCACGTCCGCTGCGCGCCCGCTTCTCCATCTGCTTATAAGGAGGACGTGGCAAGCTCCAGTCCGTTAAGCAAATCCTGGCCCCTCCTCCCAGGAACCGGAAGTGAGTGGATCAGGCAAAGTCAGGCAAGATGTCTGCCCCCCTCCGCCAAAGGCAAAAATCTATCCCCTAAAGAATTTGGTATTTTACGAACACTCCGACAGAATGATGAAATAATCTTTCAACCAGCGGACAAGGGAGGGGCACTGGTGGTCATGAACAGATCTTACTATGAACAAAAGGTACAGATTCATGTCAGGAACGAAGACACTTACATTCAATTAGAAACAGATCTGACGGAGATATTCAAAAGCACTCTAAACTTTCTACTGAACAAAGCACTTGAGATGGGATGGATCACAGAGAACACCGAAACATTTTTAACAAAAGATCATCCACAGAGACTACATATGTACATGCTTCCTAAGGCGCTTAAAGATCCTCAGGACCCCCCATCTAGACCCATCGTGGCAGGATGTGGTTCCATACATGAGCCTTCAGGTAGATACCTGGATCATTTTCTGCAACCGTGGATACAGTCTTGGACCTCGTATATACAAGACACCACGGACTGTTTGAATAAACTTGCTAACATCCAGCAGGATATTCCTGAAGATGCTTGGTTATGTACCATAGATGTGGCCACATTATACACGTCTGTCCCGCACGGAGAGGGCATGGAAGCCGTTGAATGGATGTTGTTGAGAAGTAATTATGACGAATCATTAAAGGTTTTTCTCTTGGAGTTGTTACATTTTAGTTTATATCATAGCTACTTTAGTTGGAAGAACACTTTCTTTTTACAAAAGACAGGAACCTCTATGGGTTTTCCAGGGGCACCATCGTATGTTAATACGTTTATGGCCAAATTTGAAAACATTCACATTTTTCAAAAAGAAGCATGGAATGAGGATCTGCTAATATACATGAGGTTCATAGATGACATTTTATTAATTTGGACAGGCACAAGTCAACAGTTGGAACAAAACAGATCAGTCTTGAATGAACAGAATCCATGTATACAATTCACACATCAAATGAGTCAGACATCCATAAACTTTCTGGACATTCAATTTGATCTCACTGAAAGAGGGCTACACACCAGTGTTTTAAAAAACCTACTGATAAGAATAATGCTTTGCATTACACAAGCTTTCATCCTCCATCATTGAAGAGACATTTACCACTGTCACAATTTATTAGAATTAAGAGAATTACCTCAGAGCCAGAAAGATGCTCAGAAGCCATCAGCATTGCTCATCAACAATACATAAAGAGAGGCTATCCCATTGAAGTATCGGTTGAAGCAAGGGGGAAGGTTGAATTGATGTATTGTCTTACAGCAAAAGATGAAACACTCTCAACAAAGGGAAGTATGTGTATTGAAATTTTCAAGTGAAGCATCGGCCATCAAACAGAGCATATTACGAAGATTGGAGATCATAGAACAGGAACCAGATTTTTTTTTTTTCACAATTCAATTTTATTGTTGAAAGCCGATACAGATCTGACGTCTTATGAAACGCCAGTAAAAGATAATGACAAGCAGCATTGATTTCAACACTTTCCATAATAATATATCTGTGTTGATGTAGAAAACACATGAAAGAGAAAGGAAAAAATAAAATTTTAACACCAAACAATAGTGCCATAACAATATCGCTGGAGGCATCCAACGATCTAAGACATGTAGGTCGATGCAATTTAGTACACATATAGATTAGGTCTACATCCATAGCGTAGCAAAATACCATTAACCCAACAATTCTTCGACAGCAGAGACAGAGGGAGGAGGATCTAAGTCTAGTCCGCTGTAGTCCGCCCACCGCTTCCATATCTTATAATGTTTCTGGGGGCACCCTCTCGCTGTAAAGACCGGGATCTCTAGACCCATACAAAAGTCAAGTCCTTTCTTCCAGGTCGCAACCAACAGCGGAGACTCACTCTTCCACACCCTAGCCACATCGCGCTTAGCCAGCGTGAGGCCTACAAACAGTAAGTGGCGTTTATATCTATTGCCACCTATTCCCTCAGTTATATGAAGCATAAATAATTGAGGCATGGGTTGAATGTCCCATCCCAGGACCTCCGAAAGGCAGGCAGCAACCCCCCTCCAAAACCGCGACAAGGACGTACACTGCCATATTGTGTGGAAGAAGTTGCCCTCAGTCGCCCCATATCGCAAGCATTCAGGGGACGCAATCAGCCCCGCCCGCCACAGCTTATATCTGGTGAAGTACACCCGATGCAGGTATTTGAACTGGTTCAACCGCAGTTGGGCAGCTATCGCTGCGCCACAAGGGGATTCGAGCGCCTCCACCCAATCATCCTCGTCCAGGGGCCCCAGGTCTAGCTGCCAGGCCTCCCGTGTTTTATGCAGTGTGGTGGGGGTGTTATTTATGAGCGTACGGTGAATCTTAGTTATTTTGTGATCCCCCAGATCACCCATAAAGACTTTGGCCTCGATGGGGTTAAATTCAGGTATAGTATCTTGTTGCGCCAAATATGGGGAGAGGGCATGTCTCAGTTGTAACTACTTGTAAAATTGTGTGTGAGGCATATTAAATTCTGTCTGTAGTTCTTGAAAAGACTTCAAGCTACCTCCATGCATAACTGCCCGTACTGTGTCAATGGCAATGGCCTCCCAACCCCGAAACCCGGATAGCTGCATCACTTGGGATAGCTGACTATTGCGCCATAAGGGGGTTTCCCTCGTCAGTTTACCCCACCAGCCCATCGCACGCAGCGCTCGTTTCCACACCGCAAAGACCGTCCTGGTCGCCGGCGGCAACGCCTTAAGTTGCGGCCTGGAATATAAGATCTGGTGTAGCGACATGACCCCCATTCGCCAACGCTGGGTCCCTACGATCTCCATACCACCAGTCGTTAAGGACCAATATGTGTGAGGCTGAATGATAGGCCTGAATATCTGGAGTGGCAATACCTCCACAATAAGTAGATTGACAACAGGTTCTCAGAGCGACGCGCGACGCTCCTCCCTCCCAAAGAAAGCGAGCGATGATCGCGTTTAATTGCCAGAACCAGGTCGGCCGTATGTAATAAGGGTGGTTCTGGAGCTGATAAAGTAGGCGGGGAAGGGATACCATTTTGAATATGGCAGATCTGCCAAGTAAGGAGAGCAGCAGGTGAGACCACACGCGTGCCTGGTCCGCCGTCTGCACCCACAGGGGAGCCAAATTCCTATCCCACGAAATAGATTGGGATGTGGATAGAAACACCCCCAGATATTTAAAACCATCCGAAACTATGGTGACTGCTTGAGACCATGCGCCCAACTGATCTCCCCCACGCAACGGCCACAAATACAATTTTCTACTATTCATGTAGAGGCCAGAGGTCTCCCCGAATATCTGCATAACTCTAAGAAGACGCGGCCGATCACATCCGGACGGGTGAGGAAGAACAAAACATCATCCGCGTATAACGCGATGCTGTCGGACACCTCTCTCGACCACTCAAAGCCCCGGATCTGGGCATCGATCCTCACCCACGCCGCCAATGGTTCCATGGCCAAGGCGAACAAGTAGGGAGATAGGGGGCAGCCCTGACGAGTGCCCCGCACGATAGCAAAGCTGCCCAAAATGGAATCCGCGATCCTAACAGACGCCGAAAAGTCGGTGTATAACAGCCGTATGAATATTAGCAGGCGAGGGCCAATGTTTAAGCGACTGAGCAGGGCGAAGAGATAGACCCAACTTAGCGAGTCGAAGGCATTGTCCATGTCGGCCAGAAGTAGTGCCGCAGGCTCCCCCAAGTCGTCCACCGCCGCGATAGCATTGTGTGCTCTACGAATATTATAGCGTGTAGCCCGGCCGGGCATAAATCCCGCTTGATCGGAATGTATAAGATCTGAAATGTACGGAACAAGGCGATTTGCGATTACCTTAGCCAATAGCTTGGCCTCCACATTTAGGAGCGAGATCGGACAGTAGGACGAATGGAGTTCTGGTGGGCGACCTGGTTTGAGGAAGACTACTATTTCGGCGTGTCTCCAGTCCTGCGGGAGGCAACCGTCTTCAGCTGCTGCATTAAGGGCCGCAAGGTACGGTGCCATTAGCTGGCACTGGTTATATTTGAGAAATTCGCAGGGGAAGCCATTATGGCCTGGCGCCTTGCCCGAGTTCATGCTAACTAAGGCTGTCTGTATCTCATCTTCTGACAGTGGGGCATCCAAGACGTCTCGTGCCGTGTCTGAGAGAGACCGTGGGGGAAGATCGTCAATGAATTTATATACAATGTCAGCAGACAACGTCTCCCGGGAAGCATATAGGGTGGCAAAATAGGAAGCAAAACTAGTTGCAATTTGTTGTGGATCCATAAGAGTCACTCCCTCAGGGTCCTGTATCGTTGGGGTGGCCAGGGGCTGCACCGATCGCTGACACAAGCGATGTAGCATAGCACTCGACTTGTCACCCCACTGGTAGATCCGGCTGCGCGTCGCAAGCCAGTAAAGCCGTGCCTCGTTAAGGAGCTCGCTAGCATATGTTTGTTGAGCACTGAGCAGCTGTCTACACGCAGTGCTCCCCCCGGACCCCTGACTGCTACGTTCCAGGTCTATCAGTCTGGCTTCGGCCTGAATTAATGTCTCTTGACGTTGTCTACGCCTCGTTGCGCAAAAGGCAATGTCTACCCCTCTAAGCATAGGCTTCATAGCCTCTCATAGTGTCATAGGGGATGAAACTGTCCCGGCGTTGAGTGAAAGGTAGTCGGTAGTAGATGTGTGAATTTGCAGCCGATACTGCTTATCCTGGAGGAGCCAGGGGGAGAGCCGCCAGCGGAACAAAGATTGCCTCAGGCCCAAGGTCAGCTGTATAGACACAGGTGAGTGATCCGATAGACCTCGTGGCAATATCTCGGCGGATTTTAATCTATGGGTATGAGTTTCTGATAGAAACAGATAATCAATGCGGGAAAATGACTTGTGCATGCTGGAAAAATGTGTATTCATGTGTAGTCGGGTGTATAGCCCGCCAGGAGTCTATCCAGCCCATGCCCTGAATCATGGGCAGCAATTTAGATTCCCGAGTCGATGGTGGCCTCCCTCCGCTACGCCATCTATCTAGTGCCAGACACAGCACATCATTTCAATCACCTCCCACTACCGTGAATCCCGACGGGATCTCGGTCCATAGTGCTGTCAATCTCTCTATCCAATTCCATGCCAATGGGGGGGGGGCATACAAGCTACCAAGGACCAGAGGTTCCCCAAACAGCTGTCCGGAGACCACGAGGAACTAGATTTTTAAGGTCTTTTTTCAACCATACCTTTGTTTGCACATTCCCGTTCCAAAAACCTCAAGGAACTTTTAAAAACCAACACTCCATTCAAGAACGATAATGACACAGGAAGGAAGAGATGTTTCAATTGTAGCCAATGCAGCAACGTTATAACAGGCAACACGTTTACTCACCCACACACAGGCAAGAAAATAAAATTGAGGCACTCAGCAGATTGCAACACAGAAAAGGTAATTTATGCCATCAAATGCCCATGTGAGCAGGAGTACGTAGGGAGAACAATACGTAAGGTCAGAATTTGAATAACAGAGCATAAAAGCATGATCAGAACTCAGAATAGGAACTTATATCTGGCCGCCCACTGGATAGATAAACACACCATACCCCAAATTCGGTTCACAGTCTTAGAAAGATTAACCCCTACTCTTCACATAGACAGCAATAAACAGTTAGCACAAAAAGAAACAATGTGGATAAAGCGATTGAACACGTTAATACCAAATGGATTGAATGATAAGATTGAGATTACTTGTTTTTTATAACCAACTTTGTGATATTAATGGTCTATAATTGTATGTTATTGTCACTGCAATTCTTCAGGTTTATGTAGCATTTGAGGTCATCGAGCACATGATTTCTTTGATGTTTGAAAGGATGGTAATTTTATGTGTACTGTTTTTCTGTGATAAAAGAGATACTAGTGATCATTTGGTAAAGGTTCATCTGTATGAGCGGATATCTGTTTTCACTATGAATTATCCAATGAGTATAGATCCATTATTTTTATGTTTGAGTAATCTGCATTCCCTCGAGGTGTAAGGGAATATTTACAACAACTCAAGTTCAAATTTACGCACACTGTTGTATCACTAGAGAAGACAAGGGTGTCCTTGGGAGGTGAGGAGATGGTCAGACCGAAATTTCAAGGATGCTGGAAGGTTGGATACTTGCACATATTGGCGTGCTAGTGAATAGAGTTTCTTGGAATATAGTTTCTTTGACAGTTTATAATAGGTGCCCAGGAGACACATAATATAAGGGTTCTTTGACAGTGCCTTATAAGGAGGGAGCTGGAGGTCATTTAATTTTTATATTTATATTTTCTTTGACACTAATATTTCCATATACTATTGTTTCTTTGGAAATTAGGCAGTGGAATTTTTCGTGTCACTTCGTATAGATTTGAAGGGATTGTTTACGGTACAGTCTGTTTTCTGGTTCCATGACGGTACGGGCTTATTTTACGTTTTTGTACATTTTCTTACGTTCTTTCACGCTTTTTACGTATCTCTCAACACGCCCGCGTCACTTGGGCTACACGCATTGAGTATGGGGGAGGCGTTCTGGTTGAGTGCAGATGCGATCTTAACTTCACTGTAAGTACAAATGAAATAGAGGCGCTCTGGTTTTTCATGTGGAGCTTGGGAGAAGACCGAGATAATCAAAGTCTCATTTTGTAGGTTATCTGAACTGCTTGAGGAACTATTGTGATGTTTATACAGGAACGGTGAATTAAATGCACTCGTCTTATTTGGTATACGGCATTTGGGATTCGTGGATCTTACGTTTGACCCTTACTGTGTTAAATTTACAGATGGTGGAACCCAAAGCTTTTACTTGGATTAAGCGCCTCGACGCGCCGTGACCGGGTATGAACTTAGTTATTTCATGGAGAATGTTGGGGGCACATTGCACATTTCACCATCTATGGGAGCACGTTGGTTATAAGTATGTTTTTTTTAAATGGTGGGCATCGACACGTGAATGTGTTTGGCATGGCACTTATTAAGCACGATTCTGTGGTCGGAGGTTTCTTGTTACAGTGAGGCACAGCTGATAACATGGCATTTCGTTTTTACCAAGAAGGCTTAAGGTACTCTATAGCAGCTACCACGAAGCAAGGTATCCAGTCATGGATTTAAGAACACTGGGCTGTCCTATGATCTTGATGGTGCACCATGGTGATGGCACTTGGAGGCAGCATATGTTGGAAGTTTGAACATGAGTATGGATTTTTTTTTTTAAAACATGGAGTGGGTCGATTGATTCCTGGCAGGCCATTTTATTGAATGTATATATATCTGTTACTCCTACAGGTCCTCCTGAAGAAGGTATTTCCCAAAATGCTTTGGGAGCATGGCGCAAAGTTCAGCTATCAACCTTAACATCAAGCAATAATCTGATGTCAACATTGCAAACTGTTACACTATTGTTTGTGGTTGTTTCATGCCATGCATAAAAAGCCATGATGCATGGCGAACAAATGGGAAATTGATAACTGTTGAATAGAAGAAACAAATAAATGTTTGGAATAGAATTTTTTGATTATAGGATTACAAGAACCCTAGGGTCTTGATTTGTGCACCTTGTGAGGGTGCACAATATTTGTACACCCTAGTTTACACATGCTCCTGTGTCTTGCCATCGCTGCAGGAACTTTTTAAGACGTAGCCCGAGAGACCGAGAGAAGATTAGCCTACAGGGGACCAAGGAGAGGCGAAAACTACAGTCAGTCTGAAGGTGGGACCTCAGGGTGAGGAGAGGGTCAGACAGGGCTCTGTCATCTGTCTCTGGAGGGCGTGAATGGAAGAAAACAATACAAAAATCTCCATCGGTCCCAGTCGACGTCACGAACATCGACTTCAAGGAGAGATTCAGCACCGACCTGTTGACCGTTCGACGTTGAGCAAACGCCGCAGATCAGTGCCGAGGCCAGGACTATCGACGTCAACAACTGCTCCGTCGACCACAGGCCTCGCACAATGTCGAGGAGTCCATTGAGGTCGCCGTCGAGACCCAGGTCGACATCGAGGCACCTGTAAAATTCGATGTCGAGGCATACTCCAAAGTTGAGGCGCTGTCGGCGCTCACCATCGACAAGCAGGTCGACGTTGTGGCATCGAGATTCGTTGACGCTGAGAACTCTTTTGACGTCACCCAGGCGACAAGAGACTGGAAAAAAGAGAAGACAAATCTACACCTCCCCAGATTCAGAATACTCTAGAGCATACCCCTCCTCTTCAGGGGTCCAGCCATCTTCTCCACCTCCGCCGCCTTCGCCACCTCTGCCACTGTCTCCGACACCACCGCCTCCAGCTCCACCAGAACCGGTCACTCCAAGACCCAGATCTTATTCCAGGTCGTGCCATCATTCTAGACACTATCGTCACAGCTTTAGGTGCACTTTTACCTATCCTGGTCGCTCCCACCACCACCATCATCATCATTCACGTTCTCGGTCAAGACGCACGTCCTCCACTTCTACTGGACATTATACCCCAACACTTTCTGACTCTTCACCTGCACATATATATCGCCAGTGGATGATATCACCACATTTCAAGAAGTCCTCGTGAGGGGAGCAACAAAACTTAATATCCCTATGTCGACTCCAACACCAACGACATCAGTCATTTTCGAGATCCTACAACACAGAGCAGCTTCAAGACATTTGCTGCCTCTAGTACCAGGTCTCCTTGAACCTGCTATGGATCTCTTCCTCACACCTGCCTCTGTGAAGACAGCACCATCTAGACTCCAAAAAAAATAACGCCCTCCAGAGCAGGATCCAGCTTTTCTCCGCACAAATCGTACACCAGACTCCGTGATTGTGGGAGTGACAAAGAAACAACATGTCACCACCCCCACTTCTACAGTACCTCCCGATAAGGAGAGTCAGAAGCTGGACTCTGTGGGCTGTAAAGTATGTGGCACGGCAGCAACCATCAATAAAGCAGCCAGCACCACTGCCCTACTAGGCAGATACGACTGTGGCAAACCATGAACCAGTTTGCTGAACATCTCCCTAAAGATAAAGGGGAAGACTGTGGAAATCCTTAATGAGGGATTAATGGTCTCAAATCAGGTTATTAGTGCTGCAGCAGACTCTTCCATATTAGCAGCTAATGAGTACTGCCATGGCGTCGCTCTTCAAAGGCATTTCCTGGCTTCGCCTAACATCCCTCAGGCCAGAATCGCAGCAAAGAATATTGAATCTGCCATTCTCTGGTACCACTCTATTTGGAACCCATGCTGATGATGAAATGGACGGGAATGGACACTCTGAAGGCAGTCGGCTTAGAGAGACCCAGGGAACAGAGGAAATCTTTCTGACCATACCAACGCCACTTCTATTCCCAGAGGGTTCAAACCCCTTACTGGTATCAGGGCCGCCAGAAAAGTGGTGCACAACAATAGCACCAATGTCCCTATCAATCATACCATTAAAGGCAGCCTAGACGGAGATCTACCCAGAAACCTGCTCAAGGGGGCAAGCAGCCTTCCGGGTCAAAAGCCTGAATCAGTACTCCCCCCCCCACCCCCCGCCCCCTTCTGTTACCCACCCCAGTGGGGGAAGCCTCCAGCATTATCTGGCAGAGTGGCAAAACATAACACAAGATGCCTGGGTACTGAATATTGTTCGCAATGTATATTGTCTGCGGTTCACCAGTCTTCCACCATCCAAACCTCCAAAACTATCCAGTTTCCAACTCCCACTGTTACGAGCAGAGGTCAACATCCTCTTCCCACAGCTGGAGGTGGAATCTGTTCCTCGCTAACAACGAGGTGCAGGCATTTATTCCAGGTACTTTCTTGTCAAAAAGAAAGACCAGATCGAATTCAGACCCATTTGCGACCTCAAAACAGCCAACAAGTGGATCCAGCGAGAAAAGTTCAGGATGCTGGCATTACATCAAATTTATCCCCAATTACACCAAGGGGATTAGCTCTACTCCCTCGACCTTCAAGACACATAATTCATATACCAATCACCAAAAAGCATTGAACATTCTTGAGGTTTGTAGTGGGGCAGGACCATTTTCAAGTTCTTCCATTTGGTCTGAAGTCAGCACCCAGGACATTCTCCAAGTGCATGGTAGTAGCGGCAGCCCATCTCAGGAGACACAAGATATTTGTCTACCGATACCTAGATGATTGGCTAATTAAAGTGTCCATGTTTGAGAAAGATCAGCTTCATTACAATTGGACTTGTGATCTCCTTCAGATGCTAGGCATTCAGGTGAACTACAGCAAGTCGACCTCTGTCCCAGTTCAAATCTTACACTATCTAGGAGCCCCTATCAACACTATAAGGGCAAAAGTGTGTCCATCAGAGGAGAGACGCTTATCGATCCTTCTGAAGTGTCAGGCTCTCATGAAAGCTTCTCATAGAGAGGTTAGAGCAGTATCCTCCCTTATCAGCTCGATGGCTTCCTGCATCTTTCTCACACCGAATGCCCGTCCCCACATGCGCCCTCCACAGGAATGTCTCGAGGACCAGTGGGACCAACTGACAGGCAATTGGGAAGACAGAATACAGCTATCCCTTCATGTGAAGCTCTCCCTGAAATGGTGGTGTTCTCCAACCAATCTTCTGCGAGGTATCCCATTTCATCAGGAGATTCCTCCTCAAACCATAGTCACGGATGCCTCACTACTGGGATGGGGAGCCCACATGGATCACCTCCAAATCCAGGGCAAATGGTCACCGAGAAAATCGACATACCCTATCACTCTCCTCGAGCTGCGGGCCATCCATCTGGCGCTGAACACCACAACCATCTACTACCTCACCAATCAGGGAGGGACGAGGTCCAGGCCCTTGTCACACGACCCCCAGACAATCTGGAAGTGGCTTCTAGCCAGGAACCTTACGATCACAGCAACTCACCTTCCAGGTGTCCAAAATGCTCAAGCAGACTTCATCAGCAGGCTATGCAAGAAAACCATAATTGGGTCTTGAACAACAACGTCGTCCAAAACATCTTTCAACGGTGGGGAACTCCTGCCATCGGCTTGTTCACCATCGCAGAAAACAGTAAATGCCAAAGCTTTGCATTGCAGTTCTTTCATCCAGGGACTCTGGAGAATGCCCTATGGATCAACTGGTCCGGCAAATTTCTCCACACTTTTCCACCAATTCCCCTGATCCCGACAGTTCTCAACAAGTTATTACAATCCATAACCAAGATGATTCTTATAGCTCTGGAGTGACCACATCAATGTTGGTTCATGGACCTCCTTCACCAGACCATCCGTCTGTCCACATCTAAAGCTGCCACACAGACCAGACCTACTGACGAGTCTCAGAGGTAAGATGGTACACCCCAATCTCTCCTCTTTGAATTTGGCAGTATGGCTCTTGAGCTAATGCATTATGAACATTTGAATCTGCAGCAGGACTGCATGGAGATCCTCAAAGAAGCTACGTGGCTTTCCACACAGAAGATTTTGCATATGGTGTTCATCTAAGAAGGAAGACCCTACCACTTGCCAGGAAGTTTCACCTGGCAGCTCTTTCTGCCTACAGATAATGTCCTTCACAAACCTCTTATTTCAAAATCCCCATCATCAAGGATCTCCTGGAGGGTTTGAAGAAGGTTTTTCCTCTCATCAGGCTCCCTTCTCCTCTTTGGGAGCTTAATGTAGTCCTTTCACGCCTCATGCAGGACCCCTTTGCGGCCATACACAAGGTATCTCTCCTACACTTTTCTTGGAAAACCGCTTTCCTTGTGGCGATAACATCTACCCGCAGGGTTAGCGAGATCCAAGCGTTCTGCTTTCATGAACCATAAAGTGCATTTCATTCTAGCAAAGTGGTTATGAGAACTCACCCAAAGTCCCTCCATAAGGTTGTTTCGGACTTCCATGTCAACCAGACAATCTCGTTGCCTACATTCTTTCAGAATCCCTCTACCCCAGCGGAAAGAACTCTTCACTCCCTGGAAGTGAAGAGAATTGTAAAATTCTATCTAGACAAAACATGAGCCATCCGGAAATCAGGCCAATTGTTTATCAACTACAGTCCGGTCCGTACACGGTTAGCTACCTCCAAGCAATCCATTTCACAATGGAAAGTGTCTTGTATTTTATTGTGCTACCAAAAGTCTAACAAAACTCTCTCAGCTAAGCCTACAGCACACTCTACTAGGGGGAAAGCAGCTAAGCAATATCCGTGTATCAAAGTAGGATCTGCTTTCATGGTTCCCCCACTTTTTGCCTGGTGGCAGTATGTTTTCTCTGTAGTTTGCTGGGATTCTGCTAGCCAGTACCCCAGCATCTGTGCTCTCTCTCCCAAAATGGCTTTGGTAAGTAGGTTTATCCCTCCACAATTGGCTACTGGTGTACCCTTATAAGTCCTTAGTATATGGTACTAAGATACCCAGGGCATAGGTACACCAGGGATCTCCCATGGACTGCAGCATGTATTGTGCCAATGAGAGACCACTCAAACTGTGTAGATTAGGCTATTCTAGTCCTGAGGAAGAGCCACTAGATCATTTATTTGACTACTTTAGGCTCGAAACATGTTGACCTACAGCTAATATAGATAAATTACTTTTAATAGATAGCACCACTGATTTTAATATATGCAGTAGGACTCAATCATTAAAATTGTTTTGAAGGGGACCCCCTGTCCTATTTTTAGCTTTTGCACTCATTTACTTAAAACACCAGTCTGAACCTATACCCGCACACCTGCACTCCACCAAACAGCTTTTGAAATGAAAAGATCTCCGGTAAAGAGCCCCCATTGAGGGTGCCCATCGGGCATTGCAGCGCCGGCCCGACGTGGAGCAAAAGCCAATTGATGAAGCATGACACCTATCCAGGTGTGAGGGAATTTGTTCCTGCAGAGTGATGCTCCCAGCATACCCTGTGGAACTTATCCGACCTGTATAGACACACTCTCATGATTAGGAACTGCATACCATTTTGGAATTTAATTAGTTGTTTGAAGCATGTGTGCGCTCCTAGTTAGTCCCTCTCTTCTGATACACATGTTTGGTATTAAACATGTTGGGATCATACCCCAATACTGATTCCAGTGTTGGAGGTATGATCCCATTTACTGGGGAGCTCCTTAGGGGAGCCCCCTGTACTCCCGGTTACAGCCTTTCAGGGTCTGCCAGAAAGCTAGTGCTGCTGCCGACCACAGACACTGTTCTGTCCTCCTGCTGATGAGGTGAGCTTGAGCAGGGAACGGTAGAACAATAGGTGGGCTGTGCTGGGGTGCTTTCATGCGCCACCAGACTGCATTGAAGGGCACGTTTGGTGCCCTCCTTGCATACACCGGTTTGAGTCAGTTCAGGAACCCTTGGTTCCCGCCAAGGCCAAAAACTGGGGAAAGGACAGAGGAGTATTCTCCCCTCTGTTAAGCCCCTCCTCTGGGAGGGATCCCTGAGTTGTTCCAACCCTTTCCTTGGGTATTTAAGGGCTCCCCCCTGGGTGGGTCCTCAGATATGTTGTGGAACAAGACACCTCTGAAACTAAGACACTCTTCGACCGTCTGGACACTTGGACTTCGTTGGACTTCACCTGGAACTGAGACTGCGTCAAGGAAGACATGTGCTGCTCCTTGTCTTGCTGTTCTACAAGTCTTCTGCCTCGTCTGTGTCTGTGCTTCACTCAGGTTCTCCAGAAGACCTGTGCGCATCAAGGACATCCGAAGAAATGTCCCTTGGATTGAATGAGTCACTACCCTGCATCTGCAGGCACCCCAACGAAGCTGCTGCTCCAGTTGTCCTACAGACTTCCTCAGGCCCAGCAACACAGGTGGTGGTTCTGTGGCTCTCCAGAGGCCTGACCTGTCTTCCCTGCAATTTGGAGGACAGTATCCCTGGTCGGAGCCGCTGGGACTAAACCCCTGTTCACCATGTTGACTTGCTGTTGCCAAGGCTTGTATGCTCTGCACTCCAGATATCTTCTCATTACAAGAAGCTCCATCCTCACTGCATGCCTTGCACCATGGGCCTCCATCTTTGGTGAGCTGCCTGAGGTCCTCTTGCGACTCCTCTGCCTTCCGCCAGTGAGTCCTCTCGAGGGTCTTCTTCTGCTTTGGTGGGCTCCCCTGCTTGCTCGGGCCTGCTCTGACTCCCCTGCACTTGGTGAGTCTCTTGGATCTTCCTGGTCCCAACAATTGCATCTGGCTGTCTTCCACGCCATTTGCGGCTACCAAGGCTTGTTGGTGCTCCCGCCGATCACCTAGACACCGACATCCGACATGGGAAAGCTTGTGCATGGCTTCTGGTCATCCACAGCATCGCCAGGTCCCCACAGTTGTAGTGACAAGGTCCTTGTCAGCTCTTCCGAGCTCCCTACCAAGGGTGGCCATTGTGCTGCCATGCCTCCTGGTCACCTCCAAGTGACCTAGACTTTGTCCCCTCTGCTTGCAGGTCCTCCTCTTCAAGAAGAATCCACCCTTGGAGTCCACCGGGCATCTTCAGTGACTTCTCCAGAGGCCTTTCTTCCCAAGTCTTCCATTGTCGTCTACTGGAGGTTCCGACGTCACTTTTCCCCTATGCACCCGGCTTCCCTGGTGCAGGTAATCTGGTTCCTGGGGCATCCACGTGTGGGGTGGCTCTCAACCTTCCTTCCTCCAAAGGATTTCTTCAGGGTTCTCTGGGAAGGGTCATTTTTCTCCAAAACTGCAACCACGACTTCTCCATCGACTTCTGTTGGGCCTGCAGCTGTGTTTCTACTCTGCACACAGCATCTGTGGGGTTCCTGGGTACTTACCTTGGGTGATTCCTGATCCTCCAAGCTCTTCTGAGTCCTTTGGTCCAAGTCCTGTTCTCCTTTGCAGTTCGCATTCCATTTGTTTAGTATATGGTTTAGTTTCCCCCTGGAGACCAGTGTATATTTGTGCTACTTAAACCTGATTTCTTTTATGTATTCCTATGTGTATTGCTGATATCTCTGGGTAGGGCATATACCAAAGGGATAGTGATTGTGTTGTGTAATAAATAGACTTATTTTTCATAAACAGTGTGTGGTTCTTTTTCATCCAATCTACACTATTGATTAAATGTGGTAAAACAAGCTGCTTTACACTCCTTCAAGATAAGCCTGAAGGCTGCCCTCCACAGCTATCACTTTGAGAGCCTAAGGTTATTAAAGACCACTTTAATCACCATAATGGTTGCCTGTTTTAGTGCAAGGTGCATCACTCTAAGTGGGCACTATATACTAAGTCAGCCTCCTATAATCCCTATTCCGGAAATCTGTAAGCAGCTACCTAGAAATCAGTACATACATTCACCAAGTACTGCTGCCTAGATTCCGACATTAGAGCAGATGCTCAAGTAGGGCAGGCTTCCCTCAGAAATCTCCTTGCTTGACCATACCAGTTTATCCTCTGTCTCCTCCACCGCGTTTTATAGGGATGGGCTTGCTACTCTATTCAGCTCTTATGGCTATAAATGGAAATTCCGTATGAGAGAAGGATTAGTTTCTTACCTGTAACTCCTGTACTCGTAGGGGAATTTCCATTATACTCATAAGCGATCCTCCCTCCTTCCCGGGGGAATGGACAGAGGTAGTCATATAATCTGTATCGGTTCACACATTGCCTTAAAAATGAACTGTAGTAACTACAACCTACTGTGCATGAAGTGGGATACTGGTGGTATCTGGGTTCTTAAAGGCACAGTGTCTTTTTAGACATATAATTACAGCCTATGAAGCTACTCTGTTCTGCTCTCCTTCATTTCTATTATAAAAAAGCGTTTGTGAGGGGTATTTATGCTGCTTGCAAATCATCTTAAATTATCCTAAAATTCTTTTTTCTGGCACTTTTTTGTCTTCATGATGAATAACTTGACCATTGTATCCTAGGTATATAGGCTGCATAATCTGTCTCTTTCTTAAGTGTCTTTGCAGGCCTTCCTGAAGATAGGCGAAACTCTACACTTAAGGAGATATATTGAACACCTTCTCCGGGGTCCCTGCACTTGAGCGGGACTATTCAGCACTTATGACTATAATGGACATTCCCCCATGAGAGAACAGGAGTTACAGGTAAGAAACGATTCCTTTATATTTACTCATGCCAAAATGATTTCCATAGTCTGATGTTTTGTGACATGGAAATAACAGATATGTACATGTGAAGAAGGTGTCTATAGCAAAACAGATGTAGTAGATCAAAATATATCTGTAGTTGCTCTCTTTAGCAGAGTTTGATTGCATCAATAAGAAAAAGTGTCTATGAATCAATATTTCTGAGGTAAAAGGAATATTTCTGCGATAAAATTGAGACACATATCTATGGGATGTCTAGTATGAACAAATGGTGTGTGATATAGCAAAGGTTCTCAAATACATGTTACACTAACTAGATTTTAGAACTAATACGTATGTTCTCAGAATAGGATAAGTGTACAGTGTCTTCAAGGAACTCATGTTTTTGGAATAAATTTAGTCATTTTAATTACCAGCATATTAAATTAGTATGGTAACAACACAATATTGCCACAGATCCTTTCTGAGGGCCTGATTCACCAAGGTAAACTTAGACTTTAGTGTAAGTTTAGATTCTTTTAGTATGCACAAACTATTTTTACATGTGGTATATTTAAGATTGTGGAGGCTATACACTCATGCCAGAAACTACGCACATAAAATGTAAGGACATGCCTATTTCTTTATGTGCTGAGTCTCCGCCACAAATGTGGAGACTCCACAGTCTTAAAGGTACTACTCCTAAAATCAGTTCATGCATACCAATAGAACCTAAACGCGTAAGTTTACCTTTGTGAATCAGGCCCTGAGTGAGTAAGATTACTAGATGTAAAAGGTATTGTGCCCTGGCAAACTATCACACGCACACAGCCAGGATGGTCACTTTTGGCCTACCGATAATCGATATTCACAACCTGTTTGGAGATTATAAAGCAATCACATTTATCCAACTGTTATGAGTCAGCTAATAGAGGATAAACACTGGAGGTAACAAATGAGTATGTTTATGCTCGGCTTATAGTAGTTCATACATGACCATTTATTTAGTATGACATCCAGCTGTACATTACAATTGTTATATATTCATAAATCTTCACATGTATCAGTTTTGACTATGGCCTGCATATTAGATTCATCAGGGGTGTCTAATGGTAAGTATAGTAAACAGCGTAGGATTGGACAAAGGATTCAGATTCGAACAAGTGATCATATTGAAAATAATCACAGAGCCAGGGCCATGTAGGCCTCAACTATTGATACAGATTATATTGAGGTGTGTCCCATTTGAAGTGGTGAAGGAGCAGTACTAAAATGAACTTGGAGATTGTGTACATACATGTGCACTGATGTTACCTTGACTGATAGATCTAGAATAACGTTTAAAGGAGCATGTTTATATTTATTTACTGGTGTTACTATAAGACTGTTTCAAGAATCATTGGTCATGCTGTCCACAAAATCATGGTGTCGTAATACATTTATGGTATGCACAACGGATTAATGGTTGCAACTTTGAAAATGGTTTTACAAATGGTTTTATGTTATGTACCTCAGGTACATGTAGGCTCATAATTTTTATTTTCCATTATCAGCGTCCTCCTGAGCAAGTGAGGAAGACGTTGGCCATTAAGGTGTGGAAGCTGATGTCCACTGGAAGTCTGAAGGACCCAGCGGCATGAAGGGTGATGGGGCTGGAGAGGAGGACTCAACCTCAGCAGTCGGAGGCTTCCTCAGGAAACAAGCCTTCTAGTAATGGATCCAACACCATCTTATGGACTTACAACATCGTCCACCACCACCCTCCCTCCTGTACCTCCCAATGCTGGCCAACACCCAACAACCTAATAGGGCTGGAGTCTCATTTGCAGCAGGCACCTCTGTTCCTGCCCCAGTCCATCTAGCAGTGATGTCTGAGCAAGTTCTGGATGTGCGCTGCAGCGTTTCGGTTGGCTATACTGCACTGTTGGTTGCCTTCTAGCGGTTCAGTCACCAGTTAACACAGTTACTGGCCGTCCAGGATGGCATACACAGTGCTATGTATGCTATACAGAAGGGCATGGCACATCTAAGACCTCCCCCTTGACTCCCACCAACCAACCCTTGCCCCTTTCTCTCAAGATCATTCCTCTCCCATAACCCATCCTCCCCCCACCATAACCCCACCAACCACCTCTGTCACAGAATCAGCCACTATCTCCACACTCAAATCCACACACTGAGGCAAATATAGACACATATGCACATACACACAGAGTCCTAGTACAAAGAAAAATATACAGACACTAGCACCACTCCCTTAACCATCACACCCACAACCACCACAATCAATCAATCAATCAATCAATCGGGGATTTGTGAAGTGCACTACTGACCCATGAGGGTCTCAAGGCGCTGGGGGGAGGAGGGATTCGAGCAGCTCCGTCTCATCCAAAGAGCCAGGTCTTGAGGCTCTTCCTGAATGCTTACAAAGTGGGGGTCCATCTGATGCTGAGGGGGAGTTTGTTTCAGGTCTTGGCCGCGATGTAGGAGAAGGCTCTTCCTCCCGTTCTGGCGCTGCGGATGTGTGGGATTTCGGCCAGGGCAAGGTTGGCGAAGCAGAGGTTTCTCTTGTGTGCGTAGAAGGAGATTCTTTCGTTGAGGTATTGGGGTCCGGTGTTGTGGAGGGATTTGTGGCGTGAGTGGGTAGCCTGAAGGTCACTCTCTTTTCAACGGGGAGCCAGTGGAGGTCTCGTAGGTGCTGGGTCATGTGGTCTTGTCGTGGAATGCCGAGGACGACTATGGCTGCGGCGTTCTGGATGGTCTGGAGTTTGAGGAGTAGAGATTTGTTGATCCCGGCGTAGAGGGCGTTCCCGTAGTCCAGTCTGCTGGTTATGAGTGCGTGGGTGATGGTCTTTCTGGATTTGGGGGGATCCATTTAAAGGTCTTGCGGAGAATGTGGAGGGTATTGAAGCACGTGGAGGATACAGCGTTGACCTGTCAGTTCATGGTGATGGAGGAGTCGAGTATGATGCCGAGGTTCCGGGCGTGGTCCGTGGGTGTGGGAGGGTTGCCAAGGGCTGTGGGCCACCAGGTGTTCTCCCATGCCAAGGGGGTGGATAAGAGGACGAGGACTTCCATTTGCTCAGAATTGTGCTTCAGGCAGCTGCTGCTCATCCAGGATGATACTTGTCTCATTCCTTCCTGGAAACTGTGTCTGGTTATGTCGGGTTCCTGTGAGGGACAGGATGAGCTGGGTGTCGTTGGCATAGGATACTATGCTGAGTCCGTGTTTTCTGACGATGGTAGCGAGGGGGGCCATGTACATGTTGAAGAGCGTGGGGCTGAGTGAGGATCCTTGGGGTACTCTGTAGCTGATCTCTGTGGGTTCGGAGAGGAAGGGCGGGAGTCTGATTCTTTGAGTTTGGCCGGTGAGGAAGGAGCGGATCCAGGCCAGGGCAGTTCCCTGTATGCCGGCATCATGGAATCTGGCGGTTAGTGTGCGGTGGGAGACGGTGTCAAAGGCTGCTGAGAGGTCTAGTAGAATGAGGGCAGCGGTGTGGCCTTGGTCGAGGAGAGTGCGGATGTCGTCCGTGGCGGCTAGGTGGGTGGTCTCGGTGCTGTGGTTGCTGCGGAATCCGGATTGGGAAGTGTTGAGGATCGAGTTGGATTCTATGAAGTTCGTGAGCTGGTTGTTGACGATCTTCTCAGTGACTTTGGCTGCGAAGGGGTGGAGAGAGATGGGTCTGTAGTTCTTGAGGTCCGTCGGGTCTGCAGAGGGCTTCTTGAGGAAGGGCTTGACTTCTGCGTGTTTCCAGACATCGGGGAACATGCCTGTTTCGAGGGTGCAGTTGATCGTACGTCGTAGTTTGGGTGCTATAGCGGAGGCAGCTCTGTGGGTGGGCAGGGGTCGGTGGGTGCTCCTGAGTGTATGCTCCTCATGGTCTTAGTAGTGTCTTCTGTGGTGACAGGGGTCCAGGCGGTGATGGTAGGCTGGGTGGCGTTGCCGGTGGTGGGTGTAGCGTTGTTGCCTTGGTTCCGTTCGTCGAAGTTGTCGTTGAGAGTCCTGATCTAGTGATGGAAGTAGGAGCCGAGTTTGTTGCAGAGGTCCTGGGAGGGAGGGGCGTCTGAGGTTTCGCTGGGGGGTTTGGTGAATTCTTGTATGATGCTGAAGAGTTCCTTAGAGTTGTTGGAGTTGGAGAGGATTCTGTCCTGGATGAAGTTCCTCTTCGTGGATCTGATGAGTTGGTGGTGTTCTGTCATTGCGGTCTTGTAGGCGGTGTTTGCTTCTGCGGTTTTGCTGTTCCTCCCTGCTTTCTCGAGTCGTTGGCATGTGCGCTTGGATTCTCAGAGGTTGGTGGTGAACCAGGTGGCTCTCATGGTGCGTTGTCTGTCGGAGTTCTGGAGGGGGGCGAGCGTGTTTGTGCATTCGGTGATCCATCTGTGGAGTTTGTTGGCTGCAGAGTTGGCATCGGTCGTGGTAGGTGGAGGTGCGCGGTTTGAGGGCAGAGTTGAGGTGCTCTTCGGTGATCTTGCTCCAGGTCCTGATCGGGGTCGTGGTGTAGGCTTGTGTGCGGTAGGTTTCGAAAAGGAGAAGTAGGCCCAGTGGTAGTCCATCCAGAGGGATTGCGTGGTGTGGCTGAAGCGAATGTTGTTTCATCCTGCGAAGATGGGGTCGTGGGTGTGTCCTGCCTTGTGGGTGGGGGTGGTGACGAGCTGTTTCAGTCCGATGTTGGCGAGGTTGTCCAGGAGGGCGGTGGAGTTGGGGTCGCTGAGATTGTCAAGGTGGAAATTCAGGTCTCCGAGCAGTAATTATTCAGTGGAGGCGAGGGCGTGGGGCGCAGTGAGGTCTGTGATGGTTGTGGGGAAAGTGGCGCGCGGTCCGGGAGGTCTGTAAGCGAAGGTGCCGCATAGAGTCGTTCTGGGGTTGATCTGGATCTGTAAATGGAGGTGTTCCATGGGGGACGAGGAGTCGTTCGTGCTGGCTGTAGTGAGTCGGAGGGAGTTTTTGTGTACTATGGCGAGTCCACCTCCAGGGTGGTTGGGACGGTCCTTCCTCTGGATCTTGTTGGGTGCGGAGCTGGCATTGGTCCAGGTCTGTGAGGAAGGCGACGTTGGGCGAGAGGGTGTCAAGGAGGCCCCAGATTTCTACTGCGTGTCTGTGTAGGGAGCGTACGTTGAGGAGGATGCAGCTCAGGGGTTTGGGCTCCTGGCGTCCGGTGGATTGGAGGTAGCAGTGGTGGTCCGGAGGTGGTTGAAAGTGCGGCGGCAATGTCGGCAGGAGAACTGGCCTTGGGTGGTGTTCGGCGTCATCAGCTGGCAGTTGTTGTTTCTACCGGGGTTAAGTGCGTGGAGGTTTGTTGAGTTGTAGTGGTGGGTGGTCGGAGGACCAGAGTCCCTGGCGCTGGTCGCAGTCGGGTCGCAGACGGGCGCAGTCGGGGGGAGGGAGAGCATCTGGGAGGCAGGAGCGGGGACAGGCAGTAGGGGAGGGGCCGCTGGGGCAGCAGCGGCAGGAAAGGGAGCAATAAGGAGTTATAAGGCAGAAAAACGAGACAAAAAGGCACAAAGGCAACAAAGCACAAGAGACGAGGCACAAAAAAGACAACGAGGCACAAAAAGACACAGGCACAAGAGACAAAGAGGCACAAACTGCACAAACGGTCAATTAGGCACAGACAGACAAACATGGCACAGAAAGACAAAAGCATCGAAGACAAACAGAAAGGCTGGCAGAGCGGACCAGCAGAAGAGCAAGGCTCTCCCACCGGACCACCAGGGATGAGGCGCAGGCAGGAGCCTGCGGGTGGAGGAGGGCCTCGAACACCTACCTGCAAGCAGAGTGGTGCTGGGGGCAGCGGCGCAACGACAGAGCTGCACGAGAAGAGAGCAGGAGGTCAGAGGTCTTGCTCCATCACACCCACAACCCCCACCACACCCACAACTAACACCACACCCACCTTCACCACCACAACTTCAACCACCACCACACCGTAAACTGCAACCACAACCACCTCCACAGCCTCAATCACCATCACAGCCTCATCCAAACGCACAACCTCATCCAAACACACAACCTCCCATAAACAATCCAAACCACAGAAACACAAACCTTCAGACAAGCGCACGCCATCACCCAAAAATAATCGCCATAGAAACACACTCCTTGAGACAAAAACACACCATCACCCAACACAAAAGCACAGAAACACACACCCAAAGCACCTACATCCACAAAACAAACATTAATCCCAATCAAAAACTTCACCCACATTACAGCACACTCTCAAACACACAAGAAACACAACCACACATCACCATGACGCCTCCGACATACAACACACACCCACCCACCAACAATGCATTTGCTCCTACACCCTCTGCTTCCCACATGCCTCCTACACCCACCCCATCCACACTTCCTCCTCTCTCTTATTTCACCCCTACTCCTCCCAAATCTCTTAACAATAGGCTCACCCCGCCTGCCAACTGGCAAATCGAGGTGCCTGGCTACCATCTCTATGATCATTAAATGACTTGGGCCCTTTTGTGAGGAGGTAATTTGGATGCCATTAACTATGGAGGCAAGATTCGTATATGCGATTGTGATCCTGGACATGTGGTTTGTCTTATCGTTTTGATTATAATTTTTGATTTATGGGGAATATTATTTAAATAATTTATATTTAAGAAAAGTATATAATAAATTTTATTTTTGCTTACAAACGTGTCTATTCTGGTGCACATAGACACATTGTTCACAATGTATTTGTTTCTCAACCATTTGAGAGTGGAGTACAAATACATTTTGAAGTGTAAGTTGAGCTTTATTATTCTGCTCTTACTAATAGATTCCTATGTGCTGATGACACCTCTAATCATACATATTTCTGAACTTGACTGTACAGATCCTGTAATGGCATAGTAAAAGATATTTTATTTACCACTACTTTAGTAGTTTATTCAACAAGTACTGATGCACAGGCACTGTCTACATTGATTTACAGTTTTTACAGTTTCCTGGCCAGCCAGGAAAACAAGTCCCATTTTCTCTGAAAGTGCATCGACTGCTTTGTGCTGCTTTGAATATTATTTCCACTCGCAACATCCACCAAAGTTTTTGCAGCTATCCTTCTGCGTTTGGGATGGTTGCTGTTCCCGACTTAGCTGGAACCACTTACTTCACTACAAATCCCATATGAGAGATGGTTTTACCTCATCATCTATATCCAAGAGCAGATATGCAGCATGTTGCAACATCAGGTTCATTGTGACTACTAAATTGCAAGAGGTTGATAAAGGGAGCTTTTCCCCTTTTATCCGCTTGAAACCACAGTTGTGGAGGTTTAGCCACCATGGCAATGCTGATGGAAAGCAACATTGTGATTTGGAGGGCAGAATTGTGGCTTTTCGGCATTTACTATGTCAATGGAGGAGTCTGCACACAGCGGTGATGGCGGGACTTTCGTCCATCAAACCGCCAATATATATCAGGTAGGAGAAAAGTTCCAATACAGACGGATGGGCTGTCAATGTTCAACGGTCTAGACGCATCCGCCAATATATAAACCGTGCCCTAAATTTGTATGGACACAATGTAGGAAAGTGCATCTTTTTGCATGGTTACTCCCCACCCCCTTTTTGCCTGATATCTGATGCACTTTGACTGAGTGTGCACTGGGTCCCTGCCAATCAGGTTCCCAGTGCCTGTGTTTTTTCCCAAAACTGTATCTTTGTTTTCACAATTGGCACACCTCTGGCCCACAGTCCATTTTAAAAGGTACCAGTGGTACCAAGGGCCTTGCTACCAGAGAGGGTCTCTAAGGGCTGCAGCATTTATTGTGCCATCCTCAGAGACCCCTCACCTAACACAAACACATTGCCATTGCAGACTGTGTGTTTTGGTTCAGACAAAACCTAAAAGTAGACATGGCACCCATCTCTGTGTCAAAGGAGTGTGACGCGCGGTTTGCGAGTCACCAAAGAGTTGCACAGCCTTATACACATCTGTGATTCCAATTATTCACGTACTCAAACATATTTTTTTTTATGAGTTTGTATTTCTTATTTTTATTTATACATCTGTTTATTAAGTCAACAAATCAAAGGACGACATCAGATGCAATCCAATACAAAAAAAAGGATTAACTCCACTTTACCCCCCCCACCCTGCCCCAGGCAGACAGACTTAACAATGCTAGGACATCCATATACAACCTGAGCATCAACAGACAGGCATATGTAGGACAGTAAAAAAAAAAATGCTGACAGTGGACAAGGTCTTACAATAAATCCATTAGTCCAAATCAGAAAAAGAAGGAGCACAGGGCCGCGGATGTCACTCAGGGGCCGATATGAACCAGGACAAGAAGCGGCTGCCCCACAGAAGCTGTCAATATGTACAGTGCACAAACAATACCAAAAGATCACACCAAGTCCGGATGGGACAGGAGATATGCGGTAAGCGGGGCCCAGAAGTCTTTGGGGCGTGAGGCCTCCGGCAACTCCTCCTCATAACGCAGCAGCTGGTCCCTGCAATACAGCAGGTCACAAAGCCATTTCTTCACCGTTGGAACTGTCTTAGCACCCCAGCATTGCGCGACAGCCCTCTTTGCAAATAAAGTAGACACAGCCACGATACGCCTATTACAGGGCTTAAGACGTTGTACATTCCCAAGGAGGCACAGCTCAGGAGTGCATTGCACAGGTTCCAGCACAATATCAGTAAGCATCTTCACCACAGCAGTCCAGAAGATGAACATACCAGCACATGTCCATGCCACATGCAGAAAGTCTGCATCAGCCATCCCACACCGTACACAATCAGCCGTCTCTCGCAACCCATATCTACAAAGTTGTGAAGGGGTGTAATATAGTTGGTGAAGGAATTTGAAGTGAATTATGCAGAGATTGCAATTCGCCGTAAGACGACCAGTGAGCCTACAACACACCGTCCAATCGTCCGGCTCGAGACTATCTCCTAACGCTGCCCGCCAACGCAAATACGAGGGGTGATCCTCTTGTTCTTGCTCACATAGTGAAGAATTATATAGTTTAGTGATTAAACCCTTGCGCCCCTCTCCCGACAGCATCGCCTGCAATGCCCGTAGAGTAGTGGGCTCCGCCGGGTAATCCGGATAGGCCGCCCGAACCGCCTGCCGAACCCGGACATAGGTGAAGCCAAACATAAAACCACGCTCCGCGCCATTTTGCACCTCCGACAAAGTCTTGAAGTGACCATTGGTATACAAATCCCCCAGCCGGGCAATACCCACCCTGGCCAATTCACGCAAGGCCGGCTTCTCTCGTGCCGCAGAAATAGCAGGGTGCGAGATCAGGGGTAGCAGTGGAGCATATAAGTAGGCCACCTGAGCCCGTTTCGCAAGCATTCGCCAGGCCCACGCCGTGCACTGTACCGGGTTAATCTCAGTCCGCGGGCCACCCGAACGCCTCGACAAGATTGCCGCCTGAAGCGGCATTGGGAGGACAGCATCCGATTCAATAGCTACGTGAGGCTGAAAGCGCTGGGGGAAGTGCCAGTAATGGGCGAATTGCGCCTGAGCGCACAGATAATATAGCCTAATATCGGGGGCCTCAAAACCACCCCGTTCGAAGGGTTGAACCAGAATATCCCACCGGCAGCGGGGTTTCTTGCCGCCCCAAACAAACGTCAGTAGAGACGATTGAAGCGTTTTGTAACAATGCCATATTCAACTTGATAGGTATATTGACAAAAAAATAGAGCAGCTTAGGGAGAAAAGCCATCTTAACGACCGCAATTCTATCAGCCAATGAGAGGGGCAGGTGCGTCCACCGTTCGGCCAGTTCAGTGATACGCTCGACAGTACGGCCATAATTTTCAGATACTACCTTCTCCGGATGTCTGTGCAGCCACACTCCCAAATATTTCACGGGATCCGACGTCCAGGTTAGTGGATAGTCCAGTGACACTTCCGCTGTGTGCGCCGTCAGGGGAAACACCACCGATTTCGACCAATTGATCCCGAGGCCAGAGAACCCCTCGAACCTCACGTACTCCCGAAGCAGTGCAGACAGGTGTACAGCAGGTTCACGAACATAGAGTAACATGTCGTCCGCATAGAGGGAGACAATCAGTGGTCTCTGCCGAAATCGCAAGGCAGCCGCCGCGTGCTTCTGACGGAGTCGGCAGGCAAGGGGCTCCAAGGCGAGAGAGAAAAGCATTGGCGACAGGGGGCACCCCTGCCTCGTGCCTCTTTTGATGGGGAACGTCGAAGACACCCAGCCATTGACTCTCACCCGGGCAACCGGATTATCATAGAGTACTCTAAGCCACTGTAAGAAGAACGGTGGGAAGCCCATCCTGGTCAGGACCGTGAACATGTAAGGCCATTGTAGAGAGTCGAAAGCCTTTGCTGCATCAAGCAGCACAGCAACAGCCTGGAAATCGGAGTCGAAATAATGTAGGGTGGAAAAGACCGTGCGCAGATTGTGAGCCGTGGAACGAGCCGTAACAAACCCGGACTGGTCAGGCAGGACCAGAAGAGGAACCAGCGGTTTTATCCTGGTGGCGATCATTTTTGCCAAGATCTTTGCGTCAATATTAATGATTGATAGGGGCCGATACGACTCGCACTGAGTCGGAGGCTTGTCGGGTTTCAATAACGTTACAAGCAAAGCCTCCCTGAGGGTAGGCGGCAACGTTCCTTTCTCGTATGCTTCCGCATACACCGCCAGTAGCCGGGGTGCAAGATCAGAAGCGTAAGCCTTGTAAAATTCACTGGGCAGCCCGTCCATCCCCGCGGCCTTACAGGTCGGTAGGGCCATTATGGCCAGCTTAACGTCTTCGACATCGAACGGTTGCACAAGGTACTCCCGATGCGATTTAGAAAGCCATCCCAGCGCAATATCATCCAAATATGTAGCAATCTCTGACGGCGATGGAGAGTCCCGAGCTGCATACAACCGGGTATAGAACTGCAGTACAATATCACAAAGCTCAGCCGTCGAATAGTGGGCGACCCCATCAACATCCAGTAGCTCCGTGACACGCTCCTGGCTGCGTGGTTCCGCCAGCTTCTGCGCCAGGTAACGGCCAGGTCGGCCCCCCTCACCATAATAGCGAGCAGTTTTCCGACGAGAGCAATGCAACAACTCCTGGTCAACTGTGTCGTTATGTTCCGAGACAAGCTCTCGAATAGCAGCCAGGGTTGCCGGAGAGGAATCGGCCTCATAGGCGCGTTCAAGCGTAGATATATCAAACGCCAATTTTTGGATCCGTCTCCGGATATCGCGCAGCACCCCCGATTGCGCCCCTATACAGACCCCCCGAATAGTCACTTTAAACGCCTCCCACAGCACTCCCGCGCTATCCACCGACCCCTCGTTGTCCTTAAAAAAGTTTGAGATTGCATCAGCAATTGTCTGTCGGAATACTGCATCAGTTAGTTCAGACGGCTGCAACCGCCACGTGAAGGGCGGTCTCTCGCAAGTGGGAACCTGTAGTTCGAGGATGACAGGGGAATGGTCCGAAAGTGTACGAGCCTCATGAGTCACCCCCAACGCCCAGGTACAGACCTCCCCCGAGACGAGCCAATAATCTATACGGGACCATGACCCATGAACCGACGACACAAAGGTGCCTTCCCGGCCCGTAGGGTTTCGAAGCCGCCAAATGTCATGCAAATGTTCTGCAGCGAGCAAGCCCAGAAGCAGTGCCGCAGCCTGCTTAGACCTCACCTCACCACTACTAGCTCTATCCAAAGTGGCCTCCAAACAGACATTGAAATCACCCCCCCAGACAATTGCAGCCGGAGGGAAGGCTGAAATCCTACGCCAGACATCCGAGTAGAAAGACGGGTCATCCGTGTTGGGGCCATATATATTCACCAACAGCACGCTCATGTCGCCCAGCTGCCCATGCACAATCACCACTCGTCCATTCTCGTCCACGTCCGTTCGGATCACAGTGAAAGGGACACCTTTCTTCACCAGAATCAGCACTCCCCTAGAGTAGGTAGAATATGAGGACGCAACTCTAACATTCGCCCAACGCGCACCGACCTTCTTCGCTGAATCCTTGGTTAAATGTGTCTCTTGTAAGAAAGCGACTTGCACTCTCATGCGTTCCAAATATGCAAAGACTGATCTTATCTTCTTGGGATTATTGAGCCCACGAACATTCCAGGTAAGAAACCTAATTGTCCTGTTCATAGTAAACAGCCATTCAGAACAAAATACCTGTACAAATAAATAAACACAGCATGCCTACAATACCAGAGTGCTCCTAACCAAAGAACACCCATCGCAATTACGGTATCTGTCCGCCAACCCCAAAGCAACCCCCCCACCCACTTCAGCGTCCCCAACTTGCCAAAGCCATCCCCATCCAATACCCCCCTTCCCCCAAGCTCCCCATGACATCGAAATTAGCATTAGGGGTACACCCAGTTCGGGGGCACTGAGTGCTACTGTCCTCCCATCAAGTAGGAGGTGGCCGGGCAGGTCTAAAGTTGTGCCAGAGTAGATACACATCAGACTCTTGGCGCACAGCATACTATATGGCGACATCTCCCAAATCAACCAGACACCACCCCCACTGGGCCAGCCTGCCGAGGTAAATCTAAAACCTGAAGGTGATATAATCGGGAGAGAGCAATTGGCATAAGGAAGGTCGATGAGACAAACTGTACAAAAGAAAAATATGCAGCATACAGTAACCCCCGTGAGCGTCATCCAACTCCCACATCGCCAGGAGATCCAGGGTACCCCGCCAGATAAGGAAGTGCTCCAATTTACCTAGATCACCCAAGGGCACGCACATCAAGACAGAACACATCAGGAGCGAAGCAGAGAAGACAGGAGGAAGCGCCAGTCAGCCTGCTCACGCACTCCACCCCGCTCAGCCCCACAGTTACACCCATTCAGATCGCGGCGGAGGAGCCGTAGCCATAAGGTGTTGCGGAGATACAGACAGAAACACTAAAGAGTCCACAAGCGCTAGAGGGATAAGCAGGAAAAGCATAGAGAAATAACAACCAGGTATCCCTGAGAATCAACATCAACCATGAAAATAACACAATAGTCCAATGCATCACTTCACTTCAATCTTCATCGTCCTGAAGCGTGCTATTCTCGCGCAGCCTGCGCTTCAGTTGTTTAGCGTGATCCATAGCCGCTTTGGGGTTCGAAAAGACCCTGGAATCTCCATCCGGCCCTACGCGCATGCGTGCTGGATACAACATGGTGTAAGGCACTCCTTCGGATTGCAAGAATTTCTTCACCGCACTGAACTCCCTTCTCGCGGATTGTACCGCAGCGGTGAAGTCGGGAAAGAACGCCAAAGTGTTACCCTGATGTGCAATTGTCCCTTTTTCCCTGGCCAGACGCAGAACAGTGTCCCGGTCTCTATAATTCAAAAGTCTCGCTATAATGGGGAGAGGAGCAGCGCCAGGAGGCGGCCTAGCCGCGAGCGAGCGATGGGCGTGCTCAACAATGAACATGTGGGACAGGTGTTCAGTGCCAAAAATATCTTTAATGAGGGTCTCGATGTAGGTTTCCATTCTCCCCACGTTGGTGGATTCCGGCAGCCCCGTCAGCCTAATGTTGTTTTGCGCCGGGACCGCGCCTCCAAATCCTCATTTTTAGCTTGAATGAGGGACAGCACCTTCTCCATATTAAGCATTTTCCCAGACACTTCACTGAATCCATCTTCCGCTGCTGAAACTCGCTGCTCAACCTCCCCCATACGGGCATTTTGTTTTTCTATTTGCGCAGACATGTGATCTAGGCGATGATTTACCGCCGTCATTGTGCCTTCTATGGACTGGAGGCTGCGCTGCATCGCCAATAGCGTGGTTTCCAGCGAAGGGGGGGCAATCGCCATCTGCGTCCGCCTCCGAGTCCGAGGCGGCCTTCGCGAGGACTTAGAAGGCCTGCGGGCCTCAAATGTGAGATGAGGCTGAGTCTTATCTGTGCGCCCCATGGTACATGCAGACAATGCGCCCCCGAGCCCCCAGAGAAACACAGATGGGGTGTAAGTTCACCAAATCTCACACCAGGTAGAGTAGGAGGCGTCGTAGAAAAAATGAGCTCACCAGCGAAACCACGGGCGCCAGGGATAGTAGGCCCACCAACCTCCACAGGCCTCCAAATACACTTCAACCGGGAGCACTCCACATCTAGGCGCAGCTCTGCCAGAAGTGGGGCACCCGCATGGGGGATGGTCCGGAGGTAATCCAGCGAACAGCAGGGGGGGAAAGAACACTCCAGGCGGCACAATGCCCCAAGTCTTAGCGTGTCAATGGCTCCGCTTACGGAGCGCCACCATGCAATATCCAACTTCAGTTGCAGCCGCCAGGTAGCAAAGCCAGGAGCAGGACCCCAGCTAGGCAGGGACAGCAGGGGCACAGCCGACCCGCGCCCAGTAATGGGCCTATCGTCAGCAGCCCCACGCGGCAAGGTTGCCCTCTCTTTGCCTTCGATATGCGCCGCCGCTCCACGGATCGCGCAGCCCCACAGAACCCAGCAGCTCGCAAAGCGCAGCACCAAGCTAGGCCCCCACCCGCCTCCGCAGCCGTGGGACCAGCCGGCACCGCACCCCACTCACCGCCACCAACTGCAGAGAGCTCGCCACCAGGAGCCGGGCATTATCCAGAGCCCAGGCGCGCAGGGGAACCAGCAGACAATCCTCGCTCCCGATGCCTCCTCCCTCGCAGTCCGGATCAGCACCGCAGGAGCCAGCAAATACGGGCCAGACGAGTGCTCCGGTCAGGCGCACCGCCGAGTTTCGTGGGGGTTCATGGTAAAGCTCTCCACCAGGCGCCAGCTGCACCGCAGCTCAGACAAGCGCGGCGGGCGCCATTTTGCGGGCGCTTGCAGAGCGGCTGAAAGGTCCGTATTGTCACTATTTTACCAGCGGAGACGACTACTGACACCTCCAGCCGTCGCAGACGCACATCCCAACATGTCCTGGCCCAGCTGGGTAAGTGGATGCGCCGATCAGATGCAGATAATTGGCGGATAGTAGCCCGGCCGGGCAGAGCAGCACTAGAGTGCAGCCATCTTGCCGTGCGCCCTCTAGCGCCCCCCCGTACTCAAACATATTTTTCAACAAGTTCATCCAATTTATTTCAAATCATTTTGCAATGTTAATTCGTCACGTCAAAGGTACGAGGTTCTTTAGATTCATGCTTTTTTTAAATTTATTTTTTTAATTTTATTTATTATTATTTCTTTTTTTTTTTTCTCTGTGTGCCATGCCCACAAACACTGCCTGTGGCATAGGTAAGTCACCCCTCTAGCAGGCCTCACAGCCCTAAGGCAGGGTGCACTATACCACAGGTGATGGCATAGCTGCATGAGCAATATGGCCCTACTGTGTCTAAGCCCATTCTTCGACATTGTAAGTGCAGTGTAGCCATATTGAGTACATGGGCTGGTAGTTTGTCATTACGAACTCCACTGCTCCATGATGGTTTTACTGAATGCTAAGAAGTTCGGTATCAAACTTCTCAGCACAATAAACCCACACTGATGCCAGTATTGGATTTATTGTAAAATGCACTCAGAGGGCATCTTAGAAATGCCTCCTGAAAAACAACCACCTCCCTCATGTCCAGCTGACTGGTCTGCACCAGCCTGCCATACACAGACATGTTTCGGACCCCCTGAGATGGGAGCCCTTGTGCTCTCATTGGTCAGGGACAAAGGCTTCTTGGGGTGGAGGTGCTTCACACCTACCCCCTAGCAGGAACAGCATTCAGGGTGTGTCCCTCAAAGGCTTCCTGCACTTTGATATGCTAGCCAGGGTCTCTCCAGCTAGAGGAGATACCCGCCCCCGACCAAGCCCCACTTTTAGTGGCAAGGTCGGCGGGAAAATCAGTAGTCAGGGGAGGTGTGACCCCTCTTTGCCAGGACCACCCCTAAGGTGCCCTGGACTGGGGTGACCTCCTCCTTAGAAAATCCTCCATCTTGAATGGATGGATTTTAACCAATCAGGTTAGGGTACATTCAAAGGGTGTAGTAACCCTAAAGGCAAGTAGCCCATTGGCTACCATCACCTGTAACGCCCCTATATTCAGTATTTAGGGGCACCCCTGAACCTTAATCCTCAGATTGCTGCGACCTAAGAAGAAAAAGATGAAGAAGACGCCATGCAGCCGAGCCTGAAGATGACTACTGATTTGGCCCCAGCCCTACCGGCCTGCCTTCTGCTCAAACCCTGCAAAGAAGACGATGCATGTCTTGTGGCCAGCGATTTCCAGGACCCAAGGACAACTGCCCACACTTCAACAAAGACCATATCTGCCGAGGACATCAGCCCTGTCCAGAAGAATCCAACTATAATGACTCCAGATCCAGCTGAAATCGCAATCCCGACGCCCACGGCCGAGTCTGAGTGGCTTACCTGTCCAGTGAAGTCTCCCCAGCGATCCTGACCTCGAATCGAGCGTTGGCTGACCTCTCCTGGACTCCACGAAGATTCCTGCAGCCTCATCTTGAAGGGTTCCCCTGACCGCGACCGGCTCGGGTAATGAAAATTTGACACCAAAGGGCACCCCTGCATCCTCCGCCCCCTGACTTTAGGGAGCCCAGCTGTGTCTCAACTTACCTGCCCAGGTGTTGGTCACTTTCATCCAGCCTCCTGGTCTGAGTCTGCAGCCTCTTTGCGTGACCGAGATTCCCCATTGAAAAGCATTGGCCGCCCGACGGTGATTTGCACCTTGCGCCCGGATGCCCTTGTGTCGCTGGTGGTGTAAAATTGGTGCTGCCTTGAGGCCCCCCCTGTGCTTACTTTAACCCCCCTGAAATCGCGGGTACTTACCTGCAAACCGCACCTCATGTGGGGGCCCCCAGTCTCCATTGAATAACATTGAGCCCAGTGACCTCTGCACCCAGACGCCCCAGTGCCGCTGATGGTGCAGTACCTACCTTGGTCTGACCATTGCCCAGTGTTAGTCCAAACCCCCGAAGACTGGATGTGTAAGTCGAGTACTTATCTGTAAGTGCATATAACTGTTTTCCTTCCATAGGATTCCATTGCATTTTCTGCCTGTCACACTAAATGTCTATCTTTTGCATTTGCTAAGTTTGCTACTGTGTGATTGATATTGCCAAAGTATTTTTATGCTACTGTTTATTATTTGATTGCTTTTACAAAACAATACCTACTGTGTAGGAAAGTAGGATCTGCTTACATGGTTACCCCCACTTTTTGCTGGTGTCATTCTGTATTCTGACTAGTCTGACTGGGATCCTGCTAATCAGGACCCCAGTCACTGTGCTCTCTCCCTAAATCGGACTTTGGTAAGTACTTTGGTACCTTCCTAATTGGCTACTGGTGTACCTTTCTAAGTCCCTAGTATGTGGTACTAAGGTACCCTGGGCATAGATACACAAGTGGTCTCCCATGGGCTGCAGCGTGTATTATGCCACCCATGAGAGACCACTCAAACTGTGACTACAGGCCTGCCTTGCAGCTTGTGTGAATTGGTGCTAGCATCACTTACAACAGATATAAGTTACCTGATGTCTGAGGTCACTGCACTTAAAACCTATAAGTCACCCCTAAGGCAGGCCTTCCAATCCTGAAGGCAGGGTGCTAGGTTATAAGTGTGAGCAGGACAGCCCCTACAAACCACGGAGTCGATTCTCCAGGCTTTGTAAGTGCGGTCAGCCATTTTAATACATATAGTGGACTTCAAGTCAATTACGAAATGTCTAACTATATATTGGCTGCACCGAAACCGGTCATGTTTGGTATCAAACATGTTGGAATCCTACCCCAACACCGATTACTGTGTTGGATGTAGGATCCCATGTACTGGGAGGGCTCCGCAGCCCCCCTGTATTCCCGCTACCAGCCTTTCAGGGTCTAACAGCAAGCTTGTGCTGCTGCCAACTACAGACACGATTCTGCCCTCCTGCTGCTGAGCTGAGCTTGAGCAGGGGAAGGCAGAACAATAAGTTTCCTGTCACAGGGAGGTGTGACCACCTCCCAGACAGGACTAAATGTATTGGGCTGGAGTGGGGGCGCTTGCCAGCGCCAACAGACTGCTTTGAAGGGTACATTTGGTGCCCTCCCTGCATACTCCAGTTGAAACCAGTTCAGGGAGTCATTGGCTCCAGCTATGGCGTGAAACTGGACAAAGGACATGGGAGTATCCTCCCCTCTGTCCAGCCTCTCCTCTGGGAGGGATCCCTGAGTCATCCCAACCCTCTCTTTAGGGTACTTAAGGGCTTACCTGTGGGTGGCTCTTCAGATTTGTTGTGGGACAAGATTCAGATCCGAAACCACTTCCACTTCAACTGTCTTGGCACCTTGGACTTTGTTGGACTTCGCTTGGACCCAAGACTGCTACAAGGAAGACTCCTGCTGCTCCTGGTCTAGTTGTCCTGTCAGTCTTCTGCATCGTCTGTGCCTGTGCTTCATCCAGGTTCTTCTCCAGGCCTGTGGGCATCAAAGACACCAGAAGTAATCTCCCTTGGAGTAAAGGAGTCACACCCCTGCATTTGCAGGCACTGCAACTAAGCTGACCGGTCTGCTGCTCCTGAGGTCCCACGGACTCCGAAAGGCTCAGCAACACAGGTGGTGGTTCTGCAAATCCCTCGAAGCCTGCACTGTCTTCTCACCAAATTTGAGGCCAGTACCCCTCGTCAGAACCGCTAGAGCAGAACCCCTGTGCACTGCGTTGACTTGTCGTTGCCAAGGCTTGTTGACTCTGTCCTCCAGAGATCTTCGGGCTACAAGAAGCTCCAGCCTCCAGCATCTCTTCCTACCAAGATCTTTGTCCTCACCGCATCCTCTGCACCATGGGCCTGCATCCTTGGTGAGCTGCTCGAGGTCCTCTTGCGACTCCTGTGCCTATGGGTCCTCTTGAGGGTCTTCTTTGGCTTCAGTAGGCTGCACGGCTTGCTCGGGTCTGCTCTGACTCTCCTGCATGTGGCGAGTCCCTTGGAGCTTCCTGGTGCTAACACTGCACCTTCTTTGTTTTCCACGTCTGTTGCTGCTGCCAAGGCTTGTTAAGGCTCCCGCCTGACACCGACCACCTGGTTCTCGACTTCTGACGTGGGACAGCTCATGAACGTCTCCTGGTCTTCCACAGCGTCGTCTGTTCCTCACAGCTGCAGCGGCAAGGTCACCGTCAACTCTCCTGCATCTTCCGTCATTGGTGGTCAATGGTCTTCCGTGCCTCCTGGTCACTCCCAAGTAGCATAGACTCTGTCCCCTCTGCTTGCAGGTACTCCTTTTCAAGAAACTGTCCTTGGATTCCACCGGGCTCTTTCACCTTCTTCGCCAGCGGCATCTTCAGTGAAGTCCTCCATTGTGATCTACGTCGGTTTCCGACGTCACTTCACATATATGCACCCGGCTTCCTTGATGTAGGTATCTTTTTTTCTGGGGTATCCAGAGTTGGGGTGACTCTCTAACCTTCCATTGAGTTTCTTCAGGGTCCACTGGGAAGGGTCCTCCTTCTTCAAAACTGCAACCGCAACTTCTCCATTGACTTGCATTGAGTACGCTGCTGTGTTTCCACTCTGCACACGGCATCTGTAGGCTTCCTGGGTACTTACCTTGGGTGGTTCCTTGAGTCCCCAGCTCTTCTGAGTCTTCTGGGTCAAGTCTCGACTTCGGTCACAGTTCGCATTCTACTTTCTTAGTATATGGCTTGGTCTCCCCCTGGAGACCACTGTGTATTTGAGCTACTTACCTGTTCTACTTTTAAAATATTGTGTGTATTGTGTTGATATCTCCGAGTAGGAGACATACCAATGTATCTGATAGAGACTTCTAGCTGCAGATTCCTTACCTTTGAATTTCCCAGGCGTCAGGCTGGATCCGGAAACTTTTGCTGAGCAATAACCCTTGCGCGCGACGTCAGGTGGCTCCATTCGGCTCCGCGTGACGTCGTCGGCGTTGGTAGCATCTGTTATGACGTTGCGGTGCCTATATAGGCGCCACCCAGGCGCGCGGACGTCAGTTCTTATCTTTCAGCGCCAGTTAAGCGCCGATCCGGGAAGAGCTACCCCTCTGCCGCTTTTTGGCAGGCTTTTTCTCGACTTTTGTCGAACATTTTGAGATACGACTTCGTGTGCGAGGGATGTCTGGTAGAAAGACAGGTTTTAAATCATGTCGGTCACCGATCCCTACCGCATATGTCTGTGGTGTCTTGAACGCAACCACGATTCGAAGTCGGGTTCAGACTGTCGGGCGATGGCCCCGAAGACCTTGAGGTAGCGAGCGATGAAGTTGCTCGCGGCCCGGCAGTCGACACCGTTAAGCGAGACTCCGAGGAGGTCACAGTCCCGTTCGAAGAAGAGGAGGTCGCCGGACCGCTCACGGAGCCATAAGTCCTCTTCCTCCCATTCGAGGTCATCTGGACACTCGGGGAAGAGGCACAAGACGAAGAAGAAGTCCAAGCGGACTTTGTCTTCACCTCAGTTGGCGTCCGTCATCGAGAAAGCTAAGTAGCACCGACGCTCTAGGCACGGTTCTGTGGAGCCGGATCCAGAATCGACTCCGCGCCTCCCCCCCTTTCCGGGACCCGGAGCGACTCCCGCTCAAATAAAAGAGTTTTACGAGGCCATGCGCCGAGTATTTGAGCGGAACGACCCCTCTGGTGAGCCCTAGGGCCCCGCTGGGTCCGATGGGGCCCCATCGGATTCGATGCCGTCGGCTCCGGCCACAGCGCCGGTGGGGCCTCAGGGATCCGATTCCGGATCTGGGTCGATGCCGGTCGTGCCAATGCGACCTCCCTTGGCGTTGAATCCGAAGTCGGTGCCTGCGACGTCACCGGTGCCCGTCGGCGACGCAAGCCCCATCCTCATCCCCGACGACACGGAGCCGGAACGGTGCCGAGCGACGCCGATTCCGACGTCGACAGAACCCAGGGGTTCTATGTTGTCGCCTGAGCACTTTGTGGACTTGCTGGGCTCAGGAGAGGAAAGGGAGGAGTCTGGAGACCCACTAGAGAACCAGGATGTCTCTGAGGAGACAATGGACTGGTATGGGGAAGTTGGGGAAGCCAGTGGTCTGGATACTTCCCCAGACACTGGCATGCTCTCTCCGCCTACAGTGGCTACGGAGGAGGGTGCGTACTATGCTATGGTGGTTAAGAGGGCAGCTGAGGTCCTTGAACTGGGGCTGCCCTCAGTGCAGGTCAGGACTAATCTCCTGACCAAAGTGCTTCAACCTGGGGCTTCCACCTCTGAACCCCTTTTGCCCTTTAATGAGGCACTTACGGACGTCCTTCTAGGAACATGGTCCAAGCCTAGCACAGGGGCTCCTGTGAATAGGACGATTGCACGCCAACATCGCCCAGCTCCGGGCGACCCAAAGTTCCTCAGCCAACACCCCACCCCAGAAAGTTTGGTGGTGCAGGCCTCTACTTCCCAGGGCGCATTCCCTTCCGCCCCTCCGGATAGGGAATCCAAGAGACTGGACTCATTTGGGAAGAAGATGTTTTCTTCCTCCAGTCTGGCATTGCGGTCGGTGAATACTGCATGCTTATTGGGCTTTTTCTCCCACTCTCTTTGGGAGACGGTTGCGCAGGTGCTGCCACAAGTCCCGGAGGAAGCCCGGGCTGTGCTCTCCCAAGCTGTCAAGGACGGGAGAGATGCAGCAAAATTCGCCATACAGTGTGGATTAGATACGACCGATTAGCTGGGTAGGTCGATTTCAACGACAGTGGCCTTGAGGCGCCACGCCTGGCTTCGTACAACTGGCTTCTCGGGGGATGTCCAAGCCAATTTGATGGACATGCCCTTTGATGGAACCCGCCTTTTTGGGGAAAAGGCAGACTCGGCCCTGGTCAGGTTCAAGGACTCTCGAGCTATGGCCAGATCCTTAGGCCTCTCCTCCACTCCTCGTGGCCAGACTTCCTTTCGCCCCTTTCGTGGCAATGGAAGGGGTTTCCAGCCGCGACAGCCCTATCCTAGCCACTGTCCCACACTGACTACCCAAGCCGTGCGTGGACGTGGACGCCAGAAGTCGTCTACCACACTGCCCCCAGCAGCCGCAGCCCCCAAGCACTCCTAGGCTGATTCTGCAGGATCACACTACTCCAGTGGGTGGGGGAATTCGTCATCATCTCCCCCGCTGGAGATTTATAACATCAGACAAGTGGGTCTTACAGATCGTCCAGGAGGGCTATTCTCTTCCTTTCCTTCCTTTCCCTCCTACTATTCTGCCAAGTCAGGAACGGCTGGCGGAGGACCATTTAAAGCTGCTCCAAGAGGAAGTTACAGCTCTTTTAGCCAAAGGAGCTATAGAGAGGGTCCCAGTTTCAGAAGTAGGCAGTGGCTGTTATTCTCGCTACTTTCTGATTCCAAAGAAGAACAAGGGGCTACGGCCCATTTTGGATCTTCGGACCTTCAACCTCTTCCTCAAAAAGGAGAAATTCAAAATGCTCACTTTGGCTCAGGTCTTGTCTGCCCTGACCCAAGAGGACTGGATGGTAGCGTTGGACCTGCAGGACGCGTATTTTCATATTCCCATCCTCCCGGGCCACAGGCGTTACCTGCGGTTCAAGGTAGGCCGCGAGCACTTTCAGTTTACCGTGCTCCCCTTCGACCTTACCAGTGCCCCTCGGGTGTTCACCAAGGTGATGGCGGTGGTTGCAGCTCAACTGCGCAGGTTAGGGGTGTCAGTGTTCCCCTACCTCGACGACTGGCTGTTGGAGGCAGCCTCGCCCCAGACTACGGCGAACCTCCTGCATTCGCTGGGGTTCTCTATAAACGTGCGGAAGTCACACCTGACTCCTTCTCAGATGCTCCCTTTCATCGGGGCTGTTCTGGACACAGTGCAGTTTCGGGTTACTTCCCGAGCAGCGAGTCCAGGATATTCAGGCTATGATTCCGATATTGCAGCCTCTATCCTGGATTTCGGTGAGACTGACTCTGAGGCTGTTGGGCCTCATGGCCTCCTGCATCCTGTTGGTAAGACACGCGAGATGGCGTTTGCGGGCTCTGCTGTGGGACTTGAAGTTCCAATGGGCACAGCATCAGGGAAATCTCACCGACGTGGTTCAGATCTCGGAAGGAACTGCGAAGGATCTGTAGTGGTGGTTAATGAACCGCAATTGGGTCAACGGCAGACCTCTCTCCCTTCCCCAACCAGATTTCACAGTTGTGACGGATGCGTCAGTTCTGGGATGGGGGGGCTACATGGGAGAGATGGAGATCAGGGGTCTCTGGTCTTCGGCGGAGTCGGGGCTCCACATAAACTTGTTGGAGCTCTGAGCGATTCGCTTGGCATTGAAAGCATTTCTTCCCTCTGTCAAGGGGAAGTTGGTGCAGGTGTTCACGGACAACACCACCGCCATGTGGTACTGCAACAAGTAAGGCGGGGTGGGGTCGAGGCTTTGCGTCCCTGGACATTGCTGGAACAGCAGGACATAACCATTGTGGTTCAACACCTGGCAGGTTCTCTGAACCCCAGGGCAGACGATCTCAGCCGTCGATGCCTGCCGGATCACGAGTGGCGTCTCCAGTCGTAGGTGGCGCAAGGTCTCTTTCAACAGTGGGGAGAACCTTGGTTAGATTTGTTCGCCTCCGAAGAGAACACGCAATGTCAGCAGTACTGCGCGCTGGAGTTTCCAAGGCGGCTATCGCTCGGCTACACGTTTCATCGCAAGTGGAGCCCAGGCCTGTTGTACGCCTTTCCGCCCATACCACTCCTGCCCAGAGTTCTGAAGAAGATCAGGAGCGACCGGGCCCAAGTCATTCTTGTGGCTCCGGACAGGGCAAGGAGAGTCTGGTATCCAGAGCTTCTGAACATGAGTGTCGATCCTCCGATCAGGCTGCCGCTTCGGGAGGATCTTCTGTGGCAGCAGGCCCCAAACCTGTCAACTCCGCTCCTCCATGCGTGGAGATTGAGCGGCGGCAGTTGATGGCTTTTGACCTACCTCCCGAAGTCTGTAATGTTATTCTGGCTGCCAGGCGGCCCTCCACTAAGTCGGTATGCGCCTGCCGTTGGCAGAAATTTGAATTATTCTGTACAGAAAGGTCCACTGACCCTCTTTCTGCTCCTCTTTCTACTGTCCTTTTATTCATTCTAACCCTGGCCCAGCAGGGCTCTGCCTTGGAAACTCTCAAGGGTTTCCCTCTCTGCTCTGTCTGCTTTTTTGCGGCTGCCAGACCAGCCTTCTCTCTTTAAATCTCCTATTGTAAATAGTTTTCTGAAAGGGCTGGCTCACTTATTTCTACCCACGCCCTTTATTATGCCACAATGGGACCTTAATTTGGTCCTCACTTACCTGATGTGCGCTCCTTTCCAGCCTCTGCACAATTGTCCCCTCCGGCTGTTGACCATCAAAACAGCCTTCTTAGTGGCGATTACATCGGCCCGGAGGGTGAGTGAATTGCAGGCGTTATCCAGCTCGCCTCCTTATCTTATGTCCTTTCCGGACAAAGTGGTGCTTCGCACCAGGGCATCATTTTTACCAAAGGTTGTGACCCCATTTCATCTGGGCCAATCCATTACTTTGCCCACCTACTTTGCCCCCTATATCCCTCTAAGAAAGAGGAGCGTCTCCACCGACTGGACCCAAAAAGAGCGTTGTCGTTCTACCTTGACCGCACAAAAGAGTTCCGGGTGGATGACCAACTCTTTGTGGGGTATGTGGGAGCAAAGAATGGAAAGGCAGTGCAGAAAAGAACCATCTCTCGCTGGTTTGTTCTCTGCATTACAATCTGTTACGCCTTGGCGAAGAAGCAGCCTCCTGAGGGATTAAAGGCCCACTCCACCAGGGGAAAGGCTGCAACTACAGCCTTGGCTCGGGGTGTCCCAGTCCAAGACCTCTGTCAGGCAGCGACTTGGGCATCATTGCAAACGTTTGCAAAACATTATTGCCTTGATGGTCAAGTGCGCAGGGATGGGCACTTTGCCGGTTCAGTCCTGCAAGACTTCTTAGTCTAGGTCATGAGTCCGCAACCCTCCGCCGGGATGGTATGGCTCGGGTATCTGATTCAAAGGTAAGGAATCTGAAGCTAGAAGTCTCTATCAGATGAACAAGTTACTTACCTTCGGTAACGCATTATCTGGTAGAGACTCTATCTAGCTGCAGATTCCTTACAGCCCCACCCATGCCTCCCCGCTTTGCGGACTGATGTAGTAGGACTAGGGTTTTTACCCCTTACAGGGCCCTAGTTTTTGCACACGATTACGTCAGTTACTTCGTGGCTCTGCGCTTCTGGCGTGCAAATACGAAAAGTACTGCCTCCGCACGCCTGGATGGCACCTATATAGGCACCGCGACATCATAACCGACGCTACCGACGCCGACGACATCACGCAAAGCCGAATGGAGCCACCCAATGTTGTGCGCAAGGGGTATTGCTCAGGAAAAGTTTCCGGATCCAGCCTGACGCCTGGGAAATTCAAAGGTAAGGAATCTGCAGCCAGATAGAATCTCTACTAGATAATGCGTTACCGAAGGTAAGTAACTTGTTCTTTAGTGAGTGTGTATAATAAATATAACTATTTTTTATAACTACACTGTGTGGTTCTATTTTGTTTAACTTTAGTTATGGTAAAATAGGCTGCTTAACACTCCTTCTGGCCTAAGCCTGAAGGCTGCTCTCCACCGCTACCACTTAAACAGTTTCTATGGTTGTCTAAGACCACTAAAATCTCCATAAGGGTTGTCTGGATTAGTGCAGGGTGCTTCACTTAAATACGTGTGCACCATATACTAAGCCAGCCTCCTACATACTATATTTGAAAAGTATTGCTATTCTTAGAACTGTTACTTACCTGCAATTAAAATAACAAAGTAATAACTTTTTCTACAAAACAATCGGTCTTGGATTCAGTCTTTGAGTGTATGTAATCATTTCTTGCCTGTTTGTACAACAGATGCTTAACACAGCCCTCTGATAAACCTAAGTGCTCGACCACACTACCACAAATAGAGCTTTTAGTATTATCTACTTAAGCCTCTGGGGATCCACTGGACTGTGCTCACTATACTTTACTTTGGTATAGTATATACAGAGCCAGCTTCCTACACACAAAGTTTTACTGATAAAACTATATTGCATACAAATGATGTGTGGAAATCAGGTTTCAGTGAATATTTATCATTTGTACATTACTAAGTAAAGAGTCTTGTTTTAATCACATTAACATTTTAGTTTCCATTATACTATTACCGTTTTTGATTCCCTAACTGCTTAATGTGTACATTTCATTTACAGGTAGTTACATTTTGTTCCATTTTACACAAAATGGCATCCTACAGCAAGATTGTCACAAAATTCATTTTAGTTTTCTATCTCTGACAGCAAAGTGAGAGGAGTTTGTAAACACCAATACCCATGTTAAAAAAAATAAGCAGCAACTAACACTTGACCTTTGTTTTTGAAGTGCAGATAATGTGACAAGATAAATACAGAATTTCGGGCCAGATATACAACAGCAAAATAGGTCTGCCCTATGAACAAACCCTATTTTGCGAGTCGGTAACCTATTGCTGACTCGCAAAATAGGGCTTGTGACTCACTATTAGGAAGGGCGTGCCAAGAATGTCCCTTCATAATAGCGAGTCACGCTTCAGTGTACAATTGTTTTGCGACCGCAATTGCGGTCGCAAAACACTTGCAGTTTACCACCTACTTCAAGTAGGGGGTAAGCCACTCACAAACAGGAAAGGGTCCCCAGGGGACCCCTCCCCCTTTGTGACTGGTGGTGAAAATATTTTTTAAGAGCAGGCCACTGCCTACTCTTAAAAAATGAAACAGAAATATTTCCTTTTTCTTCTTTAAATCCATCCCATTTTCCTTTAAGGAAAATAGGCTCCATTTTACAAAAAACTGCTTTATTTAAAAAGCAGTCACAGACATGGTGGTCTGTTGAGCCCATCAGTCCACCATTCCTGGGAGTACTAGCCACTCCCAGTGGTGTCGCAAATTGCACCTGCCTCATGAATATTAATGAGGCAGGCAATTTGCGAACCCATTATGAATCGCAAACAGTGTCTGAGACACTGTTGTAAGTTCCATTTTGCGAGTTGCAAAACGACACAATTTGCGAGTCGCAAATTGGAAGGGTCGTACATCTGGCCCCTAAAGACATCTTACTTCGCCACTGGTGCTTTAGGGCCCTGCAGGGTCAGGAAAGGCCTTTACTGGTTCCCCACCGGTGTGTCCGACCCCGGCGCCAGTCGGGCCCCTTGGATCCACGGATGGACCTGGACCAGTGCCGGTCGTACCACGAGTCTTTGAGGGGAGTGGTTTCTCAAGCTCCTTGCCACTCGACGTGTGACCCTGCAACGGTCTTGCTCCCTGTCAATGTAAAAATACTTTTTGAAATCCCACAAAAGATTAAAAACTAACATTCTATATAAAATATTATGATTACAATTCATGACCATGTACTTTAAACCAACTATAGACCGCTGCTAGTCTGTGTTTATTGACATACATGCCCAAACTGCAGTTTTCATGAACATTCCCATAAAAAAAATGCTCTTGTCATCAGTTTTTTTTAAGCAATTTCCTGTATACTTCTCTATTGTCACTGGTGGAAAACCTTTTAATTAGGGGAAGTAAGATCTTTTAGTGTAAATAGAGTAAAAAACACAAAAGAATAGAAAGTGTAGCAGTGATTGGCCTGAACTCTCATTACTTGGGCAGGTGGTGGAGTCCAAATTTTCCTGAAATCCTAAGGGGAAGCATAGCATATATTTCACAGTGTCAGCCCTGAATCAAAAAAACAAACATCTCTCCCATCGCCCCCAAAGGATTTGTTAAATACATCGCCAGTATTCTGTCCACTCCTACATTCATATATGCTGCTACGCTTGACTTTAAAACCTCCGTTGCCAATCTGTCAGCGTTGAGAGATTTATATAGGGCCATTTGAAGCTCCTTTTTACTAACGGTTTGCGATCCTTCTGGGTTTTCAAAAAAGTTTTGGTAACCTACTTTCCGTAGATGAGATTCCACGGTTGCCAGCCATGGAATACTCTTGCCTTTTTCACATGCGAGACAGTCTAGAATAATATCTTTAGTGAGACTTGCCTGCGTATTCCTCCATAGTGCGAGCCGTAATAGTGGAGGTCGGGCGTATATGTAATCCTCAATATACGGGATATTCAATTCACTATAGGAAATAAAAGTAGATGAGGGAAATGGGAACCCCTAATACTCTTCTGCAAAACCTGTTTTCTTCCACTTGAATAGAATTACACTTATTAATGCCCCATACCTCTGCCCCGTATGTGGCTGTTGATCTTCACTATATTTAAAAAATCTGCAGAAGGGGTTCATCCACCCATTTCTATCCCCCTCCCCTGTCAGTACTACCCCAGACAGCCTACATCTGCTGCAACAGGTGACAGAAGTGTTACTCCAAAAAGGTGCAGTGGAGTTGGTTTCAGAGCAGTAACGGGTTCAGTGGTGTTACTCTCTACTTTCTGTCCCCAAGAACCTCAAGGTTCTGAACTGGTTCCTCAAAAGGGAAAAGTTCAAAATGCCGTCCCTAGCTCAGGTTGCACTTGTGCTAGAAGATGGAGACTCGATGATGCCTGTGCCTGTCGTCGACCTGCAGGATGCCTTTTTCCTCATTCCGATCCTGCAGTCGAACAAGAAGTATCTTTGCTTTACTGTGGGGTCTGTACCCTACCAGTTTTTGTTCTTTCTGTTTAGTCTGACTTCAGCACCACGAGTCTTCAAGAAGGTGGTGACAGTGTTAGCGGCCCATCGCAGATGAGCAGGGATCCCGGTATTTCCTTACCTCAATGACTGGCTCATCAAAGCCAGCTCTCCAGAGATAGTGTTTCGCCACCTGCAGATGATGACCACTTTGCTGTTCGATATGGGCTTCTCTGTCAACAGGCCGCACAAATCCCACCTGGTGTCCTCTCATCAAATCCTTTTCATATAGGCAGAACTAGACACCTCATCAAATCAAACCATTCTCCCGCCACAGAGGATTCAGTCTATGATTCCGATGTTTTAGAATGAAGTGATGTACCAGGCCTGATGGTTTTACTCCCACTGAGTCTGCTAGCTTCCTGCATTCTATTGGTCACTCATGCACTCTGGCACATGAGGGCCCTCCAGTGGTGCCTCCGCAGACAGTGGTTCCAACATGACAGAGAACTTCACAGCCCTATCATGCTCTCAAAGGACAGTGCAGCGAATTTGCAGTGGTGGAGTGTGGATACCAATGTGACTCAAGAGGAGCCATTCCAACCCCCAGAGGTAGTGGGGTGCTCATCTGGAGGAACTGGAAATCAGAGTCCTCTGGTCTCCAGAGGCAATAACACACTAACTAACGGAGTACTGTAGGGGTTAAAGTACCTAGTATGCATAATTAAACTGTTAATTTTCACTGGTCATAGACATTTTAATCACTCTTACAAATTTTTATATTAATTATTTACAGCCTGCCTCTGTAGTTGCAAACATTCCTACCCAAGTCATTTTGAATGGGTCTCTAAAAGCAAAAATAGGAAGAAAATATTTTTTTTTACAAGACAAATCACACACCATAAAATAAATCTCAATAAAATGTGATTCCCCACTGGGTAAGTAAGATTCAATGTCCATCTCCTTCTGTTGGGTGGCTTTATAATGGGTACAAAGTTCAATCCACCCGAAGTATTTGTATTGTCCCAAGAGTCATAGGGAAACAAAACCCCTTGTATTTACTCTTTAGACTGGATTAGTTCCATGCTGTTACAAATGTAAACAAGCATTTACAATGCAATAAGTCTCGCATTACTGAAAGTTTGAGCTATTGGCGTTGCAATATTCTTTGCAATGCCAATAGCTCAAACTTTCAGTCATGCAAGACCTACTGCATTGCAAATGCTTGTTTAGAATTCTTTTTATTACTGAAGGTGGTTGAGACACCTAAAGATTTCTCTGGGCCAGACCAAAAAATGAATCTGCTCCACAGAGCTCAAATGCATGCCCACATCTCGTAAGTGCTACATAAATGTTAGCATGGTAATGATGGTATGCAATAAGTACTGTTAAGAAAAGGCCATCAGCAAATCGTTAAATATAAGCAGTCTGAATCAATGTCCCACTTTATCACCTCCATATTTACAGAAACCAAAATCATATTCATATTGACCTAAAGTTAATATTATAAATGTTTTAATGACAATGATATGCTATAACGATGTTTCTCATTAACTTGTCTACCTTACATTAAATTATAAAGATTTAATCGTCGCCTTAGTTTTTACAGGAAATAAAACATGTTAATTTATATGTAGCTTTTTAGTGCACAATACCACCAAATTTCTCATTGCACTTTCATTACTGTTCCTTCGTATTAGGCAACAATAAGCTATGAACCTTATCTTTGAATTTACCAGCTTGATATTTACAATTAAGTACTAATAATACATCAATAATTATATAATTACATCTAAACGTGTGCGGCATTGTGATTGTTTTACTTTTAGTAATATTTGAGCAACAGCAATGTATCTGTCGTCTTTACCATAGACATTGATGATTCATAGTTAATGACGATTTGCCACTCTGCCAATGCGCACCGTGTTTATGATTACTATCATATCAGCTGTTTGAAACAATATTCCTTGTGTTTCTTAGAAGAGGACAATTCCAGAGAATATGGCCACTTGATATATGTTGCAAGTTAATTGTCTGCCATGCTTTACATCAATTCAGGAGCCTTCTGTTACGCAACATGCCAACTGAATTGTGTGTGGTACGTAGTTGTTTGTGGTTAGGTCTGGTGTTAGCCAAGACTGTTTGATTTCACTAAAATTATAAGTATATATACTTATTTGTATGGCCTGTTATTGTGTCATTTACATTTTTCTTCCTCCCAGTACAGCCTATATTACAGCATAGGGTAATGGCTCAGCCCACTTCAGCCACTGGCTAACTTTACTGTAAGTGACAGCATTCTGCCCTTTCACAAGTTGCACATCCACACACAAAGTAGTTTGCTTAAATGTCAGGGATTACTATGGCAAAATTTGCTTTTTGAGACCCAAATCATTTTTGCTACTAAGCTGTTTGTTTTTAAGATTGATGAGTTCCCAGCAACTTTCCCACCAATAACTTTTTGCAAAAACCATGACAAAAGAAAGCAAGCATTGACAAAGTCAAAAGCCTGGCAGCCCACGCCAGACCTACTGGCTTTGCTAAGGCTGGTTTCACAGAGAGCACATCCTAAACCTGTACTCACACTGGCCACAGCTGCATTAAAGAGACAGCACTTTCTAAAGAGCATATATTGAATTCCAAATTTCTTTGAGGTAGTGGTGCAGACATTATATATTGGAAATCGCTGGTTACAGTTTCCATGCTGTGCCGCTTGCAGCACAAGCGCTAAGATAAATGTCTGCACATTGATACGTGCAATTGCATAAAAATAGAAGTACAGCCATGCCCTACGTGAGGACAAACATTCATGAAACGGTCACGTCTGTCAGGTTTGGTCTGCACATTTATAAATATATGAATGTAATGCGTCAGACTCTGATGCAGTCAGGTACCAGCAATTATATTTTAGAGTTCGTCACGCATGCAGATTGGCCACCTGTAGCCCCTGGTTAAAAGGCAGCTGTGTGATTCTGCAGCACCCTCAGATCCAAGACCACTGGAGGGGAAACCAGTGAATCTGTGTTCATCAACAAAACATAGAAGAGATTAGGGTGTATGAATTTGCTCCATAGTTTTGGGGGTTCTGTTTCCAAGGCGCTTTCCAAAGCACAGCACAATCTTCCCAAAAAACAAAATTATTTCAGAATTAAGTTTTAAGTAATTCAAAAAACAATAGGTCACTTATGTGAAACTCCTCTGCTATGATTTGAAATCCTGTCCCCTGCTGCGGGAGCCCCGCCACCCAGAAATTTTCTAAAACAAAGGAATATCCGCTGTACTATAGCTACCTCTGGCTTGCTATAAGGAAGTTGGAACAACATCATCTACATAAAGAGAAGCGGCTGCCTGCTATTTATGGAACAAAGAAACTAGTGCAAAAGAACTGAAGCCAGTAGCAGCATGTCAGGAGCTGCGGTGCCTCTTACATTTTTGTTTTTATTGCACAATTGCTGCACACTGCACTTCCAAACGCGGGGAACGAGGAATCAACCATCACAAAACGAAAACACAATTTACATAATAAAAATCGGCAGACAACTCTGCTGGGATTCAAACATGTAATCACACAGCTAATATTTAAACCACAGCTTCTACTTGCTTCAAAGTGGGGGGCTACAATACTGTCTATGTGAAGACACAGCTTCCGTTTTCTATCTAAATAACAAAGGATCTTAAGTACAGTAAGGGTTGGAGCCCATTCCTGGCATGTGACACGTGTCACTCTGTCATGTGGCATATGCCACAGCTCATGTGACATGTTCCACAGCATGTCATAGATTTCTGACATGCTCTTTCATGATTAACTGCAGGTAATGCCAGTTGGTGATTTCCAAAGGACTATCTTTCACTCGGCTAAAATAAATAAAGAAAAAGAAAGAAAAACAATATAAAAAGGAATTTACCCAGGTGGGGGTTTGAACCCTTGTCAAAATGCAAGTGAGTCCCTGATACTAACCCCTATACTATCTGTATTATTCTTATGTTATGGGGTGCAAAGCCTTTTTGTCATAGACAGAGTGCTGGTCCTTCTTTTGTTTCCATTCTGTTTTGCCTTTACATTCTATGAATCCACACTTGATTTTCATGCTTTATAAATAAATAGCCCTTCTTTTCTTTCACTCTGGGACTTGCCCCATGCATTTCTTTTTCTTACACAACCATTCCCAAAGTCTCATTCCACAAATTAAGGGATTTCTTTCATAGCAAACCTTGCCCCCCTTCCACACGCCCACAGCATGTCACAAATGTCTGACATGCACTGGCTTGACTAAAATGGCCACTAATCTCACAGACACTGCTAGGGGTGATCTACAATAGGGCATCTTTCATTTGGGTAAAATAGAAGAAAAATATAAAAAAATATAAAAATCGAATTTCCCCAGCTGGGGCTTGAACCCTTGTCAAAAAGCACTCCAAGCCCCTGTGAACTACCACTGGACCATTTGCTCTACATTAATGAATTTTGTCCAAAGCCTTTGTGTCATGGAAAAAAGGTGCTGTCCTTCTTTTATTTCCTTGTCGTTTTCCTTTTACATGCCACAAATCTACACTTGATTTTCGTGATTTATAAACAAATAGCCCTTCCTTTCTTTCACTCTGGCACTTGCCCCATGCATTTCTTTTTCTTACACAACCATTCCCAAAGTCTCATTCCACAAATTAAGGGATTTCTTTCGTAGCAAACCTTGCCCCCCTTCCACATGCCACAGCATGTCACAAATGTCTGACATGCACTGGCTTGACTAAAAGGGCCACAAATCTCACAGACACCGCTAGGGGTGATCTACAATAGGGCATCTTTCATTTGGGTAAAATAGAAGAAAAATAGAAAAAAGTATAAAAATCGAATTTCCCAGCTGGGGCTTGAACCCTTGTCAAAAAGCACTCCAAGCCCCTGTGAACTACCACCAGACCATTTGTTCTGCATAGATGAATTTTGTCCAAAGCCTTTGTGTCATGGAAAAAAGGTGCTGTCCTTCTTTTATTTCCATGTCGTTTTGCTTTTACATGCCACAAATCTACACTTGATTTTCGTGATTTACAAACAAAGAGCCCTTCTTTTCTTTCACTCTGCGACTTGCCCCATGCATTTCTTTTTCTTACACAACCATTCCCAAAGTCTCCTTCCACAAATTAATGGATTTCTTTCATAGCAAACCTTGCCCCCCTTCCACATGCCACAGCATATCACAAATGTCTGACATGCACTGGCTTGACTAAAAAGGCCACAAATCTAACAGACACTGCTAAGGGGTGATTTACAAAAGGGCATCTTTCATTTGGGTAAAATAGAAAAAAATAGAAAAGAATATAAAAATCGAATTTCCCTAGCTGGGGTTTGAACCTTTGTCTAAAAGCACTCCAAGCCCCTGTGAACTACCACTGGACCATTTGTTCTGTATTGATTAATTTTGTCCAAAGCCTTTGTGTCATAGAAAAAAAGTGCTGTCCTTCTATTTCCATGACATGAAAAAACGAGGAGAAATGAAAACATTTCTCCTCGGTGCGCCTCGCTACGCCACCTCTAGGGTGGCGTAGCTTTGAGACGCATCTCCAGAGTTACGATTTCTCGTAACTCTGGAGATGTGTCTTGTTCCATGAGTGTTGCGTGGGAACACCCACAGCAACACCCATGGAACGCCCCTTCACCGCAAAGTGCTGCGTGTGAAGGGGCCGTATTTACAAGGAGAGGAAAAGTCACGCAGGGTGGCTTTTCCTCTCCTTGTAAATATGGAGCAGCCCCTGTGCCACCAGTACGTCATGAAAAGTGACGTACTGGTGGCGCAGGGGGCTCGTAAATCTGCCCCATAGAGCCCTTCCTTTCTTTCACTCTGGCACTTGCCCCATGCATTTCTTTTTCTTACACAACCATTCCCAAAGTCTCATTCCACAAATTAAGGGATTTCTTTCATAGCAAACCTTGCCCCCCTTCCACATGCCACAGCATGTCACAAATGTCTGACATGCACTGGCTTGACTAAAAAGGCCACAAATCTCACAGACACTGCTAGGGGTGATTTACAATAGGGCATCTTTCATTTGGGTAAAATAGAAGAAAAATAGTAAAAAAATATAAAAATCTAATTTCCCTAGCTGGGGTTTGAACCCTTGTCAAAAAGCACTCAGAGCCCCTGTTAGTTACCACTGGGCCATCTGTTCTGTATAGAAATCTTTTGTCCAACGCCTTTGTGTCATTGAAAAAGGGTGCTGTCCTTCTATTTCTATGTCGTTTTGCTTTTACATGCCACAAATCTACACTTGATTTTCGTAATTTATAAACAAATAGCCCTTCTTTTCTTTCACCCTGGGACTTGCCCCATGCATTTCTTTTTCTTACACAACCATTCCCAAAGTATCATTCCACAAATTAAGGGATTTCTTTCATTGCAAACTGTGCCCCCCTTCCACATGCCACAGCATGTCACAAATGTCTGACATGCACTGGCTTGACTAAAAAGGCCACAAATCTCACAGACACTGCTAAGGGGTGATTTACAAAAGGGCATCTTTCATTTAGGTAAAATAGAAAAAAAATAGAAAAGAATTTAAAAATCGAAATTCCCCAGCTGGGGTTTGAACCCTTGTCAAAAAACACTCATAGCACTTGTTAGATTGCACTAGACCATCAGTTTTGCTTAGAGTTATGTCAGTCCAAAGCCTTTTTGTCATGAAAAAAGGGTGATGTTCTTCTATTTTCATGTTGTTTTGCTGTTACATGCCACAAACACACACTTGATTCTTGTGATTTATAAACAAATAGCCCTTCAGTTCTTTCACTCTGGGATTTGCCCCATGCATTTCTTTTTCTTACACAACCATCCCCAAAGTCTCATTCCACAAATTAAGGGATCTTTTTCATCACAAACCTTGCACCCCTTCCACATGCCACAGCATGTCACAGATGTCTGGCATGCACTGGCTTGACGAAAAAGGCCACAAATCTCCCAGACACTGCTAGGGGATGATTTACAAAGTGACAGCTTTTTTTTAATAACTTTATTTATCATTTTCATATTGCTTACAACATTACATGGTCATTCACTGTGATCATAGAAATCTAGTAAGAATAAAGACAAGTATCATTTGAAAAACAAGTGTACTCAAGCGTGCAACGCACCAATGTCTCAGGGTAGCATATATATCATAAATTGTGATATCAACATCTGACCAACCCGGACCAGCGGGCTCTCCCTCACTGTCCGGCCTGCACTTTCCTTGACATAATAAACACAACAATTGAGCAGTTGGGTGGAACATGAATTACCCCACCCCAGTGGGGACTATCCCAGCAGGTTGTTGTGAAATAGGGGCGGCACTAATCTCCAGTAAGTAATTTTTAAGAGGCTCCCAAATGTCATTTTGCCTGGATGCCGAGGGTTGGGTTGTAGCATGAAGGTCACAATTAGTATTACAGTATGTGAGGCTATTGAGCCAATCTTTCACTGTGGGGGAGGCCCTACTTCCCCATTTGAGAGCTATTTCCCTCTTTCCGAGCAAAAGGGCAATGGCCGTGAATTTGCGCAACTTCTTCGGGAGACCCCCCCACATAGCCCAACAAGGCAACCTCAGGTGTACGGACCATCTCAAGGTGGGTCATTTGTGTTATTAATCTGAAAATGGATCTCCAGAAGTCCCCAATCTTAGCGCAGTTCCAAGTCAGGTGGGCAAAATCGGCTTGCGGGCCACCGCACTTAGGACAAAAGTGTGTGGTCGATTGGGATCAATGGACTGAACCTTCGCTGGGGTCATATAGACCCTCCACAAATATTTGAACTGTATAAGCTTATGTCTGCTGTTTAAGGAGACCTCTTTCATTTGTGCACAACAAAAGGACCAGTGAGAGTCTTGAATTGGGTGCCCAAGGTCCCGCTCCCATGCCTCCCGTATCTTGGCCTCCCTGCAAGGGACTAATGACATACCTGCTTTGTAAAGCTTCGAGGTTAAGTGTTCTCCCCCGGAACTTGTGATTAAGAGAGTAAGCGGAGGGAAGGACTCAGGCTCCAACGGGTACTCCGGAATCTTAGCTCTGCGCGCCCTCCATATCCGGCTAAATACGAATTGCTCCATGAATGTTGCCTCACTGAACCTCCCGCCCTCTGTGCTAGAAATAACATAGCCCCCTGGGAACAGATCCCCAATCTTATTTATTGAATATGTAGTGAGTGTATGCTGTGCCAGTCTTTCTTCCGTAATGGGGATCCAGGGGTTAGCATTGACAGGGATCTCCGATGAGTATAGAGCGCCACCTCCAGTCACTTTCGTCAACTTATGCCAGGCCCAGCTAGTGGTGCAAACTGTTTAGATATCCCGGGGATCCCTGGCAAAGCCCCGCGGCAGCACCGTACATAGGGGTGCCGGGAGCACCAGGTCAGGCTGAGGTCTAGTGTAGGGGATCCGCGCGTCCGGGTGATACCAGGAGTGTGCGAAACTGCCCTGAGCAATCAAACAGTAGATCTGAAGATTGGGGACCCCAAAACCACCTCTCTCATATGGTAAGGACATAATGTCCTAGCTAACTCTAGGTCTTCCTCCCCCCCAGACCAATCAGATGAGATAAGAACGCAAAGTGCGTAAAAAAGTGTTTTGGGAGCGAGATAGCAATGTTGTGAAACAGATACAAAAACCTTGGGAGGACAATCATCTTCACAAGTGCAACTCGACCAGCAAGGGGAAGTGGGAGTCTCAACCAACGCTCGACCTGCTGCTCCAGGTTATGCGCCACAGGGCTGTAGTTTAGTCTAATAATTTGCTTGGTTTCTCTGTGGCTCTGAATACCCAAATATTTGGCCGACTCCTCACACCACATCAGCGGGAACTCACATTCCCAATGAACAGATCTCTGCATCAGGGGGAAAATTTAGGATTTTCCCCAATTTATACCCAGCCCTGAAAAAACGCCAAACCGGATAATCTCTCTGATGAGCGGTTCCAAATTCTCCTGGGGGTTACGGACATATAGGATGATATCATCCGCATATAGGGAAATTAGAAGAGGACCTGTTTTGAACTGGTGACCTCTGTGCAGGTGTTTTTCCTGGAAATGGTGAACCAGAGGGTCCAGCGCCAATATGAAGAGTAGCGGGGAGAGCGGACAACCCTGTCTTGTGCCGCGAGCAAGAGCGAACGAAGGGGACAGTGTGCCATTCAATCGAAGCCTAGCGGTGTGCACGGTGTAAAGCAACAAAGTAAGGTCAATGAATCCCTTAGGGATACCCAACTTTCTCATCACTGCTAAGAAAAAGGGCAACTCCAAGGAGTCAAAGACCTTTTCGATATCGAGTAAGACAGCAGCCGCAGGGACCTCCGGAGCGATCCTATGTATTACTTCAAATAATGTGCGCAGGTTTAAAGCAGTCAACCTATGGGGGACAAAGCCCGACTGAGTCGGGGAGATAATGCGGTCCAGCAACAAGGCCAATCTTAGCGCAATCATTTTAGCCAAAATGTTGTACTCGAGGTTTAAAAGTGATAACGGCCTGTAAGAGCCTTATAGAAGCGGATCTTTCCCGGCTTTTGGAAGGAGGATTATTACAGCCTCACGCAAAGTGGGGGGAAGTTCCTTGCGTTCGAGTGCTTCATTATAAACCTCTAATAGGTAGGGTGCTAATAAGTTCTTATAGGTTTTATAAAAGATACCAGTAAAACCGTCCAGGCCTGGGGCCGTCGAGCCATTCATGGCATCTATGGCGCTACTAATTTCCTCGGCGGAGAATGGCTCAGCCAGAAACTGCTGCATAAACTTCTTGAGCCACACCATAGCAATCTCTGCAAGGTAGCCATTACGGTCTCCCTCGCTATGCGTCACCCGTGTTGCATATAATGTGGAATAATATGCTAAAAATTCATCTTGGATATTTGGGGTATCGGTTAGGGTCTGTCGTGTTGAGGAACGGATGCAGGTGATGTATGAACGCCCGGCCGAGGGTCTCAGTAGCCGTGCCAACGTGCGGCCAGGTCTGTCACCCTCCCCATAGCGCCTTGCAATAGCATACCTGCTTACAAAATTAATCTCACGCTCCGCTGCTTCTCTGAGCTCCGTCAAGAGTGTTAGTCGGTGGCTGAGCCGAGAGGGGTCAGGCCTTGCAACCTGATCTCTATCTAGCATATCTAATTGCTTCTCAATAGGCGCAATCGTACCACGCAAATCTTTTAGAACCCCAGAATGCTTAGAGATGCATACTCCACGCATAAAGGCTTTAAATGCCTCCCAGAGTATGGCCCACGAGATCACTGATCCTTTATTCAGTTCAAAGTATTCAACTATGGCCTCCCGAAGTTCGGAACTAAACACTTCATCCCTCAGTGCCTGCCCGGGGAATCTCCACATCCTCTCACAGCCCTCTGGTCTAGGGACGCGTACTTGCAATACCACTGGGGAGTGGTCAGAATATGTGCTAGGGAGATGCTGGGATGCCCTATACCATGTTGCCAAGTTGGGGGAAACAAGCCAATTATCTAATCTGGTCCAAGTACCATATTGGGCGGCGTAATGGGTGTACGCGGCATCACCCGGGTTGCGCTGATGTCACACATCCACCAGGCCAACAGAATCGCACATATCCAGCAAAACGTGGCATGCGCGGGATTTGGTGTCCGATGAGTTGGACGTACTATCTCGCGCAGGGTCCAACAGGAGATTAAAATCTCCGCCCATGCATATACATTCTGCATCTAATTGTAGGAGCTGTGTGTGAAGGCCTTGGAAGATCTCTGGGCTATCCACATTAGGCGCGTATACGCAGATGAATGCCATACAGTGTCCCATCAAGTGACCTGCTACCATCGTGTAGCGACCCTTATTATCAATGTGTGCTTTTAAAAATTGGAAGGGCAGACGTTTATGAATCAAGACAGCCGTGCCCCGCGCATATGTGCTATACCCTGCAAAGTAGCGATGCGGTCCCCAGCCCGACGCGAAAGTGATGGTGGCAGCTTTGGGCAGGTGTGTTTCCTGTAAGAATGCAATGTCCACCCTGTGACGCTGTAAATAATGCAAGACCTGCTTCCCCTTCCTAGCATTGTTAAGCCCCCGGACATTCCAGGTGATCAGTGTCAGATCTGAAAATATTGACAACCTACCCCGCTCCGACATCACAACATAGTAACAGTGATTTGAAGTGTGCGTCGCAGTTTTAGCATACCATGCTGCAGTGAATAAACAAGGTTAGAAATATTGGTAATCCAAAAATGCTGACAATCCGTCCTAACTCCCCCCACCCATCCCAGCGCACCCTTTCGCAGGGAATATCCCCAGTTAACACGTGAAGACATGCATCATGTAAACACCATAGCAAATAAAGAAGGAGCAAAACTAGATACATTTCCACAATTGAGGGGGAGGCCCTGGATGTGTCCTTGTTCTTGTGGCTGCTGCTTCCTTTATAGTCCCTACAAAATTCTTGCACCACAGTGGGGGTATCAAATATGTGAGAACGACCCTCAACATCCACTCGGAGGCGAGCTGGATATAACATGCCATATCGAAGACCAAGATTGCGCAGTGTTGCTTTCACGCTGGTGTACTTTCGCCTGACCTCCTGCACTATGATAGTAAAGTCCGGAAACAGCCCCAACGTTGAACCTTGCCAGGATATGGAACCCAGCTCTCTCGCCAGCCTTAGCACTTCTCTGTCTCGGAAATTTAAAAGGCGGGCAATGATGGGCCTAGGTGGACAACCCAGGTTGGGGCGGGGGCCAAGCGAGCGATGAGCTCTTTCTACAAGAAAAGTGGAGGTGAAGGCCTCTTTACCAAAGATGTCTGTAAGCAGGATTTCCACGAATAGGTCCATACGCCCTGCGATGGACGACTCAGGGACGCCCAAAATGCGGACATTATTGCGCCTACTGCGCGCCTCCAAATCCTCGTTCTTTATGGCGACGTCTTTGAGAATCTTTTCCATGCGGTCTAGGCGCTTGGTGGATTGTGCCGTGCCATCTTCTAGGTCCGACACCCTGCTCTCTACAGTATCTAGGCGCTTCTCGTGTCTGTCCAATTTGGCGCCCATAGTGTCCAAGCGTTTTTCAAGGGTGTCGAAGCGGCCATCGAGGGCCTTGAAGCCTGCTCTGATTTCAAGGAGCAGTGCTCCCGACCCTGCAGGGGCATCGCTAAGGTTGGCTTCCTCTGAACCCCCCTCGGCCATGTTACCACCAGACTCCACAGACTGCTCAGCAGGCTTACCAAATTGGAGTAGCTGTTGTTTGGGGTCTTTACGCCCCATTATGTCCCTGCAAGGCTCGTTGGTTGCCAGCCTGCCCTCGGGACCCAACAGCAGCCTTCAGCCACCAAAATGGTGTGTAAGCCTGGCCCACTGTGACCCAATTTCCATCTCGGGCCTCACAACAGGCAGCCTGGCATGGCAGGGTATCAGGCAACCACTTAAGGGTCACGAGGCCCCAAAGCTCAACCCACACGGCACCTTACAAGTACAGACTCACCGCAATTTGAGCCCAGAATTATGTGCAGCAGCTTAACGGTGGATCAAGGAGCGTCGGTGGGCAGGAACTTTCACCCCCACGATGCTAGCCGGAGTTGCGCACTTCATTGTTTATCGCCGTTATAGAAAACGTCACTCGGCAGGCACACGCACAGCCCGGCAGGCACGACCCCCGCGGCCCACCCGGCTGGCCCGAACAGCCGGATGGCTGGCCCCCAGGCTCACCCGCGGTCCCTCTCACTGCGGGGCCTCCGGGAGCAGGACGGGCTGAAATGCAGTTGTAGGTGCAGGAGGGGGCTGAAAGCAGGGGGGAGGGCCGCAAGCAGAGCACGCTCACCTAATGGCCAGCGGGGCCCATCTGATCGATTCTCTGTCGGGTAAGGTTGCCGGAGTGCCGCGAACCGTCGCTGTATTTCGCGCGGCCTAACCTCCGGCCGCGCCCTGCTCCAGCACCATTCTCGCGCTCCCAGAGGCCTCTGCATGCGATATTTCAGGCCCTCAGTCGCCCTGGACTGCTCCAACTCATTTGGGCACTTTCGTGCATTTAGGCCAGTCGTCCCGCACTGAAAGCGGCCAGGATGGAAGGCAGGATGAGCTCGGATGTTGGGATTGCTGGCGGAGCCTCAGCGCTGCGTGGCCATCTTGGTCGGCAGCCTGGCCACACCTCACAAAGTGACAGCTTTCATTTGTGCAAAATAGAAAACAAATTGAAAAGAATATTAAAATCAATTTTCTTCAGCTGGGGTTTGAACCCTTGTCAAAAAGCACTCATGACCCCTGTGAGTTACCACTGTACCATCTGTTTTGCTGGACTTTTTTTACCCAAAGTCTTTTTATCATAAAAACAGTGTGCTGGTCCTTCGTCTATTTTCATGCTGTTTTGCTTTTACATGCCACAAATCCACACTTGCTTTTCATACTTCATAAACAAATAGCCCTTCCTTTCTTTCACTCTGGCACTTGCCCCATGTATTTCCTTTTCTTACACAACCATCCCCAAAGTCTCATTCCACAAATTAAGGGATTTCTTTCATAGCAAACCTTGCCCCCCTTCCACATGCCACAGCATGTCAAAAATGTCTGACGTGCACTGGCTAGACTAAAAAGGCCACAAATCTCCCTAGACACTGCTGGGGGGGGAGGGGATTTACAAAGGGTCATCTTTCATTTCGGTAAAATAGAAAAATTAAGGGAAATATTCTAAAAACGAATTTCTCCTGGTGGGATTTGAACCCTTGTCAAAACATATGTTTTTCCCTCAGTAATGACCACTGCACCATCTATAACCATGTGGAAGTATACTGCACGCAATTGTTTTTACACCACACTTTCTTCTTCCCATGTGCCACAACATGTCACACATTTTTTACATGGATTGGCATGACTTGGGGGGCGCTTGAGAGCCAACGAACAAGATGGCCGCACTGCCGTGAGGCTCTGTTAGCCCATGACCATAATCCGCCAGAATCCTCTTTCCTAAAAGTGGCGAAAACTGCCTTTAAACATGTTATGCCCAACGCGACTCACCGGGGAACTGATGGGACGAGTGCGGACTCGCTGACACCGTCTAAGTGATCCCACGCAGCGCATCCCTGTTTTGCGGCCTATGGCTGTTCAAGATGGTGGCGACGGGATTGAGCTAGCCGGGTCTGCATCGCCTGGCCCTGCTGTCTGGAATTGCCGCGGAGAGACCCCAGCCGCCGCCACTGCCAGGAACCAGGAGCTGCCCAACGCGGAGCTACACTACGGGGAGAGGGTCGCCCGCTGAGTGAGATCGGGACCGGCTGAGGTAGGCCTGCGCCGATGCTAAGGCTGAGCCGGGCTGAGCCTGCGCTGCTTCCCCTGAGCGACCTTGGGCCCTGGCTGAGGTGATGGGCCGCCCTGATGCGAGTCGCGAGATTGCTGATGCGGCTGGCTCCCCGATCCCCATTCGCACACTCACCTGGGGCCTGAAGGGGTCGAGAGGAGAACCCTGTTGAGACGCGCTGCTAGAAGGGCGCTGATAGACCCGTGTGACCTGTACAGCGCCGGGAGGCGGCGCGTGGAACGGTGAGGCCTTGATCCTGGGGCGCAGAGCGGCCTTGCTGCCTTGTAATACTCGGTAAGACAGGCTGAAGTGGACATTACCTGCAAAATCCCAAGCAAGACACACTGCTTTTTGTGGGCCCGGGCCCTCTTCAGCGACACAATTATCAGGGCGGAGGGTGAAGAGTTGGGCCGTGGCAGAGCCACGGCTCGCCTAAATAACCGCATGAAGGCACAAACTGGCCTATATAACCGCCCGAAGGCACAAACTGGCGCCTGTTGACCTGAGTGGGATCTGCACACCCTGAGGGACAAGCGGAGCTAGCCGCTGCATCCTGATCTTCCTGAGAGGCATACTGCACCCGCCCATACCACGCAGAGGGGAGAATCATGGGTCCAACGGATGGCAAACAGTTCAAACTCCAATTCCCAGCCTGGAAAAACACTACCAATACCGCTGAAGACACAGACTCATGCTGGGAAGAGGAAAGCACAGCATCAACTACCCCACAAGATACAGATATAAAAGAACTTCTCCTCATGATGTGCCAAAGCCTCAATTCCATCGAGTCCAAAATGGACGACATGAATATGCACATGGACTACATCACACAAAGGTTGGAGAAGCATGATGGCCGCATTACCGAAACGGAACAGCGCATATCCACCCTCGAAGACTCTTCCTATGAGAGCCGTGAACGACTCCAAGAGATGGACAAACTGTTAAAAATTATTGCTGCAAAGAATGGAGACTTGGAGGCGCGTTCACGCAGGAACAACGTGCGTATAGTTGGGATCCCGGAGTCTACCGCAACTGGCCGCATGGAGGACTATGTAGAATGACTGCTGCTTGGGATCTTTGGCGCGCAGGCACTCTCCAGAGTTCTAGTGGTGGAGAGAGCCCATCGCTCACTTGCAGCCAGACCGCCACGGGGTGCGCCTCCCCGTCCCATACTGGCGCGGTTACTCAATTACAAGGACCACAACGCGGTGCTGAGACTAGCAAGGGAAAAGCAAGAACTGGTTTACGAAGGGAACAAACTCTCGATCTACCCAGACTTCAGCATGGCAGTACAAGAAGCGCGCAGGAAGTTCCTACCTGTCAAACGGAAACTCCAGCAAACCAACATACAGTACTCGATGCTCTACCCCGCCAGACTGTGAATCCCCTACCGTGGGATGACACACATCTTTAACACCCCGCAACAAGCTTAAGATTTCCTAAAAACTGTAGAGAGATGGTCACCCATAACTCTGGATGGTGATCCCTGCTCCCGACGGATGCCACCTGCTCCTGAAGAAGACTAAGGCCAGGTCATTGTATGGAATTGGTCACCTGCATCACTGGTAAGACTATGCATTCCCTATTTCATTGCTAATCGGTTTGAAAATATGCGCCGGCCCTGGCGAAAATGGCCAAACACGGACCCAGATGGAGCATAGATTGGCGGTACTGACGGGACTAATGAAAACGCCAAGCAATAATGACTTCGCACGCACCTTCGCTCCTGCGAGGTGCGCTGACAGCCTCTCTGGTGCATTCCCCCAGTGGGAATTCCCTGAATGATGTACTATGTTGAAGTTATGTTACTAATTGACTCATACGTTAGTATACTGCTTTTACCAGTCTTAGTTTTGTATAAGACACACCTCTTGCATGTTACTAAATTGTCGTTAATGATTCTATTCTCCTGGAGGTGCCAACATCCATCCTTGCACAACACGACAGGCAGAACAAATAATGGGGGGTTTGGGAGGGATACTATTTACCTACGGGTTTGGGCCGCAGGTGTGGGTGGGGGGGGCGGGCTTACTTTTGATACACACGGCGGCGCTGCACGGATTAATACTGAGCACATACAATTATGAAAGCATAGAGAATGATCCATACAAACTCACCACGGCAGAACACACTGACCCCTCCGGTCCCAGAGAGGACAAGACAGATATAGCGGAGCCAAGAGCAGACAAGACCCACGTCTACACCGTCCTGAGATGGAACATGTGAGGGCTCCGATACCCTCGCAAACGCAGGCAGATCCTAGGATACTTAGACAGACACCAAGTGCAGGTGGCTATGTTGCAAGAAACACACTTGGACCCTAAAGCAGCACTCACCTTTGGAAAGAAATGGGCAGCACACAGCTGCTTCTCCTCCTACTCGACATTTTCTAGAGGCACAGCAATCCTCATCAAAGCTAGCATAAGATACTGCCCACTAGGGACACTACAAGATACACGGGGCAGATTCATCGTGATGTGGGGCAGATTAGAGGGACACACAGTAACCCTTGTTAGTTGCTACGCCCCCAACATTGATGATGCCAGCTACTTTGACAAGGTATGAGGTCACATATTAGCAATAGGCTCCACTTTCATTATATGGGGAGCTGTTTTCAACTTAGCACTAGACTCTCTTTCTGATCGCTCACATGGCACCTCATCCTCACATCCGCAGGCAACCAAACACCTTACGGGCATCATGACAGATCACCAGCTCTTTGATGCCTGGAGGTCCCTCCATCCATCACGAGGGGAGGGCACCTTCTATTCTAGCGTGCACGCCAGCTGGTCCTGAATAGACCTATGGTTGCTGTTGAAGGGACTAAACACTTGGATCCAGGCTGCGACGCACTTGGCGCAAACCTCCCTAGACCATTCCCCCGTGCTCATGAGACTATACCCGCCGGACAATGAATCCCCATATCGTTCCTGGCGACTCCAGCCCACAACCTTGCTAGATAGAGCCTTCTGTAAAGAAATACGTCAGGAAATTTTTTAATTCTTCCCTCGCAATAAAAACAGTGTCTCAACACTTGCATGTGTATGGGAAAGCTTCAAAGTCACCATTCAGGGGCTATGTATAGCCAAAAGCGGAGGGATCCTACGTTCCATCAGGGGAGCACTAAATAGACTAGAAAGAGACATCAAAAAAACAGAGGAGCTTCTAACTTCCGCCCCTAGCCCACAGAGAAGGGTTCAGCTTAAAGATCTACTAATTGAATATTCCAATGAGGCGGAACGTGAATCTAAATTCCAATCTAAATATCATGTGGCCATATCATTCGGCGAAGGCGAGCGTCCCGGCAGCACTCTGTCCGAGGCAACCAGACCCCCCAGATTCGCTAATCAGATTTTGGAAATAATAGACGAGGAAGGCACTAGGCTTATCGAATCGCAGGAGATCCTTAATATTTTGACTGCCTACTATGCAAAACTCGCACGCATAGAAAAGTACCTCCTGACATAGCGTCCTACTTAGAGGACACTGCTCTTGGGTGGCCCAACGACTCTCGCAGAGAGTTTCTGTCTGCCGATATAGCGGAGGACGAAATCCAGGCCGCAATAATGGGCCTGCATTCCGGCAAGGCCCCGGGACCCGATGGGCTCCCGGTGGACTTTTATAAATGTTACATAGACGAGCTAGCCCCCTTCCTTAAGCAGGTCTTCAAGGAGGCCAGAGAGATTGGGACTCTTCCCATGACATTGCGGCAAGCCATGATCATATCCCTGCTCAAACCAGGCAGAAAGGTCAGCAGCTTTGAGGCCTACAGACCCCTGTCGCTCATCAACTGTGACACCAAGATCTTAGCTAAAGTCGTCACAAATAGGTTGACATTGCTGATGGACCAGGCAGGTTTCATATCTGGCAGGGCCACCTCCCATAATCTGCGCACAACATTCGCATTACTACACGACATTGACCCGGAGATCAGCGCAGCAGGTATCTGCTTAGATGCCATTAAAGCCTTTGATTCCCTGGAATGGGATTACATGTTCATAATATTGGGTAGAATGGGCCTTCCCCAGCCATTCCTGGCATGGATAAAGCTGGTGTATGGCCGGCCTAAGGCCATTGTACAGATTAAACGGTCTATACTCCAATCCGACCCCCATTATGCGAGGCACACGCCAGGGCTACCCTCTGTCCCCGTTGCTTTTTGCTCTCGCCATCGAACCCCTCGCGGCCAAGATACGGCAACATCAGAGAGCATGCTATACCATACCCCTCACGTCAGATACTAATATCATTATATGCCGACGATGTCACCCTTTATTTACGGGACCCACAGATTAGCCTCAAACCGATCCTAAGAGAGTTCATCAGATTTGGTTCCCTCTCCGGGATAGGGATCAACTGGAGTAAATCGCAGATTTTCCCGCTCACGCCCAGCACTGTTCAGTTCCCATTGAAATGGTGCGAAATGGAAATAAAATATCTAGGCATGATAATAACAAGAAATAAAGAAGAAACGCTTCGCGCAAACTGTGGCACTGCGATTGAAACCATCACTAACTGGGTATCTCGATGGATCACGATGCCATTCTCATTGGCTGGCAGAGTGGCATTGATGAAAATGGTCCTATTACCTAAATTATTGTATCTATTCATTAATATACCCTTTAACCCGGGACGCCCCTTCTTCGACACCCTCCGATCATTACTCTTCAGACTAGCATGGGGCGAGAAACAACCCCGAGTGGGATGGCGGACCATGACGCAACCATGCCTCAATGGGGGTTTTGAGGCCCCAGATATGGAGCTATATTTTCTGGCTGCTCAAGCCCACTACACAATATATTGGCTCCATCCGCCACCCTTTATGCCACACCTGGCCATCGAGCAGGGATATATGGCTCCTACGCCCACGACCTCCTTTCTGGGAACGCGCGTCCCTGGAGTAGCCTATCACACGGTAACCTGCGCTAACCAAGCCTGGGAGCGCCTAGCTAAAATAGTGGGCAAACCGACACTGTACTCCTACTTGTGCCTCTCCCGTACCTCTCGTGTGCGCCAGTCACACATGAGGCTGTATGCCGCAAGATGCTCCCTAGGAGAGACCTAAACTGCTGGGACGACCTTTACCGGGGGGTGCGTTCGGGGTAAGGCAGGAGTTATTGACTGGGGATAATGTCACTCCATTGGAGATATTTCTTTATATAAGACTGAAACACAAACTTAGGGCCAATGTCCCGGGATTCCCTCAGGAACCCCCAACTCTATAAACACTACACACCCTATTCAAAATGGCTGGACCGGAGCACACGATTTCCAGCATATACCGGGCCGCACTGCTCGAGAGGACACAGCCGAAACACGGGGTCAGGGAGGCGTGGGATCATGACCTGGAGCTGTCCTTGACGGACGGGCGGTGGACATATTGCTGCACACAGACGTAAGCTATTACAGCAAGCAGTCGCTTATGAATCATACACTTCAAATACTTGCATCAAACTTTCTATACACCCACGTGGCTCAATAAATACAAATTGAGAACTGACGACCTATGTGAGAGATGTCGTCAAGCGGGGCCGGCTTCTTACACCTTGCATGGCAGTGTTGCGAAGTTCATGGGTATTGGCGTGAGGTGATTGCTGCTCTGTCCCAAATGATAGACACCCCTCTTGCCGTGCCCCCCCTACTGGCACTTCTGGGCTACACAGCTGAAATACAAACATCATACAGAAAATTTGTAGCAATGAGTCTGTTGCTGGCCAAATGGAGGGTGGCGTGCAGATGGGGCAGAGGGCGGGCCCCCAAATTTAAGGAATGGCTAGCAGACCTTATTTATTGTAAGGATCAGTTAATGAACTATGCGGAACTCCTGCCAGCCTTGTCTCGCCCAAGAGACATCTGGGAGCCCCTGATGGATTATCTGAGGGAACACTCCATCTGAACCTGTGTGCTTTGGGTTTGGGTGCACGAACTGGACATTCAGCTGGGGGCCCTGCGGGTGGGGAGGAACACACGATAAGTGTATTTCATTTGTCTGCCTATGTCTCCTTATGAACAAACTGGAAGTGTGGAATCGTTTCACAACGTTGTGCCAATATCATAGTGAAGGTCTGTGCTTAATTAACAAACGCCTGTTAAAATGCTATTGCGATCCGCTGTAGATACTACATTGCAGAATTACCTCTAGCAGTAGGTATGCTTATTGTCCGTGCTGTGCATTTATACACTGCATTGATGTATGTTATGTTTCTATGTAAGTTGATAAACCCAATAAACACATGTAAAAAAAATGGATTGGCATAACTTAATAGGCCACAAATTTCTCTGACAATGCTCGGGAGTGTTTACAAAGACATTCACTTTCACATCAGGAAAGTAATTAAGAATTTAAAAATAGATGAGAGGCTAGGACCCTGGTCAAAAAGCATAACGGCAAACTGAGGGCCCTTGTGATAAAATAGAGAGAGAGAAACAAGGGAAAATGACACAAGAAGGACAAAACAAAACTCAGATCTTCCTCGGAGGGTCAAAAAGCTTCATTATAAATTGGATTTTACATAAATGTAGCAGTTTTATAATGATTACATTCTGGCAAAATGTACTTGAGCAGACTGTAGTATCTTGTGAGTTAATAGTGACGGAACCCTTTTGGGTCCTGATTGTCTCCCTAGAAACGTGAAGTAAGTGTTAGAGCGTAATGCATCGATTGCTGTTTCAGTTTGGTGAGTTGCAGTTGCACGTACATGAATAAAGTCTCCCTGTGTGGCATAGTCATTGGCGAGTAACTGGGCTGGGAAGACACTGCAAAGACCATATTTTATGATTTCTACTTCTCTTACTATGCTGAATTTGTCCTACATGGCACAAATTCTCAAGTTTTTTAGGCTTCAAAGAGAACTAACCAGTACTTTCACACTAATCAAGTACATGTAAAATATTTCTGACATGCTTTCTTGTATCTAATCATGTAATAAACCTCTCACACTGTGCCAGTTAGTGATTTCCAAGGGCATCACTTTCACATGGGTAATAAAAGAGTTAGAAAAATAAGCAAAGGCTCTGAATTAATGGGTTAACCCTGGCCACAATATATCACGTATTAGTATCTTTGCCATTGTAGTGTTCTGCTGAACACAGAACTTAACTACCGTTCCTTAGCAGCTTTATTGACACCCATCCATCACATGCATCACCAGGTAGGTGACACTGCTACTAACAGGGGCTGGGTGCACAAGTCTGGGGCAAGTTCCATGATGTAACCTGTGTCACTTTATTTACTAGCATATGGGCTGAGGGTCGACAACACCATAGCCATGACACTAAGGGGCCCGTTACGATACGGCTCGGATGGCGAGCCGCATCGTAATGGGCCGGTTGGATTCCTTTCCAACCGCCTCATTTTGATGGAGGTGGTCGGAATGGAATCAGACCGGTCATTCCGGCTGGCTTCCGACTGGCTTGGAGAGCCCGTCTGCCAGTCGGAATGCGGCATGCAATCTCAAGGGTGGCTCTTTTCGCCCTTGAGATTATGATCATGGTTTCTGATATGGTTTCCATGCCGATCTGTCGGAGATGGAAACCATGTTGTAAAGCATGTTCGGGGGCCCCAGCAGGGCCCCCTTTGGTGCACAGCCTCCCGTTTGAGGCCGAGAGGACCCCTTGAGGTGCCTACCAGGGGTGCAGAGATGAACTACACCTCCCATTTTACTATGGGAGCATGCATTACAGCTGGTTTACGGACGGAATGCATGCTCCCATAGTAAAATAAAGGAATGAGACAGAACAGTGTTTGGTCGCATCCTAATGGGGCGGTCGGGCCAACGACCGGGTGTTGGTCGGTCCCATGACTGAGTCAGTGTCGGGCGGAAGTGATAACGCCCAACATTCTCATGAGCCCCTATATCTTTTTGGAGTTTGGTGGGTGGCCGTCAAAAACGATGTCCTCTGTTCACAATGCTTTTTGTACCTTCATAGGACCCATTGTGACAGCTGTTCCTCTGAAGGTACAGAGAAGAGATCATTGCTGGGCTGGGGGTTAACTCTAAATCTGGTGTGCTGTAGTTCATCATAGTGATACAAAAGGGGATGATGGACGGAATGTTTGAGCCAATCAAACACTCACCCCCAGTCAACTGATCTGGGTTTAATCCATCATCATTCTTTAGCTCACTCCACCACCCCAGTTCAGACATGGCCCTTGCTCACTTTGCCACTGGATTCAAGCAAGCCTGGCTGATGACGGCTGGAATGCCAGAAACCGGTCCTAGGATGCTTGTTTCGGGTCCAGGGAAGACATGGCTTGGCAGTTCGGGCTGGACTGTTCCCATGAGGCACAGGGTCAGACTGATTTGCATATGGCCATGTCTGAACTGGGGTGGTGGAGTGAGCTAAAGAATGATGATGGATTAAACCCAGATCAGTTGACTGGGGGTGAGTGTTTGATTGGCTCAAACGTTCCGTCCATCATCCCCTTTGTATCGCTTTGTTCGCCCTAAGTTGGCGGGGGTATGCCCAGACGTGGGTCCCTTGCTCACTTTGCCACTGGATTCAAGCAAGCCTGGCTGATGACGGCTGGAATGCCAGAAACCGGTCCTAGGATGCTTGTTTCCGGTCCAGGGAAGACATGGCTTGGCAGTTCGGGCTGGACTGTTCCCATGAGGCACAGGGTCAGACTGATTTGCATATGGCCATGTCTGAACTGGGGTGGTGGAGTGAGCTAAAGAATGATGATGGATTAAACCCAGATCAGTTGACTGGGGGTGAGTGTTTGATTGGCTCAAACGTTCCGTCCATCATCCCCTTTTGTATCGCGTAGTTCATCATAGTGGCGTATGTAATTTCTTCCACCACCCTGACTGACAGACTACCGCCTATCAAACTATACATTGGGGCCTTAAAGCTCAAAGATCTTTCACTAGTCCTGTTCTGACATTATGCGACATTTTAGTTACATTTGTTCTGTAATGAAAGACACAGACATCAAATGAATACAATGTAACCTTTTTAGACTGGATACAACCAATATTCTCTCTGCTCACAGACTAATACTTCATTCTAGGTGAACTTTGCAGAGCTTGTAATGTGCTCTTGCTTTAAGGATTGGAGCTTCTCTCTTCCTTGTTGTTTTGCAGAAGAGTTTAAAGTTGCTATGCGCTGGTGTGTGTAGGCAGTATTTAGGACAGCCTATATTAAACTTTCACAAACTGTGAGATTGTTGGCAACTCTGACAATCCAACAGTTGCACAGCAGGGTGAGAGAATGTAGTGTAGATACGAACCACATAGAGTACCTGTAAGAAAATGAATTATTACTTTTGAGTGGGTAATGGGTCAGCAAAGTAATAAAGTCACAAACATTTTTGGTCCAAGCTAAGGTTTCAGTAATTTAAACCTAAACTAATCCCCTGGTAGATATAGCACAAAGTAAACACTGTCAAATTAGAGAAAATGTGTAAAGCATTCAAAAGTACCAAAACTCCTAAAAGTTTAAAACACAACACAAAAGTAATCCAACTCCAATCTACAAAAATAGATTAAAATTGAATAAACAGATTGACTTCAAAACAAAGAAAAGCCAGTAAGAGGAACCTGAGGTATTATTTTTTCACAAGAAAGTGTGTCAAGAATATTTCACTGTTCATGGGGGACCTGGAGCTAGGTGCAATTTGAGGCAAACCAAGATGGAATGCAGTCAGATACACCAAACAGGTTATTTCAGGTTGAAGATTTTACCTTAGGACTTAGAAATGGAAGTGGAGATCCTTGAGCGGGGCAATGTTGCAGGCTGTAACAGAAGAAGTTTTCTGGAAGCCAGATAGTTTTTAGGCAAAGGTCTTGCTGAAGCTGTTGGTTTTGGAGGGGAAAGGTCTAGGTGGGAGATGTCTGAATTTTGTGTCAAGTAAGTACTTTTGTTAGACGAGTCAAGATTTATACCTTTGGACTTAGGGCCTGGTTATGAGTTTGGTGGTGGGAGAGAGGGTCGCCACATCACGCCACTGCCCCCTCCCACCCTGCCATACCTCACTGCTGGCCAAACGCCAGATTAAGAGTTATCTAGTAGTCTGGCAGGTGGTCCTTTGGTGTTCCCACGGTGGTGCCTAATAAAAAGGCCTCGCAATGGGAACGCCAAAGCCCGTTCCTGCACGGCATGGACTATAAAGTCCATGCCGTGCAGGAAAGGGGCTGCATGAAGAAAGTGCCCCCCTGCATGCATCCCATGGCCCTGGGGAACCGGGGGCCCTGTAACGCCCCCCAAGTTGCCTCACCGCCAACCTTTATATGGGGGGCTCACCGCCATGAAAACGTTGGATGTGAGGAAACTAGTAATATGCTTGTCGGTGCTGTAGAGGTACTGCCAGCTTATTGTGGTCCTCAGGCCACCGATCCACCGCCAGGGATTGCGGATCTCTGGTGGTTGTGGCAGTCCTATGGTCGTCTCACTGCCATCCTTGTAATACGGCAGTCTAACCACTGGTGTGGCGGTTACTGCACTGCCACCATGAGTTTGACGGTCCATCTCACCACCAAACTCATAACCAGGCACTAAGTCTCTTTTCTCAGAGGTCAGTATCCTCCATCTGACAAGGCTAAAGGTTCTATCTGATGATGAGTTCCACCAGCCTGGATACCTTCTCAAAGAGGACCAGCTGAAACAGATTTGCTGCTGCAGAGAAGCTCCTTGCACGAGAAACCTTTTTCTTTAACCCAGTGAAGCTGCACTCTTGTGGGATTGGCTCAGATGGTTGGTCTCAGTTCTCCTATGGCTGGAAGTTCAAAACCATTCTATGTCCCAACTTTTCAGAGATTGCAGCAGAAGTCCAGTTAGACACACCCAAGTGTCCCACGACCTCAGGGACAGCACTTAGAAGTTTAGGCTCAGACCTACTAACATTTTTCATTGTGGTTGTGCCACTTTTTGGAGCAGCCACAATTCAAAATGATATTTGAGATTTAGAAAGGCACTCAAGGACCAATTTGTGTCACCTTGCGGGCTCTGTAAAAAATCAAAAAGTGAATCACGTTGGTTACACTGTGTCGGGTTGACGTTAAATGGGTGGACCATGAGCATTGCCATACACCCACTATATTTTAATGCATTCATGATTTACTGAAGGTAGTAAACCTGATTTAATGTGAAAATCGTGCACCTACCTGAGAGAGCAGTAACAGGGAGAAATAGCTTAATTTTGCTTTTTTATTTCCTCTTTGCATTTGTGCTTTATTCTGCAGCTCACATATTCAATCAATCAATCAATCAGGAATTTGTGATGCGAGCTACTCACACGTGCACGGGGGGGAAACATGCAGCTACGTCTTACCCAAAGATCCAGGTCTTGAGGCTCTTCCTGAATGCAAGCAGAATGGGGGAACTTCTGATGATGAGCGGGAGTTCGTTCCAGGTCTTTGCCGCGATGTAGGAGTAGGCTCTCCCACCCGTTCTGGCTCTGCGGATGCAAGGGGTTTCGGCAAGGGTGAGGTCTGCGGAGCGGTGGTTTCGCTTGGGTGCGTAGAAGGAGACTCTTTCGTTGAGGTACTGAGATCCGGTGTTATGGAGGGATTTGTAGGCGTGAGCGAGTGGCTTGAAGGTCACTCTCTTCTCGACGGGGAGCCAGTGGAGGTTTCGTAGGTGCTGGGTGATGTGGCCTTGTCGTGGGATGCCGAGGACGAGTCTGGCAGTGGTGTTCTGGATGGTCTGGAGTTTTCGGAGCAGGGTTTTGTTGATTCCGGCGTAGAGGGCGTTTCCGTAGTCTAGTCTGCTGGTTATGAGTGTGTGGGTGGGTGACGGTCTTCCTGGATTCGGGGGGATCCATTTGAAGGTCTTACGGAGGATGCGGAGGGTGTTGAAGCACGTGGGGGTGATGGCTTTGACCTGTCCGGTCATGGTGAGGGATGAGTCGAGTATGATGCTGAGGTTGTGGGCGTGGTCCATAGGTGTGGGGGGGTTGCAGAGGGCAGTGGGCCACCAAGTGTTGTCCCATGTGGAGGGGGTGGGTACGAGGACTTCTGTCTTCTCTTAATTGAGCTTCAGGCAGCTGCTGCTCATCCAGGAAGCAACGTCTTTCATTCCTTCCTGGAAGCTTAGTCTAGCGGTTTCGGGTTCTTTTGTGAGGGAGAGGATGAGCTGGGTGTCGTCGGCATAGGATACTATGCTGAGTCCGTGCTGTCTGATGATGGCAGCGAGGGGGGCCATGTAGATGTTGAAAAGTGTGGGGCTGAGCGATGATACTTGGGGTACTCCACAGCTGATCTCTGTGGGTTTGGAGAGGAAGGGTGGGAATCTGATTCTTTGGGTTCGGCCGGTGAGGAAAGAGCAGATCCAGTTGAGGGCGGTTCCCTCTAAGCCGGCGTCGTGGAGTCTGGCGGTGAGTGTGCGGTGGGAGACGGTGTTGAAAGCTGCGGAGAGGTCAAATAGGATGAGGGCCGCCATGTGGCCCTGGTCGAGGAGAGTACGGATGTTGTCTGTGGCGGCTAGGAGGGCGGTCTCGGTGCTGTGGTTGCTGCGGAATCCGGATTGGGAGGAGTCGAGGATGGAGTTAGCTTTGATGAAGTTCAGGAGCTGGATGCTGACGATCTTCTCAGTTACTTTAGCTGCGTAGGAGAGGAGAGAGATAGGTCTGCAGTTTTTGAGGTCCGTCGGGTCAGTGGAGGGTTTCTTGAGGAGGGGCTTGACTTCTGCGCGTTTTCAGTCATCAGGGAACATGCAGGTTTCAAAGGTGGAGTTGATGGTGTGTCACAGTTCGGGAGCTATGGTGGCGGCGGCACTGTGGAAGATGTGTGGTGGGCAGGGGTCCGTGGGGGCTACTGAGTGAATGCTCTTCATGGTTGTGGCGGTGTCCTCTGTAGTGACTGGGGTCCATGCGGAAATGGTAGTCTGGTATCTGTTCGTTGAAGTTGTCGTAGAGGGCCTTGATCTTGAGATGGAAGTAGGAGCCAAGTTTGTTGCAGAGGTCCTGGGAGGGCGTGACGTCTGAGGCTTCGCTGGGGGGTTTGGTGAATTCCTGTATGATGTTGAAGAGCTCATTGGAGTTTCTGGAGTTGGCGAGGATCTTGTCCTGGATGAAGTTCCTTTTGGTGTATCTGATGCGTTGGTGGTATTCTGTCATGGCATTCTTTAAGCTGGTCCATGCTTCCAGGGTTTTGGTGATTCTCCAGACTTTCACGAGACGTCTGCAGGTGGGTCTGGATTTTCGAAGGTCGTTGGTGAACCAGGTGGCCTTCGTGGGTGCTGTTTGTTGGAGTTACTTAGGGGAGCGAGCCTGTCTGCGCAGTCGGTGATCAATTTTTGTAGTTTGTGGGCTGCAGAGTTGACGTCAGTCGTGGGGGGAGGGGGCGCGTGGTTGAAGGTGGAGTTGAGGTGTTCTTCGGTGACCTTGCTCCAATTCCTGCATGGGGGTGTGGTGTAGGTTTGTGTGCAGTGGGTTTAGAGAAGGAGAAGTGTACGCAGTGGTGGTCCGTCCAGAGGAGTTGCGTAGTGTGGCTGAAGGGGATGTTGTTCCCTTTTGCGAAGATGGGGGTTGAGGGTGTGTCCTGCCTTGTGGGTGGGGGTGGTGACAAGCTGCTTTAGTCCGATGTTGGCAAGGTTGTCCAGGAGGGCGGTGGAGTTGGGGGTCGCTGAGGTTGTCGAGGTGGAAATTCAGGTCTCTGAGCAGTATGTAGTCCATGGAGATGAAGGTGTGGGGCACGATGAGGTCGGTGATGGTTGCGGTGAACGCGGTTCGTGGTCCAGAAGGTCTGTAGGTGAGGGTGCTGCATAGGGTCGTTCTGGGGTTGGTCTGGATCTGGAAATGGATATGTTCTGTGGGGGTCCAGGAGTTGTTCGTGCTGGATGTGGTGAGCCGGAGGGAGTTCTTGTGTGCGATGGCGAGTCCTCCTCCCAGCTAGGTTGAGGCGGTCCTTCCTCTGGATCTTGTATCCGTCAGGTATGGCGGTAGTGATGTCGGGGGGAGGTGGCGTTGGTCCAAGTTTCTGTGAGGAAGGCGACGTCTGGTGACAGGGTGTCGAGGAGGTCCCAGATTTCCACTGCATGTCTGTGCAGGGAGCGTACGTTGAGGAGGATACAGCGCAGGGGTTTGGGTGCACTGGCATCCGGTGGGTGGGCGGTAGCTGTGGGGACCCGGAGGTGGGTGAAGGTGCGGCAGCAGTGTCGGCAGGAGAACTGGCCGTGAGTGGTGTTTGGCGTCGACAGCTGGCAGTTGTTGTTTCTTCTGGCCGCCATTAAGTAGGGGACGGGGGAGGGAGCGCAGCTGGAAGGCGGGAGCGGAAACCGGCAGGGGGGAGGGGCCGCGGGGGCAGCAGCACCGGGAAGTGGAGCGAAAGGTGAAAAACTTGAAAAAACAGTGAAAGCAGAAACAGGGAAGCGGCACAGACAGAACAAAAAGGCACAAATAGACCAAAAAGGCAACAGACTGACGTGCAGCACTGGAAAACATTACCTCTTACACTCCTGGGAAGAGCCGCCCTCTATAAAATGATGGCACTTTCCCGCTTTCTCTACGCCCTGTAAAACGCGCCATTTTTGGTCTCACCTCCATACTTTCAATTGGTTGACTCCGAGGTTCGCTCTCTACTGTGGAACAATGGTACACCCCGAACCGCCCTGGCTAAGCTTACCAAAAACTGGTATGATGGTGGTATTGCTTTGCCAGCTATCAGATCCTACTACTGGGCTTCACAGCTGGTGGTTCTCAACCACTGGATGCACCGACCCATCACAGACCCAGCATACAGGATGGATAGACGTAATATGTCTTCTGGCAATTACTTGAGGGCATTGTATGGCGGGACAAAACACATGCCTAGATATACCCCGACTTCCACCACGGTTTCTATATGGCACACAGCAACTGCTGCTTTGGGCTGGAGAGGCAAGATTACACAGGTTACTCTGCTGCTCGAATCGAGTCAATTGGGTATGCTCTCAAAACAACCAGGGTTTGACAAATGGGACCTGATTGGCCTTTCGAGAGTGGGGGACCTGTGGACGAAGGGGGGTATCGTTCCGTTCGGCGACCTACAGACTCAGTACCAACCTCACATGGGGGAAACTTTTCGATACCTTCAGGCACGAAGCGCATTACATAAGGCGATACCCAGAGGCTCAGACTTGCTGGTCTCCTCTCCCTTGGAGGATAGGCTACTGGATGACTATCTACCAGACAAAGCTATTTCATTGACATATCGTAAAATCCTCAACAATTTACCTGAGACCCACGATAAAATACGTACAAAATGGGCCGAGGATGTTGGAGATCAAGACGACGAGGATTGGAGGGAGGCTCTGGCTTCACCCCGGGAGGTGGCTATCCGCTCCCGCTTCAAGCTCATACAACCTAAAATACTCCACAGAGCTTATTATACCAGCTCAGCGCTCGTTAAGATGGGTATTCTCTCCTTCCCGGTCTGCCCCCATGGCTGTTGGCGCACTGGTACCTTTTTACACCAATGGTGGGACTTACTGGGGACGGGTGGTTCCAGCCATGCCCCAGATATGCCATAAAACTATTGAAGCTTCCCCACGGCTTTGTCTCCTGAATATCTGGGATGCCATTGATTTAATAAGAACGGAAAAACTTTGGGTCTCACTGGGCTGTATGGTGGCAAAGTGCAATATTGCCAGAACGTGGAAGGGAGGGGTGGAGCTGAGACACACTGACTGGGAATCCGACATGGATTGGTGTATGCAAGCTTACAGAGCGGTGTCTGAAAGCAGGGGTTCCCCGGGTAAATGGACCAAGATATGGGGCCCCTGGAATGAGAGCAGAGGTTTTATTTGTACCCCTTTTAATGATGCACCCCTATTTACGGTGGAGAATGAGACGCTGTAATGTTTTTTGTTACATTGGACTATGATATAATTGGCTTGCTATTGACCCAATGTACTGAGTTGTTTTGAATGTACTTTCTATCTTGATCCTTCATCATCTTGACTACTGCTCAATACTGCACCTGGTTTGGTTTATATTGTATTATGTTGATTTCTTTTCAATAAAAAAGATTTATTAAAAAAAAAGAAAAAAAAAGGCAACAGACAGACAGAGGCACAAATAGACAAAAAAACAGGCACAAGTAGACAAAAAGCAGAAAAACAACAGAAAGGCTGGCAGAGCGGACCAGCAGAAGAGCAAGGCTCTTCCACTGGACCAACAGGGATGAGGCACAGGCAGGAGCCTGCAAGTGGAGGAAGGCCTCGAGCACCTACCTGTGACCAGAGTGGTGCTGGGGGAAGCGGCGCAACAACGGAGCTGCGTGGGGGGAGAGCAGATTTCCCTGACCAGGTGGTCAGAGGTCTTGCTCCTGCCCATAATATATGCACCCTTGCATCCTGGCGCAAGGCTGCCTGCGTTGGGCCAAGTACACCAGCGTAGGTAAAGAGCTGAAATGCGCCATATGTTTGTAATGTGGCACTGTTCTGCTCTTTTCCATTCTCGTATCACAACACAGCAACTTGTCTTGCTGTATTATATTGTGCACACTTTTAGAAAATCTGCCAATACATTTTGAAATGTCCTACTTTTAAATACAATGCATCCTGCATTATGGGCAGAAAGTTCTACATAGGTGTGACATGTTAATATTTAAAAAGAAAGTTCTGACTGGTGAAAAGGGGTTACTTTGATAGATCAAATTGTAATATTTAAACTGCCACACTCAGGCTATAATGGTAGTGTAGGGAAGTGCCCCTTTCTGTACGGTCACCCCCCCATTGCTCCAAATGCTAATGGTTATGACTCTGATAGTGCACAGGAGTCTGCTGCCTATACCCCAGTGCCTGTCCTCCCTCTTAAAACCGCTATCTTCCACTTGGTAATCCCAAATTGGCAAACATTTTACCGCCTTATAAGTTTCTAGTATATGGTACCAAGGGTACCGAGGGCATTGGTGGTAAAGGAGTCCCCAGGGCTTAAGCTCATTTTTTTGCCACCCTGGGGGACTAATGCAAACTACAGACAGCAGGCCTGCCATTGCAGAAGCAGTCAAAACTGCATGAACTCTGCTGTGCCCTCACTATGTGTGGCAAGGTCACCTACACTGCCTTTACTGTATCTAAGACACTCCTTAAGGTAAGCCTCCTCAGCCCAGGCATCAGGGTGCATTATATCAAAGGTGTGGACAAATAGTGCCAGCCTATATGTACCTATAGGAGCGTTCCCTGTTGGAAACTACTATATGTGTTAGCGGTCGATAGGATAACATGGGCTGCCAACCGGACACTCTCGAGATTGGACGCTCCATTATGGTACCACTAGAATAAGTCATGTTTGGTATCAAACAACGTGCCTTCTCATCCCTGCCATGATTCTTGTGCCCTGGGTGATGTGGCATGCATCCAGGTGGCACCTTAGAGGTTACCCCCAGCTTTTCTATGCTCTGGCTGACCAGCCTGCGCTTTCCTGTGCCTGCTGCAGCCAAGACAGGATTCTGACCTCCTGCCCGGTAGTGTGATCACTCTCAGGAGTCAGAAACAAAGGCTAGGCAAGAAGGAGAGGAGTTGGCCTAACGGCTAGGGCGGTCGACCTTGAATCTGGGGAACTGGGTTCGAGTCTCGGCAATGAAGCTAAACATCCTATGATTCTGGGAAAATCACTTAATCTCCCCGTGCCTAACAAAAATGCATGTAACGCAACTGTTGCTATGTAAAGCGCTCTGATACCAGGTCAAGTTTGCGCTATATAAAACTCCGTAAAAAAATTTTTTTTAAAAGGAGGTGACACCTCCCTCCTCCCCAGCAGGCTAGTGAATTGGCACATCAGAGCGGTGAGCTTCAAAGGCTGCACCTCCTCTGATATGCATCTGGGCTATCCCCCTGAGGAGGAAAGAGCCCTCTGCTAACCCCAGGTGCACTTGCACCGGGCAAGGTGGGAAATTAGCTATGGAGGAGGTGATCACCCCAGGACAGCAGGCCACACCTCTAGTGTGGGCAGGCTGGTCTGTACACCTAAAATTGAATTTTTCATCTTTAGGAGGGCAGAAATAGTGGTTTCTGGGTAGAAAAGGTGACTTCCACTGCCCGATGTGGTCACTTCAAGGGCAGACTAGCTGCCAGGACTAGCTGCCCATTGACTACTAGCTCCCAAATCCCTCACTTTGCTAAATCTAGGATTTCAGGGTCCCCCCTGACACCAGAATCTTGGATCTGAACAAATTTCTTTTAAAAAGGACCAAGAGGAGACCCGGGTCACCGATAACAGGACTTTGTTCACCAGCCAAAAGTAAAAGGCAACAGTCTTGGAACCTATTGAACGACCACTGTCCTTGGCTAAAACTCAACACTCCTGAAAACGGGGACCCTTGAATAGTGGTACTAGTCCCCTGCAAACTGCAGGTAAGAACACTCACCGACTCAAAAGAATTGCTTGCCATTGGGCCCTCTGAGGGATCACCCAAATTCAGGTGGTCCAGTGCATTGTGGGAGTTAAAGTCTTGCCTGCCCCAAAGTTTCAGGCCACTATGCTACTCCCCCCACCCAGTGAAGCTCCTGAAGCCTTTCGTTGTGCTTACTGCTGCCAAGACTTGTTAGTCACCAATCCGGAAACCAACCCCCACAGTTGACGCTGTATCTACAGAGAACACTGTGCAACCAACATCCGGCATCAGCAGCTGTGTGCCTGTTGTGCTTTTGCATTGTTTTTCTTGCCGCTCCGTGTAAGCGGTAAAATCATTGGTAAAACCGCGAGTCCCGTTCAGCACCAAGGAAAAGCCAGGACAACTCTGCACCGGGGCTTCATGGGCTATGTAAAATTGATCTGACTGTTGTGGCCTGGTCCTGGGGCCCTCTTGACCTTAATACACACAAAAGAAGGGGTGAGGGTACGGACTCACCTACCCCGAAACCCCTGTCAATACTTAGTACACCAGAAGGAATAGGGAGTGATAAACTATATTTATATTGTGTGATGGCAAGTGCTGTATGTGCTAATACTGCCCTCACTCACACAAATGTGTGACATGCTTCATCATTGGGCTGCTTACAAAACACCCCGGCGTAGCCACGCACGGGGTGGAGCAATAGGGTGGGGGAAGACAATACAACACAAAAAGAAACAAAATGATTTTACAGTGACTGGGAACGACGGTAGTGAAAGTGCAGTGTAGTGTGAGTTAAAACTAGCTCGGAAGTGTCGCTGTGCCTAAGACTTTATTCCTGGACCTTCCGGCCAGGATTAAAAATGTGAAGGATGGAGGTGGTTGGGAGATACTATGTGCTCCTAGCACCCCTCCTTTACTGCCAGGTGGTCAACATGTTTCGGCCGTAAGTGTATGCCCCACGTGTAGGGTCACGCCGGCCTTCCTCAGGACTCTACCTGTCCCAGTGTGCTCGTGCTCCCACCTCCAAGTGAGATGAGAGGGTACCTTAAAACCAATTCCTTCTGTGTCGAGGAATTTCCTCTAGCAAGTCGTGGAAATACGAGTTTACCCCTATTTCGGATTAGAACTGGCGGCGGGCAAGGGGAGACCCCCTATAGTCACACTTACTCCAAGGGTGGTGCTCCGCCGACGATGGTCGCCTCCATCCGCCCTCTTGACCTTAAACTTATCAGGGTTCCAAGTAACTCGACACAGTGGCGGCTGCTTCAGAACAGGGGTGGTGGGGTAGAGAGATAAAAAAAAATAAACACTTACCTGTGAACGACCACTGCCTTTCCTCCATCCTCTTCTCTTTCTTGCAGCACGGAACAGAAGCACACAGGCTCCCAGACTCCCCTAAGCCAATTACGTCTCTGCTGTCACCAGCATGACAGCAGCGTCGTGATTAGTCTGAGCTTCCTGGTTGGCTGCTCAGACAGTGCATGGGAGCCTAGGACAGTTCTCCACCCAGCTGGCCGGCCAAACTGACATGCGCACTTATGGTACACATATTTTCTCATTCCCCTGCTCTGACAGACAGCCCAACCCTACCCCACCCTAAACTGGCTTCGAGTCCGCACTGAAAAATAAAATGATAATAACATTGTGTTATTATTATTTTATTTTTTGTCCTCCTAAAAGAGCAGTGGGGTGACGCTCTTCCGCCTTAACGGAGGAGCCGCAGCTGACTCGACCTGCAAGTGACCGATTGTCACTTGTGGATTTTGCCATTGGCCACAATGTTATTTAATCTATGTACGTTTCTGCACTGATTTAATATTGCTTCAAAAATCTATAACTCCAGTTATACGTATGCTATTCCGTTCCTCTCAGTCTCCCGAGTAAAATGATACCTCACTTGTGTGGGTGGGGCAAGGGCCTGTGACTGGGAAGAGCCCAAAACATAGGGATTTAGGGTATAGCACCGACAATTCTAAGCGCTACATTTTTTTAAAAATGCGTTTTTAGCCAATTCTGCATTGGACACCCACACAAGTGAGGTATCACTCGGGACACTAAGGAGAATGCTGTGGGGTACGAAATTTGTGCCGGCACGGTGATTCCACACAAAAATATGTGGAAAATGTGTTTTTTCAGCTAAATTTGAGGTTTGCAGGGGATTCTGGGTAGGGAAACGTTGGGGGATCCACGCAAGCCATACCTCATTGGACTCCCCCGGGTGTCTAGTTTTCAGAAATGTGTGGGTTTGGTAGGTTTCCCTAGATGGCGGCGAGCCCGGGGCCCAAAAACCAGGTCCCCCCCCCCCCCAGAATCAGGTAGTTTTGTTATAGGTAATTTTGAAGTCTCCACAGTACGTTTTGGGCCATTTCCTGTTGCAGCCACTATGACTATCCACACATGTGAGGTACCATTTTTATCGTGAGACCTGTAGGAAAGCTGGGTAGAAGGAAATTTGTGTCAGCCCGGTGATCCTACAACTTTCTCACACAGAAATGTGAGAAAAAATTGATTTTTTCAACAAAATTTGAGGTTTGCAGGGAATTCTGGGTAGGGAAATGTTGGGGGACCCACGCAAGCCATACCTTGCTGGACTCCCCCGGGTGTCTAGTTTTCAGAAATGTGTGGGTTTGGTAGGCTTCCCTAGATGGCTGCCGCGCCCGGGGCCAAAAACTCATGGGACCCCCCCTTGCAAAACCAGGTTGTTTTGTGAAAGGTAATTTTGATGTCGCCTCAATAGGTTTTGGGCCCTTGCCTGTCGCGGGTACTTGACCCACCCACGCGAGTGAGGAACCATTTTTATCGGGAGACTTGGGGGAATGCTGGGTGGTAGGAAATTTGTGGATCCACGCAGATTCCAGAACTTTCCCACACAGAAATTTGAGAAAAAAGTGATTTTTTTCAGCTAAATTTGAGGTTTGAAGGGGATTCTGGGTAGGGAAATGTTGGGGGCCCACGCAAGCCATACCTTGCTGGACACCCCCAGGTGTCTAGTTTTCAGAAATGTGTGGGTTTGGTAGGGTTCCCTAGATGGTCGCTGACCCCGGGGCAAACTCATGGGACCCCCCTTGCAAAACCAGGTGGTTTTGTGATAGGTAATTTTGATGTCGCCTCAATAGGTTTTGGGCCCTTGCCTGTCGCGGGTACTTGACCCACCCACACAAGTGAGGTACCATTTTTCTTGGAAGACTTTGGGGAATGCGGGGTGGGTGGAATTTTGTGGATCCACACAGATTCCAGAACTTTCCACCACAGAAATGTGAGGAAAATGTGTTTTTTTCTTACAAATTTTGAGGTTTTCAAGGGATTCTGGGTAACAGAACCTGGTGAGAGCCAGACAAGTCACCCCATCCTAGATTCTCCTGGGTGTCTAGTTTTCAAAAATGTATAGGTTTGCTAGGTTTCCCTATGTGCCGGCAGAGCTAGGGTTCAAAATCTAAAGCTAGGCACTTTGCAAAAAAAGGGTCAGTTTTCACTGTGAAAATGTGGTGTGTCCACGTTGCGTTTTGGGCCGTTTCCTGTCGCGGGCACTAGGCCTACCCACACAAGTGAGGTACCATTTTTCTCGGAAGACTTTGGGGAACACGGGGTGGGTGGAATTTTGTGGATCCACGCAGATTCCAGAACTTTCCACCACAGAAATGTGAGGAAAATGTGTTTTTTGGACATATTTTGAGGTTTGCAAGGGATTCTGGGTAACAGAACCTGGTGAGAGCCAGTCAAGTCACCCCATCCTGGATTCCCCTGGGTGTCTAGTTTTCAAAAATGTATAGGTTTGCTAGGTTTCCCTAGGTGCCGGCAGAGCTAGGGTTCAAAAACTACAGCTAGGCACTTTGCAAAAAAAGGGTCATTTTTCACTGTGAAAATGTGGTGTGTCCATGTTGCATTTTGCGCTGTTTCCTGTCGCGGGCACTAGGCCTACCCACACAAGTGAGGTACCATTTTTTTCGGAAGACTTTGGGGAACGCTGGGTGGTTAGAATTTTGTGGATCCACGCAGATTCCAGAACTTTCCACCACATAAATGTGACAAAGTTTGAGGTTTGCAAGGGATTCCCTATGTGCCAGCTGCGCTACGGCCCAAAATCCACAGGTAGGCACATTGCTAAAAAAAAGTCGGTGCCCAGTGGGCTTTCTGCCGCCCTGGGAGGGAATCGGGGGGGGGGGGTGTTTGCCCCGATATAAAAAAAAGCCAGCGTAATCGCTGGCGCCTAGTGGGCTTTCTGCCCCCCCGGGGGGCAGATCAGGGGCCACTGCCCCATCTGCCCCCCGGGGGGGCAGAAGCACTGGAATTTCTCTGGGGGGGTATTGTCATGCCCATTTTGGCCAGCCCCTACCCCTACACGAATAAAAAAGAAATCCCTGGTTTCTAGTGGGCTTTCTGCCCCCCCTGCTTCTGCCCCCATATGCCCCCCGGGGGGACAGAAAGGCTATAATTTTGGCGGGGGTGGGGGCACTGGAATGCCCGTTTTGGGCAGCCCCCACCCTAATTAAAATTGCCCCAAAACAAATCCCTGGTTTCTAGTGGGCTTTCTGCCCCCCCGGGGGGGCAGATTGGGAGCTACTGCCCCCATCTGCTCCCCAGGGGGGGGTAAAAAGACTGTAATTGTTGCGGTGGGTGGGGGCATTAGCATGCCCGTTTTGGGCAGCCCCCACCCTAATTCAAATTGCCCCCAAAAAAATCCCTGGCGTCTAGTGGGCTTTTTGCCCCCCCGGGGGGGCAGAAAGGCTGTAATTGTGGCGGGGGTGAGGGCATTGGCATGCCCATTTTGGGCAGCCCCCACCCTAATTAAATTGCCCAAAAAAAATCCCTGGCGTCTAGTGGGCTTTCTGCCCCCCCGGGGGGGCAGATTGGGGCTATTGCCCCCATCTTCCCCCCCAGGGGGGGCAGAAAGGCTGTAATTGTGGCAGGGGGGGTGGGGGCATTGGCATGCCCGTTTTGGGCAGCCCCCACCCTAATTAAAATGTCCCCAAAAAAATCCCTGGCGTCTAGTGGGCTTTCTGCCCCCCCGGGGGATGCAGAAAGGCTGTTACTGTGGCGGGGGGTGGGGGCATTGGAATGCCTGTTTTGGGCAGCCCCCACCCTAAAAACAATTGCCCCAAAAAAAATCCCTGGCGTTTAGTGGGCTTTCTGCCCCCCGGGGGGGGGGGCAGAAAGACTGAATTTGGCCAAATTTTTTGGGGGGGAGCAAAGGCCTTTGCCCAAGGGGCCGCTCCCCCTCCGCTGGTGTCTAGTGGGTGGGTCCCTGCTTGGGGATCGCCCTACTGGGGCGAATCCCAAGCAGGGATCCACTGGGGAGGGGTACCATTGGAAAGGGGAGATTCTCCCCTTTCCAATTATACCTCTCCCGTCTTTCTACGTGCTCAGGGGGCTGAGATAGCCCCCTGAGCACGTAGAAAGTGAAACTGAAATGAGCCTAAAGGCTCATTTCAGTTTCGGTTTCTGTGAAATGACGTCAGCGCGATGTGCGCGCTGATCGTCATTTCACAGAAACGGGGGGGGGGCCTCGGGAGCTGGGGAAGCTCCTCCCCAGCTCTCGAGGCTTTGGGGGAGTAAAAGAAATCCCTCTGGTGCCTGCACCAGAGGGATTTCATGTGCAATGGTGTCGGACGCGCGGGAGCCGTCCGACGCACATTAGCACTTATGCGTCGGACGGCTCCCGCGCGTCCGACGCATACAAGGGGTTAAGATTTTGTTGAATGATATTATTACCTGGTGATTGTCAGTGTTAGGTTCTAGACAAGTTTCAGTCTCGGGTAAGACCTCTTTTATAACCTTTGGGAGGAAATGGGTTGTATCGATTTTCTCCCATATAAGGGTAAATCCATTTTTCTTGCTCAGTATCGGTTTAGGGGTACATAAAGGTCTAAATTTAGCATCAAATTACCAAGCAAGATTAATGGCAAGGAAAGCATGGTCACTAAACTCTACCTTAAAAGACTTAATACTGCGCATATTGTTGGATTGAGTGATTATAAAATCAATTGTCGATGTGACTCCGTTGCGTTGGAAAGTGGTGAGGAGTTGGCCTGTCATTTGGTGACATGGATTTATTATTTTTAAATCCCAGGTTAATAGGAAACTGTTTAAAATATTACCATAATTATGATGCACAAAGTGGGTAAGCAGCAAATCATTTGAATCAGTAACACCACAAGTACGTTGATCCGTTTTAAGACAACAATGTAAATCAAATTCTCCTGCCCATATTAAAAAGAGAGTTTGTGGATGAAATGTTAAAAGAGCTTCCAGTATTTCCCCTAACTTGTCTATCAGATGTGTAGGATTCTTAAAATTATTGTTATAAAAATTAATCAATAACAGATCGACTTTCCCAGGGGCTTCAGCCAAAATTATGTGAAAATGAGGGGAATTATTAATAACCTTCAACTTACCTATGGTGATCGAGTTTGAGGTAAGGGTAAGTAAACCCCCCTTAGATCTGCCACCAGTTGACGGGACTGCTGGGGTAACATAAGAACGATAACCATCTACAAACAAAGGCTGTTCTGACCAAGTTTCCTGGAAGCAGATGATATAAGAAGTTAGGAAGACTTTATGCCAGTTTGAGTTATCTTTTTTGGTTCCGTATCCCGCTATATTCCATGATAGAAACTTTACGTCTCTGCTGGAATCTTGTGAATGGTGCATTGTCGGTGCCGGGGAGGTAGATGGAATATCATTAGTTCGTATTGAGGGGATGCTATTTGTTAAATCAGAACTAGCCAAGCGAGCCCGTTCTACAGATACCAGACCAGAAGCCATTTGTTCAGAGGACAGTCAATCACAAGCCTCCATATCTTCTAACGTTGAGTACCTGTTAGATAAGGGAAGCGGGCGGGAGCCACCTTTGCATGCTTAGGGCCAGGTCTCCCGGGATAGTATCCCTGATTGGCGCATGCTGTTGCGGGCCTATAAAAGAAGCTAAGAGGAACTGCATAAATCTTGGAATCAAGAGAAGGGGCAGCCTTCCTAATAAAACTCTAACCAAACGTTCATTATCAAAATACAAAATTACACAGTCATTATTAATTAATTTTATATGAGTCCCTATCCACTGTGTTCTAATAGCCATTATCAAGTGATTTTGAATCAGGTGTCCTTTTTCTGAGTTTTGGTTCAGCTAATGTCGAGCCTTGTCCATCAATTGGATTGAAGATTCATTTAAATGTGGTCGCAATAAAGGTACGTTTACCAAAACTACAACAAAAGGGCATGCAGCTGGAAGAAGATTCATATGTTGTTGGTTTAGGCTATTTTGTACCTGCCTAGATGGTCGGATTGCATTACCCTGTGTACTTGATATATATTGTGATTGTCCTTTATTCCTTAAGTCTTTTGTAGACACCTGCGGTGGGCAGCACCTGGGGTCGAGACTTGCATGATTAGCCCTGCTAGATGACAACTCATTGACTACACCAAGGTAACCCATAGATATAGCTTGCGCACAGCCTTGGGTAGTATTATTACTATTATTACATTTGGAACTCATATTATTGATTTCAAAGTTAGTGTTGTTGGAGGTTGTACGAGCATCAGAGGTAGCCAAGAGATTGGGCAGGACACTAGAAGTGGCTGGAATAACCCCTGGATCTAACCCCGCTTGATGAGCTAATTGAGACTGAGATAAACCTTGTAAAATGCAATCTATGGAATCTAAACGTGCATAGATAGGTTGCAAGAGTTGTTTAAAGTTGTCCAAGAGTGCAGCCCAGTTCTGAGGAGAGGCGAAGTCTGTGGGTTGCTGGCCATTCGGACAGGATGAGTTCACAGGCGTGGCGACCTTTCTGATCTTTTTCGCTCGGCATTTAGTGGGTAATGTCACGTTGCCTCTTTTTTGTTTCCCATTAACAGAGGTAGGGGCTGTCATTTTCCCGCTATGTGTGGTAACAAACTCTGTGTGTTCTGTAGGTGATCTAGTAGGTAATCCAATAACCACGTGTGGTTCTATAGGGGCTGCCCCAGCTGTGAGGGTTGCATCCCCCTGCGTAGGTTGAGCAGGTATGGTTAATAATTGGCCCGCCCCTAAACCCAACGAGAGGCTCCTTTCTGTAAGGGCAATTTCTTTCTCAAAGACCGAAATTGCTCTGGCCCAAAAGGTACCTAGAGTAGTCACAGTTACCTCCTCAGTTGCTGAAGGCTTTTTCTACCCCATTGTGGTTCAGCGGCAATGGTGTGTTGACATTAGTGGGGAGCCCAGCTCAACCTTCTCCGTGCTGCGATTGAGCGCCCCCTGGCACAAACAGAGATCATAGGCGGTTCCTCCACCAATTCCTGGTGGAGGACCTCCAAGCAGGTGCGTTGTACTGGCAACAGCAATGGGGTCCTGATCATGTGAGGGAGCCAAGGGAGGTGGCCCAGCCCAGCCTCGTAAGGCCGCAGACGGGCCTGCCCTGCACGCGTCCCGCACCGCGGGAGCCCTGAGTAGGTTAAGAAGTGCCTCCTGGCATGCGAATGCACGTTGGCGACTCCTGCTGCAGGGTAGGCCGGGGTATGGAGTCCCCGTGAGGCTCTAGGTGGCTGGCAGGAGGTGTTAGCAGTGATGGGCTCTAGGTAGCCAAAGCTGATACCTGTGGACGTCTGCTTGCAGGCCAGTCTCTGCTTCTTGGACTGGCTTCGATAAGGAAAGCCAGCGACCAATCACAGAGTGTGTGGTGCAGGAAGCTGCGAGCAGACACAGCTGCAATCAGAGTGGTGTGATTGGCGCCCCCGGTTCTCTGAGGCGCTCCCACTAGGAACAGGAGTCACAGCGATTCAGCTAAGGGGACCGAGCAGCAGGACAAAAGCAGCCTGATCACTCCTTAATCCTCCTCAGCCCTCCGGAGGTTGGCGGGAGGGGCTCCCAACACCAGGCTGGGAGGCGCAGCTCCCCAGGCTCAGTCGCAATGCAGTGGGACAGGAGGGCGCTCTCAAGCCTCAAGCGGACCGTGCCGCATCAGCAGCTCTGCCCGCCGGCAGAAGCTGCGAAGGCACTCTCACTCCTCAAAGGCGAAAGCCGCAAGTCCGAATCTTGCACCCTGCACCAGCGCTGCTTTATCCGCAACGGGAGGGGGAGCGTATGCCGAGGCGAATTCTCCTATGTCCGCCACGGCCGTAACAGCTCCCCGCCCACGGCTCGATCAAAGGCGGCCCCACAATCTCGCAGCCGGCAACAAGCTCCCGCCGGCTCGGTAGGCAGCAGCGAGTCCAGTCGCCTCGGTAATCTCCACGTCAGCCCCTCACTGTTGTACAATGACTGAAAGGTGAAAGGGATCTGGAAGGTAGCGGCGAGATCAGTCTGCCAGATAGGCAGCAACACCACAATGGTCCGAGAAGATTGGCCCCAATAAAACACGTTTGGCCAGAGGGATGCGCATTCCCAACACACCATAAAGTTAGATGCCACATGTAGTTAGGAACACTCAGCCAATCAGAACACCACACGCACACTGCACACAGTGATTATGTGCTCCCCATGCCATCTGGACACATTACTCACTGGCCCGCATTGTGTCCACGCAAGGACACAAGGTCGAGACCCACCTGCACTCCTCATCAGGTGAACAAATATACATCCCCGTGACTAGTCCCGGGATTGCTGTTCTAAAAGAATGTACAAATTGCTTTATGACACGTTGTGAAATGTATAAAATAACGGCCTACACCAATGTACTTTGAGACAATCTTCAGACCCCTACTCTGCTGCTGCTCTCTTGCCTTCTGCATTTAATTAAATCAACTGTTCCTGTTTTGCCAACTGCCTCTTGTCTTTTATTTGTTATGGTAAATACACATTCGAGCAACAAGGACCTGCAGCTCTTAGTGTGCCAGCTCTTAATGTGCCACTCAGTTAAGTAGCCCCTTAAAACATGCCCCAGGCCTTCCATTGCAGCTTGAAGTCAGTTTTATAACCCCTGGCTACCCTTAAACTCCCCTTTTATTGCATATAAGTCACCCCTAAATTAGGCCCTAGGTAGCCCATAGGGCAGGGTTCATTATAATTGCAAGGTTGTACATGTACTTTTACGTTTTACATGTCCTGGTAGTGAAAAACTCATAAATTCATTTTTCACTACTGTGAGGCATACCTCTTCTAAAGAATAACATTGGGGTGCCTTATCACATTTAATAAATGCTAACTTTTGATTGGGAACAGTTAGACCTTTCATGTTTTGTGTCTGTGAAATGTGTTAGACCTGTCAGCCTTTGGGTGGTCTCCCCCTAAGTTTTGCCCTCTTGCCTCCCACTTTAGACTATACCTTTTTGTTGGACTTAGGACTCTGGGCACCTTACCACTGCTAATCAGTGCTAAGGTGCAGGTACTCTCCCCTAAAACATGGTGACATTGGCAAACCTGCTTCAGGCCTCTGCCATTGCAGTGAGGCCTACCCCTCCGTCGGCCAGCATTAGGAATTCCCTTATATCCCTTTAAGTGATAACTCCTGCTTAGAAGGAGTAGATATATCATGTTTGGTATGTTTGGAATGGTCATGAGAAATCCCCCTGTTGGTGTATTGGGTTTTACCCTTACTGTTGCAGAAATGCCACCTTTGGAAAGTGGACATGTCTCTGTCCTTCCCTATGTCATGTCCCTTAGGTTAGTTCCATCATGTATATACCGATTGCATACATTGTGTCCCATCCACTCGACATAACGGTCTTACATTGGTGACCTTTTACCCAGTAGCTTCCTTCTGTCTCTCCGACAACAGGCTCTTGCTACCATATCTTAATCCCTGTACCTGACGTACACAAAACATGTCCCCAGGCATGGTAGATTTATTCTGTACAAGGGTCACCTCTTTTTTTCCATTCATGGCCAACATCCAGCTGCATATGCTCATGTTTATTTAGAAAAGGATTAGCAGGGGATTAGCGAAAGTTTTCAAAACATATCTATTCTAGAAAATCCCCGGAGTGACCACTTTAGTATAAAAGACTCTCACTCCCCCTTACCAAGACAGAGGAGAAATTCCTTCCAGGCTGGACCGAGACTCTGCAGGCTGAGCCTTCGACAAGCAGAGATTCGACATCCCTTGCGTCGTGCCATCCTTGACGCAGAGACGGGGTCCTTCATTCAGAACCATCAGGTGAGGGGTTAGCGCTTCTCCGGGGAATTCTTGGCTCCATTAGGCTACATCAGGTTCCATTAGAACATATCCTAGCACTTACACATACAGGCTTCACCTACACCTCTAGGCTAGGCGCGGTTAGATAGGCTACGCATCGTAGGAGTACGCCAACGCTATTGTTTTATGTAATATGCTTTTATTCATCTTATTAGCACTATGGTAGAAATGTATCTACTTTTTACAATATTGGTACTAGCTATTACATTTTTCTGCTCCTGTCTTTTGATTGTTGCAGCTAATATGTTTCATACTAGACTGACGCTTGACCAATAAATAATTATTGAAACCATACCAAACGTCATTCTATGTATTCTGAGAAAAGCAAGCACGAGTGACTGAGCGAAAGATACTGTATTGTTTCCACGATATCTGAGGAATCAGGGTTGTCATGTTCAGTGGTTGCCAGAAACTAGCTACCACACTGTATAGTACAGGGGGGTGGTAGTGGCACTGTAGAGCTAGCAGGTCTAACGGCTGACTCATTCTGTGGGAGTGTCCAGAGTCTGTCGTCACACCAAGCCCTCAGTTTAGGTCATCCAAAACGTGCAGGTCCTGGGGGGTCCTAGGAACTACACAACACCTAAACTCTGTGTACCTGCTACCTGCCCCAATCCACGTATGGTCCAGGGTAGCAGCCCCACACTTGCATACTCCCTAGACTCCCCCAAACACAGGAAGGGCTGCCACATCTACATACTGATGGCCTTCTTGGGCTGAGAGGATGGAGTAGTGATTCGCACTTACATCTGAATAGGCTGATCCGGCCACTCCACAATAGGCTTAACGGCTCTGCTTTGTCAGTGCAGACATCCATGAACCAGGTCAGGTGAGACAGGAAACCCCCAAAATCTCAAAGACCTCTCTAGAAGTTTCTGCCCCCTTCTAGTAACTGAGCATCGGGGTATAAAATAGGGCCCTGGCCCCACATCTGTGTGACACTGATGGACCTGCACGAAGCTGGAGTGAAGGATGCTGCGTGGGAAGGATTGCCTCTATGCTGTGTCTGACTGGTCCCAGGAACTGCTGTCCTGCTTTGTTGAGCCGCCCTCCTGCCTGCTGACCTCTGCCCTGCAACAAGGCACCAAGAGCTGCCTCCAGAGTGACGCTTGGGGGCTTGTCAACTGCCCCGTTCACCCTACCGGGATTCAAAGCCCCACCAGCCTCGCAGGTCCTGACTGCGACGTCAGCTTTCATGCTGTCCAGGTGCCAGGGGCCTAGTGCGCTGTGGATCGCCTCAAGACCATGCCCTTGCCCTGTGACAGCATCAACTGCCAACCAGGAACAGGGTGCCTCCCTTCACGCGGTTGTCAGGATTACACTGCAACGGAGTACTTGGGCCATGGACGTCCCGCCCAACACCGGCGGGGCCCAGAGCACTTGGGCTCCTACCAGCACCAATTTGCCAGCTGATTGCCTCTCCCCCCACTGCCTGTGTGCAAGGACAGCCACGGTAACACCAGTCCCATGACTGTCTATCTCAGAAGTTCTCCAGATTCCATAACTGCCGGGCTGACTTCCACGGACCCTCAGCCGCGGTGGTGTGATTCGTTGACACGACCGGTCTCCCACGTTGTGGTGCGTTGCATCTCACTGCCTGAAGGCGCCCCCCACCTAATTACAGCTACAATATTACCCCAGCAGACTCAGTCTCACTTGCGGAAAGTGCAGAGGATTCTAAAATCACCGTAATGCTCCTGAAGGGAGCCCAATCCATTCAGCACTGTCTGCCTATAACCTCGTAAATGAACTCATATCCTGATTCTTATTAAGAAGAGCTTTATTGTATTGCCAGCAATGTTCATTACTGTTTTTATTATTTGGTTTTCACTACATGCAATTGATTTTCTTTGTAGTTTCAAATGTATTTGTATGTACTGTGTCTGTACTTTTAAGGTCATACTGACCGAAATAAAGTTTATTGAATTGAATTGTATTGCCTTATTTTACGTGCATATAAATCGCCCATATTTTTCTACCACTCTGTGGAGTATATTTGTTGTGGTGTCCTCTGTGACTTGCTCTGTGGGTGTACACAAATACTTTACCAATAGCCTCTTGAAGTTAAGCCTGTCTGCTCTGCGCCAAGCTACCAGAGGGTGGGTACAGGATTCACTAGTGGGATTTGGAACTTACCCTGAATAGAGTGGTGGTCCCTGATTGGACAAGGGTGCATACCTCTGCCAATCAGAGACCTAATTTCTAACAAAATTATATAATTAAGAATCCTCTTTAATGGTAAAGTCAGATTTTAAGTTACAATTTTGAAAATGCCACTTTTAGAAACATGGCATGTTTTTTGCAGTATTTGATGCCTGCAGCCTGCTCCAAGGCTGCATGACTGGGTGTAGTTGGCAGCTGGACTTTGTTTATTCCTTCCAGCTAGCAACCCAATAGAGGGATTAGGTGTGCCTGGATGGGCCACAAATTGGCAGGATGGGGACGGACCTGGCCACAGACTCACTTGCAACTGAACAGACTGTGCCCTGCTTTCACACAAATTACTTGTCATCACTGCATTGTTCATGCAGCCAGTTTGGAGCCAGGACAGGAGAGGCAGAGAATTCAAGGACTTCAAAAGGGAAATCTCTAGAACGTTTTCCTACTTCAACGTGGGTACCAGATATAAATATTGAACCCTCAGACCCAACTCTTCAGTACACCTCTGGACCTGTAGAAAGCTCAGAAGGACTGTGGTGCTGCTCTGCAAGAAGGACTGCTACTCTGTTGCCTGGCTGCCTTAGTGCCTGTTGCCTAGCTGCCTGAGAGAATGTCTGGATCTGCATCTTGAATGCCGGACCACTATTGTGACTCCAAGGGGTAGTTGGCTGACCTCCTAATCATAGCCTCAGGGACAGAAATCACCTTGAAACCGGACCTAGACTCTGCTTGCTGTGAGTTCTGCCCACCAAGTGGTGGCACCCCTGTCCTGGTCCCTTGGGAGTGGACCTGAAGGTATTCTAACCGCCAAGCTGTGGTCCCCATCAGAACCGACACAAAGCGTCACAAAGCACCACAAATCTTCATCATACACCTGACAACCTCATTGGAATCAGTGCAGAGTGACACAAAGCCCCGCAAAGCATCGGAAGCGACTTCTGATAATGTGAAGCCTCGCAAAACAAAGCCATGCAGAATGCACACCAGGATTTATAGTATGATGTTCAGTGGGGCTAATGGGGTCCCTATAACCGGCCCACGCTCCATCGTGGTCAACGAGTAACCACATTTTTAACACTGTCTATTCTTGAATCCACATATATCAAGAAATGATTCACACCTTTTGAGGATTTGTTCATGTTTCTTTATCATGAATAAATGCATGTTTGTACATTAATTCAATATCCGTAGTCACTGTGTGTGGGACCTGCCCCATTTGCAGGGTTATCCCCCAACTTTTTGCCTTCCTCCAGTGTTTTTCTGACTTCGTTTTTGCTGGGTTTAGGACTGCTGACCAGTGCGAAAGTGCAAGGGCTCCCTGTGTAAAATTGTATCTGTAATTGGTTATTCGTGTTTGGCATGTTTGATTACTGGTAAGTCCCTTTTAAAGTGCACTGTGTTCAATGCTACCAGTGGGCCTACAGCACTGATTGTGCCACCAACATGAGTAGGCTTGCAACCTTGTCTCAGACCTTCCACTGCAGTGTCTGTGTGTGCCATTTAGAACTGCCATGTCGACCTGGCAAGTGTACCCACTTACCAGAACTCAAACCTTCCCTTTTACTACATGTAAGACACCCCTAAGGTAAGCCCGAGGTAGCCCAATGAGCAGGGTGCAGTGTAGATGAAAGGTAGGACATGGACTGGAGTGTTTTACATGTCCTGATAGTGAAATACCGCTAATTTCTTTTTTCCCTATTGCAAGGACTATCTCCCACATAGGTTACCATTGGAGCTGCCTTCTAACCTCTTACAAGTGTAACTTCCCATTGGGAATAGATCAAGATTTGGAATTTGGGGTCACTGAACTAACAAGTTAAAAATACATCTTTTAGTGAAATTGGTTTTTAAATTGCGTGTTTGAAAATGCCACTTTTAAAAAGGGGGCATTTTCTTGCTTTACCATTCTGTGACTCTTCCTGTCTGTGGAATCCACGTCTGAGGAAGGGTGAAAGTTGGACTGTTTGTGCATTCACTAGAGACAGTCACACAAAGGGAGTTGAGATGTGCCCTGCATATGCTGATGGCCCATCGCCAGGTTGATAGGTCTTCCTGAGCTAGAGTGGTGGAAGGAGTTGTCACTGACAAGTGAATAGGACTGTGCCTGTCCTCACACAAAGAAGTCGCCGCCCCCTGTAGTGTGTCTGGAGCCAGGTCAGAGTAAGGCAGGTCCTGTGAACTACAAAGACTTTCCTTTAAAGCTTGCTCCTTCAAAGGTAGAAACTGGTATAAGTACTGGAGCTGTGACACCATAACTTCAGAACACTTCAGGACTAAGAGGACATTCTTCCAGGAAGAAGAGCTGGATGCCGTAGGAAGAACTGACATTCTGTTGGCTGCTTCTGTCCTGGGAGTGAAAGGACTGGACTTTGTTTTTTACATCCTGCTTTCCAAGGTTCTCCAAAGGCTTATGCATACTTGCCTTCTGTTAAGAAGTCTCAGGGCCATCAAAGACTTCATTTGCAGCCCCTGAAATCCTCTGCTGGGAGTTCTGACTTGACAAGGGTGCCAATTCAGGTTTTGGGCAATTTGGAGGTGGTTTGTCTGCTAAGAACCCAGAAAATCTATGCATTGACTCTCAACAGCAGTTTTTCCAGCGCAGCACCGCCAAGTGGTTTGAAATCCAGTGCATCATCGATGTGCGGCCAAAGAATCGATGCAGTGTCTACTTGTGGCTGAAGGATTGCTGCAACCCTAGTCCCGAGCACCGTGTAATCGACTTCCATGGTGCACGCTTCGACTCCGACTAGGGCCCTGCTGTGTGGCTGAAGAAATCAGTGCATCACCTGCTTCGGGGCTGTTATATCAATGCACTGCCTGCTCCTCCACATCAACACAGCGTGTCTGGATTTTCAATGCATCGTACCTATGAGCCAAGTTCTTCATCGATGCGGCCCAGCAGTAAGGAACCAAGGCCGTGTATCCGGAGTTCGACACATCACCTCCCCTGACAGTAGGGAACCAACGTATCACCTCCTCTGACAGTAGGGAACCAATGCATCACCTCCCCTGTGCTGCAGTTAGAAACTGATGCATCACCTCCCCTGGCAGTAAGGAACTGACGCATCACCTCCCCTGGTAGTAATGAAGCAATGCAACACTTTGCTTTTACGGCACTTCACCACCCCTGCGCCTGTTTTCGGCTTTGATTTTAGCCCATCCCAGGTACTTTGTGCTAAAAGTGACTCATCCATAGTTTCCAATGGACTGAACTATTTTGAACTTTTAAATGTGATATCTTTACTTGTATATGCAGGATTGTTGGTGTTTTATTCTGATAAATATTGGTTATTTTTCTAAACTGGTGTGGTGTCCTTTCGTAGTGTTTTCACTGTTACTGTGTTTGTATGTACAAATGCTTTACAAATGCTTTGACTGCTCGAGCGAAACTACCAAGGGGGTGAGCAGGGGTTATCTGAGCTGTATAATCACCCTACCCTGACTAGAGTGAGGGTCTCTACTTGGACAGGGTGCAAACCACTGTCTAACACTGTGTTTCTTAACACCCCAGTCCCCTGTGGATTTCGGCTCAAGCTCGAGGCCTCTTTTGCACTGTTAGTATTTCAACTTTAACCAAAGAAAACAACAAGCTGTGAAACGTATTTATGTTCCATGTATTGCAAAAGAGTTGATGTTCAGAAATTGTATTTCTAAACAAGGCAGGATTTGTGTGAATCTTTATGCGCTGCTTTAGTATTACAAGCTCCAACATGAATGTACCATGTAAACAATCATATAAATATGTTGACAAGAATCGTAACTCATGGTATAAATAATTGGCCAAGCTAGATTTAATAAGTCAAATAGGAGGTAGAATCCAAGTGCTACAAAATACCAATTTGTGCAATCATTCCTATATTGTGTGTTACTCGCGCAATTTATCATGAATGTGAATGATTAACAAATCCATGCCCATGAACTACAAAGTGTGTCATCATAAGATACTAAACGTGCCTAACTGCTGTTGTGTGTCATAACACTATAAGATACCATAAAGTTCTATGTATGGGCAGTATACTACAGAACTCTTGCTTTTTGAGAGCTGCTTTTGCTCAATCGTTCCTTGCCCCATGATAGTTGTTTAATACCCAAAGTTAGATTATCCTTCTACCAGTCAGTGCTTAAATTGAGCCAGTGGTTGCCGGTGTGGGGCAGTCGCACTTATTTTTGGGGACCAGCACTTATTTTTCCGCATCTGTTGTTTCAAGATGGCAAAAGAGGGAAAAAAGGGGAAAGATAGAGAAAGAGAAAAATGAGAACAACATCACAAAGGGAGAAAGCAGGATAGGCAAGAGTGAAATAAATGGGCAGGTATATGTGTGTCAGTGGAGTTAAGGTGCATCATGAGTTTTGAGACAACCAGCTTTGGTATTTCACGCACCAACTTTTAATTGCACGGCCCACGGGCTTCTCATAAAAGTTGCGGGTACCAGCACTCAGTATTTTACAAATTATTTGTGCTACTAGTGCTCTCCTTAGGCTTTTCTGTGCATCACCATGTATCATCATCATGCAGCTGAAGTAAACGCCAATTGTGTTCGGTAGTCATACTTAATTACGCTGACTGACCACCCATGTCTTATCATCTGTGTATGTTTATGTAAGTATACTTGCTAAGCAATTAGAAAACCAAAGCTTTTCTTCATCCTATAGTGATTTTGTCGACTGTAAGTCATGCCTGTTTCATCTACCAACATACACTTCATGCTTCTTTATCTCACTCTTGCAGGTTCCATTTCATTTCTGCTTTCTCTCTTTCTCACTATTTCCTGTCTTTCTCTTCCTTCCATGGGTTTTCACCTTTCTCTCTGGGCCAAAAACCAATTAAAAATATTTTCCCTTTCACCAAAAAGAGAGACCCTTTATGCCCCACCTCGTGCCACAGACTTAAAATAAGCACCGATGAGCACATTTCATTGTTCGTTTGACCAAGTGTCTTTGATAGGATCACATTTAGGACATTGACATATTACACAGAAACTACATGGTGATTTGGAAGGTTTTGGACAGTGATCTTTAGGACACCACAGACCTTGATCCAGGCCCATGCTTCTGCTTACCTTGTCTTAATGGCAAAATGTGGAGTGGCTATGTCAGAATCCTGTTTCTGTCAGCAATTCTCCAGGATGAGTGACACAACCTGCATATGAAAGGTGGCACTTTTCACTGCTTAAGCAGGTAGAAGTGGTAGTTGATGAGGTAGATTATTACACTGTATGGCAATATATTCGAAAACAACCTCACAAAATAACTGGAGCTAAACAGGGGTGTCACATGGCATAGAGGAAGGCCTATCAATGAATTACCCTAATACTTGAAATAGAAAAGGGACTGCAGTTTTTTTTATTTAAAGATTTATAAAGCGCGCAGCTACCCAACAGGGTTTCCCGGCGCTGACAGCGGAACAACCAAGATAGAAGCTCAGTTGGCATTAGGCCTGGCTAAAAAGAAAAGTCTTGAGCTTTTTACGGAAGGCAAAGAGCGATTGACAATTCCTGAGTTGTAGCAGAAGAGAGTTCCACAATTTTGGTCCCGGGAAGGAAAACGAACGGCCACCCATACGGGCCAGCCGTACTCTAGGGACTGAGAAAAGGAAAAGATTAGCAGATCTTAGATTGCAAGAAGGTCGATAGGGCTTGACAAGATATGGTATGTGTTAGAAATGGGATCTCTGGTTGGCTAAGGCTTGCGCCAAAGCCAGGCAGAGACCACCACTCTAGTCAGGGCGAGGGAGTTACACGCCGACGATAACCCCTGCTCACCCCCTTGGTAGCTTGGCACGAGCAGTCAGGCTTATCCCGGAGGCCATGTGTAAAGCATTTGCGCAGCACACTCACACAGCAGCAACACACTAGGCACACCACAAAAAGGAACTCCACACAAGGTTATATAAAAAATAGCCTTTGTATTATCATAAATACCTTAGAAACATAATCACATAATATACAGTGTGCCAACTGGCACTAGGCAATATTCACAGGGGAATTATATACAGGACCAGGCCAATCGGGCCACGGTCAGAACCATCAGATCAGGTAAGTAAATGCAAATAATAAATGTAGCGCACGACCAGTAATTACTGGTACAGGTAGGAACTTAGCACGAGATCCTGTAACATACAAGATGGGACACCTACATCACATTAGGCATAAATCACATGAGGCAATAGGCCTCGTAAGCATAAACACAGTGTGCCCCAATAGGGGGCACAACGCACTGACACTGGCCCCAGGCCAACTGACCTCTCACAGGGGGCTCAAATGCCCTATGTCCAACAGTGTCAGGGCTGGCTGCACATGCAGCAAAAGTAGAGTGCGCACAAGTTCAGGCCTAAACGTGGCAGCTGCCCACTACTTGCTGGGCAGCTGTGAAAATGAACACGGGCACCAGCGTGCCACCCCTGAGCCCCTCTCTGGGACTCAATCAACAAATGTCCCAACGTTGCAGCTGCCCGCTCTGGTGCGGCGCAGCTGTGAGCAAAGCGATGGGGGCTCTAAATAAAATCACCCCCTCGGTGCAGCTGCCCTCTGCGTGCGGGGCAGCTGGGATCCACAAATGGGAGGGGCCCTGGCACATCTGTGCCCTCGGGGCCCTACTGGGCTTTTAAATAAAATTGGCCCCCACGTTGGAAAGATGGCACTGGCCCTCCACGGGCCGTCGGAGTCCCTCTCTGGGACTCCTAGACAAAAAGTGCCCCCTTGATGCAGCTGCCCGCAACTGCGGCGCAGCTGTGAAACTGACTTGGGCACCACTGTGCCTCAGGGACCAACGATCACTGCGAAATGGAGGGGGGGGGGCAAGCACCGAAAACGTGCCTCGAACCACCCCCTGACAACAGGACTACAGCCCCACTCACCCGAGTTCTGCAGGACTGCTCCCGACTCTGCAGACACACGCGGGGCTCTCCTCGTGGTTACGGGAGCCCCGCCACCGGTCAGGCTGCTTTTCCCCTCTCGGCGCCACTCACCCGCTCTGGGCAGGACTCTGTGCTCTAGGCGGTATGCGGGGCTCTCCTCACTCACATGGGAGCCCCGCCTCGACTTCGCCTCACTTCACCCGGTCCCCCTTCTCGGGACCGGGACTTCGGTATGGAGCCTGCGAGGCTCCGGACTGCTTCCTTCTTGTGGCCCCGCCCCCAGTCAGGCTGACTCTGCCTGGCTTCCGGGTCGGGCCGCGGCGGTGATTTCCTTTTCGCGGCGAGGCGGGGTGGGCACCCGCTCGCCGATCAAAAGTATGAAGCGGGGTGGGCACCCGCTAAAACGGCACACAAGCGGGATGGGCACCCGCTCAATTAAATGAAAAGGACGCGGGGTGGGCTCCCGCAGGAAGCCAGCAACGCGGGGGAATCCCTACGCCGGGATTCCCTCGAAATGGATCGCAGCTCCACGCTGCAGGGAAAACAGGCTCCTCTCCCCTGGGAGCAAAATGAAAGCGCTCGCAAGGCGCTAGGAGCCACAGCTCCAGAAGTGTCTCAATGAGGCCAAAAATAAAGGGTCCTTGGAGCTGGGGACACCTCAGCAGCACAGCCAGGCAGGCCAGCACGCAGGGACCCCCAGGAAACAGCAGCTGGGTCCCGCGGCGGTTCCTCCTGGCAGAGTGTCCCCTCCAAGTCAGCACAACAGAGCAGAACATTTTCATGGGGTCACAGCCCCTTCTTTTATACACCCTTTTCCTTTGTCACATAGCACAGGGCTGGGGAAAAACCAGATGCAACTGGTTTGGGGGAGCTTTGGAGCACTTTGTTTTGCTCAGCTCCTCTCTCCTTTCACAGGACAGGCTAGGGACATCAGACGCACCACAGGGGGTGGAGCCAGCATTGTGGAGGGAAGGCACAGCCCTATTCAGGTCCCAGGTGCAACTCCTCCCTCCCATCTAGATGCAGATCTCCCTATTCACCACTGCGCTGACTCACCCTGCCCCTCCTGGAGCCACACACACCTCCCAGCCCCTGTCACTCACAAGGCCAGACATGCAATTCACATCAGGCAGGCAGACACAGAGCACACATAAATGCCAACTTCTAAAAGTGGCATTTCTACACCAGTCATAATAAATCTGCGCACACCATTGCGCAGCATTTATTCTCACGAGTTCGCACATACTAAACTCGCCCCTGCACTCCTCTCACCAGGAATTACCATGGACACACATATCCCCCATGCATTCCTATGGGAGGGCAGGACAATCTCACCACACGCACTCAGAGTGCGCACGCACTTTACACTGGGACACAGTGCTAAAGTGCGCAAAGGCCAAAAACTACTAAGATCAGGTCTAATTAACAGGCAAAAAGTTCAGGGGTGAACCTGCCAAAAGGGCCAAGTCCAACAGTATGTATGTGGGGGCCAGGCCGTGCTGAGCTCTAAACATGTAGCAGAGAGCCTTAAATTCGATACGCTTGCCAACCCTGAGCCAGTGGAGTTGATAGAGCAAAGGGGAGACAGAGGCGTGGCGAGGCAACCTATAAAGTAGGCGGGCAGCTGCATTCTGAATGATCTGGAGACGGCGTACAAAGGTCTTGTCCGCACCCAGATACATTATCGTAATCGAGCCTGGAGATCACCAAAGACTGCAGGACAGTCCTCTGAGCAGCAGGTGGAATTAGCCAGAGAATTTTCTTTAACCTCTTGAGGACCACAAAGCAGGCCGAGGTGACTCCCGAGACCAGAGCAATGAGAGAGAGCTTGCTATCGATGGAAAATCCCAGGTTCTTAACCTTAGGAACCGGGGTGGGTAAAGGTCCCAGAGATACAGGCCAGTGGTTGGCTCCCCAAAGCTCAGGATTGCTCCCCAGGATGAGCACCTCCGTTGTAGAACCATTCAGCCTTAAAGCATTGCTGGACATCCACAAGGAGATGTTACGCAGACCATGTTTAAGTGAAGAAGGATCTTGATGTTGAGCAGATGATAAAGAAAAAATAATCTGCGTATCGTCAACGTATGAAAAGATGGTCAACTCAGATTTTTCCGCAATGTCTGCCAAAGGGCGAACGTAAAGATTAAAAAGCAGATGACTCACGATCGAACCCTGCGGAACTCCAGATGTCAAGGCAACGGGGTTAGATTTCACGGTGTGAGAAAAGACTTGAAAGGAGCGATCCTCCAAAAAAGAAATCAGCCACTGCAAGGCTACACCTACAATACCAGAGCTTACGAGGCGTTCCACCAGAATGGAATGGGATACCGTATCAAAAGCAGCGCTCAAATCCAAAAGGATGAGCGCTGCTTAGCCCCCACAATCAAGCTGCTGCCTAAGGTCCTCCATGACCCCCAACAGAGCTGATTCGGTACTGTGACCAGGACAAAAGCCAGACTGAGACGGATGAAATAGCTTATGTTTCGTCACATGTGCAGAAAGTTGAGAGTTTTTTTTTTATATAACTTTATTTTTCCCTCCATTTATTATCAACAACAAACATATGGTCCCATCGTTACAATCGTCCATGATACATAGACACCTATGAATTAGAAACCCATCCATGTCACATTGTAATGACCGAAAGTGTCTTGCCAAATTATAAACTCAACATAGTGTGCATCACCATATCCAAATAACAATTCTCAACAACTCGTTCCATAGCATCAAATGACTTTTCAATTTTATCAAAGCGGCAGGTCCCCTCCCTCCATCCGTTATCGTCTCTATCCCAGAGTGCTCGACAGCGCTGACTTAGCGTGTAGGTGGGGGTATTCATTACGCAGTGCCATGTCGAGCATGTCCGATCTATCAATGTGTAGTCAGATTGGCCTATCCAATACCCGTGGGTACTATCCCTGAAGTAGACTGGGAGGCGGGAGGAATGCTTAGGGTGTCTATATATGCCTTATATGGGCCCCAGATATCTTTGGGGCGCGCTGTGCTGGGGAGCAGGCTAGAGTAGATCTCACTGTTTATATTGCAGTGCGCTAAGCTATTCAGCCATCCTTGTGCCGTAGGGGAAACCTGGTTGCCCCAATATAATGCTACCTCCCGTTTTGCCAAGAGGAGGCCAAGGGATGCTAATTTCCGGACTGCTTTAGGAAAATTAACCGTGTAGCCCAGCAATGCCACTTCCGGAATAGGAACCAATGTAAGCCCAAGAATGTCCCCTAATGTTTTGTGCACCTGGATCCAATACGGGTGTATGCGGGGGCATGTCCAGGCCAAGTGTACGAAATCGGCTTGCTGTGCGCCGCATTTCCGGCACGTGTGGGGTCGCTCAGGGTCAATTTTATGCAATGTTGCCGGTGTCATATAAGTTCTGCGAAGAAATTTATAATGTAATAGTTTATGGCGACTATTCAGTGAAACATCCTTTGTTACCTTGCAGCAGGTGGACCACTGGTCGTCCGAGATGGGATGACCCAGATCCGACTCCCACTCCGTACGTAGCTTGTCGTCTGCGATCGGTATCTGTGCTACGCATAGTTTATACAGTTTGGAAATAACGTGCGTTCCGCTCTCACTCTCAATGAGTAGAGTCAGTGGCGTAAATGAGTCAGGCTCCAGCGGAAAGCCAGGGATCGTGGCTCTTAAGGCTGAGTGCAGTCTCCGAAGAACAAATTTATCCATGAACGTGGCCGCCCGGAAGCGGGCGTCCTCCGTGGCTGAAAATACATGCCCGCCCGGATATAGATCGCCTATTTTAACAATGTCAAATTTAGTCAAAGTGCGTTGCACAATTTTCTCACCTGTGATGGGAAGCCAACGGGCATTCGGAAGCGGAAGGGCCGATGAGTATAAAACTGAATTGCCCGCGTAGCGGAGAGCCTGCTCCACGCCCAGCTGGTCGTCGAGACCGTTTGTATGTCGACTGAACTCCTGGGTACGCCCCTGGGTAGGACCCCGCCAGTCGCTCAGGCAGGACAAAGTCCGCCTCCGGGCGCAAAAATGGAATCCGCGCGTCTGGGTGGTACCAGGCATAGGCGTATCCACACTGAGCCACCAAGTAATATAAATAAAAATCCGGCACTCCAAGTCCGCCTCTCTCATATGGTAAGGTAAGTACCTTCCACCGAACACGCGGCCGTCTGCCTCCCCATACCAATCTGATAAGATGGGATCGAAGTGTTGCGAAGAAGCTCTGGGTGAGAGGCATGGGGATATTATTAAAAAGATATAAAAATTTGGGTAGGACCATCATCTTAATTATAGCGATTCTTCCTGCCATGGATAGCGGTAGTCGTAGCCATTTCTCCACTTGTGTCTGCAGCTTGTCAACCGCTTGTCCATAATTAAGGGCCATAATCTGGTCCTGGTTCAAGTGTATGTGGATACCCAGATATTTAACCGAATCCGAGCACCATTCCAATGGAAACTCACAGTCCCAAGGGGTCGTATTAGCGGTCAAGGGAAAAATGGTCGATTTGTGCCAGTTAATACCTAATCCAGAGTGCCTCCCAAAGCGGAGGATTTCCCGGATGAGCGGGGCAAGATTCAGATGTGGTTCTCTGACATAGAGGATGGTGTCATCGGCATATAATGAAACTAAAAGGGGGCCCGTATTGAACTGCAGCCCCCTATGGAGATGTCGTTCCTGGAAGTGTCGTATTAAAGGGTCCATGGCAAGGATGAACAAAAGAGGTGATAGAGGACATCCCTGACGCGTACCTCTGGTTAATGCAAAAGGGGCAGATAGAGTGCCATTTATGCGCAACCGTGCCGTAGGACGACTGTATAATAAGCCCGTAGTGGCTATAAAGCCAGCTGGCATGCCCATACGACGCATTATGGCGAGGAGAAAGGGCCACTCAAGTGTGTCGAAGGCCTTTTCAGTGTCCAGAAGAATAGCCGCCGCAGGAGTGCCGGGATCTATTCTATGCAATACTGCGAACAAGGTACGCAGATTTAATGAGGTCGAGCGATGGGGGACAAAGCCTGATTGGGCCGGAGCAATAATAAACTCCATTAACTGCGACAACCTGTTAGCCACAATTTTAGCGAGTATTTTATAATCTATGTTTAAGAGTGATAGCGGTCTGTATGATCCGCAGAGAGATGGGTCTTTACCAGGCTTTGGGATAAGAATAATTACTGCTTCATTTAACGTAGGAGGTAGGGTTTGTTTTTCCAGGGCCTCAGCATATACCTCAATCAATTTCGGTGCTAGAAGGTCTGCGAAGGTCTTATAAAACTCCCCGGTAAAACCGTCGAGGCCAGGGGCCGACGAGCCACGCAGAGCTCTAATAGCCCCACGTACCTCTTCCTCAGTGATGGGTTCTGCCATAAATTCCTGCATGTTTTTTTCCAGGAACACTAAGGCGATTTCGGACAAATATTCCTCCTGCGCTGTTGTGTCGCTGCTGTGTCTGGATGTGTATAACGTCTCGTAGAACGAGAGGAATTCGTCTCTAATATCCGTGGATGTCGTTAACAGCGACCCGTCCTTGTCGCAAATCTCTGTGATATATGCTGTGCTATAGGGTGGCTTGAGGATCTGAGCCAGTGTGCGGCCTGGGCGATCTCCCTCACCGTATCTACGGGCTGTTTGATATTTGCCTAGATAAAGGATCTCACGATCCGCAGTCTCCCTGTATTCGGCAAGGAGGACCAGCCTCCTGCCTTGTAGAGAGTCCGGGGAGCGCGCAACGCCTCGGCGTCCAGCGCAGCTAGCTCTCCCTCTAATCTTGCTAATGTTGTGCGTAGTGCTTTAAGTACCCCAGCATGTTTGGAAATGCATACTCCGCGGATGTAGGCTTTGAATCCCTCCCACAACACGGCCCAGGAATCTACCGAGCCAGTGTTAATGATGAAGTAGTCCTCAATTGCCTCCCGTATCTCATGACAGAAAAGGTCATCCAGGAGAGCACGACCGGGAAAGCGCCATTGCCTTTCAAACCCCTCGGGCGCGGGACTCGGAGACATAGTTGGATCGGGGAATGGTCCGAATATGTTCTAGGAAGTGTCTTCAACACCTGATACCAGGAAGACACATCCGGGGAAATCAACCAGTAATCGATTCTGGTCCACGTGTTGTGTTGACCTGAAAAGTGTGTGTAATTAGTAACGGTAGGATTGCGCCTGCGCCAAATGTCTATCAGGGAGAACTGGTCACAGAGGTCTCGGAGTGCGCGCCGCGCTCTAGGCTTGGTATCTGGAGTGGTGGATGTGCTATCCAGGTCTATATTCAAAAGAAGATTGAAATCCCCACCTATTATAAGTATCGCGGGTTCTAGTTTAGAAAGTTGGGTGTGCAGTGCATGAAAAAACTCCGGGAGTCCGTATTGGGGGCGTAGACGCAAACCAGAGTGATCCTATGACCCATCACGGACCCCACCACAATAGTATACCGACCCTCCTTATCCCTGATGACCAATCTGCAGTGGAAGGGGATTCTTTTATGTATGAGCACTGCCGTGCCTCTCGCATAGTTACTGAAATTAGCAAAGTACCTATGGGCTCCCCAGCTTGCGGCAAAACGTGCTGCATCTGTAACTGGCAAATGTGTTTCTTGCAGAAATGCTATGTCAATATTATGTCTTTGCAAGTAGTGTATCACCTGCCTTCGTTTACGTTGATTGTTAAGACCTCTGACATTCCATGACAACAGGGACAAATTAGAGGGGCCTGCAATTAAACCTGGCAGCGCCATCTGTGAGTTGTAAGACGTCTGGAGAGAACGAATATTATGTTGAGAACACTAACCTCATACCATGGACAACAAAAACCATAATCAATATTGAGAACAATTAGCCCCACCCCAACCCCCTCCCACCACCCAGCCCCACCGCAAAAAAGGCAAGGCCTACCCCATCCTGAAAACCAATGGTTGAATACCAAGCAACTGTACAGCAGCAGAGTTCTACTATGAACAAATACATTCGAAACATTCAAAACAAACCCAAGGTATCCACCTAGGGGGTGGCAACGCCACGATAGTCAACCGACTGTGAAAAATATACGCAATCAAACACAATATGTCCCCAAATATTTCAAAATACAAATTAGGAAGGAGGAGACAAATACATATCGGCATCACCCAGCACCGGAGCCAGAGAACAGTTCCAGACTTGCGACGGATCCACTATGTGGAGGGGATGGGCCGCCCCTGTCGTCTCGCGGCTGATCATTGTTATTTTTGTAGGTGCGACAGAATTCTTGGACCTCATTTGGATTATCAAAAACCGCACCCGGCCCCCAGCCTCCACCCTAAGCCGTGCAGGATATAACATGCCGTATTTCAGGCCAAGATTTCGGAGGGTGGCTTTTACCCCCGTAAATTTGCGTCTGGCCTCCTGCACCATCATCGTGAAGTCCGGATAAAGAGCAATCTTGGAGCCCTGCCAGGTAGTGTCCCCACGTTCCCTGGCCAAGCGAAGTGCCGTGTCCCTATCGCGGAAGTTCATGATCCGAGCTATCAGTGGGCGAGGAGGGAGGCCCGGGTTAGGTCTTGGTCCCAGGGTGCGGTGGGCCCTCTCCACCACAAAGCCAGATGTAAAAGATTCCCTTCCAAACATGTCCGCCAGCAGAGTTTCTACGAAGGTATCCAGGCGGCCCGTCGCTGTGGACTCCGGCACCCCTAGGATACGCACATTGTTGCGGCGACTGCGCGCTTCAAGATCTTCATTTTTGCTGACCACTTCCTTCAGGACGCGCTCCATTCTGTCCAGTCGTTTAGTTGCTTGCGCGGTTCCATCTTCAATGTCGGATATCCTCGCCTCCGCCACATCTAGACGCCTGTCATGTGCCTGGATCTTCGTGCCCATGGATTCTAGCGTCTTGTCGAGGGCGTCAAAGCGACTATCTAAAGATCTGAATCCGGCCCTCATCTCCTGTAGCCACTCCACTGGAGGGGCCAAGGCCTCCGCGTCGCCAGCAGGGCTCACGGTACTCTCCGCCATATCAGGGCCTCTCTCTGTCGTGTTATCCGTGAGCTTTTCAAAGGGGAGTGTCCGTTGTTTCGGGTCTTTGCGACCCATGCCGTCGCGACACGTCCAGATGCCGACCAACCGCCGCTGTTGTTCCTCGACTACTGCTGGCTGCGCTATGAATGTCGGGGTCTAGAGGTAGCTACTGGACATCTATCCAGTCAGAAGCGATGCAGTGGCTCTATATGCCCCAGCTATACTTTCGATACGCAAGCCGTCTCCTCCTAGCCACTGTGTCACGATCTGGTCTCGGACGCTAGTCAGCGCGGCGCTGGCGTATAGTCGCCGCGTGGTGTGTGGCAGCCCCGTGTTAAGGCCGTGATCTGCAGACACGGCAAGATCGTTTGCGCCGCTCAAAGGCCGGGGCACAGCAAGCACCAGGAGCCCCCGAGCTCCTGAAGCAGTAGGGCCCGATGTCACTGCCGGCTACTGCTCAGCGTATGCCACTATGAATGCAGCCCTGTAGATGGGGGGCCTCGCGGGAGAAACACCGGGCACCGGGGGCAATCGGCAGCCCCAGGCTCACCTCCACCCCATAAATCCCGCGCCGCCTCCGTCCCAGCCACCTCTGCCTCCGGCACACACCCGCCCGTGGAGGCTATGGGGGTCAGAAGGCAGCGCGGCCGCAATCCTGCATCAGCGCCTGGCCGGCACCGTCATGTCCCTGGAGCGGCGCTGAATATGGAAGTGCGGGGGGGGGCCGAGACCACCAGACCGGCACCCGGGCACTCACCGCAGTATTGGTTTTTCTCTCAGACCTCGGTATGAGCATGTTTTTCTGTTTGCATCCTTAGGTTCGTTTATAGCGCCTTGACGCCCTTGGGCTTAGTTCGCGCGTTACAAGTTTTATATTCATTCATTCATTCATTCATATTAGACCCCGCTCCAGGCAGAAGGCAGCTCCGATGTCTGCGGGGGGAGCACTTGCCCGATCCTGCCTTGTCAGGCCGCCATTTTGTCCTCCGTCTCCCCACGGGTGTATCTCGCCTCGGGGCTTTCCTGCGTCTCTCGCAGCGCCGCTATGGCCCACACCTCATTCCGCGGTCGTTTATAGGTGCACCGACACCTTCGTCCCCCTCATCTCAGCGCTGGAAATTGGGGAAAGCGCATTTGCCGTCGGTCAACCAGCGGAGCTTCAACACCGCGCGGCCATCTTAGCCCGCGGCTTGGCCACGCCCCCGAAAGTTGAGAGTTAATGTGTTTTTCCAATATTTTGGAAAAGGTGGAGAGAAGAGATATAGGCCTGTAGTTAGACCAGCAGAGGGGATCTAAACCAGTCTTTTTCAACAGTGGAAGCACCAGAGCGTGCTTCCAACTGCGAGGCAACTGGCCCAGATTTAGGGAGGAATTAAGAAGCTAAGCAATCACCTCAAGAAAGGCTCATCCAGGCATCTGAGCTTAGAAGGAGGGAGAGGATCAAGTGGGGAGCCAGACTTGATGTTTCCAAGTAGATTTCTCAAAGGAATTAAATTAATTGGGAGCCAAGCCTTAACTTGACAAGATTCATCAGATGCAAAATCAGGGGGAACAGTCACAACCTGGTCAGAAAGTTGAGTAGTGGGAAAGATGAAGTTGTCATGAGAAGAGGAATCCAACTCAAGCTCACGATGAATAGACACAACTTTATTATGGAAAAACTGCTCGAGTTCATTGCAATGGTGTAATGGAAGGGAGGGGGATGGCAAGAACATATTGGATGCAGAAAGTTCGGACACAACTTTAAACAGGGTTTTCTGACAATTTTGGGCGGACGTAATGTTATCCGTATAAAAGGAGGCACGAGCAGATCTGCAAAGAGTATGATGTTTTTGTTGTGCCTCCAGATAAGTGGCTTTGGCATCTGGCGTGTAATGCTTTCTCCACAGTCTCTCCTAAACTTTACATTGTTTTATTCCAGCTCTAAGGGAGTCAGTAAACCACGGAGCGGGGGGAAGCACTCTAGATTGGGATTTAGTAGAAAGGGGAAGAATGGAATCGATAGCCTCAGACAACCAGTGATCGACAAGTAGCTGGTCCGAGTCCAGTTGAGATGAAATGGAAGGAACAGTCTGCCGAAGCAGCTCATTAAGCACCTTCATATCAAGTAGAGACCAGTTCCGAGTTTTCTTTGGCAAGGCGGGAGGGCGAGGCGAATGAGCCAAGGAGAAATCAATAAAGAAAGGAATGGCAAGGTGATCAGACCAGCCTAGCTGAATGGGAGGAGCAGTGGACACAGTAGGAAGATTCGAAAAAATCGGGTCCAAAAGATGACCTGCTACATGGGAAGGTGAGGAATTGATGAGTGAAAGATTCAGGGTCAACAGATTGTCCAAAAGAGTTCGAGCAGATTTATTACTAGGATCATCAAAATGAAAATTCAAGTCCCCAAGCACAGAAAATTTGCCGCACCAAGAACAAGAGGGGCAAGTGATTCGGTCAACAGGGAACCCCAGTTTTTAGATGAGCCAGGGGGACGGTAAATGAGGGCACCAGAAAAGGTAAGATTAGGGGAGAATGGGATAGAGAAAAGTAGGGCTCCACAGTTGGGAATCGTGAGTGCCTCAATTTTGCAGTTATATATATTTGTTTAAATAATGGCAATTCCTCCACCAGTTTTCAGAGGTCTATTTATACCTAATAGAGCAAAATTCTGTGGTAGTGCCGCAATCACATCTGGTATGGACCCGTCGTGGAGCCAGGTCTCTGTTAAAAAACCACATCCGGATCCATGTCAACTAGGAAGTGAAATTGGTGCAACTGGTGTTTGGGAAGGGAGCGACAATTGAGACTAAAACAGCGGAAAACCTTAGATGAATGTGAGCCAGAATTGTCAACTCTGGAAAGGTGGGAAGTCTCTCCTCCGAAAGAAGGGTGTGGGCCAGGCCGGGAATAAGTGGGGAAGATATTATCAAATAAACAATGAGAGCAGAACCTGATGCTGGCATCAGGGGCAAGAAACTGACAAACATCATTAGGGGTGGGTTTAAAACTCCTAAGATCTTGAGAGGAGTAAGTGAGTTGAGGCTGCAAGCAAAAACGAGCAGGGGTTCTGGCCCCTGGCCCCGGCCGAACGCGGACGGAGGCAGACGGGCTTGCCATAGGTGCGCCTTCGGCGCACCAGTGGCATGCCCGCCATGGCATGGGTTTAAATAGGAAAAACCTGGAAATGCCGTGAGACGCGAGTCTGGCTGGTTCGGGAACGCCCTCTGCCCAATCGGCACACAGCCGCGGCGGAACGGGGCGGAACCAGGAAGGAAGAGAAATTCCCCAGCGTATGGAGGTGAGAGCGCGTAAAGTAAAAATACAAAAGTAAACGGTAATTAGCCACCAGTTAAAAAGTTAAAAAGCGAACGTCATAAAATCAAACAATGGGATAGCGCACAGCAACAGCGCAACTGACCTCACTCATGTTATTGGATGCAAAATCCTTTACGCAAAATACAGGAACTAAGAAGCTGCTTGGTTGTTATCCAGGGTTCTCGACTGACCAGTAGAATGTTTCAAATGCACTTTTCTTACATAATTGAAAATATTTAGCAATCCTATTATATAGAACACAAAGAGAAAAATGAATAGCTATTTTGTGGCTAACAGTCTTGAAAAGTAAAAGTGTTTTTGAGGCATGCAAAATACATATGAAATTGTGGCAGAAGTTATACAGAAAGGGTTTGTGAGAAACATATATTTATGGGACTGGTCTCAGAATGAAAGAGAGGGAGGGTTATTTATTTATAAAGCATGAAAAGCAAGTGTGGATGAAAATTTTTATAGCCGACGCATCAAGAATTCTATTAAGGACACGGAGGCGAGGAATATGCTTCTCATTTCTTTACTACTAATTTCAGCAGCCAATCTCAATAAAGTAAAACACAAACTACATTATCCATGTTTCCCTGTACCTCCCATGTCACATGCTCCAATCATATATGAGCTACCCATGTAACTGTGAAAGTCACCATTTTGTGTCCTCTTTCTTTGTTAGATAAGTCCATAAGAACAGAATATTCCAAAGGGAAACAGGGTAAAAGTCACCAAAGATCCATACAGCCCAACGTGGACTTAAAACTTCCAGTTGATCCAACAGGGATGTATATCACCAACCACAGCCCGTGACTGAACTCTGCAATGGGATTAAAATTGCAGCGAGTCAACACCCCATATATAACTCCTCTCAAGGGAAAGAATTCCAAAGCAGAGTGCACCTCACAGCTGTTCTGGGCGTTTCCTGAAATAGCGAGAGATCCCCAAAGTAAAATCTGGCATCATAAATATAAAGCATAGACTATTGCCAAAAATCATCAGGTGGGAGAAATAAGACAGAAACAACTCAATTTTGTATCAACATTAGTTATAACAATACACTTTTACCAATTGAATTATAGTTCAAAGACAATTGCATCTAAAGGGTGAGTCTCGCCTCCGTGTACTTAATAGAATTGGAAATTCTTGATGCGTCAGCTAGACACATTTTCATTCTATGTCAGGACCGGAGGCTCAGATTATGCTAGTTTAAAGTTGTGTTACCACCACAGTTGCCACATCTACAATAGGTGTATAATAGTATTTCTTATATGTAGACTCAGAGATCCAGTCTGCCGCTCTTATGATGTCTTCTACACGAGAGCATATGATTTGGATGCCATGGCTCCTCTGGCAGAATGCACCACAAAGACAGAAATGTTGACGCCTGCTTCTGGCAGTAGTCATTTCATCCACCTGGCTAAGGTAGTTGCAGACACTGGTTTTTAGGGTTTTTGTTAGGCAATGAGCAGTTGTCCTCCAGCCTCCTATCTCATATTACAAGTAGCGATTTCATAATCCTTTAAGCATTGCACCACACATAATTTACTACTGTTTGGGAAACTTGGATAGGTTACCAAAATGGAAATAGATTTGGTGCGGCGTGTGATAGTACAGGAAATGCCTTTTGGAGAGAATACTCTACCTGATAGATCCAATACTCGTAAGTCCAATACCCTCTTACAGGAAATCAGACATAATAACATTGTGAGCTTGGCCCGAAAGCTGTTTGCACGGCAAGTATTTGTTTGCAGGCCATTGCTCCAAGAATTTGAGAACAACATTCACGTCCCAAATGGGTGTATACTTGGGTCTCGGAGGGTTGACCATACAGATACCTTTCATCCATTTGCAGACTAGAGGGTGTTCATCCAATAGTTTACCCTCTACTGGGAGGTGTCCTGCGGAGATTGCCGATCTGAAGTTATGAACTGTTCGGTATGCTAAACCGGAAGATGCTAGTTCTGATAGAAAGTTTATTACTATACAATGTTGTGCCCCCACGGGATCAACACTCCATGTGTTGCACCAAGCACACCATCTCCTCCGAGCTAAAGAATAACTTTTATGGGTGTTATCTGGCCAGGCCTGCCTGATGAAGGATGCAGCTTGTTGCGAAATGCCTTGGGTATGCCATCTTTGCCTGAAACCATCCAAGCCATCAGCTTGAGTTGACCTGATAGATTCAATGGGTGAGGAATACCTTCCGGGTCTAGGAGGAGATCCGGCTGAACTGGGAGTAGAACTGGAGGCGCACTCGCTAGAGTTAGAGCAACTGGGAACCAAGGTTGCGCTCTCCAGTAAGGTGTCACCAAAATGATTTCTGCTCCTTGTCAACTGATCTGTGACAGGACACGGGGAATCATCAGTGTTAGAAGGTGATTCTGACCATCTGAGCCGCCCGGAGTTTTCGCTTTTTGAACACCTATTTGTTGAGCTTTTACTGTGGGAGAGCCTCATAAGTTGGGACTCACCCACAGTGAACTCATGATGAAAGGGACTGCATGTGTATTTTACTGGTGTCCCCCTGGCTCGAGTAGGCCGCTGCGCTGCAGCCAGAGTAAGGGGCACTGGGCTGGTTACATGCAGACACGTGTGTACATGCGTGTGCACAAGTGTAAGGGCTGCGCAGGGGAGATTCCTAGCGTGCGCAGCCCAGGAGCAGCTACAATTTGAATGGTGTGGCAGGACTTATGCAGAACTGGTTGGTGACATGGAATAGGCTTTCTACAATGGGAAGAAACATTTGAGGGAAAGTCAGTGTGCTTTACTGTTTTTATTCCAGTATTCTCCTAAGAGGATGGGGAACACATGGGCTAGTTTTACTTTCCTAGGGCCTACAAGTTCCAGACACGCACTAAAGTCCACTGTAACTTATGTGAGAAGAAGTATTCTGCAGGGTCCAAAGTCATATTTGTACTGCTTTTGGGTCATCCAGAAATGTCATATTTCTCTGAGTCAGCTCATAACCAGGGCCTGGCTGGGGCTGACCCTGCCAGGCTGAATTAATGACCTTCCTCTCCAAGCTGTAGCCTCAGAGGTCCAGCCCTACACAACAAGCATTCCAAGGGCGAAAGCCTCCACTCCAAGAAGAGAAGATGGGTGGAGCTACAGGTTCATCCATCAGCAGCTGTCACCTGGTGCCAGGCACCAGGCTGCGCTGGAGAGAAGGCAGCGAGGGGGGAAGGGGCTCTCAGAGACCATGTGGCGTGAGACCCCTGGACGACGCCATTTTGAACAAACCCAGAGGCCTGGGCAGGAAGGAGGGAGCAGGGGCAGAGAAGTGATGTGTCGCTGTGTTATAGGGCAAACAGAGACTTCCTGCTAGCCCCCTCCCCAATTCTTTAAAAGAGTTTGCACAGGAAGAGGAGCTCTCTCTGGGGTGTGGTCTGCTGAGGACGACTGGTGCTGGAGCCTGGCACCATGGGCAGCTGGAATGAAGAACCTCCAGACTGGCCCAGGACCCTGACTTGCGCCACAAGGGGAGACCAGGACCAGTGAGCAGAAGCCTGGGCCTCTGCGCAAGGAGAAGGGAGGCCCAGAAGAAGAGCCAGGTGGGAGGCTAGTGCAGGGAGCCAGTGAAGACAGCTCCCTGCTGAATCCCCCCTCCGTGAGACCAGGAGGGCGAAGGAAAGTGCTCCCAGTGGCTAGGGCTGGCCACCAGGAGCGAGAAGAGGCTAGAATGGAGCCGATCGGTCGCCTGGGGGCCGAGATATGCCCCCCAGAAGGTAGGCGACCGTTGACCTCTGCAGGGACCGACGACGAAGCACGTGGGGCTCCGCCGCCGGTCCAATATGTGCCCCCGGGGTGGGTCAGGTCCCGGGGGCTGCCCCACAAGAAGAGAAAGTCGGGGAGCGCCATCGCGCTCCCCGTGAACTTATCCAAAGGGGGGGTGCCAGGAGCCCACCATGGCCCCCCGAAGCCACGGGAGGAGGGGGAGCGCCGTCGGGCGCCCCCCTCGTGGGAGAAGACAAAGCCGGGGAGCGCCATCGCGCTCCCCGTGAAGATTGTCCAGGGGCCCGGGATCCCAACTCCGGGCCCCGAAGAGGGAGAAGACCAGTCGGGGAGCGCCGTCGCGCTCCCCGTGAAAATGGCCCCAACCGGGGTGCCAGGAGCCCACCCTGGCCCCCGAGGACTCTGGAGTGAGGGGAGCGCCATTGCGCCCCCCTCGAAGATGTTTGGGGGCCCGGAGTTTGGGGGCCCGGGACCCCATCTCCGGGCCCCAAATGGAGGAAGGAGGAGGGGGGAGTGCCGCCGCACTCCCCCTCAGTAGCGGGAAGGCAGGGGGAGTGCCGTCGCACTCCCCCGGAGACCTGCTGGAGCGGGGAAGCAGCATTGTGTCTGCCCGCCTGAGCGGGCAGACCAGAAGACGGGTGCGAGGCTCCCGCGGCCGCACGCGAGGATGCTGGCCAGTCGGGGAGCCGGCAGGAGCCACCTGGGGTGGGCTCCCCGAGTGGCTCTCCATCGAGCCTGCAGTGAGGGGCCCAGGTGGGACCGGGCCCCCGAAAAACCATTGGTGCAGCTGGGGGTGGGCTCCCCGAGCTGCCATCGCTCACCTGGGGGTCTGGGTGGGACCGGACCCTCCACCGAGGCAGGGCGCGGCCAGAGGGCTACGTCGCGGCTCTCCCCGAAGCAGCGGGAGAGCTGCTGCTATAATATGCACGGCAAGGAACACGGAGCGCCCCATAATGCCTTGCAAGGCATGGGGAAATCTACTGTTTTTGGCGTCTGGTGGCCCCCAGAGGAGGGGGTCACCCCCATTTGCTGGAAAGGTGCAGGGGGAGCTGCAGGAGCAACGCAGTCTCCCCCAGCACAAAGATGAAAAGTCCCTCCCTGAGTCTCTGGGGACTCCGAAGGAATAACCCCTCAAGGGCTTAGCCAGAAGTCAAAGCATTCTCAGGCTTGAACTTTTGTTCTACAGCTGGGGGGTGCCTAAAGGACTGCATCACGACATGAAGGTCTGAGTTGGGGATGTCTGGAGAAGGGCATCCCCTGGAGGTGAAGAGGTGTAATTGCACCAGAAATGCATTTACTAAGGTTATTTTTTTTAGAGGGACTGGAAGTCACATGTGTTAAGTGAAGTACCTGTGTAAGGTGATGTCATAAGCAAAGTGGGGTTATGTTGCCAGACATTCCTGCTAGGGTGTCCGGTTGTAAATGCTTAATCCTATGATTTTACCTGTGATGCCTTTCAGAGGCTGTGATTGCAATGCATTACAACTGTTATCAGCTATGATAAGTACCTCATTTAAAGTGATGCCCAAACATGTATGCTTGCTACTGCGTTAGGGGAGGAACAACCCAGACTGTTAGCTACTAAGATATAGAGGTGCATACTGTATGGTCAGTATACAATGCTCAGTCAGGGTTATGTGTCCCCAGGGCAGGTGTAACTATTTTTAATGCTTGTTGAGATGATGGGGTGGGTCGCCACTGGGATGGTGCCAGTTGGCAAGGCCCTCGCTCCAGGTTGTGTCAACCCACAGCATTAGGGGGCAAGATTATGTGCATACATGGGAGTGGTGGTACTAGACCCCACCCACCCCCTGTGGGAGGGGTGGAGACGTTATGCAATGTCACAAAGTAATTCCAACAGCTTAAGTATATTTGTAAATTGGTGCATAGTATTGAGTAGTGTGTGTTTTTAATAAATGTACTCTTACTTTTATAAAGCAAAGTACAGATTGGACAATCAATTATTGAGTGTTATTTCTGCGCACCTGTAATGGCGATTACTAGCCTACACCACCTCCCTTGAGTAAGCCTTAGACTGCTCTGCAACGCTACCCTCTGAGAGTCAGGCGCTACACTAGGGTGTTTGGTTCCCAGTGAAGGACAAATGTGACATGTTATTTGTGCAGGCCTCACAGATACTGCCTCGTTTTCCAACAATCAGGAATGAGGGAAAGGCATAGCCTTGGAACTGATCCTAGTCCTGGATAAATGCATCTGTCGCCTGGGCATCGGATCTGGGCGCAAGCTCAAAAAATGTGTCAGTTGCCGATTGAGTCATGATGCGAACAGATCTATTTCGCACCGGCCCCACAATCTGTTCAGAGCTTGGAAAACTGAGTGATTCAGTTTCCAGTCGCTGAAATCTCGTAAGTGTCTGGAGTTCCAGTCGGCTATGGTGTTCCTCTTGCGTGGTAGATGCTCCACTATGAGGGAGATGCAATGATCAAGGCAGAAGTGACAGAAGTCCTTTGCAATCTCTGCTAGTAGACGGGATTTCGTCCCCCCGAGCTTGTTGACGTAGCGGACTGCTGAGATGTTGTCCATTCTCAGTAAGATATAATAGTCCGTCTTTATCGGGGAGAGACTCCTGATAGCGAAAGAGCCTGCCAGGAGTTCCAGGCAATTTATGTGGAGCCTGAGCTCCGCCTCCGACCACCGACCCCCTGTCGACATCGTCCCGCACCTCACTCCCCAACCCAACCGGCTGGCATCCAATTCGATCCCTATTTCTGGCGAGGTGCCGAAAATGGCTCGACCATTCCAGGATTCCATGTGGTCCAACCACCATGTTATCTCTGTCCTGGCTTTGCCCATCAGTGGGACTTGTTCTTTGTAAGATAGATCCTTCCATAAGTGTTGGATTTTTAATCTCTGAAGGGCTCTGTAATGGAGGGGGCCTGGAAATATGGCTTGTATCGATGAGGCCAGGAGTCTCACGATTCTGGCAATCTACCTCAACGATACAGTCTGTTTGCACAACGCAGACCTCAATTCCCTCTTGATATTGCAAATCTTTTCGGTTGGAAGGAGCAATTGTGCTTGGACTGATTCTATCTGGAAACCCAGAAATGCCATTTGCTGGACTGGCGACAGGACTGACTTCTGGGAGTTGATCAGGAATCCCAGACTCTGAAGAAGTTGTATAGTCCATGACAGATGAGTCCCGAGTGTCTGAAGGTCCTGGGCCATCAACAGGAGGTTGTCTAGTCAATTAGACATACTCCTCAAGCCCTCAGTGCTTCTACGACTGGTATCATCAATTTAGTGAAACACCACGGGGCCAATGAGAGACCGAATAGAAGGGATTTGAATTCCATGCACTGTCCTCGTCATATGAACTGTAGAAACCATCTGTGAGGTGGGAATATGGCGATGGAGAGGTAGGCATCCTCCAGGACCAGACAGACCATCCAGTGGCATTCCTGTAGAATATCTCTTAGCAAGAGAGTTTCTTCCATTTTGAAATGTCTGTACATTATCCAGACATTGAAATCTTTGAGGTTTAGGACTAGTAGTGTCCTCTGCCCTTCTTTTCGAAAAGAAAGATGGGTCTCATGAACCCTTTGGGGTGTGGAGTTGTCAGGCATATTGCCCCTTTGGCTAGGAGAGTTTGAATATAAAAACTTGTTGTGTTTGGGAAAAATAAATTTGTCTTGGGGGGCCAGACTGAGTTGGAGATTCGTAAAATTCCAGTTTGAAGCCCTGAATGGTCTCAAGTACACATGGGTCCATGGATATGCATTTACAATTGTTGTGAATAGCGCCACTCTTCCTCCCAATATCACTTCCGAGAAGGGAATAACTCACACCAGTATATCCTGTGTCCTGGATTGCATTCTATTGTCCGTGTCTGGACCTGCGGCAGAATCTGGGGCGGCCACCTCTGGGTTGAGTGGGATAGAAGGTGGGATCTGGTTGGTCTCCATACCAACCACCTTTGCTGCAGGCATAGTAGCCTTGTTGAGAGCTTTGGTGGGTTCCACAGCCTGGCGCACCCTCCATGGCACCCGGCCCTGACAAAAAGGCCTCTCCAGAATACTTTTTTTAGCGACATTTGGGCCTTGTATATAGTCGAGTAGGTGGCACAAAATCTGGAGAGCCCCCGAATAATAAGCTGTCAGCCATTGGGCTGGCTTCCAAATTGGATAGATCATTGAGTCTAGGATCTAATCTCATCAGGATAGACCTCCGGCGCTCTGTAGAGATGGTGCAGTTGGTGTTCCCTAACATGCAGACTGCTCGCTGAGCCCAGCCAATCAGATTGTCAGTATTTACTGGGGAGTTGGACTCTTTGGCTTAGTATGCTAAGTCTAAGATCTTAGTCAAGGTTCCTGTCAGGTCAAGTAGTTTATCTTGGCACATCCAACATGAGCGATCCAGGCCCTTTTTCGGATCCCTTGCGTATTTTTTCATAAAAGTGACCATGACGGGATCTACCTCTGGCGTGTCTGCAACCTTACCCACCAGATCTGGGCGGGGGCACTCCATGCGGAGGCGTGCACGTACCTCTTTATCAAAGCTCCACCATACATGGGTTTGAAGGTGTTCCGCAACCTCTGGAGGGGGAACCCAATTGGACTCCCTGGGGTGAATTATTTCAGTGGGCTCGAATTGGAGCACCCGAAGGGTATGGACTGGAGCCCGTTTCTTCTTACTGGGTCTTGCCTTCTCACCCTCATCACTGTCCTCAGTGTGGTAAGAGCAGTCTGAGTCTAGGACCTCTGCATGCTGTGAGCTGTGAGACTGAGAGGACTCTCCCTGTGGGTTGGCACTATAATCGTGTTCAGTCTCTCTCTTGCGCCTCAGCTTTGCAAAAGCCTCTCCATGTACCTCTGTGATTTACTCTTGACTTTGCCCTTTTTTGATGGGCCCACCTCATTGTTGGCCGGAGGAAGTTGGGGTTGCCAGCCTTGTTGGCATGCAAACTCACACAGCTGCCCCTTGAAGGGACCTTGCGCCCGTACCAGGGCCTTATTCACAGATTGCTGTACACTGCAGTCCAGTGCATCCACCAAATCCCGCTCTAGCTGGTCATCACCATCTTCATGGTAGTTGTCTGCCTCCGCCTTATAGGGCTCCCATTGTGCCATTCTCTCTGCATGCACACTCAATTTACTGGGAGTTGAGAGAGTAAGGGGGGAGTGGAACTAACCCTGCAAGGCCAAGGAATATGCCTTAATTTAAATGTGGAGGGAGATGCATGGACCAAAAAACCCACTCGAGGCAAAGCCTATGCAAATGTATACAACCCTGCACACACTTGTGAGACAGGGCGTGGGGGAGCATTCACCCCTGCCACCACATACAGAGCCAAGTCACGTTATATGTAGAAAAAGCCAGCAAACGCTCTGATCAATATCCCTGAGCATCGCGTTCAATTTCTGCACATGCACGTTGTGTGGTCCTTGTTTGCAAGTAAAAGAGGACTGTGCACATCAGCGAGATGTGCGCTGTCCGCTCCGCTGAGGCAGCAAGCAGCGTCGGAGTCCGACCGCTGTAAGTGTTCAGAAAATGAAAGCGGAATCCCAGCGCTTTAGCGCATGCAGTAGGTGATCGGTCAACTTACCACTCCTGCCCTCATAGAACCGCAACCCGTAGAAAGCATGACATTCACAGCAAATAGAGGTAGGAAATACCTATAACTATGGCATTACAAGCATATAGAAAAGAAACATTCTAACCAATAGAGATATGAGATATCTATAATTACGTCAGTACAAGCATAAAGAATTAAACTGCACTTATCTGGCTGTGAAGCAGCAAAGAAAGAGGAAATAAAATGGTGACTTCTACAGATATATGGGTAGCTCATGTATAATTGGAGCATGTGACATGGGAGGTACAGGAAACATGGGTAATGTAGTAAAGAAATCAGAAGCATAAACAGAGCCTCCGGTCATGAGTTAGAATTTGTGGCATGTAAAAACAAAATGGCAAAGAAAGAAAAGAGAGGTGGGCACACTCCTTCCCTGATCAAATGGCTTTGGGCCAAGCATTTCTAACAATCCAACAGATGGTACAGTGGTAGCTCACAGTGAGTATGAGTGCTTTTTGAGAAGGGTTCAAACTCCAGCTGGGATATTCGATTTTTATATTCTTTTTCATTTTTTTCTATTTTACCCAAATGAAAGATGTCCCTATGTAAATCACCCCTAGCAGTGTCTGGGAGATTTGTGGCCTCTTTAGTCAAGTCAGTGCATGTCAGACATTTGTGACATGCTGTGGCATGTGGAAGTGGGGGCAAGGTTTGCATTAACAGAAATACCTTAATTTGTGGAGCGAGACTTTGGGGATGGTTGTGTAAGAAAAAGAAATGCATGGGGCAAGTCCCAGAGTGAAAGAAAAGAAGGGCTATTTGTTTATAAATCACGAAAATCAAGTGAAGATTTGTGGCATTTAAAAGCAAAACAACATGGAAATAGAAAAAGGACAGCACCCTTCTTCCATGACACAAAAGGTTTGAACATCAAATTTCTACATAGAACAGGTGGTCCAGTGGTAGCTAGCAAGGGATCTGAGTGCTTTTTGACAAGTGTTCAAGCCCCAGCTAGGTAAATTCGATTTTTCTATTTTTTTCTATTTTTCTTCTATTTTACCCAAATGAAAGATGCCCTATTGTAAATCACCCCTAGCAGTGTCTGTGAGATTTGTGGCCTTTTTAGTCAAGCCAGTGCATGTCAGACATTTGTGACATGCTGTGGCATGTGGAAGGGGGGCAAGGTTTGCTATGAAAGAAATCCCTTAATTTGTGGAATGATACTTTGGGAATGGTTGTGTAGGAAAAAGAAATGCATGGGGCAAGTGCCAGAGTGAAAGAAAGGAAGGGCTCTTTGGTTATAAATCACGAAAATCAAGTGTAGATTTGTGGCATGTAAAAGGAAAACGACATGGAAATAGAAGGACAGCACTTTTTTTCCATGACACAAAGGCTTTGGACAGACCTCATCAATGCAGAACACATGGTCCAGTGGCAGTTCACAGGGCCTTGGAGTGCTTTTTGACAAGAGTTCAAGCCCCAGCTGGGGAAATTCTATTTTTATATTTTTTTCTATTTTTCTTCTATTTTACCCAAATGAAAGATGCCCTTTTGTAGATCACCCCTAGCAGTGTCTGTGAGATTAGTGGCCTTTTTAGTCAAGCCAGTGCATGTCAGACATTTGTGACATGCTGTGGCATGTGGAAGGGGGGCAAGGTTTGCTATGAAAGAAATCCCTTAATTTGTGGAATGAGACTTTGGTAATGGTGGTGTAAGAAAAAGAAATGCATGGGGCAAGTGCCAGAGTGAAAGAAAGGAAGGGCTCTTTGTTTATAAATCAGGAAAATCAAGTGTAGATTTGTGGCATGTAAAAGCAAAACAGTATGAAAATAGAAGAAGGACAGCACCCTTTTTCAATAACAGAAAGGCTTTGGACATAAACTTTTTATACAAAACAGATGGTCCAGTGGTAACTAACAGGGGCTTTGAGTGCTTTTTGACAAGGGTTCAAACCCCAGCTAGGGAAATTCAATTTTTCTATTTTTTTCTATTTTTCTTCTATTTTACCCAAATGAAAGATGCCCTATTGTAAATCACCCCTAGCAGTGTCTGTGAGATTTGTGGCCTTTTTAGTCAAGCCAGTGCATGACAGACAATTGTGACATGCTGTGGCATGTGGAAGGGGGGCAAGGTTTGCTATGAAAGAAATCTCTTAATTTGTGGAATGATACTTTGGGAATGGTTGTGTAAGAAAAAGAAATGCATGGGGCAAGTGCCAGAGTGAAAGAAAGGAAGGGCTCTTTGTTTATAAATCACAAAAATCAAGTGTAGATTTGTGGCATGTAAAAGGAAAACAACATGGAAATAGAAGAAGGACAGCACTTTTTTTCCATGACACAAAGGCTTTGGACAGAACTCATCAATGCAGAATACATGGTCCAGTGGTAGTTCACAGGGGCTTGGAGTTCTCCTTGACACGGGTTCAAGCCCCAGCTGGGGAAATTCTATTTTTCTATTTTACCCAAATGAAAGATGCCCTATTGTAAATCACCCCTAGCAGTGTCTGTGAGATTTGTGGCCTTTTTAGTCAAGCCAGTGCATGTCAGACATTTGTGGCATGTGGAAGGGGGGGGAAAGGCTTGCTATGAAAGAAATCCCTTAATTTGTGGAATGAGACTTTGGGAATGGTTGTGTAAGAAAAAGAAATGCATGGGGCAAGTCCCAGAGTGAAAGAAAAGAAGGGCTATTTGTTTATAAATCACAAAAATCAAGTGTAGATTTGTGGCTTGTAAAAGCAAAACAGCATGGAAATAGAAGATGGACTTCTGTGTTGTGCACAGTCTCATAAAATGTTTAGCCACAGATCATAATTAAGGTGTTAAGTGGTGTAGTGGTAAGTACAAAGCATTATAATGTCTTAGGGCAGGGGTTCAAGACCCTCCAAATAATATATAGTATATGTTTTTGTACTTTTTAAATATTTTTTTCTTAAGTCAACCCAGATGAAAGATACGTCTTTAAAATAACCCACTACCACTTCTGGGGTGTTCTAACACAGTTACTCCTGAAACAACATATCCCAAAAATGTGACACGCTGTGGCATATGTCATGGCATATGTCACATTCCAGACTTGGGCTCCATCCCCTTCTCCTTAAGTAAGCACCCAGTAGCTTGTGTCAGGGACTGCCTGGCCTCATTCTAAAAAATATATACATCAACAAAGGCAAAAATAGTTTAAAAAAAACTAACAAGACTGCAACAAGGTGTTATCAAGCAAGGAAAATAGTGAACGCTCTGGAAGCACAAACCCCTAAAAGCGAGCTGACTTCAATATTATGCTGTCTGCTGTTAACTCTTCACGATTCACTATATTTAAACGCTCTTCGATACTGGCTATTATTGCTGGATATTTCCATCCAAACTCAGTGGCGTCTGGTGACATTTGAAATTGATGGGGAAGAACTTTGAGATGTACTATAAATGGAAAACAGCATATCTTTACAGATCCTGTTTTCATCTGTGCTCGGATTTCCCATTAAGTACTGAAAAACAGTTTGACGTTTCCTTATCTGCCTAACTTGGTGACTAAAGTAAACTTGGGGAAAATAGTTTCACCCTATTTTTCAACCATTAATGTGAGCTCTCAGCACAGCTGGAAAACAAAAACGAAATGACTGAGAGAGCTGTGTGCGGGCTTTTTTCATTTAAAGTACAGGACTGCAGCAACAATAAAACATTAATCAACTGGTGGTGGTTGTTGCGGAAGTCACAGGCGGTTTATTTTTATTAAACTATCAGTGCATGACAAAGGTAAAGCCTGTTCAGTGGAGACAGATTTAAAAATAAATAACATTATAATAAAATCACCCACTAGGAATGGCTGAGCTGGAGAAAGACGAAAAGCTGTTTCTGAGCATAACAGACAACGTGCTCGCTCTTCAATGCTTCTGACTCAATAGAAACCGAAAGTCAGAATGCCCTCTTCTTCTGCAGACAGCCCCTTAGCTTTGCAAAGTAAAGAACAGTGGTTGATACTGGAGGAGGTGGAGCCCTCATTAAGCTGGCCAACACCCACTCCTTCCTTCAACTTATCGGTCTGCTCCACTCGACCCTTTGCACAAAAGAGGTTCTGCTGACTCCGCCCCTGAGGCACAGCAGTAAATGCCGAAATGGAAACCTATTTATTACCGAGGAAAGGCTTTTCGGAGGGGTCTCATTAACACGCGAGTGAAAGAGTTAACAGCACTCCAGGGAAGGCAGCACTGGCTGATTACTACCAAGGTAACCCAGCAGCAGCTTCCTTCGTGCGCAATAATAAATAGTAATAACAAATCACTGAAAGGTGGAAATCTCAGTAGTGTTTACCTTACCTTCTTTTGCATTCGCGGCACTTCTTGCTAAGCAGCTCCGCCGAGGCCGGGACAACAGCCCGGAATATCCTGCATTTATCCGACGTTGCAGCGCTGAGAATGTTTGCACTTCAGCTGGAAGCGCACCGCTACTGAATGCGGCTATCCCCAGTAACTTGTGCCCGGGGAGCGCCGAGTTACACGACGACGGAGCTGAGGGAGCGATCGTGGGCAGGAGCCTCCGGAGCGTCTGGGCGGTGTCCTGGCAGCACATAGCTGCATTATCCCTTTGGCGGTGGCGCCGCCGTGCAGATCCGATAGCCGCGCTGCTGTACCCGCCCGGTACGGGCACTGAGGGGTGTCGGGTGACTGCGGGCTTGCAGTACAACCGGCGGAGGCGGCGACCTGTGTGGGCCCGAGTAACTGGGGCGGATCGGACCCCCGACGAGAGCGACTGACCCCTGGTGACTTTGGGAGGTGAGTGAGGGGTGGCCCGCTGTGGTGGAGGTGTTGGTGGGCCCCCTTGCCACCGCGAGATCGCCCTGGTGCAGCCCGGGTATTACGGTACATCGCGGCAGTCAGCGGGAGCGCTCTTGAAGGTTGGAAGCCCCGCGCTGCCGAGAGAACTTTAATGCTCTGGGTGATAAATTCATGTATACCCTCCCTATACAAAATGGCGACTCCCACAGCGCTGCCCACCGTGGTGGGTGATGTGCCCCAGCGCCCTTTCGGGGTCTGCGTGCGCCTCGAGAGCCTAGGGACACCGGGGGTGAGTCCGACCCTTCCCTTTCCACAAAGGGGTTTGGAAAAGGGGCCCAGGATGCCGGACCCCAACATGGCCGACACTGGTGACTCCTTCCCCCGTGCTGAACTTTTACCTACTCATCCCACCCTGGACTATGCCTGACATCAAGAGGACCTCCAGCTCTCGTTTTGCCGAACTTCAGACATTTCTCTTTTGCCGAACTGCCTTATCTCTTTCTCGCCCTCAGGTCCCCCTCTCGCCAATCTCAGCCTCCGACTCTTCTCCCCCTCCCACCCCCACCGCTCTCTACCCCCTTTTGATGTTTCATTTCTCCGTTCAATCTGTTAATATGTAATTTTGAGGTGCCCAAGCCTAATCGCTGGTAAAATGTAATCATGAGTAAAGTCACTACTTGTGTATATATGCTTAGATATTACTCTAACCACTAGTATATGTAGTAGACCTTTGTACTTACTACCATTCCTAGGAGTTTAGCGTTTATCCGTTTGTATCTCTTCCTTGAGTGACTTTGCAACTTGTACATTTGCAATTTTTTTCTGCTTGTATTTCTTTTGTAACGCATGTAATCCAAAGTCCTTATGTAACGCTACTGGTTCTTTTGTAAAGCGCTCTGACACCTTTGGGTAATGTTCGCTATGTTCGCATTTCTTTTGTAACTCATGTAATTCAAAGTCCTTATGTAACGCAACTGGTTTTTTTGTAAAGCGCTCTGACACCTTTGGGCAATGTTCGCGCTATATAAAATCGCATTAAATTAAAAATAAAATAAAAAAACTATCAGCAAGTCCCTGACCTTGGATGAAAGCTTGAAGCAATGAAGCCTGTCAGGTGGCTACTACAAGGCTGCAGCTCATTAAACATGGTGGGAGGGGTGAGGGATGGGACGAAGCACGAGCCAGGAAAGAGAGGGGGCGGGATGGAAACCCTTTGCAGGCCATACCTAGAAAACAAGCCCAATGCCCCTGAGAAGGAAGCCCAAACCAAGCAAATACCCTACTAGAAATAGCCCAACTGACGGTGGGGATAGAAAAGTGCAAAAAGCCTAATTAAGAAAATACAAGTAACGGAGCCAGAACCACAGTGGGGGAGGCAGCAGTATAAAAGGCAGCAGTAACACAACTGTGGCATTAAGAGGAGGTGGGAGGAAGAATACTATATTTGAATGTAAGCAGCTAGGGCACTAAAGCTAATCACAGACAAACAGTAACAGAGAAGGAAACCAAGGAAAAAAGATTCCCCCAGAGAACAGATATAGAACCATAGCGGAATGAGACAGTACTAAGTCCCTGCTCTGTGGGAGGAACATAAGAGAGAAAGGAGGGACTAAGAGGCAGGACTGACCACTAGCAAGCAAGGATTTTTAAAGGAAACTGACATAGACAAATGAAAAGCAATTGCAAAAAAGGGGAGGGACTTGATGCCCACTGACTGATCACAGCAGGTCTCGAAGAGACAGCTGCGCTGTCTAGCTCGACCTAAAAACACCACCTGAACCGGGTCGACATGTTTTGGCCGTACTAAGTCACGGCCTCCTCAGAACTGATAGAGATGAGTAAATTCGAGTCTGAAAGTGAACATATATAAACACCTCAAAACAATATACATACACAATTATAATGTATCTATAACCGGTATAGGCTCAGAGAACAGTGTGTTTCAAAAGAAGCCTTAAAAAGATCAACAAGCCCTCTGTGAAGTTGCTCATCGTAAGTGCACATTAAAAGCATGCAGACTGCAACCATGTGTCTCTTGTGACTAGCTTCCGGTCATAAGGTGTCAGAACATGCCAGGTAAGAGCATAGGCCACAGCATGGTGCAGACTACCTCATCCCATCCAATGTATTGCCTCCTATATATATTGAAGGTGTCATAGACTCGCCCACAAGGTGATGGTTACTTGACCTTATAGCGCTAACTATTTTGTACATACTGAACCAAATCAGCAAAAGTCGCATTCGGCTCAACTCATTGTGCCCAATTACTCTTTAAAGCTACAGTATGAGAATGCCCATCAACTGTGCGCCCTAGCAAACAGAAATTTCAATGTCAAAAAAGCTCGTAGCCAGAATAAACAGCTCGGCATTCTGCACCTAGCTTGTAAGCCATTACCGATTGAATTCAAAGCCAGTCACATCTGGAGGATGTAGAATCATAAGGCCTGTAACAGGAATATATCAATTTATAAACCGAGATCAGAATAAACCTGCCCTAGCCGTGATATTAAAACCCAGGTGAATGCCCCATACCTGGTATACTCAATCTATTAAAGTGAACGCCAGTAGGTCTAGAGGCAATCCAAGGCAAGCCATCAAACCACTGTGTAAGCTGCATCTGTGTTATGAGTTGGGGACTAACCGACATGCATGCCAAGTCTGTGTTAAAGGGTTGCATGCTGGGATGTGGGAGTATCACGTTGGTGTACGTGAAAAAGCGGTGGCACCTTGAAATAGCTCATTACACCTGGTCTGGCAAGGTAACCCCTAGTGCCCGACAAAGGCCCCTAATGTACACATTTTACTTTATATCACAAACTCCATTCTTTATAATAAATTGTATCTTGTATATAATAAATTCAATCTGGATATCCCATTCTTAGAACATATCATTCAGAGTGGAAAGAATGTCACTCCTACTCCCCAGTGATAATATACATTGGGTACATGACCAAGGCTAAGAATGTGCTATAGGAAAAAACATATTGTTAATTTCTGAGAATATGTTGAACTTATAATGAAAAATTCAAACATACAATATAATATATTATACAGTAAACCATCTATTTTTAAAATAGAATCGGTGAAAAGAATCCTTGTACTAATTGTACGTACATTACAAGGGCTTGGGATATATATTCACATGGCATAAGAAGGTCAATTCTAGTACAGCTAATAATATCTGTAGGGAATGAAAGGATACACTACTTGAGACCAGGGAACTCAAACCACATTGGTAGACTACTGCAGAAAACTTAAATAGACACCACAGTAGTGTCACCACTTCATATCAAAGCCCATATATCTTCTGCATCATTCAAACCTTTGGTCACTGTGCAAAATTTCTCAATCATGCGTGCCTCAGTTTTGGACAGAATGGATGTGATAGAACCCCCTCTAGGGTTGCATTGAGCAGCATAAAGAACTGACCAACTTAACACATCAACAGAACGGTTCATCTTCATGTAGTGTTCAACAAGGGGGGCGCCTTGTACTTTACACCTGATGCCTGACCTATGCTGTAAGATGCGTGTTTTAACTGGTTGTGCAGTTTGGCAAATGTATGCTGTTTGTGTACAATATTGTTTACAGTAACAAATTTAGCGTATGGAGTAACTTTACATGCCAAACAGTTCTGGCATCTATTATGACCCTCGACAGGGGGGAAGACCACATATCTGAGAGAGGTTTTGAGATTTTTCTGCCAGTCTTGCTGGAAAACAGGGGCATAGGAATAATACATTCTGATATAATTTTCAATATTTTGTATGATCCATTTCACTTTGTTGGCTTTTGGGGTTGTAAGTCAATACACAAGTGAGCAGACTGTTGTTAGTTTTTGGTTTTGGCACCAGTAGGGTTTCCCAGAGAGTGAACCAAGCCCTTTTACGGACTTTCCTCACAGGTTTTTTGGGGTAGCCACTCTCCATGAGTTTCTCCGCAAGAATATTAGAATTTGGGAAATAATCATTTTTGTTGGTTCAATTCCTCCTAATACGGAGGAATTTTCCTTAGGGCAAGTTCTCTTTGACTGATCTTGGCTGCCCAGTGGAAAATGTAGGAGGGTGTTGCTGTCTGGGTGTTTGGTATGGAGGTTAACAACTAATCTTTCTTCTTTCACCTGATTCAGCAGATCCACAAAATTCACTTGTGCTGTGTCATACGTGATAGTGAATCTCAAGTCCTCTGTTATAACGTTGAGACATTCATGAAACTCAGTCAAGATGTGTTGGCACCCGGTTGAAAACATCATGACATCATCAATATATTGATACCAATTTTTAATCAAGTGATGGTAAGGGTTGTCTGCCTCAAACATCCACGTATTCTCAAAGAATGACATACAAATTGGCTGTTTCCGGGGCGAAGTTGCATTCCATCGCCGCACCTATGGTTTGGAGAAACAAATAGTTTTTTAAATGCAAAAAAGTGGTTTTTTAAACAGATAGACGCTAATTCAGACATGAAATTTGTAGGAACCTTGTGAGGTTGTGGCCTTGAGTTCAGTATTTCAATTATCACTGCAATAGCTTCATCTTGAGGGATGTTAGTGTATAATGTCTTAATATATAACGTGACCAGAAAATTTAAGTTATTCTCAAAAGGCATTCCTTCTATTTTGTTAATGAGGTCCATAGAGTCCCTCACATAAGCCCTTGTTTGACATATAAAAGGTTTCAAAAATGAGTCTACATATTGGGATAAAGGTTCTAAGAGAGAGCCACAAGCAGCAATCATAGGTCTGCTGGGAGGGTAGTTCAAGTCTTTGTGCACTTTTGGTAATATATAAATCACTGGTGTACATGGATCTTGTTTATTCAAAAACTAAAATTCTTTACGGTAGATCCATCCCTCATCCATGGCATTTTGTGTAAGTGCTTTATTTCTAACGGCTAAACCCTTTGTTGCTTCTTCCAGGATCCTCCCATAATATGCTGGGTTATCATGTTGGCGTCAGATTTCCTGTCCGTAATTAACAGTGTCAAATACCACTATTCCACCACCTTTGTCAGCTGGTTGTATTATTGTAGAACTGTTTATAGCAAGATAGTGATCTGCTTCCATTTCTAATTTTGCACATCAGACTTCTAAAGTTACAGGGGATCTGTCTGGCTCTCAAGGCCATCCTCCCTCTGCGGCCAGTCTGTCCAGAATTTGCCAGAAGATATGACCGCTATGTGGTACTTCAACAAGCGACGGGTGAGTAGTGTTGCACCTTCTCTGCAGGGAACCTCTACGACTCTGGTCCTAAGCTCAGAGCCAACCACCTAGCTGGTGTACTCATTGTCTGAGCAGACAGTCTCATACTGCATAATGTTGCTGATCATGAGTGATCGGCATCTGGAGGTAGTCCAACACATCTTCGGCATCTGGGGAACCCTCTGGTGCACCTCTTTCCCACTCACGAGAATGCCCACTGCTCCAAAATGCTGGACCCTCCATTATCCGCTGCAGGAAGCAGTGAGGGATGCTTTTCGCTTGAGGTGGAACTTTCTGCTTTACTGCAAATTTACTACTATGTCCTTGATCCCCCGATTCTTGAGAGAGATCCACCTTGACCAGACTCACGTTATCCTAATAGCCCTTGACTGGCCACAAAGGATGTGATCGCGATGGACCTATCCCTGTACACCCCTCCATCTCCCTCACAGGATAGACTTCATCTTGTAACTTATGGGGCAGGCTTTGTACCCCTACCTCCAGAGCCACCACCTTCATTCCTGGAGATTGAGCGGTGTATCCTGAATGCTTTTTCTTTACCTCCTGAAGTGGTGAATGTCATCTTATGTGCCTGCAGACACTCCACAGAAACAGTGTATGCAGGCAGATAGGGAAGGTTTATAAAATGGTGTGCAGACAACTCAGTAGACCCACTTTGGACCTACCTAACTGACTTCCTGCATTTATCCCTATCACTAGCTCAGCAAAGGTGCGCAGTGCGCATGGTAAAGATTTACTGTTCAGGCTTGACAGCCTTTCTCTGTCTTCTCTATCAGCAGTCCCTTTTGAAATCACCCACTGTTATGAGGTTCTCGAAAGGTATCACAAAAAATTCCCTCCATCACCATTTGAAATACCCCAATGGGACCTGAATCTTGTTCTCTCGTTTTTAGTGTGTTCTCTGTTGGAACCATTGCACTGTTGCCATTTGCTACTGCTTACAGTTAGATCAGTTTTTCTCACTGCTATCATGTCAGCTAGACATCTGAGTGAGTTGCAGATATTGAATGTAAAGCTTCCCTTTATTTCTTTCTTTCCTGACAAGATGGTTCCCAAAACCATCCCACAAAAGAGGAAGAGAGGCTTCTCAGACTAGACTCCAAGAAGACAGTGAGCTTCTATGTGGACAGAATGAAGGAGTACCGTCTGGATGACCAACTCTTCACTGGCCATGTTGGAAACATGAAAGACAAGGCAGTACACAAGAGGACATTATCTTGTGCAACAAAATGTACTATGGCCTAGGCTTCAAGGACCCACCAGAAGGCATAAGGGCCCACTCAACTAGAGCAAGCTGGCGAGAGGAGTACCAGTGGCAGTAATTTTCAACACGGCGATTTGGGCTTCCCTCCACACTTTTGCAAAGCATTACTGCTCGGACTCAGAGGTGCAGAGGAAAGGCCACTTCGCCTGCTCTGTCCTGCAGGATTCTTTGGTAATACCAGCCATGCACCTACCTCTTGGTCGAGTACTACTTAGGGAATCTATTCAAAAGATAAGGAATCAGCAGTTGGAAGTATCCACCAGAAGAAAAAGTTACTTACATTTGTAACAATTTTTATGTTGGATACTCTGTCTACTTGCAGATTCCTCACCAACCCCCTCCCCGCCCCCCTGTTTCACGGCTGGTTAGTGAAAAAGTCCTTTTAATAAGGTCCCCATTCCATATCTCGAACTGCACCTGTCTGTATGATGTTGTTCTAATCCTTCTGCCTCAAAGGTGTATCAAAAATGGATGGGAAATTGATGTCAATACGCCTGTGAGTCGCTCTATGGCTCCAGTGGTGTCACGAGGACACCGTTTTCTACGCCAAGTGGAACCAGCGCCCCATATCATCGCAGAGAGCTATTGAAATGTTTACAGATTCAGTCTGAAACCTGGGATTTTCAAAAGGTGAGGAATCTGGAAGTAGATAGAATATTCACCAGAAAGATCATAACAGAAGGTAAGTAACTGTTTCTTCTGCAACATAGAATCTTCATTGATAGTCATAAACACTTGAAAAATTTTGATCTGCCTGTGTGGACCCCCAAGCACTTCTTAAATATATGTGATGTCCATTTTAAAACCCCAGCGGGTGTTCATGTCCATTTGATTGCATGATGAAGTACACCCTATCATAGCCTATCAGTGGCTCAGTTTCTTGTTCTGGGAGAATACTATGATTCTAAATATCATTTTCAAACCTGAATTGCAGCATTTTGCGAAGAATGATTATGTTAGTTATAGATTAATTTGTTTAATTATTTCAATAATTTCTAATTACTTTTCCCTGGGTTTGGGATGATTATTAATTTGATAAAAAAATATGTGTTGCGTTATATGTGTTTTTGGTGTTATAATGAATTTTGTTTATTATTTATCAATTTGTTTAACTTTTTGGAAGAAAGTGCCTCTTTTTACATGATTCCCCCCCCACTTTTTGCCTGACATCTGATGCGACCTAACTTGATGTGCCCTTGGTCCCTTCCAATCAGGTTCCCAGGGCCTGTGTTCTTTCCCAAGACTATACCTTTGTATCCACAATTGGCACATCCCTGGCCACAGGTAAGCCCCTCGTAAAAGGTACCCTGGGTACCAAGGGCACTGTGACCAGGGAAGGCCTCTAAGGGCTGCAGCACCTATTGTGCCACCGTTAAAGGCTCTGCACCTTAACACACAAACACTGCCACTGCAAGCTGTGTGTTTTGGTGCAGAGAAAAGTGAAGAGTCGACATGGCACACATCCCTGTGTGCTATGCCCACAATCCACTGCCTGAGGCCGAGGTAAGTCACCCCTCTAGCAGGGTGCACTAGCCCTAAGGTGAGGGTACAGTGGCATGAGCCCTGTACCCTTACAGTTTCTAAGTCCATTCTTAGACATTGTAAGTATAGTAAAGCCATAAAGAGTATATGGTCTGGGAGTTGGTCATTACGAACTCCACAACTCTATAAAGGCTTTACTAAAAACTGGGAAGTTCAATAACAAACTTCACAGCACATTAAACCCACACTGATGCCAGTGTGGGATTTAATGTAAAATGCACTCAGAGGGCTTAGAGATGCCCCCTCTATATCGACCAGCCCTGGTGGGGTTCCTGAATGGCTGCTTGCCATTTTCCATCACCAGACAGGTTTCTGCACCCCCGGGTAGAGAGCCTCTGCTCTCTGGGTCTAGAAACAAGGTCCATCCTGGGCAGAGGTGTCATGCCTCACCCCCCAGGATGGGCTGGGTCCACATAAGAGGAACCTTCAAAAGGCCTGCCACCTTTGGAAGCTGTCCCTGCCTTTTGCTGCCCCCACCAACTGGCTCCCACTGGTCTGGCCCTGTGAGAAGGCACCCCAAAGTGACCCCAATCAAAACATCGAACCTGTCCCTTCTTATGGATTCCTTACCTTCAGGGCTCATACAACGTCCGTAAACATAGGGAGGAGACCTAGACACTAAAAACGGACTCTCACCCCTCTACACAGCCCGGAAGAACTACACCGGAACAACACAATCCTTGGAGGGGCAAATCGAAACGGTCAGTTGTCCAATCAACTTCGCAAGGAGGGCCCTGGGACAGGACAAGAGAACAGGAAGCGTCCGTGACCAGAGAGGAGGTGCCTGTGGGAGAGACGGAGAGAGAGCCGAGAAGGAGTGCAGGTGCAGCGGTGGACGGCGCGGAGACGAACACGGAAGAGGACGACATCGGAGACCTCGAGAGCCCCGAGCTGTGGTGTGAGAACTGGTGGACCCCGGAGGACACGCATGAGCCGCCGCAGCTCAGGAGAGTTGCGGCAGAGAGCGGTACGTGACCTGGGCAGAGGGAAGGGAGGAGTGGAGGGAGGGGATCTGTTTGTTTGTCTCCTCGACACCTTCAACTCCCTGAGACCCGGTTACAGGGGAAACTGACATCCGTTGTGTTTTCTTTTTGTGGAATGACGTCTTGTCTATAGTCACTATTTTATTGTTTGCTTTTGCTACACTAGCTGTCTTCCTGCACCGTCCTTTTTTTTTTAAACCCTCACGAGGTGTGGTGGAAGCTACCGGTATTTTCTTTTGAGCTTGATAATTGACCGCGCCTTCTGTTTTCTTTTAATTTTGAGCACTACCCCGGGGATCTGACCAGACCATACCAGAGGTGGCCGAAGACTCCTACAGTGGTGGATCTCAGTGAGGACATCCAAAGAACCAGCCAAGACTGTGCTTCTTTTGTGTTTTTCGAAAAGACTTGCCTATCTTTGATAGTTTGGGACAGCATACAATAAAACAAGCCTATCCCATTATTACCTCCATACGGCCTCCTCGCTTCTGTTTCTGCCCATTCCTCCGACAGGCCCCGACTTTGGGTGGGAGAATCGGCAGGAAAACCAAGCTAGGAAGAGAGATGTGTCCAACTTTGCTAACCCCACCTCTCAGGTGGGGGTGGCGAGGTGAAGCACAAATCTCAGTCTCCTCCATCTGGAGGCTGGCATAATAGGGGGCATACCCACCCCAAGGAAGGGACCCATTGGTCCTGACCTGCACACCCTTTTAACACCCCTAAAATTTGTATTAAGGGGCAACCCTGAACCTTGCCCCCTCAGATTCGAGGAAGAAAGATGAAGGACCCAAAACCCGTGCTGACCCAAAAAGAAGAAAAGGACACCAACTGCTTTGGCCCCAGCCTTACCGGCCTGTCCCGTCCCGTCTATGACCTGCCTACAGCAAGAACCCAGGCAAGTCCAGCAGCCAACAACGCCCAGACCCCAGAAGACCTGTCCTGCAACCATTTTACAGACTCTGTCTCCTGTGAGCACCGGATTTGCTCAAGCAAAGACTCACCACGGAATCTGGATTCCGGCAACTCTGCGATTCTGCATCACTCTGCCCAGACGCCCTCGGCCCGGGTTCGAATGGCCCAACACAACAAGGAGGTCTCCCCAGCGATCCTGACCTGGTATCTGGTGAACCCCGACCGCCCTCAAGCCTCAAGATGACACCTGCAGCCTCAACCTGAAGGGTCCCTCTGACCGAGACCAGGTCTGGTAATAAAACCCGACGCCAGAAGACACCCCTACACCCGACGCCCCACTGCCTTGGGTGGCCCAACCGACAGTGTCCAGGCATCCCCTAAGAACCCAACTTACCTCTCCAGCTGGTGGTTGCCTTTAGGAAGTCTCCCTGCCCAAGCCTGCAGCAACTTTGCAAAACCGAAGGTCTCCATTGAAAAGCACAGGGTCCTCGACGTCCTCTTTGCACTCTACACCCGGCTGCCCCAGTGCTGCTGGTGGTGCAGCTCCTGTGCTGGTCGTTGGCCCTTGTGGTGCTGACCTTAACCCCTGGAGCTTAGCTCCCACACCCGATTGGCCTGCTCGGTAACCAGTCCCAAACCGAAGGCCCCCTTAGCCCCATTGGCTAACATTGGGCCTCTGCATCCGGCCGCCCCAGTGCTGCTGGTGGTGCAACTCAAGTGCCCATCTACACCTTGGGGAACCTTGGTCCTGACCCCCAAAACTCCTGCTCGTAAGTCGTGTACTTATCTGAAAAAACTGCTAACACTTTTCTCCCATTGAAACCCATGTTAAGAGATTTTGGGGCCTGAAATGTTCTAAGTGTTGAACAGATGTTTGTATGGGGAAAAGAGAACTAAACTGCAAATTTATAAAAAAAAGTCTCACTTACCTTGTATTTCGAGATCCTAAGAAAAGTAATCTGAAATTAATTACTGTGTAATTCAAACTGTTTTTAATACATATACAAATGTGTAATGATTGCAATTTCAACCACAACTGCATTTCCTTGAACAGTCTTGCATTTGAGAGTATATTTTCCTTACCTGTGCCAAGTCCTGCTTGGTTCTAAAAATCAAACATAAGTTTACCTTTTTTATACTTACCTAATTGGTCTGGATTCTGTCTCTGAGTGTCAGCCTTGATTGAGTGAATACAATCAATGCTTAACACGCCCTCTGGATAAGCCTAACTGCTCGCCCACACTGCCACAATGAGAGCTGTTAGTACTTACCTAATTTAGCCTCTGGGGACTCCCTGGACTCTGTGCACACTATACCTTACTTTGGGATAGTATATACAGAGCCAGGTTCCTACACTTTTGTACTAATTTCTAATTCATTTGTTAATAGTTTTTTCAGGGGAGGTGAGTTTTATTCGAGGAAAGGATGATAGTATTTTAAAATAGTAAGGTAAATATTATTACCTTATTTGATATATATCTGTACTATATTGATGTAAAGCAAATAAAGTTTTTTTCAAATAATTGAGTGTTATTTTTTATTTCCAAAGTAATTGATTTAAGAAGTAAATAGTAATTATTATAACGAGTACAAAAAAGCAGATTTGGTAACCAGGTTTAGAAGCACACAAAGGGCGCTCTGCAGACAGTATTGGGAAATGTATGAAGCAGTAGTAATGTTGGTACTACTAGGAGAGTAGGATCAGTTACCAATTCAACCCTAATTGTCCCTTCAGAAAAGAGAGCCAAACAACAGCAGAAATCCTTTCCGAGCACACATAAAGTATTGAAATGTCAATAATGATCTCATGATCACAAGTGTTGTCTTAGTCCATTTTTAATCCATTGCCACCAGTTCAGGATCAGGGTTCAATCCAAATTCATAGTACAGCCAGTAATCCATATGATACAGTCCATGTAACAAGTGTAGATTTCTTCAACAATACATCTTGATACAGCCAACACGTGTTTTGTTGTAAGGTATATTGTACCTCAACATCTTCAGGGCTGTAATTACGAATACACAGTATCACAATAATGATCTAACGTAGACCGAGACAGACCCATCACCCACCAGTGTGTCAAACAGCATGTAGTCACCAGAATCCTAATACATCAAAGAATTTAGGGGCATATTTACGTTCCCTGGCGCATCCCTGCATATCAGCAGGGATGCGCCAGGGAAAATGCGTCACGCAAGTTTACCCTTGCGCCACGTCCGATGCGCCGCATTTACAATGCAGCGCATCGTGGCGCAAGGATAAGCAGATGCGTGACGCATCTAGCCGGCGGAAGGTTGGCGCAGTGCTGAAGTTGTGTCGCAAGCGCGACGCAACTCCAGCACTGTTCCAACCTTCCCTATCTCTAACATGGTGCGTCAATCCTTACGCCTGCTTGAAGCAGGCGTAAAGATTTGACGCACCAGCGTCGGAAAAGTGACTGCGTGAAATCTTGTAGATTTCAGTACGTCACTTTTCCGAGGCGTTCCTGCGCCGGAACGCCCCCCTGCGCCGGTACGCCCACATGAAACCTGACGCAGGTTTCATGTGGCGCAGGGTTTACTACGTGACGCATCTCCCTAGATGCGTCACGTTGTAAATATAGCGCAACGCGGCGCATGGTTTGCGTCGCCGCTGCGTCACATGCGTGACGCAACGGCGGCGCAAAAGTGGCGCAAGGGGCTTGTAAATATGCCCCTTGGTCTGTTGTAGACCAAAAGAGAACCATCACCCACCATAGGGCCAAATACAGAATTATTTCCGGAATCTGAAAGGATCAGATACCTTAGAAATGCACTGAAAAAAACAAAGATTAAAGTAACGTTATAGTTAGGTGAAAATTTGAGTGACATTTTAACATTTTAAACAAAACAATGACTGAAATTCATCAGTTATAGTTATCTCTAGTAACTATAACTCACACTGTGATGTAACTATAACTTGCTGCCCCTCGCCATGCACAGTGTTGTCAGCAATGATGTTATTTCAGATGTTGTAGTGATGTTATCAATAATGTGATAGTAGGGTAATTAACAACCTTTGTTTTTTCCAGTGAATTTCTAGTTTTTTTTTTTTACATAAAGTAATATTTTATTACCAAACGTAAAGCCAACCCCACACTATGCACGACCAGGCCCTGCACCCTACCCCCAGCGGGTAGCCAACCCCCTGAAGAGCACGGCCTTCTACTGTGTGCAGCGTGGGGTTGGCCGCAGAGCCTGTCCTGCTGCCAGGTCCTGCAACCAACCCCTCACAGGCAGCCAAAACCACCTTCAGATGTGCGCAGTGTGGGGTGGGCTGCACCCAACTCCTCACAGGCATTCAGCACCCCACTGCTCACAGTCTTCACCTGTGCACAGCTTTGGGTTCGCTGCAGGGCCTGGCATGCGGCCAGCCTACTGCATCCAGCCCCAGCAGGCAGCCAACTACCCACTGCACTGCCCAGCCCACTTTTGTTGCACTTGTTCACGATCCTTCAGGTGTCCCGCAGGAACCCGGAAAGCCCCATGCTCCTGTGGGAGTCCAGGGTGCTCGCTAGCTCCCATAAGACACCCACAGGGTCGTGGAAACTCCCAAAAGATTATTTTAATTTTAGCCCAGAGGAGGTCCCTCTGGGAGCCCCCCACATGCTCCCAGGGGGGTACCCCTACCCTGCCCCCTTAGACTACATTTTCTGTTTTATTTTCAGGACACAAAGACTGAGTACCCTTGTCCTGAAATAGCCGACGCAACATTTTACTTCATGGAAGCCAGATGGCTGATAGGAAAAAGCCCTCTTGACCAATCAGAAGGTGTCCTGCGAACCTCTCTCGAACCCAACAGTCCAGATATACAAATATTTTTTTAACTTAATTTCTCAAAAACTACTGGGTGGATTTACACCTAATGACAAAATGCAAGCTTTCTGGATCAAGATCTAGCTTTCTGCCTAATTTGGTGTAATTCCTATCAGCTGTTTGGGCTGTAGACCTTTTCCAAAAAGTCTATAGAAAATGCATGGGAAAATTTGGTTTTGGGACCCCCCTTTTTTCTTGGCCCCCGCTTGACAGATCACCCCTAAACTTTCCAGGAAGTAGCTGAGGTGAATGGAGATTTTTTGGGAACGTTTTGTGAAAATTAGTCAAACGGCATCAAAGTTATTAGCAAACTAAAAAATGCTCTTCCTATGGAAATCCAGGGGGGGGGTGGGGGTGCGGGTGGGGGGGATTGTGTGTGTGTCTGTCTGTCTGTCTGTCTGTCTGTGTATAGATCCAGTTATTGGACAGTATATATCCCGAACTCCTTTAATATCATTTAGGCAGGCCAAGTCTATGCGCAAAGAACTAGTGTAGAACCGCCCCCAAAGAAAGAAGGGAGCAGATTGGTTGAGAGGTTGTTGGGGTTTCCAAAAATGCTCTAGATGCAAAGCCTGTCGATATGGAAGCAATATTAAGACCATCCAAACACCCCTACGCAAAACACCCATAACCATTTGTGGGGTATTTACCTGTAGAAGTGAGTTAGTGGTCTATGTGTTGCAGTGTACATGCCCGAAATTGTATGTTGGGAGCACCATCCATATGGTCCATGTGAGAATACTACAACATTTCCGGGCCATAGCCAAGGACGATAAGAGATATCCTGTGGCAAGGCATATCCATGAGAATCAACAGTTTAATGCCAATGAATTGGTCTATTACGTTATAGATGCAATCCCTAACAACCCCAGAGGGGGTAACGGAGTTACAACTTAGGAGACTAGAATCGCGCTACATACTAATGCTGAACAGTAAGATTCCGCATGGATTAAATTCAGACAAAGATTTATTTGTACATTTATGAATACTTCAATCGCTGGCAAGCAACCTTGTGAGGTGCGCCTCTAGTGTAATGTCATTAAATTTGTGTCATGGCCGAATCAATGTAATTCTGTTTGTATCTTAGGTACTATGAATCATTCTGAGTGCGAATTTTAAGTGGTTACTATGTTTATTTAATGTAGTGGCACAAAATAATCTTTAATTAATTTTCAGTATCTTACAATATTATAGGCGTGCAGTGGTTTGAATATAAAAATGAAACCTAACTTTCATTCGTGGAAGTTTGACTTCTCGAATATATATTCAGTATTGACACAATACTCATCTATTTGCATGATCTGAGCAAGAGTAGCATCTAGGCTTCTATAGCCCACTTGGGCTGAACCTTCTCTTCTATTCTCTTTCTTTTTCTCTTGCTCTTTTGCTAATTTTCTCTTTATATGCATGAGCATGATTTTCTTATCCATCTGCACTTGCACTTTATTGTACAGAGAAGTAAGAAATTATATGACCAAATGATGTAGTATTATGATTGATTGTATTTATAAGGTACATTTAGAGGGTGTCACTTCCGAAATAATCATGTTCCTATTTTATCCACAGCATGGGCAATAATGACAAGAGATTGATTTCATTTATCTTATTTTTATTTTCAATTTTGTTCCATTGGTTCTTAGCTTTGTGCTAGTAACAAACTTTGGGTTGAATGGTATTTGCTTTATTTCCATGTCTGTGACATGGTTGCCATGACAATAAAAACAAACTCCTGAATGGCGCCGAGCTATGTGAGCAAGATGGTTTAACCACCGAAACGCGTCAGGAGCCTTCTGTTGAATAAAACTTCAAATACTTTCATCCAGTGTGTCGGTGCCTGTTTCGAGGATAAGGAGAAGCGGGATTGTAGTGTGTATATATATATATATACTTTACCCTCCCAGCACAGTTCACCCCTTAGCATCCTGGTAAATGCAGTTCAGTTTAAATGCTTACTTGAATTTTTGTAGAAGTGTTTCACCAAAGTTGGTGCAGGTTAGTGCTGTCAATCTCTAGACGCATGTGTTTCTGGATATATCCTTCATCAGTAGAGATAAAAAACTACATTCTGGGGTTGCTGAGAAAGTTGCCACAATCCTCTCAGGTCTCTGTACCACTCCCTGGCGCACAGGTGCATCTCCAAGACTTCGTCAGCTCAGTGGCTCAAGGGAGCCTTTTTAAACAGAAGGGGGATGGGAGCACACTGCTTCACCTCCCAGCACAGTTCACCCTTTAGCATCTTGGTAAATGCAGTTCAGTTTAAATGCTTACTTGAATTTTTGTAGAAGTGTTTCACCAAAGTTGGTGCAGGTTAGTGCTGTCAGTCTCTAGACGCATGTGTTTCTGGATGTTATCCTTCATCAGTAGAGATAGAAAACTAAATTCTGGGAATGCTGAGAAAGCTTCCACAATCCCTCAGGTCTCTGTACCTCTCCCTGGCGCACAGGTGCATCTCCAAGAGCTCGTCAGCTCAGTGGCTCAAGGGAGCCTTTTTAAACAGAGGGGGGATGGGAGCACACTGCTTCACCTCCCAGCACAGTTCACGCCTTAGCATCCTGGCAAGCCCGTCTGCGCCCGTCCGCGCCGTGACCGCGCCCAGCGCCAGACCCCCTGGTCCGGGCATCCCCCGCGCCCGCCACATCAACAGACGCTGATACGACGCCAGCACCCTCCACGCACTCAACCCCGGAAAAGATCACGCCTGCTACCAGGCCACCCCGAAGTGCACCCAAGGGCCCTTCACCTGCCGGAACTGCAGCTTCGCCAGCACCCGCCCCGCCAAACCACCGCCCAGGAAAGAACCCAACTACCTCAGATGCATCCTCCTCAACACCCGCTCCGCCCGCAAACACGCCATCGAACTCTGGGACCTTCTCGACTCAACCTCCCCAGACGTCGCATTCCTGACGGAGACCCGGCTGAATCCCGCTTCAGCCCCCGACATCGCCATTGCCATCCCGGACGGATACAAGATCACCCGCAGGGACCGCACCAACGGAGTCGGAGGAGGCATCGCCATCGTCCACAGGAACACCCTCAGAGTCTCAACCAACACCGACGACACCCTCAGCACCGCCGAACACATGCACTTCCAGATCCACACCGATCCCAACACCACCCTCAGAGGAACCCTCATCTACAGACCCCCGGACCCCGACCACAGTTCAGCGATTCCATCGCTGACTTCGTCAGCACACACGCCATCGCCTCCATGGACTACATCCTCCTCGGGGACCTGAACTTCCACCTCGAGAACAACAAGGACACCAACTCCACCACCCTGATCGACAACCTCGCCACCCTCGGACTCAGACAGCTCGTGACTACACCCACCCACGCCGCCGGCCACACGCTAGACTCCATCTTTTCCGCAAGCTCACACGTCTCCTTCAACCACACCTCCGAACCCCACTGGACTGACCACCACTGCATCCACTTCACCTACAGGAAGCCCACCACGCACCACCGCACCGAACAAATGCCTCGCCGCTGCTGGAGCAGAGTCACGGAAGACCAGCTAACCACAACCCTCGCCCTGAGCCCACCCGCCGAACCCTCCGACCCCGACACCGCCGCCCGCAACCTCAGACAGTGGATCGACGACTGCGCCAACACCCTCGCCCCGCTCAAGAATCCGCCCAACAGCCACACCAGCAAGAAAGCCACCTGGTTCACCGAAGACCTCCAGGCCTCCAAACGAACATGCCGAAAACTGGAGAAGATCTGGCTCCACGAACGGACAGCGGACAGCTACGCCGCCCACAAGAGCGCCACCCGCAGTCACCATCACCTCATCAGATCCGCCAAAAGGGCCTCACTCAAAGATGGCCTAGACAACAACGCACACAACAGCAAAGAGCTCTTCAACATCGTGAAGGAACTCTCCAACCCCAGCTCCAACACCAACGACATCCAGCCATCGCGAGACCTGTACGACTCACTGGCCACCTTCTTCCACCGCAAAATCGCCGACATCCACGACAGCTTCAACACCACGACCGCCCCGGCAACCACCGAGACCATTGCCCCCACAACCACCAACCGCCTGCTCTCCTGGACCAACATCAACGACGAGGACACCAGCGAGATCATGAACACCATCCACTCCGGTTCACCGCTAGACCCGTGCCCTCACCACATCTTCAACAAAGCCAGTACAGCCATCGCGCCCCATCTCCGGAAAATAATCAACATCTCCTTCGAGACAGCAACCTTCCCGGAAAGCTGGAAGCACGCCGAGATCACCGCCTTACTCAAGAAACCCAAGGGAGACCCCAAGGACCTCAAGAACTTCCGACCCATCTCTCTGCTCCCGTTCCCCGCGAAGGTCACCGAGAAAATCGTCAACAAACAACTGACCCGCTACCTCGAGGAGAACAACATCCTGGACCCTTCCCAGTCCGGCTTCCGCAGCAACCACAGCACCGAAACCGCCCTCATCGCCGCCACCGATGACATCAGGACCCTGCTAGACAACGGAGAAACAGCAGCCCTCATCCTCCTGGACCTATCAGCCGCCTTCGACACGGTCTGCCACCACACACTACGAACACGCCTTCACGACGCCGGGATCCAAGAGAAGGCCCTGGACTGGACCACATCCTTCCTTTCCGGCAGAACACAAAGCGTCCGCCTCGCCCCCTTCCGATCCAAGGCCACCAAGATCATCTGCGGCGTACCCCAAGGCTCCTCCTCAGCCCAACGCTGTTCAACATCTACATGGCACCCCTCGCCCACGTCGCCCGACAGCACAACCTCAACATCATCTCCTACGCCGACGACACCCAGCTGATCCTCTCCCTCACCAAAGACCCTCACACCGCCAAAGCCCACCTCCACGAAGGAATGAAGGCCGTCGCCGAATGGATGAGGACCAGCCGCCTGAAGCTGAACTCGGACAAGACGGAGGTCCTCATCCTTGGTTCCAACCCTTCAGCCTGGGACGACTCCTGGTGGCCAACATCACTGGGAACAGCCCCGCCACCCACCGACCATGTACGCAACCTAGGGGTCATCCTCGACCCCACCCTCTCCATGACTAAGCAGGTCAACGCCGTTTCCTCATCCTGCTTCAACATCCTCCGAATGCTCCGCAGGATCTTCAAGTGGATCCCCACCGAAACAAGAAAAACAGTCACCCAGGCCCTCGTCACCAGCAGGCTGGACTACGGAAACGCCCTCTACGCAGGAACGACGGCTAAGCTCCTGAGACGGCTGCAACGCATCCAGAACGCCTCTGCACGTCTTATCCTCGACATCCCCCGACGCAGCCACATCACACCCCACCTGAGAGACCTGCACTGGCTCCCTGTCAACAAGAGGATAACCTTCAAGCTCCTCACCCACGCACACAAAGCACTCCACAACTCCGGACCAGCCTACCTCAACAGACGACTCAGCTTCTACACCCCCACCCGCCAGCTCCGCTCGACCAGCCTCGCCCTCGCCACAGTCCCCCGCATCCGGAAAACGACCGCCGGCGGCAGATCCTTCTCCCACCTCGCCGCCAAGACCTGGAACACCCTCCCTACCAACCTCCGACAGACCCAAGACCTACTGGCCTTCAGAAGACTCCTCAAGACCTGGCTCTTCGATCAGTAGCAGCACCACCCCCTTCTTCCCCCAGCGCCTTGAGACCCTCGCGGGTATGTAGTGCGCTTTATAAGTGACATGATTGATTGATTGATTGATTGATTGAAAGCAGCGCTAAGTGCTGTTCAGCTTATCAAAGTGAAAAAAAGGAAAAGCATAAGATACAGCATATAACAAGCATTTGCAATGCAATAGGTCTCGCATTCGCAAGATTTTGAGCTATTGGCATTGTAAATGGCAATGCTTATTAATTATGTGTTTGAAAACCTACAAGCGGTGTGTAAACACACACTTTCTACTTACCGTCCTTGCTTACGAGAAGCAAAGCTGGCAGTAACTGCACCTCTTTTACTGCCAGCATTGCTTCTTGTAAGCAAGGACTAGTAGGAAATGAGCATGTTTACGCACCGCTTGCAGGTTTTCAAAACATATAAATAAAAGGCATTGTTATTTACAATACCAATAGCTCAAACGCTAGCAAATGCGAGACCTATTGCATTGTGTGTGGGGGTGTTTGTGTGTGCCTGAGAGAAAAAGAGCATGTGTAAGTGTGAGCATGTGTGCCTGTGCATGTGAGCGTGTGTGTTCGTGAAAGTGAGAGAGTGAGAGTGAGTGACATAGAAAGATTGGCTGAGAATCAGTTAGTGACTGGGTGAGTTAGAGTGAGTAATTATTGGTGAGTGAGAGCAAGAGTGACGGCAAGTGCGTGAGAATGAATATGAATGAGTGTGAGGAAGTGAGAGTGAGGGAGTCTGTGGGAGTGAGCGACAATGAGTTAGTGTAGCTATGAGTGAGTCGGAGTGAGTGAGAATGTGTGACATTGAGTGAGAATGACTGAGTGTGAGTAAAAGTATTGGAAGTGAGGGAAAAGTATGAATGAGTGAAAGTGTGATTGTGTATAAAAGAGTGAGAATGAGGGTGTTGGAGTAAGTGAGAATTATGGAGTGAGAGTAAGACTGAGTTCAAGTGAGAGTGGGGGAGTAGGAGTAACAGTGAGTGCAAGTCAGTGTGAGTGAGTGTGATTGACAATGAGGAAATAACAGTAAAACTCTGTGAGTGCAAAAGAGTGTGAGTGATTATGATTGAGAATGAGTGTGAGTGGATACAAGTAAGAATTAGTGAGAAAGTGATATTATGCTTCTGAGTCTGCCTGTGGGCCCAGCGGCACCTATGGCAAAATCCTGGTGCTGGCATACTTGAGGGAATTCTTAGTATAATGGACATTTGTGACCGAATACTGGCCCTTACACATGTGGGGTAATACTTGGCATATGGAACAACCATGGGAAAATGCTGACATTGGCATACTGGAGATAATTATTTACATATATGGCAACCATGGCAAAATGCTGATGCTTGCACATTTGAGGTAATGCCTGGCATATAAGGGAGGACACACATGATAAACTGCTGAATGTGACATACTAGAGGTAAATTTTGACATAGGGGGTCACACATGATTTATGGATGGCATCAATGACAAGATTCTGGCACTAGCATATTGAGTGTAACTGTTAACACAAGGGGAACCTTTGGCATATGGAGGACAGCCATGACAAATGCTGGTACCAGTACAATGGATGCAATTTTTGACATATGGTGGCATCCATTTTGGAAAAAAATTAGACAAAGCGCCACCCACTTTGCGATTCTGTACACATTTTTTTTTGCAGTTTTACATAACCGAGAACTTGACTGAAGTTATCAGAGGCTTTACACAAGCTCCAGTTGCGGTACAGACTGACACATTCATTTTAGGGGGGGGGGGTTAAGCGATTTGCCCAAACTCACAGGATGTTCGAGCCTCCATCTATACACACTATGTATGGCATCCCCAGCTGCTCAGTCGCTACTTTGTAACGAGCATCTGAAAGAGACACGTTAGTGACAGATTCCTTACCTTAGAATATCCCCAGGCGTCAGGCTGGATCCGGAAAGTTTTTGCGTAGCAGTACCCTTGCGCGTCGGTAGGCGGCGTCGTGCGGCTCCGCGTCCGTCGTCGGCGTCGTGATCGTCGGGATGACGTCGCGGGCAGTACTTAGACGCCGCCCTGCGCGCTGACGTCAGTTCTTCTTTTCCGCGCCAGTAAGCGCAGATCCGGGAAGAGCAGTGCCCTAGTCAATTTTTGACTAAATGTTTGGTGAATTTTTCACTGTTTCTTTTCGAGTCTTCTCGACTCCTAGGTGTCGATACGGATGCCCGGCTTCAAGCCATGCGACGTCTGTGGTCGAATGATGTCGATCACAGACCCGCACTTAGAGTGTCTCTACTGTCTCGGCCGAGACCACGACACGAAGTCGTGCCCTGACTGCCGGAAACTTCACCCGAAGGCTTTGCGAGAGCGGTCTCGAAAGCTACTCGAGGTCCGGCAGTCGGCTCCGCGCCGCACCAAGCCCCGGTCCCGTGAGAGGTCGAGGGGCTGGTCGCGGAGCCCCCGCCGGTCGTCGGAGTCCAAGTCTTCGCGCTCCTCGGGTAAGTCAAAGCACAAAAAGTCTAAGAAGCATCCTCGCTCTAAGACTTCGCCTCGCCGGTCTCGCGACTCGGCTGAGGCCCCTGTCGGCACCGTCCCCGCGGCCCCGGACGTGCCTGTGGAGCCGCCCCCGCATTACCCGTCCTTTCCGGGTTCGGGGGCGACTCCGGCCGAAATACAGGAATTCCTGTCGGCCATGGCCCGCCTCTTCGGGCCTCAAGGTCCCTCAGGTGCGCCTTCGGGCCCCGCGGGCCCTGATGGGGTTGCTCCGGCGTCGCCGACGGCTCCGGTCCCGGCGTCGCCTGTCCCGCCAGCCTTGATCCCGGCCTCGGCTCCGGCCCCGGCCTCGATCCCGGCTCCGGTGGTACCGCAACCCCCATCGACGCCGGTTGACCTAACCACGCCTCCGCCGGCGCCGATGTCCCCGGTGCCGTTCCTGACGCCGTGGGCTCTGGGCGGCGTCGTTCCCTGGTTCTCTCCGGCTCCGGACATGGAGCCGGACCGACGTCGCTCGACGCCGGCTCCGGCGCCGATGAGACCTTGGGTCCCAAATGTCCCTCCTCCTCCATATTTTGAACCAGAGGAGGACCAGGAGAGCTGGGAGGGGTCGGAAGACCCTCTCACACAGCAGTGTGAGTATGATCAGGACTGGACAGAGGAACTTGGGGATTCCAGTGGTCTAGACACTTCCCCTGACACTGGCATGCTGTCTCCTCCAGTGGCTACGGAGGAGGGAGCAAATTTCGCAACGGTGTTGCGTAGAGCAGCTGGAGCCTTGCACCTCCAATTGCCTACTGTGGCTGTCAGGACTAATCTCCTGACGGAAGTGCTTCAGCCGGCAGCTTCCTCCATGGAGACTGTGCTGCCGTTTAATGATGCACTGACTGACGTTCTTTTGGGCGCCTGGTCCAAGCCCACCACAGGGGCTCCTGTGGATAGGAACGTGGCCCGACGCCATCGCCCTGCTCCGGGCGACCCCTTGTTTCTCTCTCAACATCCCACCCCGAGAGCTTGGTTGTCCAAGCCTCTGCCTCCCAAACTGCCTTCCCTACCGCCCCTCCGGATAGGGAATCCAAACGCCTGGACCAATTTGGGAAGAAGGCTTTTCCTTCCTCCAGTGCTGGCTTGCGGTCCGTCAACACCGCTTGCCTTTTGGGCCGATATACCCACTCCCTGTGGGATTCGGTGGTGACTGTTTTGCCCCAGTGTTCTGAGGAGGTCCAGACACTGCTTACCCGCACCATTGCGGAAGGTAGGGATGCGGCAAAGTACACCATACGTTGTGGCCTTGATACCGCCGAATCGCTGGGCAGATCGCTTGCAACGACGGAGGCGCTGCGTCGCCACGCCTGGCTGAGAACAACTGGTTTTTCGGGTGATGTCCAGAATACACTCATGGACATGCCCTTTGATGGAGTCGGTCTTTTTGGTTCCAAAGCAGACCATGCACTGGAGCGTTTTAAGGACTCACGGGCTACTGCCAAGTCCCTGGGCCTTTCTGTTGTGCGCCCTCCGCTAACCTCTGCTTTTCGCCCCTTTCGTGGCCACGGAAGGGGCGCCCAGTCACGTCCGCTGCCCAGCCACCGGCCCGCGCAGCAAGCGTCTTCGCGTGGCCGAGGACGTGGATACCGCCGTGGTGGTTCGGGCAACCAGCGTGCGGGTCAGGCCACCACCTCCAACCCGTCCGCGGCCTCCAAGCCCTCCTAGTCCCTCCTTTCAGGTGCACAGCACGCCAGTAGGGGGCAGGGTCCGCCATCACCTTCACCACTGGCGTACCATCACCTCGGACAGGTGGGTCTTGGACATTGTCCGAAGGGGCTACTCCCTCCCCTTCGAGACCACCCCCCCAGCCATGCCACCTCAATTCCACCGCATGTCAGGGGATCACTTGATGCTTCTGCAGAAGGAAGTCACGGCCCTCTTGGGCAAGAGGGCCATCGAGCATGTTCCGACCCCAGAAGTAGGACGTGGTTGCTACTCCCACTACTTTCTGGTGCCCAAGAAGGACAAGGAGGACATGCGTCCTATCTTGGACCTCCGGAACGTCAATCGCTTCCTCCGGAAGGAGAAGTTCAAGATGCTCACCCTAGCTCAGGTCTTGACTGCCCTCGACCCTGGAGACTGGTTGGTAGCGTTGGACTTGCAGGACGCTTATTTCCACATCCCCGTCCTGCCGGCCCACCGGCGTTACCTACGGTTCACGGTAGGCCTCGAGCATTTTCAGTTCACCGTGCTCCCGCTTGGCCTTACCAGTGCCCCTCGGGTGTTCACGAAAGTGATGGCGGTGGTCGCAGCTCATCTGCGCCGGGCAGGGGTTCCAGTATTCCCCTACCTCGACGACTGGCTGCTGAAGGCGGGCTCGTCCCAGGCAGTCGTCTCCCACCTCCAGACTACGGCCGAACTCCTGCACTCGCTGGGGTTCTCCATCAATGTGCCAAAGTCGCATCTGATTCCTTCTCCACAGCTCCTTTTCATCGGAGCAGTTCTGGACACGACGCAGTTTCGGGCCTATCCTCCCGAACGGCGAGTCCGGGATATTCAGGCTATGATTCCCATCTTTCAGCCTTTATCCTGGGTTTCGGTACGGATGACCCTGAGGCTGCTGGGCCTCATGGCCTCCTGCATCCTGCTGGTCGATCATGCCAGATGGCATATGCGGGCTCTGCAGTGGGACCTGAAGTTCCAGTGGGCGCAGCACCAGGGCAACCTGTCCGATCACGTCCAGATCTCGGAGGGGACTGCAAAACAGTTGCAGTGGTGGCTCTCGAACCGGCAATGGGTCATGGGCAGATCCCTCTCCCTTCCCCAGCCAGAGCACACAGTTGTGACGGACGCGTCCTTTCTGGGATGGGGCGGTCACATGGGAGAGGCGGAGATCAGAAGGCCTCTGGTCTCCGGCGGAGTCCCGGCTCCATATCAACCTTCTGGAGCTCCGGGCGATCCGACTTGCACTCAAGGCATTCCTTCCCTCTGTCAAAGGGAAGGTGGTGCAGGTGTTCACAGACAACACCACCGCCATGTGGTACTGCAACAAACAAGGCGGGGTGGGGTCGTGGACCCTCTGTCAGGAGGCTCTGCGCTTCTGGACATGGCTGGAACATCAGGGCATGTTCCTGATGGTTCAACACCTGGCAGGTTCCCTGGACGCCAGGGCGGACGAACTCAGCCGCAGGTGCATGATGGATCACGAATGGCGTCTTCACTCCGAAGTGGCGCAAGGACTCTTTCTGCAGTGGGGAGAGCCTTGGTTAGATCTATTCGCCACCGAAGAGAACGCGCAATGTCATCAGTTCTGCGCGTTGGAATTTCCAAGGCGGCACTCGCTCGGCGACGCTTTTCGTCGCAAGTGGAGTTGCGGTCTGTTGTACGCCTTTCCGCCTATACCACTTCTACCCAGAGTGTTGAAGAAGATTCGGCACGACCGGGCCCAAGTCATCCTTGTGGCTCCGGACTGGGCTCAAAGAGTTTGGTATCCCGAGCTACTCAGTATGAGCGTAGATCTCCCGATCCGTCTGCCTCTTCGGGAGGATCTTCTGTCGCAGCAGCAGGGGACGGTCCTCCACCCAAACCTGTCCAGCCTCCACCTGCTTGCGTGGAGATTGAGCGGCGGCGGTTGATTCCTTTCGACTTGCCTCCCGAAGTTTGTGATGTGATTCTGGCAGCCAGGCGTCCCTCCACTAAGGTGGTATACGCCTGCAGGTGAAACAAGTTTGTGGCATGGTGCACAGCAAAGGCTGTGAATCCCCTCTCTGCCCCTCTTTCTGAGGTTCTTCTGTTCCTTCTTTCTCTGGCCCAACAGGGTTCTGCCCTGGGTACCATCAAGGGCTATCTTTGTGCCATTTCGGCCTTCCTCAGGCTTCCTGATCAGCCCTCCCTTTTCAAGTCCCCTGTTGTTAACAGGTTCCTAAAAGGCATCACACACCTCTTCCCTCCTGTTCCGTTTGTGATGCCTCAGTGGGACTTGAACTTGGTTCTTACCTTTCTCATGTGCGCTCCTTTGAGCCTCTACATAACTGTCCTCTTCGTCTTCTGACTCTGAAGACAGCCTTTCTGGTGGCCATCACCTCCGCTCGGCGGGTGAGTGAGCTCCAGGCTCTATCATGCAAACCTCCCTTTCTGTCTGTCCATCCAGACAAGGTTGTTCTTAGGACGCGTCCGTCCTTCTTGCCAAAGGTGGTTACTGCCTTCCACATTGGGCAGACCATCACTTTGCCCACCTTCTTTCCGCCTCCGCATCCTTCCAGAGAGGAAGAGAGGCTCCACCGTATGGATCCAAAACGTGCGCTTTCTTTTTATATCAATCGCACACAACACTTCCGGGTGGATGACCAGCTCTTTGTTGGCTACGTGGGCGCCAAAAAAGGTTGGGCGGTGCACAAGAGAACCATCTCCCGCTGGGTAACCTTGTGTATCAAAGCCTGCTATTCTTTGGCTAAGAAGGAGCCTCCTGTTGGGCTGCGTGCCCATTCCACCAGGGCAACGGCTGCTACCACGGCTTTAGGCCGCGATGTTCCGCTGCAGGATATCTGTCAGGCAGCCACGTGGGCCTCGCTGCACACATTTACAAAGCATTACTGCCTTGACAGTCAGGTCCGGAGGGACGGCTTCTTTGGCCGTTCTGTCCTCCGGGACTTCCTTGTCTGATCTTTGTTCGCAGACCCACCACCGGGGTTGGTATTGCTGGGGTATCTATTCTAAGGTAAGGAATCTGTCACTAACGTGTCTCTTTCAGATGCACAAGTTACTAACTTGTGTAACGATATATCTGTAAGAGACAGCAGTTAGTGACAGATTCCCTACCGCCCCACCCATCCTCCCCGTTCTGCGAACTGATTTCTAGGGTTAAGGACATCCCTTTCAGGGCCCTAGTATTTTTCAGACACCTATGTCAGCTTTTTGCATGGCTCTGCGTTCCTGGCGCGGAAAGTCGTGTACAGAACTGACGTCAGCGCACAGGGGCGGCGTCTAAGTACTGCCCGCGACGTCATCCCGGCGATCACGACGCCGGACACGGAGCCGCACGACGCCGCCTACCGACGAGCAAGGGTACAGCTACGCAAAAACTTTCCGGATCCAGCCTGACGCCTGGGGATATTCTAAGGTAAGGAATCTGTCACTAACTACTGTCTCTTACAGATATATCGTTACACAAGTTAGTAACTTGTGCAACTGCCCACTCAAGTTACTTTGGGCAACCAGATTTTGAAAACTAAAACCGGGGACATTTTAGGTGACCGAGAAGAAGGACTACACTTTTACATCAGTCATTGGGGAGAAAATGACTTAAATGGCAGAGCGCGTCAACACAAACACAGACAATGAGGCACTAAGGAACAAAATTAAAATCAACTTTTAAACCCAGCCTCATTGGTGTTAATTCAGTTGTTTCGTGTGCTAAGAGCTGCGAACTCTTCCTGCCTTTGAGCACCTAAAAAACAACCTCCATCCATTTGCAGTCGATCCTCTCTATCACGATTCAACATCAAACATCTGCCTAACAATGCCATATGTACTCTCACTGCTGGTGGTATGTTTTAATATTTAAAAAGGACTTGTTCACAGCTAGTAAGATGGCTCGGTGAAGTAAGTGCTCAATACAGACATCATGAGCTTGAAAGCCCGCAAAGCCAAATCGGCTTCTCATGCTTCGGCGTCGATAAATCAAGCATGATTATATTAGAGGATAAAGGTTGGTAATTTATAGTGCTTAGAAACGGCACTGCGGTATTAAACGCTAGATGAATATAACAGGTTTGAATGCCTCCAAAACAGAAGTCATTGAAAATGTGCAATTGAATATTGGAAGTTGGTAAGATACAGCTCACAGCACAGTGTGTACTCACAGAGGTCTGTGCAGGCTTAAAAGCACCGGTCCAAATATGAACACTGCTGGCTCCGGCTTTTATCCTTTAAAATCGAAAAAAATATGTGCCCTTGACTTGAGTAATGAAACCTGTTTGTTTTATGTACAATGAGACACCTGAGTCGAAAGTTACGGGTATTTTGTTTGTCTACGGCATTCCGTACCTTGCGCCATTGTGCTGCAGACTGTGTTGAGATCGCCTTGTGTGTGAGTGCCAGGAATCAACCCTCCCTGCATCAGCAGAGCGTGCGCTCTCAGCCTTGGGGAGGTTCACAGACCCTTCATTCTCCCCCTCGTCTATGACCAGTCTGCGACTGCGAGTCTGAAAGTGGTAAAGGCGGGTGTTGGGCTGCAACCGGAGTTGAGGTAGATGGGGGAGGGGGAACAATGGCGTCCACAGATTTTTTAAATTAACACAGCGCTGGCTTCGCACAGCGTTCGTGCAGCGGCGGAAGGGGTGGCAGAGCATATTGAAAAGTGATAGCCATTAAATTAAAAGCGCGGCATGGGGTGCTTTATAAAAAAATACTTTAAGGTATCGCACACGCACATCGCTCTCGTGGATCCGATCCAGTGCGATGAAAGCGCTGCGGCGGGCGGGGAGGGAGCATCTCCATTTCCGGCGCACAGGGGCATAACGCAAATAATTAAAAAGTACGGAGCTGAGTGGCTGGCAGTGAAGCACCATAGCGTGTGCAGGAGTCAGTGCGCACTATGCAAAAAGTAAAGAAAGGCGCGTGGTTGCTTAAAGAAACAAGCGGCCGCGCGGAACGAGGGAGAGAAGGGGGGCCACGCCCCCAACCAGATGGCACACTGCACGCAATTAAGTGCGAGCGGAGCAAAACTGTGGTTAGGCGCCGCTGCCTCGGGACTACACGGAAGTTACCATAGGGCCAACAGCCAACAGAAATCAAAACAACAGCAATGCCAGACTGAAACCAATCGCGAGGGGCAGGAGAAATTACACGGAGTTGAAGCCAATATACAGATTACTTTAAGTCTAGCTGAGACAGCGCATGCAGCGCATGCGCTGCCAAGGCGAGACCTAAAAATTATACAAAGTTCAAACATTCACCTGATTTTATGAACCCGTAGCACACTGCTCACATACCCTTTCCTCCAGGCTGTGTTCACTGGCTTCATTTGCACCTCCCATCTCCCAGGTACTAACGAAGTTTCCTTGGAGCACAACATAATAAAAATTAGGCCAGCGCACCCGCCCTTCAGAACGAAAGGTGGCAATGACCCGAAGGGGCTTGCAGTCTTTGTTGGTGAGTAGGAGAAGAAATGCTGGTGGAGATTAACACGAGCAGGAAAAATGAGTTGACGGCCTCAGACCCCCATCTCAAGCTCTCCTTCCCTCCAACTAAACCCATGGAAAACACCCTACAATTCTTGCTCACATTTTAAAACACTGCACGGCTGCAATGAAAATAACGCAGAACCGTGGCAGTGTGTTTTGTCTCAATAAGTAACAAAAGGGAGGAAAGGGTTAAGGGTGGGTGTGCTGGGAGAGTGCCTCGGAAAACGTAGATAAATGGCCAAAAAAATGTTGATCCTTATTCTGAAAGGATGTGCATAAGATGTAGAGAGGCCGACTTTGGAACTGGGAATCGAGGTTCGAGCCTCTGCCTAGGCTTTCCCAGTACCTTAAAAACAAATCTAGGGAGCAGCGAAGAGATGGTGAAAAGAAAAAGTAGTGCACAGAAATAAAACATATGGCCACTAATGAAAGGATCCAAGTAGCGGGGCCAGTCGCAAGGGCATTATCAAAACAGCCAGGAGGCGGGACAGATGTGCACCATTAACCAAAGAAAGCAATGGAATGCCTGAAGACAGACCAAGCATCCAATAAAAAAGTGCTGGGATTGTTCCAACACCCGAGAGGAATTACATCAAGCCTCGCAGAGCAGCGCATGTGCTGACTCTACGCTCGACCTAAAAACGTGCGTGAAATGCTTCCGTACGGCCCTGTCCCTTCCTTGTGCATAAATTCTCTTTCTGAACTTTCCAATAGGTGGATCACTAAAGCACTTGATTCTACAATTCCTTGTATAATCGGTTGCCAAGAGATGCTGCAAGAAGTGCAAAAGACAACAGAGATTCTCCTACAATCTGGCTGATGAAGCCACACATAAAAGGAAGCTCTGCATCTATAAAAGGCTGGTTCAGACTACCTGTGCCAACTACTGTCATGCTCGTACTCTATATAATGAGAATGCTGCAATAATTTGTTGCCTGTCTGCATGGCACTAAAATGCACGCTCTATGTGGTCTCTCATTTGAGAAGAAGACTATTATGGCCCCAAAGTTCAGGGGGTCTTCAGCCAGTTTAGCTCAGTTGAGAGGCCCTCCACTATCTCCAGAAATTCTAAAATCCTTACTAGAGTTGCCCTTCACATCCTTCGCGCTCACCTTGAGACAAAGCATCTGTTTCACTAATGACTTCACCATATCTCACTTGCTGTTCCCTTTCAGTCACTCTCTATGATATATTTCTCATATGCTGACCGATTAAATTAATATCTGTAGCAACTTTGTCAATCTGTGCTTCTTATGCTGCCTTTTAGGTCTGGATTGCTCTGATAATATCCAGCGAGGAAGGTTCCAGTTCTATTTGATCCTGCTTTGGGACAAACAAGACCAAATACGACACAAATCCAACATACAATACTGTAAAAAGATAGTTACTTTGCAAGATAACCTTCAATTTGCAAGAATAGCTGAAAAACACAGTTCTTCCGAGTCGATAGCTCCGGCCGGGGCTACCGCGATGCTGAAAACTACAGAGTCTAACAGTTCCAGCTTACCGCGTCGGTACGGGTCAGCTGAAGCGTCGACAGTCTCGTAGACAGTACCTTTCCCTTTGCGGACGACATGTTGGTGCGGGCCGGTCGGGGCAACCGTCGCAGTTGGGATGTGAAGTGGAAGCGGTGCAGAGTGCAGTGCCCTCACGGCGCGGTGCAGGCAGCGGCTCGGTGACGGTCATCCAACGGCGTCAGTGAGGCCAAGGCTTACAATGCGGAGTGATGCGGTGCTCGATGCAGTGCTGGCAGGTCACGGTGCCGGCAACAGAGTCGGTCGATGTTCGGCAGAGTGAAGTGAGGTCAATCAATCAATCAATCACAGAATTTGTAAAGCGCACTACTTACCCGCGAGGGTCTCAAGGCGCTGGGGGAGAAAAAAAGGGGGGGGGTGGTGCTACTGGTCGAACAACCAGGTCTTGAGTAGCCTCCTGAAGGTCAGCAGGTCTTGGGTCTGTCGTAGGCTTAGTGGAAGGGTGTTCCAGGTCTTGGCGGCGAGGTGGGAGAAGGATCTGCCGCCGGTGGTGGTTCTTCGAATGCGAGGGACGGTGGCGAGGGAGAGGTCGGCGGAGCGGAGTTGGCGGTTGGGGATGTAGAAGAGGAGTCGTCTGTTGAGGTAGGCTGGGCCAGTCTTGTGGAGTGCCTTGTGTGCGTGGATGAGGAGTTTGAAGGAGATTCTCCTGTCGACGGGGAGCCAGTGCAGGTTCCTCAGGTGGGGGGTGATGTGGCTGTGGCGTGGTACATCGAGGATCAGGCGTGCGGAGGCGTTTTGTATGCGTTGCAGTCGCTTGATGAGCTTGGCCGGGGCTCCCGCGTAGAGGGCGTTCCCATAGTCAAGTCTGCTACTGACGAGGGCCTGGGTGACTGTTCTTCTCGTGTCTGTCGGGATCCACCTGTAGATCTTGCGAAGCATGCGGAGGGTGTTGAAGCAGGAGGATGAGACTGCGTTGACTTGCTTGGTCATGGAGAGCGTTGAGTCGAGGATGACTCCCAGGTTGCGTGCGTGGTCGGTGGGTGTCGGGGCTGCTCCCAGCGTCGTTGGCCACCAGGAGTCGTCCCAGGCTGAGGGGTTGGAGCCGAGGATGAGGACCTCTGTCTTCTCCGTGTTCAGTTTTAGTCGGCTGATCTTCATCCATTCGGCGACGACGGCCTTCATCCCTTCATGGAGGTTGGATTTGGCGGCGAGGGGGTCCTTGGTGAGGGAGAGGATCAGTTGGGTGTCGTCGACGTAGGAGATTATGTTGAGGTCGTGCTGTCTGGCGATGCGTGCGAGTGGTGCGGAGTGCGGTGTCCACAGGACATGGTGCAAGCAAAGGCTCAGTGACGGTCGCCCAGCGGTGTCGGTGAGACCAAGGATGCGGTGCGAAGTACAGTGGTGCCTTCTGCGGTGCCTTAAGACACGGAACCAGCGACGGACTGGGTGACATAGTCGGTTGCACTTTTCTTCTGCGGCGACTGAAACCAGCGGTTCCAGAGACGGTGCCCAGAAGGATAGTGAAGTCTTTGCTGTTCCTGAGACTTCTTGAACAGGGGGCAAACTCTACCTCAAGCCCTTGGAGATACTTTGTCAAGAAGGATACACATACAGTTCCTCTCCTTGGCAGAAACAGCTACTGCAGATCAACCACAGACAGCACACAGCAAAGGGGCAGTACTTCTCCTCCAGCTTCTCCCAGCTCTTCCCCTTGGCAGAGATTCCTCTTGAATTCCAAAAGTGATCTAAAGTTCAGGGGTCTGGGCCCCACTTTTTATAGTACAAGATCCTTTGTTCTCTGGAGGCAGAGAGTGTCTGTGCTCAGCAAAAAACTGTTCTGTCCTCTCTGGCCCAGCTTCCTGGCAAGAGGTGGGGACAGCATTGTCCAAGACAGACCAGGCCCATTCTGTCGTGAAAGAAATCTCCTCCCCCTACTCTGAATGCAGCCCAGGTCTACTCAGCCCAGCCCTGACTCACCCTGGAAAGGCAGGACACACCTCACCCCTCCCCCCCCCCCCAACCGGCTGACTGAACAGAATGCACATCCCCAGCCCCTGTCACTCCAAAACCAGTCAATCTACAAACCTAGCAGAGGCACACTGGATGGCTAAGCAAGAAATACCTACTTTCTAAAAGTGGTATTTTCAAACCCAGGATGTAAAAATCATCCTTACTAAAAGATGCATCTTTACATTCTGAGTTCAGGCATAGTAAACTCTATTTTCCCATCTTGTTCCCATGGGCAGTTACACTTATAAGATGTTGTAACTAAACTCCCCATTCTATCCTACGGGACAGATAGCCTTTCAATAGTGAAAAACAAATTTGGCAGTATTTCTCTATCAGGACATGCCACACACATCAGGACTTGTCCTACCCTTCACATACACTGCACCCTGCCACAGGGGTACCTTGGGCCTACCTTAGGGGTGACTCACATGTAAGAAAAGGGAAGGTTATGGCCTGGCAAGTGGGTGCACTTGCCAGTTCGACATGCCAGTACTAGACTGCACACAGACACTGCAATGGCAGGCCTGAGACCCTTTTGCAAGGCTGTTTGTGTGGGTGGCACCATCCGTGCTGCAGGCATTTGATTTACAGGCCCTGGGCACACACAGTGCACTGTACTAGGGACTTAGCAGTAAATTAAATAAGCCAATTGTGGACACACTAATCCATGACAACAATTTACTGCGAGGCTCCACAGAAGGAGATGGGCTACAGCCCATTTGAACTTCTGTTTGGACATCCAGTTAGGGGTTCACTGTGTCTAGTCAAGGAGGGATGGGAGCAGTCTCTCAAACCTCCTAAGCAAGATATTGTGGACTATATGCCTGGCCTGCGTTCACACATGGCTGAGTACATTTTTTTTTTAACATACTTTATTGATGACTGTAACATCACATCCATTGCAATGAATATTATAAAGGGACAGTCTTTTTTGTACTTGTAATAGGTACAACATAAACGTTGCATGAATCTACCATACGTTTTACATACTATTCGACAGGAAATGAAGAACAAATGATTTCTGATGACAACGTGAGTACCAGGTCATTGCAGCTATGGCAGATAAAGTTACTGCATAAAGTATTTACATTTCCAATTAACGAGAAAAACAGATTCAACCATGTCCCCTCCCTCCCTAACCCTCCCAACCCACACTCCTGGTCAGTCGATGTGTAGCTTCCATAGCAACCGAAAGGGGATGTTAGTGGTGTAGTGTAACTCTGAGGAGTCTGCAGCGCCCGCGGGTTATAATGTATGGGTCTGAGTTTCAGGAACCTAATGTTAAAGAGTCACTGGGTGGAACTGTGTGTTATGGGGGTGGGGTACCCTGTGGGGGTAGTAAGTCAAGTGATTTGAACTCATGTAGCATGATCTCCCACTCCATCGAAATGGGTTGCTTTCGTAGCCCCCTCTCTTCTTCCCTCCGAAGAGCTGCACCCTCAGCTCTTCCCCACTGAATCATGTCGTCCTGCCAGCTAGATACCGCTGGACACCTGGGGGATTTCCACCTCATGGTGAGGGCTCTTACTGCCAATATGAGGGCCAAGTCTAAGAATCTCAGTCGTACCTTCTGCACCTTTGTACGTCTACGAAGACCTATGAGGCAGTTCAGGGCATCGTCCGAGACAGGGATTTGTGTGACTTCGCTCAGAGATTGACGAACTCCCTCCCAGTAGTCCCGAAGGCGGGGGCAGGACCACAGCATGTGAAGGAAGTCCGCCTCATGGCTGAGTACATAAAGAAAGCCAGCAAAAACCTGGAGGCCAGCTAACAACTTAAGAAGTTGTGGCATGACCAAAAGGCTGTTCTGACTGTTTACCAGCCAGGGCAGAAGGTGTGGGTCTTGGAGCCTGTGCCCCCAAGAGCATTCCAAGACAAATTAATTAGAATCATACAGAATTGCAATTATGGCGCTTTTAAAATCTCCGGACTGTGAAAAGATCGCATGGTTTGCTCATATTAAGGCAACATGGTATGAGATAGGCCTTCCTTCACTCTGGGATACACCTGCTACAGCCACAAGAGTACCCCGCTCTCTTGTTAAAAAGCGTTTAAAAGATTTTAGGTGTTTGAGGGAACTGAAATTTGTTAATGCAGGTAGTCTAATCAATCGTTTTTTAGATATTAAGCTTGCTCCTGCTTGCGAAGTGTTTTTTGATATTCTTCCAGCTCCCATCACCCTGCAACTTTTTTTAAATGGTATTATGGGGTTTTGCCATTGAATAGTTATTGTATTAAATGGAGTACCTAGTACTGTAGTTCTAAAGTATGTCCTTCTTGTAATCAAGCAGTGGAAACCCCACACCATTTTTTTTTGTCCTGCCTCTATAAGACCATGTAGATCATGGATTAGGCCAGTGTGTAAACGTTTTGGTTTTTCGTCATTATGAGTATGCACTACGCACCTTACGCTCGGATACTAGTGAAGTAATTGTTTTTTGTGACTAAATATCTTCATGCCGCTTGGCTTATCCTTATGGGCAATGTGAAAATATGTAAGCGCTAACTTTTATTAGTCCATTTCTTTCTGTCTATCCTACCTGCTGTTATATTTCTGTAAGGGTTTCCCTCTTCCCATTTTATTGTGCATTCTTAGTGACTGTGATATTGTTTTCTTTATGTGCTGTTTGTATTTATTGTTTTAACTCATTGTTTTGTCTTTTCATTGTTGCGTTATATGGATCTGTATATCCAAAATAAACAGTTTGATTGATTGATTGACAAATGGAGTGGCCCACATACTTTCCTGGATAAGGAAGGTGAGGTCACCTATGTGGTGGGCCTAGGTACTCCAAGAAGCCCCAACATGGTACTTCATGTGAATCGCCTAAAGACTTACTTCAACAGGGCTGACATGAGCTTGCTCATGGCTACTGATGAGGTACAGGGGGAAGAGAGTAACCCTCTCCCTGATCTCCTTTAACACAATCCAGTTGATGGCTCAGTAGATGGAGTAGTCTTGGCAGACAGTCTCACTGACCAACATCAAGCTGACTGCAGACAGGTTCTCAGTCAGTTCCCAGACCTCTTTTCCCTGACACTCAGTCAGACTACCTTGTGTGCACATGAAGTGGACAGAGGTGATAGTCTGCCTGTCAAGAGTAAAATCTACAGGCAGCCTGACCATCTCAGGAATTGTAGTAGGACAGAGGTCCAGAAGATGCTGGAGCTGGGGGTCATTGAGCCATCAGGCAGCCCTTGGGCTAGTCCAGTAGTCTTTGTGCCCAAGTGTAGGAAAGTAGGATCAGCTTTCATGGTTACTCCCACTTTTTGCCCATGTTGTTCTGTTTTGTGAATAGTCTGAGTGGGAACCTGCTAATCAGGACCCAGTCACTGTGCTTTCTCCCTAAATTTGACAGTGGTAAGTACTTTGGTACCTTCCCAATTGGCTACTGGTGTACCCAAGTAAGTCCCTAGTATATGGTACTAGGGTACCCAGGGCCTATGTACACCAGGGGTCTCCCATGGGCTGCAGCATTTATTATGCCACCCATGAGAGACCACTCAAACTGTGACTACAGGCCTGCCATTGCAGCCTGTGTAGGCTGGTGCTAGAACCACTTGCAACATATATAAGTTTCTTTATATGAGGTCACTGCACTTAAAACCTATAAGTCACCCCTAAGGCAGGCCTTTCAATACTGAAGGCAGGGTACTAGGTTATAAGTGTGAGGGTGCCCTGCATGAGCAGGACACCCCCTACAAACCCCGGAGTTGATTCTCCAGGCTTTGTAAGTGCGGTCAGCCATTTTGATAGATATAGTGGCCATGCGTCATTACGCGATGGCTAACTATATATTGGATGTGCCGAACCTGGGCATGTTTGGTATCAAACATGTTGGAATCATGCCCCAACACCGTTACCACTGTTGGAGGTATGATTTCATGCACCAGAGGGCTCCTCCAGCCCTCAGTGCTCTCTGTAACAGCTTTCCAGGGTCTGCATCAAGCTAGTGCTGCTGCCGACCCCAGACACAATTCTGCCCTCCTGCTGCTGAGCTGAGCTCGAACATGGGAAGGTAGGACAATAGGTTTCCTGTCACAAGGAGGTGTGACCACCTCCCAGACAGGACTTAGTGTATTGGGCTGTGGCAGGGGCCCTTGCCAGCGCCACCAGACTGCTTTGAAGGGCACATTTGGTGTCCTCCTTGCATACTTCAGTTTGAGCCAGTTCAGGGAGCCAAAGGCTCTTGCTCTGGCGCAAAACAGGTTTAAGGACATGGGAGTACCCTGCCTTCTGTCCAGCCCCTCCTCTGGGAGGGACACTTGAATCGTCCCAAACCTTTCCCTAGGGTACTTAAGGGCTTACCTGTGGGTGGCTCTTCAGATTAGTTGCTGGACAAGATTCTAACTCAAAACCACTTCAACTTCGACCGTCTGGGCACTTTGGACTTCACTGGACTTCGCCTGGAACCGCAACTGCACCAAGGAAGACTCCTGCTGCTCCTGGTCTTGATGTTCTGCCAGTCTTCTTGGCCGTCTGTGCCTATGCTTCATCCAGGTTCCTCTCCAGGCCTGTGGGCATCAAGGACACCCAAAGTAATCTCCCTTGGAATGAAGGAGTCACTCCCCTGAATCTGCAGGCACCATATCGAAGCTGGCCGGTCTGCTGCTCCTGACGTCCCACGGACTCCGAAAGACTCAGCAACACAGTTGGGGGTTGTGCAAATCCCTCGAGGCCTGACCTGTCCTCTCAGCAAGTTTGAGGCCAGTATCCCTCGTCAGAACAGCTGGAACAAGATCCCTGTGCACTGAGTAGATACTGTGGTCCTAAGTTCCAGGAACTTAGGACCCTGTGTACCTCTAGAAGACTAAAAACAGGTAGCAACCCTAACACTAAGCAACTCTTAGATCTGCTTCTTTAGGATGACCTCCGGAATCCTGATAGATCAGAAGGGCAGGACAAAGTGGGAGGGGATGCTTCAGAAGATGGGTCAGGAGGGGTTCCCCTAGTGACCTTAATTCTGAGCATGACCAGGAGGAGTCTAATGACTCCACACTAGTGAACTCTGATCTCCAGGGAATAGTACAGATGGTACAGAGGGAGTCCTAGAGGTAGGGCCCCCTTTAGTCCTCCTGGGAGGGTGCAAATAGTCCAGGGGAGGTCTAGATCCTCCTCTGACCATTCCAGTACCTCAGACACTTTCATAGAGATCTCCATTTCTAGCAAGAGGGAGGACTCCTTAGAGAGGAAGTACCACCTATTCAAACTTGAGAGAGCCAAGCTCAAGGAAGATCAGTTGGCCCTTAATAAGGAGTCCCTGGAAGTCCAGAGGGCTAGGAAGAATTTTGGACTAGAGTCCCATGGTGGCAGCACTAGTCTACCTAGAGTAAGGGAAACATCCTTTGATACTAGGAACCTGAGCAAGATAGTCTCTCCCTACCAGGAGGGGGATGATATCCATAAATGGATCACTGTCTTGGAGAGGGTCTGTAATGTTCAGAAGGTTCCCCAAGAACAGTGTGCAGCTATCCCCTGGCTCTCCTTTGCTAACAAAGGTAGAGACAAACTCCTCACTGTTGGGGAGGAGGATGTAAATAATTACTTGGTCTTGAAGAGAGACCTCATAGAGGGGTTTGGTTTAACCACTGAACAGTACAGGGTCACATTTAGGGACACACAGAAGGCACACACCCAGGACTGAGTAGATTTCATTGACAGTGCTATTAAGGCTGTGGAAGGCTGGCTTCATGGAAGCAGGGTACAGGACTATGAAGGATTGCACAATATGTTGATGAGGGAGCACATCCTTAATAACTGTCAGAACCAACTACTGCACCAGTACCTGGTGGACTCTGATCTGACCTCTCCCCAAGAATTGGGAAATAAGGCAGACAAATGGGTCCGCACCATGGTTAAGAAAGAAAAAAAGAAAACATGTTTCTTGTTTATTCTTTTACAGATAACCTGCCCACTCAAAATAAATAAAGGGGTGGTCTTGATGAAGGTGGATACAAATTGCAAATCCCACCGAGACGTGCGTTGACCTGGCTGTACCTTTCCCAACCCACAACACTACAACGGAGAGTTTCTAGTCATATTGTCACAGTTCATACCAGTAGTGTATGTGGTTTATTGGGAAGGTTATGTATGAGATGAGAGCATGACAGTAGTTTAGTGTGCATGACGTGAGAATGGTCAAGTGTGGTTGAGTATATAGGGGTAGGTCTTTGTCTGCATTAACAGACACATTTCTTTTTATTGTCTGTTTTTTTGTTAATTGTTTCCTTGTTAATCTGACATATTTGTATTACTATGTATGTCTTTAGATGAAGACATTATATCCTTGGTACATATAAGATTTCATAACATGTTTTTAATGATGTAATTTAGTATCATCAAATGAAATATGAAAAAATCATTTTTGTATACACATGCTAATATGTTTTTATAAAAAAATAAAAGACATATAAATATGTACATGTCTATGATCTAGTTAGTTCTGGTTAGCCCATGGAGCCCTAGTAGGCCCACAAAGAACCAATCCAGGTCCTGTGGGAGTTTCTTTAGTTATATATTCAGGGACGCAAGTTGCATGACTATGAGGGATTGTACAAATTTGTTGATGAGGGAGCACATCCTTAATAATTGTCAAAATCAGCAACTGTACCAGTGCCTGGTGTACTTTGATCTGAATCTGACCTCTCCCCAAGAATTGGTAAAGAAGGTATACAAATGAGTCTGAACCAGGGTTAAGTAGAAAGCTCATGCTGGTGGTGACCAGAAGAAGCAAGATTCTTCTAAGGCCCAAGAGAAGGGCGGGGAGAAGGGTAAAGACAAAAAGGAGTCTTCACAAGGTTCCCAAAAACCTGCCTCTGGGGTTGGGTCCAAATCCTCCACTTCCTCTGGAAAGAAACCTTGGTGTTACCTGTGTTAGGAGAAAGGCCATAGGCCAAGGGATGCCAATTGTACTAAGGCCAACACCAAGGAAGCTACTACCACTACTGTTACCCCCTAGCACCAGTACTAGTGGTAGTACAGCCCCCTAGGGATTAGTAGGGTTAACCTTGGGTTCTGAAGTGGGTTCTGACCTAGTCAGAACACCCACTCAGGCTGTCCTTGTCTGTGACAGTGGCATGGACATTGCCATTTTACTTATAAATCCCACTAACTTAGGCAAGTACAAACAACAGCCTTTGATCAATAGTCAAGAAGCTATGGCTTACAGGGACACGGGCCAGTGTCACAATTGTGACAGAGAAACTTGTGTCCCCTGAACAAATCATACTTTGTCTACTTTACCAAGTGACCAATACCAGCAATGTCAGGTTTTATCACTCCTTGGCAGTTGATAATCTCAGCTGGGGAGGGGTACTGGCCCTACAGGAGTTGTGGTTTTCCTCAGACCTATCTGTAGACTGTCATTTGGGCAATGATTTGGACACTTCAGCCTTATCTGAGGTGGAGTTCAGGACACATGCAGAGATGATGGTAATCTCTGCCAGTGCATTTGCTGTCACCAGGGCTCAGGCCAAACTGCTAGGCACTGAGGGAGCTCTGGGTCCTTTCAAAATGGACCAGCTGACTCCTAAGAGAAGGAGCAGGAAGGGTAAGGAATGATCCTCCTCCCAAACTCCCAGTGAGAGTCAGTCTCCTGAGGGCGATGACCTCAGCTTCTGTGAAGGAACTGTCCCAGAGGAACTTGGGCCTGACTAGGCAGAGTTCTTGGTGGCAGGGGGCCCTTCCAGGGCAGACTTGAGTTTGGAGCAGAAATCATGCCCCTCTCTTGAACAGCTCAGACAGCAAGCTGCTGCTGAGGAGGCAGCGAGTGTCTGTGGGTCCCTTAGGATCTATTGGGTAGAAGGGCTCCTGTTCTCTGGGTGTAGAGACCCCAAGCCTGGTGCCACCAGGAGGTTGGTAATACCTCAGAAGTTCAGGGGTCTTCTTCTATACCTGGCACATGACATTCCCCTTGCAGAACGTCTTGGGCAAAGCAAGACTTGGGACAGGCTTGTCGCTCATTTTCTTTGGCCCCACATGTCTGAAGACACCAAGGAGTTTTGTCGCTCCTGTGTCACTTGCCAAGCCAGTGGTAAGTCTGGTGGCACTACAAAGGCACATTGGGGACATTGACCAAACAGACAGAATAAATAAGAATAAGAACTTTAGCAACCTGACGTCCTCTGAAAAGTAAGCATTAGAGGAATTGAGAGACAACTTCCGAATAATAATAAAACCTGCTGACAAAGGCGGGGCAATTGTCATTCAGGGGAAGGAGGCCTACAATACTGAGTGCCTACGCCTCTCGAATGAGAGGAGGAATTATGTTGTCCTGGAGATTGATCCCACAGAAGATCTGAAGAAAGAAATCAGTATTCACGTAGAAGAGGCCATCTCGAATAACTGGATCATCCAAAAAGAGGCAAGCTTCCTGTGCAAAGAGACACCGAAGATCCCGTACTTTTATACTAAGCCCACCAGACCCCCACCAGGCCGCCCCATTGTTTCGGGAATAGACTATGTGCTAGAACCCCTCTCGAAATTTTGCGACTTCTTCCTCCGCCCTATTGTCCAGAGGATTCCACCGTATCTTAAGGATACAAGAGAAGTACTGAATTTGATAAAGGATATGGAATTTCATCCAGACAGTGAAATCATGATTGGACTCGATATTGAGTCATTATACACAAATATCCCAAGAGGTAAACTCTGCGAGTGGTGGAGAATATCCTTTTTGCAGAAGATTGAAGTTACCAGACACCGAGATCCTTCATTATGTGCCTGGCAGAAATTGCTCTCACCAAGAACTATTTTCAGTACAACAATACCTTTTACCTCCAAGTCCATGGCACATCCATGGGGAGTTCCTTTGCCCCTAGCTTGGCATGCCTGTATGAGTCTTCCTTTGAGGGAGAGAACATCTACACACGACTTTGTCACTGCAGCTGTGAGGACCAGGCGACACTGTAGAAGACCAGGAGCAGTTCACGAGCTGTCCCACGTTGAAAGTCAAGAACCAGGGGGTCGGTGTCCGGAGGGAGCACCCACAAGCCTTGGCAGCAGCAACAGATGTGGTAAACAAAAAAGGTGCAACATTGAGACCAGCAAGGTCCAAGGGACTCAGAGAACACAGTACAGGCCTTGAGGGAGTTGCAAAACTACCACCTTTGTTTCTGAGCCTTTCGGAGTCTGTAGGACGTCAGGAGCAGCAGACCGGTCAGCTTGGTTGCGGTACCTGCAGATGCAGGGGAGTGACTCTTTCACTCCAAGGGGGATTCCTTCGGGCATAGACGACGAAGAAGGTTGGCAGGACGACAAGACCAGGAGCAGCAGGAGTCTTCCGTGGTGCAGTCTTGGTTCCAAGTGAAGTCCAACGAAGTCCAGAATGCCCAGATGGTAGAAGTTGAAGTGGGTTTGGGTTTGAATCTTGTCCCACAACGAATCTGAAAAACCACCCACAGGTAAGCCCTTAAGTACCCCCAGGGAAAGGGTTGGGAGAATTCAAGGTTCCTTCCCAGAGGAGGGGCTGGACAGAGGGGAGGATACTCCCATGTCCTTTGTCCAGTTTCACAACAGAGTGGGAGCCAAGGGCTCTCTGAACTAGTTCCAACTGGAGTATGCAAGGAGGGCACCAAATGTGCTCTTCAAAGCAGTCTTGTGGCGCTGGCAAGCGCCCCCACCCCAGCCCAATACACTAAGTCATGTCTGGGGTGGTGGTCACACCTCCCTGTGACAGGAAACCTATTGTTCTGGCTTCCCCTGCTCGAGCTTGGCTCAGCAGCAGGAGGGCAGAATCGTGCCTGTGGTCGGCAACAGCACTAGCTTGCTGTTAGACCCTGAAAGGCTGATACTGGGAATACAGGGGGGCACCCTAGGGGAGCCTCCCAGTACATGGAATCCTACATCCAATACTAGAATCTGTGTTGGGGGAGGATTCCAACATGTTTGATACCAAAGATGACAGGTTTTGGTGCAGCCAATACATAGTTAGACATCTCGTAATTGACTTGATGTCCATTATATGTATTAAATGGCTGACTGCACTTACAAAGCCTGGAGAATTGACTCCGGGGTTTCTAGGGGGTGTTCTGCTCTTGCAGGGCACCCTCACACTTATAACCTAGCACCTTGCTTCCAGGATTGAAAAGCTTGCCTTAGGGGTGACTTATAGGTTTTAAGTGCAGTGACCTCAGATATAAGTAAACTTATATCTGTTGTACGTGGTGCTAGCACCAGCTTACACAGGCTGCAATAGCAGGCCTGTAGTCACAGTTTGAGTGGTCTCTCATGGGTGGCACAATATATGCTGCAGCCCATGTGAGATCCCTGGTGTACCTGTGCCCTGGGTACCTTAATACCATATACAAGGGACTTACAAGGGTACCTTAAACAAGGAAGGGGGACTATTAGGGCTTGTTAACGGGGCCCAGCACACATGCCAAATCAATAAGTAACACGAAAAGTAAGCTGTTCCCCTAATAAAAAGGTGTGGACAACGTGTGACAGAGGTGGGGATGAGGGAATACTCCTTTTCGGAACTAAAGTCCTCACACACCCAGCAAGCTAGGTGTCATGCTTCATCATATGGATTCTGCTCTCGCCGGGTCAGCGCTGCAATACCCGACGGGCACCCATAAAGGGGCTCTTTGGCGGAGATCTTCAGTTCCTTGCCGTATGGTGCTGTGGGTGTGAGGGCCCTAGAGAACAGTGTAGATGTGATGTGAGTGAGTGATTTTAAAAAAGGTTGGATAATCCAAATAAACTTTTTATTAGGGTGGCTATCCACCTTATTAAAAGAGAAATGGAGTGGCTGCTCTCTGGCACAATGGTCCAGCGGAGCAGAGCTCAACTCTTACAAAGTGGTCAACATGTTTCATGCATTGCGGTCAATACTGATCCATTGCATTTCATCAGGACCTAGGTGTAAAACTATCTACACTTGGTGGTGGGTGGAGGAGTTCCTACCTACCACTCTTCGTGGAGACGAGCACGAGGTCCCGCCAATCCTAATTGTAACCTAAAAGGAGGATGACATGAAGCAGTATATAATTACTCGATAAATAGACCTAGTCGGCAGATCATATCATTCCAACAGCCTCATACCAGTTGTCCACCTAGTGAATGCAAAGGGGTAGTATAATACACCCCTCATCTAAAAACCATAAATTAAATAGAAAAAAGAGAGTGACTGGATTCAAATACCGGCTAAAATAAGAAAGACTAATGGTGCAATAAAACCAACACAAACCCTAGAGAGGGAGTCAGTAGCCTGCGAGGCAACTCACCTATCTGGAGGGAAACACTCACTCCATTCGGTCTTGTCAGCTCCAGACACCAATGTGGTGGTGTCCTGCATAATTAGAAGTGAGAAAAGCAATAAGGGGAGATGACAAAGCAGAAGAGGCAAACATGGCCCTCACTAGTTATCCACGCAGAGTTATGGAACACAGCCCAAGTATGTGTCCCAATGTGGGGGAGTGGGAGACCCAAACGAGCACCCCTCCCCTCTAGCACAGAAGTCATGCAGACCGGTCAACCCCCCGTGTGATGCAAGCCCAGTCCGTGGTAACACCGGCGGGGCCACCCGCCACCCGAGGGGGGCGGGCAGGGTAGCCCCCCTGGTGAACCCCCCGTCCATGAGCGCGCCCACAGGAGTCATACGTAATCCAGACCACACAAGTATCCGCGGTCGGGGACCGAACGATGCCGAGGAAACCCAATCACCAACTAGACTAGGACCTACTTGGTCCGTGAACCAATGCCGTCAATTGCACAGCCGCAAAGAATACCAGTTCACTCACCTGCCCAAGAAGGACATGTGCCGGTAATCTACCCGCCGCAGAGCTGGAAAGCCGGATACTGTCAAGGCTGCCACCCGGGTAGCACTTATAAGTCTCCCTCGCGTCCTCTCAAACAGTCGGGTAGTGCGCCGGCGTCACACAATGTCACGTGATACAGAGGGCGTGTCGGTAGTCTAAGCTGAGCCGGCAATGAAAACAAGGCGGCCATCTTAAGAAGGTAGGGAAGTTATGTGAATCCTGGGATCCATGAGCATTCTTCATGTTCTGGCTGCTCGAAATGTATGTGTAGTCTAGATAGCCAAAATGCGATCAAGGGTACACCAGTAGCCAATCTGGAGTGTACCTAAGTACTCACCATGTCCAATTTAGGGAGGAAGCACAGAGTCTGGGGTCCTGATTAGCAGGATCTCAGTCAGACTAGTCAGAAAAACATAATGACACCAGCAAAAAGTGGGGGTGACCATGAAAGCAGATCCTACTTTCCTACAACACTGGACCTCTCTGCTTCTTCGAACAAGGACCAAAGACAAGACTGCTCTTGGTGGGAAGACTCCTGCTGCAACTTCGTCTCCATGCTCTTCTAAGTTTCTGCAACTCTGTGGCCATGCATCTTCCGAGTCCAAGCCTCATCCTAGCAAAAAGCAATCTCTCTTAGAGTGAAGGCGTCACTTCCCTGCATCCGGAGGCACCACAACGTTGATGACCGGTCTGCTGAACCTGCTGTCCCATGGACACCTCCCGGCTCTGCAACACAGGTGGTGGTTTGTTGTCTCTCCAGAGGCCTGACCAGTCTTCCCTGCAACTTGGGTGACTTTAATCCATCTCCAGCTGACCTGAACCCGCCTCCCTGTGCACCACGTCTGTCTGCAGTTGCCTCTCTTATAGATATCCCCCAGATAGGAGATCCCAATTCAGTCCCAGGGTACGAAGACCTCCAGGGTCGAGAGCTGATTAAGCCAAGTTCCCCGCCATAAGGGAGTCATCTCAGTGAGACTGCGGTTCCAGCCAATGAGCTGGAGAGCTACCCTCCAGCAGTTAAGAGACACCCACATGCAAGAGGGTAGGTTGGTGGGTAGCCACACCCCATACAGAAGATCGAGCAGACCATGCAAACTCCTCGAGTGAATCTCCAGATGGTACGCCGGGTCATCCCGCCAACCTGTGACCCATTCGTTAATCGATACCAAGCGGGCAGCAGCGAGGTAGCGTAGGTAAATGTCTGATAGACCCAGGCAGCCATCGAAGGAAGATCTACGCAGTGACTGGAAGGCACCTTGTGCCTACCACCCGCCCACACAAAATTAGTGATCTTGGCAGTCAGGGAATTAAACCATTAGCGGGGGATGTGGTAGGGATAATTGCCCAGAATATACAGATAGCGCGGTAGGCACACCATTTTAAAGAGGGCTGTACGCCCTATGGGTTTTAGTGGGAGGGCTGCCCCGCGACCCAAGTCGCAATCAAGCATTAGGACCAGGCCTCGGAAGTTAAGGGCCCATACCAGATCCGGGAGGGGGGGGGACACATGGCTCCCTAGATACTTAAAGGAATTTGTTGGGGGGGAATGTTGGGACATCAAACCCGCCCCACAACATCTCCCTTCACCTCCACCAGACAGGACTTGCCTTCGTTAATGTGGAGCCCAGATGCCTCAACTTATAGCCAAAGAAGGGACAGACCTGGGCATCGCAGCGTATAAGTCGCGCTAGGGGCTCTATCACCAAGGCAAATAGAAATGGTAACAACGGACACCCCTGGTGCGTGCCGCGTTCAATGGGATGCCCTGTTTACATGGACGTGGGCGGTTGAGGCACTGTAGAGAAGCTGGACCATACGTCAAAACCCCTCTCCCAGTCCTGCCCGCTGGAGGACTCTATCCATAAACTCCCATGACACTGTATCAAAGGCCTTGGTAAAATCAACTAACAAAAGGGCCAGGGTATCGTCCAGGTCCTGCGCCCGGGAGAGCGCAGCGTGGTCCCTCCTAATACAATGATGCGTGCTGCAACCAGGCATAAATCCACATTGATCTGGATGGATCAGGTGTGGTAACGCCCGACCCAGCTGTGTCGCTAGAACTTTTGCTTATATCTTAATGTCAACGTTAATGATGGAAATCAGGTGGTAAGTTGAACAGTGGTCTCTGGGAAGACCCTCCTTGGGCAGGACCACAATTGTGGCACAGTCCAAGATGGGTGAAAAGGACTCCTGCTGCAACGCAGCCGCATAAAGGTGCAAAAGATGGGGACAGAGGATGTCATGAGAGCGCTTGTAGTACTCAATAGGATATCTGTCCGGGCCAGCCGTCTTCCCAACTTTAAGTCCCGACACCGCGGAGGTGACCTTCTCCAGCATGAGATCCTGGTCTAATTCTCAAGCCCGAGCACTGGGTATGGACGGCAGTGGTATGCTATCCAGAAGAGGGTTTGTGACCTCTGCGGGGGATGTCGCGAGTACAGCCCCCGAAAGAAGTAACCAAAAATCTGAGCAATAGCTGGAAGCTCCTCCCAGAGGCATCCTGAGGAATTCCAAATCACCAGGACCACCTGGTCAGAGACATCACGGGTCGCCAGACACCCTCTGCATTGAGGCCAGCCAGCAGTGTTTGTCTTCCTCAAGAGAGACCTGTCGCAGCTCCGTTTAGCTATTGCAAGCAGACGACGAGTACTTTCAGTGTCACAACGACATAAGGTACCCTCCAGGCACTGTATTTGACCTTTGAGGTCAGTCAACTGCGCCACACGGAGAGCCTCCGCCTCTCTAGGAGGGCTTACTAGCTGCCTAGAGCATCGCTGCTAATGAGTCGGAGCCTACATTAAGCTTAAAGGACTCCTGTTGTTCTTCAACGAAAGCAACACACTCAGGGCTGTGCAAGTGCCAGCCACTAAATCTCCAAGGGGGACGGAGGGCACCTGGTTGGGTGCCCCAAGACAACAGAAGCGGAGCTTGATCAGGAGTTCCGCGTGGGAGGATTTCCACAGATTGGACCGAAAAGAGATTCGCCGCCGGCTCCCACAACAGGTCAATATGGTATTCCGTCGTGTGCGCCACCGATTGGTAAGTGTATGCCCGCTGAGAATGATGCCAGGAGTGCCATACATAGCAGAGGCCCAGGGAGTCCGCCCACGAAGACAAACAGACTGACCAGGAGCACCTACCAGGATACAGGGCGGTAGAGGCAACAAGATCAGGAACCAAGTCTGCGTTAAAGTCTCCTCCAACCACCGTAAAACCTTGGGGGAAAGTCAAGAGGAAGGCTTGCAGTGACTGTAGGGAGGGCTGCAGGAGGGGCGGAGAAATGTAACAGGACACAACGTTGTAGTGCCTTGTCTCCAGGTGGCCTTCAATACCCACGTAGCAGCCCTGGGCGTCAGTGTGCTGTGCCATGACTGCAAGGGGAAGGGATTTATGCAACAGTATGGCGACTCCCCTGGAGCCACACGTAGAGCCGGAATGGTAAACCCTGTCATAGCCAAAATGGCCCAGAAGAGGGCATCTTGTGCCTAGTAAGTGGACCTCCTGCAAGAAGATGACCACTGGCCTGTATCGTTGGATATACCATAGTACTGCAGAGCGTTTAATACGTTCACATTCCAGGAGAACACCGTAAGTCTAGTGGGGGTCATGACATAGACGGGGAGCGTGAGGCCATTCCTGCCGAGAAGCATGATAGCTTGAGGACCTACAGTGCCATGCCGCATATCTGCGACGATAGTAATGTGTGTGCACCCCTTAGACAACCTAAAGGGAAAAAACACAGTTAAAACAAGGAACAAAGCAAACAAGGCCTGAAGGCCCAACTGATACACCCACCCCCCAACACCCTTCTCCCCACACTGCACCTCAGGAAGCAACTGTCTCCCTTGAGTAGCAACCCACAACAGCTGAAATCGGGGGCATTGTGGCTTTCAGTCACCCATATGGAAAGATCTGGTGCCTCACAACGAACATCAACACACAGGTTCAAATACTGGAGAAAACACAGTAAAAGATAGCCCTGAGGGCCAGGGGCGAGCCCTTCTCCCACGACCCTCCCCGAGTGGAAAATGTAGGCCTGCCAATGCCAGTCACTGCCCACCTCTGTCACCTCCTCCGCAGTAGGAGGCAGCAGAGTTGAAAAGATAGATGGAGACTGGAGCTGCTCATAGGTCTGGGAGCAGAAACCTCAGTCTGCTGCTCTGATGTAAAAGTCATCAGAAAAAGTAAGCAGTGGAAGCAGTTAGCAGAGCCGGTGGCAAACTGTGGACAATGGACCCCCACCGAAGAGAGGTGGAGCCAGCCCCCAGTGCAGTCAGTCACCCTCACTCAGAGAAGAAAACAAGAGAACAGCAAATTCAGAGCCTTACAGGAATCCGGAAGTCAGAGGGTTGAGGGGAGGCTAGATGGGGGCTCCGGGCAGCCTCAGCCGATTGCAAAATCACAGGAGTGTCCGACAGATGTCCATCTGATGCAGGGAAGGCGAGCTGATATAAGGCCCTCCGCGGCCTCCGGCCTATCAGCCTGGGACTTCTTGGATTAGAAGCGAGTACTACGCCCCCGCCGAAGGGACTGTGCCCGGGTGCGCTCCATTGGATCATTGGAGTGGTACAGATTAAGCGATGGCCGCCTCAACAGCCTCTGCTCCATTACCCACTCCCAGGCCTGATCTGGTGAATCAAAGAAGAGAGTTTTCCACTGGAAGATAACCTTGAGGCGGGACAGGAACAGAAGCATGTATCGCAGATCCAGGGCACAGAGTTTTTGTTTCACTTCCGAAATAGGCGTCGCTGCTGCACCGCCTTAGTGTAGTTGGAGGAAATGAGAATCTTGGAATTGGAGAGTCTCAATTCCGGCTTAGCCCGGGCCTCCTGCAGGATCACATTCTGGTCCTTGAAGTTAAGCCGACGCCAAATCACCAGCCCCGGGAGATCCCAAGCAGGGGCCATTGCACAAGGATGCGATTGGCCCGCTCTATAACAAAGAAGGTTGACAGTCTGTTCCCGGGGAACCACGATCTAAACCAGTCCTCCAGTGTGCCTGGGAGACTCCGCTGCTCCATGGATTCCGGGAGGCCTATAAGCCTAAGATTGTTGTGCCTTGACTTATATTCTGCGTCCTCTGCCCTGTCATTGAGGGTGGACACCCGGCGGAAAACCTGGACATCTGGCTTTTGAGCAAAGCAATGTCATCTTCTGCGCATGAAATGCATGCTTCTACTTCAGTCATCCTTTCCACAACATTGCGTAGATCTTGGCGCAACAGAGAGAGATCCAACTGAAGGCCATCCACCTTGGACTCCACAGCATCTCTAGATTCGTGTATGGCCTTAAGGATTGTCCCCAGATCCGCCGCTGTTTGCCTGCGCTTCTAGGGTCTCATCCTCCTCCTGGCGCGCGCTCGGTGGGACCGTGTACAGGTCCATTTTGCTTTGGGCCGGAGTCTTTCGGGGGACCCTCTCCCGTCCCATCCTCCAGGAGCCAGTGGTCCGATGGTCTTCCGACAAGGAGGGTTGGAGTCGGTCACGATCCAGCGGGTTGGATGCGACCCACAGATATTCTACCCGCCTAGGCTGACCTCAAAGAATGAGGGGAGGCAGGGCCCACAGTACCCAGGCCGGAAGCACAGTGCAGGTGACCGCAGCCCAGCCGATGATCCAGCCACCAATGCAGAAGAGAATGGGGGGTGCCCCTCATTCCCCCCACAGTGCTGGGAATTAGGGAGAGATTCCCTGGGATCCTCACTTGCAGGTCTCGATGTAGAGGCTCATCCAGCAGGCCACCAGAATGCCAGGCAGGAAGACACACCAGCCCTGCACAGCCCCCGCTCCTCGACCCGCCTGTCCACCTCACTGATGCTCCGTCACAGCAGTCGCCGTCCATGTCTCGACTTAGGCTCGCAGGGGTCCAGCAAATCACCATCTCCTGAGGGGGTAAGGAGAAATACCACTCCTGAGCCTGCGCCTGGCTCCGGCGCGGCCAGGCCCGGGCCTCACCATCTCCAAAAGCAGCCACCGGGCAACACACCAGTCACTATTTAGGCCACGGGAATTCACATGGCCCAACCGACTCACTGCCGCTGCTCCGGGGTCTGGCTTGAGCTGGTTGTCACCGGGTCTTTCAATTCGGCGACGTTAGGCTGGGAGCATGCGGGGGCTGCTAACACCACCAGGACCCCTCGGCTCACCAAGTCCCTTGGGTGGGCCCACAAGTCAGTCCTCCGTTGGCTGAGCGGGTGCCTCACCCTGACCCCCGGTAGATGGCAATGGAGTCGGCCTCAGCTCCGGCCCCGCTGCAGCCTCTGAGAAGTCTTGCCCACGGCCGGGAAGCCCCACCTCCTCTCCAAACTGGGCCCCAAGCCCGGACTGTCCCCAGAATGGGCCAGGTCCTATCTGCTCTCGGCAGGCCAGAGAGGTGAGGTAGGTGGCTCCAACTTAGCCCCGCAGCACGGGTGCCGCACCACAACCAATCAAGCCCATTGGTGCAGCGAGTTCAGTGGCACGCCCTAGGGCCCTAGGTTCTGTAGAGGCTGTCGCTGCCAGACAGGATTATTGAAGATTGCGGCCGGGCGACAGGAGCCTCACGGAAGCTTGACCGCCATCTTGGCCGCTTTGGTCCTACATATTTTTTTTAAATATATCTGTATATATATTTATTCATATATTTCTAAAATGTTGTGTTATATTTATATATTATTCTTTATTCTTATTTGTATAGATAGTTTTAATTCTATTATCAATGTTTTGGTACACTAAATTTTTAGTGGATATTTTGGTCAATTCTAATCTTAAATTTACATTTTTGTATTATTGTACTTCATATGTTGTTTGTTGAGATTTTCTAACTTTCGGTGTTTGTGTATGTCGATATTTTGGTGGTAGATATGTTGGTATTAATATAGTTTAACCTCAATATTTTTGTGGGTAGATACTTGTGTTGTCAATACTTAGGTCTACAACTTACATTTGGTTAATCTGTAAATATATGGTGGCCTATAAATTATTCATGAGTAAGCGTCCTCTTTTTGGGCTTTTCTGTGGTATTCCCTTTGTTCCTAAAGTTTGCTATTTCTTTTTTTTAGTGTTTGTTTCAAGTCTTCCTTAATTACTCTTCTAGATGCCCAGGGAAATCTCGTTTATGAAGTTTCTTGTAATTTTATCATCGTCATCTTCAACTGTGATGCTTGGGTGGATTGCCTCTTCTCCCTCTTGTTTTCCATGTGTGTTGCCCATGTCTGCTTTCCATGCACTGCCTTGTTGAAGGAACTCCATGATGATAGATTGTTATCTTGAAATCTCCATGTTGTGACCCGAGGGATCAATGGCTTCTGGGATGCACAGTTATTCTTTATTTGGGTATTCCACACTCCCTCAATCAAGAACCCCACTCTGCTACTTCATCTATTTAGTCCTTTGCGCTTTTCTTGACACAATGAGTGCTGTCGTACCACCAACCTTTAGTCTGTCACAGTGTTCGGCAGTCAGTATCGAGTCCCTCTCCACTTGAGTTTGCTTTCCTCTCAGCCAATTTTCATTTGTACTTCTACTCTAGGCATGAGTCACTCCACTCTGTTAATTTTTCTCGACAGCTGTTATGAGGCCCTCCATCACTAAAGCTTCTCCCAAGCTCAGCAGGATTTGGGTAAACATTTTTTTTTAATATAACTTTATTGGCATTTGTAGATGCATACAGTTGTTGCTTAAGTTTTGGTTACATTCAGGAGAGGAGATATCATGGTGTTGGGGGATTCTCCCCCCCTCCCTGTCTACAGTCCTTGTGAGCTGATAACATCTAGCTGAACATGTTCATTTCTTATCATGACAGTTTTTATACATTTATCTGATAAATCTCATGCCAATATAACCCTTAAGCCTCCCAACCTTCCCTCCCTTCTCTCCCTCCGTGTCAGAGTGTCAGTGTTACTTCCCTCCTAGTCTGTTCCGGGGGTGCCTATTGTTCGTTGCCACTCACAGTTCCCCCCTGTCGGTCTCCCTCTTGTGTGGTATCTACGGATCGATTTCGCCTGCCGTTTCAACTCTGTCGGGTGTCGTAGGTGTCTGTGGACCACTTGTGTCCGCTATCATTGCTGCCCAGGCTTGCAGATCATCCTCCAACTTGTCATCTCATCTAATCTCTTTAATTTGAACTGTCTCTGCAGTTGCCCATTCACATACATCCCTCATCCATGCCTCAATACGCGGAGGGGTGGGTCTCAACCATGCTATGGCAATTCGATGTTTTGCTAATACGAGCCCCCAAAAGTAGAAACTTACTGCTTCATTTTTATTTTTGGAAACAGTTAGCAATTCCAACAAAACTGTGCTGATCTCTCTAGGCACCTCCCACTCTGTGGCGACTTCTATTTTGGTTAATATCTTGACCCAGTATGGGGCTAAAACTAGGCATGTCCACACCATATGTAGGAATGCCGCCTCCTTACAGCGGGTGCACTCACTTCAGCGATTCGGGTATATTCTGCTTAGTGTTTTGAGGGTGAGGTAGGTTTGGTGTATGAAGTTATACTGGACCAATTTGAACCGTGCATTCGAGTTCACCCTCCTAACTCCCTCATGGATTCGCGTCCATTTCTGCTTCGTCAAGGGATCTCCAATTGCATCATCCCATTGTGTTTGTATGGGGAGAACTTTTTCCGGCAAGTCAGTACGAATCACCTGGTATAAGTGAGAGATGAAGCGCCGTCCCTGGGTCATACATAGCATTACTTGAAGAACATTGGTTCCTCTGGGAAGGATGGCCATTTCTCTTGGTCAACCTGTGATATATTTTCATATTGCAGAAACTGCTCCTTCCCCAGTTCAAAGGCAGCCTCTGCGATTTCTTGTGTTATAAATTGACTGTTTTCATATAGGTCCCCCATTGTAAGGCAGCTGCCTTCTTTCCATTTTCGCACTGACATAGATTCTGCTAATTTGCAAAAGGGTTGGACCACCCATAGTGGCATAGGGCACCCGACCAGTCACCTTTCTGATGGTGCTGCTTTTCCCTATTATTGTGTTCGTCAAGCCAATGAATTGCATGTTGCTGTTGGGAAGCCATATAGTAGAATTCCAAACATGGTACCTCCAGGCCTCCATTCTCCAATGTTCTCTGCAGTTTCGTCAAGTGAACACGCTTACATTTGACACCCCATAGGAGTTCTATAAGCATGGCGTTTAGTGTTTTAAAAAATTGATTGGGAATTTTATAGAGTGAGTGTTGTAGCGCATAAAGTGATCGGGCAGGATGATCATTTTTGTGATTTCAATCCTGCCCGTAAGGGTCAGTGGCAACTCTCTCCAGAAGCGCACCGAGCCACAGATACCCTCCGCCACCCTCCCTATATTAAGCTCCAGATATAAGGAAGGGGGGTGTATGTGCCAAACTAATCCCCAAGTATTTAGGTTCGGTGGTCGCCCATGGAAGCCCCACTTTCGGTAGCGTATCCCTTGGCCTCCTTGCCAATCGTCGGAGCCCAGATACCTCTCCAAATTTCTGCAGCACTCCGAGAAGGATAGGGATAGACTGCGTTGGTTGATGGGAATACACCAAGGTGTTGTCGGCATACAGGGAAACCACATGGTTAGTATTTCTCAGGAATATCCCCAATACACTCATCCTCTCTTTCAAGGCCGCCACCAGGGCCACCATCGCCGCCACAAATAGGAGCGGCAATAGTGGCCACCCCTGCCGGCTGCCCTGGTCTAATGCAAAAGTCTCCAAGATCATACCCCCCCCAACTCAGACCCGGGCATGAGGGGCTGTGTATAGCAACTGAATCCATTTAAGGAACCCCAACTCCACTCCCATTCTTCATAAGACTGCCCATATGAAGGAACAGTCCACCGAATCAAAGGCCTGCTCTATATGGAGCAGCGCTAAGGCATGGTCCTCGTTCTCGAGGCCTGGGGAGTGCCACACATGGGCCAAGCGTCGCAAATTATGTGTAGTACCAAGCTGGAGTATAAATCCGGCCTGATCCGGTTGTATTAGGTGGGGCATGTGTGGGAGGAGCCGAGCCGCCAATATCCCGCTTAATAATTTCATATCCAGGTTCAAGAGCAAAATTGGCAGTATTAACTCGGCAGCTGTGGGTCCCTGTCAGGTTTTGGTATTATAATTACTACTGCTTCCTCATGGAGGCCGGCAGAGCTTGAACCCTCAAGTCCTCATTATACACCTCTAGAAGGCGGTCCACCAGCAAAGGAGCAAACCGCTGATAAAACTCAGCCGTGAAGCTGTCACTTCCCAGGCTTTTGGCTGGTTTAAGACGACGGATGGCCGCCATCAATTCCTCTTTAGTGATCGGGCACCCAACGACTCTTCCGTCTCTTCCTCTAATTGGGGTAGCTCTATGGAGGCCAAGAATTCCCGGATCGCTTCCTGTGGCGGAGAGATTTGTTTCTTGTACACATTGGCCAGGTGATTGGTAAGAATATCAAGGATCGCCAGCTGATTGTATACTACTTCCCCATCCCCATTTTGCATTTGTACTATGGGTGTTGTATGTGTCTACCTTCTCACTAGCTTAGCGAGCAAAGCCCCCGACTTATCCCCCTCTATATATAAGTGTTGCCGGTACGCTGTATAAGTAAATTTTTCAAGTCTTCGCCAAGACTCTAATAGTTCTTCGTGGGCAGTGCACCATTCCCCCATCACATGCGGAGCTGTAGGGAGATCTGCCTCTAGGTTACCCATCCTTTTCTCCTGTACTTTCATATCCTGTTCTAGTTGACCTCCACCATATGTTGTCTGTATACAGACCCCTCTAATTACAACCTTTATGGCCTCCCAGTCGAATGCCCTTGTGGATGCCGACACCCAATTCTCCTCAGAGTACCAAGAGATTGCATCAGAGACCGCCGCGGCAAAGGGTGGATCTGACAGTGCCTCCGTCTGTAGTCTTCATGTTGGTATTGCCGGACGGGGCGTTTTGCCCTGAGGGTGAGCAGAACCGGCGTATGATCTCAGAGGTACCTGGGCAGGTAAGTTATCCCTTCTACATCAGGAGCTAATTCTAACGAGAGGAAGCAATAGTCTAGTCGACTGAATGTATTAGTCGCCGGGGTATGACAAGAAAAGGACCTCTGCTCTGGGTAGCGTATTCTCCAAATATCACACAATTGCATACCCGGTACAATATCTCTAAGGGCCCCTGTCATTCTTGGTTTTGTGTTCATTCGGGGGGGGGGTTCACAGTCTAGCGTTCCATCGAGGACACAGTTAACATCACCCATCATAATCACCGCTGCACCCAAATATGGGTTCACAGCAGCCAAGACGGTGGGGAAGAAAGTGGGGCAGTCGAAAGTGGGAGCATATAAATTAATAAAGCATATTTCTTGGCCTTCCAGTTTACCATGTAAAATCACATAGCGTCCCTCTGGGTCTGTTATATGATGCAAATGCTCCCCGTGCAAATCCAGAATAAGAGGTTGCATATAGTTGCACTCTCCACCTCCGCCTGATACAGGGTATTGTGTCGCCCCAGACGTGAGTTTCTTGTAGGCACTCCATTGACACTCTACATCTTTTCAGATAGGCAAATACTTGTCTTCTTTTTTCAAACATTGCTATGCCCCAAGCATTCCAGGTGAGTAGTTTCATCATGTCTTTTGTTAGAGTCCTCCACCTCCCCCCACTCCCCTGCTGTATGAAGATGGCTCTGTATATACTATACCAAAGTAAGGTAGAGTGTGCACAGAGTCCAGTGGATCCCCAAAGGCTTACAGAGGTAAAAGTAGATAATACCTTACTCTCTATTTGTGGTAGTGTGGACGAGCAGGAAGGCTTTATCAGAGGGAAGTGTTAAACATTTATTGTACACACTCAGGCAAGAAATTATTTCACACACTCAAAGATTGAACTCTGACCAATTGTTTTGCATAAAAATATCTTTGTTGTATTTTATTTTTAGAACCAAGCCAGACTTGGTGCAGGTAAGTAAAAAAATAGTACTTTTCTGATAATACAGTTGAATGTAGATACAGGTAGGTCAAATGTTCAGAAACAGTTGAAATTACTTTTCAGTTACTTTGTGATTACTTTTTAAATTACTTTTCAGATTGTTTTTTCTACTCAGTGTGATATGCCTAGTTAGGGCTCAGGGATGTAGGTGCACCTCAGGTCCTCTTCTCCAGGGCGCAGGGCGGCCGGATGCAGGGGTGCCTTTTGAGGTCGGATTTCACCTTACCGGGCCACTCGGAATTGGAGGGGTCTCCTTGGTGAGGCTGCAGGCGACGTTGGGGAGTCCTGGAGGGGTCAACCAACGGTGGACTCGGACTCTGGAGCTCTGGGGACCTCGTTGGGGCCGGTGGGCCACTCGGACTCGGGCCGTAGGCGTCGGGTGCAGTGGTGGTTCTAGGCATCGGGGTTCTGTGTCTTCAGCAGGCTCTGAGTCTTGCTCTGGAGATTCTTGTGAACAGAGCTGCTGTTCCCAGGAGATCCGGTCTTTGTTGAGGGCAGTCAGTCCTCCCAGGGGTTCTGGAGGTTGCTGGCTGCAGGACAAGGAGACTTTTGGTGCAGGATCTCTGGAAACTGCAGACGGGCCGGTAGAGCTGGGGCCAAGTCAGTTCTTCTATGCAGTCTTCTCTGCTGGGCGTCTTCGTTCGTCCTTCTTCGAAGGTTGCGGGATCTGCCTTCTTGGTTCAGGGCTGCCCCCTAAATACTGTATTTAGATGGCGTTGTAGGGGTTTACAGGTCAGAAGCCAGTGGGCTACTGACCTCAGGGTAATTCACCCTTGGTGTGCTCACCCCACGTGGGGGAGTGGGCACAATCCCTAACAATGATTGGAGAGCGCCTGCCATCTGCAAGATCACGGACACTGAAGAGTGGGCTTCACCTCGCCTCCCCCACCTGAGGGGAGGGGTTGGCAGAGGTGGGCCCACCTTCTAGGCTGTTCTAATTTTTCCTGCCTGTCGTCCCGCCGAAAAGGGGATGAGACAGGAAGGGGGCCTGCTCCTGATAGCAGGAGAGGCTGGGGGTCGAGTTACAAAAGCAACAAGGCCTTTGAAGCTTCTCTGCCACAGATGGCTCTTCCTGACCTGGTGGTGTGACCACCTCTGCCCAGGAAAGGCTTTGTTTCTGGGCCCAGGGAGCGAAGGCTCCCACTCCAGGGGTCCAGCAACATGTCTCGTGGTGGCAGGCTGGTGTTTACCTGTCAGGGAACCCACCAGAGGCTGGCCGTTTTTCAGGGGGCATCTCTAAGATGCCCTCTGAGTCCATGGTATAATAAATCCCACACTGGCATCAGTGTGTTTTTATTATGCTGAGAAGTTTGCTACCAAAATTCCCAGAATTCAGTAAAGCCATTATGGTGCTGTGGAGTTCGTAATGACGAACTCCCAGACCATATACTCTTTATGGCTTTACTGCACTTACAATGTCTAAGAATGGACTCAGACACTATAGGGGTACAGTGCTCAAGCAACTGTACCCTCACCAGTGGTATAGTGCACCCAGCTAGAGAGGTGTCTTACCTATAACATAGGCAGTGGGTTGCAGGCATGGCTCACAGGTATGCGTGCCATGTTGACTCTTCACTTTTCTACATCAAAACACCCAGCCTGCAATGGCAGTGTGTGTGTGTTAAGGTACAGGACCTCTAAGGGTGGCACAATATGTGCTGCAGCCCATAGAGCCTTCCCTGGTCACAGTGCCCTTGGTACCCATGGTACCTTTTACAAGGGACTTACTTGTGGCCAGAGAGGGGCCATTTGGGGGTACAAAGGTACAGTTTTGGGAAAGAACACAGGTCCTGGGAACCTGATTGGCAGGGACCCATGGTACATCAAGTCAAAGTGTATCAGAAATCTGGCAAAAAGTGGCGGGGTTACTGCAACAGAAACCCACTTTCCTACACCTGCTCCGGGGTGTGCATTCTGTATCATTAGTCTGACACCCAGACATGGAAACCCTGAGAACATCTCCAACCGTTGTACAATATAATCAACTGTATCAAGTCCCTCAACCGCCCTTGGGCAGTAGTGCGCCCCCCCCCCCCATTGCGGAGAGCTAGGACCCGCGTTTTCTGCCCATCCCGCAACTCCCCTTTAAACTGTACAAAACAAGTATCCACTGCACCATTGTCCATAATACATGTTCCTCTCTTCTCCCATCTTTTGGTGTGCAGTGACCCCTTGCCCGGTGGCTGGTGCAATGACAGTGGCCGGCGGGGTTCAAGGCCGGAGCCTCCGGCTCCCCACTTTGGTCTTAACCTCTGAGGGGGTGGGGCCTCCCCGCTAGCAGCAGGGTTTATCTACGGTATAGGAATTCCCCACATGCATCACAAACATGAACAAAATATTTTTATCTGAATCACATAGCTATAGTTGTGCTCTGCTGCATTCAACAGTTAATGTCTTTGGAGGCATTAGAGTCTATGATCAGATCCTGTGTTGCTGCTTCTGAGTCCGATACCATCTCTGCAACCTGCAGGGTTCCATCGGGGCGCACCTGAATCCGTCCCGGGCTTCCGGCGCTATCCCAGAGTCTCTTCTGATTTTGATGTCTTCATCCCCATGCCGGACCTGTCGTCCTCGACGATTTGAAGGACCCTGTAGGGGGTCACCAGGCACGCGGCCCCCTACGCTTGCTTTTCCAAACCCATTTACTGCGGGTCAAGGCCCTGGGGGAAGGGCTGCGCATAATTCAGGAACTTATTGGCTTGCACTTTGGTGCCCTTGTCTTTCACCATTATAGTTTCCTCACCCAACAGGTGACTCTTTGGTAGACTTTCAGCTGTACTTCAGGTGGGCACCCACCGCTCCTCAGCTAAATATCAATACGGGTGTTCACTTGTGCTTAGGCTCCCACCACGTCGTACCCCAGTAGTTCTATTCCTTCATTTCCTTTTTAAAGGGAGACTGGAGTTCTCCTCCCCAGTCTCCCTCCTCTGCTCTGGGGATGTCCAGTCTGTAAATCAATGGATATGCGCCCTTTCAAGTCTCAGGGATCAGGCACTCCCGTCCCGCACTCTCTTCTCCTCTTCCCCCCGGCAGCCCTCTGTAGTCCTGGCCGGCCGTCCCCCTCCGGCCCAGACTAAATCTCACTATGCCGTACCGCCGGGGCCCCCATGGCGGTTCTCGCAGCAGGCACCGCGCTCTCTTACCGCGTTCGCAGTTGCTGGCAGCACTCTTTTCGTCCCCGTCGCTTGGTCTTGGTTGGTCTCAATCTGAGTGGGAGCCAGCTCCCCGCAGTCCTTACCAGACTGTTGCCTTCATCTCCTAGAGGGCCGGGCCGACCTCGCAGCAGGTGTTCTTGGTGGTCACTACCCCCTCTTCCAGGACGGCCTCCCTTCGCGGCCCTCAGCCGCCCGGGATCTTCTTTTGCTCACCCCCTCTGCATTCCAGTGGCCCGGGATCCGCAATCCCACACCTCTGCGGGCCCTCGCAATTCAGTGCCTCAGAGGCTCCATGTAATAAAGCTGGTACACTGGTATAGTTCAGCATGAGTAGATTTAATTGAAGTATCTCCAGAAATAACGTCCTATCCACACAGCATCTGCAGAAACTGACTTGTGGAAATTCTAAGGACACTTGAACACCAAGAAGGCTCTAGAACTAAGAACCTTTCTGCACAGAACACAATGACACGCAGGTCATTACACACCTTTCCCCTTAACAATAGAAGAGCAAAGAAAGGGATCAGGAAAAAGAGAGTTAAGAAGAAAGAAAGAAAGCAAGAAACAAAGAATAACATTAACGAAGAACGAAATCATGCAGTTTCACTGGTAACTTTCCAGCACGAGAACTCCTTCGCAAAGCAGGCAATTCTTCGGAATGATCAATCAACCCAGGGTAAATTTTGGTGTGCATGGGAGCAATTCTGTTCAAATTCCAGATGCGACCATCATCCATTTTGAAAAAGTTTCTTTCCACATAAGGAGAGGAGAATTTTGAGACTCCAACACCCCTCTGCGGAAGACGTACTCGCACCCTGTCTCCTACTTTCACACGAGTGTGAGTGACAGCGTGTCTGGTATCAAAATACTCTTTCCTTTTCGCAATCTTTAATTCCTGCCCTGCTTGCCAGGACACACGCCAGAGGAAGCTATACTTGGTCCTGCAGTAGGACAAATATCCAGATCAACACTCGCACTTTTGTCTCTCATCCATGCTTGGAACATTAGGGTATTGGGCTTCCACCCACGAAAGAGCTCAAAAGGAACTTTACTCGTGGTAGTATGAGGAGTGAGACGATAGATGGTAACTTGTTCCACAACCTCAGACTTCCAGTCTTTGTTTTGAGCTTTGGCTAGTTGGATGGATTATTTTAATACGCGGTTAAACCTTTCCACCATGCCATTGGTCTCGGGATGGTAGAGGGCGCACCGCTTCTGTTTTACCCCCTTTTTTGACAAAAACTCCTCCATCTCTCTCGAGACCAGTTGAACTCCATTGTCGGTCAGGAGACAGTCTGGGAATCCCTCTTGGGAAAAGACTTCATCAAGGAACTTGGTGACGTCCTTAGTTTCAATACTGTGAGTAATCTTAATCTCCGGCCACCTAGAGAACATGTCCATTAATACTAGAATGTATGATTGACCAGAGCTACTAGTAATGGGACCCAAAAGATCCAATGCCACATCTTGCCAACAACGAACAGGGGCCTCACGCACCAACATAGGCTGAACTCTAGTATTATACACCTTGTCAGAGGCATTACACTCAGCACAATCTCTCACCATGCGCTCAACTAAGAGATCAATTCCTGGCCACCAAAAGTGCAAACAAATCCTTTCTTTTGTCTTGGAGATGCCCTGGTGCCCCTGATGTGCTTGTTGTACAATTTTAAGTCTGATAGAGAGGGGTGGAACAAGCTTGGTACCTCTCCAAAGAAACCCAGAGGAGACAGACAGCTCATGACGCACATTCCAAAATTTCCGTGTCTCTTCACTCAAGCTCTTAATGCCACTTCCCCAACCATTAATCACTAACTTGCAGACCTCAAGAATATTGGGATCACTTTCAATGGCAGACTTCCACTCTCCCTCACTCAAGACTCCATCCGTGACTTCACACACTTTGTAATCTTCGTCCTCCCACAGGTCCCCAGAAATGTCAAGAGTGTGAATAGGGTCACTCCTGACAAGACGAGAAAGACAATCCAAGACTTTGTTCTGAGCACCAGGAATATGATGTACAACAAAATCATAGTCTTGAAGTGCAACAATCCACCTGGCAATTCTTGATGATACAGCATCAAGACTCTTTTTAGTGAATAAATCCTTCAAAGGCTTGTGTTCAGAGTGTACCGTGAATGAACTTCCCCAGAGAAACTTTTTAAGTTTCTTAATGGCCCAAAAGATGCAAAGAGTTTCTTTCTCTATGACAGAGTATTGTAATTCAGGCCCCACCAGTGCTCGTGACAAAAACATGACAGTTATCTCCTGACCATCCTTCACTTGCTTAAGAACAGCCCCGAGACCCTTGGAGCTAGCATCTGTGATAAGGATGGAAGTGGCAGAAGTGTCAAAACTCTTGAGAGAGGGAGCCTCACCCAAAGCACCCTTTATGTCCTCAAATTCTGCTTGACACTGTGGTGACCAGATGAACCCCACGCCCTTCTTGAGAAGAGCCCTAAGGGTGAAAGTACGAGAAGCAAATTGAGGAACAAACTTGTTGTAATATTCGGCCATGCCGAGAAAGGTGACTAACTCATCCCTGGATTGAGGCACAGGAAGTTTCTCAATAGTCGTCACTAAATGATCTCTAGGTTTGACACCCTCTTTAGACAATTTGTGCCCCAAATAGTCGATTTCTGTGAGATTGAATTTGCATTTGTTCTCACGTAGGGTCAAACCACAAGACTTGAAACGCTTAAGAACGGCTCTGAGTCTTTCATCATGTACCTCTTGTGAAGAGCCATATACCAGTACATCATCCTGGTAAATCTTGACACCAGGTAGTAAAACATCTTCTATAGCTCTCTGGAATACAGAGGCTGCAGAATTCAGACCGAAAGGAAGTCTTGTAAATTTGAAAGTGCCAAATGGTGTTATAAATGCTGTGAGGTTCATCGAGTCAGGGTCAATTTTAATCCAGGATATGCGGCCCTGAGATCCAACGTGAGAAGATCTCAGCTCCGCCTAATTGTGTCAGCATTTCTGCAATATTTGGGAGAGGGTACTTGTCAGCCACGACGGCGCGATTGAGTGCGCGCAAGTCCACACAAAGCCTCACCTCACCAGAGGCTTTATGCGCAAGCACCACGGGAGCCAACCACTCACTTGCCTCAGATCTGACTATAATTCCCTCTTTTAGTAACTTCTGTAGTTCTTTCTGCATGGACTCCCTCATGGCTAATGGTACACTCCGCACCTTGCAAATTACAAGAATGGCATCAGATTTCAAAGAAATCTTATGTGAGTAACCAGACAAACAACCTAGTCTTTCACTGAAAACTTGTCCGAATTCACTCCGAAGATCATCAACTTGAGCAACTTTGGATGGTTCAGGTGTACTAGGAATATCAAGGGGTGAAGGACACAGATCATCCTTCAAAACTATACAAGGATCTCCTCCAGGAATTAACATGACTCCAAGATCTGCCTGGTGCACCCAACTTATTATACTGTCACCCTTGGAGGAGATGTAGATTTTCCCAGCAGTGAGTTTACTCTTGAATTCTATGTCACCCTCAAAGTATCCAAACAACTTGATAGGTTGACCACCATAAGCAAGCGGCCTAATGTCAGGCTTGAACACCTTTACCTTCCCCAACAAGGTTGAGTCATAAAAACTCTTAGGCACTAGAGTTATTTTTGCTCCGGAGTCAAAGAGCATTTTAACTGGATGACCATTAATTCGGACACTGTCAATAGGATTTTTGCACGTGCTCAAAGAACCTTGAGTCAAGACCTCTCCACAATGTAATTCGTTCGGGTCAGAGTCAGACTCATTTTGAATCCACACTTCTTTCACTCGTTTGTTCTTCTTAAATTTAGACACTCTTCAGGCTTTCGCTACGTGACCAACTCTACCACATTTGAGACATTTTGAATTCAAAGCAGGGCACGACTTGTCATTCGCCAGATGACCAGGACTATCAAATCGGTAACATTTCCCAGTAAAAGGTTTTTTAGACCATGAAGACTGAGATTCATTTTGCTTAAAAGTCTTAGACTGAAGACTCGTTTTGCTTAAAAGTCTTAGGCTTAGTTACAACTTGCACTTTATCATTAGTTAGGTTGAGAGAGCCATTTTCTTTTTTCATGACTTCCACACAAGCAAGAGAATGTTCAATACGTTTGGCGATTAAGATAACTTCATCAAGTTTGGGATCGTCCTTTTGCCACAGTTCATCTTTCACCTTTTCAATTGTGCAACCCAGCATAAATTGATCACGTATACGTTCTTCAAGTGCGCCTTCAAATTTACAAGTGGAGGCCAGCTTGCGTAATTGCGTAACATAAACCTCAACGGACTCTTTTGGTTGTTGTAGTCGTTTACCAAAGTGATAACGTTCTAGGATGGTGCTAACCTTGGGGAGATAATGTTTGTCAAGTTTCTTCAAGCAGATCTCAAATTCATTAAGGCTATTGGATTCAGAGTCGTCAAGGTCAGGCAGATGTTTGAAAACTTCTTGCCCCTCAGGGCCTAAGCAGTGTAAAAGTAAGGCTGACTTCCGTTCTGGGCTCAATGACACACCGCACACCCTAGCGTAGTTGAGGAAGACCTTCTTCCATTTTGACCAGCGGATGGAAGGCTCTCCTGGATTTGACAGAAAGAAGGGTGGAGGGGTGACGTTTTGCATTTTTACGAAAGGTGTGCCAGTCACCGAAGACAGTAAGATGATAAAAACACAAAATAAAATTCTTTGTTTGGCACTCTGATATTATGAGCGGAGGTACATGTAAAATGGTGTGCCCATCACCGTGAAGCTCAATAAAGAATATTTACGGAATTTGTGTGAACAAATAAAAATTGAAGTAGGATCAGGCAGTATGGCAAGCTGTGCCCATCAGCGTGAAGAAACAAGGTAAATATGTAAATAAGATATGATCACAATATAAATGTAAGTAGAAGACAGGCAATATTGAAAGCTGTGCCCGTCAGGGTGAAGTACAAGGCAGGTATTTGTGACCATATGGTATGAAGTGTAAAGTGCCACAAATAAGTGCTGTGCCCATCAGCGTTAGACAGGCCTCACTATAATTAAATTATTGCTGTGCCCATCAGCGTGGTAACAACTTTGTTATAAATAAATTAATAAAGAAACTCACAAACAAGCTGTGCCCATCAGCGTTGGATGAGCTTGGTGACAAAATAAATAAGGAAGTAACCTTCAGCGTTGAACGATTCACATTACAACTTGAACAAAGCTGTGCCCACCAGCGTTAAACAGGCTATGTCATAAAAGTGTACCAGCTTTATCATAAATAAAGTAGATGCTGTGCTCAACAAGCGATCTTCATTGTAATTTAAACAAAGCTGTGCCCATCAGCGTGAAACGGGCTCCATTACACAAAATAGATGCTGTGCCGGTCAGCGCGTGGCAGGGCTCGCTTTTCCAGAGTGACGCTGGATACAAATCAAGGAGTGCCGCAATAAGCGATCTTTATTGTAATTTAAACCAAGCTGTGCCCATCAGCGTGGAACGGGCTCCATTACACAAAATAGATGCTGTGTCCGTCAGCGCTTGGCTTGGCTCGCTTTTCCAGACTGACGCTGGATACAAATCAAGGAGCGCCGCCAACAACCTTAGTTTTCAAGAGTCTCAGTTAAATTAAAATTAGAAACAAGCACAGTATCAGAGGGGCCGGTGGAAGATAAAATTTAAAGGGCTGAGCTGGAAATTAACGAAGGAGTGAGAGCGGCGATTACTGTTGCTTAGCAACGCTCTCACGGTGTTCTCCCGACCTTCAAGTAATGCCGCGGCGATTGAAGTTGCGTAGCAACACACCCACAGAAATCTGACGTGCTCCCAGTAAAGACGACGCCAGACGCTGCTTGCGTAAGGGAAATGTTGTTAGGGAGCGTCAGAGCCAAGAACATGCGCGAGAGAATAAAGGCTCGAGATTCCCTCGTGAGAAGCGTTGATCTCGGTGAGTCTTTGGTTTTTATAGTTAAAACGCCAAGTAGTGGATGATTCGAGAAAGTAAGAAAATTTTCACAGTACCTTATTTTTTGAAAAAGGATCCAAATAAAGTAGTCTTACGCCGCTGAGGAGTACACAAAGTGTGTTAGGACGTCTTGAAGAGAAGTAGATGAAACTCAGCAACGGAAACACAGGTGGCTTCGGCCCAGGATCGTCGCCAGTGTAATAAAGCTGGTACACTGGTATAGTTCAGCATAAGTAGATTTAATTGAAGTATCTCCAGAAATAACGTCCTATCCACACAGCATCAGCAGCAACTGACTTGTGGAAATTCTAAGGACACTTGAACACCAAGAAGGCTCTAGAACACGGGTACTCATAGTACGGCCCGCGGGCCGCCAGCGGCCCGGCAAGCCTTCCTTGGCGGACCGCGGACCTTGCAGCTATCCTACCTGTGTTTTTTCTTTCTTTTTTTTTTAAGTGTCAGCAAACACCGCCGGTTGCAGCAGCGCTCTATAGGGGCCGGGCGATTCTTTAAAAACCATTCACTTGTTAATGCTGCTTTGTTGTATTCCACCTCTCTAGCGTCCTGCATCTCCACTTTGAGTGGAGATGCAGGGGCGCTAAGAAGAGGTGAAATACAACAAAGCCTCATTAACAAGTGAATGGTCTTTTAAAGACCTGTGAAGTACTCGGTGTGGCTGTGTGTGTGCCCGGGAAGCTGTCTCAGCCCAGCCCGGGCTGACACACACGCAGGTGAGGTGACAGAGCGAGGGAGACAGACAGAGTCCTAAGGAAACTTTATCCCCATTAGGTCCAGACATGCTGGTAATCTGTTGGCGGCTGTATTAGCCCGATCCCCTATCTATATAGTGCCTGCTATGTTTTTGCTTTTATATCGTTATGAACCTCTGTGAATATATTTTCTCAGCACCACGTAAAAATACCTGACCTTGTCAATCACTGATATATATCATTGAGACAGGCAGCAGGTACGGCTGTTATCAATTGGTAGTTCACCTAATCTGCTCCAAACTCCAGCAAGGGCGTCGCTGTTATTGCTCTGCAGCATTTTGAGACTTTATGTGTATATACTTGTCTCTGTTTTGTTCTTGCAGACCTCATGCTATTTATTAATAGGCTTAGTATGCAGTACTATCTTAGAGCTCTGTCACACCTTCTGTTTTCCTTCTTGCTGTACACAAATTGTTCTAGTTGCTATAACGCGCCCTGACGCCCCACCTAGGACCTGGATCGCGCTATACTAAAAACAGCACACTGACACACACGCGGGTGAGGTGACAGAGCGAGGGAGACAGACAGAGCGAGGGAGACAGACAGAGGGAGGGAGACAGAGAGGGGGAGACAGAGGGTGACAGAGAGAGGGAGACAGACAGAGGGAGGGAGACAGACAGAAGGAGGGAGACAGAGAGGAGGAGACAGAGGGTGACAGAGAGAGGGAGACAGACAGAGGGAGGGAGACAGAGTGGGGGAGACAGAGGGTGACAGAGGGAGGGAGACAGAGGGAGGGAGACAGAGGGAGGGAGACAGAGAGGGGGAGACAGAGGGTGACAGAGAGGAAGACAGACCGAGGGAGGGAGACAGAGGGAGGGAGACAGAGAGGGAGACAGAGGGAGACCGAGAGAGAGGGAGACGAGAGAGAGGGAGACGAGAGAGAGGGAGACCGAGAGAGAGGGAGACCGAGAGAGAGGGAGACAGAGGGTGACAGACAGAGGGAGACAGACAGGGGGAGGCAGACAGAGGGGGTGACAGAGAGGGAGACAGACAGAGGGAGTCAGACAGAGGGAGACAGGGAGGGAGACAGAGAGGGAGACAGTCAGGGGGAGACAGAGAGAGGGGGAGACAGAGACAGGGAGGGAGACAGAAGGAGGGAGACAGAGAGGGAGAGGGAGACAGAGAGGGAGAGGGAGAAAGAGAGGGAGACGGGGACGGAGAGATAGAGATGGAGAGAGATGGAGAGAGGGAGAGGGATGGAGAGAGAGACAGAGCGAGAGAGATAGAGAGATGTGTGTATGCCGGGTCTGGTGGCTCAGTGGACGAAGGCGTCCGCTGCAGGGGCCTGTGTTCAACCTCATGGTCATAGTTATTTTTTTTGCTCTAGCCACGCCCCCCTCCCCCACTGACCCCGCCCCTACCGGTGCGGCCCTCGGCCACAAACCACACTGTAAATTTGGCCCCCGAGACAAAGTTTGTGAGTACCCATGCTCTAGAACTAAGAACCTTTCTGCACAGAACACAATGACACGCAGGTCATTACACTCCACACTTCTTTAATCCGTCCCCCGCCTTGCTATTAGGTTAGTCGTCGATTTCCCCCAGGGCTCACTCTGATTGTCAGGACTTCACCCAGGACGCCCGGCTGGCCTAGAGAGGCTTCCCACCCCCCCAACCGCCGACCAGGATTCACTGTTGCCTGGTTTACTCCGGCTCAGCTCTGGTTTCCCCGCAGGCCGCACCCGGGGAAGGACCCTCGGGGGCTCCGGGAGACACTTCTCGGCTGCTCACCTTTACACCGCCCTCCACCGTGGGTCGTCTTTTCCACCCCGATGGAGCCTTTGTCTCTCCGCAGCACCGAGCTTTCGGATGGCCTCCCTCGGTTTGCCCAAGATGGCATCGGTGGTCTGTTTTTCGGAGCTCGACTGCAAGTCACGATTGCTGTCAACTTCGCCTCCGGCCCACGGGTGAGAGTCACTAAGTTTCAGCCATAATTTGTGGGGTCGGTGTTAGCATTACACTGCAGGATTCTGTCGGATTTCCCTGCCGCTAGCGGGAGCCCCGGTAGAAACGTCTACACGGCCATGTTAGCAGGCCACGCCCCCACCAGGATTTGGGTTAACATATTAAGCTTTCACTCTGCCTAGGTATGGCTCCTCTAAGATGTCTTTTATAGATCCCAACAGGTCAGACATGCTCCCAACATCAGCTTCATTTAATCCTCTGTAAAGGCAGACTAGATCTCCCCAGCATGTTTATTATCACAAGGCTGGGGCCCATCAGCACCTTCCTCTTATTGAGCTTGGTATGAAGTGGTGTTCTTGTTGTTTTTCTTGCGAGAGGGCAAGAATTGCCAGGGGCTTTCCAGTGGCAGCCACCAGGACCTACTCTCCAGTCTCTCAAGGGCTATTCTGTGCATCTGCACCTCGAATGTGTAAGTCCGTTTTTATATAGCGCAGCTACTCACCCTTACGGGTCTCAAGGCGCTGGGGGCCGTAGTGGAAATTAAGTGAGCTATTGCCCAGAGTCACATGGTGCTGAGCTGAGCTGCCGCCGGAGCCGGGGATCAAACCGTGAACCCTGTGCTCCGAAGTCAGCTGCCCTGGCCGCTGCACCACACCTCTCCACAGAATGTGTGCTTCTCCTAGCTTCTAGTGTCCCTTTAGGTATGGGCCACTCTGCCGTAGTCACTTATTGTGGGTACCCTTCCTCCCTCTCAGTTCTGAGGCCTGGGCCTCTCTAAGCACCATGGTGCACCGCTACTCGCCATTATTGCTTTTCCCTTTGGGGTATGATTCTTTACGGCTGCGGTGGCCCAAGCGGTTCACTGTCCTTCAGCTCCCTCCCAGCTGCCCCATTGATCTCTTCACCACCACTGGTAAACCACTCTCTGCTCTGCCTTGGCAAACCTGGTCTGGACAGGTGCTCACTCCCTGAGACAGACATGGAGCGCCTCAATAACTGTTTAAACAGCTCTGATGAAAATTTGCTTCAACTCAATTCATAAAGCATTCTTACATCATCTCTATTGGAAAACAGCTTTCCTGTTAGCCATCACATCAGTACAAAGAATAAGCAGGCTGCATGTGCTCTCTTGCAGAGACTCCCAAATTGCACTTCTTATAGGTAGAGTTTTAGAGCATTGTCAAGTACGTCTCTTTTCCTAAAATACCAACCTAGTTTCGTTTAAATCAACACCAACCTCCTTACCAACATTCTTCCTGCAACCGGCCACTGTAGCAGAAAAGACGCTTTAGTCTCTCGATATCAAGAGACGTTTAAAATTCTGTTTAAAGCAATCCAAATCTTTTTGTCAATAAGATCGGCTGTTTGTTTCGTATGATCAATGGAATAGGGGTAATCCCCTGATTTAGCTGACTTTAGCAAGATGGAATGTTTTGCATCATTATTTCCGATATCATGATGAGAAGATCTGCCTCAGTCTTTTTAGAGTTCATTCTGTGAGACGAATGACTGCTACCAAATGTCAGAATTTCAGCACAAAAGTGAGCAGAAAAGGGGTAGCTTGGTGCCTTGTATAGGACGAGAGCTGGTAAAACTAGCCATTACATCATTGTTCATCTAGGGAATTATAGAGTATCCTAATACAAACCGGACTGGGGTTGGAGGCTGTGAAAGATGGGACAGTGTCACCTAAGAACAGCTAAACCCAAACCACCACGGTGTGGGAACGACCTGGTGTGAGAGTAACTTCCATGTTATCCCATGCATACTGTAATTAATGCCACTGCTAATAGTCCCATTATTGGCAACACACCCCACCCACACCACAACAGGGTATGCATGCATAAATAAATACACAACACAACTTTTGTTTGGGAAAAATATTGCTGCAGGTTTATTCCATACAAAAGTATGCAATATGGTGGGTTATCTTACGGGCGATCCAAGGGCAGGCAGCTGTACCAACCTATGCTGCCCTGCCCGCCTGATGAGCCAAGCACTGTGGAGTAACCAATCAGCGCTACTCCTTATGGGGGTGATCCCCTTACTGGATCACGTGACACATTGGTCCCTTATTACTCACGCCCCTTTCAGGGCGGAGCGTAGCAAGGCAAGCCCCCGGCTGTTCAGGCCCACAACCGCCCGAAGGACTAACGGGCGCCGACGTAATTACTCCAGGACTCTCCCCTGAGGCTCCTGGGATTTGGCTCTGGCACCCCTATTGTGCTCTTTGCAGAGGTACCCTTCTGTACCCATATGCTTCCAGATCGCCCTGTAACTCCGCCTGCAACGAGAAAGAAAACATTACAACGTTCTATGTACTTCGCCTGCCAACCCCACGCCGGGTAAGCGGTAGGGTGGGAGACGGCGTGTCCGGCGCAAAGAGGACGCCAAGATGGCCGGGGGAGGCATAAATACCTCCCACCTCCTCTGCGTGCCGGAAGTGACGCGTCTGGTAAGGGGACTCCTCCTCGAGTCCCGCATTATCATTGGCGGTGGGGAAGTGCCCAAATGGCACTAAAGGGGCCGCCCGTTTAGGGTGGCCCCCTGCGGGGGCCGCGGGCAGCCGCAGACTCGGTGTCTGAAAGCATCTCGTAGTTGCATTGACTGTGATTCCTTTATAGTTCGCCCACTCTGCTTGCATTCCAACTCCATCACGCAAAATCAAGCGCTCCTGTGTTTCTTTTCCCTTTTCCTGTTTTCCTCCCATCTTTCTCTGCTGATGTGGGTGAGTGAGACTTGTGGAAGGTCAGGGTTCACTGTAAATCCAAGTCTCAATCTGAAGCTTGACAAGCCTTTTTACAAGATTGTTCTTGAAAGAGATTTGCAAAGCAACAACATGCACGCTTTTACTCAGCATTAATGCTTGGACATTCATACCAGAAAGAAACCTTCAGTGGGTCAGTGGAACCTTTCTTTAAAAAGGTGAACCTTATCCCTTCCTACCACTGTAGTGCGAGTGCTGCTTTGTAAATATTAATTCTCTTCCAGGGGATCCTCATCAATAGTCATAAGCACTGAATATCCCGCCCACGTGCGGGGACCCCGCACGTGGGCGGGAATATTCAGTGCTTATGACTTTGATGAGGATACCCCTGGAAGAGAACTAGGATTACAGGTAAGTAACTTATCCTTCTCTTCCAGGGGATCCTCATCAATAGTCATAAGCACTGAATATTCCCGCCCACGTGCGGGGTCCCCGCACGTGGGCGGGAATATTCAGTGCTTATGACTTTGATGAGGATACCCCTGGAAGAGAACTAGGATTACAGGTAAGTAACTTATCCATAACACATGTGAATATAGCACAAGTCCTCCTGTGAGCCTTTACTGAGTGAGAGCTCTTCCGCCCCCTCCGCAATTCTCCGCGATTGCAGTCCTGATGGTAGCAGGCAGGAGTGCTTGACAGCTTGAGGGGGTGCTTGATACAATTTTCCTGGCTCAGATTGGTGCACCCCAACCGGACACTACGTCTGCACATCTCAGCCTGGCAAAAGCAAAAGTTACTGCCGCTGGACTTTTACCTCTATAACATTACTTGCTTACTTGCTGTGCGACCATACAACCAGTGTCACTTGCTGTGCGACCATACAATCAGCGTAACTTGCGGTGACAGTTGCATTTGGGATTACAAGGAACCGCAAGGAAAGGGAGGCTGCACTTTCATTTACACCGCATTCAGACCTACTGAGGCTTTAAATCCCCTGATCCAGTCTGATACTGGGGGGCGCCAAATAAGGCAAGAGCCAGAGCCAGGAGTCAGTAGGATAAAAATTAAATAAATATTAGAAAAAAAGGGGGAAAGTAGGCAAAGAAGGCAAGAAGCCACAAGAAAGCCATAAAAACTTGTAAAGCATAATCCCAAAGGCCTAAAGGCACGGATTCAAAAGACAAAGATTAAGATAAAGACAAAGATTAAGATAAAGGCAAGAACAACAACCTCCCACGAAGGGAAAAAAAAATATAAAGTGGGAAATAAAAAACATGCAATCTGGCAGAATCAGGAAGACGCTGGGAAAGATTACTAATGTCCAAAAACGAGCAATTAAAAAAAAGCTAAAAACGGTGAAATCAACGAACTAAAAAGACTTAAGTCATTTGCTAAGTAGCCCTTTAATCTCCCCAATAACTGCCATGTTTGGGAGTTCGGTCACAAGCTTAAAAGAGAACCAAAACTCCAGATTTGATTTTCTCAAAGATCCTGGCGCAACTATCTATGCAACAACAGGAGAGACACCAGGTCTTTAGACGCCTCTGGCTCCCCTAAGGATGGCTCGGCCATAGGCCGGGCACACAAGTGAACGAAAAAGGCCCCACAAACATTTCAGAGCCACCAGATCAACCACCAGCTGTTGGCCGAGGCCTATGATCATCGAATTATCGAATGGAAGATCAAGAAAGGGAAAACTCAGCTCATGGGGGCTTACCGTACAAAACCTTTATAACAGCTCTTGTGCATGTCGGAGGCACTGAAACAACAGAGGCTGAGCCAAAAGAGACAATTAATATTAAAACAGCTAACCACGCGCGGGTCACCCCCTGCTCGCAATTTGGTTTTCCAAAAACTGACAGAGAAAGCATATCAGTAAGCTCAGACACAGAGCAAGAGATCCAAGTCCACACCATTCCGAAGGGCACACCTATTCAGGATACAGTGCAAGGACACACTACCATTTTGCAGGCCTCTCAATTGGGCGGGGAAGATTCAGCTTTCTCATGGTTGAACCCATGTATGTCACCAACAAATATGGATGGCTCACAAGCCATAGACGCCAAATCAACCTCACAAGACAAAATTGATGGGGCCCAAGAAAGGGAAGATTACCACCTCAATCCGAGTCAAAACATCAGAAAAGTAAACGAAATAAGCAAGATTAAAAAAACTTGGACAAACTATCTCAACAACCATTGGAAATCACCCAAAATCACAAACAAACAGAATTAAAAACGACTTTGACAGCTAAATATAAGCAAAGTGCGACAACAAATTTTAACTCAAATACTGGGGCAGGAGATCCACCAAGCAAATCCTACAACCAGTTGGACTCCTTTACCCCACTGCTGCAAGCACTTCAAACATCAAGAGACACCCTCATAATGCAGTCACATAAATTAGATATTCAAATAGATCTAATGAACATCATTGCATTGTCCATTTCAGGGATCAACATGAAACTAGACAAATTAACTACTCTAATAATAATAATAATAACTGAGTTTGTAAAGCACACGGCTACCTCAACAGAGGTGTTCCGGCGCTAAATTGCAGATTCGTGGTGAGAGGTAACCGAGGGGTCAATCTACGGCAGGTTAAAGAGCCAGGTTTTTAGAGCCTTCCTAAAGGCCTGTTCTGACTCCATCATGCGGAGGTGAAGGGGCATGGCACTCCAGAGTTTTGCAATTTTCACCGTGAACGCTCTGCCCCCTATCCTAGCCTTAAGGAAGTGGGGAACCCTGAGCAGCCTCAGGTGGGTTGATCTTAGGGCCCGGACTTGCTGATGGATTTGCAATCTCGGCCTCAGATAACCCGGGCCTAATAACGAGAGTTCAATCCACATACTCTCCACAAGAAAGTCCTTGTACGTGTGGCCCAATAATTGATAAACTGAGTTTCTTCCCAACATTACTGGAACAGATTCTTAGTATTAATAAACTTCACATTACCTCTAAGATTGACTTTGACAGTACAGACAAAGAACAATCGGGATCACCAGCAAAGCGGCAACGTGCTACGTTAGCTGTAGACAGTTCATTTGAGTCTACAAATGGCTTACAACCACAACTTAAAAAAATGGCAGAACCTCCAGACGTTGACAAAACGGAGACACTGAAGGCCATCTCAGGTAATCTTAAAACAACGATCCAATCCAGGAGACAAAAAAAGCGTGAATGAAAAGCTAGAAATAAAATTTTGGAACAGGCGAAACATCCATCTACTAGAGTGTACCCCATTTTTATTACAACTCGTGATGGTAAAGTTTCGGATGGTCTAACTACTCCATCTTCAACAGCAGACCTCCTTCAAAACACCAGCATCCAAAATGGGGCGCTAGCAGGCAAGAACCTAAACGAGTCAGTTTCTAGTAAAATATATAACTCCGATTTTATAATTACGGACGACTCTGACTCACAGGAGAAAATCAAAACACAGAAGATAGATGGTCCAGTAAGATTAACAGTACAAGAAGCCAGGCCGGAAACAGGTAGGGTAGAAAACAACAAAGGTAAGAGTCCAATACCATCTAAACAACAAACTCAGGCTAGTACAGGAAATCGGACCCCTCCAAGAATAGGTAGTCCAAAAAAATTGCCATCTACTCTAATTTAGGGCCGAAAGCAAAACATTGCTTGGATAGCACTGACGCGATACTGCCAACATCAAAAGCTTCTGAACATCAAGTAGCTCATATAGGGGACACTACCCAGGAGCAACAGAATAAAAATAAAAGTTGCTTGAATACAAAGGAATACTCTCGCTGCCCTGAGCCGCAGGAAATTAAAAATTGTATCAAGTTGCAACATTCAGAGGCACCCATTAAATTCACTTTGCTACAAAAAGTGAGAGATGGGAGCCAGTCCCGACAGGGGAATCTTAAATTTCACATTCAAAATCAGAAAAAAATTATATTGGAGGATGGCCATCACCCAGAAACATCAAGGGAAATAGGGCACAACCAAATAAACCAACAGATAATACTGACGTTCGAATATGAATCACTAGGTGGGCAAGATATTCTGAACAGATGTAACATACTAAAACTCATGGGTGAAATCCCGGAGTTAAAACACATACAATCTGCTAATCTTTTGGCAGTGCAATTTCTTTCAGTTGCATAACAAAAAAATAAGGACCAAACACTAACTACTTGGTAGTCTGCATAGACAGTACAGCTAATTTTAAACAGCTCTGAACAATTAAAAGCCTGGGGTATAAGATTATTCATACCAGTAGCACCACGCTATCCTTGTCCTCTTAATGGAAACCGAATGCACAAAACCCAACATGAGCCAAAACAAATAATGTAAACAATACCAGTCTATTCATTTCTACAGAACGCCAAGGGGAGAAGTAGTACTGAACTGATAAGGTCTATCAAAGATCTGAAAGTAAACTCTGAGGCAGATCAACATCAATGGAATTGGCTCCCAAGCATTCTTAATACCAAGAAGAGCGATTGACCAGGGAAATGTAAAGCGGGCAATTCCCAGGTCGGCTCCATCCATATGATATCATAGAATATAGCCAAAGCAAAAAAACTGCTTGAAGAAGGCATCCCCCTCCATGATTGGGTCACTTGTGACATAATAGCCCTACAAGAGACATGGGCACTGGAAGATCTTAACCTAGTTGACTTTATTTACTATACAGTTGCCGCAGAAAAATGTAAACAATTCGGTCGTGCCAAAGGTGGTTTAGCAGTTTATGGATCTACAGTGTTAAATATTACATCAGAACAGCTAAAATCACCAGATCCTAGTATTCAACTTATCAAACTTGCAGACCAGTGCTTGGAAAAAAGAGGACAGTATTACTGATTAATTATTACACTCAACCTACAGTATGCAAAAAAATAAAAATAATGCACTTTTAATCAAAACCATTGTGCTGTGCCGAACCTGCCTGGAATAATGTCTTGACGGGAGACTTTAATTCCAACCTAATCTCCACCCCAGATGAAGACGAAATACTGTCAATGGATAATATTTTCTGGAATGTAAAGCAACAACATCAATCCAGGTTGAGTCGCCCAGACTACATAGGCCATCAGTTAGTAAAAGCATTGGAATATCACGGCATGAGTGTGATTAATGGCAGATCAGTGGAAGATAACCCGCAAAAAAACACCTACCATGGACCAAGGGCGCAATCGATTCTCAATTTCATGATCATCTCTCTACCCTTAATGTCGGCTCTTGTACAATTCTACATAGAATATACCACTTTGAGCGATCACTCGTTTCAAACATAAATTTAAAGCGTCTCAAGTGGACAAATGAAACCAAACTGGAGTGGCATACAATAACTAAGAAAATGCTGATGGCATCTGAACACGAGAGTGCCAACATACACGCCTGGACTAATTTTTTGATCAAATTAACAACAGTAATGACAACAACGGGAAAGAAGGTCACAAAATACAAAACTCAAAATGTATTATCAAGCAAAGTTCAAAAATTAAAATGTGACCTAAAAAAATCATTTAAGAAACTTTATTCAACAGACCATGACGGAATCACATGGGAAGTATTCCGGAAACAGAGGAAACTTTACTAAAATAAATTATTGAAAGACAAAAGATCAATTAAGGAGAGATTCTGGTCCAAATTATTATATAGTGCAAGGCACTCTGACTCGAGTAAATTTTGGCAAACAATAAACCATCTGAATAGGCCAGTGAATGCCTTAACTTCTAATGTACAGGATTGGGGAAATCACATAACACATACATTTACAGAGATTACTCAGTCTCTACAATTGACTCAGAAGCCATCGGACCCCATAATTCATCGAAGCCTATCAAAATCCAGCGAATCTCTAACTCATCTGACAGGCATGAAGGAGGGACTCAGCAGAGGAAATAACAAATATAAGAAACAAAAGCAAAGGAGATGGTGGTCCAGGGCCCAACGGCATCCCTCAAGCCATCTTTAAACACGACCCATCTTTTTGGATCAACCACTTGGCGACGCAGTATGAAGAAGTTGAGTCCCAAAATCAAATACCAGCCAGCTGGTAAGGATCAGTTATTACACCCATATACAAAGGAGGCGATAGAACTATTCCATCGAATTATAGGCTTATTGCACTGCTGGACATAGAAGCAAAGTAAAACGCCTCCTTGATCCTAGAAGATCTGATTAACTGGTCACATGCACTCAACTTGATCTCAAAAAATCAAACGGGTTTTAGAAAAGGGATTGGAACCATTTCCAACATTTTATCAATCTCCCTAATAGCAGAGAAATGCAAGAAAAACAAACAGAGCTTGAATCTCTGTTTTATTGACTTAAAAGCTGCATTTGATAGTGTGGATCAGCAACTTTTGTGGAACAAACTCCGGGTCTGGAACATACCTGATAGAATTCTTAAGAGGTCTAATGTTATTTTATTCACAAACTTGGCTGAGAGTAAAACTTGGTGATGGTTCTAGAGTTTCGAGAAAATTCCACACAAATAAGGGCTTGAAACAAGAATGCGTCCTGGCCCCACATCTATTCAATCTATTTATGTCAAACCTGTCCGAGAAGCTCAATAAAATCAACTCTCACTCTCCGCACTTGGGTCCGTTAGCTCTCTCACATCTCTCTTACGCAGATGATGTCGTCTTATTGAGTCTAACTAAGGTTGGCTTGCACAGACTACTATCTGAAATGACAGAATACTTAAAAGTAAATAAATTAGAAATCAACATAGCAAAAACAAAAACTATGCTGATTAGTAATCGGTCAGGACTTCATCAGAACATCTGGTTAGAAGGTAAACCCCTGGAGGAAGTATCCTCCTATAAATACCTGGGATTTTATATTGACAACAAACTAAATCACCATGAACAGAAAAACTATATGGTTCGGCGTGCATGTGCATTAACCTTTGCATACAGGTCATTGGCTAAAAAGCTGGAGGGTCCATCGTTTAGACCACTGCTGTCAGTAATAGCAGCTAAAACGCTTCCAACTTTATCTTATGTGAGTGCTGCCCTACGCGGGAACGATTCAGTCCTTCTTAATAATCTAATAACCAGCACCTGCGTAAAGGTTTTCAACTTCCCCGCATATCTTCGCCGGCGCAAGTGCGTCTGGAATTCGGGCTAATGAATGAAACAATTGGCAGAATGTATACCTTCATAAAGGTCTGGTATCGAATAAAGCAAAATACGGAGAAATCTGGACTTAACTAAGCACTCTGGTCAGAACTTGAGAAAGATAGAAAATCAGCGTTTAACCAATTTCTCTATAATGCACTTCAATCTACGTGCACCTCTGACCTTTGAACAAAAATATGCCTTTCTCAACATTCAAGCTAGCAATAAATAAAGCTGCAAAATTTCATTCATTAATACTCGACAAAAGCACTTTTAGCCTTAGATCACATGCTTGGACGGTGATTAATAATTACAAAGTTTTTAAACCAGCGGCCTATCTAGATCATACATTTTCGGTCCATCTAAAAAACAGCTGATGTCATTGCGCTTTGGGATGTATTATCATCATTTTCAGATTATCCAAGCTGGAAAAACACAGTCTATCGTGTGTAGGCTCTGCGGCAGCCAAAAAGAAGATCTCATCTAGTTGATATGTATTTGCCAGAAACTGTACGCAGCACAAGTCACTTTACTAAGAAAAGCTTTACGTTACAGAGGAATACGGACCTGCAGATCTGCTATAATGAAAAGGTTTGATCCACCTGATCCCCAAATGAACTATAAACTGATAAAAGTTCTCCGATTACACGATCAGGCGCTGAAAACTATGGCCCAATAAGGGGTCTTCACCTTGGGGATTAAATCCGATTTTAAACCTAATAGATGAACTTTTTATGAAAAAGGAGAGTCCTTGCTTCACGTATATTGATTAATCTACCTTGAAGTAATAATACGTAAAACACCATAAGGACATTGACTGGTTATATGGTAGGCCTGGGACTTACTGAACTATACATTTAATTAAACTTGATAGATCACTTCTGGTCAGAAAAACAATTAACTAGCCTATCACCCAACAATTGTAGTTTTTATTGTAATTTTAACTTCATCCCGAGGTATAGACTTGTTGGACAATTCAGATAAATAAGCATTGTTTGAATTAGGTATTATATTATGGGATTTTTACGGTAATCATATAAGTGATTTTAATCTTCTCTTTCTTATTAGTGATTGATCTATGTGGGAAATTGTTATGGTTTTAATTAACTAAACAATAAATACATTTCAAATTTCAAATTACATGTGAATTAATGAAAGGTGCCAGAGAAGAAAAACTTTACTTACTTGTAACTATGGTTTTCCACCATTAGTATCTGTCAGAGATTCACTTAGCAGTGCCATAAGCTAAGAAATATGGCAGTTGGGAGCTTCTGAAAGAGTTAGAGCTTGGGTCCTGTCAACTCATTGTCCAGAGTTCAGGCCACACTGACTGTGGTTATCTATCTGCATAAAGTTTATGGCTGTTTACAGAGTAATTGGCTGACTGCTTACACTGTTATATTATATTGACATTGCCTAACAAGAGTTCCCACTCATATGACAGAGAATAATTCAGTCATGTGAATGCACAAAAGCTACTAGTGCTGGAGAACCATAATTACAAATAGGTAACTTTTTCCTTCCTTGTTTTCTCCCATGTTCTCTATCTTTGTCATGATGCTTGCTATAGCTCCCCTTCCCTCATTTACTTCTCTCCTACCATTCCTTGAATAGTCCAATTGATTTGTCAGAGTTGTTACTCATTCTGCCATTTTTCTCAGATTGCAGGACTTATTGCAGCCTCAATAATGCTGATAATTGTACTGAATCTGGGCTTATTATTGCAGAACATGCCAGAGGTGAGTGGATATAAGGGCAATTTAAATGCTCAGATTAATCCTAATATAAAACGTTAAGTGAAAATTGAAAGTGTGCCGATTTCCTGATGGTGCAGCGTTTGAGTCCATCTTGGGTATTTCCTCTATGGGGATTAGCATCTCCTTGTCAGGTCTCATAATGTGCATAAACGTCAACATTATTGAATTTAGAGGAAAGATTGCAAACAACAGTAGAAGCAGTTAAGCCTGTTTTTTTCTCAGTGCCTTTTTTGATATTCTCGGCATGCTTCCTATAGTTAGTTTTCTGACATGGTGAAATGCAGAATAATTTTGAAAATTTCAAGTGAAAGCCACTCAGAAATTGTCAGAAGCTCAGAGAGAAGTTCAGCATGTCTCCCTCTCTCACCTTTACTTTCTTTTATCCATGAAGGACCCATTACTTATCACGTGGATGCTCTGTAACACTATATTGCCTGGTATTATGTTTCTTTTTTGCTTAATTGTCTTTATTTGTCGGTATCTCTACAGATAATGGTATAACCAATCACCTAAAGAAATAAATGTCCAGTTCTACAACAATTTGTTACATTTCTAATACAGTGTTCTAGACAAAGTGAGAAGATCTAAAGGGCAAAATCTCACTCCCTGGTCCCAACAATTTTGACATAGTGATGTTATTATTTTCCATGTTAATTCAAGTGTTACAGAGTTCTCAGTCCAGCTGGAGAGAAGCATAGAGTTGGAATACTTGAGACGTAGAAGATAAGTCGTTGCCACTTCTTCGTAAACGCATGTTCTTTGTTCAGCAAATCCTTGGTTACTTTCTCCACAATCTACAGTTTATGAAACCATTGCAAAACGTTCTCTTTTCTTCCAGTCAAATGCTAACAGCATTTTGCGAGCCCTTACCTGGAGTAGGCAAGCTCTTGCATCTGAAATTAAGGGGAAACAGCGTTTAAATCGCATGCGCTACCACGCATGCAATTACAACGCGGTCGTTACAACAACCGCGTTGTTACAAAGCAAGCCATTACATCGCAAGTTGTTTCACGACTTGCTGTAGGGAGCGCGCAAAACTAAATAATAGTATAATTTACTATTCCAACACCTTCCCTACTGTTGCACACGCTGGAGTTGGAATAGTTAATTATACTATTCCTAAGTCCAGCGCGCCCCCTACAGCAAGTCGTAGAAACAACTTGCAATGTAACGCGGTCGTTGTAACAACAGTGTTGTAATCGCATGCGTTGTAGCGCATGCGATGTACCATTGCATATTCGAAATGAAGCCATCTAATCTTGGGTCTATAAGGCTCAGTTTCATGTCACCACATTTTTAATATATATTTTTTTAAACAATTTTTTTAATGTTTTCCAACAGTACAGACAACACCCGCCCGGTCTGAGCGGTACAGCATTAAGTAATCACGCTTGCATTATATTTCAATTGTCAAATAATGGCAGTTAGCATAGCAGAGAATGTCAATACAAGGCATGTTATGTAAGAATTATTACAGACCTTTCCAGTCAAAACAAGAACTCCTCCCAACGCTGGACTCACCCAATGCATGCCCCGCACAAATATGTGACACCCCTGCCTAACATGGCTCTTGTACCCTGCTATAGTGTGGAATCTCTATCCATGTAGCGTGCTACGCCTTTTTCAGCGTGTAAAAGGTAAGAAAGATTACTCTTGCTCCACTTCTGGTACATCTACTTGGAACATTTGGGAGTATCTAAGTCAGGTTCTTTTAGGCAATCTACTAGGTGATCCTATTCTTTAGCCTTATCTATCGACCCTCTCCCTCTTCTCGCCACTTGGAACAGGACAAGTCTTTCATAGCCTGTCCATCTGAGGAGGTCTTCCCTTTATTTAACCAAGCATGGGCCCCTTGGGGCCTTCTAGTGCATGGTCATCTCCTGCTTCGCCAGGACCATGACGAGATCCACAAATCAAGTAGTGATCTTACAGTTGTCTGGATGCGGAAATTCCCCCAACAGGCATGCCAATAGAGTGCGTGGAATGGACCTTTGGGTAACTTCGTTGGGGCACGCAACCACCTCTTCCTAAAAATCAGTCAATTCATGGCAAGACCACACCATGTGGAGCATTTCGACCTCCTGCTCTCCGCATCTGGGACAGGCTGCTGTGGCTATTCGGGCGAGACAAATGATCTCACCGAGGGTGAGGTATGCTCTATGCAAGAAATAAAAATCCATTAATTGTAAACAAGCGTTCCTTGACACTGTGTATATGTTGGGTAAGTATCGTGGTGCATTCTGCTTTGGTGAGTAGTAGTGCAATATCCTCCAACCAATTCTCCCGTAACTCCCTCAAGGGTGTAACAATATCAGACTGTAAGGCTTGATAGAAGCAAATTACTGCTTTGAAACAGCCCATTGAAGTGCACAGGACTTGGCAACCATTGTGGGGGGGTTCAGCTAAGTCAGCTCATCAATGGATTCGCAGAGTTGCTACCACTACGTGATGTAAGAGAAATTGGCCACCCGGTATAACACATTTTTAATATGCCCTAGAATTTCTTTCCAAAATACTTTGATGACAGGAAACTCCCCCCATATGTATATCAGTGAGCCTACACCATGCCTAGCAGAGGTCTTGAACAGTAGGATAACCTATTAAATGCTATCATGGGGGGGTCATTTACCAGTGGTACATCATCTTGTATGATGATTTCCTATAAGACATTTTGGGTTTTAGGTTCCACCACAAGACTGTCTGGCTTGCCATCTAAGATATACTTATTCAGTGACTTATCCTGCTTGACTTGGAGAATAGACCACCATGACATTGCGTAGTTTCTAGCCAAGTTTTCCACAGGTTAACAGTCTGACAGCTGCTTCCCTATGGGGGTGGGAGGGACCTAACACAACACAGTATTTCCACATATTATAATTTATAATCCTCTCCTAGCCCAAAGACTGGCTTTGAATCTCCAGATGATTTGATTTGCCTGTTTCAGTCGATCTTCCAGTGTCTTATATTTACCCTTTCACAACTTTTTAAACAGTAACCCGACAGAGCTGAAGTGAATTCCGGATTTCAATGCAATGGTGTGTTGTGTGACATAAAGGATATTAAGGTTCCGATAGCTGCAGCCTGATCCTATACGTTTAACACTGATGTTGTCAAGTGTGAACTCTGTGATCTATGATGCTTTGCAAGTCAGGCTAAATCCCATTAGGGTGTCCCACTCTACTGCTTGATTCATGAATTACCACTTGTTCTTTGTGTCCCTGGACACCCTCTTTTATAAATATGATAGTATTTCAAGACATCTGTACAAGCTAAGCCACCCCTGCATCTCAAAGCCATTAGGATTTCAACAAAGAAAGTTGAGTGCACCACACAGCAAATGTTCACAAATGTAAGTCCAATCTTGTGATATGTCATCAAAGGCAATCTTTATTTTTCTTGTGAATGGAGCCAACTCGTTTCGTTCACTACATGTGAACTTCATCAGGGCGTGCGTAATGATTTTCAGGGTCTATAGGTTACCACTGTGGCATTCCACTGGGTTTCATATACTTCCATTAATGGTATCTTATTAAATCAAAGAGCAAATATGTTGGATCCTAGTTGAAATACAATGGGGCTGAGGCACCCTATTACGTGCCGCGCTTGTGCTCCCGAGCCGACTTCTTTCGGTGACCGCTCACCGAAAGAAGCCGGCTCGGAAGCACAAGACAACTCATTACTCCTGCCCTGATGAAGTTCACATGCTGTGTGGTTCACTCCACGTTTATTTGTTGATTTTATCCAGTATTGGGGTAACTTTCATAGATTCACATACTTGAATCATTCCCCGTCGTCGAAGTGGGAGTCCCTTGGTAACATAAATAAAGCAGTAATTACTCAGTCTCATAGGCTATCATGGAGAGAACCATGCATTTAATAGCCTATCTACCTCCTTTTCTAAAAAAGGACCAAACTTAAACATAACCAATCAGCAACTTGCACTCTCTAGAACCTTCCCAAGAGAGGCTGTGACCCTCAGATTTTCACCGCACGTCGTGTGTGAAGGGAGTCTCCCTGAGCTTTGCTCAGTTATTCAACAATTTCTCTCAGATAAGTCATACTTCTTACTTTAATAGACAATGTCTGATAAGAAGGGACTATTTAGACCTTGTAAGTCCTGTGGAAAGAAGAGGGTGCATATTGATGACACCCACAAGGATTGCATATATTGCCTCTATCCTAATCATGAGGCAAAACAATGTAAAACTTGCCGGACCTTTTCAAACAAAACTCTCAGATACAGAGAGGGTAGACTTTTACTCTGGCTGAAGAAGAAGAGGGGAGAATCATCAGGTGAAGAGAGCAACACTTCCTCTAAATCACATAAGAGGCCCAGGTCGCCTGAGGGTCAGCTTGAGATGGGCAGGAAACACCCAAAAACCTCCCATTTGACCAGAGAATCTCATAAGAAGGAGAAACAGCCTAAGGTCTCCTCAGAGATAAGTTCACCTCACTCTTCTGGGACTTCTAAGGAAAAACCAGAGTCTTCAGGACATTCTAGACACAAATCTGGCCATAAATCATCATCGGCGTCAGTCTCACTGTCGACGCCTATCACTTCAGCAACGTCGACGAGGACTACCCTCTCGTCGTCGAGACAATCGACGGCGCCGACGGCGAGTATGAGAAGCCCGATACCGTCTGCATTACCTTTGTCATCAACGATACCATCGACGATGACTCCTCCGTCGACTAAGACTTCACAGTCAACGAGAGTTCCATCGTTGACGAAGGCTCCACCGACGACGACTCCATCTTCGACGAGACATCCACCATCGACGACGACTCCATCGTCTACGAGACATCCACCGTCGACGACAACTCCATCGTCAACGACAATACCATCGTCGACGACACATCCACCGTCGACGGTGCTTCGACGACTGCATCATCGCCGATTTTGACAGTGACGACAATTTCGGGGTCGTCGACGGGCCCTTCAACTCCGCTTCTATTTACGAAGCCCAGACCGTCACTGCAGCCTGATTTCCAGACACCAAAGATTTCACCTATGCTTCCTAGTCATCTTTTAGACGTTGAGGAAACTGATGATCACTGTCCATTTGGGACAGCTCATAGTCCCTCAGAATTAAATGTCAAGTGTCAGGAGGAGGATGAGGACTATTTTGATGAGGAACAATACTACCAGCATTATCCAGTTCCTCCAGCACAGTACAGGTATTATGAACAGCCGAGGCAGGAACCTGCTCAGCCGCCTTCGTCTCTAATTCAAGACCTACAGGCCATGCTAACGGACTACAAGAAGAGATTTCCGCCGCAAGAGGAGCAAGTTACTGTGCCACCACCTCCACCTGTAGCACCAAGGTCACCACCACTAAGCCTCCCACTACGCCTAGGATTACGCTACGTCCTATAATCCCTATGCCGCCTACAGAGGACACAACCACTTCTGAGGAAGAGCCTGAAGAGGGAGAAATTAATGATCTGCCTCCACCAGCGGATGAATGGGATGATTATGTGGTACCAACGCCGTCCCCTCCTCCTCCTCGTCCTTCGGACTCACCTCCAGAGGATATTGGAGGGTTTCATAACCTGATGGACAGGGCTATGGCCAGATTTCATCTGCCCACTATTGTCAAGCAATCGGATTGCTTTCTTTATGATTTTAAAGAACAATCAAGAAAATCAATAAGATCAATACCCATTATTAATTATATCTGGCAGGAGGGAATTAAAGTGATGAAGACGCCAGCTTCTGTAGTGCCGGTGCTACCGAGACTTGACAAAAAATACAGGGCACCCCAGGATTCCCCTGCATGTCTTACAGGTCATCCCAAACCAGACTCTGTGATTTCCAAGTGGCCCAAAGGAGATCAAAAAATCCGTCCACTCCCATATCGACTCCACCAGATAAGGAGGGTCGCCGCTTGGACTCCATTGGGAAAAGATTCTCCTCAATGTCCACAATCACTATCAGAGCATCTAAAGCGCTAGCCATTCTGGGCCGCTACGATCGCCAAATGTGGTCCGATATAGGAGCCATGAGCGATTTTATTCCAGAAGAAAACAAGGAGGAATTTAATAAGGTCCTGGCGGAAGGAGAACGCACAGCGGCTGAAATTATAGACTGTGCTATGGATATAGTCACTACGAGCTTTCCACAACTGGCTGGTGCGGCGGTTTTAAGACGCCAAGGGTGGCTTAGAGCAATGTCCTTTCGTCCTGAAGTGCAGTCAAAAATACTTGATATGGCTTATGATGGAGATAGTCTATTCGGAAAACACATAGACAAAGCTTTCCTGGCAATAAAAACAGATACAGACACCGCCAAAGCGTTAGGTACCCTACAGTACCGTAAAGTGCCCTTTCGGGGAGCTCGAGGTCGTGGCTTTTCGAGCTATTGAGAAAGTTTCCAGCGTAACCAGACTTACCAATCTTTCCAGCCACAATATCGCCAGGGATACCAACAACAACAGTCCTATCGACAGCCAACAACAGCTGGTTTCTCCAGGCAGGGCTCTCGCAGAAAACCAGCATCGCAAGCACATGACTCAGGTCGCAAACAGTGATCTCAACAGGGTACCAGCTACGTTTCACCCCCCCCCCCCCCCAACAGGTGCAAACGCTTCCAACCATTTCCATCAGTGGCACGATATTACAACAGACAAGTGGGTATTGGACCTCATATCTTATGGCCACACTCTAGAATTTACCAAGCGCCCACCAAACACTCCACCCAGGGGATTGCACCCCCCTCATCTTCACTTACTCAAACAGGAAGCGAAGATCATGCTGGAAAAAGGAGCAATAGAAAAGGTTCCTGTACTTCAGAGAAGGAAAGGTTTCTACTCCTGTTTCTTCCTTATTCGCAAAAAATCGGGAGACCTCAGAAGACTAAACAAATTCCTCAAAAATTAAACCTTCAGAATGGTCATGCTCTCAGACATCCTTCGGCGCCTCAACAGCGGAGATTTCATGACCTCATTGGATCTGGAGGATGCTTATTTTCATGTTCCTATTCACCCCAACACAGAAAATTCCTCCGATTCACAGTGGCTGGTACCCACTATCAGTTTCGAGTCCTTCCTTTCGGCCTCAAATCGGCTCCACAGATTTATACAAAATTTCTGACCCCAGTGGCAGCCGCCTTGCGGAACCAAGGTCATCAAGTATTTCCATACTTAGACGATTGGCTCCTGAAAGCTCCATCGGCTCGTCTAGCGAAGGCTGCTACAGAGGATTGTGTGCACCTGTTTCACAAATTAAGCCTTTCAATAAACCAAAAAAAGTCATTGATCTCTCCAAGTCAGACAATGACGTTTTTAGGGGCCGACTTGGACACCATTCAGAACAAAGCTTCCCTCTCACAGGAAAGACAAGACCGATTGCTAGCTCTGGCTCTCAGGCTTTCCAAAAGAAAGTACACTTCTGTGAGAACATACAAATCTCTACTGGGCATGCTCTCCTCAGCAATCGACCTAGTGCCGCTAGCTCGTCTGCATATAAGACCTCTGCAAGAAGAACTCCAATGTCAATGGATCCAAACTACGGGATCCTTCGACGACGTGATAACTATCACCCCACGCATGAAGAAGGCATTCGGATGGTGGGCACTGAAATCACATCTGTCTCAGGGTCTCTCTTTTCTGCCGGTGATCCTGAAATTCATAGTCACCACGGATGCTTCCATGGAAGGTTGGGGAGGTCATCTTCAAGACCTTCAGATTCAGGGAAGATGGTCCCTGTCCCAGCGTCAGATGCACATAAACAGGCTGGAGTTGAAAACCATTTTTCTCTCCCTGCAGGCTTTCCTCCCTCGAATAAGAGGTTCATCGGTATTGGTCCGTACAGACAACACCACAAGCATGTTTTATATCAACAAGCAAGGAGGAACCAAATCGCTATCTCTCTCATAGGACGCCCAGCAGCTATGAAGCTGGCTCACATTTCACGGGATATCCTTGACAGCGGAACATGTGCCAGGACTTCAGAATACCCTTGCAGACACTCTGAGCAGAACAAAAGACAACTGCCACGAGTGGGAGCTCAAACAAGAACAGCTGGACAGGATCTTTTTTAGTGTGGGGAAGACCAGCCTTGGATCTGTTTTGACTCAAATCAATTCCAAATGCCGATTCTTTGCAAGCAGATTCCCTCTCCCAAATTCTCTAGGGAATGCCCTTTCAATGCGCTGGTCAGGGATATATGCTTACGCTTTTCCCCCCATTCCACTGATACCCAGGGTCCTTACGAGACTGAAGATGGAACACTGCCGCCTTCTTCTAATAGCCCCCAGATGGCCCAGACAGCACTGGTACACAGAGCTTCTCCTCTTCTCGGAAGCCCAGCCCATCCAGGAACAAGGGTCAGATATGTCATCCGGAGCCAGCATCTCTTCAGTTACATGCGTGGCTCCTGAATTCTTTGAATTTAAGGATCTAACCATTGAGCAAGAGTGCAAAGACATTATCGCCAGGTCTCGTGCTGATAGCACCAGCAAGACGTACAGACTGAAATGGAAACGATTTTGTCTATGGTGTCAGCGTAATAAGGTGCATCCTTACCTCTCTGCTCCAGAACAAATATTACCATACTTACTATCCTTGGCAAAATCAGAGCTGGCATATTCCGCAGTTAAGGTTCACCTTGCAGCTATCTCCAGATATAGACGCTCACCGAAACACCCATCTCAATGCTCTACAAGAATTGTACAGCAATTCATGAAAGGATTGTTTCGTACTTTCCCGCCTGTCAGAACTCTGCCCCCAGAGTGGCACTTGAATGTAGTCCTATCACAATTAATGCAACAACCCTTTGAGCCCATCCAATGGGCAGACATCAGATACCTAACATGGAAAGTAGCTCTCTTGTTAGCCCTCACATCAACTAGAAGGGTTAGCGAGATACAAGCCTTCACCATAAAACATCTGTTCCTTCGCTTTATGGACGAAATGGTTATTCTCAGGACAAATCCAAAATTTATTCCTAAGGTTCCCTCTCAGTTCCACCTGAACGAACCGGTCATTCTAAGGACTTTCTTCCCGGATCCTTCTACGCCTGCGGAACGAGCTCTACACACTTTAGACATCAAAAGATGTCTTAAATTCTACCTGCAAAAGACAAAGCCTATATGCAAATCGGATCAACTATTCGTGGCCTACGGGCAAGGCGGTCAAGGCACTGCAGTTTCAAAAACTACTAATGCAAGATGGATAGCAACCACAATTCAATTTTGCCACGATAAGGCTGGCAAACCATTGTCAAGAACAGTGAAAGCACACTCCACCCGGGCAGTCTCTACTTCAGCTGCCATATTCGCTGGTGTGCCAAGGAAAATATCTGCAGAGCTGCAACGTGGAAAACAACACATACGTTCACGCTGCATTACTGCCTGGAGTCAACACAGCGGGTAGACGCAGCCGTGGGACAGGCACTTCTACACAACTTATTTCAATAAGGTGAGCCTCTTTAAGTAGAGGACTTCTATTCTATTGTTTATATCAATAGAAACTGTTAAAAATGTGTGTTCTATAAATTTGAAAATTATATACTTATATTTAGAAGACAATAGAGATATTAATTGCACATGTCAATGCCTTTTATATGCTTTTACTCTGCACCAGCACTTTCAAAAAGTATACCTTTTTTGGATACATGGGGAAGTATTATTGGCACTACCCGCCATCCACTAAGGTGCTTACTAAATGTATGTAACTGCTTACTATTCTGATTCAAGCATATGAAAGATACCCCAATAGTGGATAAGAAATGAGTTACTTACCTGTAACTGCAGTTATCCAGTATTGGTATCTTTCATAGATTCACATACAACCCACCCTCCTCCCCAGAGAGGCTGCTCTGACACTGCAGTATTACTGTTCTCACTTGTGCTGGAAAATCTGAGGGTCACAGCCTCTCTTGGGAAGGTTCTAGAGGGTGCTGGTTGCTGATTGGTTATGTTTAAGTTTGGTCTTTTTTTAGAAAAGGAGGTAGATAGGCTATTAAATGCATGGTTCTCTCCATGATAGCCTATGAGACTTAGTAATTACTGCTTTATTTATGTTACCGTGGGACTCGCACTTCGACGACGGGGAATGATTCAAGCATGTGAATCTATGAAAGATACCAATACTGGATAACTGCAGTTACAGGTAAGTAACTAATTTCTCCTCCAGCCCGTGGAGGTTGCACCTCTTGAAACAGCAGGTGCAGTGGTTGTGCACGCAATATATCTGCACAAACCCTTGACCTAAATGAAGTGGTGATAGAGGAGGGAGGTGCTCTTGTTGATTTGGCTTGCTGTTTCATTGTTGTGTATTGCCATTAGGATTTGTTTGTTAATTCATGCGCTGATCCTTGCCCATACAAATTCCATCAATTTCTTCTGCTCTTACAATTTTCCTATCGGTGTAGGGAAGGAAACAGCCTTTAAAACAGTCTTCACCGTGCAGCCAGTTGAAGGCCCTTCACACACTGCTGGACACCTACAGTACCCCATCTTCACCGGCTTCAGGGGCATCACAGTAGACAAGCACACACCGATTACCTGGTCCGACCACGCCCTCATCAACTTGAGCATACTTATCCCAGACCACCGCAAAAACACCCTTTCCTTCCCAAATGTTCATGATGAGCCAGGAACAAGATCTCAGAAGCATCCTGGTCTTCTGAACTCCTACACCACCGGCTTCAACACAACAGTAACCTCCTGGAATCCATCTCCAACTGGATCATTGCCTGCACAGACACCCAGGCTATTCACAAAGCCATCAAATCCCAGAGAACCAGATCACAAGCAAGATGGAACAGAAAAAGAACTCAGGCTCACCAAACACCACTGCGAGCAACTTGAATGCATTTGGTGACAAAGTCAGTATGTGTAGTGCCAGAGGCACTCCCATATATTGGGACCACGTGATGACCTTTGACTACCATTGTATTAAGTGACTTTAGGTGTTTTTTTGAATGTACGACATTATGTTTTCTGCACTTACATGGATTTATGATTTCTTTCGTGTCTCCTTGTAGCTTCAGAGTGGGAGTGTAACAGCCTTGCCAGGAACAGAACGTGTGGGATGTGCATTTGAAAGCATGTGAGAGAGAAAGGTGTGGAATGTACTTCTCTGTCTCAGAGTGTAGTGTTATATGCAGGGGTGCTCAAATGTGCGTTATGTTGTACATTGGGAAATGAAGTGTGTGATGCTATAGGCAGTGGTGCACAAATGTGCATTGTGTTGTACATATGAAAGTTTATATGAAGTTTTTACTATTGGCTTTGACATGCCCTCATGCCATCTTGAATTCTGACTCTGTTTAGCTTGAGCTTTGCGCACACAAGCAGGCCCCCAAATCACTCAAGTTATTTAGGATATTCACGTTCAAGATTGTTTTCTGTACTCTTGGAGATGTTTTCTATACTTTTGGAGATGTTTTCTACTTTCTCAAGCTTCACCAAGATAAGGGGCTGGAACATGTAGGAGTACAGAAGAATACGTGAGAACTCCTTTGCCTTTGGAATGCTTGCATGGAGAGCAGCCAACTCCAGTAAGTTTCCTTGGCGCAGAGGTGGTCTTCTCGGAAACCTCTTGTGCATTGAAATTATAAAACGGGGGTTTGTTGACTTGGAAAGTGGGATTTTGGACCTGATTGAAGGATGGACACGTTTAATTCAGTGTAGCAGTTCCCGGCTTGCTGAGTCTCTTGACCCCTTCTGTGAATCCCCCAGTCTGGAGTGGGCTAAGATAAAGTTATTGCTGCCAGTGATGTATTTTCTCTGATTATTGGCATTGTTATGTGTGAGTGTGTCTGTGTGCACATTGAAGTCTCCAGTGATCATAATCCTCTGAGATAGTCTGTGTATATATCTTTATATCTTTTCATGCTTTCCTTTGATTCCTTGTGTCTGATTTACTTGTATTTAACAGTGCTTATTTCTTGCAGTGGATATCCAGTATTATCATTATTAGCTGCTTGTATTTTATCCCATCCATTTAACAGTTGCATTTGCTTACTTATAAGTGTGTTATTATTGCTTGCATATATATATGTTTATATGTTGTTTCATTTGACAACTGGGAAAGCCTTACTGTTAGAGAGTATTGCACAAATAAAAACCCATGCTTTATTCTGAAAACTGTCTTTTGATGTGCCTCATTTTATGAGAGTGAAATCCCATTCCAGGGGTTTTTCTTGCTTTGACGTGTGTGTGCCTCCGTGTGGAGTGTGGTATTTCTATTATTTGGGAGTGTGAAGCAATACATTTTGGCATCACGAACAGGATATGGAAATTAAAAGGGGAAAAATGTTTTCTAAAAAGTCAATGTTTTCAGTTGCAGATTTCCAGATGCCAACTGAGCTATTCGGGTGGGAAGTTGCCTCTCATGCATGTTTAGCAGACGAGGGGCAAGCACAGATGCTTAAATGTTTGCAAAGGGTGTCCTTTGAAGAGGAAAATGAGATTAGCATTTCAGAGAGAAAAACGTTGTTTTGTTTTGAGTGCTTTTGGCAGCATGTATGAAAAATGTGCGCAGCTAGAAAAAGAACGCAATTAAATACCACAGGAGTTGGTTGAAGTTAAAGAGAATTCTGATATGTTAATGTGTGAAAATAGATCATTACAAAAAGCGTTACAGATGTACCAGGCAGCGCAAGATCGAGAAAGTGTGTGTATGATGCTGTCTAAATTACTGGACTTTCCAGATAGCCAGAGTGAATCGCTGACAAAGAATGTGGTTCAAGGAGAGTTAAAGGTTAATTCACAATGCTCACAGGAGGTTTTAATTAATTCTATGGAGGACTTTCCTCAGCCAGAAATGAATGGTATTTTGGACAGATTTCAGCAGAAATCTGAGGATGATTTGATAACATGGTTTGTGCTTTTGTTTGATTTAGAAGCCTCTGAAGTGATGTTGAATGGATAAAATGTACCGCAGTTTTATGCACTTAGCCTTGACTGTAATGTGCAAGAATATTTTAGAAATTACAGAGAAGATAAACAAATCAGCCTGCTACAGCTAGCGGTTGTTGGTTGCAGTCACAAGTCAGACTGGTCAGTGAGTGACAAACCTTGATTTACATGGAGAGACGCTATGCAGAAACTGAAAGAAGAAATGATGAAAAATGCTATTTTTATACATGACTTTGAGTGGGGAGAGAAGCAGCAATGTGCTTTTGAATCTGCAAAAGAGGCTATACAATGTGTTTGAGAAGTGTGGCCAATACAGAAAGGAGACATTGAGTTGCATGTGACAGTTCAGGGGCAGTATGCCACTTGGAGTATGTGGGAAAAACAAGGAAAGAAGAGGGTGCTCTTGGGCTTTTGGATTGAAACATTGGCAGATGCTGGAGAGTGGTTTACTCCCTTTGGGAAACAGTTGTTTTTGTGTGAATGCACTGTGACAGACACTGGGCAGATACAGCTGTTTATGTGCTCTGATAGACACAGGGCAGATACAGTTGCTTTTGTGTTTTTGCACGCTGACAGACACTGGGCAGATAAAAATAAGGCACCATATGATTTTGAAATTTGAAATTTCTCTAATGCAATGGCCGATGAATTCCCTTGAGTTATACAGAACAGGCAATGCTCAAGAAGCAAATGTGATCAAGTAGTACATACAGGCAGAAACTTCAGTTTTGCATGAACTGCTGGTGCAGGTCCCAGTAGAAAATCCTGGGATGGTGTTTGAGGCGCCTGAGACACAGGATTCTCCTGTGAAGTGGTACAAGGAGTTGAGGAAAGACATTTCGAAAATGTTACTGCAAAGTACAGCTGCTGTGTATCAGGTAGATACTCATTATCCCATACATTTACTAGACAGACACTTTCATTTCTTTACAGATGAAAAGGCTACAATCTTGGAGGCAGAGTTGACAACAAAGAATTCTAAATTGGTGGGAATGACTAAGTTGGGAAACCAGAAATATGAACAACTGGAAGACAGACACTAACAGGTGGGCAGAGAATGAAGGGGTGCATATCCCCCTAGACTTACTTAGAACTGTGATTCCCATTTGTCAGCATGCACAGCACAGACCAGTCCCACAGGAGGTAAGGGGCCAGTTGGAAAAAGGAAAATTACCAGAGCGGATAGGGCAGATGCATTGCCTTGGGCCCATGCCAAATGATCAAAGGTGCACATATTCAGCAGTGTATGGAGAGATAGTCAGGAAGGGGACTGCCCCAGCCTTTCTTACTGAGCAAGGGGAAGGAGGGTCTGACTCCACTAACAAGAACACAGAGGCCAAAGAGTGGGTAGAATTCACAGATAATTCCCCAGAACCAGCTGGGAACTGTGCAGATGGAAAAGATCAAACTTTGTCATCAGACCTAAAACAGAAAAAGGAGAACATGTGTTTTCTGAAAAAGGTTTCTTGCAAGAAGAGAGCTGCTTGTTTCTTTTTTAGGACATACTGCGACATGGTGTACTTGATGTCCCTGCCCTGTGTGTGGGTGCCTGTGTGTGAGTGGGGCCATGAGGGTGTGGGAGCCTCCAACTCCGAAGTGACCACCTGACAGCGCAGACTGACACTGTTGCTGACACCCTTTGGCTGAATCAACCAGATGGGTTTACCTAGCAAAGACTGTTTTTGAATATGCTCAAATGAGACTGACTTTAACTTATTCTAAACATGACATATGAGTATTCCAAGCATACTTTTGAAAGAAACATGTGAAAAGATATCATTTTAAATATAACATGAGGGATGTGTACATTTACACAGTTAGGACTGATGGAGGATATTTTTCATTGAATCCAGAGAGTTACAAGTGAAACGGTTCAATTTGATGAAGTAGATTTTGAGATTCCTTTATTGTTTTAAGCAAAGTATATAACTTTAGGCGCTTCAATAGCAGAAGTTTCAGGATTAGCCATTTATAACACTAGGAGCATCAATGAGTTAACATGTTTGATTCTATTTGTGTATTCATCACACATTTATTTCTGTAGCTGAGTTATCAGATATACATGAGCTATTTTAGATGAAGGAATAAGTTACATGCTTTTATAATGTCACTCTTTTAATGTGTGCTTCATTTTATATTCGTGCTTTCACTTAAAAAGTTGATTTTAGATATGTGTGTTATGATAGTCAAAGGTCATGGGGTGGAATGTAGTGCCAGTGGCACTCCCGTATATTCGGGCCACGTGATGACCTTTGACTACCATTGTTTCAATTGACTTTAGCTGTTTTCTTGAAGGACGACATTATGTTTTCTGCACTTGCATGGATTTATGATTTCTTTCGTGTCTCCTTGTAGCTTCAGAGTGGGAGTGTAACAGCCTTGCCAGGAACAGAACGTGTGGGATGTGCATTTGAAAGCATGTGAGAGAGAAAGGTGTGGAATGTACTTCTCTGTCTCAGAGTGTAGTGTTATATGCAGTGGTGCTCAAATGTGCGTTATGTTGTACATTGGGAAATGAAGTGTGTGATGCTATAGGCAGTGGTGCACAAATGTGCATTGTTTAGTACATTGGGAGGTTTTATAACGTTTTTACTATTGACTTTGACATGCCCTCATGCCATCTTGAATTCTGACTCTGTCTAGCTTGAGCTTTGCGCATACAAGCAGGCCCCCAGATCACTAAAGTTATTTAGGCTATCCACATTCAAGATTGTTTTCTGTAATTTCGGAAATGTGTTCTGTACTTTCGGAGATGTTTACGACTTTCTCAAACTTCACTAAGATAAGGGGTTAGAACACGTGGGAGCGCAGAAGAATACGTGAGAACTCCAGCAATTCGAATGCTTGCATGGAGAGTAGTTAACTCCAGTAAGTTTCCTTGGCGCAGAGGATTTCTTCTCAGAAACTTCTAGTGCATTGAGATTATAAAACTAGGGTTTGTTGACTTGGAAAGTGGGATTTTGGAACTGAATGAAGGACGGACGCATCTAATTCAGTGTAGCAGTTCCCGGCTTGCTGAGTCTCTGTGAATCCCCCAGTCTGGAGTGGGCTAAGATGAAGTTATTGCAGCCGGTGATGTATTTTCTCTGATTATTGGCATTGTGATGTGTGAGTGCATATGTGTGCACATTCAAGTCTCCAATGGTCATAATCATCTGATGTATTCTGTGTATATATCTTTATATCTTTTCATGCTTTCCTTTGATTCCTTGTGTCTGATTACTTGTATTTAACAGTGCTTATTTCTTGCAGTGGACTTCCAGTACTATCATTATTATCTGCTTGTATTTTATCCCATACGTATAACAGTTGCATTTGCTTATTTATAAGTGTGTTATTATTGCTTGCATATATACACATATATATATATACACATATATATATATATATATGTATATATATATATATATATATATCATTTCCTTTGACATCTGGGAAAGCCTTTCTGTTAGAGTGTTGCACAAATAAAACCCCACGCTTTATTCTGAAAACTGCCGTTTGATGTGCCTCATTTTATGAGAGTGAAATCCCTTTCCAGGTGTTTTTCTTGCTTTTCCATGTGTGTGCCTCCATAGCGGGGTGGGGTATTTCTATTATTTGGGAGTTCGAAGCAATACAGGATGTTATCACAAGAAATACGGCAGCTACAGGTAGAAAGCACGATTAGTGTTTTTGCCTGAAAATAAACATTCAATTAGTCACACTTTGACCGTCACGGCAACCCTGTGCGAGTGCTCGGGGGGGGGGGGGTAGGGAAGGTCATCTTTATGGAAGAGGAAGCCTCACACACAAAATTGTGTCATGCTTCATCATCGGCAACCTCTCCCTACCCTGGAAGGGGACAGTACCTCTAGGGTGGACTCAACCTCCTGTTGGAATAGGTGCAGGAGGGAGTTCTTAGACAAAAGCTACTTGACAGTGAGGGGATCCAGGTCAGTGAATGAAAAATACCTTAATGTATCCCGGCTATTTAGCTTTATTAGTGGGTACACTAGGTAAGGTTAAAAAGGTTATGAGGCGGTAATGCGAGAGCAATGACTCACACTGCCATAAAATTAGGCCAACATGTTCTGCCAATCCTCAAACCCATACTGGTCTGGGGCCTCTGGGCCAAGGATGTCTAACTCACTCTCAGGGGCCTAATTGCCAGCTCTCGTATTACCACCTCACAACCTTTTTAACCTTACCTAATGTAAGGTTCAAACACAGTACAGAGACCGTCCTTATCGCTGCCATGGACGATATTCAGATGATCATGGGCAGAAGTGACACTGCGGCCCTCATCCTACTGGACCCTTCTGCAGCCTTCAGCACTGTCTCCTACCCCATCCTTATCCAATGAGTGTTCTTCACTGGATTCCAAGGACAAGCACTTCAATGGATTTTTTCCTTTCTGACAAGCCTCACCCAGTCGGTAAACCTGGTCCCCTTCACCTCGAATGCTGTCAACCTCATTTGCACAGTTCCACAAGGATCCTCACTCAGCCCCATCCCATTCAATACCTACATGACCCACCCGCCAGCATCATCCTCGCCCATGGAATCAACATCATATCTTACGTTGATGACTCACAGCTCATACTCTCCCTCTCTGACAAGGCGCCAAACACCCAGACCAAAGAGGTTAGAGAAAGACTCTGACACGTGATTTGAAATTGAAAATGCTTTACTGACAATAATTTTGGATGAACATTTCAATGTTTATATTTTTAGTGACTACGTTTGAATAATGTTCCTGTTTGTTATAATGGTGGTATCTTGTTGAAGCATAACGTGTGGTTATTATTATTAATATGGTGGTACCCAGAAAAAAGCCTTGAAGCCTGCCTTTTAATTAATGGCACCCGCTTATAGTGTGATTTTACATCTTGTATAGGTGGGGGGTATTGTGGTTATGGGGTTCAGGACCCACCAGGGGTGAAGTGTGATATGAGGGTGTCACCAAAGGTATTTCAATCTGCATGATGTATATATTTCAAAATTAATGTGCATCATTTAGCAGTGTGAGTGTAAAGAAAGCACTTTTCCTTTAAAAAAAAGAAAAGGCACTAAGTGGACATTAATTGATTGAGTGTTGTAACGAGTGTTGGCAGCGAATTGGAATTGATAGCCCCGGCCACCTTACATGAGGAGGCCATGGACTGCTATGCTGTTATATATTAAGCGAATCAAATGCTGCAATTGTGTGCTTGGTGTCCCGTAAAAAGACAATTGGGAATTTATTACTGGTGCAGGACTCACATCCTTTACAAAAAATAACACAATTTCTTACAGTTAAGTTGTTTGATTTTTGTTTTCTTGTAAGGATGTGGTGAGCCTAGGAAAACTTATTGTAAATGGTTATTCCCAAATAGTCATATTTATTTACTTTGTCTATATGTTTTTCTCTGAATTTCCAAGTTAATTTTTGCTGATTTTACCAAAAATCATTACTTTGATTTTAGTAAGATTCCTAATTAAATTGCTCTGAAGATTGTATTTATTGAACCACGATAATTGATGTTGTAGGTCATTTGAGGTTAATGCAAAGATAACAAGGTACTGAGCATGAGCTAAATGGATGACAACTTGGTTGCCTAACCTTGGTGGTAAACCTTGTATTAAATCCAAATGGTATGTTAAATCTGAAGTATGTAATGAAAACAGAAGGGGAGCCAAAATACAACTCTGCTTTAATCCATTCTGTGTGTACATCTTAGAATACTTTTCTTGACAATTTTTAACCTGTTATCTTTATGTTAGACAATTATAAAATATAAAAGTGGACAGTCTGTTTCCCATCTTGATAGTTTGTACCACATGCGGCCGCGATTTACTTTGTCAACGACTGTACTATCATCAATACCACAAGCATGTAAGGTGTAGTTTTTACTGATTAATTTGTTTGCTGATAGTTTGAGGGCTATGAATTCATCAATGGTGGAACAACCTGCCAGAAAATCAGTTTCGTCTAGTTGTAGGATTGTGTTCATTCTCCCATACAGATAGCTTGTTCAATAAATATTTTACAAATATCTTGCCTTTGAAATCAAGAAGCGCTATAATGCAATAATTTTTTTAGGTTCACCTTGCAATCCATTTTTGTGAATACGTTGTATAATTGATCATTTCCACGATGGAGGAATTGGTCTGGTTTTATCACATTTGAGAATAACCGAGTCACCGAGAATAACCAAGACAGGATTGTGTTTTACTTTGGGTATTGGTATGCCATTTGGGTTAGCTGCTTCTGAGGATCAACCCTTTTTTTAAATTAACCGGATGATTTTTTTTTAGATATATGAAGTGAAATATTGGAGTATGGCTCCACTTGATTTGGAGAGGTTTTATTGTTTAAGTAAAGGGCCTGTACATTAATTCGCCATGTTTTATTTGAAAAGAAGTCGTCTTTGTGAATTTTATATACATGGGTACCGTGCCCAGTCAAAGACCAAAACAATTTGGTATTGCTTGATGTGATTACCTTAAGGAGTTTGATCCTTGCTTCTTCTTGGTGTTCATCTTTCTTCCCTTTAGGGCCTGATTATATTGATTCTTTGCATATTTAATCTGATTTTCTGGCTCTTCTGAACGAGAATTCTTTAAATGGTGTAAGAATTTCCGATGCTGCCTCTCGGTCACCGGTCAATCTTATTAAAGTAATGGATGTGTCTTCTAAAACCATAGGTGTTGTTTGTTTGAAATTAACTTGAGGATTTGTGATTTGTTTCTGTGTAATGCTCTGAAATGTTTTGACTTTAGTGTTTTAATGTATATTTTGGTCTGATTTTTACAAATGTTTTACTGTATTGTACTTTTATGGCATTATTGCAGAGTAAAGTTTTTAATGATAATGATGAAATAGAGATTTGAGTTCAATAATAATTCCTAATCAAGCAACCATTCATATGGTACATGTTCATTATTGATACTCACTGTTCTTGCTGTTATGAAGTCTTGTTTACTCCTCTCAGACAGTTTTGAGTCAAGATCCCCATTCCAGCTTATTTTCCTATTGTTTATAGACAATATATAGTTGTTATTAATTGCCAAACTGATGATATGTTGTTCGTAATTGAAGTATGAAAACATTTGCTGCAGTTTTTGATCACTTTCTTGTCTAAAAATAATTTCAGAATTATTGCACATGTAAAATTGAAAATAGTGAATAATGGATCTGATATAGACTTCTAGTCGCAGACTAGACCTGGAAATTTTTCATGAGCAGTACCCCGGTGCGCCGCTAGGTGGTGTCGTTCGCCTCTGTGAGACGTCATCCGCTCAGGAAGAGACGTGTGCAGGGCCTATATAGGCACCACCTTAGCGTGCTGACATCAGTTCTTTTCTTTCCGCTCCAGTAAGCGCAGATCTGGAGAGAGCTACCTCCAGTCAATTTTTTTTTAATTTCAAGTGTTTTATTAAATTTTATAAACAAGTACATTCGCATTTCCGTTACGGGGTACCAGCCAAACGTGGTTGTATTTGCAATAGATCCAGGTATTTGGTAAGCGTGTCTCGCTGAGCCCCTTTACATTGATTTACTAGGAAGTTAAGGACAGAATCAAAGAGAGATAGAGGATAGGAAAGAAAGGGTGGAGAAAGAGTGGAGAAAGAGTGGAGATACAAGAAGTGTACTATAGCAGTGTGTCTATTCTGGGTTTATAGCCATGTGAGGGAAACCCCCCCCCCAGTGCTCTCACGGGGGCTCATAGGAGTCCAGATATGTATCGAGCAACTTCCACATCCCCCTAGTGGTAGATCTCCAGGGTGAGTTTTGTAGAGCCATGTTGTCTGCGCCTCTGAGGTATGTCACCCAGTTAACCCAGCCTTTGTATGATGTCTTAGCGGTGTCCTTCCAGTTGTTCAGGACCATTTTCACTGCTGCGGTCAGCAGGAGATCTAGCAGGTCCCTGTCATGTTGTGAGTCAAGTCCTGTGGTCAAAAATGCGGTGGTGAGGGAAGAGAATTCTGGGTTTAGAGTGCATCCCAGCGTGTTTTTTATGAAATCAAAGATTTCCCCCCAGAATGTTTTAAGTTTGGGGCAGTAGTAGATGAGATGTGCTTTTCCAACTTTTTGTTGAAGTCTTTTTGAGGTTTTTCTTCTGGCATAGCAGAATGTCAACTAGGAACGCCAGCTTCAAGCCCTGCAGCACCTGTCACTGGCAGATGTCATTAACGAACACACACCTTGTTTGCCTCTAATGCCTCAGGCACAACTACGACTGTAGGAAAGTAGGATCTGCTTTCATGGTTACCCCCACTTTCTGCTGGTGTCAGTATGTTTTTTTTGACTAGTCTGACTGGGATCCTGCTAATCAGAACCCTAGTCACTGTGCTTTCTCCCGAAATTTGACATGATGAGTACTTTTGTACCACCACAATTGGCTACCGGTGTACCTCTATGTAGGAAAGTAGTATCTGCTTTCATGGTCAACCCCACTTTTTGCTGGTGTCATTCTGTTTTTTGACTAGTCTGACTGGGATCCTGCTAATCAGGACCCCAGTCACTGTGCTCTCTCCCTAAATTGGACTTGGTAAGTACTTTTGGTACCTTCCTAATTGGATACTGGTGTACTCTTCTAAGTCCCTAGTATATGGTACTAAGTTACCCAGGGCATAGGTACACCAGGGGTCTCCCATGGGCTGGTGCATGTATTGTGCCACCCAGGAGAGACCACTCAAACTGTGACCACAGGATTGCCATTGCAGCCTGTGTGAGCTGGTGTTAGCACCACTCACAACAGATATAAGTTTCCTTATATCTTAGGTCACTGCACTTAAAACCTATAAGTCACCCCTAAGGTAGGCCTTTCAATCCTGAAGGCCGGGTGCTTGGTTAAAGGTGTGAGGGTGCCCTGCATAAGCAGGACACCCCCTACAAACCCTGGAATCGATTCTCCAGGCTTTGTAAGTGCGGTCAGCCATTTTGATACATATAGTGGCCATCCATCACTACGCGATGGCTAACTATATAGTGGCTGTGCCAAACCTGGGCATGTTTTGGATCAGACATGTTGGAATCATACTCCAACATCGTTACCGGTGTTAAAGGTATGCTTCTATGCACTGAGGGCCTCTCTGGGTAGTCCCCAGTACGCCCGGTAACAGCCTTCCAGGGTCTACAAACCTAGGAGTCGATTCTCCTGACTTTGTAAGTGCAGTCAACCATTGTAGACATATAGTGGCCATCAAGTCAATTACGAGATGTCTAGCTATATATTGGCTGCACCATTTCAAACATGTTGGAATCCTACCCCAACACCGATTCCAGTGTTGGATGTAGGTTCCAATGTACTGGGGGGCTCCCCTAGGGAGCCCCCCTGTATTACCGGTACCAGCCTTTCAGGGTCTAACAGCCAGCTAGTGCTGCTGCCGACCACAGACACGATTCTCCCCTCCTGCTGCTGAGCCAGGCTCGAGCAGGGGAAGGAAGTACAATAGGTTTCCTGTCACAGGGAGGTGTAACCACCTCCCAGACAGGACTTTGTGTATTGGGCTAGGGTGGGGGCGCTTGCCAGCACCACCTTACTGCATATAAGGGCACATTTGGTGCCCTCCTTGCATACTCCAGTTAGAACCAGTTTAGGGAGCCGTTGACTCCCGCTCTGGCACAAAACTGGACAAAGAACATGGGAGTATCCTCCCCTCTGTCCAGCCCCTCCTCTGGGAGGGATCCCTGAATCGTCCCAACCCTTTCCCTACTTAAGGGCTGACCTGTGGGGGGCTCTTCAGATTCATTGTGGGGCAAGATTCCGATCCAAAACCACTTCATCTTCACTTTGGACTTCGTTGAACTTCGCTTTAGGAACCGAGACTGCATTTGGGAAGACTCCTGCAGCTCCTGGTCTCATCACCCTGCCAGTCTTCTGCGTTGCTGTTCCTGTGCTCCATACAGGTTCTTCTTTAGACTACAGGAGATCTGTGGTCCAGGCACTGATTACTTCAAGATTCGACTATGTGAATATACTCTACCTCGGCCTTCCAGAATATCTTCTCAAGCGTCTGCAAGTGGCACAAAATGCCACCTCCAGAGCCATTCTCAGGCTTAAAGCTAGGACTCATGTGTCCCCCCACCTCAGAGCGCTCCATTGGCTCCCGGTAAAGAATAGAATCAGATTTAAAGCTATGGTTCTATTCTTTAAAGCTTTACAAGGAAAGGGGGCGAAGTACCTTTGCAGAAGGATCGCCCACTATGTTCCTTCCCGAACTCTGAGATCTTCCTCGATGAATCTGGCCACGGTTCCTAGAATTTCTTGCGTCCGGGCTGGGGACTCCTCGTTTGGGTTCCTTGGTACACAGGCCTGGAATGCGCTTCCCGCTTCACTGAGAGCGGTGACAGATTTAGCTACTTTCAGGAAGCGTCTCAAAACTCTGCTTTTTAACCAACAATTGTGAGTAATCTGCCCTCGCTCTCTGTTTTCCCCTTTTCCCTTTTCTTTTCTGCAATTGTAGCCGGTAGGGGGGGGGGTCTACTCCAGGGGCCTTTGATGTGCCGGGACACTCTTTTGAGTAGCTGTGCGCTATATAAATGCCTTTATTCATTCATTCATTATTAAAAAATGCCTTTATTCATTCTTGAGGCCTGTGGACATCTAAGACACCTAAAGGAATCTCCCTTGGAGTGAAGGAGTTACTCCCATGCATCTGCAGGCAAAGCAACGAAGCTGACCGGTCTGCTGCTCCTGATGTCCCACGGACTCCGCAGGGTTCACCAACAGAGGTGGTGGTTCTGCAAATTCCTCAAGGACTGCACTGTCTTCTCAGCAAGTTTGAAGTCAGTATAACTCGTCGGAACCGCTGGAGCAGTACTCCTGTACACCGCTTCGACTTGCCGTTGCCAAGGCTTGTCGACTCTCTTCTCCAGAGATCTTCTGGCTCCAAGAAGCTCCAGGACCCAGCATCTCTTTCTACCAAGTTCTTCATCCTCACCACATCCTCTGCACCGTGGGCCTGTGTTAGAAATGGGATTTCTGGTTGGCTACGGCTTGCGCCAAAGCCAAGCAGAAACCACCACTCTAGTCAGGGCAAGAGAGTTACACACCCAAGATAACCCCTGCTCACCCCCTTGGTAGCTTGGCACGAGCAGTCAGGCCTATCCCGGAGGCAATGTGTAAAGCGTTTGCGCAACACACACACAGCACAACACCCAAGGCACACTACAAAAGGAACTCCACACAAGGTTATATATAAAAATAGCCTTTGTATTATCATAACACATTAGAATAGTACGCACATACAATACACTGTGCCAACTGGCACGGGACAATATTTACAGGGGATTATGTACACATGACAGGGCCACGGGGACCACTGTCAGGACCATCACTTAGTAAAAGGTAATAGATGTAGAACACATAATAAATGTAGGACATATCAGAAACGTACAACCAGTAATCACTGGCCACCACTGTACTCAGCATCAGCCTGTAACATAAACCACATTATGCACAGCATCACATTATGCGCAAAACCTTATGCACCAACCTCACCAGCATAAACACATTATGCAATCATCTCGCCAGTCTAAACGCATTAGACCATAACATCCTAAGTATAAATCACATTAGCCTATAACTCATAGTAGGGAATAACTCACAACCTAAACGCATTAGGTAATAATAAAATCACAAGCATAAACATATTATGCAAAACCTCATAATTCTAAAAGACCACATTTAGAGGTATAACGCAGGGTGCGTAAAACACAATATGGGAATCACATTTCCTAGCACCAAAATCACATTAGCACATCACCTCCTAGTAAAAACCATATTAGAGGCATAAAACAGGGTGCGTAAATCACGGTAAATGCATCACATTTCCTAGCACCACAAAATCACATTAGGGCACATAAATCACATTAGGGCCTGGCGCCCTGCGAACCTAACAGTCCCCCTGGCCAACTGGCCATCTCTAAGGGGGCTCAAATGCCCTATGTCCAAAGTGTCAGGGCGCTGCCAATGCAGTAGAAAGTCAAGGGTGCGCAACTGCGCAAACCTAAACGTAGCAGCTGGCACTAAGTGCTGCGCAGCTGTGAATAGATGGGGGCGGAGGAGTGCGTCTCCCTCCTAACTTCACAAGACAGGTCCCAAAGAATTAATAACCTGAACGGTGCAGCTGCCCACTACTTGCTGGGCAGCTGGGAATGTTAAAATGAGGCATGGGCCCTCAATGGTCATAAAAACAAATGTGCCCCCTTCGTTGGAGCCACACGGGCTCTGGAAACAACATGGCCCCCAAGTTCCACTCAGGGGCTGCTTAAAAATAGAATAGCCCCCTCGTTGCAGCGGCCCGCAACTGCGGCGCCGCTGTGAAGCAAATGAAGAACTGGCACCACCGTGCCAGGGGACCCCCCTCTGGGGCCCTTTTAATAAAATTACCCCATCGGTGCAGCTGCCCTCTGCAAGCGGGGCAGCTGAAATAATTGGAAGCGGGGAAGCACGGGCCCCTTTGGGCCCTTAAACAATAAGAAGGCCCCATGTTGGAGCCATCGGCCCCAAACGTTGGAGCGGCCCGCTGCCAGCTGGGGCCGCTCAAGGAGACTAAACACAGTGCCTTCTCCGGCACCACCAAACTGCGCCCATCGGTGGAGCGGCCCTCTGTCAGCGGGGCCGCTCGGGCAAGAGGCATCGGGGTGGTGTCTCTACTCCTCTCCCCCCCAGCCAGCTCCACTCACCGGCTCTCATCGGCGCTGCTCTCGGCCCCACTCCTTCCTTCACCCGGCCCCCTTCCTGGGGACCGGGACTTCAGTATGGAGCCCGCGAGGCTCCTTCACGTCCCGCTTTGGCCGCACCCCTTCTCTGGCGCCGGGGCTCCCTCTTCTCCACTGGAGCCCCGGAGGGGACAAGGGACAGGCGCTGCCTGCGCCGGCCATTTCCCTTCACTTCACCCGGGCCCCCTCCTGGGACCCGGGACTTCGCTATGGAGCCCGCGAGGCTCCGGCCGGCACTTCCTCTGGCAGGCCCCGCCCACCGTCAGGCGTGGGTGCCTGACTTCCTGTTTTCCGCGTTCGGGGCTGCGGCGGTGATTTTTCTCTCGGTCAATGCGGGGTGGGCACCCGCTATTTTAAATAGGACAGAAGCGGGGTGGGCACCCGCTATGAAGCACTATAAAGCGGGGTGGGCACCCGCTATCCGCAGATAATCAGAACGCGGGGTGGGCACCCGCCATAACTCAGCAAAACGAGGGAATCCCTACGAGGGGGGATTCCCATTACAAAGACGGCAGCAGCGCTGCGTAGCCCCCGCTCTTCCCTTCTGTTGGGGGAAAAATATAAAGCATAGGACTCCCAGGGCGCAGAAGAATGCAGCCAAGTCCTTCATCAAAAACAAATAAGTCCAGCAAAAGGTTTTTCAGGCATCAAGGGGGCATGCAGGGCCCAGGCCCTCATGGCAGCCCCCCCCTGGGCCCCAGCAGCAGCACGCCCCAGCAGGAACAGCACCCAAGAACTGAACAGGAACTGAACAACCTTATGGGGTCACAGCCCCTACTTTTATACACCATTTTCCTTTGTGTTAGGGTGCAGGGCATGGGGGAACCAGATGCAACTGGTTCAGGGAAGGTTTGGAGCACTTTGTTTTGCCCAGCTCCTCTTCCCTTTCACAAGACAGGCTAGGGACATCAGACGCACCACAGGAGGTGGAGCCAGCATTGTACAGGGCAGGCAACATCCTATTCAGGGTCAGGGGATCTCTCCTCCCACCACTCTCAGCTCAGGTGTCCAATTCAGCCCAGCGCTGACTCACCCTGCCCCTCCTGGAGCCACACACACCTCCCAGCCCCTGTCACTCACAGAGCCAGACATGCAATCCACATCAGGCAGGCAGACTCAGAGCACACATAAAGGCCAACTTCTAAAAGTGGCATTTCTACACCAGTCACAATAAATCTGCGCACACCATTGCGCAGCATTTATTCTCACGAATTCATACATACTAGACTTGACCACACTGCACCTTTCATACCAGGAATTACCACAGGCACACTATCCCCCATGCATTCCTATGGGAGGGCAGGCCAAGCTTACTACACACACACAGAGAGCGCACGCACTTGGCACTGGACCACCGTGTCCAAGTGCCCAGAGGCCTAAAACCACTAACACCATGCCAGGGAAAAGGCAAAAAGTTCAGGGGTGAACCTGCCAAAAAGGGCCAGGTCCAACAGCCTGCATTCTTGGTGAGCTTCTCGAGGTCCTCTTGCGACTCCTGTGCCTTCGGCCTGTGGGTCCTCTTGAGGGTCTTCTTTGGCTCCAGTGGGCTTCCCTGCTTTCTCGGGGCCTGCTCTGACTCTCCTGCACTTGGTGAGTCCCTTGGACCTTGCTGGTCCTGACACTGCAACTTCTTCACTTCCCTTGTCTGTTGCTGCTGCCAAGGCTTGTTGATGCTCCTGCCGGACACCGACCCCCTGGCTCTGGACTACCGACATGGGATAGCTCGTGAACGTCGCCTGGTCTTCCACAGCGTCGCCTGGTCCTCACAGCTTCAGCGACAAGGGCACCGTCAACTCTTCTACATCTTCTGTCATTGGTGGTCATTGGTCTAACGTGCCACCTGGTCACTCCCGAGTGGCATAGACTCTGTCTCCTCTGCTTGTAGGTACACCTCGTTAATAATTCACCCTTGGATTCCACCGGACTCTTTCACCTTCTTCTCCAGCGGCATCTTCACTGAAGTCCTCCATTGTGGTCTACGGTGGTTTCTGATGGCACTTCACACCTATGCACCCTGCTTCCCTGGTGTAGGTATCCTGGTTCCTGGGGTATCCACTGGTGGGGTGACTCTCCAACCTTCCTTCTTCCATGGGGTTTCTTCAGTGTCCTCTGGGAAGTATCCTTCTTCTTGAAAACTGCAACCGCGACTTCACCATTGACTTGTATTGAGCACGCGGTCGTGTTTCCACTCTGTACACAGCCTCCGTGGGGTTCCTGGGTACTTACCTTGGGGGGTTCCTTGGGTCTCCTTGTCGGAACTGCTGGGACCAAACCCCTGTGCACCGCATCGACTTTCCATTGCCAAGGCTTGTTGGCTCTGCTCTCCAGAGATCTTCTGGGTACAAGAAGCTTCAGCTTCCAGCATCTCATCCTGCCAAGATCAGCATCCTCACCACATCCTCTGCACCGTGGGCCTTCATCTTTGGTGAGCTGCTTGAGGTCCTCTTGCGACTCCTGTGCCTTTGGCCTGTGGGTTCTCTCAAGGGTCTCCTACTGCTCCAGTGGGATCCCCTGCTTGCTCTGGGTCTGCTCTGACTTTCCTGCTGGTGGTTAGTCCCTTGGGCCTTGCTGGTCCCAACGTTGCTCCTTCTTCGCTTTCCATGCCTGTTGCAGCTGCCAAGGCTTGTTGGTGCTCCCGCCGGACACCGACCCCCTGGTTCTCGACTTATGATGTGAGACAGCTGTGTAATAAATAGACATATTTTGTTAACTACACTGTGTGGTTCTTTTTCATTTAACCTACACTACATGATTAGCTCTGGTAAAATAAGCTGCTTAATATTTCTTCTGGACTGAGCCTGAAGGCTGCTCTCCACAGCTACCACTTAGATAGCTTTCTAAGGTTGTCTAAGACCACTAAAACCACCATAAGGGTTGTCTGAATTAGTGCAAGTTGCTTCACTTAAATAAGTGTGCACCATATCCTAAGCTAGCCTCCTACTACGATGCAAAGACCTGCATTGACTGCCAGACCATGCATCCTAATGCGTTGAGATAGCCCAGGATCCTTGTCGCACTCCAAGTCGTCTTCGTGTAAGTTCCACAAGCATAAGAAGAGTAAGAAGAGGTCTTCGACTTAACCCCGTCCAAGTCATCTGAGGAGACGAGGGAGCATAGTCATTCAAGGCCTGGCTCTGCGGTTGAGCCTGTGCCTGGGCCAGCTCTGCTTCTCCTTGAGCCCAACTTCGCAAGTTCTATGAGGCCACGCCCCTCAGATTTGGGTGTCCCGTTCCTGCTGGTGCGTGTTTGGGCCCCACAGGTTTGGGAGGGGCCCACACTAGTTCTCTGCCTGCAGTTCGTCCCCGGCTCCAGTTGGGCCCCTTGGATCCATGGATGGATCCGACAGGCACCTGTCGTACCACCTCAACCTTCCCCAGCACCAGCCCGAGGCCGATGCTCGTGGCAGCGCCGGAGTCCTCCGGCGGCGCTATCCCCATTCTCATACCTGACTCGGACTTAGAGCTGGATGGGCGTTGACCGATGTCGACTCTGGCACTGACTGGGGCCATACCTTCCAGACCAGAACCCAAGCCCTATTCTTAGGGCTGGGACTCGGGGAGAATTGGGAGGGGTCACTGTACCCTGAAGAATGCCAGCTCCTAGACCAAACTGGGGTGGCGTAGTGGGCAAAAGAACGATGGATTTAACCCAGATCTTTTGACTGGGGGAGAATGTTTGCATTGTCAGCATTCCGTCCATCATTTGTTTGCTGTAACACTTTTCGCCCTAAGTGGGATGGGTATGCCCAGACGTGGGTCCCTTGCACACTGCGCCATTGGATTCAAGCTAGCCTGGCTGAAGAAGGGTGACATACCCTGAAACCGGTCCCAGGATGCTTGTTTCCGGTCCAGGGAGGACCTGGCCTGGCAGTTCGGTCTGGACTGTTCCCATGGGGCACAGGGTCAAGACTGATTTGCATATGGCTGGGTCCAAACTGGGGTGGCGTAGTGGGCAAAAGAACGATGGATTTAACCCAGATCTTTTGACTGGGGGAGAATGTTTGCATTGTCAGCATTCCGTCCATCATTTGTTTGCTGTAACACTTTTCGCCCTAAGTGGGATGGGTATGCCCAGACGTGGGTCCCTTGCTCACTGCGCCACTGGATTCAAGCTAGCCTGGCTGAAGAAGGGTGACATACCCTGAAACCGGTCCCAGGATGCTTGTTTCCGGTCCAGGGAGGACCTGGCCTGGCAGTTCGGTTTGGACTGTTCCCATGGGGCACAGGGTCAAGACTGATTTGCATATATGGCTGGGTCCAAACTGGGGTGGCGTAGTGGGCAAAAGAACGATGGATTTAACCCAGATCTTTTGACTGGGGGAGAATGTTTGCATTGTCAGCATTCCGTCCATCATTTGTTTGCTGTAACACTTTTCGCCCTAAGTGGGATGGGTATGCCCAGACGTGGGTCCCTTGCTCACTGCGCCACTGGATTCAAGCTAGCCTGGCTGAAGAAGGGTGACATACCCTGAAACCGGTCCCAGGATGCTTGTTTCCGGTCCAGGGAGGACCTGGCCTGGCAGTTCGGTCTGGACTGTTCCCATGGGGCACAGGGTCAAGACTGATTTGCATATGGCTGGGTCCAAACTGGGGTGGCGTAGTGGGCAAAAGAACGATGGATTTAACCCAGATCTTTTGACTGGGGGAGAATGTTTGCATTGTCAGCATTCCGTCCATCATTTGTTTGCTGTAACACTTTTCGCCCTAAGTGGGATGGGTATGCCCAGACGTGGGTCCCTTGCTCACTGCGCCACTGGATTCAAGCTAGCCTGGCTGAAGAAGGGTGACATACCCTGAAACCGGTCCCAGGATGCTTGTTTCTGGTCCAGGGAGGACCTGGCCTGGCAGTTCGGTATGGACTGTTCCCATGGGGCACAGGGTCAAGACTGATTTGCATATGGCTGGGTCCAAACTGGGGTGGCGTAGTGGGCAAAAGAACGATGGATTTAACCCAGATCTTTTGACTGGGGGAGAATGTTTGCATTGTCAGCATTCCGTCCATCATTTGTTTGCTGTAACACAGCTCCTAGACCCCAGCATGGACTGGTATGAGGAACATCTCCAGATACAGGCATGCTCTCTCCCCCTACCATGGCTATGGAGGAGAGGACTTCTTTTACTATGGTGGTGGGAAGGGCGGCCGAGGTCCTGGACCTTAGCCTACCCTCAGTGCCAGTCTAGACTAGCGTCTTGACAGAGGTGCTTTAGCCGAGAGTGAGCCGCTCGGAACCGCTTGTCCCATTTAATGAAGTCCTCACAGACGTCCTGCTTGGCACTTCATCCAAACCCTGCACAGGGACTCCTGTGAACAAGACGATAGACTTCCGCCACTGCCCTGTCCCTGGGAGCCCCACCTTCCTCATGCAACACCCTATCCCGGAGAGCTTGGTGGTCCAAACCTCCACCTCCCATGTAAATCCTGTTGCAATCCTTACCACTCCACCAGATAGGGAATCCAAGAGGCTGGACACCTTAAGAAGGAAATAGTTTACTTCCACCAGTGTGGCACTGTGGTCTGTGAACACCGCATGCCTTTTAGGCCAATACCCCAATGCCCTGCCGGATTCGGTTGTGCAGGTGCTGCCCATGGTCCAAGCTATGTCTGGCGGAAGGGATGCAGTGAAGTTTATGATTCGATGTGGGCTGGACAAGACTGATTTGCTGGGCAGATCAGTTTCTTCATCTGTGGCCTTACGGCACCACACCTGGCTCAGACCAACTGGCTGTTTCGGTGATGTCCAAGCGTTGCTTAGGGACATGCCCTCTGATGGCTTCTGTCTCTTCTGAGACAAGGCAGACTCAGCGATGGGGTGCTTCAAGGAGAGCAGAGGTACGGCCAGGTGCTTTACCCTTTCCATGGCCCCTCGCCAACCCCAGTCTGCCTTTTGCACCTTTCGTAGCCACGGTGTCGTGTAGTTCCTATAAATCTATATATGATCTGCACGTTTAGACAACATTGGTGTCCAGACTGATTCCAGACACCCCCACAGTATATGTTAGTCTGTAGATCAGCTAGCTCACAGTGCCACTATGATCCCCTGTTATCAAGGAGCGAATAGTTCTTGACAACTATCGAACATGACAACCCTGACCCCTCAGGGATTGTGGAAAGAGTACATTACTTTTCGCTCAGTCACTCGTGCTCACTCGGTCTCAGAGAGATACACAAAATAAACGGTGGGGACGTTTTCAATAAGCATTTATTGAACCAGCGTCATTCTAGTATAAAATACGTGTGCTGCAACAGCCAATAGACAGAAACAGATGTATACAGTTATAAGCACCAATAGTAAATAGAAGGTAGAATTCTACCATAGTGCTAAAACAGTTAATATATGTAGGCATATAGATACTTCTACTCTGCAAACCCAAATTACCTAAGTGTACCTAACATGTATGTAGGTGTATAGCCAAGAATCCCCCTACGAAAGAGCCAACCCCATTACCTGATGTGAGAGAATGAAGGACACCATCTTGGTCTCGAGTTGGACATCCTGCGAGGGATGTCAGACCACTGCGTGCTGGAGTATCTGCGTGCAGGGACCTCAGCATCTCGTGTCAGCATGGAAGTCCTTCTCCTCTGGTTTGACCAGCGAAGATGTGGTTCTTATATACCCGAAAGGTACCCTCAGGGCTTCTACCTAGATGTGTCATGGTACTATGGGCATGATAGTGGTAACCCTTATACAGAGTTATTATGCAGAAGATGTGATACTGAGAATCCTCATGAATAATAAATGAGGCTAGTTTTCGGAGAAAGCCACACAACATTTATGCGGCACCTAACTAGGTAAAAGGTCAGCGCCAGAACCGTTATGTAGAACAATGGTAGGACAAATGTAGGAAAAAGATCGTGCAACTACTTACTCCTATATTAGGGTACATTGGGGTTCATAACACCCAATCCTCATCTGACTGGACGACAAAGTAACAAATGCTAAAATATGCCTCTTTAAAAAGCATAGAAAGACATTGCTAAAATATGAGTATAAAAACAACTAAAAACATGGTATGTGTTAAAAAAGATGTAAAAGTTAAAAAACTGTATAAGTCCTCTAAATAGTTAATATACTGTTAGACCAACTGAGCACGCCGAAAGCCATAGTGCTGAGGGAGAGCAAAGGAGGAAAAATAAAACAAAAATGATGTTTCTCAAATCCAATTGAGGTTGTTTTTCGAAAAAGGCCGAATTGTTCCCAGCACACGGAGAGCCAAATGCTTATGTGTCCCGTGAGGGAGACGCAACATCACTGCTGCTTGCCTTCGCAGATGACGGTCCCTGTAACACCTTTTGGATCAGGTCAATAGAGCAAAGGTGATCTTCTCCGGTTCCCACAGCCATTGCTGAGAAAGCACTTGATGCCTGTAAGTCTGGTACAGAGCCGGTGTCCATTCCGACAGGAGCTGAAGCATCCCGTGGTGGCTCCAAGAATGCCGACATCAGGATTGGAATACGCTGAGTACACCTCACTCCATGGGCCTTTAATGGGTCCAGTAGTACATCCACGTCCAGAGGTGCATCCGATGGAAGTGTTAGACAGATGTCCAACACGCATTCGTGTCCGCAGAATAAGCAAGGGAGTACAGGCAATACGCAGTCAACCCAGACTGGTCTGAATGACAGAAACCAATGCTTGTTTAGCTCTTGAAGCCGAGGTGTGCCCAGATGGAGTACCATGCGTTCACGGCAACTTCGCTCCAAGAGCGCCTTTTCCATCCACGGGCCCCACTCTAGGAGTACCGGTGTATCGACTGAGAGGTAACCACCCAACACTTGTGTGTGTAGTGCCATTACAGCAGCCTCCCCTGAGAGCAGGAACCAGTCTAATCTGCTGTAAACTGTATGAGCGGGGTGTAGCAGGTGTACCCCCCACCCTCCGGGTGCATCGTGCGCCACGCATCTGTATAACCCAACCTGTCCATGACCCCCCCTTCCCCCCCTCCCCGAGCGCGGCCAACATGTTCGGTTTAGAGGGGGTTCAGGGCGGTGTCTATCCAAGGAGCTGTTCAGGACACAATTAAAATCAACTGCCCAAACCACCGGGGTCCCCACATGAGGCAGTAGAAGAGTCTCCGTAAACAGATAGAAATCGCCATCATTTACATTTGGGGTATAGATATTCAGAAGACAGACTTCCTGACCATCTAACTCCCTGTGAACCAGGACATATCCCCCCTCAACAATAGCCTCGCAGCTCAGGATTCTGAACGGCACCTGAGGGGCCACCCAAATAACCACTCCCCGGGCATAGGTGGAGTAAGTCGTGGAAAACATCTGACCTCTCCATTTTTTATGGAGCTTGGAAACCTCTGATTCTGTTAAGTGCGTTTCCTGCAGCATAGCTAGATGGATTGTCTACGAAGGTAAGTGTGCATCCTGTATCTCTTTATAAAAGAGTTAAGGCCCCGTACATTCCATGTTACAATTTTAAACTGACTCATCCCGCAAACCCTAATCGCGCACAGCCTTATCACATATGCCCCGCCAATGCTGCCAACAAAAACATAGCTGAGGATAACGCATCTCACCCACCCCCCGGGTAAACACCACAATAAAAAATCGTACCCCCCCAATCATATGACCAACCCCCAATTGTAAACTAAAACCCCAAATAAGACAGGTTATAAGCGATCTTCAACCACAACAACTGATTCACAGACTGAATCACCATCAACCAGTACACCTAACAGCCCTACAGCAGGCAACCAAAAAACCTAGCCCGTGCTTGGTAGAGGGAGAGCCCCGCCATAGCACCAGAGACGCGTCGCTCGTGCCTACCCCTCCCCTCAGCCTCGCAGGCATGCAATGTAGGAGAGTAGGATCTGCTTCACATGGGTACCCCCACTTTTTGCTGATGCTTCACTGTTTTTCGACCTTAGTCTGGCTGGGGCCCTGCTAATCAGAACCCCAGCCTAGCTGCTTCCTCTCTAAAATGGTTTCCATGTTCCTAAGGCACATCTCTGATTGGAATTCTGAGTGCCCTTATAAGTCCCTAGTATATGGTATACTATGTACCCAGGGCATAGGTACCTCAGAGGCCTACCAGGGGCTGCAGCATGTATTGTGCCACCCCTGGAAGGCCATCCAAACTGACACCACAGGTCAGCTACTGCAGCCTGGGTAAGGTGGTGCATGCACCCCTTACTGTGATATAGGTTACCTATTTCACTATATACATACACACATATAAACCTATAAGTCACTCCTATGGCAGGCCTTATCAATCCTGAAGGCAGAGTGCGTGGTTCCTATGTGAGAGGGCGCCCCTGCATGAGCAGGGCCCCTCTGCAGCGTTCGGAGACCCTTCTCTGATGCTGTTTGTAGTGCAGCCTGACCATATACTCTTAAGCGCATTATAACCTCGCGTTAAATGCTAACTTTGGGATGGCTGCACGGAAACATGTCGTGTTTGGTGTCAAACATCTTGGAATACTACCCCCCGCCAGTTCTGGCGGCGGGGGTAGCATTCCACCCTGCTAGAGGGAAAGACATGTACACACCGGTATGCCCGGTACTGACTTTCCAGAGCCCTGGCATCACAAAATGGATGCCGCTGCCACAGACACGAGTCTGGCCTCCTGCTGCTGACCGAAACTCCGGCAGGGGAGGCCTGGACAATAGGTTTCCTGTCCCAGGGAGGTGTGACCACCTCCCCAGACAGGATAGTGTGTATTGGGGCTGGGCGGGAGCACTCTCGGTTGCTTTGAAGTCCTGCACTGGGGGCACATTTGGTGTCCCTGTGCATACCCCAGTTCAAACCGGCTCAGGGGCTTCCAGCCCCTGCTCTGGCGCGAAACTGGACAAAGGGAAAGGGGTGTAACCACCCCTCTGCCCTGCCCCTCCCATAGGTGGGGCCACAGAGTATGTCCAACCCCCTACCTTAGTATAAGTAGGGGACCCCAGTCCTTAGGACTTTAGATTTACCTGGACGAAACTCTGACACAGAATCCTGGACCTTCGACGCTCTACTTCAAGATTAGAGGACTGAAGAATCTCCCTTGGGGTCAAGGAGTAACTCCCCTGCTTGGCAGGCACCAAAGAAGCAATTGTCCGGTCTGCATCGCTGACGCTCCCGTCGGACGCCGAAGTCTTTGCATCACCAGAGGTGGATTTCCAGACTTCCCCGAGGCTGCCCTGAGTCCCCAGCAAAGCTGAGGCCCGTAGCTGTCGTGGGTAACGTGGAACCGTGACCCCTGGACACCGAACGCATTTGCAAGTGCATCCTCTTCTGGGTCTCCCACGAAGTCGTGCTTTGGGCTCCGAGTAGCCCCAGCCTCCAGCACCAACTGCACCGAAGATCACTGGCCTCCACTCCCCGAGTGTCCTGTGAGCCAGCTCCACATGCATCGTCTCGAGGCTCCTTCGCGGTCGCTAGTCCGTTGGCTAGTAGGCCCTCTTGAAGGCCAATCTTTTTCTGCTTGGGCTCCCTGGTTGCTCCAGGTGTGCCCTGACTTATCCTCGCTGGGTGAGTCCCCCAGACCTTGCTGGTCTGCAACATCGTCCTTCCTCTATTTCCACGAGACTTGCCGTTGCCAAGGCTTGTTGGGTCCAATCCGGTCGCCGACACCCCTGCAATCGACAGACGTCGTGGGACAGCTCGAATCCAGCTCCTGGTTGTCATCGACGCCTCCTGGACCTCGTGGCTGAAGAGTCAAGACGACCGTCAACCTACCTGAAGCACTCGACATCGGTGGGCATCTGCTCATCGCCTTCCTGGTCACTGGCTAGTGACCCAGACTCTGTCCCCTCTGGTTTCAGGTTCTTCAGATCTTCGATCCACCTTTGGATCCACCCGAACATTTTCGACTTGGTCGCCAGCAGCACTTTGCAGCAGATCGCCATTGAAAGTGACGACGAAACCCGACCCCGAAAGACACCTATGCACCCGGCTTCCCTGGGTGAGGTAACTCGAGTACTCCGGTGCTCCCGTGGGTATTGACACTAGAACAGCCTAGTTCTCAAAGGGTTTGCTCCAAGTCCTCCTCTAAGTGTCCCTTTTCTTTTAAATTCTAATCGCGACTTTCCCCATAGAAGTTAACGGTGATTCGCGGTTGTGTTCATACACTGCACGCGTCCCCCGTGGGTCCCCTGTGTCACTGCCTTGGGTGGTTCCTTGTGGTCCAAGCACTTCTACAGGCTCTAGGCCTTGTGTCTAGCTCAGTCGTGGTTCTTATACCACTTTATTGGTATATGGTTTGGTACGCCCCTGGGGCTCAAACGTGTATTTGTGCTATTACTGTAGATAACTAACTCGTAACGTATGTACTTCGAACTCTAGCCTTATAAAGAGACTAGAGGGGTGTGTTTAGTAATAAATACATATATTTTGAATATATACCTGGTGTGGTCCTCTTTCATTTGGTCACTCAAGAGATTATAGACTGGTAAAACAAGCTGCTTTACATTCCTTCAAGACTTAGCCTGAAGGCTGCTCTCCATAGCTACCACTAGGATAGCTTTCAATAAAGGTTGTCTTTAACCTATCTCCAATAAGGGGTTGTTTGGACTGGTGCAAGGTGCCCACTATAATTAGTGGACAGCATATGCCAGGCCAACTTCTCACATTGGTGTGCAGCGTGTGGGATTCCAGCTTGCTATTGTTTTACCAGATTATCTCAATTGAATTGATCAACTGAAAACCACTAAGGGTACCTAAGGTACATATAAATCAAGCTTAGTAATACAGTAAGTTCTACTGAACTTAGAGTTGTGTGTTAAGGGACAGCATACCCTTTCTACAACTCAAGAGAGTTTAGTAGGCCACACTAGAGTAGGTAGTGCATACACCACACCTCACTAGTAATGTCTTCAAAGCCAGGACCCAGTGAGTCCTTGCCAGAAGCCAGTGGGCTTCTTCCCTCCAAGTATGATAAACTCCCATTCTTGGAATTGAGAGCATTATGCAATACTAGGAAGTTGAAGGCAGGCAAAAGTGCCAGCACCCAACACCTCAGGGAGGTGTTACTAGCTGATGATCTCAGCAGGCCCCTAGGGTCTGAAGGGGTAGGCAAAGAGGGTGGGGCAGAAGATGAGGAAGGGGCCAGGGGTGAAGAAACCCAGGCCCCCCTCTGAAACTGGCCAGGAAGGTGAAAATGACCTTGTCCTGGAAAATCCAATTCCTCCTGTGGAGGAGGAGGAGGGAGAGGATCAGACTGACCTCCCCTTTGTCCCCCCAGGAAGAGTTCTGAGTGTGCCCAGAAGGTCTAGGTCTCCTTCTCAGGAGTCTAACCACTCTGACACCTCAATAGGGACCTCTGTCTCCTCTCATAGGAGGGAATCCTCTCATGAGAGGAGAAAGAGACTGATTCAATATGAGCAAACTCAGCTTGAACTCAGGAAACAGCAATTGGCTATAGACAGGGAGTCCCTAGATCTCTATAGAGAGAGACAAAAGTTGGGACTAGAGTCCCATGGTGGCAGCAGTTTCCCCAAAGATAGGGAAAGGTCTTATGACCATAGAAACCTGAGCAAGATTGTCCCTCCCTACCAGAGTGGGGATGACATCCACAAATGGATAACTGCTCTAGAGAGGGCCTGTAAAGTACAGAGGGTCCCTCAGGAGCAGTGGGCAACAATCTTGTGGCTCTCTTTTGCAGACAAAGGTAGAGACAAGCTCCTCACTGTTAGAGAGGAGGATGCTGATAATTACAAAGTCTTGAAGAGTGCTCTAATTGATGGGTTAGGCCTAACCACTGAACAATACAGGTTAAAGTTCAGGGATACCCAAAAAGCACAGACTCAAGACTGGGTGGACTTTGTTGATTGTTCTGCCAAGGCTCTGGAAGGTTGGTTATTGGGCAGTAAGGTATGTGACTTCACAGGATTGTACAATCTGATAATGAGGGAGCAAATTCTTAATAACTGTCAAAATCAGCTGTTGCATCAGCACCTGATAGACTCTGATCTGACCTCTCCCCAAGAATTGGGAAAGAAGGCAGACAAATGGGTCAGAACCAGGGTGAAGCAGAAGGTACAGAACCAAGGTGGTGACCCTAAGAAGCAAGATTCGAAAACCTCTGATAAGGGTGGGGAGAAGGGTAAAGATCAAAAGTCTTCACAAGGCCCCCAAAAATCTTCTTCAGGTGGGGATTCACAGTCTACCAAAGGGAAAGGCCAAAGGAAACCATGGTGCAAGGTCTGTAAGCAAAAGACCCACTGGACCAGTGATTGCACCAAGTCCAAAGACTCTACCAATGCCCCTAAGGCACCTGCTCCCCCTAGTGCAGTTACAGTTGGTGGTGGGACTACACAAGCCAAGGGTTTAGTAGGGTTGACCCTGGGTAAAGAGATGAGCTCTGACCTAGTCAGAGAACTCACTCAGGCTGTCCTAGTCTGTGATGGGGGCATGGATATGACCTCCTCTGTGAGTCCCAGTAATCTGGGCAAGTACAGACAACAGCCTTTAATCAATGGAAGAGAGGCTTTGGCATTTAGGGACACAGGGGCAAGTGTCACCATGGTGACACAAGACCTTGTGAATCCTGGGCAGATAATACTTGGTGAAATGTACCAAGTGACCAATGCTAGCAACGTCAGAACAGACCATACTCTGGCAGTTGTTAACTTCTCCTGGGGAGGGGTAACTGGCCTTAAGAAGGTTGTGGTAAGTGCAGACCTACCCGTTGAATGCTTGCTTGGCAATGACTTAGAAACTTCAGCTTGGGCAGAAGTGGAGCTCAGGACCCATGCAGAAATGCTGGGGATCCCTGCAGATGTGTTTGCTGTGACCAGGTCACAAGCCAAAATGTCTAGCACTGAACAGGCCTTGGATTCTGGAATAATGGACCAAGTGCCCTCCAAGAAGAGGAGTAGTAGGGTAAAGGCAGTGCCTTCCCCTTGGCTCAGAAGGAAGATCAGTCCCTTGAGGGGATGATCTCAGTCCTGAGGAAGGAACTGTCACAGAGGAGCTTGAACCTGAACAGGTTGAGTTCTTGGGGACAGGGGGACCTTCCAGGGCAGATCTGAGCCAGGAGCAGCAGAGCTGCCCCTCTCTTGAACCCCTCAGACAGCAAGCAAGCTGCTGCTGAGGCTGCTGGGAAAGCTAGTGGTCCCCATACTGTGTATTGGGACGATGGACTCTTGTACTCAGAGTGTAGAGACCCCAAGGCTGGTGCTACCAGGAGGTTGGTTATACCTTTGAAGTTCAGGGGCTTCCTATTGACCCTAGCCCATGATATTCCCTTAGCAGGTCACCTGGGCCAGAACAAGACTTGGGACAGAATTGTCCCTCACTTTCACTGGCCCCACATGTCTGAAGACACCAAGGAGTTTTGTCTCTCCTGTGTAACCTGCCAGGCCAGTGGCAAGGCAGGTGGCGCTACAAAGGCCCCCCTGATACCACTACCTGTGGTGGGGGTTCCCTTTGAAAGGGTGGGGATTGACATTGTTGGTCCCATGGATCCCCAAACAGCATCTGGGCACAGGTTTATCCTGGTGGTAGTGGATCATGCCACCAGGTACCCAGAGGCTATTCCCCTTAGGACCACTACAGCACCTGTGGTGGCAAGGGCCCTCCTGGGAATTTTCTCAAGAGTGGGCTTCCCTAAGGAGGTTGTATCAGACAGGGGTGCAAACTTTATGTCTGGATACTTAAAAGCAATGTGGAAGGAGTGTGGAGTGACTTACAAGTTCACCACACCCTATCACCCACAATGCAATGGTTTAGTTGAGAGATTCAACAAAACCTTGAAGGGCATGATTAAAGGGCTCCCAGAAAAGCTTAGGCGAAGATGGGACATACTCTTGCCCTGCCTTTTATTTGCATACAGGGAGGTGCCTCAAAGGGGGTTGGCTACAGCCCTTTTGAACTTTTGTTTGGTCACCCTGTCAGGGGTCCACTATGCTTGGTGAAGGAAGGATGGGAGTTACCTCTCAAGCCCCCAAAGTAAGACATAGTGGACTACGTACTTGATCTCCGCTCCCGGATGGCTGAGTATATGAAAAAGGCAACTAAAAACCTTGAGGCTAGCCAGGAACTTCAAAAGGCCTGGCATGACCAAAGAGCTGTACTGACTGTTTACCAGCCAGGACAGAAGGTGTGGGTGTTGGAGCCAGTGGCCCCAGCAGCTCTCCAAGACAAATGGAGTGGACCCCATACCATTGTTGAACAGAAGGGTGAGGTTACCTACTTAGTAGACCTAGGAACACCCAGGAGTCCCCACAGGGTTCTCCATGTCAACAGGTTAAAACCATATGTGGACAGGGCAGACATGGGCTTGCTCATGGCTACTGATGAGGGACAGGAGGAAGAGAGTGACCCACTCCCTGACCTGCTCTCACAGAACCCTGGTGATGGGTCAGTGGATGGTGTAGCCTTGGCAGGCAGCCTCACTACCCAGCAGCAGACTGATTGCAGACAGGTGCTCAATCAGTTCAGACACATATTCTCACTGACACCCAGTCAGACTACCTGGTGCACTCATAAAGTGGACACTGGGGACAGTCTGCCTATTAAAAATAAGATTTATAGGCAACCTGACCATGTCAGGGACTGTATCAGGACAGAAGTCCAGAAGATGTTGGATTTGGGAGTTATTGAACCCTCAGATAGCCCTTGGGCTAGTCCAGTGGTCCTTGTGCCAAAACCTCACACCAATGGTGGGAAAAGAGAGATGAGGTTTTGTGTGGACTACAGGGGTCTCAATGCAGTCACTAGGACTGATGCCCATCCAATACCAAGGGCAGATGAGCTAATAGACACTTTGGCCTCAGCCAAGTATCTAAGCACATTTGACCTGACAGCTGGCTACTGGCAGATCAGACTAGCTGATGACGCAAAGCCAAAGACAGCATTCTCAACCCCTAGTGGGCATTATCAATTTGTGGTGATGCCCTTTGGTCTGAAGAATGCACCTGCCACTTTTCAGAGGTTGGTGAATACAGTCCTTACAGGTCTGGAAGCCTATAGTGCAGCATATCTAGATGATATTGCTGTCTTTAGCTCCACCTGGGAGGATCACCTAGTCCACCTCAGAAATGTTTTACAGGCCCTGCAGAAAGCAGGCCTGACTATCAAGGCCACCAAGTGCCAGATAGGGCAGAGTCAGGTTGTGTACCTGGGCCACCTTGTGGGTGGAGGCCAGGTTCAACCACTGCAGAGCAAGATCCAGACCATCATGGACTGGACTGCTCCAACTACCCAGACTCAGGTGAGAGCCTTCTTAGGCCTGACTGGGTACTATAGGAGATTTGTCAAGGGGTATGGATCAATAGTGACACCCCTGAATGACTTAACTTCCAAGAAAATGCCCAAAAAGGTTCAGTGGACAGTTAGCTGTCAAAAGGCATTTGATGACCTGAAGCAGGCCATGTGCACTGCTCCCATTCTACAGAGTCCTGATTACTCCAAGAAGTTCATTGTTCAAACTGATGCATCTGAATTGGGGGTAGGGGGTAGGGGCTGTACTGGCACAATTGAATGATGAAGGTCAGGATCAGCCAGTAGCTTTCATTAGCAGAAGGCTGACCCCTAGAGAGAAACGTTGGTCAGCCATTGAGAGGGAGGCCTTTGCTGTGGTCTGGGCTCTGAAGAAGTTGAGGCCATACTTGTTTGGTACTCACTTCCTTGTTCAAACAGACCATAAGCCCCTCTTATGGCTAAAACAAATGAAGGGTGAAAACCCCAAACTGCTTAGGTGGTCCATTTCCCTACAGGGGATGGACTTCACAGTGGAACATAGACCTGGGAGTAACCATGCCAATGCAGATGGACTCTCTAGGTACTTCCACTTAGAACATGAAGACTTAACTGGGCAAGGTTAGTTTAATGTCCCTACGTTTGGGGGGTTGTGTAGGAGAGTAGGATCTGCTTCACATGGGTACCCCCACTTTTTGCTGATGCTTCCCTGTTTTTCGACCTTAGTCTGGCTGGGGCCCTGCTAATCAGAACCCCAGCCTAGCTGCTTCCTCTCTAAAATGGTTTCCATGTGCCTTAGGCACATCTCTGATTGGAATCTGGAGTGCCCTTATAAGTCCCTAATATATGGTATACTATGTACCCAGGGCATAGGTACCTCAGAGGCCTACCAGGGGCTGCAGCATGTATTGTGCCACCCCTGGAAGGCCATCCAAACTGACACCACAGGTCAGCTACTGCAGCCTGGGTAAGGTGGTGCATGCACCCCTTACTGTGATATAGGTTACCTATTTCACTATATACATACACACATATAAACCTATAAGTCACTCCTATGGCAGGCCTTATCAATCCTGAAGGCAGAGTGCGTGGTTCCTATGTGAGAGGGCGCCCCTGCATGAGCAGTGCCCCTCTGCAGCGTTCGGAGACCCTTCTCTGATGCTGTTTGTAGTGCAGCCTGACCATATACTCTTAAGCGCATTATAACCTCGTGTTAAATGCTAACTTTGGGATGGCTGCACGGAAACATGTCGTGTTTGGTGTCAAACATCTTGGAATACTACCCCCCCCGCCAGTTCTGGCGGCGGGGGTAGCATTCCACCCTTCTAGAGGGAAAGACATGTACACACCGGTATGCCCGGTACTGACTTTCCAGAGCCCTGGCATCACAAAATGGATGCCGCTGCCACAGACACGAGTCTGGCCTCCTGCTGCTGACCGAAACTCCGGCAGGGGAGGCCTGGACAATAGGTTTCCTGTCCCAGGGAGGTGTGACCACCTCCCCAGACAGGATAGTGTGTATTGGGGCTGGGCGGGAGCACTCTCGGTTGCTTTGAAGTCCTGCACTGGGGGCACATTTGGTGTCCCTGTGCATACCCCAGTTCAAACCGGCTCAGGGGCTTCCAGCCCCTGCTCTGGCGCGAAACTGGACAAAGGGAAAGGGGTGTAACCACCCCTCTGCCCTGCCCCTCCCATAGGTGGGGCCACAGAGTATGTCCAACCCCCTACCTTAGTATAAGTAGGGGACCCCAGTCCTTAGGACTTTAGATTTACCTGGACGAAACTCTGACACAGAATCCTGGACCTTCGACGCTCTACTTCAAGATTAGAGGACTGAAGAATCTCCCTTGGGGTCAAGGAGTGACTCCCCTGCTTGGCAGACACCAAAGAAGCAATTGTCCGGTCTGCATCGCTGAAGCTCCCGTCGGACGCCGAAGTCTTTGCATCACCAGAGGTGGATTTCCAGACTTCCCCGAGGCTGCCCTGAGTCCCCAGCAAAGCTGAGGCCCGTAGCTGTCGTGGGTAATGTGGAACCGTGACCCCTGGACACCGAACGCATTTGCAAGTGCATCCCTCTTCTGGGTCTCCCACGAAGTCATGCTTTGGGCTCCGAGTAGCCCCAGCCTCCAGCATCAACTGCACCGAAGATCACTGGCCTCCACTCCACGAGTGTCCTGTGAGCCAGCTCCACGTGCATCGTCTCGAGGCTCCTTCGCGGTCGCTAGTCCGTTGGCTAGTAGGCCCTCCCGAAGGCCAATCTTTTTCTGCTTGGGCTCCCTGGTTGCTCCAGGTGTGCCCTGACTTATCCTCGCTGGGTGAGTCCCCCAGACCTTGCTGGTCTGCAACATCGTCCTTCCTCTATTTCCACAAGACTTGCCGTTGCCAAGGCTTGTTGGGTCCAATTCGGTCGCCGACACCCCTGCAATCGACAGACGTCGTGGGACAGCTCGAATCCAGCTCCTGGTTGTCGTCGACGCCTCCTGGACCTCGTGGCTGAAGAGTCAAGACGACCGTCAACCTACCTGAAGCACTCGACATCGGTGGGCATCTGCTCATCGCCTTCCTGGTCACTGGCTAGTGACCCAGACTCTGTCCCCTCTGCTTCCAGGTTCTTCAGATCTTCGATCCACCTTTGGATCCACCCGAACACTTTCGACTTGGTCGCCAGCAGCACTTTGCAGCAGATCGCCATTGAAAGCGACGACGAAACCCGACCCCGAAAGACACCTATGCACCCGGCTTCCCTGGGTGAGGTAACTCGAGTACTCCGGTGCTCCCGTGGGTATTGACACTAGAACAGCCTAGTTCTCAAAGGGTTTGCTCCAAGTCCTCCTCTAAGTGTCCCTTTTCTTTTAAATTCTAATCGCGACTTTCCCCATAGAAGTTAACGGTGGTTCGCGGTTGTGTTCATACACTGCACGCGTCCCCCGTGGGTCCCCTGTGTCACTGCCTTGGGTGGTTCCTTGTGGTCCAAGCACTTCTACAGGCTCTAGGCCTTGTGTCTAGCTCAGTTGTGGTTCTTATACCACTTTATTGGTATATGGTTTGGTACGCCCCTGGGGCTCAAACGTGTATTTGTGCTATTACTGTAGATAACTAACTCGTAACGTATGTACTTCGAACTCTAGCCTCATAAAGAGACTAGAGGGGTGTGTTTAGTAATAAATACATATATTTGGATATATACCTGGTGTGGTCCTCTTTCATTTGGTCACTCAAGAGATTATAGACTGGTAAAACAAGCTGCTTTACATTCCTTCAAGACTTAGCCTGAAGGCTGCTCTCCATAGCTACCACTAGGATAGCTTTCAATAAAGGTTGTCTTTAACCTATCTCCAATAAGGGGTTGTTTGGACTGGTGCAAGGTGCCCACTATAATTAGTGGACAGCATATGCCAGGCCAACTTCTCACATGCAACACTCAGTCAAGTCTCACTCATGCAAGCTCACAGTATAGGGTAATGAGAAAACGGGGAGGGGGAAACAGGGGGAGATGTGAAGGGGGGCCGCCTATGCTGCCGTTCTGTGCCCCTCCCGCAACAGTGTGCGAGCTGTGGAGTGCTCCCAGTACACACACTCCACACATACTCTCAAGGCACATAGCATTCTGAGATCCGGGTGAGCTACACATCCACCACGGTGTCATCTAAAACAGTGCAAATGCAGCAAAGGATTTGCGGCTAGTCAAGGCACCGAATCTCGAGGGAGTCCTCAACAACATCTCCAGAACTAGAGTAGGAATTTGATGCAGTCACCATTTCCACTAGAGCCCTGGCTTCCTCCCGCTCAATCTGCAATCGTGCTGGATCAATGTGAGGCAGTTGACTGTCCTAATTACCTGATGTCCGGCACTCCAGATCCAAAGAGCTATCTTGTCGCACTACAACACTCGGGGAGGAACGGGAAGGTGTGCTGTTTTGCTTCCCTCGCCTGCCCGACATACGTGAGCGCTGCAAACCCAGGAATCGAGCAGCTGCCCCATTCGAGGCCAAAGTACGACCTTCACTCCGCACATCCAGCCAGTCCCACACCACCTCGGATGTAGGGAAAAAGTGGGTGCGACCGTCAAGTATAACTTTCAACTTGGCTGGATAGAGCAACATGTATTGCAGCTGCATCACCCTCAGCTTCTGTTTCACGCCAGAGAAGGATATCCTCTGCTGTTGGACCAACCGTGTGTAGTGCGGAAATATACAAATTGTGTGATTGTCAAAGGCAGGATCTCCCACCTGCCAGACCTCCCGGAGAATACAGTTGCGGTCCCTATAATTAAGAACGTTTGCAAGAAGGGTGCGGGGCAAAGCGCCAACCGGGGGGGGCCAGGGTCAGCGCCCTGTGTGCGTGCTCAATCATGAACAAGGAGGACAGGGAAGCGTCCGGGAGTGTGTCTTTAATTCATTTTTCAAGGAACAATTCTGGGGGTTTTCCCTCAATTTCTTCAGGAAAACCAACAAACCGCAGATTACATCTGCGAGAGCGACCTTCCACGTCTTTGGCACTGCGCTTCAGGACTGCAGTCTTCGCGGAGAGGTCGGAAAGCGAGTCCATGGCTGGGGGGGTCGCATGGAGGATCCGTCTGCAGCGGTACGCCCTGGGCAGTGTACTAGTTTATTTTTGTCTGTTGCGCCCCCCTCTGCGGCTTATCCTTGCCCATTGTTTCGTCTGTCAGGACTCACTGCGCCTCCCAACCGCACAGTATTACCCCATGGACCCAAGTTTTCCATCACTCACCCAGCCAAATAAGCGGGGTTCCCCACCCCGAATCAGGAGCCGTGCACCTTGCCCTGGACACCACGCCAAGTTTGCTCGCTGCGTCCCCCTGTGGCAGTCCGCCGCATCCAAGGAGTACGCTCCAGAGGGGGGACAGGCGAGATAAAGCAGGCGGGATAAGGCGGTGCGAGATCCAAGAGCCGGAAGGGCAAACCGCTCACTCCCCCAGTCGATCGCTCAGCAGAAGTTCGGCCCCCACATCGGGGGACCCTGGAGCAGTGGGGCCACCACTTTGTCCTCCTAGCGGGCGGCCCCGGTATCCATTTAGGTATCCGCTATGGGAGGGCGGAGACCCACCTCCAGTATCTCTGCAGCGGGGGTGATGCTGACCTCCACACCCCCACAGCACCAATCACGACTCCGCCACAGCCGGTTGCCTGGCCACCCGAGGCAGATATCAGCAGACTACCTAGGACGCCTCCGACCAGGTCCAGCTCCCCCGGAGCAGATCCACCCCTGCCCTCAGCTCGTGGCGTCGCAGCGTCCTCGGCACCTCCAAGCAGCCGGAGGAAGAGTGATCGGAGGAACTCAGGCGGGAGGAGTAGAATATATGAAGGTAATGTGGTGGGCCGGCAGGGAGATCCCTAACGGGCATCTGTCACGGCCGCCATCTTGGCCACACCCCCCGATCAGCAGAATAGTTAAATGGTTTTATTACAAAAATTCAAACTAAGGCAGCACAGAGTCAATGTCATAAAGGCTCTCAGCGGATAAATCATTATAGAGAGTTGCTAAACTGAAAATTCCAAGTGAGTAGAAAAATCAAGAGAGAAACAAGTAGCATCTCTAGTAGCATAAGAAAGATCTCTGGTTCTCCCCCCAAATCAAGAGTATTTATACATTATTTGCACATATTAAATTATCTGATAGAGACATGTAGCTGCAGATTCCTTACCTTTGAATTTCCCAGGCATCAGACTGGATCCAGGAGATTTTTCTGTAGGAAAGTGGGTTTCTGTTACAGTACCTCCACACACACTTTTTTCCTGATTCTGAGGCACCTTTGACTGAGTGTGCACTGGGTTCCTGCTAACCAGGTTGCCAGTGCATGTGTTCTTTAACAAAACTGTACCTCTATTTCCACAATTGGCACACCTCTGGCTCTCATAAAAGTCCCTTGTAAAATGTATAAGTGGTACCAAGGGCCTTGTGACAAGAGAGTGTCTTTAAGGGCTGCAGCATGTATTATTCCACCCTAGGAGACCCCTCACCACACACAGCCATACTGCCACAGTAGCCTGCGTGTTTTGGTGCAGAAAAAAGTGAAGAGTCAACCTGGCACACATCCCTGTGTGCCAGGCCTACCAGCATGCAGGAGGCATAGGTATGTCACCCCTACATCAGGCTTTCCAGCCCTAAGACAGGATGCGCTATACCTCATGTGAGGGCATAACTGTATGAGCAGGTATGCCCCTATAGTGTCTAAGTCCATTTTTAGACATTATAAGTGCACAGTGAAGCCGTACTGAGTACATGGGCTGGGAGCTTGTCACTACCAGTTCCACAGCTCTGTGATGTCTTCACTGAATTTCAAGATGTTTGGTACCAAACATCTCAGCTTAATAAACCCACACTGATGCCAGTGTTGGATGTATTAAGAAATGCACCCACAGGGCACCTGTCACCCTAGCCTGCGACCTCTAGACATGTTTCTGACCCCCTGAGGTGGGAGCCTTTTGTTCTCGTGTGTCAGAAGCAAAGCCTTCTCTGGATGGAGGTGCTTCACGCCTATCCCCAAACAGGAACAGCATAGAAAGGCAGTGAGCCTCAAAGGCTTCCCTCCCTTTGTTAAGCTGGCTGAGGCCTCTCCAGCTAGTCGAGATGCCTGCCCCCTGGCCAAGCCCAATTTTTGGCGGCAAGGTCGGCTGGAAAATTAGTAAGCAAGAAAGGTGTGTCCCCTCTCAGCCGGGGCCACCCCTATGGTGCCCTGAGCTGTAGTGACCCCCTCTCCTTTCAGAATTCTCCATATTGTTTTGGAAAACTCTTGCCAATAGGGTTAGGGATATGCTCCCTCCCCAGAGGGAATGGATATACAAAGGGTGTAGGCTCCCTAAAGGTAAGTAGCCCATTGGCTTCTACCTTCTGACCCCTGTAATGCCCCTGAAATGGTTATTGAGGGGCACCCCTGAACCTTAATCCTCAGATTACCTACAAAGCAGAGGACAAAGAAGAGCAGATACCTGCACAACAAGAAGCTCCAGCCACTGACTTGGTCCCAGCCCTGCCAGCCTGTCTGCGAACTTCGAACTTTGCAAGCTTTCATGGCTCGTCCTACAGACCAACGACCTCCAAAACCCTTGGAGGACTGCCTGCCTTCCATGAAGACTCCTGATCTCCCGGTGACAGTGGACCTGTCCAAAAGAAAACCAACTTTCAAAGACCAAACTGTTCCTGCGAAACTGACTACCTCTGCACCCGACACCCACGGCCCGAGTCCCAGTGGCCCACCATTCCAGCAAAGGTTCCCCAGAGTTTCTGAGCAAGAGTCCATCGTGGGCTGCCCCCTGCCAGACTCCACGTCGATACCTGCAGCCTCTGCACGACAACACCCCCAACCGCAACCTGCACCGGTAAGCTGTTTTCTGACTCCAAAGGACACCCCTGCACCCGGAGCCCCTGGGCCCTGGGGAGATCAACCGACACTGTCCAGACGCTCCAGCACATCCCAACTTACCTGTGCAGCTGTAGGTCTCCTTCGATCGGCCTCCTGGCTTGAGCCTGCAGCCGTTTTTCGACTTCAAGATTCCCCATTGGTTTCCATTGGCACCCGATGCTGTGTTGGCACTCTGCACCCGGCCGCCCCTGTGTCGCTGGAGGTGTAAGTTTGGTGCTGCCTTGTGGCCCACCATGTGCGTACCTTAACCCCCAAAGACTGGGTTACCCAACCGTGCTGCTTACCTGTAAGTAGTACCACTTTGATTGCCCCCTTTCTCCATTGGATAACATTGACACCAGATACGGAGTTTGACCTCTGCACCCGGACGCCCCAGTGCCGCTGGTGGTGCAGTTTTGTCACTTACCTGAACCCTACCTGTTATTTATTCTTTATCCAGCAACTCAATATTGTAAATCGTTTACTTACCTGCATATTGCTGATTGTGTTTCCTCCCATAGTGTAACATAGTATTGTTGAAAAATGCACTGTGTCCACTTTTTACATTGAAAAGCATTGATATTGCAAAATGTATTTATATGCAAGAAAGTATCTTTGGTTCTATAAAATAAATATACTAAATGTATTATTTTTACAAACCATTGGTATTGGACCTAGTCATTGAGTGTGTATATCATTTATTGTGTGTGTCTGTGTTACAACAAATGCTTAACACTGCCCTCAGATAAGCCTAACTGCTCACCCACACTACCACAAAAGAGAGCATTCGTATTATCTACTTGAGCCTCTGTAAAGCCTCTGAGAAACCACTGGACTCTGTGCACACTATACCTCATTTTGGTATAGTATATACAGACCTAGCTTCTCACCTTGGTGGAGCAGTGGTGGGGTCTACGACTTTGCATTTGCTGAACCACTCTGACAAAAAGTGACCACAGGACTAAAATTCAGACTTGCCTTTAGATTCAACTGCATGTTTAAATTGACAATTTTTCAAAAAAAATTAAATGCTTGTTAGGGCCTTGGTTAAGTCCCTGTAGCATTTTTAAAAGTTAAAAAGTCTACTATAGTTTTGTTTTTTTAAACATATTTTTATTGGCATTTTCAATATACAAAAATCAATTGTGTTAGAATACATTTGATTTGACCGCATTACTTTCATATTACATCAGTGTACATTGCTATCCGCACATTGAATGGACATGTATCCTGTCTTTATTAAGGTCTTACGTTTAATGATTCCTATATAGAACTGGGATGTGAAACTAGGAGAACTTTCATGGAATTCAGGGTACAGTTATCAGATGGGGTGTCAGGGGCGATATGTGTCTCGCTGGTCGGTGTGTCTATGCGTCTGTGTGCTGCTGGGGGGGGGGAGGGGAAAGGTGGTTGATCCTGCTCTAGTGACTGGCCGCCGAGTTTCGTGCAGTGTGTGGTGACAGTAATGAGCAGCGCTACGTGTCTGCTGCGGGAGAAGATCAGGTGTGTGTGCTTGCGGTGGGGGCTTGTGACTGTGGGTCTACTGGGGTGTGTGGGGAACCGTCTGGGTTGTCGTGGGTCGGTGGTTGTTTAAATTGGTGCAGTAGTAGTGTCCACTCCGTAGAGATGGGGTGTTTACGTATCCCTTTCACCTCTTCCTCCCGTAGTGTTTCCTCCTCTGCCGTTGCCCATTTGTGTACTGCTCCCACCCATGCCGCGATTGGTGGGCCCGTGGGGGATCGCCAGTGCATGGCTATACTCCTTTTAGCCAATAAAATTGCCAGTGAGACAAATCGGGTTGGCACTTTGTGTTGTTTCAGTTTTTGGAATATACCTAATGCACAGGCTTCCCAGGTGTTCAAATGTGTAAGCCCTGTGAGATCTCCGAGTGTCTTGTGGATATTGTGCCAATATGGCTGTAGTGTGGGACAGCTCCAAAACATGTGGTGAAAATTTGCTTCCTGTGATCGGCATCTGGGACAAAGGAACTGGGCGTCTGGGTAAAATTTCTGGAGGCGTGCTGGCGTTTGATACGCCCTGTGTAGGATATAGAATTGTATATTTTTAAAACGTGCGTTTCTAGATACCTTCTTAGGGTATTCAAGGGCCATCTCCCATTCTTTCTCATGTAATTGACGCCCGAATTCTTCTTCCCAAGTTGCCCGTAGGGCCTCTAGGGGTCTGTTTGTGAGTTCTCGAACGGCTTTATAGAGCCATGTGGTCAGGTGTCGCCCCATCCCCATGTGTATGATTGTGTGGATGACCGGGTGGGTATCAGGCTCTCCCGTCGATAGGTCGTGGTGCAATCTATAGCTTTCTAGGAGTTGGCGGTGGAGTAGAAACTGGCCAGGGGGAGATCATAGTCATCCATAAGCTGGTGGAACGGTCTAAGCTGTCCGTCCTCAAATAGAGACTGTACGTCGGTGAGGCCACAGTCCGTCCATGTGTGTAGCATGCCAGTTGTATAATATTTGTCATGTTTGGGCCAGCCGACCAGCGGCAGCAGAGGAGAGTATGGAGGCCTCCCCGACGACATACGGTGTATCCTTTGCATGCATTTGCGCACCACTACCACGTGTATGGGGTATGTGCGCCTCGGTTTAGTGCCTGGTAGTAGCAGGCGGCGGAGTTCCGGAGTGGGTATCTGGCCGGGTGCTGTGTATGTTTCACACGTATGTCTGCCTGCCGTCCAGTAGGACAGCCACTGTAATTGTGCTGCCAGGAAATAGGACTCGAAGGATGGAGCGCCCAGTCCCCCTTGTGTGGTAGGCAGTTGTAACTTCGTTAGTGCTATCCTACGTCTGCCCGTTCCCCATATGAGCGAACTAAGGACCGAGTCTAAATCTCGGAAGAATGCTCTGGGTGGGATCACTGGCAGATTCGTGAAGTGGTATAGCAGCCGCGGGACTATTATCATTTTGGCTATAGCCACACGGCCGATCGGGCCAGCGGGAGGTTCTTCCAGAATCCGACCGCTGATCTGATCCCGGCCAGTGCTCTGCGGTGATTGCCTTCGAATATGTCGGCCGGGGAGTGGTATAGACGGATCCCGAGATATCGGGGGGCCTCCGCACTCCAGGTCACTCTCTGGTCACCCAGCCAGACACCACAAGGGGGAAGGTTCGGGTGTAATGGGTAGACTGTGGATTTATCCCAGTTCACTCTTAACCCGGAGACTTCTGCAAATTCTGTCAGTGTTGCCCAAATGGGTGTTAGGTCCTCGGTAATGTCTCGGATATATAGGAGAAGGTCGTCGACGTACATGGAGACACTATGTATGGTATCCGCTATGGGAATGCCCCAGTGTTCCCCCTCCTGTCGCAGTCGTACAGCTAGGGGTTCTACAGCGAGGGCAAAGAGTAGAGGTGAAAGTGGGCAGCCCTGCCTCGTGCCTCTCTGTACCGCGAATTCCACAGATATGTATCGCCCTATGCGAATGCGCGAGGTGAGTTTGGAGTATAGGAGTTGTGTGTATGCTAAGAGGATGGGGCCGAGTCCTGCTCGTTGTAGGACCGAGAATAGGTATTGCCATGTGAGGGTATCGAAGGCCTTCTCAAGGTCTAGGATAAGGCAGGCTGCTCTGGGGAACGCAGCACCCACTTGATCCTGGATATGGAAAAGTCGGCGTATATTTTGGGACGTGCTTCTGCCCAGGACGAATCCACATTGATCCGGGGGAACCAGGGGTCGTAGGATTTGTGTATACCGGTCCGCTAATATCTTCCCTAAGATCTTACAGTCGGCGGACAGGAGCGTAATGGGGCGGTAGGAGGCCATCTGTTGCGGGTCACGATTTGGTTTCAGGAAGGTCACAATGACTGATTCCCGGAGGGATCTCGGTAGCTCTCCTTTCTCCAATGCGGTCGCGAACATCGCCACCAGGCGAGGGACCAACAGGGGGGAGAAGGTTGTGTAGTATTCCAGGGGGAAACCGTCTAGCCCCGGTGCTTTGTTGCGAGCCAGCGCGTGTAGGGCTTGAGTGACATCGGCGGATTGTATCTCTGCGTCCAATGCCGTTCTGTCTGCCTTCGTGATTTTGGGGATCGTCAGTGTGTCGAGAAAATGATCTAGTATGTCCTGCCCGGTCGGTGCTGGACTACAGTAGACCTCTGAGTAGTGTTGATGGAATGCCGAGAGGATTTCAGCCTGGGACCGCACTAGGTTTCCGAGGGGGTCTATCACTTCAGTTATGGGTTTCATGTCGGTGTCTTGTTTAGCTAGCCATGCCAACAATGTGCCCGTTTTGTCCCGCTCCTTATGCATCCGGGTTGCATACGCCCTGAAGTTGTATCGACGGAGGCCGGCGCAGGCAGCTAGATACTCCGTCTTTGCTTTGGCTACTTGTGCCACTGCCTCTTTAGATAAGTCGTCTCGCTTAGTAGCGGTGGCTAACTGTGTTTCGGCTTTAGTGAGTGCTTGTTCCAGTGTCCGTTTTACCACTGCTATTTGCTTAATGCATTCTCCCCTGGCCACTACTTTGAATGTGTCCCACTCCACTAACGTAGAGGACGCCGTTCCCGTGTTGTTAGTGAAGTAGTCCTGTATGCTTTGCCCCTGTTCGTGTTTGAAGACTTGGTCCGTCAGGCAGTCCCGTGGTAGTCGCCAAGTGGGAACGGGGGGATGTGGGGGCCTCCAGTTTAACCGCAGAATATGGGCGTCATGGTCAGAGACAAACCTACCCAGGTAGTCCGTGTGTTGAATTTTGGGCAGGATTGCCGCTGAGCACAAAAATCTGTATAGTCTGACTCGCAAGTTATGTGGTATGGAGTGAAACGAATATAGCCGGGTCTGTGGATGACGCATTCTCCATGCGTCTGTGAGCGCCCATTGCGTGACCCAGGCTTTAAACTGTTCTGTTTGTATATGGGCTGAAGAGTGTGTAGATGGGGGTGGGATTGATCCAGGGCGAGGTTTAGTGTGCAGTTATAATCAACCCCTATAATCCATGGTATGGAAGCAAATTGGGCCAGGACAACAGTGAGGCGGTCCCAGAACCTGTCTTGCTCTATGTTCGGGGCGTATATACTGCCCAGGAGTACTGATTGGCCATCTAAGAGTCCCTCTAGTAGGGCGTACCTACCCTCCTTGTCTACCACCCGTCTGAGTTCCTGAAATGGGGTCCCCGGTCGAACCCAAATCAGCGCCCCACGTGTGTATGCGGAATATGACGTGGCACATATGGTCCCGCGCCATTTGGTCTGTAGTTTGCCTATTTCGGTAGTGGTGAGATGCGTCTCCTGCAGGAAAGCGATCCGTGCATTTTGGCGTTTTGTATATGAGTAGACAGCGTAACGTTTGCTCGGTGTGTGCAGGCCCCTTGTGTTGAGTGTTAGAATGCTGATGTCAGTGTTCTGTGTGGTGGTGGCCATGTGGTGATGTCAGTACGTGCTAGAATGGCGAGTATCAGCCGGAGCTTAGTGTCTAACGATTCCCCAGCAGCGTGTTGAACATACGTGATACGCGGTGTCGCCCAGTCGCATGTGACGGGTACCCTGTTGTGCGAGATTCCATGAGGGGACGGAACTATACTGAACGGGGGCAATAAACTGTAAACTGGGGTCGGGAAACAGTCCCAATACCAAGGACCCATCGCTGGCAACGATACGTCCAAACCTGCTCTCATAGAAAAGGAGAGCACTACAATATGTTGTGGGGGTAGCAATGCGTGTATGCGAGGCGATTCGCTGATCGGGCATTTGTAGGATCATTGGGCGTCATCTGGATTGTGCTTGGTCTTTGTCCGCGCTGCGTGCGCTCAGTGGGTGAGTCTTGGTTGCACGAGCCCTTGAAGAGCCATCAGTCAGTACATTTTATGCCGAGAGAGTGTTTGTTTGCCCATCCAGCAGGGCATCAGCCGTCTGGGGGGTGACATGGGGAGGTGTTATTAAGTCTACTCCGGATAGCGTTTCGTCGCTGTCGTCCTCCCCTTCCGAAGAAAAGAGGTGTGGGGCTAGATCTGTGTCCTCCACGAGTGGGGAGGCCTGTAGTTCGGTCACCGCTCGGAGAACCTCCCGTCGCTCCTTCAGGTCTGGAGGATTTTGGGTGTGGGCCCCAGTCACTTTATTTTTCCCGCTGCGTTGCTGTTTTAGGTTGCGTCTCCTGGTGCGGGGCGATTTGAAACTTGGGCTGCGTGCGGTCTCTGCTCTGGATTGCTGTGCACAGTGTTGATCCACCCATTCGTGCGCCTCCTCAGCGTTCGTGAAGAAGATGGTGGCGCCATTATGGAGGACTTTGAGGCGGGCAGGGAAGAGCAAAGAATATTGTATAGTGTTCGCCCGCAATTGACGTTTCACTTCTAGAAACGATGATCTTTGTTGTTGCACCGCCCGTGTGTAATCAGGAAATATTATCTGTTTGTTTTCCACCTGCAAGGGACTTGCTTGTCTGGCGGCTCGAAGTACTGCGTCGCGGTCTCGGAAATGCAGGAATTTCGCCAGCATCGGTCTGGGGGCGGCTCCCGGTGGGGGTTTGCGGGCTGGGATCCTGTGGGCCCGTTCTATGGAGAAGAATGCCATCCGGTCAGCTGTGGGAGTGAAAGATTTCACCCATGCTTCTATGTATTCCACCGGGTTCGTGCCTTCGATTCCCTCCGGGAGTCCCAGCACACGGATGTTGCAGCGCCGCGAGCGCCCTTCCAAATCGTCCACACGCTCTTCCATGGTGGTCAGACGGCTCAGGACATCTTGGAGCGTCGTCTGGTGTGCCTTGACGGTGGGTTGCAGGTCGGCTAGTGTTTTCTCTCCATCCTTTACTTTGTCGGCCAATTTTCGGTGGTCATCTCGGATGAGGCTGATATCTGTCGTCAGGGTGCCAAGTTGCTCCTCCATGGACACCCTGGATAGTTCGATGGCTGCCAAAACTTGATCGAGTTTGTCCGAGATTGACTGGTCAGATTGAGGCGCAGCAGTTTTGGCCCATGTTCGGGTATTTGGCATGTTCTCCGGTGCAGTCTCGGGCACTGTTGTATGTTGCGGTGCTCTCGGCTTCCCCATTGCAGTGACTGGGGGGGTCCCGCGTGTAGCGGGTGTTGTCAGTGGTTGCGTAGTATGTGGCTCACTTTTGGAGTGCCCCGATGCCTGGCTTGGGGATTTCGTTGGATACCAGGCGCTCACCAGGTAAGGTGGGGGGGATGTATCAGTTCAGTTAGAGGCTGGGTGGGGGGGGGATCTCTGGTCCGATCGCCCCAACGCCTGTCCTGCTTCTTCGTGGTTTTGTGAACGGGCGGGCGCCGCCAGGAGGGGTATAATGTACTGTGTGCGTTGTCCAGGGAAAAGTTTCTTGTGGGGATCGTGAGTAATCCGGCTGCTAGGTCAAGCGCCTCACCAGGGACAGAGCTTGCAGGCCGATGTAGGCACGACGTGAATCACTGAGCCGCCATCTTAAGGTCAGGCATCATCTGCCTGGGGCCCGTTCAGCCTCTGCAGCAGTGGGAGGGGGGGTCGCTCTCATGTCGCCTCTCACTCTGGGGGGGGGTCCCGCCACTCACCTCTGCATTACTGGCGCTGTGCATCCGCGGGTGGCCCAGGAACTCGTCTTCAGGTCCGCAGTTCACCGTGATCCCCAGGCGCCATTTTGGGATCAGGCGGTATCGGCCGAGTACCGTCCCGCAGTTCGCAGCTGGGCCGGGGGCGGTAAGTGGCTCTTTAAATTTCTGGGATCAGGAAAACGGGCACCTCAGGCGTCACTCGATTGCACCGTGAGCCCGGGAAACTGTGAAAGCGGGTCTGCAGCGTCCGAGAGGGCAGGCCGCCACTGGGCGACGCCACCGGTATTCGTTTCCTTGCACGTTCTTGGGGAAAGCATCGGGTGTCTCCGATACCGGGATGTCTCCTCGCCGCCACTGTGTTCTTGGCTGCTTGTCGTGTAGCTCCAGTCACTGGTGTGCGTTTCTCCGCATAAGTTCGATCCCCTTGGGCCTGTAGCTAGAAGCGGGCAGGCGCCATCTTGCCGCCGAGGGTCGGGGTCCCGATAAGTCCGGTTTCCGTCAGGAAAATGCCCGTTTGCCGGGATATTGATGCACCGCTGGATATTGCGCGTGTTCTGACACCTGGGAGTCGGTTCAGCAGTCCGGTGCGACGCGTGGAAGTGGGCAATATGCTAGCCCGATCGCGGAGCCTCAGCAGGACACGTCTGCCATCGTAGCCTGCTTGGCCACGCCCCCAAAAAGTCTACTATAGTTAGGGGTAAAAATGTCTAGAAGTTTTTTTAGTCCTTTTAAAAAGGCCTCAACTTTAGTGAAATAATGGAAGATACAGAGAATGTGGTTGTGAAACTTAACCTGACCCTTTAACTCCATCTTGGTTTGAAGGAGCTAAGGACCCTCTATAGGCTCTAGAAAATTAAAACTGGTTCCAGTCCTACCAAGCTCAAGTTCTAGGAGCTCTTGGCAGAATATGCTAAGGAAGACCCTTCTGAAGAGGAGGACCTCCTCACAGAAGAAAAAAGTAGTAATTAGGGGGACAATTCCCAACCGCCTCTCCTAGTTAAGGAAAATGTTGTCCCTGCAACCATCTTTCAAGAGTAGTGCACACGGTACCTAGCTTCCCACACAGGTGGGTCAGGCACCCCAAGCAGCATTGAGGACAGCCTCAATGAGGAGGACATCCTGTTAGCAAGGATGACTCGTAGAATAGCCGTGGAGGATAGACTCCTGGCTATAAAAAGGGAAGGAGCACATATGGCCTAACACCCATAAATGGTGACAGCAAAATAATTCCTAGGGACAGAGAGAACTCTTATGACCCTAAAATCCCCAAAGGGATTGTCCCCAAATATGAGGAATGTGATGACATCACAAAATGGTGCACAGCCCTTGAGAGGGCCTGAATGTCACATTCTGGAGCATTGCTTTGGGAACTGTTCACTGGTAAGTGCAGGGATAGACTCCTGGCACTTACTGGGACAGATGCTGAGTCCTATGACCTCATGAAAGATACCTTGATTGAGGGCTTTGGACTCACCACTGTAGAGTATAGGATCAGTTTCAGGGGGGCTCACAAAACCTCGAGTCAGTCCGGGGTTGATTTTATAGACTACTCAGTAAAAACACTAGATGGCTGGTTAACTGGACATGAAATGCATGACTATGATGGGCTTTATAGTTTGCTTATGAAATAACACATTTTGAGTATTTGCATTAATGAAAAGTTGCATCAGTATCTAGTAGACCTGTGGACAGTTTCTCCCCAAGAATTGGGGAAGAAGGATGATCATTGGGTACGAACAAGGGTGTCCAAATCTAGGTATGGTGGGTGTAGGAAAGTAGGATCTGCTTTCATGGTTACCCCCACTTTTTGCTGGTGTCATTCTGTTCTCTGACTAGTCTGACTGGGATCCTGCTAATCAGGACCACAGTCACTGTGCTCTCTCCCTAAATTGGACTATGGTAGGTACTTTGGTACCTTCTTAATTGGCTAATGGTGTACCCGACTAAGTCCCTAGTATATGGTACTAAGGTACCCAGGGCATAGGTACACCAGGGGTCTCCCATGGGCTGCAGCCTGTATTATTGTGCCACCCATGAGAGCCCACTCAAACTGTGACTACAGGCCTGCCATTACAGCCTGTGTGTGTTGGTGCTGGCACCCCTCACAACAGATATAAGTTTCCTTATATCTGAGGTGTAGGAAAGTAGGATCAGCTTTCATGGTTACCCCCACTTTTTGCTGGAGTCATTCTGTTTTCTGACTAGTCTGACTGGGATACTGCTAATCAGGACCCCAGTCACTGTGCTCTCTCTCTAAACTGGACTACGGTAGGTAATTTGGTACCTTCCTAATTGGCTATTGGTGTACCCTTCTAAGTCCCTAGTTAATGGTACTAAGGTACCCAGGGCATAGGTACACCAGGTGTCTCCCATGGGCTACAGCATGTATTGTGCCACCCATGAGAGACCACTTAAACTATGACTACAGGCGTTCCATTGCAGCCTGTGTGAGCTGGTGCTAGCACCACTCACAACAGATATATGTTTCCTTATATCTGAGGCCACTGCACTTAAAACCTATAAGTCACCCCTAAGGTAGGCCTTTGAATCCTATACCAATGTGTTAGCGAGTGTTTATAATAAATAACTATTTTTATAACTACACTGTGTGGTTCTTTTTGGTTTAACCTACACTATATTATTAGTACTGGTAAAACAAGCTGCTTTACACTCCTTCTTGACTAAGCCTGAAGGCTGCTCTCCACAGCTACCACTTAGAGAGCTTTCTAAGGTGGTCTAAGATCACTAAAATCACCATAAGGGTTGTTTGGATTAGTGCAGGGTGCTTCACTTAAATAAGTGTGCACCACATACTAAGCCAGCCTCCTACATGAGGTCACTGCACTTAGAACCTATAAGTCACCCCTAAGGTAGGCCTTTCGATCCTGAAGACAGGGTGCTTGGTTATAAGTGTGAGGGTGCCCTGCATGAGCAGGATACCCCCTACAAACCCAGGACTCGATTCTCCAGGCTTTGTAAGTGCAGTCAGCCATTTTATACATATAGTGGACATCAAGTCAATTACGAGATGTCTAACTATATATTAGCTGCACCGAAACCGGTCATATCTGAAAGAAACAGTTAGTTATAGATTCCTTACCTTAGAAGTACCCCCAGGCGTCAGAATGGATCCGGAAAGTTTTTCGTCAGCAGTACCCCTGCGCGTCGGAAGGTGGCGTCGGTCGACTCCGCATTCATCGTCGTTTTTGCCGGGATGACGTCGCAGTAGCTACATAGACGCCGCCCTCGCGCGCTGACGTCAGTTCTTTCTTTTTCCACGCCAGCAAGCGCAGATCCGAAGAGAGCGGTACCTCCATTCACTTTTTGACTGACTTTTTCTCGACTTTTGTCGACTTCGTTTTTTGAGTCCATCGACTCCTGGTGCACGAGGGATGCCCGGCTTTAAGGCTTGCGGTTCCTGTAACCGACTGATGTCGGTAATGGATCCGCACCGTGTGTGCCTCTACTGCCTGGAGTGCAACCACGACCCCAAGTCGTGCTCCGACTGCCGGACCATGGCCCCGAAGTCTTTGCGGGAGCGGTCCCGAGAGCTACTTGAGGCCCGGCAGTCGGCTCCGCATTGCTCGAGGTCCCGGTCGCGTAGGAGGTCGAGGGACCGGTCGCGGAGCCAACACCATTCTTCATCTAAGTCTTCGCAATCGCGGTCAGGTAAGTCGAAACACAAGAAGAATTCGATGAAGCATCGTCGGTCTTCGACTTCTCCCCGTCCGTCGGCCGAAGCGACAAGGGATGCGGGTGGTGCCCCTCCCGCGGCTCCGCGTGCGGAGCCTGTAGGGTCGGCTCCGGGTTTCCCCCCCTTCCCGGGACCGGGAGCGACCCCTGCCCAGCTTCATCAGTTATACGAAGCGATGCACACCATCTTTGGGCAGCCCGACTCCACCGACGTGCCTTCGGGCCCTGCGGACTTGGCTGGGGGCCCTGGGCCTTCGGCGCCGGCGGCTTCGGCGCCGTAGGGTCCCTTAGATCCAGGCCTGGATCCGGATCGGCGCCGGTCGACCTTGTTAAGCCTCCCCCGGCGCCGATTCCACCGGCACCACGTCTGCTACCGGCATCGGCTGTGTCCCCAGCCGACGTCGACCCCGGCCTCCACCTCGAGTTAGACACGGAGTCGGACCGGGTCAACCGACGCCGGATCCGATGCCGACGGGTACTTTTGTGCCCCTGTTCTACCCTGGCTCTTTGAGACCAGATTGGCAGTCAGAGGAGGGTGAGAAGGACTGGGAGGGGTCTGGGGACCCTTTAACCGACCAGTTGGTGTACGAACAGGACTGGAGAGAGGAACTGGGGGAAGCCAGTGGTTTGGATACCTCACCAGACCTTGGCATGTTGTCTCCTCCTACCGTGGCTACGGAGGAGGGAGCGTCATACGCAGTAGTGTTGCGTAGGACGGCCGAGGCTCTCCACCTCGAGCTACCTACGGTGGCAGTCAGGACTAACCTCCTGACAGAGGTGCTTCAACCGGCAGCGAGCTCTTCGGAGCCCCTGCTGCCGTTTAATGAAGCCCTCATGGACATCCTTTTAGGCACCTGGTCCAGGCCCAACACAGGGGCTCCTGTGGACAGGATGATTGCCCGACGCCAACGCCCGGCCCCGAGCGACCCCACTTTCCTCTCCCAATGCCCCACCCCTGAGAGCTTGGTAGTCCAAGCCTCCACTTCCAAGGGCGCATTCCCTACCGCTCCCCTGGACAGGGAATCCAAAAATCTGGATCATCTTGGGAAGAAGATGTTTTCTTCCTCCAGCTTGGGACTGCAGTCGGTAAACACTGCATGTCTATTGGGTGTTACACCCACTCCGTGTGGGACACGGTTGCGCAAGTGCTGGGGCGGTTGCCGAAGTGAGAGACGCAGCGAAGTTTACCATCCGCTGTGGGCTGGATACCGCCAACTCACTGGGCAGGACGATTTCCACGTCAGTAGCCTTTCGACGCTACGCCTGGTTGAGGTCGACTGTTTTTTCCGGGGATGTCCAATCCACTCTTATGGACATGCCCTTTGATGGCCGTCGACTTTTCGGCGACAAGGCAGACAACGCGCTGGAGCGCTTTAAGGACTCTCGGGCTACGGCCAGGTCCTTGGGCCTCTCCACCTCCCGCCCTGCACAGTCTGCCTTTCGCCCCTTTCGTGGCTACGGAAGGGGTGCCCCACCACATCCCGCCCAGAGCCACAGCCCGGCGCAAGCTGTTCAGCCTCTGCGCGGTCAAGACGTGGGAACCAGCGCCGTGGTTCTGGGGGCCAGCGGGCGGGCCAGTCCACCACAGCCCCCTCTGCAGAAGCATACAAACCCTCCTAGTCCGACCTTTCAGGGCCACCAAACGCCAGTGGGCGGCAGGATTCGCCATCACCTCCCCCACTGGTGCACCATCACATCGGACAGGTGGGTTTTGCAGATAGTCCGAAGGGGCTACTCCCTCCCCTTCGAGACTACCCCTCCATCCATGCCACCTCAGTACCATCGCATGTTGGAGGATTATCTGGCCCTTCTCCAACAGGAAGTTTCGGCACTCTTGGCCAAGGGAGCCATCAAGCGCGTTCCTGTCCCAGAAGTAGGTCGTGGTTGCTATTCCCACTACTTTCTGGTCCCCAAGAAGGACAAAGGCCTGCGTCCTATCTTGGATCTCAGGAACGCCAACCGCTTCCTCCGGAAGGAGAAGTTCAAAATGTTGACGCTCGCTCATGTCTTGTCTGCCCTCGACCCTGGAGACTGGATGGTAGCGTTGGACTTGCAGGATGCTTACTTTCACATCCCCGTCCTGGCGGCCCACCGGCGTTACCTGCGGTTCACGGTAGGCCACGAGCACTTTCAGTTTACCGTGCTCCCCTTTGGCCTTACCAGCGCCCCTCGGGTGTTCACGAAAGTGATGGCGGTGGTCGCAGCTCATCTGCGCAGATCAGGGGTTCCAGTCTTCCCCTATCTCGATGACTGGTTGTTGAAGGCAGGCTCGCCCCAGGCTGTTGTCTCCCACCTCCAGACTATGGCCGACCTCCTGCATTCGCTGGGGTTCTCCATCAACGTGCCGAAGTCACACCTGACCCCCTCTCAGAAGCTCCTCTTCATCGGAGCGGTTCTGGACACGACGCAGTTTCGGGTGTATCCTCCCGAACAGCGAGTCTGGGCTATTCGGGCTATGATTCCGATCTTTCAGCCTCTATCCCGGGTTTCGGTCAGGATGACCCTCAGGCTGCTGGGTCTGATGGCCTCCTGCATCCTGCTGGTGGACCATGCCAGATGGCAAATGCGGGCTCTGCAGTGGGACCTGAAGTTCCAGTGGGCACAACATCAGGGGAATCTGTCCGATTGCGTCCAGATCTCGGAGGGCACTGCACACCAATTGTAGTGGTGGCTAACGATCCAGGATTGGGTCGAAGGCAGATCCCTCTCCCTTCCTCAACCAGAGTTCACAGTGGTGACCGATGCATCACTTCTGGGATGGGGCGGCCACATGGGGGAGGTGGAGATCAGAGGCCTCTGGTCTCTGGCGGAGTCCAGGCTCCACATCAACCTTCTGGAGCTTCGGGCGAATCGTCTTGCACTCAAAGCATTCCTTCCCTCTGTCCGGGCAAGAGTAGTGCAGGTGTTCACGGACAACACCACCACCATGTGGTACTGCAAAAAATAAGGCGGGTGGGGTTGTGCACCCTATGTCAGGAGGCCCTCCACCTCTGAACATGGCTGGAACATCTGGGCATATCCCTGGTGGTTCAACACCTGGCAGGTTCCCTGAACGCCAGGGTGGACGAACTCAGCCACAGGTGCATGATGGATCACGAATGGCGTCTTCACTCGGAGGTGGTGCAAGGTCTCTTTCAGCAGTGGGGAGAGCCTTGGTTAGATCTATTCGCCACCCAAGAGAACGCGCAATGTCAGCAGTTCTGCACGTTGGAATTTCCAAGGCAGCACTCGCTAGGCGACGCTTTTCGTTGCGAGTGGAGTTGCGGTCTTCTATACGCCTTTCCGCATACACCACTTCTGCCCAGAATGCTGAAGAAGATCAAGTGCGACCGGGCCCAAGTCATTCTTGTGCCTCCGGATTGGACACAAAGATTCTGGTATCCTGAGCTGCTCAACATGGCCATCGATCCTCCGATCCGACTGCCTCTTCGGGAGGATCTTCTGTCGCAGCAGCAGGGGAAGGTCCTCCACCTGAACCTGTCAAGCCTCCACCTCCTTGCGTGGAGATTGAGCGGCGGCAGTTGACATCGTTTGACCTGCCTCCCGAAGTCTGCGATGTTTTCTTGGCAGCCAGGCGTCCCTCCACTAAGATGGTATACGCCTGCCGATGGAACAAATTTGTGGCATGGTGCACAGCAAATGTCCGCCCCTCTTTCTGAAGTTCTCTTGTTCCTCCTTTCTTTGGCCCAGCAGGGCTCTGCTCTGGGCACTCTAAAGGGCTACCTCTCTGCCATTTCAGCCTTCCTTAGGCTTCCTGATCAACCTTCTCTTTTCAATGTTGTAAATAGATTCCTTAAGGGCATTACTCATCTATTTCCTCCTGTTCCCTTCGTAATGCCCCAGTGGGACTTGAACTTGGTTCTTACATATCTTATGTGCGCTCCCTTTGAGCCACTACATAACTGTCCTCTCAGGCTTCTCACTTTGAAAACTGCCTTTCTGGTGGCCATCACCTCTGCACGCAGGGTGAGTGAGCTACAAGCTCTTTCTTCCAAGCCTCCTTTTTATGGCTGTCCATCCGGACAAGGTCGTCCTAAGAACTAGACCTTCCTTTCTTCCCAAGGTGGTTACTTCTTTCCACATTGGCCAAACCATCACTTTGCCCACCTTCTTTCCGCCTCCGCATCCTTCAAAAGAGGAAGAGAGGCTCCACCGTCTGGATCCAAAATGTGCGCTTTCCTTCGTGGGCGCTAAGAAAGGTCGGGCTGTGCACAAACGGACCATCTCCAGGACCATCTCCAGGTGGGTCGTTCTGTGCATCAAAGCTTGCTATTCTTTGGCAAAGAAGGAGTGGACTGCGCGCCCATTCCACCAGGGCGACGGCAGCCACCACTGCTTTGGGACGGGGAGTCCCCCTTAATGACATCTGTCAGGCAGCTACGTGGGCATCGCTGCACACGTTCACCAAACACTACTGCCTGGACAGCCAAGTCCGGAGAGAGGGCTTCTTTGGCCGTTCTGTTCTCCGGGACTTTCTGGTGTGAACTTAGTTCGCAGACCCACCTCCGGGGTTGGTATTGATGGGGTATCTATTCTAAGGTAAGGAATCTATAACTAACTGTTTCTTTCAGATGAACAACTTACTTACCTTCGGTAACGATATATCTGTAAGAAACATAGGTTAGTTATAGATTCCTTACCGCCCCACCCATCCTCCCCGTTCTGCAAACTGACTTCTAGGGTTAAGGACATCCTTTCAGGGCCCTAGTTTTGTGCACCAGTGGTCAGTGTCTTGCATGGCTCTGCGCTTCTGGCGTGGAAAGTCGTGTACAGAACTGACGTCAGCGCGCGAGGGCGGCGTCTATGTAGCTACCGCGACGTCATCCCGGCGACCACGACGACGCCGACGATGAACGCGGAGTCGACCGACGCCACCTTCCGAGGCGCAGGGGTACTGCTGACGAAAAACTTTCCGGATCCAGTCTGACGCCTGGGGGTTGTTCTAAGGTAAGGAATTTATAACTAACCTATGTTTCTTACAGATATATCGTTACCGAAGGTAAGTAACTTGTTCGTTTTGCATCAAACATGTTGGAATCCTACCCCAACACAGATTCCAGTGTTGGATGTAGGATCCCATGTACTGGGGGCTCCACTAGGAGCCCCCTGTTTTCCCAGGACCAGACTTTCAGGGTCTAACAGCAAGCTAGTGCTGCTGTTGACCATAGACACGATTCTGCCCTCCTGCTGCTGAGCCAGGCTCGAGCAGGGGAAGGTATAACAATAGGTTTCCTGTCACAGGGAGGTGTGACCACCTCCCAGACAGGACTTAGTGTATTGGGCTGGGGTGGGGTCGCCTCCCAGCACCACCAGACTGCTTTGAAGGGCACATTTGGTGCCCTCCTTGCATACTCCAGTTGGAACCAATTCAGGGAGCCGTTGGCCTCGCTCTGGTGTGAAGTTGGACAAAAGACATGGGAATATCCTCCCCTCTGTCCAGCCCTTCCTCTGGGAGGGACCCTGAATTGTCCCAACCCTTTCCTTTGGGTACCTGAGGGCTTACCTGTGGGTAGCTCTTCAGGTTCGTCGTGGGAGAAGATTCAGATCCGAAACCACTTCATCTTCAACAGTCTAGGCACTTTGGACTTCGTTGCACTTTGCTTTGGGAACCAAGACTGCATCTGGAAGACTACTTCTGCTCCTGGCCCCGTCATCCTGCCAGTCTTCTGCATCATCTGTGCCTGTGCCACCCGAATGAATCTACCTTGGAGTGAAGAAGTCACTCCCCTGTATCTGCAGGCACTGCAACAAAGCTGACCAGTCTGTTGCTCCTGAGCTCCCACGAACTCCAAAAGGTTCACCAAACCAGGTGGTGGCTCTGGAACTCCCTCGAGGCCTGCACGGTCTTCTCACTGACTTTGAGGCCAGTATCCCTCGCCGGAATGTCTGGAACAGCACCCCAGTGCACTGCGTCGACTTGCCTTTGCTAAGGCTTGTTGGCTCTCTTCTCCAGAGATCGCTGGTCTCCAAGAAACTCCAGCCTCCAGCATCTCTTGCTACCAAGATGTTCGTTCTCACTGCATCCTCTGCACCGTGGGCTTGCATCATTGGTGAGCTGCTCGAGGTCCCCTTGCGACTCCTGAGCCTCCGACCTATGAACCCTCTTGAGGGTCTTCTTTGGCTCCAGTGACCTTCCCTGCTTGCTCTTGCCTGCTTTGACTCTCCTGTGCTTGGTAAGTCCCTTGGACCTTGCTGGTCCCGACACTGCACCTTCTTAGTTTTCCTCATTTGTTTCTGCTGCCAAGGCTTATTGGTGCTCCCACCGAACACCGACCCCCTGGCTCTAGACTTCTGAAGTGGGACAGCTCGAGAACGGCTCCTGGTCTTCAACAGCGTCGCCTGTTCCTCACAGCTGCCGTGACAAGGTCACCGCCACCTCTTCTGCATCTTCCGTCATCGGTGGTCATTGGTTTTCCGTGCCTCCTGGTCACTCCCGAGTGGCATAGACTCTGTCCCCTCTGCTTGCAGGTACTCCTCTTCAAGAATCCACACTTGGATTCCACCAGACTCTTGCACCTTCTTCGCCAGTGGCATCTTCACTGAAGTCCTCCATTGTGGTCTACAGCTGTTTTCGACGTCACTTCGCACCTATGCACCCGGCTTCTCTGTTGCAGGTATCCTTGTTCCTGGGGTATCTACGGTTGGGGCGACTCTCCAACCTTCCATCTTCCACTGGGTTTCTTCAGGGTCCTCTGGGAAGGGTCCTTCTTGAAAACTGCAACTGCGACTTCTCCATTGACTTGCATTGAGTATGCGGCTGGGTTTACACTCTGCACACAGCCTCCATGGGGTTCCTGGGGACTTACCTTGGGTGGGTCCACTCTTTTAAGTCTTCTGGGTCCAGTCTCGACTTTGGTCACAGTTCACATTCCACTTTATTAGTATATGGCTTGGTCTCCCCCTGGAGACCAATGTGTATTTGTGCTACTTACCTGTTCTACTATTGAAGTACTGTGTATATTGTGATTATATCTCTGGGTAGGAGATATACCAATGTTTTAGTTAGTGTTTATAATAAATAACTGTTTTTATAACTACACTTTGTGGTTCTTTTTCATTTAACCTTCACTATATGATTAGTACTGGTAAAACAAGCTGGTTTACACTCCTTCTGGACTAAGCCTGAAGGCTGCTCTGCACAGCTACCACTTAGAGAGCTTTCTAATGTTGTCTAAGACCATGAAAATCACCATAAGGGTTGTCTGGATTAGTGCAGGGTGCTTCACTTAAATAAGTGTGCACTATATACTAAGCCAGCCTCCTACAGTGGGGGTGACCAAAAGACTGAGACCAAAAAGACTCCCCCACCGCCACAATAGAAGGGCCCTCCAAAAAAGATAAAAGGAAGGCCCCCTAAAATCTGATCAGGAGGGTGGGCCCCAAGACACCTCACAAAATAAAAGTGGGTACAAGAGTAAGAACTGGGACCCCCAAGAAGGCTTGGTGCCTTAACTGCAACAAGACAGGGCACCTATCCAAGGATCCTTGCTGTCCTAAAAACCAACCCCTTAGGGTAACTTCAGAGGTTGCCAGTGTAGCCTTTGAGGATGGTTCCTCAGATGAGGAAATCCTTCTAGCCTTCAGCTGGAAAGTGGGCCCAAAAGGTGAGTTGGAGATTCCAGAGGGGATTTGACACTTCCACCACCTACTGGTGAATGGAATCCCTTCCACTGCCCTGAGAGATACCTGTGCCAGGCACACTGCTGTGAAGGACAGGTTGGTACTCTAAAACCAGTATATCCCAGGTGGGTCAAAAAGATTAAAGGCTATCCCAGGGGAGGTCACTGTTAGGCCTGTGGCTGTAGTGCCCCTAGAAATAGCTGGGTCCCTTAGTTGGAGAAGGATGGTGGTCAATAAAGACCTTCCCCTTGACTGTCTTCTTGGGAATGACTACCCAGAGGTTGGTCTGAGTCAATCAGTCAATCAGGGGGTTTAAAGCGTGCTGGTCACCCGTGAGGGTCTCAAGGTGCTGGGGGAGGGGGAGAAGGGGAGCAACTCCGATTAGCCGAAGAGCCAGGTCTTGAGGCTCTTCCTGAAGGTGTACAGAGTAGGGGAGCGTCTGATGTTGACTGGGAGCTCGTTCCAGGCTTCCAGTCAAAGTGAGATACTGGTCCTGTGCCAGTGCTCACCCAAGGATTCTGGGCGGGGCTGAAGCTGTAGCTAGTGCAGGTAAGCCCCAAAATAAAAAGAAGAGAAGGTGTAGAAAAGGTGGGCAACTGCTAACCACAGTTCCAATAAGCAAGGAGATTCTACACCAGTAGGGGAGAACTCCAAAGTTGACACTGGTGAAGCCCTACCTGCCCCACCAGAAGTCATGATCCCTCAGGCAGCTGGTCAGCTTAGCTTGAGATGGTGGCTCCTCAGCTGACAGAAAAGAGAATGGAAGAAGGGTGTTTACTACAAGATGTAATGACCCTCCACTCTAAAACAGCAGACAGGCAACCTGAACCCAAAGAAGCCTGTAAGTTATTTATTTTTATTTGAAGGTTTTATATAACGCGGACAAGACCCTTGCGGGCATCTGAGCGCTTTACAGGGCAGATGTAAGAAACAAATGTCAACATCGAAAAATATAAGTGATACTAATACATAGTGATAGCTAATACAAACTAGCGAATAAAATATACTGAAATGTGAGTAGGTCAGGTAAATTTGGCCATGAGGATCGATTTCACTTCTCTTTTGAAGAAAGCAGTGGAAGGATCCGGGCTTGTTTCTGGGGGCAAAGCATTCCAGATTCTGGGGGCCATTCCTGAGAAGGTCCGGTTGTAAGTTTTCTTCTTGGCAAATTGTTGCGGTTTCAGAAGAAGATTCCTGGAGCTCCTGGATGATCTATTGCCACAAGAGAGTACCAACTTTTGAGCTAGATAACTCCGAGTGTTGTGATGTATGGCATTGTGCGTCATACAAGCAATTTTCAGATGAATTCTAGCCTTGAAAGGTAGCCAGTTGAGGGCTCTAAGGTCTGGTGAGATGTGACAGCTTCTTTTGGAGCCTGTAATGAGTCTAGCAGCTGTGTTGATTGAGGCTCTAAGAGGGGCCGTCGTCGATCTGGGCAGGCCGCAAAAGGCGACACTCCCATATTCCACTCTTGGGATTACTAGAGCCTGAACTGCCTGTTTGAAGTCATTCGCGGGCAGGAAAGGTTTCAGTTTTCTAAGAGTGTTCATCTGCAAGTTTGCTCCTTTTAGAGGCGCTGATATGCTTCTGCATGTTTAGATTTCTGTCCAGGGTCACTCCCAGCGATTTCGCTGAGTCGATAAAGAGAGGTTGACCTTTGAGTGCTGTTAGGTGATTCATCCAGTTGAGGATGATGGTCGATTTGTTGGGAGGGGCGATTAAGAGGAATTCAGTTTTGAGGGTGTTTAGTTTCAGGTGGTTTTCGGCCAACCGGGTCTGTGTTTTTTGAAGCGTTGAGTTGAGAGATTTGATGTCCTCAAGTGAGTGGATCCTTATGTAAAGTTGAGTATCATCTGCGTACATGTGATAGTGGACATTGGAGAAGCTGAGAAGTTTGGTGAGAGGTTCCATGAAAAGGTTGAAAACTGTGGGTGAGAGGGATGATCCCTGAGGTACTCCTAAAGTGACTGGGACGGGTTTGGATAGGGATTTATTAACCTTGAATCTTTGTGATCTGTTTTGGAGGAAGGAGGTGAACCAAGAAAGCACAGACCCGGAAAATCCCATTCTGTATTTCAGGAGCTCTAGCAGGTTGTCGTGTTTGACGGTGTTGAATGCCGATGATAGGTCAAGTAATATTAGTAAACAGGCCTCCTTTTAGTCAAGGATTTTTAGTGCGTCATCAGTTATGTGGGTCATGGCAGATTCCGTACTGTGACCTGCACGGAAGCCTGATTGATATTGGTTGAGCAGTTTGAATTGATCAATGTGATTGCTAAGCTGCATGTTAACACATTTTTCCAAGAGTTTGGCAAGAGTGGGGATGTTGGATATCGGGCGATAGTTATTTAAGTCCGATGGGTCCGCCGTTGGTTTCTTTAAGATAGGGGATACCTGTCCCATTTTAAGGGTTTCTGGGATGGTTCCTTGAAGGAGGGAGGTGTTTATAATCCTGGTCCATAGGGGCAGTAACAGTGGTATGAAGTCTTTTAGGTAGTTTGCAGGAAGAGGGTCTGTGAAGTGGCTAGAGGGATTCAAGGTCGTTAGCGTTTTTAGTATAGTTTCTTCACTGTAAGTGTTGAAGGAGGACCAGGATGCGTTGTTTTTGAGGTCGAACTTTGCGGAACAAATGAGTGGGACTCCTGGCGGGGGTAATGAAGTGTCCATCTGAGTGTTAGCAAGGGATATTAGGTCGTTGAGCAAGTCAGTCTTTATGGTTTCAGTCTTCGTAGTGAAGAAGGAAGCAAATTCCTCACAATTGGGTAGAGTGTCGGGGTTAGCATGGTGATGGGGGGGGATACCCTTAGTTTGGGTTTTGATTAGTTCGAATAGCTTTTTGGGATGGTTTTTGGCTTGGTCTAGTTGATTACTGAAGAAGTTAGCTTTAGATTGTCTGATCTTTCTGTAGTAGGTGTTTCTCGTGGTTCTTAGTAGCTTGAGGTGGTCGGAGGAAGGTGTAGATCTCCATCGTCGTTCAATTAATCTTAGGACTCGTCTGTCTTCATTTAAACTACCATCATACCAAGGTTTTGAGTCTTTAGTGGTGACTCTTTTCAATTGTAATGGAGCTATTTTGTCTAGTACCATGTTCATGGATTGGAAGTAATGGTTAGTCAAGCCTTGTACATCGGCTAGGCCTTCAGGGGGAAGGAAGAGGTTAGGATTAGATGTTGAGAGTAGGTCGGAACCTACGTTTTTTATATTCCTCTTCCAAATTTTTGTTCTCGTGGGTTGTGCGGAGAGTAGTTTAACTGATTCATTGATGTGAAATGTGATGATGTGGTGGTCAGACCAGTCACATGGGAGGATCGATTCAAGTTGAGTGGAGTTAGCTTTTGACATTACTAGATCGAGGGTTGAGCCTTTATCGTGTAAGGGGCTATTACAGATTTGGGTACGGTTAAGGTCAGAGAGGAAAGCTTTGAGGCTGTTGACCCCTGGGTCATTCAGGTCATCCCAGTGGAGGTTGAAGTCACCAAGGAATATTTGAATATCTTGTTTTCCGTCATTAGTAGCTAGAATATCCATTAGGTGTTCGATGAAGGTGAGGTTATCCCCTGGGGGGTGGTAGAATGTGTGTAGTGAGCATATTGATCTCTTATTGCTAGAGATGTTTAAACAAAGGTATTCACAGGAGGATAATACGGGGAGATGGATCTGTTCACTGATAGATTGCTCCGATGAATGCAAGCGATACCACCACCTGGCCTATCAATTCTATCTAGTCTTGTGATGTCGTAGTTCGGGGGAACCAGTATGTCCAGGATGGGTAAAGATGATTCGTTTAGCCATGTTTCAGTCACGATTAGTAGGTCAGGTTCATTAGAGAGTATGAGGTCAGCTATTTCGGTTGCGTGTTGTGATGCCGACCTACAGTTTAGGAGTATACATTTTAGTCTGTTGGTGGGTGTTGAGTTTGGTTCAAGTATGAGGGGGATTCGCGTGAGGTTGTTTTCCACTATGCCTCTAGCATTGTGTCTTATATCTCTGTGGGTGTTGGTAGGGATGGATTGGATTGAGGAATGTTTATGCAAGTTATCTGGGAGCCCCGAATTGGGTGGGAGATACGGTGGCTCATAGGAACGGAGTAGGTAGCTTAAGTCTTTAGTAGATAGGGTTTTTTTTCTCCGGACCGGACGAGATGAGGCATTGGGGTAGGGCATTGTTCTCCATCTTGGAGGTTCAAGATTATGGGAGCTTGCGTGTAGTTGTTGGGTGCGTTTAGACTTTTTGATGTGTAGGTATGATCTAAACTCTTGTTCAGGATGCGTGAGCTTGGGTTGTTGTAGAACCAGGTCATGTAACTTTTGTATGTCATTTTTGAATTGTTGAAGAGATAGTAATATTTCATCTAGTCTGTGGTCTGGAGTGAGCGGTGCCATGTTTAATGTATGGACTGTGGGTGAGGGAGGAGTGGTTGATCCATGTAAGTGGTTTGAGGGGGAATCGTAATCTGGTAAGATGTGTTGCAGTCTCCCTGCGTGGTTGTCTATAGAAGGTGGGCGTGAGGAGGCGGGGAGTGAAGGGGTGTGTGTGTGGGTTATGCATGGGACGGTTGGAGTTGTGGTGAGGGGAGAAGGGACGGGAGGATGTGAGGAGTTGGGGGTGTAGGGTGTAATTGGGACAGTGTAAGTATTATTGTTGTTGGGGAGGGGAAGGAGTTGGGGAGATGTGTGTCATCATGAGGATGTGAGGTGGTATGGAAGTGGGGTGTATGTGGGACAGTGGGAGAGTTGGTGAGGGGCGAGAGGGGGGTGATAAGTCGGTATGGGAGGATATAGGATTGAGGGGTGTGAGTGGAACTGTGGTGTCATCGATGGTGTTGGGGTAAGGGTAAGGTGCAGGGAGCTGTGTGTTATCGCTAGGGATGATGGTTAGGTCTGGGGTAGGTGTATATGTAGGGGGGAGATCGGGGGAGAATGACTAAACGGGGGGTCAGGCAGGGAGATGGTAAGTAGGCTGTGATTGCGATTGGCTGGGGAGGTGGGAAGGGCCAGCGCCAAGACACCCCCGGGTATTCGTGCGCTTTATAAATCCCACTAACATTAACATTAACATTATCACTTTTTCCTTGATGAGGGGAAATATGTCATCCAGTAGGTTTAGGTTATGGTCCAATGATTGCATGAGGATGATCCCGTTATTATAGATGGTGATTGTTGCTGCGGCATTATAGATTGGGGAGGGGATGATAGATATCGTGAGTCCATGTGCTGTTTTCCTCGTGGAGGCGATCGAGAATAGGGTGAGAAAGGCTTTCCTCCATTGTGCTCTTCTTTTTGTATAGAAGATAATGTCATTAGTTATGTGTCCTTTGTTAGTTGAGAAGTAAGGATCAGAGATTGGGGTTTCGGGGTGAGATTTAAAAAAATTGTGTTTGAAGCCTTTAGCTGCTTTTTTGGTAAGGTTGGGGGGTATTTAATGGAATAGGTATGTAGACCAGAGCGCTCCATAGTAGGGTTGGGGCTTGTAGGAGGGGGAGGAGAGTGGTCAGGGGACTAAATGAGGAGGAGTGCACTATGTGGTTGAGGTGGTGCTAGGTCTGAGGGGCATAACTCACACCTTTGAAATTGTAGAATGCGGAAACGAGGGTGTTGTCTGATTTCTCTGTGAACCGGCTCATTTAGAATGAATCATTCCAAGATGGCCGCCGTGTTTACTACATAGTGTCCACTTGTGCTTTCCATTGATTGGTCCTCTTTCGCTTTCCCTTAGTTGTTCCTCTAGTGGTGTAATCCTGTTTCCATTTTTGTCTGCACTATGGGGAGTGGTCTTTTCTTTGTTTTCAATTGAGTGCATATTGTGGAGAAGTCCTATGTTTCTCTCTGTCTGTTTCCATGCCTGGTTAGTCCTTTTTCCCTGATTATATCCAGTGCTGCCATTTTGAGAAATGTGTGGAGGCAGCTAAAGAGCGTCCTCTAGCCTACGTGAAAGCAATCACAACATGGGTTCCCCAGCGTTTACAGATCGGTCTGTGGCAAACAAAATAAACTTCCCAAAGTCATGTAAACCTTGCTGTGCTCCTCCTATTAGGCCCCTAGGACTGCAGCCTATAACGTGGCTTGCATGAACCGAGTGAGAGACTGTGAAAGCCATAGAGCCATGAGCATCGTAAGTTTGCAGTTTTGTCTGCAATCACCACGGGCGTGATGACCCACCTGGGGTGAGGGTCTGTCGTAGCACCAAAAGCTCCCTGCTCCGCGTTAATCAGCGCATCAACTTCTCTAAGCGTGCAAGAGCCCTCGTCTCGGTCCGCTTCTTGCTCAGTTGTTCTGGTTCGCCAACGAGAGGGGTGGGGCGGCGCCAAACCTGCGTGATGCCTCGAACTGTGTGCGCCGGTCCCGAACACGTCTGCTCCAACCCTCCTGTCTGCCGGTGGAACTAAGAGCGTGACCACATCCGTTGGGAACCCTCTGTTGCTGTAGGGAGAGTCCATGAACCGGGGGGAAGCTTCGCCCCTGGTTACGGTCTTTACGCAGCGAGCAGGGAGGATCAGGACTTCAAAGCCTTACTGCGAGCGGGGTACGTTTGGCTCTTGATGGAGATCCCGCGGTCAGGGAGTCCTCCGCACTGTTTCCCCACCTTGCCCTGTTCTCGGTCTTGAAAAAGGGGGGGTCGTGGCAGGGAACATCGAGCAAAAAGTGCTGAATGCTACCTGTGCTGTAGATCCAGATCCGCTGCGAGGGGTGAGCCGCTGTAGCCTCTCAGCCTTCGTGGGGCAGTCAGATCATCATGGCGGATGTCTCACTGTATGTCTGCTGCCCGGCTCGCAATTTGTCATGGACCAGTGGACGAGCACTCACCGTGGATGCAGAATCGGCAGTGGGATCCTCTCTCAAGATGCCCTCGGATCCCTGCTCCGTGCTGCTGCCGGTCAGAAATGTTCGTTGGTTACGGACCTCTCCCCCTGCTCCGTCGTTGCAGAGGTAAGAGACAGGAGATTCAGTCCATTAGTATAGCTGGTCCTGTTACTTGTGACGTTCCTTCTTCTTCTCTCTTCGTTACTTGAGCTGTTTCTTCTTTTCTCTTCGTTCCAGAACAAATTTCCGATGGGGCTAACAGGGATATCACGGCCAGCGATCCCAAGCAAGCAGAGCTCTCTTAGTGAGCTCCTCACCAGTCGGCCATTTTGGGACCATTCTTAGTTAGCACCTTCACCTATCAGTGAAGAGCTAAAGGTGTGATTCTGGGCACTGGCAGCTGTCAGTGGCCTTTGCTGGGTGTTAGCCTTCATAGCTGCACTGTCCTTGGCATGGTGGTCTGACCCCATGTCAAATAGCAAGTTAGGCCCCTTGACCCTGTTGGTCATGGTGAGGTTACTCAAACTGTGGGTAGCCTCGTTAGGTAAGCTGGGTGTTGCCGTTAGAATTTGCAGAGGCGGTCACCTCTGATCCCAAACTAAAAGATTGGGTAAAGACACTAGAGAGTTAGGAAAGGGGCATTGTAAGTTAGGTCCTGAAACTGTTGGGGTAGGCCAGCTCCCCAAAGGGAATGACTGACCTGGACAGAAGGATGCAAGGCAGAGTAGGCCCTGCAACATTCAAACCACTTCCTCTCTTCCTCGCCTGACAGACTAGGAAGATTCGCCCATGTTTGGCTCAGTCTCCTGGAGTGTCGGCTGGGGGGGCTTGTGCACGGATGCGGGTTTCTGTTGCAGTACCCCCCCACACACACGTTTTGCCTGATTCTTAAGCATCTTTGACTGAGTGTGCGCTGGGTTCTTGCTAAACAGGTTCCCAGTGCCTGTGTTCTTTCCCAAAACTGTACCTTTGCTTCCACAGTTGGCACACCTCTGGCTCACAAATAAGCCCTTTGTAAAATGTGTCAGTGGTTAACAAGGGCCTTGTGACCAGAGAGGGTCTCTAAGGGCTGCAGCATGTATCTGATAGAGACTTCTAGCTGCAAAGTCCTTACCTTTGAATTCCCCAGACGCCAGGTTGGATCTGGAAACTTTTGCTCAAGTAATACCACTTGCGCGCGCTTTCAGGTGGCTCTATTCAGCTCAGCGTGATGTTGTCGGCATTGTTAGCGTCAGTTATGATGTCATGGTCTCCTATATAGGTGCCACCCAGGCACGCGGACGTCAGTTCTTTTCTTCCCGCGCTAGTTAAGCGGCGATCCGGAGGTGAGCTAGCCCTCTGTAGTTTTTTGACACGCCTTTTTTGACTTTTGTCGACTGTAATTTTTCCTTTGTGTACGAGGATGTCTTCAATGAAGACAGGGTTTAAACCGTGTGGACCCTGTCACTGCATGATGTCGGTTACCGACCCACATCTAGTCTGATTTGGTGTCTCGAGCACAACCACGACTCGAAGTCGTGCTCCGACTGTCGGGCTATGGCTCCGAAGGCCTTGCGGGAGCGTGGTATGAAGCTCCTTGCGGCCCGGCAGTCGACACCATTCAGCGAGACTCCGCGGAAGTCCCAGTCTGGTTCAAAGAAGAGGAGGTCGCGAGACCGCTTCCAGAGCCCCAAGTCCTCTTTGTCCCACTCGAGGTCATCGGGACACTCGGGGAAAAGGCAGAAGAAATAGAAGAAGTCCAAGCGAACTTTGTCTTCGCCTTGACTGTAGTCCGTTGCCGAATGAGGTAAGGAGCACTGACGTTCTAGGCACGGTTCTGCAGGAGCGACCCCCGCTCACATTAAAGATTTTTAAGAGGTCATGCGCTGCGTGTCTGAGCGGGCCGACCCCTCTGGTGAGCCCTTGTGCCCTGTGGAGTCGGAAGGGGCCCTATTGGATTCTACGCCGTCGGCTCCAGGCACAGCGTCAGTGAGCCTCAGGGATCTGACCCGGGACAGCGCAGGTTGTGCCATTGCGACCTTCCCCGGTGTCGCACCTGAAGCCAGTGCCTTCGGGGCTGCTGGTGCCCACCGGCGGTTTCAGCCCCATCCTTATCCCCGACAACACGGCCGATTCTGACGTCGACAGAACCTAGGGGTTCAAGTTGTCGCCTGAAGAGTTTGATGATGTTTTAGACACGGGAGACAATAGGGAGGGGTGTATGGGGTGTTTCTGCAGAGCAAATGGACTGGTTGTGGAACTTGAGGAGGGCAGTGGACTGGATACTGGCATGCTATCTCTCCGCCAACTGTGGCTATGGAGGAGGGAGCACCTTATGCCATGGTGGTCAAGAAAGCAGCCGAGGTCCTCGCATTGGAGTTGCCCTCTGTATAGGTCACGACTAATCTCCTGACCGAAGTGCTTCAACCTGGGGCTTCCACCTCTGAAGCCCTCTTACCCTTCAATGAGGCACTTATTGATGTCCTTCTAGGCATGTGGTCCAAACCTAGCACAGTAGGTCCTTTGAATATGACAATTGCACGCCGCCATCTCCCGTCTCCGTGCGTCCCAAAGTTCCTCTGCCAACACCCCACCCCTGAAAGCTTGGTGGTGCAGGCTTCTACCTCCCAGGGCGTGTTCCCATCTGCCCCTCCAGGTAGGGAATCCAAGAGGCTGGAATGATTTGGGAAGAAGATGTTTTCTTCCTCCTGCCTGGCATTGCGGCAGTGAATACCGCATGCTTATTGGGCCGTTTCTCCCACTCCCTTTGGGAGACGGTTGCGCAAGTGCTGCCACAAGTCCCGGAGGAGGCCCGGGCTGTGCTCTCTCTGGTGGTTAAGGACGGGAGAGATGCAGCAAAATTCACCATAATGTGTGGCCTTGACACGACTGATTCGCTGGGCATAGCGATTTTATCGACAGTAGCCTTACGGCACCACGCCTGGCTTACAACGTCTGGCTTTTCGGGTGATGTCCAGACAAACTTAATGGACATGCCGTTTGATGGATCCTGTCTTTTTGTGGACAAGGCAGACTCGGCCCTAGAGCGGTTCAAGGACTCTCAAGCTACGGCCAGATCCTTGAGCCTCTCTTCGACACCTCATGGTAAGTCTAGCTTTCACCCCTTTCGTGGCAACAGAAGGGGGTTCCAGCCACTGCAGCCCTATCCCAGCCACCGTCCTGCGCGGACTTCCCAAGTTGTACGCGGATGTGGACGCGGTTCATTCCATCCTAGGAATGGAAGCCAGAAGTCGTCGACCACCCTGCCCTTGGCAGCAGCAGCCTTCAAGCACTCCTAGTCTGACTCTGCAAGACCACACCACTCCAGTTGGTGGGAGAATCTATCATCATCTCCCTCACTGGAGGTCCATAACTTCAGACAAGTGGGTCTTGCAGATCATTCAGGAGGGCTATTCTCTGCCTTTCCTTTCTTTTCCTCCTCCCATTCTGCCAAATCAAGAAAGGCTGGCGGAGGTTCACTCAAAATTGCTCCAAGAGGAAGTTACAGCTCTCCTGGCCAAGGGAGCTATAGAGAGGGTCCCGGATTCAGAAGTAGGCAGTGGCTGTTATTCCCACTACTTTCTGATTCTGAAAAAGAACAAAGGGTTGTGGCCCATTTTAGATCTTCGGACCGTCAATCTCTTCCTCAGGAAGGAGAAGTTCAAGATGCTTACTTTAGCTCAGGTCTTGTCTGCCCTGTACCAAGGAGACTGGATGGTAGCATTGGATCCTGCTGGATGCTTATTTTCACATCCTAATCCTGTCGGGCCTCAGGCATTACGTGCGGTTCAAGGTAGGCCACGAGCACTTTCAGTTTACCGTGCTCCCCTTCGACCTTGCCAGTGCCCCTCGGGTGTTGACCAAGCTGATGGTGGTGGTGGCAGCACATATGCTCAGGTTAGGGGTGTCAGTCTTCCCCTACCTCGACGACTGGCTGTTTAAGGCGTCCTCGCCCCAGGCTGTCGTCTCCCACTTTCAGACTATGGTGGACCTTTAGCATTCGCTGGGGTTCTCCAGAAACGTGCTGAAGTCACACCTGACTGGACACAGTGAAGTTTTGGGCCTACCCCCCTCCCCCCCCCCCGAGCAGTGACTCCAGGATATTCAGTTTTTGATTCCGATGATTCAGCCTCTATCCTAGATTTCGGTGAGACTGACTCTGAGGCTTTTGGGCCTCATGGCCTCCTGCATCCTGTTGGTGAAGCATGCCAGGTGGCGTATGCTGGCTCTGCAGTGGGAACTGAAGTTCCAGTGGGTGCAGCATCGGGGAAATCTCACCGACGTGGTCCAGTTCTCGGAAGGCACTGCGAAAGATCTGCAGTGGTGGTTGAAAAACCACGATTGGGTCATCAGCAGACCCCTCTCCCTTCCCCAACCAGATCTCACAGTCATGACAGATACGTCACTTCTGGGATGGGGCGCCCATCCGGGAAAGGTGGAGATCAGGGGACACTGGTCTCCGGCGGAGTCAGGGCTCCATATCAATTTGTTGGAGCTTCGTGCGATGCGGTTGGCATTGAAGGCATTTCTTCCCTCTGCCAAGGGGATGTTAGTGCAGGTGTTCACAGACAACACCACCACCATTTAGTACTGCAACAAGCAGGACAGGGTGGGGTCATGGACCCTTTGTCGAGAGGCCCTGCCTCTCTGGACATGGCTGGAACATCAGGGCTTAACCCTGGTGGTTCAACACCGAGCTAGTTCTCTTAACGCCAGGGCGGACAAACTCAGCCGTCGATGGCTAGTGGATCAGGAATGGCGTCCCCAGCTGGAGGTGGCGCAAGGTCTCTTTCAGCACTGGGGAGATCCTTGTTTAGATATGTTCGCCTCCGAAGAGAATGCGCAATGTTAGCAGTAATGTGCACTGGAGTTTCCAAGGCGGCTTTCGTCACAAGTGGAGCTCAGGCCTGCTGTACACATTTCCGCACATACCACTCCTGCTCAGGTTTCTGAAGAAGATCAGGAATGACCGGGCCCAAGTCATTCTTGTGACTTCGGACTGGGCGAGGAGAGTCTGGTATCCAGAGCTTCTGAAAATGAGCATCAATCCTCTGATCAGGCTGCTCCTTTGGGTGGAACTTCTGTTGCAGCAGCAGGGGAGGGTCCTCCACCTGAACCTGTCAACTCTTCGCCTCCATGCGTGGAGATTGAGCAGCGGCAGTTTATGGCTTTTGGCCTTCCTCCTGAAGTATGCCACGTTATTTTGGCGGCCAGGTGGCCAGGCGGCCCTCCACTAAGACGGTATACGCCTGCCGTTGGCAGAAGTTTGCATTATACTGTACAGAAAGGTCTATTGGCTCTCTTTCTGCTTCTCTTTCCACTGTTCTTCTATTCATTCAAACCCTTGCCCAGCAGGGCTCTGCTTTGGGTACTCTTAAGAGCTATCTTTCTGCTCTATCCACTTTTTTGCGGCTGCCAGACCAACCCTCTCTCTTTAGGTCTACAATTGTCAACAGGTTTCTGAAGGGGCTGACTCACTTGTTTCCGCCCAAGCCCTTTGTTATGCCCCGGTGGGACCTTAATTTGGTCCTCACATTTCTTATGTGTGCTCCTTTCGAGCCTCTGCACAGTTGTCCCCTATGGCTGCTTATGATAAAGACAGCCTTTCTAGTGGCGATAACATCTGCCCGGAGGGTGAGTGAGTTGAAGGCGCTATCTTGTACGCCACCCTGTGGGGTGCTTGGCAGCTAGGAAGGGTCGGGAAGTGCATAAAAGGACCATCCCTCGCTGGGTCGTTCTCTGCATTAAGATCTGCTATGCCCTGGCTAAGAAGCAGCCCTCTCAAGGATTAAGTGCCCATTCCACCAGGGGAAAGGCTGCGACTATGGCCTTAGCTCGGGGTGTCCCATTCCTGGACATCTGCCAGGCAGCAACGTGGGCATCTTTGCACAATTTTGCCAAGCGCTACTGCCTGGACAGTCAGGTCCGCAGGGACGGGCATTTTACTCGTCGGTCCTGCAGGACTTCTTAGTGTGAGGTTTTGGTCCACATTCCACTGCCAGGAGAGTATGGCTTGGGTATCTAATTCGAAGGTAAGGAATCTGCAGCTAGAAGTCTCTATCAGATGAACAAGTTACTTACCTTCATTTACACATTATCTGGTAGAGACAAGATGTAGCTGCAGATTCCGTACAGGCCCACCCATGCCTCCCGCTTTGCGGACTGATTTTGTTAGGCTAGGGTTACTCCCTTTTTTAGGGCCCTAGTCTGCACACTTTTATGTCAGTTACTTCGTGGCTCTTCGCTTTTGGCGTGGAAAAAACTAAAAGTACTTGTAGGAGGCTGGCTTAGTATATGATGCACACTTATGTAAGTGAAGCACCCTGCACTAATCCAGACAACCCTTATGGTGATTTTAGTGGTCTTAGACAACCTTAGAAAGCTCTCTAAGTGGTAGCTGTGGAGAGCAGCCTTCAGGCTTAGTCCAGAATAAGTGTAAACCAGCTTGTTTTACCAGTAATTAATCTTATGGTATAGGTTAAGTGAAAAAAAACACACAGTGTAGTTATAAAAAATATGTATTTATTATTAACACTCACTAACACATTGCAATATCTCCTACCCGAAAATATAAACAAAATACACACAAATACTTTGGAAATAGAACACTTAAGTAGCACAAGTACACAGTGGTCTCCAGGGGGAAACCTAACCATACAAAACACATAGAGGGTAGTGGTGGAAGAAGAAGTCGCACCTCGTAATACGAACAAATTTAGTGGGTAGGTAGTGCCACTAGGCAAGTAAAAATAACTGTAATGAGTCGTGGTGCCACTGAGGGTAATAGCACACCCCACTACCTTGGTGTGAGTACACAACGAGCAATGCCTTCGTGCTACAACATACTTCAGGAAATATACCCCGGCACTCCAATTATTTGATGCTGTTTAGTAAAATATATTTATACCGTTTTCTAGAAGAATTTTGTGACTTTTTCACAGGTTGCACAGATACTGAGGAGAATCACTCATGTTCAATGGTTTAATAGTCTCATTGACATCGTTGACAACATGTAAATTAACAATTTCAATTTTTACAGAAAAAAAGGCAAAATTATTTATGCAAGGACTGAACACTTTGATGATGGCGTTTCCAAGTCCAAATAGTACATCAATTTTCCGTGAAAGACAACAGCTGACACATGTTTCGTCATTAAGGTGACATTTTCAAGGCTGTACGATAGTAAAAAACATATGATGAATTAACATTTACTGGATAACATGTTACTTAGTTGCCCAACCTGCATCGAGTGTCAAAAAGAGAAAAAGAAAAGTGGAGACATGTGCTTAAATTGTATAGTACAATAAGTGAGAGAAAAATAGGCAAGATGGAGTGATAAGAGAAGAGCCATTAGTTTCACATATTAGCGAGAAAGTAACCAATCCAAGGCGTGAAAAGAAGGAAGAAAAAGGAGGGGAAGAAAACCCCAGCGGTGATAGGTCTTGCTATGTAAATTGCTAAATTAAGAGGCTCACCTTCAATATAAGGCTCGAGGTTGAGTCAGGTAAAATATGAAGTGTACGGCGCGAAAACAAATAGACGGTCCGGAGAACCTCTAGATGTCAAAATTAGCTGCTATATTTTTGTAGAGAATGAGAGTAAAAAAATAAGTATATTAGAATGGGAAGTCCCAGTAGGAAACAATAAGGTAGATTGCTTCCTCATAATGGTCAGAACTTACATTTTCAAACAGCGGAAAATGGTTTGTAATTGCTTTCGAGTAGTGATAGAAGTATCAGTCAAAAGTAGAAGATACTTTTCAACAATGTTAAAGCTCTCACACTGCACTGGAAAAGAAGAAAAAAATGTATATATATAAAGACAGTGTAAACCAGCGGGAAGCAGATGGACAAATAAAAATACGTTAAAACGTGTCCTGTAATCACAGGTGCAGACAGTGTTTCCCTGCCTGTATTTTATTCTAGGTAGTACAGGTTTAGAGACTACTACTCCGCTTACATGGGTCTCATTGATGGAAATTTAACATAAGTGTGAACTTGCGTCATTAATTGTTTTTCAAAAACTGGGCCATCAGAAGTCGTTTTGCAAAAAATTGTTATCATTTGAAAAGATTTGTCAATTCTGGACCATGATAAGTCCAAACCACATACTAAAATAGGAGAATGCGAACCATGACTTAAGTCCAGACTGGACCCAGAAGTCGTAGAAGAGTCGGGGTCACAAGAAGCCACCCAAGGTGAGTATCTAGGAACCACACTGAGGCTGTGTGGGAACAGGACTGCGTACTCAATGCAGATCAATGGGTAAGTCGCGGTTGCAGTTTTAAAGAAGAAGGACCTTTCCCAGCAGACCCTGAACAAACCCCATGGAAGATGGAAGGTTGGAGAGTCACCCCACCCGTGGATGCACCCAGTGACCAGGATACATACACCAGGAAATCTGGGTGCATAGGTGCGAAGTGACATTGGAAACCGGCGTTGACCACAATGGAGGACTTCAGAAAAGATGCCTCTGGCAAAAAAGGTGAAAGAGTCCGGTGGAACCCAAAGGTGGATTCAAGATGAGAGGTACCTGCAAGCAGAGGGGATAGAGTATATGCCACTCAGGAGTGACCAGGAGGCACTGAAGACGAATGCCCACTGATGTCGGAGTTGCAGGGGAGTTGATGGTGCCCTTGAAGTTCAAGCTGTGCGGACCACGCGACGCTGTGGAAGACCAGGAGCCGTTCACAAGCTGTCCCACGTCGGATGTCAAGGGCCAAGGGGTCAGTGTCCGGCAGGGATACCAACAAGCCTTGGCAACCGCAACTAATTTAGTCGCAGAAAAAGGGGCAGTGTCGGGACCAGCAAGGTCCAAGTGACTCACCACGAGCAGGTAAATCAGAGCAGGCCTCAAGCAAGCAGGGGAGCCCATTGGTGTCAAAGAAGACCCTCAAGGAGACCCACAGGCCGGAGGCACAGGAGTCGCAAGAGGACCTCGAGCAGCCCACCAAAGGATGAAGGCCCACTGTGCGGAGAATGCGGTAAAGGCAAAGATCTTGGCTGCAGGAGATGCTTGAGGCTGAAGCTTCTTGGAGTTCGAAGATCTCTGGAGGAGAGAGTCAACAAGCTTTGGCATCGGCAAGTCGACACGGTGCACAGGAGTACTGCCCCAGCGGTTACAACGAGGGATACTGACTTCAAACTTGCTGTAAAGACAGGGCAGGCCTCAAGGGAGTTGCAGAACTACCACCTGTGCTGCTGAACCTTTTGGAGTCCGTAGGAACTCAGGAACAGCAGACTGGTCAGCTTCGTTGCAGTGCCTGCAGATGTAGGGGAGTGACTCCTTCACTCTAAGGGAGATTCCTTCAGATGTCTTGGATGTCCACAGGCCTCGTTAAGAACCTGTATGGAGCACAGGCACAGACGTTGCAGAAGACTGGCAGGACAACGACACCAGGAGCAGCCGGAGTCTTCCCAGTTGCAGTCTCGGTTCCCAAAGCGAAGTCCAAAGTGCCCAGATGGTTGAAGTTGAAGTGGTTTCTGATCTGAATCTTGTCCCACAATGAATCTAGGGACCCACTCACATGTAAGCCCTTAAGTACCCTAATGAAAGAGTTGGGACGATTCAGGGGTCCCTCCCAGAGGAGGGGCTGGACAGTGGGGAGGATACTCTCATGTCCTTTGTCCAGTTTCGCACCAAGAGCGGGAGCCAACGGCTTCCTGAACTGGTTTCAACTGGAGTATACAAGGGGGGCACCAAATGTGCCCTTCAAAGCAGTCTAGTGGCGCTGGCAAGCACCCCCACCCTGTCCCAATGCACTAAATCCTGTCTGGGAGGTGGTCACACCTCCCTGTGACAGGAAACCTATTGTCCTGCCTGCCCCTGCTGGAGCTTGGCTCTGCAGCAGTAGGGCAGAATCGTGTCTCTGGTCGGCAGCAGCAATAGTCTGCTGTCCAGGTCTAGAAGACTGGTACCAGGAGCACTGAGGGCCTCCCGGAGGAGCTTTACAGTGCATAAAATCATACTCCAACACCGTTTATGGTGTTGGGGTATGATTCCAACATGTTTGATACCAAACACAACAGGGTTCTTTGCTGCCAGTTTAGAGACAGCCATCGCGTAATGACGCATGGCCACTCTATGTATCGTAATGGCTGATGCACTTACAACCCGGGAGAATGGACGGTGAGGGTTGTAGGGGTTTCCTGCTAATGCAGGGGCACCCTCACACTTATAACCGAGCACAGTGCCTTCAGGATTGAAAGGCCTGCCTTAGGGGTGACTTATAGGTTTTAAATGCAGTGACCTCAGATATACTTAAACTTATATGTATCGTAAGTGGTGCTAGCACCAGTTTACACAGGCTACAATAGTAGGCCTGTAGTCGCAATTTGAGTGGTCTCTCATGGGTCGCATAATACATGCTTCAGCCCATGGGGGACCCCTGGTGTACCAATACCCTGGGTACCTTAGTACTATATACTAGGGACTTACAAGGGTACACCAGTAGCCAATCTGGACTGTACCTAAGTGCTCACCATGTCCAATTTAGGGAAGAAGCACAGAGACTGGGGTCCTGATTAGCAGGATCCCAGTCAGACTAGTTAGTAAAACATAATGACACCAGCAAAAAGTGGGGGTGACCATGAAAGCGGATCCTACTTTCCTACAGTACTGACCTCCACGCGCCCAGGTGGCGCCTATATAGGTATCCGCAACATCATACCTGACGCTAACAATGCCGACGACGTCACGCAGAGCTGATTGGAGCCACCCGACAGCTCGCGCAGGGGGTATAGCTCGAGCAAAGGTTTCCGGATCCAGCCTGACGTCTGGGGAATTTAAACGTAAGGAATCTGCAGCTAGATATTGTCTCTACCAGATATTGTGTTACCGAAGGTATGTAACGTATTCATTATGCCACTGTAGGAGTCTGGCTCAGTATATATTGTCCACCTATGATGAGACACTGTGCACTGAGTCAAGGCAACGCTTAGTGATAGTGCTTAGGTCCATGAAAACCAGAGCTCTCAAAGGGTAACTGTGGAGAGCAGCTAAGGCTTAACCAAGAGTGTAAAGCAAGTGTTTTTACCACTATGGTCAATCAGCAAGCTTTTCACACAAGAAAGAACCACACCAGGTAGGTATAAAAATACTTTGTATTTATTACTATAAATCAAATCAAAATCAAATCAAATCATGGGTATTTATTAAGCGCAGCATATCACCCGAAAGTCTCATGGCACTTTGCAGAGGCTCAAGAGCTTGGTTTAGGCATAGGCTGGCTAAGAATCGAACAACCAAGTTTTTAGTTCCCTACGGAAACAATTGTGATCTGAGATGATACGTAGGTGTAAAGGTAATTTGTTCCAGAGGGCAGGTGCGAGAAAAGAGAAAGATCTCCCCCCCATTCTAGTGGTACGGATTTTAATGGGTGTTAGAAGAGATTTACTGCTGGATCTTAGAGTCCTGCAGGGAAGGTACCAGGTGAGTTTCTTCCTCCAGTATCCGGGGCCTTTGCCATGTAGATTCTTATGGGCTAAGCAGAGGATTTTAAAATGGGTCCGCTTCCTGTCGGGAAGCCAATGCAGGAGCCTTAGACTGGGAAAGTAGGATCTGCTTTTATGGTTATGGTTAACCCCACTTGTAATGCTGTTTCTGACTAGTCTGACTGGGATCCTGCTAATCAGGACCCCAGTCTCTTTGCTTTCTCCCCTAAATTGGTATGGTAAGTACTTAGGTGCATCCCAGATTGGACACTGGTGTAATTATAGATCTTAAGTGCAGTGACCCTAGATAAAGGTAAAACAATATGTTTCGTAAGTGGTGCTAGCACCAGCTTACATAGGCTGCAATGGCCTGTAGTTACAGTTTGAGTGGTCCCTCATGGGTGGCATAATACATGCTTCAGCCCAGGGGAGACCCCTGGTGTACCTATGCCCTGGGTACCTTATTACCATATACTAGGGACTGATAAGTGTACACCAGGACTCGAGGGATTTGCAGAACCACCACCAGTGTTGCTGAGCCTCGGGAAGTCCATGGGACGTCAGGAGCAGCAGACCGATCAGCTTCGTTGGGGTGCCTGCAGATGCAGGGGAGTGACTCCTTCACTCCAATGGAGATTACTTCGGGTGTCCTTGATGCCCACAGGTTTTTTGAAGAACCCTGACAGAAGCACAGTCACAGACGAAGAAGACTTAAAAAGCAGCAAGACCAGGAGCAGGAATAGTCTTCCTTGGTGTAGTCTCGATTCCGGTCTAAGTCCATGTGTCCAGATGATGGAAGAGCTATGTAGTTTCACGGTTGAGTCTTGTCTCACCACGAATATAAGGACCCACCCACAGGTAAGCCCTTAAGTACCCTAAGAAAAGGGTTAGAACAACTCGGGGGGGGATGGTTTTGGGGGGGGGGGGGTCCCTACCAGAGGAGGGTCTGGACAGAGGGGAGGATACGCCCCTGTCCTTTGTCCAGTTTCGAACCCAAGTGGGAACCAATGGCTCCCTAAACTGGCTCAAACTGGAGTATGCAATGAGGGCACCAAATGTGCCCTTCAAAGCAGACTGGTGGCACTTACAAGTGCCCCCACCCTAGCCCAATACACTAAGTCCTGTCTGAGAGGTGGTCACACCTACCTGTGATAGGCAACCCATTGTTCTACCTTCCCCTGCTCGAGCTCAGCTCAGCAGCAGGAGGGCAGAATTGTGTCTGTGGTTGGCGGCAACACTAGCTTGATTGCAGACCCTTAAAAGCTGTTACCAGGAGTACAGGGGGGTCCCATAAGGAGCCTCCCAGTACATGGGATCATACCTCCAACACTGGAATCGGTGTTGGGGTATGATTCCCACATGTTTGATACCAAACATAATTGGGTTCGGGGCAGCCACTCTATTGTTAGACATCTCGTAATGACTGATGTCCACTATATGTCTACAAATTGCTGACTGCACTTACAAAGCCTGGAGAATCGATTCCGTGATTTGTGGGGGTGTCCTGCTCATGCAGGGGCACCCTCAAACTTATAACCAAACACCCTGCCATCAGGACTGAAGAGCCTGCCATAGGGGTGACTTATAGGTTTTAAATGCTGTGACCTAAGATATACGGAAACTTATATCTGTTGTGAGAGGTGCAAGCACCAACTCACACAGGCTGCTATGGCAGGCCTGTAGTCACAGTTTAAGTGGACTCCTATGGGTGGCACAATACATGCTGCAGCCCATGGAATACCCCTGGTGTACATATGCCCTGGGTACCTTAGTACCATATTCTAGGGACTCAAAAGGGTTAACCAGTAGCCAAATGTCAAGGTACAAAAGTACTTACCATGCCAATTTACGGGGGAGAGCACAGTTGCTGGGGTCCTGATTAGCAGGATCCCAACAGACTAGGTCAAAAACACACCGACACCAAACAAAAAGTGGTAACCATGAAAGCAGATCCTACTTTCCTACACAACCCCTCCCAAACGTAATGAGATGAGACTAGCTTTGCCCAGTTGAGTCTTCATTTTCCAAGTGGAAATATCTGGAAAGTCCATCTGCGTTGGCATGGTTACTCCAACGTCTATGTTCCACAGAAAAAGTCCATCCCCTGTAGAGAAATGGACCACCTTAGAAGTTTGGGGTTTTCACCCTTCATTTGTTTAAGCCATAAGAGGGGCTTATGGTCTGTCTGAAGAATGAAGTGAGTACCAAACAGGTGTGGCCTCAACTTCTTCAAGGCCCAGACCACAGCAAAGGGGTCCCTCTCAATAGCTGACCAACATTTCTCCCTGGGGGTCAACCTTCTGCTTATAAAAGCTACTGGTTGATCCTGGCCATCTACATTAAGTTGTGACAATACTGCACCTACTCCTATCTTATAAGCATCTCTCTGGACAATGAAGGTTTTGGAGTAATCAGGACTTTGCAGAATTGGGGCAGAGCACATGGCTTGCTTCAGGTCATCAAATGCCTTCTGACAATTAACAGTCCACAGAACTTTCTTAGGCATTCTTTGGAGGTGAGATCATTAAGGAGTGTCACTATGGATCCATAGCCCTTTACAAACCTCCTTTAGTACCCAGTCAGGCCCAGGAAAGCTCTGACCTGAGTCTGGGTAGTGGGAGCAGTCCAGTCCATGATGGTCTGTATTTTGCTCTCCACTGGTTGAACTTGGCCTCCACCCACAAGTAGCCCTAGTACACCACCTTAGTCTGCCTTATCTGGCACTTTGTAGCCTTGATATTGAGGCTTTCCTTCTGCTGGGCCTCAAGTACATTTCTGAGGCGTACCAGGTGATCTTCTTAGGTGGAGCTAAATACAGCAATATCATCTAGATATGCTACACTATAGACTTCCAGACCTGTCAAGGCTTTGTTCACCAGCCTCTGAAATGTGGCAGGTGCATTCTTCAAACCAAAAGGCATCACAATAAATTGATAATGCCCACTGGGGGTTGAAAATGCTGTTTTGTGTTTGGCATCCTCAGACAGTCTGATTTGGCAGTAACCAGCAGTCATGTCAAATGTACTGAGATACTTGGCAGAGGCCAAAGTATCAATCAGCTCATCTGCCCTGGCAATTGGATGGGCATCAGTCCTACTGATTGCATTGAGGCCTCTATAGTCTACACAAAACCTCATCTCTCTCTTACCATCCTGGGTGTGAGCTTTTGGCACAAGGACTACAGGACTAGCCCAAGGGCTATCCTACCGCTCAATTACCCCAAACTGCAGCATCTTTTTGACCTCTGTCCTGATGCAATCTCTGACATGGTCAGGCTGTCTATAGATTTTACTCTTCACAGGCAGACTGTCACCTATGTCCACTTCATAGGTACACCACGCGGTTTGACTGGAAGTCAGAGAAAAGAGGTTGGGGAACTGATTGAGAACCTATCTACAATCATCTTGCTGTTGATCAGTGAGGCTGCCTGCCAAGGCTACCTCTTTACCTGATCCATCCACAGGGTCTTATGAGAGGAGTTCAGGGAGAGGGTCAGTCTCTTCCTCCTGTTCCTCATCAGTGGCCATGAGCAAGCTCATGCCAGCCCTGTCAATAAAAGGCTTCAGGTGGTTCAAATGAAGTACTCTGTGGGGACTTCTTGGAGTACCTAGGTCAACCAAGTAGGTGACCTCACCTTTTTTTCTCAAGTATGGTGTGGGGGCCACTCCACTTGTCCTGGAGAGCTGCTGGGGCCACGGACTCTTTACACCTACACTTTCTGTCCTGGCTGGTAAACAGTCAGTACAGCCTTTTGGTCATGCCAAGCTTTCTGAAGCTCCTGGCTGGCCTCAAGGTTTTTGCTGGCCTTCTTCCTATACTCAGCCATACGAGAATGTAGGCCAAGTACATATTTAACTATGTCCTGTTTAGGGGGTTTGAGAGGCTGCTCCCATCCCTCCTTAATCAGACACAATGGAACCCTAATTGGATGTCCGAACAGAAGTTCAAATGGGCTGTAGCCCACCCCCTTCTGAGGAACCTCCATGTAGGCAAAGAGAAGGCAGGGTAGTAAGACATCCCATTTTCACCTCAGCTTTTCTGGGAGAGCCATGATCATACCCTTTAGGGCCTTGGTGAACTTTTCAACAAGCCAATTGCCCTATGGATGAGGGTGCGGTAAACTTTTAGTTTACACCACACTCCTTCCACATAGCAGTGATGTAGCTAAGCATGAGGTTAGTACCTCTGTGTAGTGGGGAAAGGAGTCGCTATACACTTTGTTTTAGGTTTGTGGTGGGTATGTCTTTATTGGGTTCAAGAATAATAAAAAATAAAAAGATTAAGAACAGGAGCCAATTCAGATCAGTCTCTGCGGGCTTCAGTTGACGGTGCTCTTCTTTCTTCCAGAAGCGTCACGTCTCTCAGGACACCCAGAAATAATGAAAAAAACAAAAAGACAAATCCAAAACAAGGGATTAGGAATAAGGTCACTCCTATCTGGGACGCTCACCCAAGTGCCACCTTCACCAGGTAGGGGAGTTTAGGCGCGATAGGAGGTTGTGATTGGAGTCTTTGTTTTGGTGATGGGGTCACCCTCATACCCACATGCACCTCCCGCAAGCAACTCTCTCCCTACCCAAGTGTATGCTATTTCGCTGTGCCCCACCAGCCCCACCAAAAGCACCAGGCTTCTTTCGGTACTTGCCTCTGACCACGACCCGTCTCCTGGGCCGTGGTATGGGAAGCTGAGGTGTCCGTCTCGTCTCTTGGATCCCCGGAAACGTAGTGGGCACAGCACCGCAATACCTCTTCAGTGTTCTCCGCTCCGGCTCCTCTGGGGCACTAGGACACCCCTGCAGTTTGGTCTCCAACTTGGGGTTGTACCCTGACCGGGAGGTTCTCTGCAGGGAACGTGGTCGTCACTTCTGGTCTCCAACTGCTCTCCCCCTCGTTCTCTCTTCTGTCCATTTTTGAGCCGCCTTCATCCTGTTCCTCCTCTTCGTGTTTCTCGTCATTGCTCTCTGGAGGCATGTCCACTCTTTCACACCCTGTTCAGGGAAAGCTGGAGCGCTCTCCGTTGTCAGGGTTTGGTCGAAGATGTCGGCCATGTTGGATTTCCACGCTTCCTCACACTCTGTTCTGACAAGACCTCCTTAGGAAACTGCACTTTGGAAAAGACTCCCAGGAGGGCCCTAGCCCCCACAGTAGATGTAGTGGTCCTAAGGGAAATAGCTTCGGGATACCTAGTGGCATGGTCCACCACTATTAGTATGTAACTATGTCCAGATGCTGTTGGAGGGTTTAAGGGACCTACAATGTCTATCCGTACCCTCTCAAAGGGAACCACAACCACTGGAAGTGGGATTAAGGAGGCCTTTGTAGTGCCACCTGACTTACCACTGGCTTGGCAGTGGACACAGGAGCGACAAAACTCCTTGGTGTCTTCAGGCATGTGGGGCCAGTGAAAGTGAGGGACAAGCCTGTCCCAAGTCTTGCTTTGCCCAAGATGTTCTGCAAGGGGAGTGTCATATGCCAGGGTCAATAGAAAACCCCTGAATTTCTGAGGTATGTCCATCCTCCTGGTGGCACCAGGCTTGGAGTCTCTACTTTCAGAAAATAGGAGTCCATCTTCCCAATATGTCCTATGGGACACACTGACAGTCCTTGCCTCTTCAGCAGCAGCTTGCTTTCTGAGCTATTCAAGAGAGGGGCATGTTTCTGCTCCAGACTCAGATCTGCCCTGGAAGGTCCCACTGCCCCCAAGAACTCTGCAGTGTCAGTCCCAAGTTCCTCTGGGACAGTTCCTTCACAAGCGCTGAGGTCATCTCCCTCAGGAGACTGATCCTCACTAGGAGTCTGGGAGGAGTATAAATTCTTACCCTTCCTGCTCCTTCTCTTGGGAGCTGGCTGGTCCATTCTTTCAGGATCCATGGCTCCCTCTGTGCCGAGTCTCTTGGCCTGATTCTTAGTCACTGCAAACGCACTGGCTGAAATTCCTATCACCTCTGCATGTGTCCTGAACTCCACTTCAGACCAGGCAGAGGTTTCTAAACCATTGCCCAGCGGACAGTCCATAGGTAGTTCTGGGGACACCACAACTCTCTTTGGGTCAGTTACCCCTCCCCAGCTGAGATTAACAACTGCCAAGGAATGATCTGTCCTGACATTGCTAGCATTGGTCACTTGGGACACCTCACCAAGTAGGATCTTTTCAGGGGATACAGGTTTCTCTGTCACTATAGTGACACTGGCCCCTGTGTCCCTGTAAGCTACAGCTTCCTGACCATTTTTGAGAGGCTTTTGTCTGTACTTGCCCAAATTTGGGGGACGTACAAGTAAGGTGGTAAGTTCCATGCCACCATCACAAACTAAAACAGCCTGAGTGGGTGTCCTGACTAGGCCAGAACCCACTTCAGTACCCAAGGTTAACACTACTAATCCCTTGGGGGCACTACTACTACTTGTGCTTGTGCTAGGGGTGCTAGGTACTTTAGGAGCAGTAGTAGTAGAATCCTTGGTGCCAGACTTGATGCAATTGGCATGTTTTGCCTTTGGCCTTTTTACTTACAGAGATAGCACCAAGGTTTTTTGTTTGAAGTGGAAGAGGTTTGGGAACCACCCCCAGAGGAAGCTGTTTGGTGAACTTGTGAAGACTCTTTCTTGTCTTTAACTTTCTCCCCACCCTTCTCTTGGGCCTTAGAAGAATCTTGCTTCTTCTGGTCACCACCACAATAAGATTTCTGCTTCACCCTGGTGCGGACACACTGGTCGGCCTACTTTCCCAATTCTTGGGGAGAGGTCAGATCCGAGTCCACCAGGTACTGGTGCAATTGCTGATTTTGAAAGTTATTAAGGATGTGCTCCCTCATCCATAAATTGTACAGTCCCTCATAATCATGTACATTACTCCTATGAAGCCAGCCTTCCAGAGCCTTAATAGCACTGTCAACAAAACCTACCCAGTCTTGAGTGTGTGCCTTCTGTGTGTCCCTAAACGTAACCCTGTATTGCTCAGTAGTGAACCCAAACCCATATATGAGGTCACTCTTCAAGGCTGTGAAATTATCTGCATGTTCCTCCCTAACTGTGAGAAATGTGTCTTTATCTTTTTTATCATAGGAGAGCCACAGGATAGCTGCCCGCTGCCCCTGAGGGACCTTCTTAACTTTACAGGCCATCTCTAAAGCAGTGATCCATTTATGGATGTCATCCCCCTCTCAGTAATGAGGGACTATCCTGCTCAAGTTCCAAGTGTCAAAGGAGTGCTCCCTAATCCTAGGTTCACTAGTGCTGCCACCGTGGGATCCTAATCCCAAATTCTTCCTCTCCTTCTGCACTTTCAGGGTTTCCTTATCTAGGGCCAACTGTTCCTTCTTGACTCTGAGCTTGGCTCTTTCAAGCTTGAGCAGATGGCATTCCCTTGCTAAGGTGTCCTCCCTCCTGCTAGAGATGGAGGTCCCTATGGAAGTGTGATAAGAAGTTGAATTTACAGAGAAGGACCTGGACCTCCTCTGAACTCTTTCTACCCTCCCAGTAAGAATAAAGGGGAACCTACCTCTAGCACCTTCCTACGTACCTTCTGTACTATTCCCTGGGGGGGTAGAGTTTACCAGTGAGGTGTCTTCAGACTCCTCCTGGTCAGGCTCAGAATTGGGGTCACTAGGTTTAGACACCTCTGATCCTTCTTCTGGAGCCCCACCACCCTTACTAACATTGTCCTGCTCTTCTGATCCATCAGGATTCTGGAGGTCATCCTACAGGAGCATCTCCAAGACCTGCTTTGTGTTAGGGTTGCTATCTGTCTTCAGTTTTCTGGATGTCGCATCCCTGTGTGCCATGCCTACAACCCACTGCCCTGGCATAGGTCAGCCATCCCTCTAGCTTGGTGCACTATACCAGTGGTGAGGGTACTGGTGCATGAGCCCTGTACCCCTACAGTGTCTAAGCCAATTCTTAGACATTGTAAGTACATTAATGCCATTAAAAGTATATGGTGCTGGGAGTTTGTCGTTACAAACTCCACAGCACCATAATGGCTTTACTGAAAACTGGGAAGTTTGGTATCAAACTTCTCAGCACATTAAACCCACACTGATGCCAGTGTGGGATTTAATGAAAATGCACTCAGAGGGCATCTTAGAGATGCCCCCTGAAAAGCGACTCAGCCTCTGGTGGGTTCCCTGACTGGAACACACCTGCCTTCCACCACAAGACATGTTTCTGGACCCCTGGGGTGGGAGCCTTCGCTCCCTGAGCCCAGAAAAAAAAACTTTCCTGGGCGAGGTGTTCATACCTCCCCCAGGCCAGGAAGAGCAATCTGTGCAGGGGAGCTTCAAAGGCCTTGCAGCCTTTGTAATGCGACCCCCAGCCTCTCCTGCTATCAGGAGCAGGCCCCCTTCCTGTCTCCCCTCCTTTTCGGCGGGAAGACAGGCGGGAAAAATTAGCCAGCCCAGAAGGTGTGCCCACCTCTGCCAACCCCACCCCTCAGGTGGGGGAGGCGAGGTGAAGCCCACTCTTCAGTGCCCGCCATCTTGCGGATGGCAGGCACTCCCCAATCAGGATTAGGGATTGTGCTCACTCCCCCATTTGGGGTGAGCACACCAAGGGTGTACTCACCCTAAGGTCAGTAGCCCATTGGCTACTGACCTCGAGACCCCTAAAACGCCCCCTAAATACAGTATTTAGGGGGCAGCCATGAAACAAGAAGTCAGACAAGAAACCACAAGAAGAAAAGAAGAAGGAACGAACAGCCGTGCCTTTAGCTAAGAAGAGGAGGACGCCCACTGACTTGGCCCGTGTCCTATCGGCCTGTCCCCAGTCCTATCGGCCTGTACCCACCTCGAACCTGCAGAAGCGAAACCCCGGTGTGTCCTTCCAGCCAGCAACCTAAAGAACCCAGAGGACCTGCCCTGCCTTCCAAGGAAAAGACTTTGTCTCCCGTGAACCCCGGATTTGTTCACCCACAGACTCCAGCTCCGGCGAAATCCGCGAGTCTGCACCACTCTGCACCCGACGCCCACGGCCTGAGTTTGAGTGGCCCAACACCACAAGGAGGTCTCCCCGGCGATCCTGACCCGAGATCCGGTGATCCCTGACCTGCCTCAAGCCTCCAGCCGACGCCTGCAGCCTCAATCCGGAAGGTCCCCCCAACCGCGACCAGGAGCTGGTAAGAAGATCCGACCCTAAAAGTCACCCCTGCACCCGACGCCCTACGTCCTTGGGTGGCCCAACCGATGGTGTCTAGCCAACCCCCAGCATCCCAACTTACCTCTCCAATTGGTGGTCGCACCCAGAAGACCTTCGTCCCGAGCCTGCAGTGTGTTTGCAAACCGGAGACTCCCCTTTGAAAGTAACTGGGCACCCGACGACAAACCAGCACCCTGCACCCGGCTGCCCTAGTGCCCCTGAGGGTGTACCTTTGGTGCTATCTTGAACCCCCATTTGATCTGAGCTTAAGTCCAGGAGCTTTGCTCCCACAACCTCGTGGTCTGCTCATAAGCAGCCACCACCGGAGGCCTCCTATCCCCCATTGGTTAACATTGGGCCTCAGCGCTCTGCACCCGGCCGCCCTAGTGACGCTGAGGGTGTAACAAGAGTGCATCCTTGACCCTGGGGGACCCCTGAGTCTAACCCCAGAATACCAACTCCCACAACATAGTACGTACCTGTTAACCAATAACACTATTTCCTCCTATAGGATAACATTGACTGTTTTTCTATGAAATGTTTCTAAGTGTAGAGTTGGAAAATCTATTAAAGTCCTTAAAACTGTAACCAAATAACAAAAACGCTTTTACTTACCTGGTTGCAGAAAATGTCCCAGTGTAGTATCCAGGTATACTACACTGTGTAAGAAAATTAATCTGTAAAGTAATATACTTTACATTTTATTGAAAAGCCAATACAAAGTATATGTGCAATATTTCAAAGCATTGCATTACTAGTAATTCTACTGTAATCAAACCAAAGTATATATACAACTGCAATTCAAACTGTATCATAACTACAATTCAAACTATATTATTACTGCAAAGTATAAGTCACTTACCTGTGCCAGGCTTGCTTGGTTCTAGGAAAGAAAATAACTGAAAGAATATTTTTATACAAACAAAATTGGTCTGAGATCAGTCTTTGAGTGTGTGACAATCATTCCTGATTGAGTGTGTACAACAAATGCTTAACATTATCCTCTGATAATGCCTTACTGCTCGCCCACACTACCACAAATAGAGAGTAAGGTGCTATCTACTTTTACCTCTGCCTACCTTTGGGGTTCCACTGGTCTCTGTGCACACTATACCTCACTTTGGTATAGTATATACAGAGCCAGCTTCCTACATTGGTGGATCAGCGGTGGGATATACAACTTTTCATTTGTTGGACTAACTTGGTTACCACCTGATCACACGACAGAACTCTTAAAGTGTCTTTAGAATTCTGATTTTTGAATTGACAAATTTGTCCAAATTACTTGTTAGGGCCTTGGTTAAGTCCCTTTAGAATTTTAGAAAAAATAAAAAGTCACTTTAGTTAGGGATAAGAGGGGTTAGAAGTTTTTTTTAGCAATGTCTCTTAAAAAGAACCCAGCTGTTAGTGAAGATAACCACAATGGCATATGGGACCAGGTTGAAGAGCTCAACCTCACCCCTTACCTCCGCTTAACTTTTAAGGAAGTAGGGTCCCTATGCAAAATTTAAAACATAACCATGGGGTCCCATCCCACGAAAAAAAGCTCCAGGAGCTCTTGGCTGGGTATGCTAAGGACCATCCCTCTGAGAATGGTGAAGACCTCTCAGATGTGGAAGAAGATGGAGGGGATGAGGATGCCTACCACCCCCTCCCCCCCCACTTCATAGGGAGAGAAGGGCCCTGGGAACCCTGACTCCAAGAATCAACATCTTAGTACAGAGAGCCCACACAGGTGGATCAGGTACTACTGAGGACATTGAGGACAGGCTCAATGAGGAGGAAAACCTGCTAGCCAGGTTGACCAAAAGACTGGATCTAGAGACCAGACTCCTGGCTCTAGAGAAAGAGAGAGCAGAGATGGGCCTAGCACCCATCGATAGTGGCAGCAATTTACTTAATAAGGACAAAGAGCAATCTTATGATCCTAAAATCCCCTAATGGATTGTCCCTAAATATGAAGAGAGTGATGATATCACCAAGTGGTTCACAGCCTTTGAGAGGGCTTGTGAAGCCAGAAAAGTGAAGAACACTCACTGGGGGGCACTCCTTTGGGAACTGTTTGCTGGTAAGTGCAGAGACAGACTTCTGACCCTTAGTGGGGCAGATGCTGGGTCTTATGACCTCATGAAGAGAACTCTGATTGAGGGATTTGGGCTCACAACTGAGGAGTATAGGATTAGATTCAGGGGGGCTCAGAAAACCCAGAGTCAGCCCTGGGTGGAATTTGTAGACTATAAAAACACTAGGTGGCTGGTTGCCTGGAAGTAAAGTGCAAGATTATGATGGTCTTTATAATTTGTTTATGAAAGAACACATATTAAGTAATTGCATTAATGAAAAGTTGCATCAGTACCTGGTAGACCTAGATCCAATGTCTCCCCAAGAATTGGGAAAGAAGGCAGACCACTGGGTCAAGACAAGGGTGACTAGGACGTCCACTGGGGGTGACCAAAAGAAAGGGGGTTACAAATCCTCCACAGAGGAAAGACAGTGAGCCTCTTAAAGATAAAAGTAAGGAGTCCCAGCTAGCCCCCCAAAAACCTGTGCAGGAGTGTGGACCCAAAGACACCTCACAAACAAAAACTGGGTCCCAAGGTAAGAGTTGGGATCCCAACAAGGTATGGTGTCACAACTGTCAAAAGACAGGACACTACAGCAAGGACCCTAGCTGTCCTAAAAATACAGCCCCTAGTGTAGCTCCAGGGGTTGCCAGTGTAGCTTTGGAGGGTGACTCCTCAGATGAGGAAGTCTTCCTACCCTTCAACTGGAAAATGGGCCCAAAAGGTGAGTTGGAGATTCTAGATGGGAGTAGACACTTCCACCACCTACTGGTGAATGGAATCCCAGCGACTGCCCTGAGAGATACCTGTGCCAGTCACACTGTGGTGCATGACAGGTTGGTTCTCTCAAACCAATATGTCCCAGGGGAAACAAAAAGAGTAAGGGCTGTCCCAGGGGATGTCACTGTTAGGCCTGTGGCTGTAGTGGCCCTAGAAATAGCTGGGTCCCTTAGTTGGAGAAAGGTGGTAGTCAATAAAGACCTCCCCCTTGATTGTCTCCTGGGGAATGACCACCCAGAGGTTGGTCTGAGCCAAAGGGAAGTACTGGTCCAGTGCCAGACCTCACCCAAAGAACCTGGGGGGGCAGAACCTGCAGTTAGTGCAGCTAAGCCCCAAAAGAAAAAGAAGAGACAGTGCAGGAAAGGTGGACAACTGTTAGCCACAGTTCCAGTGGGCCAGGGAGATTCTATCCCAGTAAGGGAGAACTCCAAAATTGGCACTGTTGAAGTCCCCCCCATGTCAACAAAAAGACCTGACTAGTCAGGCAACTGTCCAGCCTGAGTTGGTGGCTCCTCAGCTGGCAGAACAGAGGGTAGAAGAAGGGTGTTCTGTTCACTACCAAGTGTAGTGACCCCCTACCCTAAAACAGCTGACAGACCACCAGAACCCAAAGAAGCCTGTAAGTTAAACACTTCACCTGCCAGTGAAAAGCTAAAGGTGTGGTTCTGGGCACTGACAGCTGTCAGTAGCCTCTGCTGGGTGTTAGCCTTCATGGCAGCACTGTCCTTGGCATGGTGGCCTAGCCCCCTGCCAAATAGCAAGTTAGGCCCCCTGACCCTATTGGCCATGGTGGGGTTACTCAAGCTGTGGGTAACCTCTGTGGGCAAGCTGGGTTTTGCCCTAGCTAAGTTAGAATTTGCAGAGGTAGGCACCTCTGAACCCAAACTAAAAAGATGGGGTAAAGACACTAAAGAGCTAGGAAAGGAGCATTTGGCATTAGGTCCTGAAACTGTTGAGGTAGGCCCAAAGGGACTGACCAGGACAGACGGAAGTAAGGCGGAGTAGGCCCTGCAACTTTCAACCCACTTCCTCTACTCTTCCTCACCTGAAAGACTAGAAAGACTCTCCCAGGTTTGGCTGAGTCTTCTGGCCTTTGGGCTGGGGGTGGGGGGCTTATGTTGGAAGCTGGGTTTCTGTTGCAGTAACCCCCCACTTCTTGCCAGACTACTGATGCACTTTGACTTGATGTGCCCTGGGTCCCTGCCAATCAGGTTCCCAGGGCCTGTGTTCTTTCCCCAAACTGTACCTCCAATTGGGACCTCTCTGGACACATGTCAGTCCCTTGTAAAAGTTACCATGGGTACCAGGGGCACTGTGCCAGGGAAGGCCCCTAAGGGCTGCAGCACTTATTGTGCCACCCTTAGAGGCCCTGTACCTTTACACACACACACTGCCATTGCAGGCTGCGTATTTTGGTGCAAACAAAGTGAAGAGTCGACATGGCACACACCCCTGTGTGCCATGCCTACAACCCACTGCCCTGGCAAAGGTCAGCCACCCCTCTAGCTGGGTGCACTATGCCAGTGGTGAGGGTACCGGTGCATGAGCCCTGTACCCCTACAGTGTCTAAGCCAATTCTTAGACATTGTAAGTGCAGTAATGCCATTTAGAGTATATGGTGCTGGGAGTTTGTCATTACGAACTCCACAGCACCATAATGGCTTTACTGAAAACTGGGAAGTCTGGTATCACACTTCTCAGCACATTAAACCCACATTGATGCCAGTGTGGGATTTAATGGAAAATGCACTCAGAGGGCATCTTAGAGATGCCCCCTGAAAAACTACCAGCCTCTGGTGGGTTCCCTGACTGGTACACACCAGCCTCCCACCACGAGACATGTTTCTGGACCCCTGGGGTGGGAGCCTTTGCTCCCTGAGCCCAGAAACAAAGTCTTTCCTGGGCGATGTGTTCACAACACCCCCAGGCCAGGAAGAGCCATCTGTGGCAGGGGAGCTTAAAAGGCCTTGCAGCCTTTGTAATGCGACCCCCAGCCTCTCCTGCTATCAGGAGCAGACCCCCTTCCTGTCTCCCCTCCTTTTCAGTGGGAAGACAGGCGGGAAAAATTAGCCAGCCCAGAAGGTGTGCCCACCTCTGCCAACCCCACCCCTCAGGTGGGGGAGGCGAGGTGAAGCCCACTCTTCAGTGCCCACCATCTTGCAGCTGGCAGGCGCTCCCCAATCAGGATTACTGATTGTGCTCACTCCCCCACCTGGGGTGAGCGCACCAAGGGTGTAGTCACCCTAAGGACAGTAGCCCATTGGCTACTGACCTCGAGACCCCTAAAACGCCCCCTAAATACAGTATTTAGGGGGCAGCCCAGGACCAAGAAGTCAGACAAGAAACCACAAGAAGAAAAGAAGAAGAAGCACCGAACAGCCGTGCAGAAGCTAAGAAGAGGAGGACGCCCACTGACTTGGCCCCAGCCCTATCGGCCTGTCCCCACCTCGAACCTGCAGAAGCGAAATCCCGGTCTGTCCTGCAGCCAGCAACCTCAAGAACCCAGAGGACCTGCCCTGCCTTTCAAGGAAAAGAATTTGTCTCCCGTGAACACCGGATTTGTTCACCCACAGACTCCAGCTCTGGCGAAATCCGTGAGTCTGCACCACTCTGCACCCGACGCCCGAGTTCGAGTGGCCCAATAACACGAGGAGGTCTCCCTGGCGATCCTGACCCGAGATCTGGTGATCCCTGACCTGCCTCAAGCCTCCAGCCGACGCCTGCAGCCTCAATTCGGAAGGACCCCCAACCGCGACCAGGATCTGGTAAGAAGATCCGACCCTAAAACAAACCCCTGCATCCGACGCCCCACGGCCTTGGGTGGCCCAACCGACGGTGTCTAGCCAACCCCCAGCATCCCAACTCACCTCTCCAAGTGGTGGTCGCACCCAGAAGACCTTCGTCCCTGAGCCTGCAGTGTGTTTGCAAACCCGAGACTCCCCTTTGAAAGTAACAGGGCACCCGACGACAAACCAGCACCCTGCACCCGGCCGCCCTAGTGCCGCTGAGGGTGTACCTTTGGTGCTGTCTTGAACCCCCATTTCCCTGAGCTTAAGTCCAGGAGCTTTGCTCGCACAACCTGGTGGTCTGCTTGTAAGCAGCCACCAACCGGAGGCCCCCTATCCCCCATTGGATAACATTGGGCCTCAGCACTCTGCACCCGGCCGCCCTAGTGCCGCTGAGGGTGTAACAAGAGTGCATCCTTGACCCTGGGGGACCCCGGAGTCTAACCCCAGAATACCAACTCCCACAACATAGTACGTACCTGGTAACCAATAACACTATTTCCTCCTATAGGATAACATTGACTGTTTTTCTATGAAATGTTTCTAAGTGTGGAGTTGGAAAATCTATAAAAGTCCTTAAAACTGTAACCAAATAACAAAAACGCTTTTACTTACCTGGTTGCAGAAAATGTCCCAGTGCAGTATCCAGGTATACTACACTGTGTAAGAAAAGTAATCTGTAAGTAATATACTTGACATTTTATTGAAAAGCCAATACAAAGTATATGTACAATATTTCAAAGCATTGCATTACTAGTAATTCTACTGTAATCAAACCAAAGTAAATATACAACTGCAATTCAAACTGTATCATAACTACAATTCAAACTGTATTATTACTGTAAAGTATAAGTCACTTACCTGTGCCAGGCTTGCTTGGTTCTAGGAAATAAAATAACTGAAAGAATATTTTTATACAATCAAAATTGGTCTGAGTTCAGTCTTTGAGTGTGTGACAATCATTTGCTGATTGGGTTTGTACAACAAATGCTTAACACTACCCTCTGATAAAGCCTTACTGCTCGCCCACACTACCACAAATAGAGAGTAAGGTGCTATCTACTTTTTCCTCTGCCTACCTTTGGGGTTCCACTGGACTCTGTGTACACTATACCTCACTTTGGTATAGTATAAACAGAGCCAGCTTCCTACATTGGTGGATCAGCGGTGGGATATACAACTTTGCATTTGTTGGACTAACTTGGTTACCACCTGATCACACGACAGAACTCATAAAGTGTCTTTAGAATTCTGATTTTTGAATTGACAAATTTTTCTAAATTACTAAAAGTCTTGTAAGGGCCTTAGTTAAGTCCCTTTAGAATTTTAAAAAAAATAAAAAGTCACTTTAGTTAGGGATAAGAGGGGTTAGAAGGTTTTTAGCAATGCCTCTTAACAAGAACCCAGCTATTAGTGAAGATAACCACAATGGCATAGAGGACCAGGTTGAGGAGCTCAACCTCACCCCTTACCTCCGCTTAACTTTTAAGGAAGTAAGGTCCCCATGCAAAATTAAAAACATAACCATGGGGTCCCATCCCACCAAACAAAAGCTCCAGGAGCTGTTGGCTGGGTATGCTAAGGACCATCCCTCTGAGAATGGTGAAGACCTCTCAGATGTGGAAGAAGATGGAGGGGATGAGGATGCCTACCACCCCCTCCCCCCCACTTCATAGGGAGAGACGGGCCCCGGGACCCTGACTCCAAGAATCAACCTCTTAGTACCTAGAGCCCACACAGGTGGATCCGGTCCTACTGAGGTCATTGAGGACAGCCTCAATGAGGAGGACAACCTGCTAGCCAGGTTGACCAAAAGATTGGATCTAGAGACCAGACTCCTGGCTGTAGAGAAAGAGAGAGCAAAGATGGGCCTAGCACCCATCAATGGTGGCAGCACTTTACTTATAAGGACAAAGAACAATCTTATGATCCTAAAATCCACAAAGGGATTGTCCCTAAATATGAAGAGAGTGATGATATCACCAAGTGGTTCACAGCCTTTGAGAGGGCTTGTGAAGCCAGAAATGTGAAGAAAACTCACTGGGGGGCACTCCATTGGGAACTGTTCGCTGGTAAGTGCAGAGACAGACTTCTGACCCTTAGTGGGGCAGATGCTTGGTCTTATGACCTCATGAAGAGAACTCTGATTGAGGGATTTGGGCTCACAACTGAGGAGTATAGAATTAGATTCAGTGGGGCTCAGAAAACCCAGAGTCAGCCCTGGGTGGAATCTGTAGACTATAAAACCTGTAGGTGGCTGGTTGACTGGAAGTAAAGTGCAAGATTATGATGGTCCTTATAATTTGTTTATGAAAGAACAAATATTAAGTAATTGCATTAATGAAAAGTTGCATCAGTACCTGGTAGACCTAGGTCCAATTTCTCCCCAAGAATTGTGAAAGAAGGCAGACCACTGGGTCAAGACAAGGGTGACTAGGACGTCCACTGGGGGTGACCAAAAGAAAGGGGTTACAAAACCTCTCCAGAGGAAAGACAGTGAGCCTCTTAAGGATAAAAGTAAGGAGTCCCATCTAGCCCCCCAAAAACCTGTGCAGGAGGGTGGGCCCAAAGACACCTCACAAACAAAAACTGGGTACCAAGGTAAGAGTTGGGATCCCAACAAGGTATGGTGTCACACCTGCCAAAAGACAGGACACTACAGCAAGGACCCTAGCTGTCCTAAAAATACAGCCCCTAGTGTAGCTCCAGGGGTTGCCAGTGTAGCTTTGGAGGGTGATTCCTCAGATGAGGAAGTCGTCCTAGCCTTCAACTGGAAAATGAGCCCAAAAGGTGAGTTGGAGATTCCAGAGAGGAGTAGACACTTCCACCACCTACTGGTGAATGGAAAACCAGCCACTGCCCTGAGAGATACCTGTGCCAGTCACACTGTGGTGCATGACAGGATGGTTCTCTCAAACCTATATGTCCCAGGGGAAACAAAAAGGGTAAGGGCTGTCCCAGGGGATGCCACTCTTAGGCCTGTGGCTGTAGTGGCCCTAGAAATAGCTGGGTTCCTTAGTTGGGGAAAGGTGGTAGTCAATAAACACCTCCCCCTTGATTGTCTCCTGGGGAATGACCACCCAGAGGTTGGTCTGAGCCAAAGGGAGGTACTGGTCCGTTGCCAGACCTCACCCAAAGAACCTGGGGGGGCGGGGGGGGGGATGAACCTGCAGTTAGTGCAGCTAAGCCCCAAAAGAAAAAGAAGAGACAGTGCAGGAAAGGTGGACAACTGTTAGCCACAGTTCCAGTGGGCCAGGGAGATTCTATCCCAGTAAGGGAGAACTCCAAAATTGGCACTGGTGAAGTCCCCCCTAGTCAACAAGAAGACCTGACTAGTCAGGCAACTGTCCAGCCTGAGTTGGTGGCTCCTCAGCTGGCAGAACAGAGGGTGGAGGAAGGGTGTTCACTACCAAGTGTAGTGACCCCCTACCCTAAAACAGCAGACTGACCACCAGAACCGAAAGAAGCCTGTAAGTTAACCACTTCACCTACCAGCGAAGAGCTAAAGGTGTGGTTCTGGGCACTGACAGCTGTCAGTAGCCTCTGCTGGGTGTTAGCCTTCATTTCAGCACTGTCCTTGGCATGGTGGCCTAGCCCCCCTGCCAAATAGCAAGTTAGGTCCCCTGACCCTATTGGTCATGGTGGGGTTACTCAAGCTGTGGGTAACCTCTGTGGGTAAGCTGGGGTTTGCCCTAGCTAAGTTAGAATTTCCAGAGGTAGGCACCTCTGAACCCAAACTAAAAAGAATGGGTAAAGACTCTAAAGAGCTAGGAAAGTAGCATTGGGTATTAGGTCCTGAAACTGTTGAGGTAGGCCAGCTCCCCAAAGGGACTGACCTGGACAGAAGGATGTAAGGCAGAGTAGGCCCTGCAACTTTCAACCCACTTCCTCTACTCTTCCTCGCCTGAAAGACTAGAAAGACTCTCCCAGGTTTGGCTGAGTCTCCTGGCCTTTGGGCTGGTGAGGGTGCTTGTGTTGGAAGCTGGGTTTCTGTTGCAGTAACCCCCCACTTTTTGCCAGACTACTGATGCACTTTGACTTGATGTGCCCTGGGTCCCTGCCAATAAGGTTCCCAGGGCCTGTGTTCTCTCCCCAAAACTGTACCTTGTACCCCCAATTGGGACCTCTCTGGACACATGCCAGTCCCTTCTAAAAGTTACCATGGGTACCAAGGGCACTGTGGCCAGGGAAGGCCCTTAAAGGCTGCAGTACTTATTGTGCCACCCTTAGAGGCCCTGTACCTTTACACACACACACTGCCATTGCAGACTGCGTATTTTGGTGCAAACAAAGTGAAGAGTCGACATGGCACACACCCCTGTGTGCCATGCCTACAACCCACTGCCCTGGCATAGGTCAGCCACCCCTCCAGCTGGATGCACTATACCAGTGGTGAGGGTACAGGTGCATGAGCCATGTACCCCATACAGTGTCTAAGCCCATTCTTAGACATTGTAAGTGCAGTATTGCCATTAAGAGTATATGGTGCTGGGAGTTTGTCATTATGAACTCCACAGCACCATAATGGCTTTACTGAAAACTGGGAAGTTTGGTATCACACTTCTCAGCACATTAAACTCACAGTGATACCTGTGTGGGATTTAATGAAAAATGCACTCAGAGGGCATCTTAGAGATGCCCCCTGAAAAACGACCATCCTCTGGTGGGTTCCCTGACTGGTACACACCAGCCTGCCACCACGAGACATGTTTCTGGACCCCTGGGGTGGGAGCCTACGCTCCCTGAGCCCAGAAACAAAGTCTTTCCTGGGCGATGTGTTCACACCTCCCCCAGGCCAAGAAGAGCCATCTATGGCAGGGGAGCTTCAAAGGCCTTACAGCCTTTGTAATGCGACCCCCAGCCTCTCCTGCTATCAGGAGCAGCCCCCTTCCTGTCTTCCCTCCTTTTTGGTGGGAAGACAGTCCAGAAAAATTAGCCATCCCAGAAGGTGTGCCCACCTCTGCCAACCCCACCCCTCAGGTGGGGGAGGCAGGGTGAAGCCCACTCTTCAGTGCCCGCCATCTTGCAGATGGCAGGCACTCCCCAATCAGGATTACGGATTGTGCTCACTCCCCCACCTGGGGTGAGCACACCAAGGGTGTAGTCACCCTAAGGTCAGTAGCCCATTGGCTACTGACCTCGAGACCCCTAAAACGCCCCCTAAATAAAGTATTTAGGGGCAGCCCTGGACCAAGAAGTCAGACAAGAAACCACAAGAAGAAAAGAAGAAGAAGGACCGAACAGCCGTGCCGAAGCTAAGAAGAGGAGGACGCCCACTGACTTGGCCGCAGCCCTATCGGCCTGTCCCCACCTCGAACCTGCAGAAGCGAAATCTCGGTGTGTCCTGCAGCCAGCAACCTCAAGAACCCAGAGGACCTGCCCTGCCTTCCAAGGAAAAGACTTTGGCTCCCGTGAACACCGGATTTGTTCACCCACAGACTCCAGCTCTGGCGAAATTCGTGAGTCTGCACCCGACGCCCACGGCCCGAATTCGAGTGGCCCAATACCACGAGGAGGTCTCCCTGGCGATCCTGACCCAAGATGCGGTGATCCCTGACCTGCCTCAAGCCTCCAGCTGACGCCTGCAGCCTCAATCCGGAAGATCCCCCCAACCGCAACCAGGAGCTGGTAAGAAGATCCGACCCTAAAACAAACCCCTGCACCCGACGCCCCACGGCCTTGGGTGGCCCAACCGACGGTGTCTAGCCAACCCCCAGCATCCCAACTCACCTCTCCAAGTGGTGGTCGCACCCAGAAGACCTTCGTCCCTGAGCCTGCAGTGTGTTTGCAAACCACAGACTCCCCTTTGAAAGTAACAGGGCACCGACAACAAACCAGCACCCTGCAACCAGCCGCCCTAGTGCCACTGAGGGTGTACCTTTGGTGCTATCTTGAACCCTCATTTCCCTGAGCTTAAGTTCAGAAGCTTTGCTCCCACAACCTGGTGGTCTGCTTGTAAGCAGCCACCAACCGGAGGCCCCCTATCCCCCATTGGATAACATTGGGCCTCAGCACTCGGCACCCGGCTGCCCCAGTGCCGCTGAGGGTGTAACAAGAATGCATCCTTGACCCTGGGGGACCCCTGAATCTAACCCCAGAATACCAACTCCCACAACAAAGTACGTACCTGTTAACCGATAACACTATTTCCTCCCATAGGATAACATTGACTCTTTTTCTATGAAAAGTTTTTAAGTGTGGAGTTGGAAAATCTATAAAAGTCCTTAAAACTGTAACCAAATAACAAAAACGCTTTTACTTACCTGTTTGCAGGAAATGTCCCAGTGTAGTATCCAGGTATACTACACTGTGTAAGAAAAGTAATCTGTAAAGTAATATACTTGACATTTTATTGAAAAGCCAATACAAAGTATATGTACAATATTTCAAAGCATTGCATTACTAGTAATTCTACTGTAATCAAACCAAAGTATATATACAACTGCAATTCAAACTGTATCATAACTACAATTCAAACTGTATTATTACTGCAAAGTATAAGTCACTTATCTGTGCCAGGCTTGCTTGGTTCTAGGAAATAAAATAACTGAAAGAATAATTTTATACAAACAAAATTGGTCTGAGTTCAGTCTTTGAGTCGGTGACAATCATTTGCTGATTGAGTGTGTACAACAAATGCTTAATACTGCCCTCTGATAAAGCCTTACTGCTTTCCCACACTACCACAAATTTACCTCTGCCTACCTTTGGGGTTCCACTGGACTCTGTGCACACTATACCTCACTTTGGTATAGTATATACAGAGCCAGCTTCCTACAGTTAGGCATCTCGCAATGACTGATGTCCCCTATATGTGTAACAATGGCTGACCGCACTTGCAAAGCCTGGAGAATCGACTCTGAGGTTTGTAGTGGTGTCCTGCTCATGTAGGGGCACCCTCAAACTTATAGCCAAGTACTCTGCCCTCAGGACTGAAGACCCTGCCAAGGGGGTGACTTATAGGTTTTAAGTGCAGTGACCTAAGATATATGGAAACATATCTGTTGTGAGAGGTGTAAGCACCAACTCACACAGGCTGCAATGGCAGGCCTGTAGTCATAGTTTAAGTGGACTCCCATGGGTGGCACAATACATGCTGAGGCCCATGGGAGACCCCTAGTGTACCTATGCCCTAGTACTATATAGTAGGAACTTATAAGGTTACACCAGTAGCCAATTGTGGAGGTAACAACGTGCTTACCATGTCAATTTAGGGGCGAATGCACAATTGCTGGGGTCCTGATTAGCAGGATTCCAGCAAACTAGATCAAAAACACAATGACACCAAGCAAAAAGTGAGGGTAACCATAGAAGCAGATCCTACTTTCCTACAAGAGAAAGAGGACAGTTGCACAAATCAATACAGTTCTGAGCCTAAACATTCCCCCTCTCAAACCATTTACCAACCTTGATAAAACCCTTCCCTATCTCACTAATATAGGAACCTACTGCTTCTCACAAGCCATGCTCTTTCAAATCTTGGACCTCATGGAAGATGTTATATTACCCAGAAATGTTTTAATAACCCTGCTGTTATCAGGTATTAAGATGCAGCACTCCATGGCCTTCATTACTTTGCAAACATCACCTGGTTTTGAAAGAAGGATAGCTAGTGCTAAGCGGTTTTGCATAATTATTGCATGCATAGCAGTTCACTCTGAATTAATTTAAGGCTCCACCGGTATTAAAAGCAAGTTGATCCACAAGCGTAGACAAAGGTCTAGTCTTCACACCGTTCATAGCCACATCTATAGATGGAGTCATAGCACATAGCTACGCGGTAGTTACCTCTTCTGGGGACGCTGCTAGCTGCGGAGTGCGTGCCCTCAAGTTGGAGCTTTGCACGAAAGTATATTACCTTTTTTATGGCTGCCACTTGTTTGTTTTTAATTTAAAGATTGGATTTTACTCGCATTTGCACTTTGCACATTCTAAATCTTTACCTTTCTCTCCCTGGCCTCGGTCCGACGTGGCAAGTGCCGTTTGTTCGGAGGGCTTCCGGGAGTGGTAATAACTTCCTGTTGGGGTTAGCGCACTAGTCTTGGCGCCCCCACCAGTATTTAGGTTGACCCTGATGCGCACGCGCAGCGGACGCGGTAGTTACCTCTTCTGGGGACGCTGCTAGCTGCGGAGTGCGTGCCCTCAAGTTGGAGCTTTGCACGAAAGTATATTACCTTTTTTATGGCTGCCACTTGTTTGTTTTTAATTTAAAGATTGGATTTTACTCGCATTTGCACTTTGCACATTCTAAATCTTTACCTTTCTCTCCCTGGCCTCGATCCGACGCGGCAAGTGCCGTTTGTTCGGAGGGCTTCCGGGAGTGGTAATTACTTCCTGTTGGGGTTAGCGCACTAGTCTTGGCGCCCCCACCAGTATTTAGGTTGACCCTGATGCGCACGCGCAGCGGACGCGCGCAGCAGGCGTGCCGGCGGCGCGCCAAAGGCAAGCCCGTCTGCGCCCGTCCGCGCCTGGATCGGGCCTAGGGCCCCCCCCCTTGGTCCTGGATCTCCAGATTATAAGAAAATAAGCTACTCAGGTATGTAACTTCTAAGTCTACGCCCGGTACCTAATTTGGCGTGCTCTTGTATGGTCCTAGATGCCACCAGTGAGTCTAGTGGACTCTGTATGGCTTGTCCCCATTGTAAATTCACACCTTCTCTGCTACTTAATCTGAATGTTTCTAAAGCTCACTCCTTCTATCTTGATAGTGGAAATATCGCCGCAGCACTTATAAACGCGCGATCACTAGGGAAACATAAATATGAGATTGCAGACTTGTTAATTGATTATAATCTTGATGTTCTCTTCATAACTGAGACTTGGACAGACCCGTCATCAGGACCTGACCTCAACGCGGCCACCCCAGAAGGCTCATACAGCCGTAAGACAAGATAGAACTAAAAAAAGGTGGCGGGCTGGCGATAATTTATCGCAGCAATCTCACAACAAAAATTGATCACATTCCATCCTTGACCTGCGAAGCAATATATTTCTCTATCCAGCTTACCCCTTCTCAAATCTTTAAAGGCATTTTACTTTACTGCCCACCTGGACCTAGAACAGAGTTTCTCTCCACACTAAGTAACCTGGTAGAACCTATTGCAACTGAACCCACCCTCACGATTTTGGGGGATTTTAATTTTCATTTAGAAAATCATCTGGATAAAGACACTCAGACACTGCTCTCTGACCTGGAAGCGGTCGGTTGAACACAGCGAGTTTCAAACCCTACGCATACAGCTGGCCACACTTTAGACGGCCTATTTTCAAATTCTAAAGCTATTTTTTTAAACAGAGTTTTACCTTTAGTATGGACTGACCATTCTGCGGTTCTTTTTAGCATTCATATTCATATTAAGCCCTTGCCTAACACTTTAATAAATAAGCCGGTTGTAATAAAAGCCTGGAAGAGTATAGATCACCAGCAATTTAAGACGCATTTAAGCTCTACCCTCCCAGTTCTCTCCGCAGACCCTAACCTTGCGTCAGTAAACTATACCAATTGGCTGCACAATGCAATCAATCAGCTGGTGCCAAACAAAACCTTCTAAAAAAATCGGCTCTCGCCGTCAGCCCCTTGGTTTTCTGAACTCCTCAGAGAACAGAAAAAACGGTGCAGAAATCGTGAAAGACAGTGGCGCAAATCTTATAGCTGTCAGGAGAAACTCCTACATAAAGAAGAGCTTAGCAAATATAAATTACTAATTATGCAGGAAAAGAGCAAATATTTTACTGCTCAGATTGAGTCTGCGAAAGACTCTAATAAACAGCTTTACCAAGTAGTTGCTAAACTGTCAGGTCAAACATCCTCCTGCCCTTTAGCTCCTTCACAGTCACTATGTGACTCTCTAGCGAACTACTTTTTTGAAAAAGTAAATTATGTTTATTCTAATTTTGCATCCAAGGCCAAAACTACTAACCAGCCCTTAGCAAGGGATACTACTGAGTTTTCCTTATTTCAATTTGATAACACCACACCTGATCAGATTGCCACCCTAATCTCTTCTGTGAAATCAGGCTCTGCTATTGACCCTTGCCCTCCGGCTGTACTTTCGTTAGTCACAGAATATGTAGCACCGGTTCTATCTAGCATTGGTAATATTATGTTTGCTTCAGGCATATACCCCACGGCCTGGAAGAAAACTATTATAAAACCACTGCTAAAAAAAGTAAACTTAGACCCTAATGACACAAAAAACTATAGGCCAATAGCCAGTTTGCCTTTTCCAGCTAAAATCTTTGAAAAGGTGATGAATACTCAACTTTCCAAGTACCTTGAAGATCATCATCTGTTAGACGATACTCAATTTGGTTTTCGTAAAGGCCATGGAACAGAGACTGCACTTATTAAAGCAGCTGAAGACATTAGAATCATTATGGATCAGGGAGGCACAGCTGTTCTTATACTGTTGGATCTCTCAGCAGCTTTTGACACGGTCGATCATACCATCTTGATCGACCGTGTCACTAAAATGGGTATCCAACACAATGCAAGAGCACTGTTAACTTCCTTTCTCACCAATCGGACACAGTCGGTAAATTTTGGCACCTTTCAATCTGCCCAATTGGCCCTCCCATGTGGTGTCCCACAGAGGTCTTCCCTAAGTCCGACACTATTTAATATCTATGTGTCGGACTTAGCTAGAGTAATCAAGGTTCATGGGATGGGCCTTACATCGTATGCCGACGATACGCAACTGGTGTTGACTATACACAATGATGGCGAAAAGGTAGCAGCCAACTTTCAAAAAGGCATGCTTGCAATTAGCAGCTGGATGACCAGTAATTGCCTCAAATTAAACTCTGATAAAACAGAGGTTATGACATTTGGCAAGCTATCTCCTATCTGGTCCTCTTCTTGGTGGCCTGTCTCACTGGGTTCCCCCCCACTCCCAGTTACCAGGGCTAGGAACCTGGGTGTCATATACGATGACAAATTGACTTTTATGCCTCATGCTAACTCAGTGGTCTCAGCTTCATTCCACAAGTTACGTATGATAAAAAAGATTTTACCATTTCTGCCGTTGACTGCAGGGAAAACTCTGGTTAGTACTTTAGTTATGTCCACCATTGATTATTGCAACGGGCTTCTTGTAAATGCCCAGAATAAAGTCATCCATAAGTTACAGTCAGTCCAAAACGCAGCCGCCAGGATGCTATCGGGAATCCCTAAATACAAACCAATCTCTCATGTTATTCGGAAGTATCACTGGCTTTCTGTGAAGAACCGTATAAAGTTCAAGGCCTTGTGCATTGCTTATAAAGCCTCTCGTAACACAGGACCTCAGTTTCTAATCAGGGAGCTAGCAACTTACATTCCGGTTCGAGCTCTTCGCTCATCCACTGCTTTTCTGCTTAGGGTCCCATGCACTAAAACAGCCTCATGGGGCGATAAACGTTTTATAGTCGGGACTGCAAAACTTTGGAATTCTCTTCCACTAAAGATTAGATCTTCCCAATCTTTGCTAACCTTTAGGAAAATGACAAAGACCTGGTTGTTCAATCAGTAAGTTTCTCCGATATATGGTATCTGCTTGCCGTCCTTAGCGCCGAGACACCCATGGATAATTGAGCGCTTTATAAATCTCATAAATAAAATAATATATCTAATACTATCTGTCCAAACCCACTTTTCACTCTCTTCTCCTGTTTTGCTGCAACACTGGGGCTATATGCATCTTCATGCAAAACTGTCCTTGACTCTACACACTCTGCACTGAAGCTGGTTGGGTTGGGGCTACTAACTGTGTCTGGCTCTGATCCACGTTCTGCTGCATCTGACGAACAAAACCATTCTGGATTTGATCTGGATTCTGTGTACAATCCAACTTACCATGGACAATATCTGATAGAGACTTCTAGCTGCTGATTCCTAACTTTTGAATTCCCCAGGCATCAGGCTGGATCTTGAAACTTTTGCGGGAGCAGTACCCATTGCGTGCACCATCGAGTGGCTCCATTCCGCTAAGCATGATGTCGTCAGCATCTTTATCGGTGGTTATGACGTCGCGGTCACCTATATAATCGCCATCCAGACGCGCGGACATCAGTACTTTCCTTTCTGTGGCAGTTAAGCGCCAATTCGGAAAGAGTTACCCCTCTGTCGCTTTTCAACAGGTTTTTTTTTTTTACCTTTTATCGACCAAAACCTTTTTCCTAGTTTGTCGAGGGATGTCTTTGAGGAAGACAGGGTTCAAACCGTATAGCACCTGTCACCGAGCCATGTCGGTAACCAACCCCACCTCGTATGCCTTTGGTGTCTCGAGCGCGACCACGACTCGAAGTCGTGCTCGGACTGTCGGGCCATGGCTCCAAAGGCCTTGCGAGAGTGGGCCATGAAATTCCTTGCAGCCCGACAGTCAACACCATCTAGCGAGACTCCGCTGAGATCCCAGTGCCGATCGAAGACGAGGAGGTCGCGGGGCCCCTCCCAGAGCCCAAGTCCTCCTCCTCCCACAAAAGGGGCCCGATTCACAAAGATAAACTGAGATGAAAGTCTAACTTTATGACTTTCGGTATTCACAAAGGGCATTTACGAGAAGTAAAGTTAGACAAAACTTTCCGTATTCACAAAGGGCATTTACGAGAAGTAAAGTTAGACTTTTGTCTCAGTTAAACTTATGCTTTGATCTTAAGTTTAACTGAGACCAAAACTGAGACAAAAGTCTAACTTTACTACTCGTAAATGCCCTTTGTGAATACCGAAAGTCGTAAACTTAGACTTTCGTCTCAGTTTACCTTTGGGAATTGGGCCCACGGTCTTTGGGACACTCGGGGAAGAGGCACAAGAAAAAGAAGAAATCTAAGCGGACTTCATCTTTGCCTTGACTGTCGTCCATCAATGAACGAGGTAAGGAGCACCGACGCTCTAGGTACGGTACTGCGGAGCCGGAGCTAGGGTCGACTTCGCGCCCCCCTCCATTTCCGGGAGCCGGAGCGACTCTAGCCCAAATAACAGGATTTTATGAGGCCAGGCACCGCACATGTGAGCGGGCCGACCCCTTTTGTGAGACTTCAGGCCCCACGGGGGAAAGGGGCCCAATCAGATTTGACATCATCATCTCCGGCCACGGGGTCGGTGGAGCCTCATGGATCCGATTCTGTATCCAGGACGTCACCGGTTGTGCGTACGCGACCTTCCCCGGCTTCAGACCCGAAGTCGGTGCCTTCCGTACCACAGGCAGTGTCAGCCCCATCCATATTCCCAACGATTTGGAGTCGGATTGACGCCGATATGGCGCCAGTAGAACCCAGAGGTTCCAAGTTGTCGTCTGTTCATTTTCCTCACTTTTCAGGCACATTTGACCCTTTAGAACACCAGGATGTATCTGTAGAGTAGATGGACTGGTGTGAGGAACTTGGGGAAACCAGTATACTGGACACATCCCTAGATACTGGTATGTTCTCTCTGCCATCTGTGGCTACGGAGGAGTGCGCTTCTTATGGCACGGTGGTAGAGAGGGCAGCTGAAGTCCTTGGACTGGAGTTGCCTTATGTGCAGGTCAGGACTAATCTCCAGACTGAAGTTCTTCAGCCTGGGGCTTCCTCCTCAGAACGCCTGTTGCCCGGCTCTGGGTGACCCTAAGTTCCTCAGCCAACACCCCACCCCTGAGAGCTTGGTGGTGCAGGCTCCGACTTCCCTCAGCGCATTCCCTTCCGCCCCCCCAGACAGGGAATCCAAGAGGCTGGAAACACTGGGCAAGAAGATGTTTTCTTCCGCCAGCCTGGCACTGTGGTCGGTGAATATTGCATGCTTATTGGGCCATTTCTCCCACTAACTTTGGGATATGGTTGCACAAGTGCTGCCACAGGTCCCGGAGGAGGCCTGGGTATACTCTCCCAGGAGGTGAAGGATGGGAGAGATGCAGCAAAATTCCCCATTAGGTGTGACCTACACATGACTGACTCACTGGGCAAAGCGGTTTCGTTGACAGCGGCCTTACGGCGCCACGCCTGGCTAAGAACATCTGGCTTGTCTGGTGATGTCCAGGCTAATTTGATGGACATGCCCTTTTACGGATCTCTTCTCTTTGGAGAGATGGAGGACTCTGCCTTGGAGCGCTTCAAGGACTCTTGTGCTATGTCCAGATCCTTGGGCTTTCAGTAACACCCCGTTTCCAGTCTAGCTTTCGCCCCTTTCGTGGCAACGGAAGGGGTTTTCAGCCACACCAACCGTGTCCCAGCCACATATGCGCAGACTTCCCAAGTTGTACTGTTGCAGGGATTCTGCACATACACAGATTTATGCGCAGGAAAACAGGACCTCAGTGAATAGGGGTGTACCAACCTACCACATCAGTACCCAAAATCCCATACCGACTAGCTATAGTGTCTCATTCGTTCTCCTCCAAATATCACGGAGCTACAAATGATTAGACAACCCAGAACACAACACTCCCGACTCTCTCAGGAATCGCGGGAGCAAGACGTACTCTTTCGCTCACTCACTCATACCTGTCCACAATGAGAATAAGCAGAGTCACTGAAATAGTTCAAAATGTTTATTTTAACTATCGTGCTCTACAATACAGTATACGTGTGTCAGGGGACCGATGACGACAAACTAACTGCGGTGCCATACTCTCCTAAGGAGACATCAGCTGACGTACTGTCCCTCCGTATACAGGCATTGGACGAGCCCTTTAAGCAACACCTCGGTTGCCAGCACGAGGAGCCCCGAGGGGAGTGGCCTATGACGCTTCCTTCAACGGGCCTATCGCAAGCGGGGCCGGCCCAAAGAAGAATCCTGGATGCTGTGACGAGCGCGGAAGTCGGCGCAAGGACAGCTGCAGAGACGCAGGAGACGGAAGAACCGCCGAACCTCGCCTATTCCTGGGTGGAGAAGAGGAACGCTTGCGGAGACGCCATCCCCGACGAGAGGGAGACGCCAGGAGGCCAACGGGATCACACGTCGCCCAGCCACTCTCCAGGAGGGGGGTGGCTAAGCAAGGTACAGGCCAGGATCCGTGGGTTTGCTGGGCACGGGCGGGGGACGGGGACATCTTAGAGGGAGGTCACTCCGTAATACACGTGGTGTTGGTATCCGGGTGATACTCCCCTTGCACTCCCTTCCCTAAACCAGGAAGCGCTATCTTCCTCATATCTGATATTGTTTTTTTTTTTGTTTGTTCTTTTTTTGGTATCTTGAGCCAAGCAAGAGGCAACACGTCGCTCAAGGACGATCCCAGAGGAACCGGGAGGCCCCAAAAGAGCGGAGGACTTGTGTTAACGACCTCATTTCCGTTTGAGTAAAAGAAATAAAGAAATGACCCGAAGAATCAAACCGGTCTACCTAGAGTTATTCCCCCTTCTCGTGTGCTATCACGTTGTGCTGCCTGACAAAGTGGTGGAGAATGCGGGCATAGCCAACCGAAACAGGATGGAGAATCTGGTACATCAGTTGAAGGAAGGTCAGGCTAAATTGGAGTGGGCCATCGAGAAAAATGCGAACCAAGCCGAAATGGATCGGGCTGTTTTTTCCTCGACCATTCAGACCCAGGCTGATAACCTGGTCAAGCTAGCTGAAGGACAGTCGCAAATTGTCCTGGCCCTAGGACAAGGGAGGACCCCCGCTCCTCCTGGAACAGTGGTTCCCCTACAAAAATACGTGCCTGGAGAAGATCCCCTTTCTTTCTTTTTGAACTTTGAAAGAGCAGGAAGAGCTAGCGGCTGGCCAACGGATCGGTGGCCTTTTTATCTCGCTCCATTGCTCACTGGGGAGGTACAAGCTGCCTACCAAGTCATCAATAAGGACGGTACTGCGGTATATGGCCTGGTAAAACAATACATACTGGATCGGTTAGGGGTTGACGATGAGGCACATCGTCTTAAGTTCAGGCAAGAGAGGGGAGCACCAGGAGACACCCCGAAAACCCTCTTTTATAAAATGAAGGACACCGCTGACCGCTGGCTTAAGCCATTGGACTCTACTATGGACGAAGTAATGAACAAAATCTACTTGGAGCAATACCTCGAAGCATTGCCCTATGGAACCCAGAGGTGGCTCCGTCAACATGCTGGTCTGACCCTGGAACATGCTGTGGAGATGGCCACCTCCTTCACCCGAGCGCAATCACGTAACGTGGGTAAAGAACCCGAGAAAATGCAAAAGGGACTTCCCCAACCCCGAAACGACAAGAAACCAGCAAAACCTTTCAGTGAGCCTTTTAAACCCCGAGCAGGAAGACCCGACGCCTTTCCTACCACAGGTCCTCAGTGCTTCGAGTGTGGCGAGTGGGGCCATATCGCCAGGTTCTGCCGGAAAAGAAAAGACAAACCTGAAGATGAACCGATAGATGTTAGCTATGCTCCCCGTCCCATGCTATGCGCCCAAGAAATGGGGCCAGTATACTACGTAAGTCTAACGGTAAACCATCAAACCGTGACAGCCCTCCTTGACTCGGGGTGTAAACACTCAGTAGCCAGGGAAGAGATAGTACCTGTGTCCCATATCATTCCAAAGAGGACTGTTAGCATACGCTGCGTTCATGGAGACGTTAAGGAATACCCTGTAGCCAGGTTAACTCTCCGCACTGAAACAGGCATTGAAACAACAGCTGACGTAGGGGTTCTCCCCTTGCTCCCAGAACGGCTCATCCTAGGCTCTTGGCCAGTAACCTGAAGGCATATACCACAGCACAAACCACTCACAATACTCTCCTGTCTTCTGAACCGTGGGCTATAGACAACCACTTCAGAGTAGCTCAGATAAATGACGCTTCCCTTACCCATGCCTGGCAAAGCGCCAGAGAAACCCGAGACGGTCCCAGAAAAACCTATCCTTGTTTTGCAGAGCGAAACAGCCTCCTTTATCGGATCACCAAGGAAGGAGCAGAACCCCAGTTACTGGTCCCAGCTAGTTTCAGGGATCAAATCCTATTCTTCGCCCATTCCCACCTCTTGGCTGGTCATTGTGGGGCAGAGAAAACCAGTCAGGAGATCCTGAACAGTTTCTACTGGCCAGGTATCCACCTGCAGATAAAGAAATATTGTCAGGAGTGCCCTATATGCCAAAAACGCAACCCTTATGTCCCCCCAAAAGTTCCCTTACAACCTCTGCCTATCATAGGCCACCCCTTTGAAAGAATAGGAATGGATCTTATCGGCCCTCTTCCTAAATCCACCAAGGGGTACCAATATGTCCTGGTGATCATAGATTACGCCACCAGATACCCCGAGGCACTTCCCCTACGAGCAGCCACCACCACTGTAATAGCCCAGAGATTAATCGAGGTATTTTCCAGAATGGGGTTCCCCAGGGAAATCCTCACCGATCAGGGGACTCCCTTCGTCTCCCGACTGATGAGGGAGGTTTGTAAACAATTGAACATTAAACATATTAGAACGTCCGTGTACCATCCCCAAATGGACGGCCTTGTGGAAAGGTACAACGGTAATCTAAAGCTCACACTGAAGAAGCTATTAACAGGGAATGGAAGGAACTGGGACCAGCTCCTCCCTTTGGCCCGGTTTGTTATCCGCAGTACGGTCCAAAGTAGCTTGGGCATCTCACCGTTCGAACTACTGTTTGGGCGGAGGCCTCGCACCCTTCTAGAAATAACCAAGGAAAGTTGGGAGGAGCAGAGTGTTACAGAAGCCCAGGCACTGCTGGACTATGCCAATCAAGTGAAGGCGCGTCTTCACAAGTTAAGGACCCTAGCACATCACAACCTAGAAAAAGCTCAGAGCCAGCAGCAACGGTTGTATGATAAAGGCAAACGGTGGAGAGAATACCAAATTGGCGAATGGGTCCTACTCCTCCTTCCTTCCTCCACCCATAAGCTAAGAAAAGAGTGGCAAGGACCGTATGAAATAGTGAGAAAGATAGGGAAACCACCTACATATTACGATTGTCGCCCACCAAAACCCAGATGTACCACGTCAATTTGCTGAAAAAGTGGTTGGATCCCAACCCTAACAAGACACGTGCGGTTTCTGTAGCAACCGCTTCCTCTACCACAGTCACTGCCACTGTCCTTAGTCCTGACCTGTCAAACGAGAAACTACAGGAACTAACGAGTTTACTGCATTCTTTTTCTGAGGTGTTTTCAGACATCCCCTGCAGGACCCATTTAGCAACCCATTCCATACCCACTAACCCAGGGGTCACCATTAAACAGAAACCCTATCGTGTGCCAGAAGCCCGTAGGGCAGCCCTAAAAAAAGAAGTGGCAGACATGCTAAACTTAGGGGTGGTGGTACCCTCCAAGAGCAATTGGTGTTCCCCTATTGTGCTCGTGCCAAAACCGGACGGGAGTACCCGTTTTTGCATAGACTTTAGAGTGTATATCCAAGCAAGACGGGTACCCCCTTTCCCGAGTGGACGAGCTGATCGAGCGGCTTGGGGAAGCTCGTTATATCAGCACTATTGACCTCACCAAGGGCTATTGGCAAATCCCACTAGACCCTCGAGACCAGGAAAAAACGGCATTCGCCACTCCAGACGGTTTGTACCAGTTCACTGTACTACTGTTTGGCCTGCATGGTGCCCCTGCTAGTTTCCAAAGACTCATGGATACCCTCTTGAAACAACACCTAGGGTACGCATCGGCTTATTTGGATGATATTGTTGTGTATAGCAAAACGTGGGATGCACATCGGGCCCATCTTGCTGCCATCCTGTCGGAATTAAGGAATGCCAACTTGCACATCAATGCAAAAAAAAAATCCACGTTTGCGTTCAACAAAGTTAAATATCTGGGGTATTTATTGGGAAAGGGGCTAATCGAACCTCAAACAGAAAAGGTCAGGGCCATTCAAGACACCCCCTATCCCACAAACAAAAAGGAACTGAGAGCTTTTCTTGGGTTGGTCGGGTACTACCGACGCTTCATACCCCAGTTCTCTGACATCGCGGCACCCCTCACCGACTTACTAAAAAAGATCTCTACCCCTTCTCGCCTTCAGTCCCCTTCAGGTCAAGAGCTCCTAGCTTTCCAAATGCTGAAAACCTGTCTTACTACCTCCCCCATATTGCTTACCCCTAACTTCCAAAAGCCCTTCATATTACAGACTGACGCTTCCGGGGTGGGCATAGGTGCCGTTCTCTCTCAATTGGACGCTGATGGACTGGAAAAACCAATCCTTTATATAAGCCGTAAGCTCTTCCCTAGGGAACAAGCCTATACAACAATCGAAAAGGAATGTTTGGCCCTGAAGTGGAGCATAGAGAAGCTACGGTACTATTTGGAGGCGTGGCCTTTTTTGTTATACACTGATCACGCACCCCTTACCTGGCTCCAAAGGAGCAAAGGCTGTAACGATCGGGTTCTCCGATGGTTTCTAGCCCTGCAATCATTCCAATTCGAAGTGCGCCACCGGAAGGGCAAGGATCAGGGTAATGCAGACTTCCTATCGCTCTTTCCTCTTTCCCCCGATCGGGGAAATCCTAGGGGGGGTATGTGTCAGGGGACTGATGACGACGAACTAACTGCGGTGCCATACTCCCCTAAGGAGACATCAGCTGACGTACTGTTCCTCCGTATACAGGCATTGGACGAGCCCTTTAAGCAACACCTCGGTTGCCAGCAGGAGGAGCCCCGAGGGGAGTGGCCTATGACGCTTCCTTCGACGGGCCTATCGCAAGCGGGGCCGGCCCAAAGAAGAATCCCGGATGCTGTGACAAGCGCGGAAGTCGGCGCAAGGACAGCTGGAGAGACGCAGGAGACGGAAGAACCGCCAAACCTTGCCTATTACTGGGTGGAAAAGAGAAACGCTTGCGGAGACGCCATCCCCGACGAGAGGGAGATGCCAGGAGGCCAACGGGATCACACGTCGCCCAGCCACTCTCCAGGAGGGGGGTGGCTAAGCAAGGTACGGGCCAGGATCCGTGGGATTGCTGGGCACGGGCGGGAGACGGGGACATGTTAGAGGGAGGTCACTCCGTAATACACATGGTGTTGGTATCCGGGTGATACTCCCCTCGCACTCCCTTCCCTAAACCAGGAAGCGCTATCTTCCTCATATCTGATATTGTTTTTTTTTTGTTTGTTCTTTTTTTGGTATCTCGAGCCAAGCAAGAGGCAACACGTCGCTCAAGGACGATCCCAGAGGAACCGGGAGGCCCCAAAAGAGCGGAGGACTTGTGTTAACGACCTCATTTCCGTTTGAGTAAAACAAATAAAGAAACGACCCGAAGTATCAAACCGGTCTACCTAGAGTTATTCCCCCTTCTCGTGTGCTATCACGTTGTGCTGCCTGACAACGTGCCACTACCAGCAGCAAAATGCATAAACTCAGCACAGTTAGCATTGTTACAATTCCATAGAATACGAAGGGAGAAGTCATGTTATAAAGACTGTGGAAATAAGGGCCTATAGTCCTAACCACCCTCCCCTTGACTAGAAGAAGTTTATTTTATAAAAAGGACGATCTCTGGGCTTTGACAGCAGACCCCATACCTTAAAGCCTGAATGTAAGGTTTACATCATAGGAACAGCAGAGCTCTTCTCCATGGAACTGCTTTCTCCAAGTGTGTAAAAACAACATGCAACCACGTAATATCAAAGCACGAGTCTTCAGTACTGCAGCTGTGTAGCATGTTATGTCTAGGTGCGAGGGACTGACCAGAACAGAATAACAAGGGGCATTGTTTATCGACCTTGCATATCGTGTTCAGACTAAACTCCAGGAAAGGCAGAGAACGCGAAAGGCAACCCGTTCTCATGTGAAGGGCACAAACAAAGTCTTGCAAAAACAAAGTCATGTAGTAGCGTGCGCAAAAGCAGCATCATGGCATCGAAGCTCATGCTAACTTAGCAATGTCGATAATGTGCCTGAGAACCGTATAACTGTACGAGGACCTGGGGTCCTCTGTGTACAATTATTAATAAATTTGACACTTGAATCAGTGCAGGTTTATTAAGAAGGGATGTTTGGTACCAAACATCCTATAGTACAATGAAGCCATCACGGAGCTAGGGAACCAAAATGACAAGTGTCCAGCCCATGTACTCTTTATAGCTTCTCTATTCACTTACAATATCCAATAATCGACATGGATATTGCAGGGGCATATCTACTCTGGCAGATATGCCCTCACAAGAGATATATAGTGCACCCTGCCTTAGGGCTGTAAGGCCTGCCAGAGAGATGTCTTACCTATATCTCATGCAGTGTCTGTGGGCATTGCAGACAGGGAAGTGTGTAATGTCAACTCTTTGGTTTTGTCTGCACCAAAGCATGCAGCCTGCGATGGCAGGGTGCATTGGTGAGGGGACAATTTGTGCTGCTACCCTTGGGGTCCCTCTTCAGTGCCAATGCCCTAGGTACGCGGGGTACCATTTACTAGGGACTTACAAGCGGTACTGAAGTTGTGCCAATAGTGGAACAAAAGGCACTGTTTAGGGAAAGAGCTCTGGCACAGGGGACCTGGTTGGCATGGACCCTATGCACAACTAGTCAAAATTACATCATTTTCCAGGCATTAAGCGGGGGCCAACCATGTCCAAAAGAGGCACTTTCCTACATTGAGGTATTGGTTGAGGGGGGAGAAGCCCATACTCAAGCAACAGCCACAGTCCTTGTCAAGGTGAACCACCAAAAGTTACTAAATTAACCTGTGCTTAACCCTCTGATAGCTTGGCACAAAAGCAGGCAGGCTTAACTGCAAGGCAATGGGTAAAGTATTTATGCAGTACTTTTTTTATTTATTTATAAATTTTCATCAGATACAAACAACAGCAAAAAATCATTGCTAGCATGGAAAGATTGTTGGGACATGGCAATGGCATGGGTGCCCATTCGTATTCACCAGATGCATACATTATACTGTTGATTTTGAAAGTCCAGAAAGCATACAGTGTCCCGATATCCATATAGCAGACTATCACCCCACATGAATTCCAGTGTGCAATAACAGAAAAATAAAAGGGGAAGAGGAGGTGGGGGGTGGGGGGGGTGTCTCTGGCCGCCACTAAGAGAGTATTGTGTATCTCGTCGGTGCGTACAGCGCCTTCACAGATGATTCATACAACCCCAGCGTAATGCCTACCCATCCGTAGCGGAGGCCTCCGCTCGGTCGAGAGGATGGGCTCCAAGGTAGCTCTGCAGCGGTTCCCATTTATTCTGAGGGCACGCCTGTGCAGGCATTAATTCCCAAATTTCAGATAACTGGTTATGGCAGAATGCCGCATCCTTGAGCCATTCATTCACACGTGGCCTTCGCCTGCGGCCATCGCCTTTTAGCCAACAATAACAGCATGGCCGCTAGCTTCCTATTCCCCGCTGGCACCTTACGTACGTATCCAAGTAGGGCAGTTAGCGGGGAGCGTTCAAATCTGTATTTTATCATTGCCTACAACATATCAAAGATGCATCCAATATCTCGCAACATCTGGGCATTCCCAAGCCAAGTGCAGGAAGGAAGCCTCCGGCGTCTCGCATCGCACACATCGTGCATCCACACTCAAACCAACTCTATGCAACCACACAGGGGTCCTATACAGCCTGTGAATAAACTTAAAATGGATCAGTCTCAATCTATTAATCTCCTCCCGGAAAACCTGATCCCAAAGGGCGCAAGCGGGAAGCCTCCAGCTGAAAGCCCTGTCCGGTGCGTGGGGCAGCGAGAATTCAAGCAAAACCGGAGCATGATCTGAGAGGGTACGGGCAAGATGAGCGCTAGTGTGGCCCCAGTGTCTACATCCCGCGATGTTAACCAATAGTCAATTCTGGACGAGATGGGGCCCGCTCTGGATATACATGTTCCCTCCTTACTGTGAGGATGTCGACGGCGCCAGATATCCACCAATTCATGGTCCTCCATGATGACCTGTAGCTGTTCCGCAGCCCGCGGATGATGTTGGCGGGATACGCCCGATCTTTCCTTTGCGGGTCTAGGATCACATTGAAATCCCCTCCCCATAAAATCGTTCCGGGACCCAGGGTCTCCGCCAACCGCCAAACCTCGCTAAAGAACTGCGGATCATCTATATTGGGGCTGTACACCGATATCAGCCTAACCGGACGACCTTCAAGCACCCCGGCAACCATTACGTATCGTCCTTGGGGGTCGCATAGCGCGGTGCGCGTTTGCCACGGATGCCCCCTCCTGAGAATAATGGCTGTACCTCTAGCATAATTGGAGTAACCCGCTATGAATTTTTCTCCCATCCATTCCGCCCGCAGGCGCGTACAATTAGCTCCCGACAAGTGCAACTCCTGCAGAAAGCAGATGTCCGCACCATGACGGTTAAGATACGCTGCAACTAGTCGCACCTTTCTACAATTGTTCAGGCCACGCACATTCCACGTTACCACTTTCAGTGTGGTCACTCTGTTAGCATTCTTGTCCATGCGTGCAATCACATAGATCCATGTACGCCAGCACCAAGACAGCGCCCATCACCTGTTGATGTGAGGCCAGAGAGGGAAAGGAAGGGGAAAGGGGAAAAGGAACAAAAAGAGAACATTGCAACAAATGTAACCTACCCATCACCCAGAGAACCCACCCCCCACCCACTACAGCTGCCCAACATGGCTGAAAGGTATTTCCCCTATCCCAAATGGGCCACAAGTGGCCAACTGTTAGGTACAACATGGGACTCGTCCCACAGGGTGGCCCCAGGGGCTCGGCGTATCCCAGCGATTAAATGCTGGGTGGCTGAACGAGAGGCGCTCGAGAGGAATAGCCTCTCAATCAGTCGGGCAACCATGTTCGGTTCCTGTGTGATTAATGTGCGGGGGAGGCACAACTTGTGGATAAGCACAGGATAGATTTAGGCCCCGCCGAACCATGGACACCCCAATCCAGCCAGCGTCTTGGCGCTCAATCAGGTTTTCAGTTGTTTTCGCTAAGAGGGTTCTCTACCACCGGGCCTTTATCTGCACATGCTGTTGATTTGGAGTGCTTAAGACTGCCTTCAAACTTGGCTGCAAGTTTGGGGTCGGTGAAGAACGAGGTTTTGCCAGAGTGAAAAATAAGGAGCTTCACAGGATAGAGCAGAGAGTACTTGATATCCTGTTGCTGCAGCAGCCTTTTTACCGGCACAAACTCTCTTCTGGCGGCCCGAACAGTCAAAGTAAAATCAGGGAAAAAGGAAGCTGCATTGCCCTGATAACTGGTTTCCTGCAGGTCTCGAGCCTTGTGGAGCACAACAACGCGGTCCCTATAGTTTAATAGTCTCGCAATTAATGGTCTGGCCGGGGATCCAGGGGGGAGAGAGTCTCAGACCAAGGAACCTGTGGGCATGCTCAACTATGCAAACCGCTGACAGGGCATCACCGAAGAGGGATCGGAGCATTTTTTTAACATAGTCTTTGACCTGGGTCATTGCTGTGGTCTCTGGGATTCCAAGAATTCGCAAATTGTTGCGTCGCGACCTGGCCTCGAGGTCTTAGTTTTTGTTCCTTATGACTTCCAGTACCTTCTCCATACGAAGCAATTTCTCGCAGGTAGCAATTCCCTCATCTTCCAGCGCCAAGGTCTGCTGCTCGACCTCCACGATGCGTCCGTCGTGATTCAACACCTTGTCCCTGAGCCGATCCAGGCGATCTGACATAGAGTCGATTTTGAGGTCAATCGCCGACAGGGATTGCTTTAGGTCCGTGAACATTTCACCAATGTTTGGTTCTGCAGCCGATGAGGGGTTCATGGTTGTTTCTACTTGCTCCTTTACTGGGGGGGTGCTCCCCCTGGGGGTCTTGCGCTGCTCAAAGGAGATCTTTGGTTGTCTCGCGTCTGCTTTGCCCATGGCTCACTGCCTTTCCCACGTGCCAGGGACTGTACTCTGCCAGAGCAGTCGTGCCTTTTTCGATGTTTCTGTCTTGTAGGAGCGCAGGTCCCCACCGAGCCTCCCCACCCGGGTGACAGCCCCCCCGGACCGATAGCAGCGGGGCCCATTGGGCCGGTGCAATGTCAGCCCTGGGTCTGCCTCTCTAGGGCGCAGCAGCAGAGCGGGTCTGTCCCCCCGTGTCCCACGACGTCGGGAGCCCCTGCATGATATCCTAGCCCCCCCAAGGTCCACAGTCAATTCAAGCACCTAGTACAGCAGTCAGTGCAATGGGGGGGGGGTGCCCAGTATCCACCAGACTTCTTCTCTTTGCTAGAGCAGTCTGTTATGCCTGGGTGCTGCCTTTAAGCCGGAATCGGTCGTGACAGCGGGCAGAGCCCGTCGCGGCCTAGTTATGTCTTGCTGGGGCCCACGACAGAGCCACGTAACGCTGAGCCGCCCGGCCTCGATTCACAGCACACCCAGCCCCCGTCCACCACACTGCGCAAGGCGGTCCTCAGTCATGCACGTCGGTCACTGCTCCCCCTGGGGCATTCGCGGTGAATAGTGAAGGATGGGGGAGGGTCTCATTTGCAGCCACTGTCTCTTCCCCCGGCGCTGCTGCTGCCGCTCCTACCTTGTCACAAGGGTATAATCAGCGACGCCAGGCCCCCAGCAAGCCGGGATCTTCAGCACAGCGGGGGTCAGGAGGGCCCAGTCGGGAGAAGCTGCAGCCCACTCAGGTCAGCTGCAGCGCTCCGGTCTCCTCCACCTGCCAAACTAGTCGAGTCCCCAGGCAGCTACCGCGGTGTCTAGCTGGGCGGTCTCCCAGCCGGCTCTCCCCGCTCAAGCACGCCTTGCCGTTTCTCCACCCGGGTCACCTGGGGGAGGCAGCCGTGCACAGTCGACTGGTGCTGTGTACTCTTACCGCCTCTAGGCTCCTCGGGCCTCGTCTGGGTCCTCCACCCTCCCAAACCAGGGGGTTCCGGAACAGGGCCCATTAATGAGCGGCTCCCCGCGGGCCGGCGGCAGCGGAGAGCTTCAGGCCGTGCCACCTGTCTTCTTCACGCCGCAGCTGCTCCACCGCGAGCCGACGGGCCCGCTATATTCCTCCCCACTTCCACGCCGGGGCCGTCCCCACTGCACTCGCCGTATTCAAATCGGAGCCGCCATCTTACTTCCACAGGTGGCACCCCGTCTCCGCTTCTTTACCGCTGCCGCCCCGTCCAAGCAGTCTGAGCCGCTCAACTTGCGGTCATCGGCTGCCGCACATAATCAGTGCCACTTCCTCACATTTGCGGGCTGTGATGGTCGCCCAAACCGCAGGATAATCGTCAGATCGTCCGTCCAACCTGCAGAGCCTTACTATGTGGTGGCCATTTTGCAGCCAGCACTCTAGCGCCCCATTTATGCAGTACTTAAACAGTAATAATGTGAAACCACAACACAAGAAAATTCCCACACCAATTTAGAAGAATAGAGCAAATTGTAATCAATTATTTGACACAAAAATGACAAAAATCGAATCAGTAAAATCAGAGTTATGAATTTTTAACATTGAAAGTGAAAATTAGCACCTAAAAGATTAAAGCTCCAACCACGGACATCTAGTCGCTTGAGACCAGGGCAAAGTCGAAAGCTATGGTTCACCTCGATGCAGCTCGGTTTCGGATGCACAAAGTGAATTGGGCCTGTTTTCCGCTAACCTTTGGAAACAGAAGAATTTTTTCAGAAAAAATGTCTGAGAAGAAAAAGTTCCCCGGGGCAAGGCAACCTGCTGTGTCTGAGGAGAAGGCGTCCTCGTTGGGGAGCTGCTGGACAAGGTCACAGTGAAGATTTCTTTGTTCAGACTTAGGGGCTGGTTACGATGACGGTGGGACTGCCACCGACAGCCCGTCGGTGGCTGTTCCACCGGCATCGTAACCATGTTCTCCGCCCGCCATATTACAATGGTGGGCGGATGGGTGGAGGTCGGAAAGAGCGACCGCCACGCATCCGACGGGCTCCTTGAGCTGGCCGGTGCAGCGGAGGGGGTTGTATTCCCTACAGTGGTGGCGGTGCCTGTCAGGCACCGCCGTAGGGATTACAATGTCCCTTTCCGCCTGCTTCTTCATGGCGGTTAACCCGCCATGAAAAGGCAGGCGGAAAGGGACTTTGGGGGCCCGTAGCGGGCCCCTTCTTTCCCCATGGCCCTCAGCTGTGAGTTTTTGGGGGCACCTATGGTGCCCCTCTACATATCCCTGCACCATGTGGCAGGCACCAGTGATATGTTATGTGTCCCCTTTTTGCACTGCGGCATGTGCTGCAGCCAGCAGCGCCGACCGCAATGCAAAATATAGGCATTGAGACCGCCGTGGTGGCGGTCACATCCTAATGCCTCTGACGAGACAGCCGACAGCCTGTCGGGCGGTCCCATTTACGAAAGGGTGGCGGTCGGACTTTCGTCCGACCGCCATCCTAATCAGCCCCTTAGTCTCTTATTTAGAAGTCGAAGATCTCCAGCGGGGCAACACTGTAGGCTGTAGCGGATGAGGGCTCCACAAAGCCAGCGAGGAACCTCTGAACAGGATTTGCTGCCGAGAGAAGAATGTAGAAGGAGCCACTGCGAAGTTAGGCTGACTGGCAATGCACCTTGGGCTGATAGGTGAACTGGTAGGTCCTGGTCTCCTATTGGTTCGTAGAGCACTTTTTGGCTGAAAAGGTTCCAAGTCCCAAGTTTTAGATTTGGGCTTTCTTTAGCATCGTATACCAGGGTCCAGGACTGGAGAGGCACCACTTGGAGAGCCAGGACTCACTCAGGTTGGGTCCAGGGGCTGGTTCAAGATAGTTAGAGCCTTTTCTGTCCCTGATGCTCTGACCAGGAGACTAGCCAGCCCTTGGAATCATATTGGAAGTATTGGGTTCAAGCAGGAATGCAGAGCTCAAGCAGCAGGGCAGTTATCAGAGGGCACAGGCCATGCTTCAGGCAGCAGGGCATTCCTCTTGGTGCAGCAGTGCAGTCCTCTGAAGTACAAAGCAGGCTGCAGGCAGCAGGTCATTCCTTTGAGAGTCCTTCCACAGGCCCAAGAGTGAACTGAGGAGTGGGTCTGAGGATCCTATTTTTATACCTGGTGGTAGGTTTGAAGTGGAAGAAACCTGTGGAGTTTTTCTCCCACAGAAGTGTCTGGAATTTCCTGCCTCCCTTCCCTGGTACCAGGCTGTCTGCTGTCACAATGGGCTAGTGTGAATCCCTTTGTTTGTGAGCTGAAGCAGTGTCTTTGAAGTGCATCTGGGGCTGTGCACAGCGCTGCCTCCCATCCAGCTTGGATGACCCATCCTGCCAACACACAGTTCCTCCATTGTGTGGCTATCTGGGAGGAACACACAAAGGCCAACTTCCAAATACACCTAGTCATGTGACCCAGGAAACAGGCTGGAGGCACCAAATGGTTAGGGCAAGAAAATGCCAACTTTCTAAAAGTGGTATTTTCAGAATTGTGACTTAAAATCCAACTTTTCCATTAAAGCGGATTTTAAATTACAATTCCCTAGACATCAAACATGGGATTTCTACCTGTTCCCAAAGAAAAGTTATTGCTTACTAAATGTAACAACGTAACCCAATGTTATTCTCTGGGAGAGGTAGGCCTCACTGTAGTGAAAAACTAATTTGTATGTTTTTTTACTACTAGGACATGTAAAAACTAAAAGTATATGTCTAACTTTTAAATACAATGCACCCTGCCCTTTGGGCTGTTTAGGGCCAACCCTATGGGTGACATATATATTAGAAAGGGAATTTTAGGCTTGGCAAAGGGTATATTTTGGCAAGTTGAATATGCAGTTTAAAGCTGCATACAAGCTCCATTGGCAGGCTTGAGATATGTTTTAAGGGGCTACTTAAGCGGGTGGCACAATATGTGGTAAAGGGCCATTATAGCATTTAATTTACCAGCCCTGGGTATATGGTATACCTCTTTACTAGGGACATATGAGTAAGCTCAGGTGTAAGCTAATTTTACCATGTTTTGGGGATTGAGCAAAAGCACTTTAGTACTGGTTGGCAATGGTAAAGTGCACAGAGTTCTAATACCAAGAAATACAAATTCAGCAAAACAGAAGGGGAGAAGGCAAAAAAGTTTGGGCGTGAACCTGCAGAGAGGGCCAAGTCCAACAGTGGCGTTGAATGGCTCTGTGTCAGTTTCGTCCGTGTCAAAAGTGATGTGGCTCCTATAGGTGCCACCCCAGCTTGCTGACATCAGTTCCTTTCTTTCTGTACCAACAGCGCGCATCTGGAGAGCTACCTCAGTCATTTATTTACCACTTTGCAACCCTTTTCTCGATTCAGTTTAAACTTTGCACCCAGTGTGCAAGAGATATGTTTTCCAGCAATCCCACAGGCTTTAACCCTATGAGAAATGTCACAGACATATGTCTGTCTCTGATCCCCCCTTGATTTCCCTGTGGTGCCTGGGGGAGACCCATGACCCCAGGGCCTGCGCCAAATATAAGTTGACGCATCCCAGGGCAATTTATCAACGGGCGCTGAAGCTCCTGCCAGTGCCAGAAGGATCTGCGCTGTTCTCGATACCGATCCCAAGTGAAATCTCGGGTCCATTCCCTGAGCGATCCCATGGACAATCTTTATCCCACTCCAAGTTGTCGTCGAAGTTGGGCAAGTCGAAGCAGCACAAGAGGAAGAAGTTGAAGCGCTTTGAGGCTTTGTCTATTAAGCGCTATACTTCTAGGCCCTGCTCCTGCACTCAACCCCATGGTCTGCTCCACTCTTCCCTGAGTTCCCTGGAGCTGGAGGGACCCCTGCTTAACTCCAGAGGTTTTAGACGCCATGCACTCCATCTTTGGGCCGACAGCTCCCTCTTGTGCGCTTTTGGGCCCCACAGAGTTAAGAGGGGCCCCTGCCTGGTTACTGCGGCAGGTTCTCCCTTGAGGCAAACGGAGCTCTTTGGATCCGCTCCTGACACCTACAACAGTTAGGGTTCCTTCGGTGCCGTTTCTGACGCCACCGACAGCACTAGATGAACAGGGACCTATTCTCCTCTCCGTTTAAGAGAGAGCGCTGCCTTGATGCTGCTCAAAGTCAACACCGGTGGCGACTGGAACGCATCAGCGTCCCTGGTCCCCCCATCCTTTCACAGACGCAACCTCCCAAAGGGGGTTGTTGATGAAGAGGGCAATGGTCTCTTGGAGGATGACTTCTACCAGCAGGAGAATTGGTATGAGGAGCTGGGTGGGATGTGTGCTCTGGACACATCTCCAGACTGGCTTAGTTTCTCCTCCAGGCCCCTCCACGGAGGGAGGAACGTCATTCTCTATGGTGATGCAGAGGGCTGTGGAGGTCCTCAACCTGCTGCTTCCCTCTGTCGAGTTCAACACTAACGTCGTCACTGATGTCCCTTTGGAGTCCCTCTTTAATGAGGCCTTCACAGACGTTCTCGTGGGGGCCTTGACCAAACCCTGCACAGGGAATCCCATTCACAGAATGATTGTCTGCCGTCACCATCCCAACCCCAGAGGCACGGCCTGTCTCTCCCAGCATTCCTCCCCTGAGAGCCTTGTGGTGCAGACCTCGACAGCCAAATAGAACACGAGTGCATTTTGTACAACCCTGCCAGATAGGGATTCAAAGAGGCTGGAGACCTTTGGAAAGAGGATCTTTTCTTTCACTAGATTGGCATAGCAGTCGGTAAACACCTCATGCCACCGGGCCAATACACTCACACCTTGTGAGACTTGGTTGTGCAGCTGCTGGTCATGCTCCTAGAAGAGGGCCGGGCCATCTTGAACCAGGCATTGACAGATGGTCCGGACACTATTCGGTGTGGTCTGGACACCACTGACTCACAAGGCAAGGCCATGGCCTCAACAGTGCCACTCCACCTGATTGAGGTCATATGGGTTTTCAGCAGATGTCCAATCTTCCCTGATAGACATGCCTTTTGATGATGCCCACCTATTTGGCGATAAGGCTGGCATGGTGCTTGAGCGATATATATATTGTAGAAGGCTGGAGGCTGGCTTAGTATATGGTGCACACTTATTCAAGTGGTGCAGCTTGCACTAATCCTGGCAACCCTTATGGTGGTTTTAGTGGTCTTTGATAACCATAGAAAGCTCTCCGAGTGGTAGCTGTGAAGAGCAGCCTTCAGGCTTAATTTGAAGGAATGTTAAGCAACTTGTTCTACCAGTTTAATCTGTAGTGTAAGTTAGATGAAAGGAAACCATACAGTGTTTATCAAACATAAATCTATTTATTACTAGACAATATCACTATCACATTGGTATATCTCCTACCTGAAGATATCAACACAATACAAAAGAATTCTTCGAAAGCAATCAGGTAAGTAGCACAAAATATGTGGTCTCCAGGCGGAGACCAAACCATATACTAAGAAAGTGGAATGCGAACTGCAAAGGAGAATGGGACTTGGACCAGAAGACCCAGATGAGCCAGGGACACAAGGAACCACCCACAGTAAGTACTCAGGAACCCCACGTTGACTGTGTGCAGAGTGGAAACACAGCAGCGTGCCCAATGGAAGTCAATGAAGAAGTAGCAATTGCAGTTTTGAAGAAATTTAGACCCTTCCCAGAGGACCCCGAAGAAAACCTGTGAAAGACAGAAGGTTGGAGAGCCACCCCACCCGTGGGTGTCGTGGGAACCAGGTTACCTACACCAGGGAAGCTGTGTGCATAGGGGTGAAGTGACGTCGGAACCTCCTTTAGACAACAATGGACGACTTTGAAGAAGATGCGTCTGGAGAAGACTGTGAAGGAGTCCAGACAAATCCAAGGGTGGATTATGGAAGTGAAGAACCTGCAAGCAGAGGGGACAGAGTCTATGCCACTCGGAGGTGACCGGGAGTCACAGAGACACAATGCTCACCGATGTTGGGAGGTTCTGAAGAGTCGACAGTGATCTGGTTGCTGCGGCTGTGAGGACCAGGCGATGCTGAGGAAGACCAGGAGCCGCTCACGAGCTGTCCCACGTCGGATGTTGGTGACTCGGTGGTCGGTGTCCGGCGGAAGCACCAACAAGCCTTGGTAGCCGCAACTGGCACGGAAGGAGAAAAAGGAGAAACAGTGGGACGAGCAAGGTCCAAGGGACCCACCAACAGCAGAAGAGTCAGAGCTGGCCCGAGCAAGCAGGGGAGCCCACTGAAGCAATAGAAGACCCTCAAGAGGACCCACAGGCCGAAGGCACAGGAGTCGCAAGATAGCTAGACATCTCGTAATGACTGATGTCCACTATATGAATGGCTGACCGCACTTACAAAGCCTGGAGAATAGACTCTGGGGTTTTGTAGGAGTGTCCTGCTCATGCAGGGGCACCCTCACACTTATAACCAAGCACCCTGCCCTCAGGACTGAAGAGCCTGCCATAGGGGTCACTTATAGGTTTTAAGTGTAGTGACCTCAGATGTAAGGAAACGTATATATGTTGCGAGAGGTGCAAGCACCAAATCACACAGGCTGCAATGGCAAGCCTGTAGTCACAGTGTGATGCTGACTCCCATGGGTGGCACAATACATGCTGCATCCCATGGGAGACCCTTGGTATACCTATGCCCTGGGTACCTCAATACCATATACTAGGGACTTATAAGGGTACACCAGTAGCCAATTGTGGACGTACCAAAGTACTTACCATGTCAAGTTAGGGGAGAAAGCACAGTTGGTGGCGTCCTGATTAGCAGGCTCCCATCAGACTAGGTCAAAAACACACTGACACCAAGCAAAAAGTGGGGGTAACCATGAAAGCAGATCCTACTTTCCTACAAACCGCCCCTCCCCCCTCCAAACGTAAGGAGATGAGACTAACCTTGTCCGGTTGAGTCTTCATTTTCTAAGTGGAACTATCTAAAGAGTCCATCTGCATTGCAATGGTTACTCCCAGATCTGTTCCACAGAAAAGTCCATTCCCCGTAGGGAAAAGGACCACTTCAGAAGTTTGGGATTTTGGGATTTTCATCCTACATTTGTTTAAGCCATAAGAGGGGTGTATGGTCTGTCTGAACAATGAAGTAAGTGTCAAACAGGTATGGCCTCAACTTCTTCAAGGCCCAGACCACAGCAAAGGCCTCCCTCTCTATAGCTGACCAACGCTTCTCCCTGGGTGCCAACCATCTGCTTATAAAAGGTACTGGTTGGTCCTGGCCATCTGCATTAAGTACTGCACCTACCCCTATCTCAGAAGCATCTGTCTGGACGATGAAGGTTCTGGAGTAATCAGGACTTTGCAGAATTGGAGCAGAGCACATGGCTGTCTTCAGGTCATCAAATGCCTTCTGACAGCTAACTGTCCACTGAACTTTTTTAGGCATTATTTTGGAGGTGAGATCATTAAGGGGTGTCACTATGGATCCATAACCCTTAACAAATCTTCTGTAGTACCCAGTCATGCCCACAAAAGCTCTGACCTTAGTCTAGGTAGTGAGAGCAATCCAGTCCACGATGGTCTGAATTTTGCTCTCCAACGGTTGAACTTGGCCCCCACCTACAAGGTGGCCCAAGTATTCAACCTTACTCGGCCCTATCTGGCACATTGTGGCCTTGATAGTGAGGCTCAGTGTCGGCTCCTCCATTATGGCGGAGGAGCATCGCCCTACTGCTTTTAAGCAGTGCAACGTTAATGTAAATGTTAACATAAAGGAAACATAAAATTATAATAACTTTAAGTTATTATCTTTTTATGTTTCTATGCTGCTCAGTTTGCGGGCATGCGGGTGGGCGGGGCTGCTCTGCTCTCGGATCAGGGCAGGGGAGGAGTAGTTTACCCACTCCTAAGTGCGCAATGGCTGTTTGGTCGGCCCTCTTGAGCTGCCCAAATCAGTCACGCGCACTTTACCCGTTCTCCATGCAGGCTGCATTACAGCCTGCTTGGAGAACATGCTCAGGCCCCCATTCCCTGGTTGAGCATAGAATCAGGACTCTCAAAACCAATCACAACGCTGCATTGTAGCATTGTGATTGGTCAGGGGAGCCTGGGTGCTTACCAATCAAAACGCTGCATTGTAGCGTTGTGATTGGTCAGGAGAGCCTGGCTGTGCTTCCTGTTCCTCGAGTCAAGATGAGGAGAGCAGGAGCAGAGATGCGGGACCCGGCGGCAAGGTAAGTGTTTTTTTTGCGTTAACCACAACCCCCCTGCGCTCCCTCCCCCTCCCCCTCTTCCCCGCACCCGCCACCCACGAGCTACGCCACCCGCCACTGATGAGGCTTGCCTTATTTATTTATTTGATTTGAAGAGTTTTATAAAGCGCGAACATGACCCTTACGGGTATCAGACCGCTGTACATAGAGGTGAAAGCACGAATCAACCAACATAATGGCACAAATGATGTAGTTAAGTCAACATACTGTCAAATAAAGGGGGGAAACAATCAAGGTCCGGGGCTGGGGAGTCGGCCCGACCAGTACAGTTTCAGAAGGACCATAGAACTAGATAACAATTGAACAGACTAGCATAACATAAATCGAAACAACGGTGTAAAATAAATATCAAATCTGTAGACAGGGGGCTTGAGAAGGAGTACATGTTGGTGCTGTTAATGTTCACTCAAGAGTAGCCATTTGACATGTTTCTTGAATGATGCAGTGGAAGGATTCGACCTGATTTCGGGAGGAAGAGCGTTCCAAATTCTTGGTGCAAGTCCGGAGAAGGCACGATTGTAAGTCCTTTTCTTTTTGAACTTGGGAGGTTTCAAAAGTAGGGTGGACGTACTTCTTAGGATCCGAGATGAGCCAGATTGTTCAAGCTTTTTTGCCAAGTAGACCGGGGTGTTGTAATGTATGGCTTTATGCGTCAAGCAAGCTATCTTGAAACGTATCTTAGCTTCGATAGATAGCCAATTTAGTTGCATACGGTCGGGGGAAATGTGGTCATGCTTTCTGGATCCAGTGATAAACCTGGCCGATGCGTCTAAAGTGGCTCTGAGCTAGGCCAGGCTAGCTTTGGGAAGCCCAGCGAGGGTCACCAAACCATATTCCAGTCGAGAGATTACCAGGGATTGTACAACAGGCCGTATGTCTTCACGGGGAAGGATAGGCTTGATTTTCTTAAGGGTGTTGAGTTGAAAGTTGGCTCCCCTAATAGTTGCACTGATGTGCCCTTGCATATTTAGGTATTTGTCCAAGGTAATGCCTAACGAGTTAGCAGAGTCAACCACATGAGGGGCGCAGTTAAGAGCAGTGAGTTGTTTAAGCCAGTCAAGGGTAGGTGCAGAGTGGTTGCGGGGGGCAATCAGAAGGAATTCGGTTTTGAGAGTATTTAACAAAAGATGGTTCTGGGCTAACCATTGCTGAGTTTGTGAGAGTGCATCGTTTAACGTTCTTATGTCCTCTGGAGAGGAGATCTTCAAGTACAGTTGCGTGTCGTACATGTGGTAATGAATGTTAGAATGGTTCAGAATGTCGGTAAGTGGTTCCATAAAAAGGTTGGAAAGAGTGGGCGAGAGTGCGGAACCTTGAGGAACTCCAATCGTGACAGGGGTACTGGTAGCCAGGGAATGGTTAACTTTGATTCCTTGGGTGTGGTTATGTAAGAAAGAAGCAAACCAATTTAAGACCGGGCCTGAGAGACCCATCCTCTGTTGAAGAAGAGCAATCAAGTTATCATGTTTGATGGTGTCAAATGGTGAGGGCAGGTCAAGAAGGATCAGAAGACAAGGGACATTTTGATCAAGGGAACTCAGGGCATCATCCACAATGTGCGTTATTGCAGTTTCAGTACTATGCCCTGCTCTGAAACCCGATTGATAGAGGCCAAGGAGTTGAAATTTCTCTATGTGGTTGCAGAGTTGCGTGTGGACGCATTTCTCGAGCAATTTAGCTAGAGTCATGATGCTGGTGATAGGCCGGAAGTTGTTAGGATCAGATAAATCAGTGTTGGGCTTCTTAGGGATGGGAGTGACTTGTCCAGTCTTGAGGCAATCAGGGATCCTCCCCTGCAGGAGAAATTCATGAATGATCCGGGACCAAAGAGGGAGAATGGCCAAATTGAGATCTTTAAAAAACTTAGCAGGTAGTGGATCGCTGAAATGGTTGGAAGGTTTTAAGGATGCCATAGCGTGGAGCAGCTCCGTGACATCTGGCAGGAGAAAGGAATTCCAAGAGGCGTCATTTTTGGGAGAATAACCAAAGGGTAAAGACACTACCGATGGTTCCGCAGGCTTAACTAATGATGCAGAGTAGTTCCGTGGCCGCAAAATGGGAGTGTCAGGTTGCAGCTCGAGTTCATTTTTTCTTGTTTTTTCAGAGAAGTGCACTGAGAAGTCCTCCCCACTAGGAAGCGAGGTCATGGGAGTCGAGGTAGGGTTGGAAGAGTGGTTAGCTTGTTGCTTGAGGATTTCAAAGAGCTTCTTGGGTCTATTTTTAGCGTTGTCCAGCTGAGCTCTGAAATGGTTGGTTTTAGCAATGCGGATGCGTTTGTTGTATGTACTTCTCAACTTCCTTGGCTGAAAGAGGCTTGTGGTGGAGGGCACGTTTCTCCAAAGCCTCTCTGAGAGTCTAAGTTTGCGACGTTCATCATTTATGGCACCATTTACCCAAGGGTTGGATTGTTTGACTGGAATCCTTTTGAGTTGCTTCTGTGCAATAGTGTCGAAAATATTAGCCACAGTGCTAATGTAGTGATCAGAGAGATCGTCAAGGTTGGTCATGTTAGGAGGAGGCTGGAGCCTATTCTTGGTGATGGAAGTTAGAACATTGATGTTGATGTCTCTCAGATTGTGAGTCAGTTGTTTAGCTCTAAGGGGTTGGCCCTGCCTGCACGAAACCTTTTCCAGGATGTGGAAGGAAATTTGATGATGATCCGACCAGTCACAGGGTAAAATGTCACCCAGTTGTATGGTATTGTCTTTAGCTATGATAAAATCGAGGGTGGCGCCTTTGTTGTGGGTAGGTCCCTTACATAACTGTGCGAAGTTGAGATCGGAGAGGAAAGCCTTAAAGGAGCAGATTAAAGGATCATTTGTGTCATTCCAATGGAGCTTAAAGTTTCCGAGGAAGATATGGCAGAGTTGGTCAGAGCCCACCTAATGACCTCCATGATTTGCTCTATGAAGAGCAGATTGTCACCTGGTGGATGATCGTGTGAAGCACACAGACAATCTTGCCCTTATTCCATATTTCAGTGACTAGTTGCTCACATGAAGACATCAAAGCAATTTGAGATTGCTTTATAGTGAGGCTGGAGCGATGAATACAGGCATACCCCTCCCGTTTTGACTAGTCGACGCATCTGATAATGACATAGTCAGGAGGGATTAAGATGTCGAGAACAGGGGAGGACGCATCATTGAGCCAGGTTTCAGTGAGAATCAATAGGTCCAAATCTTGTGAGATGATGAGTTCAGAAATATCAGCTGCATGTTTCACAGCCGATCTGCAGTTGAGCAGCATCGATTTGATGTGAGGGTTGGTAGTGACCCCTTCATGATGAGAGGTAGTTATTTAAAGTAGGTTTTCCTTATTGACCGATCTGAGGTTGACCCTAGGTTCCCTATCAGGGTCAGAGGTAATAGTAGGGATGTTGATAGTAGAGTTAGAGGAGGAGAAAACCCTTGAGCCATTGTACGATGATAAAAGAGCAATAGTGTCCTCAGCCGACACTGAGGCTGAAACCTAAGGGGCCTAGAATGGTGGTTAGGGAGAGGCCTAGAGCTCCAACTGGAGCTAGGTGAGGAGAGGATGACGGACTGTTCGTCCCTGCCGTAAAAAACTCTAGGTTGATTGAGTTGATCGGTCCCCGGGGAGGGGTGTATATTCTAGACTTTTTCCATCATCAAGGAGAACTGTATAAGGGTCTGCATGATCTCTTTGACCGCAAGGAGATCCTGCTTGAGGTCAGCAATCTTCTCCTCAAGGTAAGGGCGGTTAATGCTCTCTGCCGCCGACCCAGAATGAGACACTGGGTCTGACCCAGTTGAGAGAAGGGTATTGGATGGCAGAGTATGTCCCTTACCATAGTTACAGGGGGAGATAGAGTCTCGCTTGAAAATGGTCTTGACATCTGCCAAGGCAGGAGTATTAGCAGGAAGGGGCATAAGATTTGGTGCAAGGGGGTGCTGAGCAGATCCTAGCGTGGGATTAGTAACGGGCAATGTGGTTTTAACATGCGCGATAGGGGACGCACAGGAGGAAGAAGAAGGTGTGTGTGGGTAACGAGGAGAAGTACGAGGAGAGATAACAGAACGGAAAGTGGGTAAAGAGGGTGACGTGAAATTTGACAGGAGGAGCGGGTAAGGAAGAGAAGTACTGGTGACAGCAACTTGGAGGAAGGCCCTCGAGTAGGTACCACCATTGCCCGGGGAGGAATAACAGGGTTGACCGGGTTAGTTGTGTGGATGACATACATACCCTCAGAGGTGTTGGATAGAGCAGAGTAGTAAATAGGTAAAGATGGGGAAGCAGAATTGGGGGAAGAAGAGGCGTAAGGTAAAGCGGGTGCAGATATTGTGGGTAGACTGTTATGAAGGAGTGTGGTCGGGTTCGAGTTATTAAGTGTGTTTTTAATCCTCAAAAAGATACTGTCAAAGCGCTTGAGGTTCAGGTCAGAGGCTTGAATAAGGATGTTCCCATTATTGTATAAGGAAATGGTCAGATCTGCCTTAAGGGAAGGGGAGGGTAGTGTGGTTAAACGGAAACCGTGTGGTGTTTTGGTCACTTGTTTGGAGTGAAGCGCAGAAGTTAGAGTCTTTCTCCACTGGGCTCTTCTGTTAGTGTAGAAAATGAGGTCTGTCACCCCAGAGCCCTTCGTGGAAATATATGTGTCCGAGATAAGCGTTTCAGGACATCGTTTGAGGAGGTTGTGTTTGAAGGTCTTTTTCGCTTTCTTCAACAGGTTGGAGGGGTAGATAATCTTAAAAGAATTAAGACCTACCTGCGCAAGGTGGTCAGAGGAGCGAGAGGTGAGTTGAGCCATGATGTGGGTATCGATCAGAAAGAGGAGGAGAAATAGTCCTGTTAGAGGAGAGCACTTAGAAAAAGAGGTAAAGTAGTCCAATTAAAGTCAAGAGAGCGCCTTGTGTTCTCCAGAATAGAAATGGGCTGGTCGCGGTGCACTCCTTAGCCATTGCAAGTTGGCCACCTCTTTATCCCTGAAACAGCTGGAGAGCCAGGAAATGAAGAGCAGGCATAGGGACCCCGAAATTCCATAAAAGTCAAGAGTGAGCCTGGCGACCTCCAGCATAGAGATGGGCTGGTCGAGGTGCACTCCTTAGCCATTACAAGGTGGGCGCCCCTTTATCCATATAAGAGCTTGATGGCAGAGAGACAGTCCTACTTTAGTTTCTATGACAGGAAAGAAGACTCCATTTTGTTGAGGTGCCCACGTGAGTGGCAGGGGAGAAGTAACAACAAGATGGAGGGTAGATAGTTAGATCCACAGTCCCACCCCAAGAGTGATTATTTGATTATAAAAGCATTCTGCCCGGACGGCTCCAGATTAGTAGAAATAAAACTTGAGGGTTTTGGATCCATATCAGAGCTAATCTCAGCTACTGAAACGGGCAGAGTAAATAGCTAGGGTTATGAATCCAGATGGTAATAGGAGTACTGTCCTATGTATTCCATGTACCAGCTAGAGGAGCGCCTCTGAAGGGTGTGCCCGTGGTAACGAACAGAGGTTCGGGGGGACAGGCTACATTCTGGTCGGGCAGGTAGTGACTGGGTTCAAGGAGCAGGGAAGTTGGTAGGGCATCCCGAGAGCTGTAAAATTGAGTTAGTGATTAGTGTTTTAATGAAATCTTAAAGGACAAATGTATCTTAGAGGTCATGTAGTGACAAATAGAGCCAGTCTGTCAAATTGATCCAAGTGGGCTGTGAGGGGGCGTCTCAGGAAATAGTAGCAGGGATGGCGAGGCGAGTAATCAATCGGGCCCCATTGTCCACCTCAGAACGATCATATTCAATTTTGCTGACTAACCCAATATAAGACCATCAATATTGGGCCAATAGGACAGGAGGATAAGCAGCATCTGATGACTTTAGGCGATTCCAATAGTCAACGCAAGAATGTCATTAAAGGGAGACCCCAGTATTCTAGTATGTAGGATTGAAGTAAACTGACCTATCCAAGATGGCCACCATTCGTGGAGGATAGACCATTCCTCTTTCTATTTCCATGGCCATCAGTGTAAGGTTCAGTGCGACGAGTGCATACCTCTTCTATTTCTATTAGCTGTAGTGGAAGCGCAAAATGGGTGCCAGATGCTGGGAATCTCAAAATGGGTGCCGATCACAAATGGAGACCATGAAAATGAAATCGGAAGAGTACCTCAGTGGAGTTGGTGTGATCCAGAGCAGCACTCTGGACCTTCTGGCTACAGCCACCGCAACCGCGGTGCTCACAGCGGGAGGGAGCAGCGCCAGTTTTGCCGGAAAGTGAAACTCGGAAGAGAGAGTGTGTTCCGGAGCAGCACGCCAATCCTCACAGCGTGAGGGAGCAGAGCCAGACTCCCAAAGAAATCAGTCAGCTGCCGCATGAGTCTGCAGCTCGTTACAAGCCTCCTGGGACAACGTCGGCAACAGGAAGCAGGAAGAATACACGGAGCTGGTGCGATGTAAGTGCCAGAGTGTCTCGTGTTGGGCCGTGACCAAAGCATTCAGGAAACCCCCAGCATTCAGGAAACCCCCAGTGCGTGCGGACCCTCCGACTCGACTCACCAGCCACGTTCAGCGAGGAGGGATCCGCAACTCAGATGCGGGAAGTCGCAACCTCTGTAGGCAGCAATCTCTCAAAAGGCGATTCAGAGCCTGCGTGTGGGAAAAATCGTCAAGCACTGTGTCCACATATCGTCGGAACTGCTGACTAGTAGTCATCGCACCTAGGTCCTGCAGACGGTATGCAGCAGCAGACTCCGGTCCGCACGGTACACACAGCAGGAGAGCGGGAGTCAAAAGGCGGTCCCCGAGGCACACCAATATCAGTGTTCAGTTCCGTAGTTAGCAGTGGGAAGATGGCAAGGGCATGCATGGGATATACACCGATAGTGATCCCAGCCCTCAGGAGCTCGTAGAGAGTGCTCCTGCTTGATCTGCCATTTTTGAGTGTGTGCCTTCTGCAGGACCTTAAGTACATTTCTGAGGTGGGCCAGGTATTCCGCCCAGGTGGAGCTAAAGACAGCTATATCATCTAGATATGCTGCACTATAGGCTTCCAGACCTGTTAGGACTTTGTTCATCAGCCTCTTAAATTTGGCAGGTGCATTCTTCAAACCAAAACAGTCAGGTCAAATGTACTGAGATACTTGGCAGAGGCCAGAATATCAATCAGTTCATCTGCCCTTGGAATTGGATGGGCATCAGTCCTAGCGACTTCATTGAGGCCTTTATGGTCAACACAAAACCTTATGTCTCTCTTACTATCCTGGGTGTGGGTTTTTGGTACAAGGGCTGCAGGACTAGCCCAGGGCTATCTGAAGGCTCAATGACCCCCAACTCCAGCATCTTTTGGACCTCTGTCCTTATGCAGTCTCTAACATGGTTAGGCTGTTTGTAAATCTTGGTTTTTACATTCAGACTGTCACCTGTGTCTACTTCATGGGTACACCAGGTGGGTTGACTGGGTGTCAGACAAAAAAGACTGGTAAACTGATTGAGAACCTGTCTAGAGTCAGCTTGTTGTTGATCAGTGAAGCTGTCTACCAAGGCTACTTCTTCAACTTCTTCAACTAATCCATCAACTGGGTCTTTTGAGAGGAGAGCAGGGAGAGGGTCACTCTCTTCCTCCTGCCCCTCATCAGTGGCCATGAGCAAGCTCAAATCATCCCTGTCCTCAAAAGGTTTTAGGCGGTTCACATGCAGTACCCTATGGGGACTTCTTATAGTGCCTAGGTCAACCAAGTAGGTGACCTCACTTTCTTTTCCAGTAAGTGTGGGGGCCACTGCACTTGTGTTGGAGAGCTGCTGGGGCCATAGGCTCCAACACCCACACTTTCTGTCCTGGCTGCTGGTAAACAGTCAGTACAGCCTTTTGGTCATGCCAAGCTTTCCGCAGCTCCTGGCTGGCCTCAAATTGTTTGCTGGCCTTCTTCATGTACTTAGCCATACGAGAACGCAGGCCCAGTACATAGTCTACTGTGTCCTTTTTAGGTGGCTTGAGAGGTTGCTCCCATCCTTCTTTAACTCAACACAGTGGACCCCTAACTGGATGTCCAAACAGAAGTACAAATGAGCTGTAGCCCATCCCCTTCTGAGGAACCTCTCTGTAGGCAAAGAGAAGACAAGGTAGTAAGACATACCATTTTTGCCTCAACTTTTCTGGGAGTTCCATGATCATACCTTTAAGGGTCTTGTTGAACCTTTCAACAAGCTGCATGCATAGGGTGTAGTAAACTTATAGTTAACACCACACTCTTTCCACATAGCAGTGATGTAGCTAGACATGAAGTTAGTAGCTCTGTTTGACAAGACCTCCTTAGGGAACCCGACTCTGGAAAATATACCCAGAATGGCCCTAGCCATTACAGGAGCTGTAGTGGTCCTAAGGGGAATAGTCTCTGGGTAGCTAGTGGCATAGTTCACCACCACTAGGATATAACTATCTCCAGATGCCCTCTCAAAGGGAACCCCAACCACTGGTAGTGGGATTAAGGGGCCTTTGTAGTGCCACCTGACTTACTACTGGCTTGGCAGATGACACAGGAGTGACAAAATTCCTTGGTGTCTTCAGACATGTGGGGCCAGTGAAAGTGACGGACAAGCCTGTCCCAAGTCTTGCTTTGCCCAAGATGTCCAGCAAGCGAAATGTCGTGTGCTAGGGTCAATAGAAATCCCCTGGAATTCTGAGGTATGACCAACCTCCTGGTGTCACCAGGCTTGTGGTCTCTACTCTCAGACAATGGGAGCCCATCTTCCTAATAAATCCTATGGGACCCACTGACATTCCCTGCCTCCTCAGCAGCAGCTTGCTGTCTGAGCTGTTCAAGAGAGGGGTAGACTTTCTGCTCCAGACTCAAGTCTTCCCTGGAAGGTCCCCTTCTCCGAGTAGCTCTACCTTGTCAGGCCCAAGCTCCTCTGGGACAGTTCCTTCACAGGTACTGAGATCACCTCCCTCTTTAGGCTGATTCTCACTGGGAGTCTGAAGATAAATCCTTACCCTTCCTGCTTCTTCTCTTGGGAGATAGCTGGTCCATTCTTTCATGATCCAGGGCTCACTCAGTGCTTAACCGTTTGGCCTGAGCCCTAGTGACAGCAAAGGCACTGGCTGAAATTCCAATAGTTTCTGCATGCGTCCTGAACTCCACTTCAGACCAGGCTGAAGTTTCTAAATTATTACCCAGGAGACAGTCCACAGGTAGGTCTGGGGATACCATAACTCTCTTTGGGCAAGTTACCCCTCCCTAGCTGAGATTTACAACTGCTATGGAATGATCTGTCCTGACATTGCTAGTATTGGTCACTTGGTAAATTTGACCAAGGAGGATTTGCTCAGGAGACACAAGTTTATCTGTCACCATAGTGACATTGGCCCTTTGTCCCTGTAAGCTACAGCTTCCTGACCATTGATGAGAGGTAGTGGTTTGTTTTTGCCCAAGTTAGTGGGACCCACAAATAGGGTGTCAAGCTCTATGTCACCATTACAGACTAAAACAGCCTGAGTGGGTGCCCTGACTAGGCCAGAACCCATTTCAGAACCCAAGGCTATCCCAACAAAACTCTTGGGTGCACTATTACTACCAGTGCTATTGCTAGGGGCACCAGGAGTCTTATGAGTGGTAGTAGTGGTATTATTGGTGCTAGACGTAGAGCAAGTGGCATCCTTTGCCCTATGGCCTTTTTCTTTACACAAAAAGCACCAAGGTTTTTTGTTAGAGGAAGAGGATTGGGACCTGCACCCGAGGAAGATTTTTGTGGACCTTCAGAAGACTCTTTCTTGTCTTTAGTTGTCTCCCCACCTTTCTCTTGGGCCTTAGAAGAATCTTGCTTCTTCTGGTCACCACAACCATGAGACATCCGTTTCACCCTGCTGAATTTGACAGTTATTAAGGATGTGCTCTCTCACTGGTTAATTGTACAGTCATTGATAATCATGCACATTATTTCCATGAAGTCAGTGTTACAACGCTTTAATAGCACTGTCTACAAAATCTACCCCATCATGAGTGTGTGCCTTCTGTGTGTCCCTAAACTTAACCCTGTATTGCTCAGTGGTTAAAACAAACCCATCTATGAGAGCACTCTTCAAGACTTAGTAATTGTCTGCATCGTCTTCTTTTACAGTCAACAGTTTGTCTCTACTTTTGTTAGCAAAGGATGTTGGAATAGAAAAATATGCTTTGGCATTGTTTTACGTAAGTTAGCATTCGCTGCGCCATTATGTGTAAGGGCACCATTTGGTATTATGATCGAAACTAATCCTTTGCCATTTCCGAAAAACGGCCTTCTCTAGGTTTTGTTTCTTCGGAGCTGAGTTTTCCTACACTAATGAATGCACTGTTCTTATTAGCGCATACCTTTCCTTTAGAGGTAGGCCTTCTCCCACTTGTCTAGTGGTGGCTACATGCAGAGTGACCTTGAATAGTAGATAATGTGTGCCCGGCCTCAGAATCGAAACTTACTCCTTTGTAATTTACTGTCCAGCTGCATCTCTCTGGAAAATTCCATGGTGTGCATTCTTTCATTGGTTTCAAAGTGTACATCATGTATCCTTATGTTTGATGATGCCAGTCCCTCTGCAGCACTCCTAGCGACTGGGCAGACAGGGCTCCGCTCTGAGTGTACTTTGAATAAACTGTTATTGGTTTGTATTCTCTACTGACTAACCGAGTCTTCATTTGGTGCAGAAGGCTGAGAGGTGGTTGTGACCCGGGTGACCATAATCGGGCCACTTTCTTCAGTAGGCGCCCAAACAGGGACTCCTTCGGGTGAGTGACCCATCCCCTTCCGCGGACGGGGGGAGGTCGTGGCCACCATCGGGGGGCGGACTGACGGTTCAGGGATCCCTGTATGAGGAGCATTGATTGCTCGCAGCTGCCCCTTCTGTCCTGCCGGACGGTGCCTCGCCCAGCGGTCATCCCGACTGGAGTCCTGAACGGCAAAACCCTGGATCTGACCGTTTGGTCTGAAGAGACGGCAGTGGAGAATTAATTTGCTTTGACCTGCATATATCAGGTGAGTTTGTTTTGGTTCTTGGTGGATATGGTTCCATTTTGGTTTGTATTTGGTACGGTATAAGGGTCGTCTTTTGGATAAAAGCATTTGAAATTGCTTTGACAGGCATAAATAGTGAACTTGTTTTCTTTTGAGAATGCCTGGTGTCAGTAAATTGTTTTCTTTGTGCTGTCGCTGTTGTTCTGCAGATGCTCGATTGGAAGAAGCTCAGCCGGCGCCTCTAGAAGGCACTCCGAATTTTGATCTGTATGTGAAGCATGGTCTTGGCCCTATTATGTTTAGTACATTATGGCACAAATATACGAGGGACAATGCCGAGTTGGAGTGGCTGTTGACGGGCACTTTTGACGAACAAAAGATTGAGTATTTACAAGAACAGTTGTTTAAGAGACGAAGTAGGCAGTCTATGTTTGATTCCCTCAGAACAGGGCAGAAAGCAGCTAGACAGAGGCGATTGAAGGCAGAAAAAGAGGCCCAGAAAGGGAAAAAGCAGACATTGACTCAGAAAGCTGTAGCATGTGACAGGGAAAAACAGGAAAAGGGTGTTGAGTGTGAATATAGAAGGTTTTGATTACAAATTGATAAATCGTATGTGGCTCAGGTAGAAGATGACACTTTTGTGGAAGAATTGTTGGATACCCGACCCCCGCCTCCATATGCCCGCAAAGAATATATCCCACTGTTCCGGTTCCCTCACAGCCGCCCGTTACAGTTGCGTCCACTGTCTCTGTGTCTACCGCTGTTATGTCAACGGCTGTGGCTTCGGCTCCTCCTCTTTCTTCTGTTTCTTTGCCGTCTGTGGCCCCTGTGACTGTTAGCACTCCTGCCATACCTATTGTCTCAGCGTCCCTTTCGCCAGCTCTTTCCCCCGCAACACAACCCTCAGCGACGATAGTGCCTGTTACTCCTGTTACTTCTCCCACTGTGGGTTTTCATCCTCCGACATTAGTAAGTAGTGGGACACCAGTACGTGGATTTGAGGATAGGGATTGGATGAAATTTAAGAAGCGCAAGGGATCGTTAGTGCGATCTGATGTGGGAGATGAAGAGAAACAGGTAATAGCCAATCAGGCTGCACAGTGGGCTCGTAATCCTATTTATAGTGTAGAAGATGTCTGGGCCACTATGAGAGATTTTGAGCCCTTTATACAGCAGCATGCCCTCAAACACATGTCCGCTACTTTGATTGGTCTTTGGCAACAGTACTTTGAAGCGGAAGCACCTCAAATGTTATATGACATTAGAGATCGAGTGTATATTAGTGAACTGGGGCCAGAACAAGTCTTAGCTAAAGTTACCACAATAATAGCTTATAGGGGAAGACTGCATGAGAAAAGTCCCAGGTCGGTGTCCCAGTTTCTGATGAGAGAGGTTCATCCTATATATCACCCTGAGATACCGGAGTCAACGGACCAACGTGGTAACGTTACTCGAGTGGCAGTGGCAGTGGGATTCCAAGAACAACGGGTTTATACTCCTTGGAAAAGAAGTGAAGTTTTATCTCTTAAGATTCATTTGCCTGACCCTAGAAAAAATCATACTGCATATTATAAAGAATTGACTGAAGCTGCCTCTTCCACAGTAATGACTCTTGCTGATATTGAAATGTTTTTTGTTCTTCGTGTTCTGATGGATACTTCTGCCTGTGGATTCCTCACCTTATGAATACCCCTTGCGCCAGCAATCTCGCGGAAATTCTTTTCCTAGCTCTCCCACGTCGACGAGGACGTCACAATAGCACGGCTCCGCTCGCGACTCCGTATGACGTCATTGGAGCCATAAGAAGACCTCGCCGGCGTGCTGACGTCAGTTCCCTTTTTTCCGCACCGTCGACGCGTAACGGTTTTCCAGGGACTCTCCATCTTCAACTTTGTTTCCTTGCGGCGAAGAAATGGCTACTTCTAGGAAATCCAGGTTTAAGCCTTGCAGGGAGTGCGGAGGCCATATGTCGATCACGGATCCTCACGAAGACTGTCTGTGGTGCCTTTCATCCGACCACAACGTCGAGGAGTGCCGTTCATGCAGGAAAATGAACCCGAAGGCGCTTAAAGAGCGTGAAGTAAAACTCTTTATGGCCAAAGCCAAGAAAGAAAAAAGAGGGAGAAAGCGGTCTTCTTCGTCTCACACGTCGAAGAAGCATAAGAAATCTAAGAAGTCCCGGCGTCATTCATCGAAGTCGAGGGCTTCAAGGTCGACTCCTCCTCCTGAGCGACTCCGGAGAAAGGACTTTGTCTCTCCTTCCCCTTCTCCGAATGCGGAGTCGCAGCATTCTCCAGCTCGGATGTCACCGGCGTCGAAGGGCTCTTCGGCGTCGAGAGGATCACCGGCGCCCTGTAAATCTCCGACGCCGGAGGAGATGTCTCCTATTCCTTTGGCTTCTCCAGTGCGGGCGCCGTCTCCACCGGCTCCGCAGGATCCGAATCCACCGCAGGAGGTCCCCGGGCAAGGAGGTACGGGTTCTTATCCTCCTTTTCCCTTGCCTGGTGCGGACCCATCGCAGTTCCTCAATGCGATGTACGGTATGTTTTCAAGAGCTAGTTTCCCATCGGGTGTGCCTTCAGGTCCCTTGGCCTACAATTTGGGTGTTCCACACCAGTATGCCCAGGCCCCCTTTATGCCCTTTATGCCATCTGCTCCGGCTTGGCACTTCCCGACAACGAGGTCGTCCACTCCGGCACCTCGAACTCCGTCGGATGGGGAGTCGGCGTCGTCTCGGATTCGAGCGGCGTCGAACGTTGTTCCGGAGTGCCTTCCTCTTGCTCCGTTACCTCCTTCTCCGGCGCCGCGTTCGGCGCCGTCGACTCCGTTTTTGGCTCCGCCGACGCTGGTTCCGACATCTGTGCCTAAGCAGCATTCCCGGAGGGAGATTCAAAGACTGCTAGAAGAGGAGGAGTATAGGCACGAGCAAGAACAGGAGGAAGGTGAAATAGTGGAGTCACTTGATGACTTTGAGGGTCTGCAAGAGGCCAGTGGCTTGGACACTTCACCAGAATATTACCTTTCGTCACCAAAGGCTGGTCTACCATTGGAAAATTTGCCCTACCATGTGGTTGTGAGGAAGGCAGCTGATATGCTGGGTCTGCAGCTTCCAGCATCTGAGATAAAGGCTAACATCTTAACAGAGGTCCTTAATACGTCTTCTGTGGTCTCAGAGCCACTTTTACCATTCATAGACACATTAACTGAGCCAATTTTGGAAGTGTGGCAGAAGCCCTTGTCTGCGCCGGCTGTCTCTAGGTCGATAGCGAGAAGATATAGGCCGGCCCCTGGAGATCCTGCTTTTCTGTCTTCCCATCCAACACCGGAGAGCTTGGTAGTACAAGCTTCATGTTCAAAGCATCTTCAGGTGCTTTCCCGACTACTCCTGGAGATAAGGACTCCAAAAAGATGGAGCAAGCGGCAAAAAAGGTGTTTTCGTCGGCAAGCATGGCTTTGAAGTCAACAAATGCTACTTGTCTTCTGGGAAGGTACATCCATGCTTTGATGGATACTGTGAAGCAGCTAGCTCCTAAGCTCCCAGAAGATGATAGGGCTAACTTCATGGAGGTTCTTGCTGATTCACAAGCAGCTGCTCGCCAGGTGATTCAGTCTGGCATGGACACGGCTGATTCTGTTGCACGGGTAATGGGCTCTTCCGTGGCAACCAGAAGGCAGGCCTGGTTAAGGTCTTCTGGTTTTTCCCCTGATGTCCAGGCGACTCTCTTGGACTTACCTTTTGATGGCACAAGGCTGTTTGGATCCAAGGCGGACTCTGCCTTACAGCGTTTTAAAGACAGCAGAGCCACGGCTAGATCTTTAGGTCTTCAATCTCAGTCCAGGGGTTACGGTTACAAACGCCTTCGTGGGTTTGGAAGAGGTTCTTCCTTTCGTGGCCGTCAACAATTTCAACAGGGTCAGCAGCAACAACAGCAGAACCCTTTATACAAGTCCTACAGGGGCAAGAACAGAGGCCGTTTTAGGGGAGCCTCACGGCAGCAGTCCTCCTCCTCCTCCTCCTCCTCTCCTCCCTCACCGTTGGTGCTTCAGGGAAGCAGCTCTAGATCCCCCATCTTAGAGCATGTTGGCCCTGTTGAGGGTCGGGTGTCCCATTTTCTACAAGATTGGAAACAGATTACAACAGATCGTTGGGTTTTAAATCTTGTAGAGAATGGGTACACCCTCCCTTTTCTAGAGTATCCACCTCCTTACCCTCCTCGCCAAGGTGGTTGTTCAGAAGACCATTTGTTGCTTTTGCAGCAAGAGGTTCTTGTCTTGTTACAAAAAGGTGCGATAGGGGTGGTTCCAGAGCAGGAAAGGGGTCAGGGGTGCTACTCCCGGTATTTCCTGATTCCCAAAAAGGACAGACGTTTGAGACCGATCCTGGACCTCAGGGTTTTGAATTTTTACCTCAGGCAGGAGAAATTCAAAATGTTGACTCTAGCTCAGGTTCTTCTTGCGCTGCAACAGGAAGACTGGATGGTGTCCATCGACCTGCAGGGTGCGTACTTTCATCTTCCCATCCTGAAGTCGCATCGGAAGTATCTACGTTTCACGGTAGCGTCGCAACATTACCAGTTTGCGGTTCTACCGTTTGGTCTGACTTCCGCGCCACGAGTCTTTACAAAGGTGATGGCGGTGGTAGCAGCACATCTCAGAAGATCAGGGGTTCCTGTCTTCCCCTATCTGGACGATTGACTGTTGAAAGCCAAGTCTCCGGAGATGGTGTTGTGTCACTTGCAGATGACAACGCAGTTGTTGTTCAACTTGGGTTTTTCAATAAATGTACCCAAATCTCACCTGGTGCCTTCTCAGCGCAGCCTGTTCATAGGGGCAATACTGGACACTACTGTTTGTCGTGCATTCCCGCCTCCACAGAGGATTCTCGACATTCAGGAGATGATTCCCTTGTTTCACAACGGAGTGGTTGTTCCGGTCCTGAAGGTCCTTCGCCTGCTTGGTCTGTTCGCTTCCTGCATACTGTTGGTCAGTCATGCACGCTGGCACATGAGGGCACTCCAGTGGTGTCTCCACAGGCAGTGGTATCAGCACAACGGGGATATCGGGGAGAAGGTCAGAATCTCCAGAGACGCTGCAGCGGAGCTGGCTTGGTGGGGTGTGCAGGGCAACCTGTCTCAAGGGAAGCCCTTTCAACTTCCTCCACCGATGGCCACAGTAATCACGGACGCCTCCACTCTAGGGTGGGGTGCTCATCTGGGGGATCTGGAGATCAAAGGTCTTTGGTCTCCAGAGGAAAGGTTGCTTCACATCAACCTTCTGGAATTGCGGGCGATACGTTTGGCACTAAAGGCTTTCCTTCCTTCCCTTCGCGGTCGGTCAGTTCAGGTCCTGACGGACAACACGACCGCGATGTGGTATATCAACAAACAGGGAGGTGTAGGGTCGTTTCGTCTCTGTCGAGAGGCTCTGCAACTTTGGTCCTGGGCTCAGGGCCAACAGATTTGTGTGTTTGCAAATCATCTAGCCGGGGTGCTGAATGTTCGTGCGGACAGTCTCAGTCGGCATTATTCGGCCGATCACGAGTGGCGGCTTCATCCAGAGGTGGTCCATCACGTCTTCCAGATGTGGGGGTCTCCTCGGTTGGACCTATTTGCCACTCACGAGAACGCGCACTGCCCGTTGTTCTGCAGTCTCCAGTTTCCGATGCAGGGAGCGTTAGGGGACGCTTTTCAGTTGAGTTGGAGCTCTCAACTTCTTTATGCGTTTCCTCCCATACCCTTGATTCCTCGGGTTCTGAGGAAGATTCGCCAAGACCGGGCCCAAGTCATCTTGATCGCTCCAGATTGGTCGAGAAGGGTGTGGTACACAGATCTTCTTCACCTCTCTTCGCACCCTCCGCTCCGTCTCCCTCTCTGGGCAGACCTCCTCTCGCAGTCGCAGGGGCAGGTTCTTTACCCCCACCTCCAGAGCTTGCACCTTCATGCCTGGAAATTGAACGGGGCAACCTGAGTTCGTTCTCTCTCCCACCAGATGTGGTCGATGTTATTTTATCGTCCAGGCGACACTCCACCAAGTCCATTTAATCTTCCCGTTGGTCTAAATTTGTTAAATGGTGTGGAGAGAGATCTATTGACCCTTTGAAGGCTCGTTTATCTCATGTTTTAAGTTTTTCACTTTCCTTAGCGCAGCAGGGTTTTGCTGAAGATACTGTAAAAGGTTACTTATCGGCTTTGTCGGCCTTTATTTGTTTGCCGGATCAGCCGTCCTTATTTAAATCTCCGGTGGTGATGAGATTCATTAAAGGTCTTACAAACATGTTTCCTCCCACTCCTTTTATTATGCCTCAGTGGGATTTAAATCTTGTACTTACTTTTCTCATGGGTTCTCCTTTTGAGCCTCTGCATAGTTGCCCTTTGAGGCTTCTTACTTTTAAAACGGTTTTCTTGATTGCCATTACCTCGGCTCGGAGGGTAAGCGAGTTGCAGGCTCTTAGCTCTAAGCCTCCTTTCCTGACCATTCATGCAGATAAGTTGGTTCTAAGGACCGGGCTGCTTTCCTTCCCAAGGTGGTTACCCCTTTTCATTTGGGGCAGTCCATTACCCTTCCTACCTTTTATCCTCCCCTCACCCTTCCAAGGAGGAGGAGAGACTTCACCGCTTGGACCCAAAGAGAGCGGTCAGCTTTTATCTGGACAGGACCAGAGAATTGAGACTTGATGACCAACTCTTCGTGGGTTATATTGGTCGGATGAAGGGTAAAGCTGTTCTCAAGCGGACTCTGTCGAGATGGATTATTCTCTGTATAAAGATCTGCTACGCCCTGGCCAACAAGGAGTCTCCTGAAGGTATCAGAGCTCATTCTACTAGAGCAAAGTCTACTACATCTGTTTTGGCTAGAGGTGTACCTGTACTTGATATTTGTAAGGCAGCAACTTGGGCCTCCCTCCATACCTTTGCAAAGCATTACTGCTTAGATTCCGAGGTTAGGAGGGATGGCCATTTTGCTCGTTCTGTTTTGCAAGATTTTTTGGTTTAGTCAGGTGGACACCCTCCTCCAGGAGAGGTACGGCTTTGGGAGTCTATTCATAAGGTGAGGAATCCACAGGCAGAAGTATCCATTAGAAGAATAAGTTACTTACCTTGGGTAACGCTTTTTCTGGTGGATACAATATCCGCCTGTGGATTCCTCACTGACCCACCCGCCTCCCCGTTGTCCACCTGTTTCTACCAAAAGATGCTTTGATTGATATATCTTGATCATGTTTGCAATTTTGTTACTTAGAAATGCCTTTTCTATGGCTATTTCGCAATGTCATTCTTGAGAATGCAAATGTGAATTTATATATATGTATATGTTTGGTATGCAATGTTTGCATTTGAAAATGTGTCGGTCCGCCCGTTTGCCTCGGTGGCACGGAAAAAATGGGTGGAACTGACGTCAGCACGCCGACGAGGTCTTCTTATGGCTCTGATGACGTCATACGGAGTCGCGAGCGGAGCCGTGCTATTGTGACGTCCTCATCGACGTGGGAGAGCTAGGAAAAGAATTTCCGCGAGATTGCTGGCGCAAGGGGTATTCATAAGGTGAGGAATCCACAGGCAGATATTGTATCCACCAGAAAAAGCGTTACTGAAGGTAAGTAACTTGTTCTTCTGGTTGATATTTTGAGACAGGTCCATACCCAAGACCATGTTCCTGAGTTGGGGGGTACTTGAGATCAAATTAAAGCATGGGAACAGGAAAGAAAGCCGGGTGATAAGCCCCGAGCAGAAATGTTTGCGTTGCCAGGCCGCATTAGTACGTATATGCATTCTCTTATTCCGCCGAGAAAAGTAGACTGGGATAAATTGTCGGCTTGTCAACAAAAGAAAGATGAGAGCGTGTCTGATTTCTTCACCTGATTTGAAGTTAAGTTTTTGAATTACAGTGGGCAGGATTTGTCTTTTGAGGGAGGTGTTTGGTTGTTTGTTAATAGATTTGTTTCTAATTTGCTTCCTGAAATTGCGACTCGATTGCAGGCTTCTGAAAGTACTTGGTCCACCTCTTCCCCCTCTGTTATTTTGAATATTGCACAGTATTATGAGCATGGGAATAATGAGGAAAAGGAGAGGACAGGGAAGAGGCATAAGGATTTAAAGACAAAGGTGTTGTTACAGCAGGCTTTTAGAGGGAATGGGAGAGGACGTGGTGGTCCTGCCCGACAGCTTCCACGCACTAGTAGGTAGCCAACCACTACGCTTTTGGGTCCGAATCAGTGTGCGTACTGTAAAGAGGAGGGACATTGGCGTAGTGAGTGTCCTGTGCTTTTGCAGAAGGTAGTGGTCCAGAGAGGATGAGGTTCTTGTGGACAGAGTCGTGGAGCTGGTGGGGCAGATAGGGCTCAGAATACTGTAGCCTCACAGGGTTGTTCTGATAATAATTACTTTGATGACCCTCGTGAAGGACAGTACTACCATGATGATTATGATATGAAGGAAGTCACAGGAATATCTTACAGCTAGGACAGCCAGGGGCAGAGTGGGGGGCCAATTCCGTTACCTGTAGACCAGCGTGGTCCTATGTAACAGCGGAACTGCAACGTTCGACTAAGGAATTTTTGGTGGACACAGGTGCGACAAAAAGTTCTGTTTCTCGAAATATGGTCCCTGGGGCGGCTCTGTCTGGCCATTATAATGTTTCGGTAGGTTTTTCTGGTGTACCGGTTGTAAGCCCTATTTCAAGACCCCTTGCGTTGACCATTGGCCCTTTCACTGTGGATTCGCCATTCTTGCTGACATCCAACTGTGGTGAAAATTTGATGGGTCTGGATTTGTTGAAGAAAGTGCATGCTACTATTTATTGTTCCCCGGCAGGTGTTTATATGACAATGGGACCAGATGAAGTATGTGCTAAACAGTGTTTGTCCAAAGATGCGCCTCTTCCTGTTGAATTTGCTGATGTGCCACCCACTTTGTGGGCGACAGATGATACAGACGTGGGACTACTGCAGATACCTCCAGTCTGGATACAGGTTAAGGATGGTGCTCTTTTACCCCGTATCCCTCAGTATAAAATACCACAGGCAGGAGAGTGAGCCCTATTGCAAATTATTCAGGATTTGATTAAGAAGGGAGTGGTAGAAGAGACTACTGTTAATGTTTGTAATAGTCCTATGCTTCCAATTCTTAAACGGGCACCCTCAGGTTCCCTTGCTGAACATGAAGATGTTTACAGTTTTGTGATTGATTTGCGTGAAGTTAATAAAATAGTGGTTCCCCAGTTTCCAGTGGTCCCTGACATCACTACTCTTTTGACAATGATTCCTTCTACTGCTAAATTCTTCTCTGTCATTGACTTGAAAAATGCATTCTTCAGTATTCCTATTCATCCAGATAGCAGGTACTTGTTTGGATTTACACTAGCTGGCAGAAGCTTTAGGTTCTGCCGAGCTCCTCAGGGCTATACAGAGAGTCAGAGTATTTATAGTCAAGGTTTAAAGAGCCAGTTGGATTCCCTTTCGCTTCCCTCAGGTAATGTATTGGTGCAGTATGTTGATGACTTGCTCATCTCTTCTGACATAGAACAAGGTTGCAAAGACAGTGCAGTTAAATTGTTGTTGCATTTGGCCCAACATGGACATAAGGTGTCTCTTTCTAAATATCAATAGTGTCGACAGGAGGTCACCTATTTAGGTCACCTACTGTCGAAGGAGGGTAGGAGAGTGACCACTGAGCGCATCAGTACCATTGTTAAAATGCCCATCCCGCGCTTTCATAGGTATCACTTCCTACTGTCGGCAGTGGATACCTAGTTACTCTTTACTAATCAAACCCTTGCTTGCACTAACCACTAAAGATGTGCATGAGCCCCTGCCTTGGACGCCTGAATGTCAGCAGTGTTTTGAGCAATTGAAAGCTGTGCTTCGTTCAGCTCCAGTGCTTGGCACCCCTGAGTATAACAAACCGTTTGTGTTGTTCGTCCATGAGATGGCTGGTTGCACGCTTTCTGTTTTAACGCAAAAATTTGGAGATAAGCAACGACCGTGTGCTTATTTCTCTGCTGTTCTTGACCCTGTCGCACGAGCCCTCCCGAGCTGTCTAAGAGCGGTCGCGGCTGTGGCTGTCTCAATAAGACAATCGGCTGGACTTGTACTTGATACTGGTCTCAGAGTCTTTGTTCCCCATGCTGTGGATACACTTTTGAATAAGACTAAGACACAGCACCTCACCAGTGCACGTCTGACTGGCTATGAATTAACATTGTTCGCTAAACACATCACGATTAAAAGATGTGCCACTCTGAATCCAGCCACGTTACTGACCCTCCCTTCTCAGAAGGATGAGATTGATAAACATGACTGTATCTACCGGACGGAAGAAGAGACGAAAGGACGGGTAAGACTTGACTGATGTTCCCTTATCTGACCCACAAGTGGAACTATATGTCGATGGCTCTTGTTTTAAATTACCAGATGGCACTACAACTGCTGCGTATGCTATCACCATGCTGCGTACTTTCGTTGAGACATCACAAGTTTCCTATCAATTGGCCCAAGCTGCTGAGCTTGTTGCCTTAATCTGAGCTTGCAAATTGAGTGAGGGACTGGTTGTCAGAACGCCTTTGGAGCCGCACACAACTTTAGGCGACTCTGGGGCTGAGAGAGGGTTTCTTACTTTGCATGGCACCAAAATTCGCCATGGGCACCTTACATTGAGGCTTTTGTCTGCTTTGACACTCCCTAAGAAATTAGCTATAGTAAAGTGTAGTGCCCACCGGAAAGTTACTGATGATGTAGGTAGGGGAAATGCTTTTGCAGATCAGACAGCTAAGGAAACAGCCCGGACTAAAATGAAAAGAATGTTCGTAGCAGGTCCCGCTAGGTGGGTGCCTGAAGTCACCATGTTTGAGGATACACTCGAGAATGTGAAAGAGATACAAAGTGAGGCCAGGATAGAGGAATTAGCAATGTGGCATGAAAGTACAGCACAATTGAACGATGAGGTCATGTTGGATTGATAAATCAAGGAAGCAGAGATGGATGTTTCCAGATGCATATGTTCTTCCTGTATTTACGATGGCCCATGACCCAGCCCATATTAGTGCTTAGGGTATTTGCAAGTTGTTAGACCCTGTATGGCAGAATGATAACATTTCGAAAACAGCTGCACATATAGTGAAGTACTGCATTGCGTGCATGATGCACAATCCTAGAAAAGGTACCCCTACATCACATCACCACCCACTTTTCCTTTTGAGGTCCTTCAGATGGATTATATAGAATTAGATAGGTGCAATAATTTGAAGTATGTTTTGGTGGTTGTTTGTGCATTCAGTAAATGGGTTGAGGCTTATCCCACTAAAGACAATACAGCCATTACGACTGCAAAGGTACTCCTGAAGGAGTTCTTTACTCGTTTCGGCTTGCCTAGTTTGATTTGGAGTGATAACGGAAGTCATTTTAATGCTAAAGTGATTCAATTGATCAATTGATTCAATTGATCTGTGATGGTTTGAGTATCAAGCAGAAGTTCCATGCTGCCAATCACCCACAGTCAGCAGGTTTGGTTGAGAAGTACAATGGTACTCTCAAGTTAAAATTGGCGAAAATACAGGAGACAACAGGGTTACAGTGGCCAGATGCTTTACCATTAGCTCTTTTGTCGACAAGGACAACAGTACATTCTAGGACAGGGTTGTCACCGTACGAGGTCGTGTTCGGACGCCCGGCAAATGTCTAGGGCGTCCCGCGACCTCAGCGGTTTTCAGATATTGAGTATCAGTTGCTGGTTGACTATCTTGCTCAGTTAACTGAAAGTTTGCATTCTATTCACCAACAGGTCCGGGAAGCCCTGCCAGCTACACCAGAGGGGCCCGGACACAATATTCAGCCTGGCAATTTTGTGTTGGTATGAAACTTCCAGCTGAAGAAGAGTTTGGAGCCGCGGTGGAAGGGGCCGGAGCAGGTCCTCCTGGCTACACGCACAGCTGTCAAAGTTGCTGGCCGAAATAACTGGGTGCATGCGACTCACTGTCGCAGGATACCTCTACTCTTGCCCTAATCAATGGCTGAGGGATGGACTAGGGGACTCCGAGTGTGAGACTGTGCCTCAGTTTGTCCCCTTCAATGACGCCACGCTGACCTGGACCAAAACAGATGAGGAAAATGATGAAGTGCTGAATGCAGCAGTACCTCCGGAAATACGGGCTATCCAGGAGCCCCTTTTCACTGATCCCTCTGTGCCTGGATTCACTAGGTACAATCTGCACCCTCGGCTGAGGAATGGTGCACCAAAGGAGAAGTCAGATTAGTTAGGGATGGACTATGTAAGTTAGGGTGTACTTTGCTATAGTACCAACTGAGTTAGTTTAGAGTGATGTGAGATTTGTGCACTGTTTGAACATTGGACAGGATGGATCGAAAGTATCTCCTCGGGGGTACATTATCCGGGTTGAAGTGGGAACTCGAGTTTAGGACAGAGCAAGCTCCACCGCCAGTGCTCAAGAGCGCTAACATTTTGATGGACAATAGGACAATAGGAGCCTGTACCAGTGAGGCTCTGACGGACACTGGGAACTTGTATATTCTTCTTGCTGGCATTTTGCCCCCTTGCTTTATCATTTGCGATGCATCCCTTTGGCAGAATGGTTGCTGATGAAGAGCAGCCAGTGATTCCCCTTATTCATACACACATATTCTGGTCTACTAAGAAAAAGATATTATGTGCTATTCTTGTGATTTTACTGCTATTGATTCTGGATGGTTTGTCCTGGGTTTTGGAATGTGATCAGGATGCACCGTCATGTACCAAACATAAAGTTGTTTCTCAAATACGCACAAAAAGGACAGTTCAGAGTAATGTATTTCTAGACACACATAAAAGATTTTTTGGAGAAGGTATAGCTTGTTATCCCACCAAATCTGTTACAAGTTTATGGACTGCTTACCCATTGTCACTTGTCAATTATACGTATACCCGCCAAGCCCAATTCGTAGAGGTAAGGGGTGAGTTTGGAATGGGGTATCCTGGCCCTTGTTTATATTACAGGAAGCCACGAGGAAAGGGATATCCAGGTTGTGATAATACTTATTGTGATAATCTTTATATGAGAGAGCAGAACATTACCTTAGCGGGCTGGCATTACCAAGATTTAACGGTTACCCGGAAAGCTGGTTATTATCCCGCATGTTGTCTGATAGTAAATAGAACTGAACCATTTTTGTATGTTAATTGTTCTGGAATAATAGTGTTCAAAAATACAATGGGGTCGATTCCAATCTCGATCGGTCGGGCTCCGAATCGGATTCGGCTTTACCGGATCCGAGTCGGAGGCTTTGTTTCCGACCGATTCATACAGTCGTCCGAGCGAGCAAGTACGATGCGAGTGAACGCGAAATCGCCGACCGACTCGTTTATGGGTCCGAACCGCTCCGTCCGACTCGTTCGCACTCGATTCGTGGCGCACAATGGAGACGTTTTACGACCGAGCCAGTACGATGCACGATCCGGACAGCTGGATCGAGTCGGAGCCTCCGACACGAAAAAGCTCTCGGACGCGGACTTCGGGGGTCCGTGCCAGACCCCCCTTCACCCATAGCCATACGAGTCGGACACAGGGGGGACCCATGGGTCCCCCCTATACATGCGTGTATGGTGCGGATGGCACCAACGCGTACCCACTACAGGGGGCCCCCTTGTGCGCAACGTACCCATTGAGTCAATGGGAGCCCATGTACACGTCGTACGACCGGCTCGCATTGACTTCAATGGGAGTCCGACCGGAACGAGTCCGGCAGCATACGGCCGCATCGTACTCGCTCGGTTGGACTGCAGGGGTCCGGCTCGGTCAGAAAACAATCCGGACCCGGATCGGTCGGAGAGCTTTCCGACCCAGATCGGAATCGGCCCCTATATCTTTAGTGAAAAAGAAGGACCTGAGTACTTTTGGGATGAACACCAGATATGCTCCTGTAGATTATCAAGGTTCACTTTATGCACACCCAGAATTTTATTTTTGTCTAATGGTACTTATTCAAATATTTATAACGGTACAGATGATTTTGCTCTAGGGATGGTGCTCCCTCTAGGTGTGCCTTGTAAGTACAGTAAGCCAAGTGTAAGATGGGTAAAAAGAACGCTGACTGCAGAGTTCTGTGATGGAGTGACAGATTTTGAAGTCAATAATTATAGTAATGGTATCACCTTTGGATATATTCTTTCCTCCATTATTACCTTTGGTGGTACTGCAATGGCCAGGGGTGAAAAAGCTAGGGGTCGATTCACAGAACTAATCTGAGACAAAATCCTAAACTTACTACTTTTGGTATTCACAGAAGGCACTTACGATTTTTGGTATTCACAGAATGCACTTACGACTCCTAACTTTACGTCCGCACTCGGGACGGAATTTCCGCACCCAGATCGTACTCTCCCCACCCGGAGCGTACCCTCCGCACCCGGACCGTACTCTCCGGCTAGGGCCGTACTCTCTGGCTCGAGCCATAATCTCCGGCTGGGGCCGGATAAAGTGTAATCAATGGGCCGGATTGCAATTTTTACAAAAAGGAACATTAGGAATGTGTGATAAATGGTAGAGGAGGTCATGATAAACAGTTTGGGCAGGGAAAAGGGTACGGCCAGACACTACATCATAACCCAGAAAAGTTTTCTCCTTTGCATCATGGTACATGCAATGCACAATTTGTGCTCCCCTCAGTGTTGACTGCACAGCATGAGTGTATGGGTACTGCCTGAGTGAATGGATGAGTGCATGAGTAGTGCCTGAGTGGAAGGTTTGGTAGAAGGGTAATGTCTGGGTCATTTGATGAGTGCAAGTATGAGTGCAAGAGTAATGCCTGGGTCATTGGATGAGTGCATGGGTAGTGCCTGAGTGACAGGATGAGTACACGGGTACTGTCTAAGTGAATGCTAGAGTGCAAGAGTAGTGCCTGTCTGATTCCATGAGAGCATGGGTAGTACTTCACTGATTGGATGAGTGTATGGGTAATGCCTGACTGGAAGATGGGTGCAAGGTTAATGCATGGGTCATTGGATGAGTTCATGGTTAGCGCCTCAGTGAATGGTTGAGTGGAGGAATAATGCCTGAGTGATTGCATAAGTACATGGGCAGTACCTGGGTGATTGCATAAGTGCAGGGGTACTGTCTAAGTGATTGGATGAGTATATAGGTAGTCCCTGAGTGACTTTATTAGCGCATGGCTAATGTCTGGTTGCTTAGATGAGTACATGGGTAGTGCCTGAGTAAAAGGATGACGGCAACAGAAATGCCTGGGTCATCGGATGAGTGCATGGGTAGTGTATCACTGAATAAATGAGTGCAGAAGTAGTATTAGAGGTCAATGAATAAGTTCAACAGTAGTGCCTGAGTGATTGCATGAGTACATGGGTAGAGCATTGGTGATTGCATAAGTGCAGGGGTAGTGTCTCGGTGATTGCATGAGTGCATGGGTTTTGCCTCTGTGAAATGAAAAATGCAAGGATAATGCCTGCGTTATCCTATTAGTGCCAAAGTTGTGCTACAGAGATTAGATGACAGCATGGATAGTGTTTGTGTGAAAGGATCACTACCTGGCTGATGACATCAGCAACATAATGAAAGTTTTTAAATAGTGTAAAGCATCAACATTATTTTTAATAGAAATAAATAACATAACAGTGTTGACTGTACAGTCAACACTGAGGGGAGCGCAAATTGTGCACTGCATGTACCATGATGCAAAGGAGAAAACCTTTCTGGGTTATGATGTAGTGTCTGGCCGTACCCTTTTCCGCGCCCAAACTGTTTTTCATGACCTCCTCTACCATTTATCACACATTCCTAATGTTCCTTTTTGTAAATATTGCAATCCGGCCCATTGATTACACTTTATCCGGCCCCAGCCGGAGATTACGGCTCGAGCCGGAGAGTACGGCCCTAGCCGGAGAGTACGGTCTGGGTGCAGAGAGTACGGTCCGGGTGCGGAGAGTACGGTCCGGGTGCGGAGAGTACGGTCCGGGTGTGGAAATTCCGGCCCGAGTGCGAACGTAAAGTTAGGAGTCGTAAGTGCCTTCTGTGAATACCAAAAGTAGTAAGTTTAGGATTTTGTCTCAGATTAGTTCTGTGAATCGGCCCCCTAGAGAATATTTGGGATGTAAGTTGCAGATACTGTCTAACTCCACAGTAGTGGCTTTGCGCGACATCTCCACCCAATTGGAAAGTATGCGGATATATTCTGAGCAAACTAGATATGCTGTTGATTTCATCTCAGCTAAGAGCAGTGGTGTGTGCGCGGTAGTAGGAGACCAGTGTGTAGTCGGGATCACTAATATGGAAAAGAACATCACCCAACACATTTTAGACATCATAGAAAATGTTAAAGGAATGGAGAGTGGGAACTGGGGTTGGTCACTTTTTGGTGGATGGGGTTGGATCCTTTAAAAGGTGATTTATTTCATTGTGATTTTGATTTCTTGCTGTGTCCTGGTCCAGTGTCTTCCCTTATGTTACTCTTATTGCACCACCCTTCTTGCCCCTAAGAGAATATCGATTCATGATACTAATGCAACAATTATGATTCAAAAGGAAGTAGAAGCCCTCATGCAAATAGATGAGGGTATTTTTGAGACTTCTTCCCTCTTTACGGTTTCCCTTCCCGAAGCTTAAAATATGGAGTGCTCCTAAAACAATTTGCAATTATATGTCTTTTTGCTATCATACAAAATGTTTAGCTCATGCTAAAAGGAGGGTCTGTTGGAATAGAAAAATATGCTTTGGCGGGGGGCGATAGAGGGCGCCGAGCAAGATGGTCGCACTTGCGAGAGACTCTTGCCGTTCAGGGCCGCTAATCACTAAAATCCTGCCCATATGCCGGAATAATTTAAAAAAAACAACAGGAGCAGGCGTCGGATCATCTGGGGTGCCACGCGGACTAACCTGAGCCCCGAGGGATGGATGCTGCCCAAAGAAATCAGACCCGAGACTTGAAGCCCGGTACTCACCCACGCTTTGAGAACTTGAAGGCAAGTGCAAAGCGGGATTCATTCAGACCAAGATTCGAAGTTGCGTGCCCAGAGGAAACGGGTGCGCTGCGCACTATACAAGAGGCCCCAAACAACTCCGCAGTAAGCGGCCAGCACGAATAGAGGCAAACGGGGGAGACTACGCAGGCAACGCACAGGCTGCGTGCACAATAGGGAACAGCGCACGGCGGCCATTACTTTGGTGCGGCGATAGGAACAGTAGTGAAATGAGCATTCAGCGGAAGGGCTAGACAACCGAAGCAGACATAATGAGTTGTGAGAGATCGCTTGAGCGGGGTGATTGTCCCACTCCTTCAGAGAGAGCAGGCTGATGGCCTAGCTAAAGCGCGGTAAACTCCAGGCCTGAATACTTTGCATCAATAGAATAATTGACGGCCACGCGGACTGGCAAAGCGGCCGACGGAACGCAATTTAATATACAACAGCCTAGCAGGGGGCCCAAAGGAACAGCAGGCACTGGCAGTGAATAGACTAAGTAATCAACGGCACACAACTATAAGATAAGGGAAGAGATAGAGATCACGCCAGAGACCAATGCAAGGCCCACAGAAACAATCAAGGAAGACGCCTAGAAGCCACAGGACATATCTGGTGAAAGAATCTACGCATATCCGCATAGTAAATGTATAAGGGACACTCCCATCAAATAGCGGCTACTAGCCCTCTCCTTCAGGCCACAGAAAGATTAACAACACGCTAAAAAAAAAAACCGCGGGGAAGCAGCAAGCATGAGGAAAACAGATGGAAAACAAACTAAACTCCACTTTGACACTCGCAAATCCACCCGAACACAAGACGAACCAGAACATACCAAGGCAGAAGGGGCAGATTCAGACAGCCAGACTTCTACAGAAGACCTTAAAGTACCTCTGCTCTCTATGAAAAACAGCCTTACCTCTACAGAGGCCAAAATGGACAATATTTGCACATGCATAGATAATATTACGCACAAGATTGACCAACACGACGAACGTCTCAAAGAGGCAGAGCAGCGTATTTCTGATACGGAAGAAACCTCCACTGGCCATACGGAACAGTTACTCAATATGGAACGCCTTTTAAAAGTTATAGCCGCCAAAAATGAGGACCTGGAATCCAGATCGCACCGCAATAATCTACGAATCCTGGGGATCCCTGAATCCACCAATACGGGCAGAATGGAGGAGTATGTAGAACGCCTGCTCACTGCGGTGTTTGGAAAGACTGCCTTTTCGACAATGCTGGTGGTAGAAAGAGCCCACCGATCGCTTGCCACTCGACCACCACCTGGTGCCCCCCCGCGACCGATAATCGCCAGACTGCTCAATTATTGAGATCGCGACATCGCACTGTGTTTAGCAAGGGAAAACGGACTCTCTCCTTCGAGGGCACGGAACTGGTGATCTATCCACATTTCACTATGGCGGTTCAAGAAGCTCGAAAGAAATTCATACCAATTAAAAAGAAACTCCAACAGGCCAATATCACATACGCCATGCTCTTCCCGGCGCGCCTCCGCATCACGCACCAGGGCAAACAGCGCATCTTCACAAATCCACAACAAGCGGCTGATTTCCTAAAAACAACTGCCCGAAGATCGCCCGACACGAGGCCACCTCCAGCCCATCCGGATTCACAGCTGCTCTCTCGGATATTGAATGAAAAGATGGACAATCAATGATTACCACTTTGTCAAGGCGACAGACAAGTCACTACAAGATTGGAGTGACCTTGAGATGGTCTTTCGCTACACACTGGAGAGGCTACAAATGGACTAAGGACGCCACGAAAGGAACAAACGCTACCATCAGCGCTACCTAATCTCTTAAATGGACTCACCGGGTATAAGGGACTCAGAAGCATGCCCTGAACACCCTCGTACCATGAGGACGAACCACGGCGCCCTCCTGCACTAGCCCAGCAGGACATCCCACATATGAATAGAAACACCTGTTCTAATGTTAAATCGCAACAGGATCCCTACAGGGACCAAGTTAGAATGTTACAGGGAGGGGACAGGGGGGGGTATTACCACAGCAGGTTTGGGCTGCTGATGTGGGAGGGGGGAGGGGGGCGGGGGGCAGGGTTGTTGGCGACACTTAGAATTGTAAAGATCACAGGCAATACCGCAAGCTGCTACACTATTCAAATAGGCCGTACTATGACGCACACTACGCACTACATAACCTACATGTTCTGGATGGCTCGCCCAAACCCGCCTAGCTATAACTTCGCCACATGGAACTTGCGAGGCCTTGGGAACCCGAGGAAACACAGCCACATCTTGGCCTACTTAGATAGACATAACATACACTGTGCCATGTTACAGGAAACTCATATCGGCCCCTCTGACCCGACCACTTTTGCGTCCCGATGGGCTTCACACAGATGCTTCTCGACATATTCCACCTACGCTCGGGGAACAGGAATCCTTATTAAAAAGAATATCCCATATGTAGCCATAGGAGAAATGGCAGACCCACAAGGTATTTTGCATTATGTGGGGGAAAATGGCATCCCAGTCTATAACAATTGCATGCTGCTAAGGCCCTAACATCGATAACCCCGAGTTCTTCAGTATCCTATGGGGGAAAGTTTTGGATATAGGCTCCACTCACGTGGTATGGGGTGGAGACTTCAACGTCACCTTAGACCCGACAATGGACCGATAGCACCCACAACCCCATCATTACACGAACGCCCAACGCCAACTGCTAGAGATAGTCACTGAACATGGGCTATTGGATGCATGGTGGAGCTTACACCCAACTGATAGAGAGGGCACATGCTACTCCACTGTGCATTCTTCATGCTCACGCATAGATGGATGGTTTCTTACCAGAGGGTTAAAAACATGGCTAACTAAATCACTTCATTTGCCGCGTACATACTCTGATCACTCACCCGTACTGGTAACCCTCACCCCACCCTGCACAATGACCCCATACCCTTCTTGGAAATTGCCAGCGAATGCCCTATTTGATATCCCATTCTGAACCGAATTGGAGCAAGAAATAACGGAATTCTTCCCACGAAATATTGACACAGTGCCCCAGTTCTCCACAGTCTGGGAAGCATTTAAAGTGACCATAAGGGGAATATGCATTGCAAAAGGGGGAGGAATCCTGAAAGACATTCGTAGAACGCTTGGGAAGCTAGAGGTCGAACTTAAACAACTAGAGGCGCAACTGCAATCTGACCCCAGCACTGACCTACAGAAAAAGCTAAGGGACAAGTTGACAGAATACCAGGAAACAGCAGAGAGGGAATGCAAATTTCGGGGGAAATATCACCGCACCCGGCAATATGGAGAAGGGGAACGCCCAGGGAAGACTCTGGCTGAGCTGACCCGAAAACCAAGATTTTCCAGCACCATCTTGGAAGTTATCGATTCAGATGGCCATGTAAACAGAGACACACCAGACATATTAGAGACATTTCATGCATTCTACAAAACCCTATATACAACACATAGAATGCAGCCAATAGAGTTTGAGCCATACTTTGAAGATATAGCGCTGGGATGGCTGAGGGACACCCAGAGAGAATTTCTATTAGCAGACTTTGAAGACGTCGAGATAAGCACTGCAATCATGCAGCTACAGTCTGGTCGGGCCCCTGGCCCGGACGGCCTTACTGCAGAATTCTATAAAACATACAGTGATTCTCTCATCCCGATTCTAAAAAACGTTTACGAAGAGGCTCGAAAGGCAGGCATACTTCCGCAAACAATGCGTTCATTATATCTATATTGAAACCAGGATAACAAGGCGACAAATGTGACTCATATAGACCGCTCTCACTCATAAATTGTGACGCCAAGATTTTGGCAAAACTACTAGCCAATCGAATAAGCCCTCTGATGAACGCTTTAGTATTGCCAGACCAGTCAGGCTTTGTGCCCGGCAGAGCGACTTCGCACAACCTGCGCACTCTCTTCGCTCTTATGCAAGACACTGACCTACATCTAGCCGCAGTGGCTGGCTTTTTGGACGCCACCAAAGCATTTGATTCCCTTGAGTGGGATTACCTGGCGCGCGTCCTGAAACGCATGGGCTTTCCTCTCCCCTTTCCAGCCTGGATCCAGCTATTGTACACTAAACCACAGGCCAAGCTGATTATAAATGGAGTGTGCTCCCCTAGATTTCACATCACAAGGGGAACGAGGCAGGGATGCCCGCTCTCCCCCCTCCTATTTGCCCTGGCCATGGAACCGTTGGCAGCTAAACTCTGACAACATCACCGCAAATATGCTCTCCAGTACCCTGAAAGGCAAATCCTAATCTCCCTATATGCTGACGACCTTACACTATACCTACGCGATCCGGAGGACAGTTTCAACCCTATACTGCGTGCGTTTTTGCAGTTCGGAGGGTATTCGGGGGTCAACATCAACAGATTTTCCCTCTCACAGATGCGGTCAAGAGATACATCCCAGACTATCCCTTGACCTGGTGCGATAGTGAAATAAAATACCTTGGAATAGTAATCACTAGAGACAGGGAAAACCTTATGAGAGTCAATTACGGCAAAGTGTTGGGTACATTAACAGATTCCATCACTAGATGGATCGCTATGCCTCTCTCACTGGCAGGACGGGTGGCACTGATTAAAATGGCAATTCTCCCGAAGCTGCTCTATCTTTTTATAAACATTCCTTGTGCGCCCAGCAAACACTTTTTCAAAGTCCTCAAATCGCAGCTTATACGACTGACCTGGGGGGGAAAGCAGCCTAGACTGAAGTGGGAAACACTGACTCTACCCTTCGACAAGGGTGGGTTCGAGGTGCCGGACATGGAGCTGTACTTTTGGTGCGCCCAGGTGCATTTCGCTGCATACTGGATGCATCCGCCACCGTACATGCCACACCTCGCAGTAGAACATTGGCCCCTGGTCCCGACCCCATATCCGGCATATATAAGTGCACAGACTAATCCCAATTGTGAAGACCCAACTACAGTGGAGTGCACAAATAGAGCATGGAGGGCTATTGCTGATCGAATGAAAGTGGATACGATATACTCTCCCCTGCTGTCGCTACCAGGCCGCTTAGATATTCCAGTCACACAGGAAGGGAGATGTCGATAAATGCTTCGTAAATTCGAAATTCAATCCTGGGGGGCACTTTACGTAGGGGGGACTTTTCTCACATGGGAATAGTTTTTTAAAGATTTCCAACCTACCACTATGGAGCTCTTTATGTATGTAAGGCTCCGACACAATGTTAAGTCCGCCACCCCTGACTTTTCAAATGAGCCACCCACTCTGGCCCCACTGCACGCCTTACTTCAGCGACCCACTCAGGCTCATGTTATATCCCTGCTATACCAAACCACCCAGATAGACAGCCCCCATGTTGCTCAGACTGCACGGTCCAGATGGGAGGAAGACCTGGGCACCCCTCTTAGGGATGATCAATGGACATTTTGCTGCCAGCAAACGGGGCGAATATCGGCCAGTAGCAGACTGCGTATTATACACTTCAAATATCTCCACCGCCTTTATTATACTCCTGTAAAACTATTCCGATTCCGCCTCAGGGATAATGATAATTGCGACAGATGCGGGAGGGAGCTGATTTTTTGCACTTGGCCTGGGAATGTGCCCCCATTAGGACATACTGGGATACAGTACTAGAAGCCCTCAGTCAAATGACAGGGATTCAAATAGCAAATACCTCTCTCACTACACTATTGGGATACACAAAAGATCTTGAAGCCTCACTCAGAAGATACATATCGCTAGGCTTACTACTGGCTAAACGCAGGGTGGCCTGCAGATGGGGAAGGGGACGGGCACCCAAATTTAAGGATTGGATGCATGACCTTATATTCTGCCAGGAACAGCTATCTATTTATGCAGAATTGATGCCGCCCACGTCCCGGCCTAGGGACATCTGGGAGCCTTTGCAGATATACTTACAGGCACAATCCGCTGAAGCGAGTACGACAGAGGCGGGTTCCGAAAGGCCAAGGGCCACGTAACCAACACTAGGATGGGCATGGGTATGGGCGGAGGGCAACTGCGAGAAATGTATAGTGTACAGCTGGAACTGTTTGCACAACTTTTATGGAATGTAGCTAGTAACTACATTGATGCAAAGTGTATACGAGATATGTAAACTGTTGTGGGTATTATGCCTGTTTCTACACCAATAATACTGTGTCGCGTTGTAAGGTTGGCCGATGCCGGCATATGTTTTTTTCCTGCTGAAAAATCAATAAACAGATGTTTAAAAAAAAAAATATATATATACTTTGGCATTGTTTTACGTAAGTTAGCATTCGCTGCGCCATTTTGTGTAAGGGCGCCATTTTGTATCATGATTGAAACTAATCCTTTGCCATTTCCGAGAAACGGCCTTCTCTAGGTTATGTTTCTTCAGAGCTGAGTTTTGCTTCACTAATGAATGCACTGTTCTTATTAGCGCAACCTTTCCTTTAGATGTAGGCCTTCTCCCACTTGTCTAGTGGTTGGTACAGGCAGAGTGACCTTGAATAGTAGATAATGTGTGCCCGGCCTCAGAATTGAAACTTACTCCTTTGTAATTTACTGTCCAGCTGCATCTCTCTGGAAAATCCTTGGTGGGCGTGCTTTCATTGGTATCGAAGTGTACATAATGTATTGTTATGTTTGCTGATGCCAGTCCCTCTGCAGCACTCCTAGCGACTGGGCAGACATGGCTCCACTCTGAGTGTACTTTGAATAAACTGTTATTGGTTTGTATTCTCTACTGTCTGACCGACTCTTCATTTCGTGCGGAAGGCTGAGAGGTGGTTGTGAGTGACCCGGGTGACCCTTATTGGGCCACTTCCTTCAAGGAGAGCCACAGGCATGCCACCCCACCCGTGGATGCCCCAGGAACCAGGTTACCTGCACAAGGGAAGCCTGGTGCATAGGGGTGGAGTGATGTAAGAACCTGCTGTAGACGACAATGGGAGACATCGAAGAAGATGCCTCTGGAGAAGACTGTAAAGGAATCAGGTTGAATCCAAATGGTGGATTCTTCAAGTGAAGAACCTGCAAGCAGAGGGGACAGAGTTTATGCCACTGGGAGGTGACCAGGAGGCACGGAAGCACAATGCCCACGGATGTCGAGAGCTTCAGAAGAGACAATGGTGACCATCTCGCTGCAGCTGGGAGGACCAGGCGATATGGAGGAAGACCAGGAGCCGTGCAAGAGCTGTCCCACGTCAGATGTTGGTGTCTAGGTGGTCGGTGTCCGGCGGGGGTACCAACAAGCCGTGAAGAAAGAAAAGGAGCAAACGCTGGGACCAGCAAGATCCAAGGGACTCACCAAAGGCAGAAGAGTCAGCGCATGCCCGACCAAGCAGGGGAGCCCATTGAAGCAAGAGAAGACCCTCAGGAGGACCCACAAGCCGAAGGCACAGGAGTCGCAAGAGGACCTCAAGCAGCTCACCAAAGTTGGCGGCCCATGATACAGGAGATGCAGGGAGGACTCTGTTCTTCAGGAAGTGAGGTGCTGGAGGCTGGAGCTTCTTGTAGCTTAAAGATCTCTGGAGTGCAGAGCCACAAGACTTGGCAATGGCAAGTCGACGCTGTGCACAGGGGTTCGGTCCCAGCAGCCCAGACAAGGAATACTGTCCTCCAAATTGCAAAAAATCCAAAATGAGCCTCAGGATGTCTGTAGGATGTCAGGAGCAGCAGACCGGTCAGCTTCGTTGCAGTGCCTGCAGATGCAGGGGAGTGAATCAACTCCAAGCGAGATTTCTTCGGGTGTCCTTGATGCTCACAGGTCTTTTGGAGTACCTGGATGAAGCACAGACAGAGATGAGGCAGAAGACTTGAAGATCGGCGAGACCAAGAGCAGCAGGAGCCTTCCTTGGTTCAGTCTCGGTTCCAGTCGAAGTCCAACGAGGTCTAAGTGTCCAGACGATTGAAGAGTGATGTAGTTTCGGGTTTGAGTCTGGTCCCACGATGAATCTGTGTACCCACCCTCAGGGTAGCCCTTAAATACCCTATGGAAAGGGTTGAGACGACTCAGGGTCTCTCCCAGAGGAGGGGCTGGACAGAGGAGAGGATACTCCCCTGTCCTTTGTCCAGTTATGTGCCAGAGTGGGAACCAAGGGTTCCTGAACTGGCTCAAACCAGAGTATGCAAGGAGCGCACCAAATGTGCCCTTCAAAGCAGTCAGGTGGCGCTGGCAAGCACTCCCACCCCAGCCTAATACACTAGGTCCGGTCTGGGAGGTGGTCACACCTTCCTATGACAGGAAACCTATTGTTCTACCTTCCCCTGCTCAAGCTCAGCTTAGCAGTAGGAGGGCAGAATCGTGTCTGTGGTTGGCAGCAGCACTAGTTTGCTTTCAGACCCTGAAAGGGTCTTACCTGGAGTACAGGGGCTGTCCCCTAATGAGCCCCTCAGTACATTGGATCATACTTCCAGCACCGGAATTGGTGTTGGGGTATGATTCCAACATGTTTTATAACAAACATGACCAGGTTCGGTGCAGCCATTATATAGTTAGACATCTCGTAATGACTGATGTCCATTATATGTATTAAAATGGCTGACCGCACTTACAAAGCCTTGAGAATCTTCTCAGGGATGGTTGGGGTGTCCTGCTCATGCAGGGGCACTCTCACACTTATAAGCCATCATTGGACATATCCTCCCCGGCTAGCTTCCGTCCCATCTCACTTCTGCCTGCCATAGCAAAAGTGTGTGAGAAAGCGGTGTTTAAACAGCTGTCCAACTTTGTAGAAACATCTGGCCTGTTGCACCCAGCCCAATCAGGGTTTAGGGCTACGTATAGCACCGAGACGGCATTGGTGGAGATGTCGGAAGCGATCAGAGAGTGTCTGGACGCTGGTGGCAGAGCGGCCCTGATTTTATTAGACCTCTCTGCCGCCTTCGACACGGTACCACACTCTCAGCTTCTTGCTTGCCTCACCAACATCGGCATCTCGGGTCGAGCATGGAATTGGCTCAAGTCATTCCTAGAAGATCGATCACAGCAAGTATGGCTCCCTCCCTCCTCCTCGGTCCCTCAAAAGGTGTCTACAGGAGTACCGCAGGGATCTACCCTGAGCCCTCTGCTGTTTAATATTTACGTCACCCCGTTGAGTTATCTTGCAGAGGAGCTGGGAGCGAAGATCATCGCTTATGCGGATGACACCCAGCTCCTCTTCACTTGGAGGGAGGCGGACACATCTCCTGTCCAGGCCAAAGCCTGTCTAACGGCAGTTTTTAAATGGCTGGCTTCAGCCCAGCTGAAGTGTAACGAGGAGAAGTCTGAGGTTCTTCTGTATGGGTCTTTTCCTCCGCAGTTTAGGGAAGCCCTCTGGCCAACGAACTGCCCTCTACCTAGCTCTGTGGGTCAGCCAGTCAAAAACCTAGGTGTTTGGTTTGATGAGGACCTTCGGTTCTCCACACAAATAAAGAAACTGGCCGGGCAGTGTTTTGGTACACTGAAGACTCTCAGGAAGTTTCTGCCCTTGCTACCCAGGGCAGCCAAGGAAATGGTCACGCGGGCACTGATTCTTTCACGCCTAGACTATGCCAACGCACTGTATATAGGCCTGCCAGGCTTCCAGCTAAGGAAGCTGCAAGTGGTACAAAATGCGGCAGCCAGAGCTCTGCTAAACATCCCCAGAAGAACTAGTGTGAAGCAACATTTTCTTGACCTACACTGGCTTCCCGTGGCCCAACGGGTCAAATTCAAGGCCCTCACCCTGGCCCATGCAGCCCTCCATGGCTTGGGTCCTCCGTATCGGAGGAATCGCTTCAGCTTCTATGTGCCACAAAGACTGTTGCGCTCAGCCTCCCAGCGGCTGGCAGTGATCCCTCGGTTCCATCTGGTATGAGTGGGGGCAGCTCCCTCTCTTTCAAGGCGGCTCAAGCCTGGAATTCTCTGCCCTACACACTACGGAACACTACTAACCCAAGGTTGTTCAGGAAATTGTTAAAAACTTGGCTGTTTGCCTAATGTGCCGCACTGTCCAGCTCCTTCCCTCCATCATTTGGCTTCCGCGCCGGGACACTCGAGTTGCCGCGCGCGCTATAAATGATATTAACATAACATAAGCAAGCACCCTGCCTTCAGGACTGAAAGGCCTGCCAGAGGGGTGGCTTATAGATTTTAAGTGTATTGACCTCAGATAAAAGGAAACTTATATCTGTCGTGAGAGGTGCAAGCACCAACTCACAGAGGCTGCAGGCAGGCCTGTAGTCACAGTATGAGTGGTCTCTCATGGGTGGCACAATACATGCTACAGCCTATGGGAGACCCCTGGTGTACCTATGCCCTGGGTACCTGAGTACCATATACTATGGACTTACAAGGGTACACCAGTAGCCAATTGTGGAGGTACAGAAGTACTTACCATAGTCAATTTAGGGAGGAAGCACAGTGACTGGGATCCGAATTGGTAGGATCCCAGTCCGTATAGTAAAGAAAAACCAATCTGACACCATCAAAAAGTGGGGGTAACCATGAAAGCAGATCCTACTTTCCTACACACCCTCCCCACCCAAACGAAAGGAGATGAGACTAACCTTGCCCAGTTTAGTCTTCATTTGCTAAGTGGAAATATCTGTAGAGTCCATCTGTGTTGGCATGGTTACTGCCAGGTCTATGTTCCACAGAAAAGTCCATCCCCTCTAGTAAAATGGACCACCTCAAAAGTTTTGGATTTTCACCCTTCATTGTTTTAGCCATAAGAGGGGCTTATGGTCTGTCGGAACAATGAAGTGAGTACCAATCGGGTATGGTCTCAACTTCTTCAAGGCCCAGAACACAGCAAAGGCTTCCCTTTCAATAGCTGGCCAACGCTTCTCCCTGGGGGTCAACCTTCTGCTTTTATAAGCTACTGGTTGGTCCTGGCCATCTGCATTAAGTTGTGATAGAACTGCACCTACCCCTATCTCAGAAGCATCTGTCTGGACAATGAAGATTTTGGAGTAATCAGGACTTTGCAGAATGAGAGCTGTGCACATGGCCTGCTTCAGGTCTTAAAATGCCTTTTGACAGCTAAATGTCCACTGAACTTTGTTAGGCATCCTTTTGGAGGTGAGATCATTAAGGGGAGTCACCATGGACTCATACCCTTTTTTTTTTAAATTTTTTTTTTTTTAACAATTTGATTAATTTTCCACATAGCAGCCAATAGTACAGTTATTCAGCAGGAAAAGATAAGTAATCATAAGTGAAACAATGTGACAGTTTACAGTATAATTATAACTCAAGTGACTGTTCAGTCCGTGTCATCCAGTATAATGATCGTCCGCACACTCCCATAATAACCGTTAGTGGCTGTCCCGCTGAAGTAGTGCCAGGATTACAATGTAGAATTTTATTTTTTAATACAACAAATAAACTTTTAAATAGTCCCCCCACCCTCCCTGCTGACTGTTCCATGATTAGCAAAAGAAAAAAGAAAAGAAGAAAGGCAAGACATCATAGGGATAGGATACATGGTCACGTGTTCTATTGACATAGTTTCTGCTATACAACGATTCCTATTGAGAGACACCGTACAGAGTAATACAGGAAACTCCACTATGCATGCGTTTCAAAATTATTCAATACTAGATACAATCAGGCCTATGTATTTCCAGGAGTGAGGGCGTCAGTTGCTTTAAAAGATTCCAATATAGTGTCCCAACTCATGGCTATGGGAATTTTCCGTAGACCCTTGCTTTCTTCAGTGCGAATGGCCACGCTTTCCTCTAGTCCCCATTTAACCACTTCGTCCTTCCAGGCTAGGAAAGTAGGATCTGCTGTAGATTTCCTTCTCCTAGTTATATCCCGTTTGGCCAACAATAGGGCCAAATCCATTAATTTAGCATGAACCTTGCGGCCTTTCCGTCGTTTATATAGCCCAAGGATACAAACTTCCAGCGTATAAAGCCCCACGTCGCCCAGTATCTCTGTCAACAGTTGCGCTATCCCCTCCCAGTACCCTCGTAGTTTGTTGCAGGTCCACAACATATGTAACAAGTCGGCATCTTGGTCGGAGCATCTGGGCCATAATGCATTGACATCAGGATATATGGTGTTTATGTTATGCGGTGTTAAATATGCCCGCTCGGTTACCATATATTGGATAAACTTAAAACGAGTATTGCGAGACACTCATTTCGGATATTCCAATATGACATCCCATTCCTTGTCTAGTAAAGGTCTATTGTGGTCTCGGTCCCATTTACTGCGCACTGCAGTTAGCGGGGACGGTTGGTGTGTCCGTAACCCATGGCAGAACCAGCGCGTTAGATGACTACCTGTTCCCATGAGATACATTAGATGAACAAGTTCATTTGTTGGGGGTTCCGTTCCCTGAGGAGTCCACTTTTTCTTAACATAAGCTGTTATGCTAGCATGGGTTAAGAACAGTGTTTCTGATACGCTCCGCTCGTTAACAAAATCATTATGCGTCAATAATGTTTCATCCCCAAATATGTCGCCTACCCTGTCCACCCCAGCTTGCGTCCAGCGTTCCAACTGTCAAGCAGTTAATGTTCCAGTGTTAGTGGGGATGCCCAATAATGGTATATTGGGAGCGTATGCTGGAACGTCTGCCGTATATCGTAGCGCCCGTCTCCAGTAATCTAGTGCTATCCTGAGCAGTATGTGAGACATGGGGGGGGCATAACCTTTGGGCACAGCAAGCGGTGTAGCCTGCCCTGCGTAATCATTTGCAGAGTGTATGCAATTTCACCTAAATTTCGGCCAGCTAACCAAAATGATAACCACTGTAGTTGTGGCGCAAGGCAGTAGGCATAGAAGTCGGTCGCTCCTAGTCCTCCCCCATTAGATGGGAGCTGTAATTTCTTTAAGCCTAACCGCCGGCGTCCTGTGCCCCATATTAAGCTAGTCAAAAACGTATTCAGGGTTTGAAAAATAGCGGCAGGAAACCATACTGGCAAGTTCGTAAAGAAGTAAAGCAGCCGCTGCAGCATTACCATCTTTGAGATAGGAAGCCTGCCTGCAACTGAAAGAGGTAGGGACGTCCAGAATGCTACTTGTGCCCTCAATGAGTTAATCGCCTTCTGGAGGTTCCCATCGATAATATCTTGTGGGGCCTGTATACTCGTATTCCTAGGTATCGAAAAGTGGTATGGGCTAATGCTATGTGCCTATTACCGAAAGGGCTGACTGATGCATCTACATTGTCGTCAAAAGGGAACGAGCAGGATTTGTCATAATTGATAGCAAGTCCCGCAATGGATTTAAAGTGTGTAAAGGCCTGTGCTGCAACCAGAGCGTTATCCTGTAAGCTGCGGACATACAATATAATGTCATCAGCATACAGAGAGATGGCTTGGAGTGTATTAGAAAGGGGGTTGCCCCAACCAAGTGCCTCGAATCGGATCCTGCAAGCTAGCGGCTCCATCGCCAGAGCAAATAACAGAGGCGAGAGGGGACAACCCTGCCTCGTGCCTCTCTGTATATCCAGTGGTTTTGAAATGTGTAGCCCGGTACGCACTCTAGCGGTTGGAAGGTGATATAGCGCTTGTACCCACTGAATGTATTCCTGAGGGACTCCGAATTTCTTTAGTGTAGCTAACATGTACTCCCAACTCAATGTGTCTAATGCTTGAGTAATATGCAGTGATAGGCACCCAGCTGCCAGTAGGTCCCTAGTGCAGGAGAACATTATAGAGCCGACGTATATTGATGGATGTGTTGCATGTTGGTATGAATCCGCATTGGTCGACATGTATTAGTCCTGTCAAGAGTGGTTTCAGCCGGGCTGATTTTGCTAAGGATTTTATATTGAGTGTTCAACAATGATAGCGGTCTATATGCGTTCAGTGTCGTGGGATCGCGACCTGGTTTAGGAAAGGAAGTTATTAGAGCCTGCGCTGTAGGGGGTGGTAAGGTACCTGTGTCGTAAATTGCCATGTACAGTTTTTTAAGGTGTGGAGTCAGTTGTTGTACATAGGCAGCATAAAACTCCGCCGGTAGTCCATCCAAACCAGGAGTCTTGTTTTTGGGGAGACTTTTTATTGCAGCGTGTATTTACCTGGTCGTAATGGGGCTAGCAAGTGTTTACCTGGCATCTCCAGTAATTTGGGGTAGGTGCACTTTGCTAAAGAAGGAATGCAGCTCAAGTGGGTCCGCCCGTTGTGGAGCCATGTATAGGGCTTGGTAATGATTATAGAAAGTTTAATTAATGTCTGCCTGCGAGGTAACCCGCCCATGGTGTGGTGTGGCGATTTCTAATATTGGTGTAGGTGGTGGAGCATCCCTAATAATTTGCGCCAGTAGTGCACCAGGTCTGTCCGCTTCCATGTGTATTTTCTGTGTGTATGAACGGTAATCAATAACCCGCAACTGTTCTAATAATTCCGCATATTTAACGCGGGCGTCTTGTAGCGCCGGCTTCACAGCCGGATCCAGGGCCGCCTGTGCCTCCAGTGTACCCAACTTATCCTCAACTTGATATTGCTCTCTATTAGTCTGATGTCGGGCTCCAGTGACTGCATTAATGGCCGTGCCACGGATCACCACTTTAAATGCTTCTCACTCTGTCGTGGTGGTCGTGGCCATGCCTGCATTTTCTGTGAAGTAATTCATTATAGTAGTGGCCAGTGCGTCTTTGAATACTCCGTCCTCTAAGTGTTGTGGATTCAGTCTCCATGTGGGCACCGGGGACGGAACACGGCCTCATTCAAATGTCATTTCCAAAGCACTATGATCAGAGATAGTTTTACCCACATAGGCGGAGCGTGTTGTTTGTGTTATAAGCGATGTACTACAAAATATATGGTCTATCCTAGTGTGTAAGACGTGTTCAGACGAGTAATAAGAATACTCCCGCATCCCCTTATTGTGACTATGCCATGTCTCCACAAGGGACCAACCCTGCGCCCAGTTATGTAGTAAAGCTGACAGTTGTTTGGTGTGAGCCCCATCCAGAGGGGGATGGGAACGATCCAATGCAATATCTTAAACCACATTATAGTCTCCCCCCAGGATCCATGTGTAGTCGGCCCAGTTTGCCAGCACAGAGTTCACCTGGCAGTAGAATGGCTTTTGATCTGAATTAGGGGCATATAGACCTCCTATCACCACAGGACTGCTATCCAACATACCTCTCAGCAAGACATATCTACCGTCTTTATCTATTCGCTGTTCCTGCAACACAAAGGGTACTCCTGAGCGTATCCAGACTGTCACTCCTCGGGCAAAGGCTGAGTAAACCGTACTATATATTTTTTCCCTCCACTTTTTCTGTAGTTTAGGCACTTCTATTGCCGTCAAATGCGTTTCTTGTAGGAAAACTATTTGTGCCTTACACCTAATTAACTGAGCATGTATTCTGTGACGCTTATGTGGCAAACCCATGCCCCGTACATTCCAGGTGAGACAATTATAGTGCTGTATAGTGTGCATTTGTATAGCTGTCACAACTTACTAATGACATACCTTGCCCATTATGAAACCCTCCAGTGCACGTCAGCTTCCCCCTTAAACTACCCAACACACGGTCCAACTTCATAACTGTGTTCGACCAATAAGCAAAAACAAATACTAACAATCCTACGATTAAACATTGTGCTATTGCAATAGGGGTCATGGTAATGACATAGTATTGTGGGTCCTGAATAAGTCCCATAGGCACATTGTAGAAAAATCGTCAGCCCCCGACCCGGGTACCCGCCCGAATCCCGCCAATTGGCAAAGTTAAAATTTTTCAGGCCGTGTAGCAAATTAGTTTGAAGAGGGTCCACATAGAGTTCCATAACAATGTCTGTTTCCTGTGGGCTATAGTGGCAACAGGCTTACCTCTGCCCCTGACGGACCTCGGGGCCTCCCAGCGCGGCCCGCTGCACAGCCCGAGTAGCTGCTTCACCTTCTCCGCAACAACCAGGAGAGACCAACAAGAGGCCAGTGGAGCCGCCTTTATCTCAGGTAGTGGCAGATCTCGTGCTGCCTGCGAGGGACTACCTAAGACCTCTATAGTAGGCACCAAGATATGTGATACATAGTTGTCAATTAAGCAGGTCGGTGATTGTTTGTGAGGATTTGGAGGAAAAAAGCAACTGACTGGCGTCCAGTTCCGAGTGCACCGTGTCCGCCGTAGAAAGTTCCTCATCAGTTATTGTCCTATACTCGTGAAATGTAGCTGCAGAAATGATGGCTCTTCGTTGACCCTCCAAAACCTGCGCCGGTGTCGGCGTCGGGTCTTCCTCCGGTTTCTTGGTTCTCCTACGTCTTTGTTGTTGCGTTCGCCTTCTGGGCATCGGTTCCTCATTTCTACGCTGGGCGGAGTCGATAGGGAAGTCAGGGAATGTGTGCTCCAGCCATTCCCTGACTCATCCAGGGTGTCGAAAAAGTGACTTTTTTGGTCATGCAGTATTTTAATCTTGGCGGGGTAGAGTAGGGCGTATTTCAGGTTTATGCTTTGCATGTGCTTCTTGACGCCTTGAATGGACCCATACCCCTTAACAACCCTCCTGTAGTAACCAGTCAGGCCCAAGAAAGCTCTGCCCTGAGTCTGGGTAATGGGCAGACATCTCGTAATGACTTATGTCCACTATATATCTTAAAATGGCTGACCACCCATACAAAGCCCGGAGAATCGACTCCGGGGTGTGTAAGGATGTCCTGCTCATGCAGGGGCACCCTCACATTTGTATCGAAGCACCCTGCCCTCAGGACTGAAGAGCCTGCTATAGGGGTGACTTATAGGTTTTAAGTGCAGTGACGTCAGATATAAGGAAACATATATCTGTCATGAGGGGTGCAAGCGCCAACTCACACAGGCTGCAATGGCAGGTCTGTAGTCACAGTGTAAGTGGACTCCCTTGGGTGGCACAATTCATGCTGCAGGCCATGGGAGACCCCTGGTGTACCTATGCCCTGGGTACCTTAGTACCATATACTAGGGTCTTACACCAGTACTCAATTGTGGAAGTACCAAAGTATTTTCCAGAACCAATTTAGGGGAGAGAGCACAGTTGCTGGGGTCCTGATTATCAGGATCCCAGCGGCCAGATGTACGACCCTTTCATTTAGCGCCTCGCAATTTGCGACACATTGCGAGTCACAAATTGCGAGGCGCTAAATGAAATGTACAACAGTGTGTTTACACCGTTTTGCGATTCCAAATGGGGTCGCAAATTGCTAGGCTCATTAATATTAATGAGCCTCTCGCAATTTGCGAGCCCATTGTGAATACCAGCCCTCCCAGGGATGGCGGCCTGCTGGGCTCAGCAGACCACCATGTCTGGGACTGCTTTTTAATAAAGCAGCTTTTTTTTAAATTTAGATGCAGCCCGTTTTCCTTAAAGGAAAACAGGATGCATTAAAAAAAAAAAAAATGAAACGTTTTCGTATCATTTTTTAAGGGCAGGCAGTGGACCCTGGGACCATTGCCTGCCCTTAAAAAAGTATTTTGCATGCATTTGTAAAGGGGAAGGGGTCCTCTGGGGACCCCTTCCCCTTTGCAAGTGCATTACCACCTACTTGAAGTAGGTGCTAATTGCGAGTGTTTTGCGACCCCAATTGCGGTCGCAAAACATTAGTACATTGTTTTGAGACTCGCAATTTGGAAGGGAATGCCCCTTCCAAATAGTGAGTCGCAAAACATATTTAGCAAGTCGCAGAACAATTGCGACTCGCTAAATGGGCTATGTACATGCCCCAATATTTTTTTGCATGCGCAAACGGGTTCGCAAACCCGTTTGCGCATGCAAAAACTGGTCGTACATCTGGCCCTATTTCAAAACACACTGATACCAGGCAAAAAGTGGGGTAACCATGAAAGCATCCCCTCCTTTCCTACAAGAAGCAACCGAGAGCTGTGCAGATTCAGTAATTTTAAAGAGGTGACTATTCAGCTGTTAACTAAACTGGGCGATACCAAAGGGGATGATGGACGGAGCGTTTGAGCAAATCAAACACTCACCCCCAGTCAACTGATCTGGGTGTAATCCATCATCATTCTTTAGCTCACTCCACCACCCCAGTTCAGACATGGCCATATGCAAATCAGTCTGACCCTGTGCCTCATGGGAACAGTCCAGCCCGAACTGCCAAGCCATGTCTTCCCTGGACCGGAAACAAGCATCCTGGGACCGGTTTCTGGCCATTCAGCCGTCATCAGCCAGGCTAGCTTGAATCCAGTGGCAAAGTGAGCAAGGGACCCACGTCTGGGCATACCCTGCCAACTTAGGGCGAACAAAGCGATACCAAAGGGGATGATGGACGGAGCGTTTGAGCAAATCAAACACTCACCCCCAGTCAACTGATCTGGGTTTAATCCATCATCATTCTTTAGCTCACTCCACCACCCCAGTTCAGACATGGCCATATGCAAATCAATCTGACCCTGTGCCTCATGGGAACAGTCCAGCCCGAACTGCCAAGCCATGTCTTCCCTGGACCGGAAACAAGCATCCTGGGACCGGTTTCTGGGCATTCAGCCGTCATCAGCCAGGCTAGCTTGAATCCAGTGGCAAAGTGAGCAAGGGACCCACATCTGGGCATACCCTGCCAACTAGGGCGAACAAAGCGATACCAAAGGGGATGATGGACGGAGCGTTTGAGCAAATCAAACACTCACCCCCAGTCAACTGATCTGGGTTTAATCCATCATCATTCTTTAGCTCACTCCACCACCCCAGTTCAGACATGGCCATATGCAAATCAGTCTGACCCTGTGCCTCATGGGAACAGTCCAGCCCGAACTGCCAAGCCATGTCTTCCCTGGACCGGAAACAAGCATCCTGGGACCGCTTTCTGGCCATTCAGCCGTCATCAGCCCGGCTAGCTTGAATCCAGTGGCAAAGTGAGCAAGGGACCCACGTCTGGGCATACCCTGCCAACTTAGGGCGAACAAAGCGATACCAAAGGGATGATGGACGGAGCGCTTGAGCAAATCAAACACTCACCCCCAGTCAACTGATCTGGGTTTAATCCATCATCATTCTTTAGCTCACTCCACCACCCCAGTTCAGACATGGCCATATGCAAATCAGTCTGACCCTGTGCCTCATGGGAACAGTCCAGCCCGAACTGCCAAGCCATGTCTTCCCTGGACCGGAAACAAGCATCCTGGGACCGGTTTCTGGCCATTCAGCCGTCATCAGCCAGGCTAGCTTGAATCCAGTGGCAAAGTGAGCAAGGGACCCACGTCTGGGCATACCCTGCCAACTAGGGCGAACAAGCGATACCAAAGGGGATGATGGACGGAGCGTTTGAGCAAATCAAACACTCACCCCCAGTCAACTGATCTGGGTTTAATCCATCATCATTCTTTAGCTCACTCCACCACCCCAGTTCAGACATGGCCATATGCAAATCAGTCTGACCCTGTGCCTCATGGGAACAGTCCAGCTCGAACTGCCAAGCCATGTCTTCCTGGACCGGAAACAAGCATCCTGGGACCGGTTTCTGGCCATTCAGCCGTCATCAGCCAGGCTAGCTTGAATCCAGTGGCAAAGTGAGCAAGGGACCCACGTCTGGGCATACCCTGCCAATTTAGGGCGAACAAGCTGATACCAAAGGGGATGATGGACGGAGCGTTTGAGCAAATCAAACACTCACCCCCAGTCAACTGATCGGGTTTAATCCATCATCATTCTTTAGCTCACTCCACCACCTCAGTTCAGACATGGCCATATGCAAATCAGTCTGACCCTGTGCCTCATGGGAACAGTCCAGCTCGAACTGCCAAGCCATGTCTTCTCTGGACCGGAAACAAGCATCCTGGGACCGGTTTCTGGCCATTCAGCTGTCATCAGCCAGGCTAGCTTGAATCCAGTGGCAAAGTGAGCAAGGGACCCACGTCTGGGCATACCCTGCCAACTTAGGGCTGAACAAAGCGATACCAAAGGGGATAATGGACGGAGCGCTTGAGCAAATCAAACACTCACCCTCAGTCAACTGATCTGGGTTTAATCCATCATCATTCTTTATCACTCCACCACCCCAGTTCAGACATGGCCATATGCAAATCAGTCTGACCCTGTGCCTCATGGGAACAGTCAGCCCGAACTGCCAAGCCATGTCTTCCCTGGACCGGAAACAAGCATCCTGGGACCGGTTTCTGGCCATTCAGCCGTCATCAGCCAGGCTAGCTTGAATCCAGTGGCAAAGTGAGCAAGGGACCCACGTCTGGGCATACCCTGCCAACTTAGGGCGAACAAAGCGATACCAAAGGGGATGATGGACGGAGCGTTTGAGCAAATCAAACACTCACTCCCAGTCAACTGATCTGGGTTTAATCCATCATCATTCTTTAGCTCACTCCACCACCCCAGTTCAGACATGGCCATATGCAAATCAGTCTGACCCTGTGCCTCATGGGAACAGTCCAGCTCGAACTGCCAAGCCATGTCTTCCTGACCGGAAACAAGCATCCTGGGACCGGTTTCTGGCCATTCAGCCGTCATCAGCCAGGCTAGCTTGAATCCAGTGGCAAAGTGAGCAAGGGACCCACATCTGGGCATACCCTGCCAACTTAGGGCTGAACAAAGCGATACCAAAGGGGATGATGGACGGAGCCGCTTGAGCAAATCAAACACTCACCCCAGTCAACTGATCTGGGTTTAATCCATCAACATTCTTTAGCTCACTCCACCACCCTAGTTCAGACATGGCCATATGCAACAGTCTGACTCTGTGCCTCATGGAACAGTCCAGCCCGAACTGCCAAGCCATGTCTTCTGGACCGGGAACAAGCATCCTGTGACCGGCTTCTGGCCATTCAGCCGTCATCAGCCAGGCTAGCTTGAATCCAGTGGCAAAGTGAGCAAGGGACCCACGTCTGGGCATACCCTGCCAACTTAGGGCGAACAAAGCGAGTACCAAAGGGGATGATGGACGGAGCGTTTGAGCAACAAACACTCACTCTCAGTCAACTGATCTGGGTTTAATCCATCATCATTCTTTAGCTCACTCCACCACCTCAGTTCAGACATGGCCATATGCAAATCAGTCTGATCCTGAGCCTCATGGGAACAGTCCAGCCCAGACTGAGCCATGTCTTCCTGGACCGGAAACAAGCATCCTGGGACCGGTTTCTGGCCATTCAGCCGTCATCAGCCAGGCTAGCTTGAATCCAGTGGCAAAGTGAGCAAGGGACCCCCGTCTGGGCATACCCTGCCAACTCAGGATGCTTGTTTCCGGTCCAGGGAAGACATGGCTTGGCAGTTCGGGCTGGACTGTTCCCATGAGGCACAGGGTCAGACTGATTTGCATATGGCCATGTCTGAACTGGGGTGGCGGAGTGAGCTAAAGAATGATGATGGATTAAACCCAGATCAGTTGACTGGGGGTGAGTGCTTGCAATGTTCAACACTCCGTCCATCATCCCTTTTGGTTTTGCTATGTTCAGCCCTAAGTTGGCAGGGTATGCCCAGACGTGGGTCCCTTGCTCACTTTGCCACTGGATTCAAGATAGCCTGGCTGATAACGGCTGTAAGCCAGAAACCGGTCCCAGGATGCTTGTTTCCGGTCCAGGGAAGACATGGCTTGGCAGTTCGGGCTGGACTGTTCCCATGAGGCACAGGGTCAGACTGATTTGCATATGGCCATGTCTGAACTGGGGTGGCGGAGTGAGCTAAAGAATGATGATGGATTAAACCCAGATCAGTTGACTGGGGGTGAGTGCTTGCAATGTTCAACACTCCGTCCATCATCCCTTTTGGTTTTGCTATGTTCGCCCTAAGTTGGCAGGTTATGCCCAGACGTGGGTCCCTTGCTCACTTTGCCACTGGATTCAAGATAGCCTGGCTGATGACGGCTGTAAGCCAGAAACTGGTCCCAGGATGCTTGTTTCCGGTCCAGGGAAGACATGGCTTGGCAGTTCGGGGTGGACTGTTCCCATGAGGCACAGGGTCAGACTGATTTGCATATGGCCATGTCTGAACTGGGGTGGCGGAGTGAGCTAAAGAATGATGATGGATTAAACCCAGCTCAGTTGACTGGGGGTGAGTGCTTGCAATGTTCAACACTCCGTCCATCATCCCTTTTGGTTTTGCTATGTTCGCCCTAAGTTGGCAGGGTATGCCCAGACGTGGGTCCCTTGCTCACTTTGCCACTGGATTCAAGATAGCCTGGCTGATGACGGCTGTAAGCCAGAAACCGGTCCCAGGATGCTTGTTTCCGGTCCAGGGAAGACATGGCTTGGCAGTTCGGGCTGGACTGTTCCCATGAGGCTCAGGGTCAGACTGATTTGCATATGGCCATGTCTGAACTGGGGTGGCGGAGTGAGCTAAAGAATGAAGATGGATTAAACCCAGATCAGTTGATTGGGGGAAGTGCTTGCAATGTTCAACACTCCGTCCATCATCCCTTTTGGTTTTGCTATGTTCGCCCTAAGTTGGCAGGGTATGCCCAGACGTGGGTCCCTTGCTCACTTTGCCACTGGATTCAAGATAGCCTGGCTGATGACGGCTGTAAGCCAGAAACCGGTCCCAGGATGCTTGTTTCCGGTCCAGGGAAGACATGGCTTGGCAGTTCGGGCTGGACTGTTCCCATGAGGCACAGGGTCAGACTGATTTGCATATGGCCATGTCTGAACTGGGGTGGCAGAGTGAGCTAAAGAATGATGATGGATTAAACCCAGATCAGTTGACTGGGGGTGAGTGCTTGCAATGTTCAACACTCCATCCATCATCCCTTTTGGTTTTGCTATGTTCGCCCTAAGTTGGAAGGGTATGCCCAGACGTGGGTCCCTTGCTCACTTTGCCACTGGATTCAAGATAGCCTGGCTGATGACGGCTGTAAGCCAGAAACCGGTCCCAGGATGCTTGTTTCCGGTCCAGGGAAGACATGGCTTGGCAGTTCGGGCTGGACTGTTCCCATGAGGCACAGGGTCAGACTGATTTGCATATGGCCATGTCTGAACTGGGGTGGCGGAGTGAGCTAAAGAATGATGATGGATTAAACCCAGATCAGTTGACTGGGGGTGAGTGCTTGCAATGTTCAACACTCCGTCCATCATCCCTTTTGGTTTTGCTATGTTCGCTCTAAGTTGGCAGGGTATGCCCAGACGTGGGTCCCTTGCTCACTTTGCCACTGGATTCAAGATAGCCTGGCTGATGACGGCTGTAAGCCAGAAACCGGTCCCAGGATGCTTGTTTCCGGTCCAGGGAAGACATGGCTTGGCAGTTCGGGCTGGACTGTTCCCATGAGGCACAGGGTCAGACTGATTTGCATATGGCCATGTCTGAACTGGGGTGGCGGAGTGAGCTAAAGAATGATGATGGATTAAACCCAGATCAGTTGACTGGGGGTGAGTGCTTGCAATGTTCAACACTCCGTCCATCATCCCTTTTGGTTTTGCTATGTTAACTAAACTGGAGCTGCGTTGGAGCTGTCTGGATGGAAATGGGGATACCGTTCAAGATCTCTGGTGCATAAATGCAGAACACCTTTTTCCCTTGTTTTTTTTCTTTTTTTCACTTCTTTATCTTTCTTCTGAAAGGTGTCCTTGCTGCAGGTTTGTGGAGAGCCACCAGAGACGGTGAACTTGTTATCCAAGTAGGCGGGGGCACCAGTCAAGATGGTTTTGTAACCCCGGTGGGGCCAGATCTGATGTAATGACTTCTATGTGTATACACTAGGATAATGTTTTATTCTGCTCAACACGTATGTTTATTTACAAAAGTAAAAGAATAAAAAATTATTATTAAAAAAGATTTTGTAGATGATGCAGCTGGTTTTCAAGGTAATGCCGTCTGGCAAGGGATATTTGTGAAGGTCATTCAAAGCTGAATGATTGAGTCATATTTTTTAAGGCCCTAATTTGGTGTGCTGCAGCACTTAGGATGCCCTTAATGGGGGTGAGTATGGTTTAAAATACCAAGATGGTTTCCTAGATAAACTGTTCAACATCAGGTGTGTGACACAGAATATTTTTGAGCAAGAAAGATATGAAGGACACTGTTGTTACATATCAAGATGCGCTATCAATGAAGAATGAATCTACTAGTATTGAATCATAAATACACACCAAAAGAACAAAACTGCAGAAGAATAAAACAAAAAGGCATACATATGAAAAATATATTTAGTTTGTAAACTTAGTGATTAAATCAAAGGAACACAAACAAAAGAATAAGGGGTACATGCTCTAGCAAACAGCACTAATTGTCCAATGAAGCGGGAAGAGATATATGAACTCCAAATGGTTATGGACGGGTGTGTGATGATCCTCTCTTGGGGAGGACTATCAAAAGCCCACTGATTTAAGCACATCGATTATGGATGATATATTGCTGTTTTTTTTAATTATGGTGCAAGAAGTGGAGCATACGTTGATGTTTCGGGCTCTGTTCTAGTGAATAATTGAGACCATCCTCTGGACTGTATTGCATAGGGTATGGATAATTGAACCCTGAGTGTTTATAAATGGAAAGAAACAATTATTAGTATGTCTAAGATATAAAATTACTTGTCTTAAGAAGTGGAATCAAACGGCAAATGGCACGTACGTATCATGAAGCTCATAAGTGCAGTGTACTAAGCCTGGGCGAAGTTCACGTAGCCACGATACGCGGAATTCCGCGAGCGGCGGAGTTGCTGGTCCCACCTGTTCACGTGACGTTTCCGCTGTACGCGACACGGATTGCGTGTTCAGGGGGGAAATATCAAGCAAACTGCACTACGCGGTCATGCATGTGCGCGGCCATCTTGATTCTTTCTCTGTTATGGTGCTGGGGCCTACTTTTGGAATCCTTCCTAATCCTTTCAACCCTCGTTTCCCCCAAAAAAATTTCCGATTTTTTTTATTTATTATCTTTCCCTCTGTCTTCCTAAGTGTATATTTTGTGTGCTTTTAGTGAGTTTTGTTCTGTTTTTCTCTCTACTTCCTTCCTATTTTTTTTTTACTTCCTTCCCTCTTCTTCCTGTTTTTTTTTATACTTTCCACATTATATTTTCCGCCCCCCCCGCATCATGGCAGAGAAGCGTGCCGCGAAAAAGGCAGCAATCAAGAGTCGCCCGGCAGGGGTGTAGCCCCGAGCCTTGTTTTGGGAGGTGGAGGTTGCAGTGCTTGTTTTTTTGTGTGCAGTGCCACCTACCCTCCACCCTGGCAACAGGCGGCAGGTCTGGGTCGGGGTACGGGCTCCTCGAGTGTCAACAGCGCTGGGCAGGGTGCACTGGGTAGTGTGTTGCTGCTCTGAGGTCCAGTGCACCCACAATCAGCTGACGCACTGGTGGTTCGACATCCTGGACTGAGAGCAGGACCTGTTGGAGCTGCTTGGGGTTGAGGTCGCGGGGCTTGGTGAGTAGCTAATTATTGATATTATTATTACTTGTGTGTTCTATGTTATTGCTAATATTTTTTCCCAAATAGCAAGGAAGCTGCTAACATGTAGGTAAGTTACGTTTACAAATGTTATATTATGTGATCGTTATTCTAGACAGGTGCTCAGCACTACCTAATCGTACTTGTTTGCAACTTTGCGCTCGCTTGGGCTGATTGTGTAAGAACTTAAGTAATGCAGATTAGATAGAGACTGCCGAATTGGAACCCTACAGCAGAGCAGGAGGGGGGCAAGCTGTCGGTGTCCTTGGTGTCCCTGGTCAGGATCGAGCCACAAATTGTCTCAGAGGGCTCACACAGGGCTCATAGGGCAAAGTGCAGGATCAAACGAACCCTCGAATTCTGACTGTCCCGGGACAGCTAGAAACTACAACCCCCCCAAATCCTAACGACGGTCCTTGGGGGTGCGACTACTTTTATCAATACACAAAGCCCCGTAGACTGCCCGCCCAGGCCGATGGCCTCTCACTTGCGCGCCAACAAAGAAATAGGGGCCAAAAAAGAAGATGGCACCTCCAGAAACGTTGAGCCCAAAGACACCCACAAAAAGGGCCACAAGGAGTTCCACCCAGCCATTCAGCTCCAAAATGACCTCACAGGATATCCCTTTAAGGGGATCAATTACGCAGTTCTTTCGAACAAGAGAAAAAACCAGTATGACTCTGGGCTCCCAAACGGACTGTCGACCAGACAAAACAAGCGTTGATTGTGTCACCTCTCAGGCAAACAGCAATCCAAGCATGTACAATGAGACCCCTCAAAGATCGCTTATCACAAAAAGGAGAGCGCTTTCGAGTCCAGCAAATCGGAGGGCGCTTGAGGCCGATACCTCCCCCGTCATCTTAGGGAGGCTTCTTAGCGATACCACCCCCATCTTGAAAGGAAAGACGTTTGACTCTCCTATCAAAGAGAACAACAAGGCAACGCAGCCCAAAGCGGAACAAAACATAGATGTGTTGCCTCAAATCCACCAGGAAGAAGGCTGTGGCCAAGATGACCTGAGGTCTGAGACATCACTACAAATCTCAAGCCCTTTTTCACTCACAAGCGATCCCAAAACCAATCTTCCAAGCCTCCCCAGTGGAAGGAGTCTTTGCCGCCTCCTTTCTCCAAAATTGAGGACAAAAAATAGAAAGAACCTTGGAGCTGACCCCTAAATTGCTCGAGCTATCAGAGATAGCAGGGACCAAAGAGCGAGAAAGTGAAAAACAGAAGGACAATGTCAAAGAAGACTCACAATCGTGACCTACAAATGAAACACACAACTCCATAAGCAGAGCCCTGCTATGGCAGTCGACAAAGATGGAGGTCCAGATAGACCTCCTTCAATAAATAGCATTACGCTTAGTCAACCTAAGTAGCAGGGTGGAGTCACTGGAAGACAAGACTGTGAAAAATATGGACATTAAACCGTGTTCATGTTCCTGTGCAACAATTATCGACATGTGGGCTTCCCTACCGACAATCTTAGGGGATATAGTGGAGATGGCAAAAGGGAGAAGGGATACATTGTCACCCAGTCCAACAAAAAGCCAGACAGCACCAAGCAACTATAGCCTGGACCGAAGAGAGAAGGAAGTAGCCTCATCAAGCTCCACAGTAAATGTGGGTCCAGAAAACCTGGCGCAACGGCCTGGGCATCCTGCACAAGGGCCCGAAGGAACATCTGGCCAACTTAGGGCTAACAACAGTGAAAGGGACGAACCCACAAGGCATAACCAAGTTCCAGGAGCCCCAAATCATTCAGCCATGCTAGATGTCCCCCTATCAAGGAGAGCAAAGAAAAAGATGAGGAAATAACCCAAAAAGTCCAAAGTAAAAAAGAAGGCAACTACAGCCACTTGCCATAAAACATCTACAGTCATTAAATGATTCTAAAGATAGGCAACTCTACCCAATATTTACAATTAAGAGGGGGGTCAAGAGGATCGCACCACAGGGCCTGCCGAAGAGACAAACTTCAGGACAGGCAAATCCAGTTGACCATAACCACGTACAGGACTGCCCGCCCCCGACAGTTTAGAGAGCAAAACAGGTCCAAAAACAGCAGTCGGAATTGGTCAGGTGAAGGTCGACGCCAGCACTCAAGCAACGGCAGCCTCTTTACCAAAGGAAGTCGACGCACCCTTGCAGTTCCAGGCAGTATCAGGGAAGAAGTCAATAAGGCCAAGTGTACCTGGAAATCAAGCCCGCAACCAACCAGCCAAGATCTTGAATCATCTAGCCAGCTCAAGTTCAGCGACAAACCTGGAAGACCAGGAGCAAAGAATAGAAGAAACACCTTCCTCAGGGGCAATTACAGATATTTATGAGGTGGTTCTCACTCCAAGATTCTGCATTAAGGGTCAGCATGACATCCTGAACAGGAGTAATATTCTCCGCCTTTTCAAACACATAGCCTCATTAAAAAAAATCCAAACAGAAGATCTAGAATGGGTGAGATTCATGAAACTACAGAGGGATACTCCTGGTGATTCAACCCTGGTGGGACTGAAGCTACAGAGTCTTCAACAAGCGGTACTGGACGAATCCAAGCAGCTTGCGAGTGGGGCATAGGCGACCAGCCCCCTCGCCAATTGAAATATCCGCATGTTCTCACCGAGAACATAGGCGACAAGGGGGCCCACTTCATCTTGCATGGGACACACAGTAACGCAGCCCGCCGCAGCAGTCTGGCCAGCCCAAACGCCTCAAATAACATCAGGATCACATGTTGTAACAATCAACGAGCTGTACACACAAGTCTCTATGGCCAGGATTATACAGGAACACAAAGAAAGCAGCAGCTCTATTCCTAACAAAAACAAAAGCCAGTTCGGCCGGGTTGAGGAAAGGGATGCAAACTTGCCCAAGCAACAACTCACAATAATTTCATGGAACATTATACTATGCTTTCAGGAGACATGGGCTCTGGCAAGCACTCCCCTGACAAGGTAGTATGAGCACCATGTTGGAGCAACTAAACAGAACATCTTCGGACGGCCATCGGGCGGACTCTCCATCTTTTTAAAACATGCTTGCCGACTTACGGCCACATTCGTACAAGTACACCAGGGCTCCAAGCTCTACTGATCAAAGGCTTAAATTAAAAATTTCGACCGCTCTACCTCTTGCTAATAAACTGCTACATTAACCGAGTAAACACCAACATAAAAGAATCTATGGATGCCCTCACAAGTTCACTAGATGATCTCTTAACTAAATATAAGCTCCATCAAACAATAATTGTGGGGGATTTCAACTTGAAGGATTTAGATAAAAGGAAAACCACACCCAGGTGCAGGGGTCGGGCAGAACCCCTATTCAATCTTTTTAATAACCACAAGTTACGCTCAACACATGCACTAAAAGAAGCACGCTCTTCTTCCTGGCGCCCTAAACAAACCTTCCGGAACGTCTCGACAATTGATTATATATTGGTCAGTGATCTTATTGCCGCCGGACTGATGGAAGTCGAAGTCAGGGCTGAAAGTGATCACAGGCCCTTGATGGCCACAATACAACTAGAGGTACCAACAGCAACCTTCTTCCACCCAATAGGAGTTACGAGCGGAGAAGAAACTTGCAAGGTACCACAAAGGATAAAATGGTCCGTGAAAATGGGAGACAAGCTTCGAGCATGGATTGAATCGAAGCAGCATGGCACAACCACACTATTACAAGTTCAGTCAATAAAAGACTGGGAGAATACTGTAAGGGACCTACAATTACATCTGGGAAATGCACAACAACAGCGCCCAAGTAACAAGCCCCTGCTGATAACTGGTAATCCAAGCCACTCGAAGGAAATAATCGAAAGCAAACAAGCCATTCGAAAGGTCCTGTCAGTCAAGAAAAGAGGAGGCAACCCAACAGAGGGCATTACCATCACAACCTTGAGGTCTGCTCACCAAAAGAAGGTTTGGGAGTACAAAAAGGAACACACAGAAAAGGAATGGCTCAAAATCTTCTCCCTGATGAAAGAGAAGAATCACACCGGGTTTTGGAGGCACATCAATCAGCTGAGCAATCGAGGAGTGTCGAGAGAGAACGGGGTGGCCGAGAGTGACTGGTTAAACCACGTAAAACAATTATCTTCTAGTAATTCCCTTGACAGAGGTCCCACAGAAAAGTCCAAGTGGGGAGCAGGGCACCGTGGGAGAATCAATGTAAAACTACAGCACCTGTCTTTCAATCCTGACAAAGACCACATAGAACTGAATAGCCTGGAAGCAGGGTATGGCAGGTCCCCAAAAAAACAGATGCAGTCATTAAGACCATTAGGAAAATGAGGAACGATGGACCACCGGGGCCAAATGAAATACCAGCACCGGTATTTAAATCAGCGCCGGACTTTTGGGCAGCAGTTCTAACCCCGCTCTTTGATAATTTCTTTTTGACAGCAAGGACACCAGATTTCTGGAGGGGTTCCATACTTTTTCCTATTTTTGAGAAGGGCGACTGCTCTAAATCATCAAATTACAGGCTGATCGCCCTTCTTGACATAGAAACAAAGGCTTATGCTCAACTCATTCTGAAGGACTTGGAGTCATGGGTACAAAAAAAGGTGCCGTTCCGTTTTACCAATCAGGATTCAGGTTGCATTCCTCAACCATGGACAACATCCTAGCCTTAACACATTTATCAACTCAGGCGGTTAAGAAAGAGAGTCTTCCACTGTTCTGTTGCTTTATCGATTACCACACAGCTTTTGATAAAGTGGACCGCAGAAGGCTATGGTGGAACCCATCTAACTGGGGGATTCCACCTACACTGTTAAAAGCAATAACATCGCTATATGAAGATACCTGGGTCCAGGTCAAAACAAGTGCCAAAACAGTGACCCCTAAAATTCCAACATGCAATGGTCTCAAACAGGGCTGTGTACTGGCCCCCCCTTTCATTTAATCTCTACACCGCATTTATGGGGGCTGCTCTGCATGGCGCCAGCCTAGTATCTTCAAGGTTTGGCTGGATGAGGCTGCCAGTACTACAATATGCAGATGACACAGTAATAATGGACCACACTGAATTGGGGCTTTAGAGAGCCTTGCATGCGCTGGATCGCTTCAACCAGGCCAACAATCTACTGGTCAATCAGGGGAAGACCAAGGTAATGGTGTTTGGGAAGAAACTTCAGCACAAAAGGCAAGCCCACTGGCACCTGGGTGAGCTGCGAATTGACACTGTAGCAGCCTATAACTACCTCAGGATCTGGCTCTCTAAAAAAGGCTAATTCAAACATTCATCAAAAACATCTTAAAACTAAAGCCACCAGTGTCATCCACTCATTAAGATAACTCAGCCACCATTTACTACGTCCAACAGCTGAGCCGATACTGACCGTCCTAAAAGCAAAACTGCTATATTTTTATTTTTTTATTTTTTTAAAAACTCTTTTTATTAAATTTGTTTCAAAATCTTTTTATTGAAATTTTATACCATTACAAGAAGAAGAACATGGCAGTCGCAGCAAGTACAGCATATAGGCCAAGCGTAACAGATATCTTCCAGGTACACACATCTTGTTAACAAGGACCCGGCCCTAAGGGTATTTGCTCTATTATGTCCCCGCCTACACCTCGTGTGTCTTATGTATCTTCAGTTATCCAGTTGCCATGGTGAGGGACGTGTACTCGGCTGTACTGGTGCAACCCAACCCAACTTTCAGCCCTAAATTGAGCAGTTGAAAAAGAGAGCCACGAAGGCCAGAAGAAATAAAAAATAAAAAACTGAAAGATAAGAAGAGAAAAGAAAAGTGTAAGAGACTTAAAAAAAAGAAAAAAACTAAGTGTGTATCCCACAGGTGTATCATGGTGACAATGTACCCAAGGCGGGCTCCAGGGTGGGGATGGTCTCGCAGGCGGGGACCGGGGTCAGGCTTCAATCAACTCTTGCCCGTACGGAGCGCTCCCCCCCTCAATTAAATGTGAAACAGGTGAAGCGCACGCAACCTAGGGCTACATGCGAATAGGGGCAGGCCTTCCAACAACTATGCCACTAGTGGAGTCCAAATATACTCAAACCCCTTTCTGGAGTCCTCCGTTATGTCTGTCAGCTGCTCCAGAGCCAATGCTTGCCACAATCTAGCGTGCCACTGTGTAATGGATGGGGCCTCCGCTTTTTTCCAGGCCGCTGCGATGGCCATTTTAGCGGCGCCGAGACATAGCCACATGATGGAGCGGTCTCCATTTGTTTGCCGTTGCAGTATCGGGTCCCGGAGCCCCAGAAGTGTGTGTTCCAAAGTTTCCGGGATGGGGTAACCCAGTATCAGTTTAATTTGTGAGAGGATTTCCTTCCAGAACGGTTGGATGGATGGGCAATCCCACCAGATATGCCGAAAGTCACCCAGGAGCCCACACCCCCTCCAACATATATCCGTCGTGTTAGGGAATATTTAATTTAATTTATGGGGATGTAAGTACCAGTCGTACATTATTTTGTAGTGGGCCTCCCGTAGGTGCATAGAGCGGTTGTGTTTGGCAATGTCTTTATATAGGCGGCTCCATTGTTTCTCTTCTACTGGCCTTGAAAGATAAGCGTCCCAGAAAAACCTATGCCTTGGAGTCTGTTGTGGGCTCAGCGCCCTAATGAGGGCATATAGGAAAGAGATAGTCCCCCTAGTTGAGGCCCCTGATTGTGCACATTTTTCAATGGGAAGCAGGTCCCTGGTAGCGTCCGCCGCACCTGGGGTTGCTGCAACCAGTGTTTGAGCTGTGCATAGTGGAAGCCCTCCGTGGATTGTAGTTGAAAAGCTGTAGTACACTCCGCAAATGTCAGGAGTTCCCCATTTTTGTATAGGTGGGAAATCGTAAGACAGCCCCCCAGTCTCCATTGCTTAAATGGTCCATCACTCAGTGCCGGAGGAAACTCTGGGTTGAAGTGTATGGGTGTGTATGGCGAGGGAAAGGTCGTCGGGGATAATGTTTTTGTAAGTAGGTCCCAAACCCGTAGAGTAGTGGCCGTGGGGGTGCTGAGGTAGGCTTTTGGGGACTTGTGTTGCTTCTTCAACCATAAGAGATCCCAAATGGTCCTGCCAGTTATTTGTCTGTCCATATGGAGCCAATGTTTTTCAGATTCTCTGAGGGACCATTCCGTCAGTACCCGAAGTTGGGTTGCTCTGTAATATCCCCAGAAGTCTGGGAGGGCCAGGCCACCCTCAGCGCGCGTTCGAGTGAGCACTCGATATGATAGGCGTGCTCTTTGTCCCTGCCATATAAATTTAGTGAGCATCTTTTTTAGGTCTATGAACAGTTCCCTGTCTACTGGTATCGGGAGCCCCTGGAAGAGATAAAGCAGCCTCGGGAGGACATTCATTTTTATTGCATTTACTCTCCTCAGCCAAGAGGTATAGGCAGCTTTCCATCTAACTAGGTCTGCCCTGATCTGTCTCACTAGCGGCGGGTAGTTAGCCTTATAGAGGCCAGCAACTTTTGGCGTTAGCTTAATCCCTAGGTATGTGATCTCTCGGTTCGTACAGCAAAAGGGGGAAGTCTCCTTGATTCTATCGACCAATTCTCCCGGCAGAGTTAGATTGAGCAAGAATGACTTCGATGGATTCACCTTACAGCCCGATACCAGTTTAAAGCGATCCAGCTCCTCCTGAACGGCTGGGAGAGAGGTCAGCGGGTCCGTGATAGGGAGAAGGATGTCGTCCGCAAAGAGGGAGATCTTATGGTCGTCAGTGCCAAATTTTATCCCCTTTATATCCTTGTTCGCCCTAATCCTTTCTGCTAGGGGTTCAATACTAAGGGCAAATAGCATGGGGGACAGAGGCCAACCTTGCCTTGAAAGTGCAAAGACGTCAGACGCCACCCCATTTACAAGGACTCTTGACCTGGGAGAGTGGTAATTGGCCTGCACCATACCGATAAATGTTTCATGGAAGCCAAATCTTCTCAGTGTTTGAAGGAGAAAGGGCCAGTCGACCCGATCAAAGGCCATCTCCGCATCTAGCGAGAGAAGTGCAGCGGGGATTTTTTTCTTTCCGGCCTTCTCGATTATGTGGACTATTCTCCGTAAGTTGTCGTGGGTCTGCCGGCCCTTAATAAACCCCGACTGATCAGGGTTGATCAGTGCAGGGAGGAGATTTTCTAGGCGGGTTGCCAATATTTTAGAGTACAACTTGGCGTCCAAATTCAATAGGGCAATGGGCCTATATGATGCACATGCTTTGGGGTCCTTTCCTGGCTTGGGAATAACTGTGATTAACGCCTCTCCCATGGTATCTGTCACCCTTTGGGCTTGTGCTATATCGTTAAAAAGAGACACCAGATGGGTAGTCAGCTCGGGCGCAAAAGTACGATAGAATTGGGCGTTGAGCCCATCAGGGCCGGGGGCTCTCTGCAGTTTTAGAGCGTCTATCGCTTTCTGGACCTCTTCCCCTGTGAAGGGTCTACTAAGCTCCTCGTTGGCGTGTGCAGAGATCTGCGGCAGATTGAGAGGGGCCAAATAGTTCTCCTGAGCTCAGGCTTCAAGAGGGTCAGCTGTGTAGCGGTGGCGATAGAACTCCCCAAAAGCGTTTGCTTTGCTTTCCTCATTAGTGTGGGAGACGCCCGCATTGTCTACAATTTGCTTAATGTATTCTTTCTCTTGCTTAGCCCTCAATTGACGCGCCAAAAGTGTGCCTATCTTATTGCCACTTTCGTATCCTCGCACCTGCAGCCTTAGAATGGCTTTCTCTGCCCTGTTGGTGTAGATGGCCTTTAATTTGCCTTTTAGGGAGGTGACTGTGCGGAGGGTTTGGCTCGACGGTGACTCTTGATGCTTTTTTTCCGTCCGGTCAGTTCCTCTTCCAAAAGAAGCCTCTCTCCCCCCTGTTGCTTTCTAAGTGTGGTGGCTAGCTCTATGCATTTACCCCTAATAACTGCCTTGAAGGCATCCCAATTGGTTGCATAAGAGTTAAGGGCTGGATCGTTGGTATTAAAAAATTCTGTGATCGCCTTTCTTAGTTCATCTCTTAGGAGTCTATCCCTGCTGAGGAATTTGGGAAAGTACCATCTTCTGTGTTTCGGACGCGGGGCTGGCCAGTTTAATACTAACTCTAGGGGGGCATGATCAGAAAGGCAAATCGGGTAGAATCTAGCCTCCGCAACTGTATATAGAAGGGACTGGCTTAAAAAATATGATCTATTCTAGAGTATGTTCTCTGGGAATGGGAGAAAAAATAGTAGTACCTCAGCGTGGGGTGAGTTTCCCTCCAGGCGTCCAGTAAGCCCAAACGGTGAAGGGAGGCTTTGAGTGCCCTACTGAACACCCCTCCCGTCGCCCTGTGAGGGTGGGTCGTGTCCAGTGCGGGATCCCAAATCAGATTAAAGTCCCCCAGCAATAAAAAGTCTCCCATGGCAAACCCCTCCAGTGTTGTTAAGAAAGCCTCCAAAAAATCCAGTTGCCCTGTGTTGGGAGATCTCTGAGAGCCTCTACCCTGTTCCCATTAATGGTCACCCAGGTGCTATATTTCTTTGTGTTAGGGGGCACCTGGTTTCCTGGGACCATCTCACTGTCCCCTAGTGAGACAAGGGTCATTTCTGCGGGATCCCCACCCTCCTGTGGGCACCCCTCCTCCCCAAGCGCTACACTAGCCAACACTTTGGACTGTCCACCGGTGGGTGGCTGTGTCCCCTTCGGGCACTTGGGGTCCCCCTGAAGTGACCTACCTGGTCACATGCATAACACTTGTGGGGCCGGTCTCAACAGGCTTCCCTGTAGAGACCCCTTTCTTCTTATCACCGGGGGCTGGGAACCTTTACCCTGGGTACTAGTTTGGGGCCCTTAGGAGAACTCCTGTGCTTTACCCTTGTCCCCCACCTTTCTGCTGGGGACCCTGCCCAGCTTTGGCTGAGTCTCCCCCAAACGCTTTCTTGTGGACCCTGGTACTCACCCAGCGGTGCGCTTCCATAGCAAGCTTCCTGGGGTCAGTTAGCTTACTATCAACTAGGTGCTGGCGCAGATCTGCAAAACATAGACTAGACAAGTGCTCCCATGCAATCAAGTTGTAGAGCCCCTGAAAATCTGTTACACTACTGCCCTTCACCCAACCATCCAGAGACCTGCAGAACACATCCACACATTCCAACCAAGTGTTGGCATCAGACTTCTTACTGGACCTGAACTGGATCCCTGTACTTTTCAGGAGTAAGACCATACTTCGTGGAGAAGGGCATCCTTCATGTCAGCATAGGTGAGGTGATGCCCCTTACCCAAAGCTATCAGAGCATCCCTTGCTTCATCCGGGGAAAAGTGGCCACAATCCTGCTCCCCAATTCTCCTCAGGGACCCCATTCATGTGTATGGCTGCCTCATAACCCTGAAACCACCTTTGTATGTCATCCCCTTCTTGAACTCCTTGCCTACATTCTTGGGAATGTGCACAATCCTGTCTGCCTTTCTGGACGATTGCTGCCACCATCTGAGCCTGACTTACTCCTAAGTTCTAGCTCCTTCAGTTCTCTCTCATGCTCTAAGAGCATCTTCCTCTCCTCTATGGCCAATCTCTTCTCCTCCCGCTCACTCTCCAGTCTGAGCTTCTGCAGCTCAAACTGCCTTGCCTCCCGCCTGTCCTCCAGCTCCTCTGGGGACAGACTGCTGCTGCCTGACCTGGCGGGTTCCCCCTACCCAAAAGCACATCCACCCTGGAAATAGGCTCCTCCGCCTCCTCACTGAGATTACCAGGCTGCCCATTGGCATGTCTGGCTGCTACCCAGGCCCTCAACGCCTTCTGTAGCTCCTCCTTCCTTGTGAGGCCTTTAATTTGGACTTTCAGGTTTTTACAAATCGCTTGTAGCTCCTTTACGGCGTAGGATTCCAACCTATCCTCCTCAAAGATAACTTCCAGAGATGCAACGGATGATGCAATTGATTCAGGCATGACAAAAGTAGTGAGTTGAAAACTGGCGAGATCAAAAATAGGCCAAAAGAAAAAGAACCAGTATGTGGTACGTAATGGTCTGCGATATGGTAGTAGTGCACACCAATCACTGTAAGTCAAGTGCAAACACAAGTCCTATCCTCACCGCTGACAACCAATGTTAGAAATGGGATCTCTAGTTGGCAAGGGCTTGCACCTTTGTCCAAGTAGGGACCCTTCTTCCTAGTCAGGGTAGGGTGTTACACTCGTGAAGTAACCCCTGCTCACCCTCGTGGTAGCTTGGCACGAGCAGTCAGGCTTAATTCAGAGGCAGTGTGTAAAGCATTTGCACATAACCAACAGTAATACAGTGTAAGCACTACAAACGGACACCACACCAGTTTAGAAAAATAACCAATATTTTATATACTCAAGACAAGACCAATTACGACAAAAATCCACAATACTATACTTTACGAATGAATACTTGATACGGTAACTTCTTCTTTGCAGGAATAGCACAAAAGCAAAGTTCGTGCACGAGTCGGTAGCTCCGTCCGAGCCTACCGTGATGCTGAAAACCCCAGAGTCTAACAGTTCCAGCCGACCGCGTCGATACGGGCCAGCAGAGTCATGAACAGACTACGGTTACAGTACCTTTCTCGTTGTGGCTGGTACGGAGTGTACGAGCCGGTCGGCGTTCGTCGCGGTTGCAGTGCAAGACGGAGCGATGCAAGGTGCGGTGTCCCCCCGATGCGGTGCAGGCAGCGGCTCGATGAGCGTCGTGCAGACGGAGTCGGTGAGTCCAAGGCGTGCGATGCAGGGTGAGACGATGCTCGATGCGGTGCTGACAGGTTGCGATGCAGGCGACCTAGCCGGAGTGCGGGAGCTGGCGTCGGACAGCGGTGCGAGTCGGAGCGGTGCATCGCAGACGTGCGAGCGGTGCCCCAAATGCGGTGCGGTCACGACTCTGAGCCAGTTGCAGCGACCTCGTCGGTCGGGTCCGGTTGGTTCAGTGAAGCGATGCGATGCGAACTGCGGTGCCCACAGGTCACGGTGGAAGCAGCGGCTCGATGTTGGCGGCGTTGGACGTCGCCCACGGTGAGACCAGGGTTGCGATGCGAAGCGGGGCGATGCGGTCTGCGGTGCAAACAGGTCACCGGCCAGGGATGGATTCGGTTGACGGAGTCGGTTGCAGTTCCCTTCCTCTGTGGCAACTGAAACAGCGTTCCAGCAGCGGTACCCAGAGGCTTGTGAAGTCTTTGTAGTCCCTGAGACTTCTTAACAGGAGGCCAGCTCGGTTTCAGGCCCTTGGAGATACTCAGCACAAGTTTGTAGACAGTTCAGTCCTTTCACTGCCCAAGGCAGAAGCAGCAGCTGCAGGCCAACCCAACAAAGCAACAACACAGCAAAGGGGCAGTACTCCTCCTGGCAGCTCTTCCAGCTCTTCGTCTTGGCAGGTTCCTTGATTCCAGCGAGATCTAAATTCATGGGGTCAGGGCCCCAATATTTATATCCCAAATTCCTTTGTTCTCTGAAGGCAGAGAGGCCTTTGCCTAGTCCAAACCAGTTCTGGAGCACTTTGTTGACAAGTCTCCGTCCCTTCTTTCAGTGAGTAGGCCAGGGACATCAGACGCACCACAGGAGGTGGAGCCAGCATTGTGGAGGGAAGGCACTGTCCTATTCAGGGCCCAGGTGCGACCCCTCCCACCCATCTACATGTAGATCTTGCTATTCAGCCCTGCGCTGACTCACCCTGTCTCCTGGCATCCCCCAGCCCCTGTCACTCACACTCCAGACAAGGAATACACAACCTCGCAGAGGCAGGCTTGGATGGTTAGACAAGAAAATACCCACTTTCTAAAAGTGGTATTTTCAAACACAGAATGTTAAAACCAACTTCACTAAAAGCTGCATTTTATCATTCTGAGTCCAGGCATACTAAACTCGAATTTCTACCATGTTCCCGGGGTCAGTTTAGGATTATAAGCTGTAATAATCAAAACTGCCCGTTCTGGCCTAGGGGAACAGGTAGCCTTGCAATAGTGAAAAACGAACTAGGCTGTAATTCACTATCAGGACATGCCGCACACACCGGGTATGTCCTACCTTTCGCATACACCGCACCCTGCCCACAGGGGTACCTTGGGCCTACCTTAGGGTGACTAACATGTAGCAAAGGGAAGGTTTAGGGACTTGCAAGTGTGTGCACTTGCCAAGTCGACATGGCAGCCCCAGGCTGCGCACAGGCTCTGCGATGGCAGGCCCGAGTTACACTTTACGGGCTGTTTGCGGGGGTGGCACAATCCAGTGCTGCAGCCCACCAACAGCATTTGGTCTAGAGGCCCTGGCACTCGCAGTGCACTTTACAAGGGACTGACACATAAACCAAATAGGCCAATCATGGAAACACCAATCCATAACGCATTTTATACAGGAGCACTTGCACTTTCCCACTGGACAGCAGTGAGGAAAGTGCGCAGAATCATTACACCAGCAAAAACAGAGTCAAAACCGGGAGGTCAGAAAGCAAAAAGTCAGGGGAAACACCCCAAAAGATGCCAAGTCTAACAGTCCCCTAATCTCCCCCCGAACCATCAGAAAGCGCCCCGCTGCATCCATTTTAGTGGCGAGGTGAGGGAAGGGAATGGAGGAATGGAAGAGGAGAGCCACTCCATTTTGTTTCGTGGGAGCTGAGGAGCGGAAAATCTGTGGGTATTGTTTGTGTTTCAGCCTACCTTCTTCCCCTTTCTTTAAGTGGGTTTTCTGAAGTGCGGCTATCAGGATTTGGTGATCAGATAGGAACTTCCAGAGGCTCTGTCTCTTGTTAGGGGAGTTAAGCCCCCTAACGTTCCAGGGAGATGCAATTAACTGCCATGTATCACTGTGTATTCACCCCCTCTGTCGCTAATCCCCTTTGACATCCCCCGGGTGTCCCACCTCCCCAAACCGCCCCCCCCCCTTTCGGCCCTGCTATAGTCAACCACCTTTTGAGCACCATGATACACAACATATAAAACAAGGAAAAAATATGAACCATGAGTTGTGGGGTCCAACTCTAGGAGCAAGGCCAATTCGGCTCCCAGGAACCCCTTAGTCAAATCGTTGTGGTACTAACATGCTAAATGTTATTTGGAATTCGAATACCCGCCCCCCGGAACTTGTTGACCTGGTCTCAATACGTGAAATGTCACCAAGATATTAGTCTCAACTCATGTTGAGCCTGACGTGGGGCACCAAACCTTCATACTCTTTCCCGAAGCCCCCCCACCCATATTCTCGTGACACCTAGATTTGGGTGATCTGCTTACGAGGGATGACGCCCCAGAGCGTTAACTCTCCCGGTCTCAGTCCGGCGCCTTTTCCCCCCTCATGTCCAGTCTTCCGCCATGGTCCTCCGCCTCGTTGCTCCTTCGGCTTGTTCTCCTTGTCATTTTTGATGTTGTCGCTCGTGTCGGGGGAGGGATATTGACTCCCAGAAGGCTTGCCGCTTCATCCATTTCTGTGCAATGAACCTGCTTGTTATCCAGTTGGAAAGCTATACCAAAGGGATAGGTCCATCTGTACTTTATTTGCCGTTCTCGGAGGGCTTCAGTGATCGGTCGAAACTGCTGACGTCGCGCTAAGGTGGCCTGCGCCACGTCCTGGAAGAGAGAGCAGGAGACATTTTGAAATGTTACTTTGTCTATTCCTCTTGCCTGTTGGAGAACCAGTTCTTTTGTTTTGAAAGAGCTAAATTTTGCTAGTATGTCTCTCGGTCTCCTACTGTTTCCGGACAACCTCGGGCCAACTCTGTGAACTCTCTCCAGCTGTACCTCTGGACCTCCTTCCCCCATGACTGTGGAGAAAAGGCCTACCATGAACACTTCTAGGTCCGGACCTACGCTTTCTTCTTCCAGGCCTCTGACTCTTATTATCCCGTCGGGAGAGATTTTCCAAGTCCTCGCATTTGAAGGCAGATGCACGCAGCTGGTCACGAAGCTCTGCAGAGCTCTCCTCAAGGGGCCTCATACGTTCATCCAAATCCTGGCACTAAGCTTCCAGGTCTAGGGTACGCATTCCTACCGAGTCTACGTCAGCTTGTAGATCCACCATTTTCACCCTCATCTCTGCTCTAAATGCGTCGAAGGAGGCATCCATGTCCGCCTTGATATCCTCCCTCAGCTCCCTCCTAAAGTCCCGAAGGGACGCCAACAAGTCTGCCCCTCTCCTGCGCCTCTGCCTCTTTAGGTGGCCCCGCTCCCGGCGGAACAAAGTAGCTGGAGACCTTGTTGCTTGTGGCCTTTTTGGGTGGCATGTGGGTACAGGGGGACTGGTCAGCCCGGGGTCGCCCCTTCACCTTCCAGTTCGTCGCCCGCGAGGACTTTTCCTATGGAGAGGACCACAACGAGAATCAGGGAGCGCCCACGTGGTTGTCAGGCCCTGTAGCTCCTCTCTAGGAGGCTTCGTACAAGGCCTCCCGTCTCCCCCACCCTTGCCGGGGAGTACTTCACGTGGTGGGTGGGGTGGGGTGGGGGAGGGGGAGTCCGCGCACACCGCTCCAGAGTCCCGAGGTGGCTGTAGGTCCAGCTGTCCTTTCAGCAAACCCTTTCTCGTTGGGCCCGGAGTGTCTCACATAGGGTCGGCGCCATATTGGGGTCAGGCATTGGGTGTAGGGAGGACAGGCAACCCGAGCCCCGGGCTCTTCTTCGTGCCCATGGGGGAGCTTCAGTGAGCACCAAGGGGTCTCGGGCAGCACCCGCCTTCCGTCGGCGTCCCGTTAATTCCTCCTCATTGACCTTTCAGCGCCCAGCGCTGCAGACTCGGGCTCGCCGCAAGGCAAGGGGGTGTTGCGCTTCTGCTGGGGGTGGCTGCAGCTGGAAACGGTCGCTTGAACCGGGCAGACACCGACTTGCACTCCCCATGGGGGGGGGGGACGTCTCGCGCCACCCAGATGCTGTGCGGCGTTACTGGAGCTCTCGGAGCCGTGCACTCGTCTCCCCGCCATTTTGTATTGACCGCCGGCGCTCAGGACGTCTCCCCCCTCTCCTTCGTCTTCATGCACTCAGCGGCTCTCGGGGGCTTAATTCAGCATTTTTGCGCCCCCCTCCGTCATTTGCGCTGCAGGGGCCAGGCTCGGTTCAACGGTCAGTACCCTTAATTACATTTAGTATGCGGGGCCCGGGACGGAGCCGATCGGATTCACGTCTGAGCGGACATGATGGTTAGCCACGCCCCCCTTTTTATTAAGTTTGCTCAAAAAAACCATAGCATACATGAATCACTTATGTTCGGACCTGATGAGGCTTCAATAGTACAACAATCATTTGTGAAAGAGGGAAGAGACTGTAGGTCGCTGGTGGTTCCCAGGGCATACTTATATAGCAGGACATTGTTACAAAGAGTATGTTAAAGCCTGGTTTATACATTGCAGATCCCATTCTGTCCTGGCTCCGCTGATACCCATCACTCCCCTCCCTGTGTCGCTCTATGTCGCCGCCATGGTGCCCGTGTTTTCTCCCATTTTTTAACACAACCTCTACTCTTGTACACCGTTTCCTCAGCTCGCTGGCACCAGTCAAGATCTCTTTCCCATTCCCCCACTAACGGTGGCGAGGATGCACCCCACCTTCTAGCGATGTTCCTATTGGCGATCCCCGCTGCAAGGGCCAGCCATATGTCCATGTGTCTGGGCCATTCCGAGTCACCTCTGTAAGGGGGAAAATATTGAGTGCAGGCTATGTTCCTCTGCTAAAGAATCCTGGTTACATCTCCTGTGCTGTTGCCCCAAACTGAAAAATGAGTGCCTGCCTCCTTCGCCCACTATTCATCGCAAATGGAGCAAGGACCTGCATGGAGGCCTCGGCTCTGTGTTTTTCCGGTTCAACAGCAACTATTTTAGCAAGACTGGGGAAATTCACGCAGATAATTAGGACCGCCATAAAGGAGGCACCACAAGGAGAAGTCACTCCTGTCTCATCCTGAAGACCCCATTCACATTGGCATGCTGCACTTTTTAATATGTGGAAAGCAACAAAGTGGTCTCAATATTCGTTAGAGAGAGACTCCTTTCCTTTGTCCTGTCACTAAGATAGTGGTAGTTTGAATTAGTAATTTAACGGCGTGCATCCTCTCACTTCAGTTCTTAGAAGCTTTTTTGTAGCTTGTACAGTGACAAGCAACCAACCAATTTAGTGTATGCATTTAAAGATAAAATGCAGACTTAGTGAATTGGCCCATCAAAGGGGGTTGAGAATGATTGCAAATGAGATTGGAACGTAGAAGCAAACATCATTTGTTGCAATTTATTAGTAATTCCAAAGTCTTTAGAACAGGCGGGCTAGGTAGGTGTAGGAAATGTGGAATAAATAGATGGGACGGTCCGCGATACTAGTCTACTACTAGTCGATCTGATTTAGGAATGTTCAATGTTATTGCAATTGCCGTTTCCTGTCAAAAAATCTTTTTGGAGAGATTATTTATTTACCACTTATTATCTTTTGTCTCTTTAATTATGTCTTACATCAGTATTCAGGGGCAAGAGGTCATCCGAGGTGCGTGCAGGAGCTGGAGGTGCCTCCCAGGAAGAACGCTTCTGGGCTGAAGGCTCTGCTGGCCCCAGTAAGTCCTCCTGTTGTTAATATTAATATATATTTCCCTAACTTTTACCGCTCCTTATTTTGAACTATTTATTTCTCCCCATTTCCAATTTTTTTTCCCCCAAATCCTCTTCGATCTATCTATTTCTAAAATATTGTTATCCCTGCATTATCCTATTTCCTAAGTTATTTTGTATTTCTAGTGTCTGTATTTCACCTCAAACTGTCTCTGTCTGTACTAGTCCGTCTGTAGCTTCCTTTGTTCTGGTTTTTCAGTCAGCTTTCCCTCTCCCCCTATATATTTTGTGGACTGCCTAGTGGTGGTACTGTAAGACTCAGAGAATCCACTGATCATGGTCACTTACTACTACTAGTACTAGTACTACTACTCTGCCGTGCAGATTACATGCTCAAGGAATGTATTCTATGCATGTTTGTTGAGATGAGAAGGCTTTTTTTTACTTTCTCATGCCAATCAGTAAAACAAGAGAGTGGCCATGGTCACGTTGGACACCCCAAAGTTGTGTCGTCTTCTTATCTAGGCCTAATATTATTAGCAGCAGTTGATGGTGAACTAGTTACCATGCACCGTGACGGGAAGGAAGTATGAGGAGGATGGCCCCATTGCATTTGCCAACCAAGAAGACCATATGTCCACCCAGTGGGCCACTCACCAATAGCTCTAGCAATTCAGTCCAGTCCTTTACAGGTTGTCTTCTTGAGAGGCTTTTCAAAAATTGCCACCAACAAAATGCCCAACCAGATATTTTTGATAGAACATACTATCTGTATCCGATTTGTAGTGATGTGTGTGGTGTATGTATTTTTTTTCAATTTTGCTCCAGAAAAAAAAAAATACGGGGGGGGGGGCATATATGGCATCTAGAAAATGTGTAATGTTTTTTCTAGCTGCCCCACCCACCAGTGCCGGGGCCAGCGTGGACGGCGGCGCCATCCTGGGAGCAGATGTGGCAGCTGCAGGGGGTGAGTCAGCGGCAGTAGCGGGCGGTGGTAAGTCATATTGCTTGCTTATTGACAATTTATATACTTGCTGCAAGGGTGTACACTCTACTGTTGAGACTTGTGAACAGTTGAAGACACCCCTCTTTACTTAGCACATGCAGCGGGAGTTGAGTAACTAATGGCCTCTTCTATCTTCAACTCATCAGAGAAGGTTTCATGAAGAGTCAGACCTTGATGGGTTGATGGAAAAGGGAATGAAGGATGGAAGGAGGAAGGACGGGTGAAATGTAATATGACTGGCAGAGAAAGATGCGTGGGTGAAAGGATGCATATAGGTGGCTGATAGGATGCATGGGTGGGTGAAGGATGAATGAAAGGTGAAAGGATACCTGCCTGGGTGGGTGAAAGTGTATGGGTGAAAGGAATCCTCCGGGGGAATTTGATGGGTCAAAGCAAGGATGCATGGGTGGTTAACTGACAAATGTATGTTGGTGAAAGGTTTGTTGAGAATGAGAGCCATGTTTGGGTGCATGGATGGTATTCATAGGTGAAGACTGGATTAAGAGAATGTAAAACTTAAACGGTGGCTGAGAAGCAAAGCCAAGGGTGAAGAATAAAAATACTAGAAGAACAATGCAATGATAAATAGAAAAATCCCTGAAAAGGAGTAAACAAGGAATGTTTTTTTTATCAAGGGTTTTGATTCAAAGGTTTGAGGTTGTATTTCAGACTACTCCCTTGACTCACAGTAGTTTTCAAGCACAACATATATTATGTACCCCTCCATCACCATCAATCGACTCCCTCTGAGTCCCTACCTATGGCATTTCGTCAGTGACAGCCATGGGTGGCCTATCAGCTGCATGGTTACAATAGTAGTACCTCACGTGGCGTATAACATTCATATATTAGTAACTATTCATCTGCCTTGTTAAAATCAGGGTGAAATTGAGGCATTTAACAGAGCATGGCCATGATAGGAAAAGAGATAATTGTCTAGTACAGCAGCCCCACTTGCAGACAATAGCAAAGTCACACGACACAAGTATGTCTGTCTAGGGCGCAAGCTGAGCTGGCATGCCTACCTTAATTTAGCTAAACAAGAGCGAGAATAAGAATACTTGTATACTCCATAGTGCTTAATGCCTGCAACTCTGATCACATCAAAATCGAATGGGCTGAGGAATCGAGGATACCAGCAAACGTTATGTGCTGCTAGTGCTACTGTGCCACTGTATAATTTTATATGTTACTGTTTTGCTAAGAGTATTGGTTAAAATTTGTCTTTTTTCTTTCTTGATATAGCTACTCCTGTCAATCCATCATCCTCACAACCCAATAGGCAGAATGTAGCAGCCAGGACATGGCAAAGGAAGCTGGAGGCCATCAGGGCCGAATACCAGGGTCTGGTGGCCAAGGAGGAGGAGGAAGAGGAGGCGGCAGCAGCTGCAGCCTCCAATGCCCCGGGCCCCAGCCAGGCCCCAGTGCCTCCAGTAGTATGGTGCTGTGGTCAGGCAGCCGCCATTCAACCACTGCTGCTCCCCCCTATAGACTCTATAGAGCCTTTCTGGGGAAATCACTTAATCTCCCCGTGCCTAACAAAATGAATGTGTCCTTGTGCAACGAAACTGGTGCTCATGTAAAGCGCTCTGATACCTGATATCTTCGGGTCTAGTTCGCGCTATATAAAACTCTAAAAAAAAAAAAAAAAAATAGAGCGTTTCGACCGGTTGGAGATGAAGCTCCTAGCCCACCAGTAGCCCTCTTTCGCCCCCTTTTTAATCTTTTGTTCGATGGGTGGGATTTGTTGAGGAGAGGGTGGGAATGTGGGAGTTGAGGCAATCTTAGGTTTTTCGCTTATTTATTTATGAACATTTGATTTATGGACAGTTACGTTTTTGGACTATTTTCTAAGCTTACTTTGGACATTGGTTGGGGTTAGGGAGTGGGGTGAGCCAGGTGTTGTGGGTTTTCTAGTTTATATTTGTTAGGGAAATACATTTTTTATAGTTGTACATATGTATTAAATCTTTTTGGGGGGTTACTCTTTTACCTCGCACTGCTTTCTTTGCCACAGGTCCGCAGCCAGTTTTTGAAATCTGCTGATAGTGTAACACCAACAAATAGTTATGCGATACCCTCACTTGTCCTATTAGTCTCTCCTCCTAGTCTCTGCAGTCTGCAACTATAATAACCCCTAAGGACCCGGAGGGGTGTGTGGGGGTGTGAATTTTCATTGTATATAGATGATGGTAGCTCAACAGTGAATCCCAAACAGTTCTTCTCTTACCCGTGATTAGGCAAAGTAATGGCTGCATGGTTTCCCAAGGTGCCATGATGGTGGTAGTAGACAGTAGCAGCATGCTAGTGCACCATTCGAATACTAGTGAAAGCACCAGATCCAGAAGGGAGGTTCCACTCCCTCCTAGCCAAACTCAAACTGTAGTATGAGGAATATTCATTGCATGTAACTAATTAAATTGAAAAAAAATGAGTTAAGGCCATTTTATATATAAGCTTTACAAAAAAATGAGACAGTCAACAGAGGGAGACTAGAGTACTATTAGTACACAAGAAGAAGAGAGCCAAACAAGAAAATATGATAAGCAATGCTAAAGTAAAATAATCAGAATGGTGAGCTAGTAAAAGATACAAAAGGCAGTTGACTCGAGCTATGAAGTAGACAAGTGTAACCTTTATTGCTGGAAGGATGATGATGCCGGCAATTATGAATTATGTTCCTCTGAAAAAGATTGAAATATTGAATACTGTGCATGGGTGGGCAATCTGATATATATATATATCATATTGCCAGTGTGGGCTATACTTAGAGCTGAAGAAGATCCTCGCCCTGCCTTGAGTTGGTGTTACTTTCACCACATCCGCCCCACCAAGTGTGTGTAAATTTAATTTAGACACATCTCAATAAATCACACAGCCCGGGGAAAGAGTGTTAGGGGTTCGATGAATGGATGGGAAGGGGGATTTGAGGGAAAGGTTTGATAAAGACAAACACTACACAAGAACAACATTCATCTTGGCAGCTGACCATCATAAATCTGTTATGGGAGGAAAAGGAAATGCATGCATGATGATGAGCACTACTACAGGTAAACCAAATCATATTGTCCATCTGCCCCCAGAGAGACTCAAGTTACATTATGTTCTGTTGTACCAAGCTTTGAAAGATAGCAAATAAAATTAAAATATCTGTAGGAGTCAAGTAAACAAGCATAAGCAACATGCACAGTACTAATGATTAAAGAGAAAAACTGATACTGTATTGCCAATTGGGAGTTGCATCTGCATTCCTCTTGGACTGTCCGTCAATCTTGGGTGCCTGGCGGATGCTGTTTGGTAAGGTAAGTGTGAGTATGTTATATTGTTTTTCCAGTATGACGCAGGGTAAAGCGCCTGTAGAGTGAAAAACAAAAAAGATATTGAAGAATCAAGGAGAAAAATTAAACTGCATAAGGTGTGCAACTAGAAAACTCAGAGGCAGCATGGCTAAATGTCTTCAACAGGGGCCCCCACACAACCACTACTTAGCTTCGAATTTGAGCCAGACAGCACTGAGCACACACACACCCAGCAACATAGCATTTTCCCAATCAAGTAAAAAATAAACGCACACCGTCAGTCACAACTCACCACCACTACACAGACTTAGGTCTGTTGTTTACCTTTAGGCCACTTCAAAGTCATCATCCAAATCAGTTGGTTTCAGTGAATTTGAAAACTTCCATCTTCTTTTGGTGGCAGTTTTCGAAGTAGTCATGCCAACGCCCTAAGTCATTCAAATCAAATCAAATAATCTTTATTCGGTTTCAGATATTAAAACCATAAAAGCACATGTTGAATATAATAATACAATAATAACGTCTGATAAAAAACAGTCCTCACAAGGGTCAGCCGGCATTTTAAAAATAACTTGTACCAGTGGAGATGCAAAAAAACAATGGCTCCAATATCACTCATACTATACCAATAAAACATTTCAATCAGGATCAATACAGTAAAACACAGCTCTGAGGATATAACATAGAGAAGAGCAAGAAATACATAATATAATAAAAGGGATAAAGGGAGCAAGCTGATTAATCACAACTAGATCTGAGTCTGAGGCAGATTTTAAAAAGTTGAGTACATAAAAGACAGTGCTACCTGTCAGCATTTGTAAAAAGATAAAAGCTGGGCGCACTTGCTTAAAATTAGCCTTTTTCAAGATCAGAATTAAGAAGGACTTTCAAGGAATTTCATAAAAACTGCAGAACATCATAAAATGAATCATGTCCTGTGGAGATTGACCATCGCAGCCACAGGACGGCAAACCTTGGCCCTTACTATGACCCCTTGGGTGGGCAAGGAGGAGGTGAAAAGGTCAAACCTGAACCTCGTCAGCAGAAATATATCATATGAGTTTATGAATCCTAGTAGGTATGCTCTGCCGGGAAACATCGTTTACAACGCACGCGTTACAACGCGTGTCATTACAACGAATGTTTTACAACGCGAAATCCATTACAACGCATGTCATTACATCGCATAATCCATTACAACGCATTCCCCAAAGTAACGCCCCGGCGGAGTTAGAATAGTAATTGCGTTGTAATGGATTATGCATTGTAATGACATGCGTTGTAACGACATGCGTTGTAATGGATTTTGCGATGTAAAAAATTTGTTGTAATGACACGCATTGTAACGCGTGCATTGTAAAGTGTCATATTACGCTCTGCCATCGGGGTGATTTTTAACATGACAAAGCGACGTACACTAGGCTTCATAAGCTCCCTTTCTTCCCTTGCCATGGCCCGCTGCACATAAAAGACCACCTTTTATAAGGTTCAAGTCTCTCTTGGTTGTCCTGTCTGGATTGATAAAGAGATCACCTCTCCCCATGCTCGTTAAGCTCTCTTCAATGTACTTGAGCCACGACACACGTGAGGAATGATCAAGAACCAAGCAATCTTTTAAAATGATTTTGTTTAACTTTGTCCCCTTGCCGGCCCAGATTTTTAGCCAGAGAGATATAGGGCGATACGCTATCAGGTCAGTTATGTATGTCATACCAAGCTCCTCATGTACAGTGAAAGAGGGGGCACATTGAGGAACGGACAAAAGCTGTCTCAGGAACTTGTTTTCCACTATTTGAAGGTCATCAGTGTTAGTGTACCCCCAAATTTCACAGCCATATAGTGCCTTGGAAAGACACTCCGCACTGTAAAGCTTTAGTAAGGCTCCCACTGGTCTTTTTCCCAATCTAGATGTAAAATTGAATATGGCTGCGGACTCTTTGGATAGATCGTTTTTCTTACGGGTAAGTTGAGGCCCCCCATTTCAATTTATCATCCATAAAAACCCCCAGGTATGAAAAGACACTCGATCTTGGGACCTTGAGTCATTCCATCATCTCTGATCCTCCTGAGTCTGACTCCGAGTATGGTGTCCAACTCCGTACCAACTGTGTCCTGAGTCCCGACTCAAAATGCAATAGATCGGTCTATAGTAGTACAATTTTGTTGTTGATCAACAAAAAGGGAAAGGTTGAGTCACTTTTTGTGTAGACTAGATTTGTGTTTGCAAACTTTGCATTATCTAAGGGACTAATGAGGTCTGACTCTTTGAGGAGTACAAAGCAGAAAACATCACAACAAACAACAATTACTCAGCATGCAATGCATGCCAGCATTTAATTGTTCGTCTGGGGTGCTCACCGTGATCGATTTGTGGTGGTACATTGCAGAATGCCGATCCATTTGTTCACGAAGCAGAGAATTGCCAATATAAATTGAATTATAAGGTCACTTTTGGGGCAGTACCTCTAGGGTAGGAAAGGATAGATAGTCACAGGCCCGGCCCGGAGTTGGAGGCAGGCACACATTTGTTTGTATTCTCCGTCCAATGCCTGGCTTGAGGGAAATGGGTTTGGGGGGTGAGTTGGGACTTCTTCACTGCACACAGTTGCAACTCCAATCTGGCAATAAAATGTGTCTAAGAGTAAGACGTGGGGATGAATTGGTCAACCAGACACACACAAATAATAAATTAAATAATATTCCTTAGCTATATCTTTTTTTTTTGGCATCAATGAAAGAAAGAAAGCCAATCAGCAATGGACTATAGACTGAGAGAGAAAGTTCTATGGTTATTGTTGGCCCAGGCCTAGTAGTCAGGGAAGTAGAGCTCATCCTCAAACTCTGGTGTTTCTCCCAGAAGTAGGTCATCTAACACACTACTTCCATGACCTGCGTCTCCCTTATCTTCCTTCTGTGGTATTTCAGGTATGGTGTAATCTGGTGGTATAAAGTGCTGATTCATTTTGATCATGGTTAATCTCGCCACATTTTGGGGTGACAGACTGGTCCTTCTCGCTGTGACAACGGCACCAGCAGCACAGAAAACACGCTCAGCGGAGACAGTGGGGACAGGGCAAGCCAGATAGTTTGATGCCAGACTGCTGAGCACTGTCCATTGGTGCCTCTTCCCATACCAATACACCAATTGGTTTTCATCAAGGTAGATCTCTGTAGCATCATCCAGATAGGCCCTGACCATTCGCTCAATGTTCATTGCTGGTGCTCCACTTTGCTCGAGCTCTTTTGCCTCCGCCTCTGCACTGGACTTAAGCCCTGCCAGTAGAAACCGCTTAGTTGCAGATTTTGGGGCTGATGCTCCTGGTCTTGTTGTTGATGGTGTTCTTGTTGTTGGTTTTGACTGCTGTGAGCCAACAGCACTGCCCTCAGGCTCTGAACTTGAAGGCTGCCCTGCAGGACTTGTGCCCTGGAGCAGTGGGCCTCTCATTCCCTGCTGTTCTTTTTCTAGCTCTCTGCCTTGCTCAGCTATCCATGTTTTGTATTTTCTAACATCCCCGTCTGAAAAAAGAATGAAAGTGAACAGTAATGGTTGGTACCATCGATCAAGAATTGTGACACAGGGTCTCTACCGAGATGCCTACACAGAAGGAATTCTCCCGACTGATCTCCGAACCGCCACAATAGTGGTCATTCACAAGAAGGGCACATCTAGGGATAAGTGCGACCCATACCGCTTAATTTCCCTGTTGAACACGGAGGTCAAAATCCTTGTGACTATCCTGGCCACGCGACTCCTGAAAGTTATAACGACCCTCATCCACTGTGACCAATCTGGTTTTATCAATTAGGGTTACCTGCACACCCTTACTGTAGTCTGAAGTTCACCAATTAACTCTGTGTTTTGCGTGCGACCGGGTATCGCTGTCTGATCTGTCAGCGTAATGGTACAATAACAGAGAAGCGTTGCCCTGCTGGGTAATGTCCTCCGGTGGCACAGCTGGACTCCAACAAGGAGGTTAATCTGCTTCTATGTAATTATTAATACGCAACAATTCAACATGGACATAAACTATATTCCACGATCATTGGGAATTTCCAATAGGTCCTTTCGAAGAGATACAGTTCAAACCCAATGGTTCTTCAAACGCAATGAATTTCGGGTAAAACACTTCATCAGGGGGAATTCATGTCTACAAAACAATGAAATGGAGATGGCGAATGTAAAAAGTACTTCTATCATAATAATCTTAAAAGTGCAAAGCAAATCTAGAGTACCCCGGCGAGGTGGTATACGAATTGCGGGCGTTCAGTGAGCCTTGAAGAGGAGGCCATAGGTTAAAAGTGAAACGTGAGCCGAAGGCTACATGTTGGGTGAAAACCAATTCAAATGATGAGACGTGGTGGGTCGACGAAGTGGGAAAAGAATGCTGTGCCGTGCTGGAAAAGTGAACAAACATATAAGTGATGTGGTTTTGCCTAGCAGGTAAAACGTAAACAGTAGCGTGTACTAAGGTTTCGGACAAATTGTGAGCATGCAAGGATCATGCCAGTTCCATTGACACGAAGGTGAACCAACATGTAATTACTGCAGCCGTGGTGTGATACGTCTATAACATATCTGAGAGCCGATATGTCGAGCATGCTTAATAAAGGATACCGGTTCTACTGGTAAAAAATGGGTACCGGCTAATGTTAAATGCGGCCATACTGAATGTGCGAACCGTGATCGATGATTATTCTTACTTAAGATATCAAGTAAACATGCTGAATGATGCATGACGGTTTGATTGTTCTAAATGGTGAGCAGACCGGTTCTACTGGTAAACGATGAACATTAAATGCGGCCGTGCTGAGTGGCCGAAAAGTGGTCGGTAATGTGTCTGTTATTAAATGTCGAGTGAACATGTTAAGTGATGCGTAACAGTTCGTGACAATTCAGTTGTTCTAAGAAGTGAGCAAACATGCAATTAAAGATGCCAGAGCATGGTGAGGATCAAATCACTGCATCAGCGAAGCGAAGTGACAGGATTAATATAAAGTCATGCTACGAGTACACAAGTAAGCGTCTTACCGCGGTTGTCAACACCTGGTGTATATCCCGTAAGTGGAAGCCGAAGAGTGACTGGCGCGAGTGCACATGTATTAAAATAGAAAAAGACCCCCAGATTGAAGGAAGGCGGGGCGTTCAAAGTCCCGAAAACTTTATGTGTTTACGAAGTTAGCAACCTGTGTGAAGAGCTAACAAAATGATTAAGGAAGGCATAGAAACGTAAAACATGAATAAAGGAATAAAGGGTATTGGAATGCAGGGTAAACAAAAGAGTGAAACATAAGAGTAAAACCAAACAGTGAGACAAACCTGGGGGGCATCTTAGAATGGTAACTCTACACTAATGAGTAGCAGAACTTGTCCCAAGTGAGAGGAATACATGCTAAGTAGACCAATGAGGGTGATAGGTGGCATGATGGTGGTAAAGATCAATTAAACGATGTACCCTAAGGATAAAGAGTGGAGGGGATACATGTGACGATCTGAAAGTGTGGGAGGTACTCTAGAGATCAAAAAGTATCATGCAGTCTGAGGGTTGAAGTATGAGTAGACAGATGCAAAGGAATACAAAACAATCACAAAAAGCAGCTGTATTCGATCCGGTCATTCAGTCCATTCGGAATGAGAGTATCCAGCAGTTTAATCCAGAAGGTTTCTCTGCAGAGGAGGTGTTTATGGTTATTTCTGCCTTCTCGTAACTCTACCACTTCAAGCACTAAGAATCTGAGTTGACTGATGTTGTGTTTTGACTCCATGAAGTGTGTGGCTACTGTGGATTTCTGATTCGAGGTTCTGATGTTGGTTTTGTGTTCATTCAGTCGGATTTTAATTTTGCGTTCAATTTTCCCTACGTATCCAAATCCGCATGGGCATTTCAATAAGTAAACCACGTTTCTGGTATCACAGGTGGCGTTGACTATCAATTTGATTTTGGTTCCTCTGCGTAGATGGGTCATTTAATTGCCTCTGATGTTATTATTACAATTGTTACAGTTCAAACATGGGATGGTTCCCTGGTATGAAGGTGTTGCTCTGGTCACTTTCGCCCTCGTCAGCCTTTCTTTAATGTTTATACTTCGTTCATAGGCGAACAGAGGTGGTTCCGAGAAAAGTCCTTTGAAATCCGGTTCTGATTGAAGCATGGGCCAATGTTTGAGGATGATTTGCTTGAGTTGCTGGCGCTGTTTGGAAAATTTCGACACTAAAACCATGCGGTCAGATTTTCTCCGAGGTGTCTGCGTGAGAAGGTCTTCTCGAGTTTTGGTACTGGATCTGGTGATAGCCTGATCAAGGATTTGAGGAGGATATCTCCTTTCACTGAATCTTTGGAGCATTTCCAAAATGTTGTTGGATAGTTTAACAGGGTTAGACGTGATACTTTTTACGCAGAGTAGCTGAGAATAGGGCACGTGTTTCTTAAAGTGAATGTTGATGGAAGCTGTGGTAATGTAAAAGATTATTGCGGTCAGTGTCTTTTCTGTAGGTATTGGTTTCAAATTCATTCTGGGTTTGGATATGGAAACGTCTAAGAAGTTGATGACAGTATCACTAATATTATGGGTAAATCCAATGCGATCATTGACTTCATTAAGCTGTTGTATGGCGAGCCGGAGGTCGTGTTGCGAACCTTTCCACAGAAGAAAAATGTCATCTATGTACTGAACGTACATAGCCAGATTGTCACTCCAGAGTTTCATTGTAAGGATGTGATCTGATTCGAACTTGTGCATGAACAAATTGGCGTAGCAGGGAGCTGCGCAATTGCCCATGGAAGTTCCGTTCAGTTGAAGGAAGTATTCTTGGTTGTACGTGAAACAGCTATGGTATAATGTGCAGTGAAGCAGCTCCAGCAGAAAACTTTTCAGGTCTTCATCCCACTCAGTGGTGGATAGAAAGTGTTCAACTGCATCCATACCCAAGTCATGGGGGATAGTTGTATATAACGACTTAACGTCGATGGTACACCACAACAGATTCTGTACATCAATCGTGTTGACAGAGCGAATCTTCAACAAGAAGTCATTAGTGTCCTTGATATAAGTGGACATTTGTTGTACTTGGGGTTGGAGGTGTTTGTCAAGGTATTTCCCGACAGGTTCGTGAATGGTTCCCTGGGTCGAAACAATGGGTCTGAATTGAGGTGTTAAGGGATTCTTTTGAATTTTTGGCACAATGTAGATGCTAGGACTTTTCGGGATGTCGAGCAGTAAGAATCGTTTGTCTCCTTCCGTAATGGTCCCCTTGGAAAATGTGATGTCCAAGATTCTTTTGAGAATAACTTTGAATTTGTCTGTGGGATTATTGTCCAATTTCATATAGGTCAGAGGATCATGGATGTGTTCGAGAATATTCTGTTGGTGATAGCTTTGCAGCACGTGATGGCAGGATTATTGGCTATTTTTTCCAAGATACCCCGTTCCTTCATCGTGAGGTTAGTGTGTTTGGATCTTTTTCCTTTGAACAGCTTTGTGGTGTCCTGTTTGATTAAGGTTTCAAAGAAATCAAGGATCTTGTGACTCACAGGAGGCATAAAACTGCTCTTGGGCTTCAATCCTTTCAAGGTACCTGTTTCTTGATGGGGTTGATTCTCAACCACGTTGTTGAAGATATGTCTAAGTCGTAATACTCGCATGAATTTAAGAAGGCTCACTTCTATTTCGAGTGGGTTGGAATGGTATGTTGGAACATACGAAGTGCCTTTCTGCAGGGTCTTAATCTCTGTGGGATTCAACGATTGGGAGGAGATATTTATGACCAGTTCTTGACTGGTTAGGTCCTTTGACTGCTTTTAAAATTAAGTTGTCACTATTATTTTATTAGGGGGGGTGGAGGCGGGGGGCCAATTTAGCGGGGGGCTGTCAGAGATTTTTTCCCTACTCCGCATTCTCAGCAGAGCGCGGAGTAGGGAAATCTCTGCACACTCCGCCAGCGGAGCGGAGATCTCCGCCTGCGCCTGGGCCTACTAATGACTTCTTGTTGAAGATTCGCTCTGTCAACATAACTGATGTATAGAACCTGTTGTTGTGTACCATCGATGTTAAGTCGTTATATCCATCTATTCCCCATGACTTGGGTATGGACGCAGTTGAACACTTTCTATCCACCACTGAGTGGGATGAAGACCTGAAGAATTTTCTGCTGGAGCTGCTTCACTACACATTCTACCATAGCTATTTCACGTACAACCAAGAATACTTTCTTCAACTGAACTGAACTTCCATTGGCAATTGTGCAGCTCCCTTCTATGCCTATTTGTTCATGCACAAGTTCGAATTAGATCACATCCTTACAATGAGACCCTGGAGTGACATTCTGGCTATGTACTTTCGGGACATAGATGACATTTTCCTTCTGTGGAAAGGTTTGTAACACTACGTTCAGACCGCCATACAGTGGCTTAATGAAGTCAATGATCGCATTGGATTTACCCATAATATTAGTGATACCGTCATCAACTTCTTAGACGTTTCAATACCCAAAACCCAGAATGAATTTTGAAACCAATGCCTATAGAAAAGACACTCACCGCAATAATCTTTTACATTACCACAGCTTCCATCAACATTCACTTAAGAAACACTTGCCCTATTCTCAGCTACTCCGCGTAAAACTTATCACGTCTAACCCTGTTAAACTATCCAACAACATTTTGGAAATGCTCCAAAGATTCAGTGAAAGGGGCAATCCTCCTCAAATCCTCGATCAGGCTATCACCAGATCCAGTACCAAAACTTGAGAAGACGTTCTCACGCAGACACCACAGAGAAAATCTGACTGCATGGTTTTACTGTCGAAATTTTCCAAACAGAGCCCGCAGCTCAAGCATATTATCCTCAAACACTGGCCCATGCTTCAATCAGAACCGGATTTCAAAGGACTTTTCTCGGTACCACCTCTGTTCACCTGTGAATGAAGTATAAACATTAAAGAAATGCTGATGAGGGCGAAAGTGACCAGAGCAACACCCTCATACCAGGGAACCATCCCATGTTTGAACTGTGACAATTGTAATAATATCATCAGAGGCAATTCAATGACCCATCCACGCAGAGGAACCAAAATCAAATTGAAAGTCAACGCCACCTGTGATACCAGAAACGTGGTTTACTTATTGAAATGCCCATGCGGATTTGGATACGTAGGGAAAACTGAACGCAAAATTAAAATCCGACTGAATGAACACAAAAGCAACATCAGAACCTCGAATCAGAAATCCACAGTAGCCACACACTTCATGGAGTCAAAACACAACATCAGTCAACTTAGATTCTTAGAGCTTGAAGTGGTAGAGTTACGAGAAGGCAGAAATAACCATAAACACCTCTGCAGAGAAACATTCTGGATTAAACTGCTGGATACTCTCACTCCGAATGGACTGAATGACCAGATCGAATACAGCTGCTTTTTGCGATTGTTTTGTATTGCTTTGCATCTGTCTACTCATCCTTCAACCCTCAGACTGCATGATACTTTTTGATCTCTAGAGTACCTCCCACACTTTCAGATCTTCACATGTATCCCTTCCACTCTCTATCCTTAGGGTACATCGCTTAGTTGGTCTTTACCAACATCATGCCACCTATCACCCTCATTGGTCTACTTAGCATGTATTCCTCTCACTTGGGACAAGTTCTGCTAATCTACATTAGTATAGAGTTACCATTCTGAGATGGCCCCCAGGTTTGTCTCACTGTTTGGTTTTACTCTGATGTTTCACTCTTTTGTTTACCCTGCATTCTATTACCCTTTATTCCTTTATTCATGTTTTACATTTCTATGCCTTCCTTATTCATTCTGTTAGCTCTTCACACAGGTTGCTAACTTCGTAAACACAAAGTTTTCGGGACTTTGTACGCCCCCCCCCCCTTCCTTCAATCTGGGGGACTTTTTCTATTTTAATACCACGCACACTCGTGCCAGTCACTCGTCGGCTTCCACTTACGGGATATACACCAGGTGTTGACAACCGCGGTAAGACGCTTACTTGTGTACCCGTAGCATGACTTTATGATTAATCCTGTCGCTTCGCTGATGCAGCGATTTGATCCTCACCACGCTCTGGCATCTTTAATTGCATGTTTGCTCACTTCTTAGAACAACTGAATTGTCACGAACTGTTACGCATCACTTAACATGTTCACTCGACATTTAATAACAGACACATTACCGACCACGGTTCGTCCACTCAGCACGGTCGCAATTAATGTTTATCATTTACAGGTTGAACCGGTCTGCTCACCATTTAGAACAATCGAACCGTTATGCATCATTCAGCATGTTTACTCGATATCTTAATTAAGAATAATCATCGATCACGGTTCACACATTCAGTATTGCCGCATTCAACATTAGCCGGTACCCATTTTTTACCAGTAGAACCGGTATACTTTATTAAGCATGCTCGACATATCGACTCGCAGATATGTTATAGACATATCACACCACGGCTGCAGTAATTACATGTTGGTTCACCTTCGTGTCAATGGAACCGGCATGATCCTTGCATGCTCACAATGTGTCCGAAACCTCAGTACACGCTACTGTTTACGTTTTGCATGCTAGGCAAAACCACATCACTTATATGTTTGTTCACTTTTCCAGCACGGCACAGCATTCTTTTCCCACTTCGTCGAACCACCACGTCTCATCATTTGAATTGGTTTTCACCCAACACGTAGCCTTCGGCTCATGTTTCACTTTTTACCTATGTCCCGCTCTTCAAGGCTCACTGAACGCTCGCAATTAATCTACCACCTCGCCACGGTACTCTAGATTTGCTTTGCACTTTTGAGATTATTATGATAGAAGTACTTTTTACATTCGCCATCTACATTTCATTGTTTTGTAGAAATGAATTCCCCCTGACAAAGGGTTTTACCCGAAATGCATTGGGTTTGAAGAACCATTGGGTTTAAACCGTAAATCTTCGAAAGGACCTATTGGAAATTACCAATGATCGTAGAATATAGTTTATTTCCATGTTGCAGTGTTGCGTATTAATCATTACATAGAAGCGGATTAACCTCCTTGTTGGAGTCCAGCTGTGCCACCGGGGGATGTTACCCAATCTGGTTTTATGCAAGGTCTGGCGACTAGATGAAACCTCCGAAGAGCACATAACTGGGTGATGGCCGTTAGGAACCGCACCACTCCGCATGCCTTTCTTGCATTAGATGCAGAGAAGGCCTTTGATGTGGTACACTGGCCTTTCCTCGATGCCGTCCTAGTTAAATTTGGCTTCGGCTTGAGATTCAGGAAGTGTGTTGCCCTCTTATATACAGAACCAAATGCAGCGGTACGAGTCAACGGCAGACTCTCCCCTGCATTTCCGATCTTCCGTGGGACCAGACAGGGATGTCCCCTTTCTCCACTGCTGTTCGCATTGGGGATACAACCCCAAGCATGCATAATCAGACAACAACCGGGGATAGAGGGCTTCCGGATCACATCGGACGAACAAGGGGAGGAAAAATATCTCACTATATGCAGATGATATCCTTCTATTTACCACAAACATAGCCATAACGATCCCCACAGTGTTCCACATCCTGGAGGAATTTGGCCGGTTTTCTGGGTATAAGGTCAACTACCATAAATCCATATTATACAGCCTAAAGCAAGACATGGAGATCTGCATATAGCCACAGAGAAATTCCAATACCTTGGGATTTTTCTTACCCCCAACCCAACGACTTGTCGCACACATAATATACAGCGGGTACTATCAAACTTTAAACAGGATGCGGCAGATGGAGAGAACTACCACTTACCATAATGGGGCGGGCAGCCATGTTTACAATGATTTCCCTGCCCCAATTCCTCTATGCACTACAAAACACATATCACCCCCTCCCCAGATCGATATTCAGGGAAATCGAATCTGAAGTTCGTGCACTCTGGCTGAAAGGAAACCCAAGATTTTCCCTAAAGTCACTACAACGTAATCTATATAATGGGGGACTAGCGCTTCCGGACATCGAGGCATACTATTGGGCAGCCCACCTTACACCCATAAATGAATGGATTGGATACATGCACCAGGGGATCATCCCACCTACAGACTGGAAAGGGAGACATTAACACCAAAAACATTTATGCATTACCTGTATGGAGGGAAAAGGGACCTACAGACTGCTTCCTGCAACAAGAGTCACCATAGAGGTATGAGATAGAACCACCAGGGTGCTGGGCTGGGCCCACCAAAAAAACAGGACCACCCCTTTGTGGAAGGGAACCTGGTTCAAAGAAATGAACAGGCTCCGGGGATTTGAAACATGGGACCTGCTCGGGATTTCCACAGTGGGATATATCACAGCCAGAGGTAAACTCACACCATTTTCCGCCCTCCTAGCGAAATTCCAGCTCCACACTTCCCAATTTCTTAAATATGCCCAATTGCTACATGCATGGGGTACAGAAGGTATAGAGGACACCGAATTCCAAGAATATGCACCACTTGAAGGGAGAATACTCAGGAAGAGCTAACAACCAAGGCAGTCTCTGCCACCTACAGAACAATAAATAACAACATGCCTGATACTCTGAAATATCAGAGATTTTATTGGTTTTAGCACTTACCGAGTTTTTAGCACTGTTCAAATTGTATTTGTTCTTTGATTGCTATGCGGGGGGAGCTGAGTTAAAGCTCCGGGGGGAAGTGGGGTTTTCAGCATTACTTTTGAGCATTCTGTTTCGGGTCAGCGGTCTAGTCGCTGTTCTCCTGCTCTCCCTTCCGGTTACTTAAACACCGGATGACGCGACTGCGCGGCGGTTCCAAGGTGAATTGTTTGCTTGCCAGGCACTAACCACTTTTTAGATTACTTCCTTGAAATATCAGAGATTTTATTGGTTTTAGCACTTACCGAGTTTTAGCACTGTTCAAATTGTATTTGTTCTTTGATTGCTATGCGGGGGAGCTGAGTTAAAGCTCCGGGGGAAGTGGGGTTTTCAGCATTACTTTTGAGCATTCTGTTTCGGGTCAGCGGTCTAGTCGCTGTTCTCCTGCTCTCCCTTCCGGTTACTTAAACACCGGATGACGCGACTGCGCGGCGGTTCCAAGGTGAATTGTTTGCTTGCCAGGCACTAACCACTTTTTAGATTACTTCCTTGAAATATCAGAGATTGTATTGGTTTTAGCACTTACCGAGTTTTTAGCACTGTTCAAATTGTATTTGTTCTTTGATTGCTATGCGGGGGGAGCTGAGTTAAAGCTCCGGGGGGAAGTGGGGTTTTCAGCATTACTTTTGAGCATTCTGTTTCGGGTCAGCGGTCTAGTCGCTGTTCTCCTGCTCTCCCTTCCGGTTACTTAAACACCGGATGACGCGGCCGCGCCGCTGGCGCGCCTAAGGCAAGCCCGTCTGCGCCCGTCCGCACCCGACCGGATCCAGGAGCCAGTCCTCCTTCTCTGTTTCCCAAAAATAGGTCTCGCTATACTGCAGGGCAGCTGAAACAGCTAAATTGTACCTTAAAAGGGAACTGCTGTCATTCTATTCCCCTTGGTGAGCCAGTTTATGGATGCTCCCATTGTTCTTTTAAGTTTCTGCCCGCTATATCTGCCCCTCCACCTGCTCAGAAGGCTTACAACATGTTGCTTTTAAATTGTAGATCTCTACCCCGGCACACAGTGGAAATTTCTCTCCTTTTAGAAGAATATGGTCCCGAAGTGATGTTTCTTACAGAAACTTGGCTTAATACTGCATCTGAGCCGGACGTTGTTCAAGCCCTCCCGCCAGGGTATCTGATCCAGAGACTGGATAGACCGATAGGTAAGGGAGGCGGTATTGCCATTATTTTTAAACAAAACCTTACTTGTCGCTTATTTGGCAGTCTGGTAGAAGATTGCGAGAATTTCCATTTTTCAATTGGATTTACCTCTACTTTAACTTTCTCGGGTATTCTTATCTACCGCCCACCTGGGACACATGGTCAGTTTAGTAAATCATTAATGGAAGTAGTTACGAATCTCGTCACTACTGCTGCAAATGTTACCTTGCTGGGAGATTTTAATTTGCATTTCGACGACCTTACCTCCTTAGCTGCAATAGAATTGTCCCAGGACCTTGCTGCTTACCAGCTCTCTCAGAAGGTCCTGTCTGCCACTCACATCAAAGGACACTTGTTAGATCCTATATTCTCCAATTTGGAAGATATCCTCGGGAAAGAGCCCATTCCATTACCTTGGTCGGACCACTTCTTGGTGCCTTTTTCATGGAATCCCAGAAATATGATTCATCATACACACCCTACACGAGTGTTGTCTCGTCCCTGGACTAAACTTCCTGTTGATAAGTGGCTTGGGGAATTGGAAAGGTCAAAGCCTAGTCGGAACTCCAATCCGGATGCTGCTAATGAAAGCTTCAACGGTTGGATAGAGGACACTCTTGACCGGGTCCTTCCCAAAAAAATGGTCCAGCTGAAAGGAGGGCCTAATAAGATGGCCTGGTACTCTCCTAAACTTCGGGAGTTAAAACAGAAGTGTAAAAAATCTGAAAGAATCTGGAGGAGAGATTTCTCCCTGAGCAAGAAACTGGACTACAGGGAGGCAGTCAGAGTCTATAAAGTAGAAATTAAAAGGGCTCAGGCATCATATTTTGAGGAGAGGATTTCCCTGGCCTCTAATTCTCCACAGGAAACCTTTCGCATCGTGAAAAAACTTCTTAAAGCTCCCCCCCTCCAGACATCCTGGATGTGTCAGGTCATCGGTGCAATAAACATGCAGATTACTTTCATCACAAAATTCAAGCCATATATTCCTCCTTTCACGTGGTTGATAATCACCTTAACCACAATCAAGAGGATAATGACCTGTTATTCCGGGGCCACTCCCTAGAGGTTTTCCCCCCTATTAATCAGGAATCCTTCCAGGCTATTTTAACACTGGTCAAGAGTGGATCCCCATTTGACCCGGCTCCTCTACACATCCTAAAGCAGGCAATCAATATAGTTGCGCCAACTATTATTGATTTGATTAATGCCTCGCTCTCTGGGGGTATAGTCCCCCATCAGTGGAAAAAGGCCATGGTCAAATCCCTTCTGAAGAAATCTAATCTGGACCCAGACTGCTTGAGTAATTACCGCCCTATCTCGCTTCTCCCAGGGATTAGCAAGATCGCAGAAAAGTATGTGAACTCCATCCTCTCTAATCACCTAGAGTCTTATAAACTCCTTCACCTCTCTCAGACAGGCTTTCGACCGCGCCTAGGTACTGAAGCCGCACTGTTGTCCGTGGCCGAGGAATCTAGGAAAATCCTTGACGCAGGAGGATCCGCCGCTGTGATCCTCCTGGATCTGAGTGCAGCTTTCGACACGGTTAATCATCAAATCCTGGTTCACCGTCTTAGAGGTCTTGGGGTAACCGGTTCTGCCCTGCTGTGGTTGCAGTCCTTTTTGGAGGAAAGATCTTTCCAGGTTTTTCAAGGTGGGGCAGTCTCAAAAAGCCTGCCTCTCCGTTGTGGAGTTCCCCAGGGTTCGTCCTTGAGCCCTACGCTTTTTAATGTCTATATGGCCCCATTAGCGGATATCGTTCTCCCTTTCGGGGTCCACATAGTTACTTATGCTGATGACACACAGTTGGTTGTGGCTTTGAATAGTCCAGACCAGGGGTCCAAGGGCCTTCGCCCTTGTCTCGAGGAAATCGCCAAGTGGATGAACCTTCCCATCTGAAATTGAATGGTGATAAGACTGAGCTTATGGTTCTTGGAGACCATATAAATTTCAAAGCTAGTACTATGTGGCCAGCTAGTATGGGTCCACCTCCTGTCCCTAAGACTGAAATAAAGAGTCTGGGAGTTTGGTTGGATCAGGATCTCAGTTTTAAATTTTAAAGCACAGGCTAGGAAGGTTGCAGCTTCGTGTTACGGCATTCTTAGAATGTTCCGTAAGGTGCTCCCCCTTCTTCCCTTCCGGGCCAGGAAACTAATGGTCCAGGCACTTGTTTTGTCACGGCTGGACTACGGTAACGCCCTATATTTAGGTGCGCCAAGTTCTGTAACTGCAAAGTTGCAGATTGTGCAGAACTGTGCTGCTAGAACGCTTATGGGGATCCCGTCTCGCCAGTCGGCAAGGTCCGCTTTGCGGTCCCTTCATTGGCTCCCCATTCAGGAGAGAATCCGCTTCAAGGCCCTGTGTATTGCCCACAGGACGCTTGGAGGGAACGGCCCTCCAATCAATCTTTCTTTGATCCAGCCCTACCGAGCTAATAGGCATCTGCGCTCAGACGACCTTTCTCTAGCAGCTGTCCCCAGAATTAAAAGGGCCAGAAGTGGTGGACGATCATTCTCCTTTAATGCCTCTAGGCTTTGGAACTCGCTCCCTCTGTCCCTGCGGAAGGAACCCAATCATCTGGCCTTCCGCAAACTTTTAAAGACCTGGCTCTTCCCCTAGATGTCCCTTTCATCTTTATGAACCGCTTAGCGCTGGGATGCCTTCGGGTAGCTACGCGCTTTATAAGTGTTATTTCATTCATTCATTCATACTCTGGGCAAATTGAGGGCGACTGGGAGGGATACTTGAGGAAATGGAAGATATAGACTGGGAGACTGCCCTAATGCACCCTAGCGAGGTCGCGATCAGGGTCAGGCTCCGTCTCATTCAATTCAAAATCCTCCATCGGGTCTACTATGATAGAGAAAAACTGCAAAAATAGGAAGTGCTGAGTCTCCCCGGTGTCTCCGCTGCCGGGCCGCTCTAGGCAATTTCCTTCACATGGTTTGGGCTTGTCCACATATAGAGGCATACTGGCAGGCTATAACCGAAGAACTGAATGCAATCCTGGGAATCTCCCTTTCATTAGACCATAAATTCATCCTCTTGGGAATCCCATGCGACATCGATGTCCCTCGACCCCAGCTACTCTTCAGTCCACTGGGCTTGGTTGTGGCCAAGCGGGACATCGCAAGACACTGGGGCACGCAGGAAATTCCCACACTACAAGAATGGAAGCGGGGCATGGATCTTTATATGGCAGTAGAAAGGGTGACATGTAAAAGTAGAGGGTGCCCTAAAAAATTCACTAAAATCTGGGACACCTGGATGAGATACTATGGTCTAACCCGAGGCGCTGGGAACTCACAAACTGCTAAAACAGGGACACCGGACTAAAAGGAACTTGTTGAGTCCTGGAGATATGGGAGGGGAGCGAGTTGGGGGATACAGTTTAATTTCAATATATACTGTGGTTATGGAGGTAATTCTGCTTTTGTTATGTACCACGTTGATTAGCCGGTCACCACAAATGAGAAAATCAAGCAAACATCAATCAATAAGGGGCTTTTAAAGCGCACTACTCACCCGTGAGGGTCTCAAGGCACAGGGTGGGGGGGGGGGGTTCTGCTCCGGGTCAGTAGAAAAAACCAGGTCTTAAGGCTCTTCCTGAAGGTGTGCAGGGTGGAGTAGCATCTGATGTTGACTGGGAGCTCGTTCCAGGCCTTGGCTGCGATGTAGGAGAAGTCTCTTCCACCTGCTCTGGTTCTGAGGATGCGTTATATAGCTGGTTGGTCCTGGGCACTAAGGTGGTAGAAAGGCACAGTCCCTATACACCGAGGTCCCATAATCCTGCGCATAGTTCTGTGTATGTGCAGAATCCCTGCAACATGGCGCCACCAACCTTTGGTCTGGTACTTATACACGAGACCCCTGAGTAGCGCTTGTGCTTGTCCACAATACCCTCTCACCAGTTTCGGAGACCTCCTATTTTGAGTTTTATGGGTTTTTCAAGCTTGAATTTTAAAAGGTTTAGTTTTATTTGTTCTTGACCCGGTGTTGCGCTACCGTTTCCCTTGCTTACTTTATAGCGTCTATAATGGCAATTAACATTGCTGCACCTAACCGCGCCGCTGTTACTGCTCATTTGACTGAACAGCGGATTTTAGATTTGTAATCGAGGCGGACGCAGCTTTCCGCTTCAAGGTTTTTTACTCCTGGGTTAAGTTTCCAGCTGTTGATGGAAGCGATAATTTCTTTCATGAATATGAACGTGGCGCGGTTCCACAAATTTACCGTCCATATCGTTTACTCGAAGTTCCGTTGTCAGCTTGGGAGCATACCATATGGTTTAATGGTGCCCTTCCTCACCCTGTTTCAGTGGTCCGTCTCGGCCCCTTATCAGTCGACGGGGCCACATGGCCCGTTTTGGCGGTATTTACACCTCATCCAAATTATCCTGGTGTTACGGACGCAGAACTACGACTGTTACACACATCTTTGATTCATATACACAGAAGTGTCATACAATATATGTCTCGTAATATACCGGCGGCTCCGGCTGGTGCTGCTCAGCCACCAGGGCATGGTGGTGGCGTGGTTATTAGTCCTAACATGATTAATTCAGTGATGGGAAAGCGTCCTCAGAATAGGGATGATTTACCTTTCTGGTTGACCAAAAAAATGAGCAACTTGGAGTTGTTTTTCCACATACTTCTCCTGTGGATAAACACAGGATCCTCACAATGAGCTTACCTAAAGGCCTTATTCCAAATCTGGCTTATTGCACCACTTGGGGGAAGGTGTTTGCGGTGGTTTACTTGCTGTGTTTTGGCACCCCCTCCATGACTGTGCTTCTGACGGTTCTTAAAAAGGTTCAAGATGAACACAGGGCAGAGGCTGCCCTGGAGTTGGGGATGAGATTAGTTGGCATGTTCCCTATTGTCTCCGACATGATTCTTGCTAACGTCAAAGGGGTAGCAGTTAGCTTACAGGTGCGTCAGCGCCTGGAGGCAGTGGCAGACGTGGATAAATAACGTGAATTGCTAAAGATTATTGCGTACGTATATAAATCCTTGTGGCGCAAAAATCTGGGAATTAGACCTTTTACTCAGAATCAAAATAAGCCTCCGCCTGAAAAGGAGGGGCGTCCATTCTTTCCTAAAAAGGCTTGGAATAGAAATCAGCGACAGCAACAGCAGAAGCAGGGTTCGCGTGTGGGTTCACCAACACCTGATGCTTCTGAACATAGCTATGATTTGCGTGACCGCTCTAAACTTAACACACCAGAGAGGTTTCAGGTTCCTGATCCTCGCTCTCCTCGTTCATTTCAGTAATCATCGGATTCACAGTTCGGTGGAGGGGAGCGACAGGATCGCAGACAAGGTGAGACCACTCAACAACGACGGGATCCGCCACGCCAGTTTGACGTAAAAGCCAAACCAGAGGGGCAACCTCCTTATCGTGCTCCGTTTCAGAAGAAAAAAGTTGCTGCTTTAACAGCAAAGTATGCCTCAGATGGTGAGAACCCTGCTCCTCGATTGGAGGTGGGCGGTGACACTCCTTGACAGCGCCGCGGAAATTACCATAGTGCGGGAGGCACTCCATCCTTGTCTGGAGGCGAGAGCAACTGATACTCTCATTACAGTGGAAACAGCTGAAACACAAGTTGCATCCCCTGTTAGGCTTTACGACATAGTACTCCAAATTGAAGGTGATATAAAACGGACTATTAAGGCAATCTTTTGGGACAACCTTACCTCCTCTTATGACATTCTGTTGGCGGAGACAGATTGGCCTCCTCCATTCGTTTTGGCTTCTTCCCGGGGGGAGGATGTGATACTCCTGAGTTTTCCATGTTTCGTCTCTGAGGAGGCTAAACAAGCTTACACGTCGGAATGGGCATTAGCCCAAGCGCCGGCTGTGTATTGTAATCAGGTAGGCTGGGATAGAGATTCACCGGCACATGAAATTCCTTTACGATCTATGCCACAGCCACAAGCACAATATCCAATCAAACGAGATGCGATAGCATCCGTAAGTGAAAATTACAATTGGAATATCAGGGTGTGATTGAACCCTGTGTTTCATCCAGGCGCAGTCCGTGCTAGTAACAGCGGTGGGGCGGTTGGGCCGACTAAGGGGGGATTTCGAGGGACGATGCAGAGGGAAAATTAAATAAATAATTAATTTTCCCTCTGCATCGTCCCTCGAAATCCCCCTTACACGGCCCCACCGCCCCACCGCTGTTACCTGCACGGACCACTGCTGGTTTCATCGATGAATAATTCACTTTTTCCGATATTGAAACTGGACGGTTCATATCTCATTGTTTTGGATTACAGAAATTTAAACAGTCATGTTCGTAGGTTTGCAGTACAGAACACCCACATCTCTGCGTTGATAAATAACATAGTCCGTAAAAAGTATAAAACCACGCTAGATATATCCAATGGAGTTTTATAGTCACAATTTGGCTCCTGATAGCCGTGACTTAACCGCATTTACCGCGGTCGGCAATCAGAACGATTTACGCATTTGCCTATAAGAATAGTCCTGGGGCTTTTGCTGCGTGTGTTGTGTCTCTTTTGCAGGACATAGACCCTGATGCTTTCTCATACGCCAATGACATTTATTTGACAGATGACAAATTAAATACGCATCTTTTGCATGTGGATCGCATCATTCTGTCTTTTGCCGACTTGAGGTACACATTTAATTTTGCTAAGTCACACATCGCCTATTTGGCAGTACTCTTCTTGGGTTACGAGCTCAACAATGAAGGTAGGGGGTTGGCCCCCCACTTTTTGGAGAAATGTGCTCAGTTGCAACCTCTTTCCACCCTAAAGAAGTTACAATCTTTGCTGGCTTTTTGAATTTCGGGAGAACATATATTCCTGACTATGGCCAGCGTATCAAACCGCTTTATGCGTTGATACAACCCTCTTTTTCATCTTCCAGCTGGCTTCCGGAACATACCACGATTCTTCGGTTGTTTGCAGTCTGATCTGCTTGCGACCAATTTCTTGTTAACTCGGGACAACTCTACAAATTTGGTCATAAGGATTGTTCCAGGTGCAGTAGGTCTCACTTACTTGACATTCAATGAGGGAGACACAGTCCCCATTGCTTACAAATCGCACTTGTACACGTCGGCGGAGATGCGTTTTTCCACCATTGAGAAAATTCTTACGGCAGTTCAGATGGCGATTCTTAAAGAACGCTCTCTTGCTCAAGGTAAACGCATTCTTATGGTCTCCCCAGTGCCCGCTCTGGAAGCGGTCACGAAGGCGAGTGTTCCGAATTCTAAAGCTTTGTATCCTCGTTGGATTCAGTGGGCCAGTTCATTGACATCAACTGATGTCACTTTTATCTTCGACCCATCGTTACAGACACAGGAATTTTTACAATTTGAACAAGTTCATCCTCCTCCGACGTCTTTGCTTCATCTTGATCGGTACAAATGTATTATTTATACCGACAGTTCTGCTCAACCACCAGCTATGGCTGTCGGTGATTTTAAGTCTTCCTTGGTGCACACACAGGCTCTTGGGGACTGTACAGCTCAATTGGCTGAGCTACATGCTTTAGTGTTGGCTTTAGAATTCACTGATCCTGATGTACCCACTCTTATAGTGTGCGTTTCCTTTTACTGTGTCCAATCCTTTAATGACAATCTGTTCTTTTGGTCTCAAAATGATTATTGAGATTCTAAAGGTAGCGCAATAAAGCATAAAAAGCTTTGGGTTCGAGTGGCCGTTCTTAAGGAACGTTTGCCACTCACGCATGTTATCCATACTCTTGCCCATCAGCGTGTGGGAGCACATGCTGTTGGTAATTCTTTGGCTGATGAGGCAGCCAAATATGCGGTAGCCACATGTTCAGTAGCAGCAGTAACTAGGTCCATGACTAAAATTGATAATGATATTCTTACTGCAATAGCTGCGACGAAGGGTGGAACGGAGTTCCCTTAAGGTTTCCCTTCAAAGTATTCCTATCATTTGTCACCTGAGCAAGTCCCATTTGCTACGATACCGTCCGTTGGGGATCGGCTGATTCCCAACGAGGACCGCATGCTTCCTTTGATCATTGCCGCTCATGAAGGCATGGGATCGGCACATGCTGGAGTTTCAGCGACTGTGTCTCTCTTACAGCGGCGTTATTGGTGGCGTAGCTTGTATAGACAGACTCGTAATTATGTCCTTTCTTGTGACATTTGCCAACAGATTAAGCCATCCACAGTTGCACGTCCACCTCACACGCAGCTTTATATTTCAAATCATCCATTTGGTTGTATTTACCATGATCACTGCGGTCCTTTGACGTCAGACACTGCATATAAACATATTTTGGTTGCAGTGGATTTGTGCACTAGATTCCCTTGGGTTTGGCCGCAACGCAGTGCTGACCCTCTAAATGTCATTAGAGATTTGCGTGTCTTTGTCAGGACATTTGCCTGCGGCACCTTCCATTCTGACCAAGGTCCGGCGTTTGCCTCTAAGGCTTACAAGGACGAGATTAAGTCACTGGGGGTGCTGGTGCAATTTTTGTCTCCATACAGGCCTGAGGGCAATTCAGTAGTGGAGCGAATGAACCGTGACTTAAAGCAATCCTTGACAGCTAGAGTCTTAGGTACTGGCAGGGGTTGGCTAACACATTTGTATGGGGTTCAACGTGCACTAAATAATCTCCCTAGAAGATCTCTGGGTGGGCGGACCCCATACGAAATGCTCTTTGGCATTAAAATGTTTGTGCCAGACCTTGATGGTCTAGACGTTGTTTGACATAGATAAACATTGTGCTATGTTACAGGATCTACAAAAGGCTCTAGATGTTATAGCAAAGGATCATTTGCCCTCATCCACGGATGCAGCAGTGCTGATTCCTGTAACTGGCTGGCTTCCTAAAGTCGGTGATCTGGTCCGAGAGAAGTTGGAGAACAAAAAAGAATTTGGTCTATCTTATCGTGCCCCCGTCCCAGTTCTTGAATTGAAGGGTACTCGTACTGTGATTTTACCTCCACTGCCTGGTCGAAAGGAGAATCAGTTCATTTCCATTGAACATGTCAAGTAACACCATTTGGCCAATACTAAATGGTATGCCTCAAAGCATTCCTCGGTGGGATGTTTCTTTGCACACAATGTCTTCCACAACGAGTCCTTTGCAACTGGAATGCGAATTGGAGACGTTCCTGATACTGCGCTCCATTCCTCTTTTAAGGGAAGAGGTGTGGCGCCACGGCCAGGGCGACTGACGCTGGAATCTGGGGCTCATGGTTCGATCCCCGGCACCGGCGGCAGGTCAGCCCAGCACCATGTGACTCTGGGCAATAGCTTGCTTAATCTTCCCGACAGCCCCCAGCGCCGGGATGCCTTCGGGTAGCTGTTCGCGCTTTACAAATACTGGATTTAATGCAGATCGGCCCCCATTGTTCCGCCTGGGTGCTAGTGGATATTATATGGACAGAGATAACTTTTCTTCAAATTCTTTATCATCTTTATCAACTTCCACAGTCCCTATACACCAAGGTCCCATAAACCTGCGCATAGTTCTGTGTATGTGCAGAATCCCTGCAACAAGCTGTTCATGTGCAACAAAGGGATAGCTTGGCCCATGGTACTGTCCTCTTTGCTGACTTCCCATGTGAATACCTCAAAAGGAATCAGCATCTCTGTCAGGCATTTGACTAGGCCCCATTGGTCCATCTCAATGATCATGCCTTTCACAGTTGCATCCCCTCTTTGCAGGACGTATTCATTGATAGGTCTGTACTGCTCAAACAGGCATTTAAGCATGTAATAAGTGGAGTTCCAGCGTGTTGGCACCTCCTGTATGAATGTTTTAACTGGCATTCTATTATCATGCTGAATGACCCTCAGCTGTTTCCGGGCTTTAAATGAATGGCTTGAATGAGTGCAGATTCTTCTGCAGGTAGACAGTAAGTTGCTTACTTGGTCTTCTTTTTTGAGAAAGTCCTGTACAATGATGTTGATGCAGTGCGCCAAACACAGGACCCTGAAATAACCACCATCGGCCATGGTCTTAACTATATTACTGCCATTGTCCGTGGCATCAAATCCAATATTAAGCTCTCTTGATCGCAGGCATTCAAAGACCTTGTTGTCAAAGTCTTCCAAAATGTTTGCAGCTGTTTGGGATTTCTCCATCGCGAACATCGCTACTGTCGCATGCTTCCGAGCAGCATTAAAAATCTCAGCAGTGTCAAAACCTGCAGATATTTTTTCTCCAGCCCCCACAAAAGAGACCCAGTGTGCAGTGATGCACATGTAATCAGTCGCTTGGCAACTGGTCCACATGTCTGTTGTCAGGTGGATACTGTGAACAGCACTCTGCTGCAAAGCTTGTCCAAGCAATTCAAACACATTGTGATGTAGAGCTGAAACAGCAACTCTGGCATAATAGGAACGGCTGGGACCTTTCATTTTGGGCAGTTGGCTGCCACAAATTCAAGAAAACCCACCCCTTCCACAAAAGAAATAGGGAGGAGGTCCAGCGCTAACATTTTAGCCAGCTTCACGTTGTGTGGTTGCGTTCATAGTGCCCCTCCGGCCTAAACATGGCAGGAATAGTAGCCTGAATTATTTCTTTCCTGATGCCACTGATGCAGGTGACTTCTTGAGAGCAGGAGGTAGTTGGCCCAATGTGCTTTTCAGCGGGGCAGTCACTGTCCTCAGTTGCCTTGGTGTCTGGACCCGAGTCTTGTGCCATTCCAATGTTTCTGATGTGGGCAATACTACTGCACTGCTGGGGAGAGAATTGCTTTGCGTAAACAAGATTTCTTCCCTCCCACCGTGATCGGATCAGATTTGGATTCCCTGCTCAGCCGACTTTTACTCCATTTACCAACAACACATGCAGTTTTTTGGCAGCTAAGGTGTGCCTCCCTATGGATCCTATGGTGCTTTCTTAAATGGGTTGTTTGGCCCCCGGTACCATAGTTTGTACCAAGTTTACCCTGAGTAACACTTGCTCCGCAAAGGGAGCATATGGCAATGTTCGCCTCCTTCTGGCTAACCAGAAAAAAGTCCCAAACTGGGGAGCTCAACTTTCTGGCGCTCGTGCCACTGCCAATGTCGGATCAACTGGCGATAGGTGGGCGTTTTGACGTTTGACTCTCTGCAGTACCTACTTCTACTGAGGTGGTTGTAGATGTAGGTCGCTGCCGGGACTTGCAAATATGGCAGCTGGCGGTGGTTGGATCTGTGGTGCCACTGCCACCCCCCCCCAACCCCCGGGAATTTGAGATGGGGTAACGTCGGTTTCCACTGGGGCTGGGCTAACATCCATGATGACTGGCTTGTCGTCATCCTTCTCTTCTACATCTGCCTCCATAACTCTAAGGCTTTCGGGCACCTTCCTTTTCCCTATCCTCATGTGAGTCGTCTTGTGGCGTGTCTCACTCTCTGACAGAGGAGGGATCCAACTGGTGTCTAGATCATCAGAAGGGGAGTTTGAAGAAGAAGATGATGCACCACTAACCATCCTTTTTCTAGCTGGAGATATGGAAGACAATGGATCTTCTGGAGCAGATTGCTCAACTTCCTCAGCATGAAGCTCAATCTCTTGAACTGCTCCTAGTTCGGGAGGAATTACTATTGGCGGTTGTGGTGGTTGTTCTTGTCCACTTCTCTGAGTTTCCTGCAACGATTGGGTAGTACCTTGCGACAGATATAATTCAATTTCAACATCACTGCTCGTCGGCGTTGCCATGATTAGACTGGCTGCCTCTGTGACAGACATGGGCTTGGACCTAGATTGGGGTGGGTCCGCTGATTTGGGGGTGCTGCTCTCAGCTTGCTCCCCAGAGGCCGGTGCAGCAGGCACAGTTTTTTGTTTTCCAAATAACATCTGGGCAACATACGAGTGGTGGTGGTGGCAAGCTCCTTCTTCTTCTCACTGTCCACTTTCTTAGTAGCAGTTTTAGCAACTTTCTTTGGGGCCATCTTTAAGCTGTCAGCAGTTGCACTTAGCTTCACAAGTTGAAGGGATTTCTTTGATGTGTGGGTCACTCACGCGTCACACCGTTCACAGGCCTTCTTTCTGGCAGTACTGTGGGTGATGTTGACTCTTGTCTTGGGCACCTAAAAGACAAGAAGCAATTAGTAGTACAAACAAACGCAATATCATTTAGTGTGGTCACTGGTTGCTCCCTATTATAAATAATTAACAATACAGTGTATATCTATTCGGAAAACTGAAAACCACACCAACATAAACTTTCATGGTGACTGACTGAACACTCAGGAAGGATAAGAGAGAGCTAAAACAACAACAACTTACAGATGAAACTGTTTGCTTTATGTGCGCCACGTGACGTAACTCACGTGTGATGTGCCACTCGGGGAGGTGCAGCTGACAAATGACAATTGACAATTAATGCTGTTGTGCACCTATAGCAGACATGGGGTTGATTGGTGCCATATGTAGTGGAAAATGGTATAAACAAAAAAAACATTGAAAAGAATTATACTCATTTAAAAAAAAAAAATGTGAACAAATTAAAAATATAATTTACCAATTACTTAAAAAATTAAGTTTTAAAATTGAAAATATTAAACATAAGTGAAGTTATCCTCAAAGATATAATAAGTTATTAAACTGCTATCTCTTTCCTCATCCATCCATGCAGCCTATGGCAAAGGGCCGAATTTGGTTGGACGCACAAAATGGCTGCCAGCCAGTGCCACATCGTCATCAACAACAACATTAAGCAGAAAGGCATTCATTGGGAACAAAGAGAAGACATGCAGGTCTATAGGGAAAGCACACTGGCTGCCTAGCCTACACCAAAAATGGCAGGCACCGACCACATGATCACAACAGGAGAGCACATGCAGGCCTATGGGGAAAGCACGCTGACTGGCTAGTGGTAAACACAAAATGGCAGCCAGCCACATGGTCACCACAGCAACAACCAGCAAGAAGGCATGGCCACAACAAAGAAGACATGCAGACCTGTGGCAAAAGCACACTAGTTGTATACACAAAATGGCCGCCAGCTACATGGTCACAGACTCACAACAAGAAGCAGGAGGCCTAGAAAACAAAGAACACATGCAGGCCTATGGCAAAAGCACACTGGCTGCCTACACAAAATGGCCACCAGCTACATGGTCACAACAAGAAGCTGGAGGCCTATAACAAATAACGCATGTAGGCCTATGGCAAAAGCACACTGGCTGGATACACAAAATGGCCGCCAGTCACATGGTCACTCACAAGTCACAACAAGAGGCAGGAGGCCTCTAAAACAAACAGCACATGCAGGCTACACCAAATGCCCGCCACCCACATTGTCACAACAAGAAGCAGGCAGGAGGCCTAGAAGAAAGGACGCATGCAGGCCTATTGAAAAAGCACACTGGCTGCCTACACAAGATGGCTGCTAGCCACATGGTCACAACAAGAATCAGGAGGCCTAACACATGCAGGCCTATGGCAAAAGCACACTGGCTGCCTACACAAAATGGCCACATGGTCACAACAAGAAGCTGGAGGCCTATAACAAATAACGCATGCAGGCCTATGGCAAAGGCACACTGGCTGCCTACACAAAATGGCCACCAGTCACATGGTCACTCACAAGTTACAACAAGAGGCAGGAGGCCTCTAAAACAAACAGCACATGCAGGCTTAGGGACAGTCCACTGACTATACAAAATGGCCCCTGGCCAGTGGCCACATGATTCCTGGAACAAAGGCAAATGGTGGCCTATGGCAAACACACACAGACACTGGCCAGACAATGGAGGCATGGCAAAACAGAAAACAGCATTAGTTCAGCAATGCCAAAAACAAAAATTAACAGGGCTAAAAAATGTTTACAACAACACACATCCTTCAAAGGCATTACCCCACCTAATCGTATACACTATTTGCATGGAAAAAACATGAAATACCACAAAAAACACATTTTGTATTTCAATCCAAATCCATCTATGCCCTAAATGCTGTAGACACCACAGAAACAGTTGTTTCCTGCACCCATGACTAGCACTGGGCCTACTGTCTGGAAGGCCAATTGGCAGACTAGGCCACATAGTGAATTAAATCAATATTGCACGTGCATTAAACAAAACATGGAGAAAATGTAGTAAACTGTGAAACATTTTTCTTTACAAAATAAGAAAAATAAAATGCAAAGAAATCAATGATAACTAGGCCCCTACTGAAACAACAGGCCACCCACCACATTACATTTTTAAAATCCATTAAAAGTACAAATAAATCCAGGTGCATGGCCCCAATCAAACAAACAACACCAGTTTTTCAACTTACTTGTGAAATCTCAAATACAAAAAGTCCTTAAATACAATGGGATATGCAGCAGACACAAAGAGTGATCCTACCAAATCCAAATTAAAAGTGACCAGGAGATGGACAAAGCACTGGGAGGAACCTGCTGGACAGGAACAGGAAGTTTGGGACTCTGGTGCACTTCCTTCCAGTTGAGAAAAAAAAAAAGACTCCTCGCAGAAAAAAAACGCCGCCAAATGTTTGGAACTCCAAATCGTCAGTACAGGAAGATTTTGATGCTTCTCGAAGAGAGAGTCTTCCCCAGATTGCAGCCACGGTAGATCCTGTGCGTTCTGGATCACGTACTGCAGAAAACATCCGCCAGAAGTCGCTGGCGCGCCGAATGACGTGTTGACGACTGCAAAATCTCTCTGGAGCATGCGGCCGGCTAGCATATCTCGTGGCTCCTGCGAACGTCCCTGAAAATCTTGCGGGCGATCTTGAGCGCCCTGCAAGTCGCCCCCGCAAAATGATATTTCGAGCACACGGACCAAAAAAAAAACACCGCTCCGTTGCGGAGTGCAGAGTTTAACGGTAACTCCACGTTCTCTGCAGAACGCGGAGTTGCCAAATTCCGCAAACTCAGCAAACGGAATGGAGTTTTACGCCCAGGTTTACAGTGTACGTGCAGTGAGTAGGCGTGCCCTGTTTGAAAGCTTGCTAAAGACATGCATAGAGGAAAATAGAAACTGGTTCATTGATATAGTAGCGTGAAACACTGATTTCTAGTATCTTGCTGTCCTTTTTATTACATAATGTCTTTACTTAGTCCCTCCCTCAGCCCCCTTTCTTTTCTTTAACCTCTCCTTGCAGCATTGCTCCTTTTCAATATGTTTGTTTTGTGGTACCACCTCTTAAAATAAGTAATTCTATTTGTTAGGCGTATGTGTAATTGTTTTGTGACTTTTGATTTTCCTCCACACGAGTAGATCAGCACACATCTTTCCCTCACTATTTGGAGTTCATTAACCTCTTCATAAGACAAGTGTAAGCTGCTGTTTGCTAGAACATTTACCCTTATTTTTTTATTTGTGTTATATTAAATTAATCATTTATATTTTTAAATTAAATGCATTTTTATGTTTTCATCTTTCTTCTATTTTTTGTTCTATTGGGCCTATTTTGTCCTATTATGATTAATTAAATATGAATTGATTTTTTGTTTCTTTAAATGTTTCCCTTGTTGAACAAGTTACTTACCTTCCGTAACGCATTATCTGGTAGAGACAAGATCTAGCTGCAGATTCCTTACCTTTGAATTCCCAGGCGGCAGAGTGGATCTGGAAGATTTTTCGTGAGCCGTACACCTGCGCACTGGTAGGTGGCATCGATCGGCTCCACTCTAAGGCGTCCGCATTGAAAGTGCCACTTCGGCGCGCTGACGTCAGTTTCTTTTCACAACTTTCCATGCCAGGAAGGCAGAGCCATGAAGTGAATTGACACTGGTGTGTACAACTTAGGGCCTTGAAAAGGATTAATCCTAACCGTAGAAATCTGTTTACAAGGCGGGGAGTATGGGCATGTTGGTAAAAAATCTGCGGCTAGATATTGTCTCTACCAGACAATGCATTACTGAAGGTAAGTAACTTGTTTATCTGATAGAGACATCTAGCCGCAGATTCCTTACCTTTGAACTCCAACTCAAATGGAGACTCAAGCAATACCGTTCCCGGTTGTGGGATGCGGACAGATTCTAAACTAAAATGTCCTGCAGTACCGAATGGGCGAAGTTCCCATCCCTTCGGGCCTGACTACCCAGGCAGTAGTGCTTGTTAAACGTGTGCAGGGATGCCACGTTGCTGCCTGGCAGATATCCAGGACTGGGACTCCACGTACTAACGCAGTGGTGCCAGCTTTAGCCTTGATGGAATGAGCCCTTGATCCCTCAGGTGGCTGCTTCTTAGCCAATGTGTAGCAAATTGTAGTACAGAGAACGACCCAGCACAAAACAGTCCAGTTTTGTACAGATCGACTCTTTTTCGCTCCAACATACCCCACGAAACGTTGGTCGTCCACCCGGAACTCTTGTGTGCAGTAAAGGAACAACAACAATGCTCTTTTTGGTTCCAGACGTTGGAATCTCTCCTCTTCTTTTGTGGGATATGGAGGAGCGTAGAAAGTGAGCAAGGTGTCGGATTGGCCGACATGGAATGGTGTTACCACTTTCGGCAGGAAAGAGGCCCTAGTGCGAAGCACCAATTTGCCTGGAAAAGAAACAGGAATGGAGGCTTCGATGATAAAGCCTGCAGCTCACTCACCCTTCGGGTAGATGTTATTGACTCTAGAAAGGCTGTCTTGATGGTGAGCAGCTGGAGGGGACAATTATGAAGAGGCTCGAAAGGGACACACATTAAGAAAGTGAGAACCAAATGAAGGTCCCACTGAGGCATAATGAAAGGAGAGGGGGAAACATATTTACAAGACCTTTAAGAAACCTATTCACAATAGGGGACTTAAACAAGAGAATTGGTCAGGCAGCCGCACGAAGGCAGACAGCAAAAAGGTAACCCTTTAGAGTGCCCAGAGCAGAGCCCTGCCGGGCACGGGTAAGATTAAAAAGAAGGACATCAGAAAGAGAAGCTGAAAAAGGGTCAATAGACTTTTCTGTACAATATAATACAAATTTGTTCCACTGGCAGGCGTATACCGTCTTCGTGGAGGGACGCCTGGCTGCCAGAATAACATTGCAGACTTCTGGAGGAAGGTCGAAAGCTGTCGCCGGGCCGCTCAATCGCCACGCAAGAAAGCGTAGAGTTGACAGGTTCAGGTGGAGGACCCTCCCCTGCTGCTGCGACAGAAGTTCCTCCCAAAGGGGCAGCCTGATTGGAGGATCGATGCTCATGCTGAGAAGCTCAGGATACCAGACTCTCCCTGCCCAGCCTGGAGCCACAAGGAAGACTTAGGCCCGGTTGTTCCTGATCTTCTTGAGAACTCTGGGCAGAAGTGGTATGGGCAGAAAGGCATATAGGAGGCCTGAGGTCCACTCAAGATGAAAAGCGTCTCTGAGCGAAAGCGGCATTGGAAACTTCAGCGCACAAAACAGCTGACATTGCGTATTCTCGGCAGAGGCGAACGGATCTAACCAAGGCTCTCTTCACTGCTGAGATGGAGACGCCATTCGTGATTCACTAGACATCGACGGCTAAGTTCGTCCGCTCTGGCATTTAGAGAACGTGCCAGGTGTTGAACGACCAGGAATATGCCCTGCTGTTCCAGCCATTTCCAGAGATGCAGGGCCTCTTGGCAAAGCGTCCACAAACCTACCCAGCCCCACCCTGATTGTTGCAGTACCACATGGCGGTGGTGTCTGTGAACACTTGTACCAGCCTTACCTTTATGGAGGGTAGAAAGGCTTTCAATGACAGTCAGATCGCTCAGAGCTCCAGCATGTTTATGTGGAGTCCGGATTCTGCAAGAGACCAGAGTCCTCTGATCTCCACCTCTCCCAGATGGCCGCCCACCCCAGGAGTGATACATCCACCACTACTGTGAGATCTGTCTGGGGAAGGGAGAGAGTTCTGTCTCTGACCCAATCGCGGTTCGTTAACGACCACTGCTGGTCTTCTGCAGTTCCCTCCAAGATCTGGACCATGTCAGAGAGATTCCCCTGGTGACCTGCCAACTGGAACCTCAGATCCCATTGCAGAGCCCACATATGCCAACTGGCATGTGGCACTAGTAGCATGCAGTAGGCCATGAGACTCAGCAGTCTCAGAGTCATTCTCACTGAATTCCAGGATGCAGACTGAAACATTGGTATCATAGCCTGAATATCCTGGAGTCGCCGCCTAGGAGGATAATCCCAAAACTGCACTGTGTCTAGAACAGCTCCGATGAAAGGGAGCATCTGAGACGGAGTCAGGTGTGACTTCGATACGTTGATAGTGAACTCCAGCGAATGCAGAAGGTTCGCCGTAGTCTGCAGATGGGAGACAACAGCCTGGGGCGATCCTGCCTTCAGGAGCCAGCCGTCGAGATAGGGGAAGACTGGCACCCCTGATCTGCGCAGACCAGCTGCAACCACCACCATCACCTTGGTGAACAACCGAGGGGCGCTGGTAAGGCCAAAAGGGAGTACGATGAATTGAAATTGCTCGTACTGTAAACCACAGCTAACTCTGATAGGCAGGCAGGACTGGAATATGAAAATAGGCAAGTCCAACACTACCATCCAGTCTCCTGTGTCCAGGGCAGACAAAACCTGAACCAAAGTAAGCATCTTGTACTTCTCCTTCTTGAGGAAGAAGTTGAGGGTTCTCGGATCTAAGGTAGGGTGAAGCCCTTTGTTCTTTTTGGGAATCAGAAAGTAGCGGGAATAGCAACCACTGCCTATTTCTGACACCGGAAGCCTCTCTATGGCACCCTTGGCCAAGAGTGGCGTAACTTGCTCGCGGAGCAAGGACAAATGATCCTCCATCAGCCAGTTGTGAGTTGGAGGCAAAGGGGGAGGGGAGGATTAGAAGGGAAGGGAGTAGCCCCTCCGAATGATCTGTCAGACCCACCTGTCCAATGTCATGGACTGCCAGTAGTGGATATGATGGCTGATTCTGCCATCAACTGGGCGCCCATGATTTTGTAGGGCAAGATTGAGGGCTTAGAGGCTTCAGCTACATGGGGATTGGTGGTTGTGGCAGACCTCTGGCTACCTGACCCAAGGGGTCGGTATGAACCGCATCCTTCCCTCCACACAATCTGGGAAGCTTGCTTGGGGCGGTGACTGGAGTAGGGTTTGCCTTGTTAAAAACCCCTTTTGTAGCCAAGAAAGGGGAGATAGGCAGACTGAGGTTGATGCAGGGCAACTGAGAGGCCTAAGGACTTGGCCCTAGCCCGATACAGCGCCGAATCTCCCTTGTCTCTGAGGAGACAGTTGCCATCAAAGTGCACGTCCATGAGGGAAGCCTGGACATCCCCTGAAAAACCAGAGGTTCTCAGCCAGGCGTGGCGTCTAAGCTCCACCGTCATTGAAACCGCTTTTCCAAGCGAGTTGGTTGTATCCAAAGCACCCCTAATGGTGAACTTCCCTGCATCTCTCCCGGTCTTAACCGCTTGGGAGAGCATGGCCTGGGCCTCCTCCAGGACCTGTGGCAGCACTTGCGCAACTGTGTTCTACAGAGTGTGAGAGTAGTGGCCAACAAGCATGCGTTGTTCACTGACCACTACGCGAGGCTGGTGGAAGAAAACATTTTCTTCCCCAAGCTGTCCAGCCTCTTGGATTCCTATGACTGGGGGTGCGGCAGGGAATGCGCCATGGGACATAGAGGCTTGGAGCACCAATCTCTCAGGAGTGGGGTGTTGAGTGAGGAAGTTGGGATCCCCAGGTGCGGGCGGCAGGCAATTGTCCTATTCAGAGGAGCTCCTGTGCTGGGCTTGGACCAGGTTCCCAGTAGGACATCCGTACGTGTTTCATTAAAAGGGAGCAAGGACTCGGAAGAAGAAGCTCCCGGCTGTAGCACTGCTGTCAAACAGTGGCGGCCGGCACAGGTAAGCACGGTGGAGTGGGGCAGGTCGCGGCAGGGGGGAAGCCGACAGATGACGGAATAGGTATTATTTATTTATTTATTTATACCTATTCCGTCGTCTGTCAGCTTACCCCCTACCCACCCCACACGCCCGCCTCACCGCGCTTACCTGTGCCGGCCGCCACTGCTGTCAAAATGTTAGTCTTGACTGCCACTGAGGGTAACTCGAGATCCAGGACCTCAGCTGCCCTCTTCACCACTGTGGAATGAGATGCTCCCTCCTCCATAGCCACGGAAGGGGGAGAAAGCATACCAGTATCTGGGGATGTGTCCAGACCACTGGCATCCCCAAGTTCCTCACACCAGTCCATTTCCTGGCCTTCTAACTGGTATTCAAAAGGTTCCAGTGACTCCTCCCATTCTTCCCCGAAGCCTAGCCCTTCAGAATAAGGCTCAGACACCGACCTAGGACTCATACGTCCTGTCGGTGCCATGTTGAATTTCTACATGTATATGGGGCTGGCGCCGCCGGTGAGCACCAGCGGTGTCAGGAGCATCAGTGTTGGGGCCAGCATTGGGGGAGGTTGCTGTGGCACGACCTGCACCAGAATGAATCTGGGATCTGTCCACGGGGGCCCGTCAGAGCCGAGGCCAAAGCTACAGGTGCAGAACCCAATGGGGCCCCCTCTGACTCCATGGGGCCTGAAGACACGCCAGAGGGGTTGGTCTGCTCAAAAACGTGGCTCATGGCCTCTTAAAATTCTTTTATTTGAGCAGGGATCGCTCCGGCTCCTGGAAACGGTGGGAGGCGCAAAGTGGGCCCTGGCAACGATTCCAAAGAACTGTGCCTTGAACCTCGATGCTCCTTCATCGCATCAGCCGACGGACGAGGAATCATTGAAGCACACTTCGACTTCTTGTGCTTCTTATGCTTCTTCCCCAAATGTCCCAATGACCTGGAATGAGATGAAGAAGACTTTGGGCTCCTGGAGCATTTCTGCAATCTCCCTCTCGATCAGGACCCGAGACCTCCGAGGCATCGCCTGATGGGCCGCTGGCAGGTTCAGGTACCTCTCCCTCAAAGCCTTCAGTGCCATGGCCTGGTCGTCCAAGCAGGACTTGGAGTCGTGGTCGCGCTTCAGACACCACAGACACACAAGATGCGGGTCCGTAACACCAGGAGGAAAAATTCCTCAAAAAAAGAATTTGACAAAACGTCAAAACAATTCTGTCTAAAAGCAACAGAGGGGTAACTCATTCCCTGGATCAGTGCTAACTGGCGCAGAAAGAAAAGAACTGGCATAAGTGCTCCAAGGTAGGGCCTACAAAAGTGACTTTGACGTCACTTCTGGGGCAAATGCTGCAGACACCACCAATAAATGGGTTTAATGGTATCACCTCCTTCAACGCCCTCTGCAGCTTTGAAAAGTTATGAGCCAAATATTAGAATACACTTAAGTGGATCCAGTGTGCATTTCCTTTTGAAAATGGGCATGATGCAGATTCAATTAACAGTTTTGGGATAAAGCTCCTTTCATCTACATATGATAATTTTTCCAAATTTTGCAGAACCGCTGGAAAGCAAACGTCCAAATGAAACTAAATGATACTGCAAGCCTCGCTCACTAACCGCCCAGTTTGCTTGGGCCTCACAATGCTGGACTATGCCTCCCAGGGGAGGGGGCAGGCCTCTAGTGTTCTCAGCCGGCTGGTATTTTACTAATGTAATGTCTAATCTAGAAGGGAAAATGGTGAAGCTCCACATTGACCAATATGTGCATCCTGTGGTGTTCATCATCCCAGAATGGCATTCCACATGCAGCCCAAAATAGAAGGGGAACTTATCAAGCTGGAAGAGCACACATCAATGAATGAGCAGAAGGGCAAACTCTCCAATATTGCCTATCGTGGTAACCTGTAAGCCCAAAAAGCCTGGAGAAGTATGAATATGTATAGACATGCACCTCCCAAATCAAACTAGAAGGACATAGCACCCAGACAGTCAATGATTTGGTGATTGAGATAAGTGTGTCATGCTGGTTCTCTAAGATGGACCTTCGATCAGGTAGCCACCAGATTATGCTAGACCCAGTTTCTCCACTCACCTAGGCCTCTATTGATACAAAAGACTTAGCTTTGGAATTTCCAGTGCAACTGAGGACTTCCAAAACACAGCCAGAAAATTCTGGTCGGGAAGGACTTGAGTACTTAACATGAATGACAATATACTGATATATGTCCCAACCTACAAGGATCATCACACTCGCCCAGAAAGGTGCTTCAGAGGCTCAATGACTGTGGCCTCACACTGCGCAAAACAAACTGTGACTTCGTAAGCACGAGCTTCAGCTCTTTGGGTACCACTTCTCCACAGAGCAGTTGGCACCAGGCCCTCTCGGGGTGATGGACATAAAATCAGCACCAGCCCCAGCCTCTATGACTGCAGTACAAAGTGTTTTGGGCAAGGTCAACTACTGAGGTGGTTATTAAGAATGTAACTGCCATGACTGTCCCCCTCCAGGAGCTCATGAAGGCTTCAACCAGCTGGAGTTGGGAGGATGAGCACAAAAGATGCTCTATCAGCAGAAACCACCTTAGTGTACTATAGTCGCGTGAGGGACGCAGAATTGTCTGTAGATTCTAGCCCCACATTGTAGAGGATAGTACTCTCCCAAAAGCAGGCTTACGGAAACTGAACCGCATCTTATACGCAAGTCGGGCTGTCACCTCCACTGAACAATGGTATTTCCAAATTGGGATGATTGCCATCCCTTAGGGGTGCCAACACGTTCATTTGTTCCTGTAGGACCATCCCTTTGTAGTCCACACCGACCACAAACTGCTAATTCGTTTTGTTCCAGGGGTCAGTTTCCAAGTCTCGGGCCCCTGATCGAGAAGTGGATCCTGCAGCTGCAAGAATACTCTTTCTCTGTAGTGTACCAGGTGGGGTATATGTGAAAAAATATTTAGGAAACACAATACATAGTGGACTAACGATTTTGCATCAGAAATATGTAAACACCCAAAGACTGTTCTATATCAAAAATATATATTTATTATTTTTAAATATCATTTATTGATATATTTTTATTTATATTTTATATTCTTTTCAATAAAAAACAAAATTAAACACAATTTCATATGTATCCATCACATGATCATTCGGTAGATTTCTAATCTATGTATTTCAGACATACCATCACATACATACTTGACTTTCTATTCTCACAGATTTTTTTGATGACGGGGAGATAGTAAATCTCAATTATCTGCAATGTTGGGAATAGAACATGATTTGTCCATTAATTATCTAATGTTCAGTTTTTATACGGATTGAATAAAGATTTGTTAAGCACTTTTCTAGATATAGGGAATGCAAATTATTCAAAACGTGACAGATGTTGACGTCTGAATATACACTCAATGATAAATGATAAAATCCGCCATATTGTCAACTCTAATTTAAATGCTACAAGAGACAGAGCCACATTGATCCCAAAACCTCTTTTCGCCCACCGAAAGAATAAAAGCCTTAAATCGTTAGTCCACTATGTATTGTGTTTCCTAAATATTTTTTCACATATGTTATGTAGACCCTGATTTAGGAAACAGTATTAGGGGTACCCCGTTTTTGTGCAAACTGTGTACCAAGTGGGGTTCCAGAACCCTGCTATCTCTCGTGACATTCTTGCTGTGCCATGAAGGAAGAAGATGTCAATGCCCGTGAGACAGATGAGTATGTCCGGCTCATAGTGGGTTGATCACACCCACTGCCGGTATGTATGCCTGGAAGAACTTATAAGATGACTGAAGATGACAACTTTTTGCACCTTGCTCTAGATGTTATCCCGAGTAGGTACTGGAGCAGTATAAATTCACATGCCTCTTTAAGAACCCCAGAAGCCCAATAAACAGTGGTGTCACTACACAATGTCTGACACAGGCTTGCAGCTTTGGAACAGGTATGCTTGCTTAGAGGTCAACGACTAGTGATAGCGAGGAGCCTGGCCACGAGTGTGGTTTACCTTGCTCACTGGGGCCACCAGTGCATGGTGAGAACTAAGAGCCGGGTCTAAAATAAGGTGTGGTTTCCTCAGCTGGATGAGATGGTGGAGAAGGTGGTCCGGACCTGCGAAATGTGTCATGCTACAGGGTATCCAGCTCCTCCGGCACCCATTCTCTCTGAAGGCTTTCCAAACTGGCTGTAGGTTCGAGTCAGTTCAGATTTCGGAAGTCTGCCCGGCAGCTACATGTTAGTAAGGATAGATGACTATTTTAAGTACCATGAATGTGAAATTGTATCTACCACCTCAGCCATTAAGGCAGGGGTTCCCAATCTGTGCGCCGCGGCACCCCTGTGCCCCATCAAAACTAGCCTGGGGCGCCGCGCACCAAGCACACAGTTTGTGAACCACTGCATGGAGCTCGATGCAAAAAATCAGCTTTGAACAAAGCGCAGGCAGCTTTGACTTCACTTCAGACACTTGCTGAACCAGGAAACGTTTACAAACCATCTTCCAGAGTGATGTGCAGAACCAGCGCCAATTCCACGTTCACTACACTCCTCACTGCAGTATGCATTATGTTTATCCTCTGTCTGCCAGAGCTGTTTAAGACGCACGAAGGTAGGATTGACGGTGTAATGCCATAGGCTGTCTTTTGAGTCAGATATGCCATACGTGGCAAATAATAAACAATTTCCCTATCCTCGTGCCGAGGGGTGCTATGGGGGGCAGGGTAGAGGGGCATGCAGGTTTTGGAATCTGCAGAAACCGCTAGCTTCATAGGAAATGTCTGCTTTTATTTTTTATCTTCTGTTTCTTTTCCACTGAACGGCAGGTGGAACCGCTGGTTAATCTTACTATAAAATTCACGTCCATACATGCCAATATCTGGGAAGAGATAAGAGGGAGGTTTAGATAAAATTCAGGGAAGGTATTGTCGCTGTTGGGCTTTTATTGAACAGGGAGCTCTTTTTGGCCGGGGGAAATGTAAAACAGTGTGATTGTTGGGTTAAACAGTGTCCCACCATAATCGGGAGTGCTGGAATGAATGGTGATTCCGTTATTTTACTTCTGGCCTTCAACATTAAAATAAATGTTTTAATTGGCTACATATGCTCAGTGGGTGTATAATATTTGTTGCTAAGGATTGGCAGGGATTTGCATTCAATTTCATTTTGTGATATGCAGAGTATGATGCAAGATGCTGCCATTGAAGAAGATGCTTTCATAGCGGAAACGCTTGGGTTAAAGCTTCAAGGCCTGGAGTTTAAAAGTAGAAGAGGTTAAGTGAGTATTTGTTGCTGATAAAGGAAGTGCTTGATTACGGCACCAGTATGGTGACACAATTAACCCTGGGCAAAGCACTACGCTACGCTCGCGTAGTTTGCGAAGTTTGCGCTACTTCGCACAACGCGAATTGCACGTAGCACAGTGCAAACACGCGTAGCGTAGCGTAGTGCAGCGGTCATTTTTTGCTTGCTCGCGGTCCTCAACGTCAAGTTGGCGACCGAGAGCAAGCAAAATGACATCCCGGCGAGACTTTTTCGTCGTTCGCGATCAGCAACATCAAGTTGCCGATCGCGAGCGTGGAAAATAAACCTGCCGGCGAGATTCTCAACGCGGGGAGGTCAGGTTTCTCATTGCGAGTGGTCGCGTATGCTCGCGACCGCTCGCGATGAGAAACTACCAGTCCGCGTTGAGAAAGCTGCCGCTCGAGTAAAAATCTACTCGAGCGGCAGTAAGAGACAGCTCGCACTGTGCAAGATGCCCTTTTCAATGATTGCACAGTGCGGACAAGCATCCGGCACTGTGCAATCATCGCGAACAGCGCACTACGCAGTTCGCGTAGTGCTACGCGTAGCTCGCGTAGTGCGAACTGCACTTCACGTAGCTTCGCGTAGCGCTACTTCGCGAACTACGCCCAGGCTTAGACACAATAAATGCTACACAGGGCATTTAAAGGTATTTGGCATTAATGTTTTTTGTGGCTGGCCTTCCTACATATCATGGTAAATAAGTAGCATGTTAAAACGCATTGGCTGCAAGATATTTCCTTAGCTGTTGTATTGGAATCTAATGGGATGAAAGTGACAGTGACTCTGCATGGTTGAGTTTTCTGAGTGTATTGCACAGTGACAGGATAAGCCACGAGAGGGGCTTGGGGAGAAGTGAAAACGAACTCTTTAAAGGAGATTAGCTCTAATACCACTCCTATGGAAAGGCAGACTCGCTAATTTCACTCAAAAACATTTGCATAAACCTCCTTCCATGATTCCAGCATCTGGCACACAAAACAGTTTACCAGCAGCCATAACATGTAGCACCCATGCATATACCTTTTAGAATGAAATATTGTTAGGGGTGGGGCCTAGCATCAAGAATTCCTTCACAGTTCCCTTATCTGAGAACCTGGTACCCCTCCAATAAGTCATTGACACTCCATGGGGCTCTGCAGTGGATAGGATAGGATTACATCTATGATTATAATAGCAGCATCCCAATTATTTTCAGGAAGAAAAACGGAAGTACTCAGAGGCCAGGCTTACATTCCCCCACACGCAAAGACAAGTGACATAATGGGGAGCCGCAGCTAACAGCCAATAGGTCAAGGGAGCCCTGGGTCGAAAAGGTTTGGGAACCACTGCATTAAGGTAATTCCCAAATTGGAGACATAACGCCAAGTCCGAGGTGAAATTATTATTCAAGGCTCATCGTGCAAAAATTAGGCTGAAAAACCGAGCTATCCAAACCCCTGGTGCTGCAATATTACAGTCTTTGTTTATACCATTGAGCCTCCACTGTATTTGGCCCTGTAGCTGACCAGATGGGAGCGATCTATACTTTTTCGCTTTAGAGCTTGCTCAATCTACTGGTCTTTATCTTTTAAACATTATTTAGATTCAGAGGGAAGTAAGGTCTCTCTGTGCCCGTGACAACAACTCTGGCCAATCTTTGTTGCATTTTATGTTTTTCTGCAATTTGCACAGATTAGCACGTCAACACTTTCTAATTCCCTTATTAAGGAGGTTAGGTCTTCGTCACAGAGTCATGCACTCCTTCACTTACAATCTCTCAGTTCCCCTGAAATTGTTTTCCACGTCTGTGCCTTCTTGAAAGCTGCACTCAGAACCAGACAAACTATGTTGGATTAATCCGACAGAATCTTTTATGGGTATCTTGGTAAAGTACACTGATCTCGGTAGGTGAGCGGGGTTTTCTCATTAACGGGGGTAGAAGGAGCGCATGGCGGACCCTTTTGAGGTCTTTGCCCTCTCTCCATTCTCCGTTCTTGGTGCTATAACTGCGTTCTCACTCCTAAATCCATAACAGTGCACTTTATTCAGAATATGTTTTTATATCCCAGGCTCTTTTTAAATTTCTGATGCCTGATGTATTTCGTGTGCAGAATTTTTATGTAATTGTATGGTCTCAATTTTATGCCACCCTGGACATTTGACGCACTGATTTCGTGTCTTGTTTCGCACACTGTATGTCCTTTACCAGTATTTTAAATATTTTTTCATTTGTATCATCCAAATTTTAACATGTGTTCACAGTTATGTGCAATATTTCTTATGTACTTTTATGGTCTTTTGTTCGCAAGACCGAATAAAGATTTTGATGATGATGATGATGACTGAAGATGACGACTTTTTGAACCTTGCTCTAGATGTTATCCAGAGTAGGTACTGGAGCAGTATAAAATCACATGCCTCTTTAAGAACCCCAGAAGCCCAATAAACAGTGTTGTCACTATCAATCAATCAATCATGTCACTTATAAAGCGCACTACATACCCGCGAGGGTCTCAAGGCGCTGGGGGAAGAGGGGGGTGGTGCTGCTACTGATCGAAGAGCCAGGTCTTGAGGAGTCTTCTGAAGGCCAGTAGGTCTTGGGTCTGTCGGAGGTTGGTGGGGAGGGTGTTCCAGGTCTTGGCGGCGAGGTGGGAGAAGGATCTGCCGCCGGCGGTCGTTTTCCGGATGCGGGGGACTGTGGCGAGGGCGAGGCTGGTCGAGCGGAGCTGGCGGGTGGGGGTGTAGAAGCTGAGTCGTCTGTTGAGGTAGGCTGGTCCGGAGTTGTGGAGTGCTTTGTGTGCGTGGGTGAGGAGCTTGAAGGTTATCCTCTTGTTGACAGGGAGCCAGTGCAGGTCTCTCAGGTGGGGTGTGATGTGGCTGCGTCGGGGGATGTCGAGGATAAGACGTGCAGAGGCGTTCTGGATGCGTTGCAGCCGTCTCAGGAGCTTAGCCGTCGTTCCTGCGTAGAGGGCGTTTCCATAGTCCAGCCTGCTGGTGACGAGGGCCTGGGTGACTGTTTTTCTTGTTTCGGTGGGGATCCACTTAAAGATCCTGCGGAGCATTCGGAGGATGTTGAAGCAGGATGAGGAAACGGCGTTGACCTGCTTAGTCATGGAGAGGGTGGGGTCGAGGATGACCCCTAGGTTGCGTACGTGGTCGGTGGGTGGCGGGGCTGTTCCCAGTGATGTTGGCCACCAGGAGTCGTCCCAGGCTGAAGGGTTGGAACCAAGGATGAGGACCTCCGTCTTGTCCGAGTTCAGCTTCAGGCGGCTGGTCCTCATCCATTCGGCGACGGCCTTCATTCCTTCGTGGAGGTGGGCTTTGGCGGTGTGAGGGTCTTTGGTGAGGGAGAGGATCAGCTGGGTGTCGTCGGCGTAGGAGATGATGTTGAGGTTGTGCTGTCGGGCGACGTGGGCGAGGGGTGCCAAGTAGATGTTGAACAGCGTTGGGCTGAGGGAGGAGCCTTGGGGTACGCCGCAGATGATCTTGGTGGCCTTGGATCGGAAGGGGGCGAGGCGGACGCTTTGTGTTCTGCCGGAAAGGAAGGATGTGGTCCAGTCCAGGGCCTTCTCTTGGATCCCAGCGTCGTGAAGGCGTGTTCGTAGTGTGTGGTGGCAGACCGTGTCGAAGGCGGCTGATAGGTCCAGGAGGATGAGGGCTGCTGTTTCTCCGTTGTCTAGCAGGGTCCTGATGTCATCGGTGGCGGCGATGAGGGCGGTTTCGGTGCTGTGGTTGCTGCGGAAGCCGGACTGGGAAGGGTCCAGGATGTTGTTCTCCTCGAGGTAGCGGGTCAGTTGTTTGTTGACGATTTTCTCGGTGACCTTCGCGGGGAACGGGAGCAGAGAGATGGGTCGGAAGTTCTTGAGGTCCTTGGGGTCTGCCTTGGGTTTCTTGAGTAAGGCGGTGATCTCGGCGTGCTTCCAGCTTTCCGGGAAGGTTGCTGTCTCGAAGGAGATGTTGATTATTTTCCGGAGATGGGGCGCGATGGCTGGACTGGCTTTGTTGAAGATGTGGTGAGGGCACGGGTCTAGCGGTGAACCGGAGTGGATGGTGTTCATGATCTCGCTGGTGTCCTCGTCGTTGATGTTGGTCCAGGAGAGCAGGCGGTTGGTGGTTGTGGGGGCAGTGGTCTCGGTGGTTGCCGGGGCGGTCGTGGTGTTGAAGCTGTCGTGGATGTCAGCGATTTTGCGGTGGAAGAAGGTGGCCAGTGAGTCGCATAGGTCTCGCGACGGCTGGATGTCGTTGGTGTTGGAGCTGGGGTTGGAGAGTTCCTTCACGATGTTGAAGAGCTCTTTGCTGTTGTGTGCATTGTTGTCTAGGCGGTCTTTGAGTGAGGCCCTTTGGCGGATCTGATGAGGTGATGGTGACTGCGGGTGGCGCTCTTGTGGGCGGCGTAGCTGTCCGCTGTCCGTTCGTGGAGCCAGATCTTCTCCAGTTTTCGGCATGTTCGTTTGGAGGCCTGGAGGTCTTCGGTGAACCAGGTGGCTTTCTTGCTGGTGTGGCTGTTGGGCGGATTCTTGAGCGGGGCGAGGGTGTTGGCGCAGTCGTCGTTCCACTGTCTGAGGTTGCGGGCGGCGGTGTCGGAGGGTTCGGCGGGTGGGCTCAGGGCGAGGGTTGTGGTTAGCTGGTCTTCCGTGACTCTGCTCCAGCAGCGGCGAGGCATTTGTTCGGTGCGGTGGTGCGTGGTGGGCTTCCTGTAGGTGAAGTGGATGCAGTGGTGGTCAGTCCAGTGGGGTTCGGAGGTGTGGTTGAAGGAGACGTGTGGGCTTGCGGAAAAGATGGAGTCTAGCGTGTGGCCGGCGGCGTGGGTGGGTGTAGTCACGAGCTGTCTGAGTCCGAGGGTGGCGAGGTTGTCGATCAGGGTGGTGGAGTTGGTGTCCTTGTTGTTCTCGAGGTGGAAGTTCAGGTCCCCGAGGAGGATGTAGTCCGTGGAGGCGATGGCGTGTGTGCTGACGAAGTCAGCGATGGAATCGCTGAACTGTGGTCGGGGTCCGGGGGTCTGTAGATGAGGGTTCCTCTGAGGGTGGTGTTGGGATCGGTGTGGATCTGGAAGTGCATGTGTTCGGCGGTGCTGAGGGTGTCGTCGGTGTTGGTTGAGACTCTGAGGGTGTTCCTGTGGACGATGGCGATGCCTCCTCCGACTCCGTTGGTGCGGTCCCTGCGGGTGATCTTGTATCCGTCCGGGATGGCAATGGCGATGTCGGGGGCTGAAGCGGGATTCAGCCAGGTCTCCGTCAGGAATGCGACATCTGGGGAGGTTGAGTCGAGAAGGTCCCAGAGTTCGATGGCGTGTTTGCGGGCGGAGCGGGTGTTGAGGAGGATGCATCTGAGGTAGTTGGGTTCTTTCCTGGGCGGTGGTTTGGCGGGGCGGGTGCTGGCGAAGCTGCAGTTCCGGCAGGTGAAGGGCCCTTGGGTGCGCTTCGGGGTGGCCTGGTAGCAGGCGTGATCTTTTCCGGGGTTGAGTGCGTGGAGGGTGCTGGCGTCGTATCGGCGTCTGTTGATGTGGCGGGCGCGGGGGATGCCTGGACCAGGGGGTCTGGCGCTGGGCGCGGTCACGGCGCAGACGGGCGCAGACGGGCTTGCCTTAGGCGCGCATTCGGCGCGCCAGCGGCGCGCGCGCAGCGGCCGCCATAAATGGGGAGGTGGGAGGGAGGAGCAGGGAATGGGGCAGCGAATGGGCAGTGAGGGGGCGGGGCCGCAGGCGCAGCGGCGGGAAACAGGCACAGAAGGGAAAACGAGCACAATCAGGGCATCAAGGGGGCACAGAAAGGAAAAAGAAATGAGCACAATCAGGGGCAGCAAGGGGGCACAGAAAGGAAAAACGAGCACAATCAGGGGCAGCAAGGGGGCACAGAAAGGAAAAGAAATGAGCACAATCAGGGGCAGCAAGGGGGCACAGAAAGGAAAAACGAGCACAATCAGGGGCAGCAAGGGGGCACAGAAAGGAAAAAGAAATGAGCACAATCAGGGGCAGCAAGGGGGCACAGAAAGGAAAAAACGAGCACAATCAGGGGCAGCAAGGGGGCACAGAAAGGAAAAAAAACGAGCACAATCAGGGGCAGCAAGGGGGCACAGAAAGGAAAAAAAACGAGCACAATCAGGGGCAGCAAGGGGGCACAGAAAGGAAAAACGAGCACAATCAGGGGCAGCAAGGGGGCACAGAAAGGAAAAACGAGCACAATCAGGGGCAGCAGCAGGGCACACAGACGGAGCTGTGTGGTGGGGGAGCGACCTACCAGTCAAGGTCAGGGGTCGCTCTACACAATGTCTGACACAGGCTTGCAGCTTTGGAACAGGTATGCTTTCTTAGAGGTCAATGACTAGTGATAGCGAGGAGCCTGGCCACGAGTGTGGTTTACCTTGCTCACTGGGGCCACCAGTGCACGGTGAGAACTAAGAGCCAGGTCTAAAATAAGGTGTGGCTTCCTCAGCTGGATAAGATGGTAGAGCAGGTGGTCCGGACCTGCGAAAAGTGTCATGCTACAGGGTATCCAGATCCACCGGCACCCATTCTCTCTGAAGGCTTTCCAAACTGGCTGTAGGTTCGAGTCAGTTCAGATTTTGGAAGTCTGCCCGGCAGCTACATGTTAATAAGGATAGATGACTATTTTAAGTACCATGAATGTGAAATTGTATCTACCACCTCAGCCATTAAGGTAATTCCCAAATTGGAGACATAAGGGCTATGAATGGTTTAGGGAAAGAAGTCAGAATGGACAACGGTCCCCGATTTCATGGACAGGAAATAGTGGACTATTTCAAGCACTCTGCATAAAGCATCGGAAAGCAACGCATCACTGGCCTCACGCCAACTGAGAGGCTAAAAGGTTTATGTGCACTTTCTCTGAATTAGTCCGAATAGCCTGCATCCGCTTCCTGCAGGAGTGCCTACAAACTCCATCATGGACCAGGCCCCGAGTTTGGCATGTATGGGTCGCGTGATTGTGGATGTCAATCCACAATTCCAGGGGTGGGTTCCAGAGCATGTAAATGACACACAACAGAGAAGAGAGAACCAGAATGCCAGGGTCAGCTGTTGTCGATGAGCTAGCGGGAGTTAATTACAAAGAGGAGATCTGATTATGTTGATTAACGACCGATGCCCGGGCAGTAAATTCTGGCTCCCATTTGAACTGTCCCCCTGGCGACCTATCCAAGTACGAGGCATTATGTTACCAGCCGCACAGGAATGTAAGACAGCTCCCGTAAAGTCAAGTCTTGGGGTACTGAGAGTAACTTGTCATTGCCTGTAGAATTGGGTATCTCTGAAGCCATTGGAGAAGTTCCAGTCAGTGGCACTTTTCGCCCGGTGGGTTTGAGCCTCGACGGCCATCAATACAGTCAAATGTTGGTGAGGCTCCTCCCCTCCCCATTGTGAGCTACCCCATGCCTGGGGAAGGCCTAGCTGATGTTGGGATGCCTGATCCTGGGTAGGGGTCAGAGAGGATATCACCCTCAGTACAATCTTGGAGCTGACTCTACTTCTTAACGAAATTGAGACTTTGCGCCATAACAGATATTGTTTGAAAGCCGTGTTGTTTTGCGGTATTTTGTGCAGTTTTGTCCTGTTTCTGTATTTGATGAGGAATGCATTATTGTGCATAGGCAATAGTGGGATGTTCCATATTGGGCACTATTTCCCCATTATTCTCAAGTCAATCATACAGTTCACCTAACGTGAGAAAGTAAATAAAGGCGGCTGCTCCAGGAAGCAGAGGCACATCTTCTATAACCTACCTATTATGTCTGTGATGTTATTGGGACCGGCACACTGGCACAGGACCTCATTTTGATGAGCTGTGTATGGGGCCCTGAGAAGCTGCCCACACTGCCCATGCCTAGCGCCGGCCCTAATATCACAAGTGTATTATAGCCTTGTTATATGGCCATTAGGGTAATTGTCGACATTGCTAAGTTAGCATGAGCTTTGCTGCCATGTTGCTGCTTTTGCGCACGTTACTACATGACTTTATTTTGCAAGACTCTGTTTATGCCTTTCACATGAGAACTGTCTGCTTTTCGCGTTCTCTGCTAAGTTCCTGGAGTTTAGTCTGAGCACAATGTGCAAGGTCGATAAACAAAGCCCCTTGTTATTCTGTTCTGGTCAGTCCCTAGCACCTAGACAAAACATGCTAAACACAGCTGCACTACTGGAGACTCGTGCTTTGATATTACAGGGATGCACGTTGTTCAAACACACACTTGGAGAGAGCTTTTCCATGGAGAAGAGCTATGCTGTTCCTATGATGTAAACCTTCCATCTAGGCTTTAAGGTATGGGGTCTGCTGACAAAGCCCAGAGATCTTCCTTTATATAATAAAAATTCTTCCAGTCAAGGAAAGGGTGGTTAGGCCTTATAGTCCTTTTTCCACTGTCTGTATATGATGACATCCCCCTTCATATTCTATGGAATTGTAACAATGCTAATTGTTCTGAGTTTATGCATTTTGCTGCTGGTGGTGGCTCGTATACTGCATTATAGAGCACGATAGTTGAAATAAACATTTTGAACTATTACAGTGACTCTGCCAATTCTTATTGTGGACAAGTACGAGTGAGTGAGCGAAAGGGTAGGTCTTGCTACCGCGATTCCTGAGCGAGTCGGAGTGTTGTGTTCTGGGTTGTCTAATCATTTGTAGCTTCGTGATTATGTAGAACGAATGAGACACTATAGCTAGTCAGTTTTGGGAATTTGGGTACTAATGTGGTAGGAAGGTACAACCCCTATACACCGAGGTCCTGTTTTCCTGCGCATAGTTCTGTGTATGTGCAGAATCCCCGCAACATGGCGCCGCCAACGTTTAGTCTGGTTCTTATCTGCGAGACTCCTAAGTAGTGCTTGTGCTTGTCCACAATCCCTTCACTTCTGTTTCCGGAGACGGCTGTGATTGGGTAGCCTCCTATATTGTGATATTTTATAGGTTTTTCCAGCTTGAATTTTAAAAGGTCTTTTCTCTTTCTTATTACCCCGTTATTGCGATGCCACGTATAGGTTGTTATTCTCTGGCATTGATTATGGCGAATGTTATTGCGCCTCCTAACCGCGCACCACTCAGGGCTTTTTCGACTCAATATGGAGTACCTGATGCTGGTGTTGCGCTTATCTTTGTTGTGGAAGCGGATGCGGCTTACCGCTTCGAGGTATTTTATTATTGGGTCACCTTTCCGGCAGTCGATGGAACAGATAATTTGTTTCACGAATATACTGCCACGGCCCGTCCTCAGGATTATCGTCCTGATCGGTCTCTTGAAGTTCCGCTAACGGCTTGGCAACACCAAATATGGTTAAATGGCGCCCTTCCTCACCCGATAACACCGGTCCGTTTAGGCCCCTTATCGATAGATGGGGCCACGTGGCCCGTTTTGGCTGGGTACATCCCACACCCACGGTATTGAACTACAATCGCAGAGCTTCGCGCATTACATGCTTCATTAAAACGCATACATAGAGCTGTTATTCAGTTCATGTCGCGCAACTTCCAGGTGGGGCCACCTGGCGTTGCTGCGCAACCACCTGCACCAGGTGGTGTGACCATCAGTCCATTAATGGTTAATTCAGTGATGGGCAAGCGTCCCCAAAATATGGATGAGCTTCCTTATTGGCTTCCTGAGAAATTTGGGCAACTCGAGTCTGTTTTTTCAAATACCACTCCTGTGGAGAGAAACAGGATTTTGACCATAAGTCTTCCGAAAAACTTGGTTCATGAATTAGCTGATTGTAACACATGGGGTAAAGTGTTTGCAGCGGTATATTCAATGTGTTTCGGCACCCCCTCAATGACTGTACTCCCTTCCGTGATTAGACGTGTTCAGGATGAAGATGGGGCCGAGGCGGCCCTGGAGTTGGGGATGAGACTGGTGGGGGTGTTTGATATTGTTTCCGATATGATCCTTGCTAATGTCAAGGGTGATGCTGTAAGCTTGCAGGTGGCACAACGCCTGGAGGTGTTGCTGACGCGGACAAGCCAAGCGAATTGCCAAAGATTATTGCTAAAGCATATAAGACCATAGGGTGCAATAGTCTGGGAGTTAAGCCTTATAAGCAAACACAAGCTCCAGGTCAAACTCAGCAAAAAGCCGAGACTGAGAAGGATGGGCGCCTGTTCTTTCCTAAAAAGAACTGGAAAAATAAAAAACAGGGGCAGCAGAAACAGAAGCAGGGTTCTCATGCTGGTTCACCGACACCCGAGTCTTCTGAGCGTACTTATGACTTGCGCGACCGCGCAAAACTTAAGACTCCTGATGGATTTCAAGTCCCTGATCAGCGCTCTCCTCGTTCTTTACAGGACACATCGGACTCTCAAGCCGGTGGTGGTGAACGCCAGGATCGTGGCAAAGGTCCGACCACACAACTGGGACAGGATCAACCTCGACAGTTTGACGTCAAAGCCAAACAAGAGGATCTGCCTCGTTTTAGACTCCCGTATCAGAAGAAAAATGTTGCCACTTTAACAGCGAAATATGCCTCAGACGGTGAGAACACGACTTCTAGATTGGACTTGGGCGGTGACTGCTCGACAGCGCAGCGGAGATTACCATAGTGCGGGAGGCACTGCGTCCTTGTCTGGAGGCGAGAGCAACTGATACATTCATTACAGTAAAGACAGCAGATACAGGAGTTGCCCCCCGGATAGACTTTATGAAATTATCTTCCAAATTGAAGGTGATATACAGCGTACAATCAAGGGGATTTTTTGGGAAAATCTCACCTCTTCATACGACATTTTGTTGGCAGAGGCAGATTGGCCTTCACCATTTGCGCTAGCGGCTTCTAGGGGGGAGGATGTGATACTTCCGAGTTTTTCACGTTACGTCCCTGAGGAGCATGCAAAAGCTTATGCATCTGAGTGGGCTTTGGCCCTTGCCCCGGCGGTGTACCGTAATCATGTGGGCTGGGATAGAGATTCGCCGGCACATGAGTTACCGTTATGGTCTATGCCACAACCACAGCCCCAATATCCAATCAGACGAGAAGCTAAGGCTCCCGTTTGTGATATTCTGACACAGTTGGAGTATCAAGGAGTGATTGAATCCTGTGTATCACGAATGAATAATCCTCTTTTTACGGTATCAAAACCCGATGGGTTATATCGCATTGTACTAGATTATCGAAATTTGAATAGTCATTGTCGTACATTTGCAGTGCAAAACACACATAGCTCTGCACGAGTGAACAATCTTATTCGTTAGAAATACAAGACTACTCTGGACATTTCCAATTGTTTTCATAGTCACAATTTGGCTCCTGAGAGCAGTGACTTGACAGCATTTAGCGCCGTTGGGAATCAGAAAAATTTACGCGTTTGCCTATGGGGTATAAGAATAGCCCCGGGGCTTTCGCTGCATGTGTTGTCTCTTTGTTGGACAGCATAGACTCTGAAGCGTTCTCGTACGTTGATGATATTTATCTGACGGACCATGAACTGATGCCACATCTAGTCCGAGTCAACCGCATTATCCTGTTCTTTGCCGACTATGGATACAAATTCAATTTAGCAAAATCGCATATCGCACATTTTGCTGTACTTTTTTTGGGCTACAAGCTCAACAATGAAGGTACTTTCTGGAGAAATGTGCACACTTGCGACCTCCTTCTACACTGAAGAAGCTTAATTCTTTGCTGTGATTTTTGAATTTCGGGAGGACTTACATCCCCGATTATGCCCAGCGTATCAAACTGCTCTATGCTTTGCTACAACCAACATATTCTTCTGCCAGCTGGCTTCCGAAACATACCTCAATTCTGCAATCTTTGCAAACTGATTTGCTTGCCACTAACTACTTGTTGTCGCATGACAACACCACGAACCTGGTGATACGTATAGTACCAGGGTCAGTGGGTTTCACTTACTTAACATTTAATGAGGGAGACACAGTACCTATTGCATACAAATCACATCTATACACTTCGGCTGAAATGCGCTTTTCGAATGTTGAAAAAGTTTTGACAGTGGTCCAAATGGCGATTCTGAAAGAACGCTCGCTGGTGCAGGGAAAACGCATTCTTATGGTCATGCCTTTCTCTGCTTTGGAAGCAGTGACTAAGGCAAGTGTGCCAAACTCTAAGGCATTACATCCCCGTTGGATTCAATGGGCTACTTCTTTGACATCGGCTGATGTCACGTTTATCTTTGATCCTGCTCTTCAGACACAGGAGTTTTTACAGTATGAACATGTTCATCCTCCTCCGTTATCGTTGCTTCCTTTGGATGAGTACAAATGTATCATTTATACCGATGGTTCGTCCCAACCGGCCACCGGTTCCAAACACGCTTATTCAGCGGCTTGCGCTATTGTGGCTGGTTCAATTGTCAATGGAGAATTTAAGTCGTCCATAGTGCATACACAGGCACTTTGGGACTGTACAGCGCAATTGGCGGAGCTGCGTGCTTTTGTTCTTGCTCTAGAGTTTGCTGATCCTAATGTGAATACTCTTATTGTATGCGATTCTTTCTACTGTGTTCAGTCTTTTAATGATAACTTATTCTTTTGGTCACAAAATGACTATTGAGATTCTAAAGGCAGGGCAATAAAGCATAAAATGCTTTGGTTTCGAGTGGCGGAACTTAAAAAACGTCTCACACTCACACAGGTTATCCATACTGTTGGCCATCAGCGTGTGGGAGCACATGCTGTTGGTAATTCTTTGGCTGACGAAGCGGCCAAATCTGCAGCAGCCACGTGTTCCATAGCAGCAGTTACAAGGTCCATGACTAAAATAGATAATGAAATTTTGGCAGCGCTTGCTGCTACGAAGGATAGAGCAGATTATCCGCAGGGCTTCCCTTCGAAGTATTTTTTTCATTTATCTCCCGATCAAGTTCCTTATGCTAAAATTCCATCTGTTGGGGATCGGCTGATTCCCAACAAGGACCGCAGACTTTCTTTGATCATTGCCGCACACAAAGGCATGGCTTCTGCACATGCCGGAGTGTCCGCGACAGTTTCTATATTACAGCAACGTTACTGGTGGCGTGGTTTATATAAACAGATCCGTAATTATGTACTTTCTTGTGACATTTGTCAACAAATCAAACCGTCTACGGTCTCACGCCCACCACAAACACAGCTATGTATTTCTATCAGCCCTTTGGCTGTGTATATCTTGATCACTGCGGTCTGTTCTCTTCTGATACTGCATATAAATAAATTTTTGTTGCAGTTGATTCATGCACTAGATTCCTTTGGGTTTGGCCACAATGCAGTGCTGACGCTCGAAATGTCATTAGAGATTTGCGTGTCTTTGACGGGATGTTTGCCTGTGGCGCCTTCCACTCTGACCAAGGTCCAGCGTTCGCCTTTAAGGCGTACAATGACGCAATGATGTCAATAGGGGTGCTAGTGCAGTTTTCATCTCCATACAGGCCTGAGGGCAATTCTATAGTGGAGCGAATGAACCGTGACTTAAAGCAATCTTTGACAGCTAGGGTCTTAGGTACTGGGAGGAACTGGCTGGCCCATTTGTATGGTGTTCAACGTGCACTCAATAATCTCCCTAGAAGATCTCTGGGTGGGCGGACTCCATACGAAATGCTCTTTGGCATTAAAATGTTTGTGCCAGACCTTGATGGTCTAGACGTTGTGGCGGGTGCCGCAACCTTTGACATAGATAATCATTCTACTATGTTACAGGATCTACAAAAGACCAGTGACAGCTACGCAACTGAACATTTACCCTCTTCCAATGATGCAGCACTGCTGATTCCTGTTTCCGGCTGGCTTCCTAAGATTGGAGATCTAGTACGAGAAAAGCTGGAGAACAAAAAAGAATTTGGTCCCTCTTATCATGCACCGGTTCCAGTACTTGGATTGAAGGGTACTTGTACAGTCATTTTACCGCCTTTGCCTGGTCGCAATGACAACAGATACATCTCAGTAGACAATGTCAAGTTACACCGTCTGGCCGATTCTGAATAGTGTAACACCTGCAATTTCTTGCAACGCTATCCCTTTGAATCCGGTAACCTCAACCTCTACGACTAATGCCCGTACCGGTGAGGGTGAGATGAAAACTGCAATTGACCTTTCGCCTGTTCTGCCTCCATCCTCTTCCACCGCAGATGTGGAGTATACATACCCCACAGATGAGTCCCAAAGGGAAGTGCCAAACAGTCCTCGACAACATCACGTTGATACAACGCACCCACCTCTAATATCCATGGGTGCAAGCGGTTCTTTTGGGGACCATGCCAGCTTCTCTTATGACTCATCCTCCTCGTCTTCAAGTTTGGCGCTTCCACCGACGAAATTCAGTGTTTTCGTTTCTTGGTTCAAAAAGACTTACCTGGTTCCCCCATGGACCTACATCCGGTTGGTACTTATCCTGATTTTCCTCTTCATGTCGATTGGCTTTGTGACAGTATTCTTCTTACTCATCAATGGTCATTATTTGCCAGAACGCTCTGCTGTGAACTTGGTCGATGGAATTCTGGCCCCTCCTACATTGTCCCATATCATGAAAAGTGATCAGACTCTTGTGAACATTTCGGCTTTCCCGGTTGCAGATGGCATCGTTTGGGATAAAGTAGCTTTCGAAATTCACGGCCCGACAGAAGTGCCCAAGATACCATACGTGTTTCGCGTCTCGTTAGGAGATGTGGTAACACGGGACATGCATTCTGATGACTGGGATGTGCAAGCAGTGCATTCATTGTTTTCTTATTTAAAGTATTATGCTGCTTTTGATGCTGAGGATTTATATTTCAATTCTGCCAATTATGCTGATTTATTCTGTTATCAACACTATGGGCATCATTTCTTGCATAAAACAAAGACGTTAAGACCTGTTTTTAGTACACACAATGGAAACATTGTCCTACTCCCGTACAGGGGAGTTCGAAAACTCTTAGGAATAAGTTCACCTATTTCACAGATTATGACACGTCTAATCCGGGATCCTACTTCTTTAAACTGCATTTATCATCCCAATCCAAATTTATCATGACCCACACTAAATTGATTCTTTTAGAACTAAATTGGCCACACAGGGTTATGATCACTGGAAAGATACCATTGATTTAAAATCAATTTGGGGCACTAAGCCGTGGCAGGTTCAGGGAACTGAAGCCTTGCATCGTGTCTGCCTGATCCCGACTCAAATTTTATTTTTAAATTATACGGTGCATCAAACCACTTGCTTTGGCTTGGCAACTGCGAAAAATTTGAATATCCCATCGATTCCGTCATTGGCGGAACATGACAATTGGTGTGCTCAGACGAATTATACTATCGATGCATTGCAAGTTTTGTTTCAAAATGACACTTTCAATGTCTCTGAAACTGATTCAGCCGGGTGGTTGGTGTGGCAAACAAATTCAAATGCATGTCAATTGCGTGTTTATAATGTAACACCTAGTTTCACACAGACTAGACCGGATCCTCGTTATCCACATTCACATTCGGTCACCACATACTCCGTGGGTAAATTGTGCCAACAATGGTTGGAACAATCCACTTTGTCGTCAGTGAAACAACACTTGTTTCTCTTGTCGAGCGACATCAATTTGGCACATTTTATTTTAGGACCTAGGATTCCTAGATCTAAGAGGTTCATCTAAGCAGCTTACAATGAAGTTTGGAAACTTTCGCAGATAGAAGCAGCGCTTCGTCTGCGCCAAATTGATCAAGTCAATTTAGAAAAAGTCCTTGCCGTGGTCGACAATAGCATCAATACACTTTCTTCACACATTTATACATTGGATAATATTGTTTCTTCTGTTATTGATATTGTTCAGAGTGATGTATCTGTGTTATACCATGGTCAAGATCAATTACGATCAGTTATGCAGTTTGCATGGACATTACAGACTCTCAAAATGGGAAAAGTCCCTTGGGATTATTTGAATGCTTCTGCTTTGTTTTTACCATTTAATCTGACTGATAAACAGAGATTTATGTCCATGAAAGTTGCTACATACACGCTCTTTCACATTGAACAATTGGAACCCTTGCCATTCTCTGTGACGGAGACGGATTCAGCTGTTTGGTTAATTCACGTGGTTATCTCTCTCCTATTCTCGCTGTTTCAATTTAAATCATGTATGCAGCATTTTCCGATTGGCTGTTTTGAACCCCTGGGTAGTGCATTTTTCCATGAATTATGGTCCCTACCTTTCACTTACAGATGTCAACGGGAGGATAAGGAAGTTTTCCTAACAGGGGAGGACTGCGATTCCACAGTAGGATATTCCCTGGTTTGTAAACACATTAAGTTGCACAGCGCTTGTAATGTATCCGCGCCTAATCTTGCTTGTTTTTTAAAAGGAACTCCAGTCCCCGCGACAATTCCAGCTTTTACATTGCTTACTAACAGCAGTTATCTTTTTTTGAACAACCACGACTGCTGTGGTTTATGTGCGGGATTCCCGTATTTACTAACAGTTTCACAACATGTTACTTGTTGTATCAGAAAAATCGGTGGATATGCTACCTTGATCTGCACATCAACATAAGTACACAGGCAGTGAATGTCACAATATGTCAATCTCATTCCATTCCGTATTGGGTGCTCACGTGGTGCCAAATACTCACCCACCTTGAGTATTACACTTTTAGATCTACAATAGTAGTCCAAATCCAATCTACTTTCACAAGCACCAAAGCACACCAGAAAAAAGTCACTATAAAGTTCCTTGATCAGTTCAACTTTGTAAGAACAAAAGGATTCCTAATCATTCAGTCCAATTTCATATGTGCTATTTATACAAATAGTCCACAGACAATAATCCGTATCCGGAGAGAGAGTTCCGTTATCGCTTTTTTATTTCATATACAAACGGCAGCCGACGCGCGTTTTGCCCGGCAGGGCTTCCTCAAGGCTATTTCTCTCTTTATTTGTATATTTCGTTTGTCAAAGCCAGTCACTTTCTTAACCATATATTGAATTTCTGAGATTATTCCTCTCTGATTCAAATGGATCAGGGTCGTAGTGATATGTATAGTCACTGCAAATCGGAATCGTTTGCTCCGGTAGTATAAAACGAGATCAGTCCGTATGACAAGGGACCATGTTAAGTCCTTTCTGTAACCGAGTAATCTGCGTCCCGAAAGCGTCTATCTGTATTGCGCTCCCTCCTTGTTACTTGTTGTAGCAATGTGCTTTTTCCGCCCCCACATGGAATGTAGATAGTTCCATTTGGCCTTCCATTCCGACTTTGAAAACAGATTTCAACAAATTAAGCAGGCTCAAAACGCTATTGTTCCAACTAGAGGTGGCTCTCACTTCAGCTTGAGAGACCTTCGAGTTGCAGGTGGCTAGAACATCCAGCGAGATTCAGTCACTTCTGAACACTAACCTCCCACTTCACTTTGGGGAGCTTATCCATCAAATTTTTAGTGCGTCTGACACTAAAGGCCTTGCACATTTTTTTAAATATGTGGGATCCGGCCTTGTGACTTCTTTTCAGACGATATCTGGAGTAATACCGGCTTTTATTCATTCTATTTTTTCCAGCGTCTTCGGAGGATTCCCTTTATTACTGGCGCTAGCTGGTGGAATCCGGCTTCTTCTGTTCCTGCTTCGCAATGGCTGCTCATCTTGTGGTAATGCACAGTCAGGGCCAATTGCAACTGTACCGTGATTGAATGCAACAAGTTTTTGGATGCTTGCCATTAGCGACGCTTAGCGTAAGTTATGGATTAACTTTTCGCTTTGCCTACTTCACTTGCATGCAACCTGTTTTCTGCTGTCAACGGTGCCCCTTCTATTGGGCTATGGATTTATGTCTCTCCAATACGTCATGTCCTGTCCCGGATTTTAACCAGTTAATGGGTCCCTTAGAGGCCCATGACCAGGCTTGTTCTGGGAATGGCCGTATGGCGCGTGCTGCTGCACTTGGAGTCTTGGCTGAATGGGATATCTGTGTGGCTGCACAGAACCTCTTGCAACGAAGTTTCATCGAATATCACGCAATTTGCCCGGTTATGCTCTTGGAAGCATCAGATTACGAGGAGCATGTCTGTTCCTTCGACCTACTTGATTGGATGGCATCCCTTTTTTTTACTAACGATAGGGATGACGTTTTGGAGGGAATTGCATTCTTAAGTTCACGTACTTTGATGGATTTACCACCTCCTTCATAATAACATTTTCCCGGAGACGACACTCTTGCAATAGTCACAAAAATATATATATATTTGTTTTTGTTGCTTTTTGAATTTTTCCAATTTGATTTTTTCAGGCGCCTTTGAACTCTGCTTGGCTTTTGAACTCTGTTTTGGTCCTTTGTCTATATACTATGACCTTACCAAGGGGAGGGTGTTATATGGCAATTAGGGTCATTGTCGACATTGCTAAGTTAGCATGAGCTTTGCTGCCATGATGCTGCTTTTGCGCACGTTACTACATGACTTTATTTTGCAAGACTCTGTTTATGCCTTTCACATGAGAACTGTCTGCTTTTCACGTTCTCTGCTAAGTTCCTGGGGTTTAGTCTGAACACGATGTGCAAGGTCGATAAACAATGCCCCTTGTTATTCTGTTCTGGTCAGTCCCTAGCACCTAGACAAAACATGCTAAACACAGCTGCACTGCTGGAGACTTGTGCTTTGATATTACTGGGATGCATGTTGTTCAAACACACACTTGGAGAGAACCTTTCCACGGAGAAGAGCTATTCTGTTCCTAAGATGTAAACCTTCCATCTAGGCTTTAAGGTATGGGGTCTGCTGACAAAGCCCAGAGATCTTCCTTTATATAATAAAACGTCTTCCAGTCAAGGAAAGAGTGGTTAGGCCTTATAGTCCTTTTTCCACTGTCTGTATATGATGACATCCCCCTTCATATTCTATGGAATTGTAACAATGCTAATTGTTCTGAGTTTATGCATTTTACTGCTGGTAGTGACTCGTATACTGCATTATAGAGCACAATAGTTGAAATAAACATTTTGAACTATTACATTGACTCGGCCAATTCTTATTGTGGACAAGTACGAGTGAGTGAGTGAAAGGGTAGGTCTTGCTACTGCGATTCCGGAGAGAGTCGGGAGTGTTGTGTTCTGGGTTGTCTAATCATTTGTAGCTTTGTGATTATGTAGGAGAACGAATGAGACACTATAGCTAGTCGGTTTGGGGACTTTGGGTACTAAGGTGGTAGGAAGGTACAACCCCTACACACCGAGGTCCTGTTTTCCTGCTCATAGTTCTGTGTATGTGCAGAATCCCGGCAACAGCCTGGGGTACTTCAAAAACGGAGGTCGGGATATCTGCTGCATTTGTCACCAAGTATCCCAACTGTCAGACTCTAAAGAGAGGCCTTGGTTAGGTTTTTCGGTGGGTGCTTGTTTCCACAGAGTGCAGCACCAACCCCGGGATGAAGCCGCAGACCTGTGTCAACAACCAATGGAATGGAGTGATAGATATAATATATCAATACCTTTATGTGGTAGAATTTTAGGGCTGGCCTGTGTGTGGTTGCCCAGGTTGTCTTTTCCTATCGCACAAGTATTCTTTAACATTGCGCTTTAAAATTGTTTGTTTCTGTTTAATCATTTTCAGAGTTGCCTTAAATTAGATATCTTACATTCTTTAATAATGAAGCAGACCAAAAATGTATTCATAATGTATGCTAGAATTAATTAGATACCAGCAGCTCTTCCGGTAACTAACATCCTTTCTTCTTCCAATTTACAGGCTGTCTTGGCGGCAATTGTAGTCAGCAATGTCCTTCCTTTGTTAGACAACTTGCATTTGGTCCCTCAACTGTGGATCCAGGATAAGTATGACTTTGTAAGTGCACGTACAGCAGCTGAGTGTGTCAGGATGAACTCCCTCTGCGGAATGTTTGGGCATGGGATTTGAGAATAAAAAGAATATTTATATTTATCATTTTTTTCTGCAAAAGACAAATCAGAAGGTAATGCTAATACGTAACATAATTACTCTTACTTCCTGGCTTCTTCCCATTCTTAACATGTGGATACTCTCCACTTGCTGGTGGAATGGTAAACTGCTTCAACAATTGTTAAATCTGGTTTGTGTGCAGGTTCCGTACACCCATGTATCCAGCATATACACTCCTTTCCCTCGTCAGTCTTGTTTCTGCTGCTGTGGATTGGAACCTGTTTTAAAATCTCAGCAAATTCCTGCTCCGGTCTCTTTCTCCATTGTTTCCGATTTTGTAATCCTTTTACTTTCCTTCTTTCTTGAGCTCGGGTATGTCTCAGCGCCACAGCTTTAAGGCGAGCTAGTTGTTTTATTGACTGTTTTCAGCTGCTAATACTGATAACCTGTGTGTCTTTTGCCCGGGAAACAGTCATCTGGTGCATACCCTCGCTGCCATCGGTACGAAGTCTGTTCAAACCACCCGGCCTGCATGCTAAGTAAGGGTATTACTCCTATCCCGCAGACCATGTTGGGTTTTATCAAAAGCAATAAGAGCCACAAGGTGAGTACATGGTCTTGGTCACCAGGTGCAGCTCTGAATAGCCTTCGTGTTGGTGGCATAGTGAGGGACACTACCCTCAGATGTTCTCCCTCTTGTATCAAAGTCACTTTTACTAGCCTTATACAATTCATTCATTTTTCGCCAGAGAAAGTGAAAGTACTAGACTGCATGCACATTTTTCTGAAGTATGGCCTTTGATACAGATTTTAGGGGCTTTTTGTTAGCTTTCTTCATCTATTGGTCTGATCAGTTGTCATTCGCTCTTTGGCCATAGATGTTCTACTAAGTTAGCGGACAACCAAAGAATGTAATGCCGCCGACTCAGGCACTGATTTATCCACCTCCTCCAAAGAATACAATCTGGACATGAATCTGGGAACAATAATTTTTCGGAATCTTTCCATCCTCTCTTTACTACGTCCTCAACATGCTGATGTTTAGGAAAACCCAACGCCTTAGGTTGCTGAAACTGTCTCAGCACAGGCTCTGATGAAGTGCTGGGTAACTCATTCAAAAGAAATCCCATATTTTGATAATTTTGGCCAAGATGTCTGGTCACAACTCCCTATTAATGTATTGTCCCTTCAGACAAAGGGAACCAACTCTACTCCTACCTCCTCCACTCCAGAACTGGAAATCAATGAGTACTGATCCTCAATTAAAGGTTTAGCAGGTTAAGGAGTGCGCGCTGCTGTCATAGTTTCAAGAACAATACGCTTAAATTTGTCCTCCAGTCTGAGCCTCACGTTTGTCTCTTGTTGCCCCTAGAAGGAGAGGGACTCGAGGAACAGGAGTCAGAAAATTTCCAATGGGGGGGTGTAGGAAATAGGATTTTTGATTTAAGGGGCGAAGACACTTCTCAACCAACAACCACAGTCCCTGTCAGGGTGAACCACAAAAGTCACTAAACTAATCTGTGCTTAGCCCTCTGGGAGCTTGGCACAAAAACAGTCATGCTTAACTTAGAGGCACTGTGTTAAGCATTTATGCACCACACAAACATTAATAAAGTGAAACCACAACACAAAAAAATCAGCTGCCAATTTAGAAAAATCGCGTAACATTTAAAAAATAAAACAACAATCAGGAGAACCAGAGTTATGAGTTTTTAAAGTTTTAAGTGAAAAATAGTGCTTAGAAGATCAAAGTTCCAGACGCGGGTATCTGGTCATGCAAAACTGGGGCAAAGTTTAAACTTAAAGCCAAATCTCCAATGGGGCAAAGCTGCAGACTGTAGCTGACAAGGGCTCCACAAGGCCGGTACCAGTGCTCGGAGGTCCTGCTGAAAAGGCTGCTGAGAAGAATGTAGAGGAAGCTCCCGCAAAGTCCGGCTGACCGACGATACACCTTTGGCGGATTGTCGAGCTGTTAGGTCCCAGTTTCCTCTCAGCTCTCAGGCCACTTTTTGGTGAACATTTTTCCCTAGTCCCAAATTTCAGGTTTTGGCTGGAGGAGCACCTTTAGCACCACTTCCAAGAGTCAAGGAATGATTGGGCACCACTTGGAGGGTCAGGACTCACTCCAGGCAGAGGCCAGGTATGGAATTCAAGGACTCTGAAGGTTGTTATGTCCATGTAGCTCACATAGGAGGCCAAACAACTAGCCCCTGGAGTCACTTTTGTAGTCCGCAGGTCCTGGAGTGTACTGAAGAGTGGCTCTGAAGATCCAGTATTTATACCTGGTGCCAGCCTTTGAAGTGGGGGAAACTTGTAGGTTACTCCCACATCTGGTTCTGCAAAGTTCCTTCCTTCCGCTGCCCAGGCTCCAAGTAGCCTAAGGTGACAAAAGGCTGGTGTCAAGTTCCTTTGTGAGTGTGCTGAAGGCAGTCCTTTGAAATGTAAGTGGAGTAGGGAACAGCTCCGCCTGACCTATCCTAGCAGGATGACCTTACCTGCCAACATGTAGATCCCCTTTGTCTCACTGTTTGGGAGGAATACACAACGACCCAGGACAGGGGAAGCAGGCATCCAGTGGTTAGGAAAAGAAAATGCCAACTTTCTAAAGTGGCATTTTCAGAATTGTGACTTAAAATCCGACTTTGCCATAAAATAAATTTTTTAAATTACAATTCTTTTGAGACCAAACATGGCATTTCTACCTCTTCCTAATCAAAGGTTAGCACTTATTAAATGTAATAAGGTAACCCAATATTATCCTATGGGAGACGTAGGCCTCACGGCAGTGAAAAGTCAAAGTGGGTTTTTTTCAATACCAGGACATATAAAACTTATGTCCTACCATTTAAATAAAATGCACCCTACCCTATGGGGTGTTTGGGACCAACCTTAAGGGGTTATGTATATACATTAAAAATGGAGGTTTAAGCCTGGCAAAAGGTTTATTTTGCCAGGTTGAATTTGCAGTTTAAAACAGCACACAGGTTGCAGTGGCAGGCCTAGGGCATATTTTAAAGGGTTACTTAAGTGGGTGGCACACAAAGTGCATTTAATATACAGGCCATGGGTACATGTAGTACCACTGTACTATGGACTCATAAGTAAATAAATTGTGCCAAATGGGTTCAAGCCAAATTTACCATGTTGAAAGGAGAGAGCACAAGCACTTTAGCACTGGTTAGACAGTGGTAAAGTGCCCAGAGTCTTAATGCTAACAAATACAGAATCCAGACAACAGGAGGGGAGAAGGCAAAAAGTTGGGGGTAAGACCACACCAAGGCCATCAATTTAACAGTGGGTAAGGACAAATTCCCCTGCCCCCCCCCCCCACCCATCCTGGCGATGTATTCCAAAATTCTCCTGTGCCTAGGACAAGCGGAACAAACGCAGCAATTAAGAAGACCCACGTCCGGCAGGGGTCCCACGTCGTTGTTCCAGTCCTAATCAGGCAGAAGAAAAAAGCAGGAAGTGATGTCAGTAAAGGAGGAGTTTATATTACCTTCGTGGGGTTTACCCCACCACTGCCTGTTTTTAATTCCTGGTTGAGGTGGAGCCCACCTCAAAAGTAATGATTGGGACAAGGACATGGGACGTTGGTATAATGAAGTGTTTTTCCAATCCACATGTTTTCCTTTGAATTGTGGGACTTGTAGTGCTGTTTCATAATGGAATAACAACACTGCAAGTCCTAGAATTCAAAGGAAAAACCGGGCTTGGAGCAGCAATTCCCACATGGATCTGGAAACTTGGTATGGCTGTGCATTTAATCTACAAAGGGTATTTTCTGTTCCCTCTTTAAGTATGCCTACCAGCACCCGTTCTGCTTCAATAGTATTATATGCAGTGGCTAATTTGTTTTTAATTCATATTTTTTATTGTAAGCATAGGGCTCCCACTATTAGGCAGCATAGTTTATATTTTACTACTTCTTTTAATTTTTGTGGCATATGCTTGCAATAAAAAAAGCTAGAAAAAAAAAATTACTCCTGCCATGGCAAGATCTATTGGCTTTGATTTTACTAACATTATATGTATAATAAACTTAGAACTTTTCATTTTAATAAAATTATATGTATAATATACTTACTTAACCCCTTAATGTTGAATCTAAAAATGGGATCAAGGAAATCTATGTATTTCTGAACTGGGCACCAGATATGGAATTTAGAAGCAGTGGTTATGTGTACGTCTCTGAATTTGTGGGTACCCATACTAGCGTGTGATACAGTGGCCATTTTTCAAAATTTCTCCTGTCTTACTCACTGGCTTACATTTGAAAACACAAATGCAGCGAAATCCAATTAGTAATAACAAATGTTCTACTATTCTATATTTACACATGTCTTCCGATAACAATTGTACTTCACTTGTGTGGGAAGGCCTAGTGCCCGCAACACAAAATGATCCGAAACGCTACATGAACACATCACATTTTCCCACTGAAAACTGTTTTTTTTTTTGCAATATGTGTAGCTGTGGATTTTGGGCGCCATCTCAGTCGTCACATAGGGAAACCTAGCACACCTGCAGATTTTTAAAACTAGACACCTAGGGGAATTCAGGCTGGGGTTACTTGCATGGCTCCCACCAAGTTTTCTTTCCCAGAAGCCTTTGCAAAGCTAACATTTTGACTAAAAACACATTACTATGAGAAAAACGTCTGTAATCTAAGCGGAGCAACAAATGGCCAACCAACCATCATTCCCCCAAGTCTCCCAATAAAAAATGGTACCTCACTTGTTTGGGTAGGCCTAGGGCCCGCGAGAGGAAATGGCCCCAAACACAACGTGGACACATCACATTTTTCTATCGCAAACAGACCTTTTTGCAATGTGTGTATATGTGCATTTTATGCCCTAACTCATCCAGCACATAGGGAAACATAGAGAACCTGTACATTTTCGAAAGCTAGACACCTAGGGGTATCCAGTGGCGTATGGTTCCTAATAATTAAGTAAGATTGTGCGATTGGAGAACATATCCCTCCAAATTTGGGGACTGAGTCCACTCATATAATCAGAATATGTTGTCCCAATTCCTGGCTAGCTCAGAGTGCACCATCTACACCCCTAAACTAGACAGGGTACTGGATGGTGTCTGCAGCCTCAGAACATAACCACTCTAATTCCCCCAAAGAAATCGTGGAAACAGATCTACCCTTTTGTGGTTACCTTAAGCATGCCCAAAGGGAGAAACAAAAAATATTCGAATTGGCATTTCAAACATTTATTGAAGCAATACGATTCTTGTCTAAAATCCATAAGCTACAATTATAAAGATGAATAATTCAACCATTATGATTATCGCAATAATAATATTAATATACAAATCTATGACATAATTCTCCTACCTAACACTACCTATGATATGGACAGCATAGTATGAATGCATTCTGCCCGATAGCTTGGAGCACCCTACCTCCCCATTTACCTGTGTGTGATGCATCAGGAAACCAGTCTGGTGTAGAACAAGCTGCCGTCTTTTGCAGGTGATGCGAGTCAGCAGGGCTAAAAATCACTCACGGGCGAACGTCCAGGATAATCCATGGAAGCACTCCTCTGGCAAGCTAGAGCTCGGAAGCAGTTATATAATAAAAACTGGTTCTATTCTCACTGTGTCTCAGGTCCATTGTTAGTTTGTCTTTCTGATTCAGAGCTGTTTCCCAACGTACAACAAAATGCAAGGGCAGCATGCTCAGTGTACTTTATCCTTGAGTAGGTTATAATGTACGTTCCAAGCATGTGAAAAAGCCACCATCTAAAAAGATGTCAAGTTTAAACATGAACATGAAAAATGGAAACTTTTGTGCATGGGCCCTAATGAATCTCACTACTCTCACTACTTGGCCAGAGGGAGACTAATACTTCAAACTAAAATTAAAGGCATATACTAAAATTAAACTTCACATATGTATAAGCCTAAAATCATAAAAATATATATTAATGCACTTTAATAATGTAACAAAATGAAAGCCAAATTGCATTAAAAAATGTCAATTAAAAAACACACAATTAATAAATGCATACAATACAATACAATGCATTAGTAAAGAGCACAGATACCTCCGAAGAGGCAATCCCGGCGCTGGCAGAAAGAAAACCTACAAGAAGCTTAATTACTGAGATCCTAAATGACTTCAATGTAGAAATCAAAGAGTAAGGTTTTATGGCTCCTTCTGAAAACATCTTCCGTCTGGCTACTTCTCAAGCCAAGAGGAAGAGCATTCCAAAACTTCGAGGCTAGGAAAACAAATGATCTACCTCATCTTCTAGCCTTTTGAATGCATGAGAGTTGGAATAGTTTGTTTATTAGATCTCAAAAATCTCTCCTGGACATAAAGGCTTAAAGGGGCACCTGAGATAAAGAGGACCTTTGTTGGTGTAGGCCCTAAAAGCAAAGATGAGTGCCTTAAACTGGATCCTTTTTAGGTCGAGCCTAGCGGCAGCGCGCATGCGCTGCTCACTCTGCGAGACTGCTGTAGTAGAGTATGGGAGAGAAGCCGCTCCCACTCTCCTTCCATATTTGTCATTGGCTTGTGTCATTGTCTTTCGTAAATGCTGCCTTCGGATTCGTTAATAGGCTTGTTAGTCCCTCCTTAGTAGGGCCTTGTCTTCATTTGTAACCTCCCATGGAACTGGCCCCTTTACTTCGGTTGTTACACGGGACCTGTTATTTAGTCTGTAAGCACTATTTACTTTATTGAGTTTCTCCTACTGCAGGCCGGACACACGCTGCTTCAGCTGAAACCGGTTGTGTTTTTTTAAGCAGCACGGCCGCCCCCGGAACACAGGCACCTGTTTTCAATCACTTTAACCCGGCATTATCTCGTGTCTGTTTCAACCCCCCAGATAAAATGGATTTAGAAATGATTAGGGAATTAAGTCAAGTGAATTCCAGGTAGCACATAATCCTGTGCTAATAGGCTGAAGCTAACAACTGCACATCTGTGTTACATGTCATCTGCACTAAAGCCACCCGACGGGTTGTTTCCAAAAGCCTGTTTTATTAACAACAACAACACCAGCACCAATACCACCACCACCACCAATACCACCACCACTACAGAGGCCACCACCACAATACCATAACCACCAATACCACCACCAGCAATACCATCAATACCACCACCACCACCAATACCACCACCACCAATACCACCACCACCAATACCACCGCCAATACCACCGCCAATATCACCACCACCACCAATACCGCCAATACTACCACCCCCAATACCACCACCAATGCCACCACCAATACCACCGCCAATACCACCACCACCAATACCATCAATACCACCACCAATACACCACCATCAATACCACCACCAATACCGCCAATACCACCACCACCAATACCACCACCACCAATACCACCACTCCCAATACCACCACCCCCAATACCACCACCACCATCAATTCCACCACCACCAACACCACCTATACCACCACAACCAATACCACAACCAATACCACAACCAATACCACCATCAAAACCACCACCACCACCATCAATACCACCACCTCCACCACAACCAATACCACCACCACCAATACCACTACCACCACCACCAATACCACCACCAGTGCCACCACCACCAATACCACCACCACCATCAATACCACCACCACCTATACCACACATACAACCACCAATACCTCCACCACCACCATCAAAACCACCACTCCACCACCATCAATACCACCACCTCCACCACCATCAATACCACCACCAATACCACCAATACCACCACCAATACCACCACCACCAATACCACCACCACCAATACCACCACCGCCACCAATACCACCACCAGCACCACCAATAACACCACCACTAATACCACCATCAATACCACCACCAATACCACTACTACCAATAACACCACCACCAATACCAACACCACCAATACCACCACCAATTACCACCAATACCACTACCAATACCACCACCAATACCACCACTACCAATACGACCACCAATACCACCACCACCAATACCAGAGTACCACCATCAATACCAATACCATCACCAATACCACCACCACCAATACCACCACCACCACTAACCAATACCACCACCACCACCAAAACCAATACCAATACTGCCACCAATACCACCACCAATACCACCATTATCACCAATACCACCACCACCACCAGTACCACCAATGCCGCCACCACCACCACCACCAATACCACCAATACCACCACCACCAATACCACCACCTCAGCGCCTCTCACTCACTAGTAATAGCAGGGGCACTGTACAAAGCTGGAGCTGCAGCAGAGACCATCCCTTCCTCCCTCCATGCCTACCATAAAGCACAGCCCGCCCTGCACCAGGAGGTGAAGCCAGGTCCCTACTACAGCTGGAGTGTTTTTTATTAGGCCAAAGATAGCAATGACATTACGCAATACCACACTGCACACTCAAATCACGGAGAGGGCAGGAAATAGCCCCCCCACTCTTCCTCCTGAGCCGCGACAGTGTAATCACAGAGCGAAAGGTGTTGGAGCGCTTTGTTAGTGTTTATAGCTCGGATCTCACTTCACACTTTGTGTCTATGTAATTTACAACACTTACACATCTTCTTCACTGCACTATTTATCACTACTTTGAAGACGTCGCAGGCCGGTCTCTTCTTCTGATATTTACAATCTAACAAGCGGTCGAGAAGGCCCTTTATTGCAATGCAATAGGTCTCGCATTTTCAGGAAATAGCCCCCCTCGCTCTTCCTCCTGAGACGCGACAGTGTAATCACAGAGCGAAAGGTGTTGGAGCGCTTTGTTAGTGTTTATAGCTCGGATCATATGTAACCCTCACTTCACACTTTGTGTCTGTGTAATTTACAACACTTACACATCTTCTTCACTGCACTATTTATCACTACTTTGAAGACGTCGCAGGCCGGTCTCTTCCTCTGATATTTACAATCTAACAAGCGGTCGAGAAGGCCCTTTATTGCAATGCAATAGGTCTTGCATTTGCGAGAGTTTAAGCTATTAGTATTGTACATGACAATGCCTTTTATTTATGATTTAAAACCCAAAACATAATTAAAAGGCATTATCATTTACAATGCCAATAGCTCAAACTTGCGTGAATGTGAGACCTATTGCTTTCCTAAGGCTTGTTTTCACATGGAGCCAATGAAGATGTCGTAGGTGACCTAACACTGCAGCCCAGGGGGGAATCTTGAGAATTAGACGGGCAGCAGTGTTCTGAATGATTTGAAGACTTTGGATCAGGAAAGCATGCAGCCCCAGGTACAAACTGTTGGAATAATCCAACCTGGAGGTTACATGAAACAATTAAAAAAATAAAAAGATGCCGAATTAAAATTCAGGAAACTCCAGGAATTTTTTTCATGTTCCGAAAGTCATTAAGAACCAAGATGGAACCAGCTTCCACAGACATTACCGTTGAGGCCCAAATCCAAAGTACCAAAGAACAAACATGGTTGTATCCAACCCAATCAGCAGCCGCTGATGGTGTGCCAGCAGGTAGTGTAACCACAGAGGAGGAGCCAAGATCCATGAATCCAGGAGCTGAAGCATCCAGTAAAGGCTCATAGTATGCATTCTGTAGCAACAGCAATCGCATAGGACAACACTGAAAATGAATCCTAAGTGGAAACATCAGCAGATCCATATCCATAGATTGAACCGATTGCATTCCAAGGTATATAACCTGAGCACACTCGAAAGCACACAGTAGATAGTGGAACACAGGCTGTACGCAATGTAACCGTACAGGTCAAAAGGACAAAGACCAGTTGTCATTTAGTTCTTGCAGCAAAGACAAGCCAAAATACTGCATCATACGTTCACGACACAGCAGCTTGTGTGGTAGTTGCATCACTATTTGGCAGCGAGGTAGAACATTCATTGCGGAGCAGCAAAAATAGGATCAAAATCCCAACAATCAGGAAAAGTGTTTGTGGTATTCCACCAAATATGCTGGAAACCAGGAAGTGTATGAAAGATGGAATCACTTCGAAGACAGTCTGGAACGTGTTAACAAAGCCAACCCCAATCACTTTTAAAAAGTGTACTACACCTGCAGCATTTGGTGCATTTTAGTGATTGTATATCAGAGGAAGACCTTGCAACTTGGAAATCAAACGACCCTCTAGCAGATGTTGAAGAAACCTCCTTCTGAAACAATAAGGCTTTCAGTCTGTTCAACTTAGCAAAATTCACGTTAAAAATAGCTATTGAAGGCCAAACTATCACATCTCTGACTGTACATACACGTTATTACAGCAGGTCATGACCCTAGAAACAGTCACCACATGGGTACTCCAGGTATCATCCCACAACAACCTTAGTCATTCAGCATCAAATAACTTCTGTTTGAATGCAATCTGAATGCCAGGCGAATCAAAGCAGCTGGGGCACCTTTCAGATAACATACTAAGTTGGCCATAGACGCATTACAGATGCCATGAAGCTTGACCTCCTTGCAAACGAGAGAATGGCCAAATTAAGTTTCGCATTAGTTTCTGCTGAGAAATACTTCAGTTTCTCCATTCCTACATCTGAAATCCAAAGGCAGGATCCATGTCTCATGCACAAATCTTTCCCCTAATGCCTCATATCTGCCTACTTGAAAATGTTTCAAACAAGACATGATATAAAATGTAGAAATTGTCATTGAGATAAATCTGTGTATTAACCATTCCACATATGGTGTTTCGGCCATTGTAAATGGCAATTTCTCTAAATGCTCTATGTTTATTATTATGTAAGTTGCGTCCTTCTTCGATATTATTTTTTGTGAGTGTGTTAAATTATAAGGCGAAAATAAATCAGTCACGTGTAGGTACTTCCAAGGCATGTGACCAGATATTAAAGTCTGCAATGCCCAGCTTAATTGCATAATTGATCTAAGCTGACTTTGCCCGTTTTGTAAGAGGGACATGACACTTTGTATGATGTCAATTGCGGAGGACACAATGTTATTCAGAGAATAAATCCTAGTTGATAAAGTAGTCATGCTGTTATCAACAACAGCCAATGCCTTTCTAAATTAGCCCTGTCAATTTCTCGTATGTGCTCAGCAGCTTCCTGCTCGGAAACTTTCCAAAGTTCTTTTTATATGGCATACTTTATGACGTGGTTTCTTTGAACCTAACAAAAATCCTGCAAATCTATGTCATCAGAAAGGAGAGACAAGTGTTCTTTCACCTCATCTAAATTTGAATGTAATAACCATTGTTACCATACCTTTCCCACACTGTATGTTGTGACATCTCCCGAGTGTTGTGTCTGTACATAAAGTGAACCTGGTCTATTTGTTTTGAAACTCTTCTCATTGTTTAAAAAACAGTCATAACAACCATTAGTATCTAATGACCACAATAGCTACCCATCTGAGCTTGAATGTGAAGAATTGTATGTACCATTCTTTATCATGTTGTTGAGCTGTTCCTCTGTGTAATTTATAAACTGTTACCAATTATCAAAACGTGTAATTGCAGGAATGTTTTATGTATTTATGTCCTTTATGTTAGCCAGGTCTAGACATGATACTTGCTGTGCTGTTCTGTTCAGAAAGAACCTTTATCTTGGTATTACGCATGCTCTAAACAAAGCCTCATTGCCCTGGACTTGCCAATTTTTTGTTCCCCAAACTGATTTCAAATCAATATTGTCTTTCCAAAAGGTGTAACCCTGTACAGACAACAGGGATATAAAGGAAGCTGAATAAATCAACTTAATTTCAGTCAGCAGAGGAAAAGTTTTAAATAATAAGACACTGGGTCTACAGGGTTGTTGCTAGAAACATATACAAACTTTTGCAGGTATGTTTTTGAGCTACCCACTTGCAATGGTGGACAATGTTCCCATTGTGTACAATTAAAAACTGCACTTTGAGTAGTAGCTCTGTGTAACTAATGGTGTGCATAGTGATGATAACAGAACATTTCACCATAATTAGTTGGTCCACTATGTAGGAGGCTGGCTTAGTATATGATGCACATGTATTTAAGTGAAGCACCTTGAACTAATCCAGGCAACCCTCATGGTGATTTTAGTGGTTTTAGACAACCATAGAAAGCTCTCTAAGTGGTAGCTCTGGAGAGCAGCCTTCAGGCTGATCCAGAAGGGGTGTTAAGCAGCTTGTTTTACCAGATCTAATCATTTAGTGTAGATTAAATGGAAAAGAACTGCACAGTGTATAAATAAAAATAGGTCTATTTATTGCCCAACACTCACTAACACATTGGTATATCTCCTAACAGGAGATATCAACACAAATACACAATAATACTTCAATTGCAATAGGTAAGTAAGCACAAAATACAGTGGTCTCCAGGGGAAGACCAAAATTATATATTACGAAAGTGGAATGCGAACTGTGACCGGAGTCAGGTCTTGGACCAGGAGACTCGTAGGAGCTGGGAACACAAAGAACCACCCAAGGTAAGTACCCAGGAACCCCATGGAGGCGGTGTGCAGAGAGGAAACACAGCCATGTGTCTAGTAGAAATCAACGGGGAAGTCATGGTTGCAGTTTGGAAGAAGGACATCTCCCAGTGGACCCTGAAGAAACCCTGTGGAAGACAGAAGGTTGGAGAGTCACCCCACCTGTGGATAACCCAGCAACCAGGATACTTCAGCAGGGAAGCCGGGTGCATAGGTGCGAAGTGAGGTCGGAAACCGCCGTAAACCACAATGGAGAACGTCAGGAAAAATGCTGCTGGAGAAGACTTTGCAAGAGTCCGGTGGAATCCAAGGGTGATTTCTGGAAGTGAAGAACTTGTAAGCAGAGGGGACAGTGTCTATGGCACTCGGAGGTGACCAGGAGGCACGGAAGAGCAATGCCCACCGATGACGGACGGTTCAAGTGAGTTGACGGTGACCTTGTCCCTGCAGCTGTGACGACCAGGTGACGCTGAGGAAGACCAGGAGCCGTGCATGAGTTGGCCCACGTCGGAAGTCAAGAATCAGGGGGTCGCTGTCCGTCAGGAGCACCAAGAAGCCTTGGCAGCAGCAACAGGCTTGGAAAGCGAAGAAGGAGCAACGTTGGAACCAGCAAAGTCCAAGGGACTCACCACAAGCAGGGGAGTCAGAGCATACCGTGTGCAAGCAGGGGAGCCCACTGGCGCAGAGGAAGACCCTCAAGAGGACTCACAGGCCAGAGGCACAGGAGTCACAAGAGGACCTTGAGCAACTCGCCAAGAAGGAAGGCCCACGGTGCAGAGGATGCAGTGAAGACACTGTACTTGGCAGGAAGAGATGCTGGACGTTGGAGCTTCCTGTAGCCCGAAGATCTCTGGAGTGCAGAGCCAACAAGCCTTGGCAACAGCAAGTCAATGCCATGCACAGGTGTTTGGTCCCAGCGGTTCTGATGAGGGATACTGGCTTAAAAATTGCAGAGAGGACAGGTCAGGCCTCGATGGAGTTGAAAAACCACCACCTGTGTTTCTGAGCCTTTCGAAGTCCGTGGGGCGTCAGGAGCAGTAGACAGTTCAGCTTCATTGCGGTGCCAGCAGATGCAGTGGAGTGACTCCTTCACTCCAAGGGAGATTACTTCAGGTGTCCTTGATGCCCACAGGTCTGTTGAAGATTGTAGAAGAAGCACAGATGATGAAGAAGACTTGCAGAACAGCAAGACCAGGAGCAGCAGGAGTCTTCCTTGATGCAGTCTTGGTTCCGGGCGAAGTCCATCAAAGTCCAAGTGTCCAGCGGGTCCAAGAGTGACGTGGTTTCAGGCTTGAGTTTTGTCCCTCAACGACTCTGAGGACCCACCCACAGGTAAGCCCTTATATACCCTTGGAAAGAGGTTTGGATGACTCAGGGGTCCCTCCCAGAGAAGGGACTGGACAGAGGGGAGAAAACCTCCATGTCCTTTGTCCAGTTTCGCACCAGAGCGGGAGCCAAGGGCTCTCCGACTTTGTTTAAACTGGAGAATGCAAGGGGGGGCACCAAATGTGCCCTTCAAAGCAGTCTGGTGGTGCTGGCAAGCACCCCCACCACAGCCCAATACACTAAGTCCTATCTGGGGAGGTTGTCATACCTCCCTGCAACAGGAAACCTATTGTTCTACCTTCCCCTGCTCAAGCTTGGCTCAGCAGCAGGAGGGCAGAATCGGGTCTGTGGTCGGCAGCAGCACTAGGTTGCTGTCAGACCCAGAAAGGCTGTAACCAGGAGTACAGGGGTTACCCTAAGGGAGCCCCCCAGTACATGGGACCATACTTCCAACACTGAAATCGGTGTTGGGGTATGATTCCAACATGTTTGATACCAAACATGACTGGGTTCTATGCAGCCACTATATAGTTAGACATCTCGTAATGACTGATATCCACCATATGTATTAAAATGGCTGACTGCAATTTCAAAGCCTGGAGAATCGACTCTGGGGTATGTAGGGCTGTCCTGCTCATGCAGGGGCACCCTCACACTTATAACCAAAACACCCTACCATCAGTACTGAAAGGCCTGCCAGAAGGGTGGCCTATAGGTTTTAAGTGTAGTGACCTCAGATATAAGGAAACGTATATCTGTTGTGAGAGGTGCAAGCACCAACTCACACAGGCTGCAATGGCAGGCCTGTAGTCACAGTTTGAGTGGTCTCTCATGGGTGGCACAATACATGCTGCAGCCCATGTGAGACCCCTTGTGTACCTTTGCCCTGGGTACCTAAATGCCATATACTTGGGAGTTACAAGGGTACACCAGTAGCCAATTGTAGAGGTACAGACGTACTTACCATAATTAATTTAGGAAGGAAGCCCAGTGTCTGGATGGAATCCTGATCAGCAAGATCCCAGTCAGGCTAGTAAAAAAACATACTGACATGGGCCATCTCAAACGTTTGGGATTTTCTCCCTTCATCTGTTTAAGCCATAAATGGGCTTATGGTCTGTCTGAACGATGAAGAGAGTTCCAAACAGGTATGTCCTCAACTTCTTTAAGGCCCAGACCACAGCAATGGCCTCCCTCTAAATAGCTGACCAACGTTTCTCCCAGGGGGTCAACCTTCTGCTTATAAAAGCTACTGGTTGGTTCTGGCCCTCTGCATTAAGTTGTGACAAAACAGCTTTGACCCCTATCTCAGAAGCATCTGTCTGGACAATGAAGGTTTTGGAGTAATCAGGACTTTGCAGAATGGGAGCAGTGCACATGGCCTGCTTTAGGTCATCAAATGCCTTTTGACAGCTAACTGTCCACTGCACTGAACCTTTTTAGGCATTGTTTTGGAGGTGAGATCATTAAGAGGAGTCACAATGGACCCATATCCCTTAACAAACCTCCTGTAGTACCCAGTCAGGCCCAAGAAAGCTCTGACCTGAGTCTGGATAGTTGTAGCAACCCAGTACATTATGGTCTGGATTTTGCTCTCAAATGGTTAAACTTGGCCTCCAGCTACCAGGTGACCCAAGTATGCATCCTTATTCTGCCCTATCTGGCACTTTGTGGCCTTGATAGTGAGGCCTGCTTTTTGCAGGGCCTCTAGAACATTTCTAAGGTGGACCAGGTGATCCTCCTAGGTGGAACTAAAGACAGCAATATCATCTATATATGCTGCACTTTAGGCTTCCAGACCTGTTAGGAATGTGTTCACCAGCCTCTGAAATGTGGCAGGTGCATTTTTCAGACCAAAAGGCATTACAATAAATTGATAATGCCCACTAGTGGTTGCAAATGCTGTTTTTGGCTTGGCATCCTCAGAGAGTCTGATTAGAAGCCAGCAATCAGGTCAAATGTACTCAGATACTTGGCTGAGGCCAAAGTATCAATAAACTCATCTGCCCTTGGAATTAGATTGGCATCAGTCCTAGTGACTGCATTGAGACCCCTGTAAGCCACACAAAACCTCATCTTTCTCTTACCATCTTTGGTGTGAGGTTTTGGCACAAGGACTACTGGACTAGCCCAAAGGCTATCCGAAGGCTCAATGACCCCCAACTCCAGCATCTTTTGGACCTCAGTCCCGATGCAGTCTCTGACATGGTCAGGCTGTCTGTAAATGTTATTCTTCACAGGCAGACTGTCACCCATGTCCACTTCATGGGTACACCAGGTCGTTTGACTGGGAGTCAGAGAAAACATGTGGGAAAACTAATTGAGGACTTTCCTGCAATCAGCTTGCTACTGGTCATTGAGGCTGCCTGCCAAGGCTACTCCATTAGCTGACCCATCAACAGGGTCCCGATAGAGGAGATCAGGGAGAGGGCCACTCTCTTCCTCCTGTCCCTCATCAGTGGCGATGAGCAAGCTCATGTCAGCCCTGTCAACAAAAGGTTTTAGGCGGTTCACATGAAGTACCCTGTGGGGACTCCTAGGAGTACCTCGGTCCTGGAGAACTGCTGGGGCCACAGTCTCCAACACCCACACTTTCTATCCTGGCTGGTAAACAGTCTGTACAGCCTTTTGGTCATGCCAAGCTTTCTGAAGCTCCTGGCTGGCCTCAAGGTTTTCACCCGCCTTCTTAATGTACTCAGCCATACTTGAATGCAGGCCAAGGACATAGTACACAATATCCTATTTAGGCGGTTTGAGAGGTTGATCCCAGCCCTCCTTAACCAGACATAGTGGACCCCTAGCTGGATTTCCAAACAGAAGTTCAAATGGGCTATAGCCAACCTCCTTCTGTGGAACCTCTCTGTAGGCAAAGAGAAGGCAGGGTAGTAAGACATCTCATTTCAGCCTGAGCTGTTCTGGGGCCCCCATGATCATACCCTTGAGGGTCTTGTTGATCCTTTCAACAAGCCCATTGCACTGTGGATGGTAGGGTGTGGTAAACTTGTAGTTTACTCCACAATCTTTCCACATGGCAGTAATATAACTAGACATGAAGTTTATACCTCTGTCTGTTAAGACCTCCTTAGGGAAAGCCCACTTTGGAAAAGACTCCCAGAAGGGCCCTAGCCACTACAGGAGCTGTAGTGGTCCTAAGGGGAATAGCCTCTGGATACCTAGTGGCATGGTCCACTACCTCTAGGATGTTACCGTGTCCAGATGCTGTTGGGGGGTTTAAGGGACCAACAATGTCTATCCCTACCCTCTCAAAGGAAACCCCAACCACTGGGAGTGGGATTAAGGGGGCCTTAGTAGTACTTCCTGACTTACCACTGGCTTGGCAAGTGACACAGGAACGACAAAACTCCTTGGTGTCTTCAGTAATATGAGGGCAGTGAAAATGAGGGAGAAGCTTGTCCTAAGTCTCGCTTTGCCCAAGGTGTCCTGCAAGGGGAATGTCATTTGCTAGGGACAGAAGAAAACCTCTGAACTTCTGAGGTATTACCAACCTCCTGGTAGCACCAGGCTTGGGGTTTCTACTCTCAGAGACCAGGAGCCCATCTTCCCAGTAGACCCTATGGGATCCACTGATATTCCCTGCTTCCTCAGCAGCAGCTTGCTGTCTGAGCAGTTCAAGAGAGGGGCAGGATTTCTGCTCCAAACTCAAGTCAGCCCTGGAAGGGCCCCCTGCCGTCAAGAACTCTGCCCGGTCAGGCCCAAGTTCCTCTGGGACAGTTCCTTCACAGGGACTGAGGTCATCTCCCTCAGGCGGCTGACTCTCACTGGGAGTTGGGGAGAAGGATACATCTTTACCCTTCCTGCTCCTTCTCTTAGGAACCATCTTGTCCATTCTTTCAGGATCCAGAGCTCCCTCAGTGCTTAGCTGTTTGGCCTGAGCCCTGGTGCCGGCAAATGCACTGGCAGAGATTCTCATCATCTCTGCAAGTGTCCTGAACTCCACTTCAGATCAGGCTGACGTTTCTAGATCATTGCCCAACAGACAATCTACAGGTAGTTCTGGAGAAACCACAACTCGTTTAGGGCCAGTTACCCCTCCCCAACTGAGATTCACAACTGCCAAGGAGTGATCAGTCCTGACATTGCTAGCGTTGGTCACTTGGTGAATTTACCAACTATGATCTGTTCAGGGGACACAAGTTTCTCTGTCACCATTGTGACACTGGCCCCTGTGCCCCTGTAAGCCATAGCTTCTTTTCCATTAATCAAAGTCTGTTGCCTGTACTTGCCCAAGTTAGTGGGACTTACTAGTAAAGTGGCAAGATCCATGCCACTGTCACAGACAAGGACAGCCTGGGTGAGAGTTCTGACTAGGCCAGAACCCACTTCAGAACCCAAGGTTAACCCAACTAATCCGTTGGGAGCTGTACTACCATTTGTACTGGTGCTAGGGGGAGCAGTCACCTTAAGGGCAGTGGTAGTAGCTTCCTTGGTGCTGGCCTTAGGAGAATTAGCATCCCTTGCCCTGAGGCCTTTTTCCTTACACAGGTAGCACCAAAGTTTCTTTTTAGAGTTGTTGGAGTTTTGAGACTCACCCTCAGAGGCAGGGTTTTGGGGACCTTGAGAAGACTCCTTTTTATCTTTCCCCTTTTCCCCACCCTTCTGAGCATTAGAAGAATCTTGCTTCTTCTGGTCACCTCCACCACCATGGTTTTTCTGCTTAACCCCGGTGCAGACCCATTTGTCTTTCTTCTTTCCCAATTCTTGGGGAGAGGTCAGATCAGAGTTCACCAGATACTGGTGCAGTTGCTGATTCTGATCATTATTAATTATGTGATCCCTCATCAACAAATTGTACAATCCCTCATAGTCCTGTAATTTGCTTCCATGAAGCCAGCCTTCCAGAGCCTTAATAGCATTGTCTATGAAATCAACCCAGTCTTGACTGTGTGCCTTCTGTGTGTCGCTAAACTTAACATTGCACTGTTCAGTAGTTAAGCCAAACCCATCTATGAGGGCACTCTTTAAGACTGAGTATTTGTCAGCATCCTCTTGCCTAACAGTGAGGAGCTTGTTTGTCTCTACCTTTGTTAGCAAAGGATAGCCACAGGATAGCTACCCACTGCCCTTGAGGGACTTTCTGTACTTTACAGGCCCTCTCTAAAGCATTGATCAATTTATGGATATCATCCCCCTCCTGGTGAGGAGGGACTATCCTGCTCAGGTTCCTAGTATCAAAAGATGGTTCCCTCACTCTAGGTACACTAGTGCTGCTACCATGGGACTCTAGTCCCAAAGTCTTCCTAGCCCTCTTGACTTCCAGGGTCTTCTTATCAGGGGCCACCCCTTCTTGCTTGAGTCTAACTCTCTCAAGTTTGATCAGGTGGTATTCCCTTTCTAAGGAGTCCTCCCTCTTGCTAGACATGGAGGTCCCTATGGAATTTACAGAAGGATTGGAATTGACAGAGGAGGATCTAGACCTCCCTTGCATTCTCTGCACCCTCCCTGGAGGCACAAAGGTGGACCTACTTCTAGGGACACCCTCTGTACTATCAGTACTATTCCCCGGAGGGATCAGAGTTTACCAGGGTGGAGTCATCAGACTCCTCCTGGTCATGCTCAGAATTAAGTACACTAGGGGCAACCCCTCCTGACCCATCTTCTGGAGCATCCCCACCCACTGTGTCCTGCCCTTTTGACCTCTCAGGATTCTGGAGGTCATCTAGCATAAGCAGCTCCAAGAGGTGCTTAGTGGTGGGGTTACTACCTGTCTTTAACTTTCTAGAGGTACACAGGGTCCTGAGTTCCTGGAACTTAAGACCACTGTATCTGGAGGGTTGGGACCCACTGGGTTCCATAAGTAAAGACATGGTGTCTAGGTGTAGTGTGGTGTTGCACCTACCTACCTTCCTAAGATGGAAGAAAGCGTTGTGCTAGACCCTTAACAACCAATCTAAAAGTTCAGTAGAACTTACTTATTCTATAAAATATTATATGTGCCTAATGCTAGTGATGGTTTTTGAATTAATCAACACCTAGATTAGCTGGTAAAACAATGCAGGCTTGAATCCTAACCGCTGCACACTAATGTAGGAGGTTGGCTTAGCATATGGTGCTCACTTATGTAAGTGTAGGACCCTGCACTAATCCAGACAACCGATATGGTGATTTTAATGGTCTTAGACAACCTTAGAAAGCTCCCTAAGTGGTAGCTGTAGAGAGCAGCCTTCAGGCTTAGTCCAGAAGAGTGTAAAGCAGCTTGTTTTACCAGTCCTTAATCTTACGGTATAGGTTAAGTGAAAAAGAACCACACAGTGTAGTTATAAAAAATATGTATTTATTATTAACACTCACTAACACAATACAATATCTCCTACCCGGAGATATGTGCACAATACATGCAATACTTTGTCAATAGAATACATTAGTAGTACAGAATACACAGTGGTCTCCAGGGGGAGACCAAACTATATACTAAAATAGTGGAATGCGAACCACGACTTAAGTCAGGAATGGACCCAGAAGACGTAGAAGTGTCGGGACCCAAGGAACCACCCAATGTGAGTATCTAGGAACCCCACGGAGGCCATGTGCAGTGTGGGACCACGACCGTGTACTCAATGGAAGTCTATGGGTAAGTCGCGGTGTAGGAAAGTAGGATCTGCTTTCACGGTTACCCCCACTTTTTGCCTGTTGTTATGCGGTTTCTGACTAGTCTGAATGGGATCCTGCTAATCAGGACCCCAGTCTCTGGGCATTCTCCCCGAAATTGGTTATGGTAAGTACTTAGGTACATTCCAGATTGGCTACTGGTGTACCATTGTAAGTCCCTAGTATATGGTGCTGAGGTACCCAGGGCATAGGTACACCAGGGGTCCCCCATGGGCTGAAGCATGTACTATGCCACCCATGAGAGACCACTCAAACCCAGACTACAGGCCTGCCACTGCAGCCTGTGTAAGCTGGTGCTAGCACCACTTATGAAAGATATAGGTTTCCATATATCTAAAGTCGCACTTAAAACCTATAAGTCACCTCTAAAGCAGGCCTTTCAATCCTGAAGGCAGGGTGCACGGTTCTAAGTGTGAGGGTGCCCCTGCAGGAGCAGGACACCCGTACAGCCTTCGGAGTCCATTCTCCCAAGTTGGGAGTGCATCAGACATTAATATACATAGAGTGCCATGCGTCATTACGCCAGACTGGCTGTAACGAACCCTGTCATGTTTGGTATCAAACATGTTGGAATCATACCCCCACACTGTAGCCGTACACCGTAGCCGGTGTGGGAGGTATGATTCCATGCACTGTAAATCTCCTCCAGGAGGCCCTCTGTGCTCCCGGTACCAGTCTTCCAGAACCAGATGGCAAGCTAGGGTTGCTGCCGACCAAAGACACGATTCTGCCCTCCTGCTGCAGAGCCAAGCTCGAGCAGGGGCACATAGAACAATAGATATCCTGTCACAGGGAGGTGTGACCACCTCCCAGACAGGGTTTAGTGTATTGGGGCAGGGTGGGGGTGCTTGCCAGTGCCACTGAGACTGCTTGAAGGGCACACTTGTTGCCCTCCTTGCATACTCCTGTTCAAACCAGTTCAGGGAACCGATGGCTCCCTCTCTGGTGCGCAACTGGACAAAGGACATCCTCCCCACTCTCCAGCCCCTCCTTTGGGAGGGACCCCTGAATCATCCCAACCCTTTCCTTAGGGTACTTAAGGGCTCACCTGTGGGCAGGTCCTTAGATTGTCGTGGGATTCGATTCAGATCCAACTCTGTCTGGATACTCTGACCGCATTGTGCTGACCGAGTCGGACTGACCGCACCAAACTTCACTTTGAGAAACTGAGACAGCAACCGGGAAGACTCCGTCTGCTCCGAGCTTCATCATCCTGCAAGTCCGTTGCCTCAACCGTGTCCGTGCTCCATACAAGTCCCTCACTATTTTAGTATATGGTTTGGTCTCCCACTAGCGACCACTGTGTATGTGTGCTACTTACCTGTTTTCTTTGCTAAGTATTGTGTGTATTGTGTATATCTTCAGGTAGGAGATATTTGGGGTGTTAGTGAGTACTTTATAATAAATACCTATTTTTATAAATGCACTGTATGGTTCTTTTTCACTTAATCTATATCGATAAGATTACGTTCTGGTAAAACAAGCTGTTTTACACTCCTTCTGGACTAATCCTGAAGGCTGCTCTCCACAGCTACCACTTAGAGAGCTTTCTAAGGTTGTCTAAGACCACTAAAATCACCATAAGGGTTGTCTGGATTAGTGCAGGGTGCTACACTTAAATAAGAGAGCACCATATACTAAGCCAGCTTATCGCATTGGTGTGCAGCAGTTGGGATTCAAGCCTGCATTATTTTACCAGCTAATCTTGGTGTGGATTAATTGAAAAACCATCACTAACATTAGGCACATATAAATACAGCTTAGAATAAATATGTTCTCCTGAACTTAGGGTTGGGTAGTTAAGGGTCTAGCACAATCCTTTCTGCAACCTCAGAGAGTTTAGTTTCCACTAGGTTAGGTAGTTGCAACACCTTAGTACACCTAGAACCATGTCTTTAGTGTGGGATCCTAGTGCCCCCCAGGTTACTAGATACAGTGGTCTCACATTCCAGGAACTGAGGAACCCTGTGTAGATCTAGAGAACTGAAGACAGGGAGTAATCCAATCACTAAGCACCTCTTAGAGTTGCTTGTCCTGGATGATGTCCAAAACCCTGAGAGGACGGGAGGTTAAGACCAGGTGGGTGTGGATGCTCCAATAGAAGGGTCAGGTGGAGTCACTCCTAGTGACCTTAATACTGAGCATTACTAGGACGAGTCTGAGGACTCCACCCTGTTGATCTCTGACCAAGGGAATAGTGCAGATGGCACACAGGGTTTCCTTAGAGATAGGTTCCCCTTTATTCCTCCAGGGAGGTTTCAAAGTCGACAGAGGAGATCCAGATCTCCCTCTGTTGAGTCCAATGCTTCTAATCTGGACAGTCCATAAGGACCTCGGTCTCTAGCCAGAGAGAGGACCCTGTGGACAGGGAGTACCAACGAATCAAGCTTGAGAAGGTTAGGCTCCAGCTCAGGCGAGACCAATTGGCCCTGGAAGTCCAGAGAGCTAGGAAAGATTTGGGACTAGAGTCCCATGCTGGCAGCCCTAGTGTCCCTAGAGTCTTTCGATACTAGGAACCTGATCAGGATAGTCCCTCCTTACCAGGAGGGGATGACATCCAGAAATGGATCACTGCATTAGAGAGGGCCTGTAAAGTTCAGAGGGTCCCTCAAGGGCAGTGGGCAGCTATCATGTGGCTCTCCTTTGTTAACAAAGGTAGAGATAAGCTTCTCACTGTTAGAGAAGAGGATGCTGACAATTACTCAGTTCTGAAGAGCGCACTCATTGAAGGGATTGGCTTAAACACTGAACAGTACAGGATTAGAGACACCCAGTAGGCACAAACCCAGGACTGGGTATACTTCATTGACAGCGCTATTAAGGCTCTGGAAGGCTGGCTTCATGGAAGCAAGTAAAGGACTATGAAGGATTGTACAATTTGATCATGAGGGAGCACATACTGTCAGAACCAGCTTTTGCACCAGTACCTGGTGGACTCTGATCTGACCTCTCCCCAAGAATTGGGAAAGAAGGCAGACAAATGGGTCCGCACCAGGGTTAAGCAGAAAAACCATGGTAATGGAGGTGACCAGAAGGGGGGCGTGGCTAACCAGCTGAACATGCGGACGCGAGCCGTTAGCGCTCCGCACCAAAGCCCTCGTTTATCCTGTATGGAATCGGAATCCCCAGCCATCCGGGTGCGGGGGAGATACCGATGCACGCCCGCAATGCCGAGGAACACGACGGTGCGATGAAGACGCTGATGCGTGCAGGGAGAGCCCCCTGAGCGATTCCCCCGGGGCCTGACGCCATTTGCTGCGAGAGCGCCAGCTGGGCACGCATTTGCGCCAGTCGCGACAGAAAGGTACGAGGGCTCCCCACGCTGCACGGGCGGCCCGGGGGGCGACAGAGGGCCCCGCTGTTCCTAAACTGGTGTTGCCATCGAGAGAGGGAGAGGCGGTTGCTCTGTATCGAGGTGAGCCTGAGGCAACTGCACCCGGCCGGAGGGCCCAATCAGTGCTGTGAGACCCACCGTCCGACGGTGTCCGCGGCCTGCCCGCCGCACCACCGGCGCCCAGTGAGTGAGACCCACACGCTGATTAGTTTGCCTGCCGGGGGGGGTGAGGCGCGCCGCGGAGGTTGGGCGGCCCTTCTAACCCCCCCTGACTTTCTCAGACTCCGCTCCTGGGGGCTGACCCGGGCCGCAGTGGTGCTGAGGTGGGGCCTTGAGGAGAGGCGGCCCACCCCGTGCTGAATTCGGGGGTCGGGCCGCGGCCCGGCGGCGAAGGCGTAGCAGCAGAGGTGGGAGCGGCTGGCAACGTGCGGGGGTCTGCCTCTCAGGTTCGGTGCTGTGAGGGGCCCCCAGCCAGAATAGACGTGCGGGGACTGGCGCGTGTCAGTGTACAATGGTGGTGCCACACGGAACGGGGGTCCTATCGGGCCCAATCCGTGCTGTGGGGACCCTCCTCGGCCCGCCTGCAGCGCGTGCGGCCTGGTGTGGGGACCGAGTGGAAACAGGACCCCCTAATAAATTATTGCCCCTGTGGAGCACAAGGATAAGCACGCGCGCCAGAGGGACCGCCGCGGCGACGCTCACTGCCACGGAGGAGACCTGCCACGAGGTGCGGCCCGGGGGTCAGGTCGGACCCGGGCGGCAGATGCTCAGGCATTGAGGTGGGGCAAACAACGTCGACAGCAGGGATCGGCGCGCCTTCCCTGATCTCGCTACCCCCAGCGGTGGAACCGCGCTGCTGCAGGGCACTGGTAAGGACAGGCGCGGCCCGGGTTGGAACAGCGATAAGCCCAGGGGCCGGATCGGGCCCAGGCTGTGCGCACACTGAGACTGATGCGAGCGGGGACAACGTGGTAAAGTGCTGGGTGGGCCCAGCCGCCCCGGCGCCTGAGTGCCACAAAGGCAACAGTGACCAGGGACATAATCTCGGTAGGAGAATCCTCCTGCGCTTTGCTCCACATGCGAAGCCCAGTCAAAATAAAGACACCCAGTCTGAGCAGTAAACCTGGGACGAGAAGTGGCTAACACGGATCCGCCCAGTCCCTGTGGACGTACGGCGAATTGGACTTGGGTCGTGGTGCCGCTCAGGGGGCGAGACTGACCCCCCTATCTGGGAGCGTGACAAGGGCAAGCACAAGCAACGGTGCAGGACCCCATTGGTGCCGCAGTGAGGGTTCAGTCGGGCCTACTGCACAGAACCTCAGCATTCTCTAGCTGTTTGAAGATACGATGGATGGGAAATCAGCGGCGTCAATAACAAGAGCGACACCTGCCAGGTCAGTGACCGTCCTACGGACGTGATAGGAAAAGTTGGAGAAGCCGCGACACAGACAGCTAGCCCTGATCGCACGACACTAGCCGAATGCCGACAGCGCAACAGTTAGTAATGGGCCGCCTACGCACCAACAACCAACACCTTGGCGCGCGCACCAGTGCCCAGGGGGCGATGTCTACGGAAGGGGATACGGCCTTGGACACGTCCCACTCAGCGCTTACGGCCAAACTCGACTCCGTACTAGCAGCGGTTGAGAAGATTGGATCCGCTCTCGATCAGACTCGCTCATCGCTGGAGTCCAAAATTGACAAAGTCACCTCAGACTTCACCCTTCTGCGAGCAGACCATCACAAGTTGGGGGACAAGGTGCGCCAACACGAAGAAACGCTTATAGAACTGAAACCTGCCACGCAAAGTCACACCGCAGCCTTACAGGAGTTAATTGCTCGAATGCATGAACTGGAAGACAGGGTGGAAGACGCTGAGGGACGCTCACGTAGAAATAACATCCGCGTAGTGGGACTGCCGGAGGGAGAGGAAGGACGTAATCCGGAGGAATTTACTGAGCGCTGGATCAGAGGCCTGCTACCCGCCGACACCCTGTCTCCACAGTTTGTGGTCGAGCGAGCACATCGGGTCCCTGCGCAGAGGCCACCGCCGGGAGCCCGTCCACGCCCATTCCTGTTTAAAGTCCTTAACTATAAGGACAGAGACTCAATATTGCGTGAAACCCGCAAGATGCCAAGTGTAAAAATAGGAAACAGTCAGATCATGCTTTTCCCGGATTACACTGCACTGGTCCAGCGACGCAGGAGTGCATACTCAGCGGTGAAGCGGCAACTGCGAGACCTCGAGCTAAACTACTCTTTTCTATTCCCGGCCAGGCTGCGGGTAGTCGTGAATGGAATGGCACGCTTCTTTGAATCGCCCTCCGAAGTCTGGGACTGGCTGGAAGAATCAGGCAAATGGACAGGGCCCAGACCACCCGCAGAGACAGAACTACGGAGACCAAATAGAAGACGACGGACACGAGGCGGACGTGGCAGATCCCGGCCAAATGCCACTGTGGCCACCACTGTTCCCGACCTAGAGCAGAGAAGGGCAGAGAGGCAGGAGGCACTCCACGTGGCCGCCACGCTGGGGACTGCGCCGCAGAATACTGAGAGTCAACAGAGCCCGCTCAGATCCTCTGAATCCAATGCCTCCGCATCCTCCAGATTAGGCGATCCCGAAGAGTACCCACTGCCTGACGTCACCCCGCAGATGGCAGACGACATCATAGGACTCTAGGCAGAAGACTCCACTGTGCTGGGACTAAGCATACGCAAGTATCTGCCTACTCGGCAAGCATGGTGTGATGCATAATGTAACTTGCCCCCCTTCTGTATTTACCAGTTTCTGCTTGATATGTGGGTTGGCGCTCCCGCACACGATGCCACAGTTAACACATGCCTAGCGGCGCAGAATAGGGTATGCGCGGCGTGCAGGCTCCCCCGACTGGTCGGATTGGCTGTGAGGGCACTCAGGCCACCGCACAACACTGAGGGCTGATACAACCCATGCAGAGCACATATCACAAAAGTCCACCCCGCAAACACCCCAGAGTAACAGTTACAGCCTAACGTTAGGCAATCTAGTTTGGACGAAGACCCAGTTGGAATTCGCCCCTGACAGTTAGGCATTGTTCAGTTAACAAATATGTTTCGTCGTCGAAGACACCGAGCTGGAGCACATTCATACAAATTAGTAATTGTAGTGCCCTGCCCCCCTGTCGCCCACCTGTTCAACCACAGAAAGAGCCGTGGTGCAAGTTAATGTAGTGACGTGGAACGTGCGTGGCATACACACACCGGCGCATAGATACTTTATCTATTCCTATTTGCAGCGCAGATCAGCCAGGATTGCTATGCTCCAGGAAACACACATGTCTCAGGTGGAATTGGGACACCTGCGCAGCAAATGGAGAGGCCAAGTGTATGGTACAAGCTACTCGGCTCACACGCGGGGTATCCTCATTTGGGTAAGAGCTGGGATACCATTTACTAGTGAACGGGTACTAATTGACCCTGAAGGCAGATACACATTAGTCAGTGGCAGACTTAATTGCCAACCGATACTCCTTGGCTCCATCTATGCTCCGAACGTAGGCCAGCCGACCTTCTTAGACAGCCTCACGAAGACACTGGCTGGGTGGAGTGGAGTGCCCTGGCTCCTCGGGGGAGATTTCAACTCCGTGCAACATTGAACTGGATAGATCGTTCCCGCCCCTGTCCAAAACCACAGCAGCGAACAATGCGCAGGCCCTCACACGCTGGCCAGATCACTGGGCACTTATAGATATATGGCCCGCTATCAACCCCCACACTCGGGTCTATTCATACTACTCAGCGGTACATGGCCTGCATGTACGGCTTGATAGAATAGTAGGATCCCCAGCACTCCTCCCCCTGGTTCAGCGCGCAGAATACTTAGGCCGGACACATTCTGACTACAACCCGCAAATACTACAACTGCACTGGGATGTCGGGCGCCCCCCAGCCCCCACATGGAGGCTCCAAACCGCTGCACTGGAAGACCCAGCATTCCGCTCCTCCCTGGGCACGGCCCTACTCACATATTTTGAGATAAATGAAAATACGGCTGAAGATGCATTAGTGGAATGGGAGGTCTTCAAGGTCACGACAAGAGGTCATTGCGTGGGTATGAACTGGAACATCCGCAGGCAACTCTCATCCGAGCTAAGCACCATAGAAAAACAGCTGCTACAGTATGAGGTGGGAGGGGAAGGCGAAGGTAGGGATAAACAGCGCCTGAAAACGCTGCGCACACAGCATGCAGAGCTACTAGAACGTCTCCGCTGTCACAATTACGCGGCACGCACAGCCCGAACGCACGCCACTGCCGACAGGGCGGGTTGGCTACTAGCCTGGCTAATCCGCCAAGAGCACACCCGCAAACCAATCGAAATGTTGCAAACTAGCAAGGGAACACTGATACACATGCAACGAGACATCCACGAGGCCCTGACACAACATTACCGTCAACTGTATCAATCCCACTGCAACTGTGAGCCACACGCCTTGACAGCGTTTTTAGACCGCATTCAACTGCCCGAGATAGAGGCCACGCTCAGTGATATGCTGGATGAGTCAATATCACTCGAGGAGATTGAGGAAGCAATTTCGTCACTGGCCACAGGGAAGACCCCGGGACCGGATGGACTCCCGGCGGAGTACTATAAAGCGTATCGGGTGACAATAGGCCCAAGACTGCATGCCCTCTACACAGCCGCCGAAGATGCGGGACGTCTTCCCCCATCGCTATGCGAGGCACACCTAATCTCGCTGCCCAAGCCTGACAGAGACCCAACTGACATGAGCTCCTATAGGCCCCTCGCCTTACTTAACACCGACTATAAGCTGATGGCGAAGGCATTGGCTGAAAGGCTGGCACAGGTGGTTCCCGCGTTGGTGCACTTCGGATCAAAATGGTTTCGTGCCAGCCCGCTGTACCTCTTTTAACCTGCGCCGTTTCTTCCGCATAGGCACATACTCCGCAAGCGCATATCCGAGGGCAGGCTGCCTCTTGTTTGACCTCGAGAAAGCCTTCCACTCCCTTGAGTGAAATTACATGTTTGCCGCTCTTAAGAGATACAAGCTAGGCCCTGCCTTCTTACAATTAGTCCGTCTGCTTTATACGAACCCAGTGGTAAGGGTGAAGACGGGTCCATATATTTCAGAGGCGATTCCAGTGCAACGGGGGACGAGGCAAGGCTGCCCGTTGTCCCCCTTCCTCTTCGCTCTTGCAATGGAGCCTCTAGCGGAGTCGATACGGACGCAAACGCCGGGGGGGGCATACAGTTAGGGGACGGCCTGCATAAGGTATCGCTATATGCGGATGACCTATTAATTTATCTGCATGACATAACCGACGTACCTGACAATCTGGCCCAAATCTTGCGGGAATTTGTGGCTATTTCCGGACTAAAGGTAAACATTGGCAAATCCAAGCTTTATGCCTTTAAAGCAGGTGTCCCTGACCCGGGCCTCGTACTAAACGGGGTGAGGGTGCAATGGACTGCAGATACTTTCCGATACCTTGGTATCCGAATATATCGCCAGCCTAAGGATCTTTTGGACAGCAACTTGGGTAGGGCACTAACGGCCATCAAATCCCAGATGCAGTTCTGGAGCACGCTTCCTCTTGCGGTGACCGGTAGGGTGGCATTAGTGAAAATGGTGGCCTTACCGAGATTTTTGTACTATTTTGCTAATCAACCCGCTCATGTGCCGGTTTCCTTTTTTACTGCACTGGAGAGGTTGGTCAGGGACTTCATTTGGGGCTCCAATAGACACAGAGTGGCGATTAAAAAACTATATCTGCCCACTGACCAAGGGGGCCTGGCCGCACCATGCCTAGAGCATTACTTCTTGGCAGCGCAACTGTAATAGGTGGCCCGATGGATGGCAGGTCGCCAATGCAGAGACACCGTGACCACACTTCCGCCGCTCACACGGTCTCAGATTCTCCAGCTTTTTCATCCAGGCGCGCGTACACAGCCTCCTGAGTCTCTATGGCTGAGTGTAGCGCATAGATGCTACAAACGGACTAGTGTACCCTCATAAGTCTCAAGTATATGGTACTGAGGTAGCCTGGGCATAGTTACACCAGGTGTCCCCCATGGACTGAAGCATGTATTGTGCCACCCATGGGAGACCACTCAAACCCAGACTATGGGCCTGCCACTGCACCCTGTGTAAGCTGGTGCTAGCACCACTTACGAAATTATAGGTTTCCCTATATCTAAAGTTGCTGCACTTAAAAGCTATAAGTCACCCATAAAGCAGGCCTTTCAATCCTGAAGGCAGGGTGCACGGTTCTAAGTGTGAGCGTGCCCTTGCATGAGCAGGACACCCCTACAGCCTTCGGAGTTCATTCTCCCGAGTTGTAAGTGCATCAGCCATTACGATACATAGAGTGGCCATGCGTCATTACGCAATGGCTAACTCTAGACTGGCTGTAATGAACCCTGTCATGTCTGGTATCAAACATGTTGGTATCATACCCCTGCACCATAGCCAGTGTGGGAGGTATGATTCCATGCACTATAAATCTCCTCTGGAAGGCCCTCAATGTTCCTGGTACCAGTCTTCCAGAACCGGACGGCAAGCTAGGGCTGCTGCCGACCAGAGACACAATTCTGCCCTCCTGCTGCAGAGCCAAGCTCGAGCAGGGGCAGGTAGAACAATCAATATCCTGTCACAGGGAGGTGTGTCCACCTCCCAGACAGGGTTTAATGTATTGGGTCAGAGTGGGGGCACTTGCCAGCGCCACTGAGACTGCTTGAAGGGCACACTTGGTGCCCTCATTGCATACTTCAGTTCAAACTATTTCAGAGAACCGTTGGCTCCCGCTCTGGCGCGAAACTGGACAAAGGACATGGGAGTATCCTCCCCACTGTCCAGCCCTCCGTTGGGAGGGACCCCTGAATCATCCTAACGCTTTCCTTAGGGTACTTAAGTGCTCACCTGTGAGTAGGTCCTTAGATTCGTCGTGGGACTGGATTCAGATCCAACTCCGCATCATCTTCAACCGTCTGGACACTCTGACCGCGTCGTGCTGACCTAGTCAGACTGACCTCATCGAACTTCGCTTTGGGAAACCGAGACTGCAACCAGGAAGACTCCGTCTGCCATGAGCCTCATCATCCTGCAAGTCCGTTGCCTCAACCGTGTCCGTGCTTCATACAGGTCCCTCACAGGGCCTGTGGACATCAAAGATATCTAAAGGATTCTCCCTTAGAGTGAAGGAGTCACTCCGCTGCATCTGCAGGCACCGGAACATAGCTAACCGGTTTGCTGATCCTGGGCTCCTACGGACTCCAACAGGCTCCGTAGCACAGGTGACGGATGTGCAACTCCCTCGAGGCCTGCCCTGCCCTCAGACCGAGTCTGAGGCCAGTATCCCTCGCCGGTACTGCTGGAACTGTACCGTGTCGGCTTGCCGTTGCTAAGGCTAGTAGACTCCCGTCTCCAGAGATCTTTGGGTCCTCTAAAGGGACTTCTTTGATCCTAGTCGGCTCCCCTGTTCGTTTGGGGCCTGCTCCGACTCTCCTCCTCTTGGTGAGTCTCTTGGGCCTTACTGGTTCTAAACTCTGCACCTTTTCGCTTGCCACTTTGTTTGTAGTTGCCAAGGCTTGATGGTGTTCTCGATGGACATCGACCCCTCAACTCTCGACATCCGACAGGGGACTGCTCTTGAGTGGCTCCTGATTTTCCACAGCATTGCCGGTTCCCCACAGCTGCAGCTCCAAGGACCTCGTCAGCTCTCCAGCAACACCCAACATCGGTGGGCATTCATCTTCCGTGCCCCTGGTCACTCCTGAGTGGCATAGACTCTGTCCCCTCTGCTTGCAGGTATTTTTACATCTTGAATCCACCTTTGGGTTCCACCAGACACTTTCACCTTCTTTACCAGCGGCATCTTCCTGAAGTCCTCCATTGAGTTTGATGGCGGTTCCTGATGCCACTTCACACCTATGCACCTGGCTTCCCTGGTGTTGGTATCCTGGTTCCTAGGGTATCTACAGGTGGGGAGGCTCTCCAACCTTCTGTCTTCCATGGGGTTTCTTCAGGGTCCACAGGGAAGGGTCCTTCTTCTTTAAAATTGCAACTGCAACTTACCCATTGACTTGAACGGAGCACTCAATCGTGTTCCCACTCTGCACACGGCCTCTGTGCGGTACCTGGTTACTTACCTTGGGTGGTTCCCTGGGTCCCCAGCACTTCTACGTCTTCTGGGTAAGGCCTTGGCTTGGGTCGTGGTTCGCAACTCACTATTTTAGTATATGGTTTGGTCTCCCCCTGGCGACCACTGTGTATTTGTGCTACTTACCTGTTTTCTTTGCTAAGTATTGTGTGTATTGTGTATATTTCCGGATAGGAGATATTTGTAGATGTTAGTGAGTACTTTATAATAAATACCTATTTTTATAAATGCACTGTGTGGTTCTTTTTCACGTAATCTATGTCGATAGGATTACGTTCTGGTAAAACAAGCTGCTTCACACTCCTTCTGGACTAAGCCTGAAGGCTGCTCTCCACAGCTACCACTTACGGAAATTTCTAAGTTTGTCTAAGACCACTAAAATCACCATAAGGGTTGTCTGGATTAGTACAGGGTGCTACACTTAAATAAGTGAGCACCATATACTAAGCCAGCTTCTCGCACACAGTTGCAATTTTAAAGAAGGACCCTTCCCAGTGTACCCAGAAAAACCTGTGGAAGATGGAAGGTTGAAGAGTCACCCCATCCGTGGATACCCCAGGAACCAGGATACCTACACCAGGGAAGCCGGGTGCATAGGGGCGAAGTGATGTCGGAAACCGCCCTACACCACAATGGAGGACTTCAGGAATGATGCCACTGGCGAAGAAGTTGGAAGTGTCCAGTGGAACCCAAAGGTGGATTCAAGATGGGAGGTACCTGCAAGCAGAGGAGACAGAGTCTATGACACTCAGGGGTGACCAGGAGGCACAGGAGACAAATGCCCACCGATGTCAGAGATGCAGGAGAGTTTGACGGTGCCCTTGAAGTTGCAGTTGTGCGGACCAGGCAACACTGTAGAAGGCCAGGAGCCGTTCACAAGCTGTCCCACGTCAGATGTCAAGAGCCAAGGGGTCAGTGTCCGAGAGGGACACCAACAAGCCTTGGCAGCGGCAAACAACTTTGTCGACGAAAAAGGTGCAGTGTCGGGACCAGCAAGGTCCAAGTGACTCACCATGAGCAGATAAGTCAGAACAGGCCAGAGCAAGCAGGGGAGCCCACAGGAGTCGAAGAACACCCTCAAGAGGATGAAGGCCCACGGTGCAAAGGATGCAGTGCAGGCGAGGATCATGGCTGCAGGAGATGCTTGAGGCTGGAGCTTCTTGGAGCCCAAAGATCTCTGGAGGAGAGAGTCAACAAGCCTTGGCAAAGGCAAGTCGACGCAGTGCACAGGGGTACTGTTCCAGCGGTTCCGACGAGGGATACTGCCCTCCAACTTGCTAGGAAGACGGTGCAGGCTTCGAGTGAGTTGCAGAACTACCACCTGGGTTGCTGGACCTTCCGTAGACCGCAGGAACTCAGGAACAGCAGACCGGTCAGCTTTGTTTGCGCTGCCTGCAGGTGCAGGGAAGTGACTCATTCACTCGTTACAGCAGACTTGCAGGACGATGAGACCAGGAGCAGTAGGAGTCTTCCCAGTTGCAGTCTCAGTTCCCAAGGGCGAAGTCCAGCGGTGTCCAGAGTGCCTCGACGGTCGAAGTTGAAGTGGTGTTGGATCTGAATCTTGTCCCACGACAAATCTAGGGACCCACGAACAGGTAAGCCCTTATGTACCCTAAGGAAAGGGTTGGAACGATATAGGGGTCCCTCCCAGAGGAGAGGCTGGACAGTGGGGAGGATACTCCTATTTTCTTTGTCCCATTTCATGCCAGAGCAGGAGCCAACGGCTCCCTGAACTGGTTTGAACTGGATTATGCAAGTAGGGCACAAAATGTTCACTTCAAGCAGTCCGAGTGGTGCTGGCAAGCGCCCCCACCCTGTCCCAATACACTAAGTCCTGTCTGGGAGATGGTCACACCTCCCTGTGACAGGATACCTATTGTCCTACCTTCCTCTGCTCGAGCTTCGCTCAGCAGCAGGAGGGCAGAATCGGGTCTCTGGTCGGCAGCAGCCATAGTTTGCTGACCGGGTCTAGAAGACTGGTACTTGGAGCACTGAGGGCCTCCTGGAGGAGCTTTACAGTGCATGGAATCATACCTCCCACACTGTTTACGTTGTGGGGGTATGATTCCAACATGTTTGATACCAAACACGACAGGGTTCGTTACAGGCAGTTTAGAGATGGTCATCGCGTAATGATGTATGGCCACTCTATATATCGTAATGGCTGATGCACTTACAACCCAGGAGAATGGACTCCGTGGAGTGTAGGGGTGTCCTGCTCATGCAGGGGCTCCCTCACACTTAGAACCGAGCATCATGCCTTCAGGATTGAAAGGCCTGCCTTAGGGGTGACATAGGTTTTAAGTGCAGTGACCTCAGATATAAGTAAACTTATATCTGTCATAAGTGGTGCTAGCACCAGCTTACACAGGCTGCATTGGCAGGCCTGTAGTTGCAATTTGAGTGGTATCTCATGGGTAGCATAACACATGCTTTAGCCCGTGGGAGAGCTCTGGTGTACCTATGCCCTAGGTACTTTAGTACCATATACTAGGGACTTACAAGGGTGCACCAGTAGCCAATTTGGAGTGTACCTAAGTAGTCACCATGTCCAATTTAGGGGAGAAGCACAGCCACTGGGGTTCTGATTAGCAGGATCCCAGTCAGACTAGTCAGTAAAACATAATGACACCAGCAAAAAGTGGGGGTGACCATGAAAGCAGATCCTACTTTCCTACAGGTAGGATTCCAACATGTTTGATACCAAACATGACCGATTCGGTACAGCCAAAATATAGTTATACATCTCGTAAAGGAGTTGATGTCCACTATAAAATGGCTGACCGCCCTAACAACCCCTAGAGAATCGACTCCTGGGTTTGTAGATGGTGTCCTGCTCATGCAGGGCACCCTCACACTTACAACTTAGCACCCTGCCTTCAGGATTGAAAGGCCTACCTTAGGCGTGACTTATAGGTTTTCAAGTGCAGTGACCTCAGATATAAGGAAACTTATACCTGTTGTGAGTGATGCTAGCACCGGCTCATACAGGCTGCAATGGCAGGCCTGTAGTCACAGTTTGAATGGTTTCTCATGGGTGGCATAATACATGCTGCAGCCCATGGTGGACCCCTGGTGTACCTATGCCCTGGGTACCTTAGTACCATATACTAGGGACTTAGAAGTGTACACCAGTCAGTAGCCAATTAGGAAGGTACCAAAGTACTTACCATAGTCCAATTTAGGGAGAGAGCACAGTGACTGGGATCCCGATTAGCAGGATCCCAGTCAGACTAGTCAGAAAACAGAATTGGACCATCAAAAAGTGGGGTTAACCATGAAAGCAGATCCTACTTTCCTACATGGACAATAAGGGGTTTAGAGTAATCAGGACTTTGCAGAATAGAAGCAGTGCACATGGCCTGCTTTAGATCATAAAATGCCTTTTGACAGCTAACTGTCCACTGAACTTTCTTAGGCGTCCTTTTGTGTGAAATCATTAAGGGAAGTCACTATGGACCCATACCACTTAAGAAACGTCCTGTAGTGCCCAGTCAAGCCCAAGCAAGGTCTGACCTGAGTCTGGGAAGTGGGATCAACCCAGTCCATTATGGTCTGGATTTTGCTCCCAGTGGTTGAACTTGGCCTCCACCTACAAGATATTCCAAGTTTACAACCTTGCTCTGCCCTATCTGGCAATTTGTGGCCTTGATAGTGAGGCCTGCCTTTTGTAGGGTCTCCAGAACATTCCTGAGGTGGACCAGGTGATCCTCCAAGGTAGAGCTAAAGCCACCAATATCATCTGCACTATAGGCTTCCAGACCTGGGAGAACTTTGTTTACCAACCTCTGAAATGTCGCATGTGTATTCTTCAAACTAAAAAGGCATTACAATCAATTGATAATGCACACTAGGGGTTGAAAATGCTGTCTTTGGCTTGGCATCCTCTGAGAGTCCGATTTGCCAGTAGCCATCAGTCAGTCCAAATGATCTGAGATACTTGGCTGAGGCAAGAGTATCAATCAGCTCATCTGCCCTGGGAATTGGATGTGCATCAGTCCTAATGACTGCATTGAGACCTCTATAGTCTACATAAAACCTCCTCTCTCTCTTACCATCTTGGGTGTGAGGGTTTGGCACAAGGACTACAGGACTAGCCCAAGGGCTATCCGAAGGTTCAATAACCCCCACCTCTAGCATCTTTTGGACCTCCGTCCTGATGCAGTCTCTGACATGGTCAGCCTGTCTGTAGATTTTACTCTTGCTAGGCACACTGTCACCTGTGTCCACTTTCATGGGCACACCAGGTGGTTTGACTGGGAGTCAGAGAGAACAAGTGGGTAAACTGATTGAGGACTTGCCTACAATCAGGTTTCTGCTGGTCAGTGAGGCTGCATGCCAAGGCTACTCCATCAACAGACCCATCAACAGGGTCCTGAGAGAGGAGATTTGATAGAGACTTCTAGCTGCAGATTCCTTACCTTTGAATTTCCCAGGCGTCAGTCTGGATTCGGAAACTTTTACTCAAGCAGTACCGCTTGCCCGCGCCGTTGGGTGGCTCCATTTGGCTCTGCGTGACTTCGTTGGCGTCTGTAGCGTTGGTTATGATGTCGCGGTCACCTATATAGGCGCCACCGAGGTGTGCAGACGTCAGTTCTTTTCTTTCTGCACCAGTTAAGCGCCGATCCGGGAAGAGCTACCCCTCTGTTGCTTTTTGACAGGCCATTTTTTGACTTTTGTTGACTTGGAAAAAAAATCCAACATTGTGGGCGAGAATGTCTGAGGAAGACAGGGTTTAAGCTATGTGGTGCTTGTCACCGCATGAGGTCGGTTACCGACCCCCACCTCGTCTGTCTCTGGTGTCTCGAGCGCGACCACGATTCAAAGTCGTGCTCGGATTGTCGGGCTATGGCTCCGAAGGCCTTGCGGGAGCGAGCTATGAAGCTCCTTGTGGCCCGGCAGTCGTCACCGTTCAGCGAGACTCCGCAGAGGTCCCGGTCCCAATCAAAGAAGAGGAGGTCGCGGGACCGCTCCCTGTGCCCCAGGTCCTCTTCGTCTGACTCAAGGTCTTTGGGACACTCAGGGAAGGGGCACAAGAAGAAGTCCAAGTGGACTTCATCTTGGCGTCGACTGTTGTCCGTTGAGGAACGAGGTAAGGAGCACTGACGCTCTAGGCACGGTTCTGTGGAGCCGGAGCCAGGGTCGACTTTTCGCCTCCCTCCCTTTCTGGGAGCCGGAGCGACCCCCACTCAAATAAAATAATTTTACGAGGCCATGCGCTGCGTCTTTGAGCAGGCCGACCCCTCTGGTGAGCCCTCGGGTCCCATCAAATTTGCCGGCTTTGGCTCCGGCCACTGCGCTGGTGGGGCCTCAGGGATCCGATCCCGAATCCGGGTCAACGCCGGTCATGCCATTGCGACCTCTTCCGGCGTTGGACCCGAAGTCGGTGCCCACCAACGGTGCCAGCCCCATCCTTATCCCCGATGACACGGAGTCGGATCGGCGTCGCTCGACGCCTATTCCTTTGCCGATTGAACCCAGGGGTTCTATGTTGTCGACTGAACATTTTGAAAATGTTTTCGGCTTGGGAGAGGAATGGGAGGGGTCTATGGACCCTTTGGAACACCAGGATGACTCTGCAGAGCAGATGGACTGGTATGGGGAACTTGGGGAAGCCAGTGGAGTGGAATCTTCCCCAAATACTGACATGCTCTCTCCGCCAACTGTGGCTACGGAGGAGGGGACATCCTATAGCATTGGGGTTAAAATGGCGGCCGAGGTCCTCGGACTAGAGCTGTTCTCTGTGCAGGTCAGGACTAATCTCCTGACCGAAGTGCTCCGGCCGGGGCTTCCACCTCGGAACCAATTTTGCGCTTTAATGAGGCACTAACTGATGTGCTTTTAGGCACGTGGTCCAAGCCTAGCACAGGGGCTCCTGTGAATAGGACAATTGCACACCGCCATCGCCCAGCTCCGGGCGACCCAAGGTTCTCAGTCAACACCCAGCCTCCAAAAGCTTGGTGGTGCAGACTTCTACATCCCAGGGCATGTTCTCTTCCGCCCCTCCTGATAGGGAATCCAAGAGGCTGGAGTCACTTGGTAAGAAGATGTTTTCTTCCTCCAGCCTGGCACTTCGGTCGGTGAATACCGCGTGCTTATTGGGTTGTTTCGCTCACTCCCTTTTGGGAGACGGTTGCACAAGTGCTGCCACAAGTCCCGGAGGAGGCCCGGGCTGTGCTCTCTCAGGCAGTTAAGGACGGGAGAGATGCAGCAAAATTCGCCATAAGATGTGGCCTTGATACGAAGGATTCGCTGGGCAGATCGATTTCCACGACAGTGGCCTTGGGCGCCACGCCTGGCTTAGGACAACTGGCTTCTCGGGCGATGTCCAAGCAAATTTGATGGACATGCCATTTCATGGAACCTGTCTTTTTGGGGAGAGGGCAGACTCGGCCCTAGTGAGGTTCAAGGACTCTCAAGCTACGGCCAGATCCTTGGGCCTCTCTTCTACACCTCGTGGCCAGTCTAGCTTTCACCCCTTTCGTGGCAACGGAAGGGGTTTACAGCCGCGTCAGAATCTATCCCAGCCACCATCCTGCGCAGACTTTCCAAGTCGTGCGGGGACATGGATGTTCGTTCATTCCGACCAAGGATTGGAAGCCAGAAGTCGTCGGCCTCCCTGCCCTTGGCAGCCGCACTCCTATTCTGATTCTGCAAGACCTCACACTCTAGTTGGTGGGAGAATCCATCATCCTCTCCCCCGCTGGAGGTCCATAACATTGGACAAGTGGGTCTTGCAGATCATTCAGGATGGCTATTCTCTGCCTTTTCTTACTTTTCCTTTTCCATTCTGCCACTCAAGAACGGCTGAAGGAGGATCATTTGAAATTGCTCCAGGAGGAAGTTACAGCTATTCTGGCCAATGGAGCTATAGAGAGGGTCCCATATTCAGAAGTAGCAGTGGCTGTTATTCCTGTTACTTTCTGATTCTGAAGAAGTACAAAGGGTTGCGGCCCATTTTAGATCTTCAGACCGTCAATCTCTTCCTCAAGAAGGAGAAGTTCAAGATGCTCACTCTAGCTCAGGTCTTATCTGCCCTCGACCAAGAAGACTGGATGGTAGCGGTGGACCTGCAGGATGCATATTTTCACATCCCTATCCTGCTGGGCCGCAGGCGTTACCTGCGGTTTAAGGTAGTCTGCAAGCACTTTCAGTTTACCGTGCTCCCCTTCCGCCTTACCAGTGCCCCTAGGGTGTTCACTAAGGTGATAGCGGTGGTTGCAGCTCATTTGCGCTGGCTAGGGGTGTCAGTCTTCCCCTACCTCGACGACTGGCTGTTGAAGGCATCCTCGCCCCAGGCTGTTGTTTCCCAACTTCAGACTACGACGGACCTCCTGCATTCGCTGGGGTCCTCTATAAACATGCCAAAGTCTGAAAGGCTGTAACCGGGAGTACTGTGGGGTACCCTAAGGGAGCCCCCCTGTACATGGGATCATACTTTTAACACTGGAATCGGTGTTGAGGTATGATTGCAACATGTTTGATAACAAACATGACCCAGTTCAGGGCAGCCACTATATAGTTAGACATCTCGTAATGACAAATGTCCACTATATGTATTAAAATGTCTGACCACACATACAAAGCCTCGAGAATCGACTCCGGGGTTTGTACGGGTGTCCTGCTCATGCAGGAGCACCCTCACACTTATAACCAAGCACCCTGCCTTCAGGACTGAAAGGCCTGCCAGAGGGGTGGCTTATAGGTTTTAAGTGTAGTGACCTCATATATAAGGAAATGTATATCTGTCATGAGAGGTGCAAGTACCAACTCACACAGGCTGCAATGTCACAGTTAGAGTGGTCTCTCATGGTTGGCACAATACATGCTGCAGCCCATGGGAGACACCTGGTGTACCTATGCCCTGTGTACCTGAGTACCATATACTAGGGACTTACAAGGGTACACCAGTAGCCAAAAATGGAGGTACAGAAGTACTTACCATAGTCAATTTAGGGAGCAAGCACAGTCACTGGGGTCCTGATTAGCAGGATCCCAGTCAGACTAGTCAAAATAAAAACTACTGACACCAGCAAAAAGTGGGGGTAACCATGAAAGCAGATCCTACTTTCCTACACACTATACATACCTTCACTTTCAAACACAGTATAATATGCTAGCTCAGAAAGCATAGAAATAACAGGATTTATATCCCAATCATCAGATAAGATACCAGGAGTTATTACATCACATGATGAAATTTTATAAACATAGGCGATCTGTAAAGTCGCTGTAGGACCAAAAATATAAGATGTGACCTTCTCCCACACAATACTATCTGGGACGTGAAATTCAGAAATGTTCACAAAGGACAGGCCTCTTCGCACTTAATGTAATGAAGAATGACGCTTCAATATCTCTGTTGCCAGTTTGACAGCTGAGCGTTTAGGGAGATAATGTCCATTTAGGACCAAAAAGGAAACGAAAAGGAAAAGTAATGAGATGGCAATCCAAGGATGTTCAAGGTAGGTCTTTTTTAGCCAAAAAATAAATGCACAAATACCATGCAGTGGTGTGTGTGATGAATCTGAGGAAACGTCATCAATGTCGGCAAAATAGCCAAAGGCAGTCTGCAAAAACCGGTACCTCACCGGGCAGTGTAGAACTGGTAGATACCTCCATAGGTGGATCATAATGAACAACTTCATTGTTAGGAGTGGCTGGCGAAGACTGTGAATTCGCATACAATGTTTGTATGGTGTTAGTAGCTGTGATTGGAAGTAACCTGCCGGAGAGTAGAAATTTGTGTAATACTTAATGCTTGTAAACTGATTTCCTGTATGGTAGTGAGCGGAGACAGGTAACTACCCAGGAACCCTCGTGTCCTACTGTGTAAAACTGGCCACATGGTGTGGTTTGTGAAAGCTATAAATACAAATCTCTTAAGTTTACAACCAGAAAGGGGTGGCAAAAGTACTGTTCTGGTTCCTTCAACTGCCAGAACTGGCACCGGTGCTCTGTAGGATGGTCCAAACTCCTTTTTATAGACAATGTTCTCTCGAACTAGATCCCCAATCTTTGGAATCCAGACAGGCGTTGCTGGTTGCATCTTCACCTCTTCAGTGGCTGAACATTTTTTCAGTTTGTTCGAATGGTCCTCTCGGAAGTCTTTCAGTTCCTGTAAGACAACCAAACGTTGGTTTCGGGGAACATGGCGGCCGTCAGTGCCGGTCGCGAGCTCTCTCGCTCACGCGGCAACTCAAAACAAAGCTTACCCGCACTAGGATGTGCTAGGATGTCGGGGGTCTTCGTGGCAGCATAGCGGTGGGGCAAAGCTGCGGACGAGGGTCTTCTCTCCTCCCCACGGCCTCCGCATAAATTTTCCGAGGCTGCGCTCTGCCTCGTTCCGGGACTGCGGTGCAGTTGCAGAGCAGTGTGTGGGCAGAGGCGGCAGCACAGCTCAGCAGGGGCCGGCGCACCACCGTCAGGATCGGCTTCCAGGGCAGCGGTAGCAGTAGAGTGGCAGTCAGTGCCCTGGACTGCTTGTCAGCCCAGGCAGAGGCTACCTCCCTATGATAGGGGAGAGACCAGGAAAGTAGGACCGGAGGATGCCGTTCAAAGCCCCCTGATGGCCCCGGTAAGGAGAAAAAAGGGGAATTTGCACCAGGTTGTTCCAGGTGGGGCTCCTAAGTTATTTGAAGCACCCTTAACAGAGGGTGACGAATTAATTGAACCCCCGCCTGTTTTACAAACAGGTACACTTTAAGAAGTAGGGACATCTGAGAAAAAGGACAAAATTCTCTAGGGGGCCCTATAAAAAAGAACCCTTCTCTGGTCCCCGAGAAAAAGCTAGACAACAGGGTTTCTTGTACTCTCCTTCATGTCCCCCCATCTACAACGTCCAAAAGGCCATCCACAGACAAGGCTCTGCTGAATGTAGGGAGAAGGCAACCTAAACAAAAACCTGAATGCATAAAAACTACGCCTTCACTTCGTTCCTATTTTAAAGTCCAGTCTCAAACAGTTCAGCCCGTCCCTTACACTGTACCTACATGCCCTGTTCCTACATATATTCCTGAAGCTTGTCGATCCTTGAGTGCTATGGAGGACACCACCACTACCGAAAGCGGAAAAAACACTATGTTTGGAAAATAGGTTTAGCCCCCTAACAGCTGTAGAGAATGAGATACTAGACCAGAGAAGTCCTAGGTCTGTGAACATCTTGAACCAATCGCAAGTTCAAAGAGAACCACCTATTGTATCGGTCGGTCAGACCGAACAATCTTGCACGGAGAAACTGCTATCTACCCTGTTAACGGAAGTCTGGGAGAAGTTTGCAGTCTCTGAGCTAAACCAGCAGAAGATTCAGGGCGCATGTGAGGTGTTGGAAGGCAAGATTAATAACCTGATGGAAAGAGTGGGGGCAATGGAGGTCTCCTTTGAGGATCTTTCAAAATAAGTTGACTCTAACAAAAATGAGATCTCCGGGATAAACTAGAAGTTCTTGAAAACAACGCTAAGAGAAATAACATCAGGATCCTGAATGTCCTGGAGGGTCTCGAGGGAGGTGGGTTTACAATTATCCTCCTAAAATAATTTAACATGGACATAGAGGAGCATAGCCTAGTAGAGGACATCCAGAGAGTCCACTGCGACCCTTTTACGAAGAGACCAGGGAAGAGAAACCCGAGAATTAAATTAAATCAATTAAAAAACACTTACCTTTTAACCGCGGCGTCCCCGAACTGCCCTCCTCCTCTTCTTCGCCATTAGAAATACTGCTTAAGAAAACTGCGCATGCGCGCATTCCAGCGCATGCGCATTTCTCGTAAAAAATGCGCGGGCGTGCACGCATGCGCAGTTTTCTTAAGCAGTATTTCTAATGGCGAAGAAGAGGAGGAGGGCAGCCCGGGGACGCCGCGGTTAAAAGGTAAGTGTTTTTTAATTGCTTTAAGTTAGTTTTAAGTTATATATTAATAGGGGGGTGGAGGCGGGCGGCGGGCCAACTCCGCTCCGCTGCGGAGTGTGTGGAGCTTTGCCTACTCCGTGTTCTCCGCGGAACGCGGAGTAAGCAAAGCTCTGCACACTCCGCGGGCGGAGCGGAGTTCTCCGCCCACGGTTAGTTAAAATAAAAAAAGAATCTTTATTTGTCAATATGGCTCAAGTGGACTGTGGTAATGCTTCAGGCTCCCAAACATATGTATAAGGCCTAGGTTACCCAGGTTACTGCATTATTGTCCTATTTCCCTTATGATGAATTCAGTTAGGCCTGTGCAGTTGAAAATCTTATCCTGGAATGTCAATGGCCTCAGAGTTGTCCCTAGGAGGAAAAAAATCTTAGAGTAATTGAGACTCTCGGACTGTAAGGTTTTCTTTGTACAAGAGTCCCACCTGCTTAAAGAGGATTGGGCTGAGATACTTAAAGGTCAGAAGTGGGTTGATCATTGTGTGTGTACCACCCAATCATGTCCAGCGAAGGGAGTTGCGCATCTCTTTAAAAAATCCATCCAAGCTATATTAGAAGACTGTACAGTTGACCCTCTTGGTAGATGGGCAATAGGAAGGGCTAAAATTCACGGATCTTGGCTGACTTTTGTGGGGTATTACGGTCCTAACTTGGTCGATCCTAATTCCCTACGTGCCCTACTCCGCCAACTGGTTGATATCAACAATCCTATAATTTTGGGTGGGGATTTTAATGTAGTTATAGATCCAGTCCAAGACACAACATCTAGGAGAGCAACTGCTGTGATGGCTAGTATGAGAACTGCTCTGAAACAACTGATGGCTGGCATTGGCCTCACGGATATTTGGAGGCTTGTGGGATGTAAGGCAGGCACGGCAGGGGGAAAGTGTACTTTCATAATAAAAAATGCGGTCATCGATCTAGAATAGACTTCTTCCTTGTGGACTCAGCCACTAGTAAGAACACTACCAGAGTCACCCACATCCTGGAACATCTTTTTGACCATTCTGCAGTTATCCTAGAGATTACCCTCAAGAATAGATCTCTTCCTCGTAGGTGGACTTTAAATCATTCTCTACTTCTCGTACCACATGTAGTGGAGAAGTTGAAAACCGCCACCAACGACTTCTTTCTTTCTGATTTGGATTCAGCCCCCCTCCATACTGTATGGGACACGTACAAGGCCTTCCTAAGAGGTATTTTAACCGGCCTGACTGTTGCACAAAATAGGAAAGTTAGGGAAGATATTAAAAAAATTGAAGCTGCAGTACATACCCACCAGTTGGAATTTGAATAAACCCCTAACAATCCAAATGCAGTACAAATCGAACAGAAATTGCAATCATCAAGATCAGAGCTTGCCGATTACCTTGAGGCAATCGTTAGGAGGAAATGGGAAACTAGCAGGCTGTCGCACCATGAATATGGGGAGGGGTGCGGTAAATTGCTTGCCTGGAAGACTAAGGCCAACCAGTCAAGGAATCTAATTAAAGATCTTAGGTGTCAAAACTCAGGCAATATAATCTCCAACGTGGAGGAGATCGAGAATGAATTTGCCCAGTTTTTCCAAGACCTCCATACAGAGGATGTGATGGTGGGTTAAGAACAAATCGGGGACTTTCTTCAAGACTTGCAGCTTCCATCCCTACAGGGGACTGAGAAAGACAACCTAAATAGCCCCATTAGTCTTGAGGAAACGCTTCAAATCATTAGCCGCCTAAAAAAAGGGTAAGCTGCAGGCCCCTATTCCCTCCCAAATGAGATCTATATCATATTGAAGGACGAGCTTTCCCCGATATTGTTACAGCTTTTTAACTCTGCTTTTATTTGCAGACAGAGTCTCCCGTTATCCTGGGACGTTGCCACCGTAACTATACTCCTTAAACAAAATAAAAATCCAAGGGCCTGCGAATCATATAGACCCATCTCCCTCCTTAACAGTGATTATAAAATATATTCCCAGATTCTAACAAAACGACTGGACAAGGTGGCGGGAACCCTAATCCACACTGACCAGAAAGTCTTTATGAAGGGGAGACAACTCCATGAGTTAACCCACGAATTAATAGGTGCAATTGACCTGGCGAGGGAATATGGGAACCCATTAACAGTGATGACCTTTGATGCTGCCAAGGCTTTCGACAGGGTTAGCTGGCCGTTCCTGTATAAGATGATCCAACGCTTTAACTTAGGAGAAGTCTGCTTGGCAGCAATCAAGGCACTACATAAAAACCCATTGGCGAAGGTATTAGTGAATGGAAACCTCACTAAGTTAATAAACATCGGTAGGGTGACCAGACAGGGATGCCCCCTTTCCCCCCTTCTGTTTAACATCTACATTGAGCCACTGGCTTGTAAATTAAGTTGCCGGAACATCTACCCCTTTATTTGTAATGGCTGGTCAAAAAAAATAGGGTTGTATGCAGATGACCTGATGATCTTTACAGGAGACTTGCCTAACTCTCTTGTAGCAATCTGGGAGGTTTTGGAAAGTTTTGGAAAGGTATCTGGGTACTCCACTAACCAGCAAAAAACTGAGTTAATGCAGTGGAACACCCAGTATATGAGTGACTTAACAAGACAAGAAATAAAATATTTGGGGGTCCAAATAGTACACAATTTGGAGAAGCTAGCCCAGGTGAACTTTGATAAGGTAGTCACCGGTGTTAAAAAACAGCTACAGGCCTGGGGAGCACTCCCATTGTCCTTTCTAGGTAAATCTAATCTCTTGAAAATGTCAATCCTCCCGAAGTTCACCTTTCTGTTTAATGCTATCCCATTAGAATTTAAGAGGGTTTGGTTCAAGAAAGTGCAAGGGGAGTTTACTAGCTACATCTGGGGAAACAAAAGTCCTAGAATTTCCTGGAAGAAGCTTCGAAGAAAGAAAGAACTAGGCGGTATTGCTAGTCCAGATCTGTATCAGTACTACTGTGCCTTCCATTTGAAGAACTTTCGACAGCTTCTAAGTGTAGTGCTTGTCTGTCTCCGTTTTTTAGAGCTCTTACGGCAGGCCCCTCAGACCAAGCAGATTATTTCCTCCATAAATTTGGCATCCCAGATTTTTCAAAAAAGTCAGGCTAAAAATCCTCATAGGTGCATCCAAGATCTGGTACCAAGTAAGACTCTCCCTACAAATACCTTACTACAGCGACCTAGCACCTATCTGGGATTCCCCTGGTACCCCCGATTGCTTTCTAGATTCCCTAGCGACTCCTTTGCGGTAGTGCGGTATTCACAGCTGGGGGCAGCTTATAGAAGACACTAAACTAATCTTGTGGCAGCGACTGCTGGAGATCTCTGAGGGTTCTGTCTCAACATTTAAATATTACCAACTAGCAAGCTGGGCAAACACCCTGGGAAAGGACGGTAAAGGGAATCCGAAATTGGAGGCTAGGATACGCTCACGAGCTCTCCTGCGGAAAGAAGTTGCAGAATAGTACTGGATGCTAATCCAGTCCGGAGAAGAAGTGCAAAATGTGCTGACGCAGATCTGGAGGAGGGAACTGCCAGACCAAGATCTTGAATCACTATGGCAAGTATCTAGGTCTTATGTGAAATCTGCTCCACTGAGGAAGAACCATCTTTTTACTATCCATAAGGCCTACTGGACGCCACGGAAATTATCGAAGTTGGGAAGTCGGGAAATGAAGCAGTGTCCCAAGTGTGGAGAAGACAACGCGAACGATGTTCACATGTTCTGGCAGTGCCCTTCAATTCAGATCTTTTGGCACAAAGTGGGTAAGACTATCTCGGGAATCCTGGGTCAAGAGTCAAGGTGAGCCTGGCTTTGGTAATTTTTGGGGTGGCGTCGGGAGGGAAGGAAAATGGGGGTCTTCTTAAGATTCACAAAGCCCTAATTTTTGTTTTAAATCTCCTTGCACGCAGAGAGTTGTGCATTAAGTGGATTCTTCCCTGTCCCCTATAGAGGCAGAATGGATCCGATCAGTACAAAAAATAGCGACTCTCGACCGAGATACCAAACTAGATAAGAGAACAAAGTTTTGGGAACTCTGGGATGACTGGTTTAAGTCATATGTTACTAACTCAATCCACTAAGTTTTGAAACACTTTTTTCTTTTGCTCTTCTTTCTTTTTCTCTTTTCTTCTTCCTCCTATGTTTATGTTGGAAAACCCATGGTCCAGTGATTAGCGATATGCTATATAGGTTGCACTGGTTTTGTGGTCACCTATTTGCACCTGTACAGAGGAATCAGTTCTTTCGACTAGGCAGGAGGTTGTTGGTTGGCCCGGGATGGCTTTCTACCTCCCTCGTGGAGAGACCGGGTACCCCTTGCCATAGACGGTTAGATCTCTTCTGACACCCTAGCATAAACTGACAAATGAGGACAAAAATAAAGACAACTAAACGTTCATTGATGTCAAAAGGCGTATCCGCAGCCACTGTACCAGGATTATCAAGGTCTGAAACCCACATCTGGACGCTGAAAAGGACCTCATAAGGAGTCCAGCCACCCAAAGATCTTCTAGACAAAATATTTAAAGCTCTCTGGACTCCATACAGACATTGGACCCAACGACAACCTGAACCTAAAACGCTAGCTTTTAAAGACTGCTATAAATCAGTGTTTGTCCTCTCCACTATTTAATTTCCCTCAGAATGATATGGGGAGGAGTAATGCACAGCCACACCCAAGTTCCCATGGTATCCCGGTAATCTCTACAGGCGTTCGCTGGTCCGAATAGAATGCAGCTACTGCATAAGTCTAGATGAAGACTTGCAGATCTTTTATAACAGTTTGAGCATCTGCCAATCACTGTTGCCATACCCATAGAAATCTAGAACACAAATCCACTGCTATTAGGGTGTATTTAAAGGAGCTGTCAGAGTTTAATGGCCCACAGTGGTGGAGATACACACATGCCAAGGGCTTGTTTGAAATTTGGAGCAGTGTTTGCAGTGGGCATGTTTTGGTGGAAGCTTTTGCTTGTTGACAAATGTCACAGCTAAGTACATACTACTTTGTCTGATTTATAGACCTGGCCACCAATAGCGTTGCTGTAGTAGTGAACTGTAGCCGTCACACCTGCGTGGGCAGAAGCTCACTCCTTATGAGCAGCTATGATCAATTCTAGTCTGCAATCTGAATTTGGAATCACTCGATCCCCCACTCCAGGGATGCAAGCAAAAGGTATGTTTTGTGCACTCTGTAGGTAAGAGTATTTACTGGATATTTTTTAGGTAATGGAGTGCCACAGCCCAAAGCTGTAACAGCTACCATGATGTCTCCATCCACTTTCATATACGAATGAGTAATTTCAGTCACAACAGCAGTCTGAACTACTGCTGCCTTTGTGGCTTCATCAGCCAGTAAATTCCCAGCAATGTGTATTTCAGCACGTTGGTAACTCAATGTATGAATTAGATGAGCCCGAGGCTCATGCTTTAAGATGTGCCACTTCTCCCGAACAAAGTAAACACAAGGAGATGATGGACGGAGCGCTGAAACTTTTCAGACACTCACTCCCAGTCACAGATCTGGGTTGAACCCATCATCGTTCTTTAGCTCACTTCGCCACCCCAGTTCAGACACAGCTATATGCAAATCAGTCTTGACCCTGTGCCTCATGGGAACAGTCCAGCCCGAACTGCCAAGCCATGTCTTCCCTGGACCGGAAACAAGCATCTTGGGACCGGTTTTAGGCTTACAGCCCTCATCAGCCAGGCTAGCTTGAATCCAGTGGCAAAGTGAGCAAGGGACCCACGTCTGGGCATACCCTGCCAACTTAGGGCGAACAAAGCAAACACAAGGAGATGATGTACGGAGAGCTGAAACTTTTCAGACACTCACCCCCAGGTCACAGATCTGGGTTGAACCAATCATCGTTCTTTAGCTCACTTCGCCACATCAGTTCAGACACAGCTATATGCAAATCAGTCTTGACCCTGTGCCTCATGGGAACAGTCCAGCTCAAACTGCCAAGCCATGTCTTCCCTGGACCGGAAACAAGCATCCTGGGACTGGTTTCAGGCTAACAGCCCTCATCAGCCAGGCTAGCTTGAATCCAGTGGCAAAGTGAGCAAGGGACCCATGTCTGGGCATACCCTGCCAACTTAGGGCGAACAAAGCAAACACAAGGAGATGATGGACGGAGTGCTGAAACTTTTCAGACACTCACCCCAGTCACAGATCTGGGTTGAACCCATCATCGTTCTTTAGCTCACTTTGCCACCCCAGTTCAGACACAGCTATATGCAAATCAGTCTTGACCCTGTGCCTCATGGGAACAGTGCAGCCCGAACTACCAAGCCATGTTTTCCCTGGACCGGAAACAAGCATCCTGGGACCGGTTTCAGGCTAACAGCCCTCATCAGCCAGGCTAGCTTGAATCCAGTGGCAAAGTGAGCAAGGGACCCACGTCTGGGCATACCCTGCCAACTTAGGGCGAACAAAGCAAACACAAGGAGATGATGGACGCAGCGCTGAAACTTTTCAGACACTCACCCCCAGTCACAGATCTGGGTTGAACCCATCATCGCTCTTTAGCTCACTTCGCCACCCCAGTTCAGACACAGCTATATGCAAATCAGTCTTGACCCTGTGCCTCATGGGAACAGTCCAGCCCGAACTGCAACTTATGCTTGATAGTGTTCCTTTTAGAGTCTTTGAATCTATTCTGGCACCAGTAGTATAAGTGCTCATTGAAAGACTGGGCACAATAATATGAATCGCACACTGTCAGTGTGGGGAATTCAGGATCGGTATTTTCTAGTGCCAGAATTAGAGCTTTGAGTTCAGCCAACTGTGCAGTGCACTCACCTAGTGATTGTGTAAATGTTTTAAGAGGTTGGAAGACTCCATCTCTCATTTTCCCCCTTAGCGCTGCACAAGCGGCAGAGTATTGATGTTTATTTCCAACTGTGGACAGGGCAGAACCATCAGTACAGACAATGAAGTCATACTCGTCAAGAGATAAAACCACACTGGGCACAGGATATTCTTGTTCATATTGTAGGTTTTCTTGTGTTTGTATTGTAGGGTCGAAGAAATAGTCTGCGTAAGTAGCTGTTAAGGAGGTGGCCCACTCTATCCATGTAAGATGTAAGGCTTTCGCATTTGGGACACTGGCCTTTGTGACAGCCTCTAAGGCTTTGTTGGGAGTCACGACAAATATGTGTTTCCCCTGAACCAACGAGCATTCTTTTACAACAGTTGTCTGAACTGCAGTCAGTATTTTTTCTGTAGGTGCAAAACACATTTCTGCATTGGAATATAAATGTGATTTATATGCAATTGGTACAGTATCACCTTCATTGAAAGTGACACATGTTTAGCCTGTGGCCCTCGCAGTTACTCGGACCACCAAATTTGTGGTGTTAACACTCATGTGTAAGTGTTTAGAAGCAGGCATGTCACTTTGCATTGATCTCAGAATCTGTGTATGTTCTGGTGTGCAATTTGTGCTTGAGAAGTCTGGATGTATTGTTTCATGAAACGGTTTTACCCGTTGTGCATAATCTGGTATGTATGTTCTACCAAAGTTGAGAAAGCCCAAACGTGATTGTAGCTTTTTTTATTTTGTTGGGTGGTTGTTAGAGTGCCCATTTCAATAAGAAATGGGGTGCTCAGCTTTTGCCTTCCTTTGATAACTCATATCCCAAGAACAGGACACTGAGATAGGCAATTTTTGTTTTTTTGGAAGTTGATTTTGTAGCTAAATTCAGAAAATCCCACAACATTGCGATCTACTCTGGCTAGATGTATATTTAAGTAATCATCTGTAAGATATATGTCATCGATATAGGACAATGCTTCTGGATCAATTTCTTGTAGAATTGATGTAACACAGGTAGAGAAGACACATGGGCTGTTCTTATATCCCTGTGTGAGTCAACAAAACCATTTTTGTGACCCGAGCAAGGTGAAATTGGTTAAATCCCTGCCTTCAGGCACTATGTTTTGGCAGAAAAAGCCATTTGAAATGTCTAATGTGATTTTATATTTTTTGCGCACAATATTGTTCATTAGTGCTGCTCTTGGTGAATTTTGTACTGCAAATGTGCGTGTGTGGCTATTTAAATGTCTGCAGTCTAAGACTAAGTGGTATGAATGATCTGGTTTTGCTGCAGAAAACAAAGAATTGCTTCTTAGTGAGATACAAGGCTCAAGCGCCTTTAGACCCTCACGGGTGAGTAGCGCGCTTTATAAACCCCTGATTAATTGATTGATTGAATTATGCCCTGATATTTGTGTAGGAAGTTCTCTAACTGGGCGTATAGCTGCATGCTTAATGGGATATTGTTGTTGCACTTGAGGGCTGGACCTTATTGGTATGACATGATAAGGTGAATCTTGATCCAAACCTACATGGTTGCCGTATAATACCGGGGCTTGTGAAAGGGCCCACTCCGTGGCATACACATGTTTAACTCCTTCAGGAACCAGGATGGAGAAGGACGGTATTATTATGTCTTCCCCATGTGGGACGTTTTTAACAAACTCAGATGGCCAATCCCTCTCAGCCAAGAGAATGTCATATGTTAGTATCAAATGTTCCCAAAAAAGGACTTTAATGGTGCAGGGTATATTCCCCATTTGGATGTCCAAATCATATAATCTACCTGGAGAGCTAACTCTGATCCAGTGTTTCTACCTGAACAAACTCATAAATTGCTCTTGTCATCAAAAACTTTGGAAGAGACTAGCAAACTATTTTGACCTCTGCTGTGCTGTTTAGCAGAGTCGGCGCCCACTTCTTGTTCCGAAGCAGCATCCTCTATATGTGTGGCATATTTAAGGGAAATACCTGCCACTCTCTTCTTCTTGAATTGAAACTTCTGTTGTGAAAGTTTCTATTCCATTTTTATAATAATGTCAGATGAGCGTTGTGAGTGCTTTTTCGGTTTTACACACTCTTCTGATCTGCGCATTGATAGTCCTCCTCTCTCAGAGCATTTTTTAGATGTCTCCTGAAAGGAACAAGAAGGACATGAATCAGCATAGTGATACCTATGTGGCTGTTTATTTGTTTCACGGTTACGCAAATTATAGCGTTTTTCAGAAGACGCAGGTTGGGGAGAGCCAATCTGTGACTTTGTTTTTTCTTTATTTTTCTGTTTACCCCAGTGTTTTTTAGAAGACTCTGGTGCCTGTTTCGAGTTATCTGTATCAGAATTACTCTTAAGTTGTGGTTTATTAGGTCTGGCTCCCACATTATCTCAACCTATAGAAGTATATGTTCCAGCAATAATTTTTGGTAGTTCGCGCTCCTGATCCACTAACAGAACCTGCCGGAGGCGTTGGCGTACTGCCCAAGCTGCTGCTTCCCCTTTAATGTTACTTAAAATTATTGAGGCTACTGTGGCATAGTTGCCAATTAATTTCATCCCCAGATCCATGGCCTTGACAGCCCCGTATTCATTTTGAATCTGCTTTAGCTCTTCAGGCAAAACAGCTATGTGTGGTTTACCATGCATGATGGTACATATTGCTGCAAAAACTGCCTCAAGTGGCACATTCATCTACTGAGGGAACCATCCCTAATGGAAGGCACATTGTGAGAATTCTATGTTTATCTTGGGGTCCTGTATGGGGAAATACTGCCTTCAGCTATTTTTTTTGTCCAATCCATAACTAAATTTCTTTCCATCTAGAGGGAACTTTACCCATAACTGCGTTAATATTAACTGGACTAATTGCAGGCATTGCTAACTGCGGCTGCACAGCTTGAACAGTCCTTGCTGGGCTGGTTGTTATTGTTCGCGTAACAAATTGTGTTAAATGTCTGAATAGTCTAACTGGACCTGTCTAGAGGGTACGAAGCTCTACTACCATGAGTGCTCCTAATTGTGGATATGTTGTGTAACCAGCTAAGACTTGCCATGTTGCCCGTCATTCCTGAGGGGACCCAGTCTTACATTGTTTAGTGGATGTGGTAGGTCCCTTTGGAACCAATTTGTGTGTTCATGAAATGTTAATGATATTTCTAAATCTTCATAGGCTTTGTATTGGCCAGTGCTGGCATTTGCTGCAAGAAAAGTGACCCATTAATAGAATACCTCTGTTTTATATGCTTTGTGGGCCTCTACAACAAAGGTAACATCTCCTCCAGTAAGAGGAAGCCCTTGATGCTGTAACATCTGTGTTACTACATGTCTGCTATTTAGTGGAATAACCACTGGTAATGCATTTACCATTTCAAGAAACGGAATTCAGAGAAGGGAAAAGACTATAATGGGGTGATCCTTTCAAAGGTTCAAGCTTGAACAACCTACAGACAAAAATAGAGGTTTCCTATTTAGCTGAAGAGGATAATTCCCTAACACCACAGACATTTCCGTATAAGGTGACTAGGACGTTGGGCACACGTAAGAACTACTCAGGAGACCCAATAAATAAGTTCCTGACCTATAACATTGGGCGCCATGTCATACGGTTCCTATTAACTAAGCCCTTACGTTTGGACAAGATATGCGTCAATATATGGGGACAGAGTGTACTCATATAAACAGAATATGTTGGCCCAAATCCTGGCTAGCTCACAGTGCACCATCTGACCCCTAAACAAGACAGGGTACTGGATGGTGTCTGCAACCACAGAACATGACCACTCTAATTCCCTCAAGGAAATCGTGGAAATAGATCTATCCTTTCGTTGTTACCTTAGGCATGCCTTAAGGGAGACACAAGAAATATTCGAATTAGCATTTCAAACATTTAATGAAGCAATTGGATTCTTGTGTAAAATACATGAGCTGCAATTATTAGTAGAAGGAAACAAAGCATTGTTACCAGCATTACAAGAATTGTGAAAAAGATGAATAATTCAACCATTATAATTATTGCAGTGATTATATGAATATACGTATATGTATGTCATAATTCTACTGCTACCTATCACTACCTATGATATAAAGAGCATAGTACAAATGTGTTGTGCCAGATCGCTTGGAGCAGCCTAACTCCCCATTTACCTGTGTGTGATGTATTAGGAAACCAGTCTGGTGTAGAACAGGCTGCCGTTCTTTGCAGGATAATGATGAGAGTCAGCAGGGCTGTAAATGAGTACGGGCTAATGTCCAGGATAATCCATGGAAGTGCTTCTCTAGCGAGCTAAAGCTCAGAAGCAGTTTATATAATAAAAACTGGTTCTATTTGCACTGTGTATGAGGTCCATTGTTAGTGTCATTGCTTGTCTTTCCTATTCAGAGCTGTCTCCTAACGGACAACAAAATGCAAGGGCAGCATGCTCAGTGTACTTTATCCCTGAACAAAATGTACATTGTTGTGATAAAATGCTTACGAAGAAATGTGCGTTGCAAGCAGAACATTTTCTGAATGTGTTATCATGTACGTGCCAAGCATGTGAACAGTCACAGCCTAAAAAGATGTAAAGTTTAACATAAACAAGTAAAAAGGAAGCTTTTGTGCAAGGGTCCCAATAAACCTCACTACACCAGGATGGGGTGAATTGCGTGGCTCTCACTAGGTAATGTTACACATAAGCCCTTGCAAACCTCAAACGTTGGGAAAAAACACACCTTTTACTCACATTTATGTGATGAAAAGTTCTGGAATCTGCAGGGAGCTACAAATTTCCTATCAACTGGCATTCCCGCAAGTCTACCAATAATAATGGCATCTCACTTGTGTGGGTAGGCCTAGTTTCCCGCAACTGGAAATGGCCCAAAACGCAACATGGATAAATCAAATTTTTTCACTGAAAACGTAACCTTTTTCTTTGCAATGTCGGTAGTTGAGGATTTTGGGCTCTACCTCAGTCGGCACCTACTGAAACCTAGCAAACCTGTACATTTTCTAAAACAGCCACCTTATGGCTCTCACCAGGTTTCCTTGCTAATAAACCTTTGCAAACTTCAAACGTTGGCTAAAAATACACATTTTCTTACATTTCTATGAGGAAAACTTTTGAAATCTGTGGGGAACCACACATTTCCTTCCACCCAGCATTCCCCCAAGTTTTCTGATAAAAATGGTTCCTCACATGTATTGGTAGGTCTAATGCCCGGTAGGAAACGGTCTAGAACGCAAAAAGGACACACAAAACATAATAATAGCAAAAAAGAACCCAATTTCGACTACCCTTAAAAAATACTTTTTTTGTTGCACAGGTAAATTAGGTCCCAGAAACAAGACTTCACTATGTGTGGACTAACCAGTGTCGTCATCTGGTTCACAAAGACCGGGGATGTTTACGGTCAAAACAATGTAATATCAAACAGGGTGCAAGCTTTCTCAATTATATAAAAATAGGAATCACCTTGCGTAAAGCTTACACCACGGGCTAATGGTAGCAATCCCATTAGTTCCTGCTTCTCATCATTGGCGAAACTCCTCTTTGCAGGGAATAGGACTCGGAATTCATTCCAGAAAGATCATACCAGAAATCAACACTATAACCTTTGGTTGGTGTCTTCATCAAACCCAGAGAGCAAGTGAACACTCGTCAGCAGTGCCCCTGCAACCAATACCCGGCTAATTGTGTCTGGGAAAAGGCTGTTAGAAGTTGGTCTGGTATATGATGTCCACTAATTAAAGTGGGCACCTTGCACCAGTCCAAACAATCCTTATGGTGATTTGAGAGGTCAAAGATAACCTTAGAAAGCTATCCAAGTGGTAGCTGTGGAGAGCAGCCTTCAGGCTTAGTCTTGAAGGAATGTTAAGCAGCTTGTTTTACCAGAATGCAACCTTATTGTATTGGTTAAATGAAAGAAGAACCACACAGTAGTTATAAAAATATGTATTTATTATTATAACACACTCTAAATACCTCCCAGTATCTGCTACATGCAGATAAACACAAAGTACACAATACTGTAGCACAAAAACAATCGTAAGTAGCACTAATACACAGTGGGCTCCAGGGGGAGACCAAACCATATACTAAGATAGTGATATAAGAACCACTACTCGAGTCAAGACAGTGTCTAGAAGATGTAGAATCGCTGGGACCACAAGGAACCACCCAAGGTGAGTAAGTAGGGACCCCACGGAGGACGGGTGCAGTGTGAGAACACAACCGCGTGATATGTACAATTCAATGGGAGAGTCGCGGTTGCAGTTTTACAGTTTAAGGACCCTTCCAGTGGATTACGAGGAAGCCCTTTGGATCATAGGAGGTTGGAGAGCCACCCAACCCGTGGATACCGCAGTACTAGAGTTACCTATCCCAGGGAAGCCGGGTGCATAGGGCTGAAGTGGTGTCGGAAACCGCCGTCGATCTCAATGGAGGACTTCAAGGAAATGCCACTGTGGGAAAGAAGAAAAGTGTCCGTTGGAATCCAAAGGTGGATTCTTGGTGAAGAGTACCTGAAAGCAGAGGAAACAGAGTCTGGGTCACTCAGAAGTGACCAGGGGCTCGGTAGACGAATGCCCACCAATGTCGGGTGCTTCAGGTGCGTTGAGGGGGTTCTTGACTCTGCAGCTACTGGGACCAGGAGATGTCGAGGATGACCAGGAGCTGGATACAAGCTGTCCAACAAAGGATGTCGAGTGCTGAGGGGTCGGTGTCCGGCTGGAGCACCGACAAACCTTGGCAGCAGCAACCCACGAAGATGGTCAAGAGGAGTTACGGTTCGGACCAGCAAGGTCCAGGAGACTCACCAAACACAGGGGAGTCAGGGAAAGCCTGGAGCAACCAGGGGAGTCCAAGAAAAGCAGTGTTGACCCTCAAGAGGACCCACAGGCCGGAGGCACAGGAGTCACGAGGGGACCTCGAGCAGAAAACAAAGCAACAGCCCACGGAGCACTCGGTGTGAGGAGGCTGAAGTTCTTTGGTGGAAATGGTGCCAGAGGTCGGGGCTACTCGGAGCCCAGTGCACTTGTTTTGGGAACGCCAACAAGCATATGCACTTGCTAAAGTACGTAGTGCACAGGGGTATGGGTATTGCAGCCCCCACGAGGTATTCTGACCTCAAACTTGGTGAGAGGGCAGCTCGGACCTCGAGGGACGTGGAACCCACCTCCTGTTTTGCTGGAGCCTTCGGAGTCCTCAGGAGCTCAGGATCAGCAGACCGGTCAGTTGCGTTACGGTGCCTCCGGTTGCAGGGGAGTGACTTGTTTACTCCAATGGAGATGTCTTCAGTTGTCCTTGATGCTCCACAGGTCCTGCACGGAGCCTGTATGGTGCACGGGCAGAGACAATGCTTTGGACGGAGTGGGAGATGAATTCGGGCCCAAACAAAGTCCAGCGAAGTCCAGAGTGTCCAGATGGTGGAAGGTCAGTGGTTTCTTGTTCAGAATCATGTCCACATCGAATTTAGGGTCCTACAGCCAGGTAAGCCCGTTTGTACCCACGGGAGAAGGTTGGACAGATTCAGGGAACCCTCCCAGGTGAGGGTCAGGACAGTGGGGAGGTTACTCCCATGTCCTTTGTCCAGTTTCACGCCAGAGCAGGAGTTAACGGCTCCCAAGACTGGTTAGAACTGGACTATGCACAGGGACACCAAATGTGCCCCTCATGCAGACTTTCGGTCACTGGCAAGCGCACCCACCCAGGCCTAATACACTAAATCCTGTCTGGGAGGTGGTCACACCTCCCTGTGACAGGATGCCTATTGTTCTGCCTTCCCCTGCTCGAGCTTGGCTCAGCATCAGGAGGGCAGAAATGTGTCTCTGGTCGGCAGCAACCCTTTTGGGCTGCCTGGGACTAGAAGGCTGGTACCGGGAACACCAGGGACCTCACAAAGCTCGTTTCTGAGGGGTGGAATCATACCTCCCACACCGGTTACTGGTGTGGGGGTATGATTCCACAATGTTTGATACCAAACACGGTAGGTTTACTTTCAGCCGTTTTAGAGTTGGTCGTCACGCGGTCGCATACTGCCACTCTATATGTCTTAAATGGCTGCAGCACTAACAACGCGGGAGAATGCACTCTGTAGGCTGCAGGGGTGTCCTGCTCATGCAGTGGCACCCTCTCACTTAGAACCAAGCACCCTGCCTTCAGGATTGTCAAGGCCTGCTATAGGGGTGACTTATAGGTTTTAAGTGTGGTGACCCTTAGATATAGTAAACCTATGTCTTAAGTAAGTGGTGCATGCACCAACTTACACAGGCTGCAATGGCAGGCCTGTAGATCCATTTTGCATGGCCTCTCATGGGTGGCATAATACATGCTTCAGCCCATGGGAGGCCTCTGGGGTACCTATGCCCTGGGTACAGGTGTACCATATAGTAGGGACTGACAAGGGTACCCTAGTATCCAATCTGTAGTGTACCTAAGTACATGACATAACATTTTAGGGAGAAAGCAGATAGACTGGGGTCCTGATTAGCAGGATCCCAGTCAGACTAGTCAAAAACCAGCAAAACACCAGGCAAAAAGTGGGGGTAACCATGCAGTCACATCCTATCTTCCTACATAACCCCCCCACCCCCCTAAACGAAAGGAGATAAAACTAACCTTGCCCAGTTGAGACTTTATTTTCTAAGTGGGCATATAAGGAAGGTCCTGCACTAGCATGGATACCCTCTGTCTTATGGACAACTAAGAAGTCCCTACCCGAAGGGTTTTGGATTCTCTCCAAAATTTGGGATAACTGCCTGTAGTTTGCTTTGGTAAAGAAATAGGATTGGTCTCAGCTTCCTCAGAGCACTGGTCACCATGGAGGCCTTTCTTTCCATGACAGAGTTATATCTAGCCTTAGGGGTCAACCTCTGGCTGCCTACAGCTGGGGGTTGAGTCCCTCTGTTTGAAACAATGGAGGGCGAGGGAAGGTTTGGGGCAGTCTTGTCCCAGGTTTTCCTTTGCCCAACAGAGTCCACCTGGGGGATGTCACTACCTAAGGGTAAGAGGGATCCCTCAGAGTGTTGAGGAATATCCACCTGGCTAGGGTTACTAGACTGGGTGTCCCTAATCAGTTGATGAGGGGGTTCCTCTGGACAGTGGGCCCCCAGGGGTCCACTGACATCCCTGACCTCTGTAGCCCTAGGCTGACTAAGGCTGGGTAGAGAGTGGCAGGATACCTGCTCCAGACTGGGCACCTCCTTGGAAGGGTCCCCTGCCCTCAGTGGTTCTGCCAGGACAGGCGTGACCACCTCTGGGGCAGTTCCTTCGCAAGGGGTAGGATCAGTTCCCTTACCTATAGTCTGGGGGGAAGAAGACTTTTCTTCATTCCCTATGCTCCCTGGAGGAGCAGAGTGGGCCATGGTTTCAGGCTCCACTACTCCAAATTTTTCCTGGGGTTGGACTGAGGCCCTAGGGGTCCCACCAACTCTCTTGGGGAGGCCTAGGCCCAGGCTGAAGTTTGTAAATCATTACCCAGGAGGCAATCTTCAGGCAAGTTTGGGGACACTGCTACTCTTTGGACCAGTGGCCCCTCCCCAGCTGAGATTGACTATAGCCATGGGATGATTTGTCCTCACACCATCAGTATTGGTCACCTGGTACTTGAACTCAGGTAAAAGCTGAGCTGGGGGCATTAGGGTTCCTGTCACCATGGTGACACTAGCCCCTGTGTCCCTATAGGCTACAGCTTTCTGACCATTGATCAGAGGCTCTTGTCTGTACTTGCCCAAGGAATTGGGACTGACAGTAAAAGTGGCAAACCCCATGCCACCATCACAGACTAAAGTGGCCTGTGTGGGGGACCTGGGTAGACCAGAGTCCACCTCAGTTCTCCAAGAAAACCCAACTAAATTTTTGGGTGCACTACCACCACCTGGGGAATTACTACTTGAAGTACCAGGAGGTGTAGAAGTAGTGTTTGGAGGAATATTTTCCTTATTGCTGACCTTGGGGTAAATGGCATCATTGTTCCTGTGGCCTGGCTTCTTACAGACAAAGCAATAAGGTTTCATGTCAGGGGAGGAAGGAGTTTGGAACCCACCCCCAGAAGAGGATTTTTGGGGCCCTTCAGAGGACTTATCTTTTGATTTATCCCCACCTTTCTCTTGGGTCTTGGAAGAATCTTTCTTCTGGTCACCACCCTGGTTCTTTTGTTTCACCCTGGTTCTGACCCATTTATCTGCCTTCTTTTCCAATTCTTGGGGAGAAGTCAGATCTAAGTCCCCCAGGTAGTAGTGCAAAAGCTGGTTTTGACAATTATTAAGGATCAGCTCCCTCATAATCAAATTGTACAATCCCTTGAAATCATTCACTTTGCTGCCAAGCCACCAGCCTTCCAGAGCCTTTATGGCACTATCCACAAAGTCTACCCAGTCCTGATTCTGTGTCTTCTGGGTGTCTCTGGACTTAATCCTGTACTGTTCAGTGGTTAAACCAAACCCATCAATGAGAGCACTCTTCAGGACTGAATAATTGTCAGCATCCTCTTCTCTAACAGTGAGGAGCTTATCTCTACCTTTGTCAGCAAAGGAGAGCCACAAGATAGCTGCCCACTGCTCGTGAGGGACCCTCTGAACTTTACAGGCCCTCTCTAAAGCAGTTATTTATTTATGGATGTCATCCCCAACATGGTATGGAGGGACAATTTTGCTCAGGTTCCTATTATTAAAGGAATGTTCCTTAATTCTAGGGACCCTGTTGCTGCCACCCTGGGACTCTAGTCCCAGTCTTTTTCTAGCTCTCTGGACTTCTAGGGACTCTTTGTCCAGGGCCAACTGCTGTTGCCTGAGCCTAAGCTTAGCTTTCTCAAGTTCCAGAAATTGATACTCCCTGTCATAAGAGTGGCCCCTCTTGCTAGATCCAGAGGTCCCTACAGACTGTCCTGAGTGATTAGACTCTGCAGAGGGAGATCTAGATCTCCTTGGTAAACTCTGCACTCTTCCAGGAGGGGTGAAGAGGGGGCCTTCTCGGTCTTCTCTATCATCTCCCCGAAGATCTGAGTTATCCAGGTGGGACCCATCTTGGTCCTCCTGGCCAGGGTTTGAGTCTAGGTCATAAAAGGTGTCACCTCCTGACCTGTCCTCATTCCCTGTCCCACCCACTCTCTCCTTTTCATCTGACCCAGGAGTCTTCCTAAGGTCATCAAGAAGTAACGTCTCTATTAGACGTTGAGTGTTGGCACTTCTCCCTGTCTTCAGGTTTCTAGAGGCACACAGGGCTTTCAATTCTTGGAATGAAAGCTCACTGTATCTAGAGGGCAGAGAGCCACTGGCATCTCCTTTAGAAGACATACTAAGTGTGGTGAGGTGTTGCACATACCTAACCTAGCGGGAACTAAACTCTCTGAGATTGGAGAAAGGGTGCTAGACCCTTGACTTACCCAACCCTAAGTTCAGTAGAACTCACTTATTCTAAGCTAGTATTATATGTACCTAGTACTTAGTGGTTTTCAGTTAATCAATACAAAGATGTATCTGGTAAGTCAATGCAGGCTTGAATCCCACCCGCTGCACACCAAATATGAGAAGTTGGCCTGGTATATGATGTCCACTAATTAAAGTGGGCACCGTGCCCCAGTCCAAACAATCCTTATGGTGATTTAAGAGGTCAAAGATAACCTTAGAAAGCTATCCAAGTGGTAGCTGTGGAGAGCAGCCTTCAGGCTTAGTCTTGAAGGAATGTTAAGCAGCTTGTTTTACCAGAATTGAACCTTATTGTATTGGTTAAATGAAAGAAGAACCACACAGTAGTTATAAAAATATGTATTTATTATTATAACACACTCTAAATACCTCCCAGTTTCTGCTACACGCAGATAAACACAAAGTATACAATACTGTATTACAGAAACAATCGTAAGTAGCACTAATACACAGTGGGCTCCAGGGGGAGACCAAACCATATTCTAAGATAGTGGTATAAGAACCACGACTCGAGTCAAGACAGTGTCTAGAAGATGTAGAATCGCTGGGACCCTAAGGAACCACCCAAGGTGAGTAAGTAGGGACCCCACGGAGGACGGGTACAGTGTGAGAGCACAACCGCGTGCTACGGTCAATTCAATGGGAGAGTCGCGGCTGTAGTTTTACAGTTTGAGGACCCTTCCTAGTGGATTACGAGGAAGCCCTTTGGATCACAGGAGGTTGGAGAGCCACGCCACCTGTGGATACCATAGTACCAGAGTTACCTATCCCAGGCAAGCCGGGTGCATAGGGCTGAAGTGGTGTCGGAAACCGCCGTCGATCTCAATGGAGGACTTCAAGGAAATGCCACTGTGGGAAAGGAGAAAAGTGTCAGTTGGAATCCAAAGGTGGATTCTTGGTGAAGAGTTCCTGAAAGCAGAGGGGACAGAGTCTGGGTCACTCAGGAGTGTTGAAAACCAAGGAGAGGGGCTCTACAGATCCGAAGGGACAGAGCACCGAATTAACTCACTAGTTACAAAACAAGATTCCCTTCAGAACAGTTCAACGTATTCCTAATGGAAATAGTAGCACTCTTAACTTTTGTATCAAGCATACGACATCAGACCACGACGACCATCCTTATTTAAAAATAGAAACACTCTACTCAAGGTGTGGAAGTACTTATGCACAAGTTTTAATACATTTAATAAATCAATTATAAAAATTATTCACATCAAGTCATAAAAATACATTAAAGAGTCCAGTACACATTGTATGGCAACATTCCGAAAAAGCCAATAAAGAAATGTTAAAAACTCCTAGCTAGCTCAATGTATGCAAATTCATAAATGGACGAACCCCCTGGCAGGGAAACTACACAAGACAGTGATTTTTGCCTTTGAACCGTTAATGTGAACCTAATTATGACAGCACCTAGCAGGGTGAGACCTTCCCTGTCTTAATGGCCACTGCCACACCTCAAATTTAACAGACACAACTGCGTCGACGCGTTTCGGTGGTCATAGATGTATAAGGCCACCTTCTTCAGGACTATAGTTTTCTTTCCTCATCCATAATTCAATTATAAAACCAGTGCTGCTGCACTCGGATTGGTGAGACTCCTACGTGTATATGATGAAATACACTAGTTATTTCTTTTAGTTGCTTTATATGGTTGTTCTGTCGTGTAGGCAAGAACACTCTTTATTTATATAAATAGTGCCACCACTGCCAAACTCAACTTCCAGAAAGGAATGCAAGACGTCGCAGTCTGGATGACCAACAGCTGCCTGAAGCTCAACGCCGAGAAGACAGAAGTCCTCGTCCTCGGTCCCACCCCTTCTGCATGGGACAGCACCTGGTGGCCGACTGCCCTCGGAAGCCCACCTACCCCCTCAGACCACGCCAAGAACCTCGGCATCGTACTCGACTCATCACTCTCCATGAACCGACAGGTCAACGCCGTCACCTCCAGCTGCTTCAACACCCTCCGCATCCTCCGCAAGACCTTCAAGTGGATCCCCCCTGAGTCAAGGAAGACAGTCACTCACGCACTCATCACCAGCAGACTGGACTATGGAAACGCACTCTACGCCGGCATCAACAAGTCCCTACTCCGCAAACTCCAGACAGTACAAAACACCGCCGCCAGACTCGTCCTCGGCATCCCCCGACACAAACACATCAGCCAACACCTACGAAGTCTCCACTGGCTCCCCGTGGAGAAAAGAGTCACTTTCAAAATCCTCACTCACGCCTACAAATGCCTACACAACAACGGACCCAAATACCTCAACGACAGAATCAACTTCCACGTACCCAAAAGAAACCTCCGATCTTCCAACCTCGCACTGGCCGAAACCCCGCGCATCCACAGAGCAAGAGCAGGCGGAAGATCCTTCTCTCACATTGCAGCCAAGACCTGGAACGAGCTACCGGCAGACATCAGACGCGCCCCCTCCCTGAACACCTTCAGGAAGACCCTCAAGACCTGGCTCTTCGGCTAAACAGATCTGCGGACACCCCCTCAGCGCCTTGAGACCCTCACGGGTGAGTAGCGCGCTTACAATTCCCTGATTGATTGATTGAAAGTCTAAAGGGCTTGGGGGGAGATGACAGGCCCATGCCGGGGGGGTGCTCCTCCCCACAAAATACTGCAGTCCCTGGTGTCCAATAGGCTTTCTGCCCCCCTGGGGGGCAGATTAGGGATGAATACACCTAGCTACCCCCCAGGGTGGCAGAACATCTTAATCAGTTCCCAGGGTGGGGGGCACTGGCTCATGCCCAGGGGGCCATTCTCTCTCAAATGTTTTTTCATAAATGCAGTCCCAGGTGTCTAATGAGCTTTCTGCCCCATGTGGGCTGATTGGTGGTGAATACCGCTATCCACCTCTAGGGGGCAGAACATCTGTTGGGCCCCAGGGTAGCAGGGGAGCATGGGCCCATGCCCAGGGGGGCATTTCCCCCCAAATAAAATACTGCTTAAATGCAGGCTCTAGGGTCTAGTGGGTTTTAAGCTCCTCGGAGGGCAGATCACCCTCATCCAGCCCGGAGGGGGGGGGGGCAGAAAGTCTAATAGGGCCCAGGGCAAGGGATATCGCTGATCCATACCGAATGGGGCCGCTTCTCCCCCCAAAAAAAATGAACAGCAAAATAGAAAACCCTGGTGTCTTGTGGGCATTATGTCCCCATGGGGGGCAGATTAGGAGTGAATACCCCTATCCACTCCCCAGGGGTGGGGGGGCAGAAAGTCTGTTGGGGAGCACAGGCCCATGCCCAGGTGAGAAGCTCCTCCCCAGAAAATGCTGCATGAATCGTGTCTAGTGGGCTTTCTGAGCCCTGCAGGGGTGGCGCTTTTTACCCCCAATCACCCTCCGGGGGGGGGGGGCAAAAAGGCTAATGGAGCACCTGGAGATAGGCCCATTCCAAGGGGGGGGGGGGCGCTCCTCCACCCAAAACATAATGCATCTTAAAAAGTTCCTGGTGTCTGGTGGGCTTTCTGCCCTACCAAAGGGTCAAATTGTGGGCCCGGGATCATAAAAGCTAATGGACCCCAGGGCAGGGTGAAGAGCGCAGGCACAAGCCCAGGGGGTGCTCCCCCCAATAAAGGACAGCAGCCTAGAAAACCCTGGTGTCTAGTGGACTTTCTCCCCCACCCACCTTTTGTGGGGGCAGAAAGACTAATGTGGCCCCTGATGGAGGGATGCACATGCCTATGCCAAGGGGGAATGCTCCCTCCAAAACATAATGTGCCCTAAGAAATCCCTGGTTTCTAGTGTGCTTTCTGCTCACCGGGGGGGAAATGGGGGTGAACACCCCATCCACCCCTTGGGTGGCAGAAAGGCTAACGGCCCCTAGGCTGAGGGGGATCACTGGTGTCTACTGTATGGATCCCTGTTTGGAGATCCCCTTATGGCAATCCTGGAGCAAGGATCAACTGGCTAGAGATACCATTGGAAAGCGGAGATTCTCCCCTTTCCAATGATACCGCCCCCACCTCAATCAGTGCTCAGGGGGCTCTGATATGCCCCCAAGCACTGATGCAGTGAAAGTAAAACAAGCCTATCAGCTTCTTTTACTTTCACTTTATAATAATGACATCAGTGCGTCCTGTGTGCTGATCGTCATTACACAAAAAAGAGCCTCTGGCTGCATGGGAAGCTCTTCCAACAGATACACTGGGAAGGGAGTGCGGGCGTCGGCCATTGGTCAACGCCGGCAATTAAGGAGTTATAGGGACTTTCAACCACCTCTCTTCATTCACTTGGTTGTTGTTGTTTTGTTCACATTTTGCTTCCCCCCCACTACAGCATACAGCATGGGGCAATGGTTCAGCCTACTTCAGCCAGTGGTTTTGTTTTTACTTTGTAATTACTTTACTGTTGCCTTTGTATTTAGAGCCTGAGGTGAAAGCAGGACCTTTCTACCAGATGTGAGCACAGGCCACATTCCATTCTTTATCGGTTCTTGTCTCCTGGCATTGCTGTTGTGAATTCCTTTTGAAGTCCTTTGTTTATCTGGCTGCTGGTATTTTACAACATAACAGACTGCGTCCATTTGAAACTGTTCAGTATTAAGTTATTATTTTTTTACTATGTATGCAGTACACAAACCGAAAGCTTTAATATCATACATGTGTGTGCATGAGTAGACAGTTCTTCAGAACACATTATCCTAGACTGGATTTCACCAATGATTCTTAAATAAACTTTGCCCAGGCAGAAAATCAGCCTTTATCACTTTAATTTGCAACACTTTTAAAAAAAAAATTCCTTCTTTCTTTGTTTGTTTTCTTCCTCTTCTTTTTATGTTTCTTTTTGTCCTCCTTTTTGCTTTCTTTCGCTATGGCCTTCTTTCCTTCCTTCTTTTCATTTTCGTTTTCTTCCTCTTTTTCTTTGTTTCTTTCCTTCTGTCTTGCTTTCTTTCCAACTTTCATTCCTCCTTTCTTTCCTTCCGTATTGCCTTCTTTATTGCATTCTTCCTTTCCATTTTCCTTTTTTCTTTTTATCTTTTCTTTCTTCCTTTCTGTTTCTTTCTTTCAATCTTCCCTTCCTTTCCATCTTCCATCATCCATTCACTCATTGTTTCTTTTTATCTCTCTTGCTTTCTTTTCCTCTGTTTTTTGCTTTCTTTCCTTTTTTCTCATGTGCTTTCCTTCTTTCTTTCCTGCTTTTTTGTCGTTATTTCCTTTCTTTTTTCTTTCTTTTCTCCTTTCTTTCCATCTTTCCTTCTTTCTTTCTTTCTACCTTTCATTCTTTTTTCCATCTTTCCTTCCTTCTTTCTTCCTTTCCTTCCTGCCTTCTTGCTTTTCTCTCTTTCTTTCTTTCTTTCTTTCTTTCTTTCTTTCCTTCTTTCTTTCTCTCTTTCTTTCTTTCTTTCTTTCTTTCTTCTCTTCTTTCTTTCCTTTCCTTGTTTCCTTGTTTAGTTATTTCTTTCCTGCCTTCCCTCGCTCCCTCTTTCTTTCTTTCTTTCTTTCTTTAAGAGGCTGGAAGCCAATGGCAGCCTGATTGGCTTTTTTTACGCCTGTGTTAGCAAAGACCTTTTTATTTTACTAAAATTATGTGTATGACTTAGGGCCCCATGCATCAAACCAAAAACCAGTCGCAAACGGGCAGATTCGCAGAATCTGCCCCTTTGCGACCGGTATTTTTGCATTTGGAATGCATCATCCCAAATGCAAAAATCGCAACTTAAGGGATCGCAAAAATTGCGATTACTTAAATTGCGATTGCATTTAAGGAATCGCAAATTGCGATTTCTTAAATGCAATGCATTAAGCAAAAAAGTATTGTGATTTCGCTATTAGGAATCGCAAATTACCATCAAACTAAAGTTGATGGTAATTTGCGATTGCTTTGAAAAATGCACTAAAGTGCATTTTTCAAAGTCACATTTTACACGCAACATTTGGAAAAGGGGAATTTCACGGGTGCAACAGGGTATCCTTTTGGAACCCTTGCACCCTTGAAATTGCATGCGCAATTTGCGAGTACCTATGGATACTCGCAAATTGCACATGCAATTCCCATTGATTAGGAATGAATGGGAATCAATTCCTTAATTGCGACTCACAATTAAGGAATTTTAAGGAATCGCTTTTTTTTGTGTGATTTCTACATGCATTGCATTTTGCGATTTCTAAATAGCAAATCGGTCAAATTCGCTATTTAGAAATCGCAAAATGCGGGCTTGATGCATGTGCCCCATAGTTACTTATAGGTGTTGTTAGAACTGGGGGTCTCTAGTTGGCTGAATTAGGTACCTTAGTCCAAATAGGTACCCTTGCTTCTAGTCAGGGTAAGGAGGGACACACGCTTAGATAACCCCTGCTCACCCCCTGGTAGCTTGGCACGAGCAGCCAGGCTTATCTCCAAGGCAATGTGTAAAGTATTAGCAACCACACTCCCAGTAACACAGTGATAACACCACAAATGGACACCACACTGGTTTCATAAAAATAGCGGTATCTTTATAAAAGGAATACGATGAGAGCAAACAATAGAAATCCAACATATGCGTATTCGTAATATTTCGCTTTGCTGGCCACAATCACTTGTAGGTTCTTGCGGTATTAATGAGCAATTCACGATCTCTAATGCAGTCCTAATGCAATGCTATGCAGTTCGTAATGTAGTAATAAGACAGTCCGTAATGCAAGAATCAGACAGTTCGTAATGCAAGAATAATGCGGTTCGTAATGCAAGAATCAGGCAGTTCGTAATGCAAGAATAATGCCGTTCGTAATGCAAGAATCAGGCAGTTTGTAATGCAAAAATAATGCGGTTCGTAATGCAAGAATCAGGCAGTTCGTAATGCAAGAATGATGCGGTTAGCCAATCTGCACGGTCAACTTGGGCACCACTAGGCCCCAACAACAGAGACAACGGTTGTAAGCTTAAAGGGGCGGCCCCGGTACTGCTGGGCAGGTACGGGCCGCTCGGGGACTCAGCGCGTCTAACGCGGTGCAGCAGGAGAGAGCTCAGACCACTCCTGTACTCCTCCTGCACGCCTCCCCAGGCCACACACGCTTGCGGCTCCCGACCAGAGTTCAAGCCTTACCTGGGGGGGTGCGCTGCCTCGCTCTCTCTCTCCGCTCGTCAGACGTCCGCCTGGGCGATCCCGATCACGTTGCAGCTCTGTTGTGAGGCGACGCTGTAGCCGGACGGGTTATGGTACTGCCTTCTCCTTCGTTGACGATCTTGGGCAGATTCCTTTCGACGAACAACGATCATGATCCCTTTCACCTTGTAGCTTCCTTAGCTTCAAGAAATCGTTAGCACGTTGCGTCTCGGGCTAGCAGCGGCGATCTTTACTCACAGCCTCAGTTACGATGACGGCTCGGGCCACAAACAGCAATGCAGCAGCGTGGACGATGTTTCACGCTGCGGGGGCAATGTGGTCACGGGGCACCTCATAAACAGCACCACGGACCACACGGCAGTCTCAGGCATGCAAAAAGCACATGCACACAGCGTCGCTGAGACACGGTCCTTAGTTTCAAGTAAGCCTTTAGCACGTTGCGGCGGCGATCTTTACTCACAGCCTCAGAAACGATGACGGCTCGGGCCACAAACAGCAATGCAGCAGCGTGGACGAAGTTTCTCGCTGCAGGGGCAATGCGGTCACGGGGTACCTCGTAAACAGCACCACGGACCACACGGCAGTCTCCGGCGTGCAAAAAGCACACGCACACAGCGTTGCTGAGACACACTTGGAAACTTTTATGTTCCTGAGTTTCCACAACAGGGGACCAGCGCTCCTCGGGCCCTTGGAGACAAGTTACTTCAGGACACATCACACAGCAAAGTCCTCTCAAGGAGGGGGACACAGCACACAGCAAAGTCCCTTGTCCTCTCCTCAGTCAAATCAGCAAACTGCAGGCCAGCCCCAGAACACACAGCAAGGGCAGTCCTTCTCTTCAGTCTCTTCAGCTGTTCTTCTTTGGCAGAGGTTCCTCTTGATCACCAAGTAGTTTCAATCCTTTTTCAGTATGGATTTCCGTCTTGAGTTCAGGGGTTTCAGCACTTACATTTATACCCCTAAATGCCTTTGAAGTCTTTGTGTTCAGAGGGCTCTGACCCCGGTCCAAACCAGACCTGGGTGTCTTCCTGCCAGTGCACACCCTCTTCCTTTGATAGTCAGGGTCTGGGGCCCAGACGCTCAGCAGGAGGTGGAGCCATCCTCTGGGGCCAGCAACACAGCCCTCTTCACATGCAGGGGGCTACTCCTCCCCCCCCCACATCAAACGCAGGCCAGCCTGTTGCTGTCTCACCTACTCCTCCCTGGGGTCAGGACACTTCCCAGACCCTGTCACATCCAAACCCAGACAGGCAATACACAACCAGGCAGAGGCACACAGGATGGTTTAAGACAAGAAACCAGCCACTTCTAAAAGCGTGGTTTCTAAACACACAATTCAAAAACCATCTTCACAAAAAGATGTGTTATTAAATTCTGAGTTCAGGCACACTAAACTCCATCTCTCCATCTTATGCCTATGGGAAGATATGCTGGAAGCATGGGACTCAGCATTCCCCATTCTGTCCTATGGGCAAGATGGCCTTGCAACAGTGATAAACGAATTTGGCAGTATTTCACTGTCAGGACATGGTACACACCTCAGTACATGTCCTACCTTTCACATACACTGCACCCTGCCCAGGGGGGTACCTTGGGCCTACTATAGGGGTGTCTGAGGTGCATAAAAAGGGAAGGTAAGGCCTGGCAAGTGGGTGCACTTGCCAGGACAACAAGGCAGTTAACAAACTGCGCGCAGGCACTGCAGTGGCAGGCCTGAGATCTCTTCTTAGGGCTACTTGTGTGGGTGGCACAATTAGTGCTGCAGGCCCACTAGTAGCATTTGCATTACCAGCCCTGGCACACATAGTGCACTTTACTAGGGACTTTACTAGTAAGGCAAACATACCAATTATGGACATTAAATTACCATAACACTTTATACAGGGAGCACTTGCACTTTGACACTGATCAGCAGTGGCAAAGTGCCCAAAGCATCTAAGTTGGCAACATAATGCCAGAAAAAGGTCTAGGAGGAAGGCCAAAAGTTTAAGGAACTTTAGCCAAAAAGGGCCAGGTCCAACAGGTGTTTTCAGCCACAATTCACCCATTTGTCTGTGGTTGTATCATTCACATTTTTCTCTAACCCACCCTCAAACACGCACCAAGGGCCAATATGTCAGCCCACTTCAGCCATGCCTATGTTTTACGGTATGTTGCCCTTTCACAGTGAGCACATCTACACACAAAAAGTTTGCTTCAGTGCCAGGGAGTACTACGGTTCCTTACGCTTTTTTAAGACCACATAACATTTGTGCCTTTAGTCAATGTTTTTTTTTTTTTTTTTAGATTGACAAACTACAGGCAGCTTTCATAACAATAATGTTTTGCAGAAACCATGATAAAACAAGAATTGCCAAATGGCTGGCAGAGAACACCAGACCTATTGGCTTTGCTAGTGTGTGTTCCCCTGTATCTGACAATCTGTTGCAACTTGATCCGGTTGTCAGATTGCAGGGAAAGGGGTGCCAGGCACCAGATAGCTGAGGGCTTTAGGGACATCTCCTGATCTGTAAAAATCTGCTGCACCATCAGGTTTTAGTAGTATAGATCCCAAGCCTCCATTTTACTGTCAAATTGAGCACATCTCTCATTCTGATCATTGCAGTGGAGGGTCGAGCGAGTCTTCCTTTTTGAGTGAAAGTCAATACACTCTAGTTACTTGGAGGCTTGCATCAACAGTGTGTGCCACATACCCATCCTGATCATGCAGGTGAATCACGCGTTGCTCTTGCTCCAGTATTTAAGCCCTACTCACATGTGGTGTAGGTGATTGTTGAGAGGGGGGGGGTCAACAGGCCTGCGAGCAGGGAATTTTGTTCCTAATAAAATAGAAAGAAGGCCTGCATCTCCTTAGGTCCCCAGCATTTGGTCCCATCACTTATTTCCCTCAAAACATATTAAAAGAAGCAAAAGCACTAAGATGCACCAGCTCCTGCCAAGTGTTCCTGTCATGCAGCTGATCTAGGCAGCTTTGATGTGAATTTTCCTGGACACCAAAGGAGCACGAGACCGAGAAGTACATAACAATGTTTTTCTCACTGCTACTGACCTTGAAGGAGTTGAACTTTGCACCAGAAACCCTAGGGTATTCGCCAGGTCAAGGCTCACAGGTGTCTCAACCAGAACTGATTCTCTGCTTCCTAGGACACTCAGTTCCAAATTCTTCCCTGGCTAGCACCTATTATAAAGTGGGCATTATGAAGAACAAGTAAGAAACTCTCTGGGCACCTAGATGAAGGTTTGCTTCTTTGCAATCCTCCATTCTTAGCCTGGGCTCCCTAAATACTAAAGGTCAAGGAAACTGCTCAAGTCCTTCCCTCTCTGCTCTTGGTGACCATTATGCTAGTCCCAGTACTCCTAGGGCTGCGCTTGGGTTTCTATCCCCTCCATTCTTCCAATGTGGGTATCTCTCAATTTCCAATTCTAGGCCACATCAGCAAGGTCATCAGTGATGGGCGTTACTCCCTTGCATCTATTGCCAGGTCCCCTCCCTGCAAGAGAAAGTACTTGGGGAATCCAAACGCAGACCCACATAAAGATCTACATAGTAATATCAGAAATGTTGAAGAGCTGCATCTCACCAGGCACTACGACATGGTCATGGCCAAGGGTTTGCAGGCCTATCATTGAGGCTGCAGCATCCCACTGAAGAATGAAGACATTTATGCTTTGATGGCAGTCTTAGCTCCTTCACAGAAGCCTGCTCTGTCTATCAAGCCCCAGATCCTTAAGCAGGATCAGGAATCCTGGAGGAAACAACACCCGCAGCCTGTACCCTCAGGATATGCTTGCCTGAATGGTAAAAACATGTCCTCTCAAATGGAGCAGAAGTCAGAATGTCTCAAATCATTCATGAAAAGTTGTATCGATCTAGCAATGTTTCCCATTACCATGCTGATGCATACACAAACATGGCTAGGGGCTGAACCTATGGCACATGTATGAGAAGCATTCCTTGCTAGAGTAGGCCTTTATAATATAAATGTTTATTCTCAAACTGTGCAAAGAAACTGCTGAAAAGAAATTGCTGCAGGATAGGACAACCCTGCAGTACAAAATAGCTATGGTCACATCAAATTGCTGGGTTCCATCCAAGCAGTAACACTACTACTATTTTATGGTGGGAGACCAGCAGTACAAGTACAGACTGCTTTGTTTCTAAACTCACTCTAAGCCCCTCCCAGGGCGTATCACAGATCATGGCCCTAGTTGTGACCATTCCCTGCCCACATAAGATCTTCACCAATACCTACTCACATCAAGGCAGTGTCAAGGGAGGTAGCAGAATCTAGTCTAGCTACAATCATCCGGACCTTGCTCAAGCTTTGGTTCTTCATAAGCTATCACAAATCCTGTGCAGTGCTGTCCAAGAGGATTCAGTTAATTGCATTAGTTTGGGATTCCAGCCTGTTGAATGCCATTACGCTTCTAGAGAGGGTAATGGCTATCACCCAGATAATAGATCATCTCTTGAACAAAGATAGTGGTGTTTCTAGGTGAGTCTAGGACTTTTGGCATTCAGCACTGTATGCCAAGCACCATATAAATTCCTTGGAGCACCACCTGACTTAGCTTTGGTATAATTTGCTGGACTATTAGTCAAAGCATGCTCCAGTCATTACATCTTTGGTCCCACCTTGCAATTGTGGGTGCATGCTTCTAACTTCAGAATGAGATGTCTCTTGGTCTACCCTCTTCCCAACTTGTGGTTACAACCAATTCCTATGAAAATTGGCTCAGGGACTGCCTACCTGGATTGCTTCCTAAAGGGCCTTGTGGGACCAAACAGATTAGTCCATCCACACAAATATGCTGAAGCAAATGGTGATCTTTCTTCCACTGAAAGATTTCCTCGCACAGTGGTAATGTAGGAAAACTAGTGGGCACTCCGTCCTGCAAATCTGCAGGCTGGGAGTAGCGTTGTGGGAGTCGAAGTTCCTTGCATGTTGTTTCTGCTGCCACACTATGAGAGCCAAAAACTCCAAGACAGATTAAACGAGTGGTTTTACTCTGTTATATTCCATATAGGTATCATAACATAGGCCCCGGTAATCTCATTACCCGCCACCTATATTCTCTCCCTACATTACACTTGTCACGGTTTACAGGGACTGACCTTTTACCTAGATATTACACTGCATTCAGAACGCGGGTTTTCCCTAGTTCGAAATCTCATACATTATGCATGAGGGTTCTTGGAAGCACAGCAGGACTGCCATCTCCTGTATAAAATCTATGTACAAAGTTCATGCCCGACGTCATCCTTAGGCTGACACAGTAATACAGGGGAGACCTATGGGTATATATACATCACATCTTGCTAAGATAGACAGAGGAGACCGAGACTTCCCGGCCGACACACTGACCAGAGATGCCGAGGTTCCTGCATGCAGACACTCCAGCTCGCAGTGGTCTAACACATCCCTTGCGGGGTGTCCAACTCGAGACCAGGACGGGGTCCCACAGTCTCTCACTTCAGGTAATGGGGTTGACTAAATCCTAGAGGGATTCTTGGCTTAACACCTACGTACATGCTAGGTACACTTAGGTACATCTAGTTAGGGAGGCATCGTAGGAGTACGCATCTTTTATCATGTGTTTTATATATTCATATGTATTCATGACTGTAGTAAGATGGTACAGCTATACCATCCATTTACCTTTATCGTACTACTAATCATTTATATCTTATACTGCCTAACGGTTGTTGCAGCTCATCTATTCTACTCCAGAATAACAACTGTTCAATAAATTCTTATTGAAAACGCACAGCCTGTTTATTCTGTGTATTTCTCTGAGACAGACTAAGTGAGCACGAGTGACTGAGCGAAAAGTAGTATATTGTTTCCACGGTCCTGAGGGATCAGGAATGTCATCTTCAATGGTTGCCAGGAACTATTCTCTCCTTGGTAAAAGGAGATTCTAGTGGCACTGTGAGCTAGTTGGTACAAGAAGGCCAGCATACCCGGTGGGGGTGATCAGAGTTTGTCTGACACCAATCCTACAGTGTATGTTGTCTAAACGCGCAGATCCTGTATATTTTCTATAGGAACTACACGACATGGCGCCGCCAACGTTGGTTGGGTACTTATTTAACAGTAGAATCTGAGTAGTTCAGTCGTGCCATTCTCAGAAATCCCTATTCACAAAACACCAGAGACGTCTGGAGTTGGTAGGCTAAACTCCGACACAGCTGAGTAGGCAAAAAATACTATTTATTGCTGTTGGTTAATCAAGCTTGAAGGACACAGTGTTCCTAAAATTGTGCAAAACACCTTCTCTTAGTTCCCTTGGAAAATACTTCTTCCTTTAAACAAAGACTGAAGACGCGGAGAACGCGGGAGGAGTTGTGCAAAACTTGCACCTCACAGATGATGAGGAAGATACAAATGCAATTCATATTGCAGAAAATATTAGAAATGCAGTCACGCTGAAACTGCTTGCGCATGGTTTAACACCTAGGGGTGGCATAGTAGCTTTCGGGATTGAGGCACACGAATCATACAGAACAGATGTATTTTATTCGTGGGTTACATTCCCAGCAGCAAATACAAGAACAAAAACATTTCACTTCTACACAGAAGGTGATGCACCGGCAGAATATTGTCCGTATGAGGACATTGAAGTTCTGCTCACGTACCAGGAACATTTATACTGGTTTAAAGGCGCCCTACCCCATACAAGAAGAAGAGTGAGACTCGGCCCACTCGGAAGAGAAGGGGCAACATGGCCAATATTAGCAGCCTACACACCACATCCTGACATCGAAACAATGCCAGGAGCAGACTTACTCATACTTCACAAAGAATTAATAAAACTTTACAGAAACATGACGCAATACGTCATGAGGACTCTTACGGTACAGCCAGCGATGGTAACAACAAATACAGCTCACGTTCAGAACACAGCGACCAAAATTACACCACAAACATTACATGCAGTAATGGGTAAAATGCCTGCAAAACGTGAACAAATGCCCTTCTGGATAGCTCAGAAGATCACACAGCTAGAAGCAGTATTCCCAAATACTAGCCCTTATGAAAAACACAGAATGCTGACAATCTGCTTACCCATGGGGATAACACCACAGATAGAGGATTGTACCTCGTGGGGTACAGTTTTTGCTGCCATATATACCAGAACTCATGGTATCCCGTCATTAGCAGTAATACTAGACGTATTAAGACAAATACAAAATGAGTACGGAACAAAACCTGCTCTGAACTTAGGGATGAAGTTACTAGGTGGTATCAGCAATAATATTAGCAAATATTAAAGGGGAGGCAGCATCAGTGGCCATCCGCCAACGCCTAAGGGAGTTCAGTCCTTTACAACAGGAGCACAAACTACCTAAAATAATTGAAACTGCGTATGCAGAGTTAGACAAGGACAGTTTGGGTGGAAAAGCATTAAAACCACAACTGATGGGGAGTCCTGAGAAGGAGACTGAAGCAGACACCTACTTCTTCTAAAAGGTGGGACAATAACAAAAAACAAAAAGTTAAAGAAAACAGATCTCAATCTAGAGGTAGATCTCCTCCACAGGAGCCCTCCGAAAGGAGGTATAACCCTAGGAATAGGGATAATATTAGGAAACCTGACAGGTATCAGGATACTGATACACGTTCCTCTCGTTCCTTTCAGGGTTCATCGAAAAACTCCGAGAGGGAAGGACGGTCAGACAGACAAGAAGAACGTACAAAGTCCAGAGACAAGCAGAACGCTCAAGACTATACTTCCAAAAAAGAAGATAAAGCCAAACCAAAACCACAGTTCAAAAAGAAGAAGGTTGCAGGTCTAAAGATCAGACATGCCCAGAATTCTGAGGACTCGACTACTGAACGGGGAATGGGCTCCGACGATGCTAGACAGTGCGGCAGAAGTAACAATATCTCGCCAGAACCTGATGGAATTTCTGGTGACAGCGGACTTGAATGATTACATCACAGTGGAAACACCTGATACTAGGGTAAGTGTCCCACACAAACTATATGAAATTACACTCCAAATGGAGGGGGACAAATGCAGGACAGTTAGAGGTCTCTTTTGGGAGAACCTAACGTCTGGCTATGACATTTGGTTAGCTGAACAAGATTGGCCGCCAGCATTCGTCATGGATTGCCCTAGGGGAGAAACTGTAATTTTACCAGCATTCTCTGACCACATTCCCAAATATTTAAAATATACATATGCGCGGGAGTGGGCAGTAGCCCAAGCCCCAGCATTATACAAAAACCATGTTGGATGGGATGAGGATTCAACCCACCACATAATTCTATTAAAAAACACTCCAACTGCACAAAGGCAGTATCCAATAAAGCAAGAAACTAAAAAACAGGTCAGGCAGATCTTAGATCAACTTGAATACCAAAGAGTGATTGAAACATGCACTTCTCAAATGAATAACCCTTTGTTTCCCCTATCGAAACCAGACAATACATATCGTCTAGTTTTAGATTACAGACATTTAAACACTTGCACTAAGACATTTGCAGTTCAAAATGCACACAGTGCCGCATTAATGAATAACATTGTGCGGGAAAAATACAAAACAACGCTAGATATCTCAAACTGATTTTTTTGCCAAAATATAGCGCCTGAGAGCAGATATTTGACAGCATTCTCAGCGCTAGTGTCCCAGCGTCAATTTTGTCGACTCCCCCAGGGGTATAAGAACAGCCCGGGGTTGTTTTCAGCCACAGTAACTTAATTACTTCAAAATCTGGATGAGGAGGCATTGTTCTATGTGGATGATATTTATCTAACGGATGATGACCTGGAGGAACACTTGAACAGAGTGAATACCATAATTTTGGGATTTGCCTCTGAGGGTTACTAATGTAACTTTAAAAAATCGAAGATAGCCCATCTTAACGTCCTTTTTCTAGGATATGAGCTTTCAAGTGCAGGGAAAAGCCTGGCAGCTAACTTTTTAGAAAAATGTGCGCTGCTCCAACCTCCAAAATCCCTAAAAAACTTACAATCAATCTTGGGATGCTTGAATTTTGGCAGAACATACATTTTGGATTACTCAGAAAGAGTGAAACCTTTCTACGATTTGATAAAACCTGACTTTTCAGTTAGACAATGGACTCAGGAACACACAGATACTCTTTGTTCCTTACAAGCTGACATGATAGCTTCAAAACACTTACAGACACGCGTAAATGTACGCAACCTGGTGATCCGTATAGTTGCAGGTCAATCTGGGTACACCTACCTAACATATAATGAAGGTGAGACAGTACCAATAGCATACAAATCACATTTGTACACGAATGCTGACATGCGCTTCGCATCTACAGAAAAAATTCTAACAGCAGTACAAACTGCTGTAGTCAGAGAAAGAGCCCTGGCTCAAGGGAAACGTATAATAGTAGTTACACCCGTTCCAGCCTTAGAGGCTGCAGCAAAGGCAAGCGTTCCCAACGCTAAAGCCTTACATCCAAGATGGATACAATGGGCTAATTCTCTCACTGCAACAGATGAAGAATACAGGTACAACTCAAATTTAAAAACACAAGCATTTCTGCAATACGAACAAGAATATCCTCTACCAAATGAAATAATGCCTCTAGATCAGTATGAATATATCATTTATGCTGACGGTTCTGCGCAACCGGCCATAGGGAGCAAACAGCAATACAGCACTGCGTGTTCTATCGTTAAAGGATGCATGCATTATGGAAAGTTTCATCCGAAATGCACAAAAACCCAGTCTTTAGGAGACTGCACGGCGCAGCTGGCAGAACTAAAAGCACTGATACTGGCAATGGTAAATACGGATCGAGAATTCCCCACACTAATCGTGTGCGATTCCTTTTACTGTGTACAGTCATACAATGAATATTTACATCACTGGGGACAGAATGGGTTTAAAGATGCAAAAGGTGGCACAATTAAGCATAAAATGCTATGGGAACAGGTAGCGGAGTTGAAAAACGAACTACGAAGGGCTCACGTGATACACACATTGAGTCATCAACGTGATGACGTTCACGTTGAAGGGAAATCATTGGCTGACGCAGCCGCAAAGGGGGCTGTACGAACGGCTTCCATAGCTGCAATCACTCGTTCAAAAACGAGGATAGACGGTGAGATAATGGTTGTGATTATTGCCACACGCAATAACACAGCAGTACCGGAAACATTTCCACTCAAGTACTCCTACAAGTTAGATGCAAACAATGTTCCATTTGCTCAAATTCCAGGAGTGGGGGATAGAGTAATACCAAATATGGATCGAAGGTTAGGATTAATTCTAGCAGCACACAAGGGTATAGGTTCTGCACACGCAGGAGTTTCTGCTACGGTTTCTCTATTGAAACAACTCTACTGGTGGCCAGGACTAAGAAGGCAGACTAAGGACTATGTCTTGAAATGCGACATCTGTCAGCAGATGAAAGGCTCCACGGTAACACGTCCAGCGCAGACACCTTTACTAATATCAGACAAACCACTAACGTGTGTTTATTTGGACCACTGCAGCCCCTTACAATCTGATGGGGTTTACAAGTATATCATGGTTGCAGTGGATTCCTGCTCTAGGTTCCTATGGGTGTGGTCCCAGCGCTCGGCTGACGCTCGAACTGTTGTAAAAGATCTGCTGGTCTTTATAGGGACATACGTAATTGGCACATTACATTCTGACTATGGCCCCGCGTTTAGCTCTAGGGCTTACAAGGAAGCCATGGGAAGTCTGGGTGTAGCATTGCGGTACTCCTCTCCGTACCATCCCGAGGGAAATTCGGTTGTGGAGAGGAAAAACCGGGACTTAAAGCAATCTTTAACAGCTAGAGCATTAGGCTCGGTGGAAATTGGGTAAAACATCTGTATGGAGTCCAGAGGGCATTAAACAATCAGCCAAGAAGCTCTCTAGGGGGGGGTCATTCCTTATGAGGTCCTATTTGGGACAAGAATGTGGGTACCTGATCTTAATTGTGAAGGCGCAGTGGCGGATGAAAAACCTTTTGACATCCATAAACGTTTGGCTGTTTTACAGGACCTGAACGAAAGCAGGGCACTACAGAGTAATGTCCAGACAAAACGGACCGCCACTGGGGAAGTAAAAAGTGTCATGGCAAGACCTATCTGGATCCCTAAAGTCGGGGATCTGGTCAGAGAAAAAATAGCGGACAGAAAAGAATTTAGGCCAATATACAGAAAGCCTGTACCTGTCCTGGCAGTTGAAGGAACAAGAACAGTACTTCTGCCACTTCTTGCCGGTAAAAAGGAGAAAAGATTTGTCTCAATTGACCTAATCAAACCACACTATGTGGCCGATACTAAATAGTAGGCCGCGTGGACTCCGAAGTAACAGACACCCTCCTCTCACAACTATACAAGAAGTTCAAACAGAAAGACTCATCACGTTTGAAGGGTCACCTGCACGGAATGAAGGACTAAGCAACAATGCAATGGAACTCGTTCCTCTTGAAACTGAAGTTCAAAATGAGAACTGTACTGAAAGACAAATTTCAATTCGACCAAACACGGATATCTACGTCAACATGCCCCAACAAGAGCGAGCTACAGTTTCCACAAAACCAGCGGAACTACCGAAAATTGATCGAACTGCATCTGGCTATTTCATTGACTTTGACACCTTTTCATTAGATCCAAGCGAACCAGAAACAAAGCCAGCCCAAAAGACTCGTCTACAGCGATTTAAAGATTTTCTGAACTTTCTTAAAAAGACTTACCTTGTACCACCTTGGGTGGAACTCTGGGTATCTACAGGAATACTTTTCTTTTCTTCTGCAAAGGCCTAGTAATTGTTTTTAGTATGCTTATTAATGGAACTTTTCTTCGAGAAAGCTCTGCAGCACAAAAAGTGAATGTGCTTCTGAAACCACATCTATCATCAGACCGTGAAAAAAGAGACCTATCATCAGTGAACATTACAGCAGTTCCTATACCTGATGGTATAGTATGGGGCAAGGTTGATTTCGATATATTTGGCCCGACTGTACTTTTAAAAATACCACAATTATTTAAAATATCATTGAGTGATATCATTACCTCGAGGAACATTTTCTGATGATTGGGATTATGAAACTGTAAATAATATGTTGTCTGATTTGGAGAAATCTGCTGCTTTTTCTAATAATGAAATGTTAGAGGACACATCAGACTTGGAGAAAATGTATTGCTATCAACATTATGGTCATCACTTTCTGCATAAATCTGCTAACCCTAGGAATGTTTTCACATATCACCAATGGGAACATTGCCGGACACCGCCAAAAAGCAGTTCAAAAACATTTGCACAAAAATGTACATATTTTTCGGGGTTTAACACATCAGACCCAGCCTCATATTGCTATAAGGTTGCACCTACACCGGCACAGAAAAATATGTTGACAAACACCAAACAGATTTATTCTGCTGCCTTTATTGCCCAGTTGTCTGAACAAGGGTTCGACCTATGGAAAGACACCATAGACTTAAAATCAGTCTGGGTTACTAGAGACTGGCAGGTCCAGGGAACAGAGGAACTATTTAGAGCATGTCTTATTCCTCGACAAATAATGTTCTTGAATGAAACAGTGCAGCAAAAAACTTGTCTTGGGTTAGCCAGGAATAAATATTCGAATACACCTCGGGTGCCAGCACCATCACACACCGAGGATAACATAACATATATATATATATATATATATATATATATATATATATATATATATATATATATTGCTACCCAACTCCTTCGTCCATACAAAGGTACGCGGTGCACTCGCAAGTCGTTTTTAAGATTTTAATGTTACAAAACCACCATAGCTAACAAACGCGTTTCGGCCATACAGCCTTTGTCAATGTCAGCGTGCATATCTTCATTAACCCATTATATACATTGTGTAACATGATTCCCTCGAAAACGGACTTGTACAACTTCTCTTTAGCTTTCATTGAAATCGAGAAAGGACTTTACACAATTGCCGTAATCATGGCGGCCATCTTTAAACATGCTATTATAACAAAGTATTCTATATCTCAACTTGATATAATACCAATACAATACATTTGTTGCTATACCCAAACGATATAATCACAGATCATTATTTCCATTTTTATAACCTACATAGGCAATTCCCTCAATACAATTTTAAGTAATTGATATTTTATAAAAACTAAATAATGTATAAAGAATCTTCGCAGATGCCAAACATCTATTTGCCTTCTTAAGCAATCATTGTCATACAATTGATACATTTGTCAGTCTTTGTATTTTGCCCTGAATGGGCGGTTATATCGACTGAAACTTAAATATAGTCTTGGATGAACTCATTTGGGCATATATATATATATATATATATTATTGCTTGATTAATTAAATCTTTACAATCCACATATAGAAAATCGAAACTTAGAAAAACATTAAAAGGATTTTTTCACAAAGCTCCACCCGTTGTTCTCAATAGAAATAAAACAATAAAATTGTTGATATAAAGTTTCTTCTAATACAAGGTAACCATCGCTTACGTAAAACCACGTAGCAGCATAGTATCAGTTAAAAACGATTAATAAAAAATAAAGGTTACTTCTAAAAGCTGCAGATAAAACACCAACTTTTAAAAAAGTATCCCAAAGTTAATGTACAGTTCAGAGTGACAACAGTCAGTAATCAATAGTCAATGACAGGTCGTTGAGTTCGAGTTCCGTATTGTGGCAGGGGCAGAATACACAGATTTTGCTAGGGAGCCGCTTCGAAGATATACCGTTATTTTAGCCACCTGTGCACGTTCCTTGGTTTTAACACAGGGCCTGGAATTTACTGGTTAAGCTTGCGATATGCAAGGTGGATAAAGAGTGTGAAGCTTATGTTTAAAGCAGTATTCTCCGGGTTCAATGCTGTGATGATAGCCTGCCTGCAAGACCGGACTCCCAATCTATTCCACTCTGGCCTCAGTTTTAGTCTGCGCAAAGACAGCAATGCTGGGCAGAGGCATACAACGTGCTCCAAAGACTCCACCGATTCCATGCAGCCCCTACACAGAAGCTCATCTGATGGGTGACGCCAAAGTGGTAAATGTTTCAGGAAGTGCCATTCCCCCAATCTGAGTGCCATAAACCGCAGTTTTAGATACAGAGGGTATGTGCAGGGCAGGTATAACATAACATCACAAAAACAGGTTACAGTAGATGACATTTTGCGAAGCAATAGATCAGACCCCGATTGGAAGGAATGGTTGGTTTGGCCAGTAGACACCAATAACTGTCGAGAAAGATTCTTGGGTAAAACTAAAGGTTTTAGTATTAATAGGCCAGATCCACGTTATGTGCAAGGACAACACCCAGGGGTAGTGACATCATACAGTGTTAGGAAGTTATGCCTCGATTGGTTAAAAACCTCAACACTCACACCGGTGAAACAACACTTATCCTTAATTTCACAGGATGTGGACCTACGGGATTTGTTATTAGGTCCTAGGAAGCCACGTCACAAACGTTTCTATTATGCTGTCTACAATGAGATTTGGAAAATATCACAACAAGAGGCCACGGAAAGATTACGAGAAATAGATCGTAATAATCTAGAGAAAGCTCTAGCAGTGGTCAATAATGGGTTAACGACACTAACATCCAGAATATATTCACTGGGCAACATTGTATCATCTGCTATCAATGTACTAGAACAAGATGTGTCTATATTACAACACGGGCAATCGCAATTACGTTCTATTATGTTACTAAGCTGGACGCTGCAATCTTTGCGCACAGGCTATGTGCCTTGGCGTTTCATAAACAGCACGTCTCTGTTTTCCTCTTACAATCTGACGAAAAAACAGATAGAAATGGCACAAAGGAGAGCGAAGTATACAATGCTGCACATTGAAAAACTGGACAGATTAGCCTTCACAGTGGCAGAATCACCGTCCACAGAATTGTTAATCCATGGCCAAATAACTCTTCCGATCACTACTTTTCAATTTCAATATTGCCTTGAACAAATGCAGGCAGGCAGATATGAAGAAATGGGTAGGGAATTCATCAAGGAATCTTGAAAATTACCGTACAGGTTCCGATGCCCGAGTGGGGAAAAAGAAGTGTTTCTAAGCGGTACAAACTACGAAAATACTTTAAGTGGATCACTTATATGCCAGGATATAATGCTTCATGGGGCCTGTAATGGTTCAGTAGCAAACTTATCTTGTCACTTAAAGGGTGCCCAAGCTGCCGTGATCACTCCAGTGTTCAGGCTACTTTCAAATGGGAGTTACTTGATGCTGAACGATCAAGGTTGCTGTGGGATGCTTCCGGGCATCGCATATCTGGTAACTGTGAGTTCCAGGGTTACTTGCTGTATGCAAGTATTGTTTCCACCAACACATACAGTCAGGGAGGCGCCGTTATGGCCTTCGCTAAATGTTTCATTAATACGGTTTGATACTTTGAGCAGAATGAAAGCCATGCTTATACAGAAACTGGTGCCTTTAACCTCCGCTCGAGAGACTTTTGACCTTCAAGTAGCAAGGTCTTCGGCAGAGATACAGGCACTTATACGTACAAATTGCCCTTTTCATTTCGCAGGAATGGTAAATCTTATCTTTAACATGTCTGATACGACAGGCATTGTCCACCTATTTAAGACCATAGGTTCTGGACTGATAAGCACCTTTCAGACATTCCTCGGAGTTATACCAAACTTTATACACTCCGTATTTGGAAGCATCTTTGGAGGGCTGCCGCTGATCCTGTTTCTAATAGCAGGTATCCTGATTGTCGTTTTTCTGCTACGCAATGGACGTCCCAGTCACCAAGGAGATGGAAACAGTACTCCTGGAGAGAAAATACAGTGATCGCATGGTACAACTTCTAGGCACACCTCGCCTAAGAGAACTAAGTGCCCCATTACGAGAGTGCGCCCGCCACCGTAACGGTAAACGGGACCGACCGCCAGAGGTGCGGCGGTCCCGCTGTGCCAATTAGGATGCGACCGCCACCCTGGCGGTCGCATCCCACACCTTTTACATTGCGGCGGGCGGTGCTGTAAGCAGCACCCGCCGCAATGTAAAATATGCATGTTGTGCATTGGCATGCACAACGTGACAGGCACCGCGCGGTGCCTGCCACCTTGTGCATGCCAATGAAGGGGGGTACCATGGGTACCCCCCAAGTGCAGCCATCCAAACCCCCACCCCCCTGGGGGTCCGCAACGGGCCCCCAAAGTCATTCTCCGCATGCCTTTCCATGGCAGAGTCTCCGCCATGGGAAGGCATGCCCCACGCACCGATCATAATATGGATGGCGGTGCCTGCAAGGCACCGCCACCATATTGTGGGCCTTTTCTGCCCGGCAGGCAATCGTGACGATTGCCTGCCGGCGGAAAAGCGGCAGACGATCTTTCCGTCCGCCGCGGTACCCCCCGCCATGCTAATATGGTGGGGGGTAAATGGGCGTCGGACGGGGAGTTATGTCGGGCGGTGGCGATCCGCTAGCCATCATATAGGCCCCTAAGTGCTTCTTGTTTCTTGTCATTTAGACCAGTCTGGATGGACTGCATCTTACCTGTCCTCCGATGCCAGTTTTGCGGAGAAGAATGCGTGTTGGATCTCTGTCTGACACTCCCATCATGTGCGCAACCGGAGGTTGATGCTTTACTGGACCAGATAACGGCCCATGTTCTGCGGTGTCCCCAGCGTATTCCTATGTTGATGGCGGCATTCCTAGAGCCACCACAGGTAGTATCTGCTCCTGTTGGTATGAACACTGGCTCCTCCTCTGACACCCAGGCCTTGAATGGCGCACAGGCTGCCCCAGCACCGGCTGTGGACAGTACGGAAGATCATCTGTGCTCAATGACATAATATGCGAGGTGTTACAGGGACCCCCCAGCTGCGGTAGCGAGCAACGAGAATGTTGCGTCTACCAGCCAGGACACAAACATTTGACTCATTTTGGCCCGTCGTGTGCTGGGAAAAAATTCGAATTTTTGAAAAAGCAAACAGAAAATTGGAACTCCATATAAAAATTTACATTCTTTTGAGCACGCATGGCTTTCAAATGCTTGTAGTAGCTCTATTTACCATGCAGCGCAATAAGGTTTTCCAGGATACTTTTACATCGACCAACTACAAGGTCCTAACACACCTTTGACCGGTGTCTGTCTCTTTTTTCAAGCGAAACAGCATTCTCCAGTATGGCTGCCCCGTTAGACACCCGCAATAGCGTTCTAGACTTTGACCACGCATGCGTGCGCATGCGCATCGAATTCAATGCAGAGTCACTGCCGGTCCCGGACATGCATTTCCACACGTACCGGGGCCGATTCATACACTACTTAAGCTGCTTTCCCCTTTCGCACCCAGCACCAGCCGGGACTACAGGGGACCGAATGAGGTTTATAGCGGATGACTCGACATTACCAAGTAAGACTTTGCGTGCTCCAGTAGTGTCACCACAAAGAGCCTACCTAGACGATTGGGCTCATCCCGGCGCTCTTTAATTTTCTTTAATTTTCAGATTGGAATCCTGGAAGAGCATCCCACCCCGAGCCTCTATATCTGCCTTAAAATCCATTAGCATTGTAACTATGACATAATCGATTACCTGTGCATGTCCCCTTTCCTTAAAAAATGTTTATATATGTTAAAAATTGTTTATTTTCCCCTTTTTTAAACAAAAACGTTTATTTCCTTCACTTTGCTTTTAGTAGTGATTTAATTAAGGAGCACGAAGCGATCTGACTACAGCAGATCTGCTCTTAGTGCGCTGTGGACCACTAGGCACCCACTACAGTGGCCCTCACGCACGACCCAGTGCCTCAATTAGCATAGTTATAGACTGCACCTAGCGCTAGCACCATTACGTGTGCAGCCAATGACCAGCGTCTTACAGCGCACCAGGAACCAGATTGCCCATTTCCTTCCGGCGCAGCATGCATGAAATATCCCTGCATGTCGCAATTTGCATGGGCAACTCACTAGTCACTGTAGTAACTCTCTTGCTATGACTACAGAACACCAATATAGTCATAAAGATTGCATTTTATGTTGCGACATTATATGTTTTGTCTTGTCTTTTTGTTTCCCATACAGGAATTTTTGCTTTTTAAAGTATCAGTGAGTACTTTGACTTTTTAACCACACACCTTAGCGCGTGTGTAGGTACCGCACTGGTTTTCATGTGGCACCTATCACTTTTGCCACTCACCTACCACTCACCTGGTCCTGAAGAAAGCCCCACTTACTTTCACATGAGGGGCTGAAACATGTAGACCGCCACACATGTCAACTTAATGGTAATAATCCATGAGTAGTTGCACTACACATATTAATTCTTAGACATATCCTGAGCCGCCAACATTAAAATTAGAGGCAAGGATTCTCAGAGATATTTTTAACCAAATAAATTCACTTCACATCACACTTCACGCACCAACACCAGCTCCGCTGTAATCAGGCGTCGTAGCACAACCGGGGGGCACTCGGCCGCCCGGTTGGGACCCCAATGATGAAGCATGACACCAACTAGGTTGGTGTGTGAGGGATCTTTTAAGAACACCTAATGGGTCCAAGTTCATACTACATATAGTGACTTATCTACATACACATAGTGGGTTTGTCCATATTGTTTAAGTCTAGTTCAAACTATACCTACAAACATATTAGAGCTATAGCTTAAGGGTCAATTTCCACTTTTTTACCTCTTTTTAGAATATATTTTTTCAGAACAATTTTTTAACGTTTTAAACATTGTTTTTAAGCATAAAAAGAAACTAATGTTTTTACAGTTTGCGTACCAACATCTAGTCAGCCTAGTAGTACGTTTAGAATTTAACTATGTCGTCCATTCGGAAGAGGAGTGGGTGTTATATTCCATATAGGTATCATAACATAGGCCCCGGTAATCTCATTACCCGCCACCTATATTCTCTCCCTACATTACACTTGTCACGGTTTACAGGGACTGACCTTTTACCTAGATATTACACTACATACAGAACACGGGTTTTCCCTAGTTCGAAATCTCATACATTATGCATGAGGGTTCTTGGAAGCACAGCAGGACTGCCATCTCCTGTATAAAATCTATGTACAAAGTTCATGCCCGACGTCATACTTAGGCCGACACAGTAATACAGTAAGGTAGGACCCTTGGGGAGACCTATGGGTATACATACATCACATCTTGCTAAGATAGACAGAGGAGACCGAGACTTCCCGGCCGACACACTGACCAGAGACGCTGAGGTTCCTGCATGCAGACACTCCAGCTCGCAGTGGTCTAACACATCCCTTGCGGTGTGTCCAACTCAAGACCAGGACGGGGTCCCACAGTCTCTCACTTCAGGTAATGGGGTTGACTAAATCCTAGAGGGATTCTTGGCTTAACACCTACGTACATGCTAGGTACACTTAGGTACATCTAGTTAGGGAGGCATCGTAGGAGTACGCATCTTTTATCATGTGTTTTATATATTCATATGTATTCATGACTGTAGTAAGATGGTAGAGCTATACCATCCATTTACCTTTATCGTACTACTAATCATTTATATCTTATACGGCCTAACGGTTATTGCAGCTCATCTATTCTACACCAGAATAACAACTGTTCAATAAATTCTTATTGAAAATGCCCAGCCTGTTTATTCTGTGTATTTCTCTGAGACAGACTAAGTGAGCACGAGTGACTGAGCGAAAAGTAGTATTTTGTTTCCACGGTCCTGAGGGATCAGGGTTGTCATGTTCGATGGTTGACAGGAACTATTCTCTCCTTGGTAAAAGGAGATTCTAGTGGCACTGCAAGCTAGTTGGTACAAGAAGGCCAGCATACCCGGTGGGGGTGATCAGAGTTTGTCTGACACCAATCCTAAAGTGTATGTTGTCTAAATGCGCAGATCCTGTATATTTTCCATAGGAACTGCACGACAACTCTCCTCATGAATGGGAACTTCAACAGGGAGTCCTCAATTCCATCTTCAGGACCCAGGGATCTCTGTAGATGTCTTCATTACTCCACTGAACTCCATATGCAAACAGTTCACCTCATAGATGGGCAGGTGTGCCATATCCTTAGGGAACATGTTGTTGTTGGATTGGGCAACGGCACTTCAGTGTACCATTTATTTGATTCCTCTGCTCAGAGGTATCAGATATTCTCCAAAATGTCAATCCTGTGGCTCAAATTCACCACAACCAGATTGGGTTCTCGTACCGGCTTCACCCACTTCAGAGGGATCAAATTCAACGTTCCACAAGAAAGAGCTTCCTAACCAGTGAGGGAGGAAAACTACCACTTTGCTCCCTCCAATAGAGCAACCTCAGTGCCTGTTTCCGTAGGAGTTAGATTTTGTTATAGCCTCAGTCAACAGAGAATTGGGAGTTCCTGATGGCTGCCAGGAATTTGTACAGCAGAACTAAGTACAAGAGAGAATTGCTAAAGTTCTGCTGTTGAGCTTTACCAAGACCAATCAGACCACTTTCTTGCTTAGTTTATGGCATTATGACTTTTTCTCAGCATGTATCTGATTTAGGTGCAGAGTTGTACACCTGCAGAACTACTTAGGTCTTGATTACAGTAGTGCAGTTTTTTGTTTTTCTGGTGCAAAGTCCTGATTGTGTCTGAAATGGGATTATGAATATTTACCTCAATCGCAGTAGGGCTCTGTGGTTCTCTCATCTGCATTCTCTAACCTTTGGAGGAAACAATGATATCCAAAGCAGTGTACTGTCAAAGACATTTTTATGCAAGGAGACTAATTTGCCACCCCACATGGCTACTACTAATATTACACTCTTGAGACATCCTGCCTGTGCAGTGCATATTTGGCCACTCATATTTTTGCTGCCGGTGTGCCTAGGCCTAATCTACCCAAAGCTACTTTTTCCATTTCTCCGCATTAATTTCGCATCCATTTCTTTCTCAATGTGACATCCACCTACACATTGAGAATGGAGAAGAGCTAGGACATAGAAAAGAGGTAACGTTTCGTGATTTCTGTTATCAACTCCCTCCTGCTGATCCCCAATCCATCAGCCATAAATGCTTTTGAGATGTTTTGCGAAAGTAATGCAATTTATATTAAGACAAATTAGCACAACTGAGACCTTGAATCATTCACATATTGATCAGTCCATATTCATCAGCTATTGCTTCATGCTAACTGTCATTTATGATGTATGGAATCTTTGGTGCAAAAATCAGATGAGTCCTGATATGGAAGGTTGCTTCCTTGTGTGATCCTTAATCACCAGCACTTATATCGTCTACGCAATATTAATTACCACTATATGATTTTGTTAAATAGATGTGAAATTTGAAAAGTAAATCTATAGTTCTAAAAATATGCTTACCCTGACAATACAGTATTAGCCTAAATTGTGGAGTCGAAATATTTGCAGGTTCATATTTATCATCTCGATGTGATGTACAACCCCCCTTGTGTGTTGTGCAGTTGAGAACGGAAAATATACTATTTGCCACAAATGACCTGCTTGATCGGTGAGGATTTTAATTAAGGGCTTCTGAGACATCCTGGCTTTTCATTATGTTGATTACATCTACTCTCTGAGGCCCAGGCCCGCTTCACTGTCTTCTTTCCAATTGTCCCCTTTTTTAGGTCGAGCCTAGTGGCAGCGTGCATGCACTGCTCGCTCTGCGAGACTGCTGTAGTAGAGTATGGGAGGGAAGCTAGCGCCCACTCGCCGCCCATATTTTTCATTGGCTTGTGTCATTGTCTTTCCTAAATCCTGCCTTCGGATTCGTTATTAGGCTTGTAATTCCCACCTTAGCACGGCCTTGTCTTCATTTCTACCCTCCCATGGCTACTGGCCCCTTTACTTCGGTTGTTAGATGGGACCTGTTATTTAGTCTGTAAGCACTATTTACTTTATTGAGTTTCTCTTACTGCAGGCCGGACAAGCGCTGCTTCAGCTGCAACCGCTTGTGTTTTTTTAAGTAGCACGGCCGCCCCCGTAACATGGGCGCCTGCTTTCAATCACATTAACCCGGCATTATCTTGTGCCTGTTTCAACCCCCCAAGTAAAATGGATTTAGAAATGATTAGGGGATTAAGTCATGTGAATTCCAGGTAGCACATAATCCTGTGCTAATGGTCTAAAGCTGACAACAGCACATCTGTGTTACATGTCATCTGCACTAAAGCCACCTGACGGGTTGTTTTCAAAAGCCTGTTATTATTAACAACAACACCACCACCAATACCACCACCAACACCAATACCACCACCATCAATACCACCACCTCCAATACCACCACCTCCAATACCACCACCAATACCACCACCACCAATACCACCACCACCATCAATACCACCACCACCATCAATACTACCACCACCATCAATACCACCACCACCACCCTACCACCACCACCACCAATACCAATACCACCACCACCAATACCACCACCACCAATACCACCACAAATACCACCACAATCAATTCCACCACCACCAGTACCACCACCACCAATACCACCACCACCAATACCAATACCACCAACACCACCAATACCACCAACACCACCAATACCACCGCCACCAATACCACCGCCACCAATACCACCACCAATGCCACTACCACCACCAATACCACCACCAATACCACCACCACCACCAATACCACCACCATCAATACCACCACCAATACCACCACCACAAATACCAATATCACCACCATCAATACCACCAATATCACCACCATCAATACCACTACCAATACCACCACCAATACCACCACTAATACCACCAATACCCCCACCACCAATAACGACAATACCACCACCACCACTAATACCACCACCACCAATACCACCCCACCACCACCAATACCACCACCAATACCACCACAACCAATACCACCACCACCAATACCACCACCAATAGCACCACCAGCACAAATACCAATACCACCACCAATACCAATACCACCACCACCAATACCAATATACCACCACCAATACCACCAACACCCCACCACCAATAACACCAATACCACCACCAATACCACTACCACCACCAATACCACTACCACCACCAATACCACTACCACCACCAATACCACCACCACCAATACCACCACCACCACCATCAATACCACCACCACCACTACCAATACCACCACTACCAATACCACCCCCACCACCAATTCCACCACCACCACCAATACCACCACCAATATCACTCCAATACCACCACCATCACTACCACGACCAATACCACCACTACCTATACCACTACCACCAATACTACCACCACCAATCCCACCAATACCACCACCACCACCACTAATACCACCACCACCAATACCACCAAAACCAATACCACCACCACCACCAATACCACCACCAATACACCACCAATACCACCACCAATACCACCACCCAATATCACCACCACCACCAATACCACCACCAATTCCACCACCACCACCGATACCAGCAATACCACCATCACCAATACCACTAATACCAATACCACCACCACCAATACCACCACCGCCAATACCAGTACCACCATCACTAATACCAATACCACCACCACCAATACCACCACTGCCAATACCAGTACCACCACCACCAATACCACCACCAATACCACCACCACCAATAACACCACCACCAATAACACCAATTCCACCACCACCAATACCACCACCAATACCACCATCACCAATAACACCACCACCAATACCACCAATACTACCATCACCAATACCACCTCTACCAATACCACCACCACCAATACCACCAATATCAATACCACCACCACCATATCACCACCACCAATACCACCACCACTAATACCCATGCCACCACCAATACCACCACCTCCAATACCACCACCACCAATACCACTAATACCTATACCACCACCACCACCAATACCACCACCGCCAATACAAGTACCACCACCACCAATACCACCACAACCACCAATACCGCCACCAATACCACCACCACCAATATCACCACCACCAATACCAGCCCCTCCAATACCACCACCAATACCACCACCACCAATACCAATACCAATACCAATACCACCACCAATACCACCACCACCAATACCACCATCACCATTACCACCACCACCAATACCACCACCACCAATACCACCAACACAACCAATACCACCGCCACCAATACCACCACCATTCCACCATCCCCAATACCACCAACACAACCAATACCACCACCAATACCAATGTCACCACCAATACTGCCAACAATACCACCACCAATAACACCACCACCAATACCACCAATACTACCACCACCAATACCACTAATCCCAATACCACCACCACCAATACCACCACCACCAATACCACCACCGCCAATACCAGTACCACCACCACTATTACCACCACCAATACCACCACCACCAATACCAATACCGCCACCAATACCACCACCACCAATACCACCACCAATGCACCACCACGAATATCACCACCACCAATACCACTACCAATACCACCACCACCAATACCATCACCACCAAAACCACCCCCACCAATACTACCACCACCAATACCACCACCACCAATAGCAATACCACCACCACCAATACCACCTCTACCAATACCACCACCACCAGTACCACCACCACCAAAACCACCAATACACCACCAATACCACCACCACCAATACACCACCAATACCACCACCACCAATACCACCACCACCATTCCACTACCACCAATACCACCACCAATACCACCACCACCAATACCAATGCCACCACCAATACCATCACCACCAATACTACCACCACCAATACCACTAATACCAATACCACCACCACCAATACCACCACCACCACCAATACCACCACCGCCAATACCAGTACCACCACCACCACCATTACCACCACCAATACCACCACCAATACCAATACACCAATACCACCACCAACAATACCACCAATACCACCACCACCAATACCACCACCAATACCAGCCCCACCAATACCACCACCACCATCAATACCAATACCAACAATACCAATACCACCACCTCAGCACCTCTCGCAGCCAAGACCATCCCTCCCTCCCTCCATGCCTGCCATGAAGCACAGCCCACCCTGCACCAGGAGGTGAAGCCAGGGCCCTACTACAGCTGGAGTGTTTTTTATTAGGCCAAAGATAGCAATGAGATTATGGAATGCCACACTGCACACTCAAATCACGGAGAGGGCAGGAAATAGCCCCCCCCCCCCAGCTCTTCCTCCTGAGCCACGACAGTGTAATCACAGAGCGAAAGGTGTTGGAGCGCTTTGTTAGTGTTTATAGCTCGGATCATATGTAACTCTCACTTCACACGTTGTGTCTGTGTAATTTACAACACTGACACATCTTCTTCACGGCACTATTTATCACTACTTTGAAGACGTCGCAGGCCGGTCTCTTCCTCTGATATTTACAATCTAACAAGCGGTCGAGAAGGCCCTTTATTGCAATGCAATAGGTCTCGCATTTGCAAGAGTTTAAGCTATTAGTATTGTAAATGACAATGCCTTTTATTTATGTTTTAAAACCCAAAACATAAATAAAAGGCTTTGTCATTTACAATGCCAATAGCTCAAACTCACGTGAATGTGAGACCTATTGCATTGCAAATGCTTGTTCTACCTTGCCTAGCTTGGCCTGGCCCTTTGCCACCATGTTTTGCCCTCTTGCCTTGGTGCAGATCAATGTTTCAATTCCTATGCCTGTCGTTTTCATTTACATTGATTTTGAAGCAGTAGTAAAACAAATTCTTTTTACTTGAGTAGCCAGGTTTGGTGGTTGTGACAACCATGGTTCTAGTACACCAGGCTCCTTCTGTGAGGCTCGGACAGGCATTGGACTTCGTGCTACTGTGACGCCTGGCCGAACGGCCAGTGCCTCGGGTCATTGTTAGACAGGAATCCTTTTATCGACTGGGCTCAGCAGGAGTGGTGGAGGCTCCATAATACGTGGGTACGAGGGGCAGCTCGAAATTCTTGGGCCTGAGGATCATCTGTATTAGAGATGTAAGGAAGAAAGAGCTGTACCCCCCTGCAGTGGCTGATATGTGAAATGCAACAGCTGCCATTGTCTTTTTTTTATAAACTCAGGAAGATCAGGATCTGGTTCTAGAACAAAAATGCCTGCTCCCCCAAACTGCCTCCGTAAGTTGGGAGAATGTACATTTTTATACCTTGCTTGCTGCCACTATAATGACTTATGGTAATAGCTTGTGTTTGGAAAACACTTCATATTGCTTATTTGACATTTCTAAATGCCTCTAATAACAGATATCTGAAAGAAACACGTTAGTGATAGATTCCTTACCTTAGAATTACCCCGAGGCGTCCGGAAAGTTTTCGTTAGCAGTACCTCTGCGCGTCGGAAGGTGGCGTCGGTCGGCTCCGCGTCCGTCATCGGCGTCGTGGTCGCCAGGATGACGTCGCGGCAGCTACTTAGACGCCGCCCTCGCGCGCTGTCAGTTCTTTCTTTTTCCACGCCAGCCAGCGCAGATCCGGGAACAGCGGTACCTCAGTCATTTTTTGACTAAGTTTTTCTCGACTTTTGTCAACGTCTTTTTCGAGTCTCACGACTCCGTAAGGTGCACAAGGGATGCCAGGATTCAAGGCCTGCGGTTCCTGTAGTCGACTGATGTCGGTGACGGATCCGCACCGCGCGTGCCTTTTCTGCCTGGAGCACGACCACGACCCCAAGTCGTGCTCCGACTGCCGGTTGTTGACGCCGAAGGCTTTGCGGGAGCGGTCCCGAAAGATGCTTGAACGCCGACAGTCGGCTCCGCGCCGTTCGAGGTCCCGGTCGAGAGGGAGGTCGAGGGACCGGTCGCGGAGCCACCATCAGTCAGGATCGAAGTCATCGAAGTCTTCGCACTCAGGGTCGGGTAAGTCGAAGCACAAAAAGAAGTTGAAGAAGCATCGTCGCTCTTCGACTTCTCCTCGTCGGTCGGCTGAACCGACGAGGCCTGCGGGTGGTCCCCCATCCCGGGGCTCCGCGTGCGGAGCCTGAAGAGTCGACTCCGGGTTTCCCTCCCTTTCCGGGACCCGGGGCGACTCCCGCCCAGCTTCGTACGTTCTACGAGGCGATGCATGCCATCTTTGGGCGACCCGAACCCGCCGGTGCGCCTCTGGGCCCCGCGGACTTGGCTGGGGGGCCGGGACCTTCATTGCCGGCGGCTCCGGCCTGGCGCGGCAGGCCCCCGTGGATCCAGGCCTGGATCCGGATCGGCGCCGGTTGACCTTATCACACCTTCATCGGCGCCGCTTCCGACGGCACCACTACCGCGCCCGGCGCCGGCCGGCCTCCCGGCCGGCGTTGACCTTGACCTCCTTCTGGATGAAGACACGGCGCCGGACTGGCGTTGACCGACGCCAGATCCGGCGCCGGGCGGAGTTTTTGTGCCCCTGTTCACTCCTGGAGTCCCTTTTAGGCCAGAATGGCACTCAGAGGACAAGGAGGAGGAGGATTGGGAGGGGTCAGGTGACCCTTTAACGGAACAGCAGGAACAGGACTGGAGAGAGGACCTGGGGGGTGCCAGTGGTTTGGACACCTCGCCAGACCTTGGCATGCTGTCTCCTCCTACCGTGGTTACGGAGGAGGGAGCGTCTTACGCAGTGGTGTTGCGTAGGGCGGCCGAGGCTCTTAACCTCGAGCTTCCTACGGTAGCAGTCAGGACTAACCTCCTGACAGCGGTACTTCAACCGGCAGCGAGCTCTTCGGAGCCCCTGCTGCCTTTTAATGAAGCTATCTCAGATATCCTTTTGGGCACTTGGTCCAAGCCCACCACAGGGGCTCCTGTGGATAGGATGATTGCCCGACGCCACCGCCCGGCTCCGGGCGACCCCTTGTTCCTTTTCCAACACCCTTCCCCTGAGAGCTTGGTGGTCCAAGTCTCGACGTCCCAGAGCGCCTTCCCTACCGCACCCCCGGATAGGGAATCCAAGAAGCTGGATCACCTTGGGAAGAAGTTGTTTTCTTCCTCCAGCTTAGGGCTGCGGTTGGTGAACACCGCATGCCTCTTGGGCTGTTACTCCCACTCTGTGTGGGACTCAGTGGCGCAACTGCTGCCTCAGTGTCCGGAGGAGGCCCGGACCATGCTCTCCCGTGCGGTCGCTGAGGGGAGAGATGCAGCTAAGTTCGCCATTCGGTGTGGGCTGGACACCGCCGACTCACTGGGCAGAACGATTTCCACGTCGGTGGCAATCAGACGCCACGCCTGGTTGAGGACGACTGGTTTTTCGGGGGATGTCCAGAACACCCTGATGGACATGCCTTTTGATGGCCGTCACCTGTTTGGCGACAAGGCGGACAGTGCATTGACGCGTTTCAAGGACTCGCGGGCTACGGCCAAGTCCTTGGATCTTTCCACCCTGTGTCCTGCACAGTCTGCTTTTCGCCCCTTTCGTGGCCACGGAAGGGGTGCCCCACCACGTTCCCTTCAGGGCCACAGGCCGGCGTAAAACTTTCCATCCCAGCGCGGCCGGGGACGTGGGAACCAACGCCATGGTTCTGGGGGCCAGCGGGCGGGCCAGTCCACCTCCGCCCCCTCCGCCGCAGCCTCCAAACCCTCCTAGTCCGACATTTCAGGGCCACCAAACCCCAGTGGGCGGCAGGATTCGCCATCACCTCCCCCACTGGTGCAACATCACGTCTGACAGGTGGGTTTTGCAAATCGTCCAAAGGGGCTACTCCCTCCCCTTCGAGACTACCCCTCCCTCCATGCCACCCAAGTACCATCGCATATCGGAGGATCACTTGTTCCTTCTCCAGCAGGAAGTTACGGCTCTCTTGGCTAAGGGAGCCATCGAGCGCGTTCCTGTCCCAGAAGTAGGTCGTGGTTGTTATTCCCACTACTTTCTGGTGCCCAAGAAGGACAAAGGCCTGCGTCCTATCTTGGATCTCAGGAACGTCAACCGCTTCCTCCGGAAGGAGAAGTTCAAGATGTTGACCCTGGCTCAGGTCTTGTCTGCCCTCGACCCTGGAGACTGGATGGTAGCGTTGGACCTGCAGGACGCTTATTTTCACATCCCCGTCCTGCCGCCCACCGGCGTTACCTGCGGTTCACGGCAGGCCACAAGCATTTTCAGTTCACCGTGCTCCCCTTTGGCCTTACCAGCGCCCCTCGGGTGTTCACGAAAGTGATGGCGGTGGTCGCAGCTCATCTGCGCAGATCAGGGGTTCCAATCTTCCTCTATCTCGACGACTGGCTGTTGAACGCGGGCTCGCCCCAGGCTGTCGTCTCCCACCTCCAGACTACGGCTGATCTCCTGCACTTGCTGGGGTTCTCCATCAATGCGCCGAAGTCGCACCTGATTCCCTCTCAGAAGATCCTCTTCATCGGAGCGGTTCTGGACACAACGCAGTTTCGGGTTTATCCTCCCGAACAGCGAGTCTGGGATATTCGGGCTATAATTCTGATCTTTCAGCCTCTATCCCGGGTGTCAGTCAGGAAGACCTTGAGGCTGTTGCGACTCATGGCCTCCTGCATCCTGCTGGTCGATCATGCCAGGTGGCATATGCGGGCTCTGCAGTGGGACTTGAAGTTCCAGTGGGCGCAGCATCAGGGGAACCTGTCCGATTCGTCCAGATCTCGGAGGGCACTGCACGACAATTGCAGTGGTGGCTCACGAACCAGGATTGGGTCAACGGCAGATCCCTCTCCCTTCCCCAACCAGAACACACTGTGGTGACGGATGCATCCCTTCTGGGATGGGGTGGCCACATGGGAGAGGCGGAGATCAGAGGCCTCTGGTCTCCGGCGGAGTCTGGGCTCCACATCAACCTCCTGGAGCTTCGGGCGATCCGTCTTGCACTCAAGGCATTCCTTCCCTCTGTCCGGGGAAGAGTAGTGCAGGTGTTCACGGACAACACCACCGCCATGTAGTACTGCAACAAACAGGGCAGGGTGGGGTCGTGGACCCTATGTCAAGAGGCTCTGCATCTCTGGACATGGCTGGAACATCAGGGCATATCACTGGTGGTTCAACACCTGGCAGAATCCCTGAACGCTAGGGCGGACGAGCTCAGCCGCAGGTGCATGATGGATCACGAATGGCGTCTTCACTCGGAGGTGGCGCAAGGACTCTCAACAGTGGGGAGAGCCTTGGTTAGATCTGTTCGCCACCGAAGAGAACGTGCAATGTCAGCAATTCTGCGCGTTGGAATTTCCAAGGCGGCACTCGCTAGGCGACGCTTTTCGTCGCGAGTGGAATTGCGGTCTTCTGTACGCCTTTCTGCCTATACCACTTCTGCCCAGAGCGCTGAAGAAGATCAGGCGCGACCAGGCCCAAGTCATTCTTGTGGCTCCGGATTGGGCACGAAGAGTATGGTATCCCGAGCTACTCAGTATGGCTATCGATCCTCCGTTTCGTCTGCCTCTTCAGGAGATCTTGTGTCGCAGCAGCAGGGGACAGTCCTCCACCCGAACCTGTCCAGCCTCCACCTCCTTGCGTGGAGATTGAGCGACGGCAACTGACGTTATTTGACCTGCCTCCCGAAGTCTGTGATGTCATCTTGGCAGCCAGGCGTCCCTTCACTAAGATGGTATATGCCTGTAGATGGAACACATTTGTGGCATGGTGCACAGCAAAGGCTGTGGATCCCCTTTCTGCCCCTCTTTCTGAGGTTCTCTTTCTTTGGCCCAGCAGGGCTCTGCTCTGGGCACTCTAAAGGGCTAGCTTTCGGCCATTTCTGCCTTTCTCAGGCTTCCTGATCAACCTTCTCTTTTTAAGTTCCCTGTTGTTAATCGTTTTCTGAAAGGCATAACGCATCTCTTTCCTCCGGTTCCTTTCGTTATGCCTCAGTGGGACTTGAACCTGGTCTTGACCTTTTTAATGTGTGCTCCCTTTGAGCCACTTCACAACTGTCTTCTTCGTCTCTTGACGCTTAAGACTGCTTTCCTGGTGGCCCTCACTTCTGCTAGGAGAGTGAGTGAGCTCCAGGCTCTTTCTTCTAAGCCTCCATTTCTGGCTATGCATCCGGACAAAGTGGTCCTACGCACTCGTCCATCCTTTCTTCCAAAGGTGGTTACATCTTTTCATATTGGCCAAACCATCACTTTGCCCACCTTCTTTCCGCCTCCGCATCTTTCGAGAGAGGAAGAGAGGCTCCACCGTCTGGACCCAAAACGTGCGCTCTCCTTCTACCTAGACTGCACAAAACAGTTCCGGGTGGATGACCAACTCTTTGTTGGTTACGTGGGCGCCAAGAAAGGTCGGGCTGTACACAAGCGGACCATCTCCAGGTGGGTCGTCTTGTGTATCAAGGCCTGTTACTCTTTGGATAAAAAGGAGCCCCCAGTTGGGTTGCGCGCCCTTTCCACCAGGGCGACAGCAGCCACCACTGCTTTGGGACGGGGAGTTCCTCTAAGCGACATCTGTCAGGCAGCTACGTGGGCATCGCTGCACACGTTCACCAAGCACTACTGCCTGGACAGCCAAGTCCGGAGAGATGGCTTCTTTGGCTGTTCTGTTCTCCAGGACTTTCTGGTGTGATCTTGGTTCGCAGACCCACCACCGGGGTTGGTATTGCTGGGGTATCTATTCTAAGGTAAGGAATCCATCACTAACGTGTTTCTTTCAGATGCACAAGTTACTTACCTTCAGTAACGATATATCTGCAAGAAACATTAGTTAGTGATAGATTCCTTACCACTCCACCCATCCTCCCCGTTCTGCGAACTGATTTCTAGGGTTAAGGACATCCCTTCAGGGCCCTAGTTTTGTGCACCAGTGGTCAGTATCTTGCATGGCTCTGCGTTTCTGGCGCGGAAAGTCGTGTACAGAACTGACGTCAGCGCGCAAGGGCGGCGTCTAAGTAGCTGCTGTGACGTCATCCCGGCGACCACGACGCCGGACGCGGAGCCGACCGACGCCACCTTCCGACGCGCAGAGGTACTGCTAACGAAAACTTTCCGGATCCAGTCTGACGCCTGGGGGTAATTCTAAGGTAAGGAATCTATCACTAACGTGTTTCTTTCAGATATCTGTTATTAGAGGCATTTAGAAATGTCAAATAAGCAATATGAAGTGTTTTCCAAACACAAGCTATTACCATAAGTCATTATAGTGGCAGCAAGCAAGGTGGTAATTCTAAGGTAAGGAATCCATCACTAACTAATGTTTCTTACAGATATATCGTTACCGAAGGTAAGTAACTTGTGCATTACAATTACCAATGTACTCAACTATATTTATTTGGATTTTAACCCATGAGCTTTGGAATGGACACACAGTGGGAGATGCATTAACCCACTGAACAGTTTCAACTATATAAAATGATACTTTTGATTTTCTAAGTTTTATTAATATGGAGCCTCACTGAACGTACAGCCCAATAGAGGCACATCTGCTATTGAGGAAAACTCAACTCAAAGCAGGCAATGAACAATGTTTTGATACACAGTGCTTTAAAAAACCACAGCAAAAATGACCATACTGAAATTCAGAAAGCAGTTAGCAATAAAGATGACTATAAATGTTGTGTTTATCCTGTTACATTTGCTGTGGGTTTCAAAACAGGTCAAGTATAAGGCCATGTTTCCTAGCAAATTGCTGCCTTTTTGAAAACTGTAATTTACTTTTATTTCTCTGACTGGAAAATTTGAGGATTTTGAAAAAGTACGTAGGTGACAATTTTGCTGTGGGACTGGAAGTGAAAGGAAAGGCTGTAGGGTGACAATGTCTTTCTAATATACAGCAGCACCTAACCACCTGTAAATTAACTAGCCATATATTTTTAAACTATATCAGCAATTAGGAAAGACCAAATGACACACATTTGTTGGTAATTCTGAAGTGTGATTGAAACAAAGATTTTAATACGATTATAACAAATCAAGATTCTTTACTTGGCGATGCGCAAATGATAATGTGAAGTAGGACCGGCAGGCTGGTGAGTAGTTTAACTTCTTTATTCAAAGTAACAAGAAGGGAGAGCACAGGAACAGGTCCTACGCAGAGGACCGCAATCTCCAACTGACCAACTATCACATTCGGAACCAGAACCCCCAAGCACGTAGCACCCAGTTGCCATGAAGCCATGACAACAGAACACCACACACATTCCCCCTTAAATATAAAAGCGTGAAACAACATTATGGCTGAAGTAGGGTGGAGTAGAATAACCAAGGAAGGAACTAAAGGAAGGAGAAGGGAAAGGAACAGTGGAGGACGGTGGGGAGAGATGAGAGAGGAAAAATACGATTACAACTGTAAATGTGTTATAACAAAAGTAATGTACAGTCTAAGGCTTGGTAACAAAATCTTTTAGTTTGGTTGGCACGGTTACAATTCTTCCAAACCTAGTAACCTTACAGCTGCCAATACTGGAAGGTGTGTTCATCTCAGCAGAATTACCCTGAGATGCTGGAACCTTCTGGCTAGCGGACTTATCTTGAGTAAAAGGGTGAAGAGAGACGTCAACTTGGGAAGCTGGAAGCTGAGAACACCCAGGTAAACCAACTGAAGGTGCAACAAGGGTAGATTCAAGTGGCGAAGACACATCATTCAAATCATCTAACAACCAAGAATTGGAAGGCCCGACACTGATATTGTGCCAAGACAAAATGTTATTGCACTTAGCAAGTTTGCTGAGGTGCCAGACCTTCCCATCACTCAACTTTGCCGAGCAGTAAACACTTCCAAAACTTTAAAAGGAGAAGAAAAACGACGGTCCCCCTTCGCATACTTTGCCAGACAGCTTAACACAGACTGAATCACCTCTTTCGAAAACACCATTTTTTACATTGTTCTTATGGTCGTAATAAGTTTTGTAGAGTCTATGACAACATTGCCCTTGGCATAAGGATCTCTACCTCTCAAAATTTTAAAGGGACTGAATCCAGTAACAGAAGGAGAAATCCTGTAAGCCCAGATTATTTTATTAAGCTCCACCTCCCAATCCTAACCAACATTAATAGCTCCCTGGACACTACCCATAATGACCCTGTTGAATCGCTCAACGGCTCCATTGCAGGCCGGGTGGTAAACAGGAGTTTTCCTTTCAGTGATACCATTCCTACGCAAAAAAAATCACAAAACAATTTGGCAGTAAACTGTGGGCCATTATCGCTTAAGAGAGATTTGGGAATACCTTCTCTTAGAAAGGTCCTCTCCAAAAACTTTACAATACTTGCAGAGTCAGCCCTCTCTAAAATCTCCAGTCCAGGCCACTTCGAGAAAAGGTAAAACAAAACCACGATACACTTGGCAGTGCCCTCTTTCTCCAAAATGGGACCCAGAATATCAATTGACAAACTACAGCACGGACAGGAAGGGAGATCCACATCACCTAAAGGAGGTCTAAACATTTGCAGAGTTTTATCGGCAAAAGCACAATGGACACAATTTCGTACAATTTTTTTTATGTCGGAATCAATCCCAGGCCACCAGTAATCAGATTTGACCCTTTGCTTGGATTTCACGATGCCAAAATGGTCTTCATGATTTAATTCGAGAATCCTAGAACGCAATTTAAAGGGAGGAACCACTTTATTCCCATGAATAATAAATCCTGAATCAGACACAGATAACTCATCTCGCAATTCCCAGAAATTCCTACATTACTCATTGGCATCACATTTCCTAGGCCATCCAAGCAAAACGTATTCCTTAACCTTGTCCAGAATACCATCTTCAGCATAAGCAGATTGCCACTCTTCAAATCCAATAGCATGTACAGACAAGTCAAGATCGATACTGGCAACACTGCAATCATACCAGACGTCATCACAACAATCAACATCCATACTGTTGATAGGAGATCTACTCAAGAAGTCTGCGACAACGTTCTTCTTGCCAGGCAAGTAAATAACATCATAAGCATAATCTAAAAGATTAAGTGACATCCTAGCCAAATGTGGCGTGGCTCTACCAGCACCCTTAGTGGTAAGTACCTTTACTAACGGCTTGTGGTCGGTACGTATGGTAAACTTGGTACCCCACAAGTACTGCCTGAATTTCCTAGTGGCCCAAACACACGCTAGCATCTCCTTCTCCATCACAGAGTACTCCGTGAGGGACCTTGAAGCGAAGGAAATGGTACATTCCTTGCCGTCTGCTGACACTTGGGATAAGACCGCACCCAGGCCTTTGCCGCTAGCATCAGTGGTCAAAAAGGTGTGGGATTTGGTGTCAAAGCCTTTTAAAGGAACAGCATTACACATGTCTTTTTTAATGCACAAAAACTCATTTTGCAAACTCTCATTCCAGACAAACTCTTGGCGAACTTTAAGCAGTTGTCTCATTCCAAAGGTCTTTTCTGCAAAGTCTCTGACAAATTTTGAATAAAACTCAGCCAGCCCAGGAAAGGATCGTACTTCGTCCTTAGTGGAAGGGGCTGGAGCTTCTTCAATAGTCTTGATGGTGTTGCTTTTGGAAACACTCCCTTGTCACTCACTTCGTGCCCAAGATAAGAAACAGAATGCCTGCAGAATTTACATTTTTCCAGTTCAGCTGTGAGGCCACTGTCTCTCAACTTAGTCAGGACTGAGTGCAAAGTGGCATTATGTTCCTCCTTGCTTTTGCCTATAATCAGGATATCATCCTGGAAGTAAGTTACATGTGGAATGTCCTTAAAAAGTCGGTGCATTAACCTTTGAAATACCGCTGCGGCGGATGCAAGCCCAAACTGCATGCGAATGAACCTAAAACATCTCATGGGTGTAATAAAAGCAGTGAGATTTTTGCTCTCAGGGTGCAGTTCAATTTGGTGGTACGCTGAGGACAGGTCTATGGTAGAAAACCATTTGACTCCCTTGGTTAGACTCAGTAATTCATTGATTTTAGGTAGTGGAAATTTGTCTACTATAATTCTTTTATTTAAGTCTCTTAAATCAATGCAAAGCCTGATCTTGCCATTGGCCTTGCAAGCGACCACCAAGGGAGCAAGCCTTTCAGAGCATTCTACTGGTTCTATGAAACCTTTCCTTAATAACCCTTCTAACTCATTAGCTACTTCTTGTTTCACACTCAGGGGTATGTTGTGAGCCTTGTGACAAATAGGTTCTGCACCCTTTTTGAGCACAATACGATGCACAAAACCTTTAAGTTTACCAACAGTGCCTGAGAACACACTGGGATACATGTGTTTGAGGTCCTTCACAGTATTGGGCTCAACCATGACAAAAGAAAGGACTTGGTCGATTTCATTGGGATTAAGAATTATTCCCAGAGCTTTTTGGTCCACCCAACCTAGGACGGAAGGTCCCACTTAAGCTACATACAGTTTACTCCTAGTACTCCTGCCTTTAATTCGAAAATAAGGTTCCTAAATCCCAACATAGGTATTCTCTCACCCGTAAAGGTGACGGGGTGTATATCGGAAACGGTTAAATCATCACCCAAAGTTGGTACAAATTCTTTTTGCCATAATTTAACATTAATGATGGTGTAGGGCGAACCAGAGTCCGCAACGATGGCAATTTTGACACCACCAATTAGCATTTCACAAATAGGTTTGATTTGGAGCAACCGTCTAAATTAAGCACCGGAGCATCAATGCATAAATAACTTCCAGATTCAAGGTTATCCTCTTCCGATTGTTCGGAATCAGACTGGTCGGTGACTAATTTTACAGCCGACCGTTTTTTGATTTTACGTCTACCCACCTTGGCAAAATGGCCGATGATGCCACAATAAAGACATTTAACCTGTAAAGCAGGACATCCCTTATCCTTAGCAAGATGCTCCTTGCTACCACACCTGTAACAAAACAAGTTTTTCCCTTTATAAGACTCTTTAGATCTTTTCTTTAGAGAGTTACCATCCTTGTTTTTGCTCTTATAAGTGATTTTACAAAGAGCACCAACATTACCAACCTTAGAAGGTATGGTGGGATTTACTTTGGCCTTAGCGCACCTCTTAGACATTTCACTTTTTTTAGCAAGAGCTATAACGTCCTTGAGGGGCGCGTCACCGTTAACCCAAAGTCTTTCCTGAAGATTTGAGTCATTGGTATGCATAATGATTTGGTCTTACCAGCTCATTGTGAAGAATATCAAATTTGCAGGAAATAGCTAATTTTTTAAGAGCTGAAACATAGTCGTCTATGGGTTCAGACTTGCCTTGCTTCCTTTGGAAAAAATTTAATCTATCTATTGCAGCACAAACATTTGGCTGGTAGTAGTTGTCTAAATCTTCTAATGCATTTAAGAAAACGTTTTGCTCTGCACAAACTCTAGTTTTTTTTTTTTGTATATGATTGAAAACTCGTAAACCTTCTGGCCCCAAATTTTGCAGAAATATTTTCTTCTTCCTTTCTGGAGAAAATTCATCAGCTCCTTCTTCCTCTATGGCGCTAATATAGTTAAGAAAGTACTCCTTCCACTCTGGCCATTTCATAGGTGGTTCACCACGAGTGGGTAAAAATGGTAAGGGAGAAGTTAAGGAGAAGGTTTGTGCACACATTATGTAGAAGGAATAGAAAAACAATAAAAAGCCCGAAAATGACAATAAGGCAATGCACAAGAATAGCAGAAAACACTGTGAGAACCAGAAAAAAAACCTGTAATCCCTTATAACGGTACAAGTAATGGTGTACACGGTTGAAGAATGGTTGTTAAAAGGGTGTGTGCATCAGCGAACAAGGAAGTGACACGCAAGTTGAAACGTAAAAATATGAGTAGGTGTGCGTGTCACCGTGCAGAGAAGATAATACCAATGAAGGTGTGCACATCACCGTGCTGAAAAGTGACACACAAATAAGCAGCCAACTTATGGAGGTGTGGGTGTCACCGTGGAACAATAAAATTGAATAAACAACTGCTCACACTGTAAGTAGGAAAAGAGCAAGCACACACGAAGGCATCCAAATTTAAAAGGTGTGCGTGCCACTGTGTAGAAAGTAACAAGCTGATGAAGGACGAGTAGCAGTGCAGAAGGAATCGGAGCTTTCGCTTTGCCAGTGCGCATCCAACAACGTAGAAGAAAAAGCAGAGCGAATGTGAAGTAACGCAAAAGCGCAGCTTGAGTCAGCGTAACCGGTAACCACAGAAACAGAAAAGCTGTGACGGCACAAGGGTCATGTGCAGCAGCGTGATGATGGTGGTATCTACGCAACGGCTCCACGCACGGAGTGCAGCGCGCCTGGTCGAGCGGAATGCTCGCACCAGTGAACGAAGGGCGCTCGCGCTAATGCTAATGATGATGGTGGTTGGCGGTCGGAATAGTAAAACCCTGGCGGAAACTGACAAGAAGCTCAGGGTGGCGCTGTGCTCTCCCAGTCGACACGCCTTACCGCAAGGTAGAAAGTTGTCCGAACGAGCTCCGAAGGCAGGAATGAAGACGAGGCAGGAACGTAGATGAAAGCAGGAACCGTGAAGACAAGAGCAGCAGCAGGTTCGTCAGATCATCGCCAAAATGTGAAGTAGGACTGGCAGGCTGGTGAGTAGCTTAACTTCTTTATTCAAAGTAACAAGAAGGGAGAGCACAGGAACAGGTCCTACGCAGAGGACCGTAATCTCCAACTGAACAACTATCACATTCGGAACCAGAACCCCCAAGCACGTAGCACCCAGTTGCCATGAAGCCATGACAACAGAACACCACAGATAAATATTAATTGAAATCCGATTTACACATTTTATCGTTTGTGCGGTATATAGTCTTTATCTGTAAAACTGGACATCTATGCACATTTAGTGGCCATTTCAATGGGAAATGTGCTGTCTGTAAAATACAGTGCGTTACCACTACAGTGCTCCAAAATACACCACTGCTACATACCACACAAATACCACTCTCCTGCTGAATGGGCGTGGCACGTTTGCCATGCTTGTTTTTCTGCGTGACGCTTGGATGAAATATTGACACACTAACTCTGGCTGGGTTGGGCCTTCTATGTTCTTCTTAGATGTTTCTCTGTTGTGCCGTACACTGTACGCTGAACTCTCGGTTGCCGTAGCCCCGCCCCACGCCATACGCCAGCGCCGAGGAGAACGACGAGCGGAGCAGAGCGACGAGTGGAGCTGTTTGAAAGTAGAAACGCGAAGAAATCACCTAGTGGCCGAACGGCTGAACAGCTTTGCGGCTCAGCGCAGGTTAGCGCGGAGCCCAAAGCGGAGCCCGAAGCGTTCGATCGTGTAAAATAAAGGCAAAGGCAATTATCCGGAGGCCCAGAGCGGAAAAGTAACTTTAACAGACACGGATACGGGCACGGGCAAACGGCTTGCACGGCTTGCACAACAGAGGTAAGTGCTGGAGTCCAAGAACCTGTTCTGACCTTACTAGAATAACGGATTGCCTGACGGATTGGTTGTCAGATTGTTGGCTGTCCCCCTTGAAACTTTTAAAAGGGTAGGGATATAATCTGGGAGTACGAAGAGATTGTCAACCCAGAGCCGGGCATTGGAAATGGCCCCCAGGAAAACAAAAGTACCCTGGAACATAAACTGAGGTCAAGAGAGAACTCAGTGGATCTGAGAACCTCTGGAGAAAGTGGAGGGAGCCCAGAGCCGAGACCAGTGAAGGGAATAAAGAAAAAAGTTAAGAGAAGCGTGGACACAAGCAAAAGACGGGGTGATACTACCTCAAGTTAGCTAAAAGAATTTGTGGGGAAACATTTTTAAAAAGTTGTCTCACCAGCAAAGGCCCCTGATATAGAGATAATAGAGGCCGCTACGCAGAATGAAAGTGGGAGTGGGTATGGGAACACCTCATTACCCCTTGAGGAGAATATAATAGAGTCGCAATTCTCGGCCAATCAGTCTCTACAGCTCTTATTGGATCAAAAGGGCTTATTGTCACCACGGTTATCCTCTTCACCATGTGGACTGTTTACTTATGATCCGGAGATAGGATCACAGGACTGTTTGATTTCAAATGAGGATATAAGGGTAGAAGGAGAGGGTACACCTGGTAGAGGGCCAAGGCCGAAAGGTAAAGAAAGTCAAAATCGGCTTGATAATCAGAAAATAGTGACAGAACAGAGTGAGGATCTGAACTTAACCCCAGGGTCAATTTTGGAACTCTGCTACCCCTGCTTCTTCAATGTTGGACCTTATGTTGTTATTACAGAGGACACTACAAGGGCTTCTAGAAGTTACGTTGTCAAACAATGATATTCTAAAAGTACAAAAAGAGCATCTAGCTAAAATAGAGGGTGAGTTACAGGGGATTAGATGCCAAATGCCATCTATGATAAGACCAGTCCCAGACCCAGACCTGCAGCCCCTTGCAGAGGAACTGGCCGTAACAGTCGACTCACCTAAGGAAACACACGAGGTTTATATTTCAAAACGGCCAATGAGAGTATTAAGAAGGGGCGAGGTCCTCTGATTTGGGCTAGTTAACCGAGCGGGACGAGTAGGAAGGAAGCCACAAAAAAGGGGAGTGACAAGACAGTGAAAAGATCCAGGGTTGCAGAGGCGAGATCTGGGGATAAGGTACAAGTATTAAAGCCACCTAACCCTTTTAGGGGAATAACGAGGAGGAATACCCCAAGGAAGCAAGATAAAAATGCGCAATTAGATAGTAACCCAAGTATGCAGGAGAAACAAGTAAGGTATATACCTCCAACTGAGCCTACAATCGCCGGTCCTCGTGCGGGCCACGTGGAGGGTTCCAACCCGGCAATATACGGGATGCAGGAACTAGAATGCCTAATAATCAAACCTACATGGCACATATGGCACAACATCTTGCACTAAAAGGGGTAAGGAAGGAGGGTAAGGAGAATAAGTGGCTATACTTTGAACCAATCCCAACAGGTAAAGGTGGTAAGAAGTTAAGGAAGAGGCTGCCGCTAAATAGGTCACAACTTCTGCAAGCGTTTGCCCTGTGCCCAAACTTGAAAGGTATAGGGACAAATTACTTAAGGCAAATGGGATTTAAGCAAAATAAGGAAGGAAAGGAGGTGACCAGGGTATTGGTGTATTCGGATTTGGTAAAGATTATGATTGAAAAGGCAGAGAATGAGGTACATAAGGAAGGGATACGGATAATACCTGAAGAGGAGATGGAAATAGATGTAGAAGGTAAAGAGCTGCAAGGAAAGGATTTTTTAAGGTGCCACGCAGGATTAAGAAAGAGACAGGTAAGGATAATCGACCAGGAAGAAGAGGAAGGAGTAGGCTGGGGAAATCTTAAAATAGTTGCAAATAATTCAGATGTGGAAAATTGGTGGGGAAACTGGAGTCAGGGAACTAGCCACGCAGGCCCCTCAAACAGGTTTACTGAGATGCCTGGTGAAGAAGGATTCCTAGACGACGTCGAATAGGTAAAGGGTACGCCGCACGGCATAAGAATAGTTTCCTGGAACATAAATGGCCTCGGAGATCAATCTAAACAAGAAAATATAAGGGAATTAGGAAAAAGTACCGAGATCATCTGTATCCAGGAAACCTGGCTATGCGGCAAGACCCCAACATTCGATGGCTTCCGCCAGTTTAATCGCTCGGCAAAGAAACAAAGGTTTGGGCGCCCAGCGGGGGAATAATGACACTGTTGTCAACTAAAATAGTGAAGACGGTGACCGAATTAACTGTAAAATGTAAATGGTTGCTTGCATGCAGGTCAACTTTATCAGTTATCGACAAAATGAACACAACATTGATGCTTTTAAATGTTTACATGCAATGGGCTAGTACAGAGGAATATGCCGTAGAAATGGGTTATTTTAAAGAAGATATGGACTTAATATGTGAAAAGTATGACCTGGATTTGATTGTATTAATGGGGGACTTTAACCATAAACTGAACCCAAAGAAAGTAGACTGCTGGTTCTTAGAATTATTGGAGGCTTATAATATAACTCAAGCAACTTTCCCAGATAGTGTGTCCACAACCAATGATATTCAGCTGGGAAACTATCTGGGGACTAAAAGCCTCTTTTGCCTAAATGGAAGACAATCCCGAGATTGCCCAGCGAAGAAAACTTTTAAATTAGGTTCACAAAACTGCCCAATAGATTACGTCTTTATGTCACTCTGGAATTTTGATTTAATTAAAGGATTTAGGATTACAAACAGAGAAGGGAGTGACCACAACCCATTAGAGCTAGACCTCCTAGATGTTCATCTGAATCCCAGTAACAAAGTCATTGAACAACAAGTGGGATATCCCAGGCGGATTACAACGAGGCTAACAGAAGAATTTATAGCCCGGCTAGTAACATTTCAGCAGAACCTACATCTGGGCACAGTAACTGGTCAGTGCTTGGATTGGTATGTGGGAAAAATTGAAGAAGTGGTCCAAAGTCTGTGTGACGATCTGAGGAAAGATAAATTAAATGCTAAAAAGAATCTAAAAAAGCCGGAGAGACAAAGAAGGTGGTTCTCAAAGAAATGTTTGAAAAAGAAGAGGGAATTAAGGAGAGTTGCACGTAGCCTTAGCATAAATTATGAACAGGATAGGGTCAATAAGCTCATAAAATTAAAAGAGAATATAATATGTTAATTAAAAAGGCAAAAAGAGTCCATAAAGAAGGCTGCTGGACAAAGTTGCTTGAGGCAATAGAAACAAAGAATATACGCCAGTTCTGGAACCTGGTTCAATCAGCAGCGGACCGCCCGGCGGCCGCAATGAACTGTGTGGTAGAAGAGGCAGCATGGGAGGAATATCTGCTGGAACTATATAGCCCAGGGAGAGAACCGGAGGAGGGTGTGCTACCAGATTGGAGCGGTCTAGTAGCAGATTTAAAACCCGACTTTTCGGCCACAGAAGTGAAAAACATGATAAAATCGCTGAAGTTAACTAGGGCAGCCGGTCCAGACAACCTCCCTGCCCAGTTAATTAAAACCCAGTTGAACTGGTGGGCAGAATTCTTTTCCAAGATGTTTCAAGTTATTTTAGATACTGGGAAGCTCCCCAATAATTGGAAGGGTGCAATAATTAGGCCTATACACAAGAAGGGCGATATGCATGCCCCTAAGAACTACAGATTAATTAATCTGATAGACATTGGGGAAAAGATCTTCGCAAAAATAATATTATGTAAGTTAAAAGATTGGGTGGACCAGAAGTCAGTGGTACCGGTAGAACAGGGGGATTCAAAGACGGTCATTCCACCATGGACCATTGCTTCGCCCTCTGGGCACTCGCCCGGAAATCAATAGAGCAAAAGGGGAAATGTATTGCTGCTTTGTTGATTTTCGGGCAGCCTTTGACTCAGTGGACCGTAAGAGCTTATGGGAGTGCCTGATAAAGTATGATATACCGGAAGGCCTACTGGCCATCCTAAAAGAACTACATAGAGGGAACTGGGCCCAAGTAATTAAGGACACACAAGGGTCACTGACACAGAAAATAGCCATAGGGAATGGGCCAAGACAGGGTTGTGTCTTGGCCCCCTTGCTCTTCGCCATATTCCTAGCTGACTTACCGGCAGCACTGGAAGTGGAAAGAAGTGCAAGCCCCAGAATGAGCGGCAGGAAAGTATCAAGTCTTCTATATGCAGATGACCTCGTGATACTAGACCAAACGGAGCTAGGGCTCCAAAGGAAATTAAATGTTTTTAGAGAGTACTGTGAGGCAAAGTTTTTAGTTGTAAATATGGATAAAACAAAGATTTTATGCTTTGGTAAGAGAGACAAAAATTTTAACTGGTTTTTAGGACAAATAAAATTGGAAATTGTAAAAGAATATAAATACCTGGGCCTCTGGTTTGACAGCTCCCTAAAATGGTATACCCACCTAGAAGCACAAAAAACAAAAGCCTTTTCTTCTATTTGTGGGTTGAAAAAATTCAATAAGGATTATGGGGACATGTCACATAGACCGATGTTAAAGGCCTATGAAGCCATGATCCCACCCCAAGTATTGTATGGGACAGAAGTTCTCACCTTAAGTGGCAAAGGAGAGTGGGATCGGGAAGAAGGCAAGGCCCTAAAAACGTTATTGTCCTTACCAAGCTCCGCAATGATCCAAGCAATTAGAATGGAGACAGGAACAATAGCGTGGAGCAGTCAGGCCCAAATGTCTCTGTTAAGATTCTGGAAACGTCAGGATCCAGGGGAGTGCAGAAGGTCTCACATTGGTGTAGTGAGGAGATCCGGCACAGTAGCTTAAAATGGGCCAAGGATGCGAGAAAGAAAATCCAGGCTATAGCAGGGAGTTTAAATGTGAGCTCAGCACAGCACCCTCTGGATGTAGAATTTACCAAGAGATCACTCAGGTACCAAGGCCTGGAACAGTCGAGGATGCATGACCTGGAATATCTGAGCAAGAAAAAATCTGTACAAGGTATAATAAGCTCCTGGCTAAATGCTGCATGGTATCCGTATCTGGAAACCCTGCCTAACCATGGGCTTAGGTGTGAAATCCTAAGAGTACGAATTGGCATTAACCCATGGTTAATGGAGGGAAAAACAAACGCAGAAATGTTATACCCAGACGGAACATGTAAATGTGGGCTTGGGACCAGAGCTGAAATTTTGCATATATTGCTAGATTGCCTTGCGGTTTTAGATTTGAGAAAATTGTTTTTACTCCCAGTATTCTTAAAATATGGAATAAGGTCACGAGCCCAAGCTATTGTTTTATTGACAGACATGACAAGTCTTGATATTGCTATTGCACTAGGAAACTATATGAAAGGTATAAACAGTTTCGTACGGGATAAACTTAAGGGAGGTTAGAAATTTTATTTACTTTTAAAATCTCCCGATCCCGATTACACAATTATTTTAGCCGTAATGAAACATTATGAAATCGAACTGTTTTAAAATGTTGCTGCTATTGGGGAAAGGAAGTGGATAATGTACCCCTTTTAAAATAGAGTATTAATGGTACTGCTGATCTAATGAATTTTATGCTGTTATAATTATTTAATATAAGTGTATATAATATTGAAAATGTTGCTGCTATTGGGAGAGGAGGTGGACATCGGACCTTTTAATATATGTACTAAGCTAAGATAGTTTTAAGGAATTGTATGGTATTTATTTGTTTTTCCGAGATCTTTTGGTGTTTAAAGACCACGGTCTAAATAAACAGAGTTTTCTCTCTCTCTCAACTGACCAACTATCACATTCGGAACCAGAACCCCCAAGCACGTAGCACCCTGTTGCCATGAAGCCATGACAACAGAACACCACAGATAAATATTAATTGAAATCCGATTTACACATTTTATCGTTTGTGCGGTATATAGTCTTGATCTGTAAAACTGCACATCTATGCACATTTAGTGGCCATTTCAATGGGAAATGTGCTGTCTGTAAAATACAGTGCGTTACCACTACAGTGCTCCAAAATACACCACTGCTACATACCACACAAATACCACTCTCCTGCTGAATGGGCGTGGCACGTTTGCCATGCTTGTTTTTCTGCGTGACGCTTGGATGAAATTTTGACACACTAACTCTGGCTGGGTTGGGCCTTCTATGTTCTTCTTAGATGTTTCTCTGTTGTGCCGTACGCCGAACTCTCGGTTGCCGTAGCCCCGCCCCTACGCCATACGCCAGCGCCAGCGCCAAGGAGAACGACGAGCGGAGCAGAGCGACGAGTGGAGCTGTTTGAAAGTAGAAACGCGAAGAAATCACCTAGTGGCCGAACGGCTGAACAGCTTTGCGGCTCAGCGCAGGTTAGCGCGGAGCCCAAATCGGAGCCCGAAACGTTCGATCGTGCAAAATAAAGGCAAAGGCAATTATCCGGAGGCCCAGAGCGGAAAAGTAACTTTAACAGACACGGATACGGGCACGGGCAAACGGCTTGCACGGCTTGCACAACAGAGGTAAGTGCTGGAGTCCAAGAACCTGTTCTGACCTTACTAGAATAACGGATTGCCTGACGGATTGTTTGTCAGATTGTTGGCTGTCCCCCTTGAAACTTTTAAAAGGGTAGGGATATAATCTGGGAGTACGAAGAGATTGTCAACCCAGAGCCGGGCATTGGAAATGACCCCCAGGAAAAACAAAAGTACCCTGGAACATAAACTGAGGTCAAGAGAGAACTCAGTGGATCTGAGAACCTCTGGAGAAAGTGGAGGGAGCCCAGAGCCGAGACCAGTGAAGGGAATAAAGAAAAAAGTTAAGAGAAGCGTGGACACAAGCAAAAGACGGGGTGATACTACCTCAAGTTAGCTAAAAGAATTTGTGGGGAAACATTTTAAAAAAGTTGTCTCACCAGCAAAGGCCCCTGATATAGAGATAATAGAGGCCGCTACGCAGAATGAAAGTGGGAGTGGGAATGGGAACACCTCATTACCCCTTGAGGAGAATATAATAGAGTCGGAATTCTCGGCCAATCAGTCTCTACAGCTCTTATTGGATCAAAAGGGCTTATTGTCACCACGGTTATCCTCTTCACCATGTGGACTGTTTACTTATGATCCGGAGATAGGATCACAGGACTGTTTGATTTCAAATGAGGATATAAGGGTAGAAGGAGAGGGTACACCTGGTAGAGGGCCAAGGCCGAAAGGTAAAGAAAGTCAAAATCGGCTTGATAATCAGAAAATAGTGACAGAACAGAGTGAGGATCTGAACTTAACCCCAGGGTCAATTTTGGAACTCTGCTACCCCTGCTTCTTCAATGTTGGACCTTATGTTGTTATTACAGAGGACACTACAAGGGCTTCTAGAAGTTACGTTGTCAAACAATGATATTCTAAAAGTACAAAAAGAGCATCTAGCTAAAATAGAGGGTGAGTTACAGGGGATTAGATGCCAAATGCCATCTATGATAAGACCAGTCCCAGACCCAGACCTGCAGCCCCTTGCAGAGGAACTGCCGTAACAGTCGACTCACCTAAGGAAACACACGAGGTTTATATTTCAAAACGGCCAATGAGAGTATTAAGAAGGGGCGAGGTCCTCTGATTTGGGCTAGTTAACCGAGCGGGACGAGTAGGAAGGAAGCCACAAAAAAAGGGGAGTGACAAGACAGTGAAAAGATCCAGGGTTGCAGAGGCGAGATCTGGGGATAAGGTACAAGTATTAAAGCCACCTAACCCTTTTAGGGGAATAACGAGGAGGAATACCCCAAGGAAGCAAGATAAAAATGCGCAATTAGATAGTAACCCAAGTATGCAGGAGAAACAAGTAAGGTATATACCTCCAACTGAGCCTACAATCGCCGGTCCTCGTGCGGGCCACGTGGAGGGTTCCAACCCGGCAATATACGGGATGCAGGAACTAGAATGCCTAATAATCAAACCTACATGGCACATATGGCACAACATCTTGCACTAAAAGGGGTAAGGAAGGAGGGTAAGGAGAATAAGTGGCTATACTTTGAACCAATCCCAACAGGTAAAGGTGGTAAGAAGTTAAGGAAGAGGCTGCCGCTAAATAGGTCACAACTTCTGCAAGCGTTTGCCCTGTGCCCAAACTTGAAAGGTATAGGGACAAATTACTTAAGGCAAATGGGATTTAAGCAAAATAAGGAAGGAAAGGAGGTGACCAGGGTATTGGTGTATTCGGATTTGGTAAAGATTATGATTGAAAAGGCAGAGAATGAGGTACATAAGGAAGGGATACGGATAATACCTGAAGAGGAGATGGAAATAGATGTAGAAGGTAAAGAGCTGCAAGGAAAGGATTTTTTAAGGTGCCACGCAGGATTAAGAAAGAGACAGGTAAGGATAATCGACCAGGAAGAAGAGGAAGGAGTAGGCTGGGGAAATCTTAAAATAGTTGCAAATAATTCAGATGTGGAAAATTGGTGGGGAAACTGGAGTCAGGGAACTAGCCACGCAGGCCCCTCAAACAGGTTTACTGAGATGCCTGGTGAAGAAGGATTCCTAGACGACGTCGAATAGGTAAAGGGTACGCCGCACGGCATAAGAATAGTTTCCTGGAACATAAATGGCCTCGGAGATCAATCTAAACAAGAAAATATAAGGGAATTAGGAAAAAGTACCGAGATCATCTGTATCCAGGAAACCTGGCTATGCGGCAAGACCCCAACATTCGATGGCTTCCGCCAGTTTAATCGCTCGGCAAAGAAACAAAGGTTTGGGCGCCCAGCGGGGGGAATAATGACACTGTTGTCAACTAAAATAGTGAAGACGGTGACCGAATTAACTGTAAAATGTAAATGGTTGCTTGCATGCAGGTCAACTTTATCAGTTATCGACAAAATGAACACAACATTGATGCTTTTAAATGTTTACATGCAATGGGCTAGTACAGAGGAATATGCCGTAGAAATGGGTTATTTTAAAGAAGATATGGACTTAATATGTGAAAAGTATGACCTGGATTTGATTGTATTAATGGGGGACTTTAACCATAAACTGAACCCAAAGAAAGTAGACTGCTGGTTCTTAGAATTATTGGAGGCTTATAATATAACTCAAGCAACTTTCCCAGATAGTGTGTCCACAACCAATGATATTCAGCTGGGAAACTATCTGGGGACTAAAAGCCTCTTTTGCCTAAATGGAAGACAACCCCGAGATTGCCCAGCGAAGAAAACTTTTAAATTAGGTTCACAAAACTGCCCAATAGATTACATCTTTATGTCACTCTGGAATTTTGATTTAATTAAAGGATTTAGGATTACAAACAGAGAAGGGAGTGACCACAACCCATTAGAGCTAGACCTCCTAGATGTTCATCTGAATCCCAGTAACAAAGTCATTGAACAACAAGTGGGATATCCCAGGCGGATTACAATGAGGCTAACAGAAGAATTTATAGCCCGGCTAGTAACATTTCAGCAGAACCTACATCTGGGCACAGTAACTGGTCAGTGCTTGGATTGGTATGTGGGAAAAATTGAAGAAGTGGTCCAAAGTCTGTGTGACGATCTGAGGAAAGATAAATTAAATGCTAAAAAGAATCTAAAAAAGCCGGAGAGACAAAGAAGGTGGTTCTCAAAGAAATGTTTGAAAAAGAAGAGGGAATTAAGGAGAGTTGCACGTAGCCTTAGCATAAATTATGAACAGGATAGGGTCAATAAGCTCATAAAACTAAAAAGAGAATATAATATGTTAATTAAAAAGGCAAAAAGAGTCCATAAAGAAGGCTGCTGGACAAAGTTGCTTGAGGCAATAGAAACAAAGAATATACGCCAGTTCTGGAACCTGGTTCAATCAGCAGCGGACCGCCCGGCGGCCGCAATGAACTGTGTGGTAGAAGAGGCAGCATGGGAGGAATATCTGCTGGAACTATATAGCCCAGGGAGAGAACCGGAGGAGGGTGTGCTACCAGATTGGAGCGGTCTAGTAGCAGATTTAAAACCCGACTTTTCGGCCACAGAAGTGAAAAACATGATAAAATCGCTGAAGTTAACTAGGGCAGCCGGTCCAGACAACCTCCCTGCCCAGTTAATTAAAACCCAGTTGAACTGGTGGGCAGAATTCTTTTCCAAGATGTTTCAAGTTATTTTAGATACTGGGAAGCTCCCCAATAATTGGAAGGGTGCAATAATTAGGCCTATACACAAGAAGGGCGATATGCATGCCCCTAAGAACTACAGATTAATTAATCTGATAGACATTGGGGAAAAGATCTTCGCAAAAATAATATTATGTAAGTTAAAAGATTGGGTGGACCAGAAGTCAGTGGTACCGGTAGAACAGGGGGATTCAAAGACGGTCATTCCACCATGGACCATTGCTTCGCCCTCTGGGCACTCGCCCGGAAATCAATAGAGCAAAAGGGGAAATGTATTGCTGCTTTGTTGATTTTCGGGCAGCCTTTGACTCAGTGGACCGTAAGAGCTTATGGGAGTGCCTGATAAAGTATGATATACCGGAAGGCCTACTGGCCATCCTAAAAGAACTACATAGAGGGAACTGGGCCCAAGTAATTAAGGACACACAAGGGTCACTGACACAGAAAATAGCCATAGGGAATGGGCCAAGACAGGGTTGTGTCTTGGCCCCCTTGCTCTTCGCCATATTCCTAGCTGACTTACCGGCAGCACTGGAAGTGGAAAGAAGTGCAAGCCCCAGAATGAGCGGCAGGAAAGTATCAAGTCTTCTATATGCAGATGACCTCGTGATACTAGACCAAACGGAGCTAGGGCTCCAAAGGAAATTAAATGTTTTTAGAGAGTACTGTGAGGCAAAGTTTTTAGTTGTAAATATGGATAAAACAAAGATTTTATGCTGTGGTAAGAGAGACAAAAATTTTAACTGGTTTTTAGGACAAATAAAATTGGAAATTGTAAAAGAATATAAATACCTGGGCCTCTGGTTTGACAGCTCCCTAAAATGGTATACCCACCTAGAAGCACAAAAAACAAAAGCCTTTTCTTCTATTTGTGGGTTGAAAAAATTCAATAAGGATTATGGGGACATGTCACATAGACCGATGTTAAAGGCCTATGAAGCCATGATCCCACCCCAAGTATTGTATGGGACAGAAGTTCTCACCTTAAGTGGCAAAGGAGAGTGGGATCGGGAAGAAGGCAAGGCCCTAAAAACGTTATTGTCCTTACCAAGCTCCGCAATGATCCAAGCAATTAGAATGGAGACAGGAACAATAGCGTGGAGCAGTCAGGCCCAAATGTCTCTGTTAAGATTCTGGAAACGTCAGGATCCAGGGGGAGTGCAGAAGGTCTCACATTGGTGTAGTGAGGAGATCCGGCACAGTAGCTTAAAATGGGCCAAGGATGCGAGAAAGAAAATCCAGGCTATAGCAGGGAGTTTAAATGTGAGCTCAGCACAGCACCCTCTGGATGTAGAATTTACCAAGAGATCACTCAGGTACCAAGGCCTGGAACAGTCGAGGATGCATGACCTGGAATATCTGAGCAAGAAAAAATCTGTACAAGGTATAATAAGCTCCTGGCTAAATGCTGCATGGTATCCGTATCTGGAAACCCTGCCTAACCATGGGCTTAGGTGTGAAATCCTAAGAGTACGAATTGGCATTAACCCATGGTTAATGGAGGGAAAACAAACGCAGAAATGTTATACCCAGACGGAACATGTAAATGTGGGCTTGGGACCAGAGCTGAAATTTTGCATATATTGCTAGATTGCCTTGCGGTTTTAGATTTGAGAAAATTGTTTTTACTCCCAGTATTCTTAAAATATGGAATAAGGTCACGAGCCCAAGCTATTGTTTTATTGACAGACATGACAAGTCTTGATATTGCTATTGCACTAGGAAACTATATGAAAGGTATAAACAGTTTCGTACGGGATAAACTTAAGGGAGGTTAGAAATTTTATTTACTTTTAAAATCTCCCGATCCCGATTACACAATTATTTTAGCCTTAATGAAACATTATGAAATCGAACTGTTTTAAAAATGTTGCTGCTATTGGGGAAAGGAAGTGGATAATGTACCCCTTTTAAAATAGAGTATTAATGGTACTGCTGATCTAATGAATTTTATGCTGTTATAATTATTTAATATAAGTGTATATAATATTGAAAATGTTGCTGCTATTGGGAGAGGAGGTGGACATCGGACCTTTTAATATATGTACTAAGCTAAGATAGTTTTAAGGAATTGTATGGTATTTATTTGTTTTTCCGAGATCTTTTGGTGTTTAAAGACCACGGTCTAAATAAACAGAGTTTTCTCTCTCTCTCAACTGACCAACTATCACATTCGGAACCAGAACCCCCAAGCACGTAGCACCATGTTGCCATGAAGCCATGACAACAGAACACCACAGATAAATATTAATTGAAATCCGATTTACACATTTTATCGTTTGTGCGGTATATAGTCTTGATCTGTAAAACTGCACATCTATGCACATTTAGTGGCCATTTCAATGGGAAATGTGCTGTCTGTAAAATACAGTGCGTTACCACTACAGTGCTCCAAAATACACCACTGCTACATACCACACAAATACCACTCTCCTGCTGAATGGGCGTGGCACGTTTGCCATGCTTGTTTTTCTGCGTTACGCTTGGATTTTTCACAATCCCTTTGACTTCAGTGATCTAACATTAATTTCATCACCCCCACTGTGAAAATTGTCCAGCACCGCTACTGCGTGCAAGGGTCTAGGGAATCTTTGCTTTTATTGCATCACTTATTTCACCTTCCTACCTGTGTGTTACAGTCTGTGTGACAATCTCTTTGTCAGGGTAGATCTGGTGCATGTGGACGTCCGCAGCTGAATACCTGTGAGTGTGTGTGTACTGGAGTGTCTTTGTGTATTTGTTATTTTTCTCTCAAGCCTCTGTCCATTGGTGCTGGAAGTAGAGGAGTGGGGGTACGGGCTGGAGCACCCTCAAAATAATCATGCAGGAGTTAAGAAGGTGAATACATAATAAATATACTATTAAATTGTGTTTATATCACGGCGTGGCTTGAGGCGTCAAGATGGCGGTCGCACTCTAAGAGTGCTCCGGACCCCTCCGTCATCCGCCTCGCATCCTCTTGTCAGCGGCAGTTATCCGCTCTTTCTACCGGCCGGTGGTGGGTTCCTGTGCGGAAGGGGCCGCTCCGGTCCGTTTGGCGGGCGATTCTGAGCTCCCGGCGCCCAGCTCCGGACCTTCTCCTCTCGCTGCTCCGAGGCTGCAAGATGGCGGCGGCCGCCGAAGCCCAGCAATAACTGCGGCGCCATCGCCTCGTGAGGCCACCGGTGCTGCACCACTTTCTGCCTGCGACCCTCTGCGGTGGCTGGCCTGGCTCCCGTGTGTCGCCCTGCCCGAATGGCGTTGCTCGAGGGATGAGCCTACGACCCCGCGCCCTTTGCGCCGGCTACGCCGACGTCCGTGGACGAGGCTGGGGAGACCCGGACGCCTGCCTGACACCCGTGGGAGACCGGCGCGCGGAGCCGGAGCGCCCTAGCTGAGGCAGTCCCACTGACCCTTCCGACGGGGACCGTTCTGCGACCTGTGGAGAGGTGCCGGTGAGTGGGGACGACCCGGGGTTCGGCTACCTTGTCGGGTAGCGGTGCGGGGGGCTGATACTGGTGCTCCGGCCCCCCCCATCGCCGGCCTGCGCTGCTCTAGTCTGCGCTGTAGCCCCGGCGCGGCCCTGCTGGCCGCCTCCTGCACTCGGGGGAGCGGGCATGGGAGGCCTGCTTCGCCATCCCCCACCTGAGGCCTTTGTTACGGCCCATCGGCGAGAGTGACGCCTCTGTCCTGGAGGGTTCGCCGGCGCTGAGTTCCCCTCCTCTGGCACGTGGACTTTGCGGTGCCTGGCCCGGCTTCTCCAGCTGCCTCTGTCCTGGAATGAGGTGGTGGGCTGGGGCCTGCCTCGTGTTGGCGCTGGCGGCCTGGACCTGTCAGCCGTGGCGGGTACCATCCCTGCTGAGCGGCGCTAGTGGAAGCGGCAGAGTCATCCGGTAGGTGGGGGCCGGGGTTCGGCTGTCGGGTCGGGCAGCGGCGCGGGTGTCAGGGTCTGTGCCCCCGCCCCCCCCCCGGGCAGTTCCGGACATCCTACCGCTCTTGAGGCTGCGAGGCTGGGGGGCGGCCTGCGGGGCGGAGCTGGGCCATTTCTCCCCGGACGCCTGCAGCCTGTGCTCTTGTGAGGCCCGGAAGATCTATCCACCCGCTGGTGTGTGGAGTGGGTGACCGGCTGTCGTATCGGGCAGCGAGGCGGGTGGAGCTGGCATAGGGCGCCCCCACTACCACCTACTGCTCCGGTCCCTTGGGGTGTCCCGTCCTCGGATGTGTGGTGTGGGGTCTGCGGGGCCGGGAGCGCGGCCTGGAGGGTTAACGGGACAGGGCCTGTCGTGCTCTGCGCCTTTGGGGTGGAGCCAACGTACTCGGCCATCTCTTCGGGTGGCGCTCCGGGGCCCCCCGCGTGATCCCGGATTGATTACCTGGTTCTCCCGTGCGGCGGCGGGGGCCCGGCTCCCTGGCACGATCTCCGAGCCTGTGGTGGGTTCCTCCCATACACCTAAACCTTGTTACTCCACTGGCGATTGGAGTTGCCGCCGGCCATGGGGAGAGACAGGGCCTCGAAATCCGCGCCAGCTCCTACGCAGACCAAAATGGACCGATTCACTACCTCGGAACAGGTTCCCCCTGGAGGGGCTGATGGGGGCCTTCCCCCTCCCCAGGAGAGGGACCTTGACACCATCCTTCAGGCCATCAGCACCTCACAGGCGTCCGTTGAGGGGAAGATTGGAGAGGTCAAGGTGGACGTGTCCCTTCTCCGGCAGGACCTCCGTAATGCTACTGCGAGGCTGACTGAGGCTGAATCCCGTATATCCACCGCGGAAGACGACATTTCCCAGCTGAAGGAACAAGTGGCCCACCTCAGCACTCACACTAAGGAGCTCCACCGGCGGGCCGAGGACGCTGAAAATCGTGCCCGCCGTAATAACCTCTGCCTGGTGGGGTTTCCCGAGGGGGCAGAGAAGGGACTGGCGGCCACCTTCGTCGAAGATTGGTTCACATCCTGGATGCCCAAGGACGCCCTCTCGTCCTGGTTCGTGGTGGAGAGAGCCCACAGGTCCCTGGCGCCCAGGCCTCCTCCAGGGGCTCCGCCGCGCCCCATCATCCTAAAAGTCCTTAACTTTAAAGACCGGGACGCTATCCTGCGGGCGGCACGAGAGAAGGGGCCCCTCCAGTTCCAAAATCATAACATTATGGTATTCCCGGACTACACCAGGGAGGTGCAAGAACTCCGGCGCTCCTACACAAATGTAAAACAAAAGCTGCGGGCCCTACGCCTACAATATCAGCTCCAATTTCCTGCTCGCCTACGTGTTATCTTCCAAGGCCAAATTCAGTTCTTTGAGTCACCTCAGGGAGCATGGACATAGCTGACGGAGGAACGCCCTCTCCGACAAGGGAATGCCCCTGCCGCGGGGCCTGGGGGCTCCCAGCCCCGGGGGCCTGGGTTGCCGGGACGCCGGCGCCGAACACAATCTTGTAAAGGGCGCCAATCGCAGACAATACCTAGATCCTTGAGCATGGCGGCCCGGGGGTCCCGGGACTCCTCCAGCGGGTCGGGCTCTCCACCACGCGGCAGGCACTGCTCCGCCGAAGACCGGCCTGGACCGACCTCATCGCCGTCCCGGGTGGGCTCACCCAAACCAGACTCGGACCTTTCTCGCACTCCGACTCTTTGAAGGCCTGGTGGGCTTAGTGTGCCGTCCGCTGACTGCTGGGGCGGGTCGCCGCCGCGCTGGGGCTCGCTGCCACTGGTAGACTTACAAGTGTAACATTCAGTTCTAATGCCGATACATTGCTCATCCGATCTTCTGGAGGGGTCCTCCACGCACCCAAATACGAACGTTGTAGTTTGGTATTGTTCATATGGGGGGTCGACAGATGCTTCCGTTCTCGAAGTGTAGGGTGGGGGGGGAGGGGGAGGTTTGGGGAAGTTTTTCCTGTTATGTTTCTATTTTGTTTGTCTTTTGTTTCAGCAACCACGAAATGACATATGTTTCCTATGCGGGAAACGCGCATGCCCCTATTGCATGCGACGGCCCTTACATTTGCGGATTCCCACACACGCTCACGCACCCCGGTTTGACTATGCACTCCACAGTAGTGACCTCCCGACATGACTGCTAACACTACGCCTAGGGCATCTCTCCACGTGCTGTCGTGGAACGTTAATGGTCTTCTTGATCGACATAAGCGCACGGCGGTCTTGCGGTATGCACAACGCCTCCATATAGACATACTCATGCTTCAGGAAACACACCTCCTTGGGAATCAGTGTCCCTTCCTGGCGCGTTATGGATACGATAGAATATGGCACTCCGGCTTCTCTAGGGGCTCCCGCGGGGTGGCAATTCTCCTGAGGCGCAATCTGCCCCTTGTCCTTTCCCAGGTGACTCACGACCCGCAGGGGTCCTTTGTAGCAGTTTGCGCCTCCCTAGCTGGCTCCCCCATCAATCTGATCTCTGTTTACGCCCCCCCATCGATGCTCACACCTACGCTCACCCAGACCGCTGCTCTGATGAACAATATGCCATTGGGCACCATGATTGTGGGAGGCGATTTTAACGCTGTTTCCTCCCCGGCCCTTGACACCACAGGTCCTCCTTCCATCTCCCGCAAAACGCAAGCGAAGCAACTCCAGAACTGGTCCGAGTCGCTGGGACTCTGCGATACATGGCGTATATGGCACCCCCACACCCTGCAATTTACACACACCTCCGCGGCCCACCGAACACAGGCACGCATAGATGCGGTCTTTGTCTCTGCACCTGAGTGCTCAGAGGTTGTAGATGTCCGCATCCTACCGCGAGGTATCTCTGACCATTCTCCAGTGCTTCTTAGTACAGGGACTCCCCCTCCTTCAGCCCGTCAAACATGGAGAATGAACGCTTGGTTCCTCCAAGACAAAGACTTTAAACAGGTGGTGGGGACGGAACTTGAGCATTACTTCCGCACCAACGACAGATCCGTGGCCTCGCCGGGTATCTTGTGGGAGGCCGGAAAGGCGACTATCCGGGGGGTCGCGAAGGGACAGCTCAAGAGCCAAAGGCAGGTGCAAATGCAAGAAATTTCCTCAAGAGAAGCGCAGGCGCTTCGCTTGGAACGACTAGTATCTTTGTCTAATGATGCCGCCCAGGCCCGACAACTTGCTCATCTGCGGGACGAAATTAAACAACTATCTTTGGACGCTGCCAAGCTCCTATGGAGGTCGTCGGTAGCGCGAATCTATGGCTGGGGGGACAAGAACGGCACGATCCTGCACAGGCTAGCCACCTACCCCAGGGCGAGCCGCGTTATCTCAGAAGTGGCGGATGAGGCAGGAATGGTGCACTGCGCCCCTACGGCGATGGCCAACACCTTTGCCACCAGTTACCGATGTTTATATGCAGCACGTGTCCCGGCCCTCTCGCTCTCTGATCTCCTTGACCGGGGTAAGGTACGTCTTCCCTACCTGGAGGCGGCTGCCCAGAAGGATTTGGAACGGCCCATTTCTTTGAAAGAAATCGAGGGGGCCATCTCCTCTGCCTCTTCGGGCAAGACTCCGGGCCCCGATGGCCTTCCCCAGGAGTATTACGCGGCGTACCGCGAAATTTTAGTGTCCCGTCTGGCCGCTTTGTTTCAGGAGGCAGTGGAGAGGGGCTCCTTTCCGCCAGAAACTGATATTGCCACCATTGTGGTCCTCCCGAAATCCCAGCCCCCTTCGCGTCATTGTGCGGACTATCGTCCTATCTCGCTCCTCAATACGGAGATTAAGCTGTACGCCGCCATTCTGGCTCAGCGTTTGAAGCCCTACTTGGCTTCCCTGGTCCACGTAGATCAATGTGGCTTCATGCCTCAACGCGGGACCCGTCACTGCCTCCGGAGGCTGCAACTGGCTCTAGCCCACAGGCACTTGCTAACTCCGTACTTGGCTCTCCTGTCCATCGATTTCGAAAAGGCATTTGATTCGGTGGATTGGACGTATTTGCAGGATGTGCTGACCGAATTGGGTTTTGGGCCTCGATTTAGAGCGTCGGTTCAGGTCCTTTACGCCCACCCGCGAGCGCGTGTGCTGGTCAACGGTGTACTGTCAGAAGCCTTCCCTATTCACAGGGGCACTAGACAGGGATGTCCTCTCTCTCCATTGCTATTCGCCCTGGTTATGGAGCCCCTGGCCGCTCTGGTGCGGGCCGAGGACGGTATTCGTGGATGGGAGTGGCCGAGTGCGGAGGCGGACAAGATCGCACTTTATGCGGATGACGTTCTGATTTTCCTGGCCGATCCGGCCTCCTCTGGGCCACGGTGTCTCCAGACCCTAGAACACTTTGGGCAGGCCTCCGGGCTTAGACTGAACCCTGGGAAGTCCGTCCTGGTTCCTCTGCACCTCTCTAGGGAATGCTACGACTGGCAATCCACCATACCGCTGCGGAGACAATCCTTTAAGTACTTGGGGCTGTGGATCACCCTCCTTCCCGAAATGGGTTGGGCGCTCAATGTTGCCCCAGTTGTTAAAAAGGCCAAAGAAGATCTCCATAAGTGGAAGACTCTTCCCCTCAACCCGTTGGGGAGGGTCGCCCTGTTTAAAATGATGATCCTCCCCAGATTTCTTTACGTCCTCCAGAATACTCCCTTCTGCTTCCCCAGGCCTTGGTTCCGGGAATTGGACAGTATTACCACCAAGTTCCTTTGGAATGGGGGTAGGGCACGCCTGGCTCTGTCTACTTGTCGGATCCCCTCCTTCGACGGGGGAATGGGGATGACGAACCTATACCTTTACTTCCTGGCTGCGCGTCTCCTGGTGGTTCACGACTGGTTCAACGGGGGCTTGTCCGATCCGGCCTACAGGCTCGAGCTGAGCGAGCTGGGACTACCCGCCATTCAATCAATGCTGTACGGGAAGACCATCCCAGCCCAGCTACCGGAGGTCACACGTTCCGTGTTCCTGGCCTGGCGGGCCTCGCTGCGTCATACTGGGTGGACGCGTAGGTTCACTCGGTGTACACCCCTCTGGCAGGGGGCTTGGCTCCGGGAAGTTAGTGGGTTGCAGGGGTTTAAATCGTGGGATCTCATTGGAATTACACAGCTGGGGGATGTATGGGCTACAGGCCACCTGCTTTCCTTTCCGGAGCTCCAAGCCCGTTACTCCTTACACTCCTCTCAATTTTATAAGTATTTGCAGCTGAGACATGCACTCCGGATGCACATTGCGGACGACACGCGGCTCACCGAACACAGCCCTACAGAGGCGCAGACAATGCTGGGAGATTTAGGTAAAGGGGGCATTTCCCGCATATACCGCACCCTAGTCAACAATACTTCCCCCTCCCTGGACAAGTTGAAGGACCAATGGGTGGAATGGGTGGGCCCCCTCGACGAGGTGGACTGGCGCGATGCACTTATGGCACCCAAGACAGTCACCACTTCTGCTAAACTTAAGCTGATCCAACTTTACTACTTACACGCCGCTTACCTTACTCCCCTGCGCTTGCATCGAGCGGGCCTGCGTCCTGATGCGTCATGTGCGAGATGCACCCATGCCCCGGCTGACTTCTTCCATGTGGTTTGGTCCTGCCCCCGGCTGGAGAGATTTTGGGGGGCAATTGAGGGGAGCTAACGGAGGTCCTGGGTTGGGAGGTTCCTCATGACCCGCGGCACTCCATACTGGGAATCCTGGATGGGCTGGATGGGTCCCGGAACGACAAATTATTTTTCAATACAGCCATGATGGTGGCAAAGCGAGACATAGCGGCGGCATGGATAAATCCTGAACCGCCGGACATAGGGAGGTGGCGACGGGGGGTGGACTGGTGTGCGACCCAGGAGAGGGCCCTTTACATGGCAAGAGGGTGCCCCAAGAAATATCGACGGGTGTGAGGGAAATGGCTGGGTACGGTAGAAGGCTCGGAATGATTTGTTTCGTTATTATCTGTGCAGGTTTCATGGAGTGCGGGAATGTGGGATACGTTCACTATCAAAATGTCACTGATTTTGGGTCCATCGTGTACTTGCTGAGTTGTTTCATACGCTGTAAAACAATAAAAATTTGTTTATCAAAAAAAAAAATTGTGTTTATATCTTGTCAGAGTTGCTATGAGTTCTAACAAAGAGGTCAACGTCAGGCTGTGTCTTCTCACAAATTACAGCTTATTCTATTAACATGGTCATTGGTGTTTACTTTCTTTGCCTACAAAATTCTCTTAATTTGCAAAGTGAACTGTTAACAATCTTGTTGGGGTACAGGGAGTGTGGAAGGAAAGGCTGTAGGATGTTAATTTTTGTAACAAAGCGAAATTTATATATCTGTAAATGAACTGTGCAAATATTTCAAAATAGATAAGTAGATAGGGAAGCACAAATGAACACATACTTTGTAATTCTGAACTATGAAGGAAACAGTGCTTTGAACTGAATCAAAACACATCAACACTTTACTTGGTGATGCGTATATTATAAATATTCGCTGAAACCCAATATCCATGCTTTATTGTTGGTGCACTATATCATTTTATCAGCAAAACTATAAGTCTTTGCAAATTTAATGACCATTTCAGTGGAAAATGTGCTGTCTGTAAAATGATAGTGCTTTACCACACTATAGTTTAGTAATATATTTGCAATAGTATACTCCAAATTGCAGTGGCGGCTCCTCCGCTAAGGCGGAGGAGCGTCGCCCCACTGCTTGTTGAGCAGTGGAAAATAAAAATAAAATAATAATAACAAAAAGTTATTATCATTTTATTTTTCTTTGTGACTCAAGCCAGGTCGGGTGGGGCGGGGCTGGGCTCCCCACCATGAGTGGTTTGCACTCCCTCCCTAAGTGCGCATAACGGCTTGGCCGGCACTCTGGGGCTGGTCAAACAGTCATGCGCACTGTTCTCTACTGGTGGAGAACATGCCCACCCTCCCAGGTACTGCCTGAGTGGCCAAACAAGTCTTTCAGACAAATCACGACTCTTCTGATTGGCTGAGAGGGTCCGGGAGCCTCGGTGCTTCCGGTGCAGCAGAGAAGATGACGGAAGAGAGACGTGCGGCGTCGAAGAAGAAGATATGTTTATTTTTTATTTAATATCTTGAGATTTATCCATGTTTATCAATTCATAATCACACTGGGCCTGATTCACAGAACTAACTTACGTCAAAACGTAAAGTTAGTACTTTTGGTATTCACAGAATACACTTACTCATTTGGTATTCACAGAATGAACTTACTCATTTCGGTATTCACAGAAGTTAGTAGTCCTAACTTTAGGACTCCTAAATGCCATCTGTGAATACCGAAAGTCTTAAAGTTAGGATTTTCTCAGTTTAGGAGTAGTAACCTAACTTTACTACTCCTAAACTGAGAAAAATCCTAACTTTAAGACTTTCGGTATTCACAGAAGTCATTTAGGAGTCCTAAAGTTAGGACTACTAACTTCTGTGAATACCGAAATGAGTAAGTTCATTCTGTGAATACCAAAATGAGTAAGTGTATTCTGTGAATACCAAAAAGTACTAACTTTACGTTTTTGACGTAAGTTAGTTCTGTGAATCAGGCCCACTATCTTTAATTATCATAGCCAATTATCCGTTTATCCAACCTAGTACTGTAGTTAATTTATTCATCTGTCCTCACTGATTCACTTGATTTACGCCCTTGTAGAAGCTGAAAGAATAAAGACCTGTACGCTGGATATACTTAGATGATAGTTTATTTTAAGTAAAAAAACTATTGACGAGCGCATGACCATAAAACAGAGAGTCAGTCTAGAGTGACCAGCAACCGTCCAATATAGAATGCTGATGTACTCTAGAACTAAACCACTGTTCCTGGTCTGAACCTAGAAAATAGGTGAACAGGTAAGAAAGTAAATGAAGTAAACTTTAGTACATACTACACCCATTTCACTATTATCTATCCATCGTCACACTGATTCATCTATCCATTCATGTCATATTTTTCAGTTATGTATTTTTCTCTTTTTAGGTTTTCAGTGAGTTTTATTGAAATTTTTAAACAAAGAGAACAAGACAAAACACATCCCCGTTTCAGTTTTTTTGTGCCTTTCCATAACGTTTTACAAAAAAAAAATATATATACTTTTCAGATTCAAACCATAATTCCTTTTTGTAACATATGCTTATTATTATTCCATTAATAGAGTAAACCAGTACCAGAGTACAGTATCAGTTACACAGAAGCATATGTAGTGTATACAGACAGCAATGCTACCCTCACACAATCATATTATCCTTTAGATTATTCACTCATGACCATATTTTCCCAAGCACAGTCGGGGCTCGTCCCTGCTCCCTCTCCCTTCCTCGTGCCATCCCTCCAGTTCCTCTTTCCTCCAGGTATGTCACGAATGGCAACTTCGCCCAGCACCTCCAATCCCTTCATCTAATTCCAAAGTCCACTCCTCTTCCACTGTGGTGTGGATCATGCTTGCTTTTTATCGGGCCTCCCTATACCAGGGTGGCAACCAGACCCAAACGTTGGGGGGGCTAACCCTTAAAACAGTGGTGGCGGAGCTATCTTCAGAGCTGAATCGAAGTCACTTGTGGGGGCTCCCTTCACTCTTCTGTTACAATTTCTGATATGGGGTGTTTTTATTCTCAATGATATACAGCCATTAATGCATTGGGCAGTAACTTTGGGTTCAGCATAACAAGATTTAACAAGTCTTATAGTGGGTTTAGGGTTCTCCTTCAAGGCACTTTAGAACAATATGTAACAAATGTTATTGTGTTGTATTACATATTAAGCTGTTATAGTTGGTAAGTTACAGAGTTTCATGTTCCAGTTTCTTGGAAAAACAGCAGCTAATGCTGCATTCATTAATACACTTTTCCATTTCCGTTAGGCTCAACCTAACCGTCTTAAAAGCAATGCTTAGAAAATATTTGGAGGCCCACTACCAAATTAAGTTTTGCAAAAATACCACTTGTTAAACACAATGTTGTAGTTATTCTACTAGCGCACACTACTACCAACACATTTGCAAGACAGAAATGAGTACATGAACTAATGGTCTTGCAGTCAGGGATAAGAATGCCTTTTGCTTGATAACTCATAGAAAGTTGAATCTGTATTTTCACGGTTCCAAATGTTACCCCTGAGTTTTAGTTGCCATCAAATATTTTTTGCTATGATATGCTTAGGTGCTCCCATGGCCTAAAATGGACCTCTCAGTTGGAAAGGTGTTGAGTGTACAAACAAAGACACAGAAACTGAGCATGAATTATGCTCATAAGCACTTGTAGCTCAAGAATATTAAATAGTAATGTACTTAGGGAACTATTTGTCAGGATTGCTTGAACTCATCTTCAATTCTGTAGAATTTATGCAGATTGTATAATCTGTGCATGTAGCAAGAGTGATGGGACTAATTCAGAAAGGTTCTGGACCATCAGAAGTAATTAGTGTACTGAAAAGTGTGAGTTGCAGACATACTAAATACTATTGTGTTGCAGCAGACATGAAGTGGGCAGAACAGATAAGCACTGCGATCCGAATCCCCACTTCATTTGGATTTCAGAGGTAGAGCACTTGCACTCCTATGGAGGAAACAAGTACTTCAAAACAATAAATACCTACACTTGGTGTTTGTCATTTCAATGTATGCCCTACTTGTTGACTCAACCCATGGTCATCTCTAGCCATGGTACATATTTTCCTGTATTGGCATTTCTTGTGACTTACCCACTTCTACTTTTCTTTTTCACCTCCTTGTTTTTTATTTCCCTCATCTGCTGAGTCTCTCTTCTGCTCTTATCTGTCTCTCTTCTTTTATGTCTGCCGCTGTCTATCATCCCCTGTCTTCCCTCTCATCAATCTCCTCATTTCCTTTCCATCTTTCTATTCCTCACTCTATGTATCTCCTATTTCTATTTTTCAATCATTTGCCTCTATATTTGGCTGTACCCTGCCCTCTATTTTTCCTTCCTCTTCCTGTTGTCCATATTTTTTCTTTTCTGAGACTATTCAGAGACTTTAGTGTGTTCTGAAAACCGGCATAATGTCATCAACAGATGCAGTGCAGACTGAATGTCACCAAACGCTATCAGGCACAAAAAACTGAAAAGTCAAGACAACTGGTCTTGCAATTTAAAATTATTGCCTAAGTCTGGATTGTCAAATCCAGCAAAGCCGGGCACAGAAAATACCACAGGCAATGCTATTGGCTACAGGCTATACCGTAAGCGTATGAGCAGTGATATTGAAGGTGCTGTGATGTTATAGTTAACCGTAATTGGAGAAAATCAGTGTTAAAACCTTAGAACATAAAGCTAACATTTCTAAATCACACAGGAATGATGTCATAAAATAAATTATTTATTCTTCATGTTTCATGACTATCATGCATGAATTATAACCAATAAACAGCCTAGAGATTTGTATAGTTAATTACAAAATGCCATACTATTCAGGATATATACACAGCGTTGGTGTGTATTGGGTGAACATCTGCAAAACATGAGGTGTGCTGTGAGAAGTGGTGATGTTCATGGTTTGTGACAGCTCAAGTAGGAAGCCCCTCACATAGGTAAGTGTTCATGTAGGAGGTGTCCTGCTGCTCTTGCATTTGAGCTTTTCTGAGCAATCCCATACTGATCCGGCACAGTTGAATTTCAGTTCCATATTGATCGGGTTTAATAATTGAAAGTTCTTCAAGATTTCCAGTATAATTCAGTTTGACATGATACTACTATGTCTTCCTAGGAACTAATCAACAAAACTGCAGCTGCATTGCTCCCACCTCAGGAGTGTGAATGTAGTGCAGTTGCATTCTCATCACCTTGGGTGTCCTAACGCAGCTGAAGAAGCATCTTCATCACTCCGAGGGTCAAAAAGCGAACCTGCACTCTGTTCACTACTAATGTATTCCAGAGAAACACCATTCCCACTTTTGTTTCTCTACCATGATTATCTACTGCTTGGCATCCAATCTTGAACCTTGGTAAACTGTAATTCATCACATTCAAAGTGCATGTCCAACAAAACAATTTAAAAGAAAATTCATGACTGAGGGTTACCTTTGGGTTTCTTCACACCCCACCTTCAGAAGGAACACATGAGTGTATTAGTGTGGATTTTATATTGGAACTGCCCCATTTGCAGTCCTTTGTCTTTAAAGCTACCAGTCATAGTTGGATTTTCATTGTGGTGGAGGGTGCCCACAGGGCCGGGGCATAATCTCTGATGCTGCAGCTCTTAGTGAAGACAGAGCTGGAGACAGGGAGCAGAAGTCCAAATCAACTGTGCAGCTGATTTAGATGCAGTTTGCAGTAATGTACTCTTGTTATTTCACCTAATTACCTCTCAAACCTCTCCAGGCCAAGAGGTGGAACCAAGGAGGTTGCCAAGACTCCTGGAGGCAAAGAGGGACAGGCACTGGTTTCCCTACAGTTCTATCAGGGTCATGGGGAGAGGATGTGGCTTAACGGCTAGAGGGGCCGACCTTGCAGCTGGGGAGCCAGGTTCGAGTCTGGCAGGAGGCTCAAGCATCCTGTGATTCTGGGCAAATCACTTAATCTCCCCGTGCCTAAAAATGAATGTGTCCATCTGTAATGCAACTGGTGCTCATGTAAAGCGCTCTGATACCTTCGAGTCGAGTTCGTGCTATATAAAACTACAAAAAAATGAACAAAATGAGGTCATCCAACAGTGATGCTGGTGACAATCCGTCCCTTGGGCCATGAGTGATGTACACAGATATAAGTGTTTTCACTGCACAGCACCTTGTGCAATGTTGTGTCCTGGAGCGGCATAGCCCACACAACCGCAACTTCTCCCACAAGTCCTTAAGCAGCACGGCTGGTCAGCTCCTTCCAGGCAAGATATTCTTTGTAGAACAGGGTCTGTCAGCAAGCAATCTCTCTTTTAAAAACTGAAGCTTAGGTAGAAGGAGGCAAAGGTACTGGGAGCACTCTAGGAGAGGCTCTCCAAGCTACTTCCTATAGTGGGCACTAATACCCTTCACCCAATGCAACCCTGCACCATTGTTCGACTAGACTGTCGGGCAGTCTGGCACTGCCAGATGGGCCAGCTTGGAATGGCCCGTCTGTGGGTTGTTATTTTTGTCCCATTGGACCAACCAAACAAACCAGCCCATGTAAGGGCTCTTTCAAACTGGCCCATTTGGTAGTGTGTGATAATAGGGAAGACAAGGCAGTAACGTATTACCCTTTATTCAGTCCGTCACAGAATGCCGGTAACTGTCCCCGCTCGATTTCCTCAAACTTCACTATTCCATCACAGCATGTGGCTCATGCACAGAAACAAAATGGAGGAAAGACAAGCTAGGGAGGCAGACATATTGGGATGAACACACAATGCTAATTTTATACCAGCATACTACATATTTTCCCTCTTTTCACCAAATTACTCCATTACATAGTCCTTGAAATGAATATGGGGAGTGACAACTCTTTGGGACGAATATTGTCAGAGAGATTGGTTTCGTCAATTGGTATAGAAGAGTTGATAGCACACCATTCACCTTTGCAAATTACCAATAGCACCGCTGTAGTGCTATATGCACTCATATATATTGGGATCATGTGATGACATTTGACTCTCAGTGTTTTATTTGACGTTATGTGTTTTACTTTACTCCATGTTGAATTCTGACTCTGTCTGGTTTGGGTTCTGCACACACAAACAGGCCCACAGGTTACTCACGGTTATTCAGGTTATTTGTGTTCAAGATTGTTTTCCTCTTTGAGAGTGATTTTTGTATTTTTTTAGATGTTTTCTACTTTTTAGAGCTTTACCAAGATAAGGGGCTGGAACATGTAGCGTGTGATGCACAAGGAAAATGCATGAGGAATTCTTTGCCTTGAAATGCTTGCAGGAGCCTGGCCAGCTCTAGTGAGTTTCCTTGACGTAGAGGGTGTCTTCTCAAACCTTCTCGTGCAATGAGAATATTATAAAAACTAGGGTTTATTGGTTCTTAGATGGGATCTCTCCTGAGAGGTGGACGCAGCTGCTCAGTGCTGCATTTTCCGGCTTGAGGAGTCTCTTGCCCTTAGGACTGTTATCTGGTACCCCCAGTCTTGGGAGGGTCAAGATGAAGATATTGCAGCCTGTGAGGAATTGTCTCTGATCATTGGTATTGAGATATATGTTTAGATATATAGTTATCTTTATATGTGTTTTTGGTTGGTGTGCACATTCATTTATTATATTATTTGCTTGTGTTCTATTTCCTTGCATTTTATTTGGGAATGTTCCTTTATTATTATCTGTTTAAGTTTTGCTCCGTTTCAATTCACTTGTGAATGTTTAATTATTATCTGACTTGCAAGTGTTTATCATTTGCATGTGTTTTCCCATAATTATCTGCTTGTGTTTTATCCCATCAATTTGTTTATTTTGTGAGTGTTTCATTATTATTTGGTTGTGCTCATATATATATATATATATATTCACATGTTATTTTACCTGTTTCATTTGACATTTGGGAAAGTCTTTCTGTTAGAGAATGTTGCATTAATAAACCACCTCGCTTTTTTTTTATACTGTCTTTTGATGTGCCTCATTTCATGAGTGTGGAGACCCCTTTCCAGGTGCTTTTTCTTGCTTTACCGAGTGTCTCTCCTTGGGAGTGCTGAATTTCTTTTATTTGGCAGTGTAAAGTAAGACATTTTGGTACCAAAAGTGTGGTGCGATTTTAAAAGTGGGGTGTGATTTTAAAAGGGGATGCTGTACGATTTTAAAAGGGAAAAGGGGAAAAGTTTTTTCCCAAAAGTCAATGTTTTCAGTTGCAGATTCCCAGATGCCAAATGAGCTATTGGGGTGGAATGTCTTATGCATGTTTAACAGATGAGGGGCAAGATGAGGGGCAAGCACAGATATTTAAATGTTTGCAGAAAGTTTCCTTTGAAGAGGGAAAAGAGCTCAGCACTTCAGGGAGAAAAAGTTTAATTCTTTTCAGTGCTTTTCGTAGCATGTATGAAAAATGTACGCAGTTAGAAAAGGAACGTAATCAAATACAGCAGCAGTTGGTAAAAGTTCAAAAGTATTCTGATATGTTGATGTGTGAAAACAAATCATTAAAAGATAAACTGCAACTGTACCAGACAGTGCAAGAGCGAGATGCTGTGTGTTTGAAGCAGTATAAATTACCAGACTTTTTAGATAGCCGGAGTGAGTCGGGAGAGAGTAATGCTGTTTAACAAAGGCTGCAGGTTAATTCACAATTCCCACAGGAGGTTTTAATGAATTCTCTGGACGATTTTACTCTGCAAAAGATTAATGGCATTTTGGACAGATTTCCACAGAAACCAGGGGAGGCTTTGCTAACGTGGATTGTGCGTTTGTTTGATTTAGGAGCCTCTGATATGGTGTTAAACCGAGAAATAGCTGCAACGTTTTGTGCAGTTAGCCTTGACTGCATTGTGCAGGAACATTTTAGGAATTATAGAGAAGATAATCAAATTAGCCCATTACAATTAGTGGTTGCTGGGTGCAGTCATGAGTCAGACTGGCCAGTAAATGACAAACCTTGGTTTACATTGAGAGATGCTATGCAGAGACTTAAGGTAGAGATGATGAAAAATGCTATTTTAAAACAAGATTCTGAGTGGAGAGAGCAGTCTCAATGTGCTTTTGAGTTGCCAAAAGAGGCTGTACAACATGCTTTAGATTAAGCCTGGGCAGAGCTCGTGGAGTTCAACTCCATGGAATTCCGCGGAGTTGCTAAGCAACTCCGCTGAATTCCGCGGAGTTCCGTGCGTAGGCGTAGCATGGCTTGTCACAATGGTCACCCATTGTGCTCAATGGAGTCTCCTAAGAACTAAGTTCAGAGGACCCTAATTCGGCCCAGCGCCACAGGGGCTGCAAGAGCTTGCATTGTGCAACTGGCACCACCAACAGACAAGACAAAGCTTTATCATATGACATAACACAACGCAAGGATTCACCCCAAGTCTTCGCGCACCACTGCGTACCGCGCCTTAATGTCGTATCAGCTGCATTGTTTTTTTCTTCAGCCGCTGCAGGTTGAGGTCACGGTGGTGTATTGGAGGAGTTGTCGGGGAGGTGACTGAGCAGGCTGCGCCGCGTGGGCCTCATCTGATGCATGCTCGCCTGGGGCTTGTTTCCCGCTTCATTGGTCTTGCTGGACTTCGACATAGCTGGGAGTCCCGCTGGCACTCTCTTGCTGCCTGGCTGTGCATGGACTTACTGCAGCTACCCTGGGAAGGTGGCTGCGCAGCCTGTGACGGGGCATCACTATTTGCGGTCGCACTCATTCTCCTTCTCCATGTCCGGGGCAGGCACTTTTCCTCCTTCTCGGAGTCGGGACTCGAGTCGGCAGTCGGGACACTCTTCCTCCTTTTCGTGAGAGTCTGACTCGGGACAGGGGCACTCCACTTTACTGTCCGTGATTTTATGTTGTCCGTGTGGCAGAGATTTGGCCATGCACAGCCGACGGGGAGCAGCAATATGTACATAAAGCAAATGCAACAGGAGGAAGGAGGCCAGCCCACAAGTGCTCGGATGACGCACTCGACACGCGGTAAAGACCGGATGGCTCTTGGTGTTAGAGCGTGCCAGTGAAGCTGCTGGGAGAGTAGTACAGTAAGCTTAGTTTGCCATAGAATTGGGTGACATCAACATTGCATGCTGAGCGCGCACCGGTAAACTCTGCTCCACCAGCGGTTGGTGGAGATGGAGACTTTCGCCCAACTCTGCGCTCTAGGCGGAGTACGGAGTGGCGAAAACTCCGCCAGTGGAGCGGAGCCTGCTGCCCACAGCTACTTTAGATGTGTGGTCAATACAGAAAGGAGACATTGAGTAACATGTGACAGTTCAGGGGCAGTATGTGGGAAAAACAAGGAAAGAAGAGGGTGCTCCTGGGCTTTTGGACTAAAACATTGCCAGATGCTGGAGAGTGGTTTACTCCCCTTGAAAAACAGTTGCTGGTGTTTCACTGCACTCTGATAGACACTGGGAAGATACAGTTGCTTTTGTACTATTGCCCTTTGACAAACACTGAGCAGATGCCAATAAGGCACAATGTGATTTTGTGACTTGAAATTTCTCTAATGTAATGGGTGATGAGTTCCCCTAAGTCACACAGAACAGGGCATGCACAAGAAGCAAATGTGATCACATGGAAGTGGTACATGCAGTCAGAAACTACAGTTTTCCATGAGAAAGTGGTGCAGGTCTCTGAAGTGTTACAGGATGTGTCTGAGATACCGGAGTCCCCTTTGAAGCGGGGTAAGAGATCTGGGAAATATTACCACAAAGCGCAGCCACTGTGTGTCATGTAGACGCTCAGAGTCCTACCACTTCACTAGAATGCTGGTTAAATTCCCTTGCAAACAAAAAAGCCAACATCTCGGAAACAGAGGTGGTGATGCACAATACTGATTTGGTGGGAATGACTAAGTGGGTACACCAGAAATATGGATACCTGGTAAAGAAAGCCACTAACAGGTGGGCAGGGAATAAAGGGATGCATATTCCCCTAGACCTGATTAAAGTTGTGATTCCTATTTGTCAGCATGCACAACACAGACCAGTCCCACAGATGGTAAGGAGCCAGTTGGAGAGAGGAAAAATGCCAGACATTGGGCTTATGCCAAAAGGTCAAGGGTGTACTGATTCAGCAGTGTATGGAGAGATAGTCAGGAAGGGGACTGCCCCAGCCCTTCTTACTGTGCAAGGGGAAGGAGGGTTTGACTCCACTACCAAGAACCCAGAGGCCAAAGTGTGGGTAGAATTTCCAAATCATTCCCAAGAACCAGCAGAGACCATCGCAGATGGAAAAGACAAAACTTTGTCATTAGATCCAAAGCAGAAAAAGGAGAACGGGCTTTACTGAAAAACGTTATTTGCGAGAAGAGTTATACTTGTTTCTTTCCTAGATCATACTGCAAAGTGTTGGTGTGTTGGAAGTCCTTCCCCGTCGTGTGGGTACCTTTGTCTGGGTGGGGCCGTGAGGGCGCGGGAGCACCCAACTCTGAAATGACCACCTGACAGCGCAGACTGACGCCTTTTGCTGACTCCTTTGCTTTTTGCCGAACCAACAAGATGATATAGCACAGACTGTTTTCAACAATGTTTCACATTTAAATGTGCTCAAATGAGACTGATTCTGAAAATGAAATATTAATCCAGCCTGATGAAAATTGTGATTCCAAGCGTACCATTGAATGACAAATATGAAAGGATATCGTTTTAAATAGAACAGGAGGGCCGTGTACATTCACACTGTTAGGACTGATGGATGATATTCTCATTGAATTCAGCACTGCATAACCAGAGTACAAGAGAAACTGTTCAGCTTGATAAAGATGGTGTTTTAGTATGTAAGTTTAGCTGGTTCTACAGAAGAAGTTCCAGGATTAGACATTTATAACACTAAGAGCATTAATAAGTTACACGATTTTAAAATGTCACTGTTTTAATATGTGCCTAATTTTATGTTCATACTTTCACTCAAAAAGTTGATTTTAGATATGTATGTTATGGTAGTCAAAGGTCATGGGGTGGAATGTAGTGCTATATGCACTCATATGTATTGGGATCATGTGATGACCTTTGACTACCAGTGTTTTAATTGACTTTATGCGTTTTATTTGACTTCATCTTGAATTCTGACTCTGTCTGGCCTGGGTTCTGCACACACAAGCAGCCACCCAGATTACTCGCGGTTATTCAGGTTATTTGCGTTCAAGATTGTTTTCCTCTATGAGGGTGTTTTTTTGCATTTTTTTAGATATTTTCTACTTTTTCGAGCTTTACCAAGATAAGGGGCTGGAACATGTAGCGTGGGACGTGCGAGGAGAATGTGTTAGGAATCCTTTGCCTTGGAATGCTTGCAGGAGCCTGGCCAGCTCTGGTGAGTTTCCTTAACGTAGAGGGTGTCTTCTCGAAACTTCTTGTGCATTGAGAATATTATAAAAACTAGGGTTTCTTGGTTGTTAAACGGGATCTCATCTGAGAGGTGGACATATCTGCTCAGTGCTGCATTACTCGGCTTCATGAGTCTCTTGACCCTAGGACTGTTATCTGAGACCTCCAGTCTTAGGAGGGTCAAGATGAAGATATTGCAGCTGGTGAGGTATTTTTCTCTGATCATTGGTATTGAGATATATGTATAGATATATAGTTATCTTTATATGTGTTTTTGGTTGATGTGCTCATTCATTTGTTATTTGCTTGTGTTCTATTTCCTTGCATTTTATTTGTGAATGTTCCATTATTATTAAGGCTCCCTGTTTTCCGTTTTTACTGATTTTTACAGATAAATACAGACAGAAAACATTTTTTTTCTTGTCTGTATTTATTTTTAAATGTGGATAAAAAATGGAAATTGGGTTGTTCAATTTAATTTCACTTGTGAATGTTTCATTATTATCTGACTTGTAAGTGTTTATTATTTGCATGTGTTTTTCCATAATTATCTGCTCGTGTTTTATCCCATGCATTTGATTATTTTGAGAGTGTTTCATTATTATTTGCTTGTGCACACATAAATATATATTTGCATATTGTTTTACCTGTTTCATTTGTCATCTGGGAAAGTCTATCTGTTAGAGAGTGTTGCATTAATAAAACCCCACGCTTTATTTTGAAACTGTCTTTTGATCTGCCTCAATTCATAAGTGTGGAGTCCCCTTTCCAGGTGCTTTTTCTTGCTTTACCGAGTGCCTCTCTGTGAGAAACTTGCTTGGTATATGGTGTACACTTATGTAAGTGGGCACCTTGCACCAATCCAGACAACCCTTATGGTGATTTTAGTGGTCTTAGACAACCCTAGAAAGCTCTCTAAGTGGTAGCTGTGGAGAGCAGCCTTCAGGCTTAGTCCAGAAGGAGTGTAAAGTAGCTTGTTTTACCAGAACATAATCTTGTAGGTATAGATTAAGTGGAAAAGAACCACACAGTGTAATTATAAAAATATGTATTTATTATAAGACACTCACTAACACATACAGGTATCTCCTAGCTGGAGATATACACAATGCACACAATACTTTTCAGTAGAAACAGGTAAGTAGCACAAAATACACAGCGGTCCCAAGGGGAGACCAAACCATATACTAAAATAGTAGTATGCGAACCAAGACTTGAGTCAAGACTATACCCAGAAGACGTAGAGGTGCTGGGGAACCAAGAAACCACCCAAGGTAAGTAACCAGGAGCCCCACGGAGGCCGTGTGCAGAGTGAGAACACGAACACGGGACCAATGCAAGTCAGTAGGTAAGTCGCGGTTGCAATTTTAAAGAAGAAGGACCCTTCCCAGTGGACCCTGAAGAAACCACGTGGAAGACAGAAGGTTGGAGAGCCACCCCACCCGTGAATACTCTAGGACCCAGGATACCTACACCAGGGAAGCCGGGTGCATAGGTGTGAAGTGGCGTCGGAAACCGCCGTCAAACCCAATGGAGGTCTTCAGGAAGATGCCGCTGCTAGAGAAGGTGAAAGTGTCCGGTGGAACCCAATGGTGGATCCAGGAAGAGAACTACCCGCAAGCAGAGGGGACTATCTATGCCACTCAGGAGTGACCCGGAGGCACGGAAGACGAATGCCCACCAATCTCGAGTGTTGCAGGGAAGCTGACGGTGACCTTGAAACTGCAACTGTGCGGACCAGGCGATGCTGTGGACAACCAGGAGCCGAATACGCGCTGTCCCACGTCGAATGTCGAGAGTTGAGGGGTGGGTGTCCATCGGGAGCACTGACAAGCCTTGGCAACTGCAACCAACGTGGAAGTCGAAGAAGTTACAATGTCGGGACCAGCAAGGTCCAGGAGACTCTCCACAAGCAGGGGAGTCAGGGCAGGCCCCAAGCAATCAGGGGAGCCCAAAGAATTCAAAGATGAACCTCAAGAGGACCCTCAGGCCGGAGGCACTGGAGTCGCGAGAGGACCTCAAGCAGCTCACCAGAAATGCAGGCCCACGGTGTAAGTGATGCGGTGAGGACGAAGAGCTTGGTCACTGGAGATGCTTGAGGTTGGGGCTGCTTGGAGCCCAAAGATCTTGGTGGAAGGAAGCCAACAATCCTCTGCAACTTCAAGTTGGCGTGGTGCACAGAAGTTTGGTTTCTGCGGCTTCAACGAGGGATACTGGTTTTAAACTTGCTGAGAGGACAGGGCAGGCCACCACCTATGTTGCTGAGCCTTTCAGAGTCCGTGGGAGCCCAGGATCAGCAGACCGGTCAGCTTAGTTGCGGTGCCTGCAGATGCAGGGAAGTAACTCCTTCACTTCAAGGGAGATTCCTTCAGGTGTCTTGGATGCCCACAGACCTTGGAAGGTTCCTGTATGGTGCACAGGCACGGACGGTGCAGCAGATGAGCAGGGCGACGAGATCAGGAGCAGCAGGAGTCTGCCCAGTTGCAGCCTTGATGCCCAGAGCGAAGTCCAGAGTGCCCAGACGGTTGAAGAAGAAGTGGTGTCTGAAATTAATCTTGTCCCACAACGAATCTAGGGACCCACCCTTAGGTAAGTCCTTAAGTACCCTAAGAAAAGGGTTGGGACGATTCAGGGTTCCCTCCCAGGGGAGAGGTCGGACATTGGAGAGGATACTCCCATATCCTTTGTTCAGTTTCGCACCAGAGCTGGAGCCAATGGCTCCCTGAGCTGGTTTGAACTGGACTATGCAAGGAGGGCACCAAGTGTGCCCTGCAAGCAGACAGTGGTGCTGGCAAGCGCTCCCACCCGGCCCCAATACACTAAACCCTGTCTGGGAGGTGGTCACACCTCCCTGTGACAGGTGACCTATTGTTCTGCCTTCCCCAGCTCGAGCTTGGCTCAGCAGTTGGAGGGCAGAATCGTCTCTCTGGTCGCACAGCATCCATGCTGTGCTGTCCGGGTCTTGAAGATTGGTACCGGGAGCACTGAGGGCATCCCGGAGGAGCTTTACAGTGCATGGAATCATACCTCCCACACCATTTACTTTGTGGGGATATGATTCCAACATGTTCGATACCAAACATGATAGGATTCGTTACAGCCAATTTCAAGATGGTCATCGCGGATCACTGACAAAATATCGATGGACAAAATATCGTGTTCCCAAAATATCGGGACATATTTATCGATGTCAAAAATATCGACATCCTATCTAAATAATGGTAAGTACTAAAATATCGGGGAAAAATATAGTTGTTTAAAATATCGAAGTAAAAAATATCGGTTTTTTAAAATGTAAAATAAATTAAATACATATAACTTAAAATAAATATTTAGAATTATTAGAAAATGTTAATTATAAGTAATAAATGTAATGTAAAAATAAATTAACCATACATATATAAAATGTAATATATAGATATTTACTTAATAATAATTAATAAATAATTATTTTAATAAATTATAAAATGTTATAAATATATTAAAAATTATAAATACATATATATATATATATATATATATATATATATATATATATATATATATATATATATATATATATATATATATAAAAACCAAGTTGCTCCTTCCGAGATGCTGGAACCCAAGAAGGGTGGTGTACACTCCGGCGGAGCGCGCCGGTCATAACAATATCCAATTGAAAATCCCGTATGGTACACTCTCAGGAAGAAACAGACAGAGCACAAGCTAGGTATCCAAGATTTAATCCACACAACGCGTTTCGGCAAAAGCCTTGATCAAGTGTGAAAAGTGCACAAAACCAGCCGTCACTGATAAAGTTTTTTGGCATACGAACATCAACAAAATCAACAAAGGACAACATATGCTTAATTACCACCAGTTTACATGGCCGCCATCTTTGACTGGCAAACGAAAGTGTATATAAATGCATTGCAACTTAGAAATAACAGGCAATGTGATGCTTGCCACAAAATGCTCTATAACATACGTTGTTGATAAGTAAATGGATGCATCTAACATGATTGTTGAGATCGATATCGAATTAGATTGAATCTCAGTATGCTACGCAACAGTATTTACAATATAGAAGCATCATGTAAAATAATATAATGCTAGTCAGTATAAATACCTTGCGACTTGGAAGTAAATACCTTGCGACTAGGAAGTAACGGGCAATGTGATATTCTGCCTCATGATGCTCATTAATAATTCAAAGGTTGCCACTTAACAAGATATGTTAAAAACGGTATCAAAATGGATTAAATGTCTATTGTGGCACAAGTATAATACAATATTAAAGCATCTATTTGATGACATAGTGCCACTGCCAAAGGAAGTGTAAAGTGGTGAATAAAATGCAAAGTGTACATTACCTCTGAATTACATGCCTGAACGTGAACTAAAGTGGAGAGCCAAGAAAACGGACTTTCCTGGTGTGAGATATACCAGGCTGATCCAAGCAACGTAATGCAGGAATCAAATGCCCACTAAGCTAATATACATAGTGTACTGTAGTGGGCTGCCGCTAGTAGAGCAATGAATGTCCTGTTAAATACAAACCTAGTGCTCATCCAAGCTGTGATCAGGCAAAGAGGCAAAAGAAAGTGGATGATCGTGCATATAACAGTACTGGCTGGTGCAAAGTGATTATACATGACAATGTGAACGGTGAGACGTCTGACTCTAGAGGAAAAGGGTAGGATGCCCGTGAAGATAATACCCTGTGAGAGGGCTCCTTCCTTTTCTCCTGCAAAAAAATAAACAAAAAATAAAAGTTAAAACAATTGTAAATAAGCATTACAGTCCAACACCTAAGAATAAAATAGAAATTAAAAACATACAGTTAATATAATCTGCCTCACAGCATTGAAAGAGGAAGAACAGAAATATGCTAACATTCATAAAAAAGCAGATGAATTATTTATGACCCTTCTCTCAAGTGAACCGAAAGTTCCTCATCGAGGTTCAATCCCCGGGACTTTTAGTTTGAAAATCGATAATGTATCTAGATTCACGTTGCCTAAGGGCCAATACTCTATCTCCACCCCTAGGATTCTTGGGGATGTGTTCAAGGATCAGATAACTCAATTCTGCAACATTGGAAAAATGTCTCTCCTGGCAATGGCGCGCCACAGGATATTTCGGGTCGTTGTTGGTGACAGCCCTTAAGTGTTCAAGGACCCGTTTTTGGCTGTACAGGTCGTACTCCCAATGTACCAGAGTTTACAGGTACATTCAATGGCATAGACTACAAAACTGGTGCTGCATGTTAAAAACTGTGTGATTTTTTGGAGATCCCCCATATTCTAACACAGCTTTGAACAAGCTGTATTTGCACGCCTTGCAGTGGCCACAAGGATAGAATCCTATGAGACCATGTGTGATAGTTGTAGGATACAGGGTAATGTCATTTCTGACCACTAGATCACGAATGTTTTTGTTCCGTCTGTATGTCACATTGGGTCTGTCTGTTATACTAGTGCCCAAAACATTATCGGATTTGAGGATATCCCAATTTTTTGTGATGATGCGTTTCACTTTGTGTGCCTCAGAATTGTAGGTGAGAATAACACGTGTGTTTTCCCAGTCATCCTCCCCGATCACACAGGGTTTCACCTCAAGAGTGTGTTTTCTATCGACCACTTCTGCCCTGTCCTTAGCTTTTTTAAGAACCCAGTTGGGGTATCCCCGACTGAGGAATCTCTCTATGATGTGATCTCTCTCCTCCGTATATGCCTCAGTGTTGTTACAGTTTCTTTTAGCCCTCAGCAGTTCGCCAAATGGTATACTCCATTTCAGTGCCTCTGGGTGGCTGCTGAGGCTGTTTACAGTCGAAACGCGTTGTGGAATAAACTTGGATTTATTATACTGGTGTCCTGCTTCTTATCCTGAGAGCGTACTTCATTGGACTTTTGTATTGAGGATATATATATATATATACATACACCTGTAACATAAAAAAAAAATATATATATATATATTATAAATTAAAGTATTAAAATATTTGTTAATTTTTAAAACTACATTTTACACTACATTAACTGCAACAGTAGGGAAAGTGTTGGATAGCGGAGGTGAATAAATTACTATTCCCACTCTAGCAAGTGCAACAGTAGGGAAAGTGTTGGATAGCGGAAGGGAATAATTTACTATTCCCACTCCAGCGAGTGCAACAGTAGGGAAAGTGTTGGATAGCAGAGGGGAATAATTTACTATTCCCATTCCAATAAGTGCAACAGTAGGGAAAGTGTTGGATAGCGTAGGGGAATAAATTACCATTCCCACTCCAGGGAGTGCAACAGTAGGGAAAATGTTGGATAGCGGAGGGGTAAAAATTACTATTCCCACTCCAACGAGTGCAACAATAGGGAAAGTGTTGGATAGCGTAGGGGTAAAAATTACTGTTCCCACTCCAGCGAGTGCAACAGTAGGGAAAGGGTTGGATAGTGGAGGGGAATAATTTACTATTCCCACTCCAATAAATGCAACAGTAGGGAAAGTGTTGGATAGCAGAGGGGAATAATTTACTATTCCCACTCCAATGAGTGCAACAGTAGGGAAAGTGTTGGATAGTGAAGGGGAAAAAATTACTATTCCCAATCCAGCAAGTGCAACAGTAGTGAAAGTGTTGGATTGCGGAGGCATAAAAATTACTATTCCCACTCCAGGGAGTGCAACAGTAGGGAAAGTGTTGGATAGCGGAGGGGTAAAAATTACTATTCCCACTCCAACTAATGCAACGTTAGAGAAAGTGTTGGATAGCGTAGGGGTAAAAATTACTATTCCCACTCCAGCAAGTGCAACAGTAGGGAAAGTGTTGGATAGCGAAGGGAAATAATTTACTATTCCCACTCCAGCAAGTGCAACAGTAGGGAAAGTGTTGGATAGCGGAGGCATAAAAATTACTATTCCCACTCCAGGGAGTGCAACAGTAGGGAAAGTGTTGGATAGCGGAGGGGTAAAAATTACTATTCCCACTCCAACTAATGAAACGTTAGAGAAAGTGTTGGATAGCGTAGGGGTAAAAATTACTATTCCCACTCCAGCAAGTGCAACAGTAGGGAAAGTGTTGGATAGCGGAGGGGAATAAATTACTATTCCCACTCCAGGGAGTGCAACAGTAGGGATAATGTTGGATAGCGTAGGGGTAAAAATTACTATTCCCACTCCAGCGAGTGCAACAGTAGGGAAAGGGTTGGATAGCGGAGGGGAATAATTTACTATTCCCACTCCAATAAATGCAACAGTAGGGAAAGTGTTGGATAGCGGAGGGGAATAATTTACTATTCCCTCTCCAATGAGTGCAACAGTAGGGAAAGTGTTGGATAGTGGAGGGGAAAAAATTACTATTCCGACTCCAGCAAGTGCAACAGTAGGGAAAGTGTTGGATAGCGGAGGCATAAAAATTACTATTCCCACTCCAGGGAGTGCAACAGTAGGGAAAGTGTTGGATAGCGGAGGGGTAAAAATTACTAATCCCACTCCAACTAATGCAACGTTAGAGAAAGTGTTGGATAGCGTAGGGATATAAATTACTATTCCCACTCCAGCAAGTGCAACAGTAGGGAAAGTGTTGGATAGCGAAGGGAAATAATTTACTATTCCCACTCCAGCGAGTGCAACAGTAGGGAAAGTGTTGGATAGCGGAGAGGATACAATTACTATTCCCACTCCAGAGAGTACAACAGTAGGGAAAATGTTGGATAGCGGAGGAGTAAAAATTACTATTCCCACTCCAGCGAGTGCAACAGTAGGGAAAGTGTTGGATAGCGGAGGGGTAAAAATTACTATTTCCACTCCAGCGAGTGCAACAGTAGGGAAAGTGTTGGATAGCGGAGGGGTAAAATTACTATTCCCACTCCAGCGAGTGCAACAGTAGGGAAAGTGTTGGATAGCGGAGGGGTAGAAATTACTATTCCCACTCCAGTGAGTGCAACAGTAGGGAAAGTGTTGGATAGCGGAGGGGTAAAAATTACTATTCCCACTCCAGCGAGTGCAACAGTAGGGATAGTGTTGGATAGCGGAAGGGAATAAATTACTATTCCCACTCCAATGAATGCAACAGGAGGGAAAGTGTTGGATAGCGGAGGGGATAAAACCAAAGATTACAGCTATTGAACCAAAAACCACAAACAAAATAAAAACAAAACAATTACCAAAAATATTTATAAATTAATAAATGAATATGAATGATCAACTATTGATTAATTTATTTAAACTAAATTACTTTCCACCCTCTACCCCAAGAAACACCAAAACACACACCTAAAAATATTTACACAATTTCCATAACTAATTTTGCATTCATAAATTAATAACAATTAACAACAAATCATTAATTAATTTTAGAAAAATTTCTTCCCAATATTTACAACTATAAACCCCACAACTCACACATCAAAATAATTCCACAATTACCATATTTAATATTTAAATTAATTAGCATTAATTAACAAATAATTAATTAGTTATAAATAATTTACCTACCACCATATTCCCCTATAAATGACACCACCAATGTTGTAAAACATGACACAATTAACATAATTAATTAACAATTAATTAATTAGACAACAATTAACAAGCAAAATAAAAACAATTAATAATAAATTAATTCACACAAAAAACACTATAAAATAACATTAAATAAATAATATATTAAAAATATTAAAAAATGTATTAAAATTATATTACTTCCCACCCTACTCCCCTATCAACCCACAACCCGCTCCTAACAAAATTACACAATTACCAATTAATTAATAATAATTAACAACCAATTAATAAATAATTAATAATAAATTAATTACCACAATTAACAATACAAAATATTAAATACATAAATATTAATAATAAAAATAATTAATTAATTAATTAAAATTAAATGACTTCCCACCCTACTCCCCTATCGACCCACAACCCGCTCCTAAATAAATGACATAATTAACATAATTACCAATTAATTAATAATAATTAACAACCAATTAATAAATAATTAATAATTAATTACCACAATTAACAATATAAAATGTTAAATACATAAATAATATTTAATAAAAATTATTAATTAATTATAATTAAATTACTTCCCACCCTATTCCCCTATAAACCCACAACCTGCTACAGTGCTAAAATGCAACATGTAATTAAAATAAAATTAATAACTTCTAAAAAATTATTAATACATTTATTATAATTAAATTACTTCTCACCCTATTCCCCAATAAACCCACAACCCTCTACGGAACTAAAATGCAAAATGTACTTAAAATAAAATTAATAACTTCTAAAAATTTAATATGTATATTAAAAAACAAATGCAATACTTCGACAAAAAAATAGAACACATACATTTAAAATACATACTAAAATACATAACACTAGCTAAAAAAACGATATTTTTAACAACTATATTTTTGCTAACGATATTAATGACTTCGATGTTTTTTAAAACAATATTAATGACTTCTATATTATTAAAAACGATATTACTTACCTTAGACTCGATATTCTGTACCACAATATTCTGACAGTCAATATTTTTGTATCCTGATATTTTGCACTCGATATTAGTGCAAGTCGACAATAAAAACTTGACATTCTGACTGTTTACCGTCATCGCGTAATGACACGGTGCCCCTCTATATGTTACATGGCTGTCTCACTTACACCCCTGGAGAATGGACTCTGTAGGTTGTAGGGGTGTCCTGCTAGTGCAGGGGCACCCTCACACATAGAACCGAGCATCCTGCCTTCAGGATTGAAAGGCCTGCTTTAGGGGTGACTTATAGGTCTTAAGTGCAGTGACCCTAGATATAGGTAAACCTATATCTTTCGTAAGTGGCGCTAGCACCAGCTTACACAGGCTGCAATAGCAGGCCTGTAGTTACAGTTTGAGTGGTCCCTCATGGGTGGCATAATACATGCTTCAGCCCATGGGGGACCCCTGGGCCCTGGGTACCTTAGTACCGTACACTAGGGACTGATAAGTGTACACCAGTGTCCAATCTGGCATGTACCTAAGTACTTACCATACCAATTTAGGGGAGAAAGCACAGAGACTGGGGTCCTGAATAGCAGGATCCCAGTCAGACTAGTCAGAAACAGTGTTACATCAAGCAAAAAGTGGGGGTAACCATAAAAGCAGATCCTACTTTCCTACACTCTCCTTGGGAGTGCTGAATTTCTTTTCTTTGGGAGTGTAAAGCAAGACAACTGCCCACACTCCCAGACATTACCTCATGATTAACATTGCACCCATCTGAGTTTTCAGGAATGCTCACCACCACCACCTTTGACCCATTCCATCATTGACTATTATCAAATAAGATCGCTGTGCCATTAGTTTTTACTACCTGTCTGGGTTCACTGTATCTGCTCATATCCAGTAGTTTCCTATGGTATCATATTCTTACTTGGTCCCCAGCATTCACATTCATCCTTCTCACTGCATTTTTAGCATAATGATCATTACGCATTGTACTTTGACATTTTGAATCCGTGTCTTCCAATTGACTCTCCTTCTCACTTTTAATTTTTTCCACGCGATTGACCAGTAAGGCTGTAACTGGGTGATTGCTATTCTTCCCTTGAGCAATTCAAAGAGGGTATTGCCTGTAGTGTTATGAGGAGTGATGCAGTATGACCACAACTTTGTTCTTAGGGCTGCTGGAACCAGGATGCATGACTTCAAAGCCATTTGGTTGGTCTCTTTTATTAAGCAATTGGCTCGCTCAACCTTTCTAATATCTGGGGATGGTACAATGACGATCTTATGTGTTCTACCCCAACAGCCTTTAAGAAATTTCTAGCGACACAACCCATTATCACTAACCCATTATCACTAACCCATTATCACTAACCAATTAGTGTGGGAAGTCCTCAAAAGCAGAATAACTCTTTTAAGAATTCAATCACTTTGATATTGTCGGGCTGGGTCACAGATTTTACTTCAATCCATTTGCTAAAGTAGTCAGTTAAAACAGTGGCATGGCGCATGTCAAGTGGCAAAGCATTCATGGACTAATGAAGTCAATGGGCCCTCAGGCAATTCCACTGAAATCATGGGACATTTGCGTCCTGACATAGTTTTGTCAGCACTGCTGCAAAAGGAACAACCCTTAATGTACAGATCAACATTGTGGTCCATCAAAGGCCACCAGTATCTTTCTCTCAATTTTCTTTAGTTCCAGTCATGCCTCTGTGGGTATCTTGGGCCAAGGCTATCATTTTACCTCTCAGGCCTGTGAGTGCTAAAAGAGGGTCACCACATAGTATGATATCACTAGTTCATCCTTTATTTTCCAAAGTAGTCTCACTGCCTCATCTAATGCTTTCTTAACAGGCCATCCCTTCATTATGTTATGTTTCACCTTGGTAAGGGTACTGTCATTGCTAACCAATGTTATCCACTCGCTTTTCACGATAGCTTAATTTAAGTCATTATGGTTAAGCAGACATGCAACTTAAATGTCATCATCATCATCGGTATCATCACAATCTGACTCATCCACACACAAGGCACACGATAAATACATTAATTCTTCTGGATATGTGTTCCATTTTGAGTTGGTACTCCTGTAACTTACATGCCAACTTAGCAATTCTTGGCGATGTCCTGCCTGACCTGTCACCCTTTAATATAGTCACAAGTGGTTTATGGTCAGTCCTTATTATGAATTCTTTTCCCCTAAAGAACTCTTGAATTTGTTAACTGCCCAGACACATTCTAACTGCTCTTGCTCAATTACTGAGTATTTGCTTTCAGGTCTCCTTAACTTGAATGAATCGATAGCAGTAGTATTTTCCCCTTTACCGGTCTTCTGACTCAGTATAGCACGCAAGCCTACCTGACTAGCGGCAGTAGTTACAATACATGTTAACTTTTCATTAAATGAGTGTAAAGAAGGTGCTGATTCAAGTTCCTTTTTGATTCCCCACAAGCTGTTTTCGCATTCATTATTCCACACAAATTCTATGTTTCTCTTTGTTAATTTGTGCATTGGTTCCACCTTGAGTGCATAGTTCTTTATGAATTTTGAATGGTACTTGCATATGGCAAAAAATGATAATAACTCTTCCTTGGTGCATGGCGCAGGTGATCTTGAAATAGCTCATATTAGTGATGGTTTTGAGCATACACCATTTTCGTCTATTAAATGATCAAGGCACTCCATTGTCTTTTTAAAGAATTTGCATTAGTTTTTCTGTAAAGTTAAGCCACTACCTTGAACTTTTAGTAAGACTTCTTTTAGTAGTGATACATGTTCTTCACCTGTTATGCTGTAGATTAGTACAGTGCCTTGGAACGTTATAACTCCTTGCATCCCTGCAAATAATCGGTTCATCACACGTTGGAAGACAGCAATGCCGAACACAATCCAAATGGTAGTCGACAAAATTGGAACACACCTTCAGGAGTGATAACTCTGTGTGATTCTTAGATTTGTCCTCCAATTGAATCTGGTGGTAGGCCACACTGAAATCTTGAGTTGTAAAAATCTTGTCACAATTGAGTGCAATTACTGTAGGAGTCAGGCTTAGTATTAAGTGCACAATGTGGTGGTTCATGCACACCAGAGTAATTCAAAGTTTAACTGTTCCTTTAAATTCAAACAGAACTTAGCATGCAAACAGGGTATCGCTCTCTGATCCTAGAGTGTGAAATTGTCTGGAAGAAGCACCACCCCAGCGGTGGTGTCCCCTGGATGCACAGCGAAAACAATCCACAGCGGTAGAGTAATCCAAAATTAATCAAAGTTAATACATGTTCATCTGTGTTCAAAGAAGGATTTTATTTTTTCCTCATAAATCCTTATTCACAAAAATGATATACTTTGTTTCCTTTACACATGGTTTGTTCCGAAAAATTGTTGTTCGTAATAACAGAGAGTTGGTTACTCCCGGATGGTTGATACATTAATGGTCCCAATGCATTTCGAGCTCGACATAGCCCTTCATCAGGGAAGTATTAAAACGTCTGTAAAAGAGGAGAAGCGGGGGAAGCACGGGTCACAGTATGGCAATGAAATGGTAAACTCATGTATTACAGTGTGTGGTGTTCCAACATTCAATGTGCCAGCTGTCAATGTGAGTTTCATGCCAGTCACCGCAAATTAAAACCGGAGTGTGGTTATAGATCAATATGTGGTGCCGTGAACTACAACTCAACACCGAGTGATTTGTGCGTTTTTTTGAATGTAGTACTGTCTATACTGCGTGACTGAAAGTCGTGTCTGTGCACGTCGTGATAATTATCAAGCGAACTCTGGCTGTGATAAAAAATGAGGGGACTCGTCCATACGTGTTACACTGATTAACAAATGGCAGCTCATGGTGCTTCGGTAGCGAAAAAAAGGTGCTATAATGTTCATTTATCTAAATCAAGGAATGTCTTACCAGCGTGAATCGGTGGAATCCGTCTCTTCAAGATCGAACGCGGACCAGGCAAACGCCCCGGCCGCCACGCAGAAGTGAATATGCCGTTCGCGCTTGATTACGGAAATTAAATAGACCAATGGGTGTGTAAACATTTTTTTTTTTTTTTTAGTGTGTTTATTGAAGTTTTACACATTAACATACATCACATGCTTCTGCAATGTAGCAGCTTGGAAGGTACACAACTTAATATGCATAATAGAAGCATAACAGAAAGAAAAAACAAATTATAATCGTGAAAGAACCTCAGCATTGTCCACAGAAATGCACATCAAACATATCTGTACATTATCCATACATTGGCACGCTCATCAAATTGTTAACTTAGACACCAGGCATAAGACTAGTCCTAGCGGCCAGCATTCGCAATCGCATTGGAGTGCCTGCCAAAGGGACTCAATCGCAGCAGTCTTCAGGGGGCAGCAGGGAACAAACCCGGTAATAATAAACAGGAGGAACAGGTAAAAAATATGGCCATACGTAAATCACCTACTTGGGGCATAGATCTGCATTACAATGCGCAGCAGGCAGCATTAACCCCAGTCATCACAGTGACGCGGCAGTCTTCCTCAAACCAGGCTACACACATCTTTGACAGTCATCTAGGCGGAGATCAATGAGGCCTTCCCTGCTAAGTACGTTTGATATAATCCCCAAAAGTTCTTGGGGCGGCTCTGGGGGGGAAGCAGGTCATTATACAATTCCATCTGCGTATTACAGTATAGCATGTCTCGAGACCACTCCTGTAGGGTGGGAGAGGGACCGCGCGCCCAGCGCATCGGAACCCTCCGCTTTGCGAGCAGTAGTCCCATTTCGACCAATCTATGGGTTTCCTTCTTTATGTTTTTAGTGTAGCCCAGTAGGGCGAGCAGAGGATCCGGAGATATATGCACCTCTGTAATATCACTCAATTCCTGGAATATCCACCGCCAGTATTTGGCAACCCCTGGACATAACCAGGCCACATGTAGAAAGTCTGCTGGACTCGCTCTACACCTCTCACACTCAGCAGTCTCGCGCAACCCATACCGATACAAGCATGCAGGCGTGTAATAAACTCTTTGTAGGTATTTAAAGTGGATTAGGCGATGACGGCCGTTTAAGGAGACTCGCCGCGTCGCCTCACAGCAATAACTCCAAGTGTCGTCTATTATCATATCAAAGTCAGTTTGCCACTCTAACCGCGACTTGGTGTAAAAGTTCTTACTGTAGCTTTGTACTATTCCGTAAATGCTAGACACCAGCCTATAAGGAGACACCGTTTTTAATATTAGAGTGAAAGGAGCCACCTCCGGTGGCTCCGCCAGTTCATCGCCTAGAAGCTCGCGCATGGCGTGACACACCCTATGATAATGGAATTGCACTAATGGTGTGGCTTTCTGACCGTCAGCCTCCACATCAGCCCACGTACGTACCCTAACCTCTGCGAAGAGGTCGCCAGCTTTGGTAATATTGATGGTTTGTAATGCCTTGACCGCCGCCCGGTCTGCACTTATAGGTAGCCACGCGCACCATTCCAACGGAGTATTTGGGGAATATAATATATTGCTCGCCTGTTTCTTCATCAGATTGTGCCATGCGTGCACAATAAATTAATTGAGTCCAGTACACCTGTGCGGCGATCGGGAGCACTGAACAAGCGAGAGGGGAGAGTGGCGGGAGCAGCAGCCACTTTTTCTATGTGTATATGAGGAGGGTCGAGTTCCTGATGAATCCAATGGAACGCGTGCCAACTTTGCGCTACTCTATAATAAAGGTCCATATCAGGGGCTCCCAGAACGCCCAAACCATAGGGTAGGGTAAGAACCTTCCATTGAACGCGCGGCAGCTTCCCAGGCCAGTTTTGTCAATATAGAGGTAAGAGATTTAAAAAAGTGAGCTGGAAGTACCATGGGTATATTTAAAAACAGAAACAAAAACCTCTGGAGGACCACCATATTTATCAACGATATTCGACCGAGTAAAGAGATAGGCAGTCGTATCCAGCGGTCCACATCTTCCTCAAGTTTAGTAACAGCCCTACCATAGTTTTCCCTGAAAATTATCTCCGGGTCAGTATGAATCTGTATGCCTAAATACCGCACCGGGTCCGCAGACCAAGTCAGTGGAAAATCCAGATCAAAGGGAGCCGTGCATTCGGTCAAAGGGAATATTATGGACTTATTCCAGTTTATTTTTAAACCAGAAAGCTCCCCGAATCGAACAACTTCTCTGAGAACCGGAGACAGATTAACCTCCGGATTCCTAATATAAAGCAAGGTGTCGTCTGCATACGATGACACTATTAAGTTGTAGTTGGGAAATCGGAGTCCACGGAATCCATGATATTCCCTGAGCGCACATGCTAGGGGTTCTGCAACGATGGCGTATAGGAGAGGGGATAGTGGGCATCCCTGCCTAGTACCTCTAGATATTTTGACAGGAGCAGTGACCAAATCCCCAATTCTAATTCTTGCAGAGAGAGAGGAATACAGTACCGCCACCAGTTTAATAAATATTTCGCCCACCCCCATCCTCCTTAGGACTGCCCCCGTGAATGCCCATTCTACAGAATCAAACGCTTTTTCTGCGTCCAAGAAGACTGCAGCAGCTCTAACTGAAGGGTTAACATGTTGGATTGTTCCAAAAAAATTACGCAAATTGTAAGTTAAGTTCCGCCCCGGGACAAATCCAGCCTGTTCCGTGCTGGCCAATTTCGGAACGAGCGGCGCCAGTCGATTAGCTAAAATCTTAGCGTATATTTTTGTATCTACGTTTAATTGTGAGAGCGGGCGAAACGAAGAGCACTCATCCGGAGGCTTACCAGGCTTCAAAATGGTGACTATCATGGCCTCTCGCATTGATGGGGGCATCTCTCCTGATTCACTAATTTCTTTGAACAGTGTCACCAGATGGGGCACTAAAAGGCCCCTGAATTCCTTGCAGAAAGCCACTGTTAGGCCGTCCTGCCCCGGGGCACTGCCCGGGCGCATACTCTTTAAGGCCTCATGGATTTCCCAGGCCTCCAGCGGGCGCATCAAATATTCATGGTGCTCATTTGTGAGCCAGGGTAACTTTATATATTCAAGATAGTCCTGAGCCATGCTTTCCTCAACATGCGCACAAGAGCGATACAGTTCGGTGCAATACAGTCTAAATTGGTTTGCTATACTTTCAGGGTCGACCAACAACTCTCCTTCATCAGACCTAATTGCTGTGATCATTGAAACCTCCCTTCTATGGCGCAGCAACGCCTACAGTGTGGCTCCCTGGCGTTCCCCCTCCCCATAGCTTCTGGCCACCGCATATTTACCCATATGTTTGACTTCACTTTCGGCAACTTCATGGTACTTTTCCAATGTCCTCTTCAACTCTTCAGCATTATTAACTGCCCCATCTCGCAGTAATCCCAACTCCAGATCAGTCAAGCATTTTTCCAGGCTATCTAGCCTACCCCTAATAGCGCACAGCACCCCGAGTGTTTAGAAATTGCAATGCCTCTGATGTATACTTTGAAAGTTTCCCAGACTGTGGAGAACCTTGGGACTGATCCTACGTTGTTTGCAAAAAAATCTTCTATAGCTTCAGAAATGTCTGCTTTAAAGGCATTATCGAGCAACGAATAAGGAGGGAATCTCCATGTGAATGGGGCCGGTCTCTTCAGCGGGCAGCGCAATACTAGCATAACTGGTGCATGATCTGATAGGGTACGGGGATGAACCTTACATTCCCTGACCTCTGGGTATAGCACTCTCACCAATAACCAATAGTCTATTCTCGTGTGTAGCTCATGCGGGGCGGAGTAGTGTGTGAACCCCCCTTGCTGCGGAAAATGTGTGCGCCAAATATCTACCGGGTCTAGACGTAACATGGCATCTGCAATAGATTTAGCTGAGGCCGAAGTACGCCGAATTGGGCCCCCCGATCGATCCAGTGCTGGATCCAAAACACAATTAAAATCGCCTCCCACCATAAACGGCATAGCAGTGTCTATATAGTGGCTTGTAAAAAAGGTCCGGTAAAACTGCGGGTTATCGTAATTTGGCCCATATACAGTAATCACTAGCAAGTCAAGACCTTTCCCCCTACATCTGGAGATGGTGTACCGCCCCTCCCCATCAGCTATGACCGGGTCTAATTTAATACCTGACCGCGGATTGACCCACGTGAGCACCCCTCTGGCATGTGACGAGAACCCCGCTGCATGGAAAGGGCCCTGTAAAGTTCTCTGAGTGAGGATCTTACTGTCAAATGGTAAATGAGTTTCCTGCAGCAGGGCAATATCTATGTTGTGTCGCTTTAGATATGCAATAACATTGCGCACCTTACGGTAATTGTTAAGGCCTCTAACGTTCCATGTTAGGCATCTGATCATGTTTCCGTCGCCTTGGGTCATCTTAAATAAATCAGCCTGTCTATGGTGTACCTGACTATCTCCATGGTGTCTAGCCGAGTCTGCTGGCTATCCTGTCTGAAATGTACCTCATGAACAATGCACTCACCGTGGTTCAAAAAACAAACAGCATCAAACTCCCTCCCCCTCCCACGTCGCATCTTCCCCAACTGGACGCAAACAAGATTCCCCCCTCCCCTGTACCCAAACAAGGACAGCATAGTGTCATCAAGTGGAGCACAATGGGGTAAAGGTAGCGGCTAGATACAAGTTAAACATTCATATGAAGCAATCAGGCCATGCATTTCTAAATCTTATTAGTCAAAAGACATGATATAAAACATGTAAATAGGCATTAACACCTGGTAAAGAACAACTGTATATTTTTTATAACAAAATATTTTTTATTTAAGAAATTTCATTGGTGAGAATGTTCTTATTTTTTCCAGATTATTTTTTAAGATATATTTTTTTGGTGTACATATATTTATCAATCTCAATTTTATAAAAGCCATATACATAATTATATGCCTATAAAGAAACAGATATATGCAAACATATAAAAGACAAAAATTATACAAAACAACACTGTACATAAAATTTAAAATACACAAGAAAGTGATAGGCTATAAAGCAATTCAAAGGCTGGCGGTAGATGAGAACAAGTCGCAAGTAATGTTTAAATAAAATATGGTAAACACTTTTTGATTTAAAACATTCTGTCTTGACAAACGGGGGGCAGCAGACAGAAGAGGTGCTGGTATAGCATACGTTCCTATCAAGGACCGAGTTTATTGTGTGTTAGTAAAAATAGCTGACACAGTCTACTTAGATAAGAATGTGGACTACTTACTAGTATTCTCGGTACCGCAGTTCCCTCAATCCTACAGTCAGTAAACGAAGGAAGGGGCTCTAGTTTGTAGCTCCTTGTTTTATATGTTACCGGAGCTAATTTCTTACGTGTGTGACGTAGCCGCGGTGTGGAGACAACGCGAGATTTAATAATGCCTCACCATCAAAAATCCATGGAGGTAGAGAAGGGGTTAAGGGAAACAATTCCCAAGCTAATCATATTGTCATCTATAGCACAGTACTTAAGCCGGTGATGCTGTTACTAAGTTGCACTTGCATTTCTAGCACAACTCACAGTAACTGCACAAATCGCAAGTAACGTTTAATTAAAGTGTAGTTGACATTTTGTAATTTAAAAACATTCTGGGGTCGATTCCGATTCGGGCCGGAAAAAGCACCGACCGACTCGGATCCGGAAAAAATACCGACCGACACGTACCCGTGGCGCACGACACGCCAAGTACGATGCAAGGCGCGAAAAATCCGACCGACACGTACCGAAACCAAGTCGACCGACCGAGCCGCACGGAAAACAGCAATCCGGCCGGAAAAACACGCGAATCCAACCGACCGACACGCACCCGGAACAAATCCGACCGAAACGTACACGCGAACTCCAAACCGCAAAGTACGATGCAAGGCGCGAAAACCACGAGCGAAGTCGGACGGAGGACAAGCCGTACGACCGACACGCATACAAAACCGAGCCGAAGCAACACAATACACCGCGACCGACGTGTACGCAGCATAGAAAACTGCACAAACACAGCGTGAACGAAACGGAGAACACCGTACGAGACCAATGCAGGGTCCGACTCGGTCACAAGAACGTTTCCAACATACACAAACAGCACAAAGGAAAAATCACCCAAAAAAGGCCAAACAAGCAATTACCAAGCCAATAAATACTGGGGGTGGGGACAGAGAACAAAGACACACCCACAACTCCACCTATATAAAGGACACAAATCACTACCATGAGCCTTTGCAAATGCCATTCCACTGCCAGCACCCAAGAGAAAGCAACCACACACCCACAGCTCATCCCTCACACAAGCCACACACCATCAGCACACCAACAAATACCTACCTCACATACACCCAGCAAAACACACACTCACACACCCTCACCTGCACACCAACACACACATCACTCACCATCACCACCCATCACCATGCCCCCAAGAAGAATCACAAGTTCCTAGATTGTGAATTGGAAGTCCTGGTAGACGAGATCCTCAGGGTAGAGCCACAGCTGTTTGGCACATTGGTCCAACAGACCCCCACGTCGCAGAAAACCAAGATGTGGGAGAGGATCATCAACAGGGTGAACGCCCAATCACCATGTCGGCGCACAAAGACCGACATCCAGAACAGGTGGTATGACGTGCGCAGGAGGGTACGGAAACTGCTGAAGCAAGACTACATCAACAGCCAACACACCGGCAGTGGACCTCCTCCCAAGCCAATATACCTCAGGCCCTGGGAGGAGAAGGTGCGGGCCATCCTTCCGCCAGTGAGCGTATATGGACTAGAGGACATCCCAGAGCCTGGTGAGTACACAACAAATGTACACAATATACTGCCACAAAACACACACACATCACTGTCAAGGGGAGAGTCAAACCATGCACTCATAGCAATTACACAGCAACCAGAACAGAATCATCCCAAAATGTGTATGTCAGTCAGATAAACACAACACATGCCATCAAAAAAGTCACATCCAACTGTGCCAACACATGTACAAACACAACCACAACTACAGCTAGGCAGTGGCACAAATAGAACTAACAAACACATCCACACATGTAGCCACCACAACAACACCAACACACAGTGAAGACCACTCAAAGGAAGGAATTCTGTGTATGCTGGCCAAGTCAGTGTAGCCAATAGCATCATGGGAGTCGCAGTCACACATATTGCCCCCCCACAACTGTCCCATCAACACCACCATGAACCATGCGCACATCACAGGGAGTGGAGAAGGACTCACAAGATGGCTGACACTGGCTACTGCTGTGGGGAGCACAAGGCCCTGCTGGCAACTGTGCACCAACAAACAGCAGGACACCACTGACTGACATCCTGAGAGACAACTTCCACTCCCTGCAATGCAAGCACGTTCCATGGTGGGATATCTGGCTGGCTGGGTGGGAAGGGGGACTTGCAGCACTGACTATAGTCACAAGCACCTCCCCTCACACACACCCCCAACACAAACTCCACAGTACCCACCTGGTAGAATGCAATGCCCTCCATCCTAACACAAGATCCCACAAAGAACCACCACCCTGGGTTATGTTGTGTGAAGCACAGGGACACTCTTGGGACTCTCAGCCAAACAACTGCCAGGACAACACTCCCAGCCATCCTGTCAGCACAGCCAGCCCACCCCACAGGGAAGCAGAGTCAAAAGGAAGGAAGCATGGGCATGCTGGGTAGGGGGTGGAGGCAATAGCATGATGGGAGTCGTAGTCACTGATATTGGTCACCCCCACAACTGTCCCATCAACACCACCCTGAACCATGCTCACATCACAGGGAGTGGAGAAGGACTCACAAGATGGCTGACACTGGCTACTGCTGTGGGGAGCACAAGGCCCTGCTGGCAAATGTGCACCAACAAACAGCAGGACACCACTGACTGACATCCTGAGAGACAACTTACACTCCCTGCAATGCAAGCACGTTCCATGGTGGGATATCTGGCTGGCTGGGTGGGAAGGGGGACTTGCAGCACTGACTATAGTCACAAGCACCTCCCTCACACACACCCCCAACACAAACTCCACAGTACCCACCTGGTAGAATGCAATGCCCTCCATCCTAACACAAGATCCCACAAAGAACCACCACCCTGGGTTATGTTGTGTGAAGCACAGGGACACTCTTGGGACTCTTAGCTAAACAACTGCCAGGACAACACTCCCAGCCATCCTGTCAGCACAGCCAGCCCACCCCACAGGGAAGCAGAGTCAAAAGGAAGGAAGCATGGGCATGCTGGGAAGGGGGTGGAGGCAATAGCATGATGGGAGTCGTAGTCACTGATATTGGTCACCCCCACAACTGTCCCATCAACACCACCCTGAACCATGCTCACATCACAGGGAGTGGAGAAGGACTCACAAGATGGCTGACACTGGCTACTGCTGTGGGGAGCACAAGGCCCTGCTGGCAAATGTGCACCAACAAACAGCAGGACACCACTGACTGACATCCTGAGAGACAACTTACACTCCCTGCAATGCAAGCACGTTCCATGGTGGGATATCTGGCTGGCTGGGTGGGAAGGGGGACTTGCAGCACTGACTATAGTCACAAGCACCTCCCCTCACACACACCCCCAACACAAACTCCACAGTACCCACCTGGTAGAATGCAATGCCCTCCATCCTAACACAAGATCCCACAAAGAACCACCACCCTGGGTTATGTTGTGTGAAGCACAGGGACACTCTTGGGACTCTTAGCTAAACAACTGCCAGGACAACACTCCCAGCCATCCTGTCAGCACAGCCAGCCCACCCCACAGGGAAGCAGAGTCAAAAGGAAGGAAGCATGGGCATGCTGGGAAGGGGGTGGAGGCAATAGCATGATGGGAGTCGTAGTCACTGATATTGGTCACCCCCACAACTGTCCCATCAACACCACCCTGAACCATGCTCACATCACAGGGAGTGGAGAAGGACTCACAAGATGGCTGACACTGGCTACTGCTGTGGGGAGCACAAGGCCCTGCTGGCAAATGTGCACCAACAAACAGCAGGACACCACTGACTGACATCCTGAGAGACAACTTCCACTCACTGCAATGCAAGCACGTTCCATGGTGGGATATCTGGCTGGCTGGGTGGGAAGGGGGACTTGCAGCACTGACTATAGTCACAAGCACCTCCCCTCACACACACCCCCAACACAAACTCCACAGTACCCACCTGGTAGAATGCAATGCCCTCCATCCTAACACAAGATCCCACAAAGAACCACCACCCTGGGTTATGTTGTGTGAAGCACAGGGACACTCTTGGGACTCTTAGCCAAACAACTGCCAGGACAACACTCCCAGCCATCCTGTCAGCACAGCCAGCCCACCCCACAGGGAAGCAGAGTCAAAAGGAAGGAAGCATGGGCATGCTGGGAAGGGGGTGGAGGCAATAGCATGATGGGAGTCGTAGTCACTGATATTGGTCACCCCCACAACTGTCCCATCAACACCACCCTGAACCATGCTCACATCACAGGGAGTGGAGAAGGACTCACAAGATGGCTGACACTGGCTACTGCTGTGGGGAGCACAAGGCCCTGCTGGCAAATGTGCACCAACAAACAGCAGGACACCACTGACTGACATCCTGAGAGACAACTTCCACTCCCTGCAATGCAAGCACGTTCCATGGTGGGATATCTGGCTGGCTGGGTGGGAAGGGGGACTTGCAGCACTGACTATAGTCACAAGCACCTCCCCTCACACACACCCCCAACACAAACTCCACAGTACCCACCTGGTAGAATGCAATGCCCTCCATCCTAACACAAGATCCCACAAAGAACCACCACCCTGGGTTATGTTGTGTGAAGCACAGGGACACTCTTGGGACTCTTAGCCAAACAACTGCCAGGACAACACTCCCAGCCATCCTGTCAGCACAGCCACCCCACCCCACAGGGAAGCAGAGTCAAAAGGAAGGAAGCATGGGCATGCTGGGAAGGGGGGTGGAGGCAATAGCATGATGGGAGTCGTAGTCACTGATATTGGTCACCCCCACAACTGTCCCATCAACACCATCCTGAACCATGCTCACATCACAGGGAGTGGAGAAGGACTCACAAGATGGCTGACACTGGCTACTGCTGTGGGGAGCACAAGGCCCTGCTGGCAAATGTGCACCAACAAACAGCAGGACACCACTGACTGACATCCTGAGAGACAACTTACACTCCCTGCAACGCAAGCACGTTCCATGGTGGGATAACTGACTGGCTGGGTGGGTGGGAAGGAGGTCCGGCTGCCAACCAAACACAACCAATGCAGACCATGTTCACACCCCAGAAAATACATAGAAATGCCCAAATAATGCAGGACAATGTGCCACACCAATATCAACCCCTGACTGTGACGACTCAGGACAATGCAATGTACAGGCCCGCACCCAGAGGCACAGTCACAACTGTCATGTGTGTCAACCATTGATGCCTGCAGAAACATGACATACATTGTTTGTGTCTCCCAAAAACAGGTGATGATGGGGACACAGCAGCAGACGCTGAGGAGTCCCAGTCCCAGGCTCAAGAGGATGCCGAGCTCACTGGCGTCGTACAGCCTCTGTCCTCCTTGGACGATGAAGAACAACCTGGCACATCCGGTGCAAGTCAACATGCAGCACCAGCAGGACCACCAGCTGCAGCACCAGCAGGACCACCAGCTGCAGCACCAGCAGGACCACCAGCTGCACCCCTGCACCCACCCCTACAACGACTGTCACCACGAATACCATCCCTGCCGACATGGACAGAATAAGGAGCAACACCAGCACAGTGACCCTGGACCAACCTGGGGCCATGGACACCACCACCACCACCAACCCCCAAGGTGGACCAGGGTTATCTGTGCGTGCCACTGCACACACTGCACATGTCAGCAGGGGTGGTGGGAGGGGTGGGAGACAGAGGTCGCTGCTTGCAGACGTTGCTGGTGTGCATGATGACCCACAACTGGTACGCATAGCTGATGCGTACCAGTCCAGCACCGGAGAGCTCAGCCAGGTAGTGGGGCTCCTCAGAGACATTAAACAGCAGCAGGCTGCCCATCATGCCCGCTTGGACTCCCACATGTCCCACGTGGAGTCACACATGTCCCGTGTGGACTCACACATGTCCCGCGTGGAGTCCAAGTGGGATGCACTGCATGAGATGACGGCGGTGCACAGGGACATTTTACAATGCCTCCGCCAGATGAACAGCAACCAGTCCACACCTCCCTGTGTGCCAACAACATCTGGTGCCGAACAAACTGCAACTGCCACAGGGAGGGAGGAGGACTCTGGCGGAGAGTCCCCTGCACCGCAGCAGCCTGCACTTGAGGGCCCCCCCAAGAAGAGGGGTCGTCCGAGGAGGGAAAAGTGAGAGGCCGATGGCCAAGCGCAACTCCCAGGAAGCCTGAACCTGTTCTGGATGTTCGCCTTTGTGCACAGACTGTTCACCCTGTTGACGGCAACACTACTCCCACACATTGCATGGGGAGTACAAGTTGGACCAATGTGTCAGACAACTGTGGCCCCGATACTGGGGATCCTGTCTACCCGGACTTTCAATTCACCTAGGAACTTGGGATTGCAAGATTCATGTACAGCACAACCCATCCTATGCACTATTAACACAAATGTATCACAATAAACACACTAATACACCATACTTGCCTCTGTCGTGATTCCAACGTGGGTGCTGTTATGGGGATGATGAACTGCAAAATTACACTGTGTATGCGAACTGCAACAGCAAGGACAACACAGGCATGTGAGTACAGGAAACGTGACACACATGAGGGAGACACACCACCAGGGCTACACGACACATACACACCTAGGCCATCTGACTCATTGCCTACACTGATGTTGCCAGGGAAGACGGTGCAATGCACAGACACCACACCCATTCCCAGTTGTAGTCAAGTAGCCCACAGGTGCAGTAAGCAAATGGCAGTCAAATATGTGACCACAGACAACGCACATCACAAAGTGAAGCACAGGTTTATTACACAGTTGCAACATGCCGTAACCACTACAGATGCAAGGTAACCCCACCTGGCAGCGGGCACACAGTCAACAACTGTAGACGGAAGGAAGTCCATGGGTGTGGCGCACATCACCTGTAGGGACACAACAGCTACCAGCCTGGATGTGCAATCACGTCGTCGGTGGACACAGTTGACCAAACGAATCTGAAAGTACCCTGTGAAGGACAGAAATGACACACAGTCAAAAGCAATGGAGTACAGGACAGAACAGCAAAACACATGCACAATACATGTTACAAGATACCCACCCAGAACCAAGTTAGCATGTCAACACTGTTGGGGAGTACAGCCCACCTGTTAGCACACATCGCAACACACATCCAGTCAAGTGGCCCATGGACACACTCCCACAGCACCAGAGCACCACCCACACATCATGCCAACTCACATCATTGACATGACACCTCAGGATACTCACATTCAGCTAAAGAAGTTGGTGATGAGCTGTGTGCGGACATCACCATCACCATCATCATCATCATCATCGTCACTGGCATCGTGGTCCAGGCCAGGATCCTCCACAGGTGGCGGATGTTGGTCATTGTCATCCTGGATGAGAGGCAACTCCTTCCGCACTGCCAGGTTGTGGAGCATGCAGCAGACGATGATAATCTTGCACACTTTCGCAGGGGCATATGGGAGGGACCCTCCGGTCTTGTCCAGGCAGCGGAAGCGGCTCTTCAGGAGACCAAAGGTCCGCTCAATCACTCTCCTGGTCCGACCATGTGCCTCATTGTAGCGCATCTGGGCAGGTGTCACAGGGTTCCTGAGGGGTGTCAGCAACCACGGCATGTTGGGGTATCCCGAGTCACCTACGGACAGACAAGTGCACATTAGCTGACTTGGAACAGTGGGCGGAATACTACAGATCAGATCACACACAATGGCACAAAGTCAGTACACACCGACAAGCCAGGCACGCTGGTTCTGCATCTGTGCCATCATCCTGGGGATGCGACTACTCCTCATCACAAAGGCATTGTGTGCTGAACCAGGGAAACGGGCACACACGTGTGTGATGGTCATGTCTGCAAGACACACCACCAGTGCATTGACCGAGTGGTAGTGCTTGCGGTTCCTGTAGGCCTGCTCCTGGGCCTGTGGTGGTACCAAAGCCACATGTGTCCCATCAATGGAGCCAATTACATGCGGCATCCTCCCCAGGGCATAAAAGTCACTCTTCACGTCAGTGAGTCGTCGCAGTCTAGGGAAATAGATGTACCGGTTCAGGAAGAGCAACATTGCCGCCAAAACATCGCGGAGCACACGGCTGAACATGGTCTGTGACATCCCACCAGCAGTCGCCACAGTATGTTGGAAGGTACCAGTGGCAAAGAAGTGTAGGGCTGCCATCACCTTCACCTTGGGGGTCAGCGCTGTAGGATACGGCCGGCCAGGCTGCAAATGTGGGGACAACTGCACTGCCAAATCCTCAATCAGCTGCCTGGTGAAGCGGTACCGTCGGATGCTGTCCCGTTCCACCATCGTTGCCAGGTCTGGGAATGGCCGATGGACAGCAGGAGCCCTGCAGTGCAGAGGAGAAGTAAGCAAGATTGTCAGTCACCCCACATATGCGGCATTGAACACACTCAAGATCCCAACATACATCATTATGAGGCACAACTACATGAAGTGTGCAGTACCGGAAGGACATGTATGGTACATACATGGCCAACATCTGTCAACACGGTCCAACAGGTGGCATCAATTAGTCCCAGGTTGGCCCATTGGATATCATGAGGCCGTGTCACAGTTCCCATCTCCTGCTGCCGTGTCACAATAACCCCCACAGGGACATGTGAGGACAGATGTGCCCCAGGCACCACAGCTCAACGACAGGTACATTCCCAGGGACCCTGTAATGCCACATGGACACTGGCATTACATGGAGTATCATGTATACACCACAGCAAAACAACCATGACCCCCACAGGTAGTGGCCCCACTTGCCACGGCAGGACAGACATGGACGTCTGTGACACACACGCACAACATCAGAGTCCATGCACACACAACGTGGATGTGGAGACTGTCTCCCATTGTGCACATGAAATCAGAGACATTGTAAACACCACATGCACAAAGACTGTGGAGGACCATCACTATTGTGCCACTGGGACACCCTGGCTCAAACATACCGTCCCACATGGGACTCACGGGGTATGTGACATGACATACACATACACCACTGTGAAATGTGACCATGGCACATGCACAGATATGAACAGTTGCACATCACAGTGGTCACGTACACGTAACACCCAGGATCCTGTCCCCATGAACACGTGCACAGCCTGGGGGTGGCTGCCCACAGGTGACACCCACAGGACAACATGTACACCAACATACACACAATAGGAAATGCAGCCTTACATGCCTTATGATAAAGTTTGGACAGGCTGTCGTGTGGTAGGTGTGCCCCTCACTCCCTGGGAGCTATCTGTGGCTGGCATATGTCCATCTGAGACAGGCATGCTGACATATGCCAGTCACATGTACAGTGATGCGTTGAACTGCAATGGACCGATCGGTGCCTCCGGCCGGCCCATTGCTTTCAATGTGTGCGGGTACGCGTTGTACCCCTGTGCGCGTTGAACTGCAATGGACCGATCGGTGCCTCCGGCCGGCCCATTGCTTTCAATGTGTGCGGGTACGCGTTGTACCCCTGTGCGCGTTGAACAGCAATGGACCGATCGGCGCCTCCGGCCGGCCCATTGCTTTCAATGTGTGCGGGTACGCGTTGTACCCCTGTGCGCGTTGAACTGCAATGGACCGATCGGTGCCTCCGGCCGGCCCATTGCTTTCAATGTGTGCGGGTACGCGTTGTACCCCTGTGCGCGTTGAACTGCAATGGACCGATCGGTGCCTCCGGCCGGCCCATTGCTTTCAATGTGTGCGGGTACGCGTTGTACCCCTGTGCGCGTTGTACCGCAATGGACCGATCGGTGCGCACCCATTGACAATGGGCTTGCCTGGCAACGGACGCGTTTTCGAATTTCGAACGAGTCGGTTGCTGGAAAATCAGTTGGTCACCCACAACAATGTTGCAAAATCATGTATGTCATGAAGTTGAAGATTTGAAGGATGCTGTGGGCGTGTTTTGGTGCTGCTATTCCATGGATTGGCCAGATTCAGAAGATGCAAACGACTTGGACCTATCACTTTGGACACAAGGGACAGTATCTGCCTCTCCAGCACATATATATTGCTGGCTGTTCCCCTGAGAGCCCACTTGCCTGCACTACATGCTCCAAGACGACATCTGCCACTGCACTGCTGCTGTCTCTGCCCCTCTGGACCCTGCAATGGCACGTACTGTGGAGAGAGCCCCAGCCTTCAGCCTTGAAGAGAACCAGGCCCTGCTGGACAGCCTACTTCCACAGTACAGCAAGCTGTATGGGACACCAGGGGAGCAGGTGAGTGTTCTGTGCACTGCCTTTCTGAATGTGCATTTTGTCTGACTAGCAAGGCTGAGAGTCTGCACGCCACTGGCTAGCAGGCTCACTGAGTAGTTGTCACCCCCCATAGTGTGTAGTGACTTGCACTGGACAGGTATGGTGCAGTGACAGTGCATTTGAACATGGTTTTACTTCCCATGCAATGATACCATGTAGTGACGTCTGGCAAACTGTCCATGGTCAGCTTTGCACTGCCTGTGTACATCATGTGCCCCTGTGATTGAGACATGTATATACAACTGTGTCATGCACGGATATGTTGCATGTGTGGTAATGGCCTTTTCACTTTGTCATCCTCACAGGTTAATGCCCATCGGAAGCAGGAAATCTGGAAGGACATCGTCCGGGCTGTCCGGTCCGTGGGGGTCTACAAGCGCCGGATCCGCAACTGCCAGAAGAGGTGGCAGGACCTTCGGGGCTGGACCCGGAGGATTGCACGGGTCCAGCTGAAGCTGTCGCCTCCTCGCAGGAGGGGCGGAACACGGACCCTGACCCCCTACATGCTCCAGATCCTGGCGGTGGTCTTTCCAGACCTGGATGGGCAGCTGAAGGCCAGACAGCAGCAAGGAGGGGGTGAGTCAAAGACTGCACTGTGAACTCTGTATTACATGCTTTGTGCCCTCCTCTGGCCTGGTTCAACTGCCACAGTGCAGCAGTCATGTTGTCCAGGAGCCATGTCCCTCTATTGTGCACTGCCCACTGCTCATCTGATACCCAGGTGTGGCCCTTACAGTCAGGGAATTGTGTCACTTGGGACTGTGTCCTTGCAGTTTGCTTCACTAAAGGTGGGGGACAGCATCTGTTTCCCTAACTCTGTTGTGGGCATCATGGGTGGGTCCATTGTTCACACAACGCCTGGGTTTGGACATGTGATCTGCGTGTTGCTTTGATATGCGGTCCACTTGCTGAGCTGAGCCACCACATGTGCCTGGGGTATGTGGCACACGCCCATGCAGCGGGTGGGAACAATGTTTGTGCCCCAGGAGTGTGCAGATTACGTGTGTCACACATACATAGCCAGCTATCCACTGTCCAGGGCACATCCCTCATTCATGTGGAGCAGGACAGTCATGCCTACTCCAGGCCATGCAATGCACTCTGTACTCCCACTCCCGTGTATCAGCTGACACATTGTGCACAGTGATTTGACCCCTCCGGTGTCTGCCTCTGTGTCAGTGTGCTGTGGATTAGTTGCCAGGACTGCTGTGGTGTTTCTTGGTAGGGGCTCAGCATGCCCCTGGAGATGTGACCATAGGAGACGATACTTGTGTGTCACATAGGTGTTTGATCAGCTGCCCGTGCAGACTGGGGTATGCGAATGTGATGTTCAGGCAGCTGTTCCCCATTCACAGCAAATTGTGAGGGGCTCAGGTTCAGAGGGTAGTGTCACAGGTCTCCCATATGTCCAATAGGTGTGACCTGGACAGATGAGGGTTGAGATGATGTGTTGTGTGGGGGATGTACATGTGCACTTGTGCAGCTCCAGGACTTGCATTCCCCATGACCTACTATTGTGACACAGTGCATAGTGTTGTTGTCTGGCTGCCAAGTCATACATCACTGAGACAGTGATGTATGACTTAACAGTCATGCCTCTGCCATGGCATGTGTCAACTTATTTGTGGTCCTGCAGGGGAGTGACATGTGCTACATGCACACCATAGTGGCGCTGGCTATCAGGACATGGGTGCATCATGGTGTCTGTCGCTGGTATGCATCACATGCATTTCCTATTTGACTCTGGGCATCCCTTTCATCCGGAAACCTGTACTGACTCAGTGGCAAGAGCTGTGATGTGTCCACACCGTGTCCTCTGCACTGTCCAACTACTGTGTACTTGGTGCATGTGTCCACACTGGGGTGTTGCAATACAACAGACACCAGACAGATGGGTGCAAGGCCATGTGGGATGTGAGTGCCATGCTTGGCATCAGACTGACAATTGGCTTCTCCTGTTCAGTTAGGGCACTTTTAGCAATGTACAACTAATGATGCCAGGGCTTGCTCTGTGATGTGCTGTGCTCACAGTGGTGTGTGCGTTTGGTGCAGGTGACTGATGTCTGTCTGTTTCCCCATTGTTTGCAGATACATCCACGGCCACGGAAGGGGACAGCTCCACGGACCAGGAGGAGCCAGAGAGCCAGACTGGGTCAGCAGCCGAGGAGTGGTCGGAGGGACCCAGTGGCACGGAGGGCGAGGGGAGCCACACCGAGGAATCCTCAGCACCATCCACCTCAGCTGAGGACCAGAGCAACTCGGAGGATGACTCCCTTGTGGAGGCGGGTGTCAGCAGCCACCACACCCCAGCTAGTGTTGCTGTCCCCGCCACCACCAGCACCACCACCGCCCTCCCATCGGCTCCCATTCCCAAGGTCCGTGGAGGCTCCCATGTTCGGGAGCGTGTCTCCTTTGGCCCAGGCACCGCACCCCCTGCCCCTGTGTCCCCTGCTGCCCTGAGTGAGGAGTCTGTGTACCTCCTTCGCCAGCTCCATGTAGGGCAGACAGCCATGCTGAGTGTCCTCCATGCGCACACCGCACTGTTGACTCAGCTGGTGTCGTTCATGGAGGGCATCTCATCGGGCATGTCTGACCTACAGAGGGGCAACAGGTCCATGGACTCCTCCCTGACGGCAGCAGTGTCCCTCCTCAGACAGTCCCTCACCCCTCCTGCCTCTGCTCCATCCACACTCCCCAGCACCTTGCCCGTCCCAAGCACACACACACCGGCACAGGCACACACCAGCACACACACATCCAGCACACAGACACACACGCCACAAACTAAACGCACACGCACGCACAGTCAGGGGACTGAAACCAGACTCACAGGGGATGGGGCCCTGGTACACACACACGCATCCACGGGCACTGCGCAGTCCTCAGTTGCCTCTCCCTCCAAAGCACCCTCCCTTGCCTCACCTGCAACCCCAAAGACCCAGCGCCTCTTCCTCAGTGACCTCGGCCTCTTCCCCTCCGATCCAGCTGCCCCAGCATCCAGGGGGAAGAGGAAGCCCCCCACACGGAGCAGAGTGCCCCTCGCCCCCGGACACCCTCCCCCAGGCGCAGACAGACTGAGGCCCCCACCCGCAAGTCCCCCGGAGTGGTAAGAGCAAGACCCCGCCGCCGCCCTGCAGCTCAAGCACCAGGTCACCTTCCTCCATCCCTCAGGCCCCCACTCCACAGGTGCCCCCGCCACACCCTGCCCCAGGTTCCCCCACCCACAGATATACCATCCCCAAGAGGCTCCGGCCTTCTCCCCCTGCCACTTGCTCTCCCGGCACCACACCCCCCGCTGCGCTTGTCTGTGCCACTGATGTGGTGAGGGTGTCCTCCCCCTCTGTCCAGCCCACCTTGCCTGTTCCCCATTCTCCTCCCCTGGTGGTAGGCACTGCAGTGGAGTCCACTACCACCCTGTCTGACTTGGGCACTGCAGTGGCGGACCTGTCCACTCCATCTGCAGGGTCCACTGCAGTCGTGCCGGCACCCACAACATCTGAGCCATGCCCCCAGTTGTGCCGGCACACACCATGTCAGACACCTCCACTGCAGTTGTCAGTGGCTCTCCAGCACCCACCACCCCTTCCCTGCTTCCTCCTGGTGAGCCCTGATCCTGTCCCTGCGGTGCCTGGCCTACCCCCCGGTTGCCCCTCCTAGTGGATTGTCCCTGGTTTTGTGCAGGCATGTGTAGGGTGGCATCTGCCACTGTCACCCACTTGTGACTTTGTTGATGGACTGGCCATTGGCCTTTGTTTATGTTCTACCGGACTTCTACTTTTAATGCCACATATGCTGAATAAAGCAACTTTCTGTTCTCTAGTGCTTTTGCTTCTGATGTACATGATGTTGATGATGCTAAGAATGCCCTTGCTGCAGTGATGGTGATATTTGGTCTCATGATAATGAAGTGTTACTGTGCAGGAACCCATGTGGTCCAGGGGTTATGTGTCCTATCCTGTGGTGTATCCATGTCATCCATAGCAGCATCTGAGGGTGTCATGTGTTCAGTATTTGGCAATGAGATTTCCTACTTAGATTGGCAACTTCACATCTGTGGCTTCCACCCCTGCACATCTGTTGTGCCTGCCATTGTTCTATTCGTCTACTTCCCTGACCGTGTGGCCATCTCCAGTGAACATGCAGGTTTGGGCATCAATGGGGAAGGACTCATCTGTGTTGTCAGTGCAACATTGCTATACAAGTGTGTTGGATCTGTGCTGATGATTCCGTTGGCACTTCCATGACCAGGCTGATGGGACGGGAGCCCTCATTTGTTGCTAATTGTTGATTGTGTGTCCCATTGCTGCCATGGTATGGTATCTGTTCGCCTCACATCTGCAGTCTCCACAGGGTATCTGCATGTGTGTGCCCATTGGTGCAAATATGTGGGTCTGCATTCGGATGGTCACTTCTGTCATTGTGTCATTGATGATTGTTGACGGTGTCAGCCCCCATGGGTGTTGTTTGTCTGCACATGGCCAAAGTTATGTCTTATTTGCACTGCAGGATTTGGCTCCCCCAATTTATGTTGCAATGGGACACATACACTACTTTGCCACTGATGTGTTTGTTGTTCTGTGACCAGGAATCATCCATGCAGTTTGGCAGTTGCACCTCTTACTTTGTCAACACTTGCCTTTTGGTCACTGTGATGATGGGGGTTTGGACCCCATTGCCACAATGTTCAAGATGTGCTGCAGCTATGGACCCCACACTTGCCTTTTGGTCACTGTGATGATGGGGGTTTGGACCCCATTGCCACAATGTTCGAAATGTGCTTCAGCTATGGACCCCACACTTACATTTTGGACACTGTGATGATGGGGGTTTGGACCCCATTGCCACAATGTTCAAAATGTGCTTCAGCTATGGACCCCACACTTACATTTTGGTCACTGTGGTGATGGGGGTTTGGACCCCATTGCCACAATGTTCAAAATGTGCTTCTGCTATGGACCCCACACTTACCTTTTGGTCACTGTGATGATGGGGGTTTGGACCCCATTGCCACAATGTTCAAAATGTGCTTCTGCTATGGACCCCACACTTACATTTTGGTCACTGTGATGATGGGGGTTTGGACCCCATTGCCACAATGTTCAAAATGTGCTTCAGCTATGGACCCCACACTTACATTTTGGTCACTGTGGTGATGGGGGTTTGGACCCCATTGCCACAATGTTCAAAATGTGCTTCTGCTATGGACCCCACACTTACCTTTTGGTCACTGTGATGATGGGGGTTTGGACCCCATTGCCACAATGTTCAAAATGTGCTTCTGCTATGGACCCCACACTTACATTTTGGTCACTGTGATGATGGGGTTTGGACCCCATTGCCACAATGTTCAAAATGTGCTTCAGCTATGGACCCCACACTTACATTTTGGTCACTGTGATGATGGGGGTTTGGACCCCATTGCCACAATGTTCAAAATGTGCTTCTGCTATGGACCCCACACTTACATTTTGGTCACTGTGATGATGGGGGTTTGGACCCCATTGCCACAATGGTCATGGCCTGCTTGCATTGTGGGTGCCACACACATATATGTGTGGCACATGTGCTAGGGGGTCACATTGTATGTTCAAAGTCATGTTCGGTGTTGTAGGCATTTGACACAGTCTACACACGCTTGTCATGGTGTTGGGGGATGTCTTCTTCTTGCATTCCCTAGGTTGTGGTGTGCTGGTTGTGTCATGCATTGTCCATCCTATGAGTGGGGGTGGTAGTAGTGGTAGGCATCCTGCCCCCCTGGCTAAGGGTGGTGGTAGGCATCCAGCCCCCCTGGGTGAGGGTGGTAGTAGTGGTAGGCATCCTGCCCCCTGGCTAAGGGTGGTAGTAGTGGTAGGCATCCTGCCCCCTGGCTAAGGGTGGTGGTAGGCATCCAGCCCCCCTGGGTGAGGGTGGTAGTAGTGGTAGGCATCCTGCCCCCCTGGCTAAGGGTGGTAGTAGTGGTAGGCATCCTGCCCCCCTGGGTGAGGGTGGTAGTAGTGGTAGGCATCCTGCCCCCCTGGGTAAGGGTGGTAGTAGTGGTAGGCATCCTGCCCCCCTGGGTGATGGTGGTAGTAGTGGTAGGCATCCTGCCCCCTAGGTGAGGGTGGTAGTAGTGGTGGGCATCCTGCCCCCTGGGTGAGGGTGGTAGTAGTGGTAGGCATCCTGCCCCCCTGGGTGAGGGTGGTAGTAGTGGTAAGCATCCTGCCCCCTGGCTAAGGGTGGTAGTAGTGGTAGGCATCCTGCCCCCCCTGGGTAAGGGTGGTAGTAGTGGTAGGCATCCTGCCCCCCCTGGGTGATGGTGGTAATAGTGGTAGGCATCCTGCCCCCCCCCGGGTGAGGGTTGTAGTAGTGGTGGGCATCCTGCCCCCTGGGTGAGGGTGGTAGTAGTGGTAGGCATCCTGCCCCCCTGGGTGAGGGTGGTAGTAGTGGTAAGCATCCTGCCCCCTGGCTAAGGGTGGTAGTAGTGGTAGGCATCCTGCCCCCCTGGGTGAGGGTGGTAGTAGTGGTGGGCATCCTGCCCCCTGGGTGAGGGTGGTAGTAGTGGTAGGCATCCTGCCCCCTGGGTAAGGGTGGTAGTAGTGGTAGGCATCCTGCCCCCCTGGGTGATGGTGGTAGTAGTGGTAGGCATCCTGCCCCCCTGGGTGAGGGTGGTAGTAGTGGTGGGCATCCTGCCCCCCTGGGTGAGGGTGGTAGTAGTGGTAGGCATCCTGCCCCCCTGGGTGAGGGTGGTAGTAGTGGTAAGCATCCTGCCCCCTGGCTAAGGGTGGTAGTAGTGGTAGGCATCCTGCCCCCCTGGGTGAGGGTGGTAGTAGTGGTGGGCATCCTGCCCCCTGGGTGAGGGTGGTAGTAGTGGTAGGCATCCTGCCCCCCTGGGTGAGGGTGGTTGTGGTGGTAGGCATCATGCCACCCCTGGGTGAGGGTGGTAGTGGTGGTAGGCATCATGCCACCCCTGGGTAGGGGTGGTGGTGCGCATTCAGGCCCCTGTGTGCATATGTGGCATTGGTGATGGGCATCCCGCCCCTATGGTGCTGCTGTTGCTGGTGTAAGTATATTCTGCATCCCTGTGTGTGTGTGATGTGTCGTGTACGTGTTGTATGTGTTTTGTGGTTGGTGTCTGGCTTACCTTCTGCGCCGTACGCGTCCGTGCCTGTTCCGGTAGTAAATGTAGAATATTGGTATGATCGGGACGAAGGGATTCATGGTTGGTTCGTGTCGTTCGTCCTTCTCGTTGCTTCGCGTCGTCCTCGTCGCTCCGCCTCGTCCTCGTCGCTTCGCGTCGTCCTCGTCGCTGGCGTGTTCGCCTCGTAGCCGTGGATCGTGTTGTGGCGCGAATCGGAGCTTATGTGTGCCTCTCCCGGATGCTTTGACGTGCCGTGCGTAGCGACGGGTTCGGCGCGTACGGAAAGCGCATCGTACTTGTCCGGCCGGACGGGGCTGCATTTTTCCTTCCGTGCGACTCGATTCGGCGTTTCCGGATTCGCCTCGGTCGGAGAACAGGACCTGGTTTGGGTGAGTACGGCTCGGCCGGATTTTTTGCTGTTGTGCGCATCGTACTTGCTCGTTCGGTGTGCTGTACGGATCGGTCGGGAAACAGGCTTTCGCATGGCTTTTTTCCCGACCGAATGGTATTGGGTGCGCCTCCGACCGAGATCGGAATCGGCCCCTCTGTCTTAACAAACGGGGGGCAGCGAACAAAAGGGATGCTGGCATAGCATACTTTCCTATAGAGGAACGAGTTTGTTATATGTTAATAAAAATAGCTGGCACAGTCTACTTAGATAAGAATATGGGCTACTTACTAGTATTCTCGGTGCAGTAGTTTCCTCAATCCTACGGTCGGTAAACGAAGGGAGGGGGCTCTAGTTTGTGGCTCCTTGTTTTATATGTTACCGGAGCTAATTTCTTATGCGTGTGACGTAACCACGGTATAGAAACAACGCGAGATTTAATTATGCGTCACCATCGAAAATTCATGGAGGTAAAAAGAAGGGTTAAGGGAGACAATTCCCAAGCTAATCAATTGTCGTGGCTGGACAATATATATACACTATCCAGTCCCTCAACTCATAGCTTCACTCAATGAGAGAATATAAAAAGATATAGAAATACGGAAAACATATAAAGATGGTATCGCTCCGCAACTTGTAAATATACATAGATATAGAAAGCGGACTGGAAGCACAGTTTCCATCTTAGTGATGTATCAATCATCCGGGAACAATCATGACAAATAGCTATAGACAACTGTGCTAAAGCATAAACAGATATCACCTGTTCTTGAGACGCATATTTCAAATGATGATATAGTGAAACCCCACAAGGTGGAAAAAGATGTATTGTTAACAGATGTAACAATATCTTAGTATCTATTTTAATGTAGGTCAGGGGACGTACAATCTGTAAGATGCTCTAAGTGCATTTTAGTGGTGAGTATTTCTCAGTCCTCAACTGGCTTCAAATGGCCTATAACTAATTAAATCGAATAGCTTGATCCCATGGTATTTCTGAGTTGAGACCTTTAGTGCAAGTCTCTAGGGTAAAAATCCAATACACTTCCCGTTTTTTCCTTATGGTTTCACTACTCTTGCCTTCTTTGGGAAAGATTTTTTCTATAATAAACCACTTAATATCTTCTGTGTGGTTAAGGGTCACAAAGTGTTCTACCATTGGTGCTGCAAGTTTTTTTGTACGAATAGCTGAGCGATGCTCAGTTAGTCGTGTGTTGAGGGTGCGTGCTGTCTCACCCACATACCCTAAACCGCAGGAACATATTAACAAATATATTATGTCTTTTGTTTTGCAGTTTGTCATACTTTTAGCCTGGATAGTATGTCCATTAAGTTGTATATTGTCTGTCTGTAATGCCAATGGGCAGACTTTACATGTACCACATTTAAAGTTGCCTATGACGGGCAAAGATCCCACAATACTTCTCTGTATTGGTTGGTGTCGTTGGGGCATGCGTGATCTCACTACTAGGTCTTTTAAATTTTTATTTTTCCGATACGCAAACAAGGGTTTGGGTATTCTGTCCTGAGGTTCTTTATTGATATTCAGAATCTGCCAATTCGAACAAATTATTTGCCTAATTTGTGCGTTCAACATGGAGTGTCGCGTAACGAAAACTAATTCTGAGATGTTCTTGTTCGAATTGGCAGATTGTCAACTACACTTTAATTAAACGTTACTTGCGATTTGTGCAGTTACTGTGAGTTGTGCTAGAAATGCAAGTGCAACTTAGTAACAGCATCACCGGCTTAAGTACTGTGCTATAGATGACAATATGATTAGCTTGGGAATTGTTTCCCTTAACCCCTTCTCTACCTCCATGGATTTTTGATGGTGAGGCATTATTAAATCTCGCGTTGTCTCCACACAGCGGCTACGTCACACACGTAAGAAATTAGCTCCGGTAACATATAAAACAAGGAGCTACAAACTAGAGCCCCCTTCCTTCGTTTACTGACTGTAGGATTGAGGGAACTGCGGTACCGAGAATACTAGTAAGTAGTCCACATTCTTATCTAAGTAGACTGTGTCAGCTATTTTTACTAACACACAATAAACTCGGTCCTTGATAGGAACATATGCTATACCAGCACCTCTTCTGTCTGCTGCCCCCCGTTTGTCAAGACAGAATGTTTTAAATCAAAAAGTGTTTACCATATTTTATTTAAACATTACTTGCGACTTGTTCTCATCTACCGCCAGCCTTTGAATTGCTTTATAGCCTATCACTTTCTTGTGTATTTTAAATTTTATGTACAGTGTCGTTTTGTATAATTTTTGTCTTTTATATGTTTGCATATATCTGTTTCTTTATAGGCATATCATTATGTATATGGCTTTTATAAAATTGAGATTGATAACAAATATATGTACAACAAAAAAAATATATCTTAAAAAATAATCTGGAAAAAATAAGAACATTCTCACCAATGAAATTTCTTAAATAAAAAATATTTTGTTATAAAAAATATACAGTTGTTCTTTACCATGTGTTTATGCCTATGTACATGTTTTATATCATGTCTTTTGACTAATAAGATTTAGAAATGCATGGCCTGATTGCTTCATATGAATGTTTAACTTGTATCTAGCCGCTACCTTTACCCCATTGTAATTTCTCCCTACAGCTAGCAAGGTTCATTGTTTATCGTAGGGGTCCCCTTTCTTACCAAATCATCAAGTGGAGCACACACAGGGGCGGATATTGCCTCTCCACCGATACTCACTCTACTTTAGTCGAGTGAGAATTCCAGCCATCACAAAAAACATATATGACATTTTATCCTGCCCAACATAAAGTCGTATTTGCATAAGTGAACCAGTTTTCTGAAGACCACCGCATGCAACCTACCTTTGCTTATTAATCTCCTAAGCATTGAACATGTATATTCCTGAGAATCAGGAAAACGTTACACCCTGATTGCCGTCCCTGACGCACACCAAAGAACAAACCATAGATCTCATCAGGGCTAACAGGTAAGAGTATCTCAATATCCCATCGTGCAGAAGTGTTAATCAAGTAAGCATTACCATCAGAATAGCGTCCTAAACATCAACCTAGCTATGCATTCTCTATGTTTACTAGGAGGGGTGCCAACATAATGGCTCACGACACCTCTGGACGTCCAACATACTAACATGATAGGGCCATCCTCTCCACTATATGCAAACAGGGAAGTAGCGGCTATACGTTCATTATATCATTCAGGAAGCAGCATACCCTGCAGGTACAATACCCCTCCCCACCCTCCTCATCCCCTTTCATATAGGTTCCATTAGGAGTATGATGATAGGTACTATTCTAGTCATTTTCGTCCATAGTGCCACCCGTAGCCCCCTGCAATCGTTCTGAATTATTCTTGCGCGGTTGGTTTGCAGAGTAGTCTTTCAATGCTTTCTGAAGGGTTTTAGGATCTAGGAAGATCTTTGATACGCCATTCATCGTCACTCTGAGACGTGCTGGATAGAGCATAGCATAGTCGAGGTCCTGAGCACGCAATGCCCGTTTCAGCGGAGCAAACTCTCTTCGTGCTTCCTGTACCTTGGCAGTAAAGTCAGGGAATAACGAGATGGTGGAGCCCTCGTACTGCAAGCTCCCTATATCTCTGGCTCTTTTCAGGGCCGCATCTCTGTCCCTGTAGTTCAGGAGCTTAGCAATAATCGGGCGCGGTGGTGCACCCGGCAGAGGTCTAGGGCCCAAAGAGCGGTGCGCACGCTCAATCACGAACATGGAGGAGAAAACCTCACGGCCCAGGAGGGTCACTAAAAGGGTTTCGATGAACAGTTCCATGTTGCCTTTGGCCGCGGACTCCGGAAGGCCAGTGATTCGTATATTGCTCCTCCTAGACCTGGCCTCCAAGTCCTCCGCTTTGTCTTGTAGCTGTGTAAGGGCCTTGTTCATCTGTTTTTGTGCCACGTTGGTCTCCATGTGAGCTTCCTCCACCTCCGTCACGCGTCTCTCCACCATGTCTAGCCTTTCAGAGTGTTTATCAAGGCGTTCGGACATACGGTCCATACGGTAGGCTAATGAGTCTATTTTCCAGTCTATCGAACTGAGGCTTGCCTGCATCCTAGCAAGGATTTGACGGAGGTCAGCAGGCGTTTCTTCAGGCATGTCACACTGTTCAGGGGGGGGGGTTGGGAATCACCCGGTTCCCGGGTTCTCGTTTTGCGCTGTTCAAATGGGAGTTTAGTCTGAACCTTATCCACTTTCCCCATCTCCAGAGGGGACCTCGCTGGCCGCTGCCTCCCAAAGTGACCCAACCCCAAGGGCTGACGCAAGTAGGGCTTACTTCAGACAAGGCAAGGGCAGAGTCAGACAGTCAGGAGTAGATCCCCCGTTCGCTGCGCCAGTTCAATCAGCAACACAAGTGTTACGGCTTGCTAGGGGCAGAGGCGAACTTCTTCACGACCTGCCTCGCACTGCAGAGCTCGCCAGGCCAGCTACCCCGCAAATAGAAGCCGCCTCCAAATCAGAGCACCCAATACAGGAAGGGAACCACGTGCAGGAATGGAGGAAGGTAAAGCCCATCCCTAGGGCTTGCTTAAGCCACTACCTCTGTCCCAGGGCCTTCAATGTTCACAAGTGGCAGACCGCGTGACACAATGGCATGGGTACATCAACGCCTCCACTCTCACTTTTATATCCTGCATAGAGGCCCTAATGTAGACCCGTTCGTACATGCCCTAAAATGGATGTATTCATATTTACCCTAATATGGTCATATTCGGACTTGCCCTATTATGGTCATGGCCGCATATGCCCAATTATGGTCACAACTGTACATGTCCTATTATAGCGATACAAAACCGGTCCCAGGATGCTTGTTTCCGGTCCAGGGAAGACATGGCTTGGCAGTTCGGGCTGGACTGTTCCCATGAGGCACAGGGTCAGACTGATTTGCATATGGCCATGTTTGAACTGGGGTGGTGGAGTGAGCTAAAGAATGATGATGGATTAAAACCAGATCAGTTGACTGGGGGTGAGTGTTTGATTTGCTCTAACGCTCCGTCCATCATCCCCTTTGGTATCGCTTTGTTCGCCCTAAGTTGGCAGGAGTATGCCCAGACGTGGGTCCCTTGCTCACTCTGCCACTGGATTCAAGATAGCCTGGCTGATGAGGGTTTTGAACCCGAAACCGGTCCCAGGATGCTTGTTTCCGGTCCAGGGAAGACATGGCTTGGCAGTTCGCGCTGGACTGTTCCCATGAGGCACAGGGTCAGACTGATTTGCATATGGCCATGTTTGAACTGGGGTGGTGGAGTGAGCTAAAGAATGATGATGGATTAAAACCAGATCAGTTGACTGGGGGTGAGTGTTTGATTTGCTCTAACGCTCCGTCCATCATCCCCTTTGGTATCGCTTTGTTCGCCCTAAGTTGGCAGGGTATGCCCAGACGTGGGTCCCTTGCTCACTCTGCCACTGGATTCAAGATAGCCTGGCTGATGAGGGTTTTGAACCCGAAACCGGTCCCAGGATGCTTGTTTCCGGTCCAGGGAAGACATGGCTTGGCAGTTCGGGCTGGACTGTTCCCATGAGGCACAGGGTCAGACTGATTTGCATATGGCCATGTTTGAACTGGGGTGGTGGAGTGAGCTAAAGAATGATGATGGATTAAAACCAGATCAGTTGACTGGGGGTGAGTGTTTGATTTGCTCTAACGCTCCGTCCATCATCCCCTTTGGTATCGCCATGTCCTATTATAGTCATGATTCCTTATATAGGCATGATCTTTCACCTACATTTGTCCCAGCTAGTACACAATGAGCTCTGAGGGCTGAACGTTATCTATCCTGTGGTTTTGAATACAGCATGGTTCTTCCAAACACAGGCCCACACTGTACTCATTAATTATGCATGGCTTTCTAAGAATACACCACCGGCATAATATGTATGTACAAAGTTCACCCCTGACGTCTTCCTCATGTCCAATACAAACCATACTGAGGACCGAGACTCTTTAGGGTATAAATACACCACATCTTGCCCCGGTAAGACAGAGGGAACCGAGACTTCCATGCTGACACACTGACCAGAGACGCTGAGGCTCCTGCATGCAGTCGCTCAAGCTGACAGTGGTCTGACACAACCCGGACGGGGTGTCCAACTCGAGACCAGGACGGGGTCCCACACTCTCTCTATTCAGGTATGGGGGTTTGACTAAATCCTAGGAGGATTCTTGGCTCTTAGCTTCTAATACCTACACACATATGCTAGGTACACACAGGTACATCTAGGTAGGCATCGTAGGAGTACGCGCACTTGCATAATGCTTTTATATTCATGTAGTACTCATGATTATCGCAATATGGTAGAGCTGTTCTATCCCTTTGCTTTTATCGTACTGCTGATAATATATCTCTGCTATTGTCTGCTGGTTACCGCAGCACATATATTTTACACTAGAATAACAACTGTTCAATAAATACTTATTGAAACGCCCGACTGTTTATTCTGTGTAACTCTCTGAGACAAACCGAATAAGTGAGCATGAATGACTGAGCGAAAGGGAGTACATTGTTTCCACGATTCTGAGGGATCATGGTTGTCATGATCTAAGGTTGCCAGGAACTAATCTCTCCCCGATAAGAGGAGACACTAGTGGCACTGCGAGCTAGCTAATGCAAAACTAGGCTAACATATACGGTGGGGGTGCACGGAGTCAGTCTGCCACCAAGCCCGCAGTATATGTTATCCAAACGCGCAGGTCCTTCAGGGGTACTATAGGAGCTACACGAAATGGCGCCGCCAACGTTGGTTTGGTACGTATTTAACAGTAGAATCTGAGTAGTTCAGTCGAGCTATTCTCAGAGAACCTACTCACAAAACCCCAGAGACGTCTGGAGTGGGTGGGCACTAAATCCGCCGCAGCTGAGTAGTACGAGAATACTATTTATTGGCTGTTCGTTATTCAAGCTTGAAGGACATATAGTTCCTACAATTGTGCATATACACCTTATCTTAAAAATTTCTTTAACCTCCCTTCTTCCAATTAAAAATGGTGGAAGAAACAGACGAAACAAGGAGAATTACAACAAACCTCTTCGGTTTAGAAGAAGACCCTGAAGATGCAATACAAATTGCACCAATTTCAGAAGGGCAGTCACCATAAAACTTCTAGAACATGGCTTAAGAGCCAGGGGTGGTACAGTAATTTTCGTGATTGAGGCACACGAATCTAATAAAACAGAGGTGTTCTATTCATGGGTTACATTCCCAGCAGTGAATGCAATTACAAATGTCTTTCACTACTACCTAGAAGGTGAAACACCAGCGGACTATACTCCTTTTGAGGGGGGGATGCTTGGAGGCTTGAGAGCACCGGGATCGCTGCCGTGAGGGGAACGGCTCCTACCTCCTGCCTGCAGCCAAAACGCCGTGAGGGGAACAGCTGAACTCAATCTCCCAGCTGCCCTGACGCCACCGTGATGCTGCATTCGCGCCGGAGGCGCGATTTAAGCTCCGCCCACCTCCCGCAGCGCGGGATGCTTGGAGGCTTGAGAGCACCGGGATCGCTGCCGTGAGGGGAACGGCTCCTACCTCCTGCCTGCAGCCAAAACGCCGTGAGGGGAACGGCTGAACTCAATCTCCCAGCTGCCCTGACGCCACCGTGATGCTGCATTCGCGCCCGGAGGCGCGATTTAAGCTCCGCCCACCTCCCGCAGCGCGGTACGCGCGCGGGCCAAGCCCGGGCCCGTCTGCGCCCGTCAGAGCCTGGAGGAGACTGGGCTGGGCCACCCCTCTGTCGCTGGTGTTTTGCAAACTTTTGAGGTGAGAGCGCATATATTGGTGTAACAGCTGCAACGTAATCATGGGAAAGCGAGGGGGGCAGCCGCCACTAAGGCCTGTCACTACAAGCATTGATAGCATGCTGGAAAGGGCTGTTAGTATTGTGTCCAACGAGATTGAACTGACCGAGAGGCGTCTCTCCCTCGGCATGGGGGCACTCCCTCCTCCCAGCTTGATGGGTACCAATTTGAATGCTACGAGGCTTCCCTTGATGCGCCCAGCTAACTGACGCTCCTTTACCAAATTCGATCCCCCTGGAACCCCCGGCGGCCCCTGAGGCAATCATTGGGGCGAAACGCAAAAGGAAACCTGCCAAAATTATTAGCGCCAAGAGGAAGCAACCCAACCGTTCTAGTACATCTCGTACTGCCTTGAGTTCATGGATACGCGCTTCTCCAACCCCCAAGACTGTTGTTGCTTCTGTGCACACTCCAACTATTGAACCTTGTCGTTCTATTAGCACTCAGACTGAAACCGGCCTGTTTTCCTTTGAGAGTTGCAGTTACGGAGAAGTCTCCATTAATCGTATTGTGGACACTGTCTTCGAGCGTGTAAAAAATCTACTCGATAGTCACTTTGCTACTTTGAGGGAACGACTGACCCAGCCTGAGTCACTTGGTACGAACTCAAGCACCCAGGATATTCTACCGAGCCTGTTATACCTGGGAGGACAGCCCTAAATGCGTCATCTAACAATGTGCACAATTCTAATCCTAATACCCTGTCCTGTGTACCCAAACCTATTCCATCCACCGATTCTTGTGGTGTTTGTAATAAAGTTAAGGAGTGCTTTGCGCCTGAGCGTAGTAGTGCGGAAAATAGCACCTCTAACAATAGTGGTGTAGAAAGTTTATTTGTTAAAAACGTGCCCCAGCTTATTACTCCTGCCAGCACATCTATTGTAGCCCAGACCAGTGTTATCCCAGGAGGTAGCATATTATGTGAGGGTGGTCCTGATACTACGTGCATGTTAAGTTTTAACGGTAGTAGGGAGGTGTTAAATTTACCCCCGGCAGCCTGCCCTTATGTTGTGGTCTTGGCGGGTGTGCCCCCTCTTAAGGTAAATCAAGTCGAAACATGGGATCAACTACGCAACAAAAGTGTTGACTGGCTATCCAAACACTTAGGGGCCGATTCCGATTCGGGCCGGAAATCTCTCCGACCGAGCCGGACCCGGAGAGATTTCCGACCGAATCGGACCCGTGCAGCCCGACCGAACGAGTACAATGCGTCCGTATGCTATCGTACTCGAGTCGGTCGGACTCCCTTTGAAGTCAATGGGAGCCGGTCGTACAACGCGTACGCGGGCTCCCATTGCCTCAATGGGTGCGAGGCGAACAAGGGCGCCCCCTACAGCGGGTACGTGGTGAAGCGACTCGCGCCGTACACGCACAGGTAGGGGGGACCCATGTGTGCGACTCGCGCGGCTACGCTTACAGGGGGGTCCGACACGGACCCCCGAAGTACGGCTCCGACTGCTCTTTCGAGCCGGCGGCGCGTGTCGGTCGGACTGCTCGCGGCGCGCATCGTACTTACCCGGCCGGGGAACGTCTCCGTTGCGCGGTGCGAGTCATGTCTGAGCGAGTCTGTCGGTGCGGTTCGACCCGGGGACGAGTCGGTCGGAGCGGTTGGGACGCCCGAACGAGTCGGTCGGCGATTTCGCATCGTACTCGCTCGTCCGGACGCGCGTACGGATAGGTCGGGAAATAGGGCTCCGAATCGGATCCGGTTAAGCCGAATCCGATTCGGAGCACTACCGGCCGAGATCGGAATCGGCCCCAAAGGGTTTAGGGCGTCACTCACCAATAACATCATTATGGTACGCAGAGTTGGTTGGGTGGGGCAGTCCCCAAAGAGTATCAAGGGGGATTGTATAGTCATTAATTTTCAGTAATCCGTCAGTGGCTAAATCGATAATAACGGCACAGGAGGCCCATTCCAATATTGCTACTAGCATATGGGCCTTACTCTTGGGCTATTTTTATAAACCCTCTATGAGAGCTACATTTCCTGATGCTCCCTCTGCCGCCCTTCCCTCTCTCTACATAATAGGTTCTTGCCACTGTCTGGTTTGGATAGCCAGGATTGACTGTCTCACCCACTAGCACCATCAGTATCACCTGAGTCAGCCCCCTTTCCAACTGTGTTCCCACCTTGTGAACTTGGTACTCCAATTGTGCTTGACGCTGATCCCAGTTTGAAAATATTAAGCTGGAATGTTGCGGGTCTGGCTTCTAAAATGAACTTACCTGACTGGTTGGAGCTAGTCCAAAAACAGGATATTTTAATGTTTCAGGAGACATGGGCCACACGGGAGTTATTCCTGGAGGGGTTTGAATGTTTTAATACTGTAGTCCCTATCCCAAATTCTGGTCGACCGGCAGGAGGTCTCTCAATTTGGAATAATATCACAGCAGGTGGTAGTGTAAGGGTCCTTGACACCAAAAATGATAAATTCCAGGCAATAATTTATAAACGGGGGGTTTCGGTTTGTTTAATTAGTTTTTATAACAATGATTTTCAGAGTGTCCCAAACATGAATTTTTGTTTAGATTTATTTCCTTCCTTCAGAAGTCTAAATGTGTCGCTAGCTCTGTAGGAATTTGTCTAGGGGTGACTTCAATGTTAAGCTACCTAGCGGAATTTATTCTGCTATTCACCCTACCAGCAAGGCACCATTATGTAATAGGGGGGCCCAACTATTAAATCATATAAGTACTAATAATTTTTTGGACGTGATGGAGCTTGCTGTAGTATCTAAAAGAGCTAACCATATAGAACCTACGTACAGAGGCAGGGGTTCGGCCTCCACCATCGATTTTATTTTTATCTCTTCTTCGTTAGAAAAATGTGTGTTAAAAGCTGAGGTTGTTCCTACTGTCCACGGGGATCATAACCCCATTAACCTAACTTTGAGTCTTGCCCCCAGGCCGACCTATGGCAAAGAGTGTGGTGCAAGGGATCTGTCCCTCTCCACTGATAACCTTAGATTGGTCTGGCGTGGTATAGATAATAAAGTCTTATTTGGTAAGATGGTAAGAACATATCCGGAATTAATTAATACCTGTCTGTCTTCTAAGGAACATAATTCTGCGGTAGTCGCTGCCTTTACGCAGCTATGTGTGTGCGTTAAAACCTTGTTATCTAGGCCCATCAAGGAAACACATTCCGGCCTTAGTTGGTTCAACACTGATTGTTCCGCAGCCAACAGAACTCTTCGAAGGGCACTTGTTAAAAAACCTAGAGATAGAACCCTCATTAAAACACTTAGACAACGCTATAAAGTAGCTCTCGATTAGAAAGGAGGAAATAGTCAGGGAGAGTTGGGACAATCTCGCCCGCGCAGTTACGCTAAAAAATGGGAAGGATTTCTGGTTGGCCGTTAAAGATATGAGGTCTTTAGGACACCCTCTGTCTTCAATCAGTTGTAATATTACCAGTGAGACATGGGTAGCGCATTTTTCTAAGATTTATTCAGCACCAGTCTCAACTATAGCCCCTAATGAGTATGTAGCCACCACTAGGGTCTTGATTAATTTGTCAGAAGTAGAGGAGGCTATCGAACAGAGTCTGGGCTGCAAAGCCCCAGGCTCTGACGGTTTGCCCATCGACCTTATTAAAAAATCAACCAGATTTTTGGGCGCCCTTATTACTGAACGTTTTTAATAATTTAACTGTTTCCACTATACCTAACACATGGTCCAACAGTATTATTGTGCCGATTTTTAAAAAGGGTGATAGTTCTAACCCAAGCTGTTATAGGCCGATTTCCCTGATTGACAACACGCTGAAAATCTTGGGGAGGGTCCTGTACAATAAGATTAGGTCGTGGGCCGAAGAAGACCAGATTTTACATCCTTGCCAGTTGGGGTTTAGAAGCAATATTGGCACTGTTGAGCAGGGCCTCAACCTCAACTTGATTATTGGTAAATATACCATAGCTAAAAAATCACCTATATACTTAGCTTTCATGGATCTTACCTCGGCCTTCGACTTTGTCAACAGGTCACGGTTTTGGATTATCCTTTTAAATTATGGCTTGGACGAGTCCCTTGTAAATTTTTTAGCTTATTTACATAAAGACCTGCACGCCCGGGTGCGTATTAGCAGGGGCGGTGAGGTATCGAAAGATATCGAGGTTGGTAGAGGGGTCAGGCAGGGTTGTGTCCTGGCCCCTCTTCTTTTTATCCTTTATATTAACGATCTGAATAAGACATTGGTAACACTCACCCATGATGTCCCTAGCATTAATGGCAACAAACTCCCCGCCCTACTGTATGCTGACGATGCAGTGCTAATGGGCCGCACCCCAAAAGCTCTTCGCATTTTGGTGCGGGGCTTCGTTAATTTTATGGCTAGTTTGGACCTATGCACCAATTTTAAAAAATCCCGCGGCGCAACTTACAAGGGAGATTATATCAGACTGCTTAAAATGTGATAGGGGTATGGAAATACCCTGGCTAGCCGCTGTTCGTAAAAGCTTAACTAGCGTGAATTATGAGTATTTATTTTTAAACCCCACTGATTTCGGTAGTATAAGTAAAAAAAAACCTCCAGCAGGCTTTATACGTATCATACAGAAAAGCTAGATATGACAAAGAGATTCAGAAAACCTCTGTTGCGAGATATATGCATATTGAGAACATTTCCCACGCTCCATCTAGCTATCTCTTAAAACCCATTGGTCGTTGGGAAAGGGTTTGCTTTTTCGACTGAGGATCGATACAATGAAATTTTTGCTTTGCTTTCCTATGGTGTACAACTCTAACCTTGATTATTTGCCATGCCCCTGTAATAGCCGATACAAACAATCTATGCTGCATTTTTTATTCTTTTGTAGTTACTATTTAAAAATATACCAAAAGGTTTTTGATACCATATTTTAAGGCTATACCTACGATTGATTATAAGGCAGCCTATGGGAAGGTTATTGCCTTGGAAGATAAAGAGCTAACCTTTCGGGTCGGATCCTTTTTGAAAGTTGCAGTGCGTACTCGTAACTCAATGTGTACTCCTTGAAGTCTGTTCACTTTTACTTCGGCTTTTTAATTGTATTTTAACTTTGATAAACAAACTTCTTGATGAATTTTGTCTTGCATCTGTATCTTTTTAATGTGTATTGTATTATTGGAGGACCTGTTTAAATTGGAAACTTTTTTAAAGCTGTTTTTTTTTTTGTTTTTTTTGTGTGTTCCCTCTGTTATCGGATTGTTCTCATTGTAATATGCCGTTATTTGACTGTACTTTTATGGATATATTCTTGTATCCGAATAAAGATTTTGAATCTGAATCTGAATCCTTTTGAGGAAGTAGAGGTTCCACTCACTTACCAGGAGCATAATTACTGGTTTAAAGTCGCCCGACCCCATGTACGAGGAAGAGCAAGATTAGGCCCGCTCGGAGGAGCAGGAGCCACATGACCCATATTAGCGGCATACACACCACATCCTGACATTGGCACAATGCCACAGCCAGACTTACTCGTACAACACAGAGATTTAATTAAAATCTACAGAAACCTCACACAATTTGTGATGAGGACTTTAACAGTTCAGCCTGCACCAGCTGCAGCACAAGACACTCCAGTCCAAGGTACAAACATTACACGCGATAATGGGCAAAATGCCAGCAAAACGCGAACAAATCCCATTCTGGATAGCTCAGAAAATAACTCAGCTTGAAGCAGTATTCCCGAATACTACAACCAATGATAAACACAGAATTCTAACAATCTGCTTGCCCATGGGTCTCACACCACTAGTAGAGGACTGCACCTCTTGGGGTTGAGTCTTTGCTGCCATATATACCAGAACACATGGTATCCCGTCCTTAGCAGTAGTGCCAGACGTATTAAAACAGATACAAAATGAGTACGGAGCAGAGCCTGCCCTTAAGTTAGGGATGAAATTGCTAAACAACTTTGAACAGGTCTCAGCCATAATACTAGCTAACATTAAGGGGGAAGCAGCTTCTGTGGCGATCCGCCAACGCCTGAGGGAGTTCGGTCCAGAGGATCAACAACACGAACTACCCAAAATAATTGAAACTGCATATGCAGAATTAGGCAGAGACAGTCTAGGTGGGAAAGCATTAAAACCACAACTGGTGGGCAGTCCTTAAAAGGACACTACAAAGCAGACACCTACTTCTCCTAAAAAGAAGTGGGAAAATAAAAAACAACAAAAATCTAAAGACACCAGATCTCAGTCTAGAGGTAGGTCTCCTCAACAGGAGCCCTCTGAAAGGAGGTATAACCTCAGGAATAGGGATAATATTAAAAAACCTGACAGGTATCAGGATACTGATACTCGTTCCTCTCATTCCTTTCAGGGTTCATCACGAAACTCTGAGAAGGAAGGACGGTCAAAGGAGCGTACAAAGTCCAGAGACACGCAACACGCTGCGGACTACGCACCTAAAAAAGAGGATAAACAAAAATCAAAACCTCAGTTCAAAAAGAAGAAGGTAGCAGGTCTCAAGATCAGACATGCCCAGAATTCTGAGGACACAGCTTCTGAACGAGGAATGGGCTCTGACGATGCTAGACAGCGCGGCAGAAGTAACGATATCTCGCCAGAACCTGAAGGAATTTCTGGTGACAGCGGAGTTGAGTGAGTATATCATGGTGGAAACACCTGATACTCGGGTAAGTGTCCCACATAAGTTACATGAGAAAACACTCCGGATGGAGGGGGACAAGCCCAGAAAAGTTAAAGGTCTCTTTTGGAAAAATCTGTCATCTGGTTATGACATTCTATTAGCAGAACAAGACTGGCCGCCTGCATTCGTCATGGAGTGCCCTAGGGGAGAAACGATAATTTTTCCAGCCTTTTCCGACCTCGTTCCCATTCACCTAAAACATGCATATGCGCAGGAGTGGGCGGTTGCCCTAGCTCCAGCATTATACAAAAATCATGCTGGTTGGGATGAGGAGTCAACCCACCACGTGATCCCGTTAAAAGTTTCCCCAAATGCTCAAAGGCAATACCCTATAAAGCAGGAAGCTAAAAAACAAGTCAGGGAGATTCTAGATCAACTTGAATATCAGGGGGTGATAGAAAATTGCACTTCACCTATGAACAATCCTTTGTTCCCCGTAGCCAAACCTGACAACACATATCGTATAGTTTTAGATTATACACATTTAAACACTTGCACAAAGACATTTGCAGTTCAAAATGCACACAGTCCTGCATTAATGAATAACATTGTGCGCAAAAAATACAAAACAACACTTGATATCTCAAATGGATTTTTCTGCCAAAATATAGCACCTGAAAGCAGGTATCTGACCGCATTCAGTGCGTTAGGGTCAGAACGGCAATTCTGCCGACTCCCCCAAGGGTATAAGAATAGCCCGGGGTTGTTTTCAGCAAGGGTAACAGAGTTACTCCAAAATTTGGATGAAGAAGCACTGTCCTATGTGGATGATATTTATCTGACGGACAATGACTTAAAAAGGCACTTGACCAGGGTGAGCACCATTATTATGGGATTCGCCTCTGAGGGCTACAAATTTAACTTTAAAAAATCAAAAATTGCCCACCTCAATGTCCTGTTTTTAGGATATGAGCTGTCAAGTGAGGGAAAAAGCCTGGCAGCTAACTTTTTAGAAAAGTGTGCGCTGCTCCAACCTCCAAAATCATTAAAGAATTTACAATCAATTCTGGGATTCCTAAATTTTGGTCGAACATACATTTTGGATTACGCAGAAAGAGTAAAACCTTTCTACGACTTAATAAAACCTGATTTTTCAGTCAGACAATGGACACAGGAACACACAAATATCCTGCGTTCCTTACAGGAAGACATGATAGCTTCTAAACATTTACAGACACGCGTAAACGTACAGAACCTAGTGATCCGAATAATAGCGGGTCAATGCGGGTACACTTATTTAACTTTTAATGAAGGTGAAACAGTACCAATCGCATACAAATCACACCTGTACACAAACGCAGAGATGCTTTTCACTTCAACAGAAAAAAACCTGACAGCAGTGCAGACCGCTGTAGCAAGAGAAAGAGCTCAGGGTAAACGCATAATTGTCGTGACCCCAGTACCAGCTTTAGAAGCTGTTACAAAAGCTAGCATTCCAAATGCTAAAGCCTTACATCCAAGATGGATACAATGGGCTAATTCTCTTACTGCAACGGATGTTGAATACAGATTTGATCCAAGTTTAAAAACACAGGCATTCCTGCAATACGAACAAGAATACCCTCTACCAAATGAAATTTTGCCTCTAGATCAGTATGAATACATTATTTACACTGACGGATCTGCTCAACCAGCCATAGGGAGTAAGCAAGCTTACAGCGCAGCGTGTGCAATTGTTAAAGGTCGCATGCGTGATGGCAAGTTCCATCCAAGCTGTACAAAAACGCAATCTCTAGGAGACTGCACGGCTCAGTTGGCAGAACTCAAAGCACTTATACTGGCACTTATAAATACGGATCACGAATTCCCCACACTGATTGTGTGCGATTCCTTTTACTGTACACAGCATCATTGGGAACAAAACGGGTTCAAAGATGCAAAAGGTGGCACAATTAAGCATAATATGCTATGGGAACAGGTAGTGGAGTTGAGAAACGAACTACCAAGGGCTCACGTGATACATACACTGAGTCATCAGCGTGATGGCGTTCACGTTGAAGGGAATTCATTGGCTGATGAAGCCGCAAAGGGGGCTGTTCGCACAGCCGCCGTAGCTGCAGTTACTCGTTCAAAGACGAGGGTAGACGGCGAGATAATGGTAGCTGTCAATGCTTCTCGCATAGGCAGCACAGCAGTACCTAAAAAATTTCCACTCAAGTACTCCTACAAGTTAGATGCACAAAACATTCCATATGCTCAGATTCCTGGAGTGGGGGATAGAATAATACCAAATATGGATCGTAGGCTAGGCTTAATTTTAGCAGCACACGAGGGTTTGGGTTCTGCGCATACAGGCGTTACAGCGACTATTTCTTTATTGAAACAGCGCTACTGGTGGCCAGGGTTAACAAAGCAGACTAAAGACTATGGGCCTGATTCTGATGCGGGTTGGAAAGCTTCCCGACCGAATCGGTTTGGAAATGGTTTCCGACCCACTCGGATCGGGAGAGTCCGACCGACGGAGTACGATGCATCCGGATGCTTCCAGATACGATTTGGTTGGACTTCCATTGACTTCAATGGGAGCATATGTTCCTAACCGCATCATAATTGGGCCCTGGGTCGGGAAGACACATTCCCGATCCTATTTGGAAGGAGCAAATACCATTAGGAGGCCTTCCTAACCGCATCAGAATCAGGCCCAATGTCTTGAAATGTGACATCTGTCAGCAGATAAAAGGCTCCACCGTAACACGCCCAGCGCAGACACCATTACTGAAATCAGACAAACCTCTCGCATGTGTGTATTTGGACCACTGCGGACCCTTACAATCTGATGGGTCCAAGAAATATATCATGGTTGCAGTGGATTCCTGCTCTAGATTCCTATGGGTTTGGCCTCAGCGCTCGGCTGACGCTCGAACTGTTATAAATGATTTGCGAGTCTTTATCGGCACATACGCAGTTGGCACGTTACATTCTGACCGTGGTCCGGTGTTTAGCTCTCGGGCTTACAAAGAGGCCATGGAAGGAATGGGCGTAGCATTGCAGTACTCTTCTCCGTATCATCCCGAGCGAAATTCTGTTGTGGAGAGGAAAAACCGAGACTTACAGCAATATTTAACAGCTAGGGTATTAGGCAAGGGCGGTAGATGGGTCGATCACCTTTATGGGGTACAGCGCGTGCTCAATAATCAGCCAAGAAGCTCTCTAGGAGGTGTCACTCCTTACGAGGTCCTATTTGGGACAAGAATGTGGGTACCTGATCTTGATTGTGAAGGCACAGTGGCGGATGAGAAACCATTTGATATCCATGATCGTTTGGCTGTTTTACAGGATCTAAATGAATCCAGGACACAACAAAGTAACGTGCTCCAGAAACAGGCCGCCACTGAGGAAGTCAAGGCAGTAACGGCAAGACCTATCCGGATCCCAAAAATCGGGGATCTAGTCAGAGAAAAGATCACTGACAAGAAAGAATTTGGGCCATCCTACAGAAAGCCTGTACCAGTCCTTGCAATCCACGGCACAAGAACTGTACTTCTGCCACCTCTTGCCGGAAAAAAGGAGAAAAGATTTGTCTCAATTGACTTAATCAAACCACACTATGTGGCCGATACTAAACAGTAGGCCTCGTGGACTACACAGTAGCAGACGCCCTCCTCTCGGTACAATCCAAGAAGTCCAAACAGAAAGACTCATCACGTTTGAAGAGCCACCTGTACGGAATGAAGGACTAAGCAACAATGCTATGGAACTCGTTCCACTTCAACAAGAAGAAAATCAACTTAACAACCAAGTTGCAATCAGACATCTTCGTCAACATGCCTCGTCAAGAGCAAAATCCAATTTCAACAAATCCCGATGCAATTCCTACAATTGATCGAACTGCTTCTGGCTATTTCATGAACTTTAGGATACGTTTTCACTGGATCCAAGCGAACCGGAAACGACGCCAGCCAAAAAATCACTCCCAACAGAAACTCAATGACTTTTTGAACTTTTTTAGAAAGACTTACCTGGTGTCACCTTGGATAGAACTATGGTATATCACTGGGATTTTATTTTTCATTTTCTGGCTAGGTTTAATAATAACTTAGTATGCTTATTAATGGACGATACCTCCAACCAAGCTCTACAGCCTAAAGAGTCAATTTGATTTTAAAACCACACCAGACTTCACATCGTGAACCAAGAAACTTGTCTTCAGTGAACATCACAGCAGTTCCTATACCGGACGGTATAGTATGGGACAAGATTGATTATGATGTATTCGGTCCGACTGAACTTTTAAAGCTAAAACATGTATTAAAAATTTCTTTAAGTGATATCATTACCTCCAGTACATTTTCTGATGATTGGGACACTGAAACTGTAAATGCTATGATGTCTGATTTACAAAAGCATTTCCGAACAATGAAATGTTAGAAGGTACTTCAGACTATTATACATTGTACTGTTACCAGAAATATGGCCATCATTTCTTGCACAAATCTATAACACCTAGAAATGTATTTGAGTACCACCAGTGGGAACACTGCCCAACACCACCGAAAGGTAGTTCACAAGCATTTGCACAGAAATTTACATACTTCTCAGGGTTTAACACATCCGACCCAAAGTCATTTTATTATAAAGTGGCGAAAATTTCAGCTCAGAAAATTATGTTAACAAACACCAAACACATTTACTCTGCATCCTTTCTGGACCAGTTGTCTAAACAGGGTTTCGACCTATGGAAGGACACAATAGATTCCAAATCGATCTGGGGTTCTAGGGACTGGCAAGTCCAGGGAATAGAAGCACTTTTTAGAGCATGCATCATTCCGCAGCAGATTTTATTTCTGAATGAAACTGTGCAACAAACAACCTGTCTTGGATTAGCCAAAAGCAAGGAAATGAACACACCGGGGTTTCCAACACCATCGCAGATGGGTGGGGGGCAGACTTCAACTACACAAGGGGTAGGATTAGATGACATTTTCCAGTACAACAGATCAGATCCTGATTGGACAGAATGGCTGGTTTGGCCCATTGACACAAACAAATGTCAACAGAGATTTATGAATACAACCGAAGGGTTTAGTATCCATAGGCCAGATCCACGCTATGTACAAAGACAACACCCAGGGGTAGTGACATCGTATAGTGTTGGGAAGTTGTGCCTTGATTGGCTAGAGACCTCAACACTGACAGAAGTAAAGCACCACTTGACCTTACTCACACCTGACATGGATCTTAAAGAATTTCTACTAGTTCCCAGGAAACAACGTCAGAAACGTTTCATATATGCAGGCCTTTATGCCTACTATAATGAAAACTGGAAAATATCCCAACAAGAGGCCGCAGAAAGAATACGGGAGATAGACCGTATTAACTTAGAAGAAGCATTAGCAGTAGTGGATAATGGGTTAACTACTTTTACCTCCAGGATTTACTCCTTAGGGAACATTGTGTCCTCGGCAATCGACATATTAGAACAAGATCTGGCCTTGTTACAACACGGGCAATCTCAGCTACGTTCGATTATGATGTTAAGCTGGATGCTACAATCTTTGCGTGCAGGATATGTGCCATGGCGTTTTATAAACACCACGTCTCTGTTCTCAGAATACAATCTAACTGATAGACAGAAATGGCACAGAGGGGAGCCAAATATACAATGCTGCGTTCTGAGAAACTGGAAAGGTTACCATTCACTGTAGCCGAATCACCATCAACAGAATGGCTAATTCATGGCCAAATCACTCTGCCGGTCACTACGTTTCAGTTTCAATATTGCCTTGAGCAAAGGCAGGCAGGCAAATATGTAAAAATGGGTAAGGGATACATCAAGGAAACTTGGGAGTTACCATATAGATACCGATGCCGGAATGGGGATCGAGAAGTGTATCTGAGTGGTACAAACTGCAAGAACGCTTTAGCGGTTCTCTCATGTGTCAGGATATTTCTCTACACGGAGCCTGCAGTGGTTCAGTGGCGAACTTATCTTGTCACATGTCAGGGACCCCAGCGGCCATGATCACGCCGGTTTTCCAGCTGCTCTCGAATGGGAGTTATTTAATGCTAAATGATCAAGTTTGCTGTGGGATGCTTCCGGGCGTCGCATCTAGTCACTGTTAACTCCAGGGTTACTTGCTGTATGCAAGTATTGTTTCCGCCACTGAACACAGTCGGGGAGGCGCCGCTATGGCCTTCGCTGAAGGTTTCTTTTATACAGTTTGATACTCTGAGCAGATTGAACGCCATGCTTTTACAGCGCCCAGTGCCCTTAACCTCCGCTCGAGAAACCTATGAACTTCAAGTTGCAAGGACCTCGACCGAGATACAGGCGCTCATACGTACAAACTGCCCCATTCATTTCGCAGAAATGGTGGGACGTATCTTCAATATGTCTGATATGAGCGGTATTGTACACCTATTTAAGACCATAGGGTCCGGACTGTTAAGCACCTTTCAGACAGTCCTCGGAGTAATCCCAAATTTTATACACTCCGTATTGGGAAGCGTATTTGGAGGATTCCCGCTCATCCTGTTCCTAATCGCAGGAATCCTGATTGTAATATTGCTGCTACGCAATGGACGGCCCACTTCCCGAGGGAATGGTGAACACGCTCCTGGGGCGGAAATACCGTGAACGCATGGTACAACTTCTGGGCATTTCTTGCCTGCGAGAACTCAATGCCTCCTTCTTTCTATCATTTAGACCAGTCTGGATAGACTGCATCTTACCTGTGCTTCGATGCCTGATCTGCGGAGAAGAATGCACGTTGGATCTTTGTCTAACATTTCCATCAGATGCGCCTCCGGACACGGATGCAATGCTGGACCCCATAAAGGCCCACGCTCTGCGTTGTCCTCATCGGCTTCCGATTCTGATGAATGCATTCCTGGAGAATCCACAGGTGCCGTTTGCTCCTGCTGGGTTAGGTGACAACTGCCGCTATATAACACATCCACGTAAAGGTAACAAAATTAAGTTACATACCACTGCAAATTGTGACAGCAAAAACCTGGTGTACCTATTGAAATGTCCGTGTGGTTTGGCTTATATTGGCAAAACCGAACGGAAAATTAACACAAGACTCTACGAACATAAGAGTAACATTCTTACTCATAATCTGAAATCTAGTGTAGCATCACACTTTTTATCATCTAATCACAACATTAGCCAATTGCGATTCTTGGTACTTGAGATAGTGTCACCACGTGAAGGCAGAAACAATAACAAATTTCTTCTCCAGCGAGAAACCTACTGGATTAAATTACTAGACACTCTCATTCCAAATGGGCTGAACGATCAGATTGAATATAGCTGTTTCTTGTAACTCTACGTAATTATGTCATGCAATGGTGACTGTGTTATTATGATCTTTGTATTGAACATCATACACCTTTCAGTTCCAGCATTACACACAACCGCTTGTTGAGCATTATGCAGCATCTCAGATAAATTTGGATTTATACATCATCTCAAACTGCTCTTATTAATTTTGAATAGCATGCAGCACCACACTTTTTATTGATTATCTTACTTTTCATTAATATCACGATGTTCGTCACCGTTCCAAGATGGCACCCACACTAACACTACCATTGGGCTCACCTACGCACTCGAATTTTCCTTTTATCACCGTATTTTACTATCCCCATCACTCTTCTAATGACATGTTTAACCGCTCGGACTGCCATGATTAGTTGATCTATTAATATGATCTTATTTCATCTGATTACCTCCGTTGTAGTTTCATGACCGTGCGCGGTTTAGTCCACTTTTACTTTCCCTGTAGAAATGGGTCACCTTTTAAAATGTTTACACACCCATTGGTCTTTTTAATTTCCGTAATCAAGTGCGAATGGCGTATTCACTTCTGCACGGCGTTTGCCTGGTCTGCGTTTGATCTTGAAGAGACAGATTCCACCGATTCACGCTGGTGAGGCATTCCTTGATTTAGATAAATGCACCAAGGCACCTTTTTTTCGCTACCGAAGCACCATGACCTGCCATTTGTTAATCAGTGTAACACGTATGGACAAGTCCCCTCATTTTTTATCACAGCCAGATTTCACTTGATAATTTTCACGATGTGCACAGGCACGACTTTGAGTCATGCGGTATAGACAGTACTGCATTTAATAACCGCACAAATCACTCGGTGTTGAGTTGTAGTCCATGGCGCTACATATTGTTTTATCACCACAGTCCCGTTTCAATTTGCGGTGACTGGCATGAAACTCACATTGACAGCTGGCACATTGAATGGTGGAACATCACACACTGTAATACATGAGTTTACCATTTCATTGCCATACTGTGACCTGTACTTCCCCCGCTTCTCCTCTTTTACAGACGTATTAATACTCCCCTGAAGGAGGGCTATGTCGAGCCCGAAATGCATTGGGACCATTAATGTATCACCAATCTGGGAGTAACCACCTCTCTGTTATTACGAACAACAATTTTTCGGAACAAACCATGTGTAAAGGAAACACAGTATATCATTTTTGTGAATAAGGATTTATGAGGAAAAAATAAAATCCTTATTTGAACACAGATGAACGTGTATTAACTTTGATTATTTTTGGATTACTCCACCGCTGTGGATTGTTTTTGCTGTGCATCCGCTGGGGTGGTGCTTCTTCCTTAGTATAAAGTGCACACTCTAATAAGAGATGCACCATGTACTAATCCAGGCAACCCTTATATTGATGTTAGTCATCTTTGATAACCATAGAAAGCTCTCAAAGTAGTAGCTGTGGAGCGCAGCCTTCAGGCTTATCTTGAAGGATTGTAAAGCAGCTTGTTTTACCACATTTCAGTGTAGATTAGATGACAAAGAACCACACATTGTTTATAAAAATAAGTCTATTTATTATGCAACACAATCACTAACACATTGTTATATCTCCTACCCCGAGATATCAACAATACACACAAGAATACTTCAAAATAATCAGGTAAGTAGCACAAATGTACACTGGTCTCCAGGGGAGACCAAACCATATACTAAGAAAGTGGAATGCGAACTGCAAAGTGGAACGTGACTTGGACCAGAAGAATCAGAGGAGCTGGGGACCCAAGGAACCACCCAAGGTAAGTACCCAGGAACCCCACTGAGGCTGTGTGCAGAGTGGAAACACAGCCACGTACCCAATAGAAGTCAATGAAGAAGTCACGGTTGCAGTTTTAGATAAGGAGGACCCTTCCCAGAGGACCCAGAAGAAACCCTTTGGAAGATGGAAGGTTGAAGAGCCAACCCACCCGTGGATGCCTTAGGAACCAGGTTACTTGCAGAAGGGAAGCCGGGTGCTTAGGGGTGAAGCAACGTTGGAACCTGCCTATGAAGGAATCCGGTGGAATTCAAAGGTGGATTTGTGAAGAGAAGAACCTGTAAGCAGAGGGTACGGAGTCTATGCCACTTGGAGGTGACCATGAGGCACGGAACCACAATGCCCACCCATGTCGCCGGTGACCTTGTCACTGCAGCTGTGAGAACCAGGTGATGCTGAGGAAGACCAGGAACCGTGCATGAGCTGTCCCACATCGGATGTTGGTGTCTAAGTGGATGGTGTCTGGCGGGAGCACCAACAGGCCTTGGTAGCCGCAAATGGCGTGGAAAGTGAAAAGATGCAAACATTGAGACTCAAGGGACTCACCAAGTGTAGGAGTGTCAGAGCAGGCCCCGAGCAAGCAGCGGAACCCACTGAAACAAAGGAAGACCCTCAAGAGGATCCACAGGCCGAAGGCACAGGAGTCGCAAGAAGATCTTAGGCAGCTGACCAAAGATGAAGGTCCACTGTGCAACGGATGCAGTGAGAACGCTGATCTTCACAGGATGAGGTGCTGGAGGCTGGAGCTTCTTGTTGCTTGAAAATCTCTGGAGTGCAGAGCCAAAAAGTCAACGCCGTTCACAGTGGTTTGGTCCCAGCATCTCTGACGAGGGATACTGTCCTCAAAATTGAAGACAAGACAGGTTAGGCCTCTAGGAAGCTGCAGAACTACCACCTGTGTTGCTAGGCCTCGGGAAACCATAGGACGGCAGGAACAGCAAACCAGTCAGCTTCGTTGCAGTGCCTGCAGATGCAGGGGAGTGACTCCTTCACTCCAAGGGATATTACTTCAGATGCCCGTAATGCCCATAGGTCTTCTGGAGAACCTGGATTAAGCACAGACAATGCAGAAGACTTGAAGAACAGCAAAACCAGGAGCATCAGTAGTCTTCATTGATGCAGTCTCGGTTCCAGTTGAAGTCCAAGTTTCCAGATGGTCGAAGAGTGTCTTGGTTTTAGAGGCGAGTCTTGTTCCACAATGAATCTAAGGACCCATCACAGGGGAGCCCTTAAGTACCCTAGGGAAAGGGTTGTACCAACTCGGGGTCCCTCCCAGAGGAGGGACTGGACAGAGAGAAGTATACTCCCTTGTCCTTTGTCCAGTTTTGTGCCAGAGCAGGAACCAAGGGTTCCTGAACTGGCTCAAACTGGGGTGTGCAAAGGAAGGCACCAAATGTGCCCTTCAATGCAGTCTGGTGGCGCTGCAAAGCGCCCCCACCCAAGCCCAATACACTAAGTCCTGTCTGGGAGGTGGTAACACCTCCCTGTGACAGGAAACTTATTGTTCTACCTTCCCCGGCTCGAGCTCAGCTCAGCAGCAGGAGGGCAGAATTGTGTCTGTGGTCGGCAGCAGCACTAGCTTGCTGGCAGACCCTGGAAGACTGCTACCGGGAGTACAGGGGCGTCCCCTAAGGAACCCCCAGTACATAGGATCGTACTTCCAGCACTGGAATCAATGTTGGGGTATGATTCCAACATGTTTGTTACCAAACATAACCATGTTCGGTGCAGCCATTATATAGTTAGACATCTCGTAATGACTGATGTCCCCTATATATCTTAAAATGGTTGACCACACTTACAAAGCCTGCATAATTGACTCCGGGGTTTGTAGGGGTGTTCTGCTCATGCAGTGGCTCCCTCACACTTATAACCAAGCACCCTGCCCTCAGGACTGAAAGGCCTACCATAGGGGTGACTTATAGGTTTTAAGGGCAGTGACTTCCGATAAAAGGAAACCTATATCTGTTGGGAGGGGTTCAAGCACCATCTCACACAGGCTGCAATTGCAGGCCTGTGGTCAGACTTTGAGTGGATTCCCATGGGTGGCACAATACATGCTGCAGCCCATGGGAGACCCCTGGTATACCTATGCTCTGGGTTCCTCAGTACCATATACTAGGGACTTATAAGCTTACACCAGTAGCCAATTGTGGGTGTACTAAAGTACTTACCAGTGTCAATTTAGGGGAAAGAGCACGGATTCTGGGGTCCTGATTTGCAGGATCCCAGCAGACTACAGTCAAAACACACTGACATCTGTCAAAAGGTGGGGGTAACCATGAAAGCAGATCCTACCTTCCTACAATTACCATTTAATTTATCAGTGGCATGGGTTGGCAATCAGTTACTGTTATATTCCATGTAGGTACCCCAATATAGGCTCAGGTAACATCGTAACCTTTCACCTATACTCTCCCCTACATTACACACATAACGGTTCTTGGGGACTGACCTTTTACCTAGATACGACACTGCACACAGAACGCTGGATTTTCCCTGGTAAAAGCCTCATACATTATGCATGAGGATTCTTGGAAACTCAGCAGGACTACCATCTCCTGTATAATAACAATGTATAATGTTCATTCCCAACGTCATCCTAAGTCCGACAAGTGGCACAGCAAGGTAGAACCCCCGGGGAGACCCTTGGATATATAAACATCACATCTTGCTGAGACAGGGAGAAGAGATCAGGAGTTCCCTGCCGACACACTGACGCGAGACGCTGCGGTTCCTGCATTGAGATACTCCAGCTCGCAGTGGTCTAACATCCCTTGCGGGGTGTCCAGCTCGAGACCAAGACGGGGTCCCACAGTCTCTCACTTCAGGTAATGGGGTTGACTTTATCCTGGAGGGATTCTTGGCTTAACACCTACGTACATGCTAAGTACACTTAGGTACATCTAGTTAGGGTAGCATCGTAGGAGTACACATTTTTTATTGTCATGTATTTTTTATACTTGCCTGTATTCATGGTTATAGCAAAATGGTAGAAATCTACCATCCTTTTACTTTCCTAGTGCTCCTAATCATTTATATCTGTTACTGTCTAATGGTTGTTTCAGCACACCTATTTTACACTAGAATGACGAATGTTCAATAAATACTTATTGAAAAACATCCATATTGTTTATTCTGCGTATCTCTCTGAGACTAAGTGAGCACGAGTGACTGAGCGAAAAGTAGTACACTGTTTCCACGGTCCTGAGGGGTCAGGGTTGTCATGTTCGATAGTTGCCAAGAACTATTCTCTCCTTGGTAAGAGGAGTTTCTAGTGGCACTGTGAGCTAGCTGGTATACAGGCCAATGTACCCAGTGGGGGTGTCTAGAATCAGTCCGACACCAAGCCTGCAGTGTATGTTGTCCAAACGCGCAGATGCTGTATAGGTTTTATAGGAACTACACGACATGGCGCCGCCAACTTTGGTTGGGTACTTATTTAACGGTCAAATCTGAGTAGTTTAGTCGTGCTTTTCTCAGAGACCCCTACTCACATTTCCCCAGAGACGTCTGGAGTGGGAGGGAACAAATAATCTGTCGCAGCTGAGTAGGAAAAATCCTATGTATTGGCTGTTGGTTCAATCAAACTTGAAGGACACATTGTTCCTATTGTGCATAACACCTTATCTCGGGTCCCTTGAAAAACTCTTCTAACTCATAACAGTGACTGAGCAGGGAGACACTGTATGTGAACTGCATATAACAGAGGAAGAAGAAGATGCAGATGCAATACATATTTCAGAGAATGTTAGAAATGCCATCACTCTAACACTAGCTTCATATGGTTTAACAGCTAGGGGTGGGTCAGTAACATTCGTGATTGAGGCACACGAATCATAACCCAGAGGTATTCTATTCATGGGTTACATTCCCACAGGCAAACGCACTAACAAAGACATTTCATTACTACACAGAAGTTGAAATACCGGACTAATATTGTCCATACGAGGACATTGAAGTTCCGCTCACTTACCAGTAGCATTTATACTGGTTTAAAGGCGGCCTCCCCCATACAAGAAATAAAGTAAGACTCGGTCCGCTCGGAAGAGATGGAGCAACATGGCCAGTATTAGCAGCCTACCACCACATCCTGACATTGAAACAATGCCAGCAGGAGACTTACTTACACAGCATAAAGAACTGATAAAACTTTACAGAAACATGACACAGTTCATGATGCGGACACTCACAGTTCAGCCAACAACGGCTACACCAACAAGTCCGATTCAAACAACAACTAAAATTACATCACAAACATTACACGCAGTGATGGGTAAAATGCCCACTAAACGTGAACAAATACCATTCTGGGTGGCTCAAAAAATAACACAGCTAGAGGCGGTATTTTCTAACACCAGCCCACATGAAAAACACAGAATGTTAACAATTTGCTTGCCCATGGGGATAACACCCCAGATAGAACATTGTACCTCATGGGATACAGTTTTTGCTGCCATATATACCAGGACTCATGGTATCCCCGTCATTAGCAGTAATACCAGTTGTATTAAGACAAATACAGAATGAGTATGTAGCAGAAGCTGCTCTGATTTTAGAGATGAAGTTACTAGGTAATTTTGCCCAGGTATCAGCTATAATATAAGCAAATATTAAAGGGGAAGCAGCATCGGTGGCAATACGCCAACGCCTAAGGGAGTTCTCTCCTCTACAACAGGAACATGAATTACCCAAAATAAATGAAACCGCTTATGCACAATTAGGCAGAGACAGTTTGGGGGGTAAAGCAATAAAACCTCAACTAATGGGTAGCCCCGAGAAGGATACCTTTAAGCAAGCACCTGCTTCTTCAAAGAAGAAATGGGATAATAACAAACAACAAAAGAATAAAGACAATAGATCTCAGTCCAGAGGTAGGTCTTCTCAACAGGAGCCCTCCGAACGGAGGTATAACCTTAGGAATAGGGACAACATTAGGAAACCTGACAGGTATCAGGACACTGATACACGTTCCTCTCGTTCCTTTCAGGGTTCATCGAAAAACTCAGAGAGGGAAGGACGGTCGGAACACAGACAAGAAGAGCGTACTATGTCCAGAGACGCACAACGTACTTCAGAGTACTCTTCCAAAAAGAAGAGAAACCTAAAGCAAAACCTCAATTCAAAAAGAAGAAAGTAGCAGGTCTCAAAGTTAGACATGCCCAGAATTCTGAGGACTCAACTACTGAACGGGAATGGGCTCTGACGATGCTAGACAGTGCATCAGAAGTAACAATAGCTCGCCAGAACCTGATGGAATTTCTGGTGACAGCGGAGTTGAGTAAACATATCACGGTGGAAACACCTGATACTAGGGTAAGCGTCCCACATAGGTTACATGAAATAACAGTACAAATGGAAGGGGACAAGCCCAGAAAAATTAAAGGTCTCTTTTGGGAGAGCTTGACTTTTGGCTATGATATCCTTTTAGCTGAAAGAGATTAGCCGCCTACTATTGTTATGGATTGCCCAAAGGGAGAAACGGTAATTATACCAGCTTTTTCCGACCTCGTTCCCCAATACTTAAAACACACATACGCGCAGGAGTGGGCGGTAGCCTTTGCTCCTGCACTATATCACAACCATGTTGGGTGGGATGAAGAGTCAGCTCGCCATGTGATACCACTAAAATCTACTCCAACTCCACAGAGACAGTGTTCAATAAAACAGGAAGCGAAAAAACAGGTCAGGGAAATCTTAAATCAAATTGAATACCAAGGTGTGATTGAAACTTGCACCTGTTCAATGAATAATCCTTTGTTTCCCTTAATGAAACTTGATAATTCACATTGTCTAGTTTTAGACTATAGACATCTAAACTCATGCACAAAAACTTTTGCAGTACAAAACGCACACAGTGCCGCATTAATGAATAACATTGTGCAGAAAAAATATAAAACACTAGATATCTCAAATGGATTTTTCTGCCAAAATATAGTGCCTGAGAGCAGATACTATTTTTAAAAATTATTTTTATTGAAGTTTTGTTCAGGCATATATATAACATAAGTACATTCGCATGAGAGTACTACACAGCATAATTCCGAATAACATCCTCATAATAATTTGAGGTATCAGTATTAAACAATATCAGATTCACAGCTCCATCGCTTTTTGTCTTATTGGAAGCATAACAGGTACATTTATACAACACATTAATACAATTCTCACAAGCTTGTTGTCCGTGATATGAAAGAGTCGGCAATGGGCTGAATAAACATATAGATTGTAGGTCCAGTTGTCGTGTAGATCCTATATTACCCATACAGGACCTGCGCGTTCGGATAACATAAACTGTGGGTTTGTTGGCAGACTGACTCTGAGCACCCCCACCGAGAAATGTTAGCCTGTTTGCATAAGCTAGCTCACAGTGCCACTAGTGTCTCCTCTTATCGGGGAGAGAATAGTTTCTGGCAACCTTAGAACAAGACAACCCTGATCCCTCAGGATCGTGGAAACAATGTACTACTTTTCGCTCAGTCACTCGTGCTTACTTATCTTGTCTCAGAGATACACAGAATAAACAGCCTGGGCGTTTCAATAAGGGTTTATTGAACAGTCGTTATTCTTGTGTAGAATATATGAGGTGCAACAACCATTAGACAGTAGCAGAGATATATGATTAGCAGTACAATGAATATAAATGGATAGTACAGTTCTACCATCTTGCAATACGCATGAATAAATACATGAATATAAAATGCATTGATAAAAGAAAGGCATCGTAGGAGTATGCGCTATCTAGATGTACCTAAGTGTACCTAGCATGTGAGTAGATGTGAAGCCAAGAATCCCTCTAGGATTTAGTCGAACCCCATTACCTGAAGTGTGAGAATTTAGGAGCCCTTCTTGGTCCCGAGTTGGACACCCCGCGAGGGATGTTCAGACCACTGTCAGCTGGAGCGTCTGCATGCAGGAGCCTCAGCGTCTCTGGTCAGTGTGTCGGCTTGGAAGTCTCGGTTCCCTCTAACTAACACTAGCAAGAGGTGCTGTATTTATACAGAAAGTATCTAGCCACTGGAATCAAGCTATCCTGGCTGAAGAGGGGTGAAACCCCGAAACCGGTCCTAGGATGCTTGTTTCCAGTCCAGGGAGGACCTGGCTTGGCAGTTCGGGCTGGACTGTTCCCATGAGGCACAGGGTCAAGACTGATTTGCATATGGCTGGGTTCAAACTGGAATGGCGAGCAAAAAAACGATGGATTTAGGCCCAGATCTCTGTACTGGGGTGAATGTATGACATTGTTCTGCATTCTGTCCATCAACTGTTGTTTTTGCATCTGCAACAACCATTAGACAGTAGCAGAGATATATGATTAGCAGTACAATGAATATAAATGGATAGTACAGTTCTACCATCTTGCAATATGCATGAATAAATACATGAATATAAAATGCATTGATAAAAGAAAGCGCGTACTCCTACGATGCCTATCTAGATGTACCTAAGTGTACCTAGCATGTGAGTAGGTGTGAAGCCAAGAATCCCTCTAGGATTTAGTTGAACCCCATTACCTGAAGTGTGAGAATTTAGGAGCCCTTCTTGGTCCCGAGTTGGACACCCCGCGAGGGATGTTCAGACCACTGTCAGCTGGAGCGTCTGCATGCAGGAGCCTCAGCGTCTCTGGTCAGTGTGTCGGCTTGGAAGTCTCGGTTCCCTCTAACTAACACTAGCAAGAGGTGCTGTATTTATACTGAAAGTATCTAGGGCTCCTTTGTCCCTTGTTGCTTGTATTAGCCATTGTTGGATTTGAGGATGACGTATGGGATGAACCGTGTACGTAGATATGGGGAGGAAGGTGGTGTAGCCCCAGCCTGGTTTCTCAGAACCCTTAAAGGTTCAATCCTAAAAGGCTTGTTACAGTGTAGTGTAGGGGAGGAAATGTAGGTGAAGGGGTATGATGTTACCCGGGCCTATATTAGGGTACCTATATGGAACATAACACAGTAAGTTGGGAAGGACAGGATGGCCCTTAGTGGCTGTGTTCTTCAGTTCAAACTAGGCTGTCCCACATGTGTTAAGGACTTTCCTATAAATTGGCAGGTGGAAAGGCAACTATGGAAACGATTTGGATGGGGAGGTAGCCCGAATTGGGCTAGAGGTATCCTGGAGGTCTGTATTTTGTCCCCTGAGCCAGGTGTTGAAAGGTTCCCATATATCCCTCGGGCGAGATGCTGACAGCATTAGGTCCCAGAATGTCGCCAGCTGCTCTTGACAGTAAGCGACATCTCGCACCCACGCGGTCACGCGGGGGGCCCTAGGGGCGCCACAACGTATGGCCAGTATGCACTTAGTGAGCAGTAGCATCATGGCTGCCAAGCAGCGCTTCTTGGGTGGGATTTCCCCCACATAACCCAGCAGTGCCACTACCGGGGTAGAATCCAGCGATACTCCAGTGACAGCCTGAATAGTATCATACACTTCTTTCCAAAATTCAGCAATGGGGTGACAACTCCACGCAACATGCAAAAGGCAGCTGCTTCACGCCTGCATTTCCAGCAGCGCGAATCAGGACGTAACCCCAGTTTGTGTAACTGCAGAGGGGTGCGGTACATCCTATGTATGAATTTAAAATGAATCAGTCTCAGCTTGTAATTCGGGGATAAATATCTCAGCTATGAGCAACAAAATAACCATTGTTCGTCTGTGGGCAGTTCTTCCAAGTCAACTCTCCATTGCGTTAGTGCCTTGGGGGCAACCCAAGGGGTGTTTGTTTGCGTGAGGTTATACAATCTGGTAATTTTTTTTTTTTTTATTTATTAAATTGCACCATAAACAAGAAACATACATGTCTTGCTTTACAAGTCAGCAAAAATTGTTACACATACAAAATATATGTCTCTAAGCTTCTACATGCCAGAGTTCACTTTGAAAAATAAAACAGTGCAACCTTTTGGTGTTATAACACCCAGTGGTCACAGCAGAAATATATATTGCGCAATACAGAAACAACTCTGAATTCCTCTAATATTATAAGCTTGCTAAGTCGGGCAACAGGAACATAAATTGAAATCCTCACCGCTTGATTAACATATCTAACATTGCCCCCGCGCATCTGGTTCAGCAGGAGGTGGACTTGCATTGTGAGGAGCCTTTCCAGCAAGGTACGTTTGGTACAAACCCCAGAAATGTTTAGGTCGGCTACGAGGGGAAAGTAACTTACTATACAGTTTTGTCTGCGTGTTGCAGTATAACATATCACGCGACCACTCCTGCATGGTAGGGGGAGGGCCACGCGCCCAGAGCATGGCCAATCTACGCCTAGCAATAAGCATGCCCATTTCAACTAGTCACCGAAGGCCTTTTTGATTCTCTTAGTGTATCCCAGCAGAGCTATTATAGGGTCAGGAAGCAATGGCATCTCAACGATATCGCTCAGCGCCTGGAACACCTTTTCCCAGAACTTAGCAATCAACGGGCAAGTCCAGGCCACATGCAGAAAGTCCGCCGGACACACCCTGCAACGCTCACATTCAGCTGACTCTCGCAGACCATATCTATGTAACCGTTCTGGGGTGTAGTAAACTCTCTGCAAATATTTAAAATGAATGAGGCGGTGCCGCCCATTTAGGGACACTCGTCTCGTCGCCTCGCAGCAGTATCTCCAAATGTCATCATCAATGTTTATACCCAGGTCCCTCTGCCACTCTAGTCTAGGCTTTGTGTAAAAGTGTTTGCGGTAAGCCTGTGCAATGCCATAGACCCTGGACACCAACTTTACAGGAGTTTCTGCCTGGAGTATAAGTGGGGTAACCTCAGGGGGCTCAGCCATATCATCACCCAAAATCTCGCGAAGGGCATGTCGCACCCTATGGAACTGAAATTGCACTAATGGAGTGGGAGTAGTGCCCGCCGGTACTGCTTCATCCCACGTATGGGCTTTCCCATCCAGGAAAAGATCGCCCACCACTTTGATGTTCAAAGTTTGCAGAGCCCTCGTCACCGCCATGTCTCCACACACCTGCAGCCAGGAGCACCAGTCCAGCGGAGTGAGCGGGGAGTAGAGGATATTGCAGTCCTGCCGTTTGACCAAGTCTCGCCAGGCGTGGACCGTGGATTTTATAGAGTCGAGAATTCCCGTGCGGCGATCTGGGGGACGGAACAAACTCTTGGGTAATTCGGAGGGAGAGACTGCTACCTTCTCATCATGTAAATGCGGAGGATCTTGCGTCTGGTGAATCCAGTGAAATGCGTGCGAGCTTTGCGCAACCCTATAATACAGGTCTAGATCGGGGCTCCCAGCCCACCTAATAGTAAGGGAGAGTTAAGACCTTCCACTGTACTCTAGGCTGTTTGCCTGCCCACGCCAGTTTAGTTAAAATAGTGGTGATAGTTTTGAAAAAATGAGCCGGGAGGACCATCGGTATGTTTAAAAATAGAAACCTCTGCAGTATCACCATCTTCATCAGCGAAACCCGCCCCAAGGGCGATAAAGGTAAACGGGCCCATCGTTCTTTGTCGTCTTCTAGCTTAGCAATTGCCCTTCCATAGTTCTCCTTAAATACTACCTCCGGGTCCGTATGAATTTGCACGCCCAGATAGCGCACAGGCTCCGTGGTCCAGGTTAAAGGAAAGTCCAGGTCTATGGGAGTAGTAGTAGGCGTCAATGGGAATATAATGGATTTAGTCCAATTAATTTTCAACCCGGAAAGCTCGCCAAAGCGAACGACCTCCCTAAGTACGGGGGACAGATTCTCAGCTGGGTTCCTGATCTAGAGCAAGGTGTCGTCTGCATACGAGGACACTATCAAGTTGTAAGAAGGAAACCTAAGTCCCCGGAAGCCGTGATATTCCCTAAGAGCGCAAGCGAGGGGGCTCAGCCACAATGGCATAGAGAAGGGGGGACAGCGGGCATCCCTGTCTAGTACCTCTAGAGATGTGCACAGGGGCAGTGACCATGTCTCCCGTGTGGACCCTGGCCATGGGTGTGTCGTACAGCACCGGTATCAGCTTCAAGAAGTCCCCGCCCACCCCCATCCTTTCCAGAACTGTACGCATGAATGGCCTTTCGACCGAGTCGAATGCTTTTTCCACGTCTAAAAATACAGCTGTTACCCTGACTTCAAGTCTAATATGTTGGAGCGCCCCCAAAAAAGTACGCAAGTTGTACGTTAGATTGCGGCCCGGGACAAATCCTGCCTGCTCCGTGCTCGCCAGGTTCGGAACCAGAGGGGCTACACGATTAGCAAGTATTTTAGAGTAAATTTTGGTGTCTACATTCAACAAGGACAATGGGCGTTATGGAACCCTTGTCATTAAGGAAGGGAAAATGAGGGTGGTGTGCAACCGGAGTGGAGGGCGCGTAGAACAATGATGTCCCCACCCGTATCCTTAAACCGTCCCAGGCCCATCTGAGGGTCTCAACTGTATTTATTTCATTTACTGCTCTGTGATATGGTTTATAGACAGCTACGTGTAGAGGGGTGGGATCAGCTATATCAGTTTCAATGGCCACATGCGGTTGAAATGGAATGGGATGTATCCAAAAATGAAGAAATTGGGCCTGCGCACACAGTGCGTAAAGTTCGAAATCGGGTGCACCCAACCCACCCCCAGACAGCGGGCGTGTTAGCAGTTCCCAGCTCACCCGAGGCTGTTTACCGGCCCAAACTAAGGCGATTACGATAGAGCGTAAGGCGTTAAAAAAGGCCTTGGCCAAGGGTATGGGTATATTAACGAACAAGTATAAAAATTTAGGGAGAACTATCATCTTGGTGATAGCAATTCTGCCAGCAAGTGACAGTGGTAGGGCAGCCCAGAATTGCGACTTATGATCCAGCCAGTCCAGTAATTTACCAAAGTTCATTCGCCATATTTCCTGCAAGTCTCTGCTCAACCACACCCCTAGGTACTTAACAGCTCCATCAGCCCATTTAAGCGGGAATTCCAGGTTGGTTTCCAGCGGGGCATCAGTCAGCGGCAAAATGGAGGATTTTGACCAGTTAATCTGTATGCTGGACATCCCGCCATAGCGGAGGACTTCTCTCAACACAAGGTTGAGGTTTTCATCTGGTTTACGGATATATAATGTTATGTCATCTGCATACATTGATATGATAAGACTCCTGTCAGTGAACCCTAGACCACGTGTGGTGTGGTGTTGGCGAATTCTGGCCACTAGGGGCTCCATTGCCACTGCGAACAGCAGCGGCAAAAGCGGGCATCCCTGCCTGGTTCCACGAGTGATATAGAATGGTTCCAATATTAGATTATTTGCTTTAAGTCGGGCTGTGGGCTTAGTATATAGCAGACTTATTAGTTTGACAAAGTTGGGGCTAAATCCCAATCTGGGCAGGATAGTGAACAAGAAAGGCCACTCCAGGGAGTCAAATGCCTTTGTAGCATCAAGAAATACTGCGACGGCAGGTAAGAGGAGGTCAATCTGGTGCACCGTGGCAAAGAACGTGCGCAAATTGTGGGCTGTTGACCTGCCCGGGATGAATCCTGACTGATCGGGCCTGGCTATGAGCGGTAATAGCGGTTGAAGTCTGTTAGCTATCAATTTGGCTAGGATCTTTACGTCAACATTAATTAATGACAGGGGTCTGTATGAGTCACATAAATTAGCTGCCTTATCTGGTTTTAAAAGGGAAATGATAGCCGCCTCGCGCATAGTTGGTGGAAGGATTCCTATCTCAAGCGATTCCTGGTATACATCCAGCAGCCTAGGTGCCAGCTCCTCCGCATAGGTCTTATAAAATGTGGTGGTCAGGCAGTCCAGTCCAGGCGCTTTCTCGCCAGGTAGGCTGTTAATAACTTGTGTAATGTCTTCTAACGAAAATGGCTCATCTAGATGCTCTCTGTGGGAGTCACTTAACCAGAGCAGCTCAATTGATTCTAAGTATTCACCAAGGTCTGGGTGGGGTGCATTCTGCGTTGCCGTATATAATGAGGAGTAGTATTTAGTGAGATTTTTATGTGTATCCTCTTGGCCTCTGATGGGGGAAGCGTCTTCATCTAATAGCTCGGCTATAAAGGAAGGGGAAGTACGCTGTCTGAGTGCATTGCCAAGAGTTTTACCAGGCCTGTCGCCTTCCCCATAACTGCGCGCTCTTGAATGTTTCCCTAAGACACGGGTTTCCCTATCTGCCTCTTCCTCAAATTCTGAGATTTTCCCCCTTATGGTGGCCAGGTGCCCAGGTTCCCCAGATTGGTAGAACAATTGTTCCGCAGTCTTAATCTCTTGCTCCAGTTTTGCAATGGTAGAATGAATAGATTTTAACACCCCTGATTGCTTGGAAATCTCGGATCACTACCTTGAACACCTCCCATAAGGTTGAGGCGGAATCTACCGAGCCTTCATTAGTGGAAAAGTAATGTGTAATGTCAATTCTAATCTCTTCTCTGAATGCGGTGTCCCGGAGTGCATGTGGTGGCAGACGCCAACTGAATGCGTGGGGTAAAGTTTGTGGTATCTTCCAGTGCAGCAGCACCGGGGCGTGGTCGGATAGTGTGCGTGCGAGGTGAAGTGTGTCTATGGCCCATGACGCAACATCCCTCGTGACTAACCAATAGTCTATCCTTGACCATGCATTATGATATGACGTGATGCAAGTTCCCTCCCTCATGGTTGGGTTTCTGCTACGCCAGATGTCTGTAAGACCGTGCTCAAGTATAATAGTATTTAATTGTGATGTTGCCTTGAGGTGTAAGTTATGAGAAGCACCGACTCTGTCCCAGTTATTATTGTGAGTGACATTGAAGTCCCCCCCCCAAATAATCGTGTCTCCTCCCAGTGCCGCTATCTTAGCCCATACAGTGAGAAAGAATTGTGGACCGTACACATTTGGGCCATATATTGCCACTAGGGTGACTTTAGTTGTCATCAGGGAACCCGTTAGAATGATATACCTTCCCTCAGGGTCCAGCTGTACAAGTGAGGTCGACCAACCCAGGCCACGTCTGATCAATATCGAGACACCCCTGGTGTAATTAGAATAGGGTGCTGTATTTCCCCCCAATATCTATTCTTTAGTTTGGGGTCAGAGTCGCGGTTCAGATGAGTTTCTTGGAGGAAACACATCTATGCGATGCCTGCTTAGATATGTGTGTATCAGCCGTGCTTTCTTAAAATCATTAAGCTCACGAACGTTCCAAGTGAGGAATCTGGTCTCAGTCATTACTTGGTGGATAAGGTGTATGTAGTGTGTACCCGTAAGATGAGTGCGCAATAGAACATCTGGAAATTAAAAATATACTGAATTCCCACATTTCACATTTTGGAAAAGAATAGAAGCTTGAATAATCTTCAAAAGAAATCCAATAACATTTCACTGCATGTACACGCTGTGCAGTTAAGGACCATGCGCCTGAGTATACTATGTTCCCCCCTCCCACCCCTCACCCACAGCAACCTCCCAATCGGGTTGTGACTTATATCCACCCACCCACCCATGAAGAGCCCATTGAACAAAACAACACCACATGGGAGATCTCCCTGTGGGGCTAGGGACATCGGCTGTAATCTGCCATGTGGCAGGGTGACCAGGCGTTGGCGAGTGATACGAAATCTGCCAAAGGAGGGAATTGCTCCAACATAGAATCATGTTAATTTAAACTTCAAGAGGGATAGACTAGGTAGTATACCGCATCGTAGTGATTAACGCACCAACAACCAAACTGGCGTAATACAATACAAAGCTACTTATCGGCATATCAATCATTGTCACTCAGGTTCTGTTCTGAAGCAGCTTGTTGTGAAGAGAGCGAGGGTGATTTCCTTGCACCTATGTGTTTGGCATACTTAAGGGCTGATTTAGCGTCCGTAAAGAACTGTGATTTACCGTCGTATGTGATTAAAGCTTGGCTGGATACAGCATAGCATATGAGATGGAGGCAGTTTGTAGGATACGTTTTCGCGGGCGTGAACTCCCTTCATGCTGCCTGGACCGTAGGTGTATAGTCAGGGAAAAAAGAGAGGGAGTTTCCCTGGTGAGTTATGAGACTTTTGTCCCTTGCTGCTCTGAGGATGGCATCCCTGTCCCTATAGTTCAGAAGGCGTGCGATTATTGGGCGCGGTGTGGCTCCTGGCGGGGGCCTAGGGCATAAAGTGCGGTGCGCCCTTTTAACGATCATAACTTGTGAGAGTACCGGCCCAAACAAAGCACGCAGAAGGTCTTCAATGAATGGTTCCATTTTTGGGATGGCAGTCGATTCCGGCAGCCCAATAATGCGTAGGTTGTTGCGCCGAGAGCGCGCCTCCAAATCCTCATTCTTAGCTTTTATCACAGCCAATACTTTCTCCATGTTGAGGATATGTGTTCTGGACTCTGCATTAGAGTCTTGGGTATCTGATAACCTGTTTTCTAGAATGTCAAGCCTGCTCTCGTGCGCATCCACACTTTTTTTGACGATATCCAGACTAGAGGCAAGAGCATCTATCTTTTTGTCAACTGTTTTGATGCTGGAACGCACGTCCTGCAGGATGGTGCGGATGTCTTCTTCCTGATTCTCCAAGAGTTCTTTGGAACCCTGGGCCGAGTCCAGCTCAGTGCCAGTGTCATTAGTCCGAGTGAAGCGGAAAGGGAAGTTTCGCTTGTTTGGGGTCTGTCTTCCCCATTTTAGCAGTATTCGTAGAAACACAAGACAGCAAGGAAAGGCCTTGGCGACGCAGGGCAACACAGGATGCCAGTACCCCCTCATCGTTAACTTGGTTAAGTGCGTGCCTTTAACTACTCTGTGCACTGCACCCGCTGCTTTTCACAAGTGATCAGTATGGGCCCCAAGCTGGTAATAAGATATATTGCGAGCCACGTGCCTCGATTGGGGGGGGGGGAGATCTTGTAGCCGTGCCGGGTAATGGGAGGAAGCTAGTGCCAAGTGCCAATCCACTCCAAAATGGGCCCAGAACGAGCGGCACCTGTAATCTCCAACTCGGGCCCACGCGCCCTTCACACGAGCACGAGAGGCACAAGAGAGGAGTCAGAGGCTCACTCGGTTCACTCGCCCACCCTGGAGCTCTGTGTAGCACCGCAGCTTCCCCGCGGCCTGGCATAAGCAGGGGCTGCTGCGGCGTGGGCCCGACTACGCCGCCCACCACAGAGCCGCCTCCACGTGGTATACGGGGTTCAGGCCTGTGCAGCAGGAGCGCGCGCGGCTCCGCACCACCCCAAACCCCCGGACCACACTCACCGCACCTCGCCGCGGTGCCTGGATTCCTCTCCTGGCAGGTCAGCACGTACGATGTATCCCGCAGGTACAGGGATCTAATGTACACCAGCTGTGCGCGATCCTCTTCGCTCTCCGCAATCAGGCCCAGAGACACAGCACAGGGATATTCCGGCGTCTCCGCCCACGAGTCCGGAGCGTAGTCTTGCCGAGTGAAAGGGCGCAGGGGTCCTCTCCGAGTACGCTCAGCTCTGTCTGGCCAGGCGACCGAGCCGGCCGCGATGGTGGTGCCCAGGATCGTAGGAGCCCGTTATTTCTGTTTCACTTCGCAGCGGAACGTGGCGGCCATGTTACTTTGCCTGCCAAGCCGCAGTCCGATGGGTCTTGCAGCTCGGCTCCAACGCAGCATCCGACAATCAAATCTTGCCAAGTTGGTGCGTATCAGTTTAGCGGCATGCAAAGTTGAGCAGCTTTGGCAGATCACGGTTGTAGACGGTGATATTGTAGGATAATGGCGCCTGGTCTGCGGAGCCCCTTCAGAAGGCGACCATTCCGCAGCGCGACGTAGCCACGCCCCCCCTGAGAGCAGATACTTGACAGCATTCTCAGCGCTGGGGTCGCAACGTCAATTTTGTGGACTCCCCCAGGGGTATAAGAACAGCCCGGGTTGTTTTCCACCAGGGTAACTGAGTTACTTCAGAATCTGGACGAGGAGGCATTGTCCTATGTAGATGATATTTATCTGATGAATGATGACCTGGAGGAACACTTGACCAGGGTGAGCACCATCATTTTGGGATTTGCCTTTGAGGGCTACAAGTTTAACTTTAAAAAATCAAAAAAAGCCCACCTCAATGTCCTATTTTTGGGATATGAGCTTTCAAGTGAAGGCAAGAGCTTGGCAGCTAACTTTTTAGAAAAATGTGCGCTGCTCCAATCTCCAAAATCATTGAAAAATTTACAATCCATACTGGGATTCCTGAATTTTGGTAGAACATACATTTTGGATTACGCAGAAAGGGTTAAACCTTTCTACGACCTCATAAGACCTGATTTTTCAGTTAAGCAATGAACACAGGAACACACAGATATTCTTCGTTCCCTACAGGCTGACATAGCATCCAAACATTTACAGACACGCGTAAATGTCCGCAATCTAGTGATCCAAATAATTGCGGGTCAATCTGGGTACACCTACTTGACATACAATGAAGGTGAAACTGTACCAATAGAATACAAATCACACTTGTACACAAACGCTGAGATGCGTTTTGCATCTACAGAAAAAATTCTGACAGCCGTACAGACTGGTGTAGTGAGAGAGAGAGCACTGGCTCAGGGGAAACAAATTGTCATGACTCCGGTACCAGCCTTAGAGGCTGCGACAAAGGCAAGCGTTCCAAATACAAACGCCGTAAATCCAAGAGGGATACAATGGGCTAATTATCTCACTGCATCAGATGTAGAATACAGATACGACCCAAGTCTAAAAACACAAGCATTCCTGCAATATGAACAAGAATATCCTTTACCGAATGAAATTATGCCTCTAGATCAGTATGAATACATAATTTACACTGACGGATCTGCTCAACCGGCCTTAGGAAGTAAACAACAATACAGCGCTGCATGTGCGATTGTTAAAGGTCGGATGAAGGATGGCAAGTTCCCTCCAAGCTGTACAAAGACTCGGTCTCTAGGAGACTGCCCAGCTCAGTTAGCAGAGCTAAAAGCTCTTTTACTGGCACTGATTAATACGGATCGAGTATTCCCCACACTAATTGTGTGCGATTCCTTTTACTGTGTCTAGTCATACAATGAATATCTTCATTATTGGGGACAAAATGGGTTCAAAAACTCAAAAGGTGGCACAATTAAGCACAAAATGCTATGGGAACAGGTAGCTGAGTTAAAAACGATCTATCAAGAGCTCTTGTGATACACACGCTGAGTCACCAAGGTGATGGCGTTCACGTTGAAGGGAATTCATTAGCTGATGAAGCTGCGAAGGGGGCAGTACGAACTGCATCCTTAGCTGCAATCATTCGTTCAAAAACGAGAATAGATGGACAGATAATGGTAGCCGTCATTGCTTCATGCAAAGACAACAAAGCATTACCGAAAGGTTTTCCACTTAAGTACTCCTACATATTAGATGCAAACAACGTTCCATTTGCTCAGATTCCTGGGGTGGGGGATAGAGTAATACCAAACATGGATCGCAGATTAGGCTTAATATTAGCTGCACACGAGGGGAAACGACCTTAACAACGCGGTCAAAACACCGCAGTACATTTAGATCGCTGCTTTTACAACGCAAGTCGTTACCACGACTTGCACTGGAGGGCGCTCTAGACTAAGGAATAGTGTGATTTACTATTCCAACACCTTCCCTACTGTACGTAGGCTGGAGTTGGAATAGTAAATCATACTATTCCTAAATCCAGCGCCCTACAGCGCAAGTCGTGGTAACGACTTGCGTTGTAAAAACAGCGATGTGATGTACCGCGATCTAAATGATCGCGTTGTTACATCATACATCCCACACGAGGGTTTGGGTTCTGCACACGCAGGAGTTACGGCAACTGTTTCGTTATTAAAGCAACGCTATTGGTGGCTAGGGTTAACAAAGCAGACCAAAGATTATGTCTTGAAGTGCGACATCTGTCAACAGATGAAGGGCTCCACCATAACACGTCCAGCGCAGACACCGTTACTAATATCAGACAGACCACTCGCGTGTGTCTATTTGGACCACTGCAGCCCCTTACAGCCTGATAGGGCTTACAAATATATCATGGTTGCAGTGCATTCCTGCTCAATATTCCTATGGGTATGGCCTCAGCGCTCAGCTGACGCTCGTACTGTTATCAAAGATTTGCGAGTCTTTATAGGGACATACGCAGTTGGCACGTTACATTCTGACTGTGGCCCCGCGTTTAGCTCTTGGGCTTACAATGAAGCCATGGAAGGTCTGGGTGTAGCATTGCGGTACTCCTCTCCGTACCATCCCGAGGGAAATTTAGGTTGTGGAGAGGAAGAACCGGGACTTAAAGCAATCATTAACAGCTAGAGTATTAGGCACAGGTGGTAGTTGGGTCAGTCATTTATATGGGGTACAGAGGGCCTTGAACAACATGTCAAGAAGTTCTCTAGGGGGTGTCACTCCTTATGAGGTCCTATTTGGGACGTGAATGTGGGTACCTGATCTCGATTGTGAAGGCACAGTGGCAGATAAAAAAACCTTTTAACATCAATAAACGTTTGGCTGTTTTACAGGATCTGAATGAATCAAGGGCACTACAGAGCAATGTCCAAGTGAAAAGGTCCGCCACTGGGGAAGTCAAGTCAGTCACGGCAAGACCTGTCGGGGATCTGGTCAGGGAAAAGATAACGGACAAAAAAGAATTTGGGCCATCATACAGAAAGCCTGTACCTGTCCTGGCCGTTGAAGGAACAAGAACTGTACTTCTACCGCCTCTTGCCGGGAAAAAGGAGAAAAGATTCATCTCCATTGATCTGATAAAACCACACTATGTGGCCGCTACTGAATAGTAGGCCTTGTGGGCTCCTGGGTAGCAGACGCCCTCCTTTCACTACCATCCAGGAAGTTCACACGGAAAGGCTCATCACATTTGAAGAGTCTTCCATACGTAATGATAGACTATGCAACAATGCCATGGAACTCGTTCCTCTTGATACAGACAATCAAAATCAAAATGAAAGACAAATTTCAATTCGACCTAACACTGATGTCTACATAAACATGCCTCAACAACAGCCATCTACAAGTTCAACGAAACCTGCGGAACTATCTAAAATAGATCGAACTGCATCTGGCTATTTCATCAACTTCGATACCTTTTCATTGGATCCAAGTGAACCTGAAACAACGCCAGCCCCAATATCTCATCAACAACAAATCAAAGACTTCATCTTTCTTAAAAAGACTTACCTGGTGTCACCTTGGCTAGAACTTTGGATAACCACCGGGATACTTTTCTTTCATTTCTGGATAGGCTTAGTAACTGTCTTTTGCTTACTAATTAATGGAACTCATCTACGCCAAAGCTCTGCAGCATCAAAAGTGAACTTAATACTAAAACCTCACGTTTCATCACATCGTGAACAAAGATACTTGTCGTCAGTGATCATTACAGCAGTTCCTATACCTGATGGTATAGTATGGGACAAGGTTGATTATGATATATTTGGTCTGACCAAACTTTTACAAATACCTCATTTATTTAAAATTTCCTTAAATTATATAATTACCTCCAGTACATTTTCCGATGATTGGGATTTTGAAACTGTAAACAATATGTTGTCTGATTTAGAACAATCTGCCGCATTTTCTAGCAATGAAATGTTAGAAGACACATCAGATTTTAGCACTATGTATTGTTATCAACATTATGGTCATCATTTTCTACACAAATCAAGCACCCCTAGGAATGTTTTTACATATCACCAATGGGAACATTGCCCTACACCACCGAATAGTAGTTCAAAAGGTTTGCACAAAATATTTTCATATTTTTCAGGGTTTAATGTTTCAGACCCGACCTCATATTACTATAAGGTTGCATCTACACCTGCACAGAAAAGTATGTTGACTAACACAAAACAGATTTACTCTGCTTCCTTTATCACCCAACTGTGTGGACAGGGTTTCGACTTATGGAAGGACACTATAGACTTAAAATCAGTCTGGGGTTCTAGGGATTGGCAAGTCCAGGGAACAGAAGCGTTATTTAGAGCAAGGCTCATTCCTCAGCAGATGATATTTCTAAATGAAACTGTGCAACAGACTTCCTGTCTTGGGATAGCCAAGAACAAGGATTTGAACACACCTCGGATGCCAACACCATCACAGGCCGAGGGTAATATTACATCACTGAAGGGGGCTATATTAGATGACATCTTACAATACAATAGATCAGACCCCAATTGGAAGGGATGGTTGGTTTGGCCCACAGACACTAATAGATGTCAGGAGAGATTCAGGGGTACCACCGAAGGGTACAGTATCCATAGGCCAGACCCACGCTATGTACAAAAAGAGCATCCGGGGGTGGTGACATCATACAGTGTTGGGAAGTTGTGCCTCGATTGGCTAAAGACCTCAACACTACCACAGGTGAAACAACACTTATCCCTACTTACAGAGGATGTGGACCTATGGGATTTTTTACTAGGTCCCAGGAAGCCAAGTCACAAACGTTTCTATTATGCTGTCTATAATGAAATTTGGAAAATCTCCCAACAAGAAGCAGCGGATAGACTACGAGAAATAGATAAAATTAACTTAGAAAAGGCGTTAGCCGTAGTTGACAATGGTATGACTACGTTAACTTGCAGAATTTATTCACTGGGCAACATTGTATCTTCTGCTATTGATGTACTAGAACAAGATTTGTCCATACTACAGCACGGGCAATCGCAATTACGTTCCATTATGTTATTAAGCTGGACGCTGCAATCATAGCGCGCAGGCTATGTGCCTTGGCGTTTTATCAACAGTACGTCCCTGTTTTCTGCATACAATCTAACAGAAAAACAGATGAAAATGGCACAGAGGGGAGCAAAATATACAATGCTGCGTATTGAAAAACTGGACAGATAACCTTTTACTGTGGCAGAATCACCGTCCACAGAGTGGTTAATCCATGGCCATATAACCTTACCGGTCACAACTTTCCAGTTTCAGAATTGCCTAGAACAACAACAGGCAGGCAGATATGAAGAGATGGGCAGGGAATTCGTCAAGGAATCTTGGGAATTACCGTATAGATTTCGATGCAGGAGTGGGGATCTAGAAGTGTTTCTAAGTGGTACAAACTGTGAGAACGCTTTAAGTGCATCTCTCATATGCCAGGATATCATGCTGCACGGGCCTGCAATGGTTCAGTAGCTAATCTACGTGGGTCCCTTGCTCACTTTGCCACTGGATTCAAGCTAGCCTGGCTGATGAGGGCTGTTAGCCCGAAACTGGTCCCAGGATGCTTGTTTCCGGTCCAGGGAAGACATGGCTTGGCAGTTCGGGCTGGACTGTTCCCATGAGGCACAGGGTCAAGACTGATTTGCATATAGCTGTGTCTGAACTGGGGTGGCGAAGTGAGCTAAAGAACGGTGATGGATTCAACTCAGATCTGTGACTGGGGGTGAGTGTCTGAAAAGTTTCAGTGCTCAGTCCATCATCTCCTTGTGTTTGCAGTAGCTAATCTATCCTGTCATTTGAGGGGTACCCCAGCAGCCGTGATTACCCCAATTTTTCAGGCTACTTTCAAATGGGAGTTACTTGATGCTGAACGATCAAGGCTGTTGTGGGATGCTTCTGGGCATCGCATATCTCGTCACCGTGAGCTCCAGGGTTACTTGCTGTATGCAAGTATTGTTTCCACTGACACACACAGTCAGGGAGGCGCCGCTATGGCCTTCGTTGAATGTTTCCTTTATACGGTTTGATACTCTGAGCAGAATGAAAGCCATGCGTCTACAAAAACCGTGCCCTTAACCTCCGCCCGGGAGACTTTTGATCTCCAAATCGCAAGGTCCTCGGCTGAGATACAGGCACTCATACATACAAACTGCCCCTTCCATTTCACAGAAGTGGTAAATCGTATCTTTAACATGTCTGATACAAGAGGTATAGTCCACCTATTTACGACCAGTGGTTCGGGGCTGTTAAGCACCTTTCAGACGGTCCTCGGAGTTATACCAAACTTTATACACTCCGTATTCAGAAGCATTTTTGGAGGACTTCCACTGATCCTGTTTCTAATAGCAGGTATCCTGATTGTAATTTTTCTGCTACGCAATGGAAGTCCCAGTCACCAAGGAGATGGAAACAGTGCTCCTGGAGCGTAAATACCGTGATCGCATGGTACAACATCTGGGCACACCTCGCCTACGGGAACTGAGTGCCTCTTGGTTCCTGTTATTTAGACCAGTCTGGATGGACTGCATCCTACCTGTTCTCCGATGCCTGTTCTGCGGAGAAGAATGTGTGTTGGATCTCTGTCTGACACTTACATCAGTTGCGCAACCGGACGTTGATGCTTTACTGGACCCAATAACGGCCCATGTTCTGCAGTGTCCCCAGTGCATTCCTATGTTGATGGCGGCATTCTTAGAGCCTCCACAGGAACTCTCTGCTCCTGTTGGAATGGATACCGGCTCCTCCACTGACACCCAGGCCTTGGATGGCGCACAGGCTGCCCCAGCGTCGGCTGAAGGCAATACGGAAGATCATCTGTGCTCAATTGACGTGATCTGCGAGGTGTTACGAGGGTCGTCGTCTGTGAAGGCAGGCAACAGCAATATTGCATCTACAAGCCAGGACACATAAACATTAACTCATCGTGTGCTGGGAAAAATTCGCCCTTTCCCTTTTTTTAAACAAAATTGGAACTCCAAAACAAATTGACACTTTTTATGACCTGCATGGCTTTCCGATGCTTGCAGTGGTTCAAACTATATATACGGACACATTAGAGCTAGTGCTCGAGTGACAATTTTCCTTTTTTAACATATTTTAGAATTTTTAGCATTTTTAGCAAAACTATTGTTTTACTATAGTTGTTTGCGTACCAGTGCCTAGACAGCCTAGTAGTACGTTAGAATTTAATTATGTCGTCCAGTCGGATGAGGAGTGGGTGTTATATTCCATGTAGGTACACCGATATAGGCTCAGGTAACATCGTAACCTTTCACCTATACTCTCCCCTACATTACACACATAATGGTTATTGGGGACTGACCTTTTACCTAGATACAACACTGCACACCGAACGCAGTATTTTCCCTGGTAAAAGCCTCATACATTATGCATGACGATGCTTGGAAACTCAGCAGGACTACCATCTCCTGATTAATAATAACTATGTATAAAGTTCATTCCCGACGTCATCCTAAGTCCGACAAGTGGCACATCAAGGTAGAACCCCCGGGGAGACCCTTGGGTATATAAACATCACATCTTGCTGAGACAGAGAGAGGAGATCAGGATTTCCTTGCCGACACACTGACGCGAGACGCTGCGGTTCCTGCATGCAGATACTCCAGCTCGCAGTGGTCTAACATCCCTTGTGGGGTGTCCAGCTCGAGACCAAGACGGGGTCCCACAGTCTCTCACTTCAAGTAATGGGGTTGACTTTATCCTAGAGGGATTCTTGGCTTAACACCTACATACATTCTAAGTACACTTAGGTACATCTAGTTAGGGTAGCATCGTAGGAGTACGCATTTTTTATTGTCATGTATTTTTTATACATGCCTGTATTCATGGTTATAGCAAAATGGTAGAAATCTACCATCCTTTTACTTTCCTAGTGCTCCTAATCATTTATATCTGTTACTGTCTAATGGTTGTTTCAGCACACCTATTTTACACTAGAATGACGAATGTTCAATAAATACTTATTGAAAAACGTATATATCGTTTATTCTGTGTATATCTCTGAGACTTAGGGGCTGATTACGATGGCGGGCGGTAGCACATCCGCGGTGCTGGCGGAAAATGCCCTTTTCCGCACTCCATCGGCGGTCCTTGCGTCTGCCGTATTACGATGGGCAAAGACAGCCCATTTCCCGTCCGCTGCGGTGTTTCGGGAACCGCCAGGAATCCCCTTCCGCAGCGGTGGCGGACGGAGCCAAAAGGGAGGGACCGCCGTGCGGAATGCGGTTTACGACCGCCGGTTGTATTACGATGCCACAAACAGCCCATCACACCACTGCGGAGAATCCGGCCAATCGAGGATGGCGGTGGCAATACTGCTGATAGCTCCATGTGCTCGGTCTTTGGCCTTTCTGCAGCAAAACCGACCGCCGCGGATGGATTTTCAGCTTTTCCGTCGCTGAATCGTGGAATCCGACCGCCGCGGTAGGGAGTCTCTGGCGGTGCATCTAATCTGGCCGGCGGTTTTGCCGCGGTACCTGCGGGCAGCAATATCCCGCTAGCACGGCGGTCGGAATGCTTTTCCGTCCGCCATCGTAATCAGCCCCTAAGTGAGCACGAGTGACTGAGCAAAAAGTAGTACACTGTTTCCAAGGTCCTGAGGGATCAGGATTGTAATGTTCGATAGTTGCCAAGAACTATTCTCTCCTTGGTAAGAGGAGTTTCTAGTGGCACTGTGAGCTAGCTGGTATACAGGCCAACATACCCTGTCGGGGTGTCTAGAATCAGTCTGACACCAAGCCTGCAGTGTATGATGTCCAAACGCGCAGATCCTGTATAGGTTTTATAGGAACTACACGACATTACAACGTTGTGATTAAGCTGATGAAGATCGATGCAGAAGTGAATTGATCCATTTCTTTTCCTAGCAATCTCTATAGGTGATAAACATTTGGATGCATTGACTAGTTCTATCACTCCACTGTCACATCAGTCCTCAAGTATGTCTTTCACCTCAGTGCGGGCAGATAGGGGTATGTTCCACACATGTTGACTAACTTGAAGTGAACCTTTTTAAAAAATATTTCATGTTTGAAGTCTTTAAAGCATCCTAACTTCTCGCTAAACACTTTGTACTTTTCCAGAATCAGGTCTATATTATTTTCTTGAATGCTGAAAACGTATGGTGGATGGCATGGATTTACTATCATTTTGAATTCCTGTTCCAGCCACCTTAAAATATTTACATTGTTGTGCACCACATATATTTTTGCAGAAATGCTTCTTCCTTTGAATGCGAAATTCGCACAGAACACTCCTTTAAGTTTAATTCTTTAACATCCATATGCACCAGGAATGATCCTGCTTGCTTCCAGTGGCTCCTTCTTATCCTGATTGTTGTAAACATCTTATGAAATTATGGTAATCCCTGACATTGTGTCAACTCGAACATCAATTTCCTTCCCATGAACCTGAACACAAAATTTGCGTTCATTCAGCTTGTCTTCATTATTAATGATGGCTACTAGCAAGACAACATTTTCTATCATCTCATTTTCATCTGAGTCTTCATCTAGCTCTTCCTCTGTCACTGTGTACACTTTCTTCTTCTTCCTGGATCTGCACACTTTGTAACAATTTCCTTTTCTCCACATCCTTTGCATATTCTGTTCATTGCAAGGCAACTTTTGCTGGACGCTAGATGTGACATTGATCCGCAGCGGTAACATGCCTGTTTGATGTCACTAGGTGCAAACTCTCAGGTTTTTCTGACCTTGTTGTTTGTGTTTTTTTGACATCTCTCCATTCTTGCATATAAGATTGACTTCGGTGTGATGACTATCTGGTTTGCATTATAATTTCACACCTTTTGCTGTTCTTTCAATGCATTTGATGGTTGAAATTACCTTTCCCAGACTAGGGTTTCTGTGAAACAGTACTTTTTCACACACATGTTACATATTACCATTTGGTCTCGGATCATCTCATCTACGTCTTTGAAGGTACATGTTTAAGCTAACATTCGTAGTGTTGCTACATAGGATACGACTGATTCACCAGGCATTTGGTACCAGTAGTAGAAATGAGATCTCTCCATATCACAGTCATAGGGGTGTCAAAATAGGTTTTAATTCTCAATTTAGGTTCAATGTATGCATCACATTCCTTATTCTCTTCTTCCTTTTCCACTCGTGCGACATGATCAAACAATCTTCTGCTTTCTACACCTAAGCAATTATACATCATAGCTTGCTTCCTTCCTGGATTATAACCCGTCCCATCAATTGCCTCTAGATGTTTTTCAAAAAATGTGATCCATTGTGTCCAACTGTTGGAAAATGGCCCTTTTTGCAGGGTTACCCCAAACATTTTGCCTTCCTCCTCCAATTTTTAGGACCTCCTTTCTGTTGGTCTTAGGACTCTGAGCACTTTACTGCTGCTAACCATGCTAAAGTGCATGTGCTCTCTCCCCTAAACATGGTAATATTAGCTCATACCCAATTGGCATATTTAATATACTTATAAGTCCCTAGTAGAGTGAACTACATGGGTCCGGGGCCTGTGAATTAAATGCTACTAGTGGGTCTGCAGCACTGCTTGTGCCACCCACTTAAGAAGCCCTTTAACCATGTCTCAGGCCTGCCATTGCAGAGCCTGTCTGTGCAGTTTACACTGCCATTTCAACTTGGCAAAATAAACCTTTTGCCATGCCCAAACCTTCCTTTTCTGTACATATTAGTCATCCCTATGGTAGGACCTAGACAACCCAAAGGGCAGGGTGAAATTTATTTAAAAGGCAGGATATGTACTTTTAAGTTTTACATGTCCTTGTAGTGAAAAACTTCCAAAGTTGTTTTTTTACTACTGCAAGGCCTGTCTCTCCCATAGGATAATATTGGGAATACCTTATTACATTTTATAAGTGTAATTTCCAATTGGGAAGAGAAGAGACCTCCTAAGTCTGGTGACTATGGAATCCTAATTTAAAATCCTAATTTATGGTGAAGTCGGATTTGAAATTACCATTCTGAAAATCATTGGCGGCTGGCATCTAATGGGCGGTGTTGGAAGGGGCGGGCAAGTGCAAATAAAACAAAAATAAGAATAAAAATAAACACTTACTGAGATTGAGACGCACTGGACGTCTTCCTTCCTCTTCTTTCTTCCTCGGAAGCCCGGCCACCAGGAAACTCCCTTGACCAATCCTGGCGCTGCTCTCATACCATGAGAGCAGCACTAGAATTGGTGGGAGCGGCCTCACTGCTGTGGAGGCTTTGGCTTGCTCAAACCCAGCTGTCTTAAGACAGCTGGGTTAGAGCTGTTTAAAGTGTGCCTGTGTGTCTGGCAGTCGCGAGACCGCTGGCCAAAAAGACATGTGCACTATGAACAGTGCTCTGCCAGCCCACCCTCCTCCCTGCTGAGTGACATGCTGCTGTCACTCAGCAGTGGCCCACCCCCGTCCCAACGCTCTGTTCGGCGGGGAGGCATGAAAAGTAAAATGCTAATGAATTACCTATTTTTTTCATCTTGGGGGCTTTGGGAATAATTTAAGTGGGGCGATGCTCCTCCGCTCCAACTGAGGAGCCGCCCCTGCTAAAAAAGCCCCTTTTAGAAAGTTGGCATTTTCTTACGTAAGACATTTGGTGCCTGCTGCCTGTCTCGGACTATATGTCTGGGGTAGGCGACAGCTGGGCTTTGTGTATTTCCCCTGGACAGCAACACCCAATGGGAGCTTAGGTGCTACTTGATGGGCCATCCTTGCAGGTTGGGAGGGAGGAGCTGGACCCAGCCTCACTTACAACTAAATAGGCTGTGTCCTGTCCCCACACAAAGGGCTGCATACACCCCAGTAGTGAGTTTGAAGACAGGGCAGGAACTCTGTGCACTTCAAAGGCCGGTCTTTGAAGTCTCAACCACTTCAAAGGCCAAACTGGGTATAAGTACTGGACCTCTGACACCACCAGTTCAGTACACCTGTGGATAATCTGCCAGGAAGAAGGACTGCTGTGCTGCTGAAAAGATTGTCACTCTGCTGGATTGTCACTCTGAGGGGGCAGCTGCCTTACTGTGCTGACCTGCTTCCTGCTACCCTCTTGCCTAGAGAGGAAGATCTGAACCCGGACCATTTTCAACCCAGGACCCCAAAGGGACTCAAAGGGCTTGTCTTCTGGCCTCCTGATCTGAGCCTCAGGGACATAACAGGCTAACCACAGCTCCTGGACCTATCTTCAACAAGATCCTGACCCCAAAGAGATGCCTCTCAGATCCTGGGCCCTTGGAAGTGGTCTTTACGCTCTTAAAGTCAAGTTATTTGACTCTTCACTAACTCGAACAGGCCTGTTGACTCCGGAACTACACCGCTCACACAGAAAATCACATGAGCCGCCGCAAGTTAGTCTCTTCACACAGCAAGCATCGTCCGCTGGCGTGGATCCCTACCGCAATACTCCAGCCTGTCCATCCCTGATGCCCGGCCTGCTCTTCGCACCACACCAACCATCAAAAATGTTCCTCCCGGTGAACTTCTCTCCCGTGATTGGGACTCTTGTCACAAAACTTGAGAAGGTAAAACTTCAGCGGGACTAATCTGGATCTGTATCTGACCAACGCTTCTTTGCGGTCAGCCTGACCTTTTAGATTTGACTCAGTTCAGCACAATCATATATTACCGGTTGGAGCTTTATGTTTTTAATCTCTGTTTACCAGTTTATTCTTTAGAAATTCATGACTCCGGTTCTACTTATTAGATTTTTGTCGTTTTGGTCTTTTTTTATTAATAAAAATTAAGCTGTGTGTATCTAACCTGGTGTGGAGTCTTGTATGGTGTTTTCACCGTTTTACTGTTTGAAGTGTTGCACAAATACTTCACATATTGCCTCTGAAGTTAAGCTCTGACTGCTCTGTGCCAACCTACCACAGGGTGAGCACAGGTTAATTAAAGGTGTGATTTTGCCTTACCGTAACTAGGATTGTGATATCTCTTGATCAGTGCTTATACCCCAGTCAACCAGGAATACAATTCCTAACTCCAGCTTTCCACACACAGGTGGCCTTTGTGTGTCCAAAAAGGTGCAAGGCATGGCCAATGCATTCATCACGCCTGCCAGCAGGATTATATAAAATGTGTATCACTCGCTAAGAGTAAAGCAGGTTGAGCAAAGATTCAATGTATGGTCTGGTGAACTGCACACGTAGATGAATGAAGAGAAGGAGATAACAAAAACAGAATTCCTGTTTAAGTTTGAAATCTTGATATTGTTAAGCAGGTAAACCGCTTCCTCAAGTGGTAAAATAAAAGACAGGCCTGGATTTATTAACAGAATGTGGGCGTGAGTTGCTTTATACACACTGTCCCACAAATAACTTCTCCCAGGGGCGGGCCATAGGTGGGAACACCACACAACGTGAGACGTAGAGAGCAGGCTGGGAAAGTCTTGCACCCGATCACAAGAATGAGTCAGTGAGAGGATTACAGCGGTCGTAAAGACAGGAATCAGCTTCCTGCCCATTGGCTACTGACCTCGAGACCCCTAAAACGCCCCCTAAATACAGTATTTAAGGGGCAGCCCTGAACTAAGAAAGCAGACAAGAAGAAACTACAGGAGCAGAAGAAGAAGGACCGAACAGCCGTGCAGAAGCTAACAAGAAGAAAGACGCCCACTGACTTGGCCCCAGCCCTACCGGCCTGTCTCCACCTCGAACCTGCTCCTGCAAAATCCCGGTATGTCCTGCAGCCAGCAACCTCGAAAACCCAGGAGGACCTGCCTGCCTTCAACCTCAAAGACTGTGTCTCCCGTGAACACCGAATTTGTTCATCTGCAACCTCTGGTTCCAGCCGGACACCGCGGATCAGCCCCACTCTGCACCCTCCGTCCACGGCCTGAACTCGAGTGGGCAAACACCACGAGGAGGTCCCCCCGGCGATCCTAACCTGAGATCTGGCGACCCCTGACCTGTATCAAGCCTCCAGCCGACGCCTGTAGCCTAAATCCGGAAGGTCCCCCCAACCGCGACCAGGAGCTAGTAAGAAGAGCCAACCCCAAAAGGCACCCCTGCACCTGACGCCCCATAGCCTTGGGTGGCCAAACCGACGGTGCCTAACCAACCCCCAACTTACCTCTCAAAATGGTGGTCACACCCAGAAGACCTTCGTCCCCAAGCCTGCAGTGCCTTTGCAAACCGGAGGTTTTCCATTGCAAACAACAGGGCGCCCAACGTCGAAACAGCACCCTGCACCCGGCCGCCTAGTGCCGCTGAGGGTGCACCTTTGGTGCTACTTTGTTTCCCCATTTGCCCTGAGCTAAAGTCTAGGAGCTTTGCTCCCACAACCAAGTGGCCTGCTCGCCAGCAGCCACCAACCGGAGGCCCTCTATCCCCCATTGGATAACATTGGGCCTTAGCACTCAGCACCCGGCCGCCATAGTGCCGCTGAGGGTGTAACTAGAGTGCATCCTTGACCCTGGGGGACCCCTGAGTCTACCCCCAGAACCTCAACTCCCACTACCAAATACTTACCTCAAAACCGATAACACTATTTTCCTCCATAGGATAACATTGACTGTTTTTCTTGGAAAAGGTTCTGTGTGGATTTGAAAACCTAAATAAATTCTTTAAAATTGTACTATTTAACCAAAACAATTTTATCTACCTGTTTACAGGAAATGTCCCAGAGTAGTATCCAGGTATACTACTCTGAGTAAGAAAAGTAATCTAAAAAGTAACTTACCTGGTATTTTACTGAAAATCCCATTCAAGTCTATGTACTGTATTTACAAAGTATTGCATTTCTCTGCAACCATACTGTAAGTCAAAACAAAGTGCATATACAATTACAATTCAAACTGTTTACAAACTGCATTACTACTGTAAAGTATTTATTGCTTACCTGTGCCAGGCTTGCTTGGTTCTAGAAAATAAAATAACTAAAAGAATATTTTCATACAAAAACAATTGGTCTGAAGTTCAGTCTTTGAGTGTGTGAATTCATTTGCTGACTGAGTGTGTACAACAAAGGCTTAACACTGTCCTCTGGTCCTCTGATAAAGCCTTACTGCTCGACCACACTACCACAAATAGAGAGTGAGGTGCTATCTAACTTTACCTCTGCCTACCTTTGGGGTTCCACTGGACTCTGTGCACACTATACCTCACTTTGGTATAGTATATACAGAGCCAGCTTCCTACCTTGGTGGATCAGCGGTGGGATATACAACTTTGCATTTGTTGGACTACTTGGTTACCACCTGATCGCACGACAGAACTCTTAAATTGTCTTTAGAATTCTGATTTTTTAAATTGGCAATTTTTTTGCAAACTTACTAAAAGTCTTGCTAGGGCCTTGGTTAAGTCCCTGTAGATTTTTAGAAAAATAAAAAGTCACTTTAAGTTAGGGTTAGAGGGGTTAGAAGTATTTTTTGACAATGTCTCAACACAAGAACCTAGCTGTTAGTGAAAATAACCACAATGCCATAGAGGACCTGGTTGAGGAGCTTAACCTCACCCCTTACCTTCACTTGTCTTTCAAGGAGGTAAGGTCCCTATGTAAAATTAAAAACATAGCCATGGGGTCCCATCCCACCAAACAAAAGCTCCAGGAGCTGTTGGCTGGGTATGCTAAGGACCACCCATCTGAAAATGGTGAAGACCAATCAGATGAGGAAGAAGAGGGAGAGAATGACCAGGTAGATCAACCTCCCCCACTTCTTAGGGAGAAAAGGGCCCCAGTGGCCCTGACTCCAAGAATCAACCTCTCAGTACCTATATCCCACACAGGTGAGTCATGCACTACTGAGGACATTGCGGACAGCCTCAATGAGGAGAACATCCTGCTAGCCAGGTTGACCAAAAGATTAGACCTAGAGACCAGACTCCTGGCTCTAGAAAAAGAAAGAAAGAGCAGAGATGGGCCTAGGACCCATCAATGGTGGCAGGAATTTAAAAAACATAGAAAAAGAAGGATCCTATGATCCCAAAATCCCCGAAGGGATTGTCCCTAAATTTGAGGATGGTGATGATATCACCAAGTGGTTCACAGCCTTTCAGATGGCTTGTGTAGCCAGAAGGGTGAAGAAAACTCACTGGGTGGCACTTCTTTGGGAACTGTTCTCTGGTAAGTGCAGAGACAGACTCCTGACCCTTACAGGGGCAGATGCTGGGTCTTATGACCTCATGAAGAGAACTCTGATTGAGGGATTTGGACTCACAACTGAGGAATACAGAATTAGATTCAGGGGGGCTCGCAAAACCCAAAACCAATCCTGGATTAACTTTGTTGACTACTCAGTTAAAACACTAGGTGGCTGGTTGACTGGAAGTAAAGTGCAAGATTATGATGGTCTTTATAATTTGTTTATGAAAGAGCACATATTAAGTAATTGCATTGATGAAAAGTTGCATCAGTATCTGGTAGACCTATGTCCAATTTCTCCCCAAGAATTGGGAAAGAAGGCGGACCATTGTGTCAAGACAAGGGTGACTAGGACGTCCACTGGGGGTGACCAAAAGAAAGGGGTTACAAAACCTCCCCAGAGGAAAGACAGTGAGCCTCTAAAAGATAAAAGTAAGGAGTCCCAGGTAGCCCCCCAAAACCCTGACCAGGAAGGAGGGCCCAAAGACACCTCACAAACTAAAACTGGGTACCAAGGTAAGAATTGGGATCCCAACAGGGTATGGTGTCACAACTGCCAAAAGGCATGACACCACACCAAGGACCCTAGCTGTCCTAAAAAAATTACAGCCCCTAGTGTAGATCCAGGGGTTGCCAGTGTAGCTTTAGAGGGTGATTCCTCAGATGAGGAAGCCCTCATAGCCTTCAACTGGAAAATGGGCCCAAAAGGTGAGCTGGAGATTCCAGAGGGGAGTAGACACTTCCACCACCTACTGGTGAATGGAATCCCAGACATTGCCCTGAGAGATACCTGTGCCAGTCACACTGTGATGCATGACAGGTTGGTTCTCTCAAACCAGTATGTCCCAGGGGAAACAAAAAGAGTAAGGGCTGTCCCAGGGGGTGTCACTGTTAGGCCTGTGGCTGTAGTGCCCCTAGAAATAGATGGGTCCCTTAGTTGGAGATAGGTGGTAGTCAGTAAAGACCTCCCCCTTGATTGTCTCCTTGGGAATGACCAACCAAAGGTTGGACTGAGCTAAAAAAGAGGTACTGGCCCAGTGCCAGACCTCACCCAAAAAACCTGGGGGGGCTGAACGTGCAGCTAAGCCCCAAAAGAAAAAGAAGAAACAGTGTAGGAAAGGTGGGCAACTGTTAGCCACAGTTACAGTGGGCCAGGGAGATTCTATCCCAGTAAGGGAGAACTCCAAAATTGGCAAGGGTGGCGTCCCCCCTAGCCAACAAAAAGACCTGACTACTCAGGCAACTGTTCAGCATGAATTGGTGGCTCCTCAGCTGGCAGAACAGAGGGTGGAAGAAGGGTGTTCACTACCAAGTGTAGTGATTCCCCCACCCTAAAACAGCAGACAGGCCCCCAAACCCAAAGAAGCCTGTAAATTAGATACTTCACCTACCAGGGAAGAGCTAAAGGTGTGGTTCTGGGCACTGACAGCTGTCAGTAGCCTCTGCTGGGTGTTAGCCTCCATGGCAGCACTGTCCTTGGCATGGTGGCCTAGCCCCCTCCCAAATAGCAAGTTAGGCCCCCTGACCCTATTGGTCATGGTGGGGTTGCTCAAGCTGTGGGTGACCTCTGTGGGTAAGCTGGCCTTTGTCCTAGCTAAGTTAGAATTTGCAGAGGTAGGCACCTCTGAACCCAAACTAAAAAGATGGGGTGAAGACACTAAAGAGCTAGGAAAGAAGCATTGGGAATTAGGTCCTGAAACTGTTGAGGTAGGCCAGCTTCCCAGAGGAACTTACCTGGGCAGAAGGATGTAAGGCAGAGTAGGCCCTACATCTTTCAACCCACTTCCTCTACTCTTCCTCGCCTGAAAGACTAGAAAGACTCTCCCAGGTTTGGCTGAGTCTCCTGGCCTTTGGGCTGGGGGCGGGGGGGGGGAAGGGCTTGTGTGAGAAGCTGGGTTTCTGTTGCAGTAACCCCCCCACTTTTCGCCAGACTACTGATGCATTTTGACTTGATGTGCCCTGGGTCCCTGCCAATCAGGTTCCCAGGTCCTGTGTTCTTTCCCCAAAACTAACCCAATTGGCATTACTGGCCACAGGTCAGCCCCTGGTAAATGGTACCAAAGATGGCAGGCACTCCCCAATCAGGATTAGGGATTGTGCTCACTCCCCCACGTGGGGTGAGCACACCAAGGGTGTAGTCACCCTTAGGTCAGTAGCCCATTGGCTACTGACCTCGAGACACCTAAAACGCCCCCTAAATACAGTATTTAAGGGGCATCCCTGAACTAAGAAAGCAGACAAGAAGAAACTACAAGAGCAGAAGAAGAAGGACCGAACAGCCGTGCAGAAGCTAACAAGAAGGAAGACGCCCACTGACTTGGCCCCAGCCCTACCGGCCTGTTTCCACCTCGAACCTGCTCCTGCGAAATCCCGGTGTGTCCTGCAGCCAGCAACCTCGAAAACCCCGGAGGACCTGCCTGCCTTCAACCTCAAAGACTGTGTCTCCCGTGAACACCGGATTTGTTCATCTGCAACCTCTGGTTGCGGCCAGACACAGCGGATCCGCCCTACTCTGCACCCGCCGTCCATGGCCCGAGCTTGAGTGGACAAACACCACGAGGAGGTCCCCCCGGTGATCCTAACCCAAGTTCCGGCAACCCCTGACCTGCCTCGAGCCTCCAGCTGACGCCTGCAGCCTAAATCCGGAAGGTCCCCCCAACCGCGACCAGGAGCTGGTAAGAAGATCTGACCCCAAAAGGCACCCCTGCACCCGACGCCCCACTGCCTTGGGTGGCCAAACCGACGGTGCCTAACCAACCCCTAACTTGCCACTCGAAGTGGTGGTCGCACCCAGAAGACCTTCGTCCCCAAGCCTGCAGTGCCTTTGCAAACCGGAGGTTCCCCATTGCAAACAACAGGGCGCCCAACATCGAAACAGCACCCTGCACCCGGCCGCCCTAGTGCCACTGAGGGTGCACCTTTGGTGCTACTTTGTTTCCCCATTTGCCCTGAGCTAAAGTCTAGGAGCTTTGCTCCCACAACCAAGTGGCCTGCTCGCCAGCAGCCACCAACCGGAGGCCCCCTATCCCCCGTTGGATAACATTGGTCCTCAGCACTCTGCACCCGGCCGACCTAGTGCTGCTGAGGGTGTAACTAGAGTGCATCCTTGACCCTGGGGGACCCCTGAGTCTACTCCCAGAACCTCAACTCCCACTACCAAATTCTTACTTCAAAACCGATAACACTATTTTCCTCCAAAGGATAACATTGACTGTTTTTCTTGGAAAAGTTTCTGTGTGGAGTTTGAAAACCTATAGAAATTCTTTAAAATTGTACTGTTTAACCAAAACGATTTTACTTACCTGTTTACAGGAAAGGTCCCAGAGTAGTATCCAGGTATACTACTCTGAGTAAGAAAAGTAACTTACCTGGTATTTTACTGAAAATCTCATTCAAGTCTATGTACTGTATTTACAAAGTATTGCATTTCTCTGCAACCATACTGTAAGTCAAAACAAAGTGCATATACAATTACAATTCAAACTGTTTACAAACTGCATTACTACTGTAAAGTATTTATTGCTTACCTGTGCCATGCTTGCTTGGTTCTAGAAAATAAAATAACTAAAAGAATATTTTCATACAAAAACAATTGGTCTGAAGTTCAGTCTTTGAGTGTGTGAATGCATTTGCTGACACAGGGCCCGATTCACATAACTAATCTGAGACAAAATCCTAAACTTACTACTTTTGGTATTCACAGAAGGCATTTACTAGTAGTAAAGTTAGGATTTTGACTTAAGACAGACTTAAGACAGACTTAAGACAGACTTAAGACAAAATCCTAACTTTACTACTACTAAATGCCTTCTGTGAATACCAAAAGTAGTAAGTTTAGGATTTTGTCTCAGATTAGTTCTGTGAATCGGGCCCTGAGTGTGTACAACAAATGCTTAACACTGTCCTCTGATAAAGCCTTACTGCTTGACCTCACTACCACAAATAGAGAGTGAGGTGCTATCTAACTTTACCTCTGCCTACCTTTCGGGTTCCACTGGGCTCTGTGCACACTATACCTCACTTTGGTATAGTATATACAGAGCCAGCTTCCTACATTTAGTAAACAGCCTAGGAGAAGCAGAGAGACCAAAGGGCAATACCTGGAACTGGGAATGATCGAACCCCGCACAAAATCGCAGAAACCGCTGTGAAGCCTTGTGAACCGGCACATGAAAATAGGCGTCTCCGAGATCAAGAGAAATGAGGAAATCTCCCACTGACAGGAAGGGCAGAATCAACTGCAGAGACACCATCTTGAAGGACCGATGAGGGATGCACAAATTCACGGCCTTCAGATCCAGAACAGGACGGAAGTCTCCATTGGGTTTCCGGATCAGAAACCGGAACGAGTAAATCCCCCGTCCCTGTTGATTCACAGGCACCCTCACCACAACCCCTTTGGAAACCAGGTTCTGCACCCCCTCCAAAAGAGCCTGACACTTGATCCGAGACGTGGGAACAGGGGTAGCCCAGAACACCTCCGCAGGTGGCTCCCCAAATTCAATTTGATACCCCTGTCTGACAATCCGCAGGACCCATTGTTGCCTGACGAACTCCTCCCAGACCGGAAAAAAAAAACCTGAGGCGACCCCCAACCGGAGCCCCCTTCGCACACCTCGCATAGTCACGATTTTGATGGACCGGAAGCACCTGAGATACCATGCTGAACCTGGGACTTGTGGAAGGAAGGGACACCCTGGCCACCTCCCCTACCACGAAAGGGCTGGGCATCCATCTTAGATTGAAAGGCCTGCCCAAAAGCCCGTTTATATCCAGCAAATTTTCCCTTCTGTGACGAGCGGACCGGAGCCAACAACCTTTTTGTCCTCCGCCGTCTTCTTTATCAAAGCCTTCAATGGTTCCCCAAACAGTTTGGAGCCTGTGAAAGGAATCTTCATGAGCGGAGTCTTCTGCGCCGCCTCAGCTTTCCAAGGCTTAAGCCACAACTGTCTCCTAGCTGCCACCGAGCCACCAGCCGCAGCAGCCGAAGCACTAAGGGAATCAAAGGATGTCAGCCAAGAAACGCAATTGCTGTTCCAACATTTTCAAAGACTCCGAGTGATCCTCCTCCTGCAACAGCTGTACTGAAATACACTGACAGTCCTTCAGAAGAGACTGAACCAGATAACTAGTGTAAGTGGCAGAATAAACCGCTAGGTTGGAAGCCGCACAGGACCTTTTCAAAGCACCTTCCACCCTCTTGACCCCAGGATCAGAAGGAACCGCATCCTCGGAAACCACCAGGCTCTGAGACGCCAGTCCAGCCAACAGGGAATCCACCTTAACCACAGAAGGAAATTCCTCCGAAAACTCCTACAAAGGATATCTTTTAGCCAGAAACCTTGGAAAGGTATGTTTATCAATATCCTACCATTCCCCCTTCCAGCACATTCCGCACTGACTTATGAACAGGAAGGCACTCAGGCTCTTCACCCTCCAAGGGATCAAGGAACCCCAAATTGTCCCCACATGTTGCAGAATATTGTGACGGTCCGCCCCCTGGACAAATCGACCCTTCACCTCCTCATCCGATTCCTCATCAGGATCAGGGACCGCCGAGGCATCCAACTTCTGCCTTTTAGGCCCTTTAGATTCCCTAGCCAGAAAGGCCGCAGCCACCGCGGCTTCAATCATCTTTTACACCTCAGCCAAGGAAGGAGCAGTGGAAGACCCAGCAACCAACTCCTCCTCCTCCTCCTCCAAGTGCTTACTCTTCTCTGACCGTTTAACCCCCTCCATGATGAGCTATGGTCTGAGGAAGCACCACCCAACATATAACAACTGTACCTTAGCACTCTCCAAATTTTTGTGTCACTATTAATAATAGTGTATCCAGTTTACAATTCAACTACAATATGACAACTCACAGGAAAACAATCCCACAGGTAAATTGCTACAAAATTCTTTTTATTATCAACCGACAATATTAAATTCCAATTGTGGAAACCTAATGTTCTAGTTGCAATCCAAAATCAAAACATATAACGTTTTACAAAAAATATAATTTTCGCTAGTTGTCCCACGGAGGTCCTGTTCATACACCCTCTTTGTTGGAAATGATGGAAACAGCCGACACGTGTTTCGTTACGAATGTAACTTTTTCAAGGCTTAAGCGTCCGAAACAGTTATTCCAAATGATTTGGATTGTCCAATATATACAAAAAGTCCCGTTATTTATGCACCAGAAAAGGGAGACGAACCTCTGGCACTATTTCCTACAAAGAACTCCGGCCTCCTCGCACCGAGTGCTCCGTGGGCTGCTGCTTTGTGAAACCGCTTGAGGTCCCCTCGCGACTCCTGCGACTCCGACCTGTGGGTCCACTTGAGGGTCAACTTTGCTTTTCTTGGGCTTCCCTGGTTGCTCCAGGCCTGCCCTGACTCCCTTGTGTTTGGTGAGTCTCCTGGACCTTGCTGGTCCGAACCGTAACCTTATTTGACTTGCTCAGTGGGTTGCAGTTGCCAACTGCAACCCACTTCTGGTGCTGCTGGTGCTCCAGCCGGACACGGACCCCTCAGTACTCGACATCCTTCGTGGGACAGCTAGTATCCGGCTCCTGGTCATCCTCGACGTCTCCTGATCCCAGTGGCAGCAGAGTCAAGAACCTCCTCAACGCACCTGAAGCACCCGACATCGGTGGGCATTCGTCTACCGAGCCCCTGATCACTCCTGAGTGACCCAGACTCTGCCCCCTCTGCTTTCAGGTACTCTTCAACAAGAATCCACCTTTGGATTCCATCGGACACTTTTCTTCCTTCCAGCAGCTGCACTTCTTCGAAGTCCTCCATTGAGTTCGACGGTGGTTTCCGATGCCAATTCCGACCTATGCACCCGGCTTCCCTGGGATAGGTAACTCTGGTACTGCGGTATCCGCGGGTGGGGTGGCTCTCCAACCTCCTAACTTGCACGAGGTTTGTTCGAAGTCCACTAGGAAGGGTCCTTAAACTTTAAAACTTCAACTGCGACTCTCTCATAGAATTGTACGGAGCACGCGGTTGTGTTCCCACACTGCACCCGTCCTCCGTGGGGTCCCTACTTACTCACCTTGGGTGGTTCCCTGGGGTCCCAGCGATTCTACATCCTCTAGACACTGTCGTGGTTCTTATACCACTATTTTAATATATAGTTTGGTCTCCCCCTGGATCCCACTGTGTAGTAGTGCTATTTACTATTGATTTTGTGCTACAGTATTGTGTGCTTCCGCACGACTGATCCTCGACGTACCACGCCACAGCCACATCACCCCCCACTTGAGGAACCTGCACTGGCTCCCCGTCGACAGGAGGATCACCTTCAAACTCCTCATCCACGCACACAAGGCACTCCACAAAACTGGCCCAGCCTACCTCAACAGACGACTCTTCTTCTACGTCCCCAACCGCCAGCTCCGCTCCGCCGACCTCTCCCTCGCCACCGTCCCTCACATTCGAAGAACAACCACCGGCGGCAGATCCTTCTCACACCTCGCCGCCAAGACCTGGAACACCCTTCCACTAAGCCTACGACAGACCCAAGACCTGCTGACCTTCAGGAGGCTACTCAAGACCTGGCTGTTCGACCAGTAGCAGCATCCCCCCCCTTCCCTCTCCCAGCGCCTTGAGACCCTCGCGGGTAAGTAGTGCGCTCTACAAATTCTGTGATTGATTGATTGATTGTGCTTTGTGATTATCTTCGTTATAAGATACTTTGTCGTACTAGAGAGTATTATATTAATAAATACATATTTTTATAACTACTGTCTGGTTCTCCTTTCATTTAACCAATACTATAAGGTTGCATTCTGGTAAAACAAGCTGCTTAACATTCCTTCAAGACTAAGCCTGAAGGCTGCTCTCCACAGCTACCACTTGGATAGCTTTCTAAGGTTATCTTTGACCTCTTAAATCACCATAAGGGTTGTTTGGACTGGTACAAGGTGACCACTTTAATTAGTGGACTGCATATACCAGGCCAACCTCTCACAAGGGGCGTCACTGCCACGCCCCAGGCATGCCCGTTTTGTGCCGAAAACAGCATCAACAAACCCCCCCCAGGAGGTCCCGCTGGAGCAGGGACTGTACCAGCAAGGGCGAGTAATTTAAAAAACACCCTGGAAAAAACCCGGGAAGACAAACACGCACCCCCCTCCCTCCTTTCACGAACACCGCAGGAGATCTGAAGGGGAGATTAGGCCAACCACGATGATCGCACAGTCCCGCTGTAGCAGGGACTCCGAGGAAACCAATAATTCAACGGTCGCTGCAGCTTACACACTTACCTTAAAACATGAACTGGAAGAAGCAGTCACCTCCAGCAGAGAGCTTCGCTTGACTACCTGCAGAAAAAAACAGCAGGATGTGCTGCAGTAGGTCATGTACCACAGGATGTGGGAGTGGCCTGGAGGGTAGGGATGGGGCCAAGGGAGTTTTCGCTTGGAATGTCTGTGGGGAGGAGCTATCGCTCATGTGTTAAGGACTGTGACTGGGAGGTCTGACAAGGAGGTAATGAAACTAAGAAATCTACCATTCCAGGTTGCTCCACAGACACAGATGGATGCTGTCATACAGCCTTCCAAATGCTCTAAAAAGACTCCGAACACAACCCATGACCTACAAAGAGTACCTTCGATTCCACACGTGCCCTAATCATATGTAAAATAAATGGTTAAAGAAGACTTGCAAAATCTTTCATATGGAGCAGGCCAGTAGTCTTCCACACTGAAACAGACAGGTAAAAAGACATGTGTCTTCAGTAGGGATCATGCTACTGCTAGTCCCCTAATGCCCTGTCAAGGAGAATAGTAGTCACAGTCATATAGAAGGTGCAGATTGAGTCCCTCCTCAAATGCCTTGCGGTTTAGGGCCATGTAACAGGGTGGCGCCTCCGTGGTCACTGTGGATGGTCCAAGTGGGCATACTTGGAGAAAACAACAAAAAATCACAGACTATTGTGGGAAAACCAACAAACAAAGGGCAGCATTCTCTTCTGTCCCAAGACTGTCTTAGTGTCTTTAATCAAGCATATTAATTAATGTGTTCAACGAAAGACTGGTATGTATCCCCTTCTGTTTCTTATGAATGCCACACTTCACTTCTGGGTGGTCCTCATACATGTAGGCACAAGTAGTGTTTCTTGATTTTCTAGGACACAGCATCTTCCACTTCTGGATGGACCCAACAGAAACTTCCCTCCTAAAGGGTTTTGCATCTCCACTCCTTGGTAGGCCATCTAGGCTCATGTAAGAAAAGTGTCTCTTGGTGTTCCTGGGTCATACTATCTGCCACTGTGGGTTGTCACATGGCTCGGCTGGAAACAACACCATCTTTATGCTCAGGTTTCTTCAGTTGCCTTCTTTCTGCAGCACAGTGGATTTTGACATACATTTGTGTACATGTCAGTGCAAAATAGGATTCCCCGAAACTGCATTTGCTTACATTTCAACTTCGTAGGCACATTATCATGACACCTTCAACATTCAGTAAGATGTATAGAGTTCACTGCACAAATGTCATGACTTATTGTTGCCCAGCAGGTGACGACGCTATCTAGCTAACATAAACAATTGTGGCCTGACAAAGACCTCGACATGCCAACATGGGCACTGTTTATTTTATATACAAAGGCAATTCCTTGTTAAAATCAGAGGAGCACTCTGCTGACACTTTGAGGTCATGGCAAGTCGGAATTCCAGCTCAGCTGATTCCTATCCTCTCCACGAGGAATGTCCCGCTCTACACCAAGACCGACAGCCTGATGACACGTGTGTGAGTTGGATCAACCGGCAGGTATTCTTGGCAGATCACTCACCCCAGGCCAAACTAGGGTAGGGAGCATTAGGTAGGAGCACACTACATTAGACTACATTACACTACATATATGCCAGCATATTTTCATTGTTTTAGCACAATGATAGAACTATTCATTCTCTCCACTGTCTTGTATTGCTAATTTTGGCAATATGTTTCATTCTTTTATTAATTGCAGCAGACATATTTTACTCTAGAATCTCACTGCTTCAATAAATATTGAAATTGCAAGTTGTGTATTTCTTGCGTGTTTCCTTTGGGTATGCTTGAGAGTCTAAACAGAAAGGGTCTAGTTCTCTTACCACGATTTCCTTGGGGGATCAGGGTTGTCAAAGTCTGAGGTTGCACACACAGTTGTTACCTTGTAAGGTTAGGGGTTTGGATGGTGCACTGTGAGCTAGCAGGACTATAGGCCAACATATCCTCAGGGGGTGCATGGAATCAGTCTGGCACAATCCTGGTGTTTATGTTGTCCTACAAACGCACAGTTTTACCAACGGAAGTACAAACCGTACGGCATGACGCCTCCAACGTTAGAGTTTAGGCTCTTAGTTAATGGATCGCACGAGTAGTTTTTTTTATACCCAAACAACCCTACTCACCTACCAAACAGAGACGTATTAGGTGTTAAGGAAAATCTTCCTCAGCTAAGTAGGAATTCCCTATATATTGGCTGCAGGTTGTTCAAGCTTGAACTTTTCAAAAGGATTGTCCCATAGTGGTACACTCTCTGATTTCCACATACTCTGGAGGCCGAACTAGCAGCAGTAAATATAGTTGAAAACTGCAGACATGCAGTTACTCAGATGCTGCAACAGAATTGTCTTGCACTCACGGGTGGGGTAGTTACCTTTGTGGCTGAGGCTCACAAAGCATTTAGGACAGAGGTGTTCTTTACATGGGTTAAATTCCCAGCAACTGGCAATTGCTCGAGATTGTTTCACAAATACATTGCAACTGACGTTCCATGTAACTACTTAGCTTGTGAAAATCTAGAAATACCACTAACATACAAGAACAACAAAATTGGTTTAATGGCGCCCTAACACACACAATAGAAGAAATCAGACTTGGTCCCCTTAGCAATGAGGAAGCAACACGGCCAGTCTTAACCGGCTACACACCACATCCAAATATTACTGATTTAGCAGCAGCCCAAGTACGAACACTATATAATAGTTTAGTCCGAATATACAGAAGTCTGACACAGTTTGTTATGCAATCAAAGACTTTAAATCCTGCGAGGGCTTTTCAAGCTGCACAACAACAATTGGCTACACCGGGCATTAGCCCACAAACAATCATTGCAGTCATGGGGAAGTTCCCATCAGGTGGGAGGAAATTCCGTTCTGGATTGCACAGAAAACAAGTCAGCTTGAAGCAGTGTTTTCCCCTACGGGGCCCCTGAAAAACACAGGGTGCTTACCATATGCTTGCCTATGGGGATGGGTCCCCCTGTGGAGGACTGAGCCACTTGAGGCAAAGTCTTCACTGCAGGATATACCAGAACTCGTGGTACGCCCTCATTAGCTGTTTTACCAGAAGTGCTAAAACAGATCCAGAATGAGTACAGGGCAGCCCCTGCCCTGGAAGAAACTGATGGGCAATTTTGCCACAGTATCAGCCATAATGTTGAGTAACATTAGAGGGGAAGAAGCAGCACTCGCTGTATGCCAGCGGTTAAGGGATTTGCCTCCGGGAACACACGAGCGCAAATTACCAAAAATTATAGAAGAAACATACTCAACAGTGGGTAGAGATCATTTGGGAGCCAGACCTAGTAAACCACAAATTAAGAGTAATTCTGAAAAGGATAACTTAAAGCAAACACCCAACTATTCAACTAAGAAGAAGTGGGATAATAAGAAAAGTAAAGAACAGACTAAGCCACGGGATTGGTCTCCTCAACATGAAGCCATTGGAAAGCACTATAATCTGCGCAACCATGAAATTACTAAAATGCCTGACAAGTATCGGATACTTATACACGTTCATCTCCTTCCTTTCAAGAATCACCTGAAAAAGGCATGGAGGAGGTGGACAGTCAGAGCGCAGATCAAAGGAGTACGTGAAACCGAAGAAGGACTCACAACTCTCATCTGACTACATAAAAAAGGAAGACAAATCTCAATTTAAAAAGAAGAAAGTGGCAGACATCAAAATGAAGCATGCCATGGATATTGAGGACGCTGCTTCTGAACATGGAATGGGCTCTGACCATGCTGGACAGCGCAGCAGAAGTCACAATAGTTTGCCAGAACCTGATGGAATGTCTGGTGGCAGTAGCATTGAGTGACTATATCTAGGTGGAAACACTGGATACAAGAGTGAGCGTTCCACAACGTTTATACGAGATGGAGCTCCAGATCGAAGGGGATATACAACTCCCACTCAAGGTTCTCTTTTAGGAGAACTTGTCATTCGGATATGGAATTCTCTTGGCTGAAAAGGATTGGCCACCAGAAGTTTTCATGGACTGCCCAAAGGGAGAAGCAGTAATTTTATCTGCCTTCTCCGACCTCGTCCCAGAATCAGTTAAACTACACTAAATATCTAGAATGGATTTTTCTGCCAAAATATAGTACCTGGAGCAGGTATTTGACAAGCTTCAACGATTTAGGTTCTCAGAAACAGTTCTGTCATTTACCCCGGGATATAAGAACAACCCTGGGTTGTTTTCATCCTGGGTTACAGAACTTTTACAACAATTTGATGACCAGGCATTGTTCTATGTCGATGACATTTATTTGATGGATGATGACCTTTGTGTGCACTTGACAAGAGTAGATCGCATAGTTCTAGGATTTGCTCACATGGGCTATAAATTTAACTTTAAAAAATCTCAATGTCCTGTTTCTAGGGTATGAGTTGTTAAGTGAAGGCAAAAGCCTTGCAACACACTGCTTAGAAAAGTGTGCGCTCTTACAACCACCAAACACATTAAAGAAATTTCAGTCCCTATTGGGATTCCTAAATTTTGGCAGAATTTACATTCCAGATTACGCAGAGCGGGTTAAACCATTCTGTGAGTTGATTCGCCCAGACTTTTCAAGTACACATTGGACAACTGAACACATACAGATTTTACTTTCAGTCTAAGCTGACATGCTAGCTTCAAAAAACGTAAACACGTGTAAACACCACGAACTTGGTGATTCGAATAATTGCGGGGTCATCTGGGTACACCTACGTTACATTCAATGAAGGTGACACAGTACCAATTGCATTTATACACTAATACCGAAATGCGTTTTGGACCGACAGAAAAAATACTGACGGCAATACAGACTGTTGTGATGCGTGAGAGAGCATTGGCTCATGGGAAATGAATAATTGTCGTCACTCCAGTTCCTGCCTTCGAGGCTATGACAAAGGCCAGCATTTCTAAAGCAAAGGCCCTACGTCCACGATGGATACAATGGGCCAACTCTCTCACCGCAACGAATGTAGGCTGCATCTTTGACTCTACATTACAAACACAAGCATTCCTGCAGTGTTAACACGAATAACCTCTTCCTATGAAGTGATGCCTCTTGATCAGTATGATTAAATCATACATACTGATGGCTCGGCCCAGCGTGCCTCAGGGACAAAGCAACAATATTCAGCAGCATGCGCAGTCGTAAAAGGGCACATATGGGATGGATAATTCTATACTGAAAAGACCTACACACAGTAACTAGGTTGACTATCAATCCTACATAATCTCAGGAATGTGAGATTACAGCTAAAAATAGCAAAATGAATGATCCAAAGTGAGCGCTGGGATACATTTTTTGCAAGGCTGCTGTATGATATCAGAAAAAAACAACTCCACTAGTTTTTGGTGGACCATGAATCGCTTCATCAGAGTTCTCCTTAATGTGACAACCTCTTACATCTCAGAGGCCACATGGTTTCACTTCCTGTTTGACCACTTTAATCTTGAGGCACAGGTGGATCAAATAAACACCCGCACTGAAAACTCAGGATCAGCAAAATCTATGCCAACTCCACAGGGGGTAAGGGATCAGAATCCAATCTGGTGTACTATCACTGAATGTTCTGTTCAGAGGCAAATTACAAGTGGTCGTAAAGTAGGGGCACTGGGCCCGAATGGAATTCCGCCAGCCATCTATAAGGATGACCCATCATTCTGGAAGCTCAACTAACCTGTGTTTTTAGCACCATTATTAAGCATTGTTGCTTTAATTGATAACTATGCTAAATATTTTGCAGGGGTACTAGTGGAAGAACTACAGCACTGGGCAGAGGCAAATGCCATCGTACCGCCTAATCAAACAGGCTTCTCTAAACGAGCAGGGACCTCAGTTGACATCATGACACTCTCTGGGTTGACCACTCTGCTAAGACAAACAAATACCTGGTTCACTCACGCTTTATTGATTATAAGTCAGCATTTGACAGGCTGGACTGGGGGAAGCTCTAGGGGAAACTGGCCAAATTGAGTATTCCGAATTGCCTGTTAAAGGCCCTTGAACCTATACATGCAGAAACATGGATCGGAATCAAATTAGGGGGATGGCTCCCATCTATCAAGGCCAATCAAAACACTGCAAGGCCTGCAGCAGGGCTGTGTCCTGGCTTCTACCTTGTTTAACTTGTTCCTTTCATACCTCACTCCCACTCTAAATGCTGTCAATTCCCACCCGCCCAAACTGGGGGGCTTCCTGTTATCAAATCATCTGTATGAAGATGATCTGGTCCTCATCTGCAGAACCAAGGTTGGACTGCAGCGTCTTTTTGATACAACCCAGGCCTATTCTGCAAGCAATGGATTGACTATCAATAGAAAACTAAAATACTAGTAATGCATGGTAAAAAGCCACAGAAGTACACCTGGACCATGGGAGGTGAAACAACTGAATCAGTGAAAAACTTCCAGTTTCTTGGAGTTTACTTCAGTGGGAATGGGAAATATAGTGAACAACTGGAGGCAATAAGGAAGAAAGGCAATGCGCTGGCCTTCAGACTAAGGTCTCTCTACAATAGAGTGAAAGGTCTAACGCTCACGCCAATCCTGCAGGTGGTACAAGAAAAGGTGCTTCCAACCTTAACCTATCCTAGCAAGGTGCTCAGGGGACGGGACAGTGTCAACTTGGACAAAATGATACTTAAAGTTTACAGGTCAATTTTACAATTATCATCAAATTCATCACCAGCACAAATCAGACTGGACTTTAGCATTACCAAGCAACATCTGGCTCTGAAGGCATCCATTACAATCTGTTGTTACAAATTAAAGATGGCACCAGAGGGTTCCCTGGGTTGCCATCTTTGGTCTGAATTAGAACATAGGCAGTGCTCCCTTGCTCGGGACTATCTTTATCTGGCTCTGTGCTCTCTTGGCTTGACCAGCGCCTGGGACTTACCTCTAAGTCACATGGAGTTAAAAAAAAAACTACTCACCAAATGCAGCACACAACTGCTTTCAGTGGATGAGGATAAGAATAGTCTGTCCAAACATAAACATGGGTGGTTGACATTTTGCAGTTACACCAGGCTGAAACCACTGTGCTATCTAAGTGAACCATTCAACAATCAGGTCAAGGAACAGTTCCTGAAATATAGGCGGGGATTCTACCTATCTTGAGTCATTTTCCCTATGGAAAGGATGGGTTGGACAAGGAATTTGTCGGCGATGCGATCAAGGACCGGAGTACATCATTCACGTTTTATGCTTGTGCAGCTCTGCCATGGTGGATCGGCGTGAGCTCTTGCATAAGCAATGGAGAGATCGAGAAACAAGGTCATGCAGTGAGACAGCTCTGGCCTGTTTTGAACCAAGGGACATTGAACAGAATTGTGCAATGGTGAAATTCTTACAGAGGTTTGGGAAAAGTGCTGCGGCCAAGGAAGCAGGGGAGGAGGGAACAGTTCAAAGAAAATAGTACCTACCCTAGACCTTATATAGCGCATTTGCACTTCAATCTTTATTAGTGCCGCTGTACTTAATGGCCACACTTGCATTTTTAATATCCTTTACAATTTCTGTAATGCCTATTGCACTGAACCTTCAAGATATACTCAACAACTGCCCAGAACCCATCCCAGGTTTTATAATGAGCAATTGCTCTTAAACCCTCCAAACGTGCTCTCATTTTAAATACCTGCACAAGCATTTTAATTATCAATAACGTCTATTGCACTGACCTTTGAATTTTAACTTAATAATTTGCCCAGCTCACTCCCCGATTCTATCATGAGCACTCATACTTTAAGTTCCATAATGCCCTTTGTATTTCATCTTCTGCACTTGCATCTTGCTTTTATATAGATTGCAGTAACCTCTAGAGGAGGTTAGGGAGTTCAATATTGGGGAAGGCTGTAGGAAAGTAGGATCTGCTTTCATGGTCACCACCAGTTTTTGCCTGGTGTCAGTATGTTTTTGACTTAGTCTGCTGAGTTCCTGCTAATCAGGACCTCAGCATCTGTGCTTTCTCCCCTAAATTGGCTTTGGTAAGTACGTTGGTACCTCCACAATTGGCTGCTGGCGTACCCTTATAACTCCCTTGTATATGGTACAAAGGTACCCAGGGCATAGGTACACCAGGGGTCTCCCATGGGCTGCAGCATGTATTGTGCCACCCATGGGAGTCCACTTAAACTGTGACTACAGGCCTGACATTGAAGCCTGTGTGAGTTGGTGCTTGCAACTCTCACAACAGATATGTTTCCTTATATCTGAGATCACTGCACTTAAACCTATAAGTTACTCCTATGGCAGGCTCTTCAGTCCTTAGGGCAGGGTGCTTGGTTACAAGTGTGAGCATACCCCTGCTTGAGCAGGACACCCCCACAAACCCAAGAGTCGATTCTTCAGGCTTTTAAGTGCGGTCATCCATTTTAAGATCTGGACATCAGTCATTACGAGATGTCTAACTATATAATGGCTGCACCGAACCTGGTCATGTTTGATATCAAACATCTTGGAATCATACCCCAACACCGATTCTAGTGCTGGAAGTATGATCCCATGTATTGGGGGGCTCCTTAGGGGACCCCCTGGACTCCCGGTAACAACCTTTCAGGGTCTAGCAGCAAGCTAGTGCTGCTGCTGACCACAGACACGATTCTGCCCTCCTGCTGCTGAGCTGAGCTCGAGCAGGGGAAGGTAGAACAATAGGTTTCCTGTCACCGGAAGGTGTGACCACCTCCCAGACAGGACTTAGTGTATTGGGCTGAGGTGGGGGCACTTGCCAGCACCATCAGACTGCTTTGAAGGGCACATTTGGTGCCCTCTTTGCATACTCTGGTTTGAGGCAGTCCAGGAACCCTCGGTCCCGCTCTGGCACGAAACTGGGCAAAGGACAGGGGAGTATCCTCCCCTCTGTCCAGCCCCTCCTCTGAGAGGGACCCCTGAGTTGTTCCAACCCTTTACCTATAGTACTTAAGGGCTCTCTTGTGGGTCGGTCCTTAGATTCTTCGTGGAATAAGACTCACCTCTGAAACCAGACACTCTTCGACCATCTGGACTTCGACTGGAACCGAGACTACATTAAGGAAGACTCCTGCTGCTCTTGGTCTCGCTGTTCTTCAAGTCTTCTGCCTCGTCTGTGTCTGTGCTTCATCCAGGTTCTCCAGAGGGCCTGTAGGCATCACGGACATCCAAAGTCATCTCTCTTTGAGTGAAGGAGTCATTCCCTTGCATCTGCAGGCACCGCAACAGAGTTGACCGGTTTGCTGTTCTTGATGTCTCACGGACTTCCCAAGGCCCAGCAACACAGGTGGTGGTTCTGCAGCTCCCTAAAGGCTGGCCTGTCTTCTCAGCTAGATGGGGCCGCTGCGACCAAACCCCTGTGCACCGTGTCGACTTGCCATTGCCAAGGCTTGTTGGCTCTTCACTCCAGAGATCTTCGGGCTGCAAGAAGCTCCAGCCTCCAGCACCTCATATTCCGAAGATCAGCACCCTCATTGCATCCTCTGCACCGTTTGCCTCTATCTTTGGTGAGCGCCCGAGATCCTCTTGCAACTCCTATGCCTCTGGCCTGTGGGTCTTTTCTTGCTTCAGTGGGCTCCCCTGCTTGCTCAGGGCCTGCTCTGACTCTCCTGCACTTGGTGAGTCCCTTGGACCTTACTGGTCTCCATGCCAGTTGAGGCTACCAAGGCTTGTTAGTGCTCCCTCCGGACACTGACCACCTATACAACGATACCTGATGTGGGATAGCTTGTGCATGACTCCTGGTCTTCCTCAGCGTTGCCTGGTTCTCACAGCTGCCTCGACAAGGTCGGCGTTGTCCAACGTATATGTCGTATTGGTCACTAGTATCCCTCAATAGTACATTTGCAACTGGTAACTTACATGGTCTAAATACATCCTGTGTGCTCTATGTGGGGGGAAGGGGTAGGAATTATGGGATGCACCAGCACTTCATAGAAATAGCACTATTTACTGATGACGGCTCAGCACTGGGCAGGATGCCTCTCAGCCTACCAGTATTGGATCGAATGGTTTTATAGATGAAAAATGTTGTTATATTTTTATGACAAGAGTTTAGATGTGTTAGTCTTATGAGCTTAATGTGTTTTTAAATTGTAATATATTGCAATGGCTTTTATTAATTATGCAATAAATGATTTACTTAGTTGACTGCACTGCACAGCTGGAAGAACGCAGAGCTTTGATTTTGGCCCTGGAGAATACGGATCCCGGATTCCCCAAACTAATAGTGTGTGATTCGTATTATTGTGTTCATTCATACTGTGAATACTTACACTACTGGATCCAGAATGGATTCAGAGATTCCAAAGGATACACAATAAAGGACAAAACGTTTTGGGGACAGATGGCTAAGCTGAAAGCATGCTTGTCACAGACTCATTTGATTCACACCTTGGGTCACCGACGTGTAGGGGTACACATTTCAGGGAATTCAATGGCTGTTGAAGCCACAAAAGCAACAGTGCTAACTGTTGCCGTCGCAGCAATAACTCGTTCCAGTACAAGAATAGATCGAGACATCATGGTGGCTGTGAGTGCTGTATGCAATGGCACCCACATGCCAAAAGGCTTACCCACAAAGTACTCCTACCAGATAAGCATGCAAGACATACCATTTGCCACTATTCCCGGAGTGGGGGATAGGGTAATACCAAACTTAGATTGTAGGTTAGGCTTAATCCTAGCAGCACATGAGGGTTTATCATTTGCACATGCAGGGGTGGCGGCTACAATTTCATTATTGCAGCAATGCTATTGGTGGCCAGGTCTTTACAAACAGGCTAGGGAATTAGTCCTTTTTTTTATATAAAATACACCAGAATAGTTTATTTGTATTTTAAAAGTCCTTTTGTACATAACTTTTTAATTTTTTTTTATTAAGTAGCTTGTAGCAAGAGTACATAGGGCCCCGGAATCAGGGACACACACTGTCAATGTAACATATAATGATACAAGCAATGTTTTTTGCATGTTGTACATCAAAAACAGCAGAACATAGAACAAACCCACATCAAAAATATCCCTCTCCCCACCCACCCGGCACTGTAGATATGCATTTTTGAACCTCCAGCCTCCCATAACAACACGTGTGGTGTTCCGAGTAAGGATCCCAGTTCCGGCTACCCCTGACCATACACATGATGTTACAACAGAATCATTGCAAGTCAGGATGACTTAGTAGGTACATAGTAAGTGGGGCCCAAAAGTCCTTAGGCCGCGAGGCCTCGGGAAGCTCCTCCGCATAGGTCTCCAGCTGTTCCCTACAATAAATCAAGTCGCGAACCCAACTCTTGTCTGTGGGGGTAGTTTTGGCTCCCCAGCATTTCGCAACCGCCCGTTTAGCTAACAAGGTCGAGACAGCGACTAAACGCCGATTACACGGCGTAAGTGTCTTAACCCATCCAAGCAGGCAAACCTCAGGCACGCACCGCACTTTTTCCAAAACCACCTCCGAGAGCACACGTACCACTTGAGTCCAGAATGTAAATATTCTTGCGCAGTACCATGCCAGGTGCAGAAAATCCGCATCGTCCTGCCCGCACCTCACACAACAAGCATGCTCCCGCAAACCGATCCTCCGCAGTTGCATTGGTGTATAATATAACTGATGCAGGTACTTAAAATGAATTATGCGGAGATTACAGTTCGCCGTCAAGCGTCCCGTCAACTCACAGCAAAACTTCCATTGCTCAAGCGATATTGTGGACCCCAGCGCTGTGTTCCATTTGAGGTATGAGGGGTGCTCCCCTGGCTCTCTCTCCTGCAGTGACGCCTTATACAACTTAGTGATCAGGCCACTGCATTCTTCCCCCGCCAGCACCGCCTGCAGAGCTGGCAATGTTCTAGGTTCAGCTGGATAATCAGGATAAATGGCTCTAACTGCCTGTCGCACTCTCACATATGTGAAACCCAACATCATGTCACCTTCCCGACCCCTCTGCACATCGAGTAGCGAGCGGAATTGACAGGGAATTAGTCCTTAAATGTGACATCTGCCAGCAAATGAAGGGTTCTACCACAGCACACCCACCATAGACACCACTATTGATTTCAAACAAGCCTCTCACATGCTTTTTTCTGCACCACTGCAACCCCTTACAATCAGATGAGGCTTACAAATACATCTTGATTGCATTGGATTCCTGCTCACAATTTCTATGGGTCTGGCCACAGCAAGCAGCTGTCACCAGTACTGTTGTAAAGGACTTACAAGTCTTTATCGGGACATGCGCAGTTGGCACATTCCATTTTGACCAGGGGCTGGCGTTCGCCTCTAAGGCTTACAAAGACACCATGAGAAGGTTGGGTGTGGCCGTACGGTATTCTTCCCCATACCATCTTGAGGGAAATTCGGTTGTGGAGAGGAAGAACCAGAACTTGAAGCAGTCCTTAACAGCAAGGGTATGAGGCTCTGGTCGCAGTTGGGTCCATCACCTATATGGGGTACAAAAAGCATTTAACAATCTGCCTAGAAAATCCCTGACTGGTCGAACTCCCTATGAAATCCTGTTTGGGGTTAAGATGTGGGTGCCAGACCTTGACGGTCCCAGCCTAGTGGTCACAGAAACACCTTTTGAAATAAATGAACTTTTAGATGTTTTACAGGAACTCAGCAGCTTCCAGGACACACAAAGCAATGTCCAAGTAAAACACACCGCCACTGGAGGAGTGAAGGAAGCGCCAGCGATTCCTGGTTGGATCCCTAAGATTAGAGACCTGGGCTTTAAGAAAATAGTAGACAAAAAAGAATATGGGCCACCTTACAGAGCGGCTGGTTTGACTGTTGATGGTACCAGAACTGTGCTTTTACCACCATTTTCTGGTGGCAAAAACAAGAGATTTGTGTCAATAGATCTCATCAAACCACATAATGTGGCTGGTCCTAGACAGTAGACTGCGTGGGCACTTGGGTAGTTACCTGTCTCCTCTCACTACCATACAGGAAATCCCATTGGAAGCTATGATCTCCGATGAAGATTCTACTTCCCGGCTGGGGATAGTTAGCACTGAAGTATCTCTTCTACCTCCTACATCAACAAATACCATACAAATAATTTGTACGGAAACACAGATTTCTGTTCTACAACCTAAAACAAATAGTGTCTACATCAATGCACCACAGTTCGAGGAAAATCCAAGTTCTACGGAAGTTCCAGAGCTGCCAAAAATAGATCGAACAGCCTCAGGCTACTTCATCAACTTAGATTACTTCTCTTTGTATGCATCGGATTCACCTCTACTGCCTCTTCCATCTCTCCAAGGCAGGCTGCGTGTACAGTACTTTTGGCCGATGAAGAGGTACTTTGTTACTCCATGGCTATGCCTTTGGATTACAATTTCTTTACTTTTCCTGTTTCTTTGGATTGGTTTTGTGACAGTAATTTCCTGATTCTGAATGGACATTATCTCCTAGAGTACTCTTTGTCTCGTCAGTAATAGACATCATACAGGAGGATATATCTACTCTACAACATGGACAGTCACAGTTTAGGGCTATCATGTTACTAAGCTGGACACTCCATACACTTCGCACCGGTCTCGTACCATGGCGACACCTTTATGCTACAAATCTGTTTTTAACCGTAGAATCTTACAGATCATCAGAAAATAATGGCAAGGAAGGATGCAACATACGCGTTACACATAAACAAGTTAGAAAAAGTACTCTTCACTGTTGCTGAAACACCTTAGGCGGATTGGATAATCCACAGCTTTATTTCTCCACCAATATCAACATTCCATTTTCAATACTGTTTACAACACCATCAAGTGGGCAGATATGATGCGCTAGGGGAAGGGTACGTACACGATTCATGGATTTTACCTTTTAGATATTGATGTAGGAATTACGAGACTGAAGTTTTTCTTAGCACAAACTATGAGAGTAGTTTAGGGCATTCCTTAGTGTCTAGGGAAGTGTTGCTGCACAGCGCATGTAACGCGTCCATCCATAAATTGTCCTGCTATCTGAAGGGCTCCTCTGCAGCTGTGATCAGCCAGACTTTCAGGTTGCTCTCTAATGGGAGCTATTTAATGTTGAACAATCAGAGTTGTTGCAGCATGAAACCGGCGATTGCCTATGTGGTGACCGTTTCTGCAGTTGTGAACTGTTGTACGCAAGTATTGTTTCCGCCTGCCCATACAGTTAGGGAGGCAACGCTGTGGCCTTCGATTAAGGTATCAAATGTGCGCTTTGATGACTTAAGCAGACTGAAAGCTGCTTTTTTCCAGAAAGATGTGGTCTTAACATCTGCAAGGAAGACGTTTGATGTTCAAGTTGCAAGGTATCTTCTCAAATACAGTCACTACTTCGCACTAATTTCCCACACCATTTTGGGGAGCTGGTGCACCACATTTTTAACACTTCTAATACACTGAGAGTAACACACTTTTTAAGATCCTTGACTCTGGTTTGGTTAGTACCTTCCTGACAGTCTTCTGAGTTATTCCATCATTCATACACTCCATGCTCGGAAGCAATTATGGAGGTCTTCCGCTGGTCCTGCTCCTGATTGTCGGGACTTTGTTTTTATTTTTTCTGCTTCGCAATGGATGTCCCATCACAAGTCCAAATGGAACTGGTACTTCCATATATGCTTCTGTATTGTGACAGCATGATACAGCGTATTGACGCACCCTTACTCCAGCAACTAAATGAACATTGGTTCTTGTTCTTCCGGCCTGTGTGGCTACACTGCGTGCAGCCCATATTCTGCTGTCTTCTGTATGCTTTGAATATATGCTTGGGGACGCAATCAGTTCAGTCACCGGACATTGCCCTATTGATCAGTTTGTTAACCGCCTATCTGTACTGTTGTCCATGGCACTTACCGTTGCTCCTAAATGCATTTTACGAGCTCTCCTGGGATGCTTCTAGTCCTGGCGGACTGGATCTTGGCTCGACTTCTATGGCATCAGCATTGGCTACTCCTCCTTCAGCGGCTGCTGAGGGGGCTGGATGGAAACATATATGCTCAATGGATCTGATTTGATGGGTGCCTGTGGGAACATCATGTGCAGTAGCTTGGAACTTTTTAAACAATCTGACCGTTTCGAGTCATGGGACAATTTTTTAATTTGGCTTTGTTTTTATACTAAAATTGTTTTGTTTTTTAAATGTGCTTATATATGTTTTTTTCTGAATTGCTTTTACATTTTTATGTGGCTTTCATTGTGCTTATTATGTTAAAGAAGCAGTGATTGTTTTAGTTTAAAAAAAATATTTTACAGCCCATCAGTTTTAACTTTATTTGTTTTTTTCGTAGTCATAGCTTTTTTCGCCTTCACAGCCAGGAGTGGGTGTCACGTGGCTGGACTAGAAACAGTGCCATATTTATGGTCACGTTTCTTAAGTTGCCTTCTTTCTTCAACACGATGACTTTTGACATACATTGGTGTACGTGTCAGTTCAGGATAGGATTCCCCGAAACTGCATTTGCTTACATTTCAACTTTGTAGGCACACTATCTTGACACCTTGAACATTGAATATGATGTATAGAGTTCACTGCACAAATGTCAACACTATCTAGCTAACATAACCAATTGCAGCCTGACAAACACCTTGACATGCCAACATGGGCAGTGATCATTATATTTACAAATTCACTTCCTCGTTAAAATCAAAGGAACACTCTGCTGACACTTTGAGGTTGTGGTATATCGGAATTCCAGCTCAGCTGATTCCTGTCCTCTCCACAAATGATGCCCCGCTCTACACCAAGACAGACAGCCTGATGACACTTGCCCACAGGTAATGGGAAGTTAGATCACCCAGTGGGGATTCTTGGCAGATCACCCACCCTAGGCCAAACTAGATTAGGGAGCATTAGGTAGGAGCACACTGCATTAGACTACATTACACTACATATATGCCATCGTATATTACTTGTTTTAGCACAGTGGTGGAACTATTCATTCTCTCCACTGTTCTTGTATTGCTAATTATTGTAATACGTTTTGTTCTATTATTAATTGCTCAGCACGTATTTTACTCAAGAATCTCACTACTTCAATAAATAGTGACACTGCAGGTTGTGTATTTCTTGTGTATTTCCTTTGGCTATGCATGAGAGTCTAAATGAAAAGGTTCTAGATCTGTCACAATGATTTCCTTGGGGGATTTGTTACCATGTAAGGTTAGGAGTTCGGATGGTACACTGTGAGCTAGCAGGACTATAGGCCAACATATCCTGAGGGTGTTAACAGAATCAGTCTGGCACAATCCTGATGTTTATGTTGTCCCACAAATGTACAGTTTTACCAACAGAGGTACAAACCACATGACAGGGTGGATTCCATGTATCCACATATGAATGAGGTCTCTTGATCTTCCTGGTTTATAGCATCTCTGCCCATCAGTGCACCATGTAAGAATGATGTCTTGATTTTTATTGGGTCACACCCTTCCTGTGCCTAGGCTCCAAAGCTACACCTACTGACCAAGCACAGCAGAGATAGCTCAAACATCACCATAATAAATAATGAAATGTGTGCAAAGGGAGCTCTTTTTTCTCACATCTTTCTGCTTCATACTGTGGTTTAGCACAGCAACATATTGCCACAAGTTTGTAACACACCTGAACTTCACACACAACACCAAAATGCTTTCAACATAGACCACCAATGAAAAATACTGTCTACCAGCCATGCTTAACAACCTGAGTATGGGCTTACACGATCACCCAGAAAACACTTTCAGGTATCACTAGGGATAGGAAAGTGCTATACAAATGTTATATTAAAGTACAGCAGTCCACAAAACCAGTACCAAAACAAGTTCTCTAGGCTTGTTATCCAATGAACATGAAATAGGCATTACATAAAGGAACTGGTAGGAAATCATCTTCATTAGCTATCTGGCACATAATCAATGTAGATTTATTATTGTTAGTGTGCAATGGGACATAAATAGGTAAAATCATTCTAACCCCTGTACATTTAAACGAAGAAAGTACATTTGACTCTATTAATGTTCAGCTGCTACAAAGAATTCAGATTAATGACACAAGTGTGCATTTATATGGAATCTGCACAACACCACATTAGTCCCTACAATAGCCTGCTTAGAACTAAAAATCAGCACCATCCTAGAAGAAATGTATCGCTTCGCGTGGAGGTAAGGACTAAGCACTCCAACCCCCCAACCCCTTGCATCTATGTCGGACTCCTGCCCTGCATACCACATTCGTTCTGACCCCACAGACCACACCACCAACGAAACCACTCCCCACCAGAAACAACACAGCGGGATTGCCACAGCAGGCTGCAGATCTGCTGAGCAATACCTCGTACAGTGCCCCAAACCAGCTAGATCATCGTAAGATCCTGGTCGTCTTTAAATTCTAACAGGACCCTGAACACCTCTTGCCTGCCTAGGCCACCTGCGCATCTAACCACCATCCAATCCAGTCAACCCATGTCGAATTGGCCACCTTCGCCCCAATGCTTGCTCCTGAACTGCTGATTAGCATTCAGACATGCCACTGAGATAGCGAATACTATCCTTCAACACAACATCGACATGCTTTCTCACTGAAACATGGATAAAAGACCATTCCCCCTTACATCGACCTCCTCATTCCACAGGGCTTCGCAATCATTCGCTGCGATCGCCATGGTTGCAGAGGGGCGCGGAGTTGCTGTTATACTCAAAAACGATCTTTGCCTGACGCTCTTCCACACTACCAACTACCTCTCCTTTGAATACTTAAGAGTTCAGCTTTCCGCAAAAGGCCCCACCCCCATAAAATGTAATCTCATTTATCACCCTCCAGGCGATAACCCAGGATTCCTCAAAGACTAAGCTGACCTAATCTCACTAACTTCCCTAAAGGACAGTCCCAACATCATATTAGACGATCTTAACCTACACCTGAACAATGCGAAGGATCCCCCAGTACAAACCCTTAGCACACTCTTGCTAGCAAACGATCTTACCCAGCACTGCTAGGATCAAACCCACAACATGGGCTCTACCCTCGACGCAATCATCTCCAAGCACAACACACTATCCCTGCACTCCATCTTTCCATCTGACTGGACCGATCATCATCTAATACTTTTTCAACTCAATACCTTCCATCCAGAGGTCTTCCCCAAACCCAGTCATCCTAAGCGTTGGGTGAGGAAAATCTACTAAAATTCCCCAAGAAGGGGGGCGTGGCTTAGCAAGCCATCATGGCGGACGTGTGCTAAGTGAGCTCCGTCCAACCTCAACTTAATCCTACATCATCCTGCTTCTCCGGTCTGTCTCTGCGCCTCAAAGCTGCCCGGCAGATTTCACGAACTGGCGTTACACACTTGGGCCGAGTTCAGACCCGTGGTGTGGCCTGTAGCAGCAGTGTGGCGTCGGTCAAGAGCGGGGCCTGATGGCGCTGAAGCCTCGCGGCCCTGTGTGAGGCCGGGCCGTCGTTTGGGCATTGCCTGGGTCCTCCGGCGGAAGGCGAAGCTGCTGCAGCTGCGCTGGTGTACTGCGAGGGTGAGGCAGATCGACTCCTGGTGGTTGCCTCCTGGCCGGGCGTCTCCCGCAGGGTGTTAGCTGCCCCTCCGTGCCTTCAACGTCCGCAGGGTGAGCTGCGCCGATCAGCGGCTGTGTCGGGCCGCAGGGGTGAGGTGCAGGAAGCGCGCGCTGCGGGGTTGGCGTGCTGCCGGTCCTTGGCTGGGTCCCGGACTGTGCTGGTGTCGGCGGCCCTGTTGGGCTCCGGCGTGTAAGTACCTTTCTCCCCACGCCCAGCACTGCCTTCACTTTGGCGGCTGGCCGGGCAGCGTGAGCAACCTCTGGGCCCTCGGAGATCGGGGCCTATTATTTGCCGGCGCCTCTCCTGCTCACCGGGCGCCTCCGCTTTCCTCCTCCCCCACCCCTACACGGAACGGATCCGGGGGTTCGGTGGCTTTGCCGGGCTGCGGGGGGAGTCGACTGGAGGTGCCGTGGCGTGGACATATGTGGTCCGCAGGTGTAGGGCGTGTTTGCTAGTGCATCCCGCTGCCCGATGAGAGACGGACACTGCGCTTCTTCCCTCACCCCCTCCCGCTGCACGGGGCGCTCGCATCGGCGGTCAGTCGGGCCGCGCGGGCGTCTCCCGCTGGGGGCTGGCTGCCCCTGTGCATTTTCAGCATCCACAGGGCGGGCCGCATAGATCAGCAGCTGTGTCGGGCCGTTGGGGTGAGGCATTGGGAGTGCGAGCAGCAGGGTCGGTGGCCCCATTGGGTGCCGGCGTGTGTGTGCCTTCACCCCTGCCCGGCAATACCCTCGCATCGGTGGCTAGTCGAGCCGCGCAAGCAGCCTCCGGGGCCATCGGAGATCGGGGCTTTTCATTTGGCAGCGCCCCTTCTGCTGTCTGGGCGCCTCTGCCTTCCCCCCCTGCAGGACATGAATCGAGGGGTTCGGCGGCTTTGTCGGGCCACAGGGGGTGCCGTCTGGCGGTGCTGTGGGGTGGACGCACGTGGCCCGTAGGTAGCGGGCGTGCCCCCCAACATATCCTGCGGCCCAGCAAGAGGCCGGCTTTGCGCTCCCTCCCGCTCCACGGAGCACCTGCATCGGCGGTCTATCGGGCCGCGCGGGCGTCGTCTAGGGCCTCTGACGGCAGACCTGGGCCGCTACGCTCCCTGGGGCACCTATAGATCTTTGGTGCCCGGCGGGAGGCTCTCCGCTCCCCTCCTGGCTTGTGGTGCGCCCTCCTGGCATTAGTGACTGGTTGGGCTGCTTGGACTGTGCTCCCCTACTTTTGCTGCCTTTGACCAGATTAGACAGACTCCCTTATCCTTACGGTGGTACACTGATCACGAGCAGGACATTGTCCAAGGCGGGGGGAAGTGCGCTGCCCACCATGACGAGAGATAAGCCAGGGGGAGGATCGGCCAAGCAGAGCACGATCGACAAATTCACAGGCCTGGGGGCCTCTGCGGCGGCGTCCGAGGGGATGCATGGCGATGTACCCGACAATGCCGCTCTCATGGCTGCTATCACGTAGTCCAGGGATGTACTAGACACCAAAATTGGGGCAGTTGGCTCAGACATCATGCTGCTGCGGCAGGACCTACGGAATGCGGTTGCACGCATCACTGAGACTGAATTTCGGGAGTAGAGGATATCGTTGCCTCCCTGCAGCAGCGGGTGACTTGTTTGGAGACCACCCAACGTGGCCTCACGTTGAGAGTGGAGGACGCCGAAGGGAGAGCTCGGCGCAACAATCTACGCTTCGTTGGATTTCCACAGGGTTGTGAAAATGGAGACATGGAGCGGTTCCTCTCTGAGTGGCTGGAGAGCTGGCTTCCCCCGGGGTCATTATCCAAATGTTTTGTGGTGGAGCGCGCCCATAGGGCCTTGATGCAGAAGCCCCCACCGGGAGCTCGCCCGAGGCCCATCATTGCCAAGCTACTTAACTATCATGAACAGGACGTTATCCTGAAGCAGGCTAGGGCCAAAGAACCGCTACTATTTGACAACGCCCGTATCCTGATCTTTCCAGACTATACAAAACAGGTTCAGCAGCGGAGGCAGTCCTTTATGGCGGCCAAGGCCCGCATCCGAGAGCTCAAACTCCCCTATGCTTTGCTATATCCAGCCAGGCTGCGAGTGGTGTATCGATCCAGTACCCACTTCTTCGACTCACCGGAGGAGGTATTCCTATGGACTGATGAGACAGTTCGACTACGTTCCCACTCGCCGCCAGGGAGGGAGTCGGACTCTTCCTCAAGTGGGGCGGCCCGGAACCAGCCCAAATCGAAGGGGAGGGGCAGTAGACGCTCTGGGTCCAGGCGGCGCTCCCGGTCATGCGGTGCCTCCTCTCGGGCTGGATCGGCCTCACGACAGCATGTGACAGAGGACTAGCCGTAGGATGGAAATATGGTATCAGGGTCCCAAACCTGCTGCTTTGACCGGAGAAGAACAGAAGAAGGCCGGCATCTCTGTGGGACCTTAACGGACAGAGAGAGGGCCAGCTGACAATGGGCTGTAAGTTGGGGATCCATTGGCGGGTGAGGGGTGGGACCTCCAGTTGGGGTCAACCTGCTCTGCCTGCCGCGACAGGTACTTCACTGCTATTGAGGTATAGGGTGGGGGGTTGTTGGGTTGTGTTAGGGGTTTTTGTTCCTTGATTGCACTGTCTTACTTTATTTCAGAGTCAACTCGCGCCTACTATATGATGTAATCTGTGTCATTGGCCTGTATGGAGCCCTCCAATGGCGGCTATGTTGGATAGTCCACAAGATCTCTCTGGGTCCCTTCGGATACTCAGCTGGAACGTTAGAGGGGCGCTTGACAAGATTAAACGTGGAGCTATTCTTAAACAGGCAAAGCACGCCCATGAAGACGTTCTAATGCTGCAGGAGACGCATCTCATGGGGACGAAGGCCTTATGCTTTCAACGTTTTGGTTATGTACATGTCTTCCATTCAGGGTTTGTGAGGGGGTCCCGGGGGTTGCAGTCCTGATCTATCGCCGGGTTTCCTACACGCATGTTAAGACATGGGGGGACACTCAGGGCAGATACCTGTTCGTGAAGGGCACGGTGGGTGGAGAAACTGTGGTGCTGGGGAGTGTATACGCCCCCCCCGCCTCTGTCCTGGGGGTTGTGGGAGAGACGTATGACCTTGTGGGCGGACTAACCAGATGGTCTGGCAGTTGTGGGTGGGGACTGGAACGATGTGATGGATGCGGCCAGAGATCGATGGAGGTCCGGGGGCTCACTGGAGGCCCGACACCCCACTAAACTTTCCTCCCTTGTGATGGGCCTTGACTGGGTGGACCCTTGGCATAGGCTACATGGAACTGTACAGGGATACACCTATCTCTCGGCGGTACACGATTCATATTCCCGCCTCGACTATTTATTTGTCCCCCTGGCGGTAGAAAGCAGGGTGGTGGTGGCGGCCGATATCCTTCCCCGGGGGCTTTCGGACCATTCGCCGGTGGCCATTACTATACGGGCAGGAAGGGCTCATGGGCCTTTTAGGTGGCGCCTTTCGGCCTGGAACCTCCAGAAGGAGGACTATAGGGAACGGATAGAAGATGCTATCGATCAATATTTGGCATTCAATGTCGGCTCGGTGAAGGGGGCTGAACCTCTGGGGGAGGCAATGAAGCCCACAATTCGCGGGGTAGACATTTCCTTCTGTGCGGCGGCCCATAGAACGCGAAGGGAGTCTCTCGTATGAGCGGAAGCTGAAATTCTGGGGCTGGAGGCGCGCAGTAGAGAGGAGGGGGGGCGACAGGTTTGCCGCCAACTGCTGCTAGCGCAACAGGGTTATTCGCATCTTCTACTGGATAAGGCCCGCCAGGCATGGTTGGCGACCCGTAGCAGGATCTACCAATGGGGGGATAAATCTAGCAAGCTGTTGCATAGAGTGTGTCAGGGGTCACTCCGCCCCCAGGCTCTCCCTGGTGTTGTGGGACCAGACGGGACACCCATTTCCGACTCCTCCGCTATCGCCGAGAGCTTTGCTCTGTATTACGCAGATCTCTATGCCCCCAAGGAATGCTTATCGGCAGAGGTGATAGGCCGCTTCTTAGACGATCTTCCGCCTAAGGCCCTCTCCGACGAAGTGAGTGTGGAGTTAGATCGCCCACTCACGGAGGACGACTTGGGAGCCGCCCTAGGGGACCTGCACCCCGGAAAGGCCCCGGGACCGAACGGTTTTCCAAACGAATTCTTTAAACTATATTTCCTGCAGTTGGGTCCCCACTACCGCAGAGTGGTGGAGGAGGCCAGGGAACGGGGTCGCCTGCCCAGCGATTGGAGACATGTGGAAGTGGTGGTGTTCCACAAGCCTGGTAGACCTCCCGATCAACATGCATCGTATCGCCCTATCTCCCTCCTAAACGTTGAGGCCAAGATACTGGCTGAGGCGTTGGCTAACCGTCTCCGGCCACATATCTCCTCCTTAGTCCATCCCTATCAGGCCGGGTTTATGCCCCAACGGGCAACCCGTCACAATATTCGCCGGGCGCATGTTGCCGTTGCGACCGTCCAGGGATTGGGGGAGCGGGCAGCGTTATTGCTGGCGGATATGGACAGGGTATTTGATTCCCTGAGCTGGGTGTATCTATTCGCACTGCTGCGTAGGTTGAACATAGGGCCTCGTTTCCTGTCATATCTAACCCTTCTATATACGGATCTTACCGCGTCTGTGCGCGTGGCGGGTTCTGTCTCTTCTACGTTCTCCATTGGGCGGGGCACCAGACAGGGGTGTCCGCTGTCTCCCTACTTGTTCGCGTTAGCGATGGAGCCCCTTGCTGCCTGGGTGCGGATCGATGCTCAAGTGACTGGTCTCAAATGGGCACACGGACTGTCGGATCGTATTGCTTTATACGCTGACGATGTGCTGTTTTTCCTCACTAATCTGGATAGGACGGGACCGCGGCTGCTACGCATCATGCAGATTTTTGGGGAGACCTCCGGCCTGTACATGAACCCTCGGAAGTCCACCCTTTGGGTCCTGGGCGATAGGGGGGAGCTCAGTTCCTGGGCATCTTTGGTGCAGGTGGTGCATGGGGGGATGAAGTACTTGGGAGTGTTCCTATCGGATTCACCCACCACATCCTGGGATAGAAATTTGGTGCCTGTATGGGACCCTGTACGGGACGATATTAGAACCTGGTCTCACATGCCCCTATCTATATATGGCCGGTCGGGCATTTTCAAGATGGTTTCGCTCCCGCGCTTGCTGTACCAACTGCAAAATCATCCGTATCCGATTCCCCCTGGGTGGTTCCGTCAGGTTAATGCGGCCCTGGGTCAGTTTCTCTGGGATGGTGGGGTGGCGAGGGTGGCCCTGCGGACCTGCTTTCAGTCCACGTACTGTGGGGGGTTGGCGACCTCTGATATTTTGTCGTACTACATGGCCTCGCACCTGCTAGTCCTTAACGAATGGTGGTACGGGGATAGGACGGATCCGGCGTACGCTGTTGAACGGAGGTGCATGGGTAAACTCACCCTACATACAATTCTCTATTCTGCACAGTTGAGACGCTCCCTGCCGTCTGCCATGAGGATTGTTTTCCAGATCTGGAGGCAGGCGCTCCGGAGGATGGGTTGGTGGAACAGGTTGACCCGGGAGACTCCTCTTTGGCACAATGGGCGCCTGCCACAATTGGCGGCTCTGCCTGGATTCTGCGACTGGGACAATATCGGGATCTCTACCCTGGGTGATGTTATGCGGGGGCCTGTATTGAAATCCTTTCAGGACATACAAAAAAACTTCCATATGCCGAAAACCCAATTCTTTAAATATTTACAGTTCTGACATGCCATTTCCCCTAGCTTGGAGGGGTTGGAGACGCTGGCAGAGTTCAGTCCGATGGAGGCAAAGGTGTTTATGGGAGACCTCCAGGATCACAAGATCTCTAAAATCTACCAGTCCTTGGTTACACATAGCTCCCCTTCACTGCAGCATCTCAGAAAGATATGGGAGGGCGATGTAGGCCCGATGGAGGAGGAAGACTGGACAGAGGCCTTGGCCTCTCCGCGAGGGGCGGCTATTGCGATGAGCTTACGGCTTATCTAGTTCAAATACCTCCATCGGGTGTATTATACCAGGGTTAGGTTATGGAGGGCGGGCTTGGTGGCTTCCCCTGTGTGTCTTCGATGTGAGTATGAGGAGGGTACCCTGCTACATACTGTTTGGCATTGCTCCGCACTGGCGCGATTCTGGAGGGGGGTGATGGCCTGCCTCTCTGAAGTATTGGGGTGGGACCTTCCCTGCTCACCGAAGCTGGTTCTCCTGCACGTTATGGATGGAATTGGAGGCAACATTTACAAGCGCCATCTCATGCTTCTGGGATTTACCCTAGCTAAAAGGGATATTGCCAGGGCCTGGAAGGCGGCGGTGGCGCCCTCTGTCTCTGTCTGGAAAAACGGTCTGGACTTCTGTATGGGTCTGGAGACCCCTATCTTTGTGGCCAGGGGGTGTCCACGAAAGCATTTTAAAATTTGGAAGCGCTGGGCAGATTACCGTGGCCTGGAGCTAGAGCCTGCTCCGCCGGCCCGACACCTTGACCCGGTATAATTTCTGTTTGCTAGCGAGCGGCGGAACAGTCGTTTCCTGGGTGATGACACTTCATAACTGTATAAATGAAGCAATTGCTCTGATTTGTTGCTCTGGAATGGACGATGGTGCGCTGGGGGGTGGGTTAGGGGGGTTTCAGTTCTTTGGTTAATATTTCATTTGTATTGCTTTTCATTTTCTTCTGTATACACGTGAAAATAGTCAAAGTCAAAATGGTGTATGTTGATGCTGCAGAAGTATCTGGGGCACAGAGCTCTGCTTTATATGTGATATTTTGACAAATAAAAGTTAGAAATGCTAGTCAACTCCCAAATCCTACCCCCGCCCGGCCTGTCCTCCTCCAACGACCTCACCAACCACTACAACACAAAAATGACAGAACTCATTGAAGCAGTCGCACCCTTGAAACTCAAGAAGTATCCCCTCCAGATCCTGGTTTAACAACGACCTTAACAATGAAAGGCGTCAACTACTTTTAGCGAAAACAACCTGGAGACAGCAACCATCTAAATTTAAACTCCCGATCCTCCGGACCAAACACCCTAAATATAAAAAACCTATCTTCAGAGAAAAATCCTCCTTTTCCGACAACAACTGTACCGGTCCAAGGACAGGCCCAGAGATCTCGTTAACATTATCAAGCAGCAAACATCATCTTTCCCTAAACTGACAAATAACAACTCGGCCAAAAAGATGTGAAGAATTTGCATCATTTTTCTCTAGAATCGAACTCTCTATTGAGACTCTCACCCCTCTATCTTGCACCAAGGATACCCCTGTGAAAAAGGCTCTCCTCCCAAGGCTGCCTGTCTCCCCCATCCCAGTACCCACCCCCCCTTCAGCATAGCTCTCCAACCTCAATCCCCTGCAACTGAGAAAAAATGCAACCTGGTCGGAATTCAACCCTGTCCGTGAAGAAGAAGTCTGCAAAATACTTGAGGACATGAAGCCGACATCGCACATCTCAGACCCTCTCCAGCGGCTCTTGTAAAAAAGTCACATAATTTCTCCTGTATGGACCAAATTCATCAATTCCTCCCTATTGAGCGGCTCAATTCCGGCTCCTCTCAAACTCGGCCAAGTAACTGTCCTCATCAAAAAAATGAACGCCGACCCAAATGACCTTAATAACTACAGACCCATTACTAACCTCCCGCTCCTCGCCAAAACCAGCGAAAAATGTGTACTCACTCAACTCAACACCCACATTGAGAAATACAACTTACATGAACCCTTCCAGTAAGGTTTCAGGAAAGGTTGCAGTACAGAAACTGCCATATTTAACATTGTAGATGATCTCCACAGAGCACTGGACGAAGGATAGGCATGCCTACTAGTCCTCCTGGACCTATCAGCCGCCTTCGACACTGTCAACCACGACATCAAAGGTTCACCTCTTTCCTAAGAAAGTGCACGCAGCTAATCAAATTCAACAATGAAACGTCTGAGGCATCACCAGTCTCACTAGGTGTCCCACAAGGGTCAACCCTGTCTCCTGCACTATTTAACCTCTATATGGAACCTCTCGCAGTGATCCTTAAGCAAGCTAGCATTGCCTATCATCTCTATGCGGATGACACCCAACTCTGCATGAAAATCTCTTCAGTCAGTGACATCCAGCACCTAAACAGCACTCTACACACAGTTCAATCCTGGCTAACTAGCAACCACCTCAAACGTAACCCCAACAAAACAGAACTCCTCCTCATCCAACCCAAAGAACATTCTTTCCCATAGCTAGCTGGCACTATAACCTCACTGCACTAAACTGCAAACTATCCATCTCCGACTCCATTGCATCCCTGGGAATCACACTCGACAGTCACCTAAGCATGAAGCAGCATATTAATGCCTCTGCAAAAAGTGCCTGCTACGCACTGAAACACCTAAAAAAAAACTCAAACCCTTTATACCCAGTAATGACCTAAGGACTGTGGTGCAAGCCCTCGTCCTCTCCAAGCTGGACTATGGCAACGCTACGTTTATGGGCACCCCAAAAGCATACCTAGCCCCTCTGAAAGCAACACTCCACGCGGCGGCCAGGCTACTATCAGGAGAGAGTCGTCATGACCACATCACTCCTACTCTCAAACTGCTCAGTTGGCTCCCAATAGAGGCCAGAGCTTTATTCAAAACTGCTTGCATAACTCAGAAGGCTCTACACACTGATACACCATTCTACCTCTCAAATAAACTATCAAAAGCCAGACAAAAGAGACAGCTTCGAAGTTCAAACAGCCTTCTCCTGATCCCGCCAAAAATTCAAGAAAGAAAAATCCGGAGCCTGCTCTTTCTCCGGAAATGTCCCCAGAATCTGGAATGCACTGCCTCAAGACCTAGGCGACAATCAATCCTTCCCCCACTTCAAGGCGAAATTGAAACTCTTCTCCTTAACAAATACCTGAACCCACCCTCTTAAAGCTGGTCTGCACTGCCACCCACAAAGCCAAGAACTAGGCCTCAGCACCGTTATCCCGGCGAAAACTCTTATAGCTCACTCTCCCTCTGCCGCCAAGTGGCCCACCCCTGGCTTCCCCAGAGCTATATTGCCCATCCACTCGACTGCATGCCGCAGCCCACTGTCATTATTTGGCTCTTTGAACATTTACTTACTCCCCAGGTAACCCTATGTAAATGTATATTTGCGCTGCTAAAACATTATATATATATTTGCTGTACCTACCTCAAAAATGTATCAGCTATTGATCCTAATTCCTTCATTTATCTCACCTACACACTGTCATTGTGTCTGTATGCCCACCCCAATATGTACTGCTAATACGCGTTGTTAAAACAATATTTATATCTATAGGCTAGTTCTACCTCAAGAATGTATCCACCCATTTCAATGCACACTGCAGCCCATTGTTATTTGGCTCTATGTATGTCTACTTATTACCCCGTACAAATATAACTATGCACTGCTAAGCACTATTTATATATATGTGCTGAATCTACCTCAAAAATGTATCAGCTACCGATCCCGAATGTCTTCATACATTTCGTTACATGTGCTGTTTCTACTTCAAAAACTGTACCAGCTACTGATAATAATGCCGTCTTATGTTTTGGTCATTTACTGCCAATGTTGCCTCTATGTCTACCTCAGTCTGTTAACCACATAATTACTGCTGTGCAAATATTGTGAAGTGCTCTGATGCCTTCGGGTCAAATTTGCGCTATGTAAAACACTACAAATAAATAAATAAAACAACTAAACGCTTACAAACTGAACTGACCATAGAAGTATCCATATTATTAAAGAAAAACATAAAACAGAATTCACGTCTGTCTGCCAAGCTGATGTTACACCCGTTATATGTATGTATGTATGTATATATGTAAGGGATTTGTAAAGCGCTTGAATCAAGGGAATATGAAAAAGAAAAAGGACACATGAAACATGGTGGCTGCTCAGCAAATTTTCAGTACCTTCGGAGGATTCACCATGGCAGCAGCTCCTTTGAAGGCACAGAGATCTTTGGATACAGTAGGTGGTAAGCCGTAGGGCAGCAAATGTTAGTACCTCTGTTGTGTTAATGGATGGCGGGCTGCCCACCAAACTTTAAATCAAAACCTAAAATACTGTCATTATCTTGATAAAAGGTTTCTGATGAGAGACAGGAGTGGTTCAAGGAATATTGGTGCCACAGGTAATCTTTTTTTGTTCTGTACTCCCAAAAGGTCCTTATTTGCAGCACCTCGCTGCGATATGGCACTGTTTGATGCCTGCTTCTGGTGGTGCAGTAAGGCTGCAGTACATCACTTAAGATGCTTTTGAATAAACTCATTATCATGCCACAGAAAACTCTTAAGTTATTCTATAGGATCACCAATACTGACAAAACATGACATGACTTCATGTGTTTTGTTTGTAAGTTATGATTTATATCGCACCATTTTTGTATTAAAAACACACTTCAACTCATACGTTTCAGTCGTTTGTACATTTTTCTTTATTTTTGTATTGTAGCCCGTACCCACTGTAGCACTTTGTGACACCATGTTTTTATTGTAAAAAATATATAGTATTGCAATTGCATTTATATGGTGCTTACCATTCCTGATGAGGTGTTACACAGTACTCTGGGAAACCAAGGTTAGATGTTAGTCTAGTGGAATATTGGTGTAGGAAAGTAGGATCTGCTTTCATGGTTACCCCCGCTTTTTGCTGGTGTCAGTATTTTTTTGACTAACTGCTAACCAAGACCCTAGTCACTGTGCTTCCTCCCTAAATTGACTATGGTAAGTACTTGTGTACCACCAACATTGGCTACTGGTGTACCCTTGTAAGTTCCTAGTACATAGTACTGAGGTACCCAGGGCATAGGTTCACCAGGGGTCTCCCATGGGTCGCAGAATGTATTATGCCACCCATGAGAGACCACTCAAACTGTGACTACAGGCCTGCCATTGCAGCCTGTGTAGGTTAGTGCTAGCACCACTTACGACAGATATAAGTTTTCTTATTTCTGAGGTCACTACACTTAAAACCTATAAGTCACCGCTAAGGCAGGCCTTTCAGTCCTGAAGGCAGTGTGCTGTGTTATGAGGTTGAGGGTGCCCCTGCATGAGCAGGGCACCCCTACAAACTCCGGAGTCAATTCTCCAAGGCTTTGTAAGTGTGGCCAGCCATTGTGATACGTATGGTGGCCATCCGTCATTACGCGATGGCTAACTATATAGTGGCTGTGCCAAACCTGGGTATGTTTGGTATCAAACATGTTGGAATCATACCAGTTACCGGTGTTGGAGGTATGATTCCATGCACTGTGGGGCTCCTCCGGGAAGCCCCCAGTACTCCTGGTAACACCATTTCAGGGTCTGCCAGCAAGCTAATGCTGCTGCCGACCCCAGACACGATTCTGCCCTCCAACTGCTGAACTGAGCTCACGCAGGGGTAGGTAGAACAATAGGTTTCCGATCACAGGGAGGTGTGACCACCTCCCAGGCAGGACTTAGTGTATTGGGTTGGGGTGGGGGCACTTACCAGCGCCACCAGACTGCTTTGAAGGGCACATTTGGTGCCCTCCTGGCATACCCTGGTTTGAGCCACTTCAGGGAGCTCTTGGCTTCCGCTCTGGCGCGAAACTAGACAAAGAACATGGGAGTATCCTTCCCTCTGTCCAACCCCTCCTCTGGGTCCTAACCCCCTTCCTAGGGTATTTATGGGCTTACCTGTGGGTGGGTCCTCAGATTCGTCGTGGGACAAGATTCAAGCCTGAAAGCACGTCACTCTTCGACCGTCTGGACACTTGGACTTCGCCTAGAACCGACATTGCATCACAGAAGATTCCTGCTGCTCCTGGTCTCGCTGTTCTGCTTGTCTGCTTCGTCGACTGTGTCTGTGCTTCTTTCAGGATCTTCAACAGACTAGTGGGCATCATGGACACCAGAAGTAATCTCCCTTGGAGTGAAGGAGTCACTCCCCTGCATCTACAGGCACTGCAACAAAGCTGACTGGTCTGCTGCTCCTGACGTCCCACGGACTTTGAAAGGCTCAGCAACACAGGTGGTGGTTCTGCAACTCCGTCGAGGCTTCACCTGACCTCTTTGCAGTTTTGAGGCCAGTATCCCTCGTTGGAACTGCTGGGACCGAACCCCTGTGCACCCGTTACCAAGGCTTGTTGGCTCTGCACTCCAGAGATCTTCGGGCTACAAGAAGCTCCCGACTCCAGCAACTCTTCCTGCCAAGGTCAGCGTCCTCACTGCATCCTCTGCACCGTAGGCCTTCATCTTTGGTGAGCTGCTTGAGGTCCTCTTGTGCTTCCTGTTTCTTCGGCCTGTGGGTCTTCTCGAGGGTCTTCTCCTGCTCAAGTGGGCTCCCCTACTTGCTCAGGGCCTGCTCTGACACTCCTGCTTGTGGTGAGTCCCTTGGATCTTGCTGGTCTCAATGTTGCTCCTTCTTCGCTTTCCACGCCTGTTGGAGCTGCCAAGCCTTTTTGGTGCTCCCGCAGGACACCGACCCCCTGGCTAATGCCTTCCGATGTGGGGCAGCTTGGGCCCAGCTCCTTCCTCAGAGTTGACTGTTCCTCACAGCTGCAGCAATAAGGTCATCGTCGTCCCTCCTGAACCTCCCGGCATCGGTGGGCATTGCTGTTCTATGCCTCCTGGTCACCTCAGAGTGACATAGTCTGTCCCCTCTGCTTGCAGGTTGTCCTCTTCAAGAATCCACCCATGGATTCCACCCGACTCTTGCACAGTCTTCACCAGCGGCATCTTTTATGAAGTCCTCCATTGTGGTCTACGGCGGTTTCCAATGTCACTTCGCACCTATGCACCCGGCTTCCCTGGTGTAGGTATCTTGGTTCCTGGGGTATCCACAGGTGGGGTGACTCTCCAACCTTCTTTCTTCCACCGGGTTTCTTCAGGGTCCCCTAGGAAGGGTCCTTCTTCTCCAAAACTGCAACCGCGACTTTCCTGTTGACTTCTATTGAGTACTCATCTGTGTTTCCACTCCGCACACAGCCTTCGTGGGGTTCCTTGGTACTTACCTTGGGTGGTTCCTTGTGTCCCCAGCTCCTCTGAGTCTCCTGGTCTATTAAAAGATGCAATTAATTAAGCAATAATTACAGTAGATAATAATACTCTGTAAATATAATAAACAACAGAGAATTAAAATATTCATGGTGGTTGGAAATTCATCAAAATGTACAAATCGTACGTGACATGCAGTTCACTGTATTGTTCAGAAAAGAGGGCAACAGTAACCATAACAATTGAGCATTGTGAAAAGTAATATCAAGTAATTTACAGTCAGGGAAGGTAGGGGAAAAGCCACTAGTTAAAGTTCCTAAAAAGAGATGGAGAATGTTAAAAAAATGTTGTATTTTAAATATTTGTTTGATTTGCGACCAGACTTTGTGCCAAACTGAATGTGTATTGAGACACCAAAATAACATATGCATAATATCACTTTTGGGGAACTCACAAGTCCAGCATTGAGATGAGGTGGCCTTTGAAAATTTGAAAACTGTGTGGGGGTAAAATAAAGTCTGTGGTAAAGAAAAAACAGGGTTTGAATAATATAAGCTGTTCTAGAGATTTTATAGATATGTGACATTATCTTATTTCAAAAGGTAACATGCCATTTGACCCCAAGGTCTTTTTCTCAAAGGAGTTCATCTTTAGACTTGGATTGAAAGAGGAATTGAAGATGAAATACATTTACAAATACAGATGCCTTAGGGCAAGAAGTGAAAAGATTGGCCAGGTCAGAAGTGTGTGATATAGAAAGAGAAGTGTCTTGGAAGGAGAAAAGAACATCTATGACGGAATTTGTAAGCAATTGAAAATGGGTATGGAAAGATGGAGGAGAATGAAATGTAAATCTTAAGTAGGGAAAAGAGAGAGAAGCATTATTTTCAAATAACTGCGCTATCCACAAAATACGTTTATCCCTCCAAGAGCGCCAAAAAATCTTAAGCTTAACATAAGGCAACGCTTTTTTTTGCTGAAAATATCTTTATTGGCATTTTATAATCATGCATGACATTGTACTGTAAATATTGAATGACATATAAAAGAAATTGAGCTCGGCTTTCAAAATTCCTCCCGCTTGGGCATTTACTGTGTATTACAAATTGTTATTGCATCTCATTTATTAAGTAAATGGCACATAGTGTATGCGGTTAAGAAATTACCTTATAATCAACTGCACACCCCCATCTATCTCATAGGAGCTCTGATCTGTTATAGCCCTCCTATTTCTCGTAATAGGGATGTGCCTGCTCGTGTCGTTTTCCCTTATTATTCCCTGAGGCCTGCTAATTGGTGGGGAGTGCTGTGGGGTTCACTGTCAACTCCATACATCAAAGGTGCCAAAGAAATCACTACTTAACAAAATACTAAATAGGAAACAAAGGAGAACAGCCTCAAACAGTGCATGCGGGTGATCATACATCAGGCAGAATTTGTAGCAAGGGTGGTTATGGTATAGTCTACTTTTCTTGGTAGGACAAATTAAACCTTTGTACCTGTTGGGTAGACCACTATACCCATGTACTACTACATGTATATTTTTGGGGGGGGGGGAGAAGTTCCAGGGGGGAGGGGTGTGAGCCCTGTTTCAGCACTTGGAGTGTCCCTGTTGCGTCGTCTATCGTGCTTTGTCTTCTCTTCCCCTCAGTGTCCGTGCCACCTACTCCGTGGGGGACTCGCTTCCATCGTTTTCGCTATTAGGGCGGTTCAGGTGTTACCAGTTAAACAATATGTCTCTCCGTGCTTCAGCTATTGGGCGCTTGCGCAGTCCCCTCAGTTCCTCCCTACCCAGTGCGCTACCTTCCCCAGCAGCCCACCTAGACACCTCTTGTAACCATGTGCTATTCTGTGGTCCTATGGCAGACTTCCATGTTATCGCTATTCGCCTCTTGGCCAATGCCAGGGACAGATCAATACATTTATTCCCAGCCTTACGCTTAGGTGGTCTAGGGTATAGGCCAAGCACATAAGCCAACGCTTGTATCTATTAAAATTTGGAAACGTTTTGATTTTTTTTGAAGATAGAGAAATCCTTGCTTTCTGATTATTCCACAAAAATTTAGAAAGCATAGAATTTTAGTAACAGAGTCTTGCACTGAATTTGTAAGCCAAATACCTAGATATTTAATCTTAGAGGATGACGCCCACTGAAAACCAGCATCTATGAAGGAATGTTTAATGGTATAATTATTTAAAGGAAGAATTTCAGTCTTATCTTTGTTGACTTTATAACCAGAAACTTTAGAAAAGAGGACTGTTTCATTAAGTGGTGCCGGTAAGGATGTCTCCAGGGACAAAGGAAAGAGAAAAACATCATCCGCATAAGCTGCTAATTTTAGATGACAATCTCCATACGACAAACAGATATGGATGAGTTAAGACAAATACGGGAAAGGAAAGGTTCGAGATCAAGGTCAAATAATAATGGAGAAAGAGGACAACCCTGTCAAACACCGCGTTGGAGAGGAAAAGATGGAGAAACTACACTGTTAACAAGGACAGATGCCCGTGGGGTTTGATATAATAGGGAAAATAGAGCAATTAACTTAGGGCCTAAACCATGCTAGGCTAAAGATTTTAAAATAAAATCTCAGTTAATCCTATCAAATGCGGGGGCGTGGACTGAGGCGTCAAGATGGCGGTCGCACTCTAAGAGTGCTCCGGACCCCTTCCGTCATCCGCCTTCTATCCGCCCATTAACAGCTGCCATAGGACCCTTTCAGCCATCCGCAGAGGGTCCCTGCCTCGCCAGCAGTGCTCTGATCCCTTTCGCTGGCGGGTCGGAGCCTCCGATGCCTCATTTTGGTCCCCCTTCCTCCCGAGGCCTTGAACTTGCAAATGGCGGCCTCCTCAGCGATCCGTCTCTGGGCCTGAAAACATATGCCCTGACGATCCGTCCCCCGGCCCCCCCTTGACATTCCGGGGTGGCGGCTGTATCCGGCCGGGGTCCGCTTGCTTTCCCCACCACCCAAGACTCACCTTAAGGCTGTGCCTCTACGCCGGTGTCTGGCCGCGACGGAGTGGTGCCTGAGGCCATGGCGGGGGGCTCGCCTCCAACGTAGAAGAAGCCGAAGGGATACAGGAGGCGGGCACGGCCCGGCCACGTTGGCGCCTTCACCTTGACTCCTGCGCCTGATTGACGTCTTCCGGGGGGCCCAGCCTGGGTTCTCCTTGCCAACGCACACCCGGTGACTGGGGAGACCGCCGAGCTCGGCTGCCGCTGTCGGGCAGCGGCGTGAAGGATCCGGACCTCCGACCACCCCTGCGGGAGCGGTCTCCTCTGCCCCGATAGCTGGGGTGAAGGGATTGTTCTGGCCTGCCGGAGGCTACGTCTCGGCCTTCCTGCGCTGCGGCCTGCCGGGGCGGGGGAGAGGCACCGAGCTGGGCCCCTAGTGTGGCCCTTGGATCACCGGAGGGCCCCCTACCCCGGGAGTGTCCCGGCTGAAACCCAACTGCTGTATGGCCTCCTGATCCGGCCTGATCTGGACCCTCCCACCCTTCTTGGTCCGCGACGGTGTTGCGGCCTTGTTTCCGCTTCCGGGGGCTGCTGGCCTTTGAAGAAGACGGGAGCTCCCTCGTGGCCTCCACCGGCGGATCAGCGGTGAGTGGGTTGGGGCTGGGAGCCGGCTGCCGGGCGGCGGTGCGGGGGGCGGTGTAGGCGCTCCCGCCCCCCCTCCCTCCCTCAGTGTCTTATCCCCTCTCCCCCTGTGCCTGCGCCTGCCAGCTGTCTTGGAGGGGCCCAGCCCGGGATCTCTGCGTCAGCACCCGCTCGGTGAGGGGGGGGAACAGCTGAGCTCGGCTACCGCTGTCGGGTAGCGGCGCGAGGGGTCGGGGCCTCTGCCACGCATCACATCTGGGGGTGTCTTCGTGGGATTGTTGGCCTGTGTGTGCGAGGTGGACCTCTCTGGCCACCCCTGCCCTGTGTCGGCCCCCCGTTGGCGGCGAAATCCCCCGAGGGACCAGGCCCCTCCTCTCCTCCCCTTGACCCCTTCCAGTGGTCGGAAGAACCTCAGCAGCTGCGAGCCTGATCTCGGACGTCATTGCCGGACGGCGCAGGGCCCGATACCGGCCTCCCCTAACATTGCCCATCCACCTGGACCTGTCTGCACCCTGGTGCTTGGAGCCCGCGGTCCGCCCTCGGCCACCTCCATCGAGTGGCGCCGGACCCCTGCACTGGAGTGGACCTCAGCCGACTGCGTTGTGGAATAGCGGACCGGCTTCCTAGGCCCCCCCATCACTAACTCATTGTGGCCTATCTTGAAGCGGGGAGGTGGTGCCATCCTTTAACGACCGTCGCATCGGACGGAGGCAGGAGAGGGGTCCCCGGACTTGTCCTGGTTGACCCCTGAGGCTCACGGGGACCTGGGAGGACTGGCCTGGATGCCCGGGCCCGAGTATTGACGGTCTGGGTGCCGGCTTCCTCCCCCTTTGGGATTGTTGACTGCCTTCTCCAGCTCAGATTCTTGGAGATTTTTGAAGGTATTAACCTTTTACTCCATGCATGCATATGGATATGCGCATGACATTTCATTGTATCGCAAGTGAAATTATTACATTCGGAACTTTTAGGTATCTGTGCAAGTGTGTTCACGGTATATTTCTGTTCTCTTTTCTTAGTGTCCATGTATTTTAAATGGGACACACTTGTCTTAGGGCCCCTATTACGCCATTCCAATATGGCGTTAATTCTGGACGCATTACCTTAGGGCCCCTTTAGACTATTCAAATATGGCGCTTATATCTGTTGTGTAAAGCCCATTTTTACATTTATAGCACACCATGTGATCGGGAACACCATGTGCGCCACTCAGTTGCAGGACGCCTATACACGCATTTCAATATGGCGTCAATTCTGGATGCACTACCTTAGGGCCCTTCCTAGATCATTCAAATATGGCGCCCATATCGGCTGTGAAAGTCCTATTTTTATATCTATAACTCACCAAGTGATCGGGATCACCATGTGCGTCATCTAGTTGCGGGACGCCTATATACGTATGCACTGCGGCATTGCTATTCAACGCTTCAGGCCACAGCGAGGGACCATTCCTGCAAAAACAAGCATGGGACATATATAGGTGAGTCTCGGCGACCCCATATTAGCCTACGGCCTATCTATACTTGGTCTTTAGACATCCCGCAATATTGAATAGTTAGACTCTATGCTCATTTTGAGCGCTCGCATTTCTTGCGTACATGAAACGCCAGTTTATTTAGATCTTATAATTGTTGTCTGGTGTCAATATCAGCTAGGGAATGATGGGCATATCACAGCATTAGTATCACGAAATATTGAAATAGCGTTATTTTGTGTTTATTCTAAGCGTCTGCAATCTTTATATAAATGAAGTGCAAAAGTCTTTAGACTGTACAGCTCCAGTTTGGCGTCTAAACTTGCTATGAAACACTGAGTATATTGTAATTTTTAAACCCTCTGCACCTTAAAGAGACCATTGGCGCAGTTTCATCGTCTGCGCTATATAGATACTAAAATAGTGATTGCCCTTCGGTAAGCTATAGGGGCATTGATTTGGTTTTTAATAGACACTATACTAGCAATATTATAGCTAATGTGTCTCATACATTCTTCACTTTCAGCTCCCATGACGTAGGTCTTGTACCTTACTGTTTGTCTATTTACAGAATATTTCAAACTGGACTGAGATATTGGACAATTAAAAGGATAAAATACAGAGAAATTCCCACAAGAATCTAATCAGTTTAGAAGGGTACCAGTCATTTTCACCTCTAATAACAAGCAATGACCATTGAGAAGGGTAGGTACCATTGTATGAAGTACACACAATAAGCTGTTACTGAATAATGGTCGGGCTCAGAGGTGACTCTCGACTTCTATCTTGTTCAGCAGGGTACCTCGCCTACAGAATTCGCTGAGACTATTCTAGTGTTCCTTAATTCTAATTAGACGTGGGTATGTAACCTCTTTTCTTTCTGCCTTTTCTGGGCACATAAAGTGAAATAAAGGCAGATTCTGTAATTAATAGTAAATTCCTTTTTTTCTTTTTCTTTATAAATCTCAGACTGGGTAGTTACATCAGCAGTTGGAACCCACCCTATTTTGATTCTTCTGTGGGTCCACATATAGATACTCTATTACTGAGAATATCTTCATTAGTAAGTGGATTGCTGCTATTCATTTATGATTGGTGTAATGCCTTTCAGAGGCTTTCAAGTGGTCACCGGGTGTCTTCTTACGTTAACAATTTGGTAAAGGTACTCTTCCTTTTTTTCTTTTTTCGTCTTGACTTCTGGATTTAAGTCTATCTCACAACAATATTATTTCTTTGTCACGGTGATGAGGTACTTCCTTCTTTGATTCTTTGATCTTGGTTCATTTCATTATGATTTATCTTCCCTCTAGGGTTAGAGGGATAGATATTATTTGTCTTACAAATAAATTGATTTAGTATATATCCTGGTTTTTATCAACTAAATGACCAGGTTCTAGCTCTCCACTACAGATATTTAACCTCTAAATTGTTCACAAGGTCCAATCGAGTACTATATGTAATGTTGTTTAAAATTCATGTTTAGGGTGCTAAACATGTTATATTTATTTATTTTAGGTATCCCCTGGGTGTGTTTGTAATATGTTGCTATCTGACAAAGGTCCTGATGAAGGTGGTGTCTATGTCTTCTGATCCACCGAAACGCGCGTCAACCAATGGCCACTAATCAATGATCACTGTTGTTAAGATTTGGCAGTTTACAGCTTAGATTTCCTGGTCATAGAGACTTTATCATTTCTTTCAGTCTCCAGATAGTTATGTTCTTTTGAATGAGGTATGTATGTGGTTGTGAGTGTACGAATGTAATTTAGTATGTATGACATTGTTTTTTTTCCTCCCATTTATTGTTTTGCATTTAGGGGAACTGTTTAATATTTTGTGTATGGTATAGGGTGTTGTAACTTTATTGTTTATATGTCCATTTTAAGATAATTGTCATAAAAAAAGTTTCTACATAAAAAGTATATAAAATACATTCATAAAAAGAAAAAAGAGTTTTTGATATTGGAATATAATAAATGTAACTAAATGATGTCCAAACAGGCTTTCCTTGCTTTTGTTTGTCATGTTTAGCAATTGATGTACGAGCCATTCCATTTCATGACTTATGCATATGTAATAGTAAGTATATAGGTCACGAGGGAGCATTTTTCACATTGTACTGCCTCTCCCGCCCGTTCATCGGCTGGGCCCCCATCCTTGGTAACGATGGGCAGAGACCGTGCCCCGAAGACAACTGCCCCACAGACCCAAACAAAAATGGACCAATACACCACCAACGACCGGGATCCTGGAGGGGGGGCGTCCAACACCCCTGCCCCCGCTGGGGGAGATCTATCCAATATCCTCCAAGCAATTGGCGCCTTGCAGGCCTCGGTGGAGAACAAGATTGGCGAGGTGAGGGTGGACATGGCCCTTATTCGTCAGGACCTACATAACGCCATGGCCCGGATCTCGGAGGCGGAATCGCGCATCTCCACGTCCAAGGATGATATAGGCCAACTCAAGACCCAGGTGGCCCGCCTCCAGACTCAGACCTCGGAACTCCACCGTCGGGCCGAAGACGCCAAAAACAGGTCAAGGAGGAACAACCTGCGCCTCATAGGATTTCCCGAGGGGGCCGAACAGGGTCGAGCGGACTCATTTGTGAAGACCTGGGTGAGATCCTGGATGCCCAAGGAGTCCCTCTCCCCATGGTTCGCGATCGAGCGCGCCCAGCGCTCCCTGGCTCCTCGGCCTCCGCCTGGGGCTCCGCCCCGGCCCATCATCATGAGGGTCCTCAACTTCCGGGACAGGGACGCTATCCTTAGAGCGGCAAGGACACAGGGTCCAGTGACTTACCAAAATAACACGAGCATGCTTTTCCCGGACTATACCAAGGAGGTACAGTGTCAGGAATCAAGCCACCTGTCTAGTACTAGGGGTAGGATTATGAGGACGCACGTAAAAATAACATTAAGAAGTCTGGAATTTAGAGATGACCCCTTACTCCACGAGAGGCAATCGGGAAGATGACACTTTGCTACGGTCCCTAGGGCACGTAAAACGAAGTGGCCGGAAGAAGCCGACGCTTGGCTTACTGCTATGCTCCCGTGATCTAGACCCCCTTTAGAGACTGTGTTCCTGGCGTCCGTAGCTGCTCTCTGAAGTCGGAATCCTACGTCGTGTCAAGACTATAGATCTGTCCCCACCTGGAGTCGTGAGTTATTGTGTTAGCACTCGCGCTCCCAGCCCTGCGAGTCCTTGTCTTTTTTGTCCCGTCCGTTTTCCTGAGATGTCCTTTCCCTCCCTGTTTTGATCCCGCTACACTCTGGTGCAGTCAACTCCTCATTTGTGCAGTAAAGGCTCAGCGGTCCCCGCACCTTCGTGAACTCCTCCCCCCCCCAGTGTTCCTTTCTGTGCTTAACGGTCTTCGTTCTGGGTTAATTATTCACCGCTGTGCATTTTGTTGAGCGCACGGACCTACGTGCAGCGCTCCACTTCAGGCAAACTCTCTCACTCCTTTTCTCACTTTGTTGGACACCTGATTTTTAGACGATCCTGCCTCGTGTCACTTTTTTGTCAGTTTCAATTGGACTTCAACTTTATTAAACTGACAGGAGTTACTTTAAGTTTATTGGAGAAGCTTTTATTTGGACTGGCTCTGTTCTGGATGTTTCGCTTTTATTGTGACAGCGCCCTAGTAAGGAGTGACGATAACTCCTTCCCCAAAGAACCCATGATTTCGCCTGGTACACTCGCTGGCTGGTAAGTGGGTGTACTCTTGTTTCTTGACTTATTTGCGTGCAGTCTCATAAAATATACTAGTACATTATATGTCATCGTAATCTGATTTATATTTATTTTGCAGCTCCTTGAGTCTGTTGACGATCCTCCAAGGGTGGCCGGTTACACCTAGAGGAGAAGAGTGGGGTTCACTCTGTATTATTTCTCCTCACCTTTTGGGGGCAGTAGTCTGTGACGGGAGTATATTTCATTCCGCTAGACTCTGCCTTCAGGGGGTGTGGGGAAGTTATCTTCGCTCCTGTGGAACTCCTGACACCCCTACCTAACCAACAAGGGTGTGACGCAACAGAAAGCCAAGCCCAAGAATTGTGTTCCACCCGAGCGAAGATGAACCTAGAGGGCGCTAGGTCTCCCTTAGACTCTGACTTACATAGTCCCTCGATGGCAGAACTTACAGCAGCATTAGTAGACCTACAGACAGAGGTGGGGAGATTAAGGTCTGAAAACCAACGCCTCCATGCAGAAGTAGATCAGATGAAAGCCCAGAACCCTTTAGATAGTAGAAACCCAGGAACCACTCCCAAGAGTAGGAAGAGTTATATCCAGCCTGCCCGTTTCCCAGCACCATCTCATAGTATTGGGGCTTCCACGAGAGAAGAAGGCACCGTTCCTCCGGTACATTTCACGGTACATACTCCTAGTCCGGTCCCCTTAGCAATGCCTGAAAGGTTCAACGGTGATAGCTCCAAGTATAGTATTTTTATGAATCAGTGCCACCTACAATTTCTATGTAAAGCAGCTGCCTTCCCGGATGATGCTGCCAAGGTGGCCTTTGTCATTTCTTATCTAGTTGGTAACGCAGCAGATTGGGCTGTCCCTCTAGTAGAGAACAATGATCCCTTGTTGTATGATTTTTCTCAGTTCCAAAATAAGATGAAAAGTCTTTTCTCCAAACACACCTTCATGCAAGCCAGTGACAATGCTCTCTTAAGTTTAAAACAGGGACCTAGAGATCTACTTTCCTACATTACCAGCTTCAATAGATTGGTAGCCGAAACACATTGGCCGGAAGAAAAGAGAACATCTCTTTTTTATAGGGGACTGGGTGACGAGCTCAAAGATCTGCTATCCCAAATCGTGGATCCTCCAGAAGACTGCCCTGCATTCATCGACTTAGTGGTCAAATTGGATCATAGACTAAGCGAGAGAAAGGGAGAAAAGAATCGGGGTGTTCCTTCTAGATTTCTGGTGGTCCGCACTGAGAAAAAAGAGATCAAAGACAACAAAGACACATGTGAACCTATGCAGATTGGGGGAATAAGAGGACCTCTATCAACAGAAGAAAAAGACAAGAGGAGAAAAAAGAATCTTTGTCTCTATTGCGGAAAGGGAGGTCACTTTGCGAGAGAGTGCCCGGTAAAGCCCCGTGTGTCTACGAAGAGCTATGCCAACAGCGGATCTGGGGCCGCCTTGTCGGGAAACTAGATCACTTGGAGAAACACGAGGCCAGTTCTTCAAGTGTTATGAATGCTAGGGTCTCCAAAACCAGAGCAATTAGCGACTCTCCTCTACCCAAACATTTCACCTTAGCAGTCACATTGGTTATCTCATTACAAAACAGAAAACATTTGTCAATCCTCCTAGATTCCGGTGCCACAGGGAACTTCCTTGACATCCAACTGGCTCAGGCACTAGGAATACAATTCGTGCAGAAAGCTCGACCTGAACCGGTGCGAGCAGTCGACGGTACAGAACTGTCCTCAGGGTTAATCACATATCAAACACCTCCGTTGATTATGGTTTGTAATAATGGGCACTCGGAATCACTTGCCTTTGATCTTATTGATACACCTACCTTCGGTGCCATATTAGGCGTACCTTGGCTGCAAAAACATAACCCGCTCATTGATTGGGTGTCTCGGACGGTGACTTTGAGATCCCAACAATGCATACTGCATTGTTATAAGGATACGAGTGAATGGAACCAACCAGTATGTTGTGCCTTGAACACGACGACCGACGCACCTAACCTTCCTTCCTGCTATTACGACTTTATGGAAGTATTTGATGAAGCAAAGGCCACAGCACTCCCTCCTCATCGCAGCTATGATTGCCGGATTGACCTTATCCCAGGAGCCGAATTACCGGTTAGTCGCGTTTATGCACTGACCGCACCTGAAACTGAATACTTAAGAAAATGTTTGGACGAGATGTTGGCAAAAGGCTTTATTAGACACTCCAGCTCTCCGGTCTCCTCGCCTCTGTTCTTCATTCCCAAGAGAGAAGGAGGATTGCGCGCTTGCCTGGATTATCGCGCTCTTAATAAAGTGACTGTGAAGAACAAATACCCCCTTCCTCTCATTTCTGTATTACTGGACCAGGTACGAGGAGCGAAAATATTCACCAAGATGAGGGGAGCTTATCATCTGATCAGAATCAAAGAAGGAGACGAATGGAAAACGGCGTTTCGCACTAAATTCGGTCTCTTCGAATACTGCGTGATGCCGTTCGGCCTGTGCAATGCCCCTGCGGCATTTCAGTTCTTTGTTAATGAAATACTTCGTGAATACCTGGATATTTTCGTCATTGTGTATATAGACGATATTTTGATATACTCCAAAACTGAACAGGAACATGTGGAGCATGTAAAGAAAATACTACGAAAACTGAAAGAGAACCACTTGTTTGCCAAGCTAGACAAAAGCTTCTTTCATACCACCCAGGTAGACTTTCTTGGTTTTGTAATCACTCCACAAGGAGTTCACATGGATCCTAAGAAGATAGACACGATAGTGAACTGGCCCAGCCCCAATACCGTAAAAGAAGTACAGTCTTTTATTGGATTCGCAAACTTTTATCGACGGTTTATAGATCATTTCTCTGATCTACTGGCACCCATCACCAAACTCCTCCGCAAGGGTGTATCATTCGTTTGGTCTGATGAAGCTGAATGATCGTTCACAACCCTGAAAGAAAGATTCACTACAGCGCCTATCATCAAACACGCTGACAACACCCTGCCCTTCTTTGTAGAAGCTGATGCGTCGCAACACGCCGTGGGAGGGGTTTTATCCCAAAGAGATCCGGAAACTGGAAGAATACATCCCGTGGCTTACTTCTCGAAAACTCTGTTACCAGCAGAACAGAATTATACTATTGGAGAACGGGAACTACTGGCAATCAAGCTGGCATTCCAGGAGTGGAGGCATTTCTTGTTGGGTTCTCCTCATCTCATCACCATTTACTCCGACCACAGAAACCTACAATTTTTAGATCTGCTCGAGCCCTCACCCCCGACAAATGAGATGGGTCTCGTTTTTTAGCGAGTACGATTTCCTGATCACTTATCGGCCTGGACCCCAACATGACAAAGCGGATGCCTTATCTAGGTTAGGTCCTGATACAACGGCTGGTCCTGATATTCCTCCTCCTATAATACCCATCGATAAATTCATTGGACTAGGGGATGTTAGAAGCACTCCAGCGGAGACATTCTTAGATAAACTGATGAACGCCTGTACAACTATTCCTCTATCCCAGTGGAAAAAGAATCCTGCGAATCATGTGAATCAGGGGTTATATTATCATGAAAACAAATTATACGTACCTACTCCTTCGTTGCAGCTTCAAGTCATGAAATGGTGCCATAACAGTGCTCTTGCTGGACATCCAGGAGGTGATAAAACTCTACAGACCTGCCTTAGATGGTTCTGGTGGGAGGGGATGAGTAAGGGTGTAACCGCCTTTGTCAAGGCTTGCACTGTTTGTGCGAGACAAAAATCTCTACATAGTTCTCCTGCCGGTTTACTAAGACCTACTTCTATTCCCCCCGCACCCTGGCATTCAATCAGCATGGACTTTATTACAGATCTCCCTCGCAGTCAAGGGCACAACACGATATTCGTTGTAGTAGACATGCTCTCAAAGATGGCCCATTTCCTCCCTCTGAAAAAACTACCCTCGTCTAGCGAACTAGTACAGGTGTTCCTTAACCATATAGTGCGCTTACACGGACTTCCTTCCATCATAATTTCTGACAGAGGTTCGCAGTTCGTATCGAGATTCTGGAAAGGCATGTGCACTGCTTTGGGGATCGATCATAGATTGTCCACCTCATACCACCCTCAGACTGATGGGCAAACAGAGAATACCAACCAAACATTAGAACAGTTCTTGCGTTGTCTCCTAACCACCATAACCAGTGAATGGGTGCAAGCGCTTCCTCTAGCAGAGTTTTCATATAACAACACTACACACTCCTCTACTGGTATCTCACCCTTTTACTTTTCTCACGCACATCACCCTCGTTTTCTTCCTTGTACACTACCTCCTGTATTGAACGATATCCCTGCAGTTAAAGATCACCATGAATCTCTTCTGGCCACATGGGAAGTCGCTAAAAAGAATTGCAACGAGCCAAAGAAGCCATGAAGGAACAGGCGGATAAACATCGTAGCCTGGAACCCAACTATGAGATAGGAGAAAAAGTCTGGTTATCAACTAGAAACCTACGCTTAGAGGGCCCCAGAAAGTTACAGCCTCGCTTTATAGGACCATATACAGTGCAGAAAGTACTAACACCCGTCACCTTAAAATTAGAACTTCCCCCTGAAATGAAGATCCACCCCGTATTCCATAGCTCCTTGATAAAAAAGTACACTCCCTCCCTAGAACCAGAAGTACCCCCTCCTCCTGTACTGGTGAATGGGGAAAGAGAGTACTGAAGTGAACCGAATCTTGGATTCTCGAAGATACAGGGGAAAGCTACAGTATCTCATTGACTGGGTAGGATACTCCCCTGAAGATCGGTCCTGGGAACCTGCTGATCATGTTCATGCACCTCTCTTGGTGCGCAGGTTTCATGCCCTTCATCCATCCAAACCTCGCCCTGTAATTAGACCTTTGGGTGGGAGAACTGTCAGGAATCAAGCCACCTGTCTAGTACTAGGGGTAGGATTATGAGGACGCACGTAAAAATAACATTAAGAAGTCTGGAATTTAGAGATGACCCCTTACTCCACGAGAGGCAATCGGGAAGATGACACTTTGCTACGGTCCCTAGGGCACGTAAAACGACGTGGCCGGAAGAAGCCGACGCTTGGCTTACTGCTATGCTTCCGTGATCTAGACCCCCTTTAGAGACTGTGTTCCTGGCGTCCGTAGCTGCTCTCTGAAGTCGGAATCCTACGTCGTGTCAAGACTATAGATCTGTCCCCACCTGGAGTCATGAGTTATTGTGTTAGCACTCGCGCTCCCAGCCCTGCGAGTCCTTGTCTTTTTTGTCCCGTCCGTTTTCCTGAGATGTCCTTTCCCTCCCTGTTTTTATCCCGCTACACTCTGGTGCAGTCAACTCCTCATTTGTGCAGTAAAGGCTCAGCGGTCCCCGCACCTTCGTGAACTCCTCCCCCCTCCCCCCCCCCAGTGTTCCTTTCTGTGCTTAACGGTCTTCGTTCTGGGTTAATTATTCACCGCTGTGCATTTTGTTGAGCGCACGGACCTACGTGCAGCGCTCCACTTCAGGCAAACTCTCTCACTCCTTTTCTCACTTTGTTGGACACCTGATTTTTAGACGATCCTGCCTCGTGTCACTTTTTTGTCAGTTTCAATTGGACTTCAACTTTATTAAACTGACAGGAGTTACTTTAAGTTTATTGGAGAAGCTTTTATTTGGACTGGCTCTGTTCTGGATGTTTCGCTTTTATTGTGACAGCGTCCTAGTAAGGAGTGACGATAACTCCTTCCCCAAAGAACCCATGATTTCGCCTGGTACACTCGCTGGCTGGTAAGTGGGTGTACTCTTGTTTCTTGACTTATTTGCGTGCAGTCTCATAAAATACACTAGTACATTATATGTCATCGTAATCTGATTTATATTTATTTTGCAGCTCCTTGAGTCTGTTGACGATCCTCCAGGGGTGGCCGGTTACACCTAGAGGAGAAGAGTGGGGTTCACTCTATTATTTCTCCTCACCTTTTGGGGGCAGTAGTCTGTGACGGGAGTATATTTCATTCCGCTAGACTCTGCCTTCAGGGGGTGTGGGTAAGTTATCTTCGCTCCTGTGGAACTCCTGACACCCCTACCTAACCAACAAGGGTGTGACGCAACATACAGGCCCAACGACGAACTTATGCTGACGTCAAACAGAAGCTCCGTAACCTGGGTCTTCATTATGGTCTCCTCTTTCCGGCCCGACTCAGAGTTGTTTTTCAAGACAAGACACTCTTTTTTGATACCCCCCAAGCGGCCTGGACTTGGCTCACGGAGGAGCGCTCTCTCCGGACCCACCCTGCCTCCTCCCCTGCTCGACGGGAGCCTACGCAACCTCATCCAACCTTTCCCAAGCCACAGCGACGCCGTACTAGGTCCCGCAAGAAGGGTGACCGACCCGGCGGGCCTCCCGATCACCGGATGCAGTGTCCCAATTGCTCATTACCTCTGAATTACCTCGGCGGTCTGGGACCCACAGCCTGACTGGTTCCTTGATTGATCTGAGCCGGATCCCAGACCCCTCCGAGACACTGCGCCCTGCCATATCTGACTCTGACTTGTCGAGGAGCCCCGCACTTCGAGGATCCGGGGAGGATGACGGAGTCTGACCTCTGAGGCCCACCGGCTTGGGGTCCACAATCCGCTTCTTAATTGTTCTTACAGCTGTTAACATTAACATATCCGTCTACATGGAGGGGTCCATCTCTGCCACGATCATGCTCCGCTAACCGTTTTAGCTTAGCACTCAGACTTATTTGTATTTCTGTTTTGTTGTATTCCTTTCCAGGGCGACAGATGCTTCAATTCCAGAAGTGTAGGGTGGGGGGTGTTGGGAGGTAGGGGGGGTGGGAGGACCGTTGTCTCCCGACTGTTTATTGTTTCGGGCCGCCTTTGGGCCAATGTTCTTCGTTCTTCACGACAGCTCTCTGTGCACACACGCCACCAACGACAACATGAGACCTATCATACCACACGCGCTCTATCCCTACGCCCAGGCTATGAGATGTTACCTCCCCTGGGACCCGGGTCTATCCGTATTGATCCACACACACACCACCCACTCAGATGATGTCAACCCTTAATAGACCCCTCCACATTTTGCCATGGAACGTCAATAGCCTATTAGACCGCATAAAGCGAACCGCAGTTCTTCGCAGTGCCCAACGCCAGGCGCCCGACATCCTCTTTCTACAGGAAACGCACCTTCTGGGAACTCAATGCACCTTCCTCGCCCGTTATGGGTTTGGCAGGGTCTGGCACTCTAGTTTCACACGGGGCTCTCGGGGAGTGGCCATACTGATTTGCAAGGGTCTCCCCTTTACTTTGGCACAGGTTTAGTCTGACGCACAGGGCTGCTATGTGGCCTTATCCGGCAGGATCGAGGGTCATCCTCTTAATCTTTTGTGTGTATACATTCCCCCTGCCACAATGCCCTCTGATGTCTCACGCTATTAGTCTCAGCCTTTCCTCAGGGTCTGACGGTCAACGCTGTTATGCAACCTCCTCGCGACACAACAGGTGCTCCCTCTGCGTCCCGCCTTGCCTCTGCTAAGTGCCTCTCTGATTGGTCCTCCGCCCTAGGTCGCTGCAACGCTTGGAGGGTGTGGAACCCCCGCCGAGAACAATATACTCATACTTTGGCGGCCCACCGTACCCACTCCCGTATTGACCTGCTCCTGTTGCCGGCCATCGACTGTCAGTTGGTGTCCGGGGTTACTATCCTGCTCGAGGTATCTCAGACCACTCCCCTGTCTCCCTCCATCTCGGGCGTCCCCCCGATGGAGTCCGTACGACTTGGCAGATGAACGCTTGGTTTCTGCAGGATGCGGAATTCGTCGAGGCCCTCGGGCAGGAACTGAAGCAATACTTATTGCTCAATAAGGGATCGGTTCCCTCTCCAGGTACACTGTGGGAGGCCGGCAAGGCTACTATATGAGGCGTGGCTAGAGGCTTGGTCCACGCAAAGCGCGCGGCTCAGACCGCCCGCCTTGTGCAGCTCGAGGCCCAAGCTGCACAATTGGAATCGGCCCAGGCCTCCGCCGAAGGCGCTAGCTCCATCCAACAGCTCGCAATGCTCCGTGAGGAGATCTGTCAGATCTCCCTAGAATCCGCTAAAATGCTATGGCGTTTCTCAGTGGCGCGTGTATACGGCTGGGGTGACAAAAATGGCAAGCTACTCCATAATTTAATCTCTTATCCCAAAGCCAACCGCATAATCCCTGAGGTTTGCGATGCGGCCGGCGCTCACCATTTCACCTCACAGGCTATCGCCCAAGCTTTTGCAGGCTATTACACCCATCTTTACGCGGTCCGACCTCCCGAGGCCTCCCTGGCCGCATTGATGTCAGAGACAATGACCCAACTGCCCCGTCTTCCCCAGGCAGTCTCGGAGACTCTGGACCTCCCCCTTACCGCGGAGGAGATACACGGGCCATTTCACTCTTGCATTCCGGTAAGACGCCAGGGCCGGATGGCTACCCTCAAGAATATTACGCGACCTACCGCGACTTGTTGGTTCTGCACTTAGTGGATCTGTTCCATCATGTGGTGGACACAGGGTCCTTCCCCCCCCAGAGACCGACGTGGCCACTATTGTGGTTCTTCCAAAGACACAACCTCCTTCCCTCGCCTTTGCGGACTACCGCCCCATTTCCCTCAGCAACACTGAAGTGAAAATCTTTGCCACTGCCTTGGCCCAACGTCTCCGTCCCCTCTTGCATGACTTGGTCCACCCAGACCAATGTGGCTTCATGCCTGCCCGGGGTACCCAGCACTGCATACGCTGTCTCCACCTCGCCCTCGCACACCGCCATCAGCTCACTCCATACTTGGCCTTGCTTTTCATTGATTTTGAAAAAGCTTTTGATACAGTTGACTGGAGCTATCTGGAGGACGTGCTGGAGGTGATGGGATTCGGCCTTCCATTCCGGCGCTTCATCCGAGTATTATATTCTAGCCCTAAAGCACGGGTCCTGATTAACGGCGTGCTCTCGGAGGCATTCCCCATCCAGAGGGGCACTCGCCAAGGTTGTCTACTCTCGCCGCTTTTATTTGCGCTAGCAATGGAGCCCCTGGCCTCTCTCATACGCCAAGATCCCCGCATCCGGGGATGGGCTTGGGACCCCTATCAGATCGACAAGGTCGCCCTTTACGCCGACGATGTCCTCCTATTCCTAGCGGACACCGAGGACTACGGCCCCCGATGCTTGGACGTCCTTTCCGCCTTTGAACGAGTCTCTGGCCTTCGGCTCAACCTGGCGAAATCCGGGTCCCCCTCCACCCGTCCCGTGCCTGCTTCGATTGGCAAACAACCATTCCTCTGCGTAGGCAGTCCTTCAAGTATCTGGGGGTCTGGGTCACCTTGCTTCCAGAACTTGAATGGGCCCTTAACCTTACGCCCCTGGTTACCAAGGCCAAGGCGGACCTCAGGCGATGGCAATCCCTTCCTCTTAATCCTCTTGGCAGAAGTGCCCTTTTTAAAATGATGGTTCTCCCCGCTTTTTATATATTCTTCAAAACATAACCTTTCACCTCCCGGCGAGTTGGTTCCGCGAGATTGATGGTCTCCTCACCCGGTTTTCATGGAGAGGCGGGAGACCGCGAATGTCCCTGGCTCACTGTCGCATACCTCCTTATGATGGGGGCATGGGTGTGACCAATCTTCACCTTTACTACCTGGCCACGAGACTCATCGTGGTTCATGACTGGTTCGCCGGCGGCTGGTCCGATCCGGCATACCAGGTTGAGCTCCGATCTATGGATTTTCCACAGCTCCAAGCCTACTTGTACGGGGTCCCCATACCACAAGTCCTTCCCCCCATCACTAGGACAGTCCTACTGGCTTGGCGCACTGCCCTGCGCCACACGAAATGGGATGGGAAACTTACTCAGCATACACCCCTGTGGCATGGTAATTGGCTGCGGGAGACCTCGACTCTCCGGGACTTCCGTCAGTGGGACCACATTGGGATCTCGCTTCTTGGGGATGTCTGGGTTGGGGACCATATCAGAACCTTCGCAGATTTGCAACAGCGCTACTCCCTCCATTCCTCCCAATTTTACAAATACTTACAACTTAGGCATGCCCTCAAAGCACACATTCGGTCTCCCACCCCCCTTCCCGAATTTAGTCCCCTCGAGGCCCAAGTGATGATGGGGAACCTAGGTAAAGGAGGGGTGTCGCGGATTTACCGCTCCCTAGTGAACAATGGCCCCGCAACCCTAGACTCACTGCTTGCCCGCTGGGAGGGTTGGCTGGGCCCCTTAGAGGAAGCGGACTGGAGAGACGCTCTCAAGGCTCCCAGGACCTTGACGACCTCCTCCAAACTGCGTCTGATCCAACTCTACTATTTACACATGGCTTACCTAACCCCTGCACGTTTATATAGAGCCCGACTGCGGCCCTCCCCGGCCTGTACACGATGCAACCACGCTCCAGCTGACTTTTACCACATGATCTGGCAATGCCCTGTCCTTGCATCATTTTGGGCGGGTGTGGAACTGGAACTTACACAGACCCTGGGGTGGGCGGTTCCCCGCGACCCATTACGTCTGATTCTAGGTGTGTTTGATGGCCTGGATGGCTCCCGGGCCGACAAGCGCTTTCTGGGGACTGCAGTGGCGGTGGCGAAATGGGACATTGCGGCACTCTGGTCCCAGGCCAAGCCCCCTACTGTACTGAGGTGGAGACGGGGGTGGACTGGTGCGGAACTCAAGAGGAACCCCTCTTTGAAGCCCGGGCTGCCCTGAACTATTCGAAAAGATTTGGGGTAAATGGTTCAATCTATTGTCCTGAGGGGTGTATGTGTTCATATGTATCGCGATAACTTTGCACGAGACTCTATTCTGAAGAATGATATACAGGTCTCTGTCATCTTCCTTGCTGTTGTATACCATCCAGATACTGTGCCTGATTTTGCTGCCAATGTAAATTTGTGGTATTGTTTAAAATCAATAAATATGATTATCAAAAAAAAAATCCTATCAAATGCTTTCTCTGTATCTATTGTTATCGCTGCAAGTGGAGTTTTAAGGAAAGGAGCCTAACTAAATACATTAAGAAATAATCTAGTAGCATCTGATGCTATTCTCCCTGTTATGAACCCTGACTTGCTTGTGCATTTTATGAGGAAAAAATTGGACCGAGCATTGTCTATCCAAAAACAGGTCCATAACTAGGTTACAGTCACCTCCTAGAATAAAGTAGGTGTTGTTATATTGCATGCATTTTTGTATGACTTCCGGCCAAAAAGTGTGATTAGATTGTGTTGGAGCATAAATATTGAAAACAGTTAAAGGGATTTTATTGATTTAAAGTTTAATAAAATCCGTCTGCCTTTGTCATCTTTTTTTCTTTCGAGAGTGTTGCAGGGATTCTGTTTGGTAACAGAACTGTGCCTGGGATCACAGGACATCAGAATGTAGGGACTAAGACACCATACCACATCAGTGCCTATCAGCTCAAATCCCACTAACTCACAGTGCTCCACCTGCCCTCCTAACCGTCCTAGACTAACAGGTGAATTGGCAACATAGAATACAACACTCTAGTCCCCAGGGAACCATCGAAACAGATCATCACCTTTCGCTTCTCACTCATGCATGTCCATAATAAGCAAGTTAAAGACACAATGAAAGTTTACAATATTTATTGAAACTATTGTGCTCTATTATGAAGCAACTGTGCTGTGATTAGAAAACATATACAACTGAGCAAAGTAATCAACATTACAAGGAAACTGTATACAATGAAAAGCCCTATCATGGCGAATGATATATTGGTCTAAGCCTACCCTCACTATGTGAGCACAAGAATATATCAATGATCTCTGGGATTAAAACCGGAACCCATACCTGTTTTTTTGTAGTTAAGGTGGTCCGCATCGTAAGTGTTAACTCAGTTTACGCAACGCTGGGGCGCCTATTCCATGACCTGTCCCTCTACAAGAATCCTCCTCTCGGTTTTCCAAAAGGCAAGTCTTGGTTTATATGATAAAAAGTGCTGTGTTGGAAAACAGCAGCTGTGCCTTTGCGTTGTGTCTAAATGTTAGGAGATGTCGCTGACCGATCTTAGCAAAACAGAGCACAATGTTGTTCGACCTTGTATGAAATGTTCAGGCTGAATCCCAAGAAGAAAAACTGAATAATAATAACATGTATAGTGTATTTCTAAAATAATACCATGGCACAAAATAAACGTGTTATGTGTGGCTATACAAAGCAAAAGTGGCCTAAAACGTGTAGTTAGGCTAAAATAAGGGAGAACCAAAGTGGGCCCTAAAGGGAACTTACTAAAAGAGTACAACAAGATTTAAGGTCTTCCTACAGAAAATGATAATACCATTCTTTTTATTGGAAGTTGAAGATACAAACACAGAGCCTACCCAACTGCGTTTAAGTTTTGAAGCTTCAGATTCGATAAGGTGAGTTTCCTGAAGTAAGACTAAAACTGGAGCGTATTTGGCCAAGTGGGATAGCACTCTCTGTCGTTTCATAGGACAAAAAAATCCCTTTATATTCCATGTAATTACCCTGAATTTTACAGCAATGACAAATTAAATAAACAATGAGATCTATCATATAACTGACATTTGTATTGAGGATATAAAACAGAATAAAGAAAAAAATGAAAAAGGATACAGGATATTACAGAAGGGATAAGGGAGAGCAGGGAAAAAGATGATGAAGGAAAATGGGATAGCAAAAAGAGACACTGCACGTCAGAAAAAGCTAAACATTGCAGAAGATATTAGGGCATAGAGGGATCCACAATGGATCTTTGTACAAGGTAGTTTTATTTTGGTAAGGGACCTTAAATAGACACGGATGAAAACGTCCTTAATGAGCTCCCAGAGTGTGTAAGGCAGACTGAGAAAATCTTTTCGTCTGTTGGCCGTGGCATTGGCGACATCCTGTGAAATAAAGATCTTTTTGGACAACCAAATGTTTTTTTTTTTTATTTAGCCTCACTGAGAACTTTCAAAAGGTGAGCGAATTCCAAATTGAAGGCAATGACTCCTTGTCGTTTTGTAGTTGGCACAGAAGCAAACAGACGAAGACCCAGTCTATGCATTCTCTGTATATTGAGGTTCGTGGAAGGAGGTTTATCCAGTAATTGTGGTACAAAGGAGACAAAAAAGGAGAGTGGATCACCGCCCTATGTACCATCAGGAAGACCATAAATATGTAGATCATTGCGTCCATTCCCGTTCTCCAAGTCTTCCGAATGCTTCTTTAACTGAAGAAACTCCTTCTCCAAGATTGCAATTTTATTGGTTTCTTCATGTAAGTCACTAACCTGTTGTTCCACCAAAAATACTCAGGTCTCCATGATGGACCATTGATCATCAAGATTTTGAATGTGTTGGTTGGTCTTCTCAACAAAAGGACGAGGAGCTCAAATTTCCTCCAATAAAATCTCTAATGATACAGGAGATGGCGATTGTTCCAGTGAAGGCAGAGTTTATTTAAATCTCTGATTTGCCTAAGAGGCTGAGTAGGCTTTTATTGCATTGATTGACGCAGCTGTAGATCGAGGAGTAAGTGAATGTGCCATTTCAATTGAAAAAAACAACTTTGCCATCAAAGGAGCCTCATAAGGGGAATCTGTGACTGAGTTGGAAAGAGGCTGCGCCTTGGCATTGTCATTAAAATGCGTTTTCTCTAGTCTGCCTAGACACCAACTGGATAAAGAACACTTAAATCCCACCCCCAAAGGGGAATATTTCAAGGAAGACCAAAACTTGCCATGCAAAGTGTGGAAAGAGCACTAACTAACAGTATTACTGAGGAGGGAGCATCAGGCTGACACATAATGCTGAAAAAAAAGGATGAAAGTCGTGGATTGTATGCTGAAAATGGAAAACAGCCAAGACATGGTAACAAAAAGCGCCAAAATTGCATGTTGAAGGTAAAAGAACATCAAGTTGCAATAATAATATAAAGGGCTCCGCTTGTGCAGTATTTCCAATAAAATTCAAAGTGTTTTGTATTGCAACTCCAAGTATAGCTGGTGCTGCAGAAAAGCGCTCATATCAAACAACTTTTTAAGAGAAAAATGCCAGGTTAGCATAAATTGGTTGAAATATAGGCACAGCGGACAACATTGCTGAGGAGAAGAATGAAGTCAATTACAGAAGCGTATTTCAGACGGGACGGCTAGCAGCAGTGCGCTTACAAGATGGCGGCCGCAACTTTACAGTTGGCAGCACTGGCAAAGGAATTGCCAAAGAAGGCTTCAACTGTAGAGATGAAGAGATTGGGCTGTTCCCCTGACAAACGAAGGCCCAGGGAACCAAGTTTCCCATTTGGAAATTAACGTTGGTTGCAGAACTCGCGATGGTCTCCGGCGTATGGAGGAGCTCCCAGCTCAGGGGGTCATTTTGGGTGGCGTCGAAAGGATGCCCCAAAATGATAATGTTTAAAAGGGCTTTGTGGCACTATGCAAGTGATTGAAGAGATGAAAAAGTGGCTACAAGGGACTAGGTATTATTGGATTAAAGTGAAAGGAGGGTTGTGATCTATGGAGTGAGATGTAGTCTATGAGCAGAGATTCTTGTGCTTGCTACTGTAGATGTGCCATATTACAGCACTGTAATTATTAAGTGGCCTGCCAGAAAATCAGTGAAACCCATGTCATTTAATCTCACAAGGATGAAATACTCTGATGCCCCTCAATGGACTCCGAAGGCGCACTGCTGACCAATATACACAAACATAAATGCATGAACACAAACATGTATGCGTATTAATAGAAAGGCTGATAGAACGTCTTAGATATCCCTAAGTCAGAATGCACCATTTGTTTTGTTTACATTTAAATAGGGCTGCATGATTTGAATGTCTTCATAGCACTGAAAAGTAAAACAACCGGCTAAGAGTTGCATAGTTATATTGTAATGTCATACATTTTTGTTACATTTTATTGAAAAGGCAAAATTCTTATGTACTGCTGGAAACCTGCATCCTTTGTCTTTCATTGTTATGCAACATTCCTGTGTTTTTTAGTGAATAGGGCTAAAATGTGATAACAGCACTTGCATCGCTGTTGATTTCACAGCTGATGTTTAGCGTGCTTTAATGTCTTTCAGTGGTAGCCAGTTATTTTACCAGGGAGGGAGATAGGGGCCACACACGCACTTATACACACTCACCCACACCCATGCATTCAGACACGCCCACACTCCTATTCACAACACTTACAAATACACATACATTCAAACATACACGCACCAAATATAAAAACACATAAAACTTACCTTCACTGCAACTGTCCGAGAGGCAAGCCTCGGAGGTTCCAGGAGGGTTGGGACTGCTGCCTGAGGGAAGGCAGCAGCCCCTCACTCGTCACAGAGTGGGATGGGGTCAGTGAGACTGCTGACCCCACCCCACACTGTGAGAAAGTGTCACTGATTGACACTTAGCCCTGGGCTCTTCAGGGCTTAACATTTAAACACTCAGGTCCAAGACAATCAGTGATGCTCCCCCTCGTCATGAGTGCGAGGTCCTCAAGGCACTTTTGTCAGGCTGAGGATGTCACGCCCACAGGGCTGAAAATTCCTCTGCCGGGCAAAGTTCAGCTCAGGCAGCCAGAAGCATGCACATTTAGCACATGTCTAGCTCCTGGCTGCCTGACCCGAAAAGAAGAGTGTCTGTCAGGCTGACCTTTGTTCATCCCGACAGACACTCTTCTTGCCTTGAAAAAGGTGGGGGGGCTCCTAGCCCATACAGAAGGGCCGCAGTTGGTGTCTTTTATAATGCAGATGTCACGATTAAGCTGAAAGATCAGGGCTGCAGAGGGAACGGGGAGACACTTAGAGAGATAGGAAAGACAGTAAAAGGCCTTTGGAGCATTTGTAAGAATAGTGCCATATGTGTGACGGCACTTAACTTCATGGCTGCCAGACACAGCCTGCCCCACGGTAGCTGATTTTGGGGCAGCTAAAGTCCTTTCAGCCCAATGGGTGTGGCTTGTCTCCCTTATACCCATGTGTAAGACTGATTATCAGCTGCTACGACACATTGTTGGAGTCAGGGATGCAAACAGCATTCTCATTCTCCTCTAGTCTTTGCAGTTCTTGAATGACCTTGTCTTCCTGCATGTTCTTTCCCATTTCAGGTCAGATAACTCCTGTCTCCCTCCATAGGGCTTTTCCATTAATTCAAGGTGGTCTTATACCTCAAGGCTCAGTCAGTCTTTGTAGCATTGATCCCAGTCTCTTAAGTCTTCTGTCAGCTTGGCATCCTGCCTGGTTGCCTTCTACTGCCTCTCCTTGACTATGCCCATTCACCCATATCCTTGAGCCATCTATCTGAGATGCCTGAGGTTCTAACCAATGTATGAGTCAAGCGTGTCTTACCTAGAATCACCCCTAACACAGCAAACATTTTCCCTAGTTTGCTTTTGTTTTTACTAGGACCAAGTCACAGTAAGAATCGATTCAGTGTCAATCGCAAGTTTCCCAGTGATCGGATCTATCACCTCTAACCAAAATGTCTAGTCCTGCGGGTATTCCCATGTCATATGCATGAAACCCCCATCTGTTCTCTTACATCGTAGGGGTTTGACAGGCTACCCGGGTAGATTTTATTTAGCCTTGCCAGACTGAGCTAGGCCCTTTGGAGGTAATTGAAGTGTACTAATACCAAAAGATCATTTGCTTGATACCCTTTTTACCTGTTGAAAGGCCCTGTCCCAATCCTTGCCTGTAACAGGATCTAACAAGTCAGTATCCAATCTGTATCTGTATTCCTATTACAGAGAGGTGGAGTGTGACCCCTCCAGTGCCTAAATTAGGCGTGTACTGTATATCTGCGTTGTGTGCTACAAGGGTGTGGAATTTAATAAAAATATCTACTTGTCCATGGGGCAGGTTGCTTCACAAATCTACTTGTCCTGGAACAAGATCCACTTGACCCTGTTGTGCCATGTAATGCGGCAACAAATTATGGCAGCAATCTCATTATATAAGATCTCTGTTATATTCCTGTTCTTATTATGCCAGGCTCATACCATAGTAGGGTTTGAATACTAGCCATTCCCTTATGTTGCCATGTTTCTGCAGATCTACATACTGGGACTGAAGGTAGTGGTAAGCAATAGTTCCAGGGTTGGAATGCCCTTTTGAGTCTGTGCAAACCTACTAACTTGCATGTTTTAAGGATTTTCACCAACTCTTCTCTAATTTTTTCCCATACTGAGAAAGGTTGGAACATAACACCTGACCATGGCAGATGTGAAACTTCTTCCAGGGTTGGGAAAAAAGTGGTTGGAGGGAAAGTGAACTTGCAAACACTCAGATTTTCGCATGAGCAAATCTACACATGCACATTTGCTCATGCTAAAATGCAGTTCACAAATATTTTCTAGGAGTACTATTTCTTGATCTACTTCTGTAACTTTTTGTGAATTCACGAAAGTTGTATATCAGCACTTAATACAAGGACATATACCATGGGTGCACTTTTGAGACTTTCTTTAAAAATTGGGCCCCTAATTAGGTCTGGTGTTAACCATGGCCTTTTGCGTTTATTAAAATTCTGTCTCTCTCTCTCTGTCTATCAGCTGGCTTCACTGTGAGTGACAGCATTCTGCTCTTTCACAAGGAGCATATCGGCACACAAAGTAGTTTTGTTCAGTGCCAGGAACTACTGTGGCAATGTGTGCTTTTTGAGACCAAAAACTATTTTTGCTATTGCCAATGTTTGTTATAATGGTGAGGACCCGGCAGCTCCCACACCAATTTGGTTTTACAAAAACCATGCCAAACCAAGTCAGACATTGACAAAACTAAAACGCTGACCATCAATTTCAGACCTGCTGGCTTTGCCAATGCATGTTTATTTTTATGTTTCCCACAATCTTATTGAAACTGGTTACACTGATTTTCCATTATGAATATCTTTGGAATATGCTAGCATACATCAACACATTTTACTAAATGATGTTGCAAAGAGATGGTACTTAAAACTTTACTGTAGTTTAGCCAAATGTTTTTTTCCTACTTGCCTTTTTTGGTGAACATTACATTTTGAAAGCAAAGACTCCTCAAGCTTGCTTTCAAGCCTCTGCAAATATTTGCATCTAATCAGAGAGCATTCTGGGAGCATTATACATAGCCTCATATTGCTAAACATTGAAAACGTGTGTACACATTTTTATACTGGAACCACTATCAGTAGTCCAGTCCGAGCTTACAACATTTACTTAGAGCACTTTGCATTAATGAACCATAAATACAAGTTTGAACAGCATTAGCACATGGACACAAATATTACCTTAACTGCAGACATTGCTCTTCCCTGATCCATAATGTGTTACTGTAAACTGGCAGCCAAAGAGTTTGTGCTGTAAGGGGTTAGGCCTACTTGTCCCAAGGACAAAATACACATTAAAACTTGTTGCCCTTGACCCCAAACAATATGTCCTGGGCATCGGGCTATAGGAATTCCACATCCTTGGTGCTACCTGGATACCTAATCACATGAAGCTATAATTTTCCCCAGTGCAGTCTCACTCCTGGGCAGGGCCGGACTGAGGACCCAAAAGCATCCCTGGCAAAAATGCTCAACCTAAGTGAAAAGAAAAATGTAAGGACCTCATTTTAGAGATCCATCATTGCTGACACACTGAGGGTAATCTCAGTATGCATGGGGGACAAATTGTCATTTTGGATTTGAAACAAACTGACGCCTAAGTCGATTGGGCCATAACTCCAATCGTCAGAGCAGTGTCAATCAGAGGCTGTTTGCCACTGCCAGCTGCCTGAAAACCTGCAATGAAGTGGGCTGCTGGACTAAGTTAATCTTTTGTTGCTTCCTCACAGGCTTAAACCCCTTGAAGGCTCACATTAAGCGATGTCGGACACTTTACCTTTTATCTTGCTCAGAAATGTTTGGAAGTCGCTAGCATGAAGGGGTATTGGTCTGCTCTATCTGCCTTTTTGCTTCTTCCTGACCAGTTTTCCATATTCAGTTTGTGTCCAGTGGCATCATTCTTAAAAAGTCCTGTTGTGTTTGTTTCCACCCAAACCATTTATTGTTCCACAGTGGAATTTAAATTTAGTGTTGGCCAGGTGCATGGTGTCAACTTTCAAACCAATGCTCAGTTCTGTTGTCCTACTCTTAAGACAATATTTTAAGTGCCTATAACCTCGACCTGCATGGTTGGTGAGCTACAGGCTTTGGTGGTGCAGCCATCATTTCCTGTTTTATACCTAGGCAATCTGGTTCTCAATCCTTGCCTATCCTTTATTAAAGTTTATGTTAAGTAGCGTCCGCATTTCACATGGGCCAATCAATAACCCTTCCATCATTCTCTCCTCATCCTTCCTAAGCAGAGCAGTGGTGTCACAGACTTGACCTTAAGCAGGTTCTCTCCTCCTGTATTACCCATGCAAGTTTGGACATTGTGGATTTCTAGTTCTTTGAGGGTTTCACTGGAGCTAAGAAAGACTAAGCAATAACCAATCTTGTGTATATTAAGTTGTGCCCTGTATTCTCATATGCTACAACTTTACCAAGAAAAGCCTACAGTCTGGCGTTTGTGTGCACTCTGAGGCAAAGGTACCTTCTAGTGCAGTGTTTTCAAAACTGTGCGTCGTGACCCACTGGTGGGTCACCAGCCGATTTTTGGTGGGTAGCAAAAATCCACACAATAAATAAATAAGCATTAAATTCAGAGGTCAAATGTCAGGCTATTTCTTCTGACAAATTGTTGCTTATTTTTTTTAACATGGGGATTGGCGTTTACAAACTCATTTCACTTTGTAGTTGGAGATACGAGTAAAGTGGATTATATGACAATCTTGCTGGGGTATAGGGAGAGTGAAATTAAAGACTATAAAATGTAATTTTTTTAGTAACAACAAAATATAAATATCTCTAAAATGTGAACTGTACACATTCAGCAGTTAGGAAAGCAAAAATAAATCACATTTCTTTTTGGGATTCTGAAGTGTGATCGAAACTGAGGGCCCAATTTATAATTTGGCAGAGGTTAAGTCCATCAGGGCTTTGGAGTATGTTACTCTGTTGCCTTGACGTAGTCCCTGCCCACCAAATTTAGAAACAACTATCAAGCCAGCAGTCATTTCTAAAGCATTTGCAACAACAGCTGTCACAGCAGTTCCAGTTAGTGCTTCTTAGGTCTCGCTGAGCCAGCGCATGCGCTGCTCTGCGAGAATTTAGTGAGTGGCTTTTGAAAGTGCTACCACAGGCTTTTCCTGGCCTCAAGCTTGCGTTCCCTCGAGCGTGCACGCGCGCAGCCGCCATGTGGGTTTCTGACAAGGCTCATTAAGCCTTGCGTGCCTCTCTCTGCCTTGCTTACTTGCGCTTCAATTCCCTCCCCCTCCCCCTCCCCCACCACAGATCGCGTCACTCTGCTGGCCTCCACTCCCCCCCGCCTCTCTATACTGCAGCATGCCACTCTCTCCTTTTCCCTGTTAAACTTTTTGCTTCTTTATTCTTCTTTCTATCTTTATTTCTGTTTTTTCTTTCATACACTTTCTCTCATACAGCTTTTCCTTCTCTCTAATGACTCACGTTCTTTCTCTTCCACAAATCGATAAACCAGTCAAATAGATTCTGTTTTTCAAATTCATAAACATGATATTCATATCCGGTTCCATTAAACAACGCGGGGAAATTCTAATTTCATATTTTTTTAGATGTAAGCTGAAGAGCAAACGTGTTTAACTCACGTGCAGGAAAATTATACAGTTTCATCGATTTTCACTCCAAATACATTTCCCGTTTTTTTGCCACTGACTCGAGTCCGTACTCCTTCCCACTACTCTCACCCATTTGTAGCAGCGTCGAAAGGCACTTTAGGAGCTGGAAGCTGCGCCAGGGGCTTGCAGCCAGAACATGATTCCCAGCGCCTTCCAATACCACGCTGCATTCCCAGCAGTGACACTGACCTTGTCCCAAAACGCTGGAGACATTTCAATCTCTCTGTTCACTGAGTCGACACGCTGCGCATTGTATTTAATGATGCACAGCATTTAATGCACTGGAGGGAAGGCTGCTTGGCGACGGCTTGAGAGCCACCGAGCTCAACAAACTCACTTTTTTTTTTATTCAATATTTACATTTCATATAATTTGAAGTGTGTGCTGTGTGCACCTTTATTAAACACTAGGTAAAATAATTGCACATTTTCATAAAAGAGTGACGAGTGATTCGATAGAAACTTGCCTCCACACCCCTCACGTTATGATTTCCTAAAGTGACAGCTGAGACATTAGTGATCTTTCAAATCCTTGAATCTGACAGAATAGTCACATCTGAGAAGGGGACAGGCTTCTGTCCCGGGCCTTTGATGGCTTCAGATTACTGTTCAGAGGCTCGGAATATGCTTCATGCTAAGACTCTTCTTTCCATAGAGAATGCCACGGTATCAACATTAAGCGATGCTGTTTAAAGATAGGCTTGTCACTTTAATTGATCTTGAGTCACTGCTTCCACTGTCAGAGCTGTCTGTCTACTTACCCATAATCCTCATCACTTTGATTGACTCTCTGAATCAGGGGGCTGGCCTGGCTTCGCCTTCCCGAAGTCGTACTGGGAAATTGGAAGGGACACTTTCAGTGGCGCTAATCTTCATGGGAGATCGAAGCCTCGGGCCAAGGGGCTTGGTTTCTTGAGAGCTAAACTGTGACCGTCCACCAGGATGCTGGTCCTGCACAATACTTTCTATAGTGAAGAATATGTTGTATTGATTTATCCAATTATTCGCCTCACACCCGACTGTTGGTGGTGCACGGTGCCCTTAAACAATTTCAAACTACCTGTCTCTTAAGGTTACCTTTTATCCTCCGAGTACGCTTTTGACTAATGGTGCCTTATGCAAGTGTTGCTTTACTCTGTCGTCATACACATCTTGTGTGCTTGTACGCTGGTTATTTGTAAACGCCCATTGGGCTCAAAGGGCTTCAGCCCCCCCCCCCGTCGTGTGGCAGCCCGGGCTGAGTCAGCTTCCCGGGCACACACACAGCTGCACCCGAGTACTTCACAGGTCTTTAAGACCAGTTGCCTGTTAATGAGGCTTTGTTGTGTTTTTCACGCCTTCCTAGAGCCCCTCCATCCCCATTCGGCCGATTGCTGGGAGAATTAGCCCCCCCCCCGACATTTTTTCTTAGCTGCATTCTTCCGTTGGATCATGTTACTAATGACAGCGCAGTTGCTTGGCTTTCACTTTTTCAGTCGCGTTTTTTTGTTTGTTTTTGTTTCTAAGTTTTAAGTTGCATTCCTAGTGGGCTATTTCAAGTTGCATATAACAGCGCCACCTACCGGCCGCATGTCTCAGGTCGCTCCTAGCTGATTCACTCACTCAAGGGCAACTTTCAGGAAACAACAGTGAATATAGTTGGAAAAAAGTGTCAGTTTTCAAGACTGTAATACACCTTTCGAGTCAACATTCCTTTAGAATATACCTGCCAAGGACTCCTTTCACAAGCTGGAAAGAGAAACTGACTGACAAAATCTACAACGAGGTGGAAGCTCAAATTCCTTCTCCAGCTGGTAACAAGCACTTTAAGTTCTCTATTTTTATTTATTTGCGATGCAGCCTCTTGGTTTTTGTCGGCATTTTCAGATGGATTTACACAGCGCAATTAAAATACTAGGAAATCTAGTTGTTTCGTATCTGTAACCACCTCTTTGTGCGCGCGCTTTGTATGCGCTCGTATATGGCAATTGTTAACACGTAGTTGAAAATACCACCATTAGGACACACTCATTGTTTGCTGGCTAAGCCTTCTTTCCTCATCGAACTCCTTACAAAACAAGCATTTGCAATGCAATAGGTCTCACATTTACGCAAGTTTGACTTATTGACATTGCAAATAACAATGCCTTTTATTTTTGTTTTTAAAACATAAATAAACAAGCATTGGCATAGCCAATAGGTCTCGCCTTTAGGACCTTATAAGTGTTTAGTTAACCAGCACAATATCCTTGGTGCAACAACATCAACTGTTGCATAGCTAAACACTTATAAGGTCCCAAGGCGAGACCTATTGGCTATGCCAATGCTTGTTTAAGTTTGACGCACAGCTCCGTCTACATGTGAATAATAAATAGCTAAGTATTTTTTTTCAAGTTTGGAATGTTAGCGGTAATTTATTTAAAAAAAAAATATTTAAAACATACTTTAAAACGGTATATAGAATATATATATTTTTTAAATATAAACAAGTCGGTTATATTTTGAAAATACTTGGAAATTAACAGTGGCTGTAGGATTGTATTTAAAAAAAAAATTTCAACTAGTTTTTGAGTATTTTAACAACATATAAAACCATAACACTCCCCCTCATCCCTGGGTGTCAAAAATAGGAGTACAGAATAAAAGTCTTGGGTCTGAGGTTTCAGAGTCCTAGCGCTGGATTAAACATGAGCCCCCATCCCAGTTGGCCTCCAGAGTATTTTTCATTTACCCGCGGGGGTAGAATTTAGAGCAAAGGTATGCATTGGGACTTGCGCTTCCCATGTTACTCATCCATAGATTCTTGCCAATGGCCCCATATCTTTGTATGCTTTTTTGGGTATCCCCTCGCCCGGCAGATAGATTCCTCATTTTTTGTAAACAATATGATTCTACCCTATGTGGTAACTACTAGGTAATTTTTGTTTTTTTTAAATAATTAAGAAAAAGTGTATGTTGCTGATCCTTGAAACAATCAGGGAAAAGCACTATGTGTTTTTAAAATACCCCTCACACACTACAAAATCCTGTAGTGTCATGCTTCATCATAGGGGTCTTCCCGTCCCTCTACGGGGCGGGCGTGCTACAACCTATGAATACGTGGGAGCACTTGATGTTTGTGAAAATAGGCTATGTGTAGTGTTGGAGTGAGTGTGGTAGGGTCAGTGAAAAATACAAAGAAGGGTCGTTAAAAATTCCCTGGCTAGTGGAAAAAAACAAATTTTATTCACTTCCCTAGCTGGAAACGCTAAAAATGGGGTTCTGTAGGTGGTATACCAAAATATGATACCTCCTACTGGGTCAACATGTTTTAGTAAGCAGTCCCCACTGCTTCACTCATCAGGACCTAGTATGATCCCTACTGCACTCATATATGAAAATTTTATATATATATATATATATGTAATATGCCTATCCTTCAAAAAATGGTCTGCAAAAATAAGCTAGACCGAAAAAATAATAAGGGGTGAATAGCCCCTATTAGTTAGAACAACCAAAATCTGGTATCTGAAATAATAAGAAACATAGAATCAACAAACTACATATTATGCTCTCAACATATCATATTAAAGCGAAATTGCCCCATGTAGTCAAAGTTATTATATGATATATTTTTCGTGATATATTTTTCTGTATCAAAGGCAATGCTTTTCTGATATATTTTTCTGGGGCCTAGCACTATTATCGTACCACAGCTAACGATAGTGCTGCCCATTTTAGGTGAACATAGCTTTAGGTTCATTGAAACTCATACTCTCATTATGAAATAAAAAAGACAAAACACACATACTGTCATACATGCGTTCACACTTTATGCTATCCAAGGCCACTGTTTATGATGTCATAACTCGCACTTTTTATAATGTGCAAATGTGCCGGCTGGCCTGTGTAGCTCATTGCTAGAATAGTTAAAAAGAAAAAAAGAAAAAAAAGAGGGGGGCACTTTTAAAAGTAAGATGTACATACACTGTTTAAAACAAATGTCAGGCATCATGAGCTTGCACTGAAGGTGAAGTTGTCTCGGATTCAGCGCTGAGGATAAATTAGAAAGCGCACAGCATTATGAATGACTGCTCTCGCCATGCGTATAAAGCAAAACAAGTGACTTCATAGAACAAGGATTGCAGGGCCAGGGTTTAAAGACTTGGATAGCATAAAGTGTGAACGCATGTATGACAGTATGTGTGTTTTGTCTTTTTTATTTCATAATGAGAGTATGAGTTTCAATGAACCTAAAGCTATGTTCACCTAAAATGGGCAGCACTATCGTTAGCTGTGGTACGATAATAGTGCTAGGCCCCAGAAAAATATATCAGAAAAGCATTGCCTTTGATACAGAAAAATATATCACGAAAAATATATCATATAATAACTTTGACTACATGGGGCAATTTCGCTTTAATATGATATGTTGAGAGCATAATATGTAGTTTGTTGATTCTATGTTTCTTATTATTTCAGATACCAGATTTTGGTTGTTCTAACTAATAGGGGCTATTCACCCCCTTATTATTTTTCGGTCTAGCTTATTTTTGCAGACCATTTTTTGAAGGATAGGCATATTACATATATATATATATAAAATTTTCATATATGAGTGCAGTAGGGATCATACTAGGTCCTGATGAGTGAAGCAGTGGGGACTGCTTGCGAAACATGTTGACCCAGTAGGAGGTATCATATTTTGGTATACCACCTACAGAACCCCATTTTTAGCGTTTCCAGCTAGGGAAGTGAATAAAATTTGTTTTTTTCCACTAGCCAGGGAATTTTTAACGACCCTTCTTTGTATTTTTCACTGACCCTACCACACTCACTCCAACACTACACATAGCCTATTTTCACAAACATCAAGTGCTCCCACGTATTCGTAGGTTGTAGCACGCCCAGCCCCGTAGAGGACGGGAAGACCCTATGATGAAGCATGACACTACAGGATTTTGTAGTGTGAGAGGTATTTTAAAAACACATAGTGCTTTTCCCTGATTGTTTCAAGGATCAGCAACATACACTTTTTCTTAATTATTTAAAAAAACAAAAATTACCTAGTAGTTACCACATAGGGTAGAATCATATTGTTTACAAAAAGTTATATAGGAGGTAGATTCTACCTGTAGACCTCTACACTCCCTCCTTTTGTAATTTCCTCATACTATAGACAGCGCGCAGCTGTGGGAGTTTCTCCTTAATAATTTGATCTTTAGGATACATGATACATACGACTCACAGTTAGACGAGAAGACAGAACACACACACACACACTATGACAGAGAACACAGGATTGACCTTCACTGAAGAAGAAATAGAAAGTATCATGTCATCTTTGGGTACTTTCGAAGGCCTCAACACTGCAGAACCATCTATGAGTAATAATGACTGGGATGAAATTGAAGAACTGAGACGCACTCAGATAAAAACTGCCCTGCACGGCTTACTGATGTCAGAATATTTAAAAGCAAACACAGCACCACAAGGGTTGATAGTCCGGAACGAACCATATATCTTCCAACATGATAGAAGCTTCAAAAAGATTGGTCACAAATATCGTGGCACTGCACGAGAGATTGGATTGTATTGATAATAAAAACTGCAAGCAGATTGGCACAAGAACTAAAAATAGAAATTCAGACAATAGAAGTACGACTCAAAAGCTATGACTCACCAAGCAGCATGAAGAAACATCTTGAAGAATTAAATAAAACATTAAATGACTTTGAAGCTACATTGAAACAAAGTAAATACACTAAATTGAAAAAAGACACCAGTAGGTTCAGTCATGAAAAAGTGTATCCTTATATCAAGGATGATTACAAACCCAACCATCAAGAAACAACAGATGAGGATTCCTCAGATACAGGATCCTCCAGTTCTGGGTCTAGTCGGAGTAAAAGCCCAAGATATCTAGAAAAACGGGGCAATTACAGACGCCCATACCAATATGGACCCAGAGGATGGGGTAACTATCAAGGACCACCCATGTATCCACCCCAACATTTTGGGCCACCACCTTTCCCACACCCACAGGGGGCATATCCGCCTTGGAGTTATCCCCCACAAGATTATCCTTATTATGATCAGACGCATTTTTTAGGATCACGTCAAGGAAGAAACAAAGGAAGGAATCGGAGAGGGAACAATGTGCATTGGACACCGAGAGAAGAGGAACAAGTGAGGGTATCCACCAGAAGTATGACACAAGCGTCAACAAGCAGAAAATGAACCTAGTGGTGAACCTGACTGATGAAAATCTTACATCCGCCCAGATTTCAGTCCTGGAGAAAGGATTAGGGTTTGTGCCGACATCAAATATGGACAAATTCCTACTGTGTAAAGAAATACAGGAATTTATGAGGAGACTGAAGCTACAAGTCTTCTTTAAAGACAAAGAGAAAAATGAGACACAAGAAGGTGATACTGGCTTGAAACCAAAATCTAGATTCACACCTCTGGACTCCACCCTTCCAATAGAATTACTTACTTTTGAAAAAGCAGTCATGAAAGATTTAGAAGGTTTAGATCCTAACACCAAACAAGTATTTCAAAATATAACAAATGAAGAAAGGAAAGCAATACGGGAGTTGAGCAACAACCCGAGATTAGTAATAAAACCTGCTGACAAAGGGGGGGCTATAGTCATACAATCAGCTGAACAGTACGATCAGGAATGTAGACGCCTCCTTCAAGATCAGCGTAACTACGAAATTCTGCACCAAGACCCAACAGACAGAATAAAGGTGAAAATAATGAGTATGGTTGAAGAAGCTATAGCTCATGGTTGGATGACTAAAAGAGAGGCGAATTCTTGATCCAGGACTCTCCCATAACACCTTATCTATACACCATTCCTAAAATACATAAGAGTCTGGAAAACCCCCCAGGTCGTCCTATTGTGTCAGGTATAGGATCTATTTTAGAGCCAGTCTCTAAATTTGCAGACGCATATCTAAGACCGATGGTGCAAAAAACATCCACTTACCTGAGAGACACTAAAGATGTCCTGGTACTACTGGAAAACATATCTTTTGACCCGCAACACCAACTTCTAATCAGTTGTGATGTAGAAAGCCTGTACACCAGCCTCCCCCATAATGAAACTTTAAACATCATTGAAGAGGTTCTTTTCAATATTGACTGGGAATATCTAACACCCCGAAATGTCATTATGGAATGCTGTAACCTTGCATTGAAAGAGAATTTCTTTGAATATAATAACACCCTATATCTCCAGAAACATGGGACCAGCATGGGGAGCACCTTTGCTCCTAGTATAGCTGGTCTCTATGTACATCATCTGGAGACAACGAGAATTTTACACCCAGATAACCCCTTTACAATCACATCAATATCTGGAAAAGATATATTGATGATATATTGATTATCTGGGATGGTGATGAGGTGACAGCCAAACGTTTCATCACTTGGCTCAACTACCAAGACGATTTCCTAAACTTCACCAGCACCATCTCTAAACAAGAATTGATCTTCCTAGATTTGAACATATCACCTAAAGATGGAAGATTGATGACCAAGACGCATTTCAAAACAACATCAAAAAATTGCCTTTTGATGTACCAAAGCTTCCACCCGAAACATCTTAGGGATAATCTTCCTTACGGACAATTTTTACGTCTTAGACGTAACTGCACAGAAGTAACGAATTTCAAAATACAATCTGAAGATTTGAAAAAGAAATTGAAAACACGCCAGTACCCCAAAAGGATAATTGATCAGGGCTATAAAAGGGCACGTAACAATTGCAGGGAAAGTCTTCTAGAACCTGCCCCCCCCAAATCTGAGGAAAAACGGCCATTCTGTATCACAACATATAACACCAACTCCAATCAGGTGACTAAAATTATCAACAGACACTGGAAGATTCTCAATAGTGGGGGATTAAATCTCCCAAAACCAATATTTTCCCACAGGAAAGGGAAAAGTATCCGAGATATGGTCGTACACACAAGACCTAAAAAGACTGCACCCACTGGATTATCAACAACAATGGCAACCATACATGGACACTATCCATGTGGAAAATGCAAAGTCTGCCACCTGACAAGAAAAAGCAAGGAAATAATCTTCCTCAATGGCACCAAATGGGAACAGAGGAAGTTTACAAATTGCAATAGTAGTAACGTGGTATACCTCATCACTTGTCCGTGTCTATTAGAATATATAGGCATGACAACAAGACCAGTGAAAACAAGAATAGGAGAACACAAAAGCAATATCAAATGCAAGAAAAGCACGACCAAAATGTCATCTCACTTCCTGGAAAAAGGCCACACTTCAGACGATATCTCTTGGACAGTAATCGAACAGGTCGTTAGTGGGAGGTACCTTTCGAAAAAGAACAGAGATGGGTGTTTCGTCTGAATACAAATACAAAAGGTCTTAACGATGAAATTCCGTGGGGCCAATTGTAAATCAGATTGCCAGAATCAACAAAAAGCTGCTCTCTCTTTTTAACACAGACCTCTGCTGTTTCTTTTCCTTTTTCTTTAGTACCAATTTATGGCGTGTCATTTTTCAATTTTGTAAACAGTACCATCGCAATCGCTGCCCTTGGATCCTTTTGGACAATTGTGCATATTTTTGCAAGGCTTTGGCACACCAAAAAGGGCCATTTCCGGATTCTACTTTCAATTTTCCGGATATAATTGGCTTACTAATAAACCGATCTTTATTATTATTCTCCATTTACAATTTTTCACGTACATTTGTATTTTTGTCCGCTATTGACTAGTAGTACGAATCAAACTCTTCTTTTTTCAGTTTTTTTCAGTATTCTAAGCATCAACTGCATCCAGGAAGTGATGCATATTCCTGATAAAGAGTAGGCACAATAAGAGTGGCCATTTTGGATTTCTCGCTCTAGTGGTTTTTTTTTCTAGTTGTTTTTTCTAGTAAAATTAACCCACCACTAATGCCCATTGACACAGCAAGAATAGCCAACTAGCAAGAATATTATCAACAATTCTGCTTCCAACTACGTCTTAATGCAGCGATTACCAAAAGAACGGATTGGCTTTGATATTAACCAATCCGGTTTTCTGAAACCGACCGGATACTGTACCACATAAACCCAGGAAGTGGTGTTTTCTGTACCACTCCATCAGTACAAAGTAAACCGCCATCTTAGCAGCAGGTAACGTTCTAGTGGCCGGGAACAAGACTTTTCGCGGTTTTTTAGCAATGAGTACCGGTTAAATACCGCGTTCAAACGCACCTGCACGGAGGTATGGAAAGGAAAGAGTATATCCTATTTCATGTAAGTAAGACTAGGGCCAAGTCTTTAAACCCTGGCCCTGCAATCCTTGTTCTATGAAGTCACTTGTTTTGCTTTATACGCATGGCGAGAGCAGTCATTCATAATGCTGTGCGCTTTCTAATTTATCCTCAGCGCTGAATCCGAGACAACTTCACCTTCAGTGCAAGCTCATGATGCCTGACATTTGTTTTAAACAGTGTATGTACATCTTACTTTTAAAAGTGCCCCCCTTTTTTTCTTTTTTTCTTTTTAACTATTCTAGCAATGAGCTACACAGGCCAGCCGGCACATTTGCACATTATAAAAAGTGTGAGTTATGACATCATAAACAGTGGCCTTGGATAGCATAAAGTGTGAACGCATGTATGACAGTATGTGTGTTTTGTCTTTTTTATTTCATAATGAGAGTATGAGTTTCAATGAACCTAAAGCTATGTTCACCTAAAATGGGCAGCACTATCGTTAGCTGTGGTACGATAATAGTGCTAGGCCCCAGAAAAATATATCAGAAAAGCATTGCCTTTGATACAGAAAAATATATCACGAAAAATATATCATATAATAACTTTGACTACATGGGGCAATTTCGCTTTAATATGATATGTTGAGAGCATAATATGTAGTTTGTTGATTCTATGTTTCTTATTATTTCAGATACCAGATTTTGGTTGTTCTAACTAATAGGGGCTATTCACCCCCTTATTATTTTTCGGTCTAGCTTATTTTTGCAGACCATTTTTTGAAGGATAGGCATATTACATATATATATATATAAAATTTTCATATATGAGTGCAGTAGGGATCATACTAGGTCCTGATGAGTGAAGCAGTGGGGACTGCTTACGAAACATGTTGACCCAGTAGGAGGTATCATATTTTGGTATACCACCTACAGAACCCCATTTTTAGCGTTTCCAGCTAGGGAAGTGAATAAAATTTGTTTTTTTCCACTAGCCAGGGAATTTTTAACGACCCTTCTTTGTATTTTTCACTGACCCTACCACACTCACTCCAACACTACACATAGCCTATTTTCACAAACATCAAGTGCTCCCACGTATTCGTAGGTTGTAGCACGCCCGCCCCGTAGAGGGACGGGAAGACCCCTATGATGAAGCATGACACTACAGGATTTTGTAGTGTGTGAGGGGTATTTTAAAAACACATAGTGCTTTTCCCTGATTGTTTCAAGGATCAGCAACATACACTTTTTCTTAATTATTTTAAAAAAACAAAAATTACCTAGTAGTTACCACATAGGGTAGAATCATATTGTTTACAAAAAGTTATATAGGAGGTAGATTCTACCTGTAGACCTCTACACTCCCTCCTTTTGATAGATTCCTCAGCCAGACTACACCACCCCATATTGGCGCCCTATTCTTGTACGGCACCCTTACCCAGAATCACACAATGTCACTCCTCACCACTGCCAAGGCCGTATTGCAAAGTGCCAACATGTATCTATTGAGAGTTACTTCCCCCCCAGCTCCCAAAGGATACCAACACAGGGTGAGTGTCAGGATGTCGTCCACTGGTAGGGGGAGTCGTCTCTGTATACCAGACTCAAATCTGCACAGTTTTGGGCAGTACCAGACCACGTGCATGAGGGTACCCCATTGGCCACCCCTCTGTCTGCAGCAGTCTGAGTTGGTTGCTCCCATTGCATATAGTCTCGTTTGAGTGTAGTAGGCCCGTTGTATCAATTTTCAGCTGCACCAATCGGAAGCCAGCCCGAATCGCGGCTTCCCTGGGATAGTAAATAATGGCCACCACATTTATCATTCTCTATTTTACCCAGGTCTTTCGGTTTCTACATTTAAAAGGGATATTGACCAGTATGAAGCACAGTTCACCCACTCCTTGCCTGACTTATGAATGAGCACTATGTGCGCCTGCCTGAGGTCTCCCAGCAGGCTGCCCTGAGCCATGGAGGTATAGAACAAATCTCAGTGGCTTACCACCTTACTTTTAACACTTTAAAATAATTACGGGCGGAACCTATTGAGTCCTGGTGATTTTCATTTGGGACAGGACTCCGTAATCTTCCCCTCCGTGATGTCCTTCTCTAAGGAACACCTATCGGATCGCATTATTTTGGGGAACGGAATGTCAGCCACAAATGTGTTTATTTCACACTCAGCTTCCTAGGAGAGGCGCTGGGCAAAGAGGTCTTGGAAGAAGTGTGCAAAGGTTTGTGTTATGCCCTTGGTATATGTCAGAGTGCCCTGTAGTATGAGGATGGTCCTCCTCCATTTCGACTAGTCATGCGAATAACTTCCCTGCCTTGTCCTGCTTTGTTTCCTGCTTATAGAGTGTCCTGGCTTCCTGGTTCATTATCTGTCAGTAGTGCTCCCTAAGCTGGGACAGACAATCGGCCAAATGCGGCTTGAGAGCCTCAATATATATTCAAAAAAGAGGTACGCAGTTCCTCAATATGCAGGTAGTGTCCCAGGCACCCTGAAAGGAGGAGAAATCCTCCTTTTGGAACTAAGGCCCTCACACACCCAGCAAGGGGGTATATGCACAAGCAAGCTCACCGGTCTTCTATTACGCGTTTTCCTTTTTCACCAGGCATTTTTATCCCAATAGTTACCTTGGGATATTCCTTACACACCTTCACCTGTAGCCGTTCCAAAATGGCCGATACTCTAACTTGATGCTCACCAGTACACTTGAGCAAGTCACATGATACGCCGTGGCAGCAGCTGGGTCCGATTAGCTACCTGCCAGCCCTCAACGACGCACCATTTGGAGCATAAGAACGGTGCACTTCTGACCGTTCGGCACCATCCCGGTTGCAGCACGAAGGGGTAGGTGGTTAGCGCGGCTTCCAGTGGAGGCGGGTGAGTATTATCTAAACCCCAAGAGTCACCTGCACTCTACAGCAACTGAGTACAGGTAAGCGACTGGATTGTTGACAGTGGGGTTTGTGGATACACGGTGACTGTGCCTGCCCCTTTTGGACCCGCGATGGACTCTTATCCTTGTGGGCCCCGCACGGGGGCGTGGGTGTCTGCGGATGTCTGTCACACACGAGTGATAGCACCGCAGCACTTGCTTGGATTCTCTCTGTGGGACTCTTGCCCGCACCATTCCCGCATCTTGTGTTGGGGCTTGGGAAGCTGGCTAGGGGCATGTTCTGTGACCATCCCTACGTACTGCCGGCTCGCTTGTCTTACCCGTTACTGTTGCAACGAGATGGGTTGACTATTTGTGTTTGGTCAATACAATATATATATATATAAACCTTTTTTGAGGTTTAACCCTTCCCCATCTGTTTTTGTTGTGTTTTTTCCCACCGTTACCAGACATCCTATTACAGATGTCTTTATTTAGTGCTGTAACAGATGGGGCGTAATTCTGAAGCTCATTAGGTGAGTTTGAGATTGCTTACTTCACCACTCCTCACTTAAGCACCAACGATGATATACACTAGATATCACTTCATCACCATGATACTTGTTAATTGTTGTCTAAATCTATTTCCATTTGTATGTTGCTACTCATGTAATATGTACTTTTAACTCGCGGTTTATGAATAATCATTCTCCTGACCGCAGACATTGTGCCATTACTAAACAATTGTGAGGGGCTCTCCTCCTCCCCCCTTTTTCTTGTTTCACAATACGGCTTGCACCTTGTTGGGCAATCGACTTTTAGATACATAACCAAGTGTTGTTTTTCACTATCCTTATATGCAGGTTCGTCCCAGTAATAACAGGTAGTATCCTGTTCATCCTTATAGTAGTAGGTAATATCCTCACACTATTCTTTTATATATTTTAGCTATGGGGCATGTTGCACACCCCATTCACTGTAGATATTCACTTCTCACGGTCCTGAAGAAACGCCACCTGATCCTTTGGACTAACTGGCGTGAAACATGTCGACCATCAAGGAGTAGAGCGCCTCTTGAACCTTGGTAGCTTGTTAGTCGCCTCTCCTTACTATTTTTAATCGAGTAGGGATCCACCTAGAATAAAATTTGCTCTCAAAGGAATCCCAACTTGTTTTATATTCACTTTCAGAACATCTACACTCACACTAGGTCCCTCACACCCACGGCACCCTTACGGCAGGAACAAAAGATCTCCGGCAAAGAGCCCCTTTATGGGTGCCCGTCGGGTATTGCAGCGCCGACCCGACGAGGAGCAGACTCATATGATGAAGCATGACACCTAGCTTGCTGGGTGTGTGAGGGCCTTTGTTCCAAAAGGAGGATTTCTCCTCCTTTCAGGGTGCCTGGGACACTACCTGCATATTGAGGAACTGCGTACCTCTTTTTTGCATTTACTCTGATAGGGCAAGTACGCTGGACCTCTTGATTAAGCCCTCTGTCCCCCCCTTTTTTGTAACCTCAATATATATTGTCTGACCTTTCCGTATCTCCTCTTCTAATTTCAGTACTTTCTTCAGCCTGTTGTGTCTCTTTCTCACTTCATGGAAGATCAGGTGACCCCAAAGCATTGCCTTCAAGGCCACCGACCTCCTGTTGGACTGGAAGTGCAGTCTGCCAGATCCCATGGATCCAGCCTCCAACCGGCGTGGACAAGCTCGCCAGGGTGCCAGAGTTCAGTGTACAGCAGGGAGTGTTCTGAAATACCCTGTGGGAGGTAGGTTGTGCTGCAAAATCTACCTTGGTAGTATAGGGGTACCAGGAAGTAGTCCAGTCGAGCCAAGAATCGGGCAGCATTGGAAGCATGTGAGTATTGTCTTTCGCCGGGGTAGCTCCCCATTGTAATCTCCCCCCATGGGACTCCGGTGTCTCAGCTCAAGTATAGCCCAGGGGGAAGAGGTATCATCAGCCGTCTTCTGCCATATTGGAAAAAAGTAGGAGGGGGTCTCTCAGGGAGGACCCCCCAATGTTGTTATTGTGCGGGGGGTCCGCGTCTTTATCTGCAACAAACCACATCTCCATCTCTCCTCCGAGCCCAGGGCATACACCATCAGCAGGCATGCAGTCTTTCACTCCAGCTGCCGTTCTTCTTCGGTTGGGTAGGTCCTCCAGCCAGGAGCCCAAACCTTGGCACTAGCTGGCACAGCTAGGATGCCCTGGCTTCCTATTCTAGCCTTTGCTTGGTCACTGTAATGGCTTAATTTGGCAGTGTATATCATCGCCCCTTAGCCTTCTGCCCCACGGTATATTCCGGAGGGGGGCCGCTGCCTAGAACCAACTGGCTCCTCCCCCAAGTTCCTCCAAACCACTAATTAGCCCCGGGGCCGCAGCAGAAGCCCCCTTCCCCTTCGCGGACCGGGGGCCAGCCTCTCTCATTCCGGCATCCCCAGCTGTGTTACTTGGGTTTCCCTAGCACGGCCACCTGCGGCCACTGTCTAGGCTTCACTTGCCACCATCTTCAGGGCCTGCACCCACTACAGGAGTCACCACTCTTCTGAGTGTCTCCAGGCTGGGCCCGGGGCCGCGTGCGCGGGCAGGGTGCTTGTTCGGTTAAAGGGGGATGGCCGCTCCAGCTTCACCGCTTGAGGATTTGAGTTTGAATAGTCAATCTGACCCCCCCAATTATATGCACATTCTTATTTAATAACTGGATTGGAGTTAGAAGAGTAAAGCTGGCTCACCTCAACTTCCCAAATAGATGCAGTTTCCAAATATTAGGTGGAATGGAGTTAGAATAGTAAATCTGACCTCAGGCCCCTAATAAATGCACTCATCCAGTGTTAGTGGGGCTAGAGTTAAAATAGTAAACCCGACCCCCCCACCAAATATATGCATTTTCTTCTGTGTAATTTACACTAGAGTAAGTATAGTAAATATCCCCTCCCCTTATTATATGCACTTACCTTGACTTTTGTTCGACTGGATTTAGAAAAGTAAATATGCTTCCACTTATTATATGCACTTACCTCACTGTTAGTTGGACTGGAGTTAAAGTAGTAAATCTGGCTAGAAGTTCACATAGTGAAAATAGAATTTTACCGGCACTGGTTCTCAGATCCCCGTTTTCCTCACAGGGAATAATCCATATGGTCCACTTTAGTTCATGTACTGAGAAGGACATACTTAGCAATGTAGAAGTCCATAAAAAGTCTTTATTTCAAAGTTTCTTCATTTCGAATATTATTCATAATTCTCCATTTAAGAACATGACATCCACAGCCAAGCCAACACGTGTTTGGTGAGTTTCTCGCTTCTTCAGGGCTGTTATGTAAAATCATGAGATGTATTCTCTTAGTGTCGACATCACATGTTAGAACAAAAACAATTTGGCGAATTTTTTAACAAAATTAAAGCTAGATACATCTTGGTAGTTTTCTACATCGAAGACCACAAAGATACAACAAAAAAATCTAAATTATAAATGAAAATCATTGCTTAACTATATATATAATTAAGAAAAAGGAAAGTGAAGAAATAAAATCTAAAATAAAACATACAATCTGCAAGAAGGTAGGGAGGGAGAGAGGGAAAAGATTACAACAACCTTTTGAAATGAACTGCACCTTTCCTATTATTTTAAGTTCGCAAGAATACAACACATCAGAATTCATTGTTTTAGCAATATACATGTAATGGACAATAGCATTCCTTGCCAACACTTTTAAAATATCAATAACATTCATTATTACACTCAATGTGATTTGCTCCCGTTGGCACTATAGTTCCACTCCTGATCTACACAGAGAGATAATATATAGCATATACCTAAAGTATTATAAACTCGTCCTGAGTCCATAATTTTATTCACCATATCATATTCAAATTAAATTTATGAGGGTAAATCTATTTAGATAAAAAAAATAGTAAAATAAATTGGAATCTGGGTCCAGAGTATAATTTTTATGTTAAATATGGGTTTCATAAAATAGTTTTGGAGTTGTGGCACTGGGTATACCTCCTTATTTGAAGTAATTCACACAGCGTTAGTAATTTCTTCTTGCTTCTCTTATGAATATATATATATAATTTAACAATTAAATGTACCTCCAAAATGTTATAAATCAAATAAATCTTTCAAATTTTCCAGTTTCCATTCTTTCTTGTAAGCCCGATCTAATCTTCTGAAATGACATCTGTTATCTATTCAACAAAATAGATATTTGACATAAAATCTGTTATACATCTACATATTCTACCAAATACTATGAAATGTACTATTTTCAAATCAAAACCTAAAGTACCTTTTTTCATAAAATCATCTAATGCATGTGTCTAACGATAGGCACTTTGTCAAATAGCCTTAAATACAGTCCGTTACCTCAGTTCTCATAAAACCAAATATTATGTATTAAAAAAATCTTAATATAGAACCTTCTTCTAGAGCGCTCTCCTTATGCCAGTGTGTACAATAATATAATTCCATAATCTTTTGATCATGAATTTAAAGACCGGGTCATACCACTCCAATATATGCAATACATTCAGTACCCTTACATGAAACTTGCATCATAAAGCTCATAGCCACTGCTCAACGGTTTGATTAAGACTATACAGAGCAGACATCGACAAATCTCCCCAATATATTTAACTAAACCAAAGGAACGAACAAAATAGAATCAGAGAGGAAGGAACTAACACCATGCCGTCCAAACTATCACACCTAATCTCACATTCTCTCAGTTATTCTGTAAAAGTCTTTCCTATTGGAAACTGCGAGCTCCTCTTGTAACATGCCATGAACCAAAAACTTACCTCATGCAGGCTATAGCCATCATCTATTTCCTCTCGCATTCGTGAAAGGCAAAAAATCTCTGTCTTCAAATACTAGTTCTTCAGCAATTAGCTGACCTACTCTGTTCACAAATTAACCAATTAAGTTTAAAATTCAAAATCCACGTAGCCTATTGGTTCTAGTATATGTGTCATTCTACTCCTAGCTAAGTTGGCATGTACGAGTAATTATACTCTCTTAAGTGTGAACAAAACAGTATTTACAAAATAAATCCATCTTGTGTTTCTCCAGACTAAGATTACATTTCTCTCGGATCTAGTGATCTAATTAAAATTATATAGCCATTTGAATATATAAAAAATATTTAAATCATATTGAGGGTTGTTAAGCCTCGAACTCCTGTCAATATACAGTATCAACACTTCGCGCTATCTATCCACCTACATTGTGGTTGACATTTTTCTACAGAATTTATCGAAGCTCTATTATATTTATTTTTCTAATGGCTAAATCTTGTAAAAAGAACCTAGTATTTAGACCTAATACCGCACATCCACCTTATAATTGTGAGGTATAACCGCGATCTAATAGGTACAAATATTTCTACAAATTACTTTATATCATATTAATTGCTCTTTAACAAAAATTCAAGCACTCAACGTGGTGCAATATCAATTCTTCGCCCTGCCCTTATAATAAATATTTACTCATATTGAAAGCTGTTTGGCCAGGACTCAAACTCCCGTCAGTATACAGTGACATCACTCCACCGTATCAATCCACCTACACTGACATTAATGCGATTTCTCAAATTTAAGCAGAACTGTATTTTATTAGTTATTTCCAATTGCTAGATATCTCAATAGCAGGGCCTCATATATAGGCTCACTACCTTACATCAACCTTATAACTGTGAAATATAGCAACGATTTAAAAAGGTGCAAATAGTTAAACAAATTATTTTATATTCATAATTGACAGCTTTTCAACTAGGATACGAACACTCATCGTGTTACAATATCAGTGCCTCATCCTGTCCATTAGCCTAATCTTTCATTCACATGATCCCGACAGTTCTTTCTGCAAGTCGCTTTTCTAGTTTATTCACGGAGTGCAGACACCACAGAATGACCTGATAGTTAGCCAAATATATTATTAAACTCTAGGGCCTATTTTGTGTACTGATACGCTGAGAAAAAATATATAACAAACTTATTTTCTTTTTCATTGGAAAAGAGTTCCACTGAGAGGAGAACCCATGGAAATGTTAGCTACATGACTCTGTTTTGACAGTTGAGCCAAGCATGTTAGTTTACAAAGACACACATCTTTTTCTTATATTTCTTGCATCAGTTGAGGTCAACATTATCTTAACCAATCAATCATCAATCTTTAAAGTAAAGTATAGAGTTCCCTGTCTGTATTGAAACCCACATTCACTGTGTTAAGTTCATTAATCCAAAAAGTCTCTCTTATCCTAACCTGTTTTTCTCTGTCCCCTCCCCTCCTCTCCTGTTTGGTTCAACAAATTCTACACCTATAAATCTGGCACCATGTAGATCTTTAACTGTATGTTCTAAATTAAAATGTACTGCCAAGGGGTACTTAGGGTCTTTGTTTTTGATTGCCCTAACATGTTCCTTCCATCTTTGTTTTAATTTGCGGGTTGTAGAACCAACATATTGTATTTTGCAGATACAGTACATTATATAAATACAGTGTGCTGTATTACAATTAATGAACGCATTGATCTTATACTGCTTATTTCCCCAGAAATTACAACATACTTACAACATATACATTTTGAGCATTTAAAGCATCCAACAGGTAAGTCACTTAACCAAGAAGAAGCATTGGGTTCCTGGATACATGATATAAATGTAATCGTGTCACTCCGATTTAAGATCTTTCTCAAAGTTGGTGCTTTCCTATATGATTAAAGGTTTTGAAGGTAGTATTTTTTGTAGGTCAGTGTCACATTGTAAAATACTCTAATGTTTATGTAAACTATTGTAGATTTCTTTATTACCTTCACTATATGTTGTACTAAATCTCACATCATTATTAGTGATATCCATATTTCTAGTTTTCCTAGTACTAGATTTGAAAAGATCCACCCTGAAGACTGTACTGGCTCTTAATCTAGCTCTTTGCACATCCATATTCCGATCACCTCTTTGCCAAAATCATTCTGTAATATCCTTTTCTTGAATGTCATAGTCAGATTGTAAGGTGCAGTTTCTTTTTGCATGTAGCTATTACCCATATGAAATGTTTTGTATTTGTTTCTTAGAGTGGCCTGAATCTGCATGTAAGATAGAGTTAGTGGAAGTAGGTTTCCTGAAAAGTCTAGATAATAGCCTTCCCTCTTTGATATATAATTCTAGATCCAAAAAACATATCTTATCTTTACTATAATCCAAACTCAGGGGCCTATTAGGATGGCGGGCGGACTAAAGTCCGCCTGCCATCCCAGTGGTAACGGGACCGGCCGCCAGAGATGCGCCGGTCCCGCACCCCTGATTAGGATGCAACCGCCACCCTGGCGGTCGCATTCCGCATTATAACATTGCGGCGGGTGCTGCTGTAAGCAGCACCCGCCGCAATGTCAAATTGACATGTTGTGCATTTCCATGCACAACGTGGCAGGCACTGCGCGGTGCCTGCCACCTTGTGCATGGAAATAGAGGGGGGTACCATGGGTACCCCCCAAGTGCACCCCCCACCCCCCCGGGGGCCCGCAACGGGCCCCCAGGGCAATTCCCCATCAGCCTTTCCATGGCGGCCACGCCGCCATGGAAAGGCCAAACACCGCACGCATCATAATATGGACGGCACCGCCACCATATTAGAGGCCCAAGTCCGCCCGCCCGGCAATTGGAACGATTGCCGACCGGCGGAAAAGCGGCGGACGCACTTTGCGTCCGCCGCGATACCCCCGCCATTATAATATGACGGGGGTATTACTCGTTACGATGGCGTAACGGTCGCCACCGCCGGCTCGGCGGTGGCGAACGTTACGCTATCCTAATGACCCCCTATGTGTCACATTGAAACGATTAGTATTCAGGTACTCATGATATTTTCTAAGTCCCATAATTCGCTGTGTATTTAAATGCCCAAATACTGCACAGATTTGGCCTTCCTTTGCAGCTAGAATCCAGCTTAGGTCAAGCCGCTTTGATTTGTTCCAGTTTATTTGGAGTCTAGAGATGCACCCACCCCCAAGCAGATTGTCCTCCTGAATATTGGGTATCGGTTCCTGTGAGGATGTTTCATGTAAGGAAGTGTGTCGTTCTTGTAAAGTTTCCTTCAATTCGCTCTTTAAACAAACACACTGCTGAAGGCACTCTGATTCCCCGCCTCCATGGTGCTTCAGACAGCAGTGACCCCGAGGAGAACTCGCAGGCTTCTCTTCAAAATCCCCCACGGATGGTGGAGAAGCAGCAGAGAGAGGGGTGAGTTGCTTTCCTTTTTAGGTCTCGCCTACGCATCGCGCATGTGCTGCATAGGAGGAGACCTTTAGCAATTGATTCGCCTTTTCTGCCAAAAACGTGCAGGCGTTGCATTGCTTTCAATGGCAACGCGTGCACGTTTGGCGATTCCCTTGCGGGAGCGAGCTTTGAAACCATCTGTTTGTAATTAACAGATGGTTCCTGCTCGCTCCCGCAAGGGAAACAGGCGCAGGCCCCTCCTCTCTCCCCTCCCCCTGCTGCCAGCGCGAGGCGCGCACGCTTGTTCTTTATTCACTTGGCTCTTCACACATGCGATCCTTTATCTTGTGGATTAAGCTGTGCGTGTTCAGTTTCCTCCCGCCCCCCTCTTTCCCCTGTTGCTGCTTCTTCTCTGGCTCTGTGGTCACGCTCTTTAGAGGAGGGGGCTGGGTAGAGCTGGGGCCGCTCTGCCCGCTTGTTTTAAGAGGCTTCATTATAATGTATACGATACTTGCTGTATATTTTCAAGACTCCGCTCGTACACAGGCTCATAGCGTCAAACTGAACGCTTGGCTCGGCTCTGGGTCGACTCTCTCTGTTAGCTCGCCCACCTCTACTTAATTGCAAATCTTTCAACTGGTCGGCTCACGCTTTGGCTTTATATGCCCGGGAGGCAGTGGCTCCGCATAGGATTTTCTAACTCCCCCACGAGAATAGCAGTTTGTAACAGAGCAACACAGTAGCTAGGAACATAAACATTAGTCTTCTACGCGGATACCTTCAAAACATATTATTGGACTAGCTAGGGCAAACAACATGGGCAGCAGGTTATTGCATGAAAACGCAGAGACTTTAAAATAAAGGAGTAAGTGTGGCCTGATATCCGATGGGTTTCACGCCCAGTCGACTCAAGCGTTGTCATGCCCGGTGGTGCAAGGGGCACCCCGCAGCCTAGACCGCTTGCGGGTGCAGAGCGTGCGAGCTCTGTCCTGCAAAGCGGCGGATAGGGAAAGAAAACCTGGTAGTCAAACTCCTCGCCCTTGCTGTAAAGGGCAGTCTACGCGAGAGCCACAGAGATTTTAGGAAAGGACCGGAGAGAAGCTGGACTAATAAGGCACAGATACAGCCAGAGCGGCAGTGACAGGCTTAGAGCGCCAAGGACAAGAGTACTCTAGTGACCATGTTCTCGCAGTGGGTCTTGCCTCACTCCTGATGAAGAGGTAAACGTCAATAGTGAAGAGTCAAGCAGCCCGCCAATGACGAAAGGTAGCAACGGGCAGCACCGGGAAAATGTGCCGGGACCTTGCATTCAATGGAAAACCATCGGAGCCAATGAACAACAAGCAAGCCCTTCCCCGGCCACTGCATTTCGGAACACTGTTCGGCTGGCCAATCCCTGACACGAATTCTGCCAACCAAACCAAGGCCACATGGCTTTCCAGTCACATGCAGAATACGTTTCCTCCTCACTGATTGGTTTCGAGTTTGTTGGTACCAAGGGGCTGACCTGTTCGCTTTTTGGTGAAATAGATCAGGAGCAACGAGTTTCAGGAAAGTTTTATACGCCCCCTAGTCCCAGTTCGAGTGACGTTTGCGATGTTTAAGGGACTGTGTTTTATTTAGTACGTGCAGGTCTTTGGTGATGTTGCGACGTTTGGAACTTGTAACCTGATTAAGATTTGGCATGGGTCTCCACAACTACAAATGCACGTACCCACCGTTTTTTGGTGTGAGCTTGTGCCCGCATGCAGCATTGTGGGTCGTTGGTGTCCCTGCAGTGCCTTTTCATGGGCGCAGTGTGGTGCACTGTATGCAAGGTGAGAGTTCACGTGGTTTTGTCGGGATGCTGTGGTTTCCCCAACTATGAGTGGTGCAAGCCCCTTGGGAGGGCGGTGGCACCGCCTGTGGTCACACATTTGTCGGGTGTCATGTGTTGGGCTCTTTGTGCCTGGGATCTCTTCCGGTTCACTGTGGGTGGTGCTGCTCATCACATGGAGGCCTGTCCTGTTGGCTTTGCCAATGCTTTGGGGATTGGAGGCAATGCGCTTGGGTATTGGATGTGACTGGTGACTCTGTGGCTAAGTGTACTTTCACATGTAGAGGAGCGTCTCGTGCATTCCGATGAAGGCACTTTTTTTGATGCAGTTTTATATAGCGCGAACTCTACCCGAAGGTGTCGGAGCGCTATACATAAGCACCAGTTACATTACAAAAGGAGCATTTATTTTGTTAGGCACGTGGAGATTTAGTAAATTGCCCAAAATCACAGGATGTTGAGCTCACGCCGAGACTCGAACCCCGTTCCCAGTTTCAAGGTCGACCGCTCCAGCCGTTAAGCCACATCCTCTCTTGGAGGGAAGGAAGAAAGTTCCACAAAACTGCCGACAGAATGAGGCCAGGAATACTTTTTTATGTATATTTAAAAAAATTGCTGCCAATACGTTTTGCAGACAGCTGCGGTGTTGGCAGTTCACCGCGGCTCACGGCGCTCTTAATGGGGGGGGTTTGATTGTGAAGATTTTACAAATGTCATGAAAACGCGTTTTTGTTCAGTGCTGAAAACAAATGTACCCCATGAACCCATAATTTGAGGACGATGGCATAAGGGAGCGGAGTGATGAGGGAGGAGTCCAGAAGAGCAGCATGAGTGAGTTACAGACACCCTATGCGTTATTTTTGTTTTTATTTTTACATATTCTGCCCCCAAGTGGCAACGGCAGCATGTGATGGCCACGCTCTTCTGGCTTCCTTACTCGGTATTTAACAGACTGCATTTTCGGCTAGCTTTGGAGGTAAAGCCACCTCCTGCCGAGGTCCACGTCATCCAGCAGGTCTCGGGGTGTGACGCTGCTGAGATAACTCTGGTAATTTTGCATTTGTTGGAGAGATCGGTGTGCATTCGCTGGTAACGGGTCTAAATCATCATAAAATAGCTCAGAGTGTTAATGTACCTTCTGCAGAGTTCTAGGTTTCAGCCACTTATTTTAATAATCTGTTACGTAGTTTGGTGGGCTAATGATTTTCTTGCAGGGGTCCTTGCAGGGGTCCTTAATAAAATCACCCAGACATGTTCTCACTTTAAAGGACTCCGTGTAGCCTGCGAAGGCATACGTTTTAACTCAATATTTTGCTATTGTTAATATGGCTTTTAATGGGTAGTGATAAATAATTATTAAGTGCCAAAAAATTCAGTTTGTATCTCCTGTTCTATAGACGATTATACATAATGTACTTGAATACACACTTACTGAAATATATATCTGGCATTTTTAGAGAGCATGGAGAGATGTTGTGTCTTACACAGATACACAACTTGAGAAAAAAACCTGAATTTCTGTAAATCTCAGCAATTTGTGAATTTACACTGCAAGGGATTTCTGTTTCTCTTGCTAGGCTGCTGGGTGCGGTGACCAGGTATGATATTCCAGCTCTTCTGTGATTGACCTCTAGCTGTTCCCATCCTGGAAGCCACTGCAACTTTAAATTAATTGGATTGTCTGTGAAGTGAGGTTTCATGCAGCCAGCCATGTTCGAAAGCAAAATGAGCCCTTTCCAGATCCCCAGAGAAGCACACTGAATGTGCATGGGTGCCGCTACTGGTGCCAGTCACCACCTCCGCAGCAGCACAGCATCATCACCGCATCAGCACAGCACCGCCTCCGCATCAGTGCACCACCACCTCAGCAGCAACTCGGCACCAACACAGCCCCACTTCAACATTAGCGCAGCACCACCTGAGCACCAGTGCAGCATCACCCCAGCACCAGTGCAGCATCAGTCAGCACCACCTGAGCATCACTCAGCACCATTCCAGCATCAGCGCAGCATCACCTAAGCGCAGCCCCCACTCAGCACCACCTCAGCACCACATCAGCATCACTCAGTACCAGCACAACACCACTTTAGCACCACCTGAGCACCATCGCAGCATCAGCACAGCACCACCTCAGCACCAGCACAGCACCAATCAGTGTCACTCAGAACCATTTCAGCAGCACCACTGCAGCACCAACAGAGCATAACTCAGCAGCACCTGAGCACCGCCACAACACCAGCACAGCCCCACCTCAGCGCCAGCACAGCCCCACCTCCGCATAACTCAGCCCCAGTGCAGAACCACCTCACTACCAGTGCAGCAGCACCACCTCACTACCAGTGCAGCAGCACCACCTCAGCATCAGTGCAGCAGCACCACTTCAGCATCAATGAAGCAGCACCACTTCAGCACCAGTGCAGCATCTCCTCAGCATCGCTCAGCACTACCACATCACCACCTCAGCATCCGCACAGCACCATCTCAGCATTGGCACAGCACAACCTCCACATTGGTGCACCTCCACCAGTGCAGCACCAGCGGAACCCCACCACAGCATCAGGGCAGCACCACCTAAGTAGCAACTCAGCACCAACATAGCACCACTTCAGCACCAGTGCAGCATCACCTCAGCACCAGTGCAGCATCACCTCAGCATCACCTGAGAACCACCAAAGCATCACTCAGCACCACCACCTTAGCCCCTGCGCAGCAGCACCTCAGCCCCAGCGCAGCAGCACCTCCACCCCAGCGCAGCAGCACCTCAGCACCAGTACAGCACCCTATCAGCACCAGTGCAGCACCACCTCTGCACCAGTGCAGCATCAACTCAGCTCCAGTGCAGCATCAACTCAACATCACCTGAGAACCAGCACAGCATCACTCAGCACCACCAACTCAGCTCCAGAGCAGCAGCACCTCAGCACCAGTACAGCACCAGTTCAGCACCACCTCTGCACCAGTGCAGCATCATAACCTCAGCATCATCAAGCATTGGCATAGCCAATAGGTCTCGCCTTTGGGACCTTATAAGTGTTTAGCCATGCAACACTTGATGTTGTTGCACCAAGGATATTGTGCTGGATAACTAAACACTTATAAGGTCCCAAAGGCGAGACCTATTGGCTATGCCAATGCTTGTTGACCTTTCGTGCTGGCAGAGAGATGCTAACGTTTAATTGGACGCTGTTCACTGCTGAGGCAACTCTTACATGGAAGTACGAATTTATTCATTTACATTTTTATAGCAGCTTGTAAAGGAAGTGCTGAACCCCAGGAGGTATGATTGAAGGTCACAGATGCCACAAGTTGTTAGCCCACAGGTGACGTTAGTTTTTTTTCAAGTAGCGTTTGCTTCCAAATTGTAGTTTTGCTTTATTTAAAAGTAAAAATTACATTAATGTTACTCTGCTGGCACGCATCACATCTATCTCAGAAGGATGGATGAAAGGCGGAGCATGCCCTACTGATGGTACTAATCTGTGACCAGCAAGTTTTACGCAAGTCTTTTCAGACTTGCCTATGGCTGATGCCCACATTTTAAGTTTTACTGAAAAACAGATTATTTTTACGAGTCCGGACCACAAGATGGCAAAATAATGGGCAGAAAATAAAACCATAACTGTCAAATCTGCAGAACTACTGCAACAAGTAAATGACTTGTTTCCAACTTTAAATGCATTAATTTGCTTTTACAGTACGATATGAAATATGTTTTCATGTTGTTTGTGTTTTCGAATATTTTCACATGCAGCGACCTTCATGTCTAGCTTGCTTTCGTTGGAAGTTTGCTGTTTTTTAAAGTTAAATACAGTTCAAAACGTCCCCCCTCTCTCTGTTTTATAAACTAATGTATTTAAGGATGTTGGGGCCACACGTGAATCTCGACTGTCTTCTTTCCAGTTTTAGATTTTGAGTGACTTACGAGGGTTAGTCCAAGGCCAAAGGCAGTTGGGCACGGTTTCAGCAAAGGGGCTAAAGATTGTACGAGATGAGGTCTGGTAGATTGCTCTTCTCTTGAACACAGGAATGTGGCGTTTTCTTACTGTAGTGTACCCTACTACTGCGAATCTGAGAGTGTACAGTTCAGCTAAATAGCACCAAAAACCCATCATCATGTAGAAACAAGTGCAACCTTAGGCACGCAATACATAAAAAAGAATAGAATAGTAGAAAATGCATCAACTTGGATTTGAAACTATTTTATACGTGCATCGTTTACAGAGCTCTGCCAGTAAGAAAGAATCTGTAGGAAGCGTCTGTTTTCTCATCACACCAAAGATCTGTAGAGCTAAGGAAATCCTAAAAATATTTTTCATGTCAGGCAAAATGTAATACTTGATTTCTTCAGCCAAGGGATACATTGCTGCACGGGCATATTTGCGGGACATTTGCACATGGTTCCTGCATAGTTTGTGGTACAGTATTGAGTACAGAAGTGTGTTTACTTGTGTCCATCTGCTTGGTTTTTAAATCGTTGCAAAGGTATGAGAAAAACAATTATGAAATTAAGGACAAAGTTGCACATGGGTGTTTTCCATGAATTTATTTTGATTTAACATGCATTTATTTTAATATGATTTGATGGCTGTTGTTTTGCACAATATTGAAATATACACAGATCACCAACGGGTACACTGGGCACAGTTTTCGCCGTGTTTAAAGGGTCAGTGTGAAGTCCTCTTTCTCTTTCCATGCCCACTGTTGCGTCAGCATCCTTTTATGTGCCTCAAACTCACCTCATAAGGTCTGTGGGAAGATGCTGATGAGTCACAACCTTTGGTGACTTCCGTGAACTGTGGTTCGCTACTTAACACCTTCCATCCAAACACTTACCACAGCCACATGTGTCACATAATTAATAATAATAATAATAATAATACTGAAGCTTATAAAGTGCGACAGCTACCCCAAACAGGGGTGTCCCGGCGCTGAAGCAGCAGGTAATTGCGACCGGAGTAAGCACCGGGGTCCAACGACCCTATTAGTCTGCCAAAAAGAGCCATGTTTTCAGGGCCTTTCTGAAACAGGCTTCTGACTTGGCCTGTCGCAGGAACCCTGGTAGAGCATTCCACAGAGAAGCCGTTCTAACCGTGAATGCTCTGCCGCCCAAGCGTGATTTCGCAAAGCGTGGGGTGCATATCAGATTGTGGGAGTTGGATCGCAGCGTACGATTTTGCTTATAAAGGCACAGTCTGTCTTTCAGATAACCAGGGCATTTTCCGTAGAGGGCCCGGTAGGCCAGTGTCAAGGCCTTAAACTTTATTCTCCTCTCCACTGGAAGCCAGTGAAGCTTCTGTAGGTGCGGAGAGACATGGTGTCGAAAAGGTATGCGACGAACCAGTCTCGCAGCCGCATTCTGTATCATCTGAAGGCGACAGATGGCATAATTGGGGAGGCCAAGATATAAGCTATCTACGTAGTCCAGCCTAGATGTAACTGTGGCGTGGACTACTGATTTGCGGCAATCTTCCAGTAGGAAGTGTAACACTTTCCTAAGGTTTTTTAATTTACTGAAACAGGTTGCAGAGACCTGCTGTATTTGGGCTGAGAAAGAGAGGTCCGCCTCCCATCTCACCCTTAAATTAAGGATGCGTGTGGCAGGTGATGGAGGTGGGCCCATTTCTGACGGCCACCATAAATCAAAGTCTGGCACTGGGCCTTTCCCAAAGAACAGAACCTCTGTCTTCCCAGCGTTAAGTTTCAATTTATTTGAGTTCATCCATAGAGCTATATCGCACAGACAGCCCTTCACAAAAGTATGAGCTACAGTACACGGTCCCGTTCTCACGCTCCTTACTCCGTAAAGATTACAGTGCTTTAAAGAGCAAAACTTTGGTTCTGAATGCGTTTAAGTGATGCATTTGTGGAACAATTATGTATTACAGCAACCCAAAAAATGGGCAAAGCCAGATGTTCTGTCCTTGAGAAACCTGCTGCGTGTTTTATTTATTTGTTATACATACCATGTCAATCTTTTTTTATTTCCGGAATTTTATATAGCGCTAACTTGACTCAAAGGTATCTGGTATCAGAGCACTTTACATGAGCACCAGTTGCGTTGCAGACTGACACATTCATTTTTAGGTCTCGCCTACGCAGCGCGCATGCGCTGTGCGCCGCGTAGGCGAAAAGACCTTTGGAATCGCTTCGGCTTTTCAGCCAAAACGTGCACGCGTTCCATTGCCTTCAATGGCAACGCGTGCACGTTTGCATTCACTTGCGGGAGCGAGCGGCGCCATATGGTAGCAATTATCGCTCCTGGCGCCGCTCGCTCCCGCAAGGGAAACGCTTTCACATTTGCCGACAGTTTTTTTTTTCACTTGAGGCGCGCACACTTGTTTTTTTTTGTTTCCCTCGTTACAAATGTGTTTCCTACACTGCCTGGAGCTCGGGGTCGCTCTCTCTTTAGGTTCCTGGTACGGCCGTCCCTTACAGAGCTCTGACCCCCTTCCCTTGGAGCCTAGTTTGCGCTGTAAAAAAAAAACCACATATAATGGTAGTATATTAATACGTTGAGCAATAGTAGCACTTGTCAGTAGGCACAGAAACGGGCTCTCATCATCTTCAATTGGAAATATAACCGCTCGGAACATGCCGACCGAGGGTTGCCCAAGGGGACTTCGCCGCCACTAAATCTGGGCGGAATTAACATAACAATAAACAGCTAACTTGCATTAAAATTTAAACGCCTGCATATTGTTTTCTAAAGCTCTGCCGGAGCACGTGCTCTACCTGACAACCGGGCGCTCCTCTCCCAGGGCTTATCTCGAGCTCCCGGGGCCAGTTCGTCGAAAAGCAGAGTCTCGAGCGCGTGGGGTGACGTAGGGGTTGCAGCTGCAGTCACCGGTGACCCCTAAATGAAGTTTGCCATCCACCACGGGTCTTGAGCACTTCCACCACGCAGACAGTGACAGGGAGTGGGGATTGGGGGGGGCGAGTCTTCAAACGAACACCGAAGAAGGCACAAGTTAGGGGCAGATAACAGTTTCCCCTAATAAAGGCACAGGGTGATTTCCTATTGGAAAGGACCTGTCAGGTCTCAGACCTAACCAACCAGGATAGACACAAAAACAAAACAGCTTCAAGGCACTGTTGTTGCTCCTAAACACAAAACATTGCAAGCAGTTGATCACATAATGGAACATAGCAATTAGGGGGTGAAGGGATAATAGGTGGTGGCAAAAAGATTAAAACATTGAAGACTTTTGGCCATAAGTGATCTTGTTGGCTAAATTGGTAGCTTTTACTGCAGCTTATTTAAGACTGACATGGAACAGTGGCTGAGAGAACAGAAACAGCTTGTCCTCAGCAGAGCTGCTTTCACCGGCAGTGTAAGCAATTCCTACAGGGCCAGCATTTACAATAACCTCTTTCTGATGCCCCATTAATTTTAGAGGTGACGTTTCTGTAAAACAGCAGATGGTTGCTACCTCCAGGCTAGGACTCTCTATGTGAGACTCCCTATGTTATAAAGTCCTAGCTTCAAAGATCCAAGTCTAGAAGTGTGCAAATTTTGTGTAATTTGTATTTGCATAATTGTGCAAAATTTGAGAGAAATCATGCAAAATGTAAAACCGGCATTCGGTGCTGTATTTTAGTGCAGAGTTCATCTTTGTGTCCATTCTGAAAAGGAGGAGGCATTTGGAGCTAAAAAAGTGACGCAAAGAACACAAGTAGGCACTCACGTTCTGGTTCTTCGTGTTGTCCCTGTGTGCTCCCGCTACATTTTTGCCACAAACGGCACGTAGTTATACGACGTGGCATAATAGTGGCTTCAGGCTACTGTTAGACTCAGGATTCCAGGTCTAGCCCAGCCATCATTAGCACTACGGTCAGGGTAATTGCTTTGATTACATTCTTCGTTAACTTCTGATAACGTAAGCTATGTGTATTTCTGTATGTAACAGAGTTAAAATCGAATTCAGGATATTCCAACGTATGGATATTCAAACTTTAAATTTCAAACTTCTTCCTTATGGTGCGCTCCTCCCCCTCACATAAATTATACTGGTCATTAGAGTCAAACCTGCCCCTGCTGACATCTTCTTGGAGTGCCACCTTTCTGTAACAACCAGAACTTTCTGTAAGTACTCAATGAGCAATGATAGTCCCCACTGCCAGATATTTGCTTCTGTGGCCCTCGTTACCAATTGTGCTATTTCACGTGGAGCGATAACTCCAGGTGAAACTACGCATCATGCAGTTCCAACTCTCTCCAGAGTGGCCCCTTCAAACATTCATAAATCCCCTCACTCTCTCTGCGCTTCTTCCACTCTTGCCTTACATCATCTGACAGGATTACAATCTTCGTTCTCATCCTGGCACCTGACTGACTGACTGACTCTCTCACTCACTGACTGACTCTCTCACTGACTGACTGACTGACTCTCATTCTCACTGACTGACTGACTCTCTCACTTTCACTGACTGACTGACACTCTCTCTCTCTCACTGACTGACTGACTCTCTCACTCTCACTGACTGACTCTCACTCTCACTGACTGACTCTCTCACTCTCACTGGCTGACTCTCACTCTGACTGACTCTCTCACTGACTGACTGACTCTCACTCTCTCACTGACTGACTGACTCTCTCACTCTCACTGACTGACTGACTCTCTCTCTCTCACTGACTGACTAACTCTCTCTCACTGACTGACTGACTCTTTCACTCTCACTGACTGACTAACTGACTCTCTCACTGACTGACTGACTGACTCTCTCTCTCACTCTCACTGACTGACTGACTCTCACTCTCTCTCACCGACTCTCTCACTCTCACTGACTGACTGACTGACCTTCACCCTCCTGTTATTTATCCCCCCCCATAACAAAAAAAACCATAACAAGCAACCATAGGGACAGGTAGATAGAAGTTACCAGCATTAAAAGGACAAAAGAAAACTCAAGACAATATTTATGTTTAATACTTTTTAATATGGTCGTTCAGTTGTACATAATGCTTTCTTGGTCATATATATAAGGTAACAAAAATGTTTCTGACACTTCTTTATTATAACTTTTCAGCATGCTGCAGACTTCTGTACAGCACAGCTTAAAGACATAGGCAAAGTCAATATCTCTGGCTAATCACTTATAAGGTTTCAAAGGCGAGACCTATTGGCCATGCCAATGCTTGTTTTGTTAGGCACAGGGAGATTAAGTGATTTGCCCAGAATCACAGGATTTTGAGCCTCCGTTGCCGAGAATTGAACCCGGTTCCCCTGATTCGAGGTCGACCGCCCTAGCTGTTAGGCCACATCCTCTCCCCAATCAACATGAAAAGTGTAAAAATGACATAAACTATAGGTGGGCATGCATGTGTGTTGGGGCGGGGAGAGGATAAGTAAACCCTCATTTGCAATCCAATAGGTCTCGCATTGAAACGTTAAGCTATTGGTGTTGCAAATAATAATGCAATGCCAATAGCTCAGACTTTTAGTAATGCGAGACCTGTTGGATTGCAAATGCTTGTTGTATATTGTGGAACATATTATTGGCCAATGCCTCCCTTTGCTCATAATGATTAGACATCATCTATGTGATCAAAAACAATTCAATATAATATAGTCAGTTTTTATCTCCAAAGCAGCTGTGCTTCTATCATGTATAGAAGTTCACACATGAAAAATAGAATTTTAGCTCAGCGCTGGTTCTCAGATCCCAGTTTCCCTCACAGAGAATAATCTATACTTTAGTTCATATACTGAGAAGGACACACGTAGCAATGTAGAAGTCCATACAAAAGTCTTTATTTGAAAGTTTCTTCATTTCAAACATTATTCAAAATTCTCAATTTAAGAACATGACATCCACAGCCAAGCCAACACGTGTTTGGCGAGTTTCTCGCTTCTTCAGGGCTGTTATGTAAAAACATAAGACGTATTCTCTTAGTGTCGACATCACATGTTAGAACAAACAAAATGTTAGCACATTTTTTAACAAAATTAAAGCTAGATACATGTTAGTAGTTTTCTACATCGAAGACCACAAAGATAAAACAAAAATAAATCACAATCATATATGAAAATCATCGCTTAATTATATACATATTTGAGAAAATGGAAAGTGAAAAAATAGAAAATCTAAAATGAAACATATACAATCTGCAAGAAGGAAGGAAGAGAGAGAAAAGATTACAACAACATTTTGAAATGAACTGCACCTTTCTTATCATGTTAAGTTCACAAGAATAGAACACATCAGAATTCATCATTTTAGCAATATACCTGCAATGGGCAATAGCATTCCTTTCTCACACTTTTAAAATATCAATAACATATTTATTATTACACTCTTAATGCGATTTGCTCCCATTGACACTCTAGTTGCACTCCTGATCTACACAGAGAGATAATATATAGCATATACCTAAAGTATTATAAACTCTTCCTGAGTCCATAATTTTACCCACCATATCATATTCAAATTGAATTTATGAGGGTAAATCTATTTAGATATAAAATAGTAATGTAGGTTGTAATCTGGGTCCAGAGTATAATTTTTATGTTAAATATTGATTTTATAAAATAGTTTTGGAGTTGTGGGATTGGGTCACCTCCTTATTTGAAGTAATTCACACGGCATTAGTAATTTCTTCTTGCTTCTCTTATAAATATATATATGTTTTAACAATTAAATGTACCTCCAAATGTTATGAAACAAATACATCTTTCAAATTTCCCAGTTTCCATTCTTGTAACCCCAATCGAATCTTCTGAAATTACATCTGCTATCTATAAAACGAAATAGATATTTGACATAAAATCTGATATACATCTACATATTCTACCAAATACTATGAAATGTACTATTTTCACCTCAACTATATTTTCAAATCAAAACCCAAAGTACCCTTTTTCTTGAAATGATCTAATGCATGTGTCTAACAAAAAACACACATTGTTGTCAAATAGCCTTACATACAGTTCGTTACCTCAGTTCTCATACAACCAAAAATTATTAACTAAAAAATCCTAATATAGAACCTTCTTCTAGAGTGCTCTCCTTATGCCAGTGTGTACAATTATATAATTCTATAACTTTTGATCATGAATTTAAAGACCAGGTGATACCACTCCAATATATGCAATACATTCACTACCCTTACGTGAAACTTGCAGCATAAAGCTCATAGCCCCTGCTCAACAGTTTGATTAAGTTTATTCAGAGCAGACATTGACAAATCTCCCCAATCTATTTAACTAAACCCAAGGAACGAACAAAATAGAATTGGATAGCAAGGAACCATCACCATGCCATCCAATCTTTCACACCGTATCTCACATTCTCTCAGTTATTCTGTAGAAGTCTATCTCACTGGGAACTGCGAGCTCCTCTACTCACATGCCATGAACCAAAAACGTACCTAATGCGGGCTATAGCCATCGTCTATTTTGTCTTGCGTTTGTGAGAGGCAAAAATCTCAGGGGCTTATTTATGAGCCCTTGCGTCACTTTTACGCTGCCGGTGCGTCACTTTTGTGACGCACCAGCAGTGTAAAAATGCGCCATTGTGCGTCATATTTACAAAGTGACGCATCTAGGTAGATGCGTCACTTTGTAAACCCCTGCGCCACATTATACCTGCGCCAGGTATAATGTATGCAGGGGGGGCGTTCCGACGCAAGAAAGGGTCGTAGAAGTGACGCAGTGAAATCTATAAGATTTCACTGCGCCATTTCTTTGACCCTAATGTGTCAATATCTTACGCCTGCCTCATGGCAGACGTAAGACTGACGCAGGCCCTTTCACATGGGGCTTGCCCCATGTGAAAGGACACATTGCTGGAGTTGCGTCACTTTTGTGACACACTCCAGCAATGCGTCATTTTTGCGCCTACAGATACGTCAGAAATACTGATGTATCTGTAACTCCTTGCGACATGATGCGTCATACTGTAAATATGACGCATCATTGGTGTTGCAAGGAGGGCGCAATGAAAAGTGACGCATCGCTGTTTTCACGCAGCGATGCGTCACTTTTCATAAATAAGGCCCTCAGTCTTTAAATACCAGTTCTTCAGCAATTAGCCAACCTACTCTGTTCACAAATTAACCAATTAAGCTTAAAATTCAAAATCCATGTAGCCTATTGGTTCTAGTATCTGTGTCATTCTACTCCTAGCTATGTTGGCACGTACAAGTAATTATACGCTCTTAAACGTGAAGAAAACATTATCTACAAAATAAATCCATTTTGTGTCTCTCCAGACTAAGATTATATATTCTCTCGCATCTAGTGATCTAATTAAAATTATATAGCCATTTGAATATATAAAAAAAATATTTAAATCATATTGAGGGTTATTCAGCCAGGACTCGAACTCCCGTCAGTGTACAGTGTAAACACTTTGCCCTATCTATCCACCTACATTGTTGTTGACATATTTCCACAAAATGTATCGCAGCTCTGTTATATTTATTCTTCCAATGGCTAAATCTTGTAAAGAGGACCTAGTACATAGACCTAATACCGCACATATATTCACTTATCCCAGTTTTTATTCGACTGGAGTTAGAATAGTAAATATGCACCCCATTATATGCACACACCCTAACATTAGTGAACTTACCCTCCAAAATATACGCACATTCACCAGTGTGAGTTGGATTGGAGTTACAAGAGTAAATCTAACTCCCTCCACTAAATATCTGCACTTTCCCCAATGTTAGTGGAAGTGGAGTAATATTAAATCTGCCCCTAAAATATATTTACTTTCTCCACCGTTATTTGGATTGGAGTTAGAATGGTAAATCTGACACCCCCTCTGCCGAAACAGATATACTTTCCCCAATTTTACTTGGATTTTTAAAAAATTCTTTACATTTGTTTTAACAAGAGAATTGTCAAGATGTAAATGACAAAGATAAATAACCAAGGTATTTTACCATGTGCAAAGCGTCCTTTCAACTATTACTCCAATAAGCATCAGGCACACCTTCTTCAGCATTATGTATTGTTAGCACCTATAACCCTATGACTCATAACAATCATGATGTTACAATCCCTTTGTGTTCCATTCCAGCCCACCAAGTTCATGGTGGTGTATTATTGGGAGGGTCTACAATCAAGTTAACATTTCTGCCCACTCAGCCAAACCTTCCTTGCGTTTATTGTCTCTCCTTGTGGCCTTTGTATGCTGCTCATGTAGTGCAGATTTGTAGAGCACACTACCACCTGGGAGGGTATCCTAGTGCAGAGCAACTGTGAGTTTAGGCACACCTAGGGCCTAGTGGGACTACTCGAAAAAAACAGTTCTTAAGCTTCTTGCTGAATTCAAAAAGTGACGATGAGGCTCTTATGTGTAGCGGCAGGTCGTTCCATGCTTTAAGACTGATGTAGGAGAAAGCTCAACCGCTGAATCTCTTTTTCCATATGAGTGGGATTTGTGCACATAGGATTTCGGACGAGCAGCCGCCTCATCAGCCAGTGCCCAATCTATGACTTTTTTTCCATCGGCATTCTCACGGGTGGTCTGAGAGATTACGAGGGTATTGCTATTCACCTCTCATTCAAAAAAGTTCCCAAAGCCAAGATCTGTAGTTTCATATTTTGACCTTCTTTGCAGGGAATATTCCTAATAAACATTTCTTCATGGAATAGTCAAGCTCCAAACCAGTTATCTTTGACAGGCTGCTCACCACCCCCCTCCAAAACTCCGCTACCTGTGTATCTACTGCATGCCAATGACCCATCTGGGTCTGTCCATCTGGTGGCATCTTGTTCAGAGTAAGATATGCCTTATATAAAATGTGGAACTGTATTTAAAGCGTCCATTGGGGGAATTCCCTTGACTTGCCCCCAAGCCTTTCTCCAGTACACCTCCATTAAGTCCTCAGGGAAGTCCTCCACCCATCTATCATAAACTCTTTCCATGCTACATTCCCTGTCCAGTATTAATGCCGCCTCGAGTGAAATTGTCTAATTAAATTCAAACTCAAATAGCTGCCAATTGAGCACCAAGGCCACAGGGGCAGTGCAATATATAACGTAGAATCATATGGTGAGATGGGGGGTCCCTCCCTGGAAGTAGATTCCAGTGGAAGGGAGGATTGAGCACACAAGGGTGCAGTCCAATGGCACCCAAGTCAAAGGGGTTGGGGGGGAAGATTGTGTGGTAAATCCTTCCACAGGAACCCCATGGGTTGGAGGCGAGGGGGCCCTCGAGGGGGGTGGGGACACAGCAGGAGAAAAAAAGGAGAGTTCATGGTCACTAAGTTTGGAAGGTGGTCTGATGTTAAGGAAAATTGGAGATAGTCAGATTAGAATCATGCTAAAAAGGCTAAGAGGAGAAGAAGAAGCAGCACAAAAGGAGGTCAGGACTAATGAAGCACAAAGGAGGAAGAGCAGTGGAAAAGAAACAGAACAGGCGTATCAAAACTTTGTGGTACACGGTAGAGAATGAAATGGGCAAGAGACTCTTAGGCAGTACAATGCACACAACAATTTCTATAGTTCAAGCATGATGCACTTTTCTGGCAAGCCAGACAGTTATTAATACCGGCCATTCTTTTATTCTTAATGCAAACAATAAACTATAATTTGTTATATGAAAGGGACTCTGGTAGATATATGCACACGTCACTTTTCAGACAATATAGAACGTACGCCGCCCAGATCTTTGTAGGTCTATGCACACGCCACTTTTTTTTTTACAATATACAATGCACTTTACCCAGATGGGGAGAAGAATATTGGCAGCTTGAATGCACTGGCTTTTTTTTTCTTTTCTATTCTGATATGCATCTTTAGAAATTAAGATGGATAAAGAGGTATTGAGCATAATATTGTTAAATGCCAATGGTCTTAACAATAATTGACAAGCACAGGCAATAGATATATGGCTGAGAGGACATTGCCCAGACATTGCATTTATACAAGAAACACACTTTTTGAATAAAAAAGATGGCTTGCGTAAATTCATCAAGCAGTGGGATTGCTTTCAATGTTTATCAAACGCTAGTGCGGCACACAGGGGAGAGGCAATCTATGTTTACAAGCTCCTACCTTTCTAAGTAATTTTTACCCAGGCAGATAAAGAAGGGAGATGGGTTATTGTTAGTGGTATAGTAAATAAAACAAGACTCACCCTAGCTACGATATATGCACCATTATTGGATAACCCTATTCCCCTAAGGGAGCTGAACCAGGCCTTAATTAACATCCCAGGGCTGGTGGTTATAGGAGGGGATTTACATTTTTTGCTAAATCCAGAACTAGATTCATCTACCGTTGCTCTGAAGCAAAACAAGCCATGAATGGCCAAAGCATTAAAAGATTGCATGAGTAAACTAAACTTAGTCAATCTCTGGCGAGACAAACACCTGCAAAAACGTGAATTCTCATGTATTTCAGCTAAATACAATTCTGCCTCAAGATTAGATTCTTTTCTGTCCTCACATAGTTTGAATTGAATTAAATATGAGCACATACAAAATGGACTTTTGATAAAGTTAGTCTAGAAGATGAGGAATTGGTGCACGGAAGTATATAATGAGATTGCAAATTATTTTAGTATAAACACTGATACTGCCCGAATAGAGAATGTCTGGGAGGGATTCAAGACAACTATTTGTGGATATATTACCACCAAGGGGATTCCAAAACGAAAAGTGGTAACTTTGCAAAGAATGAAGTTGGAGACTGAGTTACATCAGGCAAGTGTAATGTTCATCGAATTTAAGATTGTGGTAAATAAAGAACTATTTAGACAGGCTAGAATACACATGCAGGAATATTACTATGCACAAAGCTAGACTGCCAATTCCGCATATCTTCAAAACATTTATGAAGAAAGTGAATGCTCTTGTAAATGCGTGGCTTGGCAGTCTAGAGAACAACAAGCAAGTAATAGGATTACATCTTTAGTAGACACAAAAAAGGCCCATTTAACAGATCCCTTAGAAATACAGAATGCCTTCCTTAAACATTACGAAAATATATACAATCGGCATCAACAGATTGCTACTATGCGGTTAAAGCAATTTCTAAATAAGCTTCCAATTCCAGGGTTGAAAAACGGCCAAGAAAATGAACTGATAGCTAAATTCTCTTTAGAAGAGGTATAGAGTGGTAAATTCTTTGGCTAATGGTAAATTGGCTGGGGAAGATGGTATCCCTTCAGAATTTTATAAAACGTTTGCACCAATTTTGAATATAGAGATTTTAAATCTTGCGTATTACATACTAAAGGGAGGCGAACCCCTGCCTTCCTTAAGAACAGCGGTGGTAGTGAATGTTTTAAAGAAGGATAAAAAAAGGAAAACATTAACTCCTATAGGCCAATCAGTTTACTTAATGTGGACTATAAGATCTTTACAAAACTCTTAGCTAATCGATTGAATAGAGTCATAGGTCCATTGTTCACCCCGATCAATGCGGGTTTGTGGCAGGAAGGCAGCTATTTTCAAATACAAACCTTTTAATTGAAGCCTTAGATTTCATGACACAAAACCAAGTGCCAGCCCAGGTGATGTTTTTAGATGCTAAAAAGGCAGTCGATCTAGTATGCTGGAAGAGCCATTTTATGATTCTCGGGGAATTTGGGCTTTCAAAAAATGTGATTCATATAATAAATTTTTATATAAAGGAGCCACCACACTATTTATCAACTCAAGGAATGTTGGCACTTGTAAAGTTAATAGGGGGACATGGCAGGGTTGTCCCGTATCGTCAATGCTCTTTGCATTGTTCATAGAACCACTGGCAATAGCCATTAGAATCAATGAAAATGTGGAGGCACCTATAAATGGGATGTCAAACATTAAATTATATGCTGATGACATTGGCCTATTCCTGAAACCAGAGAGAAGCATCCAGGAACATGTTTTTGGGATCTTTCAAGAGTTTAAAGAACTAGGAGGATATAAGATAAACAAGTTAAAAACTGAAATTTTACTATGTAATTTTGCACAGGACACCTTACTGCCAAAATGTTGCCACTCAAGTAATACACGGCCGAAACTGTATCTAGGGATCTCTGTCCCTGAAAATGTTAATGATTTGTGTGCATTGAAATATGTTCCATTAACTCATAAGATTAAGGCATTGCTGGCCAAATGGATACATCTGCCAATTTCATTAATGGGACTTACTGCCCTAATTTGTATGTCCATATTGCCTTCATGTAATTTTCTATTTTCCGCTGTATTATGTGCTCTACAAATGACATTTTTCAAAGAGCTTGAGGGTTTATTCTCAGCATTTGTTTGGGCAAACAAAATGCCAAGACCAGACCCTTGATGCCTTATATAGACCAACTATGGCTCTCCCAAATTTGAGGGAATATTACTATGCGAACCTTCCACACAACACTTATAGAATTATTAGATCCTCCGAGGTGCCCTGCATAGATAATTTTTTTATAGAAAAGATTTTCCAAGAATGTTCAATTTTAGACTGCTTAAGACTCACAAGAAACCTCCCAAAAAATAGGTATAAGACCTTGCAATGCTTAATAAAACAGAAAACACAATTATTTAAGTTTTATAATACACCGCTTGTTAATGGCTCTACGCACCTAGCTGATATATCTGCAGGAGACCGGCTCGTGAGAGGGAAAAACATTTTTCGAAAATGAGAAAGCAATGGCTATAGTACGGTTTTCGATTTTATTAACAGAGATGTTTGGAAGAGTTGGAGTGAGATTGAGCAAGTTATTAGATATTTTAAGGATTAATTACAGTGGTTGTATATACAGATTATATATTTCCTAAAAGATATAGATTTGGCTGCGCTTGTGTCAAGATTGGATCTCACAAAAGATTTGATAGAGACTAGCTCATGTAGATCTATCAGTCGTTGGATATCTATCTTTAGAAAGAATAGCACTATGCAAACATATCAGAAAGCAGTGGCAGACAAAGGAAAATATCCAGCTTTCGTTGGCAGCCTGGAATAAGATCAATAACTATAACGTTACATTATCAAAGGGGGCTGATTTTAGAAGAATGCAATGTTATGCCAAATGGCTATTATGTAGGACTCCTATATTTTTGCATAAAATATACCCTCAAGTATATGATTCATGTTTTCGATGCTCAGTACAAGGGGAGGGTAGCTGGATTCACATCATCTGGGATTGCCTGAAAATAAAACATTTTTGGGATGATATTGAGAGATATTGCTCTCACTATTTGGAACCAGGGATGGTTTTGGATGCCCAGACCGCTGCTCTAGGATACTCTCCAGATATGTGCATTAGCCCTCTACAGGAGAAACTGTTATTTATTATTGTACTAGTTGCCAGATCTTGGATGTTGCAGAAGTGGCGAACAGAAGCTACCCCAACATTCCAACAGTGGTTAAATAAAATGCGTAGGGTTGAGGAAATGGAAAAAATGTATGCTCTAAGGTCGGGCTCTTATTCTAAGTATAAATTGCTGTGGAGGTTTTTTTCTTAAAAGATTAAGAAGTTGGGATGTAACATAAATGTTTTTATCTTGGAAATATGATGGGCAATAGGGTAAGGTGCAATAGAAAATGTGTAATATTCATTAGCGTCATATATTATTCTGCAGTGTTAAGAAGGCGGCTTTGTTATCCTCCTCTAGAACTTATTTTTTAATCCACCTTTAATATATAATATGTAATATGATATATGGAATATATAGGTATCATGTATGCCATATTTAATAGGCATTTTTCAAGTTTTACATTCAATATTTATGATGTGGACTATGATCATTGAACACTCAAAAATATAAAAAAAACCCTGTGTGCAAGGCCTACCCGCACTGCAAGAGGCATTGGTAAGTCACCCCTATGTAAGTGCATAACTGAATGAGCAGATATGCCCTTATTGTGTCTAAGGCCATTCTTAGATAGTATAAATGCACGGTGAAGCCATACTGAGTACATGGGTTGGGAGCTTGTCACTACGAGTTCATCAGCTCCATGATGGCTTCACCGAATTCCAAGATGTTTGGTACCAAACATCTCAGATTAATGAGCCCACACTGATGCCAGAGTTGGAATCATTATTAAATGTACTCAGAGGGCACCTCAGGGGTGCTCCCTCCAAACCTACCAAACCACTAGTGTATGCCTGACTAGTCTACACCAGCCTGCCATCTCTAGACATGTTTCTGACCCCCTGAGGTGGGAGCCTTTTTCTATTTTGGATCAAAAACAAAGCCTGCTCTGGATGGAGGTGCTTTACACCCACCCCCAGGCAGAAACAGCATAGCTTGGTGGTGAGCCTCAAAGGCTTCCTGTTCTTCGTTATGCTGACCAGGACCTCTCTAGATAGTGGAGATGCCCAACCCCTGACCAAGCCCCACGTTTGTGGCTAGGTTGGTGGGAAAACTAGTAAGCAAAAGATGTGTGTCCCCTCTCAGCAAGGACCACCCCTAAGGTGCCCTGAGCTGAAGTGACCCCATCGTTTGAAAATCCTCTATATTGTTTTAGAGGATTCTAGCTTAAAGGGTTAGGGGTATGCCCCCCTCCCCAGAGGGAGTGGACATACAAAGGGTGTAGTCACCCTAAAGGTAAGTAGCCCATTGGCTACTACCTTCTAACCCCTATAACACACCTAAATTGAGTTTTAGAGTCACCCCTGAACCATAATCCTAAGAATACTGATGTCCTACGAAGAAGAGGGCAAAGAAGAGACGTGCTGCAGTGAAGACTGAAGACACCAGCTGACTTGGCCCCAGCTCTACTAGCGCTTAAAGACCCTGCTACAGAAGGGAAACTCGTCCGGCAGCCCGGCGACCTCCAGAACCCTGGGAGGACTGCCTGCCTTCTAAAAAGACTCCTGATCTCCTTTGGACAGCGGACCTGTCCAGATGAAAACCAAGACCAAAGTTTTGCCTGCGGAACAGCGAAGTCGACTACCTCTGCACTAGACGCCTACGGCCCGAGTCCAAGAGGCCCACCGGCCCAGAAAAGTTTCCCCAGCGATCCTGAGCAAGAGTCCTTCGTGGGTTGACCCCTGCCAGACTCCACGTCGATGCCTGCAGCCTCTGCATGACGACTCCCCCAACCGCGGCCGCACTGGGGCTAAAGGACACCTCTGCACCCGTAGCCCCTAGCCTTGGGGAGATCTACAGATGGTGTATCAACACTTCAGAACACCCCGACTTACCTGTGCAGCTGTAGGTTTCTTTTGTACAGCCTCATAGCCTGGGCCTGCAGCCTTTTTCCGATTCCAAGATTCTCCATTTGTTTGCATTGTGCGCCCAACACTGTCTTGACACTCTGCACCCACCTGCCCCTGTGCCGCTGGAGGTATTTTTTTTTTAACAAATTTTATTATTTCTTTTATCTTCGTAATCTTATACTTTACATGAAGCATGTGGGATGATACTTTTTGAACAAAAGTGCATGGGAATCTACTTTGCATTACAGAGGTAAACGAATGTCTTCGCTGTAAATAATATATACACGCTTACAGTGTGCTACATTTCCCATAGTAATTATCACATCACGTATTTGTAAGCCTCACATCTTCCAGTCCATATCTAAGTCCACAATTCTTCACGCTTCAGGCTACTACAAAACTGGAAAACAAACCCACAACAAAACCCCTCCTCCCCCCTCCCTGCAGTCCCTTTGTTGACATATAAATCTACCTTGTATACATATGGCCCATAACGTTAGCTTAGCTTACAGCAGCACTATACAATTAACTATTATTGCAATTTACTTATAAGTATATGTCGATCCTGTTCATGGTACACCAACGCTTGTTTGCATGTACATCGTTCGGGGCGTTACTATAGATTGCTCTTCCATCTGACTCTACTGAGTGCCCTGAGGGGTGGCAATAGAGTCCAGGTCTTGTGCTTTCAGGGCTTCTAACATAATATCCCAATCTAATGCTATTGGGTTCTTACGCAGGCCCCTAGCCTCCTCCCTCCGGATTTCAGCACTTTCTGCACTGCCCCAGCGGAGCAGATCATTATACCACGCAGGAGCTGAAGGGGGATTCTTGGACTTCCAACGCATTGTAATTGCCCGCGTTGCCAGTAGCAGCGACAGGTTCACAAATCTGTATTGTACTTTGTATTTGGTGTATGACTTATGAAGACCCAGAAGACACTCTTCCATAGTATTAGGTATGTTCCTATGTGTGGCTCCTTGCGTGTAACATCTAACCGCATCCCAAAACTCTCGTAGGAGCGGGCAAGGCCAGACCATATGGGCTAGGTCAGCTCCCTCACAGTGGCATCTCGGGCAGTGATGTTGGGTCGTCGGGAACATCCTATCTAATCTGTGTGGGGTAAGGTATGCCCTATGTAAAATCATTGTTTGAATAAACTTAAATTTGGCATTACGGGAGGTTTTCCGGGGGTGTTCTATGATTCTCTCCCATTCCTTGTCCTCAATGGCCCTTCCTATGTCTTCCGCCCATGCATTACGTAATGAAAGAAGGGCGATCTCTGTATGTGCCCGAATACCTATATATAGCCATTTTATCAGGTGTCTCCCACGGCCCATATAATATAGTGCTTTAATCAGTTCGTGGTTGGTGGGTTCCTGTCTTTGTGGAGCCCAATGTGTTTTGACATAATGGGTTAGTGCCGCATGGACCATATACAAGTGTCCCGGTGCCCCCGTCTCCCGAACAAAGTTGTCATGATCCAGTAGCTGCCCATCATTAAATAAGTCAGATACCGTGCTAATTCCTTCTTCCAACCAAGGCGTTATTGTACGTTTTGTTAGCCTCCCGACTGCTAGTGGTATAACCAATAAGAGGATGTTGCCGGCATACACAGGGTGCAAGCTTGTGTACTGTAGCGCCGCCTTCCAACATTGCAGAGCTATATGTAGTAAGGGTGGAAGATGGTGAGGGGGCTTGCACCTCGGTAATAGCAGTGTGTGTAGGGCCCCATTACTTATATCTCGCTCCGTGAACCCAATTTCTTGCAGATTACGCCCTGCCGTCCAATAAGATAACCATTGCAACTGGCAGGCGTAGTAATACGCTCTAAGATCCGGCACTCCTAACCCTCCCCTTCTCGTACCTAGCTGGAGCTTTCGAAGACTTATCCTTCTCCTGCCTTTCCCCCAAACAAGGTCAATAAGTAAGGTGTTTAAGAGTTTAAAGGTAGTTTGAGGGACCAATAGAGGCAGATTCGTGAAATAGTAAATCAATCGTGGGAGAATCACCATCTTCGTTATAGCCACTCTGCCCATCACCGACAGTGGTAGCGTGGTCCAAAATGCAACGCTAGAACGCAGGGCACTAATTGCTCTGTTAAGGTTACCTTCCAGCATTTCAGCAGGGGCCCTGTATACATGAATGCCCAGGTACTTGAACGTATGTGGGGCCACCTTTAGTGTCATGGATCCAAATGTAATTTCTGTGGGCGCGGCGTATTCGCAAAAGAAAAAGGCATGGGACTTCGCTGGGTTAATGGCCAATCCCGATATATGCTCAAAGGTGGCAAAGATCTCCGCGAAGGGGGCCAGATCTGACCAAAGGTTTTTGATGTAAAGGACAATGTCGTCCGCATATGCCGAGAACAGGTGTGTTGTAGACCCTATCTCTATACCCAATTCCCGTGTATCTCTACGTAACCGTAGCGCCAGGGGCTCCAGCGCCAGTATAAACAATAGTGGCGAAAGTGGGCAACCTTGCCTCGTCCCTCTAAATATCGGGTATTCTGTCGATATATGCCCACCTGTTCGAACGCGGGCAGTAGGTGCGTTGTACAACAATCTAAGCCAGTTAATATACCCCTCTGGGAGCCCAAACTTAGTCAGCGCTTTAAACATGTACCCCCATTGCAATGTGTCAAACGCTTGGATTAGGTCTAACGATATGCATCCCGCATGAGCATAGCGCTCCGGGGCAGTCAACATAAGGTGGTGCAGCCTCCTAGTGTTCAGAGATGTGCTCCTAGCCGGTAAGAAACCTGTCTGATCTATGTGGATCATCTTGTTCAGAAGGGGCAGAAGCCTATTTGCCAACAGTTTACCCAGTATCTTGTATTCCGTCGCTAGTAATGACAATGGGCGATAACTCGCCATGTCCATAGGATCCCTACCTGGTTTCGGGAGCGAGACCACCAGTGCCTGCGCCGTGGTAAGGGGTAGTGCCCCTTCCTTCAGCGCTGTATTATATAAGTGCACTAGGTTGGGTAGGAGTGAGTCCGTAAAGGTAGTATAAAATTCCGCAGGTAACCCGTCTAGTCCCGGCGTTTTATTTCGCGGGAGCCCATTTAGTGCTATCTTAATTTCCATTGCAGTGATGGGACCTGCCAGTCCTTCCAGGGCTTCCGCTGTCATTTGGGGATAGGATAGTGCCTGTAGAAAGTCATCTGTGCAATCCTCCTCCCTATCCACAGGCTTGCTGTATAATGAGGCATAATACTGGCAGAAAGCTGCATTAATGTCGTTTTGGGTGTGCACCGGTTCGCCCGACAGGGTAGCTACTTCATTGATCACAATTGTGGGGAGTCATCTCACAATATCTTCGCTAACAGTGTCCCCGACTTGTCCGCCTCGGAGTGGCACAACTGCGTGTACCTCTGATAGTCTATGAGTCGGAGGGAGTCTAACAACTCAGCGTGCCTGATACGCACTTCTTGAAGTGGCACCTGCTTCTCTTTGTCATGTACTGCTTCCTGTTCCAACTTGTCCATCTTGTGTTCTGTTTCCACGAGGGATTTTTGAACCTCCTGCCTGGTGCCCACTGTCACACTTACTGCCCTACCGCGTATGACCGCCTTAAAGGCGTCCCACTCTATCAGTCCGTTAGAAGCCGTGTTACTGTTCTCAGCGAAATAATGGGTAATAGTGTCTGCTATTGTGGCCCAGAATGCCTTGTCTTCCAGCAACTGTGGCCAGAGCCTCCATGTAGGCACTGGAGTAGGTATCCTGCCCCACGTAATCTCTATCTCAAGTGGGTTGTGATCTGAAAAGGTCTTTGCTAGGTATGTGGCGTGTGTGACTTGCATCGCTATCGTGTTCGAGCAGAATGTCCTATCTATCCTTGTGTGTAGCATATGTACCGGGGAGTAAAAAGAGTATTCCCTGTGCGTCGGGTGCCGCATTCTCCACACATCACTTAATGCCCATCCCTCTGCCCAACCGCAGAGAGCCTTCGCCTGCTTAATCACCCCCGTACCGTTCAAAGGGGGATGGGACCTATCAAGGTCAACGTCCATTATTGCATTATTGTCCCCACCTATTATCCTCCAGGGATGCATCTCCCAGCCCGCCAATGCCAGGTTTAGGGTGGCTAGAAATCGTTCCTGCTCAAAATTCGGCACATATGTGCTACCTAGTACTACCTGTTGACCATCGAGGGACCCGCGTATAAAAAGATAGCGTCCCTGCTGATCAATTCTTTGTTCTAGGGGCTGAAATGGCACACCGTGTCTCACCCAGATGGTGACTCCCCGTGCGTACCCAGAGTAACTAGTGGAGAAGACCTGCCCCCTCCATTTCCTACGTAATTTCACCGCCTCCTGTTCCACCATGTGGGATTCCTGCAGATAGACTATATGTGCTTTGCGCCTCAGCACGTGAGCAAGAATTCTATGACGCTTATGTACAGAGGCCAGTCCCCGAACATTCCACGTTATTACCTTGTATGTGTTGGGTAAATGCATTGCAAAAACGCGGCGAGCAGTATAACAGGCAATAACATACATGTGCTGCTAGACAGCCACCCGAAGGTATACAGAAAAATAGGACTGTTTCCCCCCCCATGTTCCCCAATACTAGGTCCGGTCGAAGAACTGTACCGGTCCAGAAACCAAAACATGGTGAGCAAAACTATGCCCTGAACAAAAGCAGCATTCGCAAATTGGGGATCGTTACCAACACCGTCCATGGGGTGCATACCCGCACTCCAGCATAAACTCGAGCTCCATCTCTACTGAAACCCGGGCTAACAAAATACAATCACAGTTACACACAGCGTCAATAACATAGTTCCACAAAAAGGATACATTAACGTCCATTATGGCAGGTCCATGAACAACACCATCCTCTGGCGGTCAGCCAAACACACCATCCGCCGTCTGCGGGGTCACAGTGGGGAAGAGGGCCACGCTGCCTTCAGAGTCCGACCCATTCCCTGTTCCGTCCGAGCAGGAGGAGTCCTCAATCAACGTAGGCTGTCTGAAAGTAGCGGCCGTCTCAATCGCGTGTTGCTTGCCCTGGTGCATTTGTTGCGGCGTGGGGTTGGTCCGTCGGGAGTTCCTGCGTATCGTCCCGCTGCGCCGGGTGCTCGACATATCCACTCGAGAAGAGCTGCGCTGCATACACTGGGAAGCATTATCCCCAGTCCCCACCGGGTCCGTCACCTCCAACCATTCCTCAGCGTCTCCCGGACTTACAAAGAAGTGCGTTTTCCGGTCATAAATAATTTTCAGTCGGGCCGGGAACAGCAGTGCGTATTTCAGATTCAGGTCCCTCAGTTTCTTCTTAACTCCCATGAAGGAGGATCTCTGTCTTTGGACTAGCAGCGTATAATCCGGGTAAAGCGATATCCTGCTGTTCTCAAAATGAATCTGAGACCTCTCCCTGGCTTTCTGCAAAAGCGTATCCCGGTCTTTGTAGTTCAGCAGCCTGACAATGAGGGGTCGGGGGGGGGCCCCGGTTTCGGCTGGCCAGTGGGTATTTTGTGTGCGCGCTCCACGCAGTATTGGGTAGAGAGGCCTTCCGCAGCAACATGGTCACGGAACCACTGCTCCATATATCTAGCTGGATCATCTCCCTCGGTTTTTTCCGGCAGCCCAATGACCCGTACATTATTCCTCCTTGCCTTCCTTCCGCATCCTCCACCCGGTCCATCAATGTAGCGACCTGCTGTTGGAGCTGGTGTATGTGGGTCGTGTTCTGAGCTTGTTGTGGAGAAAGATCTGCTAGCGCCACCGTGTGATCCTTTACCTTATCCGCTAGCTTCGCGTGGTCCGCCTTAAGTAGCGTGAATCCGGTCGTAAGGGCTCCGATTTGTTGCTCGATGGCTTTCCTTGAGTCTCTAACCTCTTGCAGGATAAGATCCAGTTTATCCGCATTTTCCGCCATCTGGGTAGGCGGTATGCAGCTAGGCGTCTGTGAGGCCTCTCCAAGGTCGTCCTGGCCGTGAGTGGGGTCCGCACTCGGGCCAGCGTCCTGCTGTTTTCCCCTGTTGCGGCCCATTACAGCTTGCCCGGGCCTATGAGTGCGGGAAAAGACCACCCCACCAGGGTATGAGAGACACAGCGACGCCACTGCATCGCCACCACTAAATGCCACTGGCCAACCACTCCAGAGCTCCCTGCGGGGCTTGAACCAAGTTTATTGTGCAGGAATAGTATGGGGGGCAGCTCCGTGTCCGTGTCCTCCAGCAACAGCGACGTCTGTCGGCCTGTGCGCACCACTGACCAGTTAACTGTCCAGGGCTACCTTAACAGCGTCTGTGTCGCAGCACCCCAGTCCTGGCAACCTCGCTATGGGGCTAGAGGTGTAGCAAGTGTCCCCTTTGGCTTTAGGAGGGACTCCCCATCCCACTTGTGGCAGCTTCAGCAACAGCACACTTCAGGAGGTTAAGCAATATTACAGGCCCCTGCTCACAGTCTCGAAGTTACTGCGTAGGCCAGCCGGGTACATGCCTCCTCAGCCACTCGCAGGAGTCCCTACACCGTGTGCCTCCAGATCTTTGTGGCACATAGGCGCCAGTCGCCCTCACTCAGTGCGCGCCAGCACTCACCGCAGCTCCCGGAGGGAGACGGTGCCGCTGGAGGTATAAGTTTAGTTCTGCCTTGTGGCCCCCTGTGCTACCTTAACCCCTGGAGAATGGGTTACCAAACCGTTCTAATTACCTGTAAGTAGTACCACTTTGATTGACCCCTTTCTACATTGGATAACATTGGCATCAGATCCCAAGTCTGACCTCTGCACCCAACTGCCCCAGTGCCGCTGGTGGTGTAGAGAGGTCCCTTATCTGGATCTGGCCTGGTACTGATTCTTCATCCAAAATTTCAATATCGTAAATCATTTACTTACCTGCATGTTTTCCTCCCATAGTATAATATTTTGTACTGATTGAAAAATGCACCCTGTCCACTTTTTACGTATTTTACTGCAGCAAAGTATCTTTGGTTCTATAAATTAAATACACTAAAAGTAATGTTTTTACAAACCATTGGTCTCAGATTTAGTCATTGAGTATGTGTAATCATTTCTTGTCTGTGTATGTTCAACAAATGCTTGCACACTGTACTTGGTATGGTACTTTGTATAGTATATACAGAGCCAGATTCCTACAATTAACACCAGGCACACTGAGGAATGCTCTTTTGTTCAGTTGGTTAAAGAGGTGTGTGTATGCCTTTCCTCTGATTCCGCTGATACAATCAGTAATAATCAAACTAATTAGAGACAGTGATGGTGATTCTCATCGTCCATGAGTGGACATCGAACTACTACACCAAACGGAACGACCATACAAGAGACCGTTGTGCAGACCACATCTCCTGTACGTGGGCCTGATCCTGCATCCGTAACTTCCATTGTTGAACTTGGCAGCTTGGCTTCTAAACTCTGATAGAGACTTCTAGCCGCAGATTCCTTACCTTAGAATTATCTCCAGGCGTCAGACTGGATCTGGAAATTTTTCATGGCCAGTACTCCTGCGTGTTGGTGGGTGGTGCAGTTCGACTTTACGTGGTGTCGTCTGCATCATCGACGCCGGAAGTGACGTGCGTGGTGCCTGTGTAGGTGCCATCCGGAGCGCTGATGCAGTTCTTTTCTTTCTGCCCCAAATCAGCGCAGATCCGGAGAAAACTACCCACAGTCATTTTGTGGCTGACACTTTCTCCACTTCTCGTAGACGTTTTTACGAGATCTTTTTCACTGTTGTGGCAGGTATGTCAACTAGGAAAGCCGGCTTCAATCCCTCCGGTGCTGACAGATCTGCATCTTGTTTGCCTCTGGTGCCTCAAGCACGACTGAAGCACCATGCACCCGAAGGGCTTGAGGGAATGGGTCCCTCAGGCTCCTTGCCGCTTGATGTGCAACGCTGAGAAGGTTGTGATGCTGGTTGGGAGGAAGATCCCGGGATCAGTTGCAGAGTCCAAGATCCTCGTCGCACTCAAAGTCGTCTTCTGGTAAATCCCACAAAAAGAAAAAGAGCAAGAAGCCTAAGAGCTCTTCGACTTTGTCCCGTCCATTGAAGTCTCCTGATGAGACGAGGGAGCATCGTCATTCAAGGTCTGGCTCAGCGGTAAAAACTGGGCCTGCTCTGCACCTCCCTAAGTTTCCAGGAGCCGCAGCGAACCCCACCCAACTTTGTCAATTTTATGAGGCCATACACCTCATATTTGGGCTGCCCATCCCCGCTGGTGCACCCTCCGGTCCAGCGTGGTTGGGTGGGGCCCCTACTGGTTCTCCGCCAGCGGTTCCACCCCCCGGCACCAGTTGGACCCCTTGGTTCTACAGATGGATCTGGACTGACACCTGATGTGCCACTGTGGCCTTCCCCAGCGTCGGTCCTGATACCAATGCTCACTGCACTGCTGTCACCGTCCTCATTCTCGTTCCTAACTCTGAGCTGGAGGGGTGTCGTCCGACGCTGACTTCAGTGCCGACCTTAGCTATACCCTTCAGGCCGGAGCCTGAGTCCTATTGTTATGGGCTAGGACTCGAGAAATATTGGGAGGGGGCCACTGAACCCTGAGGAATACCAGCCCCTAGACCATAATATGGACTGGTGTGAGGACTTGGTGGATGCCAGTGAAGTGGACACCTTCCCAGATACTGGCATGTTCTCTCCTACTACCGAGGCTACGGAGGAGGAAGCTTCTTTTGCTATGGTGGTGAGAAGGGCGGCCGAGGTCTGGACCTAAGCCTGCTCTCAGGGTTAGTCAAGACTAACGTCTTTACAGAGTTACTTCAGCCGGGAGTGACCCCCTCAGAGCAGCTTCTTGCTTTTAATGAAGCCCTTATGGATGTCCTGCTTGGGACCCAGTCCAAGCCCAGCACAGGGGCTCCTGTGAACAGGAAAATTGCCCGTCACCATCATGACTACCCCTCTACCCATGACACCCACTTGCGACAGGCTGATGGAAGACCATCTCTCCTTACTCCAGCAGGAAGGGACTGCTCTCTTGGCCAAGGGAGTCATAGAGAGAGTGCCAAAGCCAGAAGTAGGTTGTGGTTGTTATTCCTGCTACTGTCTGGTGCCCAAAAAGGACAGAGGTCTTCTTCCTATCCTAGACCTGCGGCCTCTCAATTTCTTCCTTAAGCAGGAGAAGTTCAATATGCTCACGTTCGCTCAAGTCTGGTCTGTCCTGGACTTTGGATACTGAGAGGCAGTGTAGGAATTGCAGGACAGATATTTCCATATTCCTGTTCTGCCTGCCCACAGACGTTACCTGCGGATCACTGTGGGCCACGAGCAGTTTCAGTTCGCTGTGCTCCCATTTGGCCTTACCAGCGGCCCTCTGGTATTCACCAAGGTGATGGCAATGGTTGCAGTTTATCTGCAGAGCTTAGAGGTACCAGTCTTTTCTTATCTTGAAGACTGGATGTTGAAGGCGGGCTCTCCCCAAGCGGGAAACAGCATTTACAACATGGTCGGACCCACGTATGCCATTAGAACACAGGCTTTACAACGCACGCATCTTTACCAAGCATGTTTTTACAATGCATATTTTTACAATAAATATGTCTTTACCACGCATGCCTTTACAATGAAGATGTAAGTATTTAGCAGGTAAGTGTATTATATATATATATATATATATATATATATATATATTATATATATATATATATATATATATATATATATATATATCCACCACACAGTTTAGCTCAAGCCCAAGCCACTTGCTACGGCGGGCGACACGGCAGGGTAGCTAACCCTTAATATCCAAAATAGTCCGGTAACTCCGTCAGTTGTTTATCCGCTAACAAGAAAACACCGGTGCCGTGGCCACTATAAACAAACGTGTTTATTCACGATTTGCAACACAAATCCCGACGCGTTTCGGAGTTACAGCACTCCTTTCTCACGGCCCGCGTCATGGCCTTTTCTGTGCGGTTACCCGCACGGCCGGCATCTGTTTCCAATTATCGTGCCCAGACGCGGGCGCGATAATTGGAAACACATGCCGGCCGTGCGGGTAATCGCAAGCAAAAGGCCATGATGCACGAGCGTCTGGTCAGCTCAGCAGGCTGCCGCGCTCGCTCGCCCCCGCTCCTCTCTTGTTAAAATTGCACTACTCTAAATGGTCTTTAAGGGATCCAGCGGTAATCTCAAGATCCCAATATTTCAGCAGAAAAGCAGGACGGAGGAATTAATAAAAGCTCTTTTTTTCCCTGTGCAAACTGCTCCCTGCTCCGAGGCTATATCCTGATGTCAGGGCGCTAAGAGAATTTTAAATGCACAGGATGGATTGTTTGTGTTGCCAAAGCGAAACAGGGGGCAAAGGCTAAGAGACTTGAGAAAATTGAAAGACTGCCAGGGATGCTGGGATGCAAATAGCAACAAAACAGGGATAAATGCTCCCGCTCACATATGCTGGAGTCCTGCAAGGAAGGGAGATAAAAAAGTGTTATTAATTTTCACCGGGCTGCATCTTACAGCTGGTAGCTCAGCGTCAGTTTTAGGTGTAATGAAAATGGCCCGAGCAGAAGATAAATGGATCATAAAGTGGACCATTTAGATGCAATCGAGACTCAATCTGGCCAGTGACTAATCACGTCCCCCCAGTAAAGCTGAATTCCACGAGCAGACTTTTTTTTCCCTGCTGTACCAGTGAATTGTAGTCAGGTCTAAGTTCAAGGCAGGCAGAGAATTATCTTGATTTATTGGAGCGCTGCCTGGCTGTGCCACTTGCTCTGCTCTGGCTTTGTGAGCTCCTGCCCTGTTGCTGTCGGAGTGTATTTTTACTGTTCCCCTGTGACTAGCGCACAGCATCATTTTCAGCAGCTAGAAAAATGGGCTGCTTGTACACCTGCAATTTTTCTTCTCTTACGGCTGAAGGTGTATAATATATCTCTAAAGGGTATAGTAAGTTTCAGAGGAATGTGCTTTTAAAGGGGATTGATTCCAGTAGTTTACAAACCCGAGCAAGGCCGCACAGGGAAATGTACCGCATTGACAGTGTTTGTTTGGCTGAGTGGGTAGCCATATTCGTCGCCATTTTTAGGTCGAGCATTCGAGACCTCTTGTATATACTTTAGTATATACTTGTATACTTTAGTATATACTTATGTGTTTGTACTTTGTGGGCTCCGGATTTCAACCCTAGGACTTGTCTGCTTCCGCTTAGGGACTTTTTTTCTGTTAAACTGCCTCTATTCAACTGTCTTGATAGAAAACGACCAGCAGAGATCAGTAAAATACCAGAATTGCTTTCTGCTGAGGGACTTTCTTTTTTTAATTTTTCTGGCAACTGCCTCTATTTAACTTTCTTGATAGAAAACGACCAGCAGAGGTCAGTAAAATACCAGAATCATTTTAGAATTCTCTAGATTCCAGTCCACAGAAATTGTCTTCCACGAGCACCCGTAGACAATATTTTTTTTAAATCTTGTATTTTCAGTGATATGACCACCGAAGGCCCTGATTTTATATTAAAAGCAGAGCTTTGGACTATACCATTTCCCGCTGAAAGGCAATATTTCTCTCCATATGTTCCTATACCTGGCGTGTCACACAGTTTGGTACTTACTTTCCCTCCATGTTAAAGAACAGTAGATGTTTCAGCAACCAGGCTAATGTGCTGCATAGCTAAATACATATAAGCAGGGCCAGACTGGCTTCCGGGCGTTTTGGTGTGCTGCCAAGCTGGGGGCTGATTTCGTTGATGGGGACCTGCGTGTGCTTAAAACCATTCGTTTTGCTTTGTATATTTAGAAGCACACGCAGGTCCCCAGCAACGAAATCAGTCCCCACCGCAGTGAAATCAGCCCCCAGCTTGGCAGCACACCAAAACGCCCGGTAGCCAGTCTGGCCCTGCATATAAGGTCCCAAAGGCGAGACCGATTGCATTGCAAATGCTTGTTTTTAAATGGTGTAAATCCGTTCAGTAGTTCCTGAGAAATTCAAAAAATAGAGGTCAAAAAATCAATTTCCCATAGGAAACTTTAGACACGGTTACAGCCAAAACTGCTGAACGGAATTACACCAAATTTGGCAAAAAGGTAGTGCTTGGTTCAGAAAGCGCCCTTTTTTTAAATGGTGTAAATCCGTTCAGTAGTTTTCGAGATATTAAAGGAAAAAAATCTTTATATATCTGGGCGGGACCTAACTACACAAGCAAGAGCTTGGCTCTAATTGGCTGCGAACACTTCAATCCAGGAAGTGTTGGCAGCCATCTTGGTGCAATGCTTTTTAGGTCTCGCCTAGCGACGCAGCACATGCGTTGCTCACTACACAAACACCACTGCACTGCCCTAAACCCTAAAACACTACCCCAGCACGACCCCTTATACTGCACGAACACCACTGCACTGCCCTAAACCCTAAAACACTACCCCAGCACGAACCCCTACACTGCCCGAACACCACTGCACTGCCCTAAACCCTAAAACACTACCCCCAGCACGACCCCCTACACTGCCCGAACACCACTGCACTGCCCTAAACCCTGAAACACCACCCCCAGCACGACCCCCTACACTGCCCGGACACCACTGCACTGCCCTAAACCCTGAAACACCACCCCCAGCCAGACCCCCTACACTGCCCGAACACCACTGCACTGCCCTAAACCCTGAAACACCACCCCCAGCACGACCCCCTACACCAGTGTTTCCCAAACTGTGGTCCGCGGACCCCCAGGGGTCCTTGGCACATTCCCAGGGGGTCCCCAGGCAGCAGTTTTAAAAGCACTGCAAAGTTCCTTGTAAAATTAGCAGTTTTCGAGCAACAATAAAAGTGTCAAGAAAATGCCAGTGATTAATGTACCTGTTGGAGAGAGATGAGAGTTTTGTCCAGTGGCAGCTTTGACTTATCTAATGTAGCACAGAGGGTTAATATGCCTACTGCAAAGAACGTGTACCATGCATTTTAAAAAACAGTATTTTATGTGCATAGTTCAGTGGGTTACTGCTTTTGTCACAGATATTCTTTTGTTACTGTGCAATTCATAAGGGACAAACATAATCTAGCACAGTGACCTATAAACTGTCATCAAAGAGCTGCTTGCAAACTGCATGGTACAAGTTAGTAACTTATGTTTTTTCGCAGTCTATCATTATCCGGATGCTGCTAAAAAGATATATTTGGGTGGAAATACATTTTTATTGCTAAAGTCATTGCTAACCACTGTGTTATGTTCTGAATCCTGAGTTTGTGCTTCACCAGACCAAGCACTCTTTAAAAATGCCTACCAGTATGAATGACATGTGAATCCTACACCTTTTAGTCCCCTTTGCCTTATGTAACATTTTCTATACACTGATTTTCATGTATGAGTCATTGTCTCTATATGTGTGTGATGTAAAGTGCTTTGACATCCTACAATGGTATGAGAGATGCTATAAAACAAATGAAATACATGTGACAGATGGGCTATGCAGAGATGAGAGGCACTGTTGGAGGGTGATAATAAGGGAATCATTGAAGAACCCCAACAAAGATTGTTGTATCCTGGTGCATAGTAAGGTCTTCATTTACTATTCTTTAAAAGCTAATACAATTCATTATATAATTGATAAATGTGTTGTAGACTGCACCATTGTTTCCTAAATGTTTTGGCGGGGAGAGCCTCCCAAAGCCCCCTTTGTAGTGGTCAGGCTCACTCACTGCACTTGGTGTGCACCGTATAGGGACTGGTCTGAGAACATTTGCCAGGGCTGTTTTGGGTTTCCAGTCTGGCCCTGGCAGGAGCAGGAGCCTCGTACTGCGTAATAAAACCAACCATTCAAAAGTTAGTCTCGGAGATGCAGCACCAACCTTCCCATTAAAATGTTTCGGTTTTTTGCAATTTCTTTCAATATAAAATACTAAGGGGGATATTTACAACAGAATTGGCGGAGCATGTCGTTAGCCTCCTTGGCTTAACGACACGCTCCGCCACTTCAGAAACGCAGGGCTGCACCATATTTACAAGAATATGGTGCAGCCCTGCGTTTCCCCCTGCGCTGGCGCTACACTTAGCAGTGTAGTGCCAACGCAGGCACCCTTGCACCATAGTGCAAGGGTGTCTGCGTGCAGGAGGATATTGTTTATGTGCAGGGTGAGATTGTTTATGTGCAGGGGGAAATTGTTTATGTGCAGGAAGTTCCCCCTTCCTGCACATGAACAATTTTGAAATGCCGTTTTGTCACATTTATGTGTGCTGCCTAATGCAGCACACATGGAAGTTACAAAATGTCTTTTTTAAAAAAAAGATTGTTTATGTGCAGGAAGGGTCACCTTCCTGAACTTAAACAATCCAAGGCGTTTTTGCTTTTTCCATGGGAAAAAGCAAAATCGAGGAGAAATAACGCATTTCTCCTTGTTTTGCCAAGTTAAGACCAGGTTTTCCATGGTCTTAATTTTGGTGCTGCCTCCTATTTACGCTGATTTGGAAATAGAGGGCAGCGTCAAAATCAATGGGTGTTGGGGTGGAACGCCCACCGCAACTCCCACTGCCCACCCCTTTCATGCTCAGCATTGCGTGAAAGGGGGCCTTATTTACAAGGCAGCGTTAAGCCACATTAAGTGGCTTAACGCTGCCTTGTAAATAAGGCGAAGCCCATATCGCCATGGAAACATCGCAAAAATTGACGTGCCCATCGCGATAGGGGCTTGTAAATATGCCCCTGAAATCCTTAGTAATTCGAGTATTTGTTTTGTGTGCACACGTGTGTTTATTTTTTTCGAATTACTGTTATAATGTTTGAAATTTAAATCCTACAAATTGTTTGGGGGTCCCCGGCTTCCAGTGGTGACTCAATGGGGGTCCTCAGGAGTCAAAAGTTTGGGAACCACTGCCCTACACTGCCCGAACACCACTGCACTGCCCTAAACCCTGAAACACTACCCCCAGCACGACCCCCTACACTGCCCGAACACCACTGCACTGCCCTAAACCCTGAAACACTACCCCCAGCACGACCCCCTACAATGCCCGAACATCACTGCACTGCCCTAAACCCTGAAACACCACCCCCAGCACGACCCCTACACTGCCCGAACACCACTGCACTGCCCTAAACCCTGAAACACTACCCCCAGCAAGACCCCCTACACTGCCCGAACACCACTGCACTGCCCTAAACCCTAAAACATCACCCCCAGCAAGACCCCCTACACTGCCTGAACACCACTGCCCTAAACCCTGAAACACCACCCCCAGCAAGACCCCCTACACTGCCTGAACACCACTGCACTGCCCTAAACTCTGAAACACCACCCCCAGCACGACCCCCTACACTGCCCGAATACCCCTGCTCTGCCCAAAACCCTGAAACACTAGCCCCAGCATGACCCCCTACACTGCCCGAACACCACTGCACTGCCCTAAACCCTGAAACACTAGCCCCAGCACGACCCCCTACACTGCCCGAATACAACTGCACTGCCCTAAGATCCTGAAACACCAGCCCCAGCACGACCCCCTACACTGCCCGAACACCACTGCACTGCCCTAAACCCTGAAACACCAGCCCCAGCACGACCCCCTACACTGTCCGAACACCACTGCACTGCCCTAAACCCTGAAACACCAGCCCCAGCACGACCCCCTACACTGCCCGAACACCACTGCACTGCCCTAAACCCTGAAACACCAGCCACAGCACGACCCCCTATACTGCCCGAACACCACTGCACTGCCCTAAACCCTGAAACACCACCCCCAGAAAGACCCCCTACACTGCCCGAACACCACTGCCCTAAACCCTGAAACACCACCCCCAGCAAGACCCCCTACACTGCCCGAACACCACTGCACTGCCCTAAACCCTGACACACCACCCCCTGCACGAACCCCTACACTGCCCGAACACCACTGCACTGCCCTAAACCCTGAAACACCACCCCCAGCACGAACCCCTACACTGCCCGAACACCACTGCTCTGCCCAAAACCCTGAAACACCAGCCCCAGCACGAACCCCTACACTGCCCGAACACCACTACACTGCCCTAAACCCTGAAACACCAGCACCAGCACGACCCCCTACACTGCCCAAACACCACTGCACTGCCCTAAACCCTGAAACACCAGCACGACCCCCTACACTGCCCGAACACCACTGCACTGCCCTAAACCCTGAAACACCAGCCCCAGCACGACCCCCTACACTGCCCGAACACCACTGCACTGCCCTAAACTCTGAAACACCACCCCCAGCACGACCCCCTATACTGCCCGAACACCACTGCACTGCCCTAAACCCTGAAACACCAGCCCCAGCACGACCCCCTACACTGCCCGAACACCACTGCACTGCCCTAAACCCTGAAACACCAGCCCCAGCACGACCTCCTACACTGCCCGAACACCACTGCACTGCCCTAAACCCTGAAACACCACCCCCTGCACGACCCCTACACTGCCCGAACACCACTGCACTGCCCTAAACCCTGAAACACCACCCCCAGCACGACCCCCTACACTGCCCGTACACCACTGCACTGTGTAGTAAATTACTTCTCTACTATTCTCCACTGTACTGCTCTGTTGGAATGTACCATGACATCATAGAATGCCTGAGTGCCTCTCTGTGTTTAGAGTGTCAGTTGGTCAACCCAGGCTGAGCTGCTAGGAGCCTGCTCCTGGTGGGGCTGCATCTGTACCTTCTATCTTCTCCTACTCACATATCCTGGAACCAAGCTACAATAAAGGATTACTCTACTTATACAGCTGGACTGTGTATCTTCCTTTACAACATTTTGGCGACGATCTTGAAGAAACTACGCGTGGAGTAAGCAGTAAGGACAACTAAGCGACTAAGGAACCGAAGGACAAGGAACAAAAAGACATTAAAGACATTCTCAAGGCGCGCCCTGGTCAGCCCCACCAGTGTCCTGTACCATCCGGACAGCCTGCACCCTGGGCGTTTGTCTCCTCATTACTGAGGAGTCTGATGTCACCTAGAAGACTTCTACAGTGATCAATCTCTCCAGCAACACACTTCCCACAGGCGCTACAAGTTTCCTGTCCTGCTGTGTTTCCCTGTTTTGGCACACTCTCCAAGTCAGACGCTGCATATTGGTTTGCCTGTGGAGCTTGGCGCCTGCTCGAGAATAACCGGCAGCGTTGGAGAGGACTCAAGAGTGTCCAGAAAAGCGGCACCGTTGGTAAGCTCATGCGCATATTTGGACAAGTAATATTCAGTGACTGGGAGTACTTTGCTAGCTGTCCCAGCGAATTGTGTTACGAGGGGCATCTCTGGTGAGCCGACGCGCATGTTTGGAGAGGCAAGGACCGGGGCTGTGTTATACCGGTGTGTGGGGCACTTTACTTTGCTGATTTGGATGTTCAAGACGTTACCTTTGCTCCATGGCAGTTTAATCGCTGCCTTTCAAACAACCCACGAGCCCCCACCGCGCGCATGCACTCAACACGCACAGTCTTACCGGTCTCGTGATGCCTGCCTATCTTCTGTGACGTCCGCCTCCTCTTCAAGTGACTTGCTGCGGTGGACGCTTTGGTGCACGCTCCTGCCGCGAGCTACCCTGCACAGCGTCAGGGATGCGTGCCGCCATTTTGTGTTTGGAAGTTTCCCTCCTTCTTGGCAATCTTCATTGCGGTGTACACTTTTTGCCAACCGCGTTGCCAATAAAGTTTTACCAACAACAAAATCACCCGGTCGGCTTCAGTAAGTTGCCTTACATGGTGAGTCACACAGTTTTTTCCGATAGTCAACGGCCGGTGCGGCAAGAAAAGGGGAGGACGTGATGAAGAGGTAAATGAACTTTTGGCTCACGATCAGGTGTGTGACCCAGGATGGACCTTCGAACGTTGTGGCACTTCATTTTCTCAGCGGAGTTCAGCGAATGCACACTGAAGGATCTCAAGCGTTCTACATTGTATGCTGGTAGCTGCGGGAAGCCTTGTGTGGAGACCTCGGGTGAAAGACCGATCACCGGAGCTCAACGATTCCTCCTTGATTACAATGCCTATATTCATACTGCATTTCCTGTATTGGTGTGTAAGGGGTGGGGGCACTCAGTACTTTGATTCACTTTATAACATAGTGTCTTGAGCGGGCGGTTAGTGCCCCGGTGCTCCTAATCAGTTTTCATGAAAAGTGTGTTGTGTGACTAAACTTAGAGTGTACCTTTTTCTTTGGGGGAGGTTGTGCGGGTGTTTGGTGCCCCAATTCAGACTTGGTGTTGTTTTAAGGGTTAGTACCCTCCGCTGTACCCTATTTAGGGGAGGTTGTAGTTTTCAGTTTTCCACGGATAGTACCCTCTGGTGTACCCTACTTAGGGGAGGTTGTGTAGTTTTCCACGCTTTGTACCCTGGTGTGTACCCTATTTAGGGGAGGTTGTGTGGTTTTCCACAGTTAGTACCCTGTGGTGTATCCTCCTTAGTGGAGGTTGTGTTGTTTCCGGGGTGTGTACCCCGTGGTGTACCCTTTTCAGGGGAGGTTATGTTGTTTTCCAGGGTTACTACCCTGTGATGTATCTATTTAGGGGAGGTTGTGTAGTTTTCCACAGTTAGTACCCTGTGGTGTATCCTCCTTAGTGGAGGTTGTGTTGTTTCCGGGTGTGTACCCCGTGGTGTACCCTTATCAGGGGAGGTTATGTTGTTTTCCAGGGTTACTACCCTGTGATGTACCCTATTTAGGGAGCTTGTGTAGTTTTCTAAGGTGATTACTCTGTGGTGTACCCTACCTAGGGGAGGTTGTGTAATTTTCCAGGGTCAGTACCCTGCGTTGTTCCCTACTTTTGGTGGATGTTGTTTGGTCAGTTCCTAGGGTTACTACCCATGGGGCATCTTTTCATGTTGACACTATGCTCCGGTCGAAGTCCACCTGCTTGGAACTCGTGGCCAAGGGTTTCATGTTCGTAGGACTTTGAGTGAGAAGCTTCTCTCTAGTGTTTAGACCTCTTCTGTTACCCTTAACGGACCTTTCATCCTAGTTTTCCAGTGTCAGCATGCCTTCTACCCTAATTAGGGGAACTTTTGTTCCTTTCCAGAGCGTTTTCTCTCTGGTGTATCTTTCTTGTGGAGGTTGCACTCTTCTGGTTATCTAGAGTGAATATTTCCCCTGTTGTACCTTTTCTTGGGGATGTTGTTTTTCTCCCAAGGGTCAGTGTCAACACCCACTTTTGTTTACCAGGGTGACTACCCTGTGGTGTACCAGCGTATGGGGAGGTTGTGGGTGTGACCACCCTTCTCTGTTGCATTGGTTTTTTTCATCTAAGCCTTGCTTTGTCTTTTTCCCTAAGGGAGGGGGATGGGGCGTGTAGTAATGTTCTTTGCAATTTTAATGTATTCAGTTATTTTTGCATCTTAATGCATTTCTGCTCATGCCAGTGGTATTTCTGATACCTCATGTAGTACACCATTAGATATGTACATCTCATTGTTGTACTTTCATGCTGATGTTATATTTGAGGTATCTTATTTGGCTTCTTCTTTATTTCTGCTGTTGTTCCCTAAGGAAGGAGGATGTGTAGTAAATTACTTCTCTACTATTCTCCACTGTACTGCTCTGTTGGAATGTACCATGACATCATAGAATGCCTGAGTGCCTCTCTGTGTTTAGAGTGTCAGTTGGTCAACCCAGGCTGAGCTGCTAGGAGCCTGCTCCTGGTGGGGCTGCATCTGTACCTTCTATCTTCTCCTACTCACCTATCCTGGAACCAAGCTACAATAAAGGATTACTCTACTTATACAGCTGGACTGTGTATCTTCCTTTACAACACACTGCCCTAAACCCTGAAACACTAGCCCCAGCACGAACCCCTACACTGCCCGAACACCACTGCACTGCCCTAAACCCTGAAACACCAGCCCCAGCACGACCCCCTACACTGCCCGAACACCACTGCACTGCCCTAAGCCCTGAAACACCAGCCCCAGCACGACCCCCTACACTGCCCGAACACCACTGCACTGCCCTAAGCCCTGAAACACCAGCCCCAGCACGACCCCCTACACTGCCCGAACACCACTGCACTGCCCTAAACCCTGAAACACCAGCCCCAGCACGACCCCCTACACTGCCCGAACACCACTGCACTGCCCTAAACCCTGAAACACCACCCCCAGCACGACCCCCTACACTGCCCGGACACCACTGCACTGCCCTAAACCCTGAAACACTACCCCCAGCAAGACCCCCTACACTGCCCTAAACCCTGAAACACCACCCCCAGCAAGACCCCCTACACTGCCCGAACACCACTGCCCTAAATCCTGAAACACCACCCCCAGCAAGACCCCCTACACTGCCCGAACACCACTGCACTGCCCTAAACCCTGAAACACCACCCCCAGCACGAACCCCTACACTGCCCGAACACCACTGCACTGCCCTAAGCCCTGAAACACCAGCCCCAGCACGACCCCCTACACTGCCCGAACACCACTGCACTGCCCTAAGCCCTGAAACACCAGCCCCAGCACGACCCCCTACACTGCCCGAACACCACTGCACTGCCCTAAACCCTGAAACACTAGCCCCAGCATGACCCCCTCCACTGCCCAAACACCACTGCACTGCCCTAAACCCTGAAACACCAGCCCCAGCACGACCCCCTACACTGCCCGAACACCACTGCACTGCCCTAAACCCTGAAACACCAGCCCCAGCATGACCCCTACACTGCCCGGACACCACTGCACTGCCCTAAACCCTGAAACACCACCCCCTGCACGACCCCCTACACTGCCCGAACACCACTGCACTGCCCTAAACCCTGAAACACCACCCCCAGCATGACCCCCTACACTGCCCGGACACCACTGCACTGCCCTAAACCCTGAAACACTACCCCCAGCAAGACCCCCTACACTGCCCTAAACCCTGAAACACCACCCCCAGCAAGACCCCCTACACTGCCCGAACACCACTGCCCTAAACCCTGAAACACCACCCCCAGCAAGACCCCCTACACTGCCCGAACACCACTGCACTGCCCGAAACCCTGAAACACCACCCCCAGCATGAACCCCTACACTGCCCGAACACCACTGCACTGCCCTAAACCCTGAAACACCACCCCCAGCACGAACCCCTACACTGCCCGAACACCACTGCTCTGCCCAAAACCTTGAAACACCAGCCCCAGCACGAACCCCTACACTGCCCGAACACCACTGCACTGCCCTAAACCCTGAAACACCAGCCCCAGCACGACCCCCTACACTGCCTGAACACCACTGCACTGCCCTAAACCCTGAAACACCAGCACCAGCACGAGCCCCTACACTGCCCGAACACCACTGCACTGCCCTAAACCCTGAAACACCAGCCCCAGAACGACCCCCTACACTGCCCGAACACCACTGCACTGCCCTAAACCCTGAAACACCACCCCCAGCACGACCCCCTACACTGCCCGAACACCATTGCACTGCCCTAAACCCTGAAACACCACCCCCAGCACGACCCCCTACACTGCCCGAACACCACTGCACTGCCCTAAACCCTGAAACACCACCCCCAGCAAGACCCCCTACAGTGCCTGAACATCACTGCCCTAAACCCTGAAACACCACCCCCTGCAAGACCCCCTACACTGCCCAAACACCACTGCACTGCCCTAAACCCTGAAACACCACCCCCTGCATGACCCCCTACACTGCCCGAACACCACTGCACTGCCCTAAACCCTGAAACACCACCCCCTGCACGACCCTTTACTCTGCCCGAACACCACTGCTCTGCCCTAAACCCTGGAACACTACCCCCAGCACGACCCCCTACACTGCCCAAACACCACTGCTCTGCCCTAAACCCTGAAACACCACCCCAGCACGTCCCCCTACACTGCCCGAACACCACTGCACTTCCCAAAACCCTGAAACACTACCCCCAGCACGACCCCCTACACTGCCCGAACACCACTGCACTGCCCAAAACCCTGAAACACTACCCCCAGCACGACCCCTACACTGCCCGAACACCACTGCACTGCCCTAAACCCTGAAACACCTGCCCCAGCACGACCCCCTACACTGCCCAAACACCACTGCACTGCCCTAAACCCTGAAACACCAGCCCCAGCACGACCCCCTACACTGCCCGAACACCACTGCACTGCCCTAAACCCTGAAACACCAGCCCCAGCACGACCCCCTACGCTGCCCAAACACCACTGCACTGCCCTAAACCCTAAAACACCAGCCCCAGCACGACCCCCTACACTGCCCGAACACCACTGCACTACCCTAAACCCTGAAACACCACCCCCAGCACGACCCCCTACACTGCCCGAACACCACTGCACTGCCCTAAACCCTGAAACACCACCCCCAGCACGACCCCCTACACTGCCCGAACACCACTGCACTGCCCTAAACCCTGAAGCACCACCCCCTGCATGACCCCCTACACTGCCCGAACACCACTGCACTGCCCTAAACCCTGAAACACCACCCCCGCACGACCCCCTACACTGCCCGAACACCACTGCCCTAAACCCTGAAACACCACCCCCAGCACGACCCCCTACACTGCCTGAACACCACTGCACTGCCCTAAACCCTGAAACACCACCCCCAGCACGACCCCCTACACTGCCCGAACACCACTGCACTGCCCTATACCCTGAAACACCACCCCCTGCACGACCCCCTACACTGCCCGAACACCACTGCACTGCCCTAAACCCTAAAACACCACCCCCAGCACGACCCCCTACACTGCCCGAACACCACTGCACTGCCCTAAACCCTAAAACACCACCCCCAGCACGACCCCCTACACTGCCCGAACACCACTGCACTGCCCTAAACCCTAAAACACCACCCCCAGCACGACCCCCTACACTGCCCGAACACCACTGCACTGCCCTAAAACCTAAAACACCACCCCCAGCACGACCCCCTACACTACCCGAACACCAATGCACTGCCCTAAACCCTAAAACACACCCCCAGGCACCACTCCCTACACTACCCGAACACCACTGCACTGCCCTAAACCCTAAAACACCCCCTCAGCACGACCCCCTACACTACCCGAACACCACTGCACTACCCTAAACCCAAAAACACTCCCCCCAGCACGACCCCCTACACTACCCGAACACCACTGCACTACCCTAAACCCAAAAACACTCCCCCCAGCACGACCCCCTACACTACCCGAACACCACTGCACTGCCCTAAAGCCTAAAACACTCCCCCCAGCACGACCCCCTACACTACCCGAACACCACTGCACTGCCCTAAACCCTAAAAAACTCCCCCAGCAGGACCCCCTACACTACCCAAACACCAATGCACTGCCCTAAACCCTAAAACACTACCCCCAGCACGACCCCCTACACTACCCAAACACCAATGCACTACCCTAAACCCTAAAACACTCCCCCCAGCACGACCCCCTACACTACCCAAACACCACTGCACTACCCTAAACCCTAAAACACTACCCCCGCACGACCCCCTACACTACCCAAAGACCAGTGCACTACCCTAAACCCTAAAACACTACCCCCCGCACGACCCCCTACACTACCCAAAGACCACTGCACTACCCTAAACCCTAAAACACTACCCCCGCACGACCCCCTACACTACCCAAAGACCACTGCACTACCCTAAACCCTAAAACACTACCCCCAGCCCGACCCCTATACTACCCAAAGACCACTGCACTACCCTAAACCCTAAAACACGTCCCCGCATGACCCCCTACACTACCCAAAGACCACTGCACTACCCTAAACCATAAAACACGACCCCTACACAAACACCGCTGCAGTACCCTAAACCCTAAAACACTACCCCCAGCACGACCCCCTACACTACACAAACACCACTGCACTACCCTAAACCCTAAAACACTACCCCCTACACTACACAAACACCACTGCACTACCCTAAAACACTACCCCCAGCACAACCCCCTACAATACCCAAACACCACTGCACTACCCTAAACCCTAAAACACTACCCCCAGCAGTACCCCTACACTACCCAAACACCACTGCACTACCCTAAACCCTAAAACACTACCCCCAGCAGTACCCCCTACACTACCCAAACACCATTGCACTACCCTAAACCCTAAACCCTAAAACACTACCCCCAGCAGTACCCCCTACACTACCCAAACACCACTGCACTACCCTAAACCCTAAAACACTACCCCCATCACGACCCCCTACACTACCCAAACACCACTGCACTACCCTAATCCCTAAAACACTACCCCCAGCACGACCCCCTACACTACCCAAACACCACTGCACTACCCTAAACCCTAAAACACTCCCCAGCACGACTCCCTACACTACCCAAACACCTCTGCACTACCCTAAACCCTAAATCTACCCCCAGCACGACCCCCTACACTACCCAAACACCACTGTACTACCCTAAACCCTAAATCTACCCCCAGCACGACCCCTACACTACCCAAACACCACTGCCCTACCCTAAACCCTAAATCTACCCTCAGCACGACCCCTACACTACCGAAACACCACTGCACTACCCTAAACCCTAAAACTCTACCCCCAGCACGACCCCCTACACTACACCAACACCACTGCACTACCCTAAACCTTAAAACACTACCCCAGCACGACCCCCTACACTACCCAAACACCACTGCACTACCCTAAACCCTAAAACACTACCCCCAGCATGACCCCCTACACTATCCAAACACCACTGCACTACCCTAAACCCTAAAACACTACCTCCAGCACGACCCCCTACACTACACAAACACCACTGCACTGCCCTAAACCCTAAAACACTACCCCCAGCATGACCCCCTACACAAACACCACTGCACTACCCTAAACCCTAAATCTACCCCAAGCATGACCCCCTACACTACACAAACATCACTGCCCTACCTTAAACCCTAAAACACTACCACCAGCACAACCCCTACACTACACAAACACCACTGCACTACCCTAAACCCTAAAACACTACCCCCAGCACGACCCCTCACACTACACAACCACTGCACTACCCTAAACCCTAGAACACTACCCTCAGCACGACCCCCTACACTACCCAAACACCACTGCACTACCCTAAACCCTAGAAAAGTAACCACCACCCCATGCCCAATCCCCCTTACCTCTCACTCCTCGTGGTTCCTCTCTCCTCGTGGTTCCTACTTCATGTCGTCTCTGAGGGGCGGTGCACGTCATTGTGAGGAAACGGAACAGCCTCTGTTTCCTTACAACGACGTGGATCGCCTACATTTTTAGAACTCATGGTCATTTACCATACATACCTTTACAACAAAATTTGTTGTAAAGGCATGCGTGGTAAATGACCATGCGTTCTAAAAAAATGTGTAGTAATGACTTCGCGATGTACAACGCATGCGTGGTAATGCATGCGTTGTAATGGTATAGCGAAGTAAAAAAGTCGTTGTAACGCTGTTTACCGATCGAAGCTGGCCCCTGTTCTTCAGTGAGTCGTTTATTTGATAAATTAGGAGGAAGGAATGTGTTGTTTTACTGAAAAGTGCATTCCCGGCTGTTGTATTGTGAAAGTGTCCGCGTTGCCTGGTTTCACTTCCGGTGAGAGAGTGGAAGAGTCTGTTTGGATCTAAAGGGGTTCTGCTGTTGGACGGGCCGGCGCGACACGTCATCAGAAAACACAGCTAATGGAAAGCGTTGTCCCCGAAGTGTGGAGCAGTGCCATGAGAGGGCAACGAGTGTGCGTCCCACCGCAGTATGACCGTACCGCGTGACCCATGTGCCGCCTCCAGTGTACGGAAGGCAGAAGCGGCATCCATCGCAGGTCCTCTTGAAGACCGTTGTAGCACTAATTCTACATTTTGGAACTAGGGCATTTTAACCTTGTTGTTCCTGCCAGATACAAAGAGAAGATCCTGTGTTATTCAGTGCCCTCGTTACCTTTTCTGTGGGTAGTGGTGCTTGTCACTTCGCTGCCCCGCCGGTGCACACGACTGGGCTCCCCACCTCGTGTGCCATCTGCAGGGCCTCTGCCCTCGGATCACTGGTTTCGGTTTCTGGAGTGGCAACATAAACAGTTGCTCCCAAAGGACTAGCCTGAACACTTAGGTGAATATCCCCTGTGCCAGCATTCCGCGGAAATTCTTTCCTAGCTCTCCCATGTCGATGACGATGTCATAATAGCACGGCTCCGCTCGCGACACCGTACGACGTCATAGGAGCCATAAGAGGACCTCGTCGGCGTGGTGACGTCAGTTCCACCCATTTTTTCCGTGCCACCGAAGTAAACAGGTGGACCGACACATTTTCACATGTATACATAGTATATTAAATATATATATATATATATATATATATATATATATATATATATATATATATATACACACAAATGCATAACCAATAAAGGCATAAAGAAATAGCAACAGATCAAGCATTTCTCACTATTAAAACATAAGCATGATTAAGACATATTAAAAACATTCATGCCAAACAGTAAAAGCATCTTTTGGTAGAAACAGGTGGACAACGGGAGGCGGTGGGACAGTGAGGAATCCACAGGCAGATACTGTATCCACCAGAAAAGCGTTACCGAGGGTAAGTAACTTGCTCTTCTGATGGATACTTCTGCCTGTTGATTCCTCACCTTTTGAATAGAATCCTCAAGCCGTACCTCACCCGGAGGAGGGTGTCCAACTGACTAGACCAAAAAATCTTACAAAACAGATCGAGCAAAATGGCCATCCCTCCTAACCTCCGAATCCAATAATAATCGAATAATTTTTAGTCGAAATTATATTGAAAATAATACTTTAAAAATACTTTTATTAATAAATTTAGACAAACACTTAAAGGAAAACCTTTGTTTATAATTAATTTAAAGATATTTCATACTTTACAAATTACGCCGAAGTCGCGACCCCAGCGCGACTTTTCAAAATGGCTACCGGAATGCGCGCAGCCATCGTGTAGGGTGCGCGGCTTCTGTATAATATTTAAAAAAAAGAATGAATATAGTTTTCCTAACTAAAAATGATTCACAATTTTTTAAAAAATATATATATATATGTATATATATATATATATATATATATATACATATATATATATATATAAAATAAAAAAACATAGGATTGAGGTACATTAGACTTACAAATTTTCATTTAAAAACCTTTGAAATTCACTGGAAAAACCATAGGTTTCAGGCACGTTATAGTTAGAAATTAGCATTTAAAAAACCATAGAAATTCACTGAAAAAACCATAGGTTTCAGGCACGTTATAGTTAGAAATTAACATTTAAAAAACCATAGAAATTAACTGAAAAACCATAGGTTTCAGGAACGTTATAGTTAGTTGGACATTTCACTCGTACAAAACCATAGAAATTACGGCGTTATAGTTAGTTCAGCTAACTATAACTCGCGCCCCCGCAATGCACTGCTGATGACGTCACATATTACATCATTCATGACATGCTCAGTGACATCAGTGATGACATCTCAAATGACATCACTGATGACATCACTGATGACATCATCCACGTGAAAATCTGATGCACCTCCTCACACCTGAATATAACCTTTGATACACCCACTCTAAAATACAGACTACCATTTTCGAAAAAATAGACACATCAATACCAGTTACTAAATACGCACTGACTGATTCCTAAGTCTACACACACATCCACTCATTCACCCATACAGCCACTCATACATGCAGTCACTCATCAATACAACACTATCATATGCACTCATACACCTATACAGACACTCACACACTGCCACATATCCAGAGTTACTCACACACTTAGTCAGTCATGCAAAGAATCAATCATTCTACCATTTACTCACCTATACAACCTCACTTATTCATACAGATACTAACACATAATTACTCTCTTATAGAATCACTGATACAAATACACACTCATCCATGCAGCCACTCTCACAATTACTGACTCTCACATATAGTTATTTATAAACACCATCACTCACATATACTGCCTTTTACATATGTAGTTACTTGCACATGTACCACTGAGACATCCATTCACTCACCAACACATCCATACACACACTCACCCACCCATACAGCTGTTTCCACATGCACTCTTGAACCCATACACCCAGTGAATCAACCACTCACACATCTATGCACAGAGTCACTATAACGTTCAGTTAATTTCTATGGTTTTTTAAATGCTAATTTCTAACTATAACGTGCCTGAAACCTATGGTTTTTTCAGTGAATATATATATATATATATATATATATAAATACACATAAACACACACACACATATATATATATATATATATATATACGGAGCAACTAAATTTATAGATATATTTATTTGGTTGCTGTGCACCACCAGGAAAGCAACTGCACTCGCGGGCGGGTGCTAGTCGAACGTGAGGGTGGACTCACAAATTATTACAGCTCCACAACTCCCCAAAGGAAGAGACAGCACTCACAGAAGACTGAAGAAAACCTTGTTTACTGGCACAAGTTTCACGGACGAATTTCAGCTGACGCCTTTATCAACGTTTAGCCGACAAGCGCCATTCAATTCATTTGATCACAGTTCATTGGTTCAACTTTCAGTGACATCACAGATTCATAAACATAAAAGAGTGACACTTCCAAATGTCCCATCTGAGACTGTGCAATTGCAGCTGCCATTTTGTAGCGTATATCATCTATATAAATCATGTTCTGTATCAGGAGAAGATTGTCTTAATTAATCATTTCTAAGATATTGTAATTTCATATCAGCTTTCAAACTTAATAACGATATATTCGCCTTTATAATATTTTACTTGATTTTAACCATTATGTAATCTCACTCGATAGTCCCACAAGAGATTGTCTTAGCACAACTAATATCGTTTTTCCCTTCCAAAAAGCATTCTAATATGTTTAAAAAGGGAGTAACATAGTGTCTCTCCATTTGTAGATATGCTATTGCTTGAAAACGTTCATGATTTTAGTTAGGTATCTTATATTCTAGTAAGTACACATATACTATTTTGCAATGTGTAACATTTCAAGGCATTGCCTGATCAAGGCATATTTTAAACATATTAATAATGCATACGATATCAATTGATCATCTGAAGCGCTTCATACAATTGTGCTCTGTATGGGCTTTCTTTCAGAGCTTAGCCTCTAAGGCTCGCATAGCTAATGCACTCCTTATCTTGGTAAGCCATGAATTTTAGTAGACCACTGTCACCACTTAAAAAAACGAGTTTTACAAGGCCATGCGCCAAGTATTTGAGTGGGCCGACCCCTCCGGTGTGCCTTTGGGTAGGCCTAGGCGATGAACTCCGCTCCGTTCGCAGAGTTTTCTGCACTCCCCAGAGCTCGGGAAGTGCAGAAAACTCCTGATCGCCAACGGTTGGCGAGCGCGAGCTGCTGCTCGAGTAGAATTTCTACCCGAGCGGCAGGAAGATCAGCGCGAACGGCAGTTCAGGCCGCACTCAGCCATTTGCGGAACTCCGCTGAGTTTTTTTGTACACGGAACTCCACGAACTCCGCCCAGGCCTACCTTTGGGCCCCGTGGGCTTGGAAGATGCCCCATCACACTCCACGCTGACAGGTCAGGCCTCGGCGCCGGTGGGGTGTCATGGATCCGATTCTGGATATGGATAGATGCCGCCAGCCCATTCTGATTCCGGACAACTCGGAGTCTGATCGGCATTGATCGATGCCAAATCTGGCGCTGTTGGAGTCCAGGGGCTTCTAAGTCGTTGCCTGAACATTTTAGGAGGTTTCAGGCATGGGAAAGGAATGGGAGGGGCCACTGGACACTATAGAACACCAGTTGGCCACTCATGGTGAAGAATTGGACTGTTATGAGGAGCTTGCGGAGGCCATTGGACTGGACACATCTCCAGAGACTGGTATGCTCTCTCCATCTACTGTGGCTACAGAGGAGGAAACTTCTTATGCTATGGTGGTAAAGATGGCAGTAGGGGTCATTGGCCTGGAGCTGCCCTCAGTGCAGGTCAAGACTAATCTCTTCACCGAAGTGCTTCTGCCTGGGGATTCTTCATCTGAACCCCTTTTGCCCTTCAATGATGCACTGAGAGATGTCCTTCTAGGCATGTGGTCCAAGCCTAGCGCAGGGGCTCCTGTGAACAGGACAATAGCATACCGCCATCGCCCTGTCCCGGGTGATACAGATTTCCTCAGCTAACATCCTACCCCTGAGAGCTTGGTGGTCCAAGCCTCAACATCCCATGGCATGTTCCCTTCCGCTACCCGGAACAGGGAATTCAAAAGACTGGATGCACTGTTTTCTTCCACCAGCCTAGCATTGCGGTCGGTTAACACTGCATGCCTCTTGGGCCATTTCTCGTATACCTTATGGGAAATGCCACAGGTCCCGAAGGAGGCCAGGGCCGTGCTCTCGCAAGCAGTGAGAGATGGGAGGGATGCAGCAAAGATCACCATTAGGTGTGATCTGGATATGACTGACTTGCTGGGCAGCGCGGTTTTCGTCGACAGTGGCCTTGCAGCGCCACGCCTGGCTGAGAACATCCGGCTTTTCGGGGGATGTCCAGGCTAACCTCATGGACATGAACAGGGCTGGGAGCACACCGCTTCACCCCCCAGCAAGGTTCGCCCCTGGCATTCTGGTAAATGCAGTCTCATGTTGCTTGCTTTACTAAAGTTTTCCGAGTGTTTCACCAGAGTTGGCGCAGATAGTGCTGATCTCTAGACATGTGTTTCTGGTTCTTTAACCGTCATCAGTAGAGATTACAGGCTTCAAATTTGGGGTTTGCTGAGTAGGCTGCCAAACATTGCATCAGGTCAAGTACCTCTCACTGGCGCGCGGGTGCTTCTTCCACGAGCTCGTCAGCTCAATGACTCACGGGAGTACTTTTAAACAGGAACAGGGGTGGGAGCACACCGCTTCACCCCCAGCAAGGTTCGCCCCTGGCATTCTGGTAAATGCAGTCTCATGTTGCTTGCTTTACTAAAGTTTTCCGAGTGTTTCGCCAGAGTTGGCGCAGATAGTGCTGATCTCTAGACACGTGTTTCTGGTTCTTTAACCCTCATCAGTAGAGATTACAGGCTTCAAATTTGGGGTTTGCTGAGTAGGCTGTCAAACATTGCATCAGGTCAAGTACCTCTCACTGGCGCGCGGGTGCTTCTACCACGAGCTCGTCAGCTCAATGACTCACGGGAGTACTTTTAAACAGGAACAGGGGTGGGAGCACACCGCTTCACCCCCCAGCAAGGTTCGCCCCTGGCATTCTGGTAAATGCAGTCTCATGTTGCTTGCTTTACTAAAGTTTTCCGAGTGTTTCGCCAGAGTTGGCGCAGATAGTGCTGATCTCTAGACACGTGTTTCTGGTTCTTTAGCCGTCATCAATAGAGATTACAGGCTTCAAATTTGGGGTTTGCTGAGTAGGCTGCCAAACATTGCATCAGGTCAAGTACCTCTCACTGGCGCGCGGGTGCTTCTTCCACGAGCTCGTCAGCTCAATGACTCACGGGAGTACTTTTAAACAGGAACAGGGGTGGGAGCACACCGCTTCACCCGCCAGCAAGGTTCGCCCCTGGCATTCTGGTAAATGCAGTCTCATGTTGCTTGCTTTACTAAAGTTTTCCGAGTGTTTCGCCAGAGTTGGCGCAGATAGTGCTGATCTCTAGACACGTGTTTCTGGTTCTTTAACCGTCATCATTAGAGATTACAGGCTTCAAATTTGGGGTTTGCTGAGTAGGCTGCCAAACATTGCATCAGGTCAAGTACCTCTCACTGGCGAACTGCATTCACCATAATGCTTAGAGGCGAACCTGCTGGGGGGTGAAGCAGTGTGATCCCACATTGGTTTCCTGTTTAAAAGGCTCCCTCGAGCCGCTTGAGCTGACGAGCTCGTGGAGAGGCACCTGCGCGCCTTGAGAGGTACTGTGACCCGAGAACACTTTGGCAGCCTGCTCAGCAACCCCAAATACTTGAACGCCTAATATCTACTGACGACGGATAAGAATCCAGAAACACGTGTATAGAGATGGCCAGTACTAATCTGCACCAACCTGGTGAAATACTCGAAAAACTTTTGCAAGTACACACGCTTGGCGAACTGCATTCAACATAATGCTTAGGGGCGAACCTGCTGGGGGTGAAGCAGTGTGATCCCACATTGGTTTCCTGTTTAAAAGGCTCCCTCGAGCCGCTTGAGCTGACAAGCTCGTGGAGAGGCACCTGCGCGCCTTGAGGGGTACTGTGACCCGAGAACACTTTGGCAGCCTGCTCAGCAACCCCAAATACTTGAACGCCTAATCTCTACTGACGACGGATAAGAATCCAGAAACACGTGTATAGAGATGGCCAGTACTAATCTGCACCAACCTGGTGAAATACTCGAAAAACTTTTGCAAGTACACACGCTTGGTGAACTGCATTCACCATAATGCTTAGGGCCGAACCTGCTGGGGGGTGAAGCAGTGTGATCCCACATTGGTTTCCTGTTTAAAAGGCTCCCTCGAGCCGCTTGAGCTGACGAGCTCGTGGAGAGGCACCTGCGCGCCTTGAGAGGTACTGTGACCCGAGAACACTTTGGCAGCCTGCTCAGCAACCCCAAATACTTGAACGCCTAATCTCTACTGACGACGGATAAGAATCCAGAAACACGTGTATAGAGATGGCCAGTACTAATCTGCACCAACCTGGTGAAATACTCGAAAAACTTTTGCAAGTACACACGCTTGGCGAACTGCATTCACCATAATGCTTAGAGGCGAACCTGCTGGGGGGTGAAGCAGTGTGATCCCACATTGGTTTCCTGTTTAAAAGGCTCCCTCGAGCCGCTTGAGCTGACGAGCTCGTGGAGAGGCACCTGCGCGCCTTGAAAGGTACTGTGACCCGAGAACACTTTGGCAGCCTGCTCAGCAACCCCAAATACTTGAACGCCTAATCTCTACTGACGACGGATAAGAATCCAGAAACACGTGTATAGAGATGGCCAGTACTAATCTGCACCAACCTGGTGAAATACTCGAAAAACTTTTGCAAGTACACACGCTTGGCGAACTGCATTCACCATAATGCTTAGAGGCGAACCTGCTGGGGGTGAAGCAGTGTGATCCCACATTAGTTTCCTGTTTAAAAGGCTCCCTCGAGCCGCTTGAGCTGACGAGCTCGTGGAGAGGCACCTGCGCGCCTTGAGAGGTACGGTGACCCGAGAACACTTTGGCAGCCTGCTCAGCAACCCCAAATACTTGAACGCCTAATCTCTACTGACGACGGATAAGAATCCAGAAACACGTGTATAGAGATGGCCAGTACTAATCTGCACCAACCTGGTGAAATACTCGAAAAACTTTTGCAAGTACACACGCTTGGCGAACTGCATTCAACATAATGCTTAGGGGCGAACCTGCTGGGGGGGTGAAGCAGTGTGATCCCACATTGGTTTCCTGTTTAAAAGGCTCCCTCGAGCCGCTTGAGCTGACGAGCTCGTGGAGAGGCACCTGCGCGCCTTGAGAGGTACTGTGACCCGAGAACACTTTGGCAGCCTGCTCAGCAACCCCAAATACTTGAACGTCTAATCTCTACTGACGACAGATAAGAATCCAGAAACACGTGTATAGAGATGGCCAGTACTAATCTGCACCAACCTGGTGAAATACTCGAAAAACTTTTGCAAGTACACACGCTTGGCGAACTGCATTCCCCATAATGCTTAGGGGCGAACCTGCTGGGGGGTGAAGCAGTGTGATCCCACATTGGTTTCCTGTTTAAAAGGCTCCCTTGAGCCGCTTGAGCTGACGAGCTCGTGGAGAGGCACCTGCGCGCCTTGAGAGGTACTGTGACCCGAGAACACTTTGGCAGCCTGCTCAGCAACCCAAATACTTGAACGCCTAATCTCTACTGACGACGGATAAGAATCCAAAAACACGTGTATAGAGATGGCCAGTACTAATCTGCACCAACCTGGTGAAATACTCGAAATACTTTTGCAAGTACACACGCTTGGCGAACTGCATTCACCATAATGCTTAGGGGCGAACCTGCTGGGGGCTGAAGCAGTGTGATCCCACATTGGTTTCCTGTTTAAAAGGCTCCCTCGAGCCGCTTGAGCTGACGAGCTCGTGGAGAGGCACCTGCGCGCCTTGAGAGGTACTGTGACCCGAGAACACTTAGGCAGCCTGCTCAGCAACCCCAAATACTTGAACGCCTAATCTCTACTGACGACGGATAAGATTCCAGAAACACGTGTATAGAGATGGCCAGTACTAATCTGCACCAACCTGGTGAAATACTCGAAAAACTTTTGCAAGTACACACGCTTGGCGAACTGCATTCACCATAATGCTTAGGGTCGAACCTGCTGGGGGGTGAAGCAGTGTGATCCCACATTGGTTTCCTGTTTAAAAGGCTCCCTCGAGCCGCTTGAGCTGACGAGCTCGTGGAGAGGCACCTGCGCGCCTTGAGAGGTACTGTGACCCGAGAACACTTTGGCAGCCTGCTCAGCAACCCCAAATACTTGAACGCCTAATCTCTACTGACGACGGATAAGAATCCAGAAACACGTGTATAGAGATGGCCAGTACTAATCTGCACCAACCTGGTGAAATACTCGAAAAACGTTTGCAAGTACACACGCTTGGCGAACTGCAATCACCATAATGCTTAGAGGCGAACCTGCTGGGGGGTGAAGCAGTGTGATCCCACATTGGTTTCCTGTTTAAAAGGCTCCCTCGAGCCGCTTGAGCTGACAAGCTCGTGGAGAGGCACCTGCGCGCCTTGAGAGGTACTGAGACCCGAGAACACTTTGGCAGCCTGCTCAGCAACCCCAAATACTTGAACGCCTAATCTCTACTGACGACGGATAAGAATCCAGAAACACGTGTATAGAGATGGCCAGTACTAATCTGCACCAACCTGGTGAAATACTCGAAAAACTTTTGCAAGTACACACGCTTGGCGAACCTGCTGGGGGGTGAAGCAGTGTGATCCCACATTGGTTTCCTGTTTAAAAGGCTCCCTCGAGCCGCTTGAGCTGACGAGCTCGTGGAGAGGCACCTGCGCGCCTTGAGAGGTACTGTGACCCGAGAACACTTTGGCAGCCTGCTCAGCAACCCCAAATACTTGAACGCCTAATATCTACTGACGACGGATAAGAATCCAGAAACACGTGTATAGAGATGGCCAGTACTAATCTGCACCAACCTGGTGAAATACTCGAAAAACTTTTGCAAGTACACACGCTTGGCGAACTGCATTCAACATAATGCTTAGGGGCGAACCTGCTGGGGGTGAAGCAGTGTGATCCCACATTGGTTTCCTGTTTAAAAGGCTCCCTCGAGCCGCTTGAGCTGACAAGCTCGTGGAGAGGCACCTGCGCGCCTTGAGGGGTACTGTGACCCGAGAACACTTTGGCAGCCTGCTCAGCAACCCCAAATACTTGAACGCCTAATCTCTACTGACGACGGATAAGAATCCAGAAACACGTGTATAGAGATGGCCAGTACTAATCTGCACCAACCTGGTGAAATACTCGAAAAACTTTTGCAAGTACACACGCTTGGTGAACTGCATTCACCATAATGCTTAGGGCCGAACCTGCTGGGGGTGAAGCAGTGTGATCCCACATTGGTTTCCTGTTTAAAAGGCTCCCTCGAGCCGCTTGAGCTGACGAGCTCGTGGAGAGGCACCTGCGCGCCTTGAGAGGTACTGTGACCCGAGAACACTTTGGCAGCCTGCTCAGCAACCCCAAATACTTGAACGCCTAATCTCTACTGACGACGGATAAGAATCCAGAAACACGTGTATAGAGATGGCCAGTACTAATCTGCACCAACCTGGTGAAATACTCGAAAAACTTTTGCAAGTACACACGCTTGGCGAACTGCATTCCCCATAATGCTTAGGGGCGAACCTGCTGGGGGTGAAGCAGTGTGATCCCACATTGGTTTCCTGTTTAAAAGGCTCCCTCGAGCCGCTTGAGCTGACGAGCTCGTGGAGAGGCACCTGCGCGCCTTGAGAGGTACTGTGACCCGAGAACACTTTGGCAGCCTGCTCAGCAACCCCAAATACTTGAACGCCTAATCTCTACTGACGACGGATAAGAATCCAGAAACACGTGTATAGAGATGGCCAGTACTAATCTGCACCAACCTGGTGAAATACTCGAAAAACTTTTGCAAGTACACATGCTTGGCGAACTGCATTCACCATAATGCTTAGGGGCGAACCTGCTGGGGGGTGAAGCAGTGTGATCCCACATTGGTTTCCTGTTTAAAAGGCTCCCTCGAGCCGCTTGAGCTGACAAGCTCGTGGAGAGGCACCTGCGCGCCTTGAGAGGTACTGTGACCCGAGAACACTTTGGCAGCCTGCTCAGCAACCCCAAATACTTGAACGCCTAATCTCTACTGACGACGGATAAGAATCCAGAAACACGTGTATAGAGATGGCCAGTACTAATCTGCACCAACCTGGTGAAATACTCGAAAAACTTTTGCAAGTACACACGCTTGGCGAACTGCATTCCCCATAATGCTTAGGGGCGAACCTGCTGGGGGGTGAAGCAGTGTGATCCCACATTGGTTTCCTGTTTAAAAGGCTCCCTTGAGCCGCTTGAGCTGACGAGCTCGTGGAGAGGCACCTGCGCGCCTTGAGAGGTCCTGTGACCCGAGAACACTTTGGCAGCCTGCTCAGCAACCCCAAATACTTGAACGCCTAATCTCTACTGACGACGGATAAGAATCCAGAAACACATGTATAGAGATGGCCAGTACTAATCTGCACCAACATGGTGAAATACTCGAAAAACTTTTGCAAGTACACACGCTTGGCGAACTGCATTCACCATAATGCTTTGGGGCAAACCTGCTGGGGGGTGAAGCAGTGTGATCCCACATTGGTTTCCTGTTTAAAAGGCTCCCTCGAGCCGCTTGAGCTGACGAGCTCGTGGAGAGGCACCTGCGCGCCTTGAGAGGTACTGTGACCCGAGAACACTTTGGCAGCCTGCTCAGCAACCCCAAATACTTGAACGCCTAATCTCTACTGACGACGGATAAGAATCCAGAAACACGTGTATAGAGATGGCCAGTACTAATCTGCACCAACCTGGTGAAATACTCGAAAAACTTTTGCAAGTACACACGCTTGGCGAACTGCATTCACCAGAATGCTTAGGGGCGAACCTGCTGGGGGGTGAAGCAGTGTGATCCCACATTGGCTTCCTGTTTAAAAGGCTCCCTCGAGCCGCTTGAGCTGACGAGCTCGTGGAGAGGCACCTGCGCGCCTTGAGAGGTACTGTGACCCGAGAACACTTTGGCAGCCTGCTCAGCAACCCCAAATACTTGAACGCCTAATCTCTACTGACGACGGATAAGAATCCAGAAACACGTGTATAGAGATGGCCAGTACTAATCTGCACCAACCTGGTGAAATACTCTAAAAACTTTTGCAAGTACACACGCTTGGCGAAATGCATTCACCATAATGCCTCGGGGCGAACCTGCTGGGGGGTGAAGCAGTGTGATCCCACATTGGTTTCCTGTTTAAAAGGCTCCCTCGAGCCGCTTGAGCTGACGAGCTCGTGGAGAGGCACCTGCGCGCCTTGAGAGGTACTGTGACCCGAGAACACTTTGGCAGCCTGCTCAGCAACCCCAAATACTTGAACGCCTAATCTCTACTGACGACGGATAAGAATCCAGAAATACGTGTATAGAGATGGCCAGTACTAATCTGCACCAACCTGGTGAAATACTCGAAAAACTTTTGCAAGTACACACGCTTGGCGAACTGCATTCACCATAATGCTTAGGGGCGAACCTGCTGGGGGGTGAAGCAGTGTGATCCCACATTGGTTTCCTGTTTAAAAGGCTCCCTCGAGCCGCTTGAGCTGACAAGCTCGTGGAGAGGCACCTGCGCGCCTTGAGAGGTACTGAGACCCGAGAACACTTTGGCAGCCTGCTCAGCAACCCCAAATACTTGAACGCCTAATCTCTACTGACGACGGATAAGAATCCAGAAACACGTGTATAGAGATGGCCAGTACTAATCTGCACCAACCTGGTGAAATACTCGAAAAACTTTTGCAAGTACACACGCTTCGCGAACTGCATTCACCATAATGCTTAGGGGCGAACCTGCTGGGGGGTGAAGCAGTGTGATCCCACATTGGTTTCCTGTTTAAAAGGCTCCCTCGAGCCGCTTGAGCTGACGAGCTCATGGAGAGGCACCTGCGCGCCTTGAGAGGTACTGTGACCCGAGAACACTTTGGCAGCCTGCACAGCAACCCCAAATACTTGAACGCCTAATCTCTACTGACGATGGATAAGAATCCAGAAACACTTGTATAGAGATGGCCAGTACTAATCTGCACCAACCTGGTGAAATACTCGAAAAACTTTTGCAAGTACACACGCTTGGCGAACTGCATTCACCATAATGCTTAGGGGCGAACCTGCTGGGGGTGAAGCAGTGTGATCCCACATTGGTTTCCTGTTTAAAAGGCTCCCTCGAGCCGCTTGAGCTGACGAGCTCGTGGAGAGGCACCTGCGCGCCTTGAGAGGTACTGTGACCCGAGAACACTTTGGCAGCCTGCTCAGCAACCCCAAATACTTGAACGCCTAATCTCTACTGACGACGGATAAGAATCCAGAAACACGTGTATAGAGATGGCCAGTACTAATCTGCACCAACCTGGTGAAATACTCGAAAAACTTTTGCAAGTACACACGCTTGGCGAACTGCATTCACAATAATGCTTAGGGGCGAACCTGCTGGGGGGTGAAGCAGTGTGATCCCACATTGGTTTCCTAACCTCATGGACATGCTCTTCGATGGGACTCATCTCTTCGGAGAGATGGCGACTCGGCGCTCAAGCGCTTCAAGGACTCACGGGCTACGGCCAGGTCCTTTACCTCTTATTCACACCTCGCCTCCAGTCTGCCTTTCGCCCCTTTCATGGCAATGGAAGGGGCTTTCAAACGTGTCAACCATACCCAGCCACCGCCCTGCATGGCTCCCACGTTTTGCAGGGATGTGGACGTGGTGCACTCCTACCTTGTGGGAATGGTAGTCATAAGTCGGCCGCCGCCACTCCCCCTCGACGCACCTCCCCCCCCCCCAGCAGCTGCAGGTTCAAAGTTATGGTGCTGCAAGACCATGGGTGTCTAGTTGGAAGGAGAATCCAACATCATTTCCTCTGCTGGCAGTCTATAACATCAGCGAATGGGTCTTGCAGATCATTGGAAATGGTTATTCTCTTCCTTTCTAATTTTTCCCTCCTCCTTTACCACCATCTCAAGAACGGCTGGCGAAGGATCATCTTTCCTTGTTCCAAGAGGGGCCCAGAAGGGGTCAGATTTCAGAAGTAGGCAGCGGTTGTAATTCCTGCTACTTTACGATACCCAAAAAGAACAAAGGTCTCCGTCCTATTCTAGACCTCCGGACTGTTAATCACTTCCTCAAAAAGGAGAAATTCAAGATGCTCACGTTGGCTCAGGTCTTGTCTGCCCTAGACCACGTAGACTGGATGGCCTATTTTCTCATCCCCATGCTGCCTGCCCACAGGCGTTACTTGCAGTTCAAGATAGGCCACAAGCACTTTTAGTTCACTGTGCTACCATTAGGCCTTACCAGCGCCCCTTGGGTGTTCACCAAGGTGATGGCGGTGGTCGCAGCTCATCAGCGCCGGTTAGGGGTTTCAGTCTCCCCTACCTCAACAACTGGTTGTTGAAGGGCTCTTCGCCCCAGATGGACGTCTCCCACCTCCAGACTACGGCAGATATCCTGCATTCGCTGGGGTTCACCATAAACATTCCTAAGTCACACCTGACTCCATCTCAGATGCTTCCTTTCATCAGACACAATGCAGTTTCGGGCTCATCTTTCCAAGCAGCTAGTTCAGGATATTCTAGTTATGATACCGATGTTTCAGCTTCTATCCTGGATTTCGGTGAGACAAACTCTGAGGTTGCTGGGCCTCCTGGCCTCCTGTATCCTGTTGGTAAAACACGCCAGTTTGCGTATGCGAGCTCTGCAGTGGGACCTGAAGTTCCAGTGGGCGCAGCATCAGGGTAATCTCTCTGACATGGTCCGGATCTTGGAGGGAACTGCAAAGGACCTGCAGTGGTGGCTAACGAACCGCGATTGGGTCAGAGGCAGACCCCTCTCCCTTCCCCAACCAGACCACACAGTAGTGAGAGATGCGTCACTCTTGGGATGGGGTGGCCATCTGGGAGAGGTGGAGATCGGAGAACTCTGTTCTCCGGTGGAATCCGGACTCCACGTCAACTTGTTGAAGCTCCGCACGATCAACTAGCATTGAAAGCATTTCTTCCCTCTCTCAAGGGGAAGTTAGTGCAGGTGTTCACGGACAACACCACCTCCATTTGGTACTGCAACAAGCAGGGCGTCAGGAGGCCATGCGTCTCTGGACATGGCTGGAACAGCAGGGCGTAACCCTGGTAGTGCAACACCTGGCACGCTCTCTGAATGCCAGGGCAGACAAACTCAGCCGTTGATGCCTAGCGGATCACAAATGGCGTCTCCAGCCAGAGGTGGTGCAAGGTCTCTTTCAGCAGTGGGAAGAGCCTTGGCTAGATCTGTTCGCCTCCGAAGAGAATACGCAATGTCAGCAGTATTACAGGATTGAGTTTCCAAGGCGGCTATCGCTCGGCGACGCTTTTTGTCGCGAGTGGAGCTGAGACCTCCAGTACGCCTTCCCACCCATACCACTCTTGCTCAGAGTTCTCAAGAAGATCAGGAATGACCGGGCCCAAGTCATTCTTGTAGCTCTGGACTGGACATGGAGAGTGTGGTATCCCGAGCTTCTTCGAATGAGCATTAATCCTCCGATCAGGCTGTCCTTTCGGGACAATCTTCTGTCCCAGCTGCAGTTGAGTGTCCTTCACCCGAACCTATCAATTCTATGCCTCCGAGCGTGGCGATTGAGCGGTGACAGTTGACAGCTTTTGGCCTTCCTCTTGAAGTCTGTAAAGTTATTTTGGCAGCCAGGTGGCCCTCCACCAAAACGGTATATGCCTGCTGTTTGTAAAATATTATACAGAAAAGTCTGTTGATACTCCTCGTGCCTCTCTTTCTGATATTCTTCTCTTCATTCTTACCTTTGACCAGCAGGGCTCTGCTCTGGGTACTCTCAAGTAACCCTGGGCTGAGTTCGCGGAGTTGCACTACGCGAAGCTACGCGAAGTGCAAAAAAAACTCTGTCGCACTACGCGGAGCTCCGAGAGCGGCGGAGTACGATAGAAAAATGCTGTTCTCGGTGATTGCACAGTGCCGGATGCTTGTCCGCACTGTGCAATCATTGCGAACAGCACCATGCACAGCGCAAGCTTACCTTTTCTGCCGCACGAGTAGATTTTTACTCGAGCAGCAGCTTTCTCAACGCGAACGGGCAGTTTCTCAACGCGAGCGGTCGCGAGCATACGCAACCACTCGCAATGAGAAACCTGACCCCCCCGCGTTGACAAATCTCGCTTGATGTTGGCGATCGCGAACAAGGAAAAATCTCGCCGGGAGGTGGATTTTTGTCGCTCGTGCTCGCCAACTTGACGTTGGTGAACGCGAGCGAGGGAAATACTCCGCTCCACTGCGCGAAGCGGAGTTTTTTGGAACTCCGCTAGCTCCGCGTAACGCGGAGTGCGGGAAACTCCGCAAACTCCACGAGCGGAGCGGAGTTCACCGCCCAGGCCTACTCTCAGGGGTTATCTTTCTGGTCTGTCTGGTTTCATATAGCTGCCTGAACAACCCTCTTTGTTCAAGCCCCCTATTGTTAGTGGGTTTCTGAATGGACTTGTACATATGTAACCCCCTACACCCTTCATTATACCTCAGTAGGATCTGAACCTGTTTCTCACTTACCTCTTGTCTGCTCCATTTGAGCCACTATATAATTGTCCTCTCCAGTTGTTTGCCATCAAGACAGCAGTATCATCTGCCCAGAGGTTGAGTGAGCTGCAGGCTTTATCATCCAAGCCTCCATGTCTTATGATATTTCAGGACAAGTTGGTGCTTTGCACCTGACCGAGCCGCTTTCCTGCCTAAAATGGTGACCCCATTCCATCAGTCAGTCACACTACCCATCTTTTATGCTCCTCCACATACCTCTAAGGAAGAGGAGCGACTCCATTGGCTGGACCCAAAAAGAGCATTGCGTTCTACCTTGACCGCACAAAAGAGTTCCAGATGGATGATCAACTCTTCGTGGGATATGTGAGAGCTAAAAAGGGTCGGGCAGTTCAGAAATGAACCATTTCATGCTGGGTTGTTCTCTGTATTAAGATCTGGCTATGCCCTGGCTAAAAAGCAGCCACCAAGGGAAAAGCTGTGACCACGGTGTTGGCTCATGGTGTTCCAGTCCTGGATATCTGCAAGGCAGCAGCTAAGGCATCTCTGCACACATTTGCCAAGCACTACTGCCTGGACAGTCAAGTCTGCAGGGACGGGCATTTCGCCCGTTCATTCTTGCAGGACTTTTTAGTCTAGTAATTTGTCCGCAGGCCGTCGCCGGGATAGTATGGCTTGGGTATCTGGATAAGGAATCTGCAGCTAGAAGTCTCCTTTTTATTTTTTAAAACACATTTTTATTGATTTTCCTTACATCCAAAGAGGCAATAAAACATGGAAAGGAACAAGGGGTTTGGTTACATACCCCAGATAGTTATCCGATACTCAGTTTCAAGCAGCTTGATTAAGGTACAGTTATGGCGTCACAAGGTGTTCATACCAAATTTCGGGCAAGCATACACTTATTCTCAAATGATTTGTATTATTTGTACTTAATCGGAGACAGAGTCCAGGAGGGCCAGCAGAATATAAGAGCAAGACCCAAGGGGGGGGGGAGGGAGTCACAGGCCCCAATCAGGAAAACATAGCATATTAGGGTAATGAAAACAAAGTATCACCCCGTATACTGTCCAAACCCACAGCCCAGGCAAGTCCATGAGTGAGTTGTTTGCAATAGTCCTTATCCAAACGTAGAAAAATTCAAACCCCAACTGCCCTCCCCCCCTCCCTCCCCACCCCCATAGGCGTGTCACTTAAGTGCCGACCTCACAGGATCAGGACAGCTATAGCCGCAACAGGGCGCCTCATTGGAATGAGGGGATATTGAGTAAAAACAGATATACAGGACAGGTACCACTACGCAACCTGAGGAGCAAAAACAGGGTGGATGCCAAGCGTATCATGCTCTACGCTATAGTTGCCAGCTGGTCGTTCACATGTGCATCTTCCTCATCACTCTCAGGGGACTTGAGCGCTATCACTAGCCCTTCCCAGGCTCTCGCCCTTTCCATAGCCTTTTTCCCTCCCCGCGCGGTTTGCAATCTGTAACCTAATCACTCCCTCGCATTCGGCCCATTTCAGTAGGTCTGCTTTCCACTTAACGGCACGAGGGGCCCGCTGCTCTTTCCAATGAGTGGTGATGGTTCTCTTGGCTAGTAGGAAGCCCAGATCTATAAATTTGCTAATGATTTTGTTTTTTGAAGTATGAGGAAACCAGTGTAGAATACAGTGAGCCATGGATGGGTCTTGGTCCCTGTCGGTAATGCCTGACAGTAAAGCTGTCACTTCCTCCCAATAACTATCGAGGACCGGGCAGTCCCACAGCATATGTTTAAAATCTGCATTGTCTGCCCTACATCTTGGGCAAGTTGCGGGCTGGGTCGGAAAATATGCATGCAGTTTCGCCGGGGTAAGGTATGCTCTGTGTAGAATATGGAAGTGTATTAACTGGAACCTCGCATTCCTTGTGCTTTTCCAGGCTCTCTCCACCAGTTCGTCCCATTCCCTGTCCGGGATGGCCATCCCTATGTCCGTTTCCCACTTAAGCTTTAGAGCAGACAGGGGGGGTAAGGATTCCAGTGTCATGCGTCTGTTGAGGCATGTCACCGCTTTGAACGTGCCCGCCGCCATCACCACATATTGGCACCCCATAGAAGTGGGCGGGTCCGACAATCCTTCTCCCCAATGTTTCCTAATGGCTGTCGTGAGGGCCGTATACTGTAAGAAGTCGCCCCCAGGTAAGTCATAACGGGCCCGCAGCTCAGCAAACGGGAGCAGGGCTCCTCCCTCGCAAAGGTCTCCCATAGTGGTTAACCCTCACTGTGCCCAAGTCTCCAATTTCTGCCAAGTGCCTCCATGTGGTAGGGCTCTGCACATCTGCAATGGTATCTCTGGGGCATAGGGGCGCTTGATCGAAGCCCTCCGCAGATACCTGTTTCAGCATTTCCGCACCGTGGCAAATTCTAGGGTGAGGGGCATAGGACCAATCGGGAGTCGCAGTACTATACCGGACAGGACCCCTCTAGTGGCCCTCGCTACCCATTGTGTGAGCCATTGGAATTGGGCCGCTAAATAATAAGTTTCATAGTCTGGGACCGCCAGACCCCCCTCCGCCCGAGGGCGCATAAGTGTACTGAGGGCTACCCTGCGCCTGCGCCTGCTCTTGCCCCACAGGAAAGCAGTAATCATTGTACGGAGTTGTTTGAAGTTGGAAGCCGGAACCCAGATCGGGAGGGTCCGAAGAGATACAGGAGCCGTGGGAGGGTCACCATTTTGAGTAGTGCCACTCGCCCTGCGAGAGATAGGGGCAGGGAACCCCAGAATTCACAATTGGCCCTAGTCCCACTGATGGCCTTCCCTATGTTGCCTTCAAGAATGTCCTTTTGGTCGTGGTAAATAAGGGTGCCCAGATAGGGTAAGCATCTGTCTTCCCAGTTCACGCCATCCGTGCATTTTGGGCCCAGTCTATTCCCACGCGCCGGGAACAGGTATGATTTTGACCAATTCACTTTTAGTCCTGCCACTCTGCTGAAATCATAAAGCAGCTTCTTCGTCCCCCGTAAGGCCTCTCCCGAGTCAGCAAGGAAAAGGAGGAGATCATCAGCATAAAGTGCTATATGATGCACCTGTCCATGAACATCAAGCCCCCGGTACGCTCGCCCCATTCTAGCATGCGCCGCCAAGGGTTCCACCGCCAGTGCAAACAACAGCGGGGAGAGTGGACACCCCTGGCGTGTACCCCGCCCCACCTTGCATGCCTCCGAGACTACTCCTCCCGTCCCGACCCTAGCGGTGGAATCAGCGTACAGAAGAGCTGTCCACTTCACAAACTCGGGACCAAGCCCCATTGTTCTCATTACATGGAACAGGAACGCCCATTCTAAGCTGTCAAAGGCTTTTTCCATGTCTACTGCGAATATCGCAGCTGTGTCAACGTTGTAGGAATCTGCTTCCAAAACTTGCAAGAGTCTTCTGACATTTAGGGCCGTGTTCCTGTTAGGGATGAACCCGGACTGGTCAGCATGGATGAGGGTGGTCATGTGGGGGAGCAGTCGGGAGGCTAGGATCTTGCTAAGTATTTTATAATCGAGGTTAAGCATGGACAAGGGGCGATACGCAGTTCTGTCCCATGCCTGCTTGCCCGGTTTTAGGAGGGGGGTTATGATCGCCTCTCTAGTGGAGGCCGGCAATTTGCCAAGCTTCTTGGCATCATTGTATAATCGGGCGAGTTGGGGAGCCAGGAGATCAATGTAGGTGAGGTAAAATTCTACCGGGAGGCCATCAGTGCCCGGGGTTTTGTTACGGGCCATACTTTTGATGGCTCCGCGCACCTCTCGAATTTCGATTTCATGACCCGGTAAAGTTGCTGCGTCTTCATCGAGCGTCGGCAGGTCCACCTCCCGCGTGAACTCTCGCAGCTCGGCATCAGATGGGGCCAATCGGCTTCGGTATAGCTCAGTGTAGTAGTCAAAGAATATATCGTTGATTCCCTGTTGATCGTGCCTAGCAATACCCCCCTGATCCCTGAGTTCCAGTATAGTTGACCCTCGTCTAGTCGGATTCGCCAGCCAAGCCAGGAGGGCTCCTGACTTATCTCTTTCCGAGTGTGCCCTTGTAATATAAGTGTTATAATCGAAACAGCGCAGGTGCTCCACGTGCGCGGCCACTGCCTCTCTCGCTTCTAGCATCTCTCGGTGCTTGTCCGGGTTTCCAGGTCTTTCCTTCTCCAGGGTACGCAGACGATCGTCATCCCGCTGAATATCCCGGAGGAGGACCTTCCTAACTCCGACTAATTCGGATATGCACCGCCCTCTGAGCACTACTTTGCAGGCATCCCATTCCACATTCGTGGATGTAGCTGTGCCCTCATTGGTCTGGAAGTATTCCGTGATGGCTGCACCAATAGTGGTACGGAAGACCTGATCCTCTAGGGCCTCCGGGCGCAATCGCCAGGTGGGAATTGTCGGGCGTGTACGTGACCAGTGCAACCGTGCTATGATAGGATTGTGGTCGGAGAGTGTCCTAGTGAGGTACTCACTACTGCTAACCCCCCATGGACATCAGGTGAGCATAAGATGGCATCCAATCGAACATGTAAGTCATGAAGTGCAGAAAAAACGGAGTAATCCCGGTCTAATGGGTGTCCCGCCTGCCAGGTATCGATCAAGCCCCATTTCTGTTGCCAGTTACGACGTGATTCTGCGACCTTGTGTGCAGGTGCGTTAGGGAGTTGTGGGTGGGAGTGGTCTAGGGTAACATCAGTGGTGCAGTTGAAGTCCCCCCTAGTAGCAGTGACCCTGTGAGTATATTCGCAAATCTTCGTGATCATAAGGGGAAGAAGGCCGGTTGGTCCACATTAGGCACGTATATGCTACCCAGGGTAAGGTCCCTACCGTCTAGTTTCCCTGTCACTACCACAAATCTGCCCTCCGGGTCTATCACCTGTGATGTGCATTGAAAGGGGACCCCCGCTCGTACCCATATCAACACCCCTCTCGCGTAGGCAGAGTACGTAGTATTGTAAACCTGACCCCTCCAGCGGCACTGTAGCGCCTTCCCTTCTGGTGCCAGGAGATGAGTTTCTTGTAGGAGTGCTATCTGAATGCCTCTGCGAATCAGGTAGGAGTGTATCTTGTGGCTCCTAACCATAGAGTGCATACACCTCACATTCCACGAAAGACACGCCAATCCTAATGGGGATCCCATTGCTGCTTGCTGCTCATGCAGTCCTGAAGAAGGTCCCCCCCGTGACACGCCCACGTCCCCGTAAAATGCCCCAACTAGTGAAACAACCCCAACTCCCCCTCCCCAGGACAGGTGGCCAACAAGGTATCCCCATCCATACTGCGATAACACCGATCATCGTCAAGTGACAAAGGTAGGGGCGGCCTCCCGCTAAGAACCCCGCAATACATCCTGTAGTGCCGCCTCCCCACTAAGTGTTCCAGTCAGTATGCCCCCGTTCAGCTGGATGTTACCTAAAGGTCCAGAGAGAAGGAAGCCACCAGTTCTCGGAAGCTGCACTTGCGTCGCAGGGATACCAGGTCATGGGAGGATCTGCGTGATAAGGAGCAAGCCACGCTCCCTATACGAGGTCATCCGCCGTTTGGGGCGTAACCTCCGGCATGTTGGCTCTCAAGGTGTCAGTGTCGCTGCGGTCTGATGGGGATTCTGATTGGCTAAGTCGAGGTTCTCTCCCCCCAGGAGATGAGCTAGGACTGGACCCACTGTGCGACATCACGGCTTGCAGCGTCTTCCGGCGTTCCTGACTGAGTTCCCTGGGCGAGGGAGCCCTGGAGCCCGGACCATGGCCAGTAGGGCTCTGCTGTGAGGTTCCCAAATCCGAGGCAGGTCGATCTTGTGCACAACGGGTCTCCAACCAATCCCAGGTTTCTTGTGGGGAATTGAAGAGGTGTACTCCCGCTGGGTCCGCTACTCTGAGCCGAGCGGAAAAAAGCATCGCGTAGGGTAAGTTCAACTTGTGAAGTTTGGCCTTGATGGCAGAAAATGAGGCCCTGTTTCGCTGCACTTCTCGTGTAAAGTCTGGGAAGATCATGACAGTATTATTGTCTATGCGGAGCGTTCGTTTTTGACGAGCACATTGTAGGATATGATCTCTATCACGAAAGTGTAACAGCCTGGCCACCACTGGTCGTGGAGGGGCTCCCGGTTTCGGCAGCCTAGCCGGCACTCTGTGGGCCCGCTCCAGGGCATAGAAGGGGGAGAGGCCCTCTGGGGCCACTTCTGTTCGGAGCCAGTCCTCCAAGTACTTGACCATGTCGGACCCTCTGTTTTTTCGGGTAACCCAATGACACGGATATTGTTCCACCTTGATCTCCCCTCGCTGTCCTGGGCACGCAGCTTCAAAGTCTTCACCCTAGCTTCCAGGGTAGTGAGAGAGCGTCTCATGTCTCGTACTTCATCTGGCAAGCCATTAAGTTCTTTTTTGTTGCATGACACCCTGTCTTTAAGCTTTCGGTGGTCGTCTTTGAGCAAGTTGAGATCTGTGCCGATAGCATCCATCTTCTCCTCCAGTGCTTCTCTGGAGGCCGTTATTGCTTGCATGATGTCTGCTAATGTGAGCTTCCGGGAGGACAACTCTCCACTAGTTTCAGGCGTCTCCTCCTCCTCTTCAGATTGGGGTCCAGGGACGTCTACACTAAGAGCAGTGAAGCCCCTCTTCTTTTGAGGTCTCCCCATCTCGAGGCTGTGGTGTGCAGAGTCAGCGTCCGAGAGATTTCAGTGTCCCTTGGGGGCGGCGTGCCAGAGCACTTCCAATCGCGCAAGGTCCCCTCCGGGATGTCACTCTTCTTCAGTCCAGGAAGCCCCCGCCAACCTCGCCTCCAGCGAACTCACCACTATTGGCCCTGCGAGCCGGTATGCCCCGCCGAGACTGGATACCACTCAGTAGTCCGCCACTGTCGCGGGTATTCCCTGTACCGGGGTCCCCCAGCACTCTGCCGCCTCCCCCTCCAGTTGTGTTTCTGAAGTGTGTATCAGATCCAGTAAACTGCCCAAGCGTTCTCCGCTGTATTGGTACCACCTGATCTCTTCTTGTCTCCAGTGAGCCTCTCAGGGAACCAGCGAGACGTCTCCCGATGTTTGGAGCCGCTGGCGGTGTCTAGGCGCTATATCCTGGGGGCCCCCCGCAGTAACGGTAACAATGGTTTCTCTTCGCTCTTGGCGGGGATCTGGGTCAGGGAGCGCCTCTGCACCGCCAGCTTCTTCCGCCGCCTGTAAAAGCGAATGTCGGAGTGAGCCGCCCCACTATACGCCTCGTCTCTTCCACTACTGTGGCTACTCACACGGTCGCTTGAAGCAGCAAATGCTCAGCAATGTGGGTATTGCGGCAGGGCCCAGTAAGCCGGGGGGCGCAGTGGAAGTTTGGCGCCCTTTCAAGCGGGGTCCCGTGAGGCCTTTCCCGCCGGTAGCACCATGGCCTCCAGTCTCTTCAGCGCGTCTCCGCCGTGCCTCATAACCACCTTGATGTGGTGGCGACAAGGGGGACAACGGCAGGTTTCCTTCAGGCAGGTTCCCACTCGCGGCACACACCAGCTCAGCGCTCACTCCCCGTAGCCGCCATTTCGTGTCTCAGCCCAGGGGAGGACGTGGGGCCAGCCCCGCAGTTGAATGTGGGTCTTGAGGGCGCCTCCGATTCCTCTTACATGCTGTATGCACCATATAGCCCAGGGAGACAGCTGCAGTGTAAGGCTGCCGTTCTTCCACAGCGTTAGTCCGCTATGCAGGCAATTTCGCCAAGCAAACCCCTCCGGCCGCCATTTTGCACTCCGGAATGGAGCCGATCCGGGGGTCTCATCGCAGGCCAGTCAGCTCCAGCAGGAACGTCTCTCTCCTCCTCCAGTTATTGAGTAGCACGCCGCCGTCCGTCCAGCGGTCCGGACAAGGCCCCCAGTGCCGAGGTGCCAGGTCGCTTCGGAGTATCGGGATCGCAGCCGGAGTTAGACTGCGGCCGCCATCTTAGGGTCAGGCCCTCCGAGAGCGGTGTCGACAGTTCACCCCCGGGGGTGGCCGCAACTCCGGGGTAAACCACTGCCGAGTCGAGTCCTCACATTCTTAAGGGCTGCTGCGAAGTGTGCGGCTCTCCACCACGTGTCAGGAGGTCAGGATAGATGAAAGCGGGGAGACGGCGGATGGAGCTCCTCAGCTCGCATCCGTCTCCATCGGCAGCAAGCCACGCCCTGCCTGCAGCTAGAAGACTATCAGATGAACAAGTTACTTACCTTCAGTAACGTATTATCTGCTAGAGACAATATCTAGCTGCATATTCCTTACAGACCCACCCATGCCTCCCCGCTCTGTGGACACATTTTTAGAGCCAGGGTTGATTCCCTTTTCAGGGCCCTAGTTTGAGCACACACTAGTCAGTCTAATTCATGGCTATGCGCTCCTGGTGTGGAAAGTCATGAAAAGAAACTGACAGCCGCGTGCCTGGGTGGTGCCTATGTAAGTGACCGTGACGTCATATCCGATGCTGCCGACGCCACGCGGAGCTGAACGGAGCCACTCGATGGCACGCAGGGGTGCTGCTCATGCAAACTTTTCCAGATCCAGTCTGACACCTGAGACATTCAAAGGTAAGGATACTGCAGCTAGATATTGTCTCTACCAGATAATGCGTTACCGAAGGTAAGTAGCTTGTTCATCTGAGAGGGTGTCTGAGTGGGTCTGTGAGTGGGTGTGAGGGTGTCTGAGTGGGTTTGAGAGTGCCTCCATGAGTGCATGAGTCAGTTTGTAAGTGAAGGGAATAAGTGCCTGAATGGGTCTTTGAGTCGATGCTAGAGTCTCTGAGTAGGTCTGTAAATGGGTCTGAGAAAGTATGAGTGGTTCTGTAAGTGGGCGCATTGTGTCTGAGTGGGTGTACTTCTTTGAGTGGTTCTTTGAGTGGGTTCATGAGTGCCTGGGTGGGTTTGTGCATGGATGTGAGAGTGTCTGAGTGCATCTGTAAGTGGATGTGAGAGTGTCTGAGTGGGTCTTTCAGTGGGTGTGTGAGTGCCTTGTGGTTGTCAAAGTGTCTGTGTGTCAGTAGCTGTGTCAGTGACAGGGCCACAACGGAACCGCACCTGCCTCTTTATCCAAAAAGAGTCCACAGTTTTGCACAAAATATCTACACAAGTGGAGTACTTTCTATTGGTTAATTACTAAGTGCTACCTACTTGGGTAAATGTCTAGTATGTATTCTACACTACAGCTGCATAATGGAGCACAAGGAAATCTCACCAGTGACCTTGTGTGCATTTTGGCAATGTGATTGTTCCTCGTGCATCTTTTTCCAGAAACTTGTGATAACAATAATCTTCCTATAGCGAAGAGCACAAGAGTACAAAGAGCTAAATCTCCATCAAACAAGGGTTTTTCTTCTTAACTATATGAAGTAAGTGCTACTTTCTTTGGTGGAGATGTCCTTATATTCCTGGCATCAAGAACGCATCACTAAAATAGTCAAGAAACGTGTTGGGGGGCCCTCTTCTAAAGTTGTCCATCATCTTGGCAAAAGGCAGGAAGACCTTTGCATACTACTAGGGTAATCAGGGCCAAATGAGCAAAGCTTTCAAGTGATTTTGCACATTTGAATACTCGTAGTAATTTAAAGGGAGAACTATGGACTCTGCTCTCACCAGGTAAAGACAAGAAAGAACCCACTAGTCACAGTCACTACAGATTGCCCCCTAATAGATCAAGGATGCATTCACCTCCACAAAGAATCTTAGATCGTCTATCAATGTGGAATTGCCCAGAAAACACACTTGCTTAGCCTTCACCAAGCCCAGGAGTTTAGGATCATTTGTCCTTCACAGAAGTGGAGCTTCAACTGGGGCACCTGCTATGTTTAAATTTGTAAGTGCTTCCCGTTGAGGTTTCATTTTGGTGAAATGAGCATCAGGCTCAGAACGGCCCTGCCAAGCGTTAATGGGGGAGGCGGACCGTGCGCCCCCAGGCAGATTTTGGCCCGGAGACCCCATCACCTGGGGCCCAGACAACAATTATTGGGGAAGGAGAGCCGCGCAGGCCCAGGTCGATTTAGGCCCCGGGGACCCCATCCTTCGGGGCCTGGCCTCTTACTCTTGGGTGCCCTGGAGCCCACCCTGGGCATTCAGTGACCATTATTGAGGACCGGGGGGAGCCTCAATGCCCCGGTGGTCCCTGCTGGCTCCCCGCCTCCAGTGGGGGCCATTAATGACTCCAGGAAAGGGGCCTTGCAGCCCCCCTCCTATAATTAGCACGGTCCTGCCCTGGGGAGGTGGTGGTCCCCGGGGTTGTATATGGCCCGGGAAGGGGGCCCCTCCCAGTTTCAAATATGTATTTGGCCCTGAGGAGGTGGTGGTCCCCAGTGCCCGGTGGGTCCGCGTGGCCCCCACATCATTTGGCCCTGGGGTGGTAGTTGACCTCTGGGCATATTAAAGCCCCAAGAGAAGGGTCTGCACGGCCTCCCTCCACTATTATTATTATAAAGCCCCAGGGAGCTGGTGGTCTCTGGGGTTCAATGAGCCCAATGGAGAGGCATCTGCACGGCCCCCCCTTCTATGTTTAAATAAAGCTCCTAGGAGGTGGTGGTCCCCCGGGCCCCATGCACCCCCTCCTTTATTTTTTTAATAGAACACCCTCATGCCCGTGGGACCTGGGACCTGGCCCACCTTGGAGGTTAAAGTGAAAACAAGCATGGGAGAGTGCGCTTGTTTTTTTTTGTCACAAATTTGCTAATCCGTCACGATTTTGACAGAAATATTTAAAAAAAAAGCTTTTTGGTCCTGAGACGTCAGGAGGACCTGGCGCATTGAGCAGGACGGAAAAATGCCTAAAAGTGAGTGACATGCTATGGCAGCGTACTTGACAATTTCCGCTTGTGTTTACCCACTGAGGATTTTATTGATAAACAATGAGGCACGTGGCAACACCCACTAGGGAAGTAATGAGGGTGTTGAGACTGCGAATACCACAATGCCTAGTTGCATACGCCCACTGAGGCAGAGGACACGCCCATTGGGGCTGGATTCATTTAAATAAACCGCAGGTGATCGACACTCATGTTGCTGTGTGGTCTTTAGCGTATGGCTTGTGAACAAGGAGTTATCAAAAACGCGTAAAGCCAATCGATAGATTTAGCGGAACACCAGAAGGGCTGCAGTCCTCACTTTAAGAGGTTCCGGGAGGGCCTCCTCACATTGGGCGAACTTTTGGATGGATATATATATATATATATATATATATATATATATATATATATATATATATATATATATATATATATATATGTATATATGTGTGTATTTTTATATATATATATATATATATATATATATATATATATATTCATAGGGAAACTGCTTCCTTTCCCCAAAGGAAGAAATCAACGTCACTACAAAACAAGTTTCATCACCAGTTTTAATTGCCAACCATTCTGCGGAATACTTGTTGCAGCATCAACGCATTTCGGTGCTTACAAGCACCTTGGTCACAATGCTGACAGTTTCACCAATCATCACATTTAACCTTCATAGTGCATAAACAATGTAAAAGGACAAGTACTATGCATGCAAAACCCCTCGCCATTTTGTAGTGACCTTCTCTGCAATGTATATCGTACAACAACAGTAGTTTTTATGCTCATTATTCATCATTTCACGTTTTTCTCTGGAAATGACATAATTCATTTGGCATCAATATTTCATTCATATCTTTTCTCGTATAACAATTACAAGGTAAAATATATTGCCTTAATATATGTTTTTCGGTCGCCAAATTTAAACATGCAACTTTATCCTTTGAATTGCCCCAGTGGGCTTTCTCTATGGTTGTATTGATATTTACATAGTATGCCATAGTGGGCTGTGGCTTCCTTCAATGTTCAGCGTATGATAATATATATGGCATTTCTAAGCATTATAAACCAATTTATTTACATTAATTTTAATTTAAAAAGTTCAAACCAGCACAGTAGCTGCGACTCTCCAATAGAGGTAGTCTCTAATAATTGCTGCAATCAACTCCTTAAGCTGCAATGCATCTAATTTTGTCCTCCTGTAAAATAAACCACAATAAATATATATACAAAAATGTTGAAATCTTAGCTATAATTTATCAGTCTTCAGGGCTGGCAGCTGCAGTAAGAAAAAATTACTGGGGTTATAAATTTACGAAGAGCACTTCGTCTACGTTCAACCCTAATGGTTCTTTGCAGTCCATCTCTAAAATGTGTCTTGCTTCCATTCTTCTAAGCTCTTTTTCTCTATCTCCTCCCTCAGTTTTTTTGGCACACAGTCAATCACACTGTATAGTAGTAGCTTATGGTCTCCCCGTGTGCCTTGTGAAAATGCTGTGCTACTGGGTAGGTGTTGTCATTGTTTTTTATTGCTCTAAGGTGCTGCAGAATGCGTTTGTTTACTGGTAGGATCATGCTCCCAACATACCATTTAGGACAGGGACACCACAGAACATATACTGCGTAATCAGTTTTACATGTCAGACTTTTTTCACTTTTGTTTTCTTGTGGAAAGATGTTCCTAATTCCACTAGATTTTTGCTATTTTCACACGCTTTGCACTTGAAACATTTTCTAAAACCTGGATTGGGTTTTAACCAAGTGTGTTTGGTGTAAGATACTTTACTTTTGGCTAGTAGATCCTTCATCGATCTTGCCTTCCTGAATGCAATTTGTGGCCTTTTCATAACAATGCTTCCTATTATTGGGTCATTCTTAATAAGATGCCGGTGTTTAATCAATGCCCTTCGCAACATTAGATGTTGGTCCTAATACATTGTAATGAATCTTACACCCTGTAGCTCACTGTTTCTTTTTTTGCATGCTTTCTCTGAAAACAGGATGTCTTATGTCTTTTATTTAGAGACCTTTTTCTGTGCTTCTCTCAGTGTGGATTCTGTGGATCCTCTCTGTCTTAGTCTTGTTAACATAACATCTTTGGTATTTTAACAGGTAACAGCGATATGCCAGCATCTTTGGTATTTGTAAAGTGGTCTTCATTGCTGGGAATTCGGCGTGCCCTCAATAGCTCTCCAAAGGGAATGATGTTCTTTAGTGTATGTGGGTGTAAGCTTTTTGTGTTTTGTCTATTGTTCCCTGCTGTGGGCTTCCTAAAAACTGTAGTTGTAAGTCTGACATTTTTGGCCATAATCTAAACATCTAGTAAGATTTGTGTACTGCTTCTCTCACTGTTAAAGCTCAAATTCAAATTGTTTTAGTTTATGTCTTCTATGAATTACCTGGTTGTACCCTCATCTCCTCTCTATCGTGCAAACACATCATCTATGTAACGCACCCGTAGAATGATCCTCTCCGCCCATTGTTTTAGTTCTGGCCCATTGAGTACCTGCTCCTCCCACCAGCCCATGTGCAAGTTTGCAAAGCTTGGGGCGAAGCAGATACCCATCGAAGTCCCCCTCTGTTGTTGAAAGAGATCACCATTGAATAAGAAAACGGTTCTGCTGAGGCACCATTCCATCATCTGCAGGATTATCTCTTTTATTTTAAATATATATATTTTTATTAGATTTGCAAACTTGTTAATCCCTCAACAAACCCCCCACCCCTACCCTTTCCCGCACAATAAATTACATATAGAAGGATCCATCAAACATGGACATAAAAATCCAGCAAAAAATTGACCTGCGTCACTTACAGAGTTTCTGCTGATTCACTCTAATCAATACCAAATTGCTATAATTCATCATAGAACCAATAACATAAAAACATAAGCACTTGCAAAATAACAGGGGTATCATATAGCAGTAAATATCTCAGATCGCATAGTCTAAGCCACCCCTTTAAGTGATAAGTACAATTTATACATTTGATTGATTAACCGACATCAATAAAACTCCTACCTTCTTAGTCCCTTATATCTAGTACATCGACTCTTACATGCATGTATACCATTCTCCCATATTATACCCTATTAAATAAATCAGCGATTGGCACCGACCTGGGGATCTGGATCACCCCTTAAAGTGGCATGTGCAGTTTTATGAATTTGATTGATTAACTCACAGCGTTAAATGCTTCCAAATTCTCAATCCTTCTTTCTAGCTTGATGGTCTTTTCTTGCGTAGATTGCTTTTTCCAAATTATATACTGTTAACAAACGCGTCTACCATTGTTGAAAAGACGGGGGGTTTGCGTCCAACCATGCTGAGGCGATACATAACCTGAAAATAGAGATAGAAACGCTTAACAGGGCCCCTCCCTCCTCCATACACCCATTATTTTGTGCTCTCAATAAGATTACAGGGGGAGTTATGTCTATATTTAGAGATAACTCATCTCTAAAAAAGTTGTAAATTTCGACAATAGTCGAGGAGAGGGAGCTACATGGAGCAAACGTATGTACTGCATCTGCCCCATATAAATCACAGTGTGGACAGTGTGTTTCCTTCCCCCCATTTTGCAATATATGGACTGTAATATATGGAGAAACAGGTCTTATAGAACTGGACCTGATGGCTTGCAGGCATTAGAATAGTTTGCGCCATTAAAAAGGCTTGTTGAGAAACTTATCAGTGATCTCTAATTTTATTTTCCATTTTTGAAGAGTGTTTTTCCAAGTCGTCCTTCATGAGATTATTAATAAAATTATAAATCATACCGATTCGAGGAGGTTTTAATTGCACCAGTTTCTCCACAAGGACATTTTTACGGAACCTGGCTGGTCCGCCCCCCTTTAGCTGCAAATAATTCCTGATTTGAACGAATTTAAAAAAATCTTTATGAGTAAGATTAAAATCTATTCTAAGCTGATCTTAGGAGATGATGCCGAGCGATGAATAAAAACACCCCAATTTATTAATCCCAGCCTTAAACCAATTGTTCATATATGAATCAAAGAAGATCTCTGGTAGGTTCTGATTATCTTGGATAGGAGTATAGAAGTTTAATCTACGTATACCCAAATCGGCACACAGAAACCCAAACTTTAAAGGGAGCTGAGAGAGTCTTAAAACGGACACTTTTGTAATACCTGAAGTCCAACTGCTGCCATTAACACCCCCAAGCCTCACCTCCGATTAATAGCTCATAGGGAGAGAGGAGATTCCCCATGATATTTGTAGGGCGCTCCTGGAAAAGGACTGTACAATGTGCTAAAGATGTAGCCCATAATATAATTTAAGATTGGGAAAAGCTAATCCCCCCGCTCTCTGAGGAGAGACAAAAGTTTCACCAATCTTCTAGGTCGGGAATAAGCCCAAAGAAATTGTGAATAGATATTATCAAACGTTGTTAACCATTGAATAAATCAAACATTTTTGGAAAGAAAATCATCTTGATGACATTGCATCTGCCCACGAGAGACAGATGCAAATTATTCAGCCTACCCAATGATTTTTTATTTTTTCCTCTAAAGGGGTTAGATTTTCGTTAATAATCTCATCTATGTTAGCCTTTATGATTACCCCTAAATAGACTGCACCTTCAACCACTCTATTATCAATCAGAGATATATATTCATTAATGATGATTTGAGTTTTTCCTGTATCTAAAGAATACCCCGAGATAGTCCCAAATATCCAGGCTTCATCTTCGATAGTTTTAATAGCCAATTTAGGGTCAGATGTAACCAGTGCAAAATCGTCAGCATAAGCTAAAACCTTGGTGTAAAGTCCTTGCGCTACAATTGGGGGGATATTCCTATTTGAATCCAGGCTGATTAAAAATGGATCTATATACAACGCGAATAACAGCGGAGAGCATGGACATCTCTGCCGTGTCCCCCTAGAGATCATAATTGATTCGGTTATTTCCCCGTTAACATAGATGCTAGCGGCCGGCTCAACATAAAGTGCTTTGATTGAACTGATGTAACCGGGACCTATCCCCTTCTTATACATCATGGACCAAAGGAAGTGCCAAGCTTTTTCAGCATCAAGCATGATCACGGACATAGGATCCCCTGACACTTGCCCTACATCAAACAAGGAGATGATCAGCCGGACATGGTCTATCGTGCCTCTCCCAGGAAAGAATCCATCCATTTGGGTACTATTCTATGAATCACGGGGGACAAACGGGTGGCTTAAAGCATTGAATAAATCTTTGAGCCCTCTTTAATCAATGTGATCGGGCGGTAAGAGCCCAGCTCTTGAACAGGTTTATATTTTGGGGGGGGAAATGACAATGTTAGCCGATGCCCATGATTTAGGGGGAGTCACCACTTTGAAAATTTGTTCGAACAAAAGAATAATAACATCCTTAAGTTGATCCGAAAAAAGTTTATAAAATTCGGTGGGAATTATATCGGTACCAGCAGCTTTCCCATTGGGTAAACTAGAAATAGCCATAGGGATCTCAACCCATGATAACAGTCCATCAAGCTGTTCCTGCTCTTCTCCAATCAGTCAATCCATTACATTGATTTCTAGGTATCTATGGATCTGGTCCTGTATTGAATGGCTCTTGTCCTCAGCTCCCTCGGAATATAATATTTGATAGAAGTGCTGAAAAGCAGCCCGAATCAGACAGGGGTCTGACACCAGACCATATACTAGATCTCTAATTGTGTCAATTTCATTATGTGTGAATGCCTGTCTGGTTCTTACTGCTAATTGGTGTCCCATCTTCTCACTACACTCGTATACGTTTTCCCGATGTGCAGCGTATTTATCTGCAGATTTTTGGGCAAAAATTTCCCCAATTGCAACCTTATCGAGGGTCACCTCCATCTGAGCCTCCTCTGCCCCGCTGTTCCTTTGTAGCGTCATAACTAGATTTTCTTCTGCACTGGCCAGATTCCGCTGACTGTCAATCACCGTGCATTTATCTTCTTTCCCCTTATTTAAAGAGAACTGAATAGTTTCCCCTTGTATACAGGCTTTCATGGAGTCATAAACAGTTCCTAGTGAAGCGCTTCCCATATTTCTTGTCGAAAATTCGGGGATCCATAATTTCATGTGTTTCCGATATTTATCATTATACAGTAATGATTGCTCGAAAGTCCAGGGGGAACTTTTTTTGAAGCACCCAACCCTTGCATTTAAAAAACAAGCAGGATTATGATCGGATAAAAATCTGGGATAGCGCTCAATCACACTATCCTGAACTAGGGGGGAAGCTACAAAACTAAATCCAATCTGACATGGTTTTTATGTGGAACTGAATAAAAAGTAAACCCATGGTCTGGGGATTTTAAGTTGAACCAAACATCTTTGAGGCCATGTATATGACATAAATTCTCCAGGGCCTGAAAGACTTTCGGTTTCCTCCCTATGTATCTCTGGCTCATATCCCAATGCTATGTAGACTGATATTTAGGTCCCCATAAAGAATAATAGGTAGCGACCAGTGTACTAATTCATTGGATAGCCAGTCGAATACTTCTGGGTCATCAGCAATGCTGCCATATACAGAACATAAAGTAAAGAAAAAGGAATCCGAAGACTTACACCCAGCAATAACCCATCGACCTAAAGGATCCTCCCTAATTTGATCAAATTGAAGATTATTATGACAGTCTAAAATTGCAACCCCATGTGTATGGGTCCCTTGAGTGGTACCCCCGATTAAACTATATCCTAAATTCTTTAACAGACTCTTTAGTGCTGCCTCTATATGAGTTTCTTGTAGACAACAGATATCTGGATGCAGCAATTGAAGCCCTTCACAGACTTTTTGCCTTTTCTTAAAGTCATTAAGCCTGCAGATATTTACCGTGGCAATTCACAATTTCCCTCCTCCAATTATCCTACCTACTTTGGTCCCTTTGGCTCAATACCACTCCAACATTTATTAGGCGAAGTTCTATAAATTAGCCGAAAAATTGACAATAACATATCTTGGTGATCCTTCAATCAAAAACAAATCTTTGTGTATGAACACCCAACCCCCCCCAAAACCATCCCCCATCACCCCCACACCCCTCCTATAACTGTGCTCAGCATTTACCCCACCACCCCGCCCCCATGCCAGTGAAGAAAACACTTGATAAGCTCTGACTACCAATCACATAAATGTGAGTTAAACAAATCAGCATTATAAATTTCATTTAGGTAGGCCGCTACTACCGCCTACATGACCCAGTTCTTTTAAATATTCTTGAGCTAGGATCTCAGAAGTAAAGCTGCACGTCTGACCATTATCAATAGCTTTCAATCTAGCTGGATTTTGAAGAAAGACCACTGCCCCTAATTTTTTAAAAGAGGCAAATAGTTGTTGGAGGCGCCATCTTCGCTCTACTGTTGCGTGCGCGAAATTGGGTCTAACAAAAAAAGACACTCCGTCATGCGATTTTAGCATTTGGACGAGCCTGATCATAGACAAATTGCCGTGGCACAAAGTTACCAAAGAACACCAGCATTACTCTTGGTCTTTCATTTTCACTCCTTGGATACTTCTTCTGTATTAGGGGGAATTGGTGAGCCCTTTGTATTTCCATATCCCAGTCCCATTTATTCTGGTCTGGGAATGCTCTTTTTAGCAGATTCACCATAAAGTTCCTGGGGTTATCTGCCTTCACCCCTTCCGGAATTTCAAATCAGCGTAGGTTGTTCCTCCGCTGACGATTCTCTTGGACCTCCATTTTGACTATTACATCAGACATAAGAGCCTCTTGATTTGACCTTTGTGTTTTCAAATGGGGCAACCTCTGTCTCCAGGACCTCAGCGATCTCCGTGCAGGTTTTATTTAATTTTCGGATCCCCCCCCCCGTAGTTTTTTGGTGGCGACTTTCCTTTCGGGTTTCCTCCTGCATTTGCTTAATAGACAGAAAGAGGGAGGGTTCTTTTAACTCACCAAGTATTCCTGTATTAGGAGTATTTGCACCATTTGGATCGTGGTCATGATCATAATCATGAAACGTGAGCTGGGTAGCCGAATAATCCCATTTCAATTGCTGACTGTTCTTTTACTTATTCTTTTTTTCGAGCAGATCTCTTTATTTGCGTTAACCGTAGATCCTCCATTGAATTACTACTGACCTGTTAGTATCTGTGAGGTCTTCGTTGCTTAATGAGGTATTGCCTTGACTGGAGGAATCCGACCTGTCAGTTAATGAGAAAAATCTTTCCCCAGGCACCTTGGGGGAGAGGGCCCTTCCTTGTTGTCGACCATCAGTTAAAGGCCTAGAACTGCTAGGAGTGCTTGAATTAAATTTACCAGTGTCCTTACTCCCCCCTATGCCCCCAATTGCGCCCTGCAGGGGGTCTTGCATCAAGGGATCACTAGAGGTGACGTTAGTGCTGTCTTTAGAGGTATCCGGCAATACAGCCAGAGAACTATGGATCTAGGGGACTGTCAAGGAAAGTTGCAGCCCCAGGCTTGCGTCGGTGATGTTGCTGCTACCACTATTCACTGCTACATCACAGGGGCCCTTGGTACCATCAGTATTGTCAGCCCCAACCTCCTGTGTATTATTTTGGGGCTCTATCACAGGGGGAATCACAAACTTCATAACAATGAAAGGTTGTAAAGACCCACCTACTAATAATGCCGTGCTGTGTGTTATCCTCGTTGTCCTCGCTGTGGTTTTTTCCCCCCATTGAAGTCCCGTTTTCCTTTATTGAGACCCTTGAATTGTTTGTTTTCTTTAACGAGGTCAGATGCCTTTGATGGCGGGGATCCCTGCTGCGCCCCCCCCCTCCCCTAAGTGTCTTTAAAAGGCACAGGCTAGAGCCACGCACTGCACTGCATAAGCTTCTTGCTTTCACGCACCCGTATATGAGAATTTCCAGCACCTGTGCTGTCTGCAGCCAGGGAGCGTGACAGACACTTCAGCGACCCAGGCATTGGCATCAGTTTATCTTTATTTTACCACCTGCCCCACCCACTGCCTTGGTAAGTGTCACAAATTAAACCATGCTGTGCTGATTATAAATCATGTTACTGACGGAGTTTTTGTCAACCTGCAGTTTGCTCGCCATGATTTAGTAGCACAAAGGATCCATCTCTGCTGTAAAGTCAAAACGTGTACTGTGTACCCTGGGCCAAGCTGCATATCCGGCAAACTGTATTTAGTGAGGTCGGATACCTGTGAGTTATTTTTCTCACAAACATATTTTTTTGTTACTTGTGGAACTTGTACTTAGTATAGATAACATGGGCTTAAAACCACCTGACAGTGGGCTGAATTCCTTGTGTGTTTAGGAGTTTTCAGGCAACAATAAAAATGTCAAGCTAACTGTTGAAGGATGTTTCTTGTTGAGCGAGATCAGGATTTAGTTTGGTGACAGTTTTCACTCATGAAGTAGCGCAGAGGGTTAATATGTGGATTCACGCAGATCTCCGAAGTCAAGCATTTATGGGCCATATTATACAGAAACACAGTTCTGTACTCAGCAGCCTGGAACATTGGCTGTTCGTTAGTTGGGGTCCGGGGTCTCCAGCTATGGTGCACTTCATCACGGGCTCTTTTACTTCAATAAGTCAGTTAAATCTTAACTGCAATTTGGCATTTATTTATCACTATGAGGCCCTCCTGTGAAGTTCATGCCCTTCCATTTCTTGTGCTTTACAGCAGTTTTAAGTTGTTCTTAGAGTTTCTCGTTGCTCAAATAGGTTTAATTTCTGACATTTATATATTTCCCTCGTCTTCATTGCTTTGATTTTGCTCGTGAGAAAGTGTCACTCTTAGCCATTGAATGTCACTCATAAGTACACTGAAATTATGAAAATGTCCCACATAAGCAATCTGAAACCTTGGCAGCTATGCCCCCCCCCCCCCCGCTGGGGCGACAGCACCACCGAGAGAGGAGCCAGTGCCGGGAGACCCTTTGTCGATTTCGCTCCCTGGCCCGTCATTGCCACAGTAAGGCAAGGTCTCCGTCTCCGTGAAGACCGCAGACAGTAGCAGACAGCAAGGCGATACAGGCAGCAATGGAAGCAACCTGTTGGAGCAACCCAGAGTGCTCAAACCAGCAAAGCGATGCAGCGTAGCCCAGGCCAGGTAGTCGAATACCGGTTGGCAGAGTCATGGGGAGCGGCCAGAGGCGCAACTAGAGCCAAATTTCGGGGGGCCTAAGAAAATTTTTCGGGGGGGCTGACTCTTCCAGCAAGAGGTTGAGTGGGGATGCGGGGGCTCTAAAAAGGGGTGAAAAACAACAGAGCCTCATTTACAAGCAAATGGTCTTTTAAAGACCTGTGAAGTACTCGGGTGCGGCTGTGTGTGTGCCCGGGAAGCTGTCTCAGCCCGGGCTGCCACACACGACGGGGTGGGGGTGGGGGGGCTGAAGCCCTTTGAGCCCAATGTGCGTTGCGCGCCTGGGGAGCGTGATGGGAGATGCGGCCGGTTAGTCAAACACCATCTTGCCTCCCCTAACACAGCTGCAGGATCATCTCATTGTGTTTGTAGTATTGTAATGCCCTCGCTCTTAAAAAATGTTGTGCAGCTTTTAAATCATCTCTGTGTCTTATACTTTTATAAAGTGATGTCAACTCTAGTGACATCATGATCATGTCCTCCTCCCATTTTACGTCAAAGATTCTTTAAAGAAAATCATTTGTGTCTTTTGTGTACGATGGATTGTAAGGAATCTGCGCCTAGAAATCTCTATCAGAAGAACAAGTTACATACCTTCGGTAACACCTTATCTGGTAGAGACTCTAGTTAGCTGCAGATTCCATACCAACCCACTCAACCTCCCCGCTCTGAAAATAGATTTCTAAGGACAGGGCTTTCCCCATTAGGGCCCTAAAGTTCCACACCAGTATTCAGTGTTCCTCGTGGCTCCCCGCTCCCGGCATGGAAAAAAGCTAAAAGCAACTTACATGAGTGCACTGGGGTGGCACCTTTATAGGCACCGCGCATGTCACTTCCAGCGCGGATAATGCCACCTACCGGCAAGCAAGGCTACTGATCACGAAACATTTCCGGATCCAGTCTGACGCCTGGGGATAATTCTAAGGTGAGGAATCTGTGGGTAGTTAAAGTCTCTACCAGATAAGGCATTACCGAAGGTAAGTAACTTATTCTTTGCTACCTGACAAAGGTTGGTTCACAAAATAACATTGTATTCGCTAAAAGTCGGTGTGCAAATTGTGACCACTTTTAGAGAATACAATGTTCGTACATCCAGCCCTAGATGTAGAAAACAATTTTGTAGTCACAAAACTTGTGATTCATGTCATAGGGTTTGCAACCATGGAACTGTATGAAAGTGTTTAGGGCTTACTTTGTGCATAATAAAATATCTTGCTGACTCACAAAGTACACTTAGCGACCCATACCGAATTACAGAGGACATGGAGTGTGTAATGGACACACCCTCTACTAGTTGGTATGCAATTTATTACTGTTTGTGGTTGCAAATCATTGATCTGTTACTGACATCCAAAAGGCAGTGGTAACACATTCACAAAATATAATTTGTCCCTGAGGGATTGTGTCCACCTTGTGAATGGTGGCTGTTGGCATTTAGTTGAGCCGGCAGGGGTCCAGAAAGCCTTCATCGGGACAACGGGCTGCTTAAAAAAATTATCAGCATGAGCGTCAGCATTCAGTGAATCAGCGGCTACTCGCGCAGGTAAGCACGGTGGGGCTTGGCGGGGGCAGGGTGGGAGGGGGGACGAAGTCGACAGGCAACGGATAAGGTATAATTAAATAAATAAATAATATCTATTCTGTCGTCTGTCCACTCCCTCCCCGCCGCGCCCCACTGTGCTTACCTGCGCCGGCCGCCGCTGCAGTGAATTAGGATTCAGGGAAGGAAGTACCCTTCTCTTGCAATTCTCCATCTCAACATTTGCTGCCTTTGTCAGACTGTTTCGGAAAGACTCCTGCCTCATGAATATTAAGGCTGGAGTTATAACTACACCCTTCAAATGGTCATTTTGTGCTGCACCTGATAAGAACATCAGTTGCATAGCAAAATAAAGGTTAAGTTGCAAACTGGACTGTGCGTAAAACACACTGAGGGCCTGATTCACAAAGGTAAACTTACACTTTTGTGTAAGTTTAAGTTTTTGTTGGCATTCATAAGCTAAGAATGAATAGTAAGTTTATGGGTAGAGAACTCCCTACATAAAAAGATAGGACAGGCCTATCTTTTTATGTGTAGAGTTTTCTGCCCCGATTCCGATGTCTCTGCAGTCGTAAACGTGCTATTAACTCGTAGTTTGTGAATACCAAAAAACATACACTTACACAAAAGTGTAAGTTTACCTTTGTGAAAAGGCCAAATGTTGTTTGCGACCTCACATCATCTTGCTCTTAGTTTCTATATCAACAGAAGAAAAGATTTCAGACTTGATGATGAGATGTGGGGTTCTCTTAAGACGAAAAGGGGGAATTTGCTCTGAAGCGTACTCATTGAATAGGTCTTTTGCATTATGATTTGTTTTTGTCTGGACATATTTGAGGCTTCTGAGGGACGAAGAGCGCATTCCTTAGGGGCATGAAGGTATATTTGCTAGCAAAAGTGCTGGCATTGGATGATTGTCAGGTAGCTATGTGGTCTTCCCTACACACATTTACAGAGGTTTGCTGTTTAGATTGTCAAACAACAGGAAGGCCACTCTGGTAATATAGAGGATTTTCATGAGTGAAATGGAGAAATGTTTCCCTCAGAGCCACCTGTGTGGGAAGAAGTATCCATCAAAAGAATGAACTATTGCCCTTAGTAATGCTTTTTCATTGCTTCTGTAGAGTGCAGAGTACTGAACAAAACTGATGAGCATGGGTGCCTTTGCAGTACGGCACATGGAGGGGATTCAAATATGAGGAATTTGCAGGAAGATACAGGGGCCGATTCCGATCTCGGCCGGTAGGGCTCCGATTCGGATTCGGCTTAACCGGATCTGATTCGGAGCCCTATTTCCCGACCGATCCGTACGCGCGTCCGGACGAGCGAGTACGATGCGAAATCGCTGACCGACTCGTTTGGGCGTCCCAACCGCTCCGACCGACTCGTCCCCGGGTCTAACCGCACCGACCGACTCGCTCGGACACGACTCGCACCGCGCAATGGAGACGTTCCCCGGCCGGGTAAGTCCGATGCGCGCCGCGAGCAGTCCGACCGACACGTGCCGTCCGGCTCGAAAGAGCAGTCGGAGCCGTACTTCGGGGGTCCGTGTCAGACCCCCCTGTACGCGTAGCCGCGCGAGTCGCACACAGGGGGGACCCATGGGTCCTCCCTACCTGTGCGTGTACGGCGCGAGTCGCTTTGCCGCGTACCCGCTGTAGGGGGCGCCCTTGTTCGCCTCGCACCCATTGACTTCAATGGTAGTCCGACCGACTCGAGTACGATAGCATACGGACGCATCGTACTCGTTCGGTCGGGCTGCACGGGTCCGATTCGGTCGGAAATCTCTCCGGGTCCGGCTCGGTCGGAGAGATTTCCGGCCCGAATCGGAATCGGCCCCACAGTATCCACTAAAAAAACATTAGTGAAGATCGATAACTTTTTTTTTTTTTGCATCTTTCTTTACTCAGACCACTTAATCATTTACAAAGGGCAGTAATGTGGCTTATGCTAAAATTAGTAGATATCCCGTCTCCAATTACTTGTCATTTAAAGTCTGGAAAACAGCTTTGTTTCTAACAGCAGAGTCTCACCTGACTCCACAGTCGGGAATGCCGTATCCAGTATGTGGTCTTACATAGGTTAATTTGCTGTGTTGAATGTCTCTCCAGTGTCCTTGCCGATTTCTCCAATAGCATGTGAATCTTTTTAAAACAGCTTCCCTGGACATGCCAACTGCACTTTTGACATTGCTCTTTTGCCGAAAGTGCAGTTGGCATGTACGAGGAAGCTGTTTACAACAAGCACTGGCAATGCAAATAGGTCTCGCATTTGAGAGAGTTAGAGCTATTGGCGTTGTAAATGACAATGTCTTTTACCCATGTGTTATGGAGTGAAGTGGATGAATGTGGTGTGGAGTGGAATTATGGGGGTTGGATTGGAATTGTTGGTTCTGGAATTGTGTGGCATGGAATTGTGTGGTGTGGATTGGATGTGTGTTGTGGAATTATGTGGCATGGTGTGCAGTGGAATAATGTGCATAGTAATTATGTGGTTTTGAGTGTACTGGAATTATGTGGAGTGGGATTGTGTGTCATGGAGTGTAATTATATAGAATGGTATTTTGTGTGGTATGGGGTGTGTGTTGTGCATGGTGTCCTGAACAGCATGCACTTTTTAACTCATGAATTGTATATATTTTACTCCCTTTTCCCCAAGATTTCCCTGTGTGGTCCAAAATCTTGACACATATTTTTAACATGTCTGCATAGCTGCCAAGAGACCCTACTTTATGCACCACACCTCTAGCCAGTACAGACTTTTGAACCAAAATAGAACTTTGGATTCTTGGTCTTGCAGGCTCATATTTTCCAATCCAGTGATGGACATACAGGTTCATTGACACAACATCGATGTAAAAATATCGATGTTAAAAATATTGAATAAAAAATATAGACAACAAAAATATCGACTCCTAAATATCAATGTGAAAAATATAGATGTATAGAATATCGATTTTTATATAAATAAATAATATATATTAAATACATTAAATATTAAATATAATATTAAGAAAAGAAAATCAATTTAATATACATTTTAATAAAATATAAAAAAAATAAACTTAATAAAAAAATAAACACACACACATAATAATTTATACATATATATTTACTTTAAAACAATTAATAAACTATTATTTTTAATTTATGTTAAAACTTTACAATAATATAAAAAATAAAATATATATATTAATGATTTAAAATGTAAAAAAGCAAAAATCTATAATAAATTAAAATATTAAACTATTAGAAAAATATTTAGGGGCCGATTCCGATCTCGGCCGGTAGGGCTCCGAATCGGATTCGGCTTAACCGGATCCGATTCGGAGCCCTATTTCCCGACCGATTCGTACGCGCGTCCGGGTGAGCGAGTACGATGCGAATTCGCCGACCGACTCGTCCGGGCGTCCCGACCGCTCCGACCGACTCATTCCCGGCTCGAACCGCACCGACCGACTCACTCGGACTCGACTCGCACCGCGCAATGGAGACGTTCCCCGGCCGGGTAAGTACGATGCGCGCCGCGAGCAGTCCGACCGAGCCGCGCACTCCGGCTCGAAAGAGCAGTCGGAGCCGTACTTTGGGGGTCCGTGTCAGACCCCCCTGTACGCGTAGCCGCGCGAGTCGCACACAGGGGGGACCCATGGGTCCCCCATACCTGTGCGTGTACGGCACGAATCGCTTCGCCGCGTACACGCTGTAGGGGGCGCCCTTGTCCGCCTCGCACCCATTGAGTCAATGGGAGCCCGCGTACGCGTTGTACGACCGGCTCCCATTGACTTCAATGGGAGTCCGACCGACTCGAGTCCGATGGCATACGTGCGCATCGTACTCGTTCGGTCGGGTTGCCAGAGTCCGATTCGGTCGGAAATCTCTCCGAGTCCGGCTCGGTCGGAGAGATTTCCGGCCCGAATCGGAATCGGCCCCTTAAACTTAAATTTCACAATACAATCAGTGCAACAGTAGGGAAAGTGTTGGATAGCAAAGGGGTAAAAATAACTATTCCCACTCCAGTGAGTGCAAAAGTAGGGTAAGTGTTGGATAGCGGGGGAATTAAATTTATTATTCCAACTCCAGTGAGTGCAACAGTAGGGAAAGTGTTGGATAGCAGAGGGGTACAGATTACTATTCCCACTCCAGTGAGTGCAACAGTAGGGAAAGTGCTGGATAGCGGAGGGGTAAAAATTACTATTCCAACTCCAGTGAGTGCAACAGTAGGGAAAGTGTTGAATAGCAAAGGGGTAAAAATAACTATTCCCACTCCAGTGAGTGCAAAAGTAGGGTAAGTGTTGGATATCGGAGGAATTAAATTTATTATTCCAACTCCAGTGTAAGACCACTTCATCTACGCCTACCCTTTCTTGAAGAGCCTTAATGAGTAGATTGTGATCAACCGTGTCAAAGGCTGCCGATAGGTCCAGGAGAATGAGTAGGCAACATTGGTCTGCATCAAGAGACTTGTGGATATCATCCACGACGTTGAGGATCGCGGTCTCGGTGCTGTAGCCTTTTCTGAAGCCCGATTGGTGGGGATCTAGAAGGTTGATGCTGTCCATGTGCTGAGTCAGTTGTAGGAGAACGCACCTTTCGAGGATTTTGGATAGGAGGGGGAGATTGGAAACTGGTCTGAAGTTGTTCAGATCATTGGTGTCAAGGCCTGGTTTTTTCAGTAATGGCGTGACTTGGCCGACTTTGAGGCAGTCTGGTATGACTCCGGTTCTTAAGGAGCTGTTTATGATCTTGCACCAGAACGGGGCTAGGGAGAGTTTCAGCTTTTTGGTCAATTGGGTAGGTATAGGATCTAGGACGTGCGATGAGGGTTTGGAGGTGGAGATCAATTTGAGAATCCCGGCTTCCGGGATGGGGTTGAAGGATTTCCAGGATTTTGTGGGGTGCTTGCGTGTGCTGTCTTCGGCCTCTGGTAATGGGCTTTTGCAGGTGGGGTTGAGGTTGATATCCAGTGAGAGCTCAATCTTAGTGATTTTGTCATTGAAGAAGTTAGCGAAGTTGTCGCACAGGTCTTTGGAGGCCTGAACTGAGGTTGCAGGGGGCTTGGAAGTTTGTTGCCTGGTGATGTTAAAGAGTTCTTTGGTCCTGTTTTTTGCGTTGTCCAGAGCGGTGCAGAAAAAAGTGGTTTTTTCGTTGTTGATGTGTTTTTTGTATTTCCTTCGAGCTGCTTTGAGTTGCTCGTGGAGGCTTGTGGAAGGGTTGTTCCTCCATAGTCTTTCTGTAGCTCTTAGTTGTCTTCTTTCGGAGTTAATGTCCGTGTTGAACCAGGATCTGGATGGAATGTTCCTGGTTTTTTTTCATTTCAGGGGGGCTAATTAGTCTAGAATGGACGTCATAGTTGTGTTGTAATGAGAGGTGAGTTCTGTTGTGGAGAGATCATCCGTGGAGATTGGAAGGAGAGAGCTTACCCTTTCCTCTAGGTCAGCCAGGGTGATCTGAGTTAGATTTCTTGTCCATTTGGGGGGGGGTCTTGCATGGGGGGTTGGTATATGATCGGTTGGGTGATGTGGAATAGGATTAAGTGGTGGTCGGACCAGTTAACGGGCAAGATGTGGTCTATCGTGACTGTGTCACGTTGGGCAATAATGGCATCTAGGATTGCTCCTCTGTTATGGGTTTCCTCTGAGCAGTGTTGGGAGAGGTTGTTGCTGAGTAGCAGCTCATTCAGATTTTGGATTAGAGAGTTGTTTTCTTCATTCCAGTGTGGGTTGAGGTCACCAAGAATTAGGTTGTTAGCGTCTCGGAGTGAGCAATGAGCAATCAAGTCGGACAGGTGTTTACTGAATGCGGTGGTGTTGCCTGGGGGATGGTATAGGAGATGACAGAGTAGTGTTTTGTTGTCGTTTGTGTTAATGTTGGCGGTCAAGCATTCAAAGGTATTGTAGTTAAAGGTGTCGATTCCAGTCATGGAAATGTTGTCCTTGTGAATGATTGCTATACCCCCTCCTCTTTGGTCTTTTCGATCTTTGTTGATGATTGCAAAGCCGGGGGGCACCAGTGCATCCATGATTGGGGAAGAGAATTCATTAAGCCATGTCTCGGTGATGAAAGCTATGTCTATGTCATGGGAGAGGATGGATTCTGCTATCTCTGTTGCATGTTTGGTGGCTGATCTGCAGTTTATGAGCATGCAGTTGGTAGAGGGCTCCTCTTTTTGGGGTTTCTTCATTAGGGGGGCCATGGGGATGTTAGTGCGTGAGGCAGGGGGTCTTGGGGATTTCGGAGGGGAGTAGTCTCTTCTGAATCCGGTGATCACCTGAATCTTGGATTGTGCGGTGACAGTAGATGGGGTGTCGTATGAGGAGGCAAGATCTGCTGCTTCACTCGAGGACATTGCATCTCTTGTTCTTTTGGGTCTCTGTATCTGATTCGAGAGGGGGGTTGAGATCCATCTAGGGCGGGGAGCCTTGGGAGGCCTTCGGTGTGTGGGGCTAGAGAAGGTGGGAGTCCGGGGGGGGGGTATTGGGTAGGCTTTCGGAGCGTGGCGAGGTTAGTTAGGATTTAGTTAAAGCCATGGATTATAGTTTCTAGCTGGCTTTCCAGCAGGGTGAGACGCTGCCCCGTCTCTTCAGAGGCGGGGGTGGGGTGTTCTGGGCGGGGTCATCCCGAGAAGGGGGGAGCCTGGGGTTGCTATGTTGCCTTCTTGTGATTGTGCTGTCCGTGTAGGGTCTGAGTGGGGCCGCGGGCGTGGGGTGTGGAGGGTCGTGTTGTGGATTCCGCGTTCTTTTGCATGTGGGTATAGACAGGTAATTGGGAGTCGTTGACTGTGTGTTGAGGTCGTTCGTTGCTTGTTGGGGGAGGTGATAAGTGGGGGGAGGGTAGAGGTGGCGGTCGGGGGGGTTGGGGGGTCGGGGAGCCATGTTCTTGAGGACAGAGGTGCGGGTGGTGTCTCGTGGGGAAAAGCTAGTTGTGTTGGCAAAGGGCGCAGGAATGGTTGGTGAGCTCTGCTGGAGGATCCGGCTGTCCGGGGAGAGGGAGTGGGTCAGCGGGGGGGATGTGCGTGAGAGAGGGGGGTCTGAAGTGAGGGGAAGAGGGAGTCAAATGCCTCTAGGTTTTCGTTGTTGGCTTGGATCAGGACTGTGCCTTTGGAGTAGATGGTCACAGAGGTGTTCCACTCTGCATCGGGCAGTTAGGGATTGAGATTGTCAGTTTGCAGCTATGAGGAGTGTTAGTTATTTTTGAAATGTGGAGCTGTGATCTAAGGATGGAGTTCCACTTTTCGGGTCTTTCTGTGTGGAAAATGAGATCCATTTTTATCTGGCCTTTGGAGGAGCAGTGATATATGTCCGCGAAAAGTGATTCTGGGTGTTGCCTAATCAGTTTGTGTTTAAAGTTTTTTTTCGCTTTGGGTGAGAGGTTAGGGGGGAAACTGATCGAGAAGGAGTTCGGGCCGTGCGGCTTTAAGTAGTTCGGTGTGGAGGGGCTGGTGTAGGATGGCGTGGCAGATGGCATTTTGTCTTGGTTGGATGGGGGGCTAGCTCCCTTTGGGTTTGGTTGGGTTACGTTTCCAAGGGGGGGAGTCAGGGGCTTTATCCGATGGTGTACGTTAAATATGGCCGGGAGCCGCCATCCTGGGGACAAGTATCATGAGGTGAGCGGGGGTGGAGTGTGGAGAGCCTTGTGTATTTAGGGGTCCCTGCGTCTGTGCTTGGCTATTGCCCTGATCGGAGGGACGGTGAGGTCGGTGGAGGTAGAGAGTGGGGTAGAGGACAGTGATCCGCTTAAATTAAATGAGCCGCCCTTTTAGGGTCAGGCATCTGGTTTTTTAACAGCGGGCCCGTGTTTCCTTGATTGCTGTGGTCGTTGGGTCAGGGGCGGAATGTTGTTGAGGTCTCTGGGGGAGACCACTTCTCTTGTGTTTTCCTATGCTCATCGGCACAATTTAGGCAACCGGGAGAGTTTCATGGGGAGGCCATGGGTGGCCATCATGAGGTCAGGCAGTAGGGCAGATGACAATGGTGGTTATGTTTGTCCGGCGTCTCTTAGTTGCAGAGACCGGCGGGTCTGGGGCGCATAGGTGCTATGCTCTATTGGAGCAGTTTCTTAGTCTCTTGAATAGTTTCTTTCACTCACAGTTTCTTAATCTCTTGAATAGGTTCTTTCTCTCACCGGCGCAGCATATTCGTCGGGGAGGGATCAGGGAGTTGACCCTGGGTGGGCCATCGTAGGTCAGGCAATACCGTTCATGGTAGTTTCGTTGAAGTCATGTCTGGCGAGTCCTGGGCGGGTTGTTGTTGTGGTCTATTGAAAGACCGGTAATCTTGAGTGGTTTCTTTTCCCCACCGACGCAGCATGTTCGTGTGGGAGGTTACCGGGAGTTGGCCCTGGGCGGCCATCATAAGGTCAGGCAATGCAGGCAACAAGGGTGCAAAACGGCAGTCGCGTTGATGTGGGCCCGTGTCACTTCATTTCTGTGACCGGCGGGTCAGGGTAAATTTTTGCGGTGGTCAGGCGTCATAAGGTGAATGCAGATAGGGTGCAGCACGGCAGTTGCGCTGATGCGGGCCCGCGTCACTTCATTTCAGTGACCGGCGGGTCAGGGCGGGTTGTTGTGGTGGCCGGACCACTTCTTTTGGATTGGACGTTAACTCACCGGCGGAGTTTACCGGGAGTTAACCCTGGGCGGCCAGGGGCCATCATAGGGTCAGGCAGTGAGGCAAATAAAGTGCAACAAAAACGGCAATCACATTGATGTCGAGGTCGTGTTACTTCATTTCTACGACCAGCAGGTCGGGGCGAGTTGTTGCTGTGACCAGACCACTTTTTTTTTTGGTTTGGTCGGTAACTCACCGGTGCAGTTTTCCGGGAGTTAACCCTGGGCGGCCATCATAGGGTCAGGCTATGAGGGCAAATAGAGTGTAGAAACGGCAGTCTCGATGATGCAGGGGCCCGCATCATTACACTTCTGTGACCGGCGGGTCGGGGCGAAATTGTAGCGGTGGTGAGATCACTTCTTTTGGGATTGGTCTGTGACTCACTGGCGCAGTTTGCTCCTCGGGGAGAGTTCTGTACCAAGGGTGGCCATCATATGGTAAGACACTGGTGATTGTGCAGCGAAGATCGTCGTTAGCTCAGTGCCTGCTTTTTTTTTCTTCGATCATGGGTCCTGGTTGTCGGGACTCTCGCGGGTCCAATGCGGGGCTGTCCTGGAATCATGTATGGTCCGCTGAGCCGATCACCTCCGAGGCATCCGTTGCAGTCCTGGAGGTATCGGGGCGCGGATCTTCGTTTCCTGAGGATGGTAAAGCGCGATAATTCATAAACTAAAAATAAATTACTTCCCACCCTTTGCACCTATAAACACCATGACACACATGTAAAATTAATTACACAATTACCATAATTAACAACTACTTATTAATTAATTATTAATAAATTACTTTACACATTTAACACTATAACATCTCAATTAAACAAATATTAATAAATAAAAAAATAATCAATAAATGTAATATAATTAAATTACTTCCCACCCTATTCCCCTATAAACCCACTACCCGCTATGGAACTAAAAACGCAAAATTCAAATAAAAAAATAATTAATAACTACTAAAAAATAATCAATAAATTTAATATAATTAAATAACTTCCCACCCTATTCCCTTATAAACCCACAACCGGCTACGGAACAAAAAACGCAAAATACGATAAAAAAAAAAAAAGAATAACCTCTAAAAATGTAACACATATATTAAAAATACAAACAATTCTTATACAAAAAACATACATCACATACATATAAAATATATACTAAAATACATAACATTAATTAAAAAACAATATTTTTAACAACTATATTTTTGCAAACGATATTAAACACTTACAATATTGTTAAAATCAATATTACTTACCTTAAATCGATATTCTTGACCACGATATTCTTGCTGGCGATATTTCTGAACCACAATATTAATGACTCAATATTTGTGCAACTCGATATTTTTTACTCGATATTCTGTCTCTGCACTGGACATACAAGTCCCAGCATGCACAGTGCTGCTGGCTAATGGCCACAGGGCATTCTGGCGATATTGTTTACCTAGCGCCTAATCCTTCATTTATATTTTATGTTAATTGTGCCTTTTTGAGAAAAGAAACCTTAATTGTGGGAGACTACAGAAACAATTTTCTAGACAGAGATTTAAATAGAACCCACAGAATACTATTATTTCTTTAAATAATGTTTTTTTACTAACAAAATTGTACCTGAAATAACATTAGGAGATGAGGGTAAGTTAGTGTGAGAAAGAAGGGGGAAGCTTTTTTGTGTGGAAAACAACACGGCCCTGCAGCGGCTAGACTGTGGCATGTTTGGCATTACTGATAACAAAATAATAAACAGTATTTCTCCAGTATTGGATCTTTCATAGATTCACATGCTTGAATCATTCCCTGCCGTCAAAGTAGGAGTTCCACAGTACCATAGTAAAACAGTATGTAACACTATCATAGGCTATAATGCAGGGGTCTCCAACGAGTAGCTCGGGAGCTACTAGTAGCTCACAAGCACCTTAGACGTAGCTCTCGGAGTTGAAGCCAAACCCGGTACCTCATTCACAGGACATGTGCTTATTAAAGAAGGCAGCATTGCTCATCTTAGAGTGGCAGCCAGCCAACCCAACGGCAAGGTCTCATGTTAACATTCAAACACACACTGTCAGCCTGCCAGGTCTGCCACACAGCCTTCTGTCTCCACTCTCAATCTAGCAAAGTCACAAGGAGATTGGACAAGTTTTAGATCCTGGCCTCTCAGTCACACTATGAGGAGCCTGGAAAATGGGCAGTGAAAGAAGAGTGCAAATGTGCCAGCAGTAGCTACAGCAGTAGCCAGTGTGAACTCCAAGTGTGGGACTGCAGAAGCCAGAGTGAAAATGTGTGAGTTGCATGCCAGATTAGCCCAGGAGCTGAGGAGAACACGGTTTGGGTCCAGAGCTGAGGCAGTTAAGAGCCTCAAGTGCATGCGTCTGTGTGTGTGCATGCACATGTGCATATATTTTGTGTATGTGTGTCTGCGTGTGTCCCTCCTTAAAAACAGAATTGATCAATGAAGGTATGCCTGATGTTAAAGGTCACCAAAAGTATATGGTGCACCCATCATAAGGGGTTCATCCCTGGCACAATTGTTTCTGTTCATGGAATGGCAGTGGTAATTGCATAATAATGGTCATCCTTGATATATTTTGGGCATTCTTGGTCTATTGCTGTCCTATGGACAGCAATCACTGACATATTAAGAGCACGACTGGCCTAAATTTAGCCATCCCTGACATAATGTTTCCCCCACAACCACCTTTACATAATACAATGGGCATCCTTGTCATTATCTTGTCCATTCTTGGCACAATGCTGGACATGGTATAAACGTGGGCATTATCAGCATACAATAGGCATTGATGATATTACGGTGAGCATCCATGGCCTATGAGGTGGATTTGTACATGTCAGTATGTGATAAAAATGCCAAGCCGATGTTTAGGTGATGCGTACTTAAAAATTAAAACATGCTTTCAAAGAAATTATTTTATTTTTTCAGGAAAGATTTTCCATCTGTGAAAATGATTTTTGTTTGCCCAAAATGGCAAACAATATGTATATTTTTAGAAACGTATAGTCTGATGAAGACTAAAGGTTGCATTTCGAAAACACACTTAAAGCTGTTGGTTGCCTGAAGAATTGGGTGGCCACTATGGATAATCCTGTTAAGGGTGGTCATACTGTAATGCTAACATATGTGGTCACTATTGTACAGTAATAACATTTGCTGGTAGATCAGGAGGAGTTTTCTTGAGCACAAGTAGCTCTCACTGTAGAAAAGGTTGGAGACACCTGCTATAATGGCAATGCAAAGTAGGTTTAATAGCTTTTCTTTGTCCTTTTTTTAAAAGGACCAAACTTGAACTATAATCAATCAGGTGACATCACCCTTGAGAACACTCCCAAAAGAGGCTGAATCTCTGCTCTGCTCAGTTTTTTCCTGTATATCTCAACGTTTTCTGCAACTACTATGTCTGAGACTTCTCAGAAGGGCCTCTTCAGATCCTGCAAGTCCTGTGGGAAGAAAAGGCTACATGTGGATGATCCACACACAGACTGTCTCTATTGCCTCTACCCTCAACATCAGGTAAAGGAGTGCAAGATTTGTCACACTTTCTCCTCTAAAACCCTGAGGGACAGGGAGGGAAAGCTACTTCTGGGGCTACAGAATTCTAAATCTCAGAATTCCACCACTTCTCAGGAGGACAGCGATTCATTTGTGAGACCCCACAAAAGGTCAAGAAGATCCTCTGACCAAGGAGCTTCTGAGGAGTGTACAGCCTTAAAAGTACATCATAAAGACCCTCCGAGTAAAGAGAAGCTCAAACTCATCTTTACAGGGGCGGCCTCCTCTCAACCTTCTACTCCGTCTGTGAAGACTGGGGAGCGTAAGCATTCTTCCTCCTCTGAACTGTCGACGTTGAGGTCAATAAATCCTCTCAAAACTCCATCAACGACAACATCACCGTCGATGCTGGTATCGACTACGATGGCGGCGGTCACCGCCGTCTCATCTACCAAGCCATCGTCGTTGAGAACTTCAACGAGGGCAGCCATTAACGCACCCATCTTGTCGAAAAAGGTGATATCCTCTATTAAGTCACTGTTGACTGCCTTTTGGGGCTGCGCACAGCCCTTCAAGGCTTCAGGTAAAATACCAGGATGAAGACGATGATGATGAAGAGCAGTGCTACGATCCATATTATGCCCCTACTAGGCAGCATTATGAACATTATCAGTACCATCTGCATTCTCAGCCCAGACAGGATGAAGTACAGATGCCCATATCACTAGTTTAGGAGTTGCAGGCCATGTTACAGGATTAAAGAAGATTTCCTGAACCTCCACAAGAGCAGCTACTTACACCACCTCAGCTTACTTCTCCTGCCCCGCCAATAAATATCCCTCCACTGATAACGCCTAGGATGACACCTGCCTTGAATACAGCAACACCAAGGGAGGACCAAACGTCTTCAGAAGATGAAAGGGTGGAAGGCGAGATCCCTGACCCCCAACATCCATGGGACAAATGGGATGACTACCTTGTCCATACCACCACCTCATCCTTCAGACTCTCCCCCAGAGGACATCAGGGGTTTTCATAACCTGATGGATCAAGCTGCAGCACAAATCCATCTCACAGCCTCTGTTAAGCAGTCTGACTGCTTTCTTTTTTATTTCAAGGAGCAAGCCAGAAAATCTGTGAGGGCCATCTCCATTATAGACTATATCTGCGACTAGGGCATTAAAATAATGAGGAACCCGGCTACAGTAGCGGCAGTACCACCTCACTTGAACAAAAAGTACAAAGCTACAGAGGATTCCTCCGCTTGCCTCACGAGTCATCCCAAACCTGACTATATCAACTCACAAGTGGCACAAAGATGCTCCAAAAACCCTTCTGCTCCCATCTCCGCACCACCAAACAAAGAAGGCAAGCAGTTGTACAACATAGGGAAGAGATTCTCCCTTTGATGTCTGCCATCACTGTTCGAGCAGCCAACTCGCTAGCGATCCTGGGGCGCTATAACCTCCAGATGTGATCTGATGTCAGAAGTCTACTCAATTTGGTCCCTGAAGACAAGAAGGCGGAAGCAAAAAAGATCCTCCAGGAAGGCGAGTGCACTTCCTCTGAAATTATAGATTGGGCACTCAACCTCCCCTCCACATGTTTCCATCAATTGGACAGAGCAGTGGTCTTGAGACACCAGGGATGGCTAAAGGTTACCTCTTTTAGGCCGGAGGTCCAATAAAAGATCTTGAACATGGCCTATGACGGCAAAACTTTGTTCAGGAAACATATAGTTGATGCCTTATTGGCTATAAAATCGAACACTGACACCGCTAGGTCTCTTGGCACCCTCAAATTTAAGAAGTTGCCTTTTAGGGGGACTAAAGGGAGAGGTGTCTCTACCTACAGAGGGGATTATCAATGACCTCAGAACTACCAACCCCAATCTCAATATAGGTCTGTACTCCATCAGGCATACCGTCAGACACCCTCAGTAGCCTATAACAAGCAAGGCTCGCACCAGAAGCAACCCCCCTAGGGTTGTGATACAGGTCACAAACAGTGACCTGGACTAGATACCGTCTACATACACTCCTTTCACCCATGTGGGCATGAATATTTTCAACTACCTTCCCCAATGGAAGGAGATAACAACGGACAAATGGGTGTTAGATTTAGTAACCTACGGACATACCTTAGAGTTTGTGCAGAGACCACCAAACAATCCTCTGAAGGGGATACACCCACCTCATCTTTACTTACTGAGGAAAGGAGCCCTAATAATGCTGGCCAAGGATGCGATAGAGAAGGTTCTTTGTTCTCAAAAGGGCATGGAATTCTACTCCTGTTTTTTCCTTGTACAAAAGAAAACAGGGGAATGCAGACCCATCCTAGACCTCAGGAAACTGAACACATTTCTGCACAAACAATATTTCCGTATGATTACTCTTTCCAACATCCTCCACCTGTTGAGCAGCGGAGATTACATGACCTCTTTCGATTTGCAAGATGCGTACTTTCACATTCCCATACATCCTAGGCATTGCAAGTATCTCCACTTCACCGTAGCCGGTATATATTACCAATTAAGGGCCCTTCCTTTCGGCCTCAAGTCCGCTCCTAGGATTTTCACCAAATGTCTCGCCTTGGTAGCAGCTACACTCCGCAGAAAAGGTCATTAGGTATTCACCTACCTAAACGACTGGCTGTTAAAAGCCTCAACACCGTAGCAGGCTTCTAAAGCTACCACAGCCTGCCTCTCACTGTTTCACAGGCTGGGCCTAGCAGTAAATTACCCAAAATCCTCGACCACCCCAAATCAATCCAAAAATGTTTTTGGTAGCCGACCTCGATACAATAAGAAACAAGCCCTATTTATTGCAAGACAGGCAGCTTAGGCTGTCAACCCTAGCTCTAAAGATCTCCAAAAGAAAGTTCATTTCAGTGCAGTTGTACAAGTCGCTGCTGGGCATGATGTCCTCTGCTATAAACCTAGTCTCGCTGGCACAACAAAAAATGAGGCCACTGCAAGAGGAGCTCCAGAAGCAATGGATCCAATCAGAAGGCTCCTTCGAGGACATGATCAGCATTACCCCAAGGATGCAAGAAATATTAGCACGTTGGTCTCATATATCTTATCTCTCACAAGGACTCACATTCCTGACTTCAGTACCAGACTTCATCATCACAACCAGTACCTCCTTGGGAGGCTGGGCGGCAACTTGCAGGACCTGCAAATCCAGGGAAAAGGGTCAGCACTTCTAAAATCAATGCACATCAATTGCCTTGAAACTGAAAGCAATGTCTCTCACTCTACAAGCTTTTTAGCCACGAATAGCAGGAGCCTCCATGCTGCTCCATACAGACAATACAACCAGCATGTATTACATCAACAAGCAAGGGGGAACAAGGTCTCTAACTCTCTCTCAGTAGGCTCAAGACCTTTGGAACTGGCTCACAGCCCACAAAATATCTTTGAAAGCCAAGAATGTGTCAGGGGTGAACAACACCTTAGCAGACACTCTCAGCAGCCCCGGAGACAGTTGTCATGAGTGGGAACTGGGTCAACTGGAGTTGGCCAAGATATTGTCACGCCGGGGCAAACCAGCATTGGATCTCTTTTTGATAGAGATGAACGCCAAATGCCAGTCCTACCCCAGTCGATACTCTATCCCAGGTTCTTCGAGGAATACACTTTCAATGAGATGGTCCGGGATTTATGCATACACTTTTCCCCCCTTTCCTCTCATACCGAGGATTCTCAACAAGCTGGAAATGGAGCATTGTTGCCTTATTCTAATAGCTCCCAAATGGCCAGGCAGCATTGGTTTACAGAGCTCCTGCTGCTGTCAGAGTCCAATCCATCCACCTACCAAAGATCCAAACACTTTTGACGAGAAACAATGGCCAGATCCTACACCCGGAACCAGCCTCTCTCCAATTGCATGCATGGCCCCTGAATTCAACAAGTTCTGAGAATTAGACATCCCTCAGGATTGTAGGGAGATTTTAACCAAGGCAAGAGCGGAGAGTACAAACAAGACGTATACATTAAAATGGAATTGATTCTGTTTATGGTGCTAGCAATCTAACCTGCATCCATTGGAAGCATCACCTGAACAGATTCTACCCTACCTACTGTCACTAGCCAGATCAGGACTAGTACATGCATCTGTGAAGGTTCACCTAGCCGCAATTTCAAGGTACAGGCGCTCTGCACATTCTCTCTTTCTCTCTGTTCCACGAGAATAGTCAAACAATTCATGAAGGGGTTCTTTTCCCCCAGAATGGCATCTCCACATTGTTCTCTTGCTGCTTATGAAACCTCCATTCTAGCCCATTCACAAGGCAGAGATGCAATTTCTCACATGGAAGGTCTCCTCACTGTTGGCTTGCAGTTCAACTAGAAGAGTCAGCGAAATTCAGGCTTTTACAACACAGAAACCGTTCTTGCGTTTCACTGCCAATTATGTACTTCTCAGAACAAACCCAAGGTTCATCCCAAAGGTTCCATCGCAATTTCATCTCAATGAGCCTATCATAGTTTGTACTTTATTCCCCAAATCTGGCATCTTAAGCTGAAAGGTCTCTCCACACCTTGGACATTAAGCGTTGTCACTGAGCCCGACTTTTGCTGGCCCGTTGATTTGCCTCGCTGACTTCGTCAAGTAACTTTATCAGCAGCTTCTTGGTTTCACGACTGGAGCAATACCTTGCATCCACATATTGGACCCCAATTGACGTCCTATTCTGTTCATCAGCAAGCCCCATTCCTATTCACTTGGGACCTTGCCATATATCGCTATTCTGGATCTCGCCACTGCAACATAAATAACTGTAACCTGGTCCTGATGATGGCTTAATACTTCTACAGGCCGAAACGCCGTCGACTTCCACAGCGGAACTCCTGGCGCCCCCTTCAAGGATACCCCACTTGATTATTTCTGTACTCTATATCATTAACTGTTAGGGTATCCTAAATATGTAAAGAATTTTAACCCCAACTATTTCTTGTTACGCCCGTCACTATCGCTGTACATACCACCTCACGTGTCACTTGCGCCGTCACTATCCTTCACGAGCATTTGTGCACAGTATCTTATAGGTTACATCCCATTCAATGTAACGCAGTGCTATCTTCCCATGTGCCTGTACATATGAAGTTTAATATGTCGAACATGTATATTTACTAAAATGCAATTTATTTCACAAAAGAATGCCTCCCTGGTTTTCTCCCATTATGATTTAATTCTCAGCAATTAATTGTGCTACATGAATTTGACCTTTGAATAACACCCCTTTTTGAGACATTGTTGTATGTTACAGATTATTGCCCTAGTCTCCATGGGGTATATGGGCCACCTCCTGTAGTCTGATACTGGTGATTTTTGTTATGCATGGAAAGTTTCGGGGTGATTTGTCAAGCCGGGGCCGAGAAAAAGGGGTGTAGAAAAAAGTGCATTTTCCCATGTTAATTCCGTTAGAACCTTTGAACACGTCTACAGCCCGAAGTGCTGGTTGGAATTACACCCAATATGGCAGAAAGGTAGATTTGGTTTCACAGATTGTGCTTTTTGTTATTTGGTGTAAATCCGTTCAGTAGTTGTTGAGGAATTTAAGGAAATACAGTTAGTGATATCTGTGGATACGACGACTTCATGAAAAATAACGAGCTTGTGCAGGGAAATTCAGAGCTCTGATTGGCTGCCAACGGTTCAACAAGGAAGTGTTGGCAGCCATCTTGAGACTCGGCTTCAGCCGAGTACACCAACATTTTTTTAGAAAAAGGAAAAGGAGTAGAGTAGGAATGCCCTGACCCCCAAGCCCCTGGGATCCCGCCATTGCTTAGAATCATTTAAATAAAAAAATTAAGAAATTGCAGTGAAATGCGATATTCGTAAATTTGTGTGGGGGGGGAAACAAACAAGCGCAGGCTCCCGCGCTTGACTGTAAATGACCCCCGGGTGGGCCAGGTGCTGGGGGCATAACATAAAGATAGGAGGTGGTCACGAGGCCCCCTTCCTTGGGCTTATAAAAGCTCTAGGGACTGCCACCTCCACAGGGCAGCGCTTTTAATTTATGTAGGGGGGTGCCCTAGCGGCAACCCCGTGCCCTAGGGACCGCCATCTTCCTAGGGTAGATCTGAAATAAATGCGGGGGACCCTGGCAGCCTCTCCACAACCCCAGGGACCGCCATCTCTCCGGGGCTTTTAAAATTATGTATGTGGTTCGGCCCATTGGGCTCGCCCACACTCCGGGGACTGCCACTTCCCCAGGGCTAAACATATACAATTAAAGCAGGGGACCATGGGGCCCGCAGCCCTGGGGACCTCCACCTTCCCGGAGCAATTTATTAAAAGTAAGGGGGCCATGCAGCCCCCGCAGTCCTGGGGACCACCACCTCCCAGGGGCTGAAATAATTTAATGTAGGGGGTCTGTCACAGACCCCCGCCCCCGGGGACCTCCCTGGGGTTACCTCTATGAAGGGCCGGCTCCTGCTACCTCCCAAGATACCTACCTTCAGGAGATAGCTGTTTACTTTTTCTTGGTGGGAGCTGACAGCTCCCACCAAGCAAAAGCAAACATAACTCCGCTTTCTACAAGCCAGAGCTGTCAAACAGCTCCGGCTTACAGAGAGCAAAGTTTTCATTTGTTTCCGTGCACACAAATAAGCGTTCAGGGAAACAGATTAAAACATTGCTCCTGACAGACTTGGAAGCTGCCTTTCAGCAGCCCCCTGTCTGTCAGAGCAATGCTGGCTCATGCAGAAGTCAGGGAGCTGGCTGGGACCGTGGGCGCCTTGAGGCTCCCCCCATGGTCACCATTGCACACTGGGTACCCTGGGGGCACCCAGTTGACATGGGGATGGGGTCCTTGGGGTCGAAATCGGCCCAGGGAGGGTGGCCATGCGGTCCCACTCCCCATAGTATAATAGCCAGGCCCTGGAGGATGGGGTCCCCGGGCATGAAATTGGCCCGGGGAGGGGGCCATGCTCCCCCCTCCACTAATAAAAAAATTTTTTAAACTGGGACCCGGGTGATGGGATCCCCGGGCTGAAATTGGCCTGGGGAGGGGGCTGTGCGCCCCCTCCTAAACATATAAAATATTGGAGCAGAAAGAGACAGAATAGAGATCATAAATGAGCATAAAATTTAAAAAAAAGGTAGCAAACGAGCAGAAAGAGGCAAAATAATTATCAGAAACGAGCAGAAAGAGGCAAAATAAAGGCCAGCAGCGAGCAGAAAGAAGCAAAAAAAAATGCCAGCAGTGAGCAGAAAGAGGCAAAATGCATATTAGAAACGAGCAGAAACAGGCAAAAAAAGGTCAGCAATGAGTAGAAAGAGGTAGAATCAAGGTCACCAACGAGGAGAAAGAGGCAAAATAAATGTGAGAAACGAGCAGAAAGAAGCAGAATAGAGGTCAGAAAGAACCGGAAAGAGGAAAAATAAAGGTGAGAAATGTGCAGAAAGAGGCCTAATAGAGGTGAGAAACGACCAGAAATAGGCAAAATAGAGATCAGAAACAAGCAGAAAGATGCAAAATAAAGGTAAGAAATTAGCAGAAAGAGAGAAAATAAAGGTCAGAAAGAGGCAAAATAAAAGTCAGAAACTAGCAAAAAGAGGCAGAATAATGGTCAGAAACGAGCAGAAAGAGGCAGTATAAAGGTCAGCAACAAGCAGAAAGAGTCAAAATCAAGGTTAGAAGTGAACAGAAAAATGGCAGAAAATGAGCAGAATACAAGAAGATCCCACTCATGCACCCACTCCCAGAACAACTCAGACACTCTCACAGCCACTCACAGACCCATTCACTCATGCACCCATTCAGATGAACTCAGACATGTACACCCACTCACAGACACAGTCAGCCACTCATGCACCCACTTACAGAATCACTCACACTCTCTCCCACTTACAGATCTACTCAGACTCACACACTGACTCACAGATCCTCCCAGAGACTCACACACCCACTCACAGACCCACTCAGACACTGATATAACCACTTACAGCCCCACTCATACTCTCTCATACTCACTTACAAACCTACTCGGACACTCATTTTTTTGTTTAAATCTGTTTTTATTGATTTTTCTTTGCATTTTTATGATAGGCAACAGACGTTTGAATAGCTGTCTATACATGTAACGATCCATCAACTATTTAGCATACATTTCTCTTTGCGTAGGTGCTGGGTGCACCGCTAATAACATACAGTTCCATTCCGTGGAGGATCAAATATGGCCCTGGTGCTCAATCAATGTTACAAATTGCATAGGTTACAGCTTAATCATATTGAAGTACCGTAATGACGTCCCACAAAGTCCTTCCCGATCATTCACCGTGGGCTTCCAAACAGATGATATGACAGAAAACAAAAACAACAACAACAACATTGACCGGTTTATGTGTATTTATCCCCCCCACTGCCCCCCCGTACGCATCACCCTAGTGCTTCCTAAACAACCTGATAGGTGTCTCCCCTTACTAGCTAGCGACAACTGCTTCTATACAGGCAATTGACTAATTCACATGGGTTCCTGGAATATCACGGCCTTTCTCTGACGGTGTGTGCATCTCCCTCTGGTTGCTCACGCCCCTCCCGCTCGGACTTCCCCCTAGAGCCCTCCTCCTCCGACTGATGTAGTGCTTGGAGGAGTCCCTCCCATTGGGTTGCTATGGGTTCTTTACGCAGCCCCAGTGTTTCTTCTCGTTGAATGGCAATTCCCTCCGCTTTGGCCCATGCTAACAGCGAGCAACGCCGCGCGCGTGTGTGTGGTGGGTCCTGCGCCTTCCATCGCTTAGTTAAAAGGCGCTTAGCGACCACCATCCCCAGGTCTAGAAACCGGGAGGTTACTTTTGTGGCTGGGGTCCTCCTAAAGTGGTGCAATAGGTATACGGTCCATTCAAAGGGTATGTCGCGACCTGTGCATGCATGTAACAGCCTACTTATTGTGTGCCAATATGTGTATATTCCACGGAGCTGCACGAAGGTATTTATGGGCGAGGGCATAGCCGTTATAATTGTATATTACGAGGCAACCTCTCCTTCAGTGCAAGCTCATGAATTCAGACCACCCTTCCAAATAGCATACCAATTCGGTTTCGACACTACAAGGGGCATTTTTTTCCCCCCTTTTTTCTGACATGCTAATTTTGCATGATTTTTTTAAGAAATAGGCATACAATATATATAAAACAGCAGATATATTTTGAGTGCAGTAGGGATCTTATTAGATCCTGACGAGTAAGCCCTGGGGACGGCTTACGAAACATGTTGACCCAGTAGGGGGCATCTCATTAAAGTATACCCCCTACGTCTCTCCCCACATTTTAATATTTCCAGCTAGGGAAGTGAATAAAATTTGTTTTTTCCACTAGCCAGGAAATTTTAACAATTCACCCCACATTCTTTATAGACCCTACCACTCTCACTTTCACACTACACATAGCCTATTTCACAAAAAAAGTGCTCCCACGTCTCCGTAGGTTGAAGCACGCCCCGCCCCGTAGAGGGACGGGAAGACCCCTATGATGAAGCAAGACACTAAGGGATTCTTAGTGTGTAGGGGTATTTTAAAAACACTTAGGGGCCGATTCCGATTCGGGCCGGAAATCTCTCCGACCGAGCCAGACCCGGAGAGATTTCTGACCGAATCGGACCCGTGCAGCCCGACCGAACGAGTACGATGCGCACGTATGCCATCGGATTCGATTCGGTCGGACTCCCATTGAAGTCAATGGGAGCCTGTCGTACAACGCGTACGCGGGCTCCCATTGCCTCAATGGGTGCGAGGCGAACAAGGGCGCCCCCTACAGCGGGTACGCGGCGAAGCTACTCGTGCCGTACACGCACAGGTAGGGGGGACCCATCGGTCCCCCTTGTGTGCGACTCGCGCGGCTACGCGTACAGGGGGGTCCGACACGGACCCCCGAAGTACGGCTCCGACTGCTCTTTCGAGCCGGACGGCGCGTGTCGGTCGGACTGCTCGCGGCGCGCATCGTACTTACCCGGCCGGGGAACGTCTCCATTGCGCGGTGCGAGTCGTGTCGGAGCGAGTCGGTCGGTGCGGTTAGACCCGGGAACGAGTCGGTCGGAGCGGTTGGGACGCCCGAACGAGTCGGTCAGCGAATTCGCATCGTACTCGCTCGTCCGGACGCGCGTACGAATCAGTCGGGAAATAGGGCTCCGAATCGGATCCGGTTATGCCGAATCCGATTCGGAGCCCTACCGGCCGAGATCGGAATCGGCCCCTCTGTGCTTTCCCATGATATCTCATGGATCACTAACACACCTTTTTCTAACCACTAAGAAACGAAAAATTATTTTCTTTTTGTAGGGTAGAATCTTATTGTTTATCGTATTCTAGGGCAGCTCCATAGCATATGTATCAACTCAGCCCCTTGTTCGGCACATCTCGGACACGTCGCATCCGTGCGGTGAAAGTACCTGTTGATCATCGCAGGCGAGAGATATGCTCTATGAACTATGAATAATTGTATTTGTCGGAAACTCATATTTCTAGGTATGCGCACTGGACTCTTAAGTATTCTCTCCCACTCTTTATCTGCCAACCGCCGCCCCATGTCCAGTTCCCATTTACGGCGGAGCGGATCTAAACTCAGCGCTGCATGGGTGCGGAGTGACGCCGCGAACCAGCGTATAAGGTGTCTTCCACGCCCCATGACGTGTAAATACTGTATGGTGAGGTGTTGACTCGGTTCTGTGGTTATGTCTCCCCATCTGGCTGTCAGTGTCGCTACTAGTGAGCGGTGTGTAAGGAATTGCCCCGGCGGGAGCCCCTTATCTTCTACTAACGACTCATACGGTATGAGTGCACCCTCTCGGTACAGGTCTCCTAGGGTCTGTAATTCGGCGTCCCGCCAATCCGCGAGTGAGAGGGATGTGAGCACCGCGGGCCCGCTAGGGGATCCTTCTAGTGGTATTGCTGGCGCGTAGGGGACAATAGTTCTAGTAATATATAGGCACCTGCGATAGCATTTGTATGCCACTGCCAGTAGAAGCGGCGTTGGCGTCGCGGCTCTAGTGGCGGGATGGAAGAGCCTAACTATTTGCTCGAGCGAGTACGGTGGCAGCGTGGTCGCCATATCTTCGCGGCCCCTATCCGCAAGTCAGCGGGCTATCCACTGCACTTGGGCAGCCAAATAATAGTGCTCAAAACAAGGCGCGGCAAGGCCTCCCTGGTCAGTGGGCAAGTATAGTTTTGCTAGCGCCATTCTATGTCGGGTGTTACCCCAGATAAAGTCCCTGAGTAATTTGGTGAGCGTAGTGAAGAAGGTTGCCGGAACATATAGAAGCAGATTAACGAAATAGATGACTAAGACAAAAGGGCCCCCTGTAATTGCTAGATGCTCCTAGGACAGGGAAATAATTCATAAGAAAATAACATTCCTAGACAACAATGGACTTAGTGAATATCAAGTCCTAAACATGACACATTATTGATCAAATAGACTCAGTGTACTAACAAGAAGTTAAAATTATTGGTCATTTTATTCATATTGGTTAAAAATTTGGATATACAAATCCATACTTACACATAACTGACACCACATAAGAATATCACAAAAACATTAATATTAAAACTGTAAACAAACCAATATACACAGAACAAATGAGCTAAATAACATTGTATGCAACAACACAAAAAGTGGCTCAAAAATAGTTGTTTTTGGTAGACAGATGTTAATTTTCTACGCGTGTTTCGGCGTACTGGACGCCTTCTTCAGGAAAAGCCACATAAATTCCTGTACAACAAAGAAAAAGACAATAAAATTTATATATCTCGACACATACTAATAATAAACGTACACTGAGGCTATACATGATAGTAGGCTATCTAAGAAACTAGACCTACAACATAGGTGATACAATTCGCTCTCTTTAAATGGAAACTGAAATAGAATAGACCATAAGAAGGAAATAATATAGAAAGCTATGAACAGAACTGAGATGATAGCAAATAAAAATCAGAAAAAACACCGTGCTTACAGAGGAACAAATGTGAAAGAATGTTATCCCAATTATACCAACTTTAGAATGCAACCAGAATTTACCAAAGAGGACCATTAAATGATATGGTTCCACAGACAAATGAGGGAGACCTACTTAGGAGTTGATGAGATGAAAACTCAGACTGTTGGAAACGCAGGCTAATGTAAGAAATAAAAACTTGAGGGAGATAGCCCTAAAAAATCTTTTTGAAAAGGTATATTATAACTAAGTGGTTCATCTTGTTGGGATTGGAATCTAGTCCTATGGATAACGCCATTTACCTGAAAAGTGGCTGGTACGGATGATAATTCACAGCTTTGAGTCTGATCAAGGAATCTTGATAATGGCTGATATGGCTACAAGGTTTAGATAAAGAACACATCGTAATTAAGGAAGGATATGTGCCTCTAATAACGTCTGGTTAAATAGTGTAACTAATACTTATAGTTACCTAAAACTTCTCAGAATCCGTGTTCGTGATAGAATCAAGCATGAAAGGTGCTTGAGTTCAAGTCACCGAGAAATGGCAATTTATACAAGAAGGAACCACGTATATGTTCTGGAAAAAGTAACATGTATAAAATTAAGTTATTGCGAAGGGAAAAGATGATATTATGACAATATTCTAGGGGTTAAAGTGAAATGAGGCATCTAAATGTCATGCCTAATGAGACCAATTATAGTGCTAGACCAGTTGAAAAACATCATATATATTGACATAAAACCCCGGTAGTGTTAAGGTGCATTATGCATGAAAATCATATATTTCATGAAAGTTGGTAGTTCAAACTACAGTTAATATGCACCAAATAGGACACAGTGAGGCTTAAACGTTTACCTGTAGCTGTGTTCATTCATATCTGGATATCTAGTTCAGGTCTTGAATTTTGGATGTAGAAAATAGTAAACTAAAAAACCAAGGAAAATAATGAATATAAATTAATTACATGATGTCCGAGAGGTGTTATTTTTGAAAAAGCGGCAACTGTCGTTATGCCGAAAAACGTGTAACGATGTATATAATTTAAAGAGTAGAACCACTGTATAAGGCAGCCGACACAGATTTACTCGCCACTGATACTCCTCCCGTTTTTATCGTTTAAAAAGGTATAGTAGCCCATAATGGAGCAGAAGGACACCATAAATATATGTTTAATGAATAACGTCCAATGAACAAGTTCCGGGATAGATCTCTCATACTCATAAATCAGTGTAGCCAACATTAAACCTCAAAAGCGATAATATAATCTTTAAACATAAATACAAAATAGATTGTTGCCCACTCAAAAGCCGAGAGAAAGTAGACAGAAACTATGCATTTAAGTTAGTACTGTCTACGGGACGAGCTCCAAAGGGGGTCCTTCATGGGTTGCAACCAGCCTAGTCAAAAACACCAGAGAGATATAATTAGGTATTTAGGCAAAGGTTCACCTTCGATTACACAGCTATACTACATAGCCCTTACTTCCGCAAATAGCGCCGTGCGACCCTCTCTCGTCTAAGGTTCAAGGAAACTAATTGTGCAGCGTGCATGCTATTTAAAATGGGGTCAGCGGATGACGTAGATAATTATGGATGCATGTTTGAGGTGCTTCGTAGCTAGATTGATCCGCGAGGCTTTCAAACGTGCACGATTTTACGATCGTGACTGCTTATTGACATCTAAAGCCCCTTTAACTAAAAACCCATTGGTCTGCATTATTAAGCATTCCACTATGAATAACAAAGTCAGACAAATTATCAATGGAAATTGGCACATTTTGAATAGCAATCCTGATACCACAGAGAAACTTCCTAAACCTCTTTTTGCACATCGCAGGAATAGGAATCTTAAAGATCTTGTGACACGCTCCAGCTTTGTGGAAAGTACACCTTTTTAAACGATAAAACGGGAGGAGTATCAGTGGCGAGTAAATCTGTGTCGGCCGGCTTATATAGTGGTTCTACTCTTTAAATTATATACATCGTTACACATTTTTCGGCATAACGACAGTTGCCGCTTTTTCAAAAATAACACCTCTCGGACATCATGTAATTAATTTATATTCATTATTTTCCTTGGTTTTTTAGTTTACTATTTTCTACATCCAAAATTCAAGACCTGAACTAGATATCCAGATATGAATGAACACAGCTACAGGTAAACGTTTAAGCCTCCCTGTGTCCTATTTGGTGCATATTAACTGTAGTTTGAACTACCAACTTTCATGAAATATATGATTTTCATGCATAATGCACCTTAAGACTACCGGGGTTTTATGTCAATATATATGATGTTTTTCAACTGGTCTAGCACTATAATTGGTCTCATTAGGCATGACATTTAAATGCCTCATTTCACTTTAACCCCTAGAATATTGTCATAATATCATCTTTTCCCTTCGCAATAACTTAATTTTATACATGTTACTTTTTCCAGAACATATACGTGGTTCCTTCTTGTATAAATTGCCATTTCTCGGTGACTTGAACTCAAGCACCTTTCATGCTTGATTTTATCACGAACACGGATTCTGAGAAGTTTTAGGTAACTATAAGTATTAGTTACACTATTTAACCAGACGTTATTAGAGGCACATATCCTTCCTTAATTACGATGTGTTCTTTATCTAAACCTTGTAGCCATATCAGCCATTATCAAGATTCCTTGATCAGACTCAAAGCTGTGAATTATCATCCGTACCAGCCACTTTTCAGGTAAATGGCGTTATCCATAGGACTAGATTCCAATCCCAACAAGATGAACCACTTAGTTATAATATACCTTTTCAAAAAACATTTTTAGGGCTATCTCCCTCAAGTTTTTATTTCTTACATTAGCCTGCGTTTCCAACAGTCTGAGTTTTCATCTCATCAACTCCCAAGTAGGTCTCCCTCATTTGTCTGTGGAACCATATCATTTAATGGTCCTCTTTGGTAAATTCTGGTTGCATTCTAAAGTTGGTATAATTGGGATAACATTCTTTCACATTTGTTCCTCTGTAAGCACGGTGTTTTTTCTGATTTTTATTTGCTATCATCTCAGTTCTGTTCATAGCTTTCTATATTATTTCCTTCTTATGGTCTATTCTGTTTCAGTTTCCATTTAAAGAGAGCGAATTGTATCACCTATGTTGTAGGTCTAGTTTCTTAGATAGCCTACTATCATGTATAGCCTCAGTGTACGTTTATTATTAGTATGTGTCGAGATATATAAATTTTATTGTCTTTTTCTTTGTTGTACAGGAATTTATGTGGCTTTTCCTGAAGAAGGCGTCCAGTACGCCGAAACGCGCGTAGAAAATTAACATATGTCTACCAAAAACAACTATTTTTGAGCCACTTTTTGTGTTGTTGCATCCAATGTTATTTAGCTCATTTGTTCTGTGTATATTGGTTTGTTTACAGTTTTAATATTAATGTTTTTGTGATATTCTTATGTGGTGTCAGTTATGTGTAGGTATGGATTTGTATATCCAAATTTTTAACCAATATGAATAAAATGACCAATAATTTTAACTTCTTGTTAGTACACTGAGTCTATTTGATCAATAATGTGTCATGTTTAGGACTTGATATTCACTAAGTCCATTGTTGCCTAGGAATGTTATTTTCTTATAGATTAACGAAATAGTACAGAAGTCGGGGAAGGATCAACATCTTGGCTAACGCTACCCTGCCAGTGACGGTCAGTGGAAGTGTGTTCCAGAATCGCATCTGCGATCTGACTGCTGTTAAGGCCCTCCCCAGGTTTCCATCAAACAAGTCTTTCGGCTGGCGATATATCTGGATCCCCAGTAGGCGGAAAGTGCACTCTCTCCATTGCACCCCTGTACCATTCAGAGCGTATCTCGGGTGGCGGCCTCCCTCGCTGAACGCATAGATGCAGGATTTGCCAGCGTTCACTCGGAGTCCCGATATGGCAGCAAAGTCCTGCAAGAGGTGCGTTAGTTGATCAGGTATGTTTTCTATGTCCTTCACATAAACCAGCAGGTCATCTGCATAAAGTGACACTTGATGTATCGCATCCCCCAGTGGTATACCATCCCCCAGTGTTGCACGTATCGCTGCTGCTAGGGGCTCTATTGCCAGTGCGAACAGGAGGGGAGATAGGGGGCACCCCTGCCTAGTACCTCTTCGCACCGGTATGGCATCAGAGATGTGCGGCCCCAGTCGCACCCGGACCGTGGGATTTTTGTATAGTAAGTCGACCATCTGAAGGAACCCCAGGCCCAGTTCATACCTCAACAGTACTGTTGACAGATAGCCCCATTCTAAGCAAACAAATGCCTTCTCCAGGTCTAATATGAGACATCCCGCTCTGGGCCATTCCTGTATGGCATCTGTCGCCACCTTGAAAAACCTCCGTAGATTCAGCGATGTGCTCCGTGCAGGGACAAATCCGTTTTGGTCAGTGTGGACCAGTTCAGAAACTACTGGCGCCCGTCTGCTCGCCAACACCTTAGCGAGTATTTTATAGTCAGTATTGAGTAAGGCTAAGGGTCTATACGAACCCAGGGCTGTGGGGTCCCTATCCGGCTTTAGCAGGGACACCAGGTATGCTTCTCGCATCGAGGGGGGCAATACTTGCTCCTCCAGCGCCGTAGTATATAGTGTGTGGAGGTGTTGCACGAGCGAGTCACGGTAGGCTTTGTAATACTCGGCGGGCAGGCCGTCCGGCCCAGGCGTTTTCCCGGATGCCATAGACCCGATCGCATCCCCAATCTCCTCCAAGGTGAGTGGGCAGTTAAGTGTCTCCAGATGTGCCTTTGAGGCTGTGGGCAGTTGGACGGAGCCTAAGAATCTCTCTAGCTCATGACTTGGGCAGCGCCCCCTAGATTGGTACAACTGGGCATAATGGTCCGTCATAGCCCTGTGTATCTCTGTTGTGGCCTGGAATCCTCAGGATCGTACGTTGCTCGTTATGGTCCACCTCTCGATACCCCCACGGTCTGATTGTATATACACAGACTCAATGGAGTGATCAAGTGGGGGAAGGGAAGGAAGGGGACAGCAGGGAGGGAGACCTGTAATGAGAACAAGACTGGTATGAGTAAACAACAGTTTGAAACGTCTTTTACTATCCTGACCCCACCTCCTATACTAACTGGCTGGGAACTGTACCTGTAAAGAAAAATACGTCTTCTGGACTGCTAGCCAATAGTGCGTGTTGTGGTGCTCTGCTTAGATCTAAAGGAAAGGCAGGGTAATCAATAACCTATCAAAGATCACCATCATTCATCAGAGTGCTCAAAGGTTAGCAACCTAACCTACCAATGGGTCAGCTGTGGAGGCTGAGACAGGGGTGCGGAAGAGCTGTCCTCCTGCTCTCTCTCAGTACCCCTGCTGTTGATACACAAGGAAAGAACACAATTGACCACAGAGCATAAGAGCAGGCAAACAAGAAGAAATCCCAGCACACAATCACAATGCTTCTTGGTTAGTGGCCTGACTCTGTTCGGCACCCAAAACAAACACGGAGGAACACGGAGGTCCCTTCCGTTAATCTCATAAATTGTCCCCCTATGCTGAGGGCTGTAGTTCACCTGTGTAGGTTTCTCAGGTGAGTGAATACTCTAGGATACGTTCATAAAGGAAGTACATTTGAAAGCAACAATAACCAGGATGGTAACGCAATGTTCCCTGCTACTGCGTACCCAAGTCTCGGAATGATAGGCACAAGGTCAGTTGGGTGTTCTCTCCGCATGAGCTGATATCAGCTCTCCAACGCGAGAGAATGCACCCCACAATTCCTTTTCTCAAGGACAGACACTGTTCCCTGACAGTGTTTCGTAATCCGGAAGGGGAGAACCCAGTATGGCAGAAAAGGAACACTCCCTCTCTGCACTCCGGAATGTATGCTGCTAGTGGTTTGCTCCGCAACGAACCGACAAGGACGGTTCAACCAACGGAGCAAACAGCAACGCAGCGCTGTTCCAAATATTTGCCACAACAGGATTGAGCGTTCGAAGAAAAAACAACTGCGACCACAAGGACAAGGAAACGTTGGTGCACGAAGCACCCTTACCGGACCTCCTCACGTCGCGGGCAATGCTCCTCTGCAAAAGTAAGCGGCACCGAGCCGATGCCCCGGAAGCCTTTTTCTTCCCAACGCCTCCGTGCGCGTGATGACGTCACCGACGTCGGAACCGTGGAGGCTCATGGGAGCTGTAGTTCCTACTGGGGCAGAACACGCGCTCCAGTGCGTCGCTTCAGTGTTCTCCCGGTACCCTTCCAGTGTGACGTGACAGTACATCCCTCTCCTGAAGAACACTGACAGAGACATGGCTTCCCAGGGAAGCGTTTGTGGAACAGTTTGACATAACGAGGCGCGTGAACCCCTATAGCGGGCTCCCAGGAGTTCTCCTCGTTCCCATATCCCTTCCAAGCTATCAGGTACCACAACCTGGTACGGTATATCTTGGAATCCAGGATACCCCCCACTTCATGCTCCATCTCCTCGTTCACAACACCGGAGGTGAACCTCTCTTAGCTGCTGAACGAGAGGGTTTTAGCAGCGAGACGTGGAATGCCGGATGGATTCGCAACGAGGAGGGCAAGGCCAATTTTACCACTACTGGGTTTATGAGTTTAACGATTTTATACGGGCCGATGTATTTAGGATTGAATATGCTATGCCTTTTGAACCTAATGTTCCTGGTGGACAACCATACGTATTCTCCCAGCTTGTAAACGGGCCCGGGGCGCCAGTGTTTGTCGGCATAGGCCTTGTAGTGGTTTTTTGCCTCTCTCAGCCTATTCTGTGTTTCTTTTAATGTGTTCTGAATGTGGATGATCCTCTCCTGTACCTCAGGTATGTTATCAGACCTAAACGGATGCAAAAAGGGAATGAATCTAGGGTGGAACCCATAAGTGCAGAAAAAAGGAGAGTGTTTCGTAGAGCTGTGTGTGGAGCTATTATAGGCTATTTCTGCCAACCATAAACTGTCTACCCATGCCTCCGTGGTGTTATCCACATAACATCTCATGTATTGTTTTAGTGTTTGGTTCACCCTCTCGGTTTGGCCATCTGTCTGGGGGTGGAAACTCGTAGACAGGTTAGGTTTTATTTTAAGGGCTGCACACCACACCTTCCAGAAATTAGGTGTAAATTGAGAACCACGGTCTGAAACCAGTACTTGTGGTAGCCCGTGTAGCCTCACTAAATGCACCAGCAACAACTGGGCTAACTGTCCTGATGTGGGTATGTTTTTGCAGGCGATGAAATGGGCCATCTTGGTAAGGTAGTCCACCACTACCAGTATTACCGTGTGTCCCTTGTCCTATGGCATTCCTACTACAAAGTCCAGGGATATATTTTCCCACGGGTGGTCTGGGGTTGGAAGGGGTTGCAGAAATCCTGCTTGTCGGGTGTGCGAGATCTTCATTTGACTACACACCGCACACTCCTCGACCCATGAGCGAATGTCTTTTTTAATGGTGGGCCACCAGAATTGACGCAGCACTCTCTCCGTGGTCTTCTCTATGCCGTTATGTCCTGCGCTGGGTAGGGTATGACACCAGGCGAAGACTCGCTTCCTTAGCGAAGGGATCGGTAATAACAGTTGTTTCCCTCGAACCGGAAGACCTTCTTTCACCTTCCAATCCTGATGCTTCACCTGCCAAGCCTTCCATCTATCGGTGTGAACGTTATGAGCGATGCTCTTGAGGGAGGGCTCCGTCACTGTGGTGCATATCACATTTTGTGGATCAATAATGGCTTTCTCCATAAGCTCTTCCGAAGGTTGGGAATTAGTCTGACGGGTTAAGGCATCTGCCTTTTTGTTATCCTTCCCTGGTCGATATGTGACCAGAAAGTTGTATTCAGCAAAGAACAGAGTCCATCGCAACTGCCGGGGTGAGAGGTGTCTGGCTGCAGTCATGAACTGGAGGTTGCGGTGATCCGTAAACACTGTGATAACGTGTTTGGCTCCCATGAGGAAGTGTCTCCACTCCTGGAAGGCGTCTTTGATAGCGAGGAGTTCCTTCTCGGCTATCGTATAATTACGTTCAGCCGAGTTGAGTTTTCGTGACATAAATGCCACCGGGTGTAATTGGCCCGTATCCAGATGATGTTGTGACAGCACTGCTCCCACAGCGTGGTCTGACGCATCCGCTTCTACGATGTAAGGGTGGTCTGGGTTTGCATGCATTAATACCGGAGCGGATAAGAACACCTCCTTCAAGGCCTCGAACCCTTTGTGTGCCTCCTCGGTCCATTGAAAGGGGACCTTCTTCTGCAATAAACGTGTGAGGGGAGCCGCCAAGTATGAGAAACGGCAGATGAACCGGCGGTAGAAATTGGGGAACCCGAGAAAACATTGGATGTCTCTGACGTTCGCTGGTGTAGGCCAATCCCTCACGGCTGTTATCTTCCTTTCCGACATCTCCTGCCCCCTAGGGGTCAGCATAACACCAAGAAACTCAACAGTGGTGACTCCGAACTCGCACTTGCTGATCTTACAATACAGACGGTGGTCATGAAGGGTCTGTAAGATGGTGCGCACATGTGTTTTATGGATCTCAACGCTGGATGAATAGATCAGTATATCGTCTATATATACTACTACGAAGTGATCCAAGTATTCTCGTAACACATGGTTGAGAAAGAATTGGAATGCAGCGGGGGCGTTGCATAACCCAAAGGGCATGACGAGATATTTGTATAGGCCGTAGCGTGTCTTGAAGGCCGTCTTCCACTCATCGCCCTTGCGCATCCGCACTAAATGATAAGCCCCTTTTAAGTCTAAACGTGTGTATATAACAGCCTTCTTTACTTGCTCCAGTAACACAGGGATCAACGGTGGTGGATACCTATTCTTCACCGTGATAGCATTCAACGCTCTGAAGTCGATGCATGCGCGCAGTTCGCCATTAGCCTTGGGAATGAAGAACAGAGGGGAAGCCGCAGGAGACTTGGAGTTGCGTATGAATCCCAATGCCAGATATTTATCCAAATAGGCTCGAAGGTGAACGTTCTCGGGTTCGGTTAATGCAAATACCCGTCCTGTGGGTACGATTGCCCCTGGTACCAAGTCGATCTGGCAATCATATTGTCTATGTGGCGGAAGAATCTCTGCCTTGGCATCGTTAAACACTTCCGCGTAGTCTTGGTAATGAACAGGTAGCGTCACCATGTGTTCAGCTGCAGTAGCGATGTGGTGGAGCACGGCCAATGCTTGGGACGGGCTGTGGGTAGGTGGAATACAATGCGTAGAACAATATACGGAGGTAAACCGCAGGGTCTTCTCCACCCAATCCACCTGGGGATTGTGCTGCCTCAGCCAGGGTAACCCCAGTATAACTCCGTATTGGGGGGCTTGAATCACGTTGAAGGCGAGTCTTTCCAAATGATCGGTGCCGTGAAGTACTTCAAGGGTATCAGTTTGGAAACGGATAGGACCGGCTTCTAGACGTCTTCCATCCACGGCAAACACTGCTTCCGGTGTGTCTTTTTCATGTAGCACGAGTCCCAAAAGCAAAGCCTGCTCCTGATCCATAAAGTAACCAGTAGCACCGGAGTCTAACATGGCTGGTACTCGACACCACTCATCCCTTACCAACAGGGATATGTCCACAAAGAAATGTTGTCTGGTACACAGGGTGTCACCTATCAGTGAAGGGATATAGGTCGGGCTTGAAGAATTCCCTTCTTTTTCTTCAAGCTCTTTCGTTTCCCGCAGCTATCTCGGAAGTAGCGGCCAGTAGTTTTTTGGGCTCTGTGCGTGGGAACTTCGATCTCAAGGTACATTCCTTTATGAAATGGCCTTTCCTCCCACAGTAGATACACAGGCCTTTCTTTCGCCTATAGTCTCTCTCCTCAGCAGTGAGGGTGGAACGGACCGCTCCGATCTCCATAGGTTTGTGTTTGGCTGCTTGCGGGGGTTCAGTGTTCCGTGCTTGATCCACACTCCAGGGGGCTCTGTCCCTCCATTTGTTTTCTCCTCTTCGTTCGCTGAGGCGGTGGTCCAGCCTGAGAACCAGGTTTATCAAGTCTTCGCAAGTTGCTGGTTGAGGTTCAATTTGGGCCAACACGTCTTTCATTTCTTCCCTTAATCCTCGATGAAAAATGGCGGCTTGTTTAGCCTCTGGCCATTCGGTTTCTGTAACCAATCGACGGAAGTCGTTCAGATAGGCGATAAGATCCCGATTCCCTTGTCTTAACTCTAATAGATCTTTATCGGCTGAAAGAGTGGCCGTTCTGCGGTTGAAAGTTCTTTCAAAGTCTTTAATGAATGAATCCCAATCATATAGCAGGGGGTCATCTCTCTTCACTAGAGGAACCGCCCATTGAGCCGCATTCCATGCCAGATACGAAATTAAGAATGCTACCCTTGCTTGGTTGGTGGTAAACGCCTTGGGCTTACATGAAAAGTGCAGTAGCACCTGAGTGAGGAAGACCTGCACCTTACTGCTTTCCCCATGGAACCTCTCGGGTGTAGCCAAGGGCACGGGTGTTGGTATTTCCACTACCAATGGTGCGGAGTGGGATGCTAGAGGTATGCCTGCACTAAAGGGATTTCTCTGCATTCTATCTACAGTAGCTTGGAGGGTAGCCATCTCTGCCCTAGAGGCTGCCAACTCCGTCTGCACTATGTGTAATGCTGCGAGCACATCCTCTAAGGTAGCCATACCTCAACGTACAACCAGGAGGATTGTAATTCTTGGGACGCTTACTCTGTTGTGGCCTGGAATCCTCAGGATCGTACGTTGCTCGTTATGGTCCACCTCTCGATACCCCCACGGTCTGATTGTATATACACAGACTCAATGCAGTGATCAAGTGGGGGAAGGGAAGGAAGGGGACAGCAGGGAGGGAGACCTGTAATGAGAACAAGACTGGTATGAGTAAACAACAGTTTGAAACGTCTTTCACTACCCTGACCCCACCTCCTATACTAACTAGCTGGGAACTGTACCTGTAAAGAAAAATACGTCTTCTGGACTGCTAGCCAATAGTGCGTGTCGTGGTGCTCTGCTTAGATCTAAAGGAAAGGCAGGGTAATCAATAACCTATCAAAGATCACCATCACTCATCAGAGTGCTCAAAGGTTAGCAACCTAACCTACCAATGGGTCAGCTGTGCAGGCTGAGACAGGGGTGCAGAAGAGCTGTCCTCCTGCTCTCTCTCAGTACCCCTGCTGTTGATACACAAGGAAAGAACACAATTGACCACAGAGCATAAGAGCAGGCAAACAAGAAGAAATCCCAGCACACAATCACAATGCTTCTTGGTTAGTGGCCGGACTCTGTTCGGCACCCAAAACAAACACGGAGGAACACGGAGGTGCCTTCCGTTAATCTCATAAATTGTCCCCCTATGCTGAGGGCTATAGTTCACCTGTGTAGGTTTCTCAGGTGAGTGAATACTCTAGGATACGTTCATAAAGGAAGTACATTTGAAAGCAACAATAACCAGGATGGTAACGCAATGTTCCCTGCTACTGCGTACCCAAGTCTCGGAATGATAGGCACCTGGTTTCAGTCGGGTGTTCTCTCCCCATGAGCTGATATCAGTTCTCCAACGCGAGAGAATGCACCCCACAATTCCTTTGCTCAAGGACAGACACTGTTCCCTGACAGTGTTTCGTAATCCGGAAGGGGAGAACCCAGTATGGTAGAAAAGGAACACTCCCTCTCTGCACTCCGGAATGTATGCTGCTAGTGGTTTGCTCCACAACGAACCGACAAGGACGGTTCAACCAACGGAGCAAATGGCAATGCAGCGCTGTTCCAAATATTTGCCACAATAGGATTGAGCGTTCGAAGAAAAAACAACTGCGACCACAAGGACAAGGAAACGTTGGTGCACGAAGCACCCTTACCGGACCTCCTCACATCGCGGGCAATGCTCCTCTGCAAAAGTAAGCGGCACCGAGCCGATGCCCCGGAAGCCTTTTTCTTCCCAACGCCTCCGTGCGCGTGATGACGTCACCGACGTTGGAACCGTGGAGGCTCATGGGAGCTGTAGTTCCTACCGGGGCAGAACACACGCTCCAGTGCGTCGCTTCAGTGTTCTCCCGGTACCCTTCCAGTGTGACGTGACAATCTCACGCTGTGTATACACTAGGGTCCCCTCCGATGTGCGTATGGCCCCAATCGGGGCGTGGTTGCTTTCTTGCCTCAGTAGCCAGGCAAGCAATCGGCCTGCTCTATCAGCCGAGGCGTGCGTGCGAGCTGTATGAGCTGCGTAGTTGTGGCATCGCAGTCTCTCCAGGAGCTCCGCATGTTGGGCCGGAGCCTCTCCAGTCAACCTGAGTCTCTGCCCTCCCCCTCTCCTTCACGTTCGTATTTCAGTAGCTGGGACTCTAACTTCATAAGTGAAAGTGACAGTTGCCTATGTATATTCCACGTAGCCCCCAAACAGTGCCCCCTGATCGCTATTTTGAAGGCGTCCCATTCTACTAGTGCATTGCTTGCTGTACCCTCGTTGAGGTCGAAATATGTGAGGATGGCTGTCCCCAGTGATGAACGAAACTCTGGGTCTTCTAGCGCATTTGTTTGGAGACGAAATGTGGGTATGGGAGGATGGTCTGCCTCCCAGCTGAGTTGAATTCGCAGGGGATTATGATTGGCGTGCGTCCGCCCTAGGTATTCTGATTCCGTGACTAGTGGGAGCAGGGATTGAGAACCCACGACCCTATCAAGACGTGCATGTAAGTTATGCACTGCGGAATAATAGGAGTAGATACGCTCAGTAGGATTAAGGACCCGCCACACATCCAACAACGCCCAGTGCGAGAGCCAGTCCGTGAGTGCCTGAGCATTGAACACAGCAGTGGTTTTGTGAAGAGGGGGAAACGATCTATCTATGTTAACATTAAGTACCGAGTTGAAGTCCCCTCCCAGCAGCCAAGGAAGCCCAGCGTAAGGGGTCAGAGCTTGCGTTAGCCGCACTAGAAATGATGGTTGGTCTACATTTGGAGCATATATTGATCCCAGCAGTATTGTTTGACCATTGAGTCGCCCATGCACTAGGGTGTATCTGCCCTCATGATCTGTTACCACGTCCTCACAAATGAATGGGGTGCCCGCCCTTACCCAAATTAATGTGCCTCTCGCATGCGCTGAGTACACAGTACCGTACACCTGCCCTCTCCAGCGCCTGCGTAGCCTGTCGAGCTCTGCCTGTGTCATGTGCGTTTCTTGCAATAGGGCAATGCTTACCGAGTGACTCTGGAGGTAGACGAATATGGAGTAGCGCCGCGAGGATGTGTGCATGCCGCGTATATTCCATGTTAGTACATTAGCTCGTGCCATTACTAGTGTAGTTAGTCATCCAGGGTGGCGGGGGTAGATTTCGCGCTGGTGGGTGTGTGTCGTGGGCAAGCAGTGGTGTACCGGTCTGTTGTAATGAAAACATTAATTCAACTTCAAACGTCATAACAGCGGGGGCGAACTCTGTGGAGATGTCCGTCCAAACGTCTTTAACAAAGTATGATAATAAACTATCCCAGTATATTGCCTGGTGGGGTCGTGTGCACAATCGGCGCTGTACTGCAACTTTCCCCTCCCTTTCATTGTCAGGAGATGTGCCATCCGATTAATCATCTATTTCAATGAACAGGACCATTGTGAGCCATGGTTGAGTGTTGCCGCATATGTGCCTAGCCTTCGCAGCGGCATGCATGGTGTAGCTAGCCCCAACCCCAGTGGGTACCCATCTGTCGTGTGAAGCACCCTGTGTGGCTGCTGACCCAGCAGTGTCACCCCTTATCTCTAGCATGCACTGAGATACATAAACAAACATCTTAAACAAGGCTCTACTTGCGTGAGCTGCCTGTGATAGAGTCCAACGCGACAGTGTCCCATCATATGATGCCATCAGCAGTCTGTGGGGTTACCACTGGCACGCACATGTCTTCCGATTCTTCTGTGGACGGAGATGAAGAGCCACTAGCTGCCGCCGAGTCATTGAAGCAGACTTCTGAACGCTCTCTATTTTGTGTGGTTCCAAGGTCGCAACCCCTACTCGGACACTCATAAACCCACTGAGACACCCATGCACTCACTCAAACACTCAGTGTAAAAGGTTAGTTGTTACACTTAGTAAATAACGTTTTAAAAATACCTTACAAATTCACTTAAAAAACCAAAGGTTACAGGGACATTATAGTTAGGAAATAGAATATAAAAAAACTTCGAAATTCTCGGAAAAACCAAAGGTTACAGGGATGTTATAGTTAGGAAATAGAATTAAAAATAACTTAGAAATTCACTGAAAAAACAAACGTTTGTGTGAGCTAGCAGTTTGGCTTATCAGAGGGCAGTGTTAAGCATTTGTTATACACACAGTGGCAATAAATGAGACACACACTCAATGAGTATATCTGAGACCAATTTATAAAAATAATACGTGGTTATATTTATTTTGTAGAACCACAGAACTTCGTCTTAGGTAAATGTTTTGCATTACAAATATGTTTCAATATCAAAAGTGCAATTTACAGACTTTGCAATGTTAACCTATGGGTGGAAGAAAACATTCAGCATACAGATAGGTCATACAGATAGATAACATCGACTTACAACACCAGTCTTCAGGAGTTAAGGTCAGTATTGGGCAAGGTTCAATTCAGCACCAACAGTACACCACCAGTGACACAGGGGCGGCCGGTTTCACACTATTCACTAATTCTCTCACAAGCATGATGTGTAACAGTCAGAGAGTGACGTGACAAAGTGCCACTTAAAATTCAGTGCTGTGTACTGACACCTCGTGATGTTAGGTTTTGGTTGAATTAATTGGCATATTTTATATTTTTCATATTTTTTAATACAGTGCCCCTGAAGAACGGACGGTGTCCCGAAATGCATTGGGCATCAGGAAGTATAACTTGTACAACAAGGACAGCTGGATTAGGATACATGTTTTAAAAAATAATTAAGTGATATGTACTGCATATATAATATGTTTTTCAAACATTGGTTGAACCTTAATTTTGAATGAAACAAGTTTATGGAAGAAACACACAAAAAGCATTGGTGTACTTTGTGTAATTCGTATGTTAATTACTTATGCTGTGCGCATAGGCTTCAGGTAAACCTTTAATTGAGATCTACACATTAATTCATTTAGACGGGTTTTAGGCAGTATTCCATTCCTGTGCCGCACGCTCAAAGAAGAGATATTAATGATTAGACTTTGTTCTGACTTCTCAGGTTATTCTGGCCTTTTTCTTTTTCTTCTATGTGTTTTTGCCCTGCTAGCTTTGTTTTGGATGTACCAGAGTCTGGGGGTTGCCCTGGATTTTGACCTCTTGACAAAAAATGACCAAACAGAAGAAGATGTTCCTGTTTCACTCAAAATTGAGCCAGGAGTTGATCATTCAACAAAACTATCGCAAAGAGAAATTTATTGGATAAAAAAACTTAACATGAAGACCCCATTAGGTTTAAATGATAAGATGAACATGAGTTGTTTCTTATAAGAGCACACAGGAAAAAGGGCAGAGACCATTACTCATATAGATGAAACAAATTTAAGTGATTTTTAGTAACATTCTGTTCTACACACTTATTTAGTATGAGCTATGTTTTGTCAACTGGGCTTGATTTGTTACAGTGTGGAAGAGTGTTGAAGAAAAATGATGGATTGATGACTTTGTAATATTAATTAAATGACCACCAACATGAGTTGTATATGAAGATAGAGGACTATTAATGCAATGTTTACAACAATGCTGTTATGTTTTAAAACAAACAGGAAAGAAAGATGTTGAACAGTTGTTGAACACTATCTCACTTGGGAACAGCACTTAGTAAACAACGCCTTCAGGGCAATGAATCGCGTCGTCTAAGAATTTTTGTGCGTTCCATGATTTTTGGCAGAGGGAGTGAATTAGAGTACAGTTTCAAGAGACTGCACAGACGGTACATAGAGACTCCATGATTTTTGGCAGAGTGAGAGAATTAGAGTACAGTTTCAAGAGACTGCACAGACGGTACATAGAGACGCGATATTGATTTAAGTATCTACATGTGGATACTTAGACACTTTCCAAAATGTCACGCACAAACACAGCTAACCCTCACTTCACCGTCTAGACCGTTGTCGATGTTTATTGTGGAAAACGCCGGGTCTATGCAGTATTTATGGCATGAGACCGTTGAGGTATACAGACATCCACACGGCACGAGATTACGGTTTTAGATAAGGAGAGTAGCTACATTGTGAGGTAAGCGGATGGATGAAGGCATTTGAGCAGTGGCAGCAGTGGTGCCACGAGACAGGTAGTTAGATGCGCTGTGTAATATTGTTGCAGATGATGTCAAGAATCAGGATTGCCCGATGTGCATTATTGTAGCATTCCATGAACGAAGTTACATTGATTAATTGGTCTACAATATGTGGGTTGGTTCAACAGTAATAAACATTATTCATGAGGTTGTTTATAATATGCAGGATCGTGAAATATTTTCCGCACAGTAAGAAGCAAAATCAGAGCATTTTCTTTTTGTAAGTATTACAGTGACAGTGATGAACCTGGGGTGTATTTACAATGCCATAGGTTGCACTCAGAAGGCCCTGGAAGAGAGATACGGTTGAACACTGGTGATGTTTACTATGTTATAACTTTTGATGCCCATAGAAGGTAGTGCTTGATGATGTTGAGGCATTGAATACCCGATAGAAGAATCGTACCGGGCATATGGTGATGGAGTTAGTAGCAACAGCTGGTGGTGAATCTCTCACACTATTCACTAATTCTCTCACAAGCTTTATGTGTAACGGTCGGAGAGTGAGGTGACAAAGTTCCACTCAAAATTCAATGCTGTGTACTGACACCTGGTGATGTTAGGTTTTGGTTGAGTTAATTGGCATATTTATATTTTTCATATTTTTTAATACAGTGCCCCTGAAGAAGGGACGATGTCCCATAATGCATTGGGCATCAGAAAGTGAAACTTGTACAACAAGAACAGCTGGATTATAATACATGTTTTAAAAAAGAATTAAGTGATATGTACATGAATATGAAATGTACTGCATGAATAATATGTTTTTCAAACATTTGTTGAACCTTAATTTTGAATGAAACAAGTTTATGGAAGAAACACACAAAAAGCATTGGTGTACTTTGTGTAATTTGTGTGTTAAATACTTACGCTGTGCGCATAGGCTTCAGGTAAACCTTTACGTGAGATCTACACGTTAATTCATTTAGACAGGTTTTAGGCAGTAATCGGTTTCTGTGCAGCACACTCAAATTCTATAGCTGAACTATACCACTGGGTTACAATGTGAACTGCATTGATTTGTACTTTTATGGCAGAATTTGCTGAATAAAGAGAAAATATATGTTTAACACAAAACCTTTTAGAAAACTCTCACAATCAATGGATGATGTCATGAGGGATGTCATTTACCATGTCATGAGTGATGTAATATGTGAGGTCATAAGCGGTGCATTGCGGGGGCGTAAGTTTAAGTTAGCTCAGGTAACTACCAGAGATGTGGAATTCCTAGAGACCGGCGCCCGGGACATATTGTTTGGGGTCAAGGGCAACAAGTTTCATGTGCATTTTGTCCTTGGGACAAGTAGGCCCAACCCCCAGTTTACAGTACCACATTATGGATCAGGGAAAGGCATTGCCTGCTTTTAAGGTAATATTTGTGTCAATATATTAATGCTGTTCAAACTTGTATTTATGGTTCATTAATGCAAAACCTTTAAGATTAGGGTGAGCCCTCTAAGTAAATGTTGTAAGCTCAGACTGCACTACTGACAGTGGTTCCAGTATAAAAATGTGTACACACGTTTTCACTGTTTAGCAATATGAGGCTATGTATAATGCTCCCAGAATGCTCCCTGATTATATGCAAATATTTGCAGAAGCGTGAATGCAAAATTGATGATTCTTTCATTCAAAATAAAATGTTCACAAAAAAATGCAAAAACTTTTCGCTAAACTACTGTAACGTTTTAGGTACCATTTCTTTGCAGCATCATTTAGTAAAATGTGTTGATGTATGATAGTATTTCCCAAAAATATTCATAATGGAAAATCAGAGTAACCAGTTTTAATAAGATTATGGGAAACCTAAAAATAAACAAGCATTGGTAAAGCCAGTAGGTCTGAAATTGTTGGTCAGCCTTTTGGTTTTGTCAATGCGTGACTTGTTTTGGCATGGTTTTTGTAAAACCTTATTGGTGTGGGAGCTGCCGGGTCCTCACCATTATAACAAACATTGGCAAAAGCAAAAATTGTTTTTGGACTCAAAAAGCACACATTGACGCAGTAGCTCCTGGCACTGAACAAAATGACTGTGTCGATATGCTCCTTGTGAAAGAACAGAACCTGTCACTCACAGTGAAGCTAGCCGATAGACAGAAAGAGAAAGAATGTTAATAAACACAAAAGGTCATGGTTAACGCCAGACCTAATTTGGGGCCCAATTATTAAATAAGGTCTCAAAAGTGCACCCATGTCCTTGCATTAAGTGCAGATATACGACTTTCGTGAACTCACAAGACTTTACAGAAGTAGACCAAGAAATAGTACTCCTAGAAAATATTTTTGAACTGCATTTTAGCATGAGCAAATATGCAGGTGTAGATTTGCTCGTGAAAATCTGAGTGTTTGCAAGTTCACTTTCCCTCCAACCCCTTTTTTCCCAACCCTGGAAAAGTTTTATGTCTGCCATTGTCGGGAGTGAATTTCCAACCTTTCTCAAATGGGAAAAGATTAGAGAAGAGTTGGTGAAAACCCTTAAAACATGCAAGTTAGTAGGTTTGCACTGACTCAAAAGGGCATTCTATACCTGGAACTACTGCTTACCATTACTTTCAGCCCCAGTATGTAGATCTGCGGAAACGTGGCAACATAAGGGAATTGCTAGTATTCAACCCTTACTTTGGAAGGAGCCCTTGCATAATCAGAGAGGCTATTTCAAAGCTCCTCTATAATGAGATGACTGCCATAATTTGTCGCCGCATTACATGGCACAAAAAGGACAAGTGGATTTTGTTACAGGACAAGTAGATTTATGAAGCAACCTGTCCCATGGACAAATAGATAGTTTATTAAATTCCACACCCCTGAACTACAACTGCTGAATTTCACTGGTTTGGTACAAGTGAAATCTGAGCCGAATTATAACGTCCATGTACCTTTGTTTTTTTCAGTGATATATATATATATATAGCTATAGATATATATATATATATAGCTATAGATATATATATATATATATAGCTATAGATATATATAAAGATATCTGCTAAACTGTTATCCACCATCCTCGAGGGTATTTCTATTACTTATATATTTACCTAAAAAACTGCTTGCTATTCTGATTCAAGCATGTGAATATATGAAAGATCCAATACTGGAGAAGAAAATGAGCTACTTACCTGTAACTGCAGTTCTCCAGTATTGGTATCATTCATAGATTTACATGCTACCCACCCTCCTCCCCTTAGAGGCTCCCATCATTGCTTGGGATCATTTATTCCCACTTGTGCTGGAAAATCAGAGAGATTCAGCCTTTGTTGGGAGTGTTCTAGAGGGTGCTGTGGCCTTATGGATTATAGTTCAAGTTTGGTCCTTTTTTTAAAAGAACATAGATAGGCTATTAAACTGACTTTGCATTGCAATTATAGCCTATGATACTGTTACATACAGCTGCTTTACTATGGTACCGTGGGACTCCCACTTCAACAACAGAGAATGATTTAAGCATGTGACTCGATGAAAGATACCAATACTGGAGAACTGCAGTTAAAGGTAAGTAACACATTTTCTTGTTAGCGCTTTGAGCCTTTGAGAATGCAAGCAGTGATTAGTCTATCCATCTCCCTCTAGTTTCCATTGCCTACTGCACTGTGCTCCTATTTATTTATTTATTTATTTATGCGTTTTTATATAGCGCGGACTTTACCCGAGGGTGTCAGAGCGCTTCACAACAGGAACAGCAACATTACATAAGGAGGAGGATACAAATGAGCATAATACAAAAGCAAGCGTTACATTGCATGAGGAAAAAGTGACAATTGTGCAAAAAAACAAACAAACCAAATACAAGAGGGATAAGTACCAAGAGGAAAAAGTGACAGGTGTGCATGAAACATGGGGTACAAAATACAAATAGAGGTATAATACTGCAATAAGTGGCAGTCACTCATAACACACTGGGAAGGCCCTTCTATAGGCTTGGAGTACAGAATTTCCTATAGTGGAAGAACTTCCTTGAGGTAGTAGAGAGGGCGTGAATTCAGCAGGGGGTACATGGGGTACAAAATACATGATACATGGGGTACAAAATACAACTAAAGGAATAATACTGTATTAAGTGGCAGTAACTCAAAACACACTGGGAAGGCACTTCTATAGGCTTGGAATACAGAATTTCCTATAGTGGAAGAGCTTCCTTGAGGTAGTAGAGAGGGCGTGACTTCAAAGGGGACTAGTGATGAGGGGAACACGCACATAAAAACCAGCACAACACGCAAGGTAAGGAATGAACAGACAAAAGTACAACTTTACACTGACGAGCGAACTTCCTAGAGGGGCCTGAGAACGAAAGTATTAGTTCTGGAAGTGTCTTTGGAAGAGAAGAGACTTGAGGTCAGCTTTGAAGATCCGGGTAGAGGAGGTGGCACGGAGCAGTGGGGGAAGCGAGTTCCAGATTCTCACCGCATTGCCCGAGAAGGATTGAGCCATCGATCTTTCCCTCTTGAAGACGGGGGGGCTCAAGCAGAAGCTTTTCCGCATTGCGAGAAGGGCGAGAGCCACCGGACAATTTCAATTTATTCGCCAGGTAACGAGGGGAGGACCAGTAGAGAAAATGTTTTGTGCAGCGGGAGCTAACCAACCCCCTCCCCCATGTGTAAATGCACAAGCACTATAACTCACAAGAAAGCGTTAAATGCCCCCTCCCGCAACAAATATTCATGACTTGCTGCCTCTGTGAAACCAAAGCAGATAGAAAGAGGGTTAAGATCTCAGCTCTAGGTCCTGTGACACTTGGTAAGATCTTAGAGCCCGGAGTGCACATCTCCCTTGGGAGGTTTTACTTGTTGGTGCACACGCTGTAACTGGGGCGAGGTGCATGTGATTCAAGCGCGGAAAAAAAATGTCGACTGGAAAGTAAATACATCCAAGAGGGTGCTTGCTCCAGAGCAGGAAGGTCGCCTCAAAGCGCGCATTCATATGACGTACTAATAAACAAGCCACAGAAAAAGGCAATGCTACAGCATGAAGATGTTCTGCTCATATAAAAGCAATTAATCAGATTCCCTGCGGCACCCCTAATACGAAGGAACACGTGTGCCTTCTGGCTAAAGGCTGCAGTTCCTTTAATAAAAAAAAACAAGAGATTTATGCATATCGAAACTCACCCGTCTCCTTTCATCTGCTGCCAGCATGTTGAAGTAAAAGACAGGGCTGAACCACAGAAACTGAGGGGGCACGGGATTCAGATAGAGTACTCGGTGACTGGATATCAGCCCTAAGACGCACTTAAGTCAAAGAATAGAAGTGACACTATGGCCCTAGAGTAGCCCAGAAGCAGAGGGCACTTACAGGCACATTCCACGGAAGACCAAATTATACAATATTCAATTTCAAGGAGTGCCTGTTGCTTGTGCTTCTCTCCCTAGGAGTGGCATCAAAAAGACCTAGTGACACCCTCTCTCAGGCACAAGTTTCGCGATTGCGCTACCCCCTCTTTGGAATACTTCCAAGGGACGGCTGATAGTCACAGCCCACTCGTCTAGGAAGAATGTTGCCCTTCAATCAGCACCATGTGTCAAGCTTCAGACAAAATGTATCACACCCTAAGCAATCAATCAGGGTTCTCATAGAGTGCTGCTAATCACCCGTTAGGGTCTCAAGGGCTGTGGGGGCGGCTTCTGCAGTTCAGTCGAGAGCTGAATGGCCGGTTCAATCAATCAGGGTTCTAAGGACCAGAGCGTGACAATAACAGTGGGATACAGACCTTGAAGGGGCAGGGGTCTTTGCTTCTAACTCCAGTATGCCAACACTTTAGAATGGCAGAATTCGGATCGCGCATTGGAAACAAGACTTATAGCGCATGTGCAAAACGGCAAAAAAGACGATTTGGCTGAATACAGTTACTGTCTTGGTCCTGAATAATTCAGGAATATCAATATTTATAAAACAACAACAGGAAATGTTAGTAGGTTGCAATGAGTCTATGAATGGTTTTTATTTTAAACATACGTTTCTACTAATTGCACTACGTCTACTGGTCCTAAGCTGTTGTTGTTTTAAAACTTGTTTATAAAATGACCTTGTTATTTATTTTTTATTTATTTATTTATTTTGTTATGGAACTCCGACGGAGGTCCACAAAAACACACCAACGGATTAAGAGACATAAAACGTTTGCTTCAGGTGAAATCTGTAGTGTAATTTTAACGAGGTTAGTTCATTACATATTCAAAACGGAACTCTGCTGTTCTAAGATCTAAGATGTCCGCTAAATGATCTGAAGGAGATAAACAAGTGGCTGCCAATTCTGAATGTCCAAGTAATGCTTTATTGACGCGACTGATGATACAAGTGTGCCCCCGGGGGCCAAAGGAACACTCACAAGATCTTTACTTCAGGCATCTCTCAGCTATTTCACTGCTGCTGACTCTCTGTAAGGGTGAAAACACGCACATACACACTCGTCCTTCACACATCCGCAGCCATTGGACTTAGGAAGCTGCTTTTTTATGCCGATGTTTAGCGGTCTGGGACGGTCAGAGAAGCACAGGGAAAGCAGCTAGGACCAAGCAGGAGGGGGGCAATTGGGGGACAAGAGAAGAACCAAGATAAGGACATGATTTACAGCCCTCAGTTTGCAAAACCCAAAAACACAACAATCCTAAAACAAGACCCGGGGAAAAAGAAACAAGATTTACAGGCTTATTTTCAATAGTGCTTTTTACAAACCTGTTTTCAATGTGGCTTGAAATTGAAAGGCATGGGCAGCAGCTGTGTGATCAGAGATCCTGACCAGGCCTTCTCCAGATACCAAAGAAAAAATTTAATGCGCAGCAGTAGCCTAAATGCACACAAGTGGAAGGCTACAAGTCCTGGGGCATGCTCCGTGGGAGAGAACAAACAACGAAAAGCTGGGACAAATGGGAACAAAAACCCTTTTGAAAGCAAGGATTCTTATAGGGCACTGAAACAAACCCATGAAAAGCAGTGGGCTAGGTCTAAGCCCACAAAATGAATACAGCATGTCTCGAAGAGATAGCGCAAGCACAGCGTAGGCCCGACCCAAAACGAAATGCACTCTGAAGCTTACCTAAATATGGTGGGTGGGTGCATTGCTACAGGCCTGACATAGATGGGGCTCTGCTGACGGCCATCCACAATAGCCTAAATGATGTGTTTAATCTACTTTTCGCCACTAATATCTAAGTTGATGTTTTATGTATTTTCCAACAAACAACATTTTTGATTGCACTTTGTTAGACAATTTACCTTGATTTAATGGGCACTGGAAGAATATGACATTTATCTCTTTGTAAATTTAACATAATCTTTTGTGGGAGTTTCTACTGCATACATAATGTGTCAACATTTAAGAACTATTATTGCAGGGAAGTAACAGTTCTGTATCCAGCATGTGGTCTTTCATAGCTTAATTTGCTGTGCTGAACGTCTCTCCAGTGTCATTGGCAATTTCTACAACAGCATGTGAATCTATGCAAGAACAAAATGCTGGAGAACTACTGCCTAAGTATTGATTCAAGGACCATTGTCTTATCTTTTTCTGAGGTGAATGCAACATTTTAGTTACTCTTTTTTTCATTTTTCCTTTTAGAGTATCTGGGTTGTGACGTTTATGTCCTGTGTCGTTTTAGGACTGGCCTTTGGTCTGGCAATTGCATTGGTGTTCTCCCTTTTTACAATATGCATAAGGACACACAGGTACTGTGTTTGGGGGGCAAGAGTATATTCACATTAAAAGAAGGTTGACATTTCATAAACATTAAGACTTTTTTTTATTGTTTCAGCACAAAGATTCAGCTTATTGGTCAAATTCCAGAAACAAACATTTACCGGAATTTCATAGAATATCCTGAGGTATGTTAAGATGAACTATTGTATCATTTACCTAATTTGTTTTCATCCACTTTCCTCTATACACTTTTAATATGCTGCCTTGAACCTTGAACAAGGTATTATGTCACTTACAGAAGTCAAATGATATAGTATTTAATCACAAGGAGGGGAGGGAGGGAGAAGCGATGGTCCATTCAGCTTCCATATAATGTACATAGATCAAAAGGGAATGGACCACTTGTACCTGTGTGACCAGGGTCATGGGTGGTTGGTACCTTTCATAAAAACCCTCATACACGTACGTAGGTGGACAGGCGGTATATCTTGGTTCTCCGCCTATTCGTAACGTGACAGCATCATCATAGGGTTATTTTTGGTATGCTGACCTCCACCAGGAGGTAGACCCACTGGTACTACAGTAGTGTCCAGAGACCAAAAAAGGTGAAGTGCTCAATGTGAAGTGAGGTTAAAAGTTTTCTACATCCTCATTTTTGTAAAATCATTTATTGTATGGGGGATGTGAAAAAGTTAAAACAAAAGGTGTGCGTGTGTAGATCGCGTTACTAATCTTACGCACTAGTGTAGTCCATATGTGAGGTTGACACTTTACACTGTTGCACAAATAGCGACAGCCCACTTCTACTGGTCCTGAAGAAAGCCCCCTAGACCCGGCTGGCAGAATGGGGCTGAAACATGTCAACCTCACATATGGACTACACTAGTGCGTAAGATTAGTAACGCGATCTACACACGCACACCTTTTGTTTTAACTTTTTTCACATCCCCATACAATAAATGATTTTACAAAAATGAGGATGTAGAAAACTTTTAACCTCACTTCACATTGAGCACTTCACCTTTTTTGGTCTCTGGACACTACTGTAGTACCAGTGGGTCTACCTCCTGGTGGAGGTCAGCATACCAAAAATAACCCTATGATGATGCTGTCACGTTACGAATAGGCGGAAAACCAAGATATACCGCCTGTCCACCTACGTACGTGTATGAGGGTTTTTATGAAAGGTACCTTTTGTGGAAAGAGGTACATAGGGAGTACCATTTGTCCACTGAAAAAGCGGATATTGGAGCACATAAGGGCAATACAAAATCATGATCCATCTTATGCGATTGCCAAACATATGGACACACATAACGGCAAAACATGGATGGACATACACTACTCAGGATTGGTCAGCGTACCACCACATGAGAGAGGTGGTAATAGAATGTTAAAACTGAGACGTCTTGAATCGAAACTAATAATTAGGTTCAAAACCAAGACCCCACAGGGACTTAATGTGGATGAAGAGATGTATATCCATCTATGAGAGACCAGACAACTAATTTGTGACTTGATATCATGCTTGGTTATGATGAACTGCGCCAATCTGATACCCACCAGGATATAATAACTTTGTGAATAGAACTGCAGACTGAACTCTGAAAGATCAGTATTTTATCGTGGATTTGAGTAACAGCAGTAATGAACAAACTTGGCTTGTGATGGATTAGTGTTGATAGCCTTGTAGTGCATGGATGTATTAAAAGATATTGATGACAAATGGGCACTTAGCCCATTACAACCAATACAGGACACTAAGTCAAGACTTGTCGCATTCTCTTAAATACAGTATAGGGCATAGCTGATCTGTCTGTCTTAATAATATGAATATAACATGACAGGTGTCAACATACTAAATGCTGACACCCTCGAGTTAATAGACAGCGCGAGTAGGATGCAAATAGATCTAACTTGCATAATATGCGACAAGTTAGAATTAACACTCATCATAAGTTATAATATTGTTTCCATAACTACTGGGGTTATGAATGGGATCACCTAAATCCATCACATGTATGATTTTCAATGATTGCCTAATTGAATTTTTTTTAATGGTATTTAAAGAACTACGAGTCCCACAATGCCTCCTAACGGGCAACGTGGAGACTGAGTATAAATGGTGAAAATAAACATAGGACTATGTTTACTGCCGTGATCAAGACCGAGATGGTCGAAACGCGTAGGGAAGAGGAGAGAGATGATTTAAATAAAACAACTGAAATATTCAAGGAGAGTGCCACGCATTTTTTCATTTGTTGAGAATATATATATATATATATATATATATATATATATATATTCACTGAAAAAAACAAAGGTTACAGGGACGTTATAGTTAGGTTCAGATTTTAGACATACAAAACCATAGAATTCAGCAGTTATAGTTATCTCAAGTAACTATAACTCGTGCCCTTAGGTAACTATAACTCGCGCCCCCATCATGCACATTTTTCTCATCAATAATTTCACTGCAAGTGTTGCAGTGATATTATCAATAATGTCATAGGAGACGTCATGAGTGATGTAATATGTGGGGTAATTAGCAGTGCATGGTGAGGGAGTGAGATATAGTTACCTTAGGACATGAGTTATAGTTAATTTGAGATAACTATAACTATAACTGTTGAATTTCTATGGTTTTGTGTGTGTAAAATCTAACCCTAACTACCCTGTAACCTTTGTTTTTTTAGTGAGTTTTTATGGTTTTTTTAATGCTATTTCCTAACTATAACGTCCCTGCAACCTGGGTGTGTGAGTGGTTGTGTGGGTGTGCAAGTGGTTGTGGGTGTGGGTGTGTGAGTGCATGCGTGACTGGCTGTGTGGGTCTGTGAGTAGATTTGTGGGAGGCTCCATGGGTGTGTGAGTAGGTGTGTGAGTGGCTGTGTGAGTGGTTTTGAGGGTCTGTGAGTGGTTGTGTTAGTGGCTGTATGCGTGTGTGAGTGGTTGTGTGGGTCTGTAAGCAGACATGTGCCTGCATGTGTGAAAGCTGTGTGGGTCTGTGAGTGGGTGTGTGAGTGGTTTTGATGGTCTGTGAGTGGGTGAGTGAGTGGTTGTGTGGGTGTGTAAGTGGGTGTGTGAGGGTGTGAGTGAGTGTGGGAATAGGTGTGTGGATCTGTGAGTGAGTGTACATTTTTTTTTATTGGGGCTGGATCGGCAGATCCACCCGAATCCAGGAAGATCTGGGGAGGATCTGTGGATCCTTGAATGGTTAAAAACAAAAGGTTTTTGGACAATTTCTTGCCCATGAGGGGTCCCTCAAAGACCCCTCCATAAGTCCCATGGGATCAGGGTACCTCTACCCTTACCCTTCTATCACTTTTTAACTTTATTTTCCCCACTGGGAACTGAGTCCTGATGAACAAAATGGTGGCCTCAACTTTCCTTCCAGGTTGCGGCCAGCCAATCACAGCATTGCTTTTGGAACGTGGAAGCGCGAATCCAAGAAGGATCATGGGAGGATCTGCGTTCTATATATACAGATTTGGATTTCAGTTAATATCTCCAAAATTACTGAACAAAATTACACACTATAAGACAAGCATTGGTAAATGCATTAGGTTTCGCCTATGGGAATAATAATAAGTTAAGAGGTGTGGGAGCAGTGTATGAGTGCAGAGAGAATGGTGTGAATGCTCTCTGTGTAGGGTGAGTGGTGCATGAATGAAGGTTGATAAGTATCTGAGTGCAGGGTGAAAGTGCCTCAATGCATGGTGATTGATGTGTGTTCAGTGTAGGATGATAACTGTGTGAGTGTACAAGGTGAGAGATGTTACTCTGTAGAAGGTAAGAGGTGTGCAAGTATAGGGTGAGCGGTATGTCACTAGTATAAGTGCAGGATGAGCGATTTGAGTTCAGGGTAAGAGGTGAGTGTGGAGGGTGAGAGGAATGTGAGTGCTGGGTAAGAGGTATGTTAATGGTGTGTGAGTGCAGAGTCAGCACTGTTTGAGTGGTGGGTGAGCAGTATGTCACTGCAAGCGCAACGTCAGGGCGACTGTGCAGAGTAAATGGTGGGTGATGGGGCAGGGTGAGCTGTGTCTGAGAGTAGGTGAAGTCAGCTTTCATATACCCAAGTGTAGATTTTGTATTTATGTTAATAGATGAGTATTTATCATGTATATTAATGAGAATTCTATTCTGATGAATTGTTTATTTATGTCTGCTTTTACTAACTGCAAATAAATACATTTATAAAAATAAAAAAAGAGAGAGTAGGTGAAGTGCTTAGAAGTTCTTGTATGACAAAGCTTATATTATTGTAGACAGAAGTAGCAATTATACGTTTTGTAGGCAGTAGGTGGCAGAGCTTAGAAGGAGCAGTAGGCATTAGATACTGCACACGTGGCTTCAATCCCTAACGAGTGTCAGCATTTAATATTTAAATGCCCTCAGCTTAATTGGTAGAAATGCTTAAACATACATGTACAATTTGAATACAATTAATTTCACAAGCACAGCCCAAGCACTGTGCATGCGAAACCTGAAAAGAAAGAAGGGACTAGATTGCTGGTTTGCCACTCAAACTCACCTTAGATGCCACAGCAGCAGCAGCAGAAGCAGGTAAGTAAAAGTATTACAAATCCCTAGAATAAAATGACTTACCCTAATCAGGATTTCAGTGTATGGCCCAATATATTCTTGCCCCAAACCAGCAAAAAAATCATGTAGTTACATAGATTAAAGTAGTATCTTTTATTTTAAAGTAAAAACGCAGGCCGGCTGCACTACCTAAAGAGAAAAACCCTATCGAATTTCTGCATGTAACAAAAAACACGACCCAGTCCACATCTCAAAAATGTGCAGAAACCATAAAGGAAAACAAACATATAATGAGCCTGTTGTGCTTTATTTAGCAATGACCAGCTTTAAGGCATGATTAATTTCTTGTCACCTGATAAGCTTAACAAGGCCCACAATGGTTTAAAAACAACTTTTCTCACTCACCAGGAAGCTGGTCCTCTGCACTGCGCGAAGAGAGAAACCATCAAATTTGTACATATAAAAAAACCCTGGCCCATGCCACCATGTCTAAAAAGTGTGCAGAAAACATAAAAGAAAACAAACACAGAGAGCCTTTTGTGCTCTGTTCAGCAATAGCCTGATTAATTTGCTGCCAGTAAATAAGGCCCACAGTGGATTAAAAACAATATTTGTTACTCCTCAGAAAGAAGGCCATCCACACTGCTTAAAAAGGAAAAATATGCTTTAGCAAGAAACACAGGCCTAAGACCCTGCGTCTCAAACATGTGCAGCAATAACAAGGACAAGCATTTGTAATGCAATCGGTCTCGCCTTTGGGACCTTACATGTATTTAGCTATGCAGCACATTAGCCTGGGTGCTGAAACATCTACTGTTCTTTAACATGGAGGCTTTGACACTAATAGGTACATTATCGCACTATACATTATCGCACATTACTGCAGCATAGCCTCGCTCACATGTATCTTCAGCACAATGACATCCCCAGCTCATGGTAATCACCATGGCACAGGGCAGATCCAACGACTTCAGGTGATTATTATATATAATTTTTTAAATCACAGAAGCACGAGTAAAAGCAGGCACCGAGTATCTCTACTTGCCTTTCAGTGCGGTGATGCGGGAACATGCAGTGGAATGCATTTTTTTAACCCACTATGCCGTGGCGCTTCACCTATAGAAAAGTGCCTGAATGTTCCCCCTCTTCGAAATAACAACACATATGTGCATATCGCCACAGTTGTTTTTAGTGAACATAGAACTGAAGAGTCCAACTCGATCATTTTGGGATGGTTCCAGATCATGACACTTTGTGGCCTGTTGCGTTTTCTGTTTCTGAAAAAAAAGTCACAAAAAAGCGAAGCCTGTTGACACTGCCAATGCTTATTTTTATGTCGTGAATGCTACTGTCGAGTTGCCATTTATAAGTCCTGTAAACATGAGGTAGAACAATAACCCAACATAGCTGTACTTTCTTTACTGAATTCAGAAGGCTAAAGTTGCTTTATCAGCATTCAAACCTGAGACTCGGAAGAGTGCAAGCTGTCAGTCTTGGTAGGAGTTGAATCCATGATCTCCAGAACACCGCATGTGTCAGCGGCGAGAGTTCATATCTGATATTCAGTATTCCTTGCAATTCTAAGCAGTCTGAAGCTTGTAGGAACACCCTGTCACATGATTTACAGTTTGACACAGGCACAGCTTGTGTTAGGGTAGGTGAAATTTGCATGTCATGTGGTTTGAGAGTATCAGGAGGTGATTTGATGAATTATAATTTCAGGGAATTTCCATGGTCTTTCACATAAAAAGTGTATGAGAGGGTGGCATGAGAGATGATATGAGACAGTGTGGCCTTGGGGCAGCCCATGTGAACCTGTGAGGGTTTTGAATGCGATAGCAGGTGGCAGAGACTTGCTGTGCATGAGAGGAGATGCTGAGCTCTAAACCAGGGGCATAACACAGGCCCCTGCACCCTCTGCAGCGCAGGGGTTCCCCCAACTCTTCAGGGGGCCCCAATCATCCAAGGCCAACATATATCTCTGATATATGAGACACTCACCTCATCAAATTCAGAGTGGGGGGTGTATCATTTTGCATTACGCCACAGCTCTAAACACGACGGAGATGGCAGAAGGTGGCACACATAGGATGAGTACAAGCATTAGATATCGGTCAGAGAGAAAGTAAGCACCAAACTGCGGAACACACCAGGTATGGGAACACATGGAGAGAAATACTGCCTATCAGCAAGAAATGGTATTGTCCAAAGCTCTGTTTTTAATATAAAATCAGGGCCTTCGGTGGTCATATTACTGAAAATACAAGATTTGAAAAAAATATTATTGTCTACGGGTGCTTGTGGAAAACAAGTTTCTATGGCCTGGAATCTAGGGAATGCTAAAGTGATTCTGGTATCTTACTGACCTCTACTGATCGTTTTCTATCAAGACAGTTAGAAGCAGTTGCTAGAAAAAAAGTCCCTAAGCAAAAGGGGAAGCAGGCAAGTCGTGGGGCTAATCTCCAGAGCCCACAAAGTACATGCAACAGATCTTCCAGACAGCGCAAGTGCAGTCAAGGCTCGACCTAAAAAACAAACATAGTGAGCTTGTCGAGCTCCGATTTGTAATGAACAGCTTTGTGGCATGGTTACTTTGCTGCCAGTTAATAATCTCGACAAAGGTTTAAAAATAAAATTTCTCACCTACCAGAAAGCAGGCCCTCAGTGCTGCTCTAATGAAAAGATAACGGAGCCATAAATCCTCCTGCAAGGGAGAAACGCGGGCCAATGCTACTGTGTTTAACAGCAGAAGCCCAAAAGACCATAGTCGATGAGCGTAAACCCGTCACAGTCCATTTAGCTGAAGGGGAGGAATAAAATACTGCCAACTGCCTCGAATCCAGGAAATGAGGCATACTCAGCAGAAGTAGGAGACCCAAGGACACAGGATCTTTTAAACACCAACAGGTTTTGCCTATATAATCTCACGCATTATTGTAATTAAAATATTTTTGTGGGCTATTACCATTAGTAGGGCGTCGTCGGCATAAAGGGAAAGGAGAATATTTTGATTACCAAAATGAATGCCCTTGTTGTGCAAGGTCCTAATTAGGTCGAGCCTAAACAGCGCTTGTGCTGTTAGGCGATCTGTTGTCCATACTTTGTGGGGTCTGACTCCTCCCACACTTTGGATTGGGTTTTGCATGTGTCATTTAAGAATTGTAGCCTGCAAATGGCTAATGGTGGATGCATGTCCCACCTTTTCTGAGAAGTTCACACCCATGGAGTATTGCCTCGGTACGAGCAATGACGCCCACGCAGTCCCTACGTGCAGACCTTCATGGTTCCTCTCCTTAATGTTATAGGACATGCTCTAGTCCTAAAGCATGCCCTGGGTACATGGGTATCTGAAAGAGACACGTTAGTGACAGATTCCTTACCTTAGAATATCCCCAGGCGTCAGGCTGGATCCGGAAAGTTTTTGCGTAGCAGTACCCTTGCGCGTCGGTAGGCGGCGTCGTGCGGCTCCGCGTCCGTCGTCGGCGTCGTGATCGCCGGGATGATGTCGCGGGCAGTACTTAGACGCCGCCCTGCGCGCTGACGTCAGTTCTTCTTTTTCTGCGCCAGTAAGCGCAGATCCGGGAAGAGCAGTGCCCTAGTCACTTTTTGACTAACCTTTTTTGTGAATTTTTTCACTGTTTCTTCATCGAGTCTTCACGACTCCTAGGTGTCGTAGGGATGCCCGGCTTCAAGCCATGCGAGGCCTGTGGTCGCATGATGTCGATCACGGACCCGCATCTCGAGTGTCTCTTCTGTCTCGGCCGAGACCACGACACGAAGTCGTGCCCTGACTGCCGGAAACTTAATCCGAAGGCTTTGCGAGAGCGGTCTCGAAAGCTACTCGAGGTCCGGCAGTCGGCTCCGCGCCGCACCAAGCCCCGGTCCCGGGAGAGGTCGAGGGGCCGGTCGCGGAGTCCCCGCCGGTCGTCGGAGTCCAAGTCTTCGCGCTCCTCCGGTAAGTCGAAGCACAAGAAGTCTAAGAGGCGTCATCGCTCTAAGACTTCGCCTCGCCGGTCTCGCGACTCGGCTGAGGCCCCAGTCGGCACCGTCCCCGCGGCCCCGGACATGCCTGTAGAGCCGCCCCCGCATTACCCGTCCTTTCCGGGTTCGGGGGCGACTCCGGCCGAAATACAGGAATTCCTGTCGGCCTTGGCCCGCCTCTTCGGGCCTTCAGGCCCCTCCGGTGCGCCTTCGGGCCCCGCAGGCCCTGATGGGGTTGCCCCGGCGCTGCCGTCGACTCCGGTCCCGGCGCCGCCTGTCCCACCAGCCTTCATCCCGGCCTCGGCTCCGGCCCCGGCCTCGATCCCGGCTCCGGTGGTACCGCAACCCCCATCGACGCCGGTTGACCTAACCACGCCTCCGCCGACGCCGATGTCCCCGGTGCCGTTCCTGACGCCGTCAGGGGCTCCGGACGGCGTCGTCCCCCGGTTCTCTCCGGCTCCGGACATGGAGCCGGACCAACGTCGCCCGACGCCGGCTCCGGCGCCAATGAGACCTTGGGTCCCAAATGTCCCTCCTCCTCCATATTTTGAACAAGAGGAGGACCAGGAGAGCTGGGAGGGGTCTGAGGACCCTCTCACACAACATTGTGAGTATGATCCGGACTGGGCTGAGGAACTTGGGGATGCCAGTGGTCTAGACACCTCCCCTGACACTGGCATGCTGTCTCCTCCCGTGGCTACGGAGGAGGGAGCTAATTTTGCAACGGTGTTGCGTAGAGCAGCTGGAGCCTTACATCTCCAGTTGCCTACTGTGGCCGTCAGGACTAACCTCCTGACAGAAGTGCTTCAGCCGGCGGCTTCCTCCTCGGAGACTGTGCTGCCGTTTAATGATGCACTCACTGACGTTCTTTTGGGTGCCTGGTCCAAACCCACCACAGGGGCTCCTGTGGATAGGAACGTGGCCCGACGCCATCGCCCTGCTCCGGGCGATCCCCTTGTTTCTCTCCCAACATCCCACCCCCGAGAGCTTGGTTGTCCAAGCCTCTGCCTCCCAAACCGCCTTCCCTACCGCCCCTCCGGATAGGGAATCCAAACGCCTGGACCAATTTGGGAAGAAGGCTTTTTCTTCCTCCAGTGCTGGCTTGCGGTCCGTCAACACCGCTTGCCTTTTGGGCCGATATACCCACTCCCTGTGGGATTCGGTGGCGGCTGTTTTGCCGCAGTGTTCTGAGGAGGTCCAGACACTGCTTACCCGCGGCATTGCGGAAGGGCGAGATGCGGCTAAATACACCATCCGTTGTGGCCTTGATACCGCCGACTCGCTGGGCAGATCGCTTGCGACGACGGTTGCGCTATGTCGCCACGCCTGGCTGAGAACAACTGGTTTCTCGGGTGATGTCCAGAATACACTCATGGACATGCCCTTTGATGGAGTCGGTCTTTTTGGTTCAAAGGCAGACCATGCGCTGGAGCGGTTTAAGGACTCACAGGCTACTGCCAAGTCCCTGGGCCTTTCTGTTGTACGCCCTCCGCTCACCTCTGCTTTTCGCCCCTTTCGTGGCCACGGAAGGGGCGCCCAGTCACGTCAGCTGCCCAGCCACCGGCCCGCGCAGCAAGCGTCTTCGCGTGGCCGAGGACGTGGATACCGCCGTGGCGGTTCGGGCAACCAGCGTGCGGGTCAGGCCACCACCTCCAACCCGTCCGCGGCCTCCAAGCCCTCCTAGTCCCTCCTTTCCGGTGCACAGCACGCCAGTAGGGGGCAGGGTCCGCCATCACCTTCACCACTGGCGTCCCATCACCTCGGACAGGTGGGTCTTGGACATTGTCCGAAGGGGCTACTCCCTCCCCTTTGAGACCACCCCCCAGCCATGCCACCTCAATTCCACCGCATGTCAGGGGATCACTTGGTACTTCTGCAGAAGGAAGTCACGGCCCTCTTGGCCAAGAGGGCCATCGAGCATGTTCCGACCCCAGAAGTAGGACGTGGTTGCTACTCCCACTACTTCCTGGTGCCCAAAAAGGACAAGGAGGACATGCGTCCTATCTTGGACCTCCGGAACGTCAATCGCTTCCTCCGGAAGGAGAAGTTCAAGATGCTCACCCTAGCTCAGGTCTTGACTGCCCTCGACCCTGGAGGCTGGTTGGTAGCGTTGGACTTGCAGGACGCTTATTTTCACATCCCCGTCCTGCCGGCCCACCGGCGTTACCTGCGGTTCACGGTAGGCCTCGAGCATTTTCAGTTCACCGTGCTCCCCTTTGGCCTTACAAGTGCCCCTCGGGTGTTCACGAAAGTGATGGCGGTGGTCGCAGCTCATCTGCACCGGGCAGGGGTTCCAGTCTTCCCCTACCTCGACGACTGGCTGCTGAAGGCGGGCTCGTCCCAGGCAGTCGTCTCCCACCTCCAGACTACGGCCGAACTCCTGCACTCGGTGGGGTTCTCCATCAATGTGCCAAAGTCGCATCTGATTCCTTCTCCACAGCTCCTTTTCATCGGAGCAGTTCTGGACACGACGCAGTTTTGGGCCTATCCTCCCGAACGGCGAGTCCGGGATAATCAGGCTATGATTCCGATCTTTCAGCCTTTATCCTGGGTTTCAGTACGGATGACCCTGAGGCTGCTGGGCCTCATGGCCTCCTGCATCCTGCTGGTCAATCATGCCAGATGGCATATGCGGGCTCTGCAGTGGGACCTGAAGTTCCAGTGGGCACAGCACCAGGGCAACCTGTCCGATCACGTCCAGATCTCGGAGGGGACTGCAAAACAGTTGCAGTGGTGGCTCTCAAACCGGCAATGGGTCATGGGCAGATCCCTCTCCCTTCCCCAGCCAGAGCACACAGTTGTGACGGACGCGTCCCTTCTGGGATGGGGCGGTCACATGGGAGAGGCGGAGATCAGAGGCCTCTGGTCTCCGGCGGAGTCCCGGCTCCATATCAACCTTCTGGAGCTCCGGGCGATCCGACTTGCACTCAAGGCATTCCTTCCCTCTGTCAAAGGGAAGGTAGTGCAGGTGTTCACAGACAACACCACCGCCATGTGGTATTGCAACAAACAAGGCGGGGTGGGGTCGTGGACCCTTTGTCAGGAGGCTCTGCGCCTCTGGACATGGCTGGAACATCAGGGCATGTTCCTGATGGTTCAACACCTGGCAGGTTCCCTGAACGCCAGGGCGGACGAACTCAGCCGCAGGTGCATGATGGATCACGAATGGCGTCTTCACTCGGAAGTGGCGCAAGGACTCTTTCTACAGTGGGGAGAGCCTTGGTTAGATCTATTCGCCACCAAAGAGAACGCGCAATGTCATCAGTTCTGCGCGTTGGAATTTCCAAGGCGGCACTCGCTCGGCGACGCTTTTCGTCGCGAGTGGAGTTGCGGTCTGTTGTACGCCTTTCCGCCTATACCACTTCTACCCAGAGTGTTGAAGAAGATTCGGCACGACCGGGCCCAAGTCATTCTTGTGGCTCCGGACTGGGCTCGAAGAGTTTGGTATCCCGAGCTACTCAGTATGAGCGTAGATCCCCCGATCCGTCTGCCTCTTCGGGAGGATCTTCTGTCGCAGCAGCAGCAGGGGACAGTCCTCCACCCGAACCTGTCCAGCCTCCACCTGCTTGCGTGGAGATTGAGCGGCGGCAGTTGATTCCTTTCGACTTGCCTCCCGAAGTTTGTGATGTGATTCTGGCAGCCAGGCGTCCCTCCACTAAGGTGGTATACGCCTGCAGGTGGAACAAGTTTGTGGCATGGTGCACAGCAAAGGCTGTGAATCCCCTTTCTGCCCCTCTTTCTGAGGTTCTCCTGTTCCTTCTTTCCCTGGCCCAACAGGGTTCTGCCCTGGGTACCATCAAGGGCTATCTTTGTGCCATCTCGGCCTTCCTCAGGCTTCCTGATCAGCCCTCCCTTTTCAAGTCCCCTGTTGTTAACAGGTTTCTAAAAGGCATTACACACCTCTTCCTTCCTGTTCCGTTTGTGATGCCTCAGTGGGACTTGAACTTGGTTCTTACCTTTCTTATGTGCGCTCCCTTTGAGCCTCTACATAACTGTCCTCTTCGTCTTCTGACTCTGAAGACAGCCTTTCTGGTGGCCATCACCTCCGCTCGGCGGGTGAGTGAGCTCCAGGCTCTATCATGTAAACCTCCCTTTCTGTCTGTCCATCCAGACAAGGTTGTTCTTCGGACGCGTCTGTCCTTTTTGCCAAAGGTGGTTACTGCCTTCCACTTTGGGCAGACCATCACTTTGCCCACCTTCTTTCCGCCTCCGCATCCTTCCAGAGAGGAAGAGAGGCTCCACCGTCTGGACCCAAAACGTGCACTTTCCTTTTACATCGACCGCACACAACACTTCCGGGTGGATGACCAGCTCTTTGTTGGCTACGTGGGCGCCAAAAAAGGTCGGGCGGTGCACAAGAGAACCATCTCCCGCTGGGTAACCTTGTGTATCAAAGCCTGCTATTCCTTGGCTAAGAAGGAGCCTCCTGTTGGGCTGCGTGCCCATTCCACCAGGGCAACGGCTGCTACCACGGCTTTGGGCTGCGGTGTTCCGCTGCAGGATATCTGTCAGGCAGCTACGTGGGCCTCGCTGCACACGTTTACAAAGCATTACTGCCTTGACAGTCAGGTCCGGAGGGATGGCTTCTTTGGCCGTTCTGTCCTCCGGGACTTCCTTGTCTGATCTTTGTTCGCAGACCCACCACCAGGGTTGGTATTGCTGGGGTATCTATTCTAAGGTGAGGAATCTGTCACTAACGTGTCTCTTTCAGATGCACAAGTTCCTAACTTGTGTAACGATATATCTGTAAGAGACAGTAGTTAGTGACAGATTCCTTACCGCCCCACCCATCCTCCCCGTTCTGCGAACTGATTTCTAGGGTGAAGGACATCCCTTTCAGGGCCCTAGTATTTTTCAGACACCTATGTCAGCTTCTTGCATGGCTCTGCGTTCCTGGCGCGGAAAGTCGTGTACAGAACTGACGTCAGCGCGCAGGGGCGGCGTCTAAGTACTGCCCGCGACGTCATCCCGGCGATCACGACGCCGACGACGGACGCGGAGCCGCACGACGCCGCCTACCGACGCGCAAGGGTACTGCTACGCAAAAACTTTCCGGATCCAGCCTGACGCCTTGGGATATTCTAAGGTAAGGAATCTGTCACTAACTACTGTCTCTTACAGATATATCGTTACACAAGTTAGTAACTTGTGCGTCACACGCTGCCTGCCCTTTGTTTTGCTAACAGGTCGTGAAATCTTGTGAATTGCACTAGCACCCCACTTTATCTACTTGTTTTGTTGCTGGATTTAGTTCTATTTTTAACCCGACCAACGTGTGACACCCAGCAGTTTTTGCTTTTACCTCCTTGTTGTAATTAACTATTTCCAGCTTCCATGGATGAAAAATGCCATCTATTGTTGTCGCTAATATTATGTGGCCATGGCACCTGTTTGTTTTATATACCTAAACTCACAGGGAGTGTCCGGTTTTTCTTCTTTGTGAATTTTGCTTCCCCTCCTATATCCTCTAGGAGGCGCAGGCTTCGTCTTCTGCAGATCGTGTGCACTGCTGCCCTCCAGTCAGAAGACTGCGGCTGCACTCTGCACGCTCCTGCTGTGCTCGTCTCAATCAGCGATGGCCCAGCAGCTGATGAGGCAGGGAGGAAACTGAGGCGACAGTATCCAGCAGTTAGTGTGGAAATTAAAGGGCTGGTGAAATTTGAAGAGAAGCGGGCTGTGGGGCTAGTGCGAGTTGGGGCTGGCTTGAGGAGGCTAGGGTGATAGGTACCCGCCTGGCAGAGACAGCACAGACTGACCAGAGAGACGTCAGTCTCCCAGACAGACGAGGGGTAGCAAATTCTAAAGATCTAGAGAAATTGGCTGAAAAGGACTGCCCAGTATGGGCTGGCACTGACAGGAAATGATGTACCTGCTGAATGACTGATTGGGGACAACGAGGGCTTTAAGTGAGATGAAAAAACTGGGGGTCTCAAAGGGGCGTGGCCAGGGCACAAGTCAGTATGCAAATGACATCATGACGTCACGACATAGCGCTATTGAAGAAATAAAATAGCGCTATTTAAATTATTTGTGCAAATACTGGGACTGACCAATCCATCTGACAGTCTTACAGTGTCTGCACTTATATACAGGGACAGAACAAAGGCAAAAGCATGCCTCTCTTAAGTACCTGTGAAGAGAAGGTAAGCTGTGTGCCTTTGTTTCCCTCTGTGGCATTTACATTTAAGTGTGAGGTTCCAGGCGGCCCCCAGTCAGCATATTTAAACAAAAGGAGGCCTAATGGCCCCTGAACTTCAGCCCAGCTGGAGGTGAAAATAGGCTCCCTCGCTGCCTGCACGTTACTGCTGGGAATGGAAAGCAGATAACATACAGGCGCCCCTGAACGTGTCCCGGTGTCTTACACTGGGACAAGTTCAACATATTTCGGTGGGGCCCAACTTCTTGGCAGGGGGGACGGCGTCCACCCTGTGAAAATAGTGGGTGGACGCCGTGTACCTGCGTGTACCCCCGACTCATGCCTTGGGCATGGCCAATGTAATTAACAGTGTGGCTTAAAAGCACCTAAGCTAAAAAACTGTGCTCCGCATAGAGTGCCGTCCGACTACTATTTTGCTGTTTCTGTCATTGCATCCAGATATATAATACAACAAGTAACGTTACATCTACAAAAAGCCAGGACTATTGGCTTTGTTAATGGTTGTTAGTTGCATAAGATAAATAAGCAACAACTATGGCTTAGTTGTATAGAATATTGAAAATGCTTCAGTTCTGAACTGAAAAGAACTATAACGAGTCTCTTTGAAGTAACATCAAAGGCAGTGAAGGGTGGCACTGCAGCAGAGTTAAGATTTTTTTTTCACCCTGAGGGTGAGGGCAAAAATGGAGAGCCCGATAGGGACCCGTCTCAGCACCTGATTTCTAGATCTGGTGGCAGGACCCGGCCAACCTAAAGCCCTGGGGTCAGCTGTTTCAGGCTGGATCCCACAGTGGTTGACATTGTTTGCCACTCATTATGATTTAGTACACGAGTGTGTATGGTTAGTGCACAGATGTATTGGTTGTGATTTAGTACACGACTGTGGGTGGTTAGTGCACCCCACGTCTGACTGTGAATTCCTGCACGAGCGTGGGTGGTCAGTGCACACCAAGGCAGCACTGGCTGGCAGGAACAAGGCAGCTGGTAGCCTGTTGCAGCCTGTGATCCACCAATAGGACCTGGCCATGGGTGGGAAGCAGTAGGAGGGTCTGAGCGGGAGGGGACTCACACTGAAAAGGGGGTGGCTGTTTGGGAATAAGCCGCCATAGACCTCTTGGGACCCATCCGCATTGTATATGGGGTCAAGGGGTATGTGACCCGCCTGCACACCAGGGCAGTATACAAGTGATCTCTTCGGGATGGCTAGCTGGAAGTAACTGACATTTACGTGAAGGATTACAAGGCTGGACACCAGGAAGCGACCACAAGAGCAGGGCCGGACTGGGAACAGCAACCAGCCCTTGCAGGCTGCTGCTTGACCGGCCGTGGGGGGAGGGCAGAGGGGGGGGGGGCGGTAGCCACGAAGCACCGCTCCCGCTTTTCTTACAGGGGGCCAATATTGCAGCATTGCTGCAAAATCAGCCCACTGTAAAAAAAAACAGAGGCCCTCCCCGCCACAAAACCGCCCCCCACCCCTCCGGCCCATTGGGAAATGCCCGGTGCCCGCTACGGCCAGTCCGGCCCTACACAAGAGACTGGGAACAGCGCTGGAAATCGCAGGTAAGAAAGCTTTACTTCTGTACTGGACGTCCTTTGTGCCACTGAAAGCACAGTGACCACCAAGCAGGTTAAGTAGGGTGATTTGACAACCAAGTGTGCAGCCCGTGTTTTACTTACTTTAAAAAATACTTAGGTTCCTCTGGTCTGCGTGGTTTTCAAATCACTCACACTTTGGATGCAGCATTTGCATCTCCAGGGCTGCACAATTAGCCCGTGCTGCAGTCACCCCTTATACTTCAGTAACCTAGTTATTTTGTTACATGATTCATGTGACATGTTGGTAGGTCTAGTGCTGGGTCAGTCACATGTTTGATGGGAGAATGGCCGGCATGGTAACCTAGTAATTTTGTGGCATGGTGCCTCTGACAGGTAGGCAGGGCTGGCGGCGGTTCTGTTGCATGTTAGTAAGAGACAAATTTTGAGGGAAAAGTGGAAAGTTTGCAAAACATCGATGCAGAAGAAAGGATGGCTGGGCTCAGTTTGAATCAGCCACTCATCAGGGACAGCCAACAGGGCTATGTCAGAGCTGCCTCTGCCTTACAACTCATAAGAGGCCTGGAGCTAGTTGCACAATTTCCAGATTTCCCAGTTTGCCTCTGCTGTGGCCATCTTAAAAATAGATTAAGCTGCTCCTTTTTAGGTCTCGCCTATGCAGCACGCATGCGCTGCATAGGGTGGACCTCTTGGAATCGATCTGCTTTTGTCCCCAAAAACGTGCACGCGTTGCATTGCTTTCAATGGCAACGCGTGCACGTTTGGCGATTCTCTTGCGGGAGCGAGCTTTGGCAACATCTGTTTGTAATTAACTTCCAAACAGATGGTGCCCAAGGCTTGCTCCCGCAAGGGAATCGCTGTGTGTTCTCTTGGCCGCACTCCCCCCACCCCTCCCACTTGTTAACCCGGAGTACTGTTTCACTTTCGTAGCCGCGGGGCCGCGCTTGTGTTTAATGCTGTAGTTCCGCTCTCATGCAGTTGCTGTAGTTCCGCTCTCGTGCGTGGTGCCCGGGGTTTGAAGCACGGCCCGGCTGGTGCTGCTCCCCTTTAAGAGCGCGACACTGGGAGCTGACTGTGCCAGCACGGCGCCTCCCCCCACCCCTTCCGAGCGTACACTCAGCTGCTTCACCGGCAGCCTGAAGCCCTGCATTGTTCGCCCTTGGAAGTGCGCTGCGGCCGGGCCGAGGGGCGCCCTCGCTGTTTGTTAATGGGACAATGTTTTCACGTTGCAGATGGCCGAGAGCTAGCGCCGTACATTCAGGACCACGATGGCCCAGTTTCCCACAGCCAGGAATGGTAAGCAGTCTTGTTCTCCTGCATGAACTGTTGTGCTCTTTGTTGGGACAGGAAGACCCCTGTCAGCGCTGGCTTCCGATATTTGTATGTGCTGCACGGGTCAGGCGATGCTTTTGTTGCTAAAGATTGCTGTTGTCAACTTGTTATGCACGGCCCCTGTGACATATGGCTACCATGAATTTGCTCAGCGTCCATTGGTGATTTTGGAAATTTCAACACACACATGCCAGAGTCACGCAGAGGTGTTTTGTCGGCACCTTTGCTGTTCAACTTTCTGTGAAATGCTTCATTTATTTACAGTATACAGATGGTCTGTGATTAAAGCTACTCGTTGATGGTAGAATATAAACCGTACTGGACAAACACCACAGAACCAACAATTAAAGCTCCTTTGAAGTACTCAATTAAAAGCATTCGGAATTTACTCCTAAAAGATGACTTATTTTAAATTAAACTTGTATGTAGAATGTTGAGAATCTGACCCCAAAGTTATTTTTTTTTCTGATGTCCAGTGAAAAACAGTTTCCTTGTTGTTGGCACCGTGGGAAATCCTGCTCTCTTTCTGCGCAGTCATAACACGGCGAAGGGAAAGATAAACTTTACAGGGCCTGTTATTACACACAGTCCTGTTGACAGAAGGCAGCAGTGTTCTGGTGCTGCTCTGCTGTCTGCAAACCAGGTTATTGCTGCTGCACCACTCAGCGATGCACTCTGTTTTGTGTAGATATATTGTATGGCTAAGCATTACTTGAAAGAGGAAAACTGTTTAACATTATCAATTACCCTCACTACAAAAGTGCGAGGTAGCGTTCACCCTGTAATTATAGGGTTAGAAATAAATCCTAGCTCTCTGAGTTTGAAGTGTGCCAAATCGTTTATTTTCCAGGCTTTTAATTAGCAGTAGTCCGGGCATGCACATGCCAAGTATTCTGTGATCTGTCTGAAAGGCCTGTACTGAGGGCCAGTGGCCGGGGAGGGCTTCTGCCTGTCGTGCAGTTCGTAAATGAAACCAAAACCTACGTCCCTGTTGAGAGAAAACAAGTAGAGATGGGTGGATGCAGAATTCGTCTCAAACGCAGACTGCCATTATAGACATGGACCGACTGTAAGCAAATCAGTCCGGCCCCGCTCCCAAAAGAAACAGTGCCCCCCAAACTTTACACAGTGTCCCCTCGGTATTGCCGTGAAGCAACCTCAGGCATGCTTCCGCCTTGGTGGGCCTTGCCGGGCCTTGTCGGGCCTTGTCGGTGAAGCGCATCTTGAGACAAATGACTGTAACTTCTGTTTCTGTCAGAACTACGAGAAAGAGGGTCAGCCTGGATTTGTAGAAAGATGGGATCACAGCAAGTCATATTGCTGGATAAACATCATTTCAGAGCCTCTGTGAACCTGACACCCAGCATAAACGTTGCAGATGCACCGTATAAAGGCATTCTTACTCATCGTCTTTAAAAGCCTAGTACTATTTTGTGAATCCTTCAGATCTGCTATGTAGTTTATGTTTTTCATTTCATAGAAAAAACTCAGTTGAAAACTGCACTATTTCATTTAGATATATACATAATTCCGGTGACGTAATTTTCCTTAATTTGTGTGCCAGACACCGTATCCTTCATATGGTTTTTAGACTATAATCCGTTTCTCTAGGGCTTAGAATTGAAAAATCTAAGACACAGATCTCACTCGGTACTGACATAAAGTGTAATCATTGACTCTAGGGTTCTAAAACAATAGTAGATTGTTTCTCTTGACCTGTCTCAAGGGCCTTGGCTGCATGTTAAGCAATGTTATTAGCTTATTAGTGACCCAGCGTTCACCTTCCTATACCACCCTTCCTTGCTGCTTGAATCTCTCTTCAATTGCTGATGTACTTATTGCCAGTGCTTTTAATGAACTTTCTTTTCTCAACGTGATTTGAGAGCATTTTTATATGAGTACTTTCCAACTGCTTTCTGGGGAATTTCATTTGACTGTTCTGCTTCCAGTATTGTCTTAGTGTGACCACCATGGACAATATCGTGTGTTCTTTAGCTGCCTGTATAGCTTGGCTTGGGTTACGCATGGCTGTAAATTGCTTTCCTAAGTTTAAAACCAGTGGTTTGACCTACCTTTTGTTGTTTTTGGGTACTAGACTAGTTGAGATCACTAAACTCTGCATGGCAAGGCTTAGATAATGCCTAGGTCATATACCCTACAAGTGTTGATTGCACTTCGCCAAACTGGTGCACCAAAGACACATAATAAGTTTGGCATTGGTGACAGAGGGGTTAGACTTCACTTTCTGCTTGGTTCTGGGAGCCCATCAGTACTGGTCAACCACAGTGTCCAGTACTGGTGAGCCACCAAGACCAACCAAGCGGCGTGGACTATCAATAGAAAGCTAATGACTTTACGCGCAGCCGACCAGTGAGATGTGCTGCGCAGTCTCCGTCTCGCGCGTCTCTCACTGACCCCCTGCCCCAAAATGTCTTTTAATTCACCCTTCATTGCCCACCTCTCGTTCCTTCCTGGCCCCACCTCCTGAGTCCTATCTTCCTCAACCCGCCTGTTCCTTCCCCAGCCCCATATATTTCCTCTCTCTCCCCATGCTCTCCTCATGCTTTATATTAATTCCCTTCCCACCAGTGGCGCTCTCCCCCCATACTCCTTTCCTCTCATTCACAGCATCTCTCCCTCTTCAGCCCGCCCTCCTTCCCGTCAGTGGCATCCTGTCCCCTCCTTACCACATATCCGTCCCTTCACCTCTCTTTCGCCTTAGCACGCTCCCTGCCCTCAGTAGAATCCTTTCTTCCTCCTCAAGACAACTTCTTCCCTCCTACTCTTCGTCTCTCTCCCTCTTCATCCCGCCCCTTCCCTCCAGTTACTCCTCTCTCCCTCTCTGTCACATCTTCCCTCCCAGACCAGCCTGCCTCTCCCCCTCCTGATCTCACGCCCCTTCACTCCCTGTCTCAGTGCACTACGATAAAAAAAAAAAGCATTGGTAATGCCAATAGGTCTCGCTTTTGGGACCTTATAAGTATTTAATTATGCAGCACAATATCCTTGGTGCAACAACATTAACTGTTGCATGGTTAAACACTTATAAGGTCCCAAAGGCAAGACCTATTGGCTATGCCAATGCTTGTTTCTTTAGAGACATCATTATAGCAGGAGATAGGAGGATCCGGAGCTTGAAAATCCAACTTGGGTACGTGCACATTATAAGTGGAAAGATGCATATCCATGGGTATTTGTGTACATGGGAGGAGCTGTATGGAGTATGTTTGATGTGTGTATTTGTATGTGTTCTTTCTGCCTGTGTGTGTGAAACTGTGCAAGCAGTGTGCTAATGGCCATCTGTGGTTTTCTCTGAGTAGTGCATGTCCATGTGTGCATGCTTGTGTGTATATGCATGTGTTCATCATTGTGTTTATTTGTTGTATAGCTCTTCAATCACTGGCAGCCCAGCACCCAGTATAATAACCTGCATAGCTAAAACTTATATCGTCCCAATGGCGAGACCTATTGGCTATGCCAATGCTTGTTTTTAATAGGGTTACAAATCCGGACTACAAATCCCATTACGCAAATAAAAATACCTGGATGAGTGACCTAATCGAGCCTGTAACTGGGAAACCTGAGATCTCGGAAAGTGAAAGATGGAGAGGGCATGGGGAGGGAAGCGCGATGTAGAAGGGGATGAGAGACGAATGTGGGGGCATTTAGAGGTGGGACTGATAAGAGATGGAGAGGAGAAGTTGGAGATGGGGAGTGAGAGATGGTTAAGGGGAACTGAATTATGAAGGGGGGAGTGACAGATGGGCAATGTGACAGATGGGCAGAGACAGAGAAGGAACTGAGGGTTGAGAGTCTGAGAGATGGCAAGAAGGGACTGAGATGTGGAAAGCAAACGTGGAAATAAAACAAATAAGTACTGAAGTGGATGCCTGCTTGTGCCCCGTGGGGACGGTGGAGTGCACGCAATGAGGAATGCACTCAAGTGAACCCCTGCTTTTGCCCCAGGGGCACTAGGTAGTGCATGCTTCGTCCGGAGTGCGGAGAAGGAATAAAAGTCACAGTCAAGGATCTCCACTCAGATAATAACGGCGCGCTGAGCCCACGGCACTCAGGCAGCGCTGTAATTTTAAAGCAAGGGAGTAGCTCTTGTTTTTATTTTGTTTTCCCGGTTGTTGCTTGAAACGCTTGAAAGAAGTTCCACCATAGTTGAAGAACACAGTATTTGCAGATGGGAAACTGATAAGAGAAATACACATGGAAGAACAGGAAATAGAACACCTACAACCAATAGAAACGAGGAAAAGTAAAGTCACAAGCACAAGGACCAATAAGAAGTCCCTTTTAAGAAATATTTAATACAATAGATTTCACAAGCAGAGCACAAGCGCTGTGCAGGCGAAACCTAACAAAGAGATCTTTCTGGACCAAGAGCCACCTTTCTGCCAAATTTGGTTTAATTCCTTCCTGCGGTTCGGGCTGTGGTCATGTCTAAAATCTCTATGGAAATGAAAATGGGAAAAACACTTTTTTTGATGCCCCCTTTTTCTCAGTCCCCGCTTGACGGATTGCCCCAAAACGTTCCATGCACAACAAGCTTCACCAAGGCACTATTTTTGGAAACATTCGTGAATATTCATCAAATGGCGCCAAAGATATAGGCAAGTCAAAAAACGCTTCACCCATGGAAACTGGTCCTACCTAACTATAATTACCTACTGGCGATAGCCAGTAGGTAGTTATAGTGAGGTCCTAAGTTTCCATTGGAAAAACGTTGTTTTTGTTTTGCCAATAACTTTGGCGCCGCTTGGCGAATCTTCATAACATTTTCTAAAAACTTTCCTTTTTGGTTCAGCATCTGTGTTGAAAGTTTCGCGGTGATCCTTCAAGCGGGGGCCAAGAAAAAAGGGGGGTCTCAAAACCTGTTTTCCCCATGTTATGTCTATGGGGATTTTTCATTTTTTGAACACGACTACAGCCCGAATTGCTGAACAGAATTACACCAAATTTGGCATAAAGCTAGATGTGGGTCCAGAAACCATTCTTTTTGTAATTTGGTGAAAATCCATTCAGTAGTTTTTGAGATATTTAAGTTTAACAAATAAAGCTATCTGGGGACGCGAGTCCTTGCAGTGGACTCGTGGATCCTACTGAAATTTAATTGGCTGCCAAACACTTCAACCAGGAAGTGTTGGTAGCCATCTTGGGACTCTGCTTGAAGCTGAGCCCTACAAAAAAAAGTAAAACAGAAAGAAAAGGGGGCAGCGTAGGAATACCCTGACCCACCAGATATTGTGGAGGGGTCTCAGAGGGACCCCACAGGGGGTTTAAAAGGTGGACCCCCTGCAGCCCCGGGGACTGCCACCTCCCCAGGGCTTTATGTATACAGTATAATGAAAGCGAGGGGCTGCGCGGAACCCTCTCCCCCCACAGCCCTGGGGGCTGCCACCTCCCCGGGGCTTTGAATCTAAATAATGGGGGCGGCCACATGGACCCTCCGCAACCCTGGGGACCGCCACCTCTCCGGGGCTTTAACAATGATTACTGGGGGGGCCGCACGGACCCCCCTACCCTGGGGCAATTAACATAGTAATGCGGGAAGTCCGCTAAATGAAAAAAAGGAGGGGGGTCGTGTGCCCCCCCTCAAGAGCCACACAAACCCTGAGGACCACCACCCCTCAGGGCCAGCTCCTGCTATGTCTCATCCTAGAATGGTATGGCCTTCCCACCCCATCCACGCCCCAGCAATAGTGCGCTTAACAAATAATCCAGTCAGTCAGTCAGTCTCAGGGTGCCCAAACCCGGGACATAGCTGTTTGCTATGGCTTGGCTGGAGCTTCACCGATCCCGCCAACCTACAGCAAACTATGCTCGCTTTCAGCAAGCAAGAGCATTAAAAAGGGTTGCGACCCGTCAGTCTCTTCTTCAAGAAGGAGAAATTCAAGATGCTGACTCTAGCTCAGGTCTTGTCTGCCCTGGACCAAGAAGACTGGATGGTAGCGTTGGACCTGCAGGATGCGTATTTTCATATCCCCATCCTGCCGGGCCACAGGCGTTACCTGCGGTTCAAGGTAAACCGCGAGCACTTTCACTTCACCGTGCTCCCCTTCAGCCTTACCAGTGCCCCTCAGGTGTTCACCAAGGTGATGGCAGTGGTCGCAGCTCATCTGCACAGGTTAGGGTTGTCAGTCTTCCCCTACCTTGACTGGCTGTTAAAGGTGTCCTCGCCCCAGGCTGTCGTCTCCCACCTTCAGACTACGGTGGACCTCTTGCATTCGCTGGGGTTCTCTATAAACGTGCCGAATTCACACCTGACTCCTTCTCAGACGCTCCCTTTCATCGGAGCTGTTTTGGACTCAGTGCAGTTTCGGGCTTATCCTCCCGAGCAGCGAGTCCAGGATATTCAGGTTATGATTTCGATGTTTCAGCCTCTATCCTGGATTTCGGTGAGACTGACTCTGAGGCTGTTGGGCCCCATGGCTTCCTGCATCCTGTTGTTAAAGCATGCCAGGTGGTGTATGTGGGCTCTGCAGTGGGACTTGAAGTTCCAGTGGGCTGAGCATCGGGGAAATCTCACCGACGTGGTTCAGATCTCAGAAGGAACTGTGAAATATCTGCAGTGGTGGTTAACGAACTGCGATTGGGTCAGCTGCAGACCCCTCTCTCTTCCCCAACCAGATCTCACAGTTGTGACATATGCGTCACTTCTGGGATGGGGCAGCCATCTGGGAGAGGTGGAGATCAGGGAACACTGGTCTTGGGCAGAGTTGGGGCTCCACATCAATTTGTTGGAGCTCCGAGTGATTCGATTGGCATTGAAAGCATTTCTTCCCTCTGTCAAGAGGAAGTTAGTGCAGGTGTTCACCGACACCACCACCGCCATGTGGTACTGCAACAAGCAGGGCGGGGTGGGGTCGTGGGCCCTTTGTCGAGAGGCCCTGCATCTCTGGACATGGCTGGAACAGCAGAGCATAACCCTGGTGGTTCAACACCTGGCAGGTTCTCTGAACGCCAGGGCGGACGAACTCAGACGTTGATGCCTAGCGGATCATGAATGGCGTCTCCAGTTATAGGTGGCGCAAGGTCTCTTTCAGCAGTGGGGAGAACCTTTGTTAGATTTGTTTGCCTCTGAAGAGAACGTGCAGTGTCAGAAATACCGCAAGCTTGAGTTTTCAAAGTGGCTATGGCTCGGCGACGCCTTTCGTCGCAAGTGGAGCTCAGGCCTGCTGTACGCCTTTCCACCCATAGCACTCCTGCACAGGGTTCTGAAGAAGATCAGGAGCGACTGGGCCCAAGTCATCCTTGTGATCCGTGGGAGCTAAGAAGGGGAGGGCAGTGCAGAAAAGGACCATCTCTCGGTGGGTCGTTCTCTGTATTAGGATCTGCTATGCCCTGGCTAAGAAGCAGCCCCCTGAGGGATTAAGAGCCAATTCCACCAGGGAAAAGGCTGTGACTACAGCATTGGCTCGGGGTGTCCCAGTACTGGATATCTGTCAGGCAGCAACGTGGGCATCTTTGCACATGATTGCCAAGCACTACTGCCTGGACAGTCAGGTCCGCAGGGACGGACATTTTGCCTGTTCGGTCCTACAGGACTTCCTAGTTTGAGGTATTGGTCCACACCCACTGCCGGGATGGTATGGCTTGGGTATCTAATTCAAAGATAAGGAATCTGCAGCTAGTAGTCTCTATCAGATGAACAAGTTACTTACCTTCGGTAACGCATTATCTGGTAGACACTCTATCTAGCTGCAGATTCCTTGCAGCCCCACCCATGCCTCCTTGCTTTGTGGACTAATTTTGTAAAGCTAGGGTTACCCCAGTTTTGCACACGACTGCGTCCGGTACTTTGCAGCTCTGCGCTTCTGGCATGTAAAAAACGTACTGACGTCCGCACGCTAGGGTGGTGCCTATATAGGTACCGCAAGGTCATAACCGACGCAACAACATAACCCGGTGCCGAATGGAGCCACCCAACGGCGCCCGCAAGGGGTATTGCTCAATAAACGTTTCCGGATCCAGCCTGACGCCTGGGACATTCAAAGGTAAGGAATCTGCAGCTAGATTATCTGGTAGAGAGAGACTCTATCTAGCTGCAGATTCCTTACAGCCCCACCCATGCCTCCCTGCTTTTGCGGACTAATTTTGTAGGGCTAGGTTTACTCCCCTTTGCAAAGCCCTAGTTTTGCACACAACTATGTCAGTTACTTCGAGGCTTTGCGCTTCTGGTGTGGACAAAACCAAAAAGTACTGACGTCCGCACGTTAGGGTGGTGCCTATATAGGTACCGCAACGCCTACCTCTCCCATAGGATAACATTGGGTTGCCTGATTATATTTATTAAGTGCTAACTGTTGATTGGGAACAGGTAAAAGATTAAAGATTTCATATTTGGTGTTTGAAAAATAGTAATTTAAAACCATCTTTAATGGTAAAGTCAGAGTTTAAGTTACAAGTTTGAAAATGCAAAAAGAACAGATGATAGATGGAATGCTTAACAAATCAAACATTCACCCCAGTCACAGATCTGGGTTAAATCCATCATTTTTTTACTCGCCATGCCATTCCAGTTTGCACCCAACCATATGCAAAACAGTCTTGACCCTGCTCCCCATGGGGTGACGTAGTGAGCAAACGAATGATGAATTTAACCCAGATCTCTTGACTGAATGATTGATTCATTCTGCATTCTGTCCATCATTTGTTTCCACAGCACTTTTAGAAAGTTGCCATTTTTCTGCTGAATTTGGTGACTGCAGCCTGATTCTGGGTCACATGACTAGGTGTAGTTGGCAACTGGACTTTGTTTATTCCTCCCCGACAGCCCCACTATAGAGGGATCAGGTGTGCCTGGATGGGCCATCAACTGGCAGGATGGGGGTTGCAGAGCTGGGCACAACTCCACTTGCAACTGAATAGGCTGTGCTCTGCCTTCATACAAAGAACTTGTCACCCCTGCATTGTTCATATAGCCAGTTTGGATTCGGTGCAGAGGAATCAGGAAACTTCAAGCACTTCAAAGGGAATTCTCTAGAAACTTTCTAATTCAAAGAAGGAACCAGGTATAAAAATAGGACCACACACACACACAGGGTGGTGGGGGGCGAGAGGTCCAACCCTTCCCTTCAGCCTTCCTTCTTCGACATACACACATAATAGGAAGGGAAGGGGTAGTCAACTGGAAAATCAGGATCCTCTCAACACAGAAAAAGTTAAAAGTACCTAGGCGATCGTTCACTTAATTTTTATTTTGAACTTCCCCTGGCAGGATTAAAATGGTTAACGTGTGGGTTTCCAGGATCCTTAGTATACTCGCCTAGGTAGTTTTAATTTTTTCTGTGTTGAGAGGATCCTGATTCCAGTTGGGACAGAGTGATTGATTCGAATTCCTCAACTGGTTTGAAAAAAAGTTTTTTTGCTCCATCCTAGGCGTTGGTCTGCGTCAGGTTGTCCCTATGATGAAACATGACATTTCCAAGTATGTGAGGGCAGTATTTAAACAAAGTGGTATTTCCCATTGCTGACTAATAGGCAACTTCCAGGGACGGAATAGTCCACTTGACTACCCCTTCCCTTCCTATTGTGTGTGTATGTATAGAAATAGGACCCTCAGACGAGCTCTTCAGTTCACTGTCTGGGCCTGTGGAAGGCCTTTCAGAGGACTGCCTGCTGCTATGACCCATTGTGTACTCAACAAGACTGCTTTGCTTTCCCTGGAAGGACTGCTATGCTGCCTGAAGCCTGCCTTGTACCCTCAGATAACTGCCCTTGTGCTTGAGCCCTGTTCCACTGCTTGAACCCAGGACTAACAGAGTGACTCCCAGGGCTAGTTGGCTGGCCTTCTGATTATAGCATCGGGGACGGAAAAAGCTCCAACCATCTTGAACCACCACCTTTACCCTGACTAAGTGAGTCCTAACTCCCCAAGTGGTACCCCTCCAGTCCTGGACCCTTGGTAGTGGTGCTAAAGGTGCCCAGATAGTCAAAATCCAAAACTTGGGACTTAGAATTTTTTTTGCTAAATACCTCTCTAAGAACCGAGGGAAGACCAGGACCAATCTGCTAGTCTATCTGCCCAAAGTGCATCGCAGGTCAGCCTGACTTTGAGGCAGCTCCCGCTTCGTTCTTCTCCGCAGCAGCAAATCCTGACCAGCGGTCCTTCGCCTCCATCTGCCTTGCTGCTCTAAACTTTATTATCAAAGAACACTTTTCCCTGAAGTTTCTACTAAGTCTGAAGGTAAGCGCTGACTGTGCCCAATCCACTTTTTGTATCCAAATCACGCTCTTTCGCGGTCGGCCATATTTTCTAACTTTGACATGGTTTCATGTGACTTAATGTCTGTGGTTGGCGCTTTGATCTTGTAGGCACTATTTATTTACCTTAAACTTTAAAAATTCATAATTCCAGTTTACCTGATTGGATTTTTGTTGTTTTGGTGTCTAATAATTTAGTGAAATTGACTCTATTTTTTAATTTGAGTTGGAATTTTCTTATGTTGTGGTCCTTTATTACTATTTGTGTGCTGCATAAAAACTTTACACATTGCCTCAAAGTTAAGCCTGACTGCTTTTGTGTCAACCTACCAGAGGATTAAGCACAGGTTAATTTAGTAACTTTTGTAGCTTCCCCTAACAGGGATTGTGGCTGTTGCTTGAACAGGGGCCACCCCCCATTTGATCTACAACTCAATTCCTAACACTTGTGAAATGCATAAAATTCACCATCAATTCTGTACCTCTATATTAGGGCGCACAAGCATCAGCCAAAAACATACTCGTTAAAGAGTAAATGTAGGCCTCCTGCAAGTGTCAGCACCCGGTTGTGTTTTACAATGCGTGCACTAAGTATGGTGCCATATTCTGAGCCTTCAGGAATCTTACATTTAGGCTTCACTGAGTCTAGCTTTGGCTGATGTTTGTGCACTCTAATACAAAGGTACCGCATTGATGGTGAATTTTATGTGTTTCACATGTCCTTGGGATTTGTCCTGAGGAGGCCCGTAGTAGTGAGGGTGAAAATGCGTTGACCAGCATACGACACAGAGTTTCCTAATCCGTGATGATTTAACATACCTGGATTCATTCATAGAGCACCCTACACATTCCGGCTCAGGGCACGACTGGATTTCTGGAACTACCATAGGATGGATTCATGTAGGAAAAATATCCTAGAGACACCCTATTGAGAAATTAAACAAGGACTTCAATAGTAAAAAGGAAAACAAAACCAGGACTCCAATATAACTGACACACACTGAATGTATATATTTGGTGTTTATTTGTTTGTATAATGTTGATTTATTGATTATGAGATGTATGCAGTGTGGTAACTCGAATGAGTAAATGAAAGCAAATGTAAGTTTCAAATATAAATAATTGTGTTCTCGAAAGATGAACTATGTCTCTATTGTTGAGCCTAAATTAACAGTACAATAGATCACTGTAGAGAACACTTTTCTTCTCTGAAATATAGCTGTCAGGTTTACATAGGGTTATTCAGGAACTGCCCCATACCTATATTTCTGGAGCAGGCTTAGTCGGCAGGGTATCTCTCTGTTCATGAACCACCTGGCAGGATCTTTAACTGCCAGGGTGGACACACTAAGCAAAAGACACACAATTGGACAAACTAAGTCGGCAACGCCTCACGGATCATGAATGGCCGCTACATCCGGAGATGGAGCAGGGTGTCTTCCAGTAATGGGGAGAGCCCTGATTAGATTTCTTCAGCACCGACGAGAATGCACAGTGTCAACACTTTTGTACAGTGAAGTTCCCAAGAAGTTAGTCTCTCAGAGACGCATTTCACTTAGAGTGGACCATGGGACTCCTGTATGCCTTCCCACCACTGCCTCTGTTGCCCATAGTTCTGAAGAAGATCCAGAACAACCAGCTCAAGTCATCCTAGGAATCTGCATTGCGGGAGGAGAGTGTGGTACCATGAAATTCTGGCAATTAGCATCTGTCCTCTGATCAAGCTGCTGTTTTAGGAGGATTTTCTGTTGCAGTAGCAGGGCAGAGTCCAGCAGCTGGGTCTGCGTAATCTGCACATTTATGTGTGGAGATTGAGCGGCAACAGTTGACTGTCTTTGACGTGCCTCCCAAAATAGTGGATGTTATTTTATTGACCAGGTGTCTATCTATGAAATCTGTTTATGCTGGACATCAGCCCCATGTTTGTGGCCTGGTGTAATTGCTGCAACACAGAACCTTTACAAGCACAGTTATCGGACGTTCTGCTTTTTGTGCTATCTTTGCCCCATGAATGAGTTGCTGTGGGCACAATTAAAGATTACTTGTCAGCTTTTTTAGCCTTTTTATGTTTACCAAACCAAAAGTACTTCTTTAAATCACCTGTTGTGATGTGTTTCCTTAAAGGTCTGGTTCATATGTTCCCGCCAGTACCTATTGTAATGCCACAGTGGGAACATAATTGGGCACCCGCTTTTCTTAGGTGTACTCTAATTGAGCTGATTCACAATGTCCTTTTCATCTTCTGAGTCTCAAAACAGACTTCCTCTTAGCGATAACTTCATCTCAAGAGTGAGCTACAAGCTCTGTCTGTTCACCCACCGTACACTACCTTTTTTCTAGACAAACTGGTGGTGTTCGCACAACAGCAGTGTTTTTGCCTAAAGTTGTGATGCTCTTTCATGTTAGACAATTCATCATCCTTCTGGCATTCTTACTTCCGCCTCACCCCTCGAAAGAGGATGGAAGACTCCACTGCTTGGACCCCTGAAAGCTTTGAGCTTATAGATCAATTGTACTAAAGACCATTGAGTGGATGATCAGCTGTTTGTGTGTGTTTTTGAAATGAAGAAGGGTAATGCAGTACAGAAAGGGACCATATCAAGGTGGATAGTTCTACGTATAAACATCTGCTACACATGGGCCAAGAAGCAACCACCACCAGAGGGCCTGAAGGCTCATTCAACCAGAACCAAGGTTGCTAACACTGCACTGGCATTAATAGTGCCTATTCTGGACGTGGGCATGACTCCTTACGTTCATGAAGCACTACTTCCTTTATAGTCATGTCCTGTGAAAAGGGCACTTTGCCTATTCAGTCCTGCAGGATTTTCTGATTTGAGCCATTCCACCAACTCACCACCTTGGGAGGTACAGCTTTGGTATCTATTCACAAGATAGGGAATTTTCGGTTAGAAGTAGCCATCAGAAGAACCAGTTATTTATCTTCTGTAATGCTCATTCTGGTAGACACTCATCAGCTGAGAAATCTGTGGTTAGATGTATTATCCATGAGAAAGAGCATTTCTGTAGGTAAGTAACTTGTTCATTTGTACAATGAAGCCAAAAAACATAACATGAAATAAACAGAACCAACATCATAAAGCGCAGTATTCTCATTGTAAAACAAATCCTAACATTCATTCTCTTAGCATGCATACACCATTATGACCATTATGCAATACAGGGATCATCATAAAAACCTATCCTCCTGTACATTATCATGTGTCCCCCAACAGTACATTTTAGCCACACTCAGCATCACGTAAACAATCATGAACATTATCTAATCACCCTAAAAAAATTATTTAAAGAGCATGACAATTTCACACAAAGAGCATCAAAGTTAGAAACAAAAAACATCGTCAGCTTACATACTAAAATACAACAAACATCAAAGTATATGTAACTTTTCTAAATAATTTGTATTACACCAACATCAAAGCGTCACACTAATCCCATCAAACGCAACCCAAAAGCTATTAACACCAAACTCACACAATGCATCAAGTAAAAATACTGAAAATCACAAGGTAATTTCAGACACCCACCAACAACAAAAAACACAAACCTCTTCGATTGATATATATAAAGATACAGATAAAATATATAACTGACACTTATATATAACCTGACATGCAAAAAAAAATATTAAATAACAGGTATCAAGTTTAAAGTACTGAACATTGTTTCATGGAGGAGTTAGGCTTGCGTCAGTAGACAGGTAGGTCTTTTAGGAGATAGGGGCACCTTAACTTAAAAATGTCTAAACTTTCTAGTTCTTACTTTGAAGCCACTATCATGATGAAAATCAACCTTACCTCCCTTTCAACCTAATTCTTTTTGGTATTTATTTAAAATGAAATTTACTTTTGAGTATGTGTTGTATGTATAACCTGAAAATTGTATGTGTGTTACTGATAGTTTGCAATACAATATGTAGGTAGTTTTGGAAGGGTAAAAAAGCTAGTGATATTGGTCAGTTAATCCTTGGATGTTAGGACTGACTGACATATGTGAGTAGCAGCCCTGAAATGTATACTCCTCTCTAGCAGTGGAGAGGCAGCACTGGCAACATGTGTGTATCCCACTCAGGTCCAGTAAGGTAAAATAGTAGAATCTGACAAGAGATGAAACTGGAGAGGAGCGCAAGACTAAAGAAACCGGCAAACATAAAACTGGAGGAGAGTTGAAAACTGGAGGAGCTGAAAAACTGGCAAAACTTGAGTGGGAGATCAGGTGAAATCAATGAGAGACATAACTGACAGATATAGGGAGGAAGCTGAAAGAAGAGAAAATACTAAGGAGCTTTTGGAATGCAGAAAGCAGTAATGCCTAGCACTAGGTGGTTAACTATATTTTATTGGGGAATCTGTTATGAAAGATGGTGTTTCTAGAAGGAGCATGCACAGAGGACTCCTTTACATTGATCATGCTTAGGGGCAGAATACAACTCTGTTGCATATTTGCAAACCTGTGAAACGCTAAGGAGAAGAAGACAGCATTCTCTTCCTCTGGTATTATCCACACGATGCCTATAGATCATGTGCTCTGCTAGATCACTGCTATCCTACCTCTTTTCATAGTGACCCACAGTGATTGCAAGGAAGCGCCTGAGCATCCACATGGTGCTCCAGAGATACATGTTGCAACATGGGTAAGTTTTGGAGCATAGTGCTTGACAGTGAACTGTTCATTAATCTTAGTTCAAGAACAATTCACAGATTCAAATAAACATTTTTATGGAATTTGATTGTACAGGGAGCTTTTATTCATTCCCTTCATCATTTCAGGTCTATGGACCCAAAGCTAAGTCCACAGGACCGAGTTCTTTGATTGGTTGGCCACAAAAGAAAATGTTCTGTTGCAGCTGTGATTACAGAATACGCTGTGCAGTCACTGTGTCCTGCAAAAAAATGAAAGGCCGCACAAAAAGTTAGTTACATGAGAGCGTGGCCTGACAAGATGGCTGATTAGACGTCTCTACCGGCACTCCTGTAGACCCGGTATTAATCCAGCATCATCCTGGTATGCCTGGATGACAAATTTCCTTTCAAATCCTGGGAACTGATTGGCGTCACCCTGGTATCGGCTAGATGGCATAATCTGACGATCAGGTGAACCGCATGATACAAAAGAGAGGCGATTTATATGAAGCCGGCTGCCATTTTCCCTGATCTGTGCTGGGCTGCCGAGACGTACTCACCAATATTGGCATCGGGCTGGTTGCCTGCAGGGGACAGACGCCGACTGAGGACCCCCAGCTGGAGAAGACAGTCCTGGGCATGTTGTAAATGGGTACCCTCATGCGCCGGACCTCAAACCCCTCAGAGGCAAGTGCAATGTGAAAGGGGCGGCGCTCCTGGATACAGAGGCAGAGGAGAGGCCTGCGTCAGCACTATAAGCTTGTGGTGGGACCGGAGGGTTAAGGAAGCACCACCGACTAAGAGGCGGGACACAGCGCATGGCCCGGGTGCTGGTTCAGAGGGGGGGCTCTGGTCCCCGGAGTCGTGCGCTGAAACATCGGGCGCCCTGGAGGGCGGAGCTCCGGCCCATGAGAAAGGCAGCGCAGCCTGGGGCATGAACCAGTAACCAGGGGCTGAGAACACAACACTCTTAGGCCCCAGTGAGGTGAAAACCCAAGGAGAAGCAGTGGAGTTTGATATAGCTCTAATGAGAGAGGGTCTCATAAGGGAGAACGGGAGCAGCATACAGCTGACATGGCCGAAAGCAGACGAGCAGGACTGATTGAGTCGAGGCATCCTCTGGAAAGGGCTGAGCTCAAAAGATAAGGTGAGCGGTGCAGGCTGGCATATAGGCAGGCTGAAAGCCTGAAACTGCAGGCAGAAAATCTCTGAGATTAGGATAATTTTCCCTGTGCCTAGGTACCCCATAAGTGGAAGATAGTCCTGGCTGCATTGGGTGAAGTCACAGGAGCTGTGTTGGGAACGCGCTGAATGCACATTTGTGGCCACAGATAGAGGGGGGTAACGCATTGCAATCAGAACTGAAACACATTTAAGTACTTGGAAGCGGGTGGCACCAGCGGGAACGAGGGGAGCAGTCTGCACCTTGTGATCTCCTGAGACCCCAGATAGTACGAGGGCTAGCAATCATGGTCAAGGAGAAAGGGAACCGAACGGCCCAAGCCAACAAAATCCATGCACATCCCCTCCCGCCTGACCATGGAGCACAAGCAACGTCCTTGACAGAACAAGCTGAAGGTGCGCAGACCGCTGTAGATCAAACACCTGCTATCACGGATGTCCTGAAGGCGATACATACCACCCGTACGAGATAGTACACAAAATAGACACTGTCGCCATTGAAGTCAACCTGATCCGCTGTGACCTTCGCAAAGTCTCCGACAGAGTGACCACCACGGAACAAACAGTACACATCTTACAGGTGGAGGTCCATACCCTGCGATACACCGTAATTGACCTACAAAAATGTGTGGTGCAACTAGATGACCACGCAGAAGCTTCTGAAGGGAGGTCACATAGGAACAACTTACACTTTGTAGGATTTCCCGAGAGAGCGGAGGGGCCGTCTTCCGAACTCTTCCGAGAGGATTGGATCACCTCCACGCCGGCCCCCAAGAAGCTCTCTAAGTTCTTCACTGTTGAGCGAGCGCATAGAGCACTTATCCTTCCGCCTAGACCATACGCGCTGCCAAGAGCCATTATAGCCTGAGACCGAGGCACCATTTTGCAAACCACTTACACACGTGACCCGCTGCTATTTGAAGGTCACCAGATTTCAATTTATCCAGACTACACACAGTGTGTGCAAGATCAAAGAAAATCAATCCTAATGGTGAAACGACGCCTCAGGGACCTAAATCTTAAATATAGCCTCCTCTTCCCAGCCAAATTGAGGGTTGAGAGCAACGGGAAAGCATTGTACTTTTTTCAGCAGCAGAGGCCAGTGACTGGCTGGACTCCCAAGGTCATCCGTGCTTGGTCCCATCAACGGATTTGTCCCAGCCCACTGGATTGAACAGACCACTTCGGGATTGGAGGAAACAGAACTCCTGGAAGAACAGTACCAAAACTCGAAGTCCTGGATGAATCTGAGTAAGCCCCAATGGAACACTGCAGGCTTCAGATGCTGTCCCTGAGTCAGGGGACTCGTCCCCAATGCAACAGATGGATGGTGACCCAAAGGAAGAGTCTGGAAATTAAGAAAGGTGTCCCCCCCCAGATGAGGAATGGACATACATACCTGGCCCAGATAAGTGTAATACTGTTTATTTGTGGAAGACGGCAGATCGCGCATGTTACTGCATAAGAAGGAAGCAAGTGTTGTGTAGTTCCTATAAACCTATATAAGATCTGCGCGTTTAGACAACATATACTGTAGGACTGGAGTCAGACTGATTCTAGACACCCCTTCCGAATATGTTAGCCTGTATACAAGCTAGCTCACACTGCCATTAGAAACCCCTCTTACCAAGTAGAGAATAGTTCTTGGCAACTATTGAACATGACAACCCTGTCCCATCAGGGATCATGGAAACGGTGTACTACTTTTTGCTCAGTCACTCGTGCTCACTTTGTCTCAGAGAGATACACAGAATAAATGGTGGGGACGTTTTTCAATAAGCATTTATTGAACCAGCGTCACTCTAGTTTAAAATAGGTGTGCTGAAAGAACCATTAGACAGTAACAGATATAAATGATTATAAGCACTAACAGAGACCTATAGGATGATAGATTTCTACCATTGTGCTAAAACAATGAATACAGGCAAGTATACAAAATACATGACAGTAGAATGCGTTCTCCTACGGTGCGTCCCTAACTAGATGTACCTGAATGTACCTAGCATGTATGTGGGTGTAAAGCCAAGAATCCCTCTAGGATAAAGTCAACCCCATTACCTGAAGTGAGAGACTGTGGGACCCCGTCTTGGTCTCGAGATGGACACCCTGCAAGTGATGTCAGACCACTGCGAGCTGGAGTGTCTGCATGCAGGAGCCTCAGCGTCTCGCGTCAGTGTGTCGGCATGGAAATCCTTTTCTCCTCTGACTATCTCAGCAAGATATGGTGTGTATATATACCCAAAGTGGTACCCCCTGGGGATATACCTTGCTGTGTCATGACGGACTAGGATGACGGAAGGAATGACCCTTATGCCTAGTTATTATGCAGGAGATGGTAGGCCTGCTTTCCTGCTGTGATTCCAAGAATCCTCATGCATAATGAATGAGGCTTAAGCTTTTTGGAGAAAACCCCATGTCATCTTTAGGCATTACCGTAACTAGGTAAAAGGTCAGTACTAAGAACCGTTATGCAGTGTAATGGTAGGAGAGAATATAGGTGAAAGGTTAGGTGACTACCTGAGCCTATATCGGGGTACCTGTCTGGAACATAACATAACACCCACTCTGCATCCGTCTGGACGACATACTAAAAATTCTACGTACGGCTAAATGTGGTACGCATCTATTAATAAGTCCATTAAAAATAGTATTTTAAAAATGTAAAAGTTCTAAAAAATGCTAAAAAGAAAGATAGTGCATGCGATAGAAGTCTGTACTAAATAAGTTCGTATATATAGTCCGAACAATGAGAGACTGAAAGCCATGCAGCTTAGTAAAAGTGTTTGTTGTTTACAATTCCAAATTTGGTTGTTTTTGAAAAGGCAGAATTTTCCCAGCACACAATGAGCCAAATGTTTATGTGTCCTGCCTGGGAGACGCAACACCACTGTTGCCTGCAATCGCAGACCACAGTCCCTGCAACACCTCGCAGATCAGGTCAATCGAGCACAGATGTTCCTCCATATTCACCACAGCCGTTGCTTTGGATGTACTAGTGTCATCCGAGGCCTGAGAATTTGTTGAGGAGCCAGTATCCTTCCCGACAGGAGCTGAAGCATCCCGTGGTGGCTCTAAGAATGCAGACATCAACATTGGAATATGCTGAGGACACTGCAGAACATGGGCCGTTATTGGGTCCAGTAAAGCATCAACGTCTGGTGGCGCAATTGTTGGAAGTGTTAGACAGAGATCCAACACGCATTCTTGTTTGCAGAACAGGCATTGGAGGACAGGCAGAATACAGTCGATCCAGACTGGTCTAAATGACAAGAACCAAGACTCGCTCAGTTCTCGAAGATGAGGTGTGCCCAGATGGATTACCATGCAATCACGGTATCGGCGCTCCAAGAGCGTGTGTTCCATCTCCTTGGTGACTGGGACGTCCATTGCGTAGCAGAAAAAGGACAATCAGGATACCTGCTATTAGGAACAGGATCAGTGGAAACCCTCCAAAAATGCTTCAGCATACGGAGTGTATGAAGTTGGGAACAACTCCGAGGATTGTTTGAAAGGTGCTTAACAGTCCTGAACCTATATTCTTAAATAGGTGGACAATACCCGTCGTATCAGACATGTTAAAGATACGTTGAACCATTTCTGTGAAATGGAAAGGGCAGTTTGTTCGTATCAGTGCCTGTATCTCAGCCGAGGACCTTGCAACCTGGTGATCATAAGTTTCTCGGGAGGAGGTTAAGGGTGAGGTTTGCTGTAAAAGCATGGCTTTCATTCTGCTCAGTGTCAAACCGTATAAAGGAAACATTCAATGAAGGCCATAACGGCGCCTCCCTGTTTGTGTGGGTCGGTGGAAACAATACTTGCATACAGCAAGTAACCCTGGAGCTTACAGTGTCAAGATAGGCGATGCCCCGGACCATCCCACAGCAACCTTGATCATTCAACATCAAGTAACTCCCATTTAAATGCAACCTGAACACCGGATTAATGATGGCAGCTGGGGAACCTTTCAAGTGGCAGAACAAGTTAGCAACTGCACCATTACAGGCCCCATGAAGCATGATATCCTGGCATAGGAGAGATCCACTGAAGGAATTCTCGCAGTTGGTACCGCTGAGAAATACTTCTGTGTCCCCATTCCTACATCAAAATCTGTGTGGTAATTCCCAAGATTCCTTGATGAATTCCCTACCCATCGCATCATATCTGCCTGCCTGTTGTTGTTCTAGGCAATATTGAAACTGGAAAGTAGTGACCGGTAGTGTTATATGGCCATGGATTAACCATTCTGTGGACGGTGATTCTGCCACAGTAAAAGGTAACTTGTCTAGTCTTTCAATACGCAACATTGTATATTTTGCTCCTTTTTGTGCCATCGTTATCTGTTTTTCTGTTAGATTGTATGCAGAAAATAAGGACGTACTGTTGATGAATCGCCAAGGCACATAACCAGCGCGCAATGATTGCAGCGTCCAGCTTATCTGAAAGAAACACATAGTGATAGATTCCTTACCTTAGAATATCCCCAGGCGTCAGACTGGATCCGAAAAGTTTTCGTCAGCAGTACCCCTGCGCGTCGGTAGGTGGCGTCGTGCGGCTCCGCGTCCGTCGTTGGCGTTGTGGTTGCCGAGATGACATCGCGGGCGCTACTTAGACGCCGCCCACGCACGCTGACATCAGTTCTTTCTTTTTCCACGCCAGCAAGAGCAGATCCGGGAAGAGCAGGAACCCCCAGTCAATTTTTACTGACTTTTTGAGGCTTTTTGTCTCTATTTTTCATCGAGTCTTCGACTCCTGGTGCAGTTAGGATGCCCGGTTTTAAGTCCTGCGGGGACTGTCACCGTATGATGTCGGTGACGGACGCGCACCGTGTGTGTCTTTTCTGCCTGAGGCGCGACCACAACCCCAAGTCGTGCCCCGACTGCCGGGCCATGGCGCCGAAGACTTTGCGGGAGCGGTCCCGAAAGTTGCTGGAAGCCCGGCAGTCGGCTCCGCGCCGTTTGAGGTCCCGGTCCCGTGGTGGGTCGAGGGACCGTCGCGGAGTCATCACCATCGGTCTTCGGGATCCAAGTCTTCGAACTCGGGGTTAGGTAAGGCGAAGCACAAGAAGTCGAAGAAACTCCATCATTCTCCGACTTCCCCTCGCCGGTCGCACGACGCGGCTGAGGGAGCGGGTGGTGCCTCCCCCGCGGCTCCGGCGGAGCCTGTGCAGTCGCCGCCGGCCTACCCGCTCTTCCTGGGTCCGTCGGCGACTCCGGCCCAAATACAGGAATTCCTGTCGGCCATGGCTCGCCTCCTTGGGCTGTCGGGTCCCGCTGGTGCGCCTTCGGGCCCCGCGGTCCCGACTGGGGGTCCTCGCCTTTCCTCGCCGGCAGCTCCGGCCCCGGCGCCGCAGGACCCCCCTGGATCCCGGTCGATGCTGGTTGACCTTATAACACCTCCACCGACGTCGACCCCACCGGCACCACTTCTGACGCTGCCCGCTCCTCGGGACGACGTCGACCCCGGTTTCAGCCCCGAATTGGACGCGGCGTCGAGCCGGCGTCGATCGATGCCGTTCTCGACGTTGCTCGGGGATTTCTATCCCCATGTCCCTGCTCCTTATTTTAGGCCTGTTGAACTGCCTGAGGAGGTAGGGGAGGACTGGGAGGGGTCTGAGGACCCTCTCGCAGCTGATTGCGAGTCTGAACAGGACTGGGCTGAGGAGTTGGGGGACGCCAGTGGTCTGGATACCTCACCAGACCTTGGTATGCTGTCTCCTCCTACTGTGGCTACGGAGGAGGGTGCTAGTTATGCTGTGGTGTTGCATAGGGTGGCCGAGGCCCTATACCTCGTGCTCCCTACTGTGGCCGTCAGTACTAACCTCCTGACAGAGGTTCTTCAGCCAGCAGCTACTTCTGCGGAGTCGCTGCTTCCTTTCAATGAAGCCCTTTCTGACGTTCTTTTGGGCACTTGGTCCAGGCCCACCACAGGGGCTCCTGTGGATAGGAACGTGGCCCGACGCCATCGCCCGGCTCCGGGTGACCCCATTTTCCTCTCCCAACATCCCACCCCCGAGAGCTTGGTTGTCCAAGCCTCTGCTTCCCCGACCGCCTTCCCTTCCGCACCACCGGATAGGGAATCCAAGAAACTGGATCAGTTCGGAAAGAAGATTTTTTCTTCCGCCAGTTCTGCGCTGCGGTCCGTGAACACCGCATGCCTCTTGGGCCGTTATTCCCACTCTCCGTGGGATACGGTGGCGCAAGTGCTGCCCCAGTGTCCGGAGGAGGCCCGGACAGCTCTCTCCCAGGCTGTTGCAGAGGGGAGAGACGCAGCTAAGTTCATGATTCGTTGTGGCCTAGACACCGCCGACTCACTGGGCAGATCGATTGCAACGACGGTGGCGGCTCGACGCCACGCCTGGTTGAGGACAACTGGATTTTCAGGGGATGTCCAAAACACACTTATGGACATGCCCTTTGATGGCCGTCGCCTCTTCGGCTACAAAGCGGACAGCGCGTTGGAGCGGTTTAAGGACTCACGGGCTACGGCCAAGTCCTTGGGACTCTCTGCAGTCCGCCCTCCTCCGCCTTCTGCTTTTCGCTCCTTTCGTGGCACCGGAAGGGGCGCCCCGCAGCGTTCGCAACAGAGCCACAGGCCTGCGCAGCAACCATCCCAGTGCGGACGCGGGTTCCGCCGTGGCGGACCAAGGGGCCAGCGGGCGGGTCAGTCCACCTCCACCCCGGCCACCACTGCCTCCAAACCTTCCTAGTCCGAACTTTCAGGCCCATCAAATGCCAGTGGGCGGCAGGCTTCGCCATCACCTCCCCCACTGGCGCACCATCACTTCGGACAGGTGGGTTTTAGAGATAGTCCGGCGGGGCTACTCCCTTCCCTTCGAGACTACCCCTCCAGCCATGCCACCTCAGTACCACTGCATGTCGGGGGATCACTTGGTGCTTCTTCAGCAGGAAGTTGCGGCCCTCTTGGCCAAGGGGGCCATCGAGCGCGTTCCGACGCCAGAAGTAGGTTGTGCTTGCTATTCCCACTACTTTCTGGTACCCAAGAAGGACAAGGGCCTGCGTCCTATCTTAGACCTCAGGAACGTCAATCGCTTCCTCCGCAAAGAGAAGTTCAAGATGCTCACTCAGGCTCAGGTCTTGTCTGCTCTCGATCCACAAGACTGGATGGTAGCGCTAGAGTTGCAGGATGCCTATTTCCACATCCCAGTCCTGCAAGCCCACCGGCGTTACCTGCGGTTCACGGTAGGCCACGAGCACTTTCAGTTCACCGTGCTCCCTTTTGGCCTTACCAGCACCCCTCGGGTGTTCACGAAAGTGATGGCGGTGGTCGCAGCTCATCTGCGCAGATCAGGGGTTTCAGTCTTCCCCTATCTCGACGACTGGTTGTTGAAGGCGGGCTCGCCCCAGGCAGTCGTCTCCCACCTCCAGACTACAGCCGACCTCCTGCACTTGCTGGGGTTCTCCATCAACGTGCCGAAGTCGCACCTGATTCCCTCTCGGAAGCTCCTCTTTATCGGAGCGGTTCTGGACACGGCGCAGTTTCGGGTCTATCCTCCCGAACAGCGAGTCCGGGATATTCGGGCTCTGATTCCGATCTTTCAGCCCTTGTCCCGGGTTTCGATCAGAGTGACTCTGAGGCTGCTGGGCCTCCTGCATCCTGCTGATCGATCATGCCAGATGGCATATGCGGGCTCTGCAGTGGGACCTGAAGGTCCAGTGGGCGCAGCATCAGGGGAACCTGTCCGATCACGTCCAGATCTCGGAGGGCACTGCACGACAGTTGCAGTGGTGGCTCACGAACCGGCATTGGGTCGACGGCAGATCCCTCTCTCTTCCCCAACCGGAGTTTACAGTGGTGAAGGATGCGTCCCTCCTGGGATGGGGCGGCCACATGGGAGAGGCGGAGATCAGAGGCCTCTGGTCTCCGGCGGAGTCCAAGCTCCATATCAACCTTCTGGAGCTTCGGGCGATACGGCTTGCACTGAAGGCATTCCTTCCCTCTGTCAAGGGGAGAGTAGTGCAGGTGTTCACAGACAACACCACCGCCATGTGGTACTGCAACAAGCAAGGCAGGGTGGGGTCGTGGACCCTCTGTCAGGAGGCTCTGCGTCTCTGGACATGGCTGGAACATCAGGGAATGTCCCTGGTGGTTCAACACCTGGCAGTTTCTCTGAACACCAGAGCGGACGAACTCAGCCGCAGGTGCATGCTGGATCACGAATGGCGTCTTCACTCGGAGGTGGTGCAAGGTCTCTTTCAGCAGTGGGGAGAGCCTTGGTTAGATCTATTCGCCACCGAAGAGAACGCGCAATGTCATCAGTTCTGCGCGTTGGAATTTCCAAGGCGGCACTAGCTCGGCGACGCTTTTCGTCACGGGTGGAGTTGCGGTCTGTTGTACGCCTTTCCGCCTATACCACTTCTGCCCAGAATGCTGAAGAAGATCAGGCGCGACCGGGCACAAGTCATCCTTGTGGCCCCGGACTGGGCTCGAAGAGTATGGTATCCCGAGCTACTCAGTATGAGCATCGATCCTCCGATCGGGAGGATCTTCTGTCGCAGCAGCAGGGGACGGTCCTCCACCCGAACCTGTCCAGCCTCCACTTCTTTGCGTGGAGATTGAGCGGCGGCAGTTGATTCCTTTCGACTTGCCTCCTGAAGTTTGTGATGTCATTCTGGCAGCCAGGCGTCCCTCCACTAAGTTGGTATACGCCTGCAGGTGGAACAAATTTGTGGCATGGTGCACAGCAAAGGCTGTGGATCCCCTTTCTGCCCCTCTTTCAGAAGTCCTTTTGTTCCTTCTTTCTTTGGCCCAGCAAGGCTCTGCTCTGGGCACTATCAAGGGCTACCTTTCTGCTATTTCGGCCTTCCTCAGGGTCCCTGATCAGCCCTCTCTTTTCAAGTCCCATGTTGTAAATAGATTTCTCAAAGGCATTACACACCTTTTTCCTCCTATTCCTTTCGTGATGCCACACTGGGACTTGAATCAGGTTCTTACATACTTGATGTGCGCTCCCTTTGAGCCCCTTCACAACTGTCCTCTTCGTCTCTTGACCTTGAAGACTGCTTTCCTGGTGGCCATCACCTCCGCTAGGCGAGTGAGTGAGCTCCAGGCTCTTTCTTGTAAGCCTCCTTTCCTATCAGTCCATCCGGACAAGGTTGTGCTCAGGCCCCGTCCTTCCTTTTTGCCAAAAGTTGTTACGGCCTTTCACATTGGGCAGACTATTACCTTGTCCACCTTCTTTCCACCTCCGCATCCTTCCAGAGAGGAAGAGAGGCTCCACCGTCTGGACCCAAAACGTGCGCTCTCATTTTATCTCAACCGCACGCAACAGTTCCGGGTGGATGACCAACTCTTTGTTGGCTACGTTGGCACCAAGAAAGGTCGGGCGGTACACAAGAGGACTATCTCCCGCTGGGTCGTCTTGTGTATCAAAGCCTGTTACTAAAAAAGAACCTCCGGTGGGACTGCATGCTCATTCCACCAGAGCTACTGCAGCCACTACTGCATTGGGACGTGGTGTCCCCCTGCAAGACATCTGTCAAGCAGCCACATGGGCCTCGCTGCACACGTTTACTAAGCATTATTGCCTGGACAGCCAAGTCCGGAGAGACAGCTTCTTTGGCCGTTCTGTTCTCCGTGACTTTCTGGTGTGATCTTGGTTCGCAGACCCACCACCGGGGTTGGTATTGCTGGGGTATCTATTCTAAGGTAAGGAATCTATCACTATGTGTTTGTCAGATCAACAAGTTACTTACCTTCGGTAACAATATATCTGTAAGAAACATTAGTAGTGATAGATTCCTTACCGCCCCACCCATCCTCCCCGTTCTGCGAACTGATTTCTAGGGTTAAGGTCATCCCTTTCAGGGCCCCAGTTTCAATGCACCAGGGGTCAGTATCTTGCATGGCTCTGCGTTCCTGGCGTGGAAAGTCGTGTACAGAACTGATGTCAGCGCGCGTGGGCGGCATCTAAGTAGCGCCCGCGACGTAATCTCGGCGACCACGACGCCAACGACGGACGCGGAGCCGCACGACACCACCTACCGACGCGCAGGGGTACAGCTGACGAAAACTTTCCGGATCCAGTCTGATGCCTGGGGATATTCTAAGGTAAGGAATCTATCACTACTAATGTTTCTTACAGATATATCGTTACTAAAGGTAAGTAACTTGTTCAATAACATAATAGAACGTAGTTGAGATTGTCCGTGTTGTAGTATGGACAAGCCTTGTTCTAGAATATCTATAGCAGAAGATACAATGTTGCCCAGTGAATAAATACTGGATGTTAATGTAGTCAGACCTTTGTCAACTACTGCTAATGCCTTTTCTAGGTTAACTTTATCTATTTCATGGAGTCTCTTTGCGGCTTCTTGTTGAGAGATTTTCCAGATTTCATTATAGACAGCGTAATAGAAACATTTCAGACGTGGCTTTCGGGGACCTAGTAAAAAATCCCTTAGATCCACCTCATCTGAGAGCAAGGATAAGTGCTGTTTCACCTGGGACAGTGTCGAGGTTTTTAGCCAATCGAGGCACAACTTCTCAACACTGTATGATGTCACCAACCCCGGATGTTTTCTTTATACATATCGTGGGTCTGGCCTATGGATACTAAACCCTTCGGTGTACCCCTGAATCTTAATTGACATCTGTTTGTGTCTGTGGGCCAAACTAACCATCCCTTCCAATTGGGGTCTGATGTATTGTACTGCACGATGTCATCTATTGTGTACCCCTCCACTTGATGTAAAATTGATGGGTGAAGGTGTGGGAAACCGTGGTGTGTTCAAATCCTTATTCTTGGCTAGTCCAAGACAGGAAGTCTGTTGCACAGTTTCATTCCGAAATATCATTTGTGGAGGAATGAGGCACGCTCTAAATAGTGCTTCTGTTCCCTGAACTTGCCATTCCTTAGAATGCCCCACCTGGATTTTGTGTCTATAGTGTCCTTCCATAAGTCGAAATCCTGTTCAGACAGTTGGGCAATAAAGGATGCAGAATAAATCTGTTTGGTGTTAGTCAACATAGTTTTCTGTGCAGATGTAGGTGCAACCTTATAGTAATATGAGGTCTGGTCAGAAGTGTTAAACCCTGAAAAATATGAAAATTTCTGTGCAAAAGTTTTTGAACTAACTCTCGACGGTGTTGGGCAATGTTCCCATTGGTGGTATGTGAAAACATTACGAGGGATACTCGATTTGTGTAAAAAGTGATGAGCATAATGATGGTAACAGTACATACTATCAAAGTCAGATGTGTCTCCTAACATCTCATCGTTTGAAAATGCAGCAGATTTTTCTAAATCAGACAACATATTATTTACAGTTTCAAAATCTCAATCATCGGAAAATGTACTGGAGGTAATGATATCATTAAGAGATATTTTAAATAAATTTGTATCTTCAAAAGTTCAGTAGGGCCAAATACATCATAATCAACCTTGTCCCAAACTATACCATCAGGAATTGGAACAGCTGTAATGTTCACAGAAAACAAGTCTCTTTGTTCACGATGAGATGATGTATGAGGTTTCAAGACCAAGTTCACATTTGATACTGCAGATCGTTCTGGGAGATATTTTCCATTTATGAGTAAGCAAAACACAGTCATGAGGCCAATCCAGAACAGAAAAAACAATATTCCAGTTATGATCCAGAGCTGGAGCCAAGGTGATACTAAGTGAGTCTTTTTAAGAAAGGTGTAGAATTCACGAATTTGTTGCTTACGGGAAACTGGGGCTGGCGGTGTCTCAGGTTCGCTGAGATCAAGAGAGAAGGTATCAAAATCGATGAAGTAGCCAGATGCATTTCGATCTATCTTTGGTACCTCGGCAGGTTGTGTTGAACCAGCAGGAGTCTCTTGTCGAGGCATATTGATGTAGACATCGGTGGTAGGCCAAATTGAAATTTGTCTTTCATTGGTTTGAAGTTCTGTTTCCAGAGGAACGAGTTCCATTTCATTGTTGGAAATTCCATCATTTCGTATTGGTGACTCTTCGAATGGTATGAGTCTTTCTGTCTGAACTTCCTGTATGGTAGCGAGAGGAGAGCGTTGGCTACCCAGGAGCCCACGAGGCCTACTATTTAGTATCGGCCACATAGTGTGGTTTGATCAGATCAATGGAGACGAATCTCTTTTCTTTTTCTCCGGCAAGAGGCGGAAGAAGTACTGTTCTTGTTCCTTCGACAGCCAGGACAGGTACAGGTTTTCTGTATGATGGCCCAAATTCTTTCTTGTCCTCTATCTTTTCTCTGACCAGATCCCCGACTTTTGGGATGCAGACAGGTCTTGCCGTGACTGATTTTACTTCCCCAGTGGTGGTCCGTTTTACTTGCACGTTGCTTAGTAGTGCTCTGGATTCATTCAGATCCTGTAAAACAGCCAAACGTTTATTGATGTCAAATGGTTTTTCATCCGCCACTGTGCCTTCACAATCGAGATCCGGTACCCACATTCTCGTCCCAAATAGGACTTCATAAGGAGTGACACCCCCTAGAGAACTTCTTGGCATGTTATTGAGGGCACACTATACCCCATACAGGTGATTGACCCAGCTACCACCGAGCTTAGTACTCTTGCTGTTAAAGACTGCTTTAAGTCCAGTTTTTTCCTCTCCGCTACCGAATTACCCTGGGGATGGTACGAAGAGGAGTAGCGCAATGCTACACCCAAACCTCCCATGGCCTCCTTGTAAGCCCTAGTGCTAAACGCGGGGCCACAGTCAGAATGTAATGTGCCAACTGCGTATGTCCCTATGAAGACTTGCAAATCTTTTAGAACAGTTTGAGCGTCAGCCGAGCGCTGAGGCAATACCCATAGGAATCTTGAGCATGAATCCACTGCCACCAAGATATACTTGTAAGCCCCATCTGAATGTAGGGGGCCGCAGTGGTCCAGATAGACACATGCTAGTGGTCTGTCTGATATTAGTAAAGGTGTCTGCGCTGGACATGCTACAGTGGAACCCTTCATCTGCTGGCAGATGTCGCAATTTAGGACAAAATTCTTCGTCTGTTTTGTTAAACCAGGCCACCAATAGCTTTGTTTTAGTAATGAAACTGTTGCGGTTATCCCTGCGTGTGCAGAACCTAGACCCTCGTGTGCAGCTAGTATTAAACCTAATCTATGATCCATGTTTGGTATTACTCTATCCCCCACTCCAGGAATCTGAGCATACGGAATGTTGTTTGCATCTAACTTGTAGGAGTACTTGAGTGGAAAACCTTTCGGTAAGGCTAGGCTGCTTTTGCGTGAAGCAATGACAGCTACCATTATCTGTCCGTCTATTCTTGTTTTTGAACGAGTGATTGCAGCTACGGCAGCAGTACGTACCGCTCCCTTCGCAGCTTCATCAGCCAATGAATTCCCTTCAACGTGAACGCCATCACATTGATGACTCCGTGTGTATCACACGAGCTCTTGGTAGTTCGTTTTTCAACTCAGCTACCTGTTCCCATAGCATTTTAAGAATCGCACACTATAAGTGTGGGGAATTCCCGATCCGTATTTATTAGTGCCAGTAATAGGGCTTTTAATTCTGCCAGCTGAGCCGTGCAGTCTCCTAGAGACTGTGTCTTCGTATCGCTGGGATGGAACTTGCCATCCCGCATACGACCTTTTACAATCGCACAAGCGGCGCTGTATTGCTGTTTACTCCCTATGGCCGGCTTAGCAGATCCATCAGTGTAAATAATGTATTCATACTGATCTAGAGGCATTATTTCATTTGGTAGAGGATATTCTTGTTCATATTGCAGAAATGCTTGTGTTTTTAGTCTTGGGTCATATCTGTATTCTACATCCGTTGCAGTGAGAGAATTAGCCCATTGTATCCATCTTGGATGTAAGGCTTTAGCATTAGGAACGCTTGCCTTTGTAGCAGCCTCTAAGGCTGGTACCGGAGTTACGACTATTATTCGTTTCCCATGAGCCAGTGCTCGTTCTCTTACTACAGCGGTCTGTACTGCTGTCAGTATTTTTTCTGTAGAAGCAAAACGCATTTCAGCGTTTGTGTACAAATGTGATTTGTATGCAATGGGTACTGTTTCGCCTTCATTGAAGGTTAGGTAAGTATACCCAGATTGACCTGCTATAACGCAGATCACTAGATTGCAAGTGTTTGGAAGCTATCATGTCAGCTTGTAGGGAACAAAGGATATCTGTGTGTTCCTTTGTCCAATGCCTAATTGAAAAATCAGGTCCGATCAAGTCCTAGAAAGGTTTTACTTTTTCTGCGTAATCTAAAATGTATGTTCTGCCAAAATTTAAAAATCCCAATATGGATTGTAAGATTTTCCGCGTTTTTGGAGGTTGTAGCAGTGCACACTTTTCTAAAAAGTTAGCTGCCAGGCTCTTTCCTTCACTTGATAGCTCGTAACCCAAAAATAGGACATTGAGGTGGGCTATTTTCGATTCTTTTAAAGTTGAATTTGTAGCCCTCAGAGGCAAATCCTGGTCAAGTGATCCTGTAAATCATCATACGTCAGATAAATATCATCTACCTAGGACAATGCCTCTTCATCCAAATTCTGAAGTAATTCTGTTACCCTAGCGCTGAACAACCCGGGGCTATTCTTATACCCTTGGGGCAGTCGACAAAATTGACGCTGGGAACCTAGCGTGGAAAATGCTGTTAGATACCTGCTTTCAGGCGCCATATTTTGGCAGAAGAATCCACTTGAGATATCTAGTGTTGTTTTGAATTGTTTCCGCACAATGTTATTCATTAATGCAGCACTATGTGCATTCTGTACAGCAAATGTCTTTTGTGCATGTGTTCAGATGTCGGTAGTCTAATACTAGACAATATGAATTATCGGGTTCCATTACGGGAAACAAAGGATTATTCATTGGGGAGGTGCAAGTTTCTATTACACCCTGGTATTCAAGTTGATCTAAGATCTCCCTGACCTGTTTTTTCGCTTCCTGTTGTATTGGGTACTGTCTCTGTGGAGTTGGACTGGTTGTTACTGGGATTACATAGTGTGGTGACTCAGCATCCCACCCAACATGGTTGTGATACAGTGCTGGAGCAAGGGCTACTGCCCACTCCCGCGCGTATGTGTGTTTTAAGTAAATTGGAACGTGGTCGGAAAAAGCTGGTAAAATTACCGTTTCTCCCTTTGGGCAATCCATAACAATTTTAGGCGGCCAATCTTTTTCAGCTAAAAGAATGTCATAGCCAAAAGTCAGGTTCTACCAAAAGAGACCTTTAACTTTTCTGGGTTTGTCCCCCTCCATTTGGAGTGTTATTTCATGTAACCTATGTGGGACACTTACCCTCGTATCAGGTGTTTCCACCATGATATGCTCATTCAACTCCGCTGTCACCAGAAATTCCATCAGGTTCTGGCTAGCTATTGTAACTGCTGCTGCGCTGTCTAGCATCGTCAGAGCCCATTCCCTGTTCAGAAGTTGAGTCCTCAGAATTCTGGGCATGTCTAACTTTGAGACCTGCTACTTTCTTCTTTTTAAATTGAGGTTTAGATTGTGGTTTGTCTTCTTTTTTAGAAGTGTAGTCTGAAGCGCTGCTGCTAGTCGCTGGACATTGTACGCTCTTCTTGTCTGTGTTCTGACAGTCCTTCTCTCTGGAGTTTCTTGGTGAACCCTGAAAGGAACGAGAGGAATGTGTATCAGTATCCTGATACCTGTCAGGTTTTTTAATGTTATCCCTATTCCTAAGGTTGTATCTTCTTTCGGAGGGCTCCTGTTGAGCAGACCCACTCCTAGAAAGAGATCTACTTTCTCAAATTTTTTGGTTTTTGTTGTTTTTATCCCATTTTGTTTTTGGAAGAATCAGGTGCTTGCTTGGTGTTCTCTTTTTCAGGACCACCCATGAGTTGAGGTTTTGTTGCTCTTGCTCCCAAACTATCTCTACCTAATTCAGCATAAGTGTCTGTGATAATTTTAGGTAATTCACGTTCCTGTTGTAAAGGAGTGAAATCCCTCAGGCGTTGGCGTATTGCCACTGCTGCTGCCTCCCCTTTTATATTTGCTAATATTATAGCTGATACCTGGGCAAAATTACCTAATAATTTCATCCCTAAGTTCAGAGCAGCTTCTGCTCCATACTCGGTCTGTATCTGTCTTAATACGTCTGGTATTACTGTTAATGATGGGATACCATGAGTTCTGGTATATATGGCAGCGAAAACTGTAGCCCAAGTGGTACAATCCTCTATCTGGGGACCTACCCCCATTGGCAAGCAGATTGTTAGCATTCTGTGTTTTTCTTGAGGGCTTGTGTGTGGAAATACTGCCTCTAGCTGTGTTATTTTCTGAGCTATCCAGAATGGCATTTGCTCACGTTTAGTGGGCATTTTACCCATAACTGCATATAGCGTTTGTGGTGTAAATTTAGTTGTAGAACCCTGAATTTGTACTGCTTGTGTAGCTCTTGTTGGCTGAAGTGTGAATGTTCTCATCACAAACTGTCAGGCTTCTGTAAAGTTTATTATTTCTTTATGAAGTAGACGTAGGTCTGCCACTGGCAGTGTGTCAATCTCTGGATGCAGTGTGTAAGCCGCAAGGACTGGACAAGTGGCTCCATCTCTTCCGAGTGGACCTAGTCTTGCTTTGTCTTTTGTATGGGGAAGGGTGCCTTTAAACCAGTTTATGTGCTCTTGGTAGGTGAGCCGAATTTCAATGTCCTCATACGGACAGTAATCATTTGGTGGTTCATCTTCAGTGTAAGAATGAAATGTATTTGATTGTGCATTTGCTTGTGGGAATTTAACCCATGAACAGAATACCTCTGTTCTATATGATTAGTGAGCCTCAATCACAAAAGTTACTGTCCCACCCCTAGCTGTGACTCCATAGTCCGTTAGCTTTTGAGCAAGGGCATACCTAACATTTTCCGAAATGTTTATTTCCCCTTCTATTTCTTCTTCCCTGACTGCAGCACGTTGTGCTGGTGCAGTGGCGTCTTTGTCGGCCATTGTTTTGAAGAAGGAAAAAGTTTCAAGGAAACTGAGATAAAGGTTTTATGCACAATAGGAACTGTTTGTCCTTCAAGCTTGATAAACCTACAGCCAATAAATAGGATTTTTGCCTACTCAGCTGTGGCGGATAGTTCCCTTCCCACTCCAGATGTCTCTGAAGAAATGTGAGTAGAGGTCTCTGAGAATAGCACAACTGAACTACTCAGATTTTACTGTTAAATAAGTATCAAACCAAAGTTGGCGGTGCCATGTCGTGTAGTTCCTATAAACCTATATAAGATCTGCGCGTTTAGACAACATATACTGTAGGATTGGAGTCAGACTGATTCTAGGCACCCCAACCAAATATGTTAGCCTGTATACCAGCTAGCTCACAGTGCCACTAGAAACCCCTCTTACCAAGGAGAGAATAGTTCTTGGCAACTATCGAGCATGACAACCCTATCCCATCAGGGATCATGGAAACAGTGTACTACTTTTTGCTCAGTCACTCGTGCTCACTTCGTCTCAGAGAGATACACAGAATAAACGGTGGGGGCGTTTTTCAATAAGCATTTATTGAACCAGCGTCATTCTAGTGTAAAATAGGTGTGCTGAAACAACCATTAGACAGTAACAGATATAAATGATTAAAAGCACTAACAGAGTAAAAGGATGGTAGATTTCTACCATCGTGCTAAAACAATGAATACAGGCATGTATACAAAATATGACAGAATGCGTACTCCTACGATGCGTCCCTAACTAGATGTACCTGAATGTACCTAGCATGTATGTGGGTGTAAAGCCAAGTATACCTCTAGGATAAAGTCAACCCCATTACCTGAAATGAGAGACTGTGGGACACCGTCTTGGTCTCGAGATGAACACCCCGCAAGGGATGTCAGACCACTGCAAGCTGGATTGTCTGCGTGCAGGAGCCTCCGCGTCTCGCATCAGTGTGTGGGCATGGAAATCCTTTTCTCCTCTGACTATCTCAGCAAGATATGGTGTATATATACCCAAAGTGGTACCCCCTGTGGATATACCTTGCTGTGTCATGTCGGACTAGGATGACGGAAGAATGACCCTTATACATAGTTATTATGCAGGAGATGGTAGGCCTGCTGTCCTGCTGTGATTCCAAGAACCCTCATGCATAATGAATGAGGCTTAAGCTTTTCGGAGAAAACCCCGTGTCATCTTTAGGCATTACCGTAACTAGGTTAAAGGTCAGTACCAAGAACTGTTATGCAGTGTAATGGTAGGAGAGAATATAGGTGAAAGGTTAGGTGACTACCTGAGCCTATACTGGGGTACCTATCTGGAACATACACAAGTACAGGGGTTGTATGGTGGAACCTCTAGATCCAGGCAGAAAATAGTCGCCGGGGGGCCTACTCCCCAGAGGTGGGCACCTGGTTGGGGAGCTGGAGGCTTGACCTCGAACCCCACTAGCGAGCCTACCACTAGCGTTGCAAAAAGTTTTATATGTAGTTATTAACTATGGACATCTGGAAAACTAGGATGAATATTGGAAGTTTCTGGTTCTTTGTTATGCTATGGTTCAGGGTTTGCTGGGTGATGGGGCGGCATCTACACATCCTCACTTCGTCTCTTTCACGACTGGGGGGAGGTGCGATACTGCCCAAGGGGAGGGGGTGTATGTGTATGTTGGGGGTAGGTCGGGATTGATGTCCCCACTTTCGTACCGGGTCGCTAAGTTTGAAGTGATGCAAGGGTTTCAATGGCGGCAAGTGAAGCATAGGAATGCGTGGCCGTGTTGCAGCAGTGAGAATGAAGTATATGCGTAATGGCAGCCTCCATGACACAATTGATTACATGGAATGTCTGTGGTATTGCCGTCTTTGAAAAACATAGAAGAGTATTTGCTTATTTGAAACTATATAATGGAGCCGTGGCATGCCTGCAGAAGACACACATCTGGGGGGTCTCCTTACCGAGTTTAAAGAAGAGGTGGAGAGGGCAACAGTATGCCACCTCCTACTATGGATTTGCTAAGGGGGTCCTCATTTGGGTGGCCTCTGGGGTTCCCTTCCCACATTTACATCATGTAGTTGACCGAGAGGGGAGATATATTATCCTTCACAGGAAACTAGATAGCAAAGAAATATGCATTCTTTCAAACTTTAGCTGTGTACCCCTTTGGATGTGCTCGTCGGACTCCAGGGGGTAGTGGGTTCAAAATGTTAGTAGTATTCAGTCCTTAGAGATCGTCATGTATTGATGCCAAAGTCCATCGGTGCTTGCTTCCCAAACCTCCTTAAATACTGTATTCTTGAGTGTCTCTTACCAACTCACGGTCAAGTGTCCTGGAGGCCGACGAGCACATCCAGAGGGGTACACAGCTAAAGTTTGAAAAGCTGGTTGATTGATGATCCTTAAATAAGAACTCCTTCCGAGCTCGTCTGAGTTGATAGATTTAATCTTGTGAATTCCCAACCACCAAGGGCTGTCGCACTTCCTTCTTTTGTCCTGAAGAAGACCCTACTTGATGTATCTACAAGCACATATATACAGGGACGAAACATCATGTCCTGGCTCACTATAGCAATTATTTAAAAAAATAGGACTAGCTAAAGTGAAAGACCTGAAAAGGATGGAGAATTTATGTTATTGTCTTGTTTATTGTTTGACTTTGAAAGGTCACCCATTTGCACTATATGTCACTACAGTCACCCATTGAATTGTCTGTGTATTTGTTATTGTGTTTTCTTTGTCAGACAGCCCCCATTGGTATCATCTTTTTGTATAAAAATGTTTACACACTTAGCGAGAAAAATTGAGAAACAAAACAAATAATTTAATAAATATATATATTTTTGATAAAAACTTAGAGGTGTGGTACATTTATAAAAGTCTAAGACAAAATCACTATTGATTGTGAAAGAAATAATCCGGTTCTGAACCAGTACCCCGTGGTACTTACCCAACAGAACCACTTGTAGCTTTATAACTATTAACCCAGGTTCCGAGGGATACAGGGTGACCCCATTGATCTTAATGATCCTATGTGATATATGGCAACAACGCCACCCGACAACCCAACAGTTTTCTTGCTATTCTCCTGCGTCTTGAACCTTTAGTCGACTAGATTACTGGTTACTTTCAGCTGAACTTGGGCCAGTGGTGATAGGAATAACCTATTTACCAAGATACCTCTCCGACCACTCACCTGTGCTGCTGAGCCTTGGTGGAACTAAAGCTCGCTCTGCAGTACCCCTTTGGCGCCTGGGTACTGAGGCCTTAGCAGATCCTCCATTTGCAGCTACACTCTCGGATGCTCTGGAATGTTATTTCGAGGAAAACTGGAGTTCCGCCTTGAGCTGAGCACTCGAATGGGAGGCCATGAAAGTGGTCATTAGAGGGGTGTGTATTGAGACTTCCTATGGGGTTCACCAACAACTGGAAAAAGACACAGCCAAACAGAAGGCAGAGCTGGGCAGGCTAGAGACGGCGCTTCCTGGGGCCCCCCACAGAATGGCGGAGTGGTTTGCGGCTCGGGAGACGCTGTTGACCGACCTACATAGATTAGAGAAACACGTACGCACTGCATACTGACAAAGGCTTCACATGGAAGGGGACAGAACCGGTGCCTTGTTGGCTAGGCTGGTTTGGCAGGAGTCATTCACCACTCCCATTTTGCAGCTTCGAGATAGAAGAGGGAATATGGTATATACACAAAACGCAATCACTGAGGCTCCGACAGAACACCTTGGTTATGTATATGGAGTTGACCCTCCCCCCAGAAGGAGGCAGTCTTAGCTTTTCTGGACTCTGTGGGGCTTCCCCAGGTGGAACCGGAAACAAATGAGGTTCTGAATGCCCCGATACAAAAAGAGGGAACATTGTTGGCTTTCCAGCTTCTCAAAACTGCCAATAGAGCCCTGGCGCTGACGAGCTACCGGCAGAGTTCTATCAGAGGTTTGTCCCCTTGTTGGCAGACCACCTATTTGAGGTCTATAATGAGGCGTTAGGGGTGGGCGCTCTGCCGCCCTCCATGCGAGAGGCCGTGGTGGCCATGATACTGAAGTCTGACAGGGACCCTCTACTAACCAGCTCCTACAGGCCGATTTCCCTATTAAATAGAGACGTAAAAATACTTAGTGGGATTTTGGTGGCGCCCCTTCTCCCGAGGATAGTTTATACCTAACATAGTACCACTCATACCCTGCGACGCCTGGCACATGTATGGCACGCACCATGCTTAATGGAAGACGATTATGCATGTTGTATATCAAGCAGGCCTTTGATTGGGTAGACAGGCTCTATCTGTCGCAGGAAAAAAACATATATATATATTTGATCTAATACACTTACCATATTTTTGTATTTTATTACAAAAATGTGTTTCCCTCTTTTTCTATTTTTCTTTGTCTTACTGTATGATGAAGCATCAACAAATAAAAGTAAAAAAGAACAAAAATAGTTAGGCATAATTTACAAATCGGAACATTGCTAGTTTTTATTGGAGCAGTCTAATATACAAATTTCCAAAGCTTTTGAAATGATCATACATCGTAGAAACTCCTAGTTGAACCGTCACTGTGCAGAAACTGCAATGAACTTGCTTTTGAGAAATATTCTGTTGGGTTTGGTTCAACATTAAGGACCTAATTACTAAGGGGCCAATTACGATGTCGGTCGGAAAGCCTTCGACTGTTAGTCGGAGGATTTCTGATCGCGGACGGAGGTTTTGGACTGACTCGGTCAGTTTGCGGTCCGACCGACCGATTAGGATGTCGGCGGTAGGAACGTAAAGCGGCCGGTCATTCCGACTCGGTTCCGACTAGCTCTCAGGGTCTTACTGTCGGTTGGAACCACACCGTAATCCCCTATGGATGCTGTTTCCGCCGTCGGGATTACGATGTCGGTTTCCCACAGCCTTTCCGCGCCGGCCTTTCCGACATGGAAAGGCTGTCGGAAAGCGACTTTGGAGGCCTTCACTCGATGTGGTGCATTCGCAGAGCTATTTTAAAGAAAACTATTTTAGGAAACCCCTAGCTCCTAGCATCCTTTATACACGCTGCTATGCCATGTTTGCACATATCCATTGTATGATTATTGTTACTGCAACTATCCTTCCTCCGGGTTCCTTTTTTTAAATGTATTATATTATTTGTTTTAACGCGGCTTTTTAACATTGATATATACATCTGCTAGATAAAGTCAAAAGCTTTTTAACTACTGATAGGAGTTTTATATACTATTATTATTATTATTATTACAACTCTTTATTCGGCATTTACAAAAATACCATAAAAGATACAATATATAAAATACTTTAACCCCTCCCGCACTCAAGGTAGAATACACAAACTCTGCTGATCATTGTCTTGTATCCAAGCATAGTACCGAGAGTTGCTGCGAGGGAGCGCATTTAAGAATGAATTAGAAAACTTTGCACAGATTAGAGATGTACTATTTTTTAACATAGCACTAATGTACACAAGTTTTATGATGACACATTCTAATGTTTTTTCTTTTTATTTAAAATGTATTGTATTGCTTCTTTTTATGTGCTTTTATGGCCGTACGGTCGAAATAAAACTTTTCTGACTGACTGACTGGCTTCTTAGTATCTATTCAAGTCATTAGCACATCAATTGGGTCGGCTGACCCAATTGTTCTTTTAGAATTCTTCACTCAAACTCGATACTCTGCTGAAAGTAATGAAACATTAGTGCATCAATTGGTTCAGCAGATCAAGACATTTCGGAGTTCTCTAACACCATTTCTTTAAGATTTCTTCACGCTAACTTGATGCTCTACTGAAAGTAATGAACGTTGCATTCTCATGCAGATTCTTTGGTCCCTACACCGAAAATGAAATGTAGCATATAAAGAATGTAGCTGAAACACTCAGAGCTGTGGGTCTTGAAGAGAAAAAGAAGATCTTCAAAACACAGTTTCGACATTGTGACTACAGCTGTATGAAGGCAGGGTATTCTACTTCCCCACTGGTTTTATAAACCTCAACAACAAAGCACTCAACAATTAATTATACTGCAGACAATGGCCTCCTAACTTTTGTGTGTGCCACACTGGTGGGAGGGAGTGTCTAAAAACATCTCAGAGTGGCAGACCATTGCTACCGACAAGTGGGAGCTAGATGTAATCCAAAACATATAATTCTTCATGGGAACCTTGATAGAAGGCAGTAGCTGCTGCCACATCCGTCCATCCTGATTCTGTGACCAATTGAATGTTAAGACTAATATAGTTAGATCTCTTGATCCTTAACTAAGAGTAAAGAGCCCTCTCTTTATGGGGATCTTGTTTAGTTTAGCATTTACCGAAGATCCTCTTGAAATGTTCCAGAAAAAGGAAGCAATTAGACAACCAGGGACTGTCCTTATTGATTAAGGGAGTTGCCCATTCCAAGGTGGCCTTGGTCAAATATGACAGGAAGAAAGTAACCTTGGATATATCTGTCTGAAACAGATGAGGCCGAGCCAAGAAATGTAACTTGCACTGAGCCAAAAAGATTTGAAATGCCTTGAAATCTCCAGGAAATAATTCCGTAAGCCATACCAGAGGGAGGAATGGTAATAGGAGCGGATATTGTTTTTTTGTGCGCGGCCCCCTTCCCCCGCTACCTGTATTTGTTAGACTGATCCCAGAAGGGGAGAAACCACCTGTATTCCCATCGTTGCTAGCCATTGGAGATATCCTAGTTGCAATGGATACTTTGAAGATGCACGTGATAGAGAACCATATTAACACTTTTGTTTCTATGGATTCTAGTCTGTGATCTCAGAACTATCACAAGTAAAATTACGTGCTGATGTTTTGTCCAGGCTCCTAGGAACACAAGAGCAACTAGGCAATCTTTGTGACAAGCATTGCTGTTGTCCGTGACACCGCAGTATTCAGATCCTCTTGTAGGATCACTGAATTGCCTTGTACCTCCCATTTAGGCTTGACTTTCAAGGAGCAGTAAGGTTAAGCCTTTAAGTCTAACTCTTGAAGGTTGGTTTGTGGGAAACAACCTTAGGCTGTGTCACCACATGCATCGCTCACAAAAGTTGTTATATCCAGCCAGTGTTATTTTCTAAAGAAGTAGATGACTTTTTATGTTAAGTATAAATGCTTAATTACTATGGTAGAACATAGGGAGGGGTGTGGCTGACACTTGCAAGCACGGCCACTTGAAGCAGAGCTGCTGGACCTGCGGCTGCTCTGGCCCTTCCTTCTAGGACCCCAGAGCCGATCCTGGCTCCCACACAATCTGGCTGGTGCAAACTGATCCCAGTCCCATTCTGGTGCCCCCGTGGTAGGTTATGGTGAGGGCTTGCACCCTCCTGCTGAAAACAGACAGCGGTGTAGCAGAATCCAGGAAGCCTGGCAGTGACAGGGTCTACTGGTGGGCCAGGGCGCTCACCTCTGCTCACACACAGTGTCAACAACTTGTTGGTGAATCTGGCCGGGTGGATTCAACGGCTCTGAGCTATCTGGTGGTACAACGGTGAAGGAGTGAGCTCAAACTTGCAGTGCAAGATCGCAACCAGGACCTGCAGATGAAAACGCTTCGGGGGCATGTTGAAAGCTTTTGAAATATATGTTGGGGGAATGACTATTATCCATTGTTGATGCACCACTTGGCAGATCTGGCGAGAGTTATTGTATAGATAACTGGTAATTCATTCTGCAAGGCCTTTGTTGAGATCACTGCCATTTTATCTGATGCTTACAGTGAGACACTATGAGGAGAGCTGATGCAACACAGACCAAATTACAATTTCACTCTAAGAAGAAACCTAGGCTGAGACATGAAGACACATCAATGGATATCCCCCAGCCCCCACCACAGACTGTTATGTTATATGTATTTGTAGAGCGCACTATAACCCATAGAGTATCCTTGCGCTGAGCAGGTGTGTTTGCCTAAGGTAGACTGCAGCGCCAGATGATGAACTGAAACAGCTGTTGCTCGAAATGAACATCCGATAGGTTGCAGTACTCAGTGAGATTGCCACCCTTACTCTGTGAATTAATTATTTCAAAGAATGAATTGATAAACCGGCTTCATGAGTCGGCAAGGCGGACAAAAGACTCGCTCAACTAGAGAATCAGATGAACGCGGATGCAGCGAAATATGAAGATGTAGAAGCACCCTCCAGGTGAAACAATATATGCATTATGGGTTTGAGACGCTTCAGAGGCATCTATTTGGTGGGGAGGCTTTCTTTAATGTTTTTTCTGATTTGGAAGGCCAATAGGGTTGTAGGCCCCAGGCTGCCAACCTGGACGAACCCCTGACCTATCATAGTGTGTCTTTTAAACTATAGATTGGGATGGAATGGGCAGTGTCCTCCGTTATTCTGAAGGAGTACCCTCTTCCCGCCAAACTTAAAATCACCCTCTCAGTCTTTAAGGCTGAAATTTGCCAGGCCATTATGAACATTTTTAAGGTGCCCGGGAAGTGACACACTATCTGCAGAATTTTACAAGGCTTATAGTGATATTTTGGTTGCTCACATGCTCAGTATTTGTGTGGAGAACAGATTGAAAGGCATTTTATACCCCGCGTTGAGAGAGGCTTTGATCGCTACTTTGCTAAAGCCTGTTAAGCCACTGGCAAAATATACCCCCTGCAGGCCTCTCTTACTTATCAAAATCCTTGCTAAGATGCTGTCTAGATTCTTCTCCCCCTTATACAGAGAACTGTTATGCTCGATCAGAGCAGCTTTATTCTAGGATGTATGACAGCCTACAATATTGGCAGGCTTTTTGCCCTAATGTATCAGACTGACTACAGCTTACCTGCTGCCGCTATTTTTTTGATGCCTAAAGGGCATTTGACTCTGTCTTTTGGAAATACCTATTTGTAGTCTTAGAACATCTTTGAGTCACTAAGGAAGTGATGAAATGGGTTGACTTGCTATATATGCAGCTGACTGCATGAATTAAAGTAAATGGTCTGCTGTCCAGCCTCATATCTATAACTAGGGTTACCAGGCAAGGTGCCCTGAGGAAGGTTTTGGCCCTACGATCGGCCCCTACCGAAACGCGCGCCGGCACAGATTCATGATGCAACAGGAATATTCAAAACTTCTTGAATGACCAAGCATGAAGAAATGATCTCATCAATATACAAATGAACATATAAAATAGTGCTATTCTTGCCTCGATACAAAGTATACACATGGCCTCTGGTTTGGTCTTATGGACTGATGAAAATATTTTTCTCTGTATAAATTTTGCATAGCTATATGTGTTATTGTTGCCTGTATTCCTGTTGTCTATATTGGTGTACATATGAATTTTTGCATTTAGTGGTACGAATATAGGTGTGGGATGAGTGAGATTGTTGGTTGAGGTTTGAGTGATTTAGAATGAATGCTGAGGGGTGAGAGAGAGAATATTAAGGGGGAAAAAAGAAGAAATCTAATATATGTTTTGGCACATATACTGTTTTATTAAGTATTTATACTATACTTTTGATATGATATTTAAATGATCCAGTAAATTGAAATAGGACAAATAATACGGTGAGGTGCATTTCTCGATCCATGCCAAGTTTGTCAAATCTTTTATGTTTTAGCGAGATATGTCCGCTTTATAAAATTAAGGGCAGGTGGCAATTTGTCCCCTTTTTGTAGGGTGGTCTTTCTAGTTTCAAGTGAACAGGGAAGCCATTTTAAATACATGTGCTGGACACTGGTTAAAAACGAGTTCCCCAGCGACATGATGGCTTCACTGAAACTAGAGATGTTTGGTATCAAATATCTCATATAAATAAACCCACACTGATTCAAGTGATGTATTTATTAATACATGCACCCAGAGGGCACCTTAGAGGTGCCCCCTGAAAACCTACCAACTACCAGGGGTGGGCAGAACTCGTGGAGTTGTACTTCGTGGAATTCCACAGAGTTACATAAAAACTCAGTGGAATTCCACGGAGTTAGGCCCGCCAATATCCTGAGAAGTAAATGTCCATAAATGAAACGTTGGCATGGTAAGAATGCATGTGTTTGTTCATCATTAAGGATTAAGCCTCCTCTCTTAATCGCCATAGCTGTCACCTGTTAAACATGACAAAAAAAACAGGGTTGACATGAATACCCATGGGCCGCTCTGGCTGGGAGAACGGGCTGTTTACAGCCACAACAGAACAAGTGAGGACGGAAGCTGTATTTTAAAGGCCATGCAACGCAACGCATGTCCCCGGGCTCTAGCGGCACTGACGGATGAAAGCACGTACAGATTGAATCAGGTGGCTGAGTTCGCCAGTGTAAGCATGTCAGTTAGTATTAAAAATTAAATATTCTTGCCTTACCTGTCTCTAGCGTGCTCCTCCCACTCTGCCTTGCAGTGCTGGCAGCACCCGAGGACTGGATTCTGAGGCCAGGGGGTTCTTAACATGACATGATTAAAGCACCAACTTCATGACTCAGTGAATCACAAAAGCCCTTTCAACATGGCTCCTTCACAATTAAAGCCCCTCGTGCTCTTTCACAGTAAGAGTCCCTCCTGCTCTCGTAGCTCTAATGATGGAGCCTGTGCTGAGCGAGGACCTTGAGGCACCCTCAGATGCAGGAGGCGATACTGTCTGACAGTTTGGCCTTGCATTGCTTGTACTTTCCTGCTGCTGGTACATTTTAAGCAACTCTCAAATGCGGGGGCACAGCCGGTGACAGGGGGGCCGTCAGACTGCTTTTGAGGTAAACAACTTCTCATAAAGTAAGTTTTGTGCTCTTCCTTAACTTCCAAAGGAAGATGAGAAACAGCCCCGGGAGAAAGGACAGATCAGGGCAGATTGAGTTAAGGGGGCCTATCTGGATGGACAGGAATGTGGTCCTGGCGAGGAGAGGGGGCGAGGACAGATTGAAATACAACCCCTCTTCTTTGGCAATATAAAGGACAGTCCGGGCTGGCTGTGGTGTACTCTTGTGATCTCGCAACACCAGGTACATCTGAAGCCCAAGACCCTCTCACCAGCCGCCATCATGAAGCTCTTTAGCAGCCAATCTGTGTATGGTTTGCCAAGCAGGGCCGCTGCATTTGGGGGCGAGTTTTCAGCATCGCTAGAGGGGTGTACAGCTTTGGTGGGGATGAGTTGGGGGGCTCCTTCGGTAGTGGTGCTGGGTACTGGCTTTGGAGGGGCCTCCTTCCCTGGTGACGCTGGATTTGAGGGTGGGCCTGTGGTGGATGTGCTGGCGGTGGTAGCTCTGTTTTCAGCTTCAGTGCAGGGGGTTGCGATGGAGGCCTCCTTAGCAGCGGCGGAGAGAAGCAGGTCATGCAGAACCTCAATGACCGCCTGGCCTCCTACCTGGACAAGGTGAGGGCCCTGTAGGCCGCCAACACTGAGTTGGAGTTCGAGATTAGGTTAAGGGGTGGGCGCCGGTAAAAGAAACTCCGCTCTGTGGCAATTGGACAGAGTTTTTCTAACCTTCGCGCTCCAAGCGGAATGCAAAATAGCAAAACTCTGTAAACTCCGCCGGTGGAGCGGAGTTCACTGCACACCCTTACCAACTACTAGTGCGCTGACTGACTGCTCCTGGCCAGCCTGCCACCACAGACGAGTTTCTGACACCCCTGGGTGAGGGCCTTTGCTCTCAGGAGGTCAGGAACAAAGTCTGTTCGGGCAGAGGGTGGTTACACCCCCTCCCACAGGACAACCTGCGAATTAGCATTCCAAGGCAGGGGGCTTCACAGAGCCCACTGCCTTTGGTATGTAAATCTGGCTTCCCTCACAGGAGAGGATTCTGACCCCCCCTGTCCAGGGCCCATTTGGCACCTGAGCAGGCGGGAGGATTTGTAGTCAGAGAGGCGTGTTCACCTTCAGGCTAGTTTGATCTTTAATGTGGGCTACCTGAAGTGAAGACACAAATCAGGAATCTGCCATCTTTGTGATGGCAAGCTTAGGGACTCTGGGACAGTGTTCTGCCCACTTCCCACAGGAAGTAGTCATATAGGGGGCGTAGTTACCCCTGGAGCAGGTAGCCCATTGGCTACTACCCTACACTCCTCTCACACCCCCAGATCTAGTATCTGGGAGAGCCCCTGGCACTAGGAAATCCGATCCTGCTGACCCAAAAGAAAAAGAAGGACTGAAAAGCAAAAACTGAGGAATAAGCAACTGACTTGGCGACAACCCTGCCGATCTGTTTACCTATTCCCAACAATTGAGCCAAAGACAACTCTCCCTGCAAGCTGTTGAGCCTCCAAAGCATGTGAGGACTGCCAGCTGTTCTACAAAGACTCAGGAACTCGTGTGGAGCAGCCGATCTGCTTCCCTGCATCCTGCAGGCACCCCAATAGACCTCTGAGGACTCTGGACTCCCAAAACCCGACACTGGAAAGGACCACTGCACCCGACCTGAAGTGAGTCAACAGTGCCAGTGCGGTCCCCAAGCCTTCCAAAGACGAAGGCCCTCTTGGAATTGCCCTCTGTGAACTTCACAACATCGCCTGCAGCCTCTGTGTGGAGGCCCTCTCAATCACGAGTGTCTCCGGTGACAGAAATCCGGCGCCTCGGAGTACCTCTGCATCCATCCGCCCCGGCCCCAGGAGAAGAGGACCAAAGGTGTCCCCATCTCCCGAGCATTGTAAGTCCTGAACCCCCTTGTTGGTTCAGACCGACTGGCCTTCCAGTCCAAACCTACAGCCTCTTTGTAACCAGACCAATCCCCATTGACTAACATTGGGCACCCAATGCAGTATTGCACCACTGCACCCGGCCGCCCTAGTGCCGCTGGAGGTGGCTTGCTGGTGCTGCCTTGGACCTTGCCCTATACTCACATTAGGTTCTGAGGATTGGTCTTGTAAGTGGCTGTAAGGGAACTTGTATGCAGTATTTGTTTTTCCGCCATACGATAACATTGCCACCTATGTCCATTCTTGAAACCTAGATACATTTCTATCTCGAAACATACTTACCTGATCGTATTGATTCTGGTGCCTAAATATATATATAAAGAAACGTGTTCTTTTTATAAATTGGTGAGGATCTCCTTATTGAGTCGTTTGTACCTTTTTATTCACTGTATATTTGCAAATATCTAACACTCCTCTATGATAAGCCTAAGGCTGCTCGATGACACTACCCCCCTAGAAGAGCCCCTTGGATTGCTAGAGCAAGTCTCTGTCCACTGATAAGGGAATACCTGGACTCTTTGCACAGTATACCTCATTTTGATCTACCATATAAAGAGCCTGCTTCCTACAGTTTTCCCCATCCTGACATTACCATATTCCCACTCATTAGGTAGAGTGTCTTTTTGGTGGAGTGTCCAGCATCAGTATAAACTGGGATAAGGCTGAGATATTCCCATTAACTGGATCCACGGTTTAACCTCAGCTATACTACCCCTCGTTTGGAGGGAGACATAGGTGCACTATATGAGGATCAGAATACATAAGGGTCATGATGTGTTGAGGGAGAATGTAAAATTTCCTAACTAACATGAAGGAAAGTTTTAATTCTATTAAGGACACGGAGGCAAGGATTTTGCATTTCTCCTTCTTTATTTCCAGCTCAGCTGCCCAATATGACCAACAAGAACAAAACACTACATTTCCCATGAGTCTTTGTATCCAATGCTCAGATCCACCAGTGGCCTTGCTCCACCTTGTGTATACATATCAAGGGAAAGTACTTCCTCTTTCTTCGTGCGAAGTGTTGTGCCATCCGCTTTTGATCAAAGGTTTTGCTTCTGTTCAGTTCCTAATAAATAAGGAAATTAAATTGTAACTGACAAATCTCAAGACCTAAATAGTACCATCACAGTGCTCACTATTTAAACACTTCTCACAACAGTTCTGAAGATACAGAAAGAATATAATCTGCAACTTATACTTAGCCCCACAGAGTAGCCTTCAAGTCTCTTGGGTGGGCAAGTGGAATTACAGAGGAATTCCAGGGAGGGATATTCCTCACCTCATTGTCCTTAATAGAAATGAAACTTCCCTTCATGTTAGCTAGGAAATTTTACCCTTTATGTCCGGATCGGAGGCTCGGACTATGCAAGTTTAAAGCTGGTTAACCACCAGAGTAGCCAAGGCTTAAAAGAGAAAGTAGAGTCAGGGGATCAGTCAGCTGCATTCAAAATATCCTCCAGGCAACCACCAAGTAGAAAGGCTGTGGTGGCCATGGCCCCTCTGGTGGAATGAGCTCCAAAAACATAAGTGTCATGCCTGCTTCCTGCATAACCCACTTCACCCAGTGTGCTATGGTTGGAGAGGAAACCGCCTTAAAAGGTTTTTTCAAAGCAGTGAGAAGCTGAGATGTTCCTGGTGGGCGAATCTTCTCCATCATAGCTTCATACAACCTTAGGCATCGTACCACGCATAATGCTGGGGGGAAGCTCGATAGTAAACCACTCTACTTATAGATCTGGTTCTCTGCAAAATGGAAAAAGACACCCCTTCTGGGGAAAAGATTCTGGCAGAGATATCTAGAGCCCAGACATCCGATACACGTTTGCAGGATATGAGACATAGTAAGTTTGCCCACTTCCCTGTAAGCTGTTTCAGTGAAAGGGATTAGTTGTCCTACCAGGATTATAGAACCAAAAGTACAACATTGACATCCAACAAAGAAGAATATTTATGAACCAGCGATCTTGATAACCTGATTCCCCTCATCACCCTAGACACTAGAGATTGTCCCCCCACTGGGATATCCTGAAAAGGAAAATGTCCTGCCAAAATGGCTGAGCGGCAGGTATGATTGGCCCTGTAGGCCAAACCTTTTTCCAATAAGAAGTTAACTATCTCCACTACATCTGACCCCCACAGGATCTGGACTCCTTCCCACACACGGTCTATACCACGCAGATTTATACCGCTTGATTGTTGAATCCGCCCACATTTTGTTGATGAAGTGAGCAGCTGGTCGCGAAATGCCCAGGACCGTCCAGCGAGACCTGTAATCCTCCACGCCTCAATTCGAGAGATCCCTCCTGGACCAAGTGGTACAAGTTGCCGTAAACATCCTTCAGTAGGTTTGAGGTCTGGGGAAGAGGGATTAGAGAATCCATAGAAAGTTCCAGAAGAACTGGATACCAGAATTGTGATCTCCAAAGTTGTGTCACCATGTTGTCGCCTGACCTGGGCAGTCAGTCTGATGAACATTGAGAAAGGAGGAAAAGCGTATCCCATCATCTGACTCCAATCCTGCAGGAACGCATCCATGGCTTCTGCCAGTGGGTCTGGACACCAGCTGAAAAAGCTCGGTAGTTGATGATGCAGACGCGAGGCAAAAAGGTCGATTTGACATGGCCCCTTCTGTTTATCAGACCTTGGAAGAAAGACGGATCCAACTGCCAGGTGTCAGGCATGCTGCGATCTGGCCAGGGTTCGCGGCAGTGGCAGATCCAACTTGCATAAGAGGCGAGCAGACATGGCAGGAAGCTGCTTGGCATTCTAGTGTTTACGTGCCTGCAGCTTTCTGCCGTCAGATTTCACTTACCTTCTGCTTCTGAGTCTTGCCACGCTGTCACATCGCTCTCTGCGTTTCTGTCAGCTCCTTTGTCGTCAGCAAATATTTTCTTCCTTATTGTGGTCCTGGTGGCTCCCATTGTACTTTGTTGTACTCGAATCCTGGAATATGTGGAAACCTGAAAAGACAAGAAGGAATCATTAAAGTATCAGTGACCATACAAAATACCTGGTAGCGCGCTACAGGCAACAATGTAAGTATTAGAAGATATACTTATCTGATTATTGTACTTTTTGTGTGATCTTATCAAACTTTCATGACCTGTATGAGCAACATCACACCTACAGAAAGAAGGACAATGACAAAGGCTGATCAGTAAATGTTCTGGAACTTTACTAAATTGGAAAGCATAATTCATTTTACTTATTTGAAGAGAGTAGGCCCTATAGTTTTTTTCTTGTTTGTTTTTTATTTTTGGAACAGCATTACTTGTAGACGTACATGTGATCAATGAATGTCATTTGTAATGTTTTGTGGATGGGACCCATTTATTAGTTGCACAGTTTAAAGCTAGGTATGTGGAAAACATCAGAGTACATTCAGTACCAGTAGTGCTTCTTCATTTCATACAAATGTTTTCCTGTTTTGTTCCCAGAACCACAAATGCAGATACTAGCATAGCCTGTATTCCAATCTATCCACAAGAGGGAGAGGGGAGTAAGAAGGTACACGTGTGTATTTCCTTTAAAATAGCATTTTACTTTCAAACACATTTGCTATTGCTTATTATCTTTCCTCTCCCTTTGTTGGAAGTATTCTACCAGGCCATGCTAGCAGTTGTATACCACAGCAGTCTGCGAGGGACAATTGTTTCTTTCTTCCCATCCCCTCTTCCCCATTAGGCTTGGAAAACTTTGATTTTGTTAGGTTTCCTAGTTTGAGGGTGAAGTTAGGAATTAGCTTCATGAAATCCTGTTGCTCCTGCTGAAATACAGGTGAGAATCTGACAGAACGTCAAGCCCACGTTTGGTTTCTGCCTGAGTGAAATGGAGGCACGAGACATTACCTTAGCTGATCTAGCCCACATGATAGGAAATTTACAAAAAGAGACTTAGGCGTTATCAGAGAGAGTAGACACATTGTAATGTTCCACTACTGCAGCTCAAGGGCCAAGCACAGGTACATCGGGTAATACATTCCCAACAGCTTCTTCTTCAGGAATTAGTACTAGTGTTGGGGCACCCGTTATTCATGTTTCTACTCCACCTTCCATTCCTTTGGCTCCACCCGAACGGTTTACAGGGGATCCTACAAAGTTCGCTACATTTATGAATCAATGCCAGCTTCACTTCATGTGCAAGGCAGCATGTTTTCCAACTGAGCAGTCTAAGGTGGCCTTTGTATTGTCATACTTAGGAGGCATTGCGTCAACTTAGTCTATTTCTTTGGTAGATCGCAATGATCCATTATTGTATAATTATAATGCCTTTAAGATGGAGTTAAAGAGACTATTCAATCGTCATTATTTCATGCAATCGGTAGATACTGAATTGCTTAATTTAAGGGAGGGAAAGAGAGATCTGATGACATATTTCAAACTTTAATCGATTGGGAGCTGAAGTCGCTTGGCCTGAGGCTAAACGGGGTTCCCTATTCTACAGGGAACTATGAGATGAATTGAGGGATCTCCTAGCTTAAGTAGTTGCCCCCCCCATATCCTGTACTGAATTAATAGATCTTGTAGTTAAATTAGATCACAGACTATCTGAAAGACGCAGAGATAGAGGGTATTCGGAGGTCAGGTCTTTTGTATATAAAGAAAGAAAGGCAGAACCTGAAAAGATGGTAGAGGAATGGCACTATTATTTGTTAGGTGCTCTTCATACTGTCACGGTTCTAATGGACCACAGAAATTTAAAGTTCCTAAAGTCAGCATGTGCTTTATTTATGAGACAGTTACGTTGGACAGAGTTTTTTGTGAATTTGACTTTGTGATTCAGTTTCAGGCAGGGCGCCAACATGGGAAGGCAGAATCTCTTTCAAGATTGGGATTTGAGATACATTAGAAGCAGGATGAATAACCCCCCAAATAATATCAAGTGAGAAGATATTAGGGACAGTTTACTCTGAGGATCCGTTTTTGGATGATATATTACAGGCACAAGCTTCTGTTGAGGCTAAGGCTGAAGCACTCACACATAATAGTCAGTTAGTTCATGACTTAAGGTATTTACAAGGGGATCTGTATGTTCCTACAGTTCCTTCACAACGACAAGCATTAGAATGGTGTCGTGCACATTTACTCACTGGTCATCCAGGTGAAAGAAAGGCAGTAGAACTGTTACATGGGTTCTTCTGGTGGCCTGGTGTAGTATCTATGCCCAAGGCAAGAGTTCACATCAGGCACCTGCAGGGTTGTTAACACCAATGCCCACACCTCCTGCCCCTTGGCATACTATTTCAATGGATTTTGTTGTGAAATTACCACAGACAGAACAAGAGGACACCTTGTTCGATACCAGGCTCCTTATTGCAAAGGAGCCAGCCAGGAGCTCTAGGCAGTTGATATGTAAAGTTTCTTCTGCGCCTGACCATCGACTGCCTGTGTTAGTATCCCAACAACTGGCCCCCCAGCTTAGATGGCTGGCATCTGATTCTTTTATAAGATCCAGGATGGATCCAAATATGGCCCTACCGTTCCAGTCCTGCTTGTGTTCCAGCCACCACTCTATCTCCTGTCGGGCCTCTTGGTTGAATCCCTTTGTTCTTCTTCTCCACCAGAAAAAGGGTGCTGAGGTACCCTTTGGGGTGAAGAGATGTGGTTATATCCCTTTTCTCTAGTAGGGTACTTACCTCCCTATCTAGCAACTGATGGACCTCTTGTGAGACGGTCAAAGGTAAGGGACAATTACCCTGGTGTGAGGTTCAAAATAACTCTATGTGGAACCCCTGCACTGTTTGAAGAACCCAAACATTGCCTGTTAAGGCTCCCCAATTGTGTAGGAAGAAGCGTAGCTGCCCCCACCCTTGCAGGGAAAGGAAGGGTACTGCCTACTGTTAGTTCCTCCTGCAGTGTTGTTGGCTCCTCTTAAGGCACCTTTGACGCCTCTACCTCGTCTGGTACCGCAAGAGGGGGAAAAAAACCCAAACCTCTTTTGGTCCTGCCATTGCATGGACCTCTTGGTTTGCAGTTTGCGTGGAGCTGTATTGAAGGAACGGACAGATGAGTGCCCCCCTGCCTCTCCTGGCCCCTCCCAAAATCTTCTGGCCAAAAACTTTAAGCATCAATTGTTATACTTTGTCAAGGGAGGAAAACGTTTTGAAAAATTCTTGGAAAGTTCCTTAATAAAGGGGTCTCTAAGGAGGCCCCTATCTGCCACCTAGCCTGCCTCATAGGTGGCCATCTCTCCCAATTTAGGATCGATTTTAATTAGAAGTGATCTTGTGCGCTCCGTGGAGAGGGCGCAGTTGGCATTACCCAGGAAGCACAGGGCACGTTGGGTCAGCCTTAAAGGATGTCTAGGCCAATGAGATTGCAGGTTTGGCGGGCCTCTTCGGCCATGTCAAGTATCTAAGTGAAAGGTCCCAATACATCTAATACCTTGTTCTGGCAGAACTTCCAAGAACGATTAAGGCCTTTCTTCAGGTCCTTGATACATTTCGTGATGAGTGTGGCCATTTGGGTATTTGCTATCTTCCCTTCCAGAGATGGTCTAGGACATTCTGCCCTGAGTCTCCCCCAAACCTCCTTATCCAAAGGCTTTCTAATACGGCCGCTCACATAAAGAGCCAACTTTGCACCAGAACCCAGTCCGAGGAACTGGGTTGGAAAATATCGCCAGGGTTAAACATATCTGAGGACTCCGCAAACTCAGTAGTTGTCAGTATCATCAGTGTAAATAGTCCTGGGATGATTGGGACCACCTTTTGGCCTCCACTGTCGCTGGGGCCCGGTTCATCCCTGTAGGAAGCTGGCTCTGTATATACTATACCAAAGTAAGGTATAGTGTGCACAGAGTCCAGTGGATCCCAGAGGCTTTACAGAGGTTAAAGTAGATAATACCTTACTCTCTATGGGGGTAGTGTGGTTGAGCAAACTTGGAAGAAATGGAGCCTCGTCAGGTCCCCAGACCAAATGCACAGCCACATTAATGAATGAATTGATAGTCTTTGAACCAGTTTCTCACTTTTTAATCTTCTTTTAATCAAAAACATTTTCTCCATTTGTTTATCCTAAAGTTTTCATGATTATTCAATTCATCTTGTACATAGATTTCAAAATTGCCTTTCTTGGCTTTTTGCAGCAGCATCAGAGAGTATAACATTCCTTATGTCACAGTGTCTTAAAATGTACCCAATGCATTTCGGGATAATTCCCTTCTTCAGTGGTAACTACAATACAAGATATTATAAAGAAACCCATCAGCACAATGGATATAACATAAGCTTGACTGCAGAAAAATAAAAAAATAAAAATGCAGACCCTATCCTAATGTAATTTGATTATATTTGTGCTACATGCAAAATGAAACATGCAAACTGAAACATACTGCCCCAAACCGAAAATGCATGACCTGGAAAAACCAAAATTCAAAAATAATTCTCATTAAAAGCAACCCAAGACTGCACGTGAAACCGGCCATCATAGTGCAAAATTATATCAACCTCCTAAAAGAACGTGACCCGTGTATGTGTCCCAAAACTAACCAAAACTGCATATTAACAAATGAGACCTCTTCACCCTACATACACATACTAATATAATGATGTCTATTAATATGCTTACCAGATCTTCAACCACAATTCATATGTGACTCAAAAAAGCTCCAGTACAAAAATATCCAGTTTTCGAAATGGAAACTGACAGTTTAGGTCTCCATCTTTCATGTCGTCCTCAGATCCTAGTTTTGTTAAAAAAGACTTTGATGAGTCATGGTTTGTTTCAATCTTCCCTCCCTTCAGATTACCTACAGGTGCCCCAACGTTTCCTCATCACCAAAACAAACTACAGACTTCGTGCATGCTGCGCACGGCATGCAGTGAACAGTGAAAACCTCCCCATTCACACTACAACTCCCAACATGTCTCAATAAGTCACCCACACAGTGTGCATAGATTTTGTGTTCACTAATTAATTATAGATGAATAAAATGCATCTGAATTTAACTTAAAACCCTATTCAAATACAAAAACGAAATGAACATGACATACTAACATTCTGACATCAGAAAAAGAAGTCAGCAGCACCGGAGGTGACATCTGGTCAGGAGTTGGAAGACAGAGAATGCCATCATGGCAGTCTTAATGGACTTGTATTAAATATGATTTAATTCATTTTTTGTAGCTTTATATGATTTGTAAAACTGATGCAGTTCTATATGTTTTGTTAAACTGATGTCAGAATGTTAGTATGTCATGTTCATTTCGTTTTTGTATCCTCCGGTTTCTGGAAGTCGCTGGCCACAGGACAGGTGTCGTCTTCTTTGCAGAGTCTTTAAAGCTGGAAATAGGCCGGTAGGGCTAGGGCCAAGTCAGTAGTCATCTTCAGGCTCTGCTGCACAGTGTCTTCGTCCATTTTCTTTGTAGGTTGCAGGATTCTGAGGATCAAGTTCAGGGGTTACAGGCACTGCCAGATAGTAGCCAATGGGCTACTTACCTTTAGGGTGACTATACTTTTTGTCTGTCCTCTCCCTTTGGGGTGGGGGCATGCCCCAATCCTATTGACTAAAATCCTTCCATCTATTATGGAGTATCTTCCAAGGAGGGGGTCACTTCAGCTCAGGACACCCTAAGAGTGGTCCTGGCTGAGAGGGGACACACTTCTCCTGACTACTTATTTTTCTGCAAACCGCCCCCCCTAAAGTGGGGCTTGGTCAGAGGGGTGGGCATCTCCACTAGCTGGAGAGTCCCTGGATAGCATAACAAAGAGCAGGAAGCCTTTGAGGCTCACCGCCCTGAATGCTGTTCCTGCTTGGGGGTAGGTGAGAATCACCTCCACCCGAAGCAGTCTTTGTATCTGATCCACAAAAAGCATGAGGGCTCCCACCTCAGGGGGTCAGAAACATGTCTGAGCGTGGCAGGCTGGTGCAGACCAGTCAGCTGTACACTAGGTAGTTGGACGTTTTTCAGGGGACATCTCTAAGATGCCCTCCGAGTGCATTTTACAATAAATCCAGCACTGGCATCAGTGTGGGTTTATTGTGCTGAGAAGTTTGATATCAAACTTCTTAGCATTGAGTAAAGCCATCATGGAGCTGTGGAATTTGTAATGACAAGCTCCCAGCCCATGTACTCAATATGGCTTCACTGCACTTACAATGTCTAAGAATGGACTTAGACACTGTAGGAACAAATTGCTTATGCAGCTATGCTCTCACCTGTGGTATAGTGCCCCCTACCTTAGTGCTGTGAGGCCTGCTAGAGGGGTGATTTACCTATGCCACAGGCAGTGTTTGTGGGCATGGCACACAGGGATGTGTGTGCCATGTTGACTTTTAAGTTTTGTCTGCATCAAAACACACAGTCTCCCATGGCAGTGTATATGTGTTAGGTGAGCGGTCTCTGAGGGTGGCACAATACATGCTGCAGCCCTTAGAGACCCTTTCTGGTCGTAAGGACCTAGGTACCACTGGAACCTTTTCGAAGGGATTTACATGTTGGCCTGAGGTCTGCCAATTGTGAAAACAAAAGTACAGTTTTGGGAGAGAACTCAGGCACTGGGAACCTGATTAGCAGGGACCCAGTCCACATTTTGTCAAAGTGCATCAGATATCAGGCAAAAAGTGGGGGTAACCATGCAAAAGGGGGCACTTTCCTACAGTCTCCCAATTCACCGTTATCAGAGTCTTTCACGGCATCATCTCCAGAAGGGAGGAATGTTTCATCATTGGGGATGATCCCAGGCGTTTCAGCCTCCTAACTACCTTGGGCATCTTCTCGGCTTTAAAGAAAACTAGATGTAGTCTCTCAAAAGCATCAGATGGTGGAGGGGTTCTGTACCCCAAAGGGGTTACTTCTTTGCCATCGGAAGATCCCTGGAGTTCTTTTGGGTCCCCGGGGGGAATGGTCCCTTGTCCTCCTTACCATAAGGAAGGACGCTTGCTTTGGCCGCAAGCAACGATAATTGTTGATTCATTGACTCTAAAGCAAAAGAAATGGCTCGCTGGAAGGAAGCATCTAGGATATAACAAGCCTCTCATTCAGGGGTAATAGGACCTGCTCTTGGGAATGTGCCATTATAATGTAGGTATTTATTGCAGTAATTATCCATGATGGCAGGAATAACCTGAGTATGCCAGTCCTTTTGGAATCTATCACTCAGCCCAGGAAATAGCATGGACCATAAGAAAAAATGTCAGGAAACTCTGCAGTCTCGAGACCGTCAACTGTAGTTGGAATCAATAGTTGGAGAAACGGACAGACTAGCCCTGTGGTACTCAGAGTACGGACCGCGGGCCACCAGCGGCCCGGCAGACCTTGCTTGGTGGCCCACGGACCATTTTTATGGCCCCGTTCTTGCTTGGGCAAGCCCAGCACGGCTGCTCCGTAGCAAGATCCCCCGAGGGATTCAGTAAACACAAAAGAGGGCAGCTCGAGCATCGCAATATCAACTTTACTGTGCATGCTCCACTGGCCCTCTTTTGTGTTTGCGGAAAGCCTCAGTGACTACACATGCTCGGCGCTGGCGGGAAGCAAAGGCCCTTTAAAAGTCAGCTGTTATGCATTCACAGCGGACTTTTAAGGAGCCTTTCAGCAAGCTTCCTGCTACCTTTGTTAGGATGTTGCCGCCCGCATTGTCCAAGCCACACGACGCCCGAAGCCTGCTCTCTCCGGCACTTCTGTCTGCCTTCCAAAAGGACTGCACACGCAGAAGAGGGCCTCCGGTGGATCGTGCCAGTCTGCCCCCCTCCTCACCGACCAGCTTGTTTCACTACTTTGGCAGCCTGCATGCCGTCGGCCCGCCTGCCCTCTGAAATCTGCGTGCAGGTCAGGTCAGTGTGTGGACTGTTTTTGACTTTTTGTGGGCCTGTTTTGCAGTCTGCTGGGTCAGATTTTTCTGTTGCTTTCCCTGATATTAAAAGTAACTTTATGTGCAGCAAGCTTAAATCCATGATGTCTTCCATACCTTGTAAAAAACGTATACAGCATGTTTTTACAAAATAAAAACGGTCTCAATTTGTTGACATGGGCCACGTCTTTAGTTTTCTAATTTACTAAAGGGGAACACTTTTATTTTGGTACTGGGGCCTATTTTGTGTCCCAGTTTGACCCTGTCCCTAACGCCCCCATGTCACTGCATGTCTCTTTTTAAAGGGTTAAAATCAGCCTCCCTACTCTGTAATAATTTAAAAAGATGGTGATTTTTTTTTTATTCTAGTAGCCCAGCCCCCAACCGCAGGCCCATCAGTGGGACTGTCGGCCACAAACTACCAGTCGCGGCCGGCATGAATCGCACATGCGGGGGGTTGGAGGTTAATTTTAAATATTAAAAAAATAGTTAACTTACCTTCGCTGGTCCGGTCCCTCGCTGACCCGCGTCGTCTCTGCTCCTCACAGGAAGCAGGCAGCCTCTCTCCCCTCCCCTAAGCCAATCCCAACGCTGCAATGGCAGTGTTGTGATTGGCTGGGACGCCGACCACACAGGCGTCTATGGGGAGGCCATTTTCTCCATGTAGGCTGCAGGGACGCCAACCACACAGGCGTCTATGGGGTGGCCATTTTCTCCATGTGCCTACATGGAGAAAAGGAGAGTGCATATGACTGGTTTGGTCGGCCCTGGGGCGATCAAACAGTCAACGCCCATCAGCGTGGGCAAGCCACTCCTCCCCTGCCCTAGAGCAGGACCGCCCGCCCCAAACTAAACCCTTCTGCTTTCTCGCAGTGCGAGAAGCAGAAACATAAAATGGTATTTATAATACCATTTCATGTTTCTGCTTCTTGCACTGCAAGAAAACAGTAGGGCGACGCTCCTCCGCCCACATGGAGGAGCCACCTCTGCGAAACCACACTGTACTTTTGGCCCCCAAGAAAAAGTTTGTGAGTACCCATGGACTAGCTTCAGCATTCAAGAGCAAGACGCTCATTTCAATGTACTGATATCACTACGGAAGAGCCAACCAGCGAGACGTGCGGGGCTCCCTGCAGAGCCGAAACGCCCTCTGGTGGCGGTGAACGGCTACCACGCCTGTTGCAGGGATGCGTGAAGGGCACCTCCTCCATGGCCGCCAAGAACTCCGACACAGCCTGATTTGGCCAGAGAAGCGTACGACGCTCCAAACAGAGGGAAGAACAGGCTACAGAATAAATCGGGAAGAAAGGGGGAACTTAAGGGGAGTGAAGGAGATTTTAAGGGAATAAAGAGAGCGTGCTCGCTCGCACCACGGGCAAAAACACCCCTCACAGCAATATGCGTGAAAACGTGTTCCACTGACAAGAGTGTAAAAAAATGCGGGGAGTGAAGGAGATTTTAAGGGAATAAAGAGAGCGTGCTCGCTCGCACCACGGGCAAAAACACCCCTCACAGCAATATGCGTGAAAACGTGTTCCACTGACAAGAGTGTAAAAAAATGCACACTAGAGGCAATAAGAATTATTCCTCAGAACAAATAGACAATCATAAAGGAAAAGCCCTTATGTAGATAATGAGCAGCGGAGAAAGAGGAATTGATTTTTCTTGATGATGTCTATATACGAGGTGGAGCAAGGCCATCGGTGGAGCTGAGCATTGGATTCAAAGACTCATGGGAAATGTATTTTTTTGTTCTTGTTGGTCATTGTTAATATGTTGGGCTGCTGAGCTGAAAATAAAGAAGGAGAAATACATAATACGAGACTCCAGTCCTGACAGAATCATGGCGCACTGTATGCTAAATTGCAGGAGCAAATAGGCAAGTGGATTCGCTTACCACTCTCAATGTTGGGTAGAGTTACCCTTATTAAAATTATAGTAGTGTCTTGGCTTCTCTACCTTTTCTGTAAAATCCCAATTCCACTACCAGTGCCTTTTCTTAAATTGTTCATCTCCGAACTCGCGCACCTGGTTTGAGTGGGTAAACAGCCCAGAGTAAGCTGGAAGATCAGGACTCTTCCTTATGCAAAAGGGAGATTTGCAGTGCCTGATATACTTAAGCGCAGAATATGAAGAAAAGATATGGTAACGGCCGTGGACCGCCTGATGTTCATGTGAAGGGTGAAATCTCAGACCCAATCCCGCTGAATACCAGACATATGGGTAGACATGTCAGGCCCACAGGCCTGATGAACATGGTAGATTGCACACTATGGCATGGCTTTGAAACCATATATTACCCCGTGATTCCCATTAAATGCAACCATTCAATCATTACCTAAGACCATATCATTGAACAGTAGACATTATTTGCTGTACTTCAACTTCTTATGCCAGTTCAGTCAGACACTGTAGTATCTAGCCTTGTATCTTATCTGTTTGAGAATGTTTCTCTGACATTTCTCACTTGTGTTCTATGCTGCCTGGTGATGACTCTTCCTTGTGTTATGTTCTTAGAATGTTTACTGTTGAAATGCTGAGTACAGTTGGGCTGCTTTGTAACTGGCGGAGCGCCTGCTTCTTGCTCCACAACTGTGTAGCCATCAAATAAACTTCTCAACTTACCTTGGCTCCAGCGTTGTCACTACAAATTGTTGGCGACGATCTGGCTACACGAAGAACCTTCTGCGTGCTGTTTGGTTTTCGATATCTTCTGCTGCTGGACTTTGCTTCTCAACGGTGTCTCTCGTGGCGCTATCAGCACTCTTCTTCATCTTCAATTATTTCTGCCAACCCCAGTGTCTCTTTGCTTTGCACAGGTTGAAGCGAACCTTGCAGTGAGATTGGCTTTTTTTTCACCTCCGACGCTGTGTGCTACTAGTGCTTTGCCAACACAGAGAGATTCACAATTGGAGCTGACTTTGATGTCCGAAAACTCCTGGTGAGACCTTTCTTTTTTTTGGTGGGCCTTACGCTGTGTGTACCGACTCGCTGGGTGGTCTCCACTGCGCGTGGACTTTTGTGTGCGGCTCGCCCAGCCACCATTGCGCGTGAGCCCTGTCTTCGTCAGCGATTGCCGTTCCCAGTGTGCGCTCATCTTCTCTGCTTGCCTGATTCCCAGCCCAGTCACAACATTTGCGCATGTGCGGCCACCGAGTCACCGCATTGGATGAACCTTCCTTTTCTGCATTGCACCGGCGCACCGAGAGTGTTCTCCACATTCCCAAGCAATGCCACACGCATTCCCTGAGCGTCTCTTGTTCCCTTGACAACTTGTATCTTCAAGCGTATTTCGCTGATACACACGGCATGTTATATTATGTTATGTTATAGGGTATTTGTTAAGCGCACGGCTACTCCGAGGAGTGTCCCGGCGCTATCTTGACCCCAGAACAGAGCAATTGAAAGACCTGACAGCCAAAGCCAGATAGTCTACTCTACTGTTGGAAAAGCCAGGTCTTTACGCTTCGCCTAAAGCTGAGGAGATCACGTTCTTGTCTAAGGGAAAGTGGGAGACTGTTCCATAATTTTGCAGCTACTACCTGAAAGGAGCGTCCACCTTTGTGAGAGCGGCAAAACTTAGGCACAGTTGTCAATTGCTGGGTAGATGACCGCAGAGTTCTGGACGGTTGGTAGGGCTGAATTTTATTCCTGATGTACGGGGCCCCAATGCCGTTTAGGGCCTTAAAAGTCAACACCAGGGATTTAAAACTGACCCTTTTTTTCACTGGTAACCAGTGCAGAGATCTAAGGTGGGGAGACGTGTGACCTGGGTCCTACCATGAGCACGGCCCTAGCTGCCGCATTTTGAACTACCTGAAGGCGATTTAGTAAGTAGTCCGGAAGGCCCAGATACAACACATTTACGTAGTCCAGCCTTGACATGATCAGTGCTTGGACCACTGTTTTCCTATGAGGAATAGGCAGCAGGGGGAGGAAATTCCGCATCATTTTTAAAAGCCCGAAACAGGTGCCAGCAACTGATTGGACCTGGGACTTCATAGTCATGTCAGAATCTAATGTTTCATTTTTATTTAAAAGACAGCGTGTATTAAGTCAACACTCCAGGGGAACTTATTGTATCTGCAGCAACGCTTCATTACCAGCGCATCTTCGCCGATGCGCACAGCTCTGTGCTTTTATTCTTTTAACACTCTACTTCCAAAGCATCTTCGCCGATGCGCACAGCTTTGGGATTTTATTGTCTGACAGTGTCATTATTTTCTTGTTAACACAATCCCTGCGTGCCTCGCCGACACGCACGGCTATTTTTACCCTGCAATACCTGCAATTCTCTAAGGGTTTTCACCGACACGCACAGTTTCATTGTCCAAGTTGCGTCTACTCTACCATACAGCGTGTCTTTTTCAAGGCGTTTCGCCGATACGCACGGCTTTACCATATCAGCTGTTTTTTTATTTTGGCAAGACTGAACTCTGTCTCTACTCTGTGACAGTCTTTTTTTACTTGTTCTGCGGTCCGTAGTGGTGTATAAATTTACAACTTTCTATTTTCCCACATCTTTGCTCATATCTAGTTTTCTGGTGCACCTTTACCTATTATTTTTCCACTAAGCAAGCTGTTACTCCACCACCATCTTTTCTTGACAATCCTGGTGAACCACCTGTACGATGGGAAGTATGGTTTGATGCCTTTGAGACGTATTTGGGTGCTATTGGGGCATCCAGATTTTGAGCTGAAAGGAAGTAATGTCTCCTATTGCACTCTCTTGGTTTTGAGGGCAGATCAATATTCAAGCACCTTCCAGACATTCCGAGGGTTGATGGTGACAATATTGATGAATATCAAGAGACTCTCATCAAACTAAAAAATAGGTTTGACAAACAACCTAGTCTCATGGTGCTGCACCATAAGTTTTTTAAAAGAAAACAAAATGATGGGTAGGATGTAGATGCTTACATATCTGTCTTACGGAGGTTAGCAGCAGTGTGTTTATTTGAAGGATTCACGGACCAACTTATTTGCAATCAATTTGTCTGTCAGTGTAAGGACAAACAAATAAGACAAAAGCTGTTAGCAATGGGAAATCCTTCACTTGAAGAAACCATTAAAGTCGCCAAATGCATTGAAATTTCTATTGTTTCTTTAAAATAACTCAAGGATAAGTCTTTAGAGCTTGTTGGTGCCATTGCTGTCACCAAACCCAGACAAAAGAGTGTGCGTGCTGGAAATAGTACCTCCAACAAATTCAGAGCTGGCACCTCTGATTTTCCGAACACTAATATTTGTTTGCGATGTAGAAATCCTCCACATCCCAAAGGCGGGCAGTGTCCTGCATCTAATGTCACGTTCAACTACTGTAAGAAAGTCGGACACTTTGCAAAAGTGTGTCTTAAACTAAAGAATTCAAAGAAATCCGTTGTATGCGCAGTTGAGTCCGAGGAAGACTCTGAGTCTGAAGTTGTTTCAGTTGTCTTTGACAATCCTGTGTGTAGTCAAGGTGACTGTAACACATCTGTGACTGCGATCCTTCTAAATGTGTTGATCCTGTTGCCGAAGTCAAGGTGGGGTGCAAAACTCTTTAATTGTCAGCTGATTCAGGAGCCAGGCTCACCATGATCACCCAACAACTGTTTGAGGAAACGTGGGGTGACAGAATTCTACAACCTCCTGACCGATGCCCTGTTTCCTATGAAGGACGCCGCATTGAGTTATTAGTTTTTTTTTTAAGATGATATGGAGTTTAAGGGAAAAAAGATAAGAGGGAAAGTTTATGTGGCTGTCAAGGGGCTCAGTATACTTGGGTGGTTTCACCAAGGCCTTTTCGGCATCGTCCTGAGGCCGGGTGCCAAGGAACAAATTTCCATTGCTAGTTGTGGTGACAAGAGTCAAAAATGGAAAGATAGTTTTCCTTCTGTCTTTGGTGATAAATTGGGTAAGATCCATGGATTCAAACACAAAATTATTGTCAAAGAAAATGCCATCCCCATGAAACATAAACTTAGGGGTGTTCCATTCAGTGTCAGGGTTGATCTCGACAAGGAGCTTAAAGGTCTTTGCGATAAGGGGATCATTGAACCCACGGAATCTTCATTGTGGTTGTCCCCCTTAGTTGTGGCTCCAGCGTTGTCACTACACATACTAACAGCTCTCAGATGAAAGCAGCCCCGGTAGGAAGATAAGTACTCCAACTGTAGGGGAAGTGGTGCCAATTTCATGAATCTTGCCTTGCAATGCTTTAGTATTATGAAATACAGGTCAGAAAAGTTTGCAGTTCTGAAGGATATGGTTAGCTTATCTCTGGCCATTTCTCCGCTACTTGGTCTTCTGGGCTGGGTTATGGAAATTCCTGGCAATAAAAGACAATTTGTATTCACCAGTACTGTTGGCAAGGAGGAGGATTGCCCTTCTATGGAATTCTAAACATTTGTCAACAACTAAGGAATGTCTTGCTGATTTAATTTACTGCAATGACAAAATGGACACTGATTTAATTTTGTTACCCCTTACCTCCTGGCCCAAGGACTTATGGGACCCATTGAGGCAATATCTACTGACGATGGCCAATGATGGGGGGAGTGCTATTGAGCAGTGAGGCATACTAGATGTGCCTCGTCTGTGGATTATTATTCCTGATGTTAGCAGAGCTTAAGTATGGCGTTTTTTGGTCTTGTGAAACGTCCTTCTATGTGTTTTATGTGATAATAAAGCATTTAACTTAAATACTGCTGGAGGGTCTGCAGCTATCACTTCTTAACTGATGGTCCTACAAGCATACTGTAATGTCTTACAGATAGCTGGATGTATTTGCTCAACTTTTTGTACTTGTCTGTTCTTTAATTGTTCTTCTTCCTTTAGCTGTTTATTTTTTTAAGCTTCTTAGTTAATCGAATAAAAAGTAATTAAGACAATTATAAAAAAAACTATGCTAGTATATGTCGCATTACAGTAGCTCTGAATGAGGGTCTGTGGCTACTCTTCGGCATGCCTTTCCTGGATAAGCAGGGACCTGCAATACTCTGATCCACGCTATGCCGGTGCAGTGGTCTCTTATTACAGTAGATGGTGGTGTACTGCGGGTGCTCAAAGTCAGCTAGGATTGTATTGCTGCAGCATCTGGTGCAGAGTTGGCAGTTCAGGAAAATGTTTTGGCCCGGGCTGACAAGTTATCGGGGAAAATATGCATTGGTAGAGTGCTAGGGTGGGATCCCTCTTGAACCCTCACAGATGAGTCGGTACCAGTAAATAGAGTTTAGTAGATGGTAGATGCTGGAAGGTAAAAGAGGGATTGGTCAACCATCGGTTCCACTGCTGCCTGTCCTAATAGCTTATAAATTCCCACAGTGGTTCATTTTAGATGCAGCATTGGGCTCGCCAGTGTAGCAGCTGCAAGCTTCTGATCTAGGCAGTCATAGCTTCTCATGCCAGCACTGGTAGCAGCTGGATCCCATCCTTGGACTTAATTCAAGGAGTAATCTCTGCACGCCAGGCAGTGTATCCCCTCCTTACTTGTTACAGCAGCTCAATAATTTTCCCCAGCCCTGAAGTATAGGCTAATTCTTACTCATTCAGCAGAAGCAGCCAAGGTATCCTGCCTCTGATCTGTCCTTTCACTACAAAGCTTCTTTAAAGCCAAATGGTGAACTTCGAGTTGATGTACTGGACCCAGCTTCCAGAAACAGTTGCAGTTGGGCTTAAGCCAATTGCCCACTCAAGTCTAAAGTTGTTCTCAAACCTTTGAAGGTAACGAGTCATTCAAAACCACAGCTTTGTGTGGGAGTTGCGTTGTTCCGTAGCAATCAGTTGCTAAAGGTGTGTTGTTGCTTTGATTTTCCTAGAGATTAGTAAGTATCGATTGATATCCACTTGGTTTGTAGATTGGAGCCTGACAGTCCTGCACCCAAATCAAGTGCTGTTGCTAGGCTCTTGCTTATTCAACAGGATATGGGAGATGGGTTGGCAACCAGTCTCTTTCGATGTAGCAGGGGTTATACCCTTGAGCATGCCCTTTATTCGCACAATGCATGTTCACGGCTATAGGCTGACCTGCCCGGATGAACTTCATCCAGGGAATGTGAACACAAGGAAGGTTTCCAAGATTGAAAGTAATGTAAATTCAAACTGGACACATACCCTTAGCTTCAAAATGTTTGCAACGAGAAGGGGACAGCATGGGAGACATGCACAGAATGGGCGATGACATTTACTACCCTAGGGAAACCCTACAACGTTTGACACTACATACATATAGGATATTACCAACTAGGGGGTGCTCCACCACTTGTGTATCCAATCACTACTTCTTATCAATACTGCTACCTGAAGATTCCTTACCCTTGAATATCCTAGGCAGATGGTATCTAGAAACATTTGCCATAGTGCTTTGGCAGGTGGCACTAGCTCCATCTCGACACTGGAGGTGGAGTTGTGGTGATGTCACTAGACCCAAAAGGCAGCCACCTGGGTGCCTGAACATCAGTTCCATTTTTTCCATGCCTTTTGACGTGAGTGTAGTGCTTCTCTCTTCACCTCATGTGAGGAAAGAAATTTGGTGCAATGCCGGTGATAATGTTGCCACCCAAAAAAGTCAGGATTAAGTCCTGTCAAAAATGTGATAGACAAATGTCCATTACTGATCAACACAAAAATTGTTTATGGTGTCTTGGCTCAAGACATGACTTGTCCATGTGTGATCGGTGCCTGAAGATGAATCTGTATGCAATAAAAGAACGAGATGCCAAACTTTTTATTGCAAAGGAAGACCACAGAAGTCGTCGGCGCACTAGATCTGATTTTAGAGCCAAAAGAAGATCACAGTCCCCTTTCCGCTCCTCTCCCTTATCAAAATCTTCAAGTGAAAAAAGGTGTTGCCTCAAAAAGAAGTTGTCTTCTTCTTCCAGGAGATCGAAATCCAAAGGTAGGACTGCTCCTAGGGCTTCTCCACAGCCACACCCTTCACTGGAGCCAAAGTTAGTGGAGTTGTCCCCTCAACCGACTTTGCTGACTCCACTGACTTTTTTGTGCCAGAGTCTATACCTCCACTTTCGCCTTTCTCATTAAGGATGCCAGCTTACCCTGAGTTTCCAGCCCGAGAACAGATTCAGCATCTTTTCTCTAGGCAATGTCTGAAATATTTCAAAAGGCCACGTACCCCTCTGGCTCACCACCTGGCTTCTTGGGTCCATATGGGGCTCCATTTGGCTTCCTTTTGGCATTGATTGGTTTTCTGGTGCCATGTCATCCAGTGAGTGTCATTTCCCAGCCCCTTGCCCTCCCAGCTACTATTCCAGCATTGGCATCGGTGCTGTCACCAACGCCAGCAACAACCCCAAGTTCAGCCTTAGTTCTGAGACCATTGATTCATAAAGTGATACTACCCTCACTCGAACCGCCTCTACCCCCAGTTAAAAAAGTAAGACTGAGAAGGGAGATTCAAAGACTCCTTGAGGAGGAACAGTACAGAGAGGACACCCATAGTGTTTTCTTGGACCATATTCATGACCTATTTGAGTCCAATTCAGATCAAGATTAGGCCTGGGCATAGGTTGAAGACCCTTTTATACCCTTCTCTACTCTGGTTCCACAGAGACAGCTCTTCAGGATGGCAGTGAACTCGTCAAAATAGACGTAGATCCAGTCCCAGGTCCAGCTCCACCTGAAATAGCTACTTTTAGACAACAGAACTTCCACTTCCTTCAGTAAAGCATCACCCTAACATTTTACCAGGAGTTCTACAATTGTCAGATTCATCTAAAGAACCCCAGCTTCCCTTTAATGAAACATTGATAGAGGCAGGGAGGGAACCTTTGTCCCACCTCACAACTTCTTCAGCAGTGAGCATATCTATAACCAGTAGATATAGGCCGGCTCCTAATGATTTCGCCATTCTTTCCTTTCACCCATCTCCTATTCATTTAGTAATTTCGGCATAATTCACTGCTAAACTAAATCCATGTGTCTTCTCATCCTCTGGATAGAGAATCCTAAAAAATAAGAGGGTGTAGGCAAAAACAATCTTTTCCTCAAGGCGTTTAGGGCTAAGATCCCTGAATGTGCATGCCTTCTTGGCTGCTACATGCATCACCTATGACATATGGCAACTATGGTGGTTCCAAGCCTACAAGACAACCTCAGACCATACTTTGGTAAGGTAGTTTATGATGGACAGGATGCAGCCCATCATATAATAAAATCTGGAACAGACACTCCTGATTCCATTGCTAGGTCCATGAGATCTTCAATCTCCTCAAGAAGACATGCTTGGCCCTGTTCCTCAGGCATTTCTGGGGATGTCCAAAATACTGTACTGGACAATACTTTTGACAGGGAGATATTGTTTGGCCAAAAAGCAGAATGCCGCTTTAAAAAAATATTCAAGGTGTGTTGAGCAACAACTAGGTAACTTGGTCTCCAAGCGTTAGTGAGAGGTGCTTTTCTCAAACCATGATCTTTTTCTAGAGGCTTTCTCTACAAACAGCAACAAATTTCATCAGCTACCCAGTAACAACAGCCCAATCCTCTCATGCACCAGTTCAGAGGTAGAGAAAAAGGCCGTACAAACAACTTTAGTCCTCCTCCTCCCTGCCACCACCAGGGAAGCCACAGTAGTTACATTGTGAAGGAACATGCATAGCCAATGAGAGGATGGGTAATCTATTTTCTGCAAGCCTGGAATGGAATTACTTCAGTCCAATGGGTCTCACAAAGAGTATGAAACAGGTATACCCTACCATGTGATAGAGACATCTAGCCGCAGATTCCTTACCTTTGAATTTCCCAGGTGTCAGACTGGATCCGGAAGATTTTTGTATGAGCAGTTCACCTGTGTGCCGATAGGTGGCGTCGTTTGGCTCCGTGCGGCATCAGTGGCGGCGTCCGCACTGGAAGTGACTTCCACATCACCTATATAGGCGCCACCTCGGCACACTGATGTCAATTCTTTTCTTTCCAGGCCAGTTAGCGGTGTTACAGAGAAAAATCTACCCCTCTATCGCTTGTCAAATTCTTTTTGGAGGATTTTTTTTCCTCCTGGTGTGTTGAGGTGATGTCTTCGAGGAAAACAGGTTTTGAACCGTGTGGTGCTTGTCATAGCGCCATGGCCAGGCCATGGCACGAAAGGCTTTGAGGGAGCGGTCCCTGAAGCTGCTAGCAGCCAGGCAGGCGACGCCTCATCGCGCGACTCCTCAGAGGTCTCGATCAAGAGGGAGGTCGGTGAACCACTCCAGGAGCCCCAAGTCTTCTTCCTCCCACTCCAGGTCATAGGGACATTCAGGGAGAAGCATAAGAAGCACAAGAAATCGAAGAGTGCTTCAATTTCTCCTCGTCCATCGACTGACATGACGAAGGGGCATCAGCGTTCGAGGCACAGTTCCACTGAATCGTTGCCAGGGCCGACTCCGACCCTCCCACCTTTTCTAGGAGCTGGAACAACCCCACTCAAATAAAATAATTTTACGAGGCCATGCACCTCGTATTTGAGCAGACTGGTCTCTTTGGTGTGTCTTTGAGCCCCGTGGGGTCTGAGAGGGCCCTATCAGGTTCTACGCTGACGGTTAGAGCCTGTGCTCCGACGAGCCCCTGTGGATCCAATCCCGGATCCGTACTTGAGCCTTTTGTGCCACAGCGACCTCCCTTGACGCCGGCCCAGACACAAAGCCTTCTGGCGCAGGGGCCGCTAGCCCCATTTACACCTTCCCGAATCCAACACGGAGCCGAAACGGCGTTGAACGACGCTGATTCCCGCGACGACAGAACCCATGGGTCCTAGGTTGGTGCCTGAGCCCTGTTCTGAAGGGCTAGGCTTTGGGGAAGAATGGGAGGGATCACTGGACCCTTTAGAATACCAGTTAGAAGGCCAGGAAATGGGCTCATGTGAGGAACCTGGGAATGCCAGTAGTATAGACACATCCCCAGATACTGGTATGCTGTCTCACCTTACCGTGGCTATGGAAGAGGGAGCATCTTATTACATGGTGGTAAAGGGCAGCAGAGGTCCTGGATCTCGAGTTGCCCTCAGTGGCAGTCAAGACTAACATCCTGACAGAAGTGCTACATTCAGGAGCGTCCACTTCCGAACCCTTGCTCCGTTTTAATGAAGCACTTTCGGATGTCGTATTGGGAACCTGGTCAAAGCCGAGCGCAGGGGCTCCTGTGAACAGGACAATAGCCTGCCGCTACCGCCCCGCACCTGACGGCCAAAGCTTCCTCACTCAACACCTCGCCTCTGAGAGCTTGGTAGTCCAAGCCTCTAAGTTCCATGGTGCATTCCCTGCTGCACCCCTGGACTGGGAATTCCAGAGACTGGACAGCTTGGGGAAGAAGATGCTTTCTTCCACCAGCCTTGCGTTGTGGTCGGTGAGCACTGCATGCTTATTGGTCCGCTATTCCCACACTCTGTGGGACTGGTGCTGCCACAGGTCCCACAGGATGCCCGGGCCGTGCTTCCCAAGCGGTCAAGGATGGGAGGGATGCAGCGCAGGTCACCGTTAGGTGTGGTTTGGATACGACCAACTCGCTGTGCAGAACGGTTTTGATGACAGTGGCATTTAGAGGCCGTGCCTGGCTGAGAACATCTGACTTTTCAGAGGAAGCCCAGGCTTCCCTCATGGACATGCCCTTTGATGGCAACCATCTCTTTGGATACAAGCCAGACTCAGTGTTGGAGCGCTTTAGGGACTTGCGGGTTACAGCCAAGTCCTTGGGCCTCTCAGTTGTCCCATGTCAACCCCAGTCTGCCTATCATCCTTTTCATGGCTACGGAAGGGGTTTTCAACCGTGTCAACAATATATCGAGCCACCACATCACGCAAGCTTCCCAGACTGTGCGAGGGCGAGCACACGCTTCATACTCACCTCGTGGGTCAGATAGCCAGAGGTCTGCCACAACCATCAATCCTCCTGCAGCCACAGCCTCTAAGCACTCGTAATCTTGCCCTACAGGATCATGGGTGGCCAGTTTGTGGCAGCATCAGCCATCATCTCCACCACTTGCAGTCCATAACATCAGACAGGTGGGCATTACAGATCATTCGGAGAGGCAACTCTCTTCCCTTTGAATCCTCCCTTTATTTCCAACTCACAACCTGCTGACGGAGGGTCATTTGTCCTTGCTTCACGAGTAAGTCACAGCTCTCTTATCCAAGGGAGCCATAGAGAGTGTTCCAGTGTCAGAAGTAGGCAGTGGTTGCTATTCCCGCTATTTTCTGAATCCCAAAAATAAAAAAGGGCTTCACCCTATCTTAGATCAAAGAACCCTCAATCTCTTCCTCAAGAAGGAGAAGTTCGAGATGCTCACTTTGGCTAAGGTATTGAATGCCCTGGACCCAGGGAACTGGATGGTAGCATTGGACTTGCAGGACACCTATTTTCATATTCCTTTCCTGCCTGCCTATCTGCGTTACCTGCGGTTTATGGTAGGCCACAAGCATTTTCAATTCATCATGCTCCCCTTTGGCCTTACCAACACTTCTCGGGTGTTCACCAAGGTGATGGCGGTGGTTGCAGCTCACCTGCACAGATCAGGGGTGCCCGTCTTCCCCTATGTCGACAACTGGCTGCTGAAGGCGAGATCGCCTCATGCTGTCGTCTCCCACCTCCAGACTACGGCAAACCTTCTGCGTTCACTGGGGTTTATTATCAACGTGCCAAAGTCACATCTGACTCCCTCTCAGACCCCCCTTTCATTGGAGCTGTTCTGTACACAGTGCAGTTTGGGCTTATCCCCCCGAGCAGTGAGTCCAGGATATTCAGGCTATGATATCTATATTCCAGCCTCTATCCTGGATTTCGGTGAGAATGACTCTGAGGCTGCTGGGCCTCATGGCTTCCTTCATCCTACTAGTGACACATGCCAGATGGCATATGTGGGTTCTGCAGTGGGCGGCAGTGGGGGCAGCACCTGGGGAATCTCTCTGACATGGTCCAGATCTCGGAGGGAACTGCAAAAGACCTGCAGTGGTGGTTAACGAACCGCGATTGGGTCAGAGGCAGAACTCTCTCCCTTCCCCAACCAGATGCCACAGTAGTGACGGATGTATCACTCCTGGGGTGGGCGGTCATCTGGGAGAGGTGGAGATCAGAGGACTCAGGTCTCTTGTGTAATCCAGACTGTAGTGTCCTGGTTCTGCCTTAGAACATAGCTCACTGTTTCTAGGTTACGGCATCTGGAATGTGGAACCTGATGTTGCTTAAGAATGTAAGCAACTGGTCAGTTGACAGTTGCAGGGCTTGCATGCTGGATGGGGTCGTTACTGCTGTACTCAATAAACCTATCTTGAGTCAACTCTACTTCGCTGTTCATCTCTCTTCAATCGTCAACCCAATCTTACATTTGGTGACGACTGGAACTACTCACGCGTCCATCACCGACCTCAACACATCGAGCCTACCTTTTCAGCCTCCCGAGGATGATGACTACTTGATCTTCTCCTATGCATCTTCTGTGGTCTACGTGATACCTGAGACTCCATCTGCCTCATTTTGGTAGCACCGCTGTTCCCCTCCTCGTCATCGTGCACCCTTCGCGTGATGTCTCCTGCCGCGAGGAGGGCTGGGCACGCTAGCATGCACATGCTGATGTAAGTACTGTTTCCAAGATACTTTGTCACGTCAGACGCACGCAAGCGTCCTGTTCCGACGTTTGTGGAGCCATCTTGTGTCTGCATTTCTTCTTGTGTGGAATCCACAACCACGCTTTACGCTCTTACGTGGTTACGGAGGACGCTCCGGCGGCCATTTTGGTTTGGGTTCCTCACTGCTGATGCGCACAGCTTTCAGCATATTCTTGCGGCACGCTAACGCGCACAGTTGTTTCTTTTTCAACGATCACTGTCTTGCGCTTTAGTGGCTCCCCGCTGACGCGCACAGCTTTTCTTCAACCATACGCTTGTCACTTCTACGGCAGACGCGCACAGCGTTTCCTCAGTGATACGTTTATCACTGCAACCCCAGCATTATTTTGCCAACAAGTCAGTTTTCTCTGTTTTACTTTCGTTACAGACACATTGGTGTATTCATCATTTATACGTAATACTGGACATTGTACTATGTTTTACCTGTTCTACAGAGTGTGCTCTACACTGATGCACACAGCTTTAGTTTATTCAAACACTGTTTTACTAATCGGGGTCACTTTTTGTAGAAGGTGTAAATATTGTGGTACTAAAGCATATAATTTATTACACCTCGTGTGTTCTTGATGCTCTAACATTGTGTGTAGACCTTCCATACATTGTAGCAACCTTGTTCTTTACACAGGACTCTAAGTTATTCATGCGTGAGTTTATACTATATTATAACAAGAATTAGATTTAAATTGTATAAGGTTGCTTTAATTTGATAACCATGCAGAACATTCCTGCTCCAACTTTTTTTTTATCATCTCCTGGTGAGCCTAATCTACCCTGGTTGAAATGGAAAAAAGTGTTCACCCATTATGCTCGTGTTTGAGGGACATCACTTAGCGCAGAAAGTTTTTGAGCATCTTCCTGACCTTTCAGATAGTGATTCGGCAGGTCTTAATGAGTTTGAGATGTCCATTAAAAAATTGGATTTACACTATTTACCGCAGGTGAGCACAGTTCTAGAAAGGTATCACTTTGGCAGACGAATGCAGAAACAAGAGGAATCTGTGGAACAGTATATCATTGAACTGCGTAAGTTGGCCTCGACGTGCAATTTTGGGGCGTCTTTAGAAGAGCGTCTCAGGGATCAGATGATGTTGGGTTGTAGTATCGGCAAAGCAAGAGACAGTTTGTGGCAGAAGGATAATCCCTCTTTGCGTTAGGTAGTCACCATTGCCAAAACGTATGAACATTCAAAAGTATGTTTGGAAACAATTCAGAAAAGTGCTCCACTTGATAAAGGTCAGAGTTCTGTCATGAAAGTTGATAAAGACAAAGATAAAAATAAATATGAAGGAGTAAGGAGCAAAATGTTAAATAAGGTAGAGTCTCAACCTGGCAGTTCTAAGAATTTACAGAGTAAGTGTTTCAGATGTGGAAACTCAGGCCACATGGCAAACTTCAAGAACTGTGTAGGAGAGTAGGATCTGCTTCACATGGGTACCCCCACTTTTTGCTGATGCTTCACTGTTTTTCGACTTTAGTCTGGCTGGGGCCCTGCTAATCAGAACCCCAGCCTAGCTAGCTTCCTCTCTAAAATGGTTTCCATGTGCCTTAGGCACATCTCTGATTGGAATCTGAGTGCCCTTATAAGTCCCTAGTATATGGTATACTATGTACCCAGGGCATAGGTACCTCAGAGACCTACCAGGGGCTGCAGCATGTATTGTGCCACCCCTGGAAGGCCATCCAAAATGACACCACAGGTCTGCTACTGCAGCCTGGGTAAGGTGGTGCATGCACCCCTTACTGTGATATAGGATACCTATATCATTACCTATATCATTATAGGAGTGACATATAAACCTATAAGTCACTCCTATGGCAGGCCTTATCAATCCTGAAGGCAGAGTGCTTGGTTCTTATGTGAGAGGGTGCCCCTGCATGAGCAGAGCCCCTCTGCAGCGTTCGGAGACCCTTCTCTGATGCTGTTTGTAGTGCAGCCTGACCATATACTCTTAAGTGCATTATATCCTCGCGGTACAATGCCAACTTTGGACTGGCTGCACCAAAACATGTCGTGTTTGGTGTCAAACATCTTGGAATACTACCCCCCCGCCAGTTCTGGCGGCGGGGGTAGCATTCCACCCTTCTAGAGGGAGAGACATGTACACACCGGGCTACCCGGTAACTTCTTTCCAGAGCCCTGGCATCACAAAATGGATGCTGCTGCCACAGACACGGGTCTGGCCTCCTGCTGCTGACTGAAACTCCGGCAGGGGAGGCCTGGACAATGGGTTTCCTGTCGAAGGGAGGTGTAACCACCTCCCCAGACAGGATAGTGTGTATTGGGGCTGGGGCGGAGCACCCTCTGGTGCTTTGAAGTCCTGCACTGGGGGCACATTTGGTGTCCCTGTGCATATGCCAGTTCAAACCGGTTGCAGGGGCTACCTGCCCCTGCTCTGGCACGAAACTGGACAAAGGGAAATGGGTTAACCACCCCTCTTCCCTGACCCTCCCATAGGTGGGTCCCCAGAGTATGTCCAACCCCCTAACTTAGTATAAGTATGGGACCCCAGTCCTTAGGACTTTAGATTACCCTCGACGAAACTCTGAAGCCGAATCCTGGACCTTCGACGCTCTACTACAAGATTAGAGGACTGAAGAATCTCCCTTGGGGTCAAGGAGTGACTCCCCTGCTTGGCAGGCACCAAAGAAGCAATTGTCCGGTCTGCATCGCTGAAGCTCCCGCCGGACGCCGAAGTCTTTGCATCACCAGAGGTGGATTTCCAAACTTCCCAGAGGCTGCCCTGAGTCCCCAGCAAAGCTGAGGCCCGTAGCTGTCGTGGGTAACGTGGAACCGTGACCCCTGGACACCGAGCACATTTGCAAGTGCATCCTCTTCCTGGTCTCCCACGAAGTTGTGCTTTGGGCTCCGAGTAGCCCCCGTCTCCAGCACCGACTGCACCAAAGATCACTGGCCTCCACTCCACGAGTGTCCTGCAAGCCAGCTCCAAGTGCGTCCACTTGAGGCTCCTTCGCGGTCGCTAGTCCGTTGGCTAGTGGGCCCTCCCGAAGGCAACTCTTCTTCTGCTTGGGCTTCCTGGTTGCTCCAGACGTGCCCTGACTTACCCTCGCTGGGTGAGTCCCTCAGACCTTGCTGGTCTGTACCACCGTCCTTCTTCTATTTCCACGTGACTTGCCGTTGCCAAGGCTTGTTGGGTCCAATCCGGTCGCCGACACCCCTGCAATCGACAGACGTCGTGGGACAGCTCGAATCCAGCTCCTGGTTGTCGTCGACACCTCCTGGACCTGGTGGCTGAAGAGTCACGACGACCGTCAACCTACCTGAAGCACCCGACATCGGTGGGCATCTGCTCATCGTCTTCCTGGTCACTGGCTAGTGACCCAGACTCTGTCCCCTCTGCTTTCAGGTTCTTCAGATCTTCGATCCACCTTTGGATCCACCCGAACACTTTCGACTTGGTCGCCAGCAGCACTTTGCAGCAGATCGCCATTGAAATCGACGACGAAACCCGACCCCGAAAGACAACTATGCACCCGGCTCCCTGGGTGAGGTAACTCGAGTACTCCGGTGCCCCGTGGGTATTGACTCTAGAACAGCCTAGTTCTAAAGGGGTTTGCTCCAAGTACTCCTCTAAGTGTCCTTTTTCTTTAATTCTCTAACCGCGACATTCCCCATAGAAGTCAACGGTAGCTCGCGGCTGTGTTCTCACACTGCACACGTCCTCCATGGGTCCCCTGTGTCACTACCTTAGGTGGTTCCTTGAGGGCCAAGCACTTCTACAGGCTCTAGGCCTTGTGTCTAGTTCAGTCGTGGTTCTTATACCACTTTATTGGTATATGGTTTGGTACGCCCCTAGGGCTCAAACGTGTATTTGTGCTATTACTGTTGATATTCGACTTGTAACTTATGTACTTTGAACTCTAGCCTCATAAAGCGACTAGAGGGGTGTTTTTAGTAATAAATACATATATTTTGAATATATACCTGGTGTGGTCCTCTTTCATTTGGTCACTCAAGAGATTATAGACTGGTAAAACAAGCTGCTTTACATTCCTCCAAGACTTAGCCTGAAGGCTGCTCTCCATAGCTACCACTAGGATAGCTTTCAATAAAGGTTGTCTTTAACCTATCTCCAATAAGGGGTTGTTTGGACTGGTGCAAGGTGCCCACTATAATTAGTGGACAGCATATACCAGGCCAACTTCTCACAGACTGTCCTGGATGGAAAGCTTCTTGCAGCTTGTGTGGTCATAAAGGTCATTTTACAAGATGTTGTAGGTCTGGAAGAGATCAGAAGAAAGTTAGAGAAGTGAATTTATTTGAGGAAGAGATAGAAGAAGTCAACATTTGTCAAGTCAAAGGATCTGGTGGTGAGGGTCCCATAGATGTGGTACTAATCAATGATGCACCGGTGAAAATGTTATTCGATTCTGGGGCCAAGGTGACGTTAATTCCCAAGAAGTTCTTTGACCAGTATCTGTTGAAGAAGGTCACCTTATTGAAGCCAGACATAAGACCAAAGGGGTATGGGGGTGAAATCATTGATCTCCTAGGATGGTTTTGGGGAACAATTGATTATAAAGGTAGAATCATTCCCGGAAAAGTGTATGTTTCCATGAAGGGTGATTCTTTGATAAGCTGGTTTCACCAACGTGATTTACATGTCTTTTTAGATCCCAACCAGAGCCCCTCTGTGTGTTTGAAAGAGATTCCGTCTGTTAGTCAAGTGGGTAGAGAGTGCAAAACCTGGGTCAGTGAGTTTCCTGAGGTGTTTGATAGCAGATTGGGGTGTCTTAAGAACTATGTGCATCACATCAAAATTAAACCTGGTTCTCTTCCTAAGGTAGCAAAAGTTCGGAGTGTCCCTCTTATGGTGAAAGAGAGTATGAGAGTTGAGCTGGACAAATTGAAAACCAATGGGATCATAGAGGAAGTTGAAGCAACTGAATGGCTTTCTTGGATTATTATGGCCCGCAAGGCCAATGTGGAGGCCAGGTTCTGTGTGGACTTAAGAGAACTCAACAAGGCAGTGGTAGTGGAACACTACCCATTGCCTAACATTAGTGAAATGTTGTGTTCTCTTGGGGGGGCGAAGCATTTTTCATCTCTTGACCTCACTTCGGCCTACCATCAGGTCAGATTACACCCCGCTTCTCAAAATCTTACGGCCTTTATTACGCCCTATGGTACTTTAACATTTTTGAGAATGCCTTTTGGCTTGATCTCTGCAGCCTCGGTGTTTCAGAGGGTCATGGAACACATTCTGAAAGGCGTTGAAGGGGTCAAAATATATCAGGATGATGTTTTGGTGTTTGGTGTGGATTCCGAAGAACATGATGGGAGGTTGAGATTGGTCTTGAGAAAATTGTGTGATGCTGGGTTGACATTACGGGCTGACAAGTGTAAATTTGATGTGGCTGAAATTGAATATTTGGGTCACCAGGTGTCTGCGAATGGTATTAAGCCCAAGGCCGCTTTGATTGACACCATTTGCAAACTCAGGACTCCCCTAAACAAAGATGAACTTGTGAAATTCTTGGGAATGGCAGAATTTTATCACAAGTTTGTGCCCAATTTTGCAGGTGTGACTGGACATTTAAGAAACCTTTTGAAAAAGGGGTGTGAGTTTGTATGGTCGAGTGATTGTGATGGGAAGTATCTGAAAGAGACACGTTAGTGACAGATTCCTTACCTTAGAATATGCCCAGGCGTCAGGCAGGATCCGGAAAGTTTTTACGTAGCAGTACCCCTGCGCGTCGGTAGGCGGCGTCGTGCGGCTCCGCGTCCGTCAAAGGCGTCGTAATCGCCGGGATGACGTCGCGTGCAGTACTTAGACGCCGCCCCTGCGCGCTGACGTCAGTTCTTCTTTTTCCGCGCCAGTAAGCGCAGATCCGGGAAGAGCAGTGCCCTAGTCAATTTTTGACTAAATTTTTGGTGAATTTTTCACTGTTTCTTTTCGAGTCTTCTCGACTCCTAGGTGTCGATAGGGATGCCCGGCTTTCAGCTATGCGACGTCTGTGGTCGAATGATGTCGATCACAGACCCGCATTTAGAGTGTCTCTACTGTCTCGGCCGAGACCACGACACGAAGTCGTGCCCTGACTGCCGGAAACTTCACCCGAAGGCTTTGCGAGAGCGGTCTCGAAAGCTACTCGAGGTCCGGCAGTCGGCTCCGCGCCGCACCAAGCCCCGGTCCCGTGAGAGGTCGAGGGGTCGGTCGCGGAGCCCCCGCCGGTCGCCGGAGTCCAAGTCTTCGCGCTCTCGGGTAAGTCGAAGCACAAAAGTCTAAGAAGCATCATCGCTCTAAGACTTCGCCTCGCCGGTCTCGCGACTCGGCTGAGGCCCCTGTCGGCACCGTCCCCGCCCCCGCGGCCCCGGACGTGCCTGTGGAGCCGCCCCCGCATTACCCGTCCTTTCCGGGTTCGGGGGCGACTCCGGCCGAAATACAGGAATTCCTGTCGGCCATGGCCCGCCTCTTCGGGCCTCAAGGTCCCTCCGTGCGCCTCGGGCCCCGCGGGCCCTGATGGGGTTGCTCCGGCGTCGCCGATGACTCCGGTCCCGGCGTCACCTGTCCCGCCAGCCTTGATCCCGGCCTCGGCTCCGGCCCCGGCCTCGATCCCGGATCCGGTGGTACCGCAACCCCCATCGACGCCGGTTGACCTAACCACGCCTCCGCCGACGCCGATGTCTCCGGTGCCGCTCCTGACGCCCGTCCGGGGCTCCGGACGGCGTCGTTCCCCGGTTATCTCCGGCTCCGGACATGGAGCCGGACCGACGCCGCTCGACGCCGGCTCCGGCGCCGATGAGACCTTGGGTCCCAAATGTTCCTCCTCCTCCATATTTTGAACCAGAGGAGGACCAGGAGAGCTGGGAGGGGTCGGAAGACCCTCTCACACAACAGTGTGAGTATGATCAGGACTGGGCTGAGGAACTTGGGGATGCCAGTGGTCTAGACACTTCCCCTGACACTGGCATGCTGTCTCCTCCCGTGGCTACGGAGGAGGGAGCTAATTTCGCAACGGTGTTGCGTAGAGCAGCTGGAGCCTTGCACCTCCAATTGCCTACTGTGGCTGTCAGGACTAATCTCCTGACGGAAGTGCTTCAGCCGGCAGCTTCCTCCATGGAGACTGTGCTGCCGTTTAATGATGCACTGACTGACGTTCTTTGGGCGCCTGGTCCAAGCCCACCACAGGGGCTCCTGTGGATAGGAACGTGGCTCCGACGCCATCGCCCTGCTCCGGGCGACCCCTTGTTTCTCTCCCAACATCCCACCCCTAGAGCTTGGTTGTCCAAGCCTCTGCCTCCCAAACCGCCTTCCCTACCGCCCTCCGGATAGGGAATCCAAACGCCTGGACCAATTTGGGAAGAAGGCTTTTTCTTCCACCAGTGCTGGCTTGCGGTCTGTCAACACCGCTTGCCTTTTGGGCCGATATACCCACTCCCTGTGGGATTCGGTGGCAACTGTTTTGCCCCAGTGTTCTGAGGAGGTCCAGACACTGCTTACCCGCACCATTGCGGAAGGTAGGGATGCGGCAAAGTACACCATACGTTGTGGCCTTGATACCGCCGACTCGCTGGGCAGATCGCTTGCAACGACGGTGGCGCTGCGTCGCCACGCCTGGCTGAGAACAACTGGTTTCTCGGGTGATGTCCAGAATACACTCATGGACATGCCCTTTGATGGAGTCGGTCTTTTGGTTCCAAAGCAGACCATGCGCTGGAGCGTTTTAAGGACTCACGGGCTACTGCCAAGTCCCTGGGCCTTTCTGTTGTGCGCCCTCCGCTAACCTCTGCTTTTCGCCCCTTTCGTGGCCACGGAAGGGGCGCCCAGTCACGTCAGCTGCCCAGCCACCGGCCCGCGCAGCAAGCGTCTTCGCGTGGCCGAGGACGTGGATACCGCCGTGGCGGTTCGGGCAACCAGCGTGCGGGTCAGGCCACCTCCTCCAACCCGTCCGCGGCCTCCAAGCCCTCCTAGTCCCTCCTTTCCGGTGCACAGCATGCCAGTAGGGGGCAGGGTCCGCCATCACCTTCACCACTGGCGTGCCATCACCTCGGACAGGTGGGTCTTGGACATTGTCCGAAGGGGCTACTCCCTCCCCTTCGAGACCCCCCCCCCAGCCATGCCACCTCAATTCCACCGCATGTCAGGGGATCACTTGATGCTTCTGCAGAAGGAAGTCACGGCCCTCTTGGCCAAGAGGGCCATCGAGCATGTTCCGACCCCAGAAGTAGGACGTGGTTGCTACTCCCACTACTTTCTGGTGCCCAAAAAGGACAAGGAGGACATGCGTCCTATCTTGGAGCTCCGGAACGTAAATCGCTTCCTCCGGAAGGAGAAGTTCAAGATGCTCACCCTAGCTCAGGTCTTGACTGCCCTCGACCCTGGAGACTGGTTGGTAGCGTTGGACTTGCAGGACGCTTATTTCCACATCCTCGTCCTGCCGGCCAACCGGCGTTACCTACGGTTCACGGTAGGCCTCGAGCATTTTCAGTTCACCGTGCTCCCTTTGGCCTTACAAGTGCCCCTCGGGTGTTCACGAAAGTGATGGCGGTGGTCGCAGCTCATCTGCGCCGGGCAGGGGTTCCAGTCTTCCCCTACCTCGACGACTGGCTGCTGAAGGCGGGCTCGTCCCAGGCAGTCGTCTCCCACCTCCAGACTACGGCCGAACTCCTGCACTCGCTGGGGTTCTCCATCAATGTGCCGAAGTCGCATCTGATTCCTTCTCCACAGCTCCTTTTCATCGGAGCAGTTCTGGACACGACACAGTTTTGGGCCTATCCTCCCGAACGGCGAGTCCGGGATATTCAGGCTATGATTCCGATCTTTCAGCCTTTATCCTGGGTTTCGGTACGGATGACCCTGAGGTTGCTGGGCCTCATGGCCTCCTGCATCCTGCTGGTCGATCATGCCAGATGGCATATGCGGGCTCTGCAGTGGGACCTGAAGTTCCAGTGGGCGCAGCACCAGGGCAACCTGTCCGATCACGTCCAGATCTCGGAGGGGGCGGCAAAACAGTTGCAGTGGTGGCTCTCGAACCGGCAATGGGTCATGGGCAGATCCCTCTCCCTTCCCCAGCCAGAGCACACAGTTGTGACGGACGCGTCCCTTCTGGGATGGGGCGGTCACATGGGAGAGGCGGAGATCAGAGGCCTCTGGTCTCCAGCGGAGTCCCGGCTCCATATCAACCTTCTGGAGCTCCGGACGATCCGACTTGCACTCAAGGCATTCCTTCCTCTGTCAAAGGGAAGGTAGTGCAGGTGTTCACAGACAACACCACCGCCATGTGGTACTGCAACAAACAAGGCGGGGTGGGGTCGTGGACCCTCTGTCAGGAGGCTCTGCGCCTCTGGACATGGCTGGAACATCAGGGCATGTTCCTGATGGTTCAACACCTGGCAGGTTCCCTGAACGCCAGGGCGGACGAACCTCAGCCGCAGGTGCATGATGGATCACGAATGGCGTCTTCACTCGGAAGTGGCGCAAGGTCTCTTTCTGCAGTGGGGAGAGCCTTGGTTAGATCTATTCGCCACCGAAGAGAACGCGCAATGTCATCAGTTCTGCGCGTTGGAATTTCCAAGGCGGCAGTCGCCGGGCGACGCTTTTCGTCGCGAGTGGAGTTGCGGTCTGTTGTACGTACGCCTTTCCGCCTATACCACTTCTACCCAGAGTGTTGAAGAAGATTCGGCGCGACCGGGCCCAAGTCATCCTTGTGGCTCCGGACTGGGCTCGAAGAGTTTGGTATCCCGAGCTACTCAGTATGAGCGTCGATCCCCCGATCCGTCTGCCTCTTCGGGAGGATCTTCTGTCGCAGCAGCAGGGGACGGTCCTCCACCCGAACCTGTCCAGCCTCCACCTGCTTGCGTGGGAGATTGAGCGGCGGCAGTTGATTCCTTTCGACTTGCCTCCCGAAGTTTGTGATGTGATTCTGGCAGCCAGGCGTCCCTCCACTAAGGTGGTATTCGCCTGCAGGTGGAACAAGTTTGTGGCATGGTGCACAGCAAAGGCTGTGAATCCCCTCTCTGCCCCTCTTTCTGAGGTTCTTCTGTTCCTTCTTTCACAGGCCCAACAGGGTTCTGCCCTGAGTACCATCAAGGGCTATCTTTGTGCCATTTCGGCCTTCCTCATGCTTCCTGATCAGCCCTCCCTTTTCAAGTCCCCTGTTGTTAACAGATTCCTTAAAGGCATTACACACCTCTTCCCTCCTGTTCCGTTTGTGATGCCTCAGTGGGACTTGAACTTGGTTCTTACCTTTCTCATGTGCGCTCCCTTTGAGCTTCTACATAACTGTCCTCTTCGTCTTCTGACTCTGAAGACAGCCTTTCTGGTGGCCATCACCTCCGCCGGCGGGTGAGTGAGCTCCAGGCTCTATCATGCAAACCTCCCTTTCTGTCTGTCCATCCAGACAAGGTTGTTCTTAGGACGCGTCCGTCCTTCTTGCCAAAGGTGGTTACTGCCTTCCACATTGGGCAGACCATCACTTTGCCCACCTTCTTTCCGCCTCCGCATCCTTCCAGAGAGGAAGAGAGGCTCCACCGTCTGGACCCAAAACGTGCACGTTCCTTTTATATCAACCGCACACAACACTTCCGGGTGGATGACCAGCTCTTTGTTGGCTACGTGGGCGCCAAAAAAGGTCGGGCGGTGCACAAGAGAACCATCTCCCGCTGGATAACCTTGTGTATCAAAGCCTGCTATTCTTTGGCTAAGAAGGAGCCTCCTGTTGGGCTGCGTGCCCATTCCACCAGGGCAACGGCTGCTACCACGGCTTTGGGCCGCGGTGTTCCGCTGCAGGATATCTGTCAGGCAGCTACGTGGGCCTCGCTGCACACGTTTACAAAGCATTACTGCCTTGACAGTCAGGTCCGGAGGGACGGCTTCTTTGGCCGTTCTATCCTCCGGGACTTCCTTGTCTGATCTTTGTTCGCAGACCCACCACCGGGGTTGGTATTGCTGGGGTATCTATTCTAAGGTAAGGAATCTGTCACTAGCGTGTCTCTTTCAGATGCACAAGTTACTAACTTGTGTAACGATATATCTGTAAGAGACAGTAGTTAGTGACAGATTCCTTACCGCCCCACCCATCCTCCCCGTTCTGCGAACTGATTTCTAGGGTTAAGGACATCCCTTTCAGGGCCCTAGTATTTTTCAGACACCTATGTCAGCTTCTTGCATGGCTCTGCGTTCCTGGCGCGGAAAGTCGTGTACAGAACTGACGTCAGCGCGCAGGGGCGGCGTCTAAGTACTGCCCGCGACGTCATCCCGGCGATCACGACGCCGACGACGGACGCGGAGCCGCACGACGCCGCCTACCGACGCGCAGGGGTACTGCTACGCAAAAACTTTCCGGATCCAGCCTGACGCCTGGGGATATTCTAAGGTAAGGAATCTGTCACTAACTACTGTCTCTTACAGATATATCGTTACACAAGTTAGTAACTTGTGCTTCAATACCTTAAGAAGTGTCTTAGTGAGGCGCAAGATCTTGGCAGTTTTGATCCAAAGAAAGATTCTTACTTAATGACAGATGCCAGCTCCAAATGTTTAGGTGTGCTGTTGTTTCAGAAATCTGAGGGTGTGGAGAAAGTTGTTTTGTTTATGTCCAGACCCTTGAGAGGGGCAGAGTGCAACTACTCTGTTGTGGAAAGGGAGGCCCTGGCTATTTATTGGGCTATCCGCAAGTTGTGTAAATTTCTTTGGGGAAGCAAATTTGAAGTATTAACGGATCATAAACCGTTAAAAGAAGTTTTTGCGAAAAAGGGAATTGATTTTGTTTCTCATCGTATACGGAAGTGGGTTGTTGCCTTACAGGAGTTTAATTTTGTTGTCTCCTATTTGCCAGGTGCCAGTAACATTCTTGCTGATTGTTTATCTAGATTGGGCAATGAACATGAAGAATCAGTAGAGTGTGATTATTTTGGGGGTGAAGAATTTGAAGAAGAGGTTGATGTTTGTCTGATTAGTGACGGTATTGTTTCTGAAGGTAAATGGAGAGAGCCATTAGCAAAGGATGAACTTTTACAAAAGGTGATTACCATGATTTTGGAGGGGTGGTGTGAGAAGAAGTATTTGTGATCAGGAGTTGAAGGGTTTTTGGCAAGTCAAAGATGAACTGATGGTTGTGGATGGTCTTCTTTTGAGGGGCAGCAGATTAGTTCCTTCTCATACTTTATGGGATAGGCTATTGAAGAGTGCTCATGCCAGTCACATGGGGATTGACAAGACCAAAGAGAGGTTAAGAGAAGCATATTGGTGGCCAGCCATGGATGTCTGGATTGAAAGGAAAGTTAGGAATTGTTCTGAATGTGCGTGCAGTGACAAGGTTTTGAAGTGTAGAACACAACCCATGGTGGTGAGAGAGCAGTCTGATGGGCCTTAGTTGGATGTTGCCATTGATATTTTGGGGCCTGTCAAAATAAAATCTCGTGATCAGTATGTTCTGGTTTGTATGGATATGTACTCGCGTTGGCCAGAGGTTAAGGTGGTAAGCTCTGTTGAATCTTCTGTGGTTATTGCATTTTTGGATGGTCTTTTTGAAAGGGAAGGTTTTCCTCTTTCTTTGCTTTCCGACAATGGTGTACAATTTACCTCAACTGTTGTGGAAGAGTTCTTGTCCTCTAGGGGCATCAAACACAAGAAAGCAGCACTCTACCATCCAGAAAGTAATGGTGTGGTTGAGAGGTTTGTGAAGGTGTTGAAGGAAACTGCAACAGGCTGTAGCAACTGGAATTGACTGGGAGGTAGCCATAAGGAAGAAAGTGAGGGAGTACAGGTTTACTCCACATTCTTCTACAGGTTTATCTCCTTTCCGGTTATTCAAGAAGAGGGTGGCAAACACGGACGTTTGTCCCTCATGGGTCTTCTCTAAGAGATTATTGGGCAATGAAAACTCTGATTGTGTGAAAGGTTGGATAGAGAGGGAGAGAGTAGTGAAGGAGAAGAGGAAGAAGAGATGGTATGATGAGAGAAGAGCGGTCAAGCACACAGTTGTTTCTGTGGGTGACTGGGTAAAAATAAGATCTCCTCGCTTAGGCAAAACTGGTTCAAAATTGAGTATACCTTTTAAGGTGATAAAGGTATTCAAAAACGCCATTAGGACTAGTGACCATAGGGTATAGAACTTAAACAGAGTGGCTAAATGCCAACCTACTGATGTGTCTGTAGGTTCAGATGTCGTTCCACAAGGGAAAGTCGTCAGATCTCGCAGGGTGGTTCAACGCCCTGCTAGATTTCAAGATTATGTCTAAGCATGTTGTACTTCATCTGCCTTTTGTTCTCCTTTTTGTTCTTTTGTTGTTTTGGTTTTTCTAAAGTTCCTTTTGTTTTCTTTAGTTGCTATTGAGGGGGAGGTGATGTAGTGTCCTGGTTCTGCCTTAGAACATAGCTCACTTTTTCTAGGTTACGGCATCTGGAATGTGGAACTTGATGTTGCTTAAGAATGTAAGCAACTGGTCAGTTGACAGTTGCAGGGCTTGCATGCTGGATGGGGTCGTTACTGCTGTACTAAATAAACCTATCTTGAGTCAACTCTACTTCGCTGTTCATCTCTCTTCAATCGTCACCCCAATCTTACAGACTCCACATAATCATGCTGGATCTCTGAGCGATGTGAAAGGCATTAAAAGCCTTTCCACCGTCAATCAAAGGAAGGCTGGTACAAGTGTTCGCAGACAACACCACCGCCATGTGTTACTGCAACAAACAGGGCGGGGTAGTGTCATGGACCCTTTTCCAAGAAGCCCTGCGTCTCTGGAAATGGCTTGAACAGCAGAGCATATCCCTGGTGGTTCAACACCTGGCAGGTTCTCTGAATGCCAGAGCGGACGAACTCAGCTGTTGATGCCTAGCGGATCACGAATAGCGTCTCCATCTGGAGGTCGCATAAGGTCTATTTCAGCATTGGGGAGAGCCTTGGTTAGATCTGCTCACCCCTGCTGAGAACACGCAATGTCAGCAGTTTTGCATGCTGGAGTTTCCAAGGCGGCTGTCGTTCGTAGATGCTTTTCGTCTCAAGTGGAGCTCAGGCCTCCTGTATGCCTTTCCGCCCAATCCACTTCTGCACAGAGTTCTCAAGAAGATCATGAACGACCGTGCCCAAGTCATCCATGTAGCTCTGTACTGGGCACGGAGAGTCTGGCATCCTGAGATTATCAGTGTGCGCATCAATCATCCAATCAGGATGCCCTTTTGGGATAAACTTCTGTCGCAGCAGCAGGGGAGGGTCCTCCACCCGAACCTGTCAACTCTACACCTTCTTATGTGGAGATTGAGCGGTGACAGTTGACGGCTTTCGACCTGCCTCCCGAAGTCTGCAATGGTATTCTGGCAACAAGGCATCCCTCCACCAAGAGGGTATACGCCTGGCGGTTGACCAAATTTGTATATTATAGTGAAGAAAAGTCTATTGACCCTCTTTCTGATGTTCCTCTTTATATTCTTACCCTTGCCCAGAAGGTCTCTGCTATGAGCAGTCTAAAGGGTTACCTTTCTGCTCTGTCTGCCTTTTTGTGGCTTCCTGACCAATCCTCTCTATTTAAGTCCCATATTGTGAATAAGTTTCTTATAGGTCTTGTAAATATGTTTCCTCCCTCTCCTTTCATTATGCCTTAGTGGGACCATCATTTGGTTCTCACTTTCTTAATGTGTGCTCCTTTTGAGCCTCTTCATAATTGTCCCTTTCGGCTGCTCACCATCAAGACAGCCCTTCTAGTAGCAATAACATCTGCCCGGAGGGTGAGTGAGCTGCAGGCTTTATCAGCCAAGCCTAGGGCCTCTTTCCTGCTGAAAGTGGTAACACAATTCCATGTAGGCCAGTCCGTCACCTTGCCCACTTTCTACGCTCCTCCACATTCCTCAAAAGAAGAGGAGCGACTCCACCGTCAGGACCCAAAAAAAGCAGTGTCATTCTATTTTTACCGCACACAAGAGTTCTGGTTAGATGACCAACTCTTCGTGGGGTATGTTGGAGTGAAAAAGGATCGGGCGGTATAGAAGCAAACCATTTCGCGCTGGCTTGTTGTCTGTATAAAAATCTGCTACACACTGGCCACAAAGCAACTCCCTGAGGGTTTAAAGGCTCATTAAGGGCTAAAGCTGCTACCACTGCTTTAGCACATGGAGTCCCATTCCTGGACATCTGCCAGGCAGGAACGTGGGCGTTCCTGCACATGTTTACCAAGCACTACTGCCTGGACGGTAAGGTCCGCTGGGCTGGACACTTCGCCCGTTCGGCCCTGCAGGACTTTTCAGTTTAGAAATTGTTCGCAGCCCACCACCGAAGACGTTATTGCTTGGGTATCTATTGAAAGACCAGGAATCTGCGGATATATGTCACTATCAGATAAACAAGTTACTTACCTTTGGTAATGCATTATCTGGTAGAGAGTATATCTAGTCGCAGATTCCTTACCAACCCACCCATCCTCCCAGCTCTGCGAACAAGTTACTGGGGTCAACCCTTTCAGGGCCCTAGTTTGGACATACCAGTGTTAGTGCACTTCATGGCTCTGCGCACCTAGCGTGGAAAGACATGAAAAGTAAGTGACATCAGTGCGCTGAGGTGGCACCTTTTTGAGTGACGCAGACAACACTTACGGTGTGGACGCCACCGCTGCCATGCTGAGTTGATCGACTCCACCTACCGGCACTCAGGGGTACTGCTCATGCAACAATCTTCTGAATCAAGTCTGATGCCTGGGATATTCAAAGGTAAGGAACCTGCGACTAGATATTGTCTCTAACAGATAATGTGTTACCGAATGTAAGTAACTATTCCTTCAAGCAGCAACACCTCTATATTCCCTCCCCAACAGTCTTTTCAATCAGAAGAACATCTGTGCATCCTGCAGCAGCAAATGGCAGTCCTGCTTCAGACGGGAACAGTGGTGCTGGTGTCAGAACAGGAAAAAGGTCAGGAGTGCTCCTCTCTGTATTTCCTGATCCCAAAAACAGATGACAGTCTTCGTTCAGTGCTAGACGACAGGCTTTTGGATCTCTTCTTACGCAAGGAGAAATTCAAAATGGTGTCTTAAGCTCAGGTCCTTCTGGCGTAGAGTACAGATTTATGTTATCTCTTTACTTACAGGATGCCTACTTTCACATTCCAATTCTGCAGTTGCACCTGAAGTATCTGCCGTTCATGGTAGGGTCCACTCACTACTAGTTTGAATTCCTTCCATTCAGCCTCACATTTGCTCTGCAAGTCTTCAAGGTGATAGCATTGGTTACAGCTCATATCAGGAGTTCAGGAGATTTCTTACCTTGACGACTACTGCTGAAAACCGGTTTGTAATAGATGGTGTTGCACCAATTGCGAAGATAAACGTGGAGTTTTTAATCAAGTATCGCCTGAAGCCCTCCCAGTATCTCCTGTTTATATAGGCAGTACTGGATACCACTGTACTCCAAGCATTGCCTCCTCTACAGAGGATTTAGTACATTTGAAACATAATTCCGATATTTCAACTGGGTGCTCGTATTCAATGCCTAATGGTTCTGTGCCTGCTCAGTCTGTTGGCCTCCTGCATTCTCTTGGTCACTGATGCACGCTGTCACGTAAGGGCTCTCCTGTGGTGTCTCTGAAGACAGTGGTAACAACACCAGGGAGCTCTTACAGACTCCATTGTGATCTCCATATGGATCTCCAAGTACACTGAAGCAGTTTTTAATCGGGTGGGAGACAGAAGAGAACCTCTCACAAGGGAGGTTAATTAGTACCCTGCCATCAGTGGCCATAGTTGTGATGGACCCCTCCACCTTCGTGTGGGGCTCGCATCGGAGGGCTTTGGAGATCAGAGGCCTCTGGTCTCCAGAGGAGAAGAGGTTTACACATCAGTCTGCCAGAACTATGGGCATTTGGGCGAGAGCTCAGGTAATTCATTCGACCCCCTTTGCTGTCAGTCGATCAAGACCTTAACTGACAATACAAATGGCGTTTCCACCCAGAAGTGGTTCAGAGACTTTTCACCCAGTAGGTCATCTTTCAGGTGTGCCTTTTTGACATCCCCAAAAACACCAGTTTACCGATGTTCTGTACCCTCCAGCACCCATTAAAAGGGTCATGTATTTCAGTTGAAGTGGAAGTTTCTGCTTTATTACACCTTTTCTCCCATACCCTTGATTTTGCAAGTTCTGTGAAAGATGAGCCTAGACCGGGCCCAAAGCCATCCTTATCACCCTAGATTGGCTAAGAAGGGTGTGGTACACAGCCCTTCTACTCCTCTCCCTATGTTGTTCATTTTGAATTCTGTCTGTTCGGAGTGCAGATTACATACCCCCCAAATGCAGGTTCTCCACCATCGTGACTTGAGATTGAGCAGAGCCATCTGAGTATGTTTTGTCTTTTACAGGAAGTGGTTGATATTATTTTACCATCTCGTCAGCCATCAACCAAATCTGGAGCAGATCTCACAAATTTGTTTCCTGTGTTCTAATAACAATATTGACCTTCTAAAGACAAGCATAGCAAATATGCCGCATTGTCTTTGTCCCAACAAGGGTGTGCCATTGGTACAGTAAAATTATATGTAGCAGCCTTGTCAGACTTTGTGCCTGCCTGCTCAACCATCCTTATTCAAGTCACTGGTGGTGGTACACTTTTTGAAGAGACTCTCAAATTTATTTCCAACATCACCTTTTATTGTTCCTCAAAAGGATTTGAACTTGCAGCCTGTGTAATCTGGTGCTGGCACCACTTACAACAGATATAGGTTTCCTTATACCTGAGGTCACTGCACTTAAAACCTATAAGTCACCCCTAAGGCAGGCCTTTCAATCCTGAAGGCAGGGTGCTCAGTTCTAAGTGTGAGGGTGCCCCTGCATTAGCAGGACACCCCTACAACCTTCGGAGTCCATTCTCCCGGGTTGTAAGTGCATCAGCCATTTTGATACATACATTGGCCATGCGTCATTACGCGATGGCTATCTCTAAACTAGCTGTAACGAACCCTGTTGTGTTTGGTATCAAACATGTTGGAATCATACCCCCACACCGTAAATGGTGTGGGAGGTATGATTCCATGCACTGTAAAGCTCTTCTGGGAGGCCCTCAGTGCTCCCGTAAATGGTGTGGGAGGTATGATTCCATGCACTGTAAAGCTCCTCCGGCCCTCAGTGCTTCCAGGACCAGTCTTCTAGACCCAGACAGCAAACTTTGGATGCTTCCGATCAGAGACACGATTCTGCCCTCCTGCTGCTGAGTCACGTTTGAGCAGGAGAAGGCAGGAGAATAGGTTTCCTGTCACAGGGAGGTGTGACCACCTCCCAGACAGGACTTAGTGTATTGGGACAGGGTGTGTGGGCACTTGCCAGCGCCACTGAGACTGCGTGAGTGGCACATTTGGTGCCCTCCTTGCATACTCCAGTTCAAACCAGTTCATGGAGCTGTTGGCTCCTGCTCTGGCGCTAAACTGGACAAAGGACATGGGAGTATCCTCCCAACTGTCCAGCCCCTCCTGTGGGAGGGACCCCTGAATCGTCCCAAACCTTTCCTTAGGGTACTTAAGGGCTTACCTGTGGGTGGGTCCCTAGATTCATCGTGGGACAAGATTCAGATCCGAAACCACTTAATCTTCGACTGTCTGGGCACTCTGGACTCGCTCTGGACACCGAGACTGCAACTGGAAGGACTACTGCTGTTCCTGGTCTCATCGTCCTGCCAGTCTTTCTGCAGCGTCTGTGCCTGTGCTCCATACAGGATCCTCACAAGGCCTGTGGGCATCCAAGACACCTGAAGGAATCTTCCTTGCAGTGAAGGAGTCACTTCCCTGCATCTGCAGGCACCACATCCCAGCTGACCGGTCTGCTGTTCCCGACCTCCTACGGACTCCGAAAGGTTCAGCAACACAGGTGTTGGCTCTACAACTCCCTTGAGACCTGCACTGTCTTCCTAGCAAGTTGGAGGCCAGTATCCCTCGTCGGAACCGCTGAAGCAGCACCCCTGTGCACCGCTTCGACTTGCCGTTGCCAAGGCTTGTTGACTCTCTTCACCAGAGATCTTCAGGCTCGAAGAAGCTCCAGCTTCAAGCATTTCCTGCAACCAAGGTCCTTGCCTGCACTGCATCCTGTGCACCGTGGGCCTTCATCCTCTGGTGAGCTGCTCGAGGTCCTCTTGCGAATCCTGTGCCTCCGGCCTGTGGGTCCTCTTGAGGGTCTGTTTCACAGATTCCTAGGAGCACAGGGGTCCAAGGCGGGTAGAGAGGTCCTCAATCACAAGGATAGAAAGGACATGTCCTCCTTCTTTTATACACTTTAACCAAACAAAATATCCTTCCCGCGGTCTCTTTTGTGTGCCCCTTCAATGATGGGGGAACACCTAAAAGGAGACAACTAAACTGGGTGGGGGATTCCTATGTGTATAATGGTGACTCTCTCAAGTACAAAGTTACTTAGAGGATCAAATATGAAACCAACCCGCTGCTGCGGGTGGGAAGGGAAAGAAACCCTTTCCTTTTAATTGCCCTCACTCACTCTAATAGTGACATGCTTCATCATAGGGCCATCCCGACTCCTACAGGTCGGGTGGGCTCGACCATGTTTCAGGGAGCACTTAGAGATATTTTGTAAGGGGGCGTACCATTAAAGATAAAATTCCTCACCCGCTCCTAAAGAAATCTTTAATAGTGGAGTGGGAGGGAAGGTTAAAATATATACAAACGGGTATTTAGGATGTGATGGTCCTATGACCCTAAAAACAGCACCAACATGTTTCAGCCCTTCTTAACTGGCCTCAATAAGTCCTGGGCTTTCGTCAGGGTGGGACGTAATGAGGTTACTTCCCCCAGAGACGTGAGTGCGTGTATGCTATTTACCAAGTGCACTGCAAGTGTAAAAAAATGGAACAAGCCTAATACTTGCCACCGGTCTGGATGAGGAATTACCTATGCAGAAAAAAGAAGAGACATAATTTGCATATGTTATTATGTTCAACGTTGTCAACATTGGGTCACCATCTGCACACTGTCCCCCTTGGATCCATAGTCGTGATGGTGTCGGGGTGTCACCCATATTTCAACAGTTCATATCAACAACATGCTGTTGTGGTTGAATCACACTGATTTCGCGTTTTTACTACACCATATACACTTCAGTGACTTTCACCAGTGCTATGGGTAGTGCATGCATGCTTTATTTCATCCACAATAAACATCCATTCATCCCTTCAGTGTATCTCACCACATTCACTCACATCATAGAAAAGTAATTACGGTATTCTTAAACTCACCCCAACTACTCGGGGTTAGTGATTCTCAGGGAGTGCAGGAGGGAGCCTTGTAGTCACACACTGTGGGTGACAAAGTAATGATGGTAATATTGTTAGAGAAAGTAAGTAGTTAAGACATCAACGAGAATGCTGGTGAGAACGAGATGCATTCTAGCATCTAGACTTGCATCTCGCCGTTCGAGCTGCTGCTCGTTTTTGATAGAATGCAGGCACTTACTTCATCAAAGGTCCTTCCCTGCTGGAACCTACGTGTACTTGTGCTCCCCGGCTTGTGCGGCTTGTTCTATGCCAAGTCGGAGGTTAAATGCTCTGTTTTCGCGCTTCCGTGGCCTCTCGCTGGCCGGTTAGACACGCCTATTCTGCGCAATGCTCATTGTCAGTTGGCAGTTGCTACGGACTCTGCCTACGCCGTAGTAACAGCGCTGTGACATGGAAAGGTAGTTCTGACGTGTGTGCCCCGTAATCTCATGCGGTCTGGTTAGCCACGGGGCACTCGCGGTAGAACTTCCCTCCCTGTCACAGCGCTGACATCTTTTGGGAGAAGCGCATACGCTAGGACCACACCCCGCTCGTCACAATGCCGTAACCACGGCGGGGATGAGTCCATAGCAACAGCCAATCAGCAAAGAGCATTACACACAGTGGGCGTGCCTAACCAGACCGCATGAGATCATGGGGCACACATGTCAGTACTACCTTTCCATATCACACCGCTGTTACTACTGTTATATTTTGTTTGGTTAAAGTCCTCTTGAAGTGGGCTCCCCTGCTTGCTCGGGCCTGCTCTGACTTACCTTCTCGTGGGAAGTCACTTGGAGCTTGCTGGTCCCGACACTGCACATTTTTCTTTCTTCAACTACGTTGTTTGCCACAGCCAAGGCTTGTTGGTGCCCCTGCTGGACACTGACCCCCTGGCTCTCGACATTCGACGTGGGACAACTCGTGAACGGTTCCTGGTCTTCGTCAACGTCGCCTGGTCCGTACTGCTGCAAATTCAAGGGCACCGTCAATTCTCCTGCATCTCTGACATAGGTGGGTATTCGTCTTCTGTGCCTTCTGGTCACTCCTGAGTGGCATAGACTCTGTTCCCTCTGCTTGTAGGTACCTCTCACCTTAAATCCACCTTTGGGTTCCACTGGACTCTTTTCACCTTCTTCATCAACTGCATCATCCTGAAGTTCTCCATTGTGGTCTGCGGCTGTTTCCGATGCCACTTCGCACCTATGCACCCGGCTTCCCTGGTGTAGGTATCCTGGTTCCTGGGGTATCCACAGATGGGATGGCTCGCCAACCTTCTGTCTTCCATGAAGTTATGTCAGGGTCTGCTGGGAGGGGTCCTTCTTCTTTAAAATTGCAACCGCGACTTACCCATTGACTTGAATTTAGTACACGGTTGTGCTCCCACACTGCACATGACCTCCGTGGGGTTCCTAGATACTCATCTTGGGTGGCTCCTTGGGTCACTGACTCTTCTACGTCTTCTGGGTCCCCTCTTGACTTGAGTTGTGCTTCGCATTCCAGTATTTTAGTATATAGTTTGGTCTCCCCCTGAGGACCACTGTGTTTTATGTGCTTCTCGCTTATTCTATTGACAAAGTATTGTGTGTATTGTGCATATATCTCAGGGTAGGATATATTGTATTGTGTTAGTGAGTGTTAATAATAAATACATATTTTTTATAACTACACTGTGTGGTTCTTTTTCAATGAACCTATACCATAAGATTAAGTGCTGGTAAAACAAGCTGCTTTACACTCCTTCTGGACTAAGCCTGAAGGCTGCTCTCCACAGCTACCACTTAGAGAGCTTTCTAAGGTTGTCTAAGACAACTAAAATCACCATAATGGTTGTCTGGGTTCGTACAGGGTGCTACACTTACATAAGTGAGCACCATATACTAAGCCAGCCTCCTAAAGGCTGCATTTGAGCCTCTCCACAGTTGCCAATTGTGGTTCCTAACCTTCAAAACAGTACTTTTGGTTGCTGTTACCTTGGCCTGTCTTGTTAGCAATCTGCAGGCCTTGAATGTTTGTCCACCTTTTACATATTTCTTCCTGGACAAGTTAGTACACCAAGCTAAAGAGGCCTTCCTACCAAAGTTGGTGTCTCCCTCCATCTCAGCTAATCTATCACCCTACCCACCTTTTATACCCAACCAAAGCTAACAAAGGAGGAAAAGTGACTGTATAGGATGGGGCCGGGACGTGCGGTCAGTGTCTACATTGACCTCACAAAAGAGACCAGAAGATCAGCTGTTTATAGGTTACACAGAGTACAGGAAGAGAAAGATGCTCCAGAAGAGAACCCTCTCTCATTGGATTCTCTTGTGTATAAAGATTTGGTATGCTCTAGCAAAGCAGGAGCCACCCATGGGAATCCTGTTCACTTTACCAGAGCAAAATGTGCCGCAGCAGCTCTAGCAAGACGAGTGACATGTTGGATATATGTAAAGCAGCAACTTGGGCATCCCGCCGCACATTGACCAAACACTACTTTTTGGACTCTGAAGTAAGGAGGGAGGGTAATTTTGGCTACTACAGGATTTCTTTGTGTAGCCTTCCTTAAGACCCATCACCTCTTTAGTATTTCAAGGGAATCTATTCAACGATGCAGAATATATATATATATTGGCAAAATATTTTGAAAATAGCAAAACATCTGGGCAACAACAGTGTAAATCGATTATCAGTGATGATGAATTGTTGGTCTCTGGTTTCAATGTTTTACGTGATTTGGATAGTCTCACGAGAGGAGATATGAGTAATACAGCTGATGATACACTGATTAGAGAATATGATTTGAATGTTTATGAGAGACCTGAAACACCATTTAAACCTAGGTTGACCTTTTCACCTATGGTCCCAAGAGACTCTATAGACCTTTTATCAGACTGGTTAGTGCAAGACATCAAAGAATTATACAGTAAATTAGAGCATAATTCATCAGTAGATTCACCAACAATAGGCTCCAAGAGTCTGGTGTCGAAGCTGCGCCTTCGTCCTGACATAGTGGTGCGACAGGCCGACAAAGGTGGAAATATAGTTCTTTGGCCACTAACCATGTACCAGGAAGAAGCCATGAGCCAGCTGAACGATAGCCAGTGCTATTCAAAGATTGACAAAGGTATTCTCTAGATGTCACAATGAGATTTCATTCAGATCTATCACAGTGGAGAGAAGCAGGACTCATATCACAAACAGATTTCAAATTCCTCAAAGTAGACTCACCCATTATTCATATCTTGTATCTTATACCCAAGATTCATAAAAAAATCAATGTACCTCCTGGCCATCCAATTATATCGGCCATGAGGGGTCTGTTTAAAAAAACCTCGAAATATCTAGATTATTTTCTCCAAAACCCGGTTAAAAATTTAAGCTCATATATTAATGATACAGGAGATTTCCTGAAAAAACTCTATGATGTGGAATGGGAGCAGGAGTATATAATGATCACACTAGATGTCTCCTCCCTATATATGAGTATTTCCCACTCTGACGGCATTAGGGCAGTCCAACACTTCTTGAGCTCTCAGCCGTTGTCGTTGTATAAACACACCAAAATGCTGCTAAGCATGCTTGGGTGGTGTTTACGCAATAATATCTGGTTCAGATTTGTACCAGCAATTGAGAGGTACTGCTATAAGCACCTGCTTCACCCCCAGCAATGCGAATTTGCAAAGAGATGACTGAAAATGTGGTACTTTGGTCACGCTATATTGACAAATTTTTTGTACTATGGCTTGGCAGTAAATCATCAGCGGAAATTTTTGTGAACAGGTTGAATAATAACAATCTAAATTTATAGTTCACTGCACAGCTTAGTGACCAGGAAGTACAGTTTCTAGATTTAACAATCTATGTGGCAGATGGAAAAATACATACTAAAACATTCAGAAAGAGCACTGCAGGAAACACTGTGCCGCATGCTCGGAGTTTCCATCCCACCAAGTTAAAAAACAGTATTCCCTACGCAGAAAATCTACGTATGAGAAGGAACTATAGCAGTTCCGAGAAGCTTCAAAAAGCCCAATTTGACCTCACAGAGAGGTTTGAAGCACGAGGCTACAACAAAGCCATCCTAGAGGCAGCTAAACAAAAAGCCAATTTGAAGCCTAGGGAACAACTGATCTTCACAAATGTAATTAAAACCTGTACTCCAGACAAAACTGAACAGAAATTTCACTTTATCACTAGTTACAATATGCAACATCAAAAAATGTGAGCCATCTTTCAGCAACATTGGCATCTACTATGCAGTGAACCTAAATTGGTATCCAAAATACACCAAAAAAAACGTATCACTTTCCGCAAAGCTAGATCGATGAGGCAAGATTTAGTGGTCATTAGCCCAGGGATGATGCAACAGGAAACGTGATTAAGTGGGAGTAGAGGCTTCAGACGATGCCATAAATGCAAAACATGCAATCATGGTATTAATACCACAGAAGTGTCTTTGTCGTTTTCTGACAGAAAATGGCAGATCATGAAGCCTCTTACATGTAGGAGCGAATTTGCCATATATGTACTTAGATGTAGTTGTCCTAAGCTCTACATAGGCAGTACCATCTTGCGTGCACATCAGTGCATATTACAACACATTAGAGCCATTAGGAACAAAGACTAAACGTATCCAGTAGCGAGACACTTTGAAGTGATGCATGACAGCAACATTAAGGATTTGGAGTATTTCATGCTGGATCAGGTGCCGGCAAGATTAAGAAGTGTCAATAGAGAAAGATATCTAAGACAGTTGGAATCTAGATACATTATTCGTTTCAATTCGAATATTCCAAATGGTCTTAACACCGAAGAAGACATGCATGTCCATCTATGAATCTCTACAGTTAGGCAAATCTCTATTAGAATTATAATGCAGTAAGAGGCCACTTTTCTAACAATTTTATTTCTAAATCAATTTCTCTCCAGACCCATTCTGTAATCTATATGCATTTTTAAATTCCTGACGTTTTTTGCACAGTATTCATTGCACAGCACTTCACCAGTAATTTTACTCTATTTATTCTAGTGGAATTTTGCACAGTTTGAAGAAACAATGATGACGATGGTACTATGTTTGTTGATCTATTCAGGGGTCGATAATTGATCGGAAGAAAAAGGGCACTTGCCCTTTATCCATAATGTGTTGGTAATTGGTGTAGAGGGGGAGCAATTTTAAACCTATAATGACCTGATGCAATAGTAGGCTGTTGTATTATACACAGACCCATATCCCACAACTGACCCCAAGTATGTCTATACTCCTAAGTGTGTATATACATGAAATGTCATTAATGTCAATGTTGCAGTATATGCTAGAGTAATTGAAGGTTTTAGGTAAAGGCACTTGTCACTATATTCCTCGTAGTTTTGATATATAATATTGGAAAAAGCTAGGCAGCAATGAAGTGGGTTCACTTGCACGTATCACTTTAAATGAAATAGTTGCACTGTCACTTTAATTTTCAAACGCCAGGAACATGTAGAAATAATGTGTCAATGGCAACGGCAGAAGGTTTGACAAAGACCGCGGCTGCAGTTGAAACATGTTACTTGTTCTGCTGTGAGCCACAATAAAGCCGTCCTAAGAGTGAACCAGAATATTCTGGAGCTTGTTTTGTACTTCGAAGCAGGTGTCTTGATGATATATATATATATATATATATAGATGTATTTATTTTACCTACAGTAGGTAGTTATATTTAGGACGTAGTTCCTATAAAAAATGTGATTTTCAGTTGCCTACATCTTTGGCACCAGTTGATGAATCTTCATGAAATTCTCCCAAAACATCTGCCCATCAGATGGTGTCTGGAAAGTTTCAGGGTGTTTGGTGTGGCCCAGGCCGAGAAGAAGGGGTGGGGGGGTCCTAAACTGCGTTTTCCCCATGTTAATTCCCATAGGACCTTTAGACACGACTATAGCCCGAACTGCTGGACGAAATTCCACCAAATTTGTCAGAAAGCTAGCGTTTAGTATGCAGATCATGCTTTTAGTGATTTGGTGTAAATCCATTCAGTGGTTTGGGAGATATTAACTGGAAAACAAATTTGTATATATATTGACGTGGATTACCCGCAGATCCGCTCCGTGCCCTCCGCAGATTCACACGCACTAGCGAACTCTTGATTGGCTGTCCTCACCTTCCGGTCTCCGGCGTTGAAAACTACAGTGAATATTAAGTGATGGGGTGGGTCTGGTGAGCGGTTTCCTGACCCATTGTGTATTCTTAAAATGAGGGGTGAGGATGTATTATGGCCATGAAAATGGCCCCAAATATTTTTTTTGATCATTCGTGAACTCAGCGCGCCCCCCCCTCGGTGTAGCTTCGTGAGGGATCCGCAGGTTTAGTGCGGGTGAAACAAAAAATATATATATTTATATACTCTCTCTACCTCTCACAGCTACTCACATACCCATACAGATACTGCTACACCCACTCATATACCCACACAGACACTCACATCCACTGTTAACCCATACAGACACTGTCACACACATTCACATACCCATAGAGACACTGTGACAGCCATTCACATACACATAGACTCTGTCACACCCATTCACAAACCCACAGTCACTGTCACACCCATTGAGAAACCCATAGAGACACTGTATTACCTATTCACAACCCCATAAAGACTGTCACACCCATTCACATACCCATAGAGATTCTGTCACACCCATTAACATACCTATATAGAGTCTGTTACACCCATTCACAAACCCACACAGTCAGTGTCACACCCATTCACAAACCCATACAGACACTGTCACACCCATTCATATAGCATACAGATACTGTTACACCCATTTACAAACCCATACAGAGACTGTCATATCCATTCGCAACCCCATACACACTCTGTGACATCCATTCACAAACCCATACAGAGACTGTCACAGCCATTCACAACCCCATAGACACTCTCACACCCATTCACAAACCCATAGAAACATTGTCACACCCATTCACAAGCCCATACAGATACTGTCACACTCATTCACGTACCCATACAGACACTGTCACACCCATTCACAACCCCATAGAGACGCTGTCACACCCATTCACATACCCATAGAGACTCTGTGCCACCCTTCACAAACCTATACAGTGACTATCACACCTACTGACAAACTTATGCTGACACTGTCACACCCATTCATATACCATAGACACACTGAGACTATAATATCCATTCCCAACCCCATACATACTCTTTGGCACCTATTCACAAACCTAAAGAGACACTGGCACACCCATTCACAAACCCATACAGACACTGTTACACCCATTCATATACCATAGAGACACTGTTATACCGATTGATAAACATATACAGATACTGTCCCACCATTCCCAACCCCAGACAGACACTCTCACACCCATTCACAAACATATATAGTTTCACAGCCACAGTTGCACCCATATAGAGACTGTTACACTTACAACCCAATACATAAGATATTAAATGTGCTCTTTTGTATTGAATGTATGCTTTTGGTTTGCGGATCCGCAAGTGATCTGCAAAGTTGAAAAATTATTTTTAAAAAAAGATTTCAATTAAAATTGTAAGAGTATTTGGTGAGTAGAGTGGCTCTGAGAAGAGCCTTTGTGTTTATTGTATATATGTCATTAATACACATAAGAGCGGATGCAGAAATTCAAATTGCTGAGAAACACCCTGTTGCCTTTGTCTGTGAAGTGAACACCATCTCTTCTATATATTCCATGCATGTGGAAGCGTAGGTTATTTTTGTAGATAGAGCCCATGTTATGGTTTCTGAGGAATGCTGAAATAGTTTTATTAACATGTTTCCTGGTTTTCTCTATCTGTGGACAAAATTGAGATGACCTTTTCTGCCTCTAAAATATGTTAGAGAATACGAAGGCAGTCTGAGGAAAAAGTTTAATTGTTCAAAGGTATCCTTCATTAGGAATTCAGTCCTACCCCAGTCAGGTTGCCTATGTCATTGCCACAACAGTGCACAATCATGAAGTCTGGATTTTGGTTCTCCATAATGCTTTCAACCAAGGAAAACAATTGATGCCACATTAACCCTCTCTGGCCAACCCAAGTAATATCCACATTAGGCAAACCTAGGTCCCTGTCAATCCCTCTGTTTCTAGCAACCATAAAGCTATGACCCACAATCCACACTCTAACCATTTTGAAGGATGGAGCAGTAGCACACAGGAGAGGTCAGTAGCTGAATGAGGCAGTTTTCAAAATGTAGCCAGTTAAAAATGACTCTAGCAAGTAAAGTTTAACACATCACATTTGATTGGATGTTGTAAGTAAGGTAGTGATTAAAACTAGGTTGTGCAATAAATTTTAAGTAAGTACATGTGTGACTGGTTATAAGGAGTATGTTTGTAATTGTGTACACTCAACCCCAGCTGCAACATTTGGCTTGGGAGTTAGCATGCTGCTGTAGAGACAGTTGTGAACTTCTGACCTACTGCTAGAACTGCTAGAGGAGAATGTAAATGTTTTAGTCACAATGGAAACAGAGCTACAGCAGTATGGGGGAGGGGAACAAAAAAAGTCTAGAATGTCCATCTAAGGAGATATTGGTCATGAAAGAAATAGTGAATAAAATTGTTTGGGTCTAAATTTAGGAATTTGTAGGACGGGTGTGTAAGTGGTAGTGTTTAGGAATAGTTTTTAAAAAAGATTTTGGTTTGCCGTGCGGATCCTCCGATCCTCTGCGAGCTAACATGGGGGGTCACGCTGAACACCGCAGATCCGTTTGTGAATCCGCGGATCTCGCCCAAAACTGCTACCGAATTGGGCTCTCTTTAGCGGAGTTAAACAAAGGGTTACGAAATGTGACCATTCAGAAGAGCTGTATGACTAGTAAGGAAATTAAATGAAATAAAATGAAAGCAGTGTTTCTATTTGTTTGCAGCGTCTGTAACCTTGAAAGCAAAGTTGAATAGGGTGCCATTAATGGTTGCCTTGTATGAAAGTAGTTTACCGTTCCGCTCGGTTTTTGTGTGCTTTCTTCAGACAAGTTTGTGAACCTGATACTGAGAACAAAAAATTCTTGCCAACAATCACATTTATCTGAAAGAGACACGTTAGTGACAGATTCCTTACCTTAGAATATCCCCAGGCGTCAGGCTGGATCCGGAAAGTTTTTGCGTAGCAGTACCCTTGCGCGTCGGTAGGCGGCGTCGTGCGGCTCCGCGTCCGTCGTCGGCGTCGTGATCGCCGGGATGACGTCGCGGGCAGTACTTAGACGCCGCCCCTGCGCGCTGACGTGAGTTCTTCTTTTCCGCGCCAGCAAGCGCAGATCCGGGAAGAGCAGTGCCCTAGTCATTTTTTGACTAACTTTTTTGGTGAATTTTTTCACTGTTTCTTTTCGTATCGACTCCAAGGTGTCGTTAGGGATGCCCGGCTTTAAGCGTTGCGACGCCTGTGCTCGGATGATGTCCATCACAGACCCGCATCTGGAGTGTCTCTTCTGTCTCGGGCGAGACCACGACACGAAGTCGTGTTCCGACTGCCGGTCCCTAAACCCGAAAGCTTTGCGAGAGCGGTCTCGAAAGCTCCTCGAGGCCCGGCAGTCGGCTCCGCGCCGCACCAAGCCCCGGTCGCGTGAGAGGTCGAGGGGTCGGTCGCGGAGTCCTCGCCGGTCGTCGGAATCCAAGTCTTCGTCGTCCGGTAAGTCTAAACACAAGAAGTCCAAGAAGCATCATCGCTCTAGGACTTCGCCTGCCGGTCTCGCGACTCGGCTGAGGCCCCTCCCGGCACCGTCCCCGCGACCCCGGACATGCCTGTGGAGTCGCCCCCGCAATACCCGTCCTTCCCGGGTTCGGGGGCGGATCCGGCCCAAATACAGGAATTCCTGTCGGCCATGGCCCGCCTCTTCGGGCCTCAAGGTCCCTCCGGTGCGCCTTCGGGCCCCGCGGGCCCTGATGGGGTTGCCCCGGTGTCGCCGACGACTCCGGTCCCGGCGTCGCTCGTGCCTCCAGCCTCGATCCCGGCTCCGGCCCCGGCCTCGATCCCGGCTCCGGTGGTACCGCAACCCCCATCGACGCCGGTCGACCTGACCACGCCTCCGCCGGCGCCGATGTCTCCGGTGCCGTTCCTGACGCCGCCCGGGGCTCCGGGCGGCGTCGTCCCCCTGTACTCTCCGGCTCCGGACATGGAGCCGGACCGACGTCGCTCGACGCCGGTTCCAGCGCCGATGAGACCTTGGGTCCCAAATGTCCCTCCTCCTCCTTATTTTGAACCGGAGGAGGACCAGGAGGACTGGGAGGGGTCTGAGGACCCTCTGGCACAACAGTGTCCGTATGATGAGGACTGGGCAGAGGAACTAGGGGATGCCAGTGGTCTAGATACTTCCCCTGACACTGGCATGCTGTCTCCTCCCGTGGCTACGGAGGAGGGAGCCAATTTTGCAACGGTGTTGCGTAGGGCAGCTGGAGCCTTACATCTCCGACTCCCTACTGTGGCGGTCAAGACTAATCTCTTGACAGAAGTGCTTCAGCCGGCAGCCTCCTCCTTGGAGACTGTGCTGCCGTTTAACGATGCACTCACTGACGTTCTTTTGGGCGCCTGGTCCAAGCCCAACACAGGGGCTCCTGTGGATAGGAACACGTCCCGACGCCATCGCCCAGCTCCGGGCGACCCCTTGTTTCTCTCTGTCCACCCCACTCCTGAGAGCTTGGTTGTCCAAGCCTCGGCTTCCCAAACCGCCTTCCCTACCGCCCCTCCGGATAGGGAATCCAAACGCCTGGATCAATTTGGGAAGAAGGGTTTTTCTTCCTCCAGTGCTGGCTTGCGGTCCATCAACACCGCTTGTCTTTTGGGCCGATATACCCACTCCCTGTGGGATTCGGTGGCGACTGTTTTGCCCCAGTGTTCTGAGGAGGTGTTCCGACCCCAGAAGTAGGTCGTGGTTGCTACTCCCACTACTTTCTGGTGCCCAAAAAGGACAAGGAGGACATGCGTCCTATCTTGGACCTCCGGAACGTCAATCGCTTCCTCCGGAAGGAGAAGTTCAAGATGCTCACCCTAGCTCAGGTCTTGACTGCCCTCGACCCTGGAGACTGGTTGGTAGCGTTGGACTTGCAGGACGCCTATTTCCACATCCCCGTCCTGCCGGCCCACCGGCGTTACCTTCGGTTCACGGTAGGCCACGAGCATTTTCAGTTCACCGTGCTCCCCTTTGGCCTTACCAGTGCCCCTCGGGTGTTCACGAAAGTGATGGCGGTGGTCGCAGCTCATCTGCGCCGGGCAGGGGTTTCAGTCTTCCCCTACCTCGACGACTGGCTGCTGAAGGCGGGCTCGTCCCAGGCAGTCGTCTCCCACCTCCAGACTACGGCCGAACTCCTGCACTCGCTGGGGTTCTCCATCAATGTGCCGAAGTCGCATCTGATTCCTTCTCCACAGCTCCTTTTCATCGGAGCAGTTCTGGACACGACGCAGTTTCGGGCCTATCCTCCCGAACGGCTAGTCCGGGATATTCAGGCTATGATTCCGATCTTTCAGCCTTTATCCTGGGTTTCGGTACGGATGACCCTGAGGCTGCTGGGCCTCATGGCCTCCTGCATCCTGCTGGTCAATCATGCCAGATGGCATATGCGGGCTCTGCAGTGGGACCTGAAGTTCCAGTGGGCGCAGCACCAGGGCAACCTGTCCGATCACGTCTAGATCTCGGAGGGGACTGCAAAACAGTTGCAGTGGTGGCTCTCGAACCGGCAATGGGTCATGGGCAGATCCCTCTCCCTTCCCCAGCCAGAGCACACAGTTGTGACGGACGTGTCCCTTCTGTGATGGGGCGGTCACATGGGAGAGGCGGAGATCAGAGGCCTCTGGTCTCCGGCGGAGTCCCGGCTCCATATCAACCTTCTGGAGCTCCGGGCGATCCGACTTGCACTCAAGGCATTCCTTCCCTCTGTCAAAGGGAAGGTAGTGCAGGTGTTCACAGACAACACCACCACCATGTGGTACTGCAACAAACAGGGCGGGGTGGGGTCGTGGACCCTCTGTCAGGAGGCTTTGCGCCTCTGGACATGGCTGGAACATCAGGGCATGTTCCTGATGGTTCAACACCTGGCAGGTTCCCTGAACGCCAGGGCGGTCGAACTCAGCCGCAGGTGCATGATGGATCACGAATGGCGTCTTCACTCGGAAGTGGCGCAAGGACTCTTTCTACAATGGGGAGAGCCTTGGTTAGATCTATTCGCCACCGAAGAGAACGCGCAATGTCATCAGTTCTGCGCGTTGGAATTTCCAAGGCGGCACTCGCTCGGCGACGCTTTTCGTCGCGAGTGGAGTTGCGGTCTGTTGTACGCTTTTCCGCCTATACCACTTCTACCCAGAGTGTTGAAGAAGATTCGGCACGACCGGGCCCAAGTCATCCTTGTGGCTCCGGACTGGGCTCGAAGAGTTTGGTATCCCGAGCTACTCAGTATGAGCGTAGATCCCCCGATCCGTCTGCCTCTTCGGGAGGATCTTCTGTCGCAGCAGCAGGGGACGGTCCTCCACCCGAACCTGTCCAGTCTACACCTGCTTGCGTGGAGATTGAGCGGCGGCAGTTGATTCCTTTCGACTTGCCTCCCGAAGTTTGTGATGTGATTCTGGCAGCCAGGCGTCCCTCCACTAAGGTGGTATACGCCTGTAGGTGGAACAAATTTGTGGCATGGTGCACAGCAAAGGCTGTGAACCCCCTTTCTGCCCCTCTTTCTGAGGTCCTTCTGTTCCTTCTTTCTCTGGCCCAACAGGGTTCTGCCCTGGGTACCATCAAGGGTTATCTCTGTGCTATCTCGGCCTTCCTCAGGCTCCCTGATCAGCCCTCCCTTTTCAAGTCCCCTGTTGTTAACAGGTTCTTAAAAGGCATTACACACCTCTTCCCTCCTGTTCCGTTTGTGATGCCTCAGTGGGACTTGAACTTGGTTCTTACCTTTTTAATGTGCGCCCCTTTGAGCCTCTACATAACTGTCCTCTTCGTCTTCTGACTCTGAAGACAGCCTTTCTGGTGGCCATCACCTCCGCTCGGCCGGGTGAGTGAGCTCCAGGCTCTATCATGCAAACCTCCCTTTCTGTCTGTCCATCCAGACAAGGTTGTTCTTAGGACGCGTCCGTCCTTCTTGCCAAAGGTGGTTACTGCCTTCCACATTGGGCAGACCATCACTTTGCCTACCTTCTTTCCGCCTCCGCATCCTTCCAGAGAGGAAGAGAGGCTCCACCGTCTGGACCCAAAACGTGCGTTCTCTTTCTATATCGACCGCACCAAACACTTCCGGGTGGATGACCAGCTCTTTGTTGGCTACGTGGGCGCCAAAAAAGGTCGGGCGGTGCACAAACGAACCATCTCCCGCTGGGTTACCTTGTGCATCAAGGCCTGCTATTCTTTGGCTAAGAAGGAGCCTCCTGTTGGGCTGCGTGCCCATTCCACCAGGGCAACGGCTGCTACCACGGCTTTGGGCCGCGGTGTTCCGCTGCAGGTTATCTGTCAGGCAGCTACGTGGGCCTCGCTGCACACGTTTAACAAGCATTACTGCCTTGACAGTCAGGTCCGGAGGGACGGCTTCTTTGGCCGTTCTGTCCTCCGGGACTTCCTTGTCTGATCTTTGTTCGCAGACCCACCACCGGGGTTGGTATTGCTGGGGTATCTATTCTAAGGTAAGGAATCTGTCACTAACGTGTCTCTTTCAGATGCACAAGTTACTAACTTGTGTAACGATATATCTGTAAGAGACAGTAGTTAGTGACAGATTCCTACCGCCCACCCATCCTCCCCGTTCTGCGAACTGATTTCTAGGGTTAAGGACATCCCTTTCAGGGCCCTAGTATTTTTCAGACACCTATGTCAGCTTCTTGCATGGCTCTGCGTTCCTGGCGCGGAAAGTCGTGTACAGAACTCACGTCAGCGCGCAGGGGCGGCGTCTAAGTACTGCCCGCGACGTCATCCCGGCGATCACGACGACGGACGCGGAGCCGCACGACGCCGCCTACCGACGCGCAAGGGTACTGCTACACAAAAACTTTCCGGATCCAGCCTGACGCCTGGGGATATTCTAAGGTAAGGAATCTGTCACTAACTACTGTCTCTTACAGATATATCGTTACACAAGTTAGTAACTTGTGCAATAGGTATGTGTATTAAGATGTAGCATAAACAAAAGTTGATACAGAAGGACTTGAGTGTTAACCCCTTCCGTGCTCATGACGAGCTCAGCTCGTCATGCTGCGCGGTAGCGCTGTGCGCATGACGAGCTGAGCTTGTCACGACCCCACCCGCGATCGGAATGTCCAGCACACGAGCGGAATTCCGATCACGGTCAAGGGGTTAATAAGGTGGATCAAACTGAGCAGAATGTTTGAGAAAAGTAAAAGGAAATGTTGAAAGTGAGTAGAAGATGAAAATAGAGTATATTGTATTGATCAGGAACTATGAATAATAAGTTGTGAAGTAAAACAAAACAGAGGTATACACCAAAGTAGGGAGTGATACAAGGAGTGGAATGCTAATGTATGCAGTTAGATATTAAGGCATTTTATTATGTCTACAATTATGCAATGACATATACATGTAGATTACGACGAGCTGGTTCACACTGATGCTTTTGCTATGCCAGCAAGGTATATTTAAATATATTTACTTTTCATACATAATGATATAGCTGTGCATACAGTAACACAGCAACGGGTACAGTGATGCACACATTTACAGAGTGAGAAGGAAGCTGATGTGTACAGTAAGTTACTCAGAGAGATATTGATGTATGCAGTTAGATAACTAGCTAAATACCAAAATGTAAGCTGAGGTACTCAGAGAAAAATGTAAGTATATAGCAGGACATGTAGACATAGTAGAAGATATAGTGATAAATTAAAGTACACAGTTATATATACAGTAACACACTTATAAACACAGGGCACAAAGTAATGGGGCTGTAATAATACAGGTATGACATACAGATAAGGACTGAGAGATTCTAAGCAGTCACTGTAATGTAGGGACAACCACTATAAAGTAGACTATAACATTTCTAAAAAGTACAGACAGTGTCACAACCATTTACATACCTTACAGATACTCTCCCTTGCTCTGACATACCCGTACAGACACCCTTATATCCAATTTTATACCCATAGAGAGTCTCTGACACGCTGCCAAATGCCAATTCAGATCTTCATTCCCATCCACATACCCATACAGACAGTGTGACATCCATTCACATACACATACAGAGACTCTTGCACCCTCTCACATACCCTTATGTAGAATGTCACACCTTCTCACATAACCCATACAGGCACCCTTATACCCATTTACATACCCATACAGAGACTCTTACACCCTCTTGAATACCCATAGACTGTCACCCCTCTCACATACCCATACAGTGTAACAACCATTCACATACTTGCACAGCTACTCTACCACCCTCCGACATACCCCTATACATCCCCTTATACCCATTCACATACCCATAGAGAGTCTCTCACACTCTTTCATATACCCATTCAGATCTCCTTTATTGCCATTCACATACTTATACACCGAGTGCGACATCCATTCACATACTAATACAGAGACTGACACTCTCTCACATACCCATTTAGACACCCTTATACCCATTCATATACCCATGCACAGACTCTCACAGCCTCACACATATCTATACATACACTGTTAGACTCTGTCATATACCCATAAAGATAGTGTCATATTTATCCTCATACCCATACAGAGACTCTCACACACTCACATACCCATGTAGACACCATTATGTTCATTCACATACAGAGACTTTCACACCCTCTCACATACCTATACATAGACTGTCAGACCCTGTTACATACCTATATGGAGTGCAAGATGCACTCCCATATATTACGACTATGTGATGACCTTTGACTACCATTGTTTTAATTGACTTTACGTGTTTTCTTGAATGTACGACATTGTTTTCTGCACCAGCATGTATTTATGATTTCTTTCATGTCTCCTTAAAGCTTCAGAGGGGCAGTGTTTTCTTTTTACAGACTTGCCAGGAACAGAACGTGTGGGATGTGCATTTGAAAGCATGCGAGAGAGAAAGGTGTGGAATGTACTTCTCTGTCTCGGAGTGTAGTGTTATATTCTGTGGTGCACAAATGTGCATTGTGCTGTACATTGGGAAGTTTTATGAAGTTTCTACTGTTGGCTTTGACATGCCCTCATGCCATCTTTAATTCTCACTCTGTCTAGCTTGAGCTTTGCGCACACAGGCAGGCCCCCGGATTACTTAAGTTTTTTAGGCTATTCACGTTCAAGATTGTTTCTGTACTTTTGGAGATGTTTTGTACTTTCTCAAGCTTCGCTAAGGTAAGGTGCTGGAATGTGTGGGAGCGCAGAAGAATACATGAGAACTCCTTTGCCTTTGGAATGCTTGTGGAAGTTTGGTCAACTCCAGTAAGTTTCCTTGGCGCAGAGTAGATCCTCTCAGAAACTTCTACAGCATTGAGGTTATAAAACTGGGGTTTGTTGACTTGTGAGGCGGGATTTTGTTTTGACCTGAATGAAGTACGGACGCATCTAATTCAGTGTAGCAGTTCCCGGCTTGCTGAGTTTTCTGACCCCGGCTGTGAATCCCCCAGTCAGGAGTGGGCTAAGATGCAGTTATAGCAGCCGGTGATGTATTCTTTTTGGTTATTGGGATTGTGATGTGTGAGTGTGCCTGTGTGCACATTCAAGTCTCCAGTGGTTATAATCATCTGATGTATTTAGTGTATATATCTTTATATCTTTTTATGCTTTCCTTTTGATTCCTTGTATCTGATTACTTGCATTTAACAGTGCCTATTTGTTGCAGTGGATGTCCAGTATTATTATCATTATTACATGCTTGTATTTTATTCTATGTATTTTATTCCATGCATTTAACAGTTGTATTTGCTTACTTATAAGTGTGTTATTATTGCTTGCATATATATATTTCAATATACATTTATTTGTTGTATCATTTGACATCTGGGAAAGCCTTTCTGTTAGAGAGTGTTGCACAAATAAAACACCACGCTTTATTCTGAAAATTGTCTTTTGATGTACCTCATTTTATGAAAGTGAAATCCTTTTCCAGGTGTTTTTATTGCTTCGCCGTGCGTGTGCCTCCGTGTGGGAGAACTGTATTTTCTATTCTTTGGGAGGGCGAAGCAATACACCATACAGGCACCCTTATACCCATTCACATACCTATACAGATACTCTCACACCTTTTCACGTATCCATATAGACACTCATACACATTCACATAGCTATACGCAGACTCTGACATCCTTTTACCTACTCATTCAGACCTACAGGCCTACAGAAAGCCTTAGAAGCGCTGCACAGATTTAATAAAAAGAACAATCTCCTGGTGAATCAGGAGAAGACCAGGATAATAATCTTTGGGAAGTACCATCGAAAGAAGACAGCTCAATGGCGCCTAGGTGACCTGCAAATTAGAACCTGCAAAAGCTATAACTATTTGGGTCTCAGGCTTTCGGAAGGGGCCAAACCATCAGCCCATTTGAAATATTTAAGAAGTAAGGGGGCCGGTATTATCTGTAGCCTGAGAAATCTCAATCGAAGACTACACAGCCCGACTGCAGAACCTATCTTGAAAGTCTTAAAAGCAAAAGTAGTGCCCTCCCTTAACTACGGCCACCTATCTTCCCTTGTGCCCTCACTAATTTCCTTATGAGCCACCAAATCTCGGTATACAAGAAGGTACTAGGCATCCCACGACAGGCCAGGAAAGCAAGAGTAAGGCTGGAGCTGGGACTTACTCGTCTGGACATTACCTGCTCAGGGGACATTTTAAAATATTACATTAGCACCTTGCGAGCTCCAGCAACATCTCTGAAAGCGCAAATTAAAACAATCTTCGAAGAAGGTGGATCCCAATGGCAGGTGCAGTTGACAGCAGCCACAAAATTGTTAGAAATAGATGTGCAAAATTTGCACAACTTAAACATTCCAGTTGCTGCATGGAAAAGATCAGTGAATAGACAGGCCAAGAAAATATCTCATGAAAGAGATCTGGAAAGCTTACACCATCAATCCAATCTCTCATCATTGGACACCTCCTACATAGTGGGAAAACCACAGCCTTATTTCGAGCAAGCACTGACAGTCCCGGCCCGGAAAAAAATCACCTACATTAGACTTCTTGCATTGCCCATTGTGGACTTTAACCAAGGTTGGGCCCGGCAGGACAATTTAGCCGCATGTCGACTTTGTAATTACCATCATGAATCCTGGCTCCATCTGCTGTGCTGTGGTCCCAAGTTAGCCAGCGAGAGGCACCGACTAGTTCTTCCTATCTGCAGAGCCCAGGGTCTTGTACGATGCAGAGAAGTCTCAGACTTGTGTTTCTCTGCTAAAACAGCTCAAACAGTCGCGCGGCTGGGGAAATTTACAGAATCAATCCGAGCCGCACTGACGCAGAAAATAGAGTTACAAAAAGAAACCAGTCGGCTAGCAAGCAAGAGAGACTTTGACAAAACTCCCTCCAAGTCTAATGCATTTGCACTTTACAATCAGTTTTGATATTAGTTTTAAGATTTTATGCCCTACCAGTTTGTAGCAACATGCGTGGGATCTTAACTCTTTTCCTTTTAATAATGATAGTATATTGTAACGATTTTAAGTAATTGAACAATAAAGCTTAATACAATACTCATTCAGACCTCCTTTATTCCCATTGACATACTTACACAGACTGTGTGACACCAATTCACATACTCAAACAGAGACTCTTACACCCTCGCACATGCCCATACAGACACTGTTATACCCATTCACATTCTGATACAGAGCCTCTCACATCCTCTCACATCTTCAAAGAGACTTTTTATACCGTGTTACATACCCATAGACTGTCACACCCTCTCACATACTCACACCTCATATTCAGACCTCCTGTATTCCTATTCACATAAGCATACAGTCTGACACCCATTCACATACCCATACAGAGACTCTCATACCCTCTCATATACCCATATAGAGACCCTTATACCCATTCACTTATCCATACAGATAGTCTCACACCTTCTCACATACCCATACATAGACTTTCACACCCTCTCACATAGCCATACAGACAGTGTCACAACCAGTCACATAGGTATACAGATACCCTCACACCCTTTCCTATAGCTATACAGATACTCTTATACCCATTCACATACCCATGCACAGACTCTCACACCCTCTCTTAATATTTTGCTTTGTTTCATGCATTAACAAGTTACCTAGTGAATTAATAATTAGATGATTTAATCTGGACCTTAAGATGATTTAATCTGGACCTTAATGTATTGTTTACTACTTTTCCAGATCTACAGTTTTGAAAAAGATGAACTACAATACCTGACAAAACACAAAAAAGAAAGAAATGGTATTATCAACTTCAAAGTGAAACAGTAAAACAAAATAAGGTGGAGAATGTCCAGAGGTTCTGTCTTTTTCCACGCCAGCAAGCGCAGATCCGGGAAGAGCAGGAACCCCCAGTCAATTTTTGACTGACTTTTTGAGGCTTTTTGTCTCTAGTTTTCATCGAGTCTTCGACTCCTGGTGCAGTTAGGATGCTCGGTTTTAAGTCCTGCGGGGACTGTCACTGTATGATGTCGGTGACGGACCCGCACCGTGTGTGTCTTTTCTGCCTGGGGCGCGACCACGACCCCAAGTCGTACCCCGACTGCCGGGCCATGGCGCCAAAGTCTTTGCGGGAGCGGTCCCGAAAGTTGCTGGAAGCCCGGCAGTCGGCTCTGTGCCGTTCGAGGTCCCGGTCCCGTGGGAGGTCGAGGGACCGTGCGCGGAATCATCACCATCGGTCTTCGGGATCCAAGTCTTCGCACTCGGGGTCAGGTAAGGCGAAGCACAAGAAGTCAAATAAACGCCATCGATCTCCGACTTCCCCTCGCCGGTTGCGCGACGCGGCTGAGGATGCGGGTGGTGCCTCCCCCGCGGCTCCGGCAGAGCCTGTGCAGTCGCCGCCGGCCTACCCGCCCTTCCCGGGTCCGTCGGCGACTCCGGCCCAAATACAGGAATTCCTGTCGGCCATGGCTCGCCTCTTTGGGCCGTCGGGTCCCGCTGGTGCGCCTTTGGGCCCCGCGGTCCCGACTGGGGGTCCTCTCCTTTCCTCTCCAGCCCCGGCGTCGCTGTCGGCTCCGGCCTCGGCGCCGCAGGCCCTTCCTGGATCCAGGCCTGGATCCCTGTCGACGCCGGTTGACCTTATAACACCTCCACCGACCCCACCGGCACCACTTCTGACGCCGCCCGCTCCTTGGGACGACGTCGACCCCGGTTTCATCCCCGAAGTGGACGCGGCTTTGAGCCGGCGTCGATCGATGCCGTTCTCGACATTGCTCGGGGATTTCTATCCCCATGTCCCTGCTCCTTATTTTAGGCCTGTTGAACAGCCTGAGGAGGTAGGGGAGGACTGGGAGGGGTCTGAGGACCCTCTCGCAGCTGATTGCGAGTCTGAACAGGACTGGGCTGAGGAGTTGGGAGACGCCAGTGGTCTGGATACCTCACCAGACCTTGGCATGCTGTCTCCTCCTACCGTGGCTACGGAGGAGGGTGCTAGTTATGCTGTGGTGTTGCGTAGGGCGGCCGAGGCCCTACACCTTGAGCTCCCTACTGTGGCCGTCAGGACTAACCTCCTGACAGAGGTGCTTCAGCCAGCAGCTACTTCTGCGGAGCCGCTGCTTCCCTTCAATGAAGCCCTTTCTGACATTCTTTTGGGCACTTGGTCCAGGCCCACCACAGGGGCTCCTGTGGATAGGAACGTGGCCCGACGCCATCACCCGGCTCCGGGTGACTCCATTTTCCTCTCCCAACATCCCACCCCCGAGAGCTTGGTTGTCCAAGCCTCTGCTTCCCCGACCGCCTTCCCTTCCGCACCACCGGATAGGGAACCAAAGAAACTGGATCAGTTCAGAAAGAAGATTTTTTCTTCCGCCAGTTCTGTGCTGCGGTCCGTGAACACCGCATGCCTCTTGGGCTGTTATTCCCACTCTCTGTGGGATACGGTGGCGCAAGTGCTGCCCCAGTGTCCGGAGGAGGCCCGGACTGCTCTCTCCCAGGCTGTTGCAGAGGGGAGAGACGCAGCTAAGTTTATGATTCGTTGTGGCCTAGACACCGCCGACTCACTGGGCAGATCGATTGCAACGATGGTGGCGGTTCGACGCCACGTCTGGTTGAGGACAACTGGATTTTCGGTGGATGTCCAAAACACACTTATGGACTTGCCCTTTGATGGCCGTCGCCTCTTCGGCGACAAAGAGGACAGCGCGTTGGAGCGGATTAAGGACTCACGGGCTACGTCCAAGTCCTTGGGACTCTCTGCAGTCCGCCCTCCTCCGCCTTCTGCTTTTCGCTCCTTTCTTGGCACCGGAACGGGCGCCCCGCAGCGTTCGCAACAGAGCCACAGGCCTGCGCAGCAACCATCCCAGAGCGGATGCTGGTTCTGCCGTGGCGGACCAAGGGGCCAGCGGGCGGGTCAGTCCACCTCCACCCCACGGCCACCACTGCCTCCAAACCTTCCTAGTCCGAACTTTCAGGCCCATCAAACGCCAGTGGGCGGCAGGCTTCGCCATCACCTCCCCTACTGGCGCACTATCACTTCGGACAGGTGGGTTTTAGAGATAGTCCGGAGGGGCTACTCCCTCCCCTTCGAGGCTACCCCTCCAGCCATGCCACCTCAGTACCACCGCATGTCGGGGGATCACTTGGTGCTTCTTCAGCAGGAAGTTGTGGCCCTCTTGGCCAAGGGTGCCATCGAGCGCGTTCCGACGCCAGAAGTAGGTCGTGGTTGCTATTCCCACTACTTTCTGGTACCCAAGAAGGACAAGGGTCTGCGTCCTATCTTAGACCTCCGGAACATCAATCGCTTCCTCCGCAAAGAGAAATTCAAGATGCTCACTCTGGCTCTGGTCTTGTCTGCTCTCGATCCACAAGACTGGATGATAGCGCTAGACTTGCAGGATGCCTATTTCCACATCCCAGTCCTGCAAGCCCACCGGCGTTACCTGTGGTTCACGGTAGGCCACGAGCACTTTCAGTTCACCGTGCTCCCTTTTGGCCTTACCAGCGCCCCTCGGGTGTTCATGAAAGTGATGGCGGTGGTCGCAGCTCATCTGCGCAGATCAGGGGTTTCAGTCTTCCCCTATCTCGCCGACTGGTTGTTGAAGGCGGGCTCGCCCCAGGCAGTCGTCTCCCACCTCCAGACTATGGCCGACCTCCTGCACTTGCTGGGGTTCTCCATCAACGTGCCGAAGTCGCACCCGATTCCCTCTCAGAAGCTCCTCTTTATCGGAGCGGTTCTGGACACGGCGCAGTTTCGGGTCTATCCTCCCGAACAGCGAGTCCGGGATATTCGGGCTCTGATTCCGATCTTTCAGCCCTTGTCCCGAGTTTCGGTCAGAGTGACTCTGAGGCTGCTGGGCCTCATGGCCTCCTGAATCCTGCTGATCGATCATGCCAGATGGCATATGCGGGCTCTGCAATGGGACCTGAAGTTCCAGTGGGCGCAGCATCAGGGGAAGCTGTCCGATCACTTCCAGATCTCGGAGGGCACTGCACGACAGTTACAGTGGTGGCTCACGAACCGGCATTGGGTCGACGGCAGATCCCTCTCCCTTCCCCAACCGGAGTTTACAGTGGTGACAGATGCGTCCCTCCTGGGATGGGACGGCCACATGAGAGAGGCGGAGATAAGAGGCCTCTGGTCTCCGGCGGAGTCCAAGCTCCATATCAACCTTCTGGAGCTTCGGGCGATACGGCTTGCACTGAAGGCATTCCTTCCCTCTGTCAAGGGGAGAGTAGTGCAGGTGTTCACAGACAACACCACCGCCATGTGGTACTGCAACAAGCAAGGCGGGGTGGGGTCGTGGACCCTCTGTCAGGAGGCTCTGCGTCTCTGGACATGGCTGGAACATCATGGCATGTCCCTGGTGGTTCAACACCTGGCAGGTTCTCTGAACACCAGGGCGGATGAACTCAGCCGCAGGTGCATGCTGGATCACGAATGGCGTCTTCACTCGGAGGTGGTGCAAGGTCTCTTTCAGCAGTGGGGAGAGCCTTGGTTAGATCTATTCGCCACCGAAGAGAACGCGCAATGTCATCAGTTCTGCGCGTTGGAATTTCCAAGGCGGCACTCGCTTGGCGACGCTTTTCGTCGCGAGTGGAGTTGCGGTCTGTTGTACGCCTTTCCGCCTATACCACTTCTGCCCAGAGTGCTGAAGAAGATCAGGCGCGACCGGGCCCAAGTCATTCTTGTGGCCCCGGACTGGGCTCGAAGAGTATGGTATCCCGAGCTACTCAGTATGAGCATCGATCCTCCGATCAGACTGCCTCTTCGGAGGCTCTTCTGTCACAGCAGCAGGGGACGGTCCTCCACCCGAACCTGTCCAGCCTCCACCTCTTTGCGTGGAGATTGAGCGGCGGCAGTTGATTCCTTTCGACTTGCCTCCTGAAGTTTGTGATGTCATTCTGGCAGCCAGGCGTCCCTCCACTAAGTTGGTATACGCCTGCAGGTGGAACAAATTTGTGGCATGGTGCACAGCAAAGGCTGTGGATCCCCTTTCTGCCCCTCTTTCAGAAGTCCTTTTGTTCCTTCTTTGTTTGGCCCAGCAGGGCTCTGCTCTCGGCACTATCAAGGGCGATCTTTCTGCTATTTCGGCCTTTCTCAGGCTCCCTGATCAGCCCTCTCTTTTCAAGTCCCCTGTTGTAAATAGATTTCTCAAAGGCATTACGCACCTTTTTCCTCCTATTCCTTTCGTGATGCCACAGTGGGACTTGAATCTGGTTCTTACATACTTGATGTGCGCTCCCTTTGAACCCCTTCACAACTGTCCTCTTCGTCTCTTGACCTTGAAGACTGCTTTCCTAGTGACCATCACCTCCGCTAGGCGAGTGAGTGAGCTCCTGGCTCTTTCTTGTAAGCCTCCTTTCCTATCAGTCCATCCGGACAAGGTTGTGCTCAGGCCCCGTCCTTCCTTTTTGCCAAAAGTTGTTACGGCCTTTCACATTGGGCAGACTATTACCTTGCCCACCTTCTTTCCACCTCCGCATCCTTCCAGAGAGGAAGAGAGGCTCCACCGTCTGGACCCAAAACGTGCGCTCTCATTTTATCTCAACCGCACGCAACAGTTCCGGGTGGATGACCAACTCTTTGTTGGCTACGTTGGCACCAAGAAAGGTCGGGCGATACAAAAGAGGACTATCTCCCACTGGGTCGTCTTGTGTATCAAAGCCTGATACTCTTTGGCTAAAAAAGAACCTCCGGTGGGACTGCGTGCTCATTCCACCAGAGCTACTGCAGCCACTACTGCATTGGGACGTGGTGTCCCCCTGCAAGACATCTGTCAGGCAGCCACGTGGGCCTCCCTGCACACGTTTACTAAGCATTATTGCCTGGACAGCCAAGTCCGGAGAGACGGCTTCTTTGGCCGTTCTGTTCTCCGTGACTTTCTGGTGTGATCTTGGTTCGCAGACCCACCACCGGGGTTGGTATTGCTGGGGTATCTATTCTAAGGTAAGGAATCTATCACTATGTGTTTCTTTCAGATGAACAAGTTACTTACCTTCAGTAACGATATATCTGTAAGAAACATTAGTAGTGATAGATTCCTTACCGCCCCACCCATTCTCCCCGTTCTGCGAACTGATTTCTAGGGTTAAGGTCATCCCTTTCAGGGCCCTAGTTTCAATGCACCAGTGGTCAGTATCTTGCATGGCTCTGCGTTCCTGGCGCGGAAAGTCGTGTACAGAACTGACGTCAGCGCGCGTGGGCGGCGTCTAAGTAGCGCCCGCGACATCATCTCGGCGACCACGACACCAAAGACGGACGCGGAGCCGCACGACGCCACCTACCGACCGGCAGGGGTACTGCTGACGAAAACTTTGCGGATCCAGTCTGACGCCTGGGAATATTCTAAGGTAAGGAATCTATCACTACTAATGTTTCTTACAGATATATCGTTACCGAAGGTAAGTAACTTGTTCATTCGTCAGAAATCGATTTATTACAACATTTCATAGTTGACATTCCATGCAAGTTTGAAAAGAAAATTATAATTTTGCAAGGATTAGATCCATGCAAAGTTAGGAAATATAGGAATTTACAGGGACATTCACTGGCATGTCTTTCAAGGAAAGTTTGCAGAAGCACGTTTCATTTTTTCAGGATGTTAGCTGTTTACCCCTCCAAAATACGAACTTTGGTTAGAAGACTTTACTTTATAATAACTCCTGCTTTATGTTTAGGAGAGACGAATAGAACTTTATTGTATGGGACATATGCAGAGGTAGAGAAAGTTTGTGAAGATATTTAGTTTCGGTCATTTGGTCCAGAAAAAAGAGTTTAGGGAAAACAAAGAGCAAGATACAGAAATTACAACTGAAAACTTTGCTCAAGAAATTGCAAAGTTTAACACAGTTTTCTCAGAAAAGCCAAACTGTGCTTGTATTTGTTGTTGACACACTCACTACAAAACACAGACTCGGAATGTAGTTGTGTACTCTAAAATTGAAAAAGAGAACAATGGTAAGTGGCAAGAATTTGGTGCATATTTATTTGCTGAGGAAAGATTTGATTTATTCACAGAACAGATTTTCTGTAGGTTCTGCTATGATAAGTTAAAGAATAATAAAATGCCAGCTAGAGGTATATATAACAAGTTAGTATTGGTAGCCATTCCACAAGAGCTTAAAGCATTGAATGTTTATGAATCAATTCTTGTACAGCACATATATACTTTTCAAGCAATAGTTTGGATGGAGCCAAAGACAGGGAAATTACCTCCAAATGAGCTTCAGAGAGGACTAAAAGGAAGCGCTATGTACTAACCTTTAGATTTTAAAAGAATATTGAAACTAGGGATAGGTAGAGAAGAAGAGCCGCATATGATTTTAGTAAATGGGGTTCCAGCAAAGAATAGACAAATCTGGCAAGAGTTAGTACATGTTAATAAAGTTAAAAAAGCAGTTGCCTGCCTCCTCCAGACGACTCCGATTCGTTTCTTCTTGGGTTTTTCCTTTTTCCTCTTGTTGTGGGATAATTGGGAGGGAGTCTGTTCACAGGGCTTTTGAGTCTAGGTGTGGGAGGTGGGTGGGATTTGATGTTTCTGCTCAGGATGTTGATTATTGTTTTATTGTATTGTCGATTTTTGGTTCCCGCTCTATGGTTGTCCCTTTGTAATCCCTTCCCCTCCACAACTCATACAGAGGCCGATTTACGCTGGCGATGCGCATACATACTCCCTTATCTATGGTTATGGTCTTGGACCCCGCTGTTGATGTAAAACTCATCACCTGGAACGTGAGAGGGCTTAATAACCCCAGAAAATGTAAATTGGTGCTAGCATACCTCCATAGGCATAATGTTAAAATAGCATTCCTGAAGGAAACTCACCTCCCAGTGCAGAGGGCCCCCCATTCGCGTCCTCCTGGGGACCCCATAGATTCTTTGCAAGTTACAGTACCTATTCCCGAGGGGTCTGCCTCCTTATTCATCACACCCTCCGATTCACTCACAAGGACACTAAAGCTGACCCACAGGGGAGATACTTGCTAGTGGTGGGGACATTGCTCGGCAGGATGGTTCTCTTTCTCAATATTTATTGTCCCAACACGGACGATCCAACCTTTTTTGGGGACCTTCACACTATGCTTAATCGATACGACTATGACACAATTTTCCTTGGGGGAGACCTGAATCTCTGGCTTGACCCCAGACATGACTCCTCGAATCTGCTCTCAATCGCTAAACCCCATGCCCAGCGAGTGATGCAGGACCTAATACACTCCCTGGACCTGCGTGATCTCTGGCGCACACACCACCCGGATGTCCCGGGGTACACCTTTCACTCAGCACCGAATTCCACTCTGACACGTATAGACTACTCGCTCACGGACACGCGGGATGCCAGTGTACTAGGGGCGTCGATATGCTGCCACATACACTGTCGGAACATGCACCGGTGCTCCTTCATTTAAATATCCCACATTCTGCTGGGTGGGAGCGCAGATGGTCCTTTCCTGTTGCGGCCCTGCTGGATGCTGTGTTCCGGTCCGAGTTGCAAGACGCCATTACTGAATATTTTACCCTGAACACTGGCTCGGTCACCAAATACGCAACATTATGGGACGCCTTCATGGCGTATATCCGGGGTATTTGTATATCCAAACAAGCAGGAGTCTTGCACTCGATCCGTGGGAGCCTCGCCCGAGTCGAAACGGAGCTGGCTGTACTGGACGCGTCGCCTCCCACACCAAACACTTTGCACAAACGTAGATCCCTTATTTTGGAATTTAATTGGCATGCAGCTATGGAGGCGACCTTGCTGGGCAAATATCACACAGCATGCCGATATGGGGAGGGGGAACGCCCGGGTAAAACTCTGGCACGTCTGGTGCGGCACCCAAGGGGAGCTGGACATATAGTAGCAATAAAGCGTTCCGACGACTCCGTAGCCACTGATTATACAGAAATAATAGCCGAGCTGGTCGCGTACTATCGATCCCTATACACAACCAAACTCCCTAAGGACTTCACACAACATTTAGTCTACCTCGAGGAGGTTGCAATGGTGTGGCTCACTAGGGGACAGGCTTCTGGGCGAACCCTTCACCGTCGAAGAGGTCACGCTTGCAATCAATGCGTTGGCCGGTGCAAAGGCGCCGGGCCTCGACGAACTGTTTGGGATATTCTACAAGACATTCAAAGATATCCTAGCACCACAGCTACTCAAGGTCTACGCGGAGGCCCTAGAGGACGGCATACTCCCCCCCTCCATGAGGGAGGCAGCTATGTCCCTACTATTAAAACCGGGTAAGGAGCCCACCAATTGCACCTCATATCGCCCCATTTCTCTAATAAACTTTGACAGCAAAATCCTGGCCAAAATGCTATCCACCAGGTTGTCGCTACTCCTGGACCAAATACTTTCGCCAGTGCAGTCTGGCTTTATTCCGCATAGGTCCACTTCCCTAAACCTCTGAACCGTCTTCTCAGTCATCAATCGAATAGAGCCGAGTCTTCCTGCAGCAATAGCCCTTCTGGACGCGTAAAAGGCTTTCGATTCTCTAGAGTGGCCATTCCTCGCTGCCACGCTCCGCAAACTGGGCCTCCCAGGCAACTTTCTTGCCTTGATTGCACTGCTCTATTCATCATCTACGGCGCAGTTCCGGGTAAATGGCTCTCTTTCTTCAATTCCGATCTCACACGGCACCCGTCAGGGATACCCTTTATCTCCCCTGCTTTCTATAGTGGCCATGGACCCCTTGGCTTGGCACTTGCAAGAAAAACATATGTTCCGAGGCCTCCAGTTCCAATCAGGGCCCTTACTGATGTCCATGTACGCGGACGACATCTTGCTTTTTGTTAGACACCCCAAAACTAATTTACAGCCACTAATCGATGAGATAGGGTGCTTCGGAGACATGTCTGGGCTAAAAATAAACTGGGGCAAATCGGAGATGTTCCCGATTACTGATGCCGCCAAGGCGGGGGAGGCGGAGCTACCCCTTCGATGGGCAGGTGATGCCACCAAGTACCTTGGCATATACTTGCACAGAAATAAGGAGCAGGTAATACGCCTCAACTACAGGCCAGCGATCGAACAGCTTACTTCGCAGGTTGAAATATGGATCCAACTACCTATATCCATGGCTGGACGCATCGCCCTCATTAAAATCGACGTACTACCACAGTTTTTGTACCTATTTGTTAATATACCTATCCCACTTACAAATACTTTTTTTTCTCAATTACGGGGCCTACTTATTCGACTGGTCTGGGCGGGACACAGGCCACGAATTGCTTGGGACACTTTGACACTCCCGTACAACCGGGGAGGGTTTGCAGTCCCGGATCTTCACCTCTATTATTTGGAGGCACAGGCACAATTTGCCCATGATTGGTTTCACCCCGACGCCCATATACCTTACACTAAACCTGAACGAGATTTGGCTGACCCCACGCCACTAGGGGCTCTATACCACTCGATCCCCAAGACATCCAACCCCTATCTACCGCATGCTGGGCGTGGCGCAAACTCAACCGAACGTTGGGCACCGGCCCCCTATACTCCCCGGCTATTCCACGCAGAGCAACCCATACTTACCGCTAACATCTGAGAAAGTTGTACAGTGTACTCTTACCAAATTGGAATTATGCACCCTCGGTTCACTATTCCCAGACGGTCAGGCAATCACCATGACGGACATATCCACGCATTCTGAACTGACATACATGGATAAATTTATAGCCACCAAACTACTTGGGGCACTCCGTTAGTCTGTCTCTTCCTTTCCATCCCCGCCCCTGGAATTCACACCACTTACACTGCTTATCACCGACAAGGACGGAACACACTTGGTTACCAAGCTATACCGGGCGTGCATGGCACTCAAGCAGGTCCGAGACAGGGGAGAGAGGCGACGATGGGAGGAGGACCTGGGGTTCTCATTGTCTGACAAGGAGTGGACCAACTGCCTTGACCAAATACAAAGGGTATACCCCAACCACAGACATAAACTCCTCCATTTCAAATTCATACACAGGGTATACATTACTCCGTGTCAGCTGACCAAATACGACCCCACTAAGCCATCCATTTGCCCCAAATGCTAAATTCCGGATGCCGACTTCGCTCACATGACCTGGACGTGCCCCCAGATAACTACATACTGGACGGATATATTCCAGACGGTCTGTGACATAATAGCCACGCCACTTCTTCCTTCTCCGAAATTAGCGCTGTTAGGGATGGTCAGCAGCATTAAACTGTGCCACCGTAGGTTTGTCGCCATAGCACCGCTACTGGCGAAGAGGAAAATAGCAATACACTGGGGAACTGGACAATCCCCCACAAAAGCAGCATGGATGCGCAGCTTGTCGTACTGCGATATGCAGACTGAAATATATGCCACGCTCCAGCCTCCGACCTCACGACCCAAGGATATATGGCATATCTATCACTGCTACTTACGTCAAGGACAGCATTCCTCCCCAACCCCCTCTTCCGAACATCAACTGGCCTCAGAAGGTTCTGTACCCAGAACCCCCCCCCCCGAATCAGTCGTTGTGCTGACACCATAGCACCTTGGCGCGCTCCACCCAAACGTCGACTATGATGTACACTGATCATGCATCCTATAGCTTCTCGCGACCTAACTATAGCTCACACATACTAAGCTCCCCCAGCACGGCAGATATAGTGCAATGTAGCATATGCTCCAGTGGAGGGCTCCGATGCCCCCCCACCTCCCCTCTTCGTTTACCCCCACTCCCTTTAGTGAGTATTTATGGGTTTGCGTTTTGTCTTGTATATTGTATAATTACACCTGAACAATGTATGTCTGTCACTGTTTTCTTTATTGCAAAATTTAATAAAAAAATAAAAAAATGTTAAAAAAGCAACATTATACATTGTTGAAAATAATATTTACTATACAAATGTTGATGTTACTGAAAATGAAATTTGTATAGAGGACGATACGTTACCATCCTGCGGACAGATGGAAAACGTGGATCGATCTAGATCAGAAGAAATTTATGAACACTATAGCATCCACCCTCTGCATTCTAAAGAAGTAATTGGTGATGCTATTGAATTGTTTCAAATGAAGCAAGCAAAAGGAAGTCCCTTGAGTGTCTGGAAAAAAAGCTTAGAGGCTCGTTGTTTTCCGCAGCTGTTTCCAACTGGAGTAGGTGGACGTTATGATGACCGCCCTGTACAGATAGCAGCAGCTGAATACCACTCAACATGATTATACTAAGAGGATCCAAGATTTCATCAGTGCATTCCATACATATTTCACCTTTTGTTTGAAAGTGACTTCTCTGGACTTTCCTATGCTGTGAATCATATACTGAAGAAAGGAGGACATCTTCAAAATCTGTGTGCAAGGGAATTTGTTGATAAAGTTGAAGAAAAATATAATTATAACTTAATGAGTTTGATGGCATGCCAAAGTGGAACAAATGAGTATTGATATCATTGTCATGGAGAACTCAAATGCATGTTGAGAAACCCAGGACCACCTACTTGGTTTGTTACACTTAGGGGCCGATTCCGATCTCGGTCGGAGGCGCACCCAATACCATTCGGTCGGGAAAAAAGCCATGCGAATGCCTGTTTCCTGACCGATCCGTACAGCATACCGAACGAGTAAGTACGATGCGCACAACAGCACAGAATCTGGCCGAGTCGAACTCACCCAATCCAGGCCCTGTTCTCCGACCGAGGCGAATCCGGAAACGCTGAATCGAGTCGCACGGAAGGGAAAATGCAGCTCCGTCCGGCCGAACAAGTACGATGCGCTTTCCGTACGCGCCGAACCCGTCGCTACGCACGGCACGTCAAAGCATCCGGGAGAGGCGCACATAAGCTCCGATTCGCGCCACAACACGATCCACGGCTACGAGGCGAACACGCCAGCGACGAGGACGACGCGAAGCAACGAGGACGACGCGAAGCAACGAGAAAGACGAACGACACGAACCAACCATGAATCCCTTCGTCCCGATCATACCAATATTCTACATTTACTACCGGAACAGGCACGGACGCGTACGGCGCAGAAGGTAAGTCAGACACCAACCACAAAACACATACAACACGTACACGACACATCACACACACACAGAGGGATGCAGAATTTACTTACACCAGCAACAGCAGCACCATAGGGGCGGGATGCCCATCACCAATGCCACATATGCACACAGGGGCCTGAATGCGCACCACCACCCCTACCCAGGGGGGCCGGATGCCAACCACCACTACCACCCTTAGCCAGGGGGTGCCAGATGCCCACCACCACTACCACCCTTACCCAGGGGGCTGGATGCCTACCACTACTACCACCCTTAGCCAGGGGTGCCAGATGCCTACCACTACTACCACCCTAAGCCAGGGGGCTGAATGCCAACCACCACTACCACCCTTAGCCAGGGGGTGCCAGATGCCCACCACCACTACCACCCTTAGCCATGGGGGTGCCAGATGCCTACCACTACTACCACCCTTAGCCAGGGGGGCTGGATGCCTACCACTACTACCACCCTCACCCAGGGGGCTGGATGCCTACCACTACTACCACCCTTACCCAGGGGGTGCCAGATGCCTACCACCACTACCACCCTCACCCAGGGGGGCTGGATGCCTACCACTACTACCACCCTTACCCAGGGGGCTGGATGCCTGTCACTACTACCACCCTTACCCAGGGGGGCTGGATGCCTACCACTACTACCACCCTTACCCAGGGGGTGCCAGATGCCTACCACCACTACCACCCTTACCCAGGGGGTGCCAGATGCCTACCACTACTACCACCCTTACCCAGGGGGTGCCAGATGCCTACCACTACTACCACCCTTACCCAGGGTGTGCCAGATGCCTACCACTACTACCACCCTTACCCAGGGGGGCTGGATGCCTACCACTACTACCACCCTTACCCAGGGGTGCCAGATGCCTACCACTACTACCACCCTTACCCAGGGGGTGCCAGATGCCCACCACTACTACCACCCTTACCCAGGGGGCTGGATGCCTACCACTACTACCACCCTTAGCCAGGGGGTGCCAGATGCCTACCACCACTACCACCCTTACCCAGGGGGGCTGGATGCCTACCACTACTACCACCCTTACCCAGGGGGCTGGATGCCTACCACTACTACCACCCTTACCCAGGGGGTGCCAGATGCCTACCACCACTACCACCCTCACCCAGGGGGCTGGATGCCTACCACTACTACCACCCTTACCCAGGGGGCTGGATGCCTGTCACTACTACCACCCTTACCCAGGGGGCTGGATGCCTACCACTACTACCACCCTTACCCAGGGGGTGCCAGATGCCTACCACCACTACCACCCTTACCCAGGGGTGCCAGATGCCTACCACTACTACCAGCCTTACCCAGGGGGTGCCAGATGCCTACCACTACTACCACCCTTACCCAGGGGTGCCAGATGCCTACCACTACTACCACCCTTACCCAGGGGGCTGGATGCCTACCACTACTACCACCCTTACCCAGGGGGTGCCAGATGCCTACCACTACTACCACCCTTACCCAGGGGTGCCAGATGCCTACCACTACTACCACCCTTACCCAGGGGGGCTGGATGCCTACCACTACTACCACCCTTAGCCAGGGGGTGCCAGATGCCTACCACCACTACCACCCTTACCCAGGGGGCTGGATGCCTACCACTACTACCACCCTTAGCCAGGGGTGCCAGATGCCTACCACCACTACCACCCTCACCCAGGGGGGCTGGATGCCTACCACTACTACCACCCTTACCCAGGGGGCTGGATGCCTGTCACTACTACCACCTCTACCCATGGGGGCTGGATGCCTACCACCAACACCATCCCCACTCATAGGATGGACAATGCATGACACAACCAGCACACCACAACCTAGGGAATGCAAGAAAAAGACATCCCCCAACACCATGACAAGCGTGTGTAGACTGTGTCAAATGCCTACAACACTGAACATGACTTTGAACATACAATGTGACCCCCTATCACATGTGCCACACATATATGTGTGTGGCCCCCACAATGCAAGCAGGCCATGACCATTGTGGCTATGGGGTCCAACGCCCCATCACCACAGTGACCAAAAGGTAAGTGTGGGGTCCATAGCTGAAGCACATTTTGAACATTGTGGCAATGGGGTCTAACGCCCCATCACCACAGTGACCAAAAGGTAAGTGTGGGGTCCATAGCTGAAGCACATTTTGAACATTGTGGCAATGGGGTCTAACGCCCCATCACCACAGTGACCAAAAGGTAAGTGTGGGGTCCATAGCTGAAGCACATTTTGAACATTGTGGCAATGGGGTCTAACGCCCCATCACCACAGTGACCAAAAGGTAAGTGTGGGGTCCATAGCTGAAGCACATTTTGAACAGTGTGGCAATGGGGTCCAAACCCCCATCATCACAGTGACCAAAATGTAAGTGTGGGGTCCATAGCTGAAGCACATTTTGAACATTGTGGCAATGGGGTCTAACGCCCCTTCACCACAGTGACCAAAAGGTAAGTGTGGGGTCCATAGCTGAAGCACATTTTGAACATTGTGGCAATGGGGTCCAAACCCCCATCATCACAGTGACCAAAATGTAAGTGTTGACAAAGAAAGAGCTGCAACTGCCAAACTGCATGGATGATTCCTGGTCACAGAACATAAAACACATCAGTGGCAAAGTAGTGCATGTGTCCCATTGCAACATAAATTGGGGGAGCCAAATACTGCAGTGCAAATAAGACATACCTTTGGCCATGTGCAGACAAACAACACCCATGGGGGCTGACACTGTCAACATTCATCAATGACACAATGACAGAAGTGACCATCAGAATGCAGACCCACATATTTGCACCAATGGGCACACAAATGCAGATACCCTGTGGAGACTGTAGATGTGAGGTGAACAGATACCATACCATGGCAGCAATGGGACACACAAACCATGATCATTGTGCTGACCGATGACCTAGGAGTCCCAGGGACAGCAGGGGAAAGCCACCAAACTACATACAGCCAATGGCACACCCAAGATATGCCAATGCAGTGGTGCAGATGCACAAACACAAACAGGCAGACCCACACTGCACATCATACACAACAGGTGAGGGGGGTGCCAGTGTCCCCAGGCAACCACACAACACATGAGGAGACCTGAATACCAATCATACAGATGTGCATACAGTGCCACACAAAGGTAACTCATGGATCCAAATCCCCTATGTGGGCAAGCAGGCATTGTCAGATGAGAGGGAGCACAAATCACACATGTCACACAGGCACGTAGGAACAGCAACTGACACAGCAAGACACAGACACACCACAGCACTACCCCCAGGGCCCCCACAATGTGGTGACCCTGGGCTGCATTACAATCCCACTGTGATGACAAAGCTAAATGTCGTTCACACTGTGAACCACAGTCATGTGTCCTGAGCAACAAACTACCATCACACCTACACAAGCACAAATCAATCAGCATGGCCAGTAAGCCAAGGCCAACATGGAGGCAGGGGCCTAGCCGGGCAACAACTCTCATCTGCACACACTCAACACCACACCCTCGACCTCCAACAATGTGCAGCAGTGAAGCACACATGCACTGGTGACATTGCACATGCACCCATGACTATTCCAGGGTGGTGGGTGGGAACCAAGGTGCAGAAACACATCACACATGGCCACTCAACAAGACTCCTGAATGTCTGACACACTGCACACTACGCTGTACATGGACATGACGGCAATACCACACCAACCAATGGGATCCCAGCCACAGTCACACACCAATGAAGAAGCCAAGGTCACCCACAAAGAACACACATAGACAACAACCAACATTGCAGCCCGGACCCTGAGGAGTGCCAGCAGTCACACACACAACGTGTCACAATCACTGAAAGATAACACAAACTGGAAATCACATGACAGGGGCAAACAACAAGTGCCAAGGGGAAACCATGACTGTGACCCATCTGCGTCTGCACACAAACTCAGCCCTGACAGCAAACACACCTATGGGTGACACCCTGATGACCAGTAATGTGCCATGCACCCACATCACAGAGAACCCAGGGAGAAGACTTTGGGGGAACATAGGTCAACTCAGCAAGCATCACAAACAGGTACAACACTAGGGATCACAGCATGCACAGCTAAACGGAAGTGAACACACAGACATGCACATACAACACACACCTTGGGCGCAGGCAATGTCACAGGAGTACACACTGCCATGAGGGGACTCCACTCCTGTGTGAGGAAAGCTGTGCCATATGTTGCCTCAGTAGGGCCCCATCATGTCAGCTGAGCACTTGGTCACACAATCAACAATTAGCACCAAATGAGGGCTCCCGTCACATCAGCCTGGTCATGGAAGTGCCAACGAAATCATCAGCACAGATCCAACACACTTGTATAGCAATGTTGCACTGACAACACAGATGAGTCCTTCCCCATTGATGCCCAAACCTGCATGTCCAGTGGAGATGGCCACACGGTCAGGGAAGTAGACGAATTGAACAATGGCAGGCACAACAGATGTGCAGGGGTGGAAGCCACAGATGTGAAATAGCTAATGTAAGTAGGAAATCCCATTGCCAAATACTGAACACATGACACCCTCAGATGCTGCTATGGATGACATGGATACACCACAGGATAGGACACATTCCCCTGGACCACATGGGTTCCTGCACAGTAACACTTCATTATCATGAGACCAAATATCACCATCACTGCAGCAAGGGCATGGTTAGCATCATCAACAACATGTACATCAGAAGCATAAGCACTAGAGAACAGAAAGTTGCTTTATTCAGCATATGTGTGTAATGAAAACTGAAAGTCCAGAAAAACACAAAGGCCAATGGCCAGTCCATTGTCAAAGTCCAAACAGGGTGACAGTGGCAGATGTCACCCTACGCATGCCTGCACAAAACCAGGGACAATCCACTAGGAGGGGCAACCGGGGGGCAGGCCAGGCACCGCAGGGACAGGATCAGGGCTCACCAGGAGGAAGCAGGGAAGGGGTGGTGGGTGCTGGAGAGCCACTGACAACTGCAGTGGAGGTGTCTGACATGGTGTGTGCCGGCACAACTGGGGGCATGACTCAGATGTTGTGGGTGCCGGCACGACTGCAGTGGACCCTGCAGATGGAGTGGACAGGTCCGCCACTGCAGTGCCCAAGTCAGACAGGGTGGTAGTGGACTCCACTGCAGTGCCTACCACCAGGGGAGGAGAATGGGGAACAGGCAAGGTGGGCTGGACAGAGGGGAGGACACCCTCACCACATCAGTGGCACAGACAAGCGCAGCGGGGGTGTGGTGCCGGGAGAGCAAGTGGCAGGGGGAGAAGGCCGGATCCTCTTGGGGATGGTATATCTGTGGGTGGGGGAACCTGGGGCAGGGTGTGGTGGGGGCACCTGTGGAGTGGGGGCCTGAGGGATGGAGGAAGGAGACCTGGTGCCTGAGCTGCAGGGCGGCGGCGGGGTCTTGCTCTTACGACTCCGGGGGACTTGCGGGTGGGGGCCTCAGTCTGTCTGCGCCTGGGGAGGGTGTCCGGGGGCGAGGGCACTCTGCTCCGTGTGGGTGGGCTTCCTCTTCCCCTGAATGCTGTATCAGCTGGATCGGAGGGGAAGAGGCCGAGGTCACTGAGGAAGAGCCGCTGGGTCTTTGGGGTTGCAGGTGAGGCAATGGAGGGTGCTTTGGAGGGAGAGGCAACTGAGGACTGCGCAGTGCTCGTGGATGCGTGTGTGTGTTCCAGGGCCCCATCCCCTGTGAGTCTGGTTTCAGTCCCCTGACTGTGCGTGCGTGTGCGTTTTGTTTGTGGCGTGTGTGTCTGTGTGCTGGATGTGTGTGTGCTGGTGTGTGCCTGTGCCGTGTGTGTGTGCTTGGGACGGGTAAGGTGCTGGGGAGTGTGGATGGAGCAGAGGCAGGAGGGGTGAGGGACTGTCTGAGGAGGGACACTGCTGCCGTCAGGGAGGAGTCCATGGACCTATTGCCCCTCTGTAGGTCAGACATGCCCGATGAGATGCCCTCCATGAACGACACCAGCTGAGTCAACAGAGCGGTGTGCGCATGGAGGACACTCAGCATGGCTGTCTGCCCTACATGGAGCTGGCGAAGGAGGTACACAGACTCCTCACTCAGGGCAGCAGGGGACACAGGGGCAGGGGGTGCGGTGCCTGGCCCAAAGGAGACACGCTCCCGAACATGGGAGCCTCCACGGACCTGGGGAATGGGAGCCGATGGGAGGGCGGTGGTGGTGCTGGTGGTGGCGGGGACAGCAACACTAGCTGGGGTGTGGTGGCTGCTGACACCCGCCTCCATAAGGGAGTCATCCTCCGAGTTGCTCTGGTCCTCAGCTGAGGTGGATGGTGCTGAGGACTCCTCGGTGTGGCTCCCCTCGCCCTCCGTGCCACTGGGTCCCTCCGACCACTCCTCGGCTGCTGACCCAGTCTGGCTCTCCGGCTCCTCCTGGTCCGTGGAGCTGTCCCCTTCCGTGGCCGTGGATGTATCTGCAAACAATGGGGAAACAGACAGACATCAGTCACCTGCACCAAACGCACACACCACTGTGAGCACAGCACATTACAGAGCAAGCCCTGGCATCATTAGTTGTACATTGCTAAAAGTGCCCTAACTGAACAGGAGAAGCCAATTGTCAGTCTGATGCCAACCATGGCACTCACATCCCACATGGCCTTGCACCCATCTGTCTGGTGTCTGTTGGATAGCAACACCCCAGTGTGGACACATGCACCAACTACACAGTAGTTGGACAGTGCAGAGGACACGGTGTAGCATGTGGACATGCACACATCACAACTCTTGCCACTGAGTCACTACAGGTTTCAGGATGAAAGGACGCCCAGAGTCAAACAGGAAATGCATGTGATGCATACCAGCGACAGACACCATGATGCACCCATGTCCTGATAGCCATCGCCACAATGGTGTGCATGTAGCACATGTCACTCCCTGCAGGATCACCAATAAGTAGACACATGCCATGGCGGAGGCATGACTGCTAAGTCATACATCACTGTCTCAGTGATGTATGACTTGGCAGCCAGACAACAACACTCTGCACTGTGTCACAATAGTAGGTCATGGGGAATGCAAGTCCTGGAGCTGCACAAGTGCACATGTACATCCCCCACACAACACATCATCTTAACCCTCATCTGTCCAGGTCATACCGATTGGACATATGGGAGACCTGTGACACTACCCTCTGAACCTGAGCCCCTCACAATCTGCTGTGAATGGGGAACAGCTGCCTGAACTTCACATTCGCATACCCCAGTCTGCACGGGCAGCTGATCAAACACCTATGTGACACACAAGTATCGTCTCCTATGGTCACATCTCCAGTGGCATGCTGAGCCCCTACCGAGAAACACCCCAGCAGTCCTGGCAACAAATCCACAGCACACTGACACAGAGGCAGACACCTGAGGGGTCAAATCACTGCGCACAATGTGTCAGCTGATACACGGGAGTGGGAGTACAGAGTGCATTGCATGGCCTGGAGTAGGCATGACTGTCCTGCCCCACATGAATGAGGGATGAGCCCTGGACAGTGGATAGCTGGCTATGTATGTGTGACACACGTAATCTGCACACTCCTGGGGCCCAAACATTGTTCCCACCCGCTGCATGGGTGTGTGCCACATACCCCAGGCACATGTGGTGGCTCAGCTCAGCAAGTGGACCGCATATCAAAGCAACACGCAGATTACATGTCCGAACACAGGCGTTGTGTGAACAATGGACCCACCCATGATGCCCACAACAGAGTTAGGGAAACAGATGCTGTCCCCCACCTTTAGTGAAGCAAACTGCAAGGACACAGTCCCAAGTGACACAATTCCCTGAATGTAAGGGCCACACCTGGGTATCAGATGAGGAGTGGGCAGTGCACAATAGAGGGACATGGCTCCTGGACAACATGACTGCTGTACTGTGGCAGTTTAACCAGGCCAGAGGAGGGCACATAGCATGTAATACAGAGTTCACAGTGCAGTCTTTGACTCACCCCCTCCTTGCTGCTGTCTGGCCTTCAGCTGCCCATCCAGGTCTGGAAACACCACCGCCAGGATCTGGAGCATGTGGGGGTCAGGGTCCGTGTTCCGCCCCTCCTGCGAGGAGGCGACAGCTTCAGCTGGACCCGTGCAATCCTCCGGGTCCAGCCCCGAAGGTCCTGCCACCTCTTCTGGCAGTTGCGGATCCGGCGCTTGTAGACCCCCACGGACCGGACAGCCCGGACGATGTCCTTCCAGATCTCCTGCTTCCGATGGGCATTAACCTGTCAGGATGACAAAGTGAAAAGGCCATTACTACACATGCAACATATCCGTGCATGACACAGTTGTATATACATGTCTCAATCACAGGGGCACATGATGTACACAGGCAGTGCAACGCTGCCCATGGACAGTTTGCCAGACGTCACTACATGGTATCATTGCATGGGAAGTAAAACCTTGTTCAAATGCACTGTCACTGCACCATACCTGTCCAGTGCATGTCACTACACACTATGGGGGTGACAACTACTCAGTGAGCCTGCTAGCCAGTGGCGTGCAGACTTTCAGCCTTGCTAGTCAGACAAAATGCACATTCAGAAAGGCAGTGCACAGAACACTCACCTGCTCCCCTGGTGTCCCATACAGCTTGCTGTACTGTGGAAGTAGGCTGTCCAGCAGGGCCTGGTTCTCCTCAAGGCTGAAGGCTGGGGCTCTCTCCACAGTACGTGCCATTGCAGGGTCCAGAGGGGCAGAGACAGCAGCAGTGCAGTGGCAGATGTCGTCCTGGAGCATGTAGTGCAGGCAAGTGAGCTCTCAGGGGAACAGCCAGCAATATATATGTGCTGGAGAGGCAGATACTGTCCCTTGTGTCCAAAGTGATAGGTCCAAGTCGTTTGCATCTTCTGAATCTGGCCAATCCATGGAATAGCAGCACCAATACACGCCCACAGCATCCTTCAAATCTTCAACTTCATGACATACATGATTTTGCAACATTGTTGTGGGTGACCAACTGAATTTCCAGCAACCGACTCGTTCGAATTTCGAAAACGCGTCCGTTGCCAGGCTAGGCCATTGTCAATGGGTGCGCACCGATCGGTCCATTGCGGTACAACGCGTACAGGGGTACAACGCGTACCCGCACACATTGAATGCAATGGGCCGGCCGGGGCACCGATCGGTCCATTGCTGATCAACGCGTACAGGGTACAACGCGTACCCGCACACATTGAATGCAATGGGCCGGCCGGGGCACCGATCGGTCCATTGCGGTACAACGCGTACAGGGGAACAACGCGTACCCGCACACATTGAATGCAATGGGCCGGCCGGGGCACCGATCGGTCCATTGCTGATCAACGCGTACAGGGGTACAACGCGTACCCGCACACATTGAATGCAATGGGCCGGCCGGGGGCACCGATCGGTCCATTGCGGTACAACGCGTACAGGGGTACAACGCGTACCCGCACACATTGAATGCAATGGGCCGGCCGGGGCACCGATCGGTCCATTGCTGATCAACGCATACAGGGGTACAACGCGCACCGCACACATTGAATGCAATGGGCCAGCCGGGGCACCGATCGGTCCATTGCGGTACAACGCGCATAGGGGTACAACGCGTACCCGACACATTGAATGCAATGGGCCGGCCGGGGCACCGATCGGTCCATTGCGGTACAACGTGTACAGGGGTACAACGCGTACCCGCACACATTGAATGCAATGGGCGGCCGGGGGCACCGATCGGTCCATTGCTGATCAACGCGTACAGGGGTACAACGCGTACCCGCACACATTGAATGCAATGGGCCGGCCGGGGCACCGATCGGTCCATTGCGGTACTAACGCGTACAGGGGTACAACGCTGCACCCGCACACATTGAATGCAATGGGCCGGCCGGGGCACCGATCGGTCCATTGCGGTACAACGCGTACAGGGGTACAACGCGTACCCGCACACATTGAATGCAATGGGCCGGCCTGGGGCACCGATCGGTCCATTGCGGTACAACGCGTACAGGGGTACAACGCGTGCACCGCACACATTGAATGCAATGGGCCGGCCGGGGCACCGATCGGTCCATTGCGGTACAACGCGTACAGGGGTACAACGCGTACCCGCACACATTGAATGCAATGGGCCGGCCGGGGCACCGATCGGTCCATTGCTGTTCAACGCATCCCTGTACAAGTGACTGGCATATGTCACCATGCCTGTCTCAGATGGACATATGCCAGCCACAGATAGCTCCCAGGAGTGAGGGGCACACCTACAACACGACAGCCTGTCCAAACTGTATGATAAGGCATGTAAGGCTGCATTTCCTATTGTGTGTATGTTGGTGTACATGTTGTCCTGTGGGTGTCACCTGGGGGCAGCCACCCCCAGGCTGTGCACGTGTTCATGGGGACAGGATCCTGGGTGTTACGTGTACATGACCACTGTGATGTGCAACTGTTCATATCTGTGCATGTGCCATGGTCACATTTCACGGTGGTGTATGTGTATGTCATGTCACATACCCCGTGAGTCCCATGTGGGACGGTATGTTTGAGCCAGGGTGTCCCAGTGGCACAATAGTGATGGTCCTCCACAGTCTGTGTGCATGTAGTGTTTACAATGTCTCTGATTTCATGTGCACAATGGGAGACAGTCTCCACATCCACGTTGTGTGTGCATGGACTTTGATGTTGTGCGTGTGTGTGTCACAGACGTCCATGTCTGTCCTGCAGTGGCAAGTGGGACCACTACCTGTGGGGCTCATAGTTGTTTTGCTGTGGTGTATACATGATACTCCATGTAATGCCAGTGTCCATGTGGCAATACAGGGTCCCTGGGAATGTACCTGTCGTTGAGCTGTGATGCCTGGGGCACATCTGTCCTCACATGTCACTGTGGGGGTGATTGTGACACGGCAGCAGGAGATGGGAACTGTGACACGGCCTCATGATATCCAATGGGCCAACCTGGGACTTATTGATGCCACTTGTTGAACCGTGATGACAGATGTTGGCCATGTATGTACCATACATGTCCTTACGGAACTGCACACTTCATGTAGTTGTGCCTCATAATGATGTATGTTGGGATATTGAGTGTGTTCAATGCCGCATATGTGGGCTGACTGACAATCTTGCTTTCTTCTCCTCTGCACTGCAGGGCTCCTGCTGTCCATCGACCATTCCCAGACCTGGCAACGATGGTGGAACGGGACAGCATCCGACGGTACCGCTTCACCAGGCAGCTGATTGAGGATTTGGCAGTGCAGTTGGCCCCACATTTGCAGCCTGGCCGGCCGTATCCTACAGCGCTGACCCCCAAGGTGAAGGTGATGGCAGCCCTACACTTCTTTGCCACCGGTACCTTCCAACATACTGTGGCGACTGCTGGTGGGATGTCACAGACCATGTTGAGCCGTGTGCTCCGCGATGTTTTGGTGGCAATGTTGCTATTCCTGAACCGGTACATCTATTTCCCTAGACTGCAACGACTCACTGACATGAAGAGTGACTTCTATGCCCTGGGGAGGATGCCGCAGGTCATTGGCTCCATTGATGGGACACATGTGGCTTTGGTACCACCACAGGCCCAGGAGCAGGCCTACAGGAACCGCAAGCACTACCACTCGGTCAATGCACTGGTGGTGTGTCTTGCAGATATGACCATCACACACGTGTGTGCCCGTTTCCCTGGTTCAGCACACAATGCCTTTGTGATGAGGAGTAGTCGCATCCCCAGGATGATGGCACAGATGCAGAACCAGCGTGCCTGGCTTGTCGGTGTGTACTGACTTTGTGCCATTGTGTGTGATCTGATCTGTAGTATTCCGCCCACTTTTCCAAGTCAGCTAATGTGCACTTGTCTGTCCGTAGGTGACTCGGGATACCCCAACATGCCGTGGTTGCTGACACCCCTCAGGAACCCTGTGACACCAGCCCAGATGCGCTACAATGAGGCACATGGTCGGACCAGGAGAGTGATTGAGCGGACATTTGGTCTCCTGAAGAGCCGCTTCCGCTGCCTGGACAAGACCGGAGGGTCCCTCCCATATGCCCCTGCGAAAGTGTGCAAGATTATCATCGTCTGCTGCATGCTCCACAACCTGGCAGTGCGGAAGGAGTTGCCTCTCATCCAGGATGACAATGACCAACATCCGCCACCTGTGGAGGATCCTGGCCTGGACCACGATGCCAGTGATGATGATGATGATGAGGGTGATGTCCGCACACAGCTCATCACCAACTTCTTTAGCTGAATGTGAGTATCCTGAGGTGTCATGTCAATGATGTGAGTTGGCATGATATGTGTAGGTGGTGCTCTGGTGCTGTTGGAGTGTGTCCATGGGCTACTTGACTGGATGTGTGTAGCGATGTGTGCTTACAGGTGGTCTGTACTCCCCAACAGTGTTGACATGCTAACTTGGTTCTGGGTGGGTATCTTGTAACATGTATTGTGCATGAGTTTTGCTGTTCTGTCCTGTTCTCCATTGCTTTTGACTGTGTGTCATTTCTGTCCTTCACAGGGTACTTTCAGATTTGTTTGGTCAACTGTGTCCACCGACGACGTGATTGTACTTCCAGGGTGGTAGCTGTTGTGTCCCTACAGGTGATGTGCGCCACACCCATGGACTTCCTTCCTTCTACAGTTGTTGACTGTGTGCCCGCTGCCAGGTGGGATTACCTTGCATCTGTAGTGGTTACGACATGTTGCAACTGTGTAATAAACCTGTGCTTCACTTTGTGATGTGCGTTGTCTGTGGTCACACATTTGACTGCCATTTGCTTACTGCACCTGTGGGCTACTTGACTACAACTGGGAATAGGTGTGGTGTCTGTGCATTGCACCGTCTTCCCTGGCAACATCAGTGTAGGCAATGAGTCAGATGGCCTAGGTGTGTATGTGTTGTGTAGCCCTGGTGGTGTGTCTCCCTCATATGTGTCACGTTGCCTTTACTCACATGCCTGTGTTGTACTTGCTGTTGCAGTTCGCATACACAGTGTAATTTTGCAGTTCATCATCCCCATAACAGCACCCACGTTGGAATCACAACAGAGGCAAGTATGGTGTATTAGTGTGTTTATTGTGATACATTTGTGTGAATAGTGCATAGGATGGGTAGTGCTGTACATATATCTTGCAATCAGAAGTTCCTAGGTGAATTGAAAGTCCTGGTAGACAAAATCCCCAGTATCGGGGCCACAGTTGTCTGAGACATTGGTCCAACTTGTACTCCCCATGCAATGTGTGGGAGTTGTGTTGCCGTCAACAGGGTGAACAGTCTGTGCACAAAGGTGAACATCCAGAACAGGTTCAGGCTTCCTGGGAGTTGCGCTTGGCCATCGGCCTCTCACTTGCCCCTCCTCGGACGACCCCTCTTCTTTGGGGGGCCCTCAAGTACAGGCTGCTGCAGTGCAGGGGACTCTCCGCCAGAGTCATCCTCCCTCCCTGTGGCAGTTGCAGTTTGTTCAGCACCAGATGTTGTTGGCACACAGGGAGGTGTGGACTGGTTGCTGTTCATCTGGCGGAGGCATTGTAAAATGTCCCTGTGCACCGCCGTCATCTCTTGCAGTGCGTCCCACTTGGACTCCACGCGGGACATGTGTGAGTCCAAGCGGGCATGATGGGCAGCCTGCTGCTGTTTCATGTCTCTGAGGAGCCCCACTACCTGGCTGAGATCTCCGGTGCTGGACTGGTACGCATCGGCTATGCGTACCAGTTGTGGGTCATCATGCACACCAGCAACCTCTGCAAGCAGCGACCTCTGTCTCCCACCCTCCCACCACCCCTGCCGACATGTGCAGTGCGTGCAGTGGCACGCACAGATGACCCTGGTCCACCTTGGGGGTTGGTGGTGGTGGTGGTGTCCATGGCCCCACGTTGGTCCAGGGTCCCTGTGCTGGTGTTGCTCCTTGTTCTGTCCATGTCGGCAGGGATGGTATTTGTGGTGACAGTCGTTGGAGGGGTGGGTGCAGGGGGTGCAGCTGGTGGTCCTGCTGGTGCTGCAGCTGGTGGTCCTGCTGGTGCTGCATGTAGACTTGCACCAGATGTGCCAGGTTGGTCTTCTTCGTCCGAGGAGGGCAGAGGCTGTACGACACCAGTGAGCTCCGCATCCTCTTGAGCCTGGGACTGGGACTCCTCAGCGTCTGCTGCTGTGTCCCCATCATCACCTGTTTTTGGGAGACACACACAATGTATGTTATGTTTCTGCAGGCATCAATGGTTGACACACCTGACAGTTGTGACTGTGCCTCTGGGTGCGGGCCTGTACATTGCATTGTCCTAAGTCGTCACAGTCAGGGGTTGATATTGGTGTGGCACATTGTCCTGCATTATTTGGGCATTTCTATGTATTTGTTGGGGTGTGAACATGGTCTGCATTGGTTGTATTTGGTTGACAGCCGGCCCTCCTTCCCACCCAGCCAGTCAGTTATCCCACCATGGACTGTGCTTGCATTGCAGGGAGTGGATGTTGTCTCTCAGGATGTCAGTCAGTGGGGTTGTGCTGTTTGTTGGTGCACAGTTCCCAGCAGGGCCTTGTGCTCCCACAGCAGTAGCCAGTGTCAGCCATCTTGTGAGTCCTTATCCACTCCCTGTGATGTGAGCATGGTTCAGGGTGGTGTTGATGGGCCAGTTGTGAGGCTGAGCAATATCTGTGCCTACTACTCCCATCATGCTATTGCCTCCACCCCCTTCCCAGCATGCCCATGCTTCCTTCCTTTTGACTCTGCTTCCCTGTGGGGTGGGCTGGCTGTGCTGACAGGATGGCTGGGAGTGTTGTCCTGGCAGTTGTTTGGCTAAAAGTCCCAAGAGTGTCCCTGTGCTTCACACAACATAACCCAGGGTGGTGGTTCTTTGTGGGATCTTGAGTTAGGATGTGAGGCATTGCATTCTCCCAGGTGGGTTCTGTGGAGTTTGTGTTGAGGGGGTGTGAGGGGAGGTGCTTGTGACTATGGTCAGTGCTGCAAGTCCTCCTTCCCACCCAGCCAGATATCCCACCATGGAACGTGCTTCCATTGCAGGGAGTGGAAGTTGTCTCTCAGGATGTCAGTCAGTGGTGTCCTGCTGTTTGTTGGTGCACAGTTCCCAGCAGGGCCTTGTGCTCCCCACAGAAGTAGCCAGTGTCAGCCATCTTGTGAGTCCTTCTCCACTCCCTGTGATGTGAGCATGGTTCAGGGTGGTGTTGATGGGACAGTTGTGGGGGTGAGCTATGTCTGTGACTATGACTCCCATCATGCTATTGCCTCCTCCCCACTTCCCAGCATTCCCATACTTACTTGCTTTTGTGGGGAGTTCAGTGTGTGTGGGTGTGAGGGCAATGGCAAGATGGCTGACAGTGGTGTCCTGCTGTTGGTTGGTGTGCAGTTCCCAGCATGCCCTTGTGCTCCCCACAGCAGTAGCCAGTGTCAGCCATCTTGTGTGTCCTTATCCACTCCCTGTGATGTGAGCATGGTTCAGGGTGGTGTTGATGGGCCAGTTGTGAGGCTGAGCAATATCTGTGCCTACTACTCCCATCATGCTATTGCCTCCACCCCCCTTCCCAGCATGCCCATGCTTCCTTCCTTTTGAGCTGAGCTGAGCTGAGCTGAGCTGAGATAAAATTAACCATGTTAGCAAATAAAATAGAGGCTCGTTCTTGTGTTCTCAAGAATCAATCAACTTTCCTCTTTTATTCGCAATTGGATCTTAAACTGGGTTTTCAAAGTTATTTATCAGCAGTGACTAGAGTTTCACATCGATTTGTGTTGACACGCCTAAGATTGGGTATCGTACATCATCTTGTTAATTTCCCAATTATGAAACAGTGTTCTGTTCATGTATGCCCATGCGATGGAGTCTCAAGACAAAGCTGCTGCCATATGTTATTATTCTGTCTATTTTATTCTCATCTTAGGAGATTTTATTTAAAACCTTTTTTCTATACTACAATATAAGATCCACTACAGATGCCTTGAACCTGCTTTTTAGATTGGATGATCCACGATTATGCTTTTATTTAGCTACTTTTCTCTTGAAATCCATTAGTGTTAGGAAATCTATGATTATTGATATTTGATTGTGTGTTTTAAAGGTATTATAAATGAATTTATTATATGTAATTATATGCATTTGCACTTTTGAATTGGGATAATATATGATATAGTAAATGTTTGGACCTTCATGTGATTTATGCACTTGCACTTTGTATCTGTATTAACATGTTTACGCACTTTGATGTATCCGCTTTTTATCCCACTGTCTCATAATTTTTTGATTTTTCTCTAGATTGAGCTTTTTATGTCTGTATTGCTTATATGGTTGATTTATTTAACCGAATAAAAGCTCTAAAATCGAATCGACTCTGCTTCACTGTGGGGTGGGCTGGCTGTGCTGACAGGATGGCTGGGAGTGTTGTCCTGGCAGTTGTTTGGCTAAAAGTCCCAAGAGTGTCCCTGTGCTTCACACAACATAACCCAGGGTGGTGGTTCTTTGTGGGATCTTGAGTTAGGATGTGAGGCATTGCATTCTCCCAGGTGGGTTCTGTGGAGTTTGTGTTGAGGGGGGGTGTGAGGGGAGGTGCTTGTGACTATGGTCAGTGCTGCAAGTCCTCCTTCCCACCCAGCCAGATATCCCACCATGGAACGTGCTTCCATTGCAGGGAGTGGAAGTTGTCTCTCAGGATGTCAGTCAGTGGTGTCCTGCTGTTTGTTGGTGCACAGTTCCCAGCAGGGCCTTGTGCTCCCCACAGCAGTAGCCAGTGTCAGCCATCTTGTGAGTCCTTCTCCACTCCCTGTGATGTGAGCATGGTTCATGGTGGTGTTGATGGGACAGTTGTGGGGGGGCAATATGTGTGACTACGACTCCCATGATGCTATTGGCTACACTGACTTGCCCAGCATACACAGAATTCCTTTCTTTCAGTGGTCTTCACTGTGTGTTGGTGTTGTAGTGGTGGCTACATGTCTGGATGTGTTTGTTAGTTCTATTTGTGCCACTGCCTAGCTGTAGTTGTAGTTGTGTTTGTACATGTGATGACACGGTTAAATGTAACTTTGAGATGGCATGTGTTGTGTTTATCTGACTGACATACACATTTTGGGATGATTCTGTTCTGGTTGCTGTGTAATTGCTATGAGTGCATGGTTTGACTCTCCCCTTGACAGTGATGTGTGTGTGTATTGTGGCAGAATATTGTGTACATTTGTTGTGTACTCACCAGGCTCTTGGATGTTCTCTAGTCCATATACGCTCACTGGCGGAAGGATGGCCCGCACCTTCTCCTCCCAGGGCCTGAGGTATACTGGCTTGGCAGGAGGGCCACTGCCGGTGTATTGGCTCAGGAGGTAGTCTTTCTTGAGCAGGTCCCGTACCCTCCTGCGCACGTCATACCACCTGTTCTGGATGTCGGTCTTTGTGCGCAGACATGGTGATTGTGCGTTCACCCTGTTGATGATCCTCTCCCACATCTTGGTTTTCTGGGAGATGGGGGTCTGTTGGACCAGTGTGCCAAACAGCTGTGGCTCTACCCTGAGGATCTCGTCTCACCATGACTTCCAATTCACAATCTAGGAACTTGTGATTCTTCTTGGGGGCATGGTGATGGGTGGTGATGGTGAGTGATGTGTGTGTTGGTGTGCAGGTGAGGGTGTGTGAGTGTGTGTTTTGCTGGGTGTATGTGAGGTAGGTATTTGTTGGTGTGCTGATGGTGTGTGGCTTGTGTGAGGGATGAGCTGTGGGTGTGTGGTTGCTGTCTGTTGGGTGCTGGCAGTAGAATGGCATTTGCAAAGGATCATGGTTGGGATTTGTGTCCTTTATATGGGTGGAGTTGTGGGTGTGTCTTTGTTCTCTGTCCCCACCCCCCCAGTATTTATTGGCTTTGTAATTGCTTGTTTGGCCTTTTTTTGTGTAATTTTTCCTTTGTACTGTCTGTGCATGTTGGAAACGTTCTTGTGACCAAGTCGGACCCTGCATTTGTCTCGTACGGTCTTCTCCGTTTCGTTCACGCTGTGTTTGTGCAGTTTTCTATGCTGCGTACGCGTCGGTCGCGGTGTTTTGTGTTACTTCGGCTCGGTTTTGTATGCGTGTCGGTCGTACGGCTTGTCCTCCGTACGACTCCGGTCGTGGTTTTCGCGCCTTGCATCGTACTTTGCGGTTTGGAGTTCGCGTGTACGTTTCGGTTGGATTTGTTCCGGGTGCGTGTCGGTCGGTTCGATTCGCGTGTTTTTCCGGCTGGATTGCTGTTTTCCGTGCGGCTCGGTCGTTCGGCTTGGGTTCGGTACGTGTCGGTCGGATTTTGCACGCCTTGCATCGTACTTGGCGTGTCGGGCGCCACAGGTACGTGTCGGTCGGAATAAATTCCGGCTCCGGGTCGGTCGGTGCTTTTTCCGGCCCGAATCGGAATCGACCCCCAAGTTGTGCTGAATACGCATGGGATGAACTCCTTGAATTTTTGAGAAAGGCAAATTCACATATTGAGGACATTAGTGTAAAGACAGCAGGAGAACTTTGCTCTTTGGATCCTGCTATTGTATGCAGAAATTTGAACCACAGGTTCCAAGCCATGCTGTCTTTTATCTGCAACAAAAGTAATCCGCCTCTTGGTGAAGTAACTGATTTCTTTTGGCGCAAAGAGTACCAAGCAAGAGGTGCTCCTTATATTCACATTCTCTCATGGCTAAAACATGCTCCAAAATCTGGAACAGAGAGTGATGAGTGTGTGCTCTCTTTCATAGTTCAGTATGTGATGTGCGACATACCGAAACAAACTACTGATAAAGGCCTCAGACAACAAGTTCTGCGCTATCAAACATAGATGTGGGAAATACTGTCATAGAAAATACATATCTAAAGAAAAATTTTACACAAGATGTCGTTTTGGATTTCCACAACCTGGTATTTTACAAGGAAGAGTGAAAAGCCTTTTGTCTGCAGTAAGACATACAGTAACACGAAAGTCACTGAAAAACACATACAATCTGACAAGAACAGAGGAGTCTAAATACATTAATGATTACATCACAGTCATTCTGAAAATGTGGAATGCAAATATGGACTTACAATTTGTTGCAGACAACTCTATTGCTGTTGCTAGATATGTCACTTCATACATTACAAAATCAGAGAAGACTGAGATGAAAGAGATGAGGCAAGAGATTAGTGCAGAAAAGAGTCTAGCAAAAACGTTGTACAGCTTCAGTTTAAAAATGTTGTCGCATAGGGAGATCGGTTCTTATGAATGCTCGGACAGGTTGAGCTCAGCAAAGGTTATACTCTAAGTCAAGGGTAATAGTTTGTGTAAGTTTAGGCTTTGCAAGTACACAAAATAGAATGTTAAAGTATTTTCCGGAAATTCAGTATCTAGCAGAGTTTGACCTGGAAAGTACAAACATAGTAAAAACAAACATGTTGGATACATACCACCCAAGAAGAAGTGTACACTTGGAAAACATTTGCATATATGAAATTCTTCAGTACTACACATACAGAAGAAATGAAAAAGAAAACATAGATGAAGGCAAATCTGCAGTTCTCGGATGTGATGGTTGTTTAGTACAACATGCAAAAGGAAATCTCATTAACCACAGGAAGCTTAGTTGCCAAACTCTAGAGAAAAAAGAGTTTTTTCTATTTGGCACTTCTTCAACTTTTCAAACCTTGGCGTGCAGAATCTGAATTTCTTGAAGGCTATGATTGCAATGAAGATTCATTTAATGCTGTAAAAAACAGTGTTCACTCTTTCAAAATTATATGCAAATGCTAATTGATGAGATTCAAAAAGAAGAAGGAATTGCTGCAGAGGTAGCTAGGGAAAGTTCTCAAAGCAGTCAAACCTCTCCACCACTTAGTCAAAATCCTCTTGGAGCACCTATTATTCAAAATGAAGCTGCAATAGCAATAAATGAGGTGGAAACTGCAATGGAACAAGCTAGGCAGGAAACAGGAGATCTTGAACTGTTAGTTGCACAACTGAACAACAAACAGAGACATTTATATGGAAGTAAAACAGAAATTAGAACATGGATTTCTCCATGACAACAAAGAATGCAGTTGCTCTTCCTTTAAACCAATTCTATTATACATTAGTGGTCAAGCTGGCACTGGGCAAAGCTTTTTAATTAAAGTACTGACCGTTTACCTACAGAGGACAACACAATCGAATTTGTTGTGTGTTGTAACAGCACCAACTGCATTAGCTGCACACAATATTAAAGGAATTACTCCACATCGACTACTAATGCTACCTGTGGAACATAATAATAAACTGTAATACCAGAAGTTATCTGGTGAAGTATTTCATGAGGTGGCAAGAGTTTTGAAGGAAATTAAGCTTATAATCATTGATGAGGTAAGCATGGTCTCAAACTTAATGCTTGCTTTCATTCACTCAAGAATGCAACAGATTTTAAGAACAGAGTACGATATTCTCTTTGGAGGAAAGCATTTAATTGTGTTTGGTGACCCCTGCAGCTAACCCCTGTGAAAGGACAACCTTTTTTCAAAGACCCTTGTTCATGAACAAACATGAAATTCATTAGGAAATGTGAACATATGGCTGAATTTCCACTACAAGGAACTGTTGAAAAATATGCTTCAAGCATCTGATGAGGCATATGGAAATATTCTGAAGGACATTAGAGTTAAAGTGCTGACCAAGGAAGGTAAGAGTACCTTACAAAGTCAGCTTATCAAAAAACTATTCTCTTCTAACAAGACACCAGCCCAGCTCATGTTCAATTTTATTGAAGATGGAAAATAAATACTGTGTTTAATGCCTACACTTCAAGAGTGCAGCAATTTCAATTAAGAATTACTTAAACTGGAAAAAAAGGAACTTTTTGAACTAACAGCTATTAACAAAATGGAGCACTGGGGAGTAACAATACTGCTGACTTAGAAACTGGAGGCAAAATTGGATTCTTTAGAAAAATCTGTATCTAGTACTGCTGGTTTAGAAAAGTGTTTACATGGATGTAGAAATTATAGAGTCATTTTGCGGCAAAATTTAAATGTTGAGGAAGTCTTAGTCAATGGTGCAATGGGTAAAGTAATTGATTTAATTAATTTTCCAAATAGGAATAAAGTTGAATATGTAGCTGTAAAATTTGAAGAAATTGATGGCGTGAAACAGATTGGCCGATGTGGTGTACGATTTTTGCTTGTTAAAGACATATGTGAGGAGGCACCAGTTGCAATTCTCTCTAGCGTATGCTGTAACTATCCATAAATCTCAAGATTTAAGTGTAGATGCAGCTTTTATTAATATTGGGAGTAGTGTATTCAAAGATGGTATGTCATACGTTGCATTGTCACGAGTTAGAACATTGTCCGGTTTGTTTTTAGTTGATTTTGATGAAAACAAAATTAGTGAGTGCTGATACTGGTTTTGTTAGATAGTATAATCCATTAAGAAGTAAATTTGCTCTTCACTTAAGACAGTTTCCTATTTATGAGAAACAGACAATCTGTCCTAAGCGCAAACTCACTAAGCAAACAATGGATGTTCTGCAAAAGAAAGATAAAGATGAAGAAAAAGAAAAAACAGCAAAAAGGAGAAATCATAGGGTTTCAGTTGGAAAATAGAAATGGTATCAACTGCTATGCTAATGTAGTTCTAAATGTAGCCTTTCATTTACCACATCTTGTAATACAATTGAGCATAAAGGAGACAGCATATTCTGCTCAGAACAATATTGTTTCCTGCAACGTTTATGTAGTGGTAGGACAGTAATACATTGTGCTTTAAGGATACGGCATTTAGTGGACACAATCAGTGGATCTGTACTGTTTTCTCAGAACTCTGAATCAGACGTACAAGAGTTTATTATGGTTATCCTTGGACTTTTGGAACAAGAAGAAGTGAATATTGAAGTGTTATTTGGTCTAGGTTACAAATGTGGGATGATGATTTTGTGGATTGCTCTTTTACATCTGCTACTAATATAAGTTCTGAAAGGTTTATCTATTTAACATTACCGGATTCGAAAACTACATTTGACAACCTGATAAATAATGGAAACCGGAACATGTCTGTCCCAAATTGTAGACAGAAGTGGTAAATACATTATATTGATGCTTCAATGATGTAGAGTAGATGGATCAAAAATACAAAGAAAAATTTCAAACTTTAAAGCTGGACAAATTTCAATTTCTGGAAGAACATACACAACACTGGCTATCATTTTTCATGAAGGAGTACATATAACTTCAGGACACTACACTGTACTTAAAAACTCTAAGTGGATGGACGGAATGTAGTGACAGTAAGCTGACATTTAAACATAAACTGACTTTTAAACTTCCAAATTCATACCTTTTCTTCTTGCAACCAACCTTCTAAGAAGGATTTCTCTTTAGAAAAGTGGTTTACTGTGTTTGTACTGTTTGGCTTATCAATCTTTAAGACATAATTCGGCCGCCTAAGGGTAATGTCTTCAAAATGGACTTTTACATATAAATATGTTACATCTATTTTCATAAATGAACTATTTGAATATACTATATTTTTTTGGGGATATGTTTATTAATAGTAGTTGAGTAGCCACAAGTAAAATTAATTTTTAATGGTTTGTAGTGAGTGCATGCATAGTATCATATATTTACAGTGTTTAGTGTGCAAGTCTGTTTTTTCCCTACAATCTGTGTGATTGTTTTTCCCCGCTGTTCGATGATGAAACTTCATACAGTACATTGTTTAAGGTGTACCGGTATGAAACCTGAGAAAGCAAAAAAAAAATGAAATGTTGCTAAGCCATTTCTTTGGCTATTTGGGGTAGTTCGCAATTAGGCACCTGGAACTTTTTGTCCACATAAGGTATCCACGCCAAATTTGCTTCCTTTTCTTCCAACATCATGAGGATTTTAAAGATACCCAGGGTTTGTGGATTCCCCTGGAGGGCACCCATAAATGAGCTGAAATACAGCTAAAGTTTGTTTTTGTTTTGGGAAAAATGGGGGAAAAGTGCTGCACAAGAAAGCGTCTGGGTTTTTCTCTGCAAATGGTATCAACAAAGGGTTTGTGGTGCTGAAATCACCATCTTACCAGCTTTCGGGGACAGTCAGACTTTTGTCAGAAAACTAAAATTTTCAACACAGTTTTGGCATTTTACTAGGATATAGCCTATTTTTGTGCTTTCAACCGCCTTCCAGTTAGTGGTATAAATTGGTGTAAAAGCAATAATGGATCCCAGAAAGCTATACATTTCTGAAAAGTATACAAAATTCTAAATTCAGCAAGGGGTCATTTGTGTAGATCCTTCAAGGTTTTTTATAGAAACTACCAGTTGAAAGTAAGAAATATTGAAAATTTTGAAAAAACAGCCTTTTGTGCACACGTTTTCACCTGCAACTTCTTCTAAGTATGACAGATTTTTTAGAGAAATATACCACTGCATCCGCTGGACCCTTCTGGTTGTGGGGAAATATAGGACTTGTAGGTTTACCTAGAACTTGAGGAGCCCAGAGCCAATAACTGAGCTGCATCTTGCAATGGTTTTTCATTGTGTACAGGGTATATAGCAATTCATTTGGTAAAATATAAAGAGTGAAAAATAGGTATCAAGGACACCTATGTATTTCCGAAATGGGAAAAAAATATAGAGTTTAGAAGCAGTAGTTATTTGCACATCTCCGAAATTTTGGGTACCCATACTAGCATGTCAATTAAAGGACATTTTTCACATTGTGCTACATTTGGAGGGTAGACATGCATAGAAAGTCAATAGGTAATAACAGTTGCTCTACAATTCTGTGTTTCTCTAAGTCTCCCGATAACAATGGTACCTTACTTGTGTGGGTAGGCCCAGTGCCCGCGACAGGAACCGGCCCAAAACCTAGCAAACCTATACATTTTTGAAAACTAGATACCCAGGGGAATCAAGGGTGTGGTGACTTGTGTGGCTCTCACCAGGTTCTGTTACCCAGAATCCCTTGCAAACCTCAAACTTTGTAAAAAAAATAAAAAATTTCCCTCACGTTTCTGGATTGTAAAGTTCGGGAATGTGCGTGGATCTACAAAATACCACCCACCCCGCATTCCTCGAAGTCTCCCAATACAAATGGTACCTCACTTGTGTGGGTAGGCCTAGTGCCCGTGACAGGAAACGGGCCAAAACGCCTCGTTGACACACTACATTTTTACAGTGAAAACTGACTCTTTTTTTGCAAAGTGCCTAGCAGTATATTTTGAACCCTAGCTCTGCCGACACCTAGGGAAAGGTAGCAAACCTATAAATTTTTGAAAACTAGATACCCAGGGAAATCCAGGATGGGGTGGCTTGTATGGCCCTCACCAGGTTCTGTTACCCAGAATCCCTTGCAAACCTCAAACTTTGTAAAAAAAAAAACACATTTTCCTCATATTTCTGTGATGGAAAGTTCTGGAATCTCCATGGATCTACAAAAATCTACCCACTCCGCATTCCCCAAAGGGTCACGATAAAAATAGTCCCTCTCTTGTGTGGGTAGGCCTAGTGCTCGCGACAGGAAACGGGCCGAAACGTAACATGGACACACAACATTTTTACAGTGAAAACTGACCCTTTTTTGGCAAAGTGCCTAGCTGTGGATTTTGAACCCTAGCTCAGCCAGCACCTTGGTACACCTATACATTTTTGAAAGCTAGAAACCCAGGGAAATCCAGTATGGGGTGACCTGTGCGGCTCTCACCAGGTTCTGTTACCCAGAATCCCTTGCAAACCTCAAACTTTGTAAAAACAAAACACATTTTCCTCACATTTCTGTGATGGAAAGTTCTAGAATCTGCGTGGATCGACAAAATTCCACAAGCTCCGCATTCCCCAAGTCTTCCAATAAAAATGGTACCCCACTTATGTGGGTAGGCCTAGTGCCCGAAACAGGAAATGGACCAAAACGCAACATGAACACAGGACATTTTTACAGAGAAAACTGACCCTTTTTTTGCAAAGTGCCTAGCTGTGTATTTTGAACCCTAGCTTTGCCGACACTGAGGGAAACCTAGCAAACCTATACAGTTTTGAAAACTAGACACCCAGGGGAATGCAGGGTGGGGTGACTTGTGTGGCTCTCACCAGGTTCCGTTACCCAGAATCCCTTGCAAACCTCAAACTTTGTAAAAAAAACAAATTTCCCTCACGTTTCTGGATTGTAAAGTTCGGGAATGTGCGTGGATCTACAAAATTCCACCCACCCCGCATTCTTCAAAGTCTCCCGATACAAATTGTACCTCACTTGTGTGGGTAGGCCTAGTGCCCGCGACAGGAAACGGGCCAAAATACCTCGTTGACACACCACAGTTTTTACAGTGAAAACGGACCCTTTTTTTTGCAAAGTGCCTAGCTGTGGATTTTGAACCCTAGCTCAGCAAGCACCTAGGGAAACCTAGCAAACCTGTAAATCTTTTAAAACTAGATACCCAGGGTAATCCAGGATGGAGTGACTTGTGTGGCTCTCACCAGGTGGTGCTACCCAGAATTCCTTGCAAACCTCAAACTTTGTTAAAAAAACAAAACATTTCTGTGATGAAAGATCTGGAATCTGCGTAGAACGACAAAATTCCACAAACTCCGCATTCCCCAAAGTCTCCCAATAAAAATGGTACCTTTCTTGTGTGGGTAGGCCTAGTGCCAGCGACAGGAAACGGGCCAAATCGCAACGTGGACACACCACATTTTTACAGTGAAAACTGACCCTTTTTTTGCAAAGTGCCTAGCTGTGTATTTTGAACTCTAGCTCTGCCGACACCTAGAAAAAACCTAGCAAACCGATACATTTTAGAAAACTAGATACCCAGGGGAATCCAATGGTTGGGGGGACTTGTGTGGCTCTCATCAGGTTCTGTTACCCAGAATCCCTTGCAAACCTCAAACTTTGTAAAAAAAAACACCTCATTTTCTTCAAATTTCTGTGATGGAAAGTTCTGGAATCTGCATGGATCGACAAAACTCTACAAGCCCCGCATTGCCCAAAGGCTCCCGATAAAAATGCAACCTCACTTGTGTGGGTAGGCCTAGTGCCCGCAACAGGAAATGGGACAAAACGCAATGTGGACACACCACATTTTCACAGTAAGAACTGATCCTTTTTTTGCAAAGTGCCTAGCTGTGGATTTTGAACCCTAGCTCAGCCGGCACCTAGGGAAACCTAGCAAACCTATACATTTTTGAAGACTAGACACCCAGGGAAATCCAGGATGGGGTGACTTGTGTGGCTCTCACCAGGTGCTATTACCCAGAATTCTTTGCAAACCTCAAACTTTGTAAAAAAAAAAACACATTTCTGTGATGGAAAGTTCTGGAATCTGCGTGGATCGACAAAATTCCACAAACTTTGCATTCCCCAAAGTCTTTCTAAAAAAATGGTACCTCACTTGTGTGATCTGAAAGAGACACGTTAGTGACAGATTCCTTACCTTAGAATATCCCCAGGCGTCAGGCTGGATCCGGAAAGTTTTTGCGTAGCAGTACCCTTGCGCGTCGGTAGGCGGCGTCGTGCGGCTCCGCGTCCGTCGTCGGCATCGTGATCGCCGGGATGACGTCGCGGGCAGTACTTAGACGCCGCCCTGCGCGCTGACGTCAGTTCTTCTTTTCCGCGCCAGCAAGCGCAGATCCGGGAAGAGCAGTGCCCTGGTCATTTTTTGACCATACTTTTTGGTGAATTTTTCACTGTTTTTTCATCTCTCAAGGTGTCGTAGGGATGCCCAGTTTCAAACGTTGCGGCGCCTGTGCGCGGATGATGTCCGTCACCGACCCGCATTGGGAGTGTCTCTTCTGCCTCGGCCGAGGCCACGACACGGAGTCTTGTACCGACTGCCAGGCCCTCAACCCAAAAGCTTTGCGAGAGCGGTCTCGAAAGCTCCTCGAGGTCCGGCATTCGGCTCCGCGGAAGCCCCGGTCGCGTGAGAGGTCCAGGGGTCGATCGCGGAGTCCACACCGGTCGTCGGCGTCGAAGTCTTCTTCGTCCGGTAAGTCCAAACACAAGAAGTCCAAAAGCATCATCGCTCTAGGACTTCGCCTCGCCGGTCTCGCGGCTCGGCTGAGGCCCTCTCCGGCACCGTCCCCGCCCCGCGGCCCCGGACATGCCTGTGGAGTCGCCCCCGCCATACCCGCCCTTCCCGGGTTCAGGGGCGGATCCGGCCAAAGTGCAGGAATTCCTGTCGGCCATGGCCCGCCTCTTCGGGCCTCCAGGCCCCTCCGGTGCGCCTTCGGGCCCCGCGGGCCCTGATGGGGTTGCTCCGGCGTCGCCGACGGCTCCGGCCCCGGCGTCGCCCGTGCCTCCAGCCTCGATCCCGGCTCCGGCTTCGGCCCCGGCCTCGATCCCGGCTCCACAACCCCCATCGACGCCGGTCGACCTAACGACACCTCCGCCGGCGCCGATGTCTCCGGTGCCGTTCTCGACGCCGCCCTGGGCTCCGGGCGGCGTCGTCCCCAGTTCCTTCCGGCTCCGGACATGGATCCGGACCGACGTCGCTCGACGCCGGCTCCGGCTCCGATGGGACCTTGGGTCCCAACTGTCCCTCCTCCTCCTTATTTTGAACCAGAGGAGGACCAGTTGGACTGGGAGGGGTCTGATGACCCTCTGACACGACACTGTCAGTACGATGAGGACTGGACAGAGAGTCTAGGGAGGCCAGTGGTCTGGATACTTCCCCTGACACTGGCATGCTGTCTCCTCCCGTGGCTACGGAGGAGGGAGCCAATTTTGGTACGGTGTTGCGTAGGGCAGCTGGGGCCTTACGTCTCCAACTCCCTACTTTGACGGTCAAGCCTAACATCTTGACAGAGGTGCTTCAGCCGGCAGCCTCCTCTGCGGAGACTGTGCTGCCGTTTAACGACGCCCTCACTGACGTTCTTTTGGGCGCCTGGTCCAAGCCCAACACAGGGGCTCCTGTGGATCGGAACGTGTCACGACGCCATCGCCCGGCTCCGGGCGACCCCCTGTTTCTCTCTGTCCACCCCACTCCTGAGAGCTTGGTTGTCCAAGCCTCCGCTTCCCAAACCGCCTTCCCTACCGCTCCTCCGGATAGGGAATCCAAACGCCTGGATCAGTTTGGGAAGAAAGGTTTTCTTCCTCCAGTGCTGGCTTGCGGTCCGTTAACACCGCTTGTCTTTTGGGCCGATATACCCACTCCCTGTGGGATTCGGTGGCGGATGTTTTGCCCCAGTGTCCTGAGGAGGTCCAGACACTGCTTTCCCGTGCCATTGCGGAAGGAAGGGATGCGGCTAAATACACAATACGTTGTGGCCTTGACACCGCCGACTCGCTGGGCAGGTCTATTGCAACGACGGTGGCGCTCAGACGCCACGCCTGCCTGAGAACCACTGGTTTTCAGGGGATGTCCAGAATACTCTCATGGACATGCCCTTTGATGGAGTCGGTCTTTTGGGTCCAAAGCAGACCATGCGTTGGAGCGCTTTAAGGACTCACGGGCTACTGCCAAGTCCCTGGGCCTTTCTGCTACACGCCCTCCGCTGACTTCTGCTTTTCGCCCCTATCGTGGTCACGTCAGCAGCCCAGCCACCGGCCCGCGCAGCAGGCGTCTTCGCGTGGCCGAGGACGTGGATTCCGCCGTGGCGGATCGGGCAACCAGCGTGCGGGTCAGGCCACCACCTCCAACCCGTCCGCGGCCTCCAAGCCCTCCTAGTCCCTCCTTTCAGGTGCACAGCACGCCAGTAGGGGGCAGGGTCCGCCATCACCTTCCCCACTGGCGTACCATCACCTCGGACAGGTGGGTCTTGGACATTGTCCGAAGGGGCTACTCCCTCCCCTTCGAGACCACCCCCCCAGCCATGCCACCTCAATTCCACCGCATGTCAGGGGATCACTTGGTGCTTCTACAGAAGGAAGTCACGGCCCTCTTGACCAAGAGGGCCATCGAGCGTGTTCCGACCCCAGAAGTAGGGCGTGGTTGCTACTCCCACTACTTTCTGGTGCCCAAAAAGGACAAGGAGGACATGCGTCCTATCTTGGACCTCCGGAACGTCAATCGCTTCCCTCCGGAAGGAGAAGTTCAAGATGCTCACCCTAGCTCAGGTCTTGACTGCCCTCGACCCTGGAGACTGGTTGGTAGCGTTGGACTTGCAGGACGCATATTTCCACATCCCCGTCCTGCCGGCCCACCGGCGTTACCTTCGGTTCACGGTAGGCCCGAGCATTTTCAGTTCACCGTGCTCCCCTTTGGCCTTACAAGTGCCCCTCGGGTGTTCACGAAAGTGATGGCGGTGGTCGCAGCTCATCTGCGCCGGGCAGGGGTTTCAGTCTTCCCCTACCTCGACGACTGGCTGCTGAAGGCGGGCTCGTCCCAGGCAGTCGTCTCCCACCTCCAGACTACGGCCGAACTCCTGCACTCGCTGGGGTTCTCCATCAATGTGCCGAAGTCGCATCTGATTCCTTCTCCACAGCTCCTTTTCATCGGAGCAGTTCTGGACACGACGCAGTTTCGGGCCTATCCTCCCGAACGGCGAGTCCGGGATATTCAGGCTATGATTCCGATCTTTCAGCCTTTATCCTGGGTTTCGGTACGGATGACCCTGAGGCTGCTGGGCCTCATGGCCTCCTGCATCCTGCTGGTCAATCATGCCAGATGGCATATGCGGGCTCTGCAGTGGGACCTGAAGTTCCAGTGGGCGCAGCACCAGGGCAACCTGTCCGATCACGTCCAGATCTCGGAGGGGACTGCAAGACAGTTGCAGTGGTGGCTCTCGAACCGGCAATGGGTCATGGGCAGATCCCTCTCCCTTCCCCAGCCAGAGCACACAGTTGTGACGGACGCGTCCCTTCTGGGATGGGGCGGTCACATGGGAGAGGCGGAGATCAGAGGCCTCTGGTCTCCGGCGGAGTCCCGGCTCCATATCAACCTTCTGGAGCTCCGGGCGATCCGACTTGCACTCAAGGCATTCCTTCCCTCTGTCAAAGGGAAGGTAGTGCAGGTGTTCACAGACAACACCACCGCCATGTGGTACTGCAACAAACAAGGCGGGTTGGGGTCTTGGACCCTTTGTCAGGAGGCTCTGCGCCTCTGGACATGGCTGGAACATCAGGGCATGTTCCTGATGGTTCAACACCTGGCAGGTTCCCTGAACGCCAGGGCGGACGAACTCAGCCGCAGGTGCATGATGGATCACGAATGGCGTCTTCACTCGGAAGTGGCGCAAGGACTCTTTCTACAATGGGGAGAGCCTTGGTTAGATCTATTCGCCACCGAAGAGAACGCGCAATGTCATCAGTTCTGCGCGTTGGAATTTCCAAGGCGGAACTCGCTCGGCGACGCTTTTCGTCATGAGTGGAGTTGCGGTCTGTTGTACGCCTTTCCGCCTATACCACTTCTACCCAGAGTGTTGAAGAAGATTCGGCACGACCGGGCCCAAGTCATTCTTGTGGCTCCGGACTGGGCTCGAAGAGTTTGGTATCCCGAGCGACTCAATATGAGCGTAGATCCCCCGATCCGTCTGCCTCTTCGGGAGGATCTTCTGTCGCAGCAGCAGGGGACGGTCCTCCACCCAAACCTGTCCAGTCTACACCTGCTTGCGTGGAGATTGAGCGGCGGCAGTTGATTCCTTTCGACTTGCCTCCCGAAGTTTGTGATGTGATTCTGGCAGCCAGGCGTCCCTCCACTAAGGTGGTATACGCCTGCAGGTGGAACAAATTTGTGGCATGGTGCACAGCAAAGGCTGTGAATCCCCTTTCTGCCCCTCTTTCTGAGGTCCTTCTGTTCCTTCTTTCTCTGGCCCAACAGGGTTCTGCCCTGGGTACCATCAAGGGTTATCTTTGTGCTATCTCGGCCTTCCTCAGGCTCCCTGATCAGCCCTCCCTTTTCAAGTCCCCTGTTGTTAACAGGTTCTTAAAAGGCATTACTCACCTCTTCCCTCCTGTTCCGTTTGTGATGCCTCAGTGGGACTTGAACTTGGTTCTTACCTTTTTAATGTGCGCTCCCTTTGAGCCTCTACATAACTGTCCTCTTCATCTTCTGACTCTCAAGACAGCCTTTCTGGTGGCCATCACCTCCGCTCGGCGGGTGAGTGAGCTCCAGGCTCTATCTTGCAAACCTCCCTTTCTGTCTGTTCATCCAGACAAGGTTGTTCTTCGGACGCGTCCGTCCTTCTTGCCAAAGGTGGTTACTGCTTTCCATATTGGGCAGACCATCACTTTGCCCGCCTTCTTTCCGCCTCCGCATCCTTCCAGAGAGGAAGAGAGGCTCCACCGTCTGGACCCAAAACGTGCGCTCTCCTTCTATATTGACCGCACAAAACACTTCCGGGTGGATGACCAGCTCTTTGTTGGCTACGTGGGCGCCAAAAAGGTCGGGCGGTGCACAAGAGGACCATCTCCCGCTGGGTTACCTTGTGCATCAAGACCTGCTATTCTTTGGCTAAGAAGGAGCCTCCTGTTGGGCTGCGTGCCCATTCCACCAGGGCAACGGCTGCTACCACGGCCTTGGGCCGCGGTGTTCCGCTGCCGGTTATTTGTCAGGCAGCTACGTGGGCCTCGCTGCACACGTTTACAAAGCATTACTGCCTTGACAGTCAGGTCCGGAGGGACGGCTTCTTTGGCCGTTCTGTCCTCCAGGACTTCCTTGTCTGATCTTTGTTCGCAGACCCACCACCGGGGTTGGTATTGCTGGGGTATCTATTCTAAGGTAAGGAATCTGTCACTAACGTGTCTCTTTCAGATGCACAAGTTACTAACTTGTGTAACGATATATCTGTAAGAGACAGTAGTTAGTGACAGATTCCTACCGCCCCACCCATCCTCCCCGTTCTGCGAACTGATTTCTAGGGTTAAGGACATCCCTTTCAGGGCCCTAGTATTTTTCAGACACCTATGTCAGCTTCTTGCATGGCTCTGCGTTCCTGGCGCGGAAAGTCGTGTACAGAACTGACGTCAGCGCGCAGGGCGGCGTCTAAGTACTGCCCGCGACGTCATCCCGGCGATCACGACGCCCGACGACGGACGCGGAGCCGCACGGACGCCGCCTACCGACGCGCAAGGGTACTGCTCACGCAAAAACTTTCCGGATCCAGCCTGACGCCTGGGGATATTCTAAGGTAAGGAATCTGTCACTAACTACTGTCTCTTACAGATATATCGTTACACAAGTTAGTAACTTGTGCGATAGGCCTAGTGCCCGCGACAGGAAATGGGCCAAAACGCAACGTGGACACACCACAGTTTTTACAGTGAAAACGGACCCTTTTTTTTGCAAAGTGCCTAGCTGTGGATTTTGATCCCTAGCTCAGCAAGCACTTAGGGAAACCTAGCAAACCTATACATTTTTGAAAACTAGATACCCAGGGTAATCCAGGATGGGGTGACTTGTGTGGCTCTCACCAGGTGGTGTTACCCAGAATCCCTTGCAAACCTCAAACTTTGTTAAAAAAAGAAAAAAAACATTTCTGTGATGGAAGATCTGGAATCTGCGTATATCGACAAAATTCCACAAACTCCGCATTCCCCAAAGTCTCATGATAAAAATGGTACCTCACTTGTGTGGATAGGCCTAGTGCCCGCAGCAGGAAACGGGCCCAAATGCAACGTGGACACACCACATTTTTACAGTGAAAACTGACCCTTTTTTTGCCAAGTGCCTAGCTGTGTATTTTGAACCCTAGATCTGCCAACACATAGGAAACCCTAGCAAACCTATACAGTTTTAAAAACCAGACACCCAGGAGAATGAAGGGTGGGGTGACTTGTGTGGCTCTCACCAGGTTCTGTTACCCAGAATCCCTTGCAAACCTCAAACTTTGTAAAAAAACAAATATTTTCCTCATATTTCTGTGGTGGAAAGTTCTAGAATCTGCATGGATCCACAAAAATCTACCCAACCCGCATTCCCCAAAGGCTCCCGACAAAAATGGTACCTCACTTGTATGGGTAGGCCTAGTGCTTGCGACAGGAAACTGGCCAAAACGCAACGTGAACACACCACATTTTTACAATGAAAACTGAACCTTTTTTGGCAAAGTGCCCAGCTGTGGATTTTGAACCCTTGCTCAGCCGGCACCTAGGGAAACCTAGCAAACCTATACATTTTTGAAAACTAGATACCCAGGTGAAGCTCACCAGGTTCTGTTACCCAGAATCCCTTGCAAACCTCAAACTTTGTTTAAAAAAACACATTTCTGTGGTGGAAAGACCTGGAATCTGCGTGGATCGACAAAATTCCACAAACTCTGCATTCCCCAAAGTCTTCCCAAAAAAATGGTACCTCACTTGTGTGGATAGGCCTAGTGCCCGCGACAGGGAATGGGCCAAAGCGCAACGTGGACACACCACATTTTTAGTGAAAACTGACCCTTTTTTATCAAAGTGCCTAGCTGTGGATTTTGAACCCTAGCTCAGCAAGCACCTAGGAAACCTAGCAAACCTATATATTTTTGAAAACTAGACACCCCGGGTAATCCAGGATGGAGTGACTTGTGTGGCTCTCACCAGGTGCTGTTACACAGAATCCTTGCAAACCTCAAACCTTTGTTAAAAAAAAACCACATTTTTCTCTCATTTCTGTGATGGAAAGTTCTGGAATCTGCATGGAGCCACAACATTCCACCCACTCAGAATTCCCCAAAGTACTAAAAATGGTACCTCACTTGTGTGGGTAGGGCTAGTGCCCGCGACAGGAAATGTGCCAAAGCGAAACGTGGACACACCACATTTTTACAGTGAAAACTGACCCTATTTTTGCAAAGTGCCTAGCTGTGGATTTTGAACCCTAGCTCTGCCGGCACCTAGCAGACCTATACATTTTTGAAAACTAGATACCCAGGGGAATCCAGGATGGGGTGACTTGTGTGGCTTTCACCAGGTTCTGTTACCCAGAATCCCTTGCAAACCTCTAACTTTGTAAAAACGAAAAACACATTTTTCTCACATTTCTGTTATGGAAAGTTCTGGAATCTGCATGGATCCACAGAAATCTACCCACCCCGCATTCCCCAAAGGGTCACGATAAAAATAGTACCTCTCTTGTGTGGGTAGGCCTAGTGCTCGCGACAGGAAACGGGCCAAAACGTAACATGGACACACAACATTTTTACAGTGAAAACTGACCCTTTTTTGGCAAAGTGCCTAGCTGTGGATTTTGAACCCTAGCTCAGCCGGCACCTTGGTAAACCTAGCAAACCTATACATTTTTGAAAGCTAGACACCCAGGGAAATCCAGTATGGGGTGAATTGTGCGGCTCTCACCAGGTTCTGTTACCCAGAATCCCTTGCAAACCTCAAAACTTTGTAAAAACAAAACACATTTTCCTCACATTTCTGTGATGGAAAGTTCTGGAATGTGCGTGGATCCACAAAATTCCACCCACCCTGCATACCCCAAAACCTCCAGATAAAAATGGTACCTCACTTGTGTGGGTAGGCCTAGTGCCCGCGACAGGAAACTGGCTAAAACGCCTCGTGGACACACCACATTTTTACAGTGAAAACGGACTCTTTTTTTGCTAAGTGCTTAGCTGTGTATTTTGAACCCTAGTTCTGCCGACACCTAGGGAAACGTAGCAAGCCTATACATTTTTGAAAACTAAATACCCAGGGAAATCCAGGATGGGGTGACTTGTATGGCTCTCACCAGGTTCTGTTACCCAGAATCCCTTGCAAACCTCAAACTTTGTAAAAAAACAAATATTTTCCTCATATTTCCGTGGTGGAAAGTTCTAGAATCTGCATGGATCCACAAAAATCTACCCAACCCGCATTCCCCAAAGGCTCCCGACAAAAATGGTACCTCACTTGTATGGGTAGGCCTAGTGCTTGCGACAGGAAACTGGCCAAAACGCAACGTGAACACACCACATTTTTACAATGAAAACTGAACCTTTTTTGGCAAAGTGCCCAGCTGTGGATTTTGAACCCTTGCTCAGCCGGCACCTAGGGAAACCTAGCAAACCTATACATTTTTGAAAACTAGATACCCAGGTGAAGCTCACCAGGTTCTGTTACCCAGAATCCCTTGCAAACCTCAAACTTTGTTTAAAAAAACACATTTCTGTGGTGGAAAGACCTGGAATCTGCGTGGATCGACAAAATTCCACAAACTCTGCATTCCCCAAAGTCTTCCCAAAAAAATGGTACCTCACTTGTGTGGATAGGCCTAGTGCCCGCGACAGGGAATGGGCCAAAACGCAACGTGGACACACCACATTTTTAGTGAAAACTGACCCTTTTTTTATCAAAGTGCCTAGCTGTGGATTTTGAACCCTAGCTCAGCAAGCACCTAGGGAAACCTAGCAAACCTATATATTTTTGAAAACTAGACACCCCGGGTAATCCAGGATGGAGTGACTTGTGTGGCTCTCACCAGGTGCTGTTACACAGAATCCTTGCAAACCTCAAACCTTTGTTAAAAAAACCCACATTTTTCTCTCATTTCTGTGATGGAAAGTTCTGGAATCTGCATGGAGCCACAACATTCCACCCACTCAGAATTCCCCAAAGTACTAAAAATGGTACCTCACTTGTGTGGGTAGGGCTAGTGCCCGCGACAGGAAATGTGCCAAAACGAAACGTGGACACACCACATTTTTACAGTGAAAACTGACCCTATTTTTGCAAAGTGCCTAGCTGTGGATTTTGAACCCTAGCTCTGCCGGCACCTAGCAGACCTATACATTTTTGAAAACTAGATACCCAGGGGAATCCAGGATGGGGTGACTTGTGTGGCTTTCACCAGGTTCTGTTACCCAGAATCCCTTGCAAACCTCTAACTTTGTAAAAACGAAAAACACATTTTTCTCACATTTCTGTTATGGAAAGTTCTGGAATCTGCATGGATCCACAGAAATCTACCCACCCCGCATTCCCCAAAGGGTCACGATAAAAATAGTACCTCTCTTGTGTGGGTAGGCCTAGTGCTCGCGACAGGAAACGGGCCAAAACGTAACATGGACACACAACATTTTTACAGTGAAAACTGACCCTTTTTTGGCAAAGTGCCTAGCTGTGGATTTTGAACCCTAGCTCAGCCGGCACCTTGGTAAACCTAGCAAACCTATACATTTTTGAAAGCTAGACACCCAGGGAAATCCAGTATGGGGTGACTTGTGCGGCTCTCACCAGGTTCTGTTACCCAGAATCCCTTGCAAACCTCAAAACTTTGTAAAAACAAAACACATTTTCCTCACATTTCTGTGATGGAAAGTTCTGGAATGTGCGTGGATCCACAAAATTCCACCCACCCTGCATACCCCAAAACCTCCAGATAAAAATGGTACCTCACTTGTGTGGGTAGGCCTAGTGCCCGCGACAGGAAACTGGCTAAAACGCCTCGTGGACACACCACATTTTTACAGTGAAAACGGACTCTTTTTTTGCTAAGATCTTAGCTGTGTATTTTGAACCCTAGTTCTGCCGACACCTAGGGAAACGTAGCAAGCCTATACATTTTTGAAAACTAAATACCCAGGGAAATCCAGGATGGGGTGACTTGTATGGCTCTCACCAGGTTCTGTTATCCAGAATCCCTTACAAACCTCAAACTTTGTAAAGAAAATAAAATGCATTTTCCTCACATTTCCGAGATGGAAAGTTCTGGAATCTGCATGGATCCACAAAAATGTACCCACCCCGCATTTCCCAGAGGCTCCAGATACAATTTATACCTCACTTGCGTGGGTATGCCTGGTGCTCGCGACAGGAAACGGCCCAAAACACAACGTGGACACACCACATTTTTACAGTGAAAACTGACCCTTATTTGGCAAAGTACCTAGCTGTTGAGTTTGACCCTAGCTCAGCCGGCACCAAGCGAAACATAGCAAACCTATACATTTTTGAAAACTAGACACCCAGGGGAATCAAGGATGGGGTGACTTGTGTGGCTCTCACCAGGTTCTGTTATCCAGAATCCCTTGCAAACCTCAAACTTTGTAAAGAAAATAAAACGCATTATCTCACATTTCCGAGATGGAAAGTTCTGGAATCTGCATGGATCCACAAAAATGTACCCACCCCACATTTCCCAGAGGCTCCAGATACAATTTATACCTCACTTGTGTGGGTATGCCTAGTGCTCGCGACAGGAAATGGCCCAAAACACAACGTGGACACACTTCATTTTTACAGTGAAAACTGACCCTTATTTGGCAAAGTACCTAGCTGTTGATTTTGAACACTAGCTCAGCCGGCACCAAGGGAAACCTAGCAAGCCTATACATTTTTGAAAACTAGACACCCAGGGGAATCAAGGATGGGGTGACTTGTGTGGCCCTCACCAGTTCTGTTACCCAGAATCCGTTGCAAACCTCAAACTTTGTAAAACAAAACCACATTTCTATGATGGAAAGATCTGGAATCTGCGTGAATCGACAAAAATCCACAAACTCCGCATTCTTCAAAGTCTCCCGATAAAAATGGTTCCTCACTTGTGTGGGTATGCCTAGTGCCAGCGACAGGAAATAGGCCAAAACGCAACGTGGACACACCACAGTTTTTACTGTGAAAACTGAGCCTTTTTTGGCAAAGTGCCTACCTGTGGATTTTGAACCCTAGCTCAGCCGGCACCTAAGGAAACCTAGCAAACCTATACATTTTTGAAAACTAGATACCCTGGGAAATCCAGTATTGGGTGACTTGTGTTGCTATCACCAGGTTCTGTTACCCAGAATCCCTTGCAAACCTCAGATTTTTAAAAAAAAAAAAAAACATTTTCCTTACATTTCTATGTTGGACAGTTCTGGAATCTGCGTGGATCCACAAAATTCCACCCACTCCGCATTCCTCAATGTCTTTCGATAAAAATGGTGCCTCCTTTATCTGGGTGGGTCAAGTGCCCGCGACAGGGAAGGGCCCATAATGTATTGTGGAGACATCAAAATTACTTATCACAAAAAGATATGGCTTTGCAAAGGGGAGCACCTGGGTTTTTGGCCCCGGGATCAGCAGTCATCTAGGGAAACCTACCAAACCCACACATTTCTGAAAACTAGACACCCAGGGTAGTCCAGGGAGGTATGGCTTGCGTGGACCCCCCCCCCCCCAACGTTTTCCTGCCTAGAATCCCCTGCAAACCTCAAATTTAGCTGAAAAAAAATAAATCTCAAGTTTCTGTGTGGGAAAGTTGTGGGATCACTGCACGGCACAAATTTCCTACCACTCAGTGTTCCCCCACACCCACGAACACACTCATTGATACACTGACACAGCCAGGCACACACCTATGGATACAGTGACAAACCCAGACACACACTGACATATACACTGACACACCCATAGACACACTCATTCATTCACTGAGAGAACCAAACACACACTGACGCATACGCTGTCACACCAAGGCATACATTGACAGATATACTAACACACCCATTTACACACTTTTTTCTGCAGTGATGCATCCAAACACAGAGTAAGACATACACGGACACATCAAGACACACGCTTATTTTAACACTGACATACCCAGTAACACACACATGCATGCACTGACATACCCAGGTATACACTTATTCATACATTGACACACCGAAGCACACACTGATGTATATACTTGCACACACAGGCACACAGTAACACAAACACTGACACATCTATTTATTCATAAACTAACACACCCAGACACACAGTAAACACTAATAAACACACTTATTAAAACACTGATACAGCCGTACAATAGTAAGAACATTGACACAGCTCTTTATGGAAAATGTGGTGTTTTTTTTTTTATTTTGCAAAAAAAAATTACTATTTACCATAGTAAAAGTGCAAAATCTGAAATTCGATGCAAAACTGTTGCATATTAAAACAATCTACAGTTTTTAAAATAGTAGGAAAAAGGAGAACAATTAACAAAAAGAGACTCTTCTGTTTCTTCAACAAGAAAATAATGTCCTCTTATTTTCAAACGATGTCTTGAGACAACCACTATTCAAACTTCAGTGCTGGTCGATGAAGTTTTAATCTTCAGAGATGGTTGGCTGATGGTACATCCTCCTGCTTCTCCATCACTTGAGGAACTTCTAGTGTCTTTAACAAGTGCTAACATTAGCAGATGCCCATGTGCTTTTACAATGAAACTAAATAAACAAAACGAAATTAACAGCAGTGTCCTTCACCTTCTCCAAAATGGTGATAAGGTCATCATTTTCTTTCAAAACAAGTTCTTGGCATTTAGAACAGTGAACAACCATTTCTTTAAACTGTGCGAAAGTTGGTGCAATGCTGATATTTGCAGAAGGTTGGTTGGGTGGAGATGACGATCCCCTTATGTCAGTAGAAGATGTTGCTTTCTCCTTCAGCATTCTTAAATATGAATGTCCTTGGTTGCTCGTGATGTGCTTCCACATAGAGGATGTGCCGTAACTGTACTTTTTCATGGTAGCTCTAGAAAGCTGTTTCCCACACAACTTGCATTCAACATACCTGGCAGTGGCTTTCTTCACTCCAGAAGGTACAACAAACCAGTTCCAAACATCACTCTCCTTTCGGGTGGAAGTAACTTCTTTTTGTTCCACTACTCCTTCTTCCTCTTGTGCAGCTAAAGGAGCTAGTACATTTGCTTCTGCCATATCAGCTTCGTACCTTTCTCTACCAACCGCCAGGATCAAAGTGACTGTTTTGGGTGTGGTTTTCCCAAGATTTGGGTGTGGTTGAAGAGGAACCAATTGAATTGAAGATTTGGTTTTTATTATCGAGCAAGTCCACGGATTCTGCTGCAAATCCTCAGATTCGCGTAGTAATAAAACAGCTAATTTCAGCAGGAAATTGAAATGAAACATTAAAAAAAAGTTTTAAATATGTTCAGCCTAATACTATAATGTAATTATAAAGTTCCTATACCACTAAAATAATTGTTTAGTATCTTGGCGAATCCTCAGATCGGATCCGCAAGTTTGATGCTACCACGTTATTGGAACAAAAACCATAGATTGGAACAGGAGAAGCCCTGCAGTTCCGCGAGAAATTTTATTTAAAAAAAAAGGATATATACTGTTAGGCTTACCCAATCCTCTCACGTACCCCCTGAATTGCAGACGATTGGAGACCTTTGGCAGCTGTACTTGTCTCTCCTCACCCAGGACTTCCGAGAGCTGACATGCCCTAAATACCTCCACATCCTTTGGCTATCCGAACTAACCTCTGCCACCGGCTCAGAGAAGGACTCATGAGATAAATTGATGTGGTGATTGGTGCACTTTTAGAGAAGCAAGCTGAGTGTTCCAGGGTGGGAAGAGGTAGGGAACAGGGTGGGGCTTGTTTTGTTTGTTATTCATCAAAGCCAAGATGTGTAGATTGGTATGACGTGTTGTACATGGGATTGCATTTACGTTGCACATATTGGCATAAAGGAATAAAGAGATTTAAGCCATAAAAAAGATGCAGCTATAAAACTTATATATGAAATATTAATAGTGTTCAATTGTTTTTCTCCCAAAAAATGACTATCATTATGTACATTTTACTATGATTATCACTCATCTGTCATCTATTTTTGAACTCTATGTACTATATTGTTTCCTACCTTTTTGCATCATTGTCACTGCTTTCACCTTACACTTTTTGTATTATTTACAGTAGGTAGGTAGGCAAGGTAATAAATCTTTATTCAATTATGCATCATAATCATAAAAGCTAAAACATAAAAACCACATAAAACATACAGGCCACCGTATTAAGCTCAGATCACACATTCTGTAGGCGGTAGATACAGTTTAAAGGAAAACTGGGCAACCTATATATCAGATCATTGCAAATTAGCCACTCATAATTTTATTCCAGTATAAAGCACCTTTTAAATAGCAAGAGACAGCTAGCATCACTGCATGATCAGGTAATAGCTGTAAATGTAAGAAGGCAGGCCGAAAATGGCAAAACCCCCCGGATTTTAAAAGTGGTGTTAAATACTTTTTGTGCAAAAATTCATAGAATTTTCAGAATAGGACCAGATGTATCAGGGTTTGAGGGGAGCAACCGTCACAAGGACAAACTAAAAGTGCATGGTGATCAAACTGACCCGGGGGAAAAAAGATCATTGTGCGGATAGAGCCCTGATGAAATTTTGAAAGCAATGATCTGTCCCAAGGGGTAATGAGACAGAATATCGAGGCCAAATAATTCGGACTACATTAATATTGAGTTGGAAATATCGTGGAGTGGAAATATGGAGTGCAAGAATATCGTTGTCAAGAATATCGATTTGTAGGTAAGAAATATCGAATTTAAAAATATAGAAATCATTAATATCGATATCGATGTGTTAAATATAGTTTGCAAAAAGATGGTTGTTTAAAATATAAAATTTTTAAAATTAGTGTTATGTATTTTAGTATATATATTAAATGGATGTGATGTGTTTTTTTGGGATAAGAATTGTTTGTTTTTTAATATATGTGTTACATTTTTAGTAGTTATTAATTTTATTTTAATTACATTTTGCGTTTTTTAGTTCCATTACGGGTTGTGGGTTTATAAGGGAATAGGGTGGGAAGTAATTTAATTATAATAAATTAATGATTATTTTTTATTTGATTGAGATTTTATGGTGTTAATTGTGGGAAGTAATGTATTATTATTAATTGGTTGTTAATTAATAATTAATTAATTGGTAATTAATTATGGTAATTGTGTAATTTATTTAGGTGCAGGTTGTGGTGTTTATAGGGGTAAAGGGTGGGAAGTAATTTATGTTTAATTAATAATTAGTTGTTAATTAATATTAATTGTTTGAAAATTAAATATGGACATTGTGTGGGTTGTGGGGTTTATAGGGGTAAAGGGTGGGAATTTATGTTTTATTAATTAATAATTAGTTGATCTGTAATATTAATTATTTAATTTATATTTAATTAGGGTATTTGTTTTTTATTTGTGTGGGGGGTTTACTTTTATAGGGGTAAAGGGTGGGGAGTAAATTAATTTTACTTACTGTACAATTAGTTGTTAAATACTATTAGTTTTTTAAATGAAAATAAGTTTTAATTGTGTAATTAATTTTTTTGCAGTTTAATTTTTACTGTGGGTTGTGTGGATTATAGGCGTAAAGTGTGGGACGTTAATTAATTTTTATGAGATTTTGTTTTTATTAATAATATTTTTTAATTGGTTATTATGTTAATTAAGGAAATACATTTTTTTCAAATTTAGATGTGGGTTGTGAATTGTGTGGTGTTATAGGGTAGGACATAAAAAAACTAAATTTATGTAATAATTAATGTTTTTGTTTCTAAATATTTTCTAATTAAAAATATTTATTTGTTTGAAAATAATTTAAGTTTATGTAATATTCTATTTGTAGGTATTTGTCATATGTATTTAACATTATAATATGTTTTTATTGTTTTAATTTTTAATATTAAATATATTTGTATTTTAATTTTTGACATATTTATATAATTTTTATTTATTTAGTTTGTTTTTTAAAAATTTGTTTTGTTAATATTTTGTTTGTTTTTAATTTTGAACTGACTGGAGTGGGAATAGTCATTTTTACCCCGCTGCTATCCAACACTTTCCCTTCTGTTGCACTCACTGGAGTGGGAATAGTAAATTTTACCACTCAGCTAACCAACACTTTCCCTACTGTTGCACTCACTGGAGTGGGAATAGTAAATTTTACCCCTCCGCTATCCAACATTTTCTCTACTGTTGCACTCACTGGAGTGGGAATAGTAATTTTTACCCCTCCGCTATCTAACACTTTCCCTACTGTTGCACTCACTGGAGTGGGAATAGTAAATTTTTCCCCTCCGCTATCCAACACTTTCCCTACTGTTGCACTCACTGGAGTGGGAATAGTAATTTTTACCCCTCCGCTATCCAACACTTTCCCTACTGTTGCACTCACTGGAGTGGGAATAGTAAATTTTACCCATCCGCTATCCAACACTTTCCCTACTGTTGCACTCATTGGTGTGGGAATAGTAATTTTTCCCCCTCCGCTATCCAACACTTTCCCTACAGTTATACTCACTGGTGTGAGAATAGTAATTTTTACCCCTCCGCTATCCAACACTTTCCTTACTGTTGCACTCACTGGAGTGGGAATAGTAATGTTTACCCCTCTGCAATCCAACACTTTCCCTACTGTTGCACTCACTGGAGTGGGAATAGTACATTTTACATATTCGCTATCCAACACTTTCCCTACTGTTGCACTCACTGGAGTGGGAATAGTAATTTTTACACCTCCACTATCCAACATTTTCCCTACTGTTGCACTCACTGGAGTGGGGATAGTTATTTTTACCCCTACGCTATCCAATACAATGTTTTAATTTATAATGGGATGTTTTTATTAGATTTTATGTTATTGGTATATATATATATATATATATTTTTTTTTTTATTATTATTTTTTATTTGTAAATTGTATATAATTTTAAAATATAAAAGAAATTACATTTAATAGTTTATTAATTGTTTTAAAGTAAAGATATATATATATTTATTATTATGTATGTATGTTTAACTTTTTTATTAAGTTTATTCGTTATATTTGTTAAAATGTATATTAAATCAAAAAAAATGTAATTAGTTTTATTATTTAATATTTATCATTTTATTTTATATATATATAAATCGATATTTTGTACAACTATATTTTTGACATCGATATTTTTTTTACCATATTTTTGTATTTACCTGTTTAAGTATAGGGAGTTGATATTTTTGCATTCTATATTTTTTTCATTTAAATTTTTGTAGTCAATAGTCTATCAGTGAACCGTTCCAAGGATGTCTAACAGCTGTAATGTAGAGTTCAATGCCTGTTACAGTTTTCAGGAGCAAAAAGGATCTGTTAGTGTATTTCTCAAGCGTCCTGGCTTCCCTCTCATCCTTTAGTTGATTTCAAAATCGTTCCTTTAAGAGCCTCCAATCTAAGGAACAGCGGCCTATAAAAAAGGTCCATGCAGTCGAGGGAGCGAGCGACAGTTTTAATATAATTTAACCACGGTATCTTATGGCCATACATACAACCGAGGCAGTCCTCAATCACATCCCTGTTAAAATTCAGTTTCTCGTCACACCATACTGAAATCCATAGTAGCAATGGGGCCAATTTAACTTGATCCTCCACAAAATCCAATCCCAGTCCTTCATGAATAAAAAAAGATGCACTATTTATACCCAGGCCCAATAGTTTTTTACAGAATCGGTCTTCTTCCTGCTGTATAACCTTGCAGTTACGATACCCCCAAATTGTAGCACCGTATGTCAATACTGGGAGACATTTCATTCTATAGATTTACAATAGGGGCAACATGGGTTTACTACAACCATATTTTAGTATAGAAGAAACCATGGCAGCTATTGATGCAGTTAAGCCAGTGAAAGCCCCAGGTCCCGATAAAATACCTGGTGACCTGCTGAGATATGACAAAGCAGTATGGGGACCTTACATAAATCTTCCCTGTAATGCTGTGGCGGCAGGAGCCCCATTACCAGAGTCATGGAAAGGGGCCGAAATTATTCCAATTTTTAAAATGGAACCCGACAAGATCCTGCCAACTATAGGCCAATAAGCCTAATAGACACCCTACAAAAGATTTATGCTAAGCAGATTTTATCAAAACTTAATGATTGGATAGAGGGAAATAAGATTTTATCGCAGTTTCAGTCTGGGTTTAGAGCAAGAACCAGTACAATTGACCAGGTCTTCAGACTTCTCTGTATAGGATGGAAATACACTACTCTAAAGAAAGGTCACTTGTATATAGCTTTCATAGATTTGAAGGCCGCCTTTGATCTTATTCCCAGAGATTTACTTTGGAGTTTCCTCAAAAATCAAGGTGTGCCCGAGGATCTTCTTATACAGATAGTCAGATTGCATGAAGATAACTATGCCAAAGTCAGATGGGGATCCAGGGAAGAACCTACTGAGGCAATCCCTATAAGGAGGGGAGTAAGGCAGGGCTGTGTTCTTCTCATTATACGTAAATGACGTTGAGAACTATCTCTTAGGGTGCAAACATGATTCACCGAAGTTAGTTTTATTATCACAAACCCCAAAGAGTGTTCAAAACCTATTAGATTCATTTAGTGAATATTGTGACTTAAAGGGCCTTGAAATTAATTCTAGCACAACAAAATATATGGCAGTAAAACTACATCAATCCTTTAAGAAAAATATCACAGTCCAAAAACAGAAGCTAGAATATGTGCCTAATTTCAATTACCTAGGCATCACACTAGATACAAACTGACCTGATACCCACATTTGCAAAAAAGCAAGGCTACCTTGCATCAAAACTTCTCACCAATATTGAAAAAACACCAGAATAGCGTAACCAAGGCTGTGTCCCCAGCACTTGAAGTCTATAAATATAGGGCACAATCTGCAACCCTTTATGGTGCAGAACTTTGGGGGGCTGCTAGCAGGAATACGTTTGTGGGGGATGAAAACAAGTTTTTCAGGATGTTGTTACGTCTTCCTTTACGTACACCTACGATCCCTATTACCCTAGATTTGAACATAAAGCGCATAGACCAGCAGGCCATATTGAGACCGTTGCTATTCTGGGTCCGTTTGTGGACCACTGAAGAACTTACAAATTACAAAGAGAGGTTAAAAGAGAGCCTAAGGCTTGATCAGAGTGTTAGCCTCCAGTGGGTCAAGCACGTGCTCACGTGGTTTTGCAAACTACGGTTAAATCATTATTGGGATGAGCCCATCTTACTGACACTGTCCTCAAAAAAGATTCTGAAAGCTACATTTTGGGCATTCAAGCAAAATAGTATCTCCCACAGTCCAGCTATTGGCAGATTGACATTGCAGTTCCTGTTAATAAAACCATTCCCATTTTTCGAGGAATATCTGGACGAAGTTCAACCAAAATTGACAAAATCTCTGTATATGAAGTTCCGCTATGGCGTTTTGCAAGTTATTTCTAGTACAGCAAAGTGGGCACGAAAAAATGGCGATGATAGTGATGTCTACTGCCCCTTATGCCAACTGAATGCAGTAGGAAACAATTCCCATCTACTATTTTTCTGTCCAGTATATGCCATTCCAAGGCGAAAATGGATCAAACCTATTTGCCGGAACTTGGGAACCAAGTCTTACTTAGAAGCGACTAGGGGGCCGATTCCAATTCCGGCCGGAAATCTCTCCGACCGAGCCGGACCCGGAGAGAATTCCGACCGAATCGGACCCTAGCAGTCCGACCGGACGAGTACGATGCATTCGCATGCTATCGGACTCGATTCGGTCGGACTCCCATTGAAGTCAATGGGAGCCGGTCGTACAACGCGTACGCGGGCTCCCATTGCCTCAATGGGTGCGAGGCGAACAAGGGCGCCCCCTACAGCGGGTACGCGTCCATGCGCATCGCGGCGTACATGCACAGGTAGGGGGGACCCATGGTTCCCCCCTGTGTGCGACTCGCGCGCCTACGCGTACATGGGGGTCCAACGCGGACCCCCAAAGTCCGGCTCCGACAGCTCTTTCGAGCCGGACGGCGCGAGTCGGTCGGACTGCTCGCGGCGCGCATCGTACTTACCCGGCCGGGAAACGTCTCCATAGCGCGGTGCGCGTCAAGTCCGAGCGAGTCGGTCGGTGCGGTTCGGACCCGTGAACGAGTCGGTCGGCGATTTCGCGTGCGCTCGCATCGTACTCGCTCGGCCGGACCGCGTACGATTCGGTCGGGAAACAGGGCTCCGAATCGGATCCGGTAAATCCGAATCCGATTCGGAGCACTACCGGCCGAGATCGGAATCGGCCCCTAGGATTTTAAAAACAGATACTTCACAGAAAATTGTTTTTAGTGTTAGCAGATATTTATTTGCCGTCAATTTACTACGAAAGGAAAAAGGCGTGAAATTTAAAAAAAATGTTTTTTTAAAAAGCCAATATTTTGAAACTCAAATGTTGTAAATCTTATGTGCTGCTTCAAGTATCTATATGCACTTTCTAGCACTTGCACTTTACTAATTCTTGCCTAGAACTCGTATTCCCTTCTATGACAGCAAATTAAATAGTAATTTTAGTGTGTCGAATAGTAGGCCAAGTACTAGAATATTATTGTTTCAGCATATAGATTAGTAGTCTTAGCATTTGTATTTTATTTAACAAATTGAGAAACCGGTTATATACTATAAAGACAACAGTCTACTCATTATGACCACTACGGGGTGGATTAGGGATTGATTACTGGTAATTGTGCTTACCTAATATGTATGAACAGTTTTATCATTTATCTTTTACGGCTTTTTAAACCAAATACTACCTATCGAACAAAGAGAATTTAAATAGAGCACTACAAGCTTGACTAAATCTAGACCATTGGTTAGATATACAGGTAAGCCAGGTGTTCTGATAGTCAAATGACACTCCCAAATATGGAAAGGTAGGCACCCTAATGATTGCTCACCCCTTTATGTCTAAAGGTCTATTTTTTGAAGACTTCCTCCTACAAACCATATAGTGAGTCTTGGAGATGTTTGTATCCAGATCCATGTCATCCATAAAATTGACAAAAAGATCAACCAATAGCTTTAGATCATTTGCCGTTCTGGCCATCAACACTGCGTCATCAGCGTAGAGCAGGAAGGGCACACTGACTGACATTACCTTAGGCAGGTCTTTCCCGCTGGCAATCAAACAGGTGTTCAGGCTATTTAAATATAACAAAAATAAAATTGGCACCAGCACGCAGCCCTGCCTTACTCCTCGTGGGAGGCTAAATGTTTGGGTACACTCCCCATCCATACAATATCTGATACAGACATTCACGTCCGTATTTAAGGCTCTAAGAAAGATGAGCAGGTGGGAAGGTAGCTCTAATACACCCAGGGTATCCCAAAGCTTTGACCTGTTTACCCGGTCAAAAGCACTGCTGAGGTCCATAAATGCAAGACAAATGGACCCCTGTTTTGCCACTACATATTTACCTATCAAAAGGTTATTTACAGTACTTTTTTATTCGATTTTTCTAAAAAGTTAATACTTTCACCTTTTTTTGTCATATTTTGTACCTGCATATTCTTTCTTTTTTCAATACTGTGTAAACTAATATTAATCTATGGGATTGGCTAATGACTGTGGCTGTAGCAGACTTCGTATGAACAATCTACCACAGCATTAAAAAATAATAAAAATTGACTTTAAAAAAAACGAGAGAGACATTATACTTAGTAAACATAATTTAAAAAATGATAGTAATTTACTAAAAAAACAGAGGTTAGAAGAATGTTATACAAATTAAAATTTGAAAAACCATAGAAATTCACAGTATAGTTAGGAAATAGAATTAAAAACCCCATAGAAATTCACAGAAAAAAACAAAGGTTACTGGGACGTTATAGTTAGGAAATAGAATTTAAAAAACCTCAGAAATACACTGAAAAAAAAGGTTACAGGGACGTTATAGTTAGACTGACATTTCATTCATACAAAACTAGAGAAATTCAGCAGTTATAGCTGAGCTAACTATAACTTACGCCCCCACAATGCACTGCTTATGACCTCACATATTACATCACTCATGACATGGTCAGTGAAATCACTCATGACATCACCAAAGACATCTCAAATGACATCACTGATGACATCTCAAAGGACATCACTGATGATATCATCCACAGAACCACTCACACCCCCCAGTACAACATCTCATACACCAATACACATACAACCACTGACATACCCATTCACAGGCTCATACAAACGATCACACAGCTACTCACTGATCCAAAGAGCCACTCACGCATCAACTCGCCCACACAGCCACAAATGCAACCACTAACTCACATAGACAGCCACTCATGCACCTACTCACTGACCAATACAGCCATTCATACATCCAGTCATACAAACATATAGAGACTTACATACCCACTCACACACTGAATCAGTCACTCATACAGCTACTCACACACCTACTCACTCATCCATACAGCCACTCATACAGCCACTCACCCATGTAGTTACTCACACACCCACTCACTCATACATATACTAACACATGTACTCCCTCACCTATACTCACTGACACAAGCACATACTCTCATACAAACTCTTTCACGCTCACTTACTCACCCATACAGCCAATCACTTACCCATACAGCAAATTTCACACCCATTCATGCACCCATACAACCATTCATGTACCCTCTCACTCTCCATACAGAAACTGATGTGCCTACTCAGTCACCTATACAGCCACTCATGCACCCTCTCATTCACCATTTACAGCCACTGACACACCCGCACACTCATCCATACAGCCACTCACTAACCCTCTCATTCACCATTACATCTACTTACGCAGTCACTTACTCACCTATATAGTTCCTAAAGTTTCACTTGCTCGGGTCGGAGGTCGATCTTTTCAAGTGGTCGCCTCCCATCTATGGAACAGCCTTCCCTTGGCCCTCAGACAGGTTCAGGACCTGCTCACCTTCAGGAAAAAGCTCAAGACGTGGCTTTTCCAACTTTAATCCATTTTGTAAGTTTCGCCTTAGGTGCTCTTCTCTGCGGCTGTTATGTGGTTTTTGCTTAGCGCCGGGACACTCCTGGGAGTAGCCGTGCGCTTTATAAATACCAAATTAACATAACATAACATACTCACACATGTATACAGTCTCTCACATGCCTACTCACTCTTCTATACACCCCTTACACACCCACTCACTCTCACATACAGGCACTTTCATAGTTAATTACCTTAGTATGTATGTTTAACACTCAGTAACTTTTAGAAAACACTCATAATCACTGGATGATGTCATCAGTGATGTCATTTGAGATGCTAGTGATGTCATGAGTGATGTCACTGACCATGTCATGACTGAGGTAATATGTGAGGTTATAAGCAGTGCATTGTGGGGGCGTAACTATAACTGCTGAATTTCTCTGGATTTGCACGAGTGAAATTTCAGCCTAACTATAACTTCCCTGTAACCTTTGTTTTTTTTCAGCGACTATATATATATATATGTATATATATATATATATCTCAAAGTTACACCTCCACTTCTGAGTATCTTCGCCCCGCAGCACCCTGGGAATAGACCACACTACACCAAATGTGGACCAAATCCAAAGTAGTCTTTTGATTGTTTGTTCCATCTCCATTAAAAATACAAACAGAGGATTCACCACCCCTGGCAGAGTCGAAAAAGTGCTTAGACAGATGCATTGATCTGGAGAGATCAATCTATGTGGCCAGAGGCTGCCCGCAGAAGCATGGGAAAGTTTGGGGTGACTGGGCCTGTCACCGGGGTATCATACTTGCACCACACACTACTCCGTCCTTAGAAGATGAAGGGTGGACCTATAAGGCTTGATGAAGGGCACTACTATGAATTCTAATACTGGGGAGCAGGACCTGGGCATCTCTCAATCCGTCAGGGAGGGAAGCTCATGTGGCGCCGCATGTCAGTAATTTTCTTTCTGAAGGCCTGATTCCGATGTCGGACGGACCGGAGTCTGTCCGACATCGGTCAGGAACTGTAACTGAACGACCTCCTGTCATCGGTTACAGACCTGCAAGTAGGATGCGACCGAACCCTGTTCGGTCGCATGCCTATACCTTTCTATGAGAGTATGCATTCCGAACGAAATGCATTCTCTCATTGAAAGAGCAGGGGTGCAGTTCCTCCCTGCACCCCGTGGCAGGCACTTCAAGGTGCCTGCCACCAGGTGCAAGGATCAACGGTGCCCCCTAGGCTGCCATTCAGTGGCCACGCACCCATGGGGGCCCTGCTGGGGCCCCCAAAGACAGTTTCCCACTGCATTTTTGTGCCAGAAAGACCAGCACAAAAAGGCAGTGGGAAACTGCCATCGTACTCCCTCGGCCAAAAAGAGCCGGCCGGGGGAGTACTGAAGGGTTTCCGGATGGCAGACGGGCTCTCCGAGCCCGTCGTAAGCCATCCGGAAAACCAAGTCGGATTCCTTTCCGACCGAGCCCATCAGCATGGCTCAGTCGAAAAGGAATCCGAACAGCACATTCGATGCGGGCAGGAAGGCTCCGACCTGCACGCATCGGAATCTGCCCCTTAGTTGTGATCAATGTGGCAGTCGGGAATGTCACTGCATGGATTCATGTTTACTTTCCCCGACAGTGCACTGTAAATGTTATTATCATTGAGAATATGTTATAAAAAAAGTACAAGCAAGCAAAAAACATGGTAGACGCTTTTTGGCTAGATTGCCTTTTAATGAGCCAATTTCATCAGAACTGTCATGTCCTTTAACAGTTTCTGTTAGTGCTTCTTTTGTTTTATTTATGTTTCTTCACAGAAAACACTATCCTAACAATATAATATTTTCTTGGAAAGGGATTGCCGCCAACTTCTTCATTGATACAAGCCTCGATTTCCAATAATTACAGATTTGATGTGGCACTTTGTATTCACAAATACAATGTCCTTGTATATTTTCAATATATTGTCTACTATCCAACATATCATTTGCATTCTGATATAGGGATTGATTCCTCATATTATTAATTGTCTAATATCAAACGTGTTTCTGTGTTTTTAAAACCACAGTCCTATCCATCTACATTACACTTCAGTAGTCAAACATTGTTTATGAAGTTTTTCAAAAATATGGCACAGTTAAAGATAATACACTGTTTATGGCTAATTATTGTCTTTGATATAAACACAGTCAAAACCGTTTACTTGTTATAATAAAGATAATGTCAATCTTAATATTATAATACTATAGACGACGCCTCATATTATTCCATTCAGTGCTTGTAAACGTGACTTTCCTTAGTTGTGTATGATCTAACTATTCCTTATATCATAACATCATTTCATTTAAAATGCGGAGTTCAAATTCCCTGCAATATAAACATTCTTTAAGGGAAACTGTAAATTTCAAAATTTGAGACTAAACTCAAAATGTAGCACATCTCTAGGAGTTGGACTTTCAATACCAAGGGCAGCACCTTTTATATTTCCTTCTGATGCATATGACTATGGACGCCTGCAATTGTTCTCATGGGCCACTGGACCATGCGTTATCCTTAAATATTTAAATTTTTATCTTTCCACAGGATAGAAGTTTAGAGGTGCATTATATTAAAATATCTTATGTGTCTTACAGATATATTGATTTCAAGTTCATTGTGCTAAAGTGCATGTGTGAATTGATCAAATCTTTAATGATCGACTCGCAAAATGCAATGTACAACAGTGTCACAGACACTGTTAGCGATTCCTAATTGGGTCGCAAATTGCCTGCCTCATTAAAATTCATGAGGGAGGTGCTATTTGCAACCCCATTAGGTATGGCTAGCACTCCCAGGGATGGTGGCCTGCTGGGGTCAGCAGACCACCATGTCTGTGACTGCTTTTTAAATAAAGCAGGTTTTTTTTTATGCAGCCCATTTTCCTTAAAGGAAAACGGGCTGCATTTAAAAAAGAAAACTGAAACGTTTCTGTTTAATTTTTTAAGAGTAGGCAGTGGTCCCTCACAAAGGGGAGGTAGTAGGTTTCAAACCTTCTTTATTAAGAGAGCTGCGCACCACAGCTGTTGAGTTGAAAGTCCCGACGCGTTTCGAAGCTCACGCTTCTTCCTCATGGGACGGCAATGCAAAAAGTGACGAAAACCTGCAGCCATTATTTGTCCATTGCGCATGCGTTCCCTGGTGAGCAGCATGCTGGTAGTTGCAGTTGATTAATTCTCCTTCAGTGGAGTTTGTGCACTTTAACTCAATTCTTGTTGCCTTTAAAATATTCACAGCCCTCCGGTGGCTACAGACGTGGTATTCAGCTCTCATCTGCGGCTCCCTCACGCTGCAAAACAGGCTGTCTGATGGCAGCCATGCAGGCCCGCTATCACATTCCCAGCGGGTGGTGCGTCTCCCGCGGCTGAGGCCGCCGCGTAAGACATGATTCCCAAGGTGCCTCGGATCTTAGAGACGCACTCCACGAGGTAGTAGGTTTCAAACCTTCTTTATTAAGAGAGCTGCGCACCACAGCTGTTGAGTTGAAAGTCCCGACGCGTTTCGAAGCTCACGCTTCTTCCTCATGGGACGGCAATGCAAAAGAGACGAAAACCTGCAGCCATTATTTGTCCATTGCGCATGCGTTCCCTGGTGAGCAGCATGCTGGTAGTTGCAGTTGATTAATTCTCCTTCAGTGGAGTCCGTGCACTTTAACTCAATTCTTGTTGCCTTTAAAATATTCACAGCCCTCCGGTGGGCTACAGACGTGGTATTCAGCTCTCATCTGCGGCTCCCTCACGCTGCAAAACAGGCTGTCTGATGGCAGCCATGCAGGCCCGCTATCACATTCCCAGCGGGTGTGCGTCTCCCGCGGCTGAGGCCGCCGCGTAAGACATGATTCCCAAGGTGCCTCGGATCTTAGAGATGCACTCCACGAGGTAGTAGGTTTCAAACCTTCTTTATTAAGAGAGCTGCGCATCACAGCTGTTGAGTTGAAAGTCCCGACGCGTTTCGAAGCTCACGCTTCTTCCTCATGGGACGGCAATGCAAAAAGTGACGAAAACCTGCAGCCATTATTTGTCCATTGCGCATGCGTCCCTGGTGAGCAGCATGCTGGTAGTTGCAGTTGATTAATTCTCCTTCAGTGGAGTTTGTGCACTTTAACTCAATTCTTGTTGCCTTTAAAATATTCACAGCCCTCCGGTGGCTACAGACGTGGTATTCAGCTCTCATCTGCGGCTCCCTCACGCTGCAAAACAGGCTGTCTGATGGCAGCCATGCAGGCCCGCTATCACATTCCCAGCGGGTGGTGCGTCTCCCGCGGCTGAGGCCGCCGCGTAAGACATGATTCCCAAGGTGCCTCGGATCTTAGAAACGCACTCCACGAGGTAGTAGGTTTCAAACCTTCTTTATTAAGAGAGCTGCGCACCACAGCTGTTGAGTTGAAAGTCCCGACGCGTTTCGAAGCTCACGCTTCTTCCTCATGGGATGGCAATGCAAAAGTGACGAAAACCTGCAGCCATTATTTGTCCATTGCGCATGCGTTCCTGGTGAGCAGCATGCTGGTAGTTGCAGTTGATTAATTCTCCTTCAGTGGAGTCCGTGCACTTTAACTCAATTCTTGTTGCCTTTAAAATATTCACAGCCCTCCGGTGGGCTACAGACGTGGTATTCAGCTCTCATCTGCGGCTCCCTCACGCTGCAAAACAGGCTGTCTGATGGCAGCCATGCAGGCCCGCTATCACATTCCCAGCGGGTGTGCGTCTCCCGCGGGTGAGGCCGCCGCGTAAGACATGATTCCCAAGGTGCCTCGGATCTTAGAGATGCACTCCACGAGGTAGTAGGTTTCAAACCTTCTTTATTAAGAGAGCTGCGCATCACAGCTGTTGAGTTGAAAGTCCCGACGCGTTTCGAAGCTCACGCTTCTTCCTCATGGGACGGCAATGCAAAAAGTGACGAAAACCTGCAGCCATTATTTGTCCATTGCGCATGCGTTCCCTGGTGAGCAGCATGCTGGTAGTTGCAGTTGATTAATTCTCCTTCAGTGGAGTCCGTGCACTTTAACTCAATTCTTGTTGCCTTTAAAATATTCACAGCCCTCCGGTGGGCTACAGACGTGGTATTCAGCTCTCATCTGCGGCTCCCTCACGCTGCAAAACGGGCTGTCTGATGGCAGCCATGCAGGCCCGCTATCGCATTCCCAGCGGGTGGTGCTTCTCCCGCGGCTGAGGCCGCCGCGTAAAACATGATTCCCAAGGTGCCTCGGATCTTAGAGACGCACTCCACGAGGTAGTAGGTTTCAAACCTTCTTTATTAAGAGAGCTGCGCACCACAGCTGTTGAGTTGAAAGTCCCGACGCGTTTCGAAGCTCACGCTTCTTCCTCATGGGACGGCAATGCAAAAAGTGACGAAAACCTGCAGCCATTATTTGTCCATTGCGCATGCGTTCCCTGGTGAGCAGCATGCTGGTAGTTGCAGTTGATTAATTCTCCTTCAGTGGAGTCCGTGCACTTTAACTCAATTCTTGTTGCCTTTAAAATATTCACAGCCCTCAGGTGGGCTACAGACGTGGTATTCAGCTCTCATCTGCGGCTCCCTCACGCTGCAAAACAGGCTGTCTGATGGCAGCCATGCAGGCCCGCTATCACATTCCCAGCGGGTGGTGCGTCTCCCGCGGCTGAGGCCGCCGCGTAAGACATGATTCCCAAGGTGCCTCGGATCTTAGAGACGCACTCCACGAGGTAGTAGGTTTCAAACCTTCTTTATTAAGAGAGCTGCGCACCACAGCTGTTGAGTTGAAAGTCCTGACGCGTTTCGAAGCTCACGCTTCTTCCTCATGGGACGGCAATGCAAAAAGTGACGAAAACCTGCAGCCATTATTTGTCCATTGCGCATGCGTTCCCTGGTGAGGAGCATGCTGGTAGTTGCAGTTGATTAATTCTCCTTCAGTGGAGTCCGTGCACTTTAACTCAATTCTTGTTGCCACTGAAGGAGAATTAATCAACTAGAGCGCTTTAAGGACTCTCGGGCTACGGCCAGGTCCTTGGGCCTCTCCACCACCCGCCCTGCGCAGTCTGCTTTTTGCCCCTTTTGTGGCTACGGAAGGGGTGCCCCGCCACGTCCCGCCCAGAGCCACAGGCCAGCGCAAGCTGTTCAGCCACTGCGCGGCCAGGGACGTGGGAACCACCACCGTGGTTCTGGGGGCCAGTGGGCGGGCCAGTCCACCACAGTCCCCTCTGCAGCAGCCTCCAAACCCTCCTAGTCCGACCTTCCAGAGCCACCAATCGCCAGTGGGCGGCAGGATTCGCCATCACCTCCCCCACTGGCGCACCATCACGTCGGACAGGTGGGTTTTGCAAATAGTCCAAAGGGGCTACTCCCTCCCCTTCGAGACTACCCCTCCAGCCATGCCACCTCAGTACCATTGCATGTCAGAGGATCATCTGGCCCTTCTCCAACAGGAAGTTTCGGCACTCTTGGCCAAGGGTGCCATCGAGCGCGTTCCTGTCCCAGAAGTAGGTCGTGCTTGCTATTCCCACTACTTTCTGGTGCCCAAGAAGGACAAAGGCCTGCGTCCTATCTTGGATCTCAGGAATGTCAACCGCTTCCTCCGGAAGGAGAAGTTCAAAATGTTGACGCTCGCTCAGGTCCTGTCTGCCCTCGACCCTGGAGACTGGATGGTAACGTTGGACCTGCAGGACGCTTATTTTCACATCCCCGTCCTGCCGGCCCACCGGCGTTACCTACGGTTCATGGTAGGCCACAAGCACTTTCAGTTTACTGTGCTCCCCTTTGGCCTTACCAGCGCCCCTCGGGTGTTCACGTAAGTGATGGCGGTGGTCGCAGCTCATCTGCGCAGATCAGGGGTTCCAGTCTTCCCCTATCTCGACGACTGGCTGTTGAAGGCGGGCTCGCCCCAGGCTGTCGTCTCCCACCTCCAGACTACGGCCGACCTCCTGCATTCGCCTGGGTTCTCCATCAACGTGCCGAACTCACACCTGACCCCCTCTCAGAAGCTCCTCTTCATCGGAGCGGTTCTGGACACGACGCAGTTTCGGGTTTATCCTCCCGAACAGCGAGTCCGGGATATACGGGCTATGATTCCAATCTTTCAGCCTCTATCCCGGGTTTCGGTCACGATGACCCTCCGGCTACTGGGCCTTATGGCCTCCTGCATCCCACTGGTGGAAAATGCCAGATGGCATATGCGGGCTCTGCAGTGGGACCTGAAGTTCCAGTGGGCACAACATCAGGGGAACCTGTCCAATTGCGTCCAGATCTTGGAGGGCACTGCACAGCAATTGCAGTGGTGGCTAACGAACCAGGATTGGGTCGACGGCAGATCCCTCTCCCTTCCTCAACCAGAACACACAGTGGTGACGGACGCATCCCTTCTGGGATGGGCGGCCACATGGGAGAGGCGGAGATCAGAGGCCTCTGGTCTCCGGCGGAGTCCGGACTCCACATCAACCTTCTGGAGCTTCGGGCAATCTGTCTTGAACTCAAAGCAATCCTTCCCTCTGTCCGGGGAAGAGTAGTGCAGGTGTTCACGGACAACACCACCGCCATGTGGTACTGCAACAAACAAGGCGGGGTGGGGCCGTGGACCCTATATCAGGAGGCCCTCCGCCTCTGGACATGGCTGGAACATCAGGGCATATCTCTGGTGGTTCAACACCTGGCAGGTTCACTGAACGCCAGGGTGGACGAACTCAGCCGCAGGCGCAAGATGGATCACGAATGGCGTCTTCACTCGGAGGTGGTGCAAGGTCTTTTTCAGCAGTGGGGAGAGCCTTGGTTAGATCTATTTGCCACCGAAGAGAACGCGCAATGTCAGCAATTCTGCGCGTTGGAATTTCCAAGGCGGCACTCGCTAGGCGACGCTTTTCGTCGCGAGTGGAGTTGCGGTCTTCTATATGCCTCTCTGCCTATACCACTTCTGCCCAGAGTGCTGAAGAAGAAAAAAGCGTGACCGGGCCCAAGTCATTCTTGTGGCTCCGGATTGGGCACGAAGAGTCTGGTATCCCGAGCTGCTACACATGGCCATCGATCCTCCGATCAGACTGCCTCTTCGGGAGGATCTTCTGTTGCAGCAGCAGGGGACGGTCCTCCACCCGAACCTGTCCAACCTCCACCTCCTTGCGTGGAGATTGAGCGGTGGCAGTTGACGTCGTTTGACCTGCCTCCCGAAGTCTGTGATGTTATCTTGGCAGCCAGGCGTCTCTCCACTAAGACGGTATACGCCTGCAGATGGAATACATTTGTGGCATGGTGCACAGCAAAGGCTGTGGATCCCCTTTCCGCCCCTCTTTCTGAGGTTCTCTTGTTCCTCCTTTCTTTGGCCCAGCAGGGCTCTGCTCTGGGCACTCTAAAGGACTACCTCTCGGCCATTTCAGCCTTCCTTAGGCTTCCTGATCAGCCTTCTCTTTTCAAGTCCCCTGTTGTAAATCGTTTCCTTAAGGGCATTACTCATCTTTTTCCTCCTGTTCCCTTCGTAATGCCCCAGTGGGACTTGAACTTGGTTCTTACATATCTTATGTGCGCTCCCTTTGAGCCGCTACATAACTGTCCTCTCAGGCTTCTAACTTTAAAAACTGCCTTTCTGGTGGTCATCACCTCTGCGCGCAGGGTGAGTGAGCTACAAGCTCTTTCTTCCAAGCCTCCCTTTCTGGCTGTTCATCCGGACAAGGTCTTCCTCAGAACTAGACCTTCCTTTCTTCCCAAGGTGGTTACTTCTTTCCACATTGGCCAAACCATCATTTTGCCCACCTTCTTTCCGCCTCCGCATCCTTCAAAAGAGGAAGAGAGGCTTCACCGTCTGGATCCAAAACGTGCGCTTTCCTTTTACTTGGATCGCACCAAACAATTCAGGGTGGACGACCAGCTCTTTGTTGGTTACGTGGGCGCTAAGAGAGGTCGGGCCGTGCACAAATGGACCATCTCCAGGTGGGTCGTTCTGTGCATCAAAGCCTGCTATTCTTTGGCAAAGAAGGAGCCTCCAGTGGGACTGCGCGCCCATTCCACTAGGGCGACGGCAGCTACCACTGCTTTGGGACGGGGAGTCCCCCTTAATGACATCTGTCAGGCAGCTACGTGGGCATCGCTGCACACGTTCACCAAACACTACTGCATGGACAGCCAAGTCCGGAGAGACAGCTTCTTTGGCCGTTCTGTTCTCCAGGACTTTCTGGTGTGAACTTAGTTCGCAGACCCACCTTCGGGGTTGTTATTGCTGGGGGATCTATTCTAAGGTAAGGAATCTATAACTAACTGTTTCTTTCAGATGAACAAGTTACTTACCTTCGGTAACAATATATCTGTAAGAAACATAGGTTAGTTATAGATTCCTTACCGCCCCACCCATTCTCCCCGTTCTGCAAACTGACTTCCAGGGTTAAGGACTTCCTTTCAGGGCCCTAGTTTTGTGCACCAGTGGTCAGTGTCTTGCATGGCTCTGCGCTTCTGGCGTGGAAAGTCGTGTACAGAACTGACATCAGCGCTAGGGCGGCGTCTAAGTAGCTACTGTGACGTCATCCCTGCGACCACGACGTCAACGACGAACGCGGAGCCGACCAACGCCACCTTCCGACGCGCAGGGGTACTGCTGATGAAAAACTTTCCGGATCGAGTCTGACGCCTGGGGGTAATTCTAAGGTAAGGAATCTATAACTAACCTATGTTTCTTACAGATATATCATTACCGAAGGTAAGTAACTTGTTCGACAAGGATAATAAGAAGCTGGATTCAGTGGGCCGCAAGGTATGCGGTACAGCTGCTACCAACATGAATGCAGCAAGTGCGTCAGCTCTTCTGGGCAGGTATGACAGGGCCTTATGGGATTCCTTACAGAAATTTGCCAACGAGCTCCCCAGAGACAAAAGAGAGGACTTCCTTGAGGTTATCAATGAGGGGATGATGGTCTCCGACCAGGTCATCAGTGCTTCAGCTGATTCATCCTTGCTAGCGGCACACAAGTACTGTCACATTTACAAGCATGGCTGCGCCTCACGGCCCTCAAGCATGAATCACAGCAGTGGATCCTTAAACTGCCATTCTCAGTAGCCACACTTTTCGGCAGTCACACGGACAACAAGATTGCTTAAATGAAGTCACAAATGGAGTCTCTCAAGGCAGCTGGTGTAGAAAAACAAAAAGAACAAGGTCGCCAGCAATCCCAACAGCAGAAGCCTTACGAGCAATAACAGCGGCGGCAGCCTAGATGTAGAGCCACTCATTAGCCTGCTCAGGCGAGAATGCCTACAGTAGGCTCCAAGTCTTGAATCTTTCCTTCACCCTTTTCTGTAACCCACTCCTGTAGGGGTAAGTGTAGGAGCTGGCTTTTTATGTGGTAGTGCCAATGTAAGGGCACACCATGCAAAAAGTCCAGACGACCCTTATTGATTTACAGGGGTTGCTAGAATTATCCAAAGTGCTCTATTTGTGGTAGTGTGGTTGAGCAGTTTAGGCTTATCAGAGAAGTGTTAAGCATTTGTTGTATACACAGTCAATAAATGAGACACACACTCAAGAATATATCTGAGACCAATTTAGAAAAAATAACACAGATTTTTATATAATTTTAGACACCAAGATTATCGGAATCAGTACTTTCAAACCTATGGGCCTTGAACGCGGTAATGTTAATCTCAATCAGTCAATCAATCAGGGGAATTGTAAGCGCAGTACTCACCCGTGAGGGTCTCAAGGCGCTGGGGTGGGGTGGGGGGGTAAGCAGCTCTGTTTAGTCGAAGAGCCAGGTCTTGAGTGTCTTCCTGAAGATGTTCAGGGAGTGGGCACGTCTGATGTCGATCGGGAGCTCGTTCCAGGACTTGGCCGCGATGTAGGAGAAAGCTCTTCCCCCTGTTCTGGCTCTGCAGATCCGTGGGATTTCGGCGAGGACGAGGTCGGCGGATCGGAGGTTTCACTTTGGTGCGTGGAAGGAGATTCTCTCCTTGAGGTATTGGGGTCCGGTGTTGTGAAGGCATTTGTAGGCGTGGGTGAGTATCTTGAAGGTGATTCTCTTTTCTATGGGGAGCCAGTGGAGGTTCCGCAGGTGTTGGGTGAAGTGCTCGTGTCGAGGGATGCCGAGGACGAGTCTGGCTGCGGTGTTCTGTATGGTCTGGAGTTTGCAGAGCAGAGACTTGTTGATCCCGGCGTAGAGGGCGTTTCCGTAGTCCAGTCTGCTGGTTATGAGTGCGTGGGTGTTGTTCTTCCTTGATTCGGGGGGGATCCATTTGAAGGTCTTTCGGAAGATGCGGAGGGTGTTGAAGCAGTTGGAGGCGACGGCGCTGACCTGTCGGGTCATGGAGAGGGAGGAGTTGAGTACGATGGGGGTGGGAGGGCTGCAGAGGGCAGTGGGGCACAAGGTGTTGTCCCATGCAGAGGGGGAGGGTCCGAGCACGATCTATGGGAGGAAAGACATACTGCAAACAGGTACTTGTAGTAGAAGTTTGGAACTTAAGGTGCTAAGGGGCCAAGGTCCAAAGAACCGCCAGAAGTTTTAGTTTATCTGCCCTTGCGTGTGCGGGTGCAGAGGTGCTGGTCAGATCAATAGCCTCGAACGCTACACCGTTAAAAGCAAAGGGGCACCTGAAACAAAGGCTACAAGGGGGTTGGTCAGCTGGTCACTTGCGTTGGAGGCTTTGGAGGCTCTCGCAGTTCTCGGTTGACCCGTAGAGAGGAAGGAAACAAGACAGCAGGGCCACTCTCAGTGAAAGCCTTGTCGGTCCTGTTGTCCCTTGACGTGCAGGTCAGTTTTGGCAGTGGTGGTTTCTGATGGATACTTCTGCCTGTGGATTCCTCACCTTTTGAATACCCCTTGCGCCAGCAATTCCGCGGAAATTCTTTCCCAGCTCTCCCACGACGACGAGGACGTCACAATAGCACGGCTCCGCTCGCGACTCCGTAATACGTCATCGGAGCCATAAGAAGACCTCGTCGGCGTGCTGACGTCAGTTCCCTTTTTTCCGCGCCGTCGACGCGTAACGGTTTTTCCAGGGACTCTCCATTTTCTACATTGTGTCTTCATATCGTTGGAAATGGCTACTTCTAGGAAGTCCGGTTTTAAGCCTTGCAGGGAGTGCGGAGGCCAGATGTCAATTACGGATCCGCATGACGACTGTCTCTGGTGTCTTTCGTCGGACCATGACGTCGAAGAATGCCGTTCCTGCATGAAAATGAACCCAAAGGCCCTTAAAGAGCATGAGGCTAAACTTTTCATGGCCAAAGCTAAGAAGGAGAAGAGAGGTCGGAAGCGGGTGAAGTCTTCTTCGTCTCACACTTCAAGATCTAAGAAGCATAAGAAGTCGAAGAAATCCCGGCGTCCTTCGTCGAAGTCTAGGGCTTCGAGGCCGACTTCACCTCCTGAGCGACTTCGGAGGAAGGACTTTGTCTCCCCGTCTCCTTCGCCGAGAGCGGAGTCGGTTCATTCCCCGGCTCCGATGTCACCGGCGTCGAAGGGCTCTTCGGCGTCGAGAGGATCACCGGCGCCTCGGGAGTTGTCTCCGATTCCTGTGGGTTCGCCTGAGCGGGCGCCGTCTCCACCGGCTCCGCAGGATCCAGTTCGACCTCAGGAGGTCCCCGGGCGAGAAGGTACGGAACCTTATCCTACTTTTCCCTTGCCTGGTGCGGACCCATTGCAGTTCTTAAACGCGATGTATGGTATGTTTTCAAGGGCCAGTTTTCCACTGGGTGTGCCTACAGGTCCTTTGGCCTACAATTTGGGTGTTCCACACCAGTATGCCCAGGCGCCCTTTGTACCCTTTATGCTATCGGCTCCGGCATGGCATTTCCCGACGCCGAGGTCGTCGACTCCGGCACCTCGAGCTCCGTCGGATGTGGGGTCGGCGGCGTCTTGGATTCGTGTGATGCCGAAGGATGTTCCGGAGGGGCCTTCTGTGCCGTTGCCATCGTCACCGGCGCCGCGTACGGCGCCGTCGACTCCGTTTCAGGCTCCACTGACGCCGGCACTGAAGACAAAGCAGCGCTCCAGGAGGGATGCACAGAGGCTGCAGAAGAGGAGGAGTATGCACACGAGCAAGAGCAAGAGGAAGGAGAGATTTTAGACTCTCTTGATGACTTTGAGGGTCTGCAGGAGGCCAGTGGATTAGATACATCTCCTGAATACGATCTTTCATCACCAAGGGCTGGTCTTCCTCTAGAAAATTTGCCTTATCATGTGGTCGTGAGGAAGGCGGCTGATTTGCTGGGCCTTCAGTTGCCATCATCTGAATTGAAGGCCAACATTTTGACTGAAGTCCTCAATACCTCTTCGGTGGTCTCAGAGCCACTGTTACCCTTCATTGACGCCTTGACTGAGCCAATTTTGGAGGTGTGGCAGAAGCCTTTGTCCGCTCCCGCTGTCTCTAGAACAATTGCACGGAGATATAGGCCGGCCCCTGGGTATCCTGCCTTTCTGTCTACTCATCCGACTCCCGAGAGCTTGGTAGTACAGGTTTCTTGTTCGAAGCAATCTTCGAGTGCTTTCCCTACTACTCCGGGTGATAGAGACTCGAAAAAGATGGAGCAAGCAGCCAAAAAGATATTTTCGTCTGCAAGCATGGCGTTGAAGTCGACTAATGCTACGTGTCTTCTGGGAAGATACGTCCATGCTTTGATGGATTCTGTGAAGCAGCTGGCTCCTAAGCTCCCAGAGGATGATAGGGCAAGTTTTATGGAGGTGCTCTCTGACTCGCAAGCAGCTGCTCACCAGGTGATCCAGTCTGGGATGGACACGGCTGATTCTGTTGCACGAGTGATGGGCTCTTCTGTGGCAACAAGAAGACAGGCCTGGTTGAGGTCTTCTGGTTTTTCCCCGGATGTCCAGGCCACTCTGTTGGACTTACCTTTTGATGGCACAAGGCTGTTTGGATCCAAGGCTGACTCTGCTTTACAGCGGTTTAAAGACAGTAGGGCCACTGCTAGATCTCTGGGCCTTCAAACACAGTCCAGGGGTTTTGGTTACAAACGCCTTCGTGGGTTTGGAAGGGGTTCTTCCTTTCGTGGCCGTCAACAGTATCAACAGGGTCAGCAGCAGCAACAGCAACAGCAGAACCCTTTATACAAGTCCTACAGGGGTAGGAACAGAGGCCGTTCTAGGGGAGCCTCATGGCAGCAGTCCTCTTCCTCCTCCTCCTCCTCCTCCTCTCCTCCTCTCACCGTTGGGAAGCAGCTCTAGATCCCCCATCTTAGAGCATGTTGGTCCTGTTGGGGGTCGGGTGTCCCATTTTCTACAGGATTGGAAACTGATTACAACGGATCGTTGGGTTTTGAATCTTGTAGAGAATGGGTACAGCCTTCCTTTTCTAGAGTATCCACCTCCTTACCCTCCTCGCCAAGGTGGTTGTTCGGAAGACCACTTGTTGCTTTTGCAACAGGAGGTTCTTGTCTTGTTACAGAAAGGTGCGATAGAGGTGGTTCCGGAGCAGGAAAGGGGTCAGGGGTGCTACTCCCGGTATTTCCTGATCCCCAAAAAGGACGGACGTTTGAGGCCGATCCCGGACCTCAGGATTTTGAATTTTTACCTCAGGCAGGAGAAATTCAAAATGTTGACTCTGGCTCAGGTTCTTCTTGCGCTGCAACAGGAAGACTGGATGGTGTCCATCGATCTCCAGGATGCGTACTTTCATCTTCCCATCCTGAAGTCGCATCGGAAGTATCTACGTTTCACGGTAGGGTCGCAACATTACCAGTTTGCGGTTCTACCGTTCGGTCTGACTTCCGCATTGCGAGTCTTTACAAAGGTGATGGCAGTGGTAGCAGCTCATCTCAGAAGATCAGGAGTTCCTGTCTACCCCTACCTGGACGATTGGCTGTTGAAAGCCAAGTCTCCGGAGATGGTGTTGCGTCACTTGCAGATGACAACGCAGCTGTTGTTCAACTTGGGTTTTTCGATCAATGTGCCCAAATCTCACCTGGTGCCTTCTCAGCGCAGCCTGTTCATAGGGGCAATACTGGACACTACTGTTTGTCGAGCATTCCCACCTCCGCAGAGGATTCTCGACATTCAGGAAATGATTCCTTTGTTTCACAACGGAGCGGTTGTTCCGGTCCTGAAGGTCCTACGCCTGCTCGGTCTCTTCGCTTCCTGCATACTGTTGGTCAGTCACGCACGCTGGCACATGAGGGCATTCCAGTGGTGCCTCCGCAGGCAGTGGTATCAGCACGACGGAGATCTCGGGGAGAAGGTCAGAATCTCCAGAGACGCTGCGGCGGAACTGACTTGGTGGGGTGTGCAGGGCAACCTGTCTCATGGGAAGCCCTTTCAACTTCCTCCACCGACGGCCACAGTGATCACGGATGCCTCCACTCTAGGGTGGGGGGCTCATCTGGGGGATCTGGAGATCCAAGGTCTTTGGTCTCCAGAGGAAAGGTTGCTTCACATCAACCTTCTGGAATTGCGGGCGATACGTTTGGCACTAAAGGCTTTCCTTCCTTCCCTTCGCGGTCGGTCAGTTCAGGTCCTGACGGACAACACGACCGCGATGTGGTATATCAACAAACAGGGAGGTGTAGGGTCGTTTCGTCTCTGTCGAGAGGCTCTGCGGCTCTGGTCCTGGGCTCAGGGCCAGCAGATTTGTGTGTTTGCAAATCATCTAGCCGGGGTGCTGAATGTTCGTGCGGACAGTCTCAGTCGGCATTACTCAGTCGATCACGAGTGGCGGCTTCATCCAGAGGTGGTCCATCACGTCTTCCAGATGTGGGGGTCTCCTCGGTTGGACCTATTTGCCACTCACGAGAACGCGCACTGCCCGTTGTTCTGCAGTCTCCAGTTTCCGATGCAGGGAGCGTTGGGGGACGCTTTTCAGTTGAGTTGGAGCTCTCAACTCCTTTATGCGTTTCCTCCCATACCCTTGATTCCTCGGGTTCTGAGGAAGATTTGCCAAGACTGGGCCCAAGTCATCTTGATCGCTCCGGATTGGCCGAGAAGGGTGTGGTACACAGATCTTCTTCACCTCTCTTCGCACCCTCCGCTCCGTCTCCCTCTCAGGGCAGACCTCCTCTCGCAGTCGCAGGGGCAGGTTCTTCATCCCCACCTCCAGAGCTTGCACCTTCATGCCTGGAGATTGAACGGGGCAACCTGAGTTCTTTCTCTCTCCCACCTGATGTGGTGGATGTTATTTTATCGTCCAGGCGACACTCCACCAAGTCCATTTACTCTTCCCGTTGGTCTAAATTTGTTAAATGGTGTGGAGAGAGATCTATTGACCCTTTGAAGGCTCGTTTATCTCATGTTTTAAGTTTTTCACTTTCCTTAGCGCAGCAGGGTTTTGCTGTAGCTACTGTAAAGGTTACTTATCGGCTTTGTCGGCTTTTATCTGTTTGCCGGATCAGCCGTCCTTATTTAAATCTCCGGTGGTGATGAGATTCATTAGAGGTCTTACGAACATGTTTCCTCCCACTCCTTTTATTATGCCTCAGTGGGATTTGAATCTTGTACTTACTTTTCTCATGGATTCTCCATTTGAGCCTCTGCATAGTTGCCCTTTGAGGCTTCTTACTTTTAAAACGGTTTTCTTGATTGCTATTACCTCGGCTAGGAGGGTAAGCGAGTTGCAGGCTCTTAGCACTAAGCCTCCTTTCCTGACCGTTCATGCAGATAAGTTGGTTCTAAGGACCAGGGCTGCTTTCCTTCCCAAGGTGGTTACCCCTTTTCGTTTGGGGCAGTCCATTACCCTTCCTACCTTTTATCCTCCCCCTCACCCTTCCAAGGAGGAGGAGAGACTTCACCGCTTGGACCCAAAGAGAGCGGTCAGCTTTTATCTGGACAGGACCAGAGAATTGAGACTTGATGACCAACGTTTCGTGGGTTATGTTGGTCAGATGAAGGGTAAAGCTGTTCTCAAGCGGACTCTGTCAAGATGGATTATCCTCTGTATAAAGATCTGCTACGCCCTGGCCAACAAGGAAGCTCCTGAAGGTATCAGAGCTCATTCTAATAGAGCAAAGTCTACTACATCTGCTTTGGCTAGAGGTGTACCAGTGCATGAAATTTGTAAGGCGGCAACTTGGGCCTCCCTCCATACCTTTGCAAAACATTATTGCCTAGACTCTGAGGTTAGGAGGGATGGCCATTTTGCTCGTTCCGTTTTGCAAGATTTTTTGGTTTAGTCAGGTGGACACCCTCCTCCGGGAAAGGCACGGCTTGGGAAATCTATTCAAAAGGTGAGGAATCCACAGGCAGAAGTATCCATCAGAAGAACAAGTTACTTACCTTCGGTAACGCTTTTCTGGTGGATACAGTATCTGCCTGTGGATTCCTCACTGACCCACCCGCCTCCCCGTTGTCCACCTGTTTCTACCAAAATATGTTTAATTTAATATGTCTTGATCATGTTGAAAGTTTTGATAATGAGAAATGCCTTCTCAGTTGCTATTTCACAATGTCTTTATTGATTATGCAATTGTGAATTTATATATGTTTTTATACTTGGAATGCTATGTTTGCATTTGAAAATGTGTCGGTCCTCCCGTTTGCCTCGGTGGCACGGAAAAAATGGGTGGAACTGACGTCAGCACGCCGACGAGGTCTTCTTATGGCTCCGAAGACGTATTACGGAGTCGCGAGCGGAGCCGTGCTATTGTGACGTCCTCGTGGGAGAGCTGGGAAAGAATTTCCGCGGAATTGCTGGCGCAAGGGGTATTCAAAAGGTGAGGAATCCACTGGCAGATACTGTATCCACCAGAAAAAGCGTTACCGAAGGTAAGTAACTTGTTCTTCCGGACTAGACACTAACAAGCCTTGGTTGCTGCAAGTGCTTTGGTACCCAGGGTATTAATGCAGGGGGGTCACTGGAGGGTCTAGCATATCGAATCTCAGTGGAGAGATGGGGCTGACCTCCTAGGACCACAAAAACCTCCTCCTGGTGTGATGCTCCCTCTGTGTACCAGATGGTCAACAAAACAATGTACCGGAGAAGGGCGGTCGGTGCCTGCTGGCTCCTCCGCCCCAAGGGAGATGCTAGGTGGTTGCCAAATTGCTGGGCAGTCTTCCAAGTATTGGAGAGGATGCACAACTTTTGGACGAGTCGTGTCTTTGCGATTGTTGCGGTCAAAGCAGTCAGGCTGGGTTTGGCGCCAAGTTCGTGGTTAGTTCTCAGTTCTCACAGTGACTGCTCTTCTTTGTCCTTCTTCTGTTCCCAGGTAGACAAATCTGTCTCTAGTATCGGGGGACCCCAAAATACTGAATTCAGGGACATTTAGGGGAGATTAAAGTGGAAGCTAATGAGCTACCTACCCATGGGGTGTCCTAGGTTCACCCAAAATCAAGATGGTGAAACCCTTCTTCGACTCTCCACTTCAGGTGGCCCACCTTAGGGGTGTGCCTCGCCTGCAAGTGTGACACACCTTCTGATGATCCAATTTCCCACCTGCTCTGGTGCCAAATGGGCCTCAGGGCAGGGGTGGCATTCCTCAGGTCAGGGGGAAGCCAGGGTCACATATCAGAGGTGGCAGAGGCTTTGATGCCTCTGGCCTTTATATGCTAAATGCACTAGTCATGGTATGATCCCCTTCCTCCGGACAGGCATTGTTCCTGGCCTCTGAGAGACTAGTGGGGGTGCCCTCTGGGTACATGTCTTCATAAATCCGGTACTGGCACCCTGCCTTATGGCTCTAAGGCCTGCTGTAGAGGTGAATTAATTATAGTACATGCATTGTACATAGGTATCACACACAGGAAGTGGGCAATGTCGTGTTTTCAGAATGGCATTCTGCATGCAGCTTGTGTGTGGGTCCCTCAGGATGGCATAATACATGCTGCAGTCCTTGGGGACTCTCTTTAGTACCCATGCCCTGGGTATCAGGGGTACCATTTACCAGGGACGTACTGGGGTATTAAAGTCCTTGCTAATTGGGTTACAATTAACATGTGTCTTGTTTTAGGGAAAAAACACTGGCACTGGAACCTGGTTAGCAAGCTTCAGTGCACTATCAGAGTCGAAAACCAGCATCTAGTAGTTCAAATGGGGGCAAAAAGTGTGGGGGGGGCATTGGCAAAGAGAAGTCCAGCTTCCTATAGGAAGTATTTCACATTTTCTGGAAGAGTGGCAATCCATTACAAAAGACGTCTGGATAATAAATATTGTTCTGAAAGAGTACTGTCTCAGGTTCATCAGTCCTCCACCAAAAATACCACCAAACCCATCCAATCACCATCAATGGATGCTCAGAAAGTCAACATCCTTCTGCAGAAGCAGGCGGTGGAGACAGCTCCTTCCTACAACGAGGAACTGGCATTTATTCCCGATACTTTCTGGTAAAAGAGAAAGTTCCTGAAAGTGAGTACAGACGCATTCTCGACTTAAAACTGCCCAACAAGTGGATTCGAACAGAAAAGTTTTGAATGTTGGCAGTGCATCAGATCTATCCACAGTTACTCCAGGGACACTGGCTCTGCTCAATAGACCTCCAAGATGCGTACTTCCATATACCAATAGCCAAGAAGCATTGTAAATTCTTGAGGTTCCTCGTGGGTCAAAAGCATTAGCAATACAAAGTGCTTCCGTTTGGCCTCAAATCTGCCCCCAGAATTTTCTTGAAGTGCATGGCAGTGGTAGCTACCCACCCCAAGTTTTCGTCTACCCCTACCTAAGCAATTAGCTCACCAAGGCATTGACTCCTCAGGAAGCCTGTCTGCATTACCAGTGGATGAGCAATCTACACCAACGATTAGGGCTGCATATCAGTCACAGCAAGTCAACATCTACTCCTGTTCAGACCCTGCATTATTTGAAGGCCTTCATCGACACCAGTCATGCAAAAGTGTGTCCTTCGGAGTAGAGACTGTTATAAATCCGTCTGAAGTGTCGATCTCTCATGAAAGCTTCTCAACCCACAGTGAGGACAGTGTCATCTCTCCTCACCTCAATGGCTCCATGTATCTTTCTAACTCTGAATGCCTGTCTCCTTGTGTGTCCTCCTTTGGAATGTCTTGAGGATCAGGCAGACCAACTCATGGGCAATTGGGAAGACAGGATCACACTCTTCACCCGTGCAACATAGTCACTGAAATGGTGGTGTTCTCCAACGAATCTGCTTCAAGGGATTCCATTTCATCAAGACATCTCTTCCCAGACAATGGTAACAGATGACTCATTGCTAGGATGGGGAGCACACATGGATCCCCTTCTAATCCAGGGAACATGGTCTCTGAGAGAGATGACCTACCATATCATTCTCCTCGAGCTGCCTGCATCTCACCTGGCGTTGCAAGCTGTCTTTCTGTCCTTCAAGACACACTCCATGCTTGTTCAGGCAGACAACATGACAACCATGTACTACCTCATCAAGCAGGGGGAACGACGTCCAGACCTTTATCGCACAAGGCCCAGACAATTTGGAAGCAGCTGACTCCCTGAGCAGAGTCCTGCAGAAAACCACAAATGGGTCCTTCATGATGATGTCGTGCAAAACTTCTTCAGACTGTGGGGCGCTCCGCACATCGACTTGTTCGCCACCGCTGAAGGCAAAAATGCCCGGGCTTCGCCTCCAAGTTCTTCCAACAAGGAGCACTAGGAAATGCCTACAGGTCCTGCAAATGTTTTTACAACTTTCCTCCAATCCCCCTGATCAGTCCTCATCAAACTGTCTTACTCGAGAGCCAGAATGATGTTGATTACTCCGGAGTGGCCACGTCAATGGTGGTTCACTGACCTTTTTGACCAATCAGAGCATCTGCATCTCAAGCTGCCATGCAGACCGGATCTTCTCACAGAAATTTGAGGCCTGATGGTTCACCTCAATCTCTCCTCCTTGAATGAATTTGGCAGCATGGCTTCTGAGCTATTTCAGTATGGACACCTGAACCTTCCGCAAGAATGCATGGACATCCTCAAGGAGGCTAAATGACCGTAAACTCTTTTATCATATTCATTCAAATGGAAGAGATTTTGCATTTGGTGTTCTAACAAGAACATGGACCCAACAACCTGCCAAGAAGATGTCATTTTTCCATACTTACTTCATTTGACAACATCTGGCTTACAATTCTCTTCCATAAAAGTTCATTTGGCAGCTCTTACTGCCTACAGAAAATGTCCTTTCACAGACCTCTTTTTCCAAAATTCCCATTATCAAGAATTTCTTAGAAGGGTTGAAAAAAGGTTTTTCCTCCCATTAGACATCCTTCTCCTCCCTGGGAGCTCAGTTTATTTCTCTCACGCCTCATGAAGGACACTTTTGATTCCATTCACAAATCGTCCTTGCAACATCTCTCGTGGAAAACTGCTTTCCTCGTAGCTATGCATGTAGGGTTAGCGAAATCCAGACATTGTGCTCTCACGAACCATACACCGTTTTTCACTTCAACAAGGTAGTGATGAGGACTCACCCAAAATTCCTTCCTATAGTCATTTTGGATTTTCACGTCAATCAGACGATTTCCTTACCAACTTTCTTTCAGCATCCTTCCACTCCGGCTGAAAGAACTCTTCATTTGCTAGACATTAGGCGGGTCTTAAAGTTTAATTTGGACAAAACATGAGACAAGTAAATCAGACCAAGTTTTTGTAAACTATGGCCTAGTCCGTACAGGTCTAGCCACTTCCAAACAATCCATCTCCTGATTGCTAGTATCTTGCATCCTATTATGCTACCAAAAAGTTAATAAGAATTTGTCCGCTAGACCGAAAGCTCATTCTACTAGGGGGCAAGCAGCTACTGCTGCTTTGATGAGAAATGTCCCTATAGCCAAAATTTGCAAAGCGGCTACGTGAAGATCTGTTCACACATTTACCAAACATTGTTGTTTGGACTCGGATGCTAGAACAGATGCTCAAGTGGGACAGGCCTCCCTGAGAAATTTGTTTGCTTGATCGTTCCTCTGTCTTTTCCACCGCTGTTGTTGGGGATGGGCTTGCTACTCTATTCAGTACTTATGACTAGCAATGGAGATCTCCTGACAGAGAAGGAATGGTTTCTTACCTGTAATCCCAGTTCTCTCTCAGAGGAATCTCCATTGAAGTCATAAGCAATCCTCCTGCCTCCCTGGTGGAGATGACAGAGGCGATTATCAGACTCATCTATCTTCCACATGTCACCAAAAAGAACTGAAGCAACTGCCAAACTGCTCAACATGATGGGACACTGGTGGCCTCTGGGTCCTTAAAGGCACAGACTGTTTTTACACTAACATAATGGCAGCTTATAGAGCTACACTGTCCTTCCATCCTTCATCTCTCTACTTTTACAAAAAGGGTATGTGAATGAGATTGAATCGGTCTACAATAGTACTTGGCTTTAAATATGCATATATATGGCTTTCTTTGCCCTTTTCGAAGTATAATCTGAAGAATTTGACCGTTGTAGCTGTCCTTATAGGCTGCATAATGTTATTATCTTAAGTGTTTCTACAAGCGTTCCTGAAGAAAGGTGAACTACACTTAAGAAGATATGCTATGGAAAATTACTCTGGAATCCAGGGCAGGACTGGCAACTTTCTCGGACTAGTCCCTGGGGAATCACTGCCTGGCCCTGCCAGCCTGGAAACGCTTGCTTGATGCTTTTGTTCCTGGGGGTCGATATGGCAGCACCGCTGCAAAACGAGCCACCAGTAACAAAACCGCTCTCCCCCCCCGCTGCAAAACCGGCCACCACCCTTCCAGCCTCCCGGGATACCTGCAAGTCGGCAGGGATTATTCAGTGTTTATGATTTTAATGGAGAGTACCCTGAGAGAGAACTGGGATTACAGGTAAGAAATCATTTCTTCCTTCAGACACGTTTTACACTCAGATAGAATTGGGGATGCCCAGCAATGACTGTGCAGGCAGAGCCAGTAGTCAGTCTCCCCATTAGTGTGCAGGAAAAAAGCCCTGTACCCCATGACTATAGATCAGTTACAACCAAATGTTAATAGTTGATAAAATGAGTACCACTTTGGTTGTATTCCTGTTGCCCAACAGAGTCTAGTAATCATTTGGTGAGCAGCATCCAATATCATGTAGATCCCACCATCTACATCTACCACAGAAGGCTGGCCATAATGAGAACATAAGGAACAGAGTGCCACATTGTATTTTATAACATGCTTTAATGAGCAAATTATTTTTTAGAAGTGTTTACAAAGTAAGCGATTTGTAAATATAAACGTTTTCACAAATAAAGAATTAGTTTTGGTTTCATTTTCAGTTGGTTCTGTTTTGCAGGATTTTTGTTACGTTTCATGGGGCATATATATATCTGTTCATGTTACGTTTTCTTTCACAATATTGATTAGCTGTTCCAGTACTCAGGTTGTCATTTCTTTTCTTTTAGACTTTGGAGGTAGCATGTGTGAAGATATTTCAGTGCTGTTCTTCCATCTATTTTGCAAACATGATGGCGTTTCTGAAAAACCTGACAAAAATGGTATGTGCAGATTTTGAACACAGTAGTTAGTGAAAGAACGTTTTTCACATTGCTTTACTGATAGCACAGGTCTGTTCTTTTTAGGCTGGATTGGATCCTCAAGCTTCAGAATTATGCCGACTACAAACCTCAGTCAAGCGGTATGAAACAGACCGTCCTGAATCAGAAACTAAGTGTGCTCTGATGGATTATTGTACACTTTGCATCCAGTCACAAAATTACCACACAGTAAGTATGATCTTAAAAACGTGAGCCTTGTGGGTTAAGGCAGCAGAGTGAAAAATGTTGCCTACACGCTATCCTTAGCGGCAGATATGCCCCCTCACATCGCTTAAGATTTGCTTGTGATAAAATGTTTGTGACAAAGCAGGCAAGGTGCAGGAATGTCTAGGTATATCATATGTGTGGGTGAAAAAATCTCTCAAATCGCACCATGTCAAAGGGAGAAAAGTCACAAACACAGCAGGTTGAGTGTAGGTTATAACATATTGTGAAGTACTAGATTTTCATGTGCATCTTAGCTGACATTTGAATTATTACCCCTCCATTTAGTAGTACGGACAAACTGATAACTGAACCTAGTATCATGACAAAGAGAGGACCTTACGCTAAACAGTTTAACAGTATGTATAAATTAGTATGCATACAATGAGGACTATTAATCTGTACAATATATGGGTGTCACAGACTACATCCAACTGCGGCAGCGAGTGCCATGTAAAATACAAGAAGCATACATTGTTGCAAGCACACATTCCTACCCCAAGCAGATTCAGCAAGAGATGTTTCCCGAACCACCTATTCCTCAGCCCCACCCACATCAATTCCTCAGCCCCACCCACATCAACCCCCCGTATTGTGTCCAGTTGCCCCATACTTTCTCATACTTGCATGGACAACCCCTGCTCCGGTAGACCTCTTGCTCCAATAGTTGACACCAATCTAAATCCTTCTGCCAGTCCCGGCTATCCGGGGGTATATTCGTTCCTATGCTTTGACAATGTTTTGTTTAGCCACCCCCGCTGCCAGTGTCAACCACAATCTGAGAAACCTGGGCCACTTCTCTTCCCCGGCAATTCCCAAAATCAGTCATCTAGCATTTAGTGATACCTCCAGGCCTGTAAACGCATTCATGACCACCGTGACCTCCCGCCAGTAGCCTTGGATCACAGGGCATTTCCAAAGTGTGTGGAAGAAGGTGCCCACTGAGAATAATACGATCTGTGTAATATACGCAGTTGTATAAGACGGAATCAGGCCCTTACGGCAATTACCCTAGGGCTTTGGACGGCCTGTTCCCAGTTGTCGTCTTCTATCAGCCCTAAATCAAACAGCGAGCGTAGGAGATCCGGCGAATTGTTCATTATCTTCAGGTAAACCATGGAGAGCGCTTAGGCCGGCATTGGGTCTAACAACAATCGGTCCTCCATGGGCAGGTATTCCGGGAGCTGTTCCACCTTGTGTAGGTGGCACTTCAGAGCATGTAGGTATTGGAATCTCTCCCCCTGTGCCATATCATATTCCACTTGCAGGTCCTCGAAGGTCAGAAGCTTCCCCCCCTCCAGACGTCCCCTTGTTTATTTATTCCTATTAGGCCCCACCGAATAAGACTCCTCAGCTTCTTTACTTCTCCAAGATCACTGTCCCACAGTGGGGTCATGGCAGTTAATTTGCCATCCCACCCCAAGTGCCTATTGACATTGTGCCAAGCCGCCACTACCGCCAGAGTATGGCTCGGAAGTGTGCCCATCGTATTGCCGTCGACCCTAGCGGCTGGTTCCTACCTATTCCAAATTACCCACTCATTGATCATCATCAATTGGGCAGCCCAGTTATATGCGTGGAGCTCTGGAATCACCAATGCCTCCTTGAACACTCCCCGCTGTAGCTTCCCGAGAGATACGCGTGAGCTGCCTCCATTCCAGAGGAGCATGCAAAGCTGGGTGTTAACCCTAATGAAGAAATTGTCTGGCACCTTAAAACGAGGTATTTTGGAGGACATAAAGCATACAGGGCAGGGCCATAATTTTAAACAGGTCGGCTCTGCCCATCAAGGAGATCGGCAGTGCCCTCCAATGGGCCACATCCGCCTGGAGATGGTCCAACTGAACGAATAGGTTCTGTTGAAGGTAGTCCTCCACGGTCCTGGTGATAAAAATTCCAAGGTAGCAGAATCCCAGTGTCACCATTGGTGCGAGGCAACCCGGTATAAGGGTAGGAGTCCCTCCTGTGAGCGGAAAGACCAGAGATTTATCCCAATTGATTCGGTACCCCGAGTAACTCCCGGCATAGAGAGAGATTCTTTCTTACCATGCCCTACCATTGCTGATCCCCCAAATAAGAGGATCTTGACGGATCCAGGCCGCCAAGGGCTCCAAGGCCAGGGCAAAGATCATCAGCGACAGGGGGCACCCTTGTTGCGTTCCCCTACGTAGGGCAAAGGCGCGGAATATTACACCATTCACTCACACACTTGCCACCGGGTCGTGATATAGGAGTCGAATCCACCGGCAGAACTTAGGACCGAAGCCCATGTGGGGGAGGAATGCGAAGAGATAGGACCACTCTATACTATCGAAGGCCATTCTCCCGTCCAAAGACAGTACCACAGCCTCTTCCGACTCCAGATCTGCCGTCATGTGCATCACTCCGAATATATGTCTCAGGTTTAGAAGGGTGCTCCTATGCAGCATAAAGTCGGACTGGTCCGGATGGACGATTGAGGCTATGACCCTCGTCAGTCTATTCACCAACACTTTGGCCAACACCTTGGCCTCCATGTTGAGTAAACATATAGGATGGTACGAGCTGCATACTGTGGGTGGTTTGCCCTTTAGGGGTAGAACCACTATTGTGGCCGTTCTCTGATCTTCCAGAAGGGCCCCGTCCTTCTGCCCCGCCTGGAACATATTAAGAAGATGGGGTGCGATTTTGTGGGCTACACATTTAAATAATTCAATCGGTAGGCCATTAGGCCCGCTGCCTGCCCGACTGTAACCACTGGATGGTCCCTTCTAACTTTTTCCCAATCAGATCTTGCTCCAGTGCCTCCCTTTCCTCTTCTGAGAGGACGCCCAACACCAAATATTTCATAAAGTCTGTACAGTCGTCCTGCGGGTCTCTGAAGAGTATATGCCCTCGTAGTATGCTGCAAATGTTGCTGCTATATCGTTTCCTTCGACATGCACCCCCCCTCCGGGGTCATGTATCTGAGTGACCCAGTGTCTGTCCCTATCTCTCTTGTCCAGCCTCGCAATCAACTTGCTGGCCTTGTCCCCCACATCATAAAGCAGTCTCTGCGCGGCCAGGGCGTGCACCCGTGCAGCATTTTCTGAAAGATCTCTCAGCTCTCGCTGCCACAAACCGGATACAATGGACTATTTCTGAGTTTGGGGCATCTCCCCCTGCTATCTCTTCCTCCGGGGATCTAAATTCCCTTTCTAGCTCCAAACTCTGCGCTGTCCCTTTCTTCTGTTTGACCCCAATGGAGCCTGGATGTGTCCCCTCAGCACTGTTTTGTATGCTTCTCATAGGGTGCAGGCAGGGGCTACTGACCCTTCATTGACCTGGAAGTATTGTTCGCGTGCCCTCCACCACCTGGTCCCGAATGTTCTTGTCCTTCAAATGCCATGCGGAAATTCTGGGAGGTAGAACGGTTTCTCTTACTGGTCCTGCAAGCGAGGTCACCACCAGGGAGTGATCTGATATGCCGCGTGCTAGATGTTGCGCATTACTGAAGCAGCCCACACTGTCGCAATGGGTGAATATGTAATCAAGTCGGGAGAGACTTCCATGCCTGGCCGATAAATGTGTGATTTGTGTTTCAGCCTGGTGATGTGTCTGCCATAGATTCACCGTGCCCATAGCGTCCGTAAATGAGTGGAGTTGTCTCCCCCCCCCCTGAGGTTCATCTCTCCCCGGCCACCTATCGCGCCCCAAAGACATGACATCATTCACATCGCCGCTCAGTATCAGTGTGCCCACCGGCATGTCTAAAAGATGGGCGCCCAGTGCCCCAAGGGCTTCTCCTTGTAGTCTGGATGGTGCGTAATTGGAACCTAGATTAATTGTGTGACCTTCCCAGATGCCCCTCTGCAGCACAAATCTCCCCAAGAAGTCAAGCCACGTTTTGCCTGGCGCGTATGGTGTTGTAGACTTTAGTAGGATGCCTGTACCCGGGAGCCAGAAGTGTAGCTGGCATGTGCCACCAAGCTGTAACCCCACCTGTCTAGAGCCTTAAATGTTTGGCCTTTTAAGTGAGTTTCTTGTAAGAAGACCAGGTCTGGGGCTTGCCGCTTAACATACTGCAGGACCAAAGTGTGCTAGACCCTGGAGCCCAGGCCATTCAAATTCGAGGACAACATTTTTAAGTAAGAGCGTCTTTGGGTTCCCATTACAATCAGCCGTGCTGCTCCATCCTATACCTGTCCCTAACCTCGCCGTCTAGTTGTTTTCCCCCCCTTGACCCGTCCAGAAACCCTGGCTATCGCTGTAGACCTTGCAACCATGGAAAAATCTAAATCAGACAGAAAGAACCCAATAACACCCCCCTCTCTGCTACCCTGCACAATGGGTGTAAAACTGCCCACCACCTCAATTTGAAGAGCGCCTGTCACCCCAAATGAAACAGTGAACATATTGAGGGTTGGCTGCTCTGCCATTATATCCTCCTTTGCCCACAGTGCGCTCAGACACACGTGAGGTTAAATGAAGCACCAATGGCCCAGATGTATCTAGGACTGGCCGATTTAACCCAGTCGCCTGTCCCCTGACTTTCAAGTTATGAATACACAACCCCGAACCCTCCCTGGCTCCTCTGAACCGTACCCCCGCCCTTCATATCAGGTAACACATGGTATCACACGTTAGAAAGCATGCAGTTCGATACTTGCTCCTCGCCCATTCATCTCCCACGAGGGCCCCCCGAGGCTGTCCCATCCACTTGCTGCCCTCGTCTTGTACTGAGGGATCGGCTCGGTTGCTGTCCTGGGGCTGGCCTCACCCGCACCCCCGGGGTCGCCGCCGCCCAAGGCGAGCCAGCTAATCCCATACCTCCATTGGTGAAGAACCAGGATTTCTCCTCTGCTAGCACACAAAGTTTGGCCAGGAAAAGCATTATATATTTCAAGTCCTTCTCATAGAGTGCCCTCTTGACCTCTTCGAAGTTACGTCGTTGACGTTGTACTTGTAGTGTGAAGTCGGGAAAAAAACGCACTGTTGTGTTTTCATACTTCAGGTCCCCCTGGGAGCGTGCCGCCTGAAGTATAGCAGCCCGGTCCCTATGGTTGAAGAACCTGGCAATAATGGTGCGGGGAGGGGCCCCTGGTTTTGGCGGCGGCACTGGCACCCTAACAGCATGTTCGACAGATAAGAATTTTGAGAGGCGCTTAGGACACAGGAAGTTAATTATCAAGTCTTCGACAAAGAGATCCACACTCGGACCCTCCAAGCCCTCCGGAACTCCAACAAGTTTTACAGGCCCTGCCCTCCTGGTCCTTGACCCTGGCCACAACCCTGGCCGCAAGAAGTTCTTCATTAATTTCCATCCTATACTTCTTTAATGTTGTCAGGGACCGAGGCTCTTTTTTTTGTGTATATAAAATCTTCCAATTATTGGGACGCGTCTGTCGTCCCCCATCGCTGCCTCGTATTGAGATCCACGACGAAAATTAACTAAAAGGATAAACACTGACTGAATTGTACCGTACATGAAGAAGTGATTTTTTTATCCCGCATTATGGAAAACTGAAAGAAATTCCGCTGGGTCCACTTTCCATTGGGGCCACATGCGAGTGTAAGGTCATGTGACTATAATGCATGTGCAGCACCAAGATAAAAAGCAAAACTGTTGTTACTAAGATTGCGGGATAAATCTACTTATCCTGAAGAAGGTGGCTTTAAATACTGGGTACCCACCGAAACGCGTCGATGCATATTTGACACTAAATCTGGCTGGCATTGAAGAACATAGTAGATACTAATGATATGATGATTCTCTGTGACACAAGCAATGATCTAGAAAGATTGGTGATTGTAAAGACTTATTTGACTGTCTACTATACTCTCCCTGTCTGTGTTTATATGTTTGTGTAATGAATTGTTTTGTACTGTAAAATAGGGCTCCTCCCTTTTGCCTCTCTTATGTTGTGAAGGGGAACACAATGATGGATTTTGGATTGCTTTTATGTATCTTAAATAACTGTGGTTTTGATATTATATTATCTGGCATTGACATATGATTTGATTACTGGTTTTTAGATTAGATATGGGATTTGTATATGAATAAAGGGTTAAACAGAAAAACTCGATTTTTAAAAAATAAAACATACAGGTGTGGTGTTTGAACTTTAATGTCATCGGGTGTGCATATGAAATATGGAATAAGATTGGAATAAGAGTGTTGAGTGTGCCTGAGTTGTAATACATAAGCCCAACTGCAGTCTTTAATTTGACTTAATAGTCTAACATGGTGCCCTGTCCCTTTGGCTAAGTAGGGCCCCTCTCTGCTTTACTTGCATTAGGGTGACAAAATGACAGAGAAATCAAAGAAATCCAAGTCTTTGGATTTCAACAGCATTATCATTGCAGCAGAGGTTTCCTTTGCTGCCTTTCTCTTTGTTGATTTTTATACTTACCCAAGTCATCAAATCAACAGCCTCTACTAGATACTCATGACCTGCTCTGTCAATGACTAAACAAAGATGAGCCTCCCTCATTGGCAAAGCCTTCATCATCAAAGACTTGTCATCGAAGGCCCACTTGCTATTGTCCTTGTTGATGGCTCCCTGTCAACTTCCCTTCAATCAACTTCAGCATCCTCTTTGACCGCTCATCCTGTGACATTGTGATCAACAGCAGTACTACAGTTGACTGAACTACAGTTGAATGCCACATCATAAACGGTGACTGTTTTGAGAACTTGTCCTGGACACTATACCTCCGAAGAGTACAGTGAGGAAGAGGAGGAGGCTGAAAAGTCATGCTGTGCAAAACAATGAGCAACACAACTCAGGAGCTATGGAACCCGGGATGTGGACATTCTTTTTTTGGTCTGGTGACTCTGAAGAAGTAGATCCTTACCAGTCCCGTCACCAGTGTGAGCATGGACATTTGCTACATCCGCCTTATGATATCGGACCTGCCTCAATGGTACAGTTCCTGGTGGACCCTTTGAATCACTTATCCCTATTATGTAGGATTTTAACAATAGCTTTCCACTTCCAGACCACTACAATTTGGTGCCATACTGTGTACCTCCTATGGCTCCTCTATAAGTCACACTGGCTCCACATTCTCAACTGGCTGCTCCTGAACCACAAATGGAGTCTTCCACTTCTTTGGTGCCCCTGCTACCTGCGCCAGTGCCACAACCTTCTCCTTCAGCAGTGCCTTAGCAATCTGCTGTAGCCACCTGTACACAAATGTCATGTATCAATGCCTGGGAAAGAATAGGATGAAGTCACAGATACATACCATGATGACGAGGGCAAGGATTATGATGCACAAGACAAGAAAGCACTCAGGCACCTGAGTGGAATGCTTACAAGACTTCTGATGATGATCCCACTAAACCACCTCATCAAGGACTCTCAAAGAGGATATTGCATGATTCCGCAGCAGTATCCCAGAAGTTGACTCTTCATGTAGCCACCACTGGAAAGAGCTATATTTTCAACTACAAAGATAAGTGATGCAAGTTCATCGAGTACATACTGATATTAGACCACCTCTCCGAAGAAGGCTTGGCCTGAATAAATTCCTGCCATCTGCTTCACTAGTATCACAGGCTGGATAAAGCATATAGAGCACCTGACTCTTATCCTCATATCTTCTCAACCAAGTGAAGACAGACTTTAGTCTTAACTAGTGTTTTTTTGTTGGCTGCTCAGAGAAGGTCACACAATCCTTACTCTTCCTCTGAAAGGTTGCACGCTATGGGCAAGAGAATCAGCACCTTTGCTGCTACCTCAGTTAAGGTGGCAAATGCCACCACTTATTTGCCTGAATATCACTGAGATCTCTTGCAGGATGTAGTTCTGTTCATAGGGAAACTCCCTGAAGATTAGCACGCACAGGTTACGTCACTTCTCAAGGAGGATGAATACACTTTGGCTGTCCTCATCAATGCCTCCAAGGATGCATCAATTATAGGGTGTAGACGGATGGCCAACGGGGTGGTTATGCGCATCTGGATCCTCTTAAACCTGTTTGTGGCCAAATCTTCAGTAGCAGGTTGTGCAATTTATAGACACTGGCGGAATTGCTTATGATTCCTTAGGATATTGGTATATGCCTTTCCTCCAATCCCGTTGTTTACAAAACTTCTATTCAAGATGAAGAATGAACCATGCAGAATCATACTGGTAGCACTAATTAGGGCCAGACTGTTCGGGTTCACAAAAATGCAGGGACATGTCAAAAGACATTAATCCAGTTCAAACTAGGCGCACCTTGTCCACAAACCATGGGCAAGTATTTCATCATGACCAAACCTCCCTGCACCTAATTGCCTAGCTGCCTCAGACCTGGACTTCTGCATGGTAAATATCTCTCAGGCCTGTATGAGGATACAACAGTCATATAGATCAGGACCTACTGCTGAGACCTATGGCTTAAGGTGGAAGAGGTTTTACACATGGAAAGGAACTAAAAACATTGCAGATGCAGCCTCACCATATCCTTCCCTTATCTACTACATCTGGCATGGACAGGCCTGAAATGCTCTTCTTTGAAAGCACACCTTCTCTCTTTTCATGCAGAGTTGTTACACAACCTATGGAATAACTCTTCTGGACATTCCTGCCGATCGCAAAAACAGCTGCCTGCTTGGGATTCAAAAACTGTTTTAGGTGCACTCATGAATAGTCCCTTTGAGTTTATCCATAAGGCAGCTTTACAAATGTGCAAATTAAGGTTAGCCCTTTTCAAAGCAAGGAATTTACCACTGGATCGTAGCTTGCATCACTCTCTGCCACACCAAGTCTGAAAGGTTGCTGTAGCAGAGTGGTAGCTCACTCCTCCAAGGGAATGGCGGGTAAGAGCGCATTGTTTGCGAGAGTGCCTCTTACTGCCACTTGTAAAGCAGCAACATTGGCTTCCAGTTAGTTCTACAAGAGGCCATTAATGCCTTTGCTTACAATCATTACCCAGTGCTACCGAAGTCGGGACACCGTTTCGCTGTCATGTCCTGCCTTTGTAGTTGTAATTCAAGCTTTTGAATCTATCAAAAAATCTGTGACAGAACCAAGACTGCAGTAGAAATGGTCTATTTATCTCTAAGCACATTTCTCCAGATTTGGTATCTTTCACAGATTCATGTGCAATCCTTCCTTCTCCCATATCATGAAGTGCTGGTTTGGCAATAAAATGTAAACTATGGAAGCTTCTTGACGACAGGCTGCAAACAGTGCATTGCTGAAGCAGTATTAAATGAGTATATATAAACACTGTTGTTTAAACACTGACTACTGAGAATGTCTGGCCTGACAATTGGAAATAATTGCCAAAGATGTAGAACTGTGGTTAGTCATCGTTCCTATTTACAGTTTATGTTTGTTGTGAATGTCAATGGGGCATTACAGCGTTTTCCAATGTTTTCAGAAATTGTGAAAATCAGTGGTTGGTAATGTTCGCTCTTGTTTGCTCTATAGCAAACATGGGGGTGGAGTTTTCTCATTGCTTGTAAAAAAAAATTCTTTATTTCTTTCCTACCCTCATCAATTTCTGTTGTCACTACTACCATCCTTCTATTTTGCTCCTATCTCCCTTCTTTGTACCCTTTCCTTGAATCTCCTGTTTCAGTTAACCCTTGATCATTTTTATCACCTCTATTCTTGTCTCATTTCCCAGCACTCAAACTCTTCTTTCCAGCAGTCCACTCCCACCCCATGATGTACTTGGAAGGAAGTATTTTTGCACCTCATGAAGATCTATTTGTAGCAGATAAAAGGTTAAAGATGGGCATTTAACACACTTCCCTGCTACTCTATGCTTCAGCCCACGAAGAGAAGAATTTTTACATAGGACATGCAATATATATTGTGGGGTGTTTAGTGCTCTGTAATTCCAAAGCCTTACCCCATTACAGTGTTCCTGGTCTCGAAGAATATCAAGAAGGGGAAGGGTTAATAAAAAACAGTATTATTGTTTCATCTGAGCCTATACCTCCTCCACCTGGTCATAGAGTAGAATCCTGGTAAGGAATTAATATTCATGTGATATACTGTTGGCATAAGGTCTTTAGTGATAGCAAACCATGCTGCTGTGTGAAGCAGCAGCTGAGGTAGTAAAGAAACTTCATGACATTCAGGAATGTCTTGAACCATTTGCAACTGTAGTTCAATCTGTGAATGAATTTAATTGTTGGGCTGTTATTTTAGTTTGTGTTTATTTGAAAGCCAGCACCAAGACTACTAAACACTGATTTTACCAATCATGTGAGCCTTTGTTTATTTGGAAGCAGTGCAGAGACTTAGCTCCTGCTTGGCTTTGTATTCTAGTGTATTTTCCATCTTGGGGGAATGAGCAGGCGCAGCTAAATAGGTTTCCATTTAATGCGGTCACAGTCGTGTGTACGAGTGACGTTGCCAAACTTCAAGTCTTGTTTCAGCATAATGAGTTTCAAGCTTCACTTTGAAATACAGGCAAAAGGAATTAATTTTGAACTTGGCAATATGGGCTGTATCATGAGCACGATCTATGTTAGTGAACAACCTCGCAATGGGTCCGTCCACCTATTTTATTTTTTTTAAACAAATTTTATTGTGTCAAAAATCACATACATCGCAGAGCTCCTTAACCCAGGAGACATCCGCCATAGTAAACATTGCGAAGCATTGCCATTGCCGTTCACCTATTTTTGCTGAAATTGGGTTATCCAAAGCCTACAATATGAAACACATAGCAGCGGTCAACTTTTCACATTTCTGACCAGTATTTTGAACATATATTAATTCTTAGATTTTCTGACAGCGCAGTTTCAGCAAAGTCAGCACAAGGACCCCTTTTCCACCTGCTCATGGGCATTTAATTGTTTATGTCGCGTCTGAAGCCTGGCTCCAGTCTGGTCCACGTGAGATTCCACAGGAGCAAAGAAGCTTGTCCCCCCCGCTTTTAGACAACAACTCCTGGAGGAGGTATAGTGACTCACTCACAAGACGCTGCTCACCAAAAGTGAGGGGAATAACGCATAGAGTGACCACCACTCTTTCCCCAAAGATGATACCAGGTAACGTTGTAGTGGAGAGCAGGTTCAACAGAATGCTAAACAACAAAAAAATAACAAATATGACTGACTTTACTCTTCATGAACTAAATACAAGTCAAGAACATTAATGCATGTCATCTCCTAAAATATTCAGTTCACTTACCAGCTGGAGTGTCCCAGTATCTTTAGGAATTTCCCAGCTTCGTATGAAAGTATAGGCAAAGGCTGATCTTAATGATAGACCAGGAAGGGAGGATGAGGAGAATACTGGGAGAATGAGCTACTAAGGGACATAAAAAAAAAACAACCACTCACTTCCACAATCATTCAAGGTTACGTTGGGGTTACCAAAAGAGTGAGAGACCACTAGCTTTTATGGGGTACGTGAAACCTAAGGCGTGCTGGCCGGCTCCGTAGGAGAAGGAGCGGATCAGCGGCGCACAAGCTTTCAGGAGAGGGAACAAACAGAAGGTGGCGTGGCGCGCTGGCCGGCTCAGTAGGGGAGAGGAGCGGATCAGCGGCGCACACGCTTTCAGGAGAGGAAACAAACAGAAGGTGGCGTGGCGCGCTGGCCGGCTCCGTAGGAGAAGGAGTGGATCAGCGGCGCACACGTTCTCGGGAGGTTGAGTATATAGAAGATGGCGTGGCGTGCTGGCCGGCTCCGTAGGGGAGAGGAGCGGATCAGCGACGCCCACGCTTTCAGGAGAGGGAACAAACAGAAGGTGGCGTGGCGAGCTGGCCGGCTCCGTAGGGGAAGGAGCAGGCTCTCCGCGCGCACGCTCTACGGGGAAAGTAGAAGTGGAGCACACGCCTTCTGAGGGAGCTGGGTCCACAGGGGGAAACAGAACTTCTAGGGAGTATCCAAAAGTTCCCACGGTGAGTCGGGAAGGGAAGGTCCAGGACGGATAGCAGGAATCAATCCACGAAGAACAGGTACTCGAATCTGAGCACGGAGGGGCGTGGTCACTAGTCAGGGATAGTAAGCCAAGCATCGGCTACTGGGTGAGACGGCCTCTTATAAGAGTTAGGGGTCGTCTCAAAAGAACAAACTCCGTGAACTAACGAGGGAAATAATTCATGCATTAAGGTACTTGACATTTCTCAAACTATGTCACCTGCTGCCGGAACCCTAACAGTTTAATGGCATAGCTCCTGATCCTTCTGTAAAAGTGGATGTGTTTCTTACATGCATGCTTTCTGACCATCATAATGTAAAAGTAAGATCAATAGTGTTGGGTGCAACACATGAATTCAGAAGATGTCTATATGCACTGCGATCTTTGTTGCCACAATCCTGATATCTTTAGAAAGCAAAGCTCCATTCAGTTCTCAGTGAAAGAGGATAGCATCATGATAGTGCCGCTTACCCTTAGCAGAAATCCTGCTCACAGTTCAGCTGTGAACCTGGTGGCCACCACACAACAATGTGCTGTGAACAGCAAGCAGGAGCCAAATGATGTAAGCCATGCTCCCAAAATCGGAGTGGAAACATGTTCTGGGGTTCCAGGGACCTTGCGAATGGTCACAATCGTATGGTTTGTATCTGGTGGAATGTCAGGTATGACATAGTCTGGTTCCACTGCAAGCATTCTGTGTCAGTGCGGTTGGAGCTGTAGAACCAGATGGACCTGTTTCCTGTGTGGTAGAAGCTGGCAATAAAGAAGACGTCTTTATATTTACTCCAGTATTGGAACTTTCATAGATTCCCATGCTTGAATCATTCCCCGTCGTCGAGATGGGAGTCCCCGGTATACATAAAATAGCAATAGAAACCATTACAAAAGAAGAAACCAGGCCTAGGCCCATTCTAGTTTTGTAACATATCCACCTCTTTTTGTAAAAGAGACCAAATAAAATGAACAACCAATCAGATTAGCCTCACCCTGTAGAACCCTCCTGAGAGAACCTCAGAACCTCAGATTTTCTACCACACGTTGTGCAAGGTAGTCTCCACTGAGCTCTGCTCAGTTTTTTCCTGTCAACCTTACTTCTACAGTTATTTCACCTGTTTTTGTTCAAGACCTGCTTGGACTTCGTGTCAAAATGTCTGATAAGGAGAATAAAGCCCTCTTTAAAGCTTGTGCCACTTGTGGTTATAAGAGGTTATATGTGGAGGACAAGCACAAGGATTGTATTATCTGTCTGTACCCAGACCATAAGGCAGCAGACTGTAAAATATGCCACACTTTTTCTACTAAGACACTGCGAGACCATGAGGGGCGTCTCTTGACCTGGCTCCAGAAGCTCAAGTCAAGGAAGGAACCAGTCTCCAGTGACAGTGAGGAGACATCCTCTGCTACATCTTCCAGAAGGTCTGTAAAAAGGGGTAGAGCTTCTCCTTCGCCTTCTGAAGAACGTCCTCTTAAGGCCTTAAAAAAGACCTCTCATAGGTCTGAAGGTCTTAGTCTTGGCAATTCTCCTCACCGAGGTGTAAAGGAGAGGGAAGGACTGTCAGCAGGAGTAATATCTGAAAGGAAATCCAGCTCGGTTCCTCCATCTTCTCCTCCAGCGGCTCCAAGAACGTTCAAAAAGCCCTCATCTCTCTCTTCTGAGGTAAAATCTGTGAAGAAAGTTCACTCGTCGACGACGTTGTCAACGACTCCGTCGACGAAATCATCAAAGGTACAGTCTAAGTCTTCTTCTTCAACTCTGGCTCCGTCGACGGGCTCGTCGACGGGTGTTTCCTCGTCTCCATCGCTGACGCTTCAGGGTTCCGCGTCGACGACTTCGACGCCGGTGGTGGCTGTCTCGTCGTTGATGGTGTCGACGACGTCGACGAGGATGGTGACGACGGGTATCACGTCTACAACGACGTCGACGACGGCTGTGGTGACGACGGTCTCGACGACGGCTGCGTCGACGACAGTCTCGTCGACGGCTGCGTCGACGAGGTCCATTTCTTCGTCGACGACTCTCATATCGTCGTCGACGGTACCGTCAACAACCTCGTTGACGAAGGAAAAAATTACCATTTCTGTCAGGAAGCGCCAAATTACACCTGAGATGACTTCCCCCAGGAGGGTGACTCCTCTACCTCCTGCACTCCTCCTCGAAGAAGAGGGATCTGACAAGGATGATGGACCGTTTGGCTATGCAGATAGCCCTTCTCAATTGCATGTCAAATGTCAGGACACAGACTCTGATGGGGAATATGTGGATGAGCAGCAATATGATCCTTCCTCGGATTATCAAGACGACTACCAACATGAGATGGTCTCTATGCCTTCCTCCCTACTAGCGGACTTGCAGTCTATGCTTTTGGACTATAGGAGGAGATTCGCAACACAACCTCCAGCTCCAGTTGCGGTGCCTGTTACAGCTGTTCCGCCTGCTCGGCCTGCTACCCCTCAGTTGCCACCGCCTCAGCCAATACCGGTGGACCAGGATGCACCGCCTATTGTGCCTCTCATTCAGGATGACACCTCTGATGAGGACCAGGGCAATGTCACAATACCAGATCCAGATGCAGAGTGGGATGACTATGTCATTCCTGATCCAGCTTCTCCTTCACCAGCACCTGTTGATTCTCCCCCCGCAGACATAGGGGGTTTCCATAAGTTGATGGAGAGGGAAGCTAAGAGATTTGAACTGCCCATGCCCACAGTGCAGTCTGAATGCTTCCTTTATGACTTCAAGGAGCCTTACAAGAAATCTGTACGGTCGATTCCTATTATTGGTCATGTCTGGGATGAGGGGTTGAAAGTGATGCGGAGTCCAGCCACGGTAGTTCCGGTACTACCTCGCCTTGAGAAGAAATATAAGGCTCCGGACGATAGCCCGGCCTGCTTGGTCAGCCAGCCTAAACCGGACTCTGTCATCTCTCAAGCTGCCCAAAGGAAGTCTAGGAACCCGTCTGCTCCCCTCACGACACCTCCAGATAAAGAGGGCAGACGCCTCGATAACGCGGGCATGAGGTTTTCCTCCATGTCCAGCCTGTTGGTCAGGGCTGCGAACGCCTTAGCGATACTTGGTCGCTACGATCGCCAGATGTGGTGCGACCTTTCCCCCTATCTAGACCAGTTGCCGGAAGATGCGAAAACAGAAGCGAGGAGGATTCTTCAAGAGGGAGAGATAACATCTGCTGAAGTCATTGATTGTGCAATGGACATTGCAACAACTGCGTTCCGCTCCCTTGCGGGCGCTGCTGTCCTTCGTCGTCAAGGCTGGCTGCGGGCTACATGGTTTCGTCCTGAGGTCCAAAACAAGATCTTGGATCTTCCCTTTGATGGGGAGGCGCACTTTGGGAAACATATCGATGATGCGCTCCAGGATATTAAGAAAGACACGGAAACCGCAAAATCCTTAGGGACTCTGCAGTACCGCAAGGTCCCCTTCCGTGGAGCCAGAGGTAGAGGTAATGCCACGTACAGAGGAGGATACCAGCAACAACGGTATTCCTCATATGGATCAAACTCGCAATCTTACCGGCCTAATTATAACCAGAGGCAAAATCAATCATTCTCTTTCTCTAGCTCGAACAACAGAGGGAGACAAGGACGCCAGGGGAGGGACTCCTCTAAGCGTCAATAGCGGCTTGCTGGCTCTTACTACTGTCCCTTCTCCTCCTGTAACATCAGTGGGAGGCAGAATTTCAAATTACTTCCACAACTAGCAGCAAATAACATCGGACCGTTGGGTGCTGAAGATCATTCAATGCGGCCATACTCAGGAATTTGTCCATGCACCACCTTCCAAGCCCCTCGCGCCACTACATCAAAACATCTCCGTCTTCTACAGTTGGAAGTCCATCAAATGCTCCTCAAAGGAGCAATTGAACCGGTTCCTCTCTCTCAGCGGGGAGAGGGTTTCTACTCCTGGTTCTTCCTGGTCAGGAAGACTTTAGAAAAGTGGCGCCCTATTCTAGATCTGAGGGAGCTCATCACCTATCTCATCAAACAATCGTTTCGGATGGTTTCTCAGCAGGACATCCTTCGTCTTCTCAATTCAGGGGATTTTATGGCCACATTGGATCTAGAGGACGCATACTTTCATGTACCCATCCATCCAGCCCACAGGAGTTTTCTGCGCTTCACAGTAGCCAAGAGCCACTTTCAGTTCAAGGTCCTGCCTTTTGGACTCAGGTCTGCTCCGCGGATCTTTACAAAGGTATTAGCTCCCGTGGCAGCTTTTCTGCGAAAACAACAACTTCAGGTTTTCCCTTACCTGGACGACTGGTTGCTAAAGGCTCCTACCAAGCACGCGGCAGAGGAATCAGTCACGGCGTGCACACGCCTTTTCGACAGTCTCGGTCTGACTCTCAACACAGAAAAATCCTCTCTCTGTCCATCCAGAACAGCTCGATTCCTGGGAGCCATTCTGGACACGTCCCTCAACAAAGCCTTTCCGACCCTGGAGAGGCAAGAAAAGCTGATGGCCATGTCCCGTCTGCTGTTAAAAAGACAGTCTCTTTCAGTTCGCCTCTACAAGTCCCTACTAGGGTCCATTTCCTCCTGCATTCCTCTAATCCCTCACTGCAGGTTGCGGATGCGCCCTCTTCAGGAGGAGCTGGATATGCAGTGGCGCCAAGTCGACGGATCCTTCGAAGACAAGATCTTCGTCACCGCGTCCATGAAGGACGCCGCATCATGGTGGGCGAACATGGACAATATTTCTCAGGGTCTATCCTTCAGGATCACCCCAGCTCCTCAGATAATAACTACAGACGCCTCGCTGGAGGGCTGGGGAGCAGTCTTGAAGACCTTCATGTAAGCGGACGTTGGCTACCCCAACATCGTCTTCTGCATATCAATCTTCTGGAGCTCAGAGCGATTTGTCTGGCATTGCAGGCTTTTCTTCGGCGAATACAGCAGTCTGCAGTTCTAGTACATACAGACAATACGACGGCCATGCATTACATAAACAAGGAAGGCGGCACGAGATCTCGTCTTCTGTCACAAGAAGCCCAGATGATTTAGGAATGGGCTATCCAGCAGGGGATATCGCTCAAAGCGGAGCACCTTCCAGGCGTTCTCAACGAGACGGCGGACACACTGAGCAGACTAAAATCAGTCAGCAACGAATGGGAACTGGACCAGTCCACTCTGGAACTGGTTTTTCGCCTATGGGGCAGGCCCTCCATAGACCTCTTTGCCACTCCGGAAAACAGAAATGCCGGTTTTACGCAAGCAGGCTTCACCATCCGGGATCATTGGGGAATGCGCTTTCGATGGCCTGGTCAGGCGCATTTGTTTACGCTTTTCCCCCCATTCCGCTGATTCCCAGGCTTCTCAGGAAGCTCAAGGCGGAACCTTGCAAGATGATCTTGATAGCTCCTGCGTGGCCTCGACAGTTTTGGTTCACAGAGCTGCATCTCCTCTCCCTGGACCTTCCACTTCCGTTGCAGCCGATTCCTTCGCTGCTGACTATGTCCCAGGGCCAGGTCTGGCACCCGGATCCTCAATCCCTGCAGTTGTCGGCATGGCTCCTGAGCACCGAGAGTTTCTTGGTTTGAAGCTTTCAGCAGAATGTAGGGATGTACTTTCTCAGGCACGAGCCCCAAGTACAAACAAGACATACCGGTTAAAGTGGAAGCGCTTCTGCGTTTGGTGCCAACAAGAGAGTATCAATCCTCTTTCTTCTGAACCGCATGAAGTTCTTCCTTACATTCTGTCATTAGCAAAATCAGGGCTAGCTCACTCATTCATCAAAGTTCATCTTGCAGCCATCTATCGCTTCAGACGCACGTCTTCTGGTCCTTCCCTCTGGTCGGCAAGGATAATTAAGCAATTTCTTAAGGGCCTTTTCAGAGTCTTCCCTCCAGTCAAGCCTCCGCCTCCTCTCTGGCACCTTAACTTGGTTCTCACCCAGCGCATCCCTTTGAACCTGTTCACCGGGCGGACTTGACATTCCTCTCCTGGAAGGTGGCTCTTCTGCAGGCCTTGACTTCTGCCAGGAGAGTGGGGGAATTGCAGGCTCTCACTATTCAGGAACCTTTTCTCCAATTTAAAAAGGGGACAGTGATACTCCGTACTAACCCTAAGTTCATACCGAAGGTGCCTTCAGACTTTCATTTGAATGAGCCGGTCATACTCAAAACTTTTTTCCCTCAGCCGTCTACTCCGGCAGAAAAGGCACTCCACTCGCTGGACATTCAGAGGTGCTTAAAGTTCTATCTTCAACGTACTAAGGACTTCAGGAAGTCTCCTCAACTATTTGTATCTTTCAGCGCCCCCCGTAAGGGTTTTCCCCTTTCCAAGCAGGGGATTGCTCGTTGGATTACCAGCGCTATCCAGTATTGTCACAGAGCAGCGGGCAAGCCCCTTGAGGGTCGGGTCCGTGCTCACTCTACGAGGACGATTTCTTCTTCGACAGCCCTCTTTGCCGGAGTTCCTATCCGGGAGATCTGCAGGGCAGCAACCTGGAGCAGTACTCATACGTTTACAAGACATTACTGCCTGGGTTCTTCACCGCAGAGTGACACGGCAGTGGGCCAGGCAGTCCTGAGGAACCTCTTTCATTGAGTGGTGAGCTTTCCCTTTCTTCCCTCCTTCCGTTTTTTCTACTTATGGTCTTTGCACATTTTTGAAGTATATTTACTTGTTTCCTCATTGGTTTTCCATATGCATATCAATGTGTTTATATTTCCATTGACTTTGAGGTTAATACTTATATTCATGGAATAAACAATCACAGTTCAAAAAATGTGCTCATAACTGCTAGCTACTCTGATTCAAATATGGGAATCTATGAAAGTTCCAATACTGGAGTAAGAAAACAAGTTACTTACCTGTAACTTTGGTTCTCCAGTATTGGAAACTTTCGTAGATTCCCATGCGATCCACCCTCCTCGCCTGGGAAAGCTCAGACTTCAGCAGTTTAAGTTATTCTTTTACACTACGGCTACGAAAATCTGAGGCTCTGAGGTTCTCTCAGGAGGGTTCTACAGGGTGAGGCTAATCTCATTGGTTGTTCATTTTCTTTGGTCTCTTTTACAAAAAGAGGTGGATATGTTACAAAACTAGAATGGGCCTAGGCCTGGTTTCTTCTTTTGTAATGGTTTCTATTGCTATTTTATGTATACCGGGGACTCCCATCTCGACGACGGGGAATGATTCAAGCATGGGAATCTATGAAAGTTTCCAATACTGGAGAACCAAAGTTACAGATAAGTAACTTGTTTTCATCTGCTGAATCCGTGATACAACTGTGCAAGGAACGCACCACAACAATTTGGCAACGAGGATAGAATCCGAACCCACGCGTGCAAAGCACAGTGGATGTAAGAGATCAGTTGGTTATGCATGTCAATAATCCAGCCATTGAAGAACTACTATGGGTTAATGGAGATTCACCACTGGAGGAGGTGTTGACTATAGCACGTAAAGCTGATACTAAAGAAAAACTTGGAAGTAGCAACAGAAGGTGTCATAGTTGATGCAGCAAGGAACACTTTGCATATAGCAAAACATGTCCTGTTCTTAAGTAGAAGTGCAGTATTTGTGTCACTATTGGCCATTATGTTAAGATGTGCAAAAGAAGAAACACAAGGTGAAATGTATTTATGAAGGGAAAAGCTTGTGTGAGAGTGAAGCGGATGAGGAGCCTCCTAAGCCAGACAACGTAATGAATTTACAAGAGAAATTTGTTTTGAATATTGATGAGGGGAGCACCAAAGGTAAACCTGTATGCAATATGTCTATAGGTAGTGTATGCGTTAATATATATGAGGATTCATGATCACCGTTTACAATAGTCAACGCGGAAATTTGGAGGAACAAATTTGTGGAGAAAATAGTCAGGCATCTTTCTCCACCTGATATTAATCCCGATAGCTATAGTGGTGTAAGGATAGACAAGATGGGTTTCAGATGGTTATCCTTTTTCTTCAAGGGCAGACATGCAAGGGGTATACTATATGTGGCTAAGAGAGGGCCATCTGTCCTGGGATGGCAGGATCAAGGTAACCTGCATATTGTTCTGGACCCGAACAGTGTGGAAAAAGTGTTGGAAGTGGATGATGGAGGCTGTGTAGGCATAGAGATGTCAATAAATTTCCAAAAGTCTCCGACAAGCAATTAGGGTTGCTGGAAGGATTTGAGCACAATACAGTGCTCAAGAATGATGCTCTCCAAAAGTTCACAAGTTGAGGATGATGCCAATGATGGTACGGGAGGAGGTATAGAAAGAATTGAAAAAAATTAAAGGATATTATTGAACCTGTGTAGTGCTTGGACTGGATTTCTCCAGTGGTGATAGCTCACTGCGGCAGTGGCAAAATCTGTCTCTGATTTGATTTACGACAAATGAACAATAACATTCTTATTAATCGATTTCCTCGACCTATGATCACAGATCACAGAGATGGTGTCAAGTGTGAAGGGGGCCACATGGTTTTCAACTATCGATATCTCCAGTGCATATCATAAGGTCTCTCTTACACTGAAGTCCAGTAAGCTAACAGCATTTATCACGTCGTGTGGGTGTTTTCAGATTAAGTGCATGTCATTTGGCCTCGCGATGGCGGCAGCTGTTTTTCAACAGCTTATGCATCATTTGTTTGGAAAAGAGAGTGGAGTACTGTATTTCCAGGATGACATTTTAGTCTTTTGGGAGAGTAGAACAAAGCATAATGAGAGGTTGCAGAGAGTGTTGGGTATACTGGAAAGCAAAGGTTTGATTGTGGAGCCGAGTAAGTGCAAGTTTATGGAGAGGAGTGTGACTTATTTGGGACATGTGATTGAGAAGGGGGTAAAACCTAAACCCTCCTTGATAAATGCTATCACTGGGGCCCCGGCTCCTACAAACAAGGATGAGGTAAGGTCATTCCTGGGGATGGCGGAGTATTTTGCTCAATTTAGGCCCAATTTTGCAGAAAAGGTGTTTAACATTAGGCAATTGCTTAAGAGGCATGTGAAGTTTACATGGGATCTGTTGTGTGAAGAGGAGTTTTGTTATATTAAGGGTTACCTAGAAAAGGTCCCTAGCTTGAGTAGTTTTGACCTCACTTTAGAGAGCTATGTAACAACTGATGCCAGTAATAAAGGCCTTGGGGCAGTTCTAACACAGAGGGATGCTGTACGAAAAGAGAGTATCATTCTATTTGCATTGAGATCCTTGTCTCCAGCAGAAGAGAGATATCCCATAATAGAAAAGAAAGGGAGCATTGGTTTGTGCATGGGCACTTGAACATTTTCATGCTTTTGTATGGGGTAGGCTGATTATCATTCGGTGTGATCACAAGCGCTTAGTTAAGTTGCTGACTACGGAAGGGCGTGTTACAGCATCTGTCACAATTGCATGGTTGTCAATGCCAATGAAGGATGACATTCACAGCATTGTATATGTTCCAGGGAAGGACAATCTGGTGGCAGATGTTTTGTCCAGAATGCCATGTCCTTTAGAAGTGTGTTATGACCCTTGGGATGATTTTAAAGTCGCTTTGGTTCATGATTCGGGGTCACCGGCTATCAAAAAGGAGGATTGGGAGGAAAAACAGAAACAGGATAAAAATTTGCAAAGGATTTTGAAGTACATGTCTCAGGTTAGTCTAAAAAGGATTTTTTGCCTGGTGAGTGTAGACCGTTTTAGGAGATTAGGTCAGTGTTTTCGGTGGACAGAGATGTTGTTTTTAGAGGGTGTAAGATTATTCCTCCAATTGGGGTGCGGAACACTATTGTGGATCTTTGTCATGAGGGTCATTTTGGTATAGTGAGAACAAAAGCAGTTGTAAAGGAATAGTTTTGGTGGCCAGAGTTGATAAAGCAGTGGAAAGGTTCATCCGGAAGTGTGGCATTTGTTCATTGTCAGATAAAACTGTGAGTACTTTGAGACCACCCATGAGTGAGGTTTTGATTCCCAAAAAAACCCTGGGAAGTTGTAGCAGTGGATTTGTTAGGTCCTGTTAGTGAAGCACAGGAGTACGTGATTGTATTGATAGATCTTTTCACCAACTGGCCTGTGGTGGGCATAGTGGAGAAGGTGGATACTGCCAAAGGGATTCTGGCTGTGCTCTTAAGTGATAATGGAGTCCAGTTTGTTTCCAATGTGGCTAAAACATATTTTGAAGGGATAGGTGTGAGGCATAAAACCACCGCTCGTTATAATCCCAGTGGAAATGGCACAGTGGAAAGGTTTTACTGCGTGATCAAGGGGGTTATTCAGGGTGTTGTTATTAAAGGGTGTGATTGGAGGATTGCAGTAAAAAAAAGAGATGTGGGCTTACAAAGTAACTAAGAAGCATTCGACAGGTATGTCCCCATTAGTAATGATGAGAGGAAGTTTTCTCAGGTGAAAGTTTATAGCAGAATGGTTGTGTGACAGTATTGTTGAGCAATGGTCCCTGGAGTTGGTAAAAAAGAAGTTGGAGGAAACACATAGCAAAAACAAGGAACACTATGATGCTCGCCATATGGTCGAACTGGTCCACTTTAAGGTGGGAGATTGGGTGCGGATCAAGAAGCCGGTTAAGGTACCTAAGGGTGAGAGTCAATTTTTTCAACCAGAAAAAATTGTGGAAATACTACGAATTGGAAAGTGTGAATGTGTGGAATTTGAAGCGTGTTGCTTTATGCTCTACTGAGTAACAGAGTGATTCTGAAGATACATGGGTGAGGGGTAAAATGGATCCCCTCTGGTCAGAGAATATAGTGGAGTTGGCAAGTGAACAGACGACATTGCGTCACGGTAATGTGATGGGTGTGCCGGTGTTGGAGTGGGCTGTTAGTGTGGATGGAAACAATGCTAGTAAGGTTGGGGAAAGTTCCAAAGAAGGTGTAGAACAAAAACGTCCTGAAGGTGAGAAAAGAAAAAGAGAATTACCTGGATAGTTAAAAGATTTTGTCATTGGGTAAAGTTGTTTTAAGTGTCCTTTTGTTTTTTTGGTTTTTAGTTTAATTCACTTATTTATTTAAAGCGGGGGTGGTGTTCTGAATTTTCAACATATTATGTGGCTTACTACGGTTCAAGGTTCTCATAGTGGCAACATCCATTGCAGAAAAGTGCTTAGAAGTAGAGGATGCTTTTGTTCTGTTTTGAGACAAGTAGGCACCAAAGAAATAAAACCAGAACATATTACAGTGTTTTCTAGTTTCTATTGCAAAGCAAATATTCCCTTCAGTGCTGTTTTATCAGTTATAAATGGACTTAATTGAAAACCAGAAACTTTAGAGATAATTAACACATTTCTTCGAATGCTGCACTCTAAGAGTTTGTTCAGTTTGCCAGTTTGCCTGGATGAATTGCAGCAGGTTTTAACTGGAAAAAAAGTATGCAGGCAAACACTTGCAGACGTGCAGTTCCCACACCTGTAAGAATACTGACTCAAGCACAAACAGGTATTAGCATTAAATTGTGATTAGCAGGGCATTGAGAATGAGGTTATTAATAATGCACCAAGCTGTGAAATCTTAAAGTATTCTTTATATCTATAACACCTTAAGTGCTGAGGATTTTATGTCAAAGCAAGAGGCTAGCGTTATGCATATAACTTTTTTTCACTCCTTCTGAGCAGCAAACCATTACAAGCTTCCAAATAGAACTTTAAAAACATAAGGATGAAAAATAAAATGTTCATTCCCATATATATTGCTTGACCTCCATCTTCCTCCTCTTTTGTTTGCTGCTTCTGAGCAGATACGTATATGACAGTCTTTCTTGTGTGAGGTAGTGTGTATTATTGGTGTTTTTTTGTATGTTTCTACAAAACCCAATTTATGAGTATTGAGTTTTCGTGTGTATGGTGTTTTAATTATATGAGTTATACATTTATTTATGTTTTTTTAACAAAGCGTATGAATTGTTAAATATTTGAGGGACAAATTGTAACTCATCTTTGGGTTTATGCGTAATGGTTATTTCCATTTATTTGAAGTTTTTGCAAAATACACTGGAAATGTATTTTGGCTTACTTTGGCAGCCACCTGAGAGCGCAGACCGTTTGTGGAAGCGCGAGGGCAGTTTTTTCAGGCGCACAGGGAGTAGTGGCTGTTCCTCGGCTTGCGCTCTGAGGCTGGCTTTATCCAAGTGAAGCGGCAATGTGGAGGGGTAGTCATCACGACGTCGCGTCTGACGCTTCCTCTTGTTACACATTCGGGCCTGTTTTAGAGGGCGGTAGGCCGTATTTTTGAACGGGATGGTTTATTTATCCAGGAATTAGTCCTGCGAAGCCATTTTGATCAAAGCGTTGCGCCGTTGGTGCTTGTCGTTGTCGAGAACGGTTTCTAGTGTGTGACAGGAGTTTGTATTGGTGGTTTTTGATGAAGAAGAGTGCGCTATTGGTTTAAATAATTAAAATTTTACAGGAATAAGAACCATGTTGAGTGCTTGAGACATCCTAGATTTTAAAGGTGAACTAGTTTTAAGATTGGTTTGGGAAATGGCAGATATTAATAAGGAGGATGTAAATCAGGAGGAATTGATTAGGAAGATTGTTTCTAAGGAGATGCAAGTGGCTGTTCAAGAGTCTGTAAGACATGCTTTAAGCAAGAAAAGGAATAATGACGAGGAGGAATATTTTTCTATGTCTGATGGGGAGGACCAGTAGAAGGGTCCAGGTGGGAAGTGCCTCAAAAAGAGGAGACACTTGGAGGATTCACCAAGTGAGAGAGGGGTCCAAAGCGGCTTGCTAAGGAAAGGTACCCGATGTGGTGCGAAGAAGAGTCAGCTTGATGCTGAAAAGGATCAGAATCCTAGGGAGGATATAGGAATGATAAGAGGTAGATCAGATGATGATCTGGACAAATATATTTTAGATTTGGAATACAAAGATGGGTTGGACAAGGAGAGTGAGTTGGGTGTCCGAAGTAAGGTGAAGGACAAGGTTGTTGATCCTTTTGGGGAGAAGCTATTTAATCCTAAGGGTATTAGGCACACAAGAGGGAACGATTGGTGTCCACTGGACCACGTATCTGATCATATTAAATTTAGATTGCGTAAGTCCTTGGAAAAAGACGAAAGGAATGTAATGTAGGAGGAGTGTTCCAGGCCCGTTATTGATGAGAAGGTGACTATGACACCGAATTTGGATCCAGAACTCATTGCAGTTTTTGTTTGAAATGGGCAAGGATCTGAGAAAATGATTAGAAAAGTCCTAAAGCATTGTCAAGACAGGGTACTTGATGTCCTTGGACCACTGGCCAAAATCTTTGACTCAGTGGAAGAAGCATTTTTAAAGGTTTGGACCTGGATTTGGCTCTATATGTGGATGGTGCCAGTGGGCCATCTGTTTCTTGGCCAATGCAAACACAGGCCTTTTAGCTGAGAGGCAGCAAACTGTGCTAATGCGTATTAACCCAAAGTTGAGTGATTTGGCTAGTAAGGAATCTAGTGAGGATGCACGTGGATTGCTTTTTGGGGATGGAATGGTGAAGTCTCTGACAAAGTATGTACGTACTTTTACAAGTTTAGACAAGGCGCAATTGTCTATGCGTATAGTCTTCTCTAACAATAGTTGTTATGGAAGGGCTGGTAGGAGAGGGCACCCTACCGGCTGAGTCAATTATAGAGCCCAGTTTCAGAACCAGGGATCTGGTTATTACAGGGGCAACCAAGGAGGACCCCAATTTTACCCCCAGAGGGTGAGAAGACTAGCTTGCTCTGGCAGAGGAAGGGGTCAAAACCACAGTCAAGTTCAAAACCAAGGTGAGTACGAGGATTTCTTCTGGTTCTATCCCGACAGGTGTAAGAGGAAGATTAAGATTTTGCAAGGACCATTAGAAGGCAGTGACATAAGATAGGTGGGTGTTACAGACTATAGAAGGTTATCAAATAGAGTTCGACACAGAACCTGTAAAACTGAGGGAACCGAACGAGTTGTTTGTTCAAAAAGATTTGGAACGGATAGTGCAAGAGGAGGTTTTACAGATGTTGGAAAAGGATGTGATTATAAAAATAGGAGAGCAAGGAAAGGGTTTTGTAAGTACTTTGTTTTTAGTGGAATAAAAGGAAAAAGGGTGGAGACTGGTGATAATATAAGGGATTTGAATCTGTTTGTAATGTATCAACACTTCAAGATGGAGGGTATACACCTATTGAAAGATGTGCTTCAGGATTGGATGGTAAAGCTGGAGCTCAAGGATGCGTACTTCATGATACCGGTAGCGAAGGGTAGTCAGTTCAGGTGGAGAGGCCAACTGTATCAGTTTCAGAGTCTTCCTTTCAGGCTGTCGTTAGCTCCTTGGTGTTTAATGAAGGTTTTGAGACCAGTGGTCGGTTTTCTCAGAGAAAGAGGAATATGAATTATCATTTATCTGGACGATATCTTGATAATGAATCGTGATATGAAAGAATTGAAGGAGCAGTTGGGAATGGTGAAAAGTTTGTTAGAGATTTGTAATTTTTAGTAAATCAGGAGAAGTCTGTTTTGATTCCATCGCAGAATTTGGAAGTCTTGGAGTTCGTGGTAGACACAGTGTTGCATCAGATGCGCTACCAGTTAAGAAATTGAGGAAAATAAAGCAGGAGGTGCCAATGATGTTGAAGACAAAGGAGGTCAAGTTGAGAGAGTTGGCTCAAGTGATCGGTCCATTGTCTTCGTCAATCCAAGTGTTTTTTCTGGGTCCATTGCATAACAGGGCCCTTCAGCATTTCAAGACTTCAGGTCTAATGAGAGGTTTGTGGTACGGAGATTTGGTGTCTGTATCTCTGGAAGCAAGAGAGGAGCTGATTTGGTGGAAGGAGAATGAATTTGGAGTCCCGGAGTGGTCGGGCAATTTTTGGAACAAAGGCGGATTTTGTATTAGAGACGGAAGCAAGCAACTTAGGTTGGGAAGCAGTTTGTTTGGGTCAGGAGACCAGGGGACTTTGGACTCAGTTGGAAAAGGAGAGACACATAAATTGTTTGGAGATGCAAGCAGGTTTGTTTGGCTTGCAGAGTTTCAGGGCAGACTTGAGAGGGAGAACTGTATTGTTGAGAACGGACAATTTGATGGCTGTGGCGTATATAAACAAGTTGGTAGGAAGCAGGTCCAAGGGACTGTTGGAATTAGCGAAGGAAATGTGGAAATTCTGTTTGGAGCACAAAATAAGCTTGAAGGCAGAATACTTGCCGGGGTGCAGAATGTGATAGCAGATTGGAATTCACGGAATGTGACAGATTACAGCGATTGGAAGTTACAAGAGGATGTTTTTCAGGGTATTGTAAAGATGATGGGACCTTTGGAAGTGGATCATTTTGTTTTCAGACTAACCTGTCAATTACCAAATTATGTCAGTTGGAGCCCGGAACCAGGAGCAATGGCAGTGGATGCGTTTACACAGAATTGGGAAGGAATGAGAGGTTATACTTTTCCCACATTATCAATGATTTAGAGAGTGTTGGTACAGGTGAGGAGACAGAAGTGTTGAATGGTATTAGTTACGCCCTTTTGGAAAACTCAGGCGTGGTTTCCGACAGAAATGGAAATGGCGGTACAGTAGAGTAACCAATTTTGATAATGTCTTGCAAAGGTCTTTTATTAGGCACAGAAGGCAAGGAACATCCGTTGGTGGAGTTGGGTTCTTTCAACTTTCTAGTGTGGAGGATATCGGGTGTTCTGGAAGATCCACAGACCTTTCGGGTACAGCTGCAAGTTTACTCGATGAATCATGGGCACTAAGTACAAAGAAAAGGTATAGAGGAGCATGGAAGGTATGGTTACGTTGGTGCATGGAAAGGGATTTGGATCCCATGGAGGCGGATGATGTAGAGGTGGCAAATTTTCTACCAGGTTTATTTGATAAAGGTTCGTCATATAGGACAGTAAATTGTTATATGTCAGCAGTGGCAGCTGGTCACTCACTTCAGCAGGGTTTATCCGTTGGTAGGTTTCCTTTATTTTGCAGGGTGATGAAAGGGATTCGGTTGAGGAGCCCGCCTAATCCGAGATATCAGACCTTATGGAACATAGATTTGGTTCTATGATTATTTTTGTGTTGGCCAGCCAATAGATATTTAGAGGGGAGAGAAGTGTCTTGGAAGTTGGCTACTTTGCTTTGTCTCATTTCTTTCCGTTGAGTTTTTGAGGTTTGCTGACTGACTAAGACTATGTCTTGGTCTATTTTTTATCCATGGTTTGACGACTCATCTAATTTATGTGTAGTACGATGTTTGAAGGAGTATGAGACTAGGATGTTGGATAAGAGAGGTGCAGGAGTTGATCAACTGGTAATCTCTTATGTGAAACATATCAAAGCAGTAACATATGCTACAATTGATTGATGGGGGAAAGCTGCTATGAAAGAGGCAGGTGTGGATGTGTCAAAGTTTATGGCTCATTCAGTGAGGGAAGCTATGGCGAGTGAGGATTGTATGATGGGTGGTCGTTTGGAGGATATTTTGAAGGCAACTGATTGGTCATCTGCGGAGAATGTTTAAGAGTTTCTATTTTAAATCTGTAGATTATGTTTCAAAATGTGTTTTGAAAGAATTTGAACATGCATAATGCTAACCTCCTTTCATGACATAAAAAGACGATTCTTATAGGTTTACTAAATATAGAATTGAGATTTTATTAAAGACAAGGAGGCTACCATTATCCCACCCTTCCCCTATGGAGAGGTTTAGGGCTGAGGATTGATACATTCATGTGATGCTGTTGTTACAGATCTTTACATTGGAAAGTTTTTTCTTTTATGCTGATGTTGAATGTTTATGTATTGATTTCATGCTTTAGATTATTTTTGCAGAGAATTAGAAGAGGATAGATTCGATAATGACGTTTTTTTATAAGGACAGTCAAGAAGAAGAACAAACAAAAGTGGAGAAAGATGGAGGTCAAGCAGTATATAGGGAACTGGAAGATCTATTTTTCATTATGATGTTTTTTAAAAGTTCTATTTGGAATCTTTTAATGGTTTGCTGCTCAGAAGGAGTGAATAAAAGTTATATGCACAATGCTAGTTGACTTGTCTTTAATATAATCTTGATTCTTTATTCAGTAAACCTATAAGAATCGTCATTTCCAGCCTACATCCACCCAAGTGCTGAGCTGTTTTTTAGGTTTTGCCTCAATACTGCTTCACAGCTGCAAATTGCGGTGAAAATCTGTTGTGGAGGAAGAAAGAACTGGCCATTCATGATGTCATTAGGCATATCCAAGAACTGGTATCTATACGAACTGAAAATGTGTCCACACACCAAAGAGCCCCTATACAGCAATCCCGGGCATTGCCTCTCCTTACCCATGGGGATGCACTGGCACTCTTATCCAATCCTCTAAACCCCGGAACGCCAGCCTGCCCTCCCCTTTATTTCCACTCTCCCAGGCTACTCAAGGAACTCACCCTACTTGGAGTGCTTATCAGGGGCTGCATGAGGGGGAGAAAAGAAGAGGCAGGCTACCAGAGCAGCAGCAGGAGTTACAGAGTACTAGCAGGAGCCAAAAAGAGCGACAAGAAAAAAAACAAATCAGCCCTGAGTTTCAGTGAGTACGTGTGCACGTGTCTGTATGTGTTTTTAAGTGTGTGGTTATGTCTGTTTCCCAAGTTCATGTTTTTGATTGCATGCCTGCATGTTTGTGTATGTGTGTACATGAATGTGTGTATGTGTGTGTGTGTGTATGTGTGTGTAGTGTGTGTGCTCGCAGGAGTAGGTGTTTTGCCCCTCTGGTACAACAGTGGTATACCTTGGCAACAACCAACACAATGGTGGTAATTCCGGATAAAAATCAGGCCCTGACAATTGTGGGGACCTCGTCCATTATTCTGACTCTGGCACAATGATTTATTTTTTTAAAACATATTTTTATTAAGCTTTTTTAAAGTTTATGACATTCAGGTACAGGATATACAGGTTCCAGCATGAGATGTCAGATTTGTGTTACATAGCCGTTACTGTGACTTTCATACAATTATAATTATCAGAATAAATTCTACAGTTCCGTGAAGAGTGTCATCTGGGTGGATGCCTCGGCTGATGCGTGTTTATATCTGTCCACCTCCTAACTCTTGGAGTGCACGGACTCATGTCAGTACTGTAACCACTACCTGATCTGTAATTGGCGTAGTGGGGTGGCGGGTAATAACTATATTGGGGCAACTTAAAAACATAACCGGGGAAACACAACTAGGGTAGATACTCCGGTAGCTTCCTCGGCTGCATAACCTCTGTAGAGTCATGCCTGCTCCACTACTTCCAACCGCCCTCCACCCGTCTCTGCTCCTTATGTAGTGTAAGTATCTCAGGTGGCATCTGTGTTTAGCCCATTTACAGCTCTGCGCCGACCGTGTACGGTGTGTTCCATTTGTCAACCCATGGGGATAGCTATGTGCAAGGCCTCTTCTACTTCTTCGTCTGTGTGTAGTAGCTCTGTCAGTATTGCATCCCACCCAGCTGCTATCGGGATCTTGCGAATTCCCGTGATGTCCTCACGGTGAATTGCGACGCTTTCCGCTTTGGCCCATGCCAGCATTGAGTGTCTCCAAGCGTGGAAGTGGGGAGGGTCCTGTGACTTCCATCTTTTGGTGATTAGCCTTTTGGCTACTACAAAACCCAGATCTCGGAACCTCCCAGCAACCTTATTTCCCCGGGTCCGGCGAAATAGGTGCAGTATGTAGGCCTGCCATTCAAAAGGGATTTTGTGTGTTCTGTGCAGGATGCCAACGCAGTCGCTACCTCCCTCCAATAAGTGTGAAGGCAGGTGCAGCCCCATAACATGTGCAGTAGGTCAGCGCCTACCAGAGCGCATCTCGGGCAAGCGGCGTCTGCGCGGTTAAAATAGCGATTAACGTTGGCTGGTGTAAGGTATGCCCTTTGCGGTATATAGTACTGGATTTGGTGGAAGCGCATGTTCCTAGGGATGCGTACTGGGCTCTCGAGCACCTTGCCCCATTCCGCGTCTGAAATGGGTCTCCCCAATCTTGTTCCCAATGGTCGCGAAGAGGTCGCAAGTTGAATGCTGTGTGTTGGCGAAGAGAGGCGGCAAACCACCGCGTGAGGTGCCTTCCATTACCCATGACGTGTAAGTACTGTATAGTGAGATGAGTTGGCAGCTCAGTGGTAAGGTCGCCCCATTTGGACGCAAGTGTGGCTATTAATGAGCGATGTAGGAGGAACTGACTGGGCGGGAGCCCTTCTTCTACCTGTAATGTCATATATGGGACTAGAACACCATCTCGGTATAGGTCACCTAGGGATTGGACTCCTGCCTCATGCCAGTCACGGAGCTCTATTGTTGTTACCGTTGAACGGCCTTTGCGTGACCCCTCTAGTGGTAGCGCCGGTGCGTATGGTGTGACTTGCCTGGTTAAAAATAGACTTCTACGGAAGCACTTATATGCTACTCCAAATAGCAGGGGCTCCGGGGGCCGCGCAGACGTGCCGGGGTGAAATATCTTGGCGAGTCGCGATAGTGTATAGGGCGGGCTCATGGTGGCTGTGTCGTCACGTTGGCGATCTGCAAGCCACCTGGCTATCCACTGTAATTGGGCGGCAAGGTAGTATTGCTCAAAGTTTGGAGCCGCGAGGCCTCCCTGATCCGTGGGTAGATACAGCTTCTTAATTGACACCCGGTGACGGGCACTACCCCATATAAAGTCGCAGACTAGTTTCTCTAGCACATTAAAAAAGGGGGGGGACATACAGCGGCAGATTTGAGAAATAGTATAAAAATTGCGGAAGGGCCACCATCTTGATGAGGGCTACTCTGCCCGTGACCGATTGAGGGAGTGAACTCCAAAATTGCATTTGCAACCTTATGGCAGTGAGTGTTCTGCCTAAGTTACCGTCGAATAAGTCTGGTGGGTCTCTATAGATCCGGATACCTAAATAACGAAACGTATGCGGTATCCATTGCACCAGCTCACCATAAAGGATGTTTCCCGGGTCATGGGCACCCTCTCTAAACGAGTATAAACAGGACTTGCTAACGTTAACTCTCAATCTTGAGAGGGTGGCGAAGTCATGCAGTATGTGACCTAGTTGCGGAGGCACATTACTGATGTCCTTAATGTATACCAGTAGGTCATCTGCATATAGAGAGACTGTATGGGTGCTGTCTCCCAGTGGGATGCCGTCTTCCAGTGTGGCACGGAGTGTCTCAGCTAACGGCTCCATAGCGAGCGCAAAGAGTAGGGGGACAGCGGGCAGCCCCGTCTGGTCCCCCTATGTACTGGGATCTGTTCTGAGATGTGTGGGCCCACCTTTACCCTCACCGATGGCTCTGTGTATAACAGACGGACCATCCTGATAAACATGGCCCCCAGGTTGTACTTTTCCAGAGCTGCAAACAGGAATTCCCACTCCAGGGTGTCGAACGCCTTCTCCAAATCTAGGATCAGGCAACCGGCATGTGGCCAATGGGCTCGAGAGTCCATTGCGATCCGGAAGAAGCGCCGCAGGTTGAGAGAAGTGTTGCGGGATGGCACAAACCCGTTTTGATCAGAGTGAATCAGGGAGGGGACTGCTTGTGCAAGCCTATCCGCCAGGACTTTCGCCAAAATTTTGTAATCTACGTTAAGTAGTGCAAGTGGCCTGTATGAGCCAAACTCAGTGGGGTCTTTATCTGGCTTGAGCAATGTCACTAAATTCGCTTCAGGCAGTGACGGTGGGAGGTACCCCTTGTCCAGTGCTTCAGCAAATAGTGCCTGTAGGTGCGGTGCCAGTATTGTTTGATACGCCTTGTAGTATTCCGCTGGGAATCCGTCAGGCCCGGTGTTTTCCCCGTGGCTAAGGATGCTATTACTAGTCTAATATCTTCCAGCGCTATCTGCTCATTCAACAGTTCCCTGTGCTCGGGCGTCGCTTCTGGTAATTGGATGGTATCCAAAAAAACTCGCCTTGCTTGTTCGTCACATTGGTCTCTGGATTGATACAGTGCGGCGTAGTGACATGCCATAGTAGCGTGTATTTCGCGCTGCGTGTATACTAACTGACCGACCCCTGTGCGTATTGCTCCTATTGGATGTCGGGCGTGTTCCTGTCGAATAAGCCACGCCAGCATCCGACCCGCCCGGTCTGCCGATGTGTGGGTGCGAGCTGTGTGTGCCGTGTAATTGTGACACCTGAGTCTTTCCAGTTTCTCTGTGTGTTCTGCCCACAGCACCTCTAAGCGCTGAGCACCCCCTCTCCCCTCGGCCTCCTGCGTCTCGTGTCGCAGTAGCTGACTCTGGCACAATGATGTTAATTTCTGTTAAAATGCAGGCCTTGGCACAACAGTAGTAGTAATATCTGCAACATGCTGGCCTGGCTCAATGGTAGTAATATCTGGAACATGCTAGCCCTGGCATGATATTGGAAATTCCTGGCAAAATGGTAGCCCTAGCACAAGGTCAGTAATCCCTGATAACATGCTGGTATTGGCACAATGCTTGTAGTCCCTTGCAATTGGATGATCCTTTCACATTGGTAGTAATTACCAATAAAATGTTGTCCCTCGCAACATGCTGGGTATGCCAAAATGATGAAAATCCATGGTAAAATGCTGGCCCTCACACCATGTTCGAAATATATGTCAACATACTGACCTTGGGACAATGGTGGTAATCCATTGCAACATGTTGGTCCTGGCTCGTTGATAGTAATTCCCAGTAAAATGTTGTTCCTGGCCCAAGGGTGGTAATCCCTGCCAATATGCTGGCCCTGTCACAATGGTGGTAATCCTTCTTAAAATGATGTTCTTGCCACAGTGGTAGCAACCCCTGGCAGTGTACTGACCTGGGCTCAATGGTGGTATTCCCAGCAAATTGGTGGTCAATACTAACTATTTTCGCTGTTCATAGCTACTTACAAATAGAGGGGGGAAAAGCTGTTAAACTCATGGATGATGTCAGAAAGTTATATCTTACTGAAAACTATACAAAACTCCAATCCATCAAAGAGTTATTTCTGTAGCTCAACCACAGTTTTTCTCAAAAAGTGCAATCATTGAAATAAAAAATTGAGAAAAGAATTCATAAAAGAGAAACTGGTAATTGGACTGCACCAGGGCTCATCTGCAAAAGTAATTTATCTTTACATTTGTCAAACTCTTTCTGTCATCAAGATATATTGTTTTTGCTGGTTGTCCAGAAAACCACAACTGAAAGCCATCACTGCAGCTTACTATGATTTTCTTTGTGTACCAACTGTACATTAATTCTTATGGAAAAATCTAAGAATGAAAAATAGCATGAAGGAAACCAAGCATTTTTAAATGTACCCAAGAATCTGAATTTAGAGATATGTATTATTTGTATCACTACGAACTTTGGATTGTCTTTAAGGGTAGGTTTTTGAGAAATGTTTTCAAACTGTGTTTTTTGTGCACATGGATACCAATCACATAGAGAAATTCAATAGATAGTAACAAATCTCTTACCATTCTCACTTCCTACAGTACTCACAGTTGTGAGTAGGGCCATCGGTTGGGTCCGGAAAGGCCAAAAAATATGACCATGTATACAGAGGAAATTATGTTTGGATAAAACAAATGTTGTGGTGGTTGTCTGCACCCACCTAAACCTACCAACCCGTGATATTTCTAGAAAATAGAGAAATGGGAGAGTCCCGTGTGGTTATGTGTGTATGATTTCCATCACTTTTTGCTTTTTTTATACGAAAATTGCATTGTTTTTATTTCAATCAAAACATTAAGATACACAGTGCAATAACAATATCCTGAATTCATCCCAAAAAACAATACAAAACGTTACACCGCGGTATCTAGCAATCAAAATATAATGGCTCTGCCATCCCTCCCAAATCTTGCTGTGTTTGTGTGGACATCCTCTTTGTAAATGGATTCCTACATTCTTCAACATTTGATCTTTCATATATTCACATGCTTGAATCATTCCCCGTCATCAGGCTGGGAATCCCTGGTAATCTTAGATAGCAGTAAACAATGTTAAAATGGCCATAGGCCTCAACAGCATTCTTTTCAGAAGCACATCCACCTCATTTGAAGCAACATGAAGTTCATCCAATGAGTTGGAAGGGCCAGCTCTCATACTCCCTCTAGAGGGCACCGTAGCTGAGGTTTCTACTGCATGTCGTATGCAGTTGCGACTCGCACAGGTAAGAGTGGTGGGGCAGGGCAGGGTGGGTGGTGTTGGAATTCGACAGACTACGGAATAATTAATATTAAATAAATAAATAAAACCACTTACTTTGCGCTCATCATCGACGCAGTAATGTAAAATCCACCACACCCCACCCCCGCCCCACCGCCCTGACCTATGCGAGACACTACTGGTCGTATGCGAGGCATTCCGCAGGCAAAGCTCTGCTCTAACCTCTCAATTACCTTATCCTGCTAATTTTCTGGCCTACTCAGGGACTGAACCAGCCATACCTTCAGCGTTCAGAGTACTGTAAGTTGTTTTTAGGACAAAAATAATTTTTTTCTGAGCCATGGAGACCCATCATCTGTCACCAGCTGTCATCCACTGTCTCCATGGTTGGTACAGAGAGAAAATGTCTTTTCAAATCCTGTTCTACTTGTGGTCAGAAGAAAATCTACACCAATGACCCACATGAGCAATGTATTTATTGCCTATATCCAGCATGCAAACATTAGTGCAGTGTCATTCGCAGATTCTTTCCATTAAAAACCCTTATGTACAGAGAGAGGAGGTTGACCCTTTATTGGAAAAGAAAAAATACCCTCCTATGGGGGATGGCCCTTCTTCTGGGGCTGATTCATTAAAAAATGCCCCTCCAAGCACTTCCAGAATGGCAGTGCAAAATAGGAAATTTGGATTTTCCTCAACTGGAATTGCATCCTAAAGCTCCTGCAGCCACCTCCTCACACAAAAAAGAATGAATTTTCCTCAGAAAAATGCCCCAAGCACGTTGACATTGAAGAAAAACCCACTGTCATACTTCCATTGTTGTCTGTGGCACTTAACCTCCTATTTAGATACCGTCGACCAGACCCTCGTTGATGACAACACCATCGACGATCAGACCACAGTAATCGAAGGCACCATCTTCGACGTCGAGATCACCATCGATGACCAGACTTTCGTCTACAACAACAGCTCCTTCAACGTCGAGAGCATTGTCAATGACGAAACCAAGAATGTCCTTGCTTCCGATATCAGCTCGATCGAAGACAACCCTGTTGATGCCTACCTCGACCCCGTAGATGATGATCCCGGCATTTGCAATTTTTTTCCACTGCAATCAGTTTTTCACATGACAGTAAGCCTTTCTTTGCAAATTTTGGACTCTGGATTGGAGGGTGAACTCAGTGACCAGGAAGCTTTGAATTATAGTAATGCGCATTTGGATGTCCACTGTGTTCCAGAATTTGAAGGAGATTTTATGGGCGATGAGGACGCTTTTCAGGAGTACTATTAGTAGCCACAGATTTTTGTAACTGATCATCCTCATAAATACTATAATCATTGTCGTGGCTATCCAGAATCTGAGATTTTTCAGGTGTCTGTTATGGTTTTTGTCAACAATGTAGCAGATGATGGGCACCTTTCAAAGACTGCTTACTGATGTCTGTTCCTAATCATCACCAAGTCCCCAACCATGATGGTCCTGTACTTGGCTCCACGGACCCGGGACGTGGTCATTTCGTGCTTGATGCTGTTTTAACTTCTCAGCCACTGGCCTCTGAAGGTTGGAAGGTTTGTCCACCTGGGGAACAATATCACCCACTGGTCTGTTGCCACACAGGGGGCCTGGGGTGACTTTAGTTGTCAAGTGAGGTGTAAGGCGGTATTCTCTGAGAAAAGCATACAATGCACACTTCATATTTTTTCCATGAGCCAAAGCGATCCGAAGCACCTTATTTAAGCTGTGCATAAAACGTTCTGCTTCTCCGTTGGCTTGTAGCCAACAGGGCGGTAACCTTTCAATGAATGCCTCTGGACTGCAGGTATTCTGCAAATTCATGGCTGGTGAATGGAGGGCCATTATCGGTACGAAGCTCTTTCAACAGCCCGTGAGTGGGCATGATTTTCTCCAAACGAGGAATAGTTAGACTGGTTGGCGTCGCTTCCATGACCTCTACTTCCGGATACTTTGAAAAGTCAACATGGAAACTTCCAAAATCAGCACTTGCTCTGTGTTACGGGAATGGTGGAATATCTTCCGTAATAATTGGGGCCGGGGGTTCCGCTGGTCCGGGCACTTGGCACAAAGGACACTGACAAACTGTTTGTTCCACAAGCATGTCTATGTTCGGAAACCAAACTTTGCATCTCAGTCGAGACTTCATTTTGACAATTCTTTGATGGGCCAGGTGAGCAAGATCCACCGCTCGTGGTTGTAGAGCCCTGGGATCACCTGTCGAGACCCTCTCATGAGACAGCCTTCGGGAGACACGACCAGATCTGAGCGCACGTTATAGAGAGAATCTAATGCCACCCTTTCTTCCTCGGTTCTACAGGGTATCTTAGTGGTCATCACACACCACTTCCCTGAGGTCACCGCGGAGATGGCCAGTTGAATACACTCATCTTCAGCCATGGCCTTCACAATCTCCTCTAAAGAAATGGGTAGCAGCCTAGATCGTTCCACAACTAGTCTAACGAACTCCTCCACCTCATCAGCATCCAACTGTTCTTTATCAGTAGCTGGCCTGGCATGTCTTGAAAGAAAATCAGCAGGATTCTGGGTCCCCGGGCGATAGACCTCAGTGAACTGGTATTCTTGTAATTGTAAAAGCCATTTCTCAATCCTCGGTGGGGGTTTTGAAGATAGCCCAATGAATAAGGGGATCAAAGGCTTATGATCCGTATGAACTACAAAAGGTTGGCCATAGAGGTAGAAATGAAAATGGAGACAGCCCCCTTTCACCGCAATAGCTTCTTTTTCAATGTGGGAATAACGTTGTTCGGTGTCAGTCAGCACGGGCTGGCATACGCCACTGGAGCCCAGTCTACATTGCTCTGTCTCTGCGATAGCACAGCTCCAAAGCCAACAGGACTTATGTTCACTGACAGTTCAGATTCCCGGGCGGGATTGAAATACACCAATGTGGTATCAGCTGATAAGGCTTGCTTTGTAGCTTGAAATGCCTCTTCATGATCAGAGACCCCCATTTTCAGATAGTGTTGTTCTTCGTCAGCACTCTCAAAGGTGCGGTTAGGTCGGTCAGGTTCCGAATAAACCGTCCACAGTATGTGACCATACCTAAGAAACTTCTCACCCCTGTGACAGTAGTGGAAGATGGGGCTGGTTGGATATCCTGTACCTTGGCTGGATCGGGCAATACTCCATTCTGGAAGAATAGGTATCCGAAAAAAGCTATTTCTTTCTAGAGAAAAACAAATTTTTCTTGATGGAGGGTGAGACCATTGTCTCTCAGGTGCTGGAACGTGGCTCTTAGGCGATCAAGGTGTTCTTCCAGCATGGGGGCATGCACTAGAAAGTCGTCACTGACATTAAGGACTCCTTCCAGACTGGCCAACACACTCCTGATGGTATCTTGAAAGACTTTGGCTGCGCTCGACTCTCCAAAGCTAAGACGTTTGTACCTCCTGAGACCCACATGAGTGGAGAACGTTGTGATGGCCCTCGGCTCTAGGTTCAGCAGTAGCTGGTGATATCCAGCCCACAAGTCCATCTTGGAGAACCGCTCACTTCTGTCACAATGTCATCAACCGTGGGCGTCAAATGACGTTCTCTCTTAATGGCTTAATATGGTAGCCTCATGTCAACTTGTATCCAAACCTCTCCAGGCTGGTTGCGTTTTTGCACCACCACAATGGGAGACACCCATGGAGTACGGCCATCGACTGGCTTAATGATGTCAGACTGTTCCAATTTGGTCAACTCTTCCTCCACCTTCGGCCTCAGATGGAAGGCGACCCTGTGGTGTTTCAGGGCCACGGGTTGAACTGAGCTGTCAACATGAAGATGTATCATGCGTTCTTTGAGGCACCCTATCCCCTCAAACAGAGGTGCGAACTCCGTCAGCAGGCCCTCCACGCTTTCCTGATGCACGCTGAAGGCAAAAGCAACAAGCTGCAGGCGCTTGGCAGTGCAGCAGCTCAGTAGCATCCCTGATCCCCCTTTCGTGACGTACACATTGGCACGAGTGGCGTGAGTTTCATGAGCAATTTCCGTGGTGAATACTCCTGTCAGTGGGAGTGGAGTTGTTGAGCCATACGCAAAAACCTGTGTAGAAGTGGGGCGCAGTGTGGTTTGTATGGGAAGTGTCTGCATCGCAGACTGTGCCATGATGTTAATGGATGCTCCAGTGTCGATTAACGCTTGGTCCTCTGTCCCTTCTGGGAGGAAGAGTGGCATACTTTTGCAAAGTGGTTTGGTTTATTGCATGCCGAGCACCTCTTCCCCTGGGCGGGGCATAGTCCTTGATGCTCGTAAGGCCCACCACACCCATAGCATGTTTTGGACATGGGGGTGGACTTAGTTTCAGTTTTCTTCTGGGGTGTGGAATTTAATAAAATATCTACATGGGACAGGTTGCTTCATAAATCTACTTGTCCTGTAAAAAAATCCACTTGTCCCTTTGGTGCTGCGATGTGCAGCAACGAATTATGGCAGCATTCTCATTACATAGGAGCTCTGATAATAGTCTCTCTCTCTGATTATGAAAGGGCTCATACTATAGAGGGGTCTGAATAGGAGTGAGTCCCTTATTTTGCTACCTTTCTGCAGATCTAAATACTGGGGCTGGAGGTAGCGATAAGCAATAGTTCCAGGGTTGAAATGCCCTTTTGAGCCCAAGCAATCCTACTAACTTGCATGATTTAGGGCACAGCTTTCCAAACTTTTCATGTTGGTGACACACTTTTTGGAGATGCATCATTTTTGGGACACGGTAAGGCAGTGTAGCGAGCGACTGTAGCGAGCGAGCACGAACCACCTAAGGGGGCTTCAGGGGGGTTTTCCCCCCTGAAGAAAATTTTGGGAAAAAAAGTGGGCAAATGGTGCATTTTCAAGCAAATTTGAGAAAGCAGGAAGGTTACTAAAGCAATTGTGAATCTGTTCTAACAAAGACAGTGACTGGCAAAACTGGGTGTAAGGTTAGGTTTGTGCCTGAAACAGGAATATAATCATGCACACACTGACACACGCCCCAGTGATTTATGGCACAAAAAGGGCGGGTTCACGCACTGCCAACCCTTTCAACCATGCACAAAGTCCACCTGCTGCCGAGCGAGCGAGCCCGAACCACCTAATGGGGGCTCGGGGGGGGGGGGTTATCCCCCCGGAGAAAATTTTGAAAAAAAAGTGGGCAAATGGTGCATTTTCAAGCAAATTTGAGAAAACAGCAAGGTTAATAAAGCAATTGTGAATCTGTTCTAACAAAGACAGTGACTGGCAAAACTGGGTGTAAGGTTAGGTTTGTGCCTGAAGCAAGAATATAATCATGCACACATTGACACATGCCCCAGTGATTTAGGGAACAAAAAGGGCGGGTGCACGCACTGCCAACCCTTCCAACCATGCACAAAGTCCGCCTGCTGCTTTGCTGAATATGAGTCATACAAAAATCCGTTCAGGAAGGGGAAATTGTGAGTGGTAAAACAATCATGCAACTTATCAGCTGGTCTCTGCGCATTGAACTCAGATGGGACCGCTCTCCGCAGCGGTCCCATCTGCCTTAGAACACTGGCTAAGTGTGTAGATATGCGTGTTCCTTTTTTTTTTTATATATAAAATCAGAAGTAGTTCAAAAGTGTTTAAGAAGTTGATACAGGTCAGAGCATGCATGAATGCAAACATCAACTGTGCACATTCTCACACACACTGTCCGAACTAGCGATCAGCTTCTGACTAAAAACATTTTTAAGTGCTTATTTTTGGTTATTTTTAATTTAAACATATCTTTACTTACTTTATTGATACATATAACAAGTACATTGGGGCAATACAACAGAGGACAGGTTTTACGGAGGCGTACTTCCTCCGCCACTGCTTACTACCTACTCACACACATCCCTCTCCCAAACGTCGAGACTAGGCCCACCCTGCCCCATCCAGGTAAATGCGACTCTCCTCTTTGCCAACAACATTAGCAAATGCAAAAAATGTAATTCCATCTTTCTGCCTTTATGCATTGCAAGCTACTGAAGAACCCACCAACAGCAAATGTAGGTGGTGTGGAATACGTTCATGACCTTCTGACCTAGAATTCAAAAATGAAAAATAGGGCAGACTGGATAGAAAAAGAGAATTTACGCCTTAAATATAGCGCTACATTTGGGGGGCGCTAGAGGGCGCACGGCAAGATGGCCGCACATTAGTGTAGCTCTGCCAGGCTGAGCTAAAATCCGACCATTATCCGCCACTACATCGTGACATCCGTGTCCCTCTTGCACGGGGACTGTGTGTTGCCACTCTCCTGCCTTAGTGGGGGAAATCTGGCGGTGTTTGGCAGTGCTGCTGAGCTGTAGTTTCCGGCTGAAGACTCTGCATGCGTTGGGACAAGATGGCGCCTGCAGTGCGGCCCTGAATGAGCTCCTGCCGGACTGGCAGTGGCCGAGTGCGCTCTCTGACATCCGGAGGATCGTAGGCAGAGCAGGGGGATTGTCGAAGCTGCGGAGTGCTATTTGCTGCGCCTGCCGAGGGAGAAGCTGCCGCCTGAGTGCTGCGGGCCGGATTGGAGTTTTGTGGCGTGAGGGGAGGCAGCGGCGGCCTGCGCTGTAATCCCTATCCCTTCCTGCCTGGAGAGCGCCAGTCGCCGATCGAGACCTCCTGGTGCCGACCGCGGTGAGTGGGGCTTGGCCTGCCCGGGCTCGCGGCTACAGAGGTGGGTGTGGGCCCGGGAGAGAGGGTCGTGCTCTGTGAGCACTGGGGGTGGAGAGAGGGACGGGTGCGATGAGCGCGGGAGGCTGCCTGATCGTGCCTGGGGGCATTGCCTGCGGGGGCCGAGTTCCCCTATAACCTTGCGGCCTTGAAGATTCGAGGGAGATTGGGCCTCAGAGCGCGGCCTGCAACGTGGTTCCGGACACAATGGCATAGAGGCCGCGGCTGCTGGGCTCGAGAGTGTAACAGCGGTGGTGCAAATTGAGTGTTGCGGGGCCCTGTGGAGGCTGCTTTGAGCTGGCGGTGCCTCGGACCATTAATTAAGTGGCTTAGCACTGGTTGGGGATATAGCTGAGCCAACACACGGAGGTCCACCTGCCTGCTCTGGAACACTAGCGAGCATATTGGTATTGGTCCTCTGCTGATAATACTGCTACTGGTGTAGCCCCCCATTGTTTGTGATCAACTGGCCTTCTTCCGCACTGGCCATGCACTGGGTGGGTACATGGCAGGCTCCTGGTATCCTAGCACTCAGCTGACGTAGTGTGGTGTATCGCTGTACTTGGGCTGATCGGACACTTCTGGACGTGGGGCTCGTGTGGCCTAGTGAGCTCACCTCTTGCTTCTGGATCTTTTTAACGCATGACTGGGTGCGGCCTTGCTGGGGGGGCCCACGTGGCGACTTCGGCCCATACCTGGGGACCGAGGTTGTGATTGTGCCCATCCTCTCTGGCCTGCACGTTCAGTTTTGGGCGCCCAGTTGAAGCAAGCGTAGGCACCTGTTCCTCCCTCACTTTGATATTTGGGCGACTCTTGCTACAGTGATTGAATATGGGGAGAACGGACAAATCACAGCCGCGTCTCACCTTTGAGGCGCGGAAATCCACAAAGCCAATACAAAAAGCAGCTTCGGACTCTGAAGCGGATGCCCTTGGTGACGCACCTCCCACGCTCGAGGCCACATTGCTGGCCATGCAGCGCAGCCTGCAATCTATTGAGGGCACCATGGCAGCAGTAAACCACCGCCTGGACCATATGTCTGCACAGCTAGAGAAACAGAACACACGTATGGGTGAGGTGGAGCAGCGAGTCTCTACAGCTGAGGACGGTTTGAGTGAAGTTGCGAGCAAAACCTTGAACATGGAAAAGGTCCTGGCCCTCATTCAGGCCAAGAATGAGGACTTGGAAGCGCGGTCCCGGCGCAACAATATATGACTCACAGGGCTGCCGGAATCCACCAACGTCGGTAAAATGGAGACCTTTATAGAAAATCTCATAAAAGACATTTTTGGCACAGAGCAGCTGTCCACCATGTTCATCGTGGAGCGTGCGCATCGCTCCCTTGCGGCACGCCCGATCCCAGGGGCTCCTCCCCGCCCAATCATAGCCAGGGTGTTGAACTACAGGGATCGCGATGCCATACTTAGAATGGCCAGGGATAAAGGTTCATTGTCCACCAAGGTAACGCTCTGGCCTTCTTCCCTGACTTTACTGTTGCTGTGCAAGCTGCACGCAGAGAATTTGGCAACGTGAAGAAATTTTGCAATCGGAGGGAGTCCCATATGCGATGCTCTACCCTGCTCGACTACGGATTGGCCCGGAGGGGGATTCCAAAATCTTTTCCAATCCCAAGGTGGCTCTTGAGCATGCGAAGCAATTGAAGCGAAACCGGAGGGAGTCCAGTGCGGCACGCAGTGATGAGGAACAGTAGTGGGAAATCGATCGTCCTCGACTTGGACTATAATTTTATATGTTGTCTTCTCTTGCTGTGGTACACAATGCAATCTTGGTGATATTTTCCAACCGTGTCTCCCACAGGGGCTGTCCTAAAATATGGTCAGCACGCTAGGAGCAACTTCTATAGTCACTGTGGCGCAGTCCCTAGATCTGCTCGGCCGCCTCCTGCAAGTCGGGAGGTTAGTAGTGCTCTGACGACCCCCCTGTAATGGGTGTACCCCACAAACATGTTCTTTTTTGTTTTCTTTGGTTGGGGCAAGTTGTATTACATTGGGATGGCTTTAGCATGTTGGGGAAGCTGAAGTGGGTGGGGGGCGGAGGGGTAGGGGGTCTGGGTATGGCATTGGCACTAATTGCTTACAGGACACAAGCTAATGAGATGCATCGCAAATATGTAGTAGCTGGATTGCAGGACACAGTGTTTGTTTTTTCTTTCAGGGAGTGTATTAAGGTATGAGTGGTATGAGTGGTAGGGTAAAATGCTTGACCTGGAATGTGCGGGGTTTGAATACCCCCAAAAAAATACGAGCAGTGTTGGCATACTTGGACAGGGTGGATGTGCAAGTTGCACTCCTTCAGGAAACACATCTTACCAAATCATCCGAATGCAATGTTGTGGCTAAGTGGGCTGGAGTGCGAATTGCGTCTTCTTACTCTACCTACTCACGGGGTGTTATGATTCTGGTTAAGAAAGGAGTCCCATTCAAGATGTTGCGGACTGAAACGGATGAGCAGGGACGGGTGGCGATACTTTATGGTCAATTGGGTAGCATGAGTGTATTATTGGTGAAGGTATATGGTCCGAATGTGGACGATCCCTCCTTTTTCTAAGATGTGTGGTGCCGGATATCTGGGTTTCCCTCAGCCGAGATTATTTGGGGGGGCGACTTTAACGTGTACCTGGATGGAGCGCTTGACCGACTGAGCAGCAGTGCTACCAGGCTTAAGCTGGCATCGGAGACGTTGCTAGGGGTTATGGAAGCTGGTGATTTACATGATGTGTGGCGCCTTCAACATCCAGGGAAGCAGGAAAGCACCTTCATATCCTCTGTTCACGGGACATGGTCCCGCTTAGATTATTGGATTGTATCTGCCACTGTGTGTTCTTGGACACTAAAGGTTGGTCACATGGCTAGAACACTATCCAACCATTCCCCCGTATTACTTGAATTGCAGGTTCCAACTTGTGAGCGACCACCCTTCACGTGGCATCTACAGCCCTCTTCCTTAACTGACCCTGTGTTTAAACAAACTATTGGGGAGGCGATCCAGACTTTTTTTAGGGAGAATAGTGGCTCTGTGGAAAGTGCGGGAGTCCTCTGGGAAGCATTTAAAGTTACAATTAGGGGCACATGTATAGGAGCGCAGGCTGGGGTGCTGCGGGATATTAGGCGTAGAATAAGTAGGCTCGCTGCAGAAATTTCTAAGTTGGAGCGTGAGTATGATCAGTCTCCCCCCCCCAACACGTTGGCAGCGATACGGGATCTTGTTACGGAGCACAATAGCACCGTGGATCAAGAACTGTTGCACAGATCGAGACGCTGCATAGCTCGGTGTTATGGGGAAGGAGGTCGCCCTGGAAGATCTTTAGCCCAGAAACTGGTGGCGCCGCAGAGCCAGGCCTATATCACTGAGATGCTGGATGAGGATGACGTAGCTCATTATACAACACCCGAAATCAGCGATGTTATTGTAAAATATTACACAACTCTATACGAGAGGGGAACTACTGTGCCCCAAACGGAGATACACACTTATCTTGATGATGTCGTGCTAGGGTGGCTGGCCCAAGGGCACAGGGAATACATCACACAGCCCTTTGACGTTGAAAGCGTTAAATTGGCTATAATGTCTCTTCCCACATGTAAGGCTGCTGGGCTACATGGCCTCCCGAGTGAGTTTTATAAAGCTTACGCAGCTGAGTTGGCCCCTTGGTTGTTGGAGATGTATGCAGAGGCCTACGATAATGGACAACTCCTGCCCACTCTAAAAGAGGCATTGCTGGTGACACTCTTGAAGCTGGACAAATCTGCTAATCGCTGCAAATCATATCGACCTCTTTCTATAATTAATATAGACGCCAAGATACTAGCCAAAATGATAGCTACTAGGCTGCAGCCGTCGGGTCCCCTCCTGGTGCTGCCAGATCAGTCGGGTTTTGTGACAGCCAGGTCCACTACACACAATTTGCATACGATTTTTTCCACACTGCATTACTTTGATCCCGGCTTTCAGGCAGTTGCTGTGTTACTGGACGCAGCAAAGGCATTTGATTCTCTTAAGTGGGAGTATATGTTTACTGTTTTTACTAGAATGGGATTTCCTCCGTTCTTTCTACAGTGGATACGGGTGCTGTACGCGGAACCTCTGTCACGAGTGCGTGTTAATGGGTGGGTCTCCTCCTCTTTCCCAATAGAGCGGGGTACGCGTCAGGGCTGCCCCCTGTCACCAATGCTCTTCGCGCTCGCGCTAGAGCCGCTGGCTTGTAAACTCCGGCAGTGTCATTCAGCGGCTGCCCTGCGCTTTCGTCAGCGACCATTGGTGGTTTCCCTTTACGCAGATGATATGCTGTTGTACGTCAGGGAACCTGCCACCTATCTCCCAGCACTGCTTCGGGAATATGTCAAATTTGAGAGGTATTCGGGTCTGGGAATAAATTGGACGAAATCCACTGTGTTTCCGCTCACTGCTGGAACCCTAGAAGTGGACACTGAGTTCCCGCTGGCGTGGAGTTAGGACCCGGTGAAGTACCTGGGGATATGGTTACACAGGGATCCGGATTGGGTAATCACTGAGAATTATGGTCGGGCGCTCACACGGATTATTGAGCAGACGGAGCGGTGGACACGGTTGCCTCTCTCGTTAGCAGATCGAATCGCCGTTATTAAAATGACTATTTTACCCAAATTGCTCTATCTCTTTGTCAATATCCATATCAGATTAAATATCGCATTGTTCCGTACTCTCCAATCTGTGCTACACACGTTTGTATGGGGTGGTAAGAAACCCAGATGCAGTTGGGATATTTTGGTACAGCACTTTGACCGTGGTGGCTTCGAGGCACCGGATTTAAGGCTTTATTATCTTTGCGCACAAGCGCAATTTGCGCACTATTGGCATTTTCCGCAGCGTTTTCAACCTCATACTGCGATAGCGGCGGACGCTGTTCTTCCTTTGCCTCTACCGGCCGTCACTCTCTCTGGGGGCATGGGCGGACCTAGAACTGAAATTAACCCCGCTCTCTGTACAGCATGGGCACGGAGGGCCCTAGCCAAGAGATCCCGACTTCCATATCTGTATGCCCCGTTGCTACCTATAGCTGCGCATCCAGATATTTCGGTGGCGCGGGAGAAGCTCGCGTTGCGGGAACTAGCTGCTGTGGGCATTACTACCATGGGAGATTTGTATGCACAGGGGCAGTTTCGTACATTGCAAACTGTACAAGGAGATCAGCATAGCAGCTTTATGCTGGGGTTCATATATGGCCGGGTGCGACAGGCGGTTAGGGATATATCTCCGGCTTTCCTGGCAGAGCCCAGGACAATGCGAGTGCTGCAGGCGGTGCTAGCCGTAGCTGAGACTAAGGGCCTCATTACCCGACTATATAATGCTTCGCAGAGGGAAAATGAGCCCGGGGCCCACCCTTCATTCCTGAAATGGATTTCAGTGCTGGGAACTGCACTTACGGTCGAGCAGTGGCAGACCTGCTGTGCTCTAACCGGGCGCCTCACATCAAACTGTAATCTCCGTGTGATTCACTTTAAGTTCTTGCACCAATTGTACTATACCCCTTTACAAATATGTAAGTTTGGGCTGCGTGAGAGTGCTAATTGTGTCCGATGCGGGCAGGCTGACGCTGACTTTCTCCATTTGGCATGGGCATGTGCTGGTGTGTTTGCGTTCTGGACTAAGGTGGTGAAGGTGCTAGCAGATGTTGTTATGGAGCCTGTGCGATGCACCCCGGATGTGTGCCTCCTAGGGTGTGTTAGGAGTCTTAAGCCCTGCAATAGACAGTTAGTTGCAGTCTCAACTTTGCGTTCAAAAAGAGCTGTGGCCTTGAATTGGGGCGCTAAATCAGTTCCCACTGTTAAGAAATGGATGCATGATCTACTCTATTGCAGGAATCAATTGGAGGCCTATGCTGAAGAAATACCTGAGGCTTCCCGACCTAAAGATTTCTGGGCCCCATTAACTGTATATCTGTTAAGCCACCCTGATCTGTGATGTCGTGTTTCTTCATAGACTGCTGTGCACATTGACGGGATAATGATTGTTACCGCTATTGTCTTCATTACCATGGCTCATTGTGTGTCACAATACTCTCTTTATGCTGCTCATGTCCTTTGTATTGATGGATGTTATTTTTCGCCATGCCGGTTTGGGGGTGGGGGTGGGGGGGTCGGGTGGTGTTGGGGTTGGGTACATTGCTTGATGCATTACTGTGTATTGTCTTTTGTTTCTTCAAAAACTAATAAACAAATTTAAAAAATAAATAAAAATATAGCGCTACATTTTGCATGTGGCCGTTTCTAAGTGCTGTAATATACAGGCAATATAGTTACCAATGTTTTGGAAGTATGGAAGGGTGAGTCAATCTTGCTGTAATTCTGACTGATGTTTTCAGTCACAGAAAGACACTGCACCAAGAATGTCCTGAAAACCTGACTTCACCCCAAGTTCCTAGTGAGATTTCTCAGTGAAGCAGGATAAAGTGCTATGAATTTTCCTGATTAACCATGGACCATTCTCTTGTGGGAAACCTGTAACAATGTCCAGTGAGTGACAGAGTAACACGACTAAACAGCATTAGGTACAGTTGAATACCACATTCTTCATAAGTCATAGCGCTTCTTTCCAATAAAAAGTCTTATTCTGTGATGTAATTTTCTCTTTTAGGCATTGTAATGTAATCCAGGCACATTAAATCCCTCTTGTTCCTAAATATAAGGAAGCAAAGAGGTCTCTTGCAGCCTCAATTCAAAGAAACGTCTGGAAACTTGTATTACGCATAGCTGACTGTTCCACTGCAGGTACTGATCTGCAGAAAACACAACACATGAACCGCAGGAAATGTTTTTCAGCTCTCGCTCTTTCTCACAGGTGGGCCTTGGCTATATATTCCCACCATCACTGATCTTCCGGTAAGAGCACCAATCACAAGCAAGGAGTTGAAGCAGCCACTCTTTTCACACTTCACCCTTCAACCACTTCAGGTTCTCTCGAGCTTAGTTTCCCAGTGATGGTTTAAGTCAGACATAGCCTCTGTCAATGTACATTAGGATCACTATGTCCCCATTTCTATAGTTATACGGAGAGAGAATGTGGCCTAACAGCTAGGGCGGTCGACCTCGGAGCTGGGGAACAGGGTTCGAGTCTCGGCAGGGACGCTCAACATTCTGTGATTCTGGGCAAATCACTTAATCTCCCCCTGCCTAACAAAAATGAATGTGTCCGTCTGTAACATAACTGGTGCTCATGTAAAGCGCTCTGATACCTTCGGGTCTAGTTTGCGCTATTTAAAACTCCACCCCAAAAAAAATACGGAGCAAGTGATGAGTCTGAGTCAAAAAGATCACAAAGGTTTGTGCATCAACTTCCCAAATCCTAACAGTAAATGTCTGAAACGGAAAACAAGTTATAATAGTGGCATTTTCTGAATGTCTACATTGGAAGAAGGGCTATAGCAGGGGCAAGACCACTATGAATTTGAAGAAAGACCTCCTCTTAAAAATAACAAATCTTGGATTGGGTTTTATTCCACGTTAAGATCAAGAGAGACGGCGGATGTAGCAGACATCATGCAGAATTGAAGTGGCAAAACGCAACCTGCCTGGCCGTGAAAATTGATTACCAAACAATAAAATAGCCAGAGGTACCACATATCTGTATCAGAAACTCAAATTGTGCATCAACCTCTGCCTCCTTTTATAACGACAATGGCAAACTTCACAAGTAAAAATAAAATATATGAAAAAATAAAGCCTGAACATCGACTTCTATGGCACAACCTATGTCTAAAAGGCAAGCGTAGGCGCGAGGCGTAAACCACAGTTTTGTGAGCTTCATAAAAGGATGTTATGTGATTATTTATAAGTACTTAGTTTGAATTGCAGCTCACGTGAATCACATGGCTATAATACTAATGGAAAAATCTTCTTCACTGTTCAAATTTCTCATAACTAAACAGTACTGGCCCTACCCCCTATATCTCCCCCTTTTCATTCTCCTCTTCCCCTCCTGCCCATTCCACTTTGGTATGTACGCCCACCTTTTTCCTATCTCCTTTTCACTTCTTGCGAGGGGGCGCACCATGATTAACCCCTTATCACCCATCCCTGCTCTGTTCAATACCCCACAACATATCCTCTCCAACCCACCTCTTTCGTACCCTAACCCCCTTTTTGCTTACTTTTCTGTATTACTGTGGCTGTTTCACCATGGGGCGCCGGCGAGTGACTGGTGAAGAAGGCCTCCCCTGCATTGTTGCGGCGCCGCTGTGCCCGAGTGGGCTGTCTCACCCTATGCACTCACCCCAAGTGTCTCTGATGGTTGCCTTGCCGATTCAGCACCACTCCCATGGCTTGCACCCGCAAAGACCATGCCAGTGCAAACCCCTGCAGCAGCAACCATGCAGTTCCTTCCAGCATGCAGGGCCCCCACACAATACCAGCAAGGTCCTACACTACAGGTCAATCTAAGCACCTTCTTCGTTGGAAAATCCATCACTGCAGGGCCTCCGGGAGATGTTTGGGTCGGCCTTACCTTAGTTATGGATGCGTCTGTGCCTCGGTCGGCCTCCCGCTCACACCGCATCCCCTCATATGCAACCTCCTCCAGTCTTTGCAGGCGGCTGCCGGGAATGGTCACCACAGACAGGCTCGTCCTGATCCAGGCACCGGCCTCACTGCTTCTCTGGCTCCAGCAGGGCTGCAGCTCGGCCTTGCAGCCCCCAGCAGCATAAGTGTAATGCCGCTCGGATGGGGCAGAGGTGGACCAGGCCGCAACTTGGTCCCATCACCTCACCCCTGCAGCCTCGCGGAGACCGAACTGCGCATGTGCTGCACGCGGTGCGCACACGCTCGCCTAACTGTTTCCTCCTTTCTCCACGTACGTCTGGCGTACGAACTGCACATTTACAGGAAGGAAGTGAGGCTCGGTCCCTGAAATAAGTAAACTACCGGTGTCATCCCGCGACACACCCACCATTTGCAGGCGACACAGTACTGTGTCGGGACACACAGTTTGGAAAGCTCTGATTTAGGGGTTTTCACCAGCTTTTCTCTAATCTTTTTCCATACTGAGAAAATTGGGAAAATTACTCCTGACAAGGGCAGAACTAAAACTTTGTCTAGAGTTAGTGCTTGGAGGGAAGGTGAACTTGTAGACAGATTTTTGCATGAGCAAATTTGCACATGCATATTTGCCTGTGCCAAAATGCGAGCACAAATGTTTTCTAGGTGTACGATTTCCTGGCCTACTCCTGTAAATTCTTGTTAATTCATGAAACCTGTAAATATGTATTAATACAAGGACATATACTATGGGTGCACTTTTGTGACTTTCTTTAAGAATTGGGCACCTAATTAGGTCGGCATTAACCAAGATTAAAATGATCTCTTTCTTTCTCTCTCGGCTGGCTTCACTGTGAGTGACAGCATTCTGCTCTTTCACAAGGAGCAGATATAGGCACACAATGTAGTTTTGTTCACTGCCAGGGACTACTGTGGCAATGTGTGCTTTTTGAGACCAAAAGGTATTTTTGCCAATGTTTGGTATAATGGTGAGGACCCGACAGCTACCACAACAATAACGTTTTATAAAAACCATGTCAAAACATGACACGCATTGACAAAACCAAAATGCTGTTCACCAATGTCAGACCTTTTGGCTTTGCCAATGCTTGTTTATTTTCACATTTCTCATAATCTTGTTGAAACCGGTTACGCTTATTCCATTATGAATAATTTTTGAAATTCTAGCATGCATCAACATTTTCCTAAATGATGCTTCAAAGAAATTGTACCGAATTTCACAGTAGTTAAGTAAAACATTTTCTTTTTGTGAACATTTTATTTTGAATGCAAAGGATCATCAATCTTGTTTCAAGCGTCTGCAGATATTTGCATCTAACCAGAGAGCACTCTGGGAGCATTGTATGTAGCCTCATATTGCTAAACTTTGCAAATGTGTGAATACAGTTTTTTACTGGAACCATTGTTAGTAGTGCGGTCCAAGCTTACATTTCCTTAGCGCGCTCACCCTAATAATAAAGGCTTTGCATTAATGAATAAATACAAGTTCGACCAGCATTAACATAGAGATACAAATTCTACCTTACCTGCAGACAATGCCCTTCCCTGAATCCATCATGGGGTACTGTACACTGGCAGCAAAAGGATTAGTGAAGCAGGGGGATGGGTTTACTTGTCCCAAGGACAAAATAAACATGAAAACTTGACGCCATTGACCCCAAACAATATGTCCTGGGCGTCGGGCTATAGGAATTCCACACCCCTGATTCTTGTCAGGAGTACCCGCAAAGACAGCGCTGACAGGTTCCATTTTTACCTGGTGTTGTAATGTGGCTTCCATGTGTGCTTCTCGCACTTTCGACAGTTCATTTGACTTTTCCATTGTAAGCATATCCGCCATAGACATTCCTGGGACCTGAAGAATGCTTTCTCTCAACTTTACTGAGATGCACCCCTGAATGAATTGTGCTCGTATTTTGTCGTTTTCGTCGGGTAGCGTCAAGTAGCGTGCAGGTGCTAGCCAGATCTTTGAGACGGGCATAGAAGACATCCACCAATTCTTCTGGCAGTTGTCTTGCTTGCAGCAGTAAGAATCGTTCATAGTCTGGGTTCGCCAGTGGTTCGAAGTGAGCAGTCAGTGCTTGTTTCAGAGTATTATAAGTGTACGGAGGCCCTGCCTCCAGAACGAATTTTCCCAACTTATGTAGGGCTGCACCCCCCAAGTGTAGAAGCTTGGGGCGTCGTCTGTCATTAGGTAAAGCAACCCCTGCAAAATATGTTTCCAGGCGTTTCACCCATTCATTCCATTTTGCTGCTTGAGCATCTGGGGGCCCATCGACCATGAATGGCTCATTAGGAGGTACGGTAGTCATTGTGGGCACCAGATGCCGCTATTGCAATGAGTGATAAGTGATGTTCTTGAACTGCGCACCTGCTTGTATGCTGATGGAAACACTTAAGTGACTACAAATGCGGAGTCCAGCTTTCGTTGTCCCCTCTCACAATTTCTTCCAGAATTGGGCAGTACAGTATAAACAACACTTGGTCCTGACGTATCTTTCCAGCCCACCTCAAGTGTGCAGGACTGGAAAACTTAATTCAAACGGTCATACAGAGAGTTTTCCTATACATCGATTCAAGTCACAGAGAGGACCAACGACAACAATATTTTTGAGAAAAAATCTTTCTTTATATAATCTTTATGAGAAAGCAATCTTCAATCAATCATTATGACAATAGTCGGTTGTCAGAAAGAAGGTGAAAAAGGAAGTGCTATTGTGCAATGTGAACATGAAAAGATAAAGGAACAATCAGAGGAAGTAAAAAAAAATAATATCTTAGTTTATATACACAACATTGGTTGGAATAAGTGAGTGATTGACCAAACCAATGTTAGGCCTGTATACATTATCATTCCACTATCTTATTCCTTAGATGACCTCTGAACATTAGGCAAGGGTCAAGAGGTAGTATTCCAGACCAAAAAGGGGAAAAATCGTCAACGTTTCGACCCGTCTTCCGCGATAAGGGTAATTTCTACCTCCGCATGCGGGTCTTCATCAGGACATATGGACAACCTAAATATAATAAACATATAATTAAGGCATATCTCCCTGTTATAATTGTGTAATGTGAACAATAAAAAAATTAACAAATTAAAAAATGCAAGGACACTGACCGTAATATTAGACTGGACATTCCATAGTTTATATGTTGTCCAAAATGGAAATAATCCTATTCGTAGAGACTGTGAGGGGGTGGTCTGAAACATTAAATGTATCTTGATTAGACTACTGCCCCTATATTGCAAAAGACTCTATGCAGTTTAAGATATGCCAAAAAGGAAACTTACCCCCAAGAAAGTAGTAAGGGGGGGCCCCTACGTTGCTATCAAAAATTATTCACTTTACTCAGGGTGAATGGCAGGCGAGATCAATTATAAGTCATTGCGCGGGCAAGTCGCCCAATAAATCTACACAAAATGGGAAAGAACAGCCTTAATAGATTGTATGCGAAAATAGATTAAACCGCTATCAGAACTATAGCAGAGCAAATCATACCTTAGAGCAAGCCCATGCAAATGAGGGACTCGATCTCAAATGTGTGGAGAGGAAAGTAATCCATATATAGATATATATATATATATATATATATATATATATATATATATATATATATATATATATATATATATATATATATGTAAACAGAGTTTTGCCTCACGGCAAAATGATAGAAACGCACTCACTCGTGTCCAGGAATCAAGGCGGTTTTATTTTAGGTGTTCGCCATGGCCAACGCGTTTCGCCTTAACACAAGGCTTGTTCACGGGATAGTGTAACATAGAAAAAGAAGACGTCTTTTATTTCTATTTGCACACAGTTACTTCCTGTTTTCTCATAAGTGCATTGTGGTTAGTGTAGTTTAACATTTAAGAAAACTTGTAGAATTCAAGTTTATAAGTGATATCAATGTGCTCATTTTTCTATGTGATATTTTAAAACAGTTCATTTTAATCCATTTGCGGCCAACTATGCTTAGTGTCCATTTATGTGCCTTCATTCTCAATTTTTGCTCTCCAGTGAGCATTTTTTAGAATGGCAGCAAATTTAACCCATTCTTGGTGATGATTTGTTTCTGCAGCTCACACGTTCTTTATTTTCTTTATTTCTTTTTCTTAATTAGATCTTTCTTTTCAACTCTCTTGTGAGTTATTTTTTGTTAATTGATTTCTTTTTTGTCTTCATATCTTTCATTTCTTTGAATGGTTTCTTAGAGGTGTACATAAAGTTCTTCATTTTGGTTGAGACCTCTTGGATCTAGGGATCTGAATGCCACTATGTGTCTCGATTCTTTTTGTCGCAGAATCTTTTTGCGATCTCCACCCCTCTCCGATTGTGGGATTTGTTCTAGGGCCCAATATTTCAAGGATTCCCATTTGCCTTCATGGTTTATTTCCATGTGCTTTGCAATGGCATTTGTTCGATCCTTGTGTTTTGTGGCTCGAACGTGTTCGAGAATTCTCTTCTTTACTTCGAAGATTGTGCTTCCGATATATCGCAACTTACATGGACACTCCACCATGTAAATTACATAGTTACTTTTGCAGGTAAGATGTTGCTTGATTTTCCATTTGGTGCCCTTTTTGATGTCAATTTCTTGTTTGTGTGTTGCGATCTTACACACCTTGCATTGTTTGCATGGCCAGAAGCCTTCTCTTTGCAGCCACGTTGTTATTGGGGCTTCCTGGAAATGGCTATGTATGATTTTGTCTCCAATGTTTTTAGCCCGGCGATATGTCACATTAGGATGATCACCAATGATTTTTGTTAAAGTTGGATCCAACAGTAAAATTCCCCAGTGCTTTTTGATGATTTTCATCAGACTCTTATTTTCTGCGCTGAATGTTGTTATCAGTCTTATTGTTGAAAATTTGTCTGATTCATTTGTTCTTGATGTTTTATAGACGTCTTTTCTGCATGTATTTTTGCTAATTTGACCTTTCTTATGTATTTATATACATCTATTCTAGTTTGTGCTATGTCCAGATGGGAGGTGGGACAGAAATTCAAACCCTTCTTGAGAACTTCATTTTCAGTATCAGTTAGAATATTCTCTGAAAGGTTGATGACATTTAGTTCTTGTGAACTTGATTCTGCTATTTCTATTTCTTGGGCTGTCTCAGACGATCTTTGGACCATGTATCCATTCTTGGACACAGACATTTATGTGGAAAACAATTCCCTTCATACAACGCTACATCGCAAGAAAACAGCTACCAATGCGATATTACATGGTGAAAGCTTCCATAATGAATCACTGAAATGGAGCATCCCATATGGGGAATTTTTAAGACTTAGGAGGAACTGCTCAGCTGATACTGAATTCACCAAACATAGCAAACAAGCAAGTAACAGATTTCATAAACGCAAATACCCCAGAAAAGTAATTGAAAAAAGTTTACAAAGAGTATTAAACCAACAGCGAGGGGATATACTCAATAAAACATCAAGAACAAATGAATCAGACAAATTTTCAACAATAAGACTGATCACAACATTCAGCGCAGAAAATAAGAGTCTGATGAAAATCATCAAAAAGCACTGGGGAATTTTACTGTTGGATCCAACTTTAACAAAAATCATTGGTGATCATCCTAATGTGACATATCGCAGGGCTAAAAACATTGGAGACAAAATCATACATAGCCATTTCCAGGAAGCCCCAATAACAACGTGGCTGCAAAGAGAAGGCTTCTGGCCATGCAAACAATGCAAGGTGTGTAAGATCGCAACACACAAACGAGAAATTGACATCAAAAAGGGCACCAAATGGAAAATCAAGCAACATCTTACCTGCAAAAGTAACTATGTAATTTACATGGTGGAGTGTCCATGTAAGTTGCGATATATCGGAAGCACAATCTTCGAAGTAAAGAAGAGAATTCTCGAACACTTTCGAGCCACGAAACACAAGGATCGAACAAATGCCATTGCAAAGCACATGGAAATAAACCATGAAGGCAAATGGGAATCCTTGAAATATTGGGCCCTAGAACAAATCCCACAATCGGAGAGGGGTGGAGATCGCTAAAAGATTCTGCGACAAAAATAATCGAGACACATAGTGGCATTCAGAACCCTAGATCCGAGAGGTCTCAACCAAAATGAAGAACTTTATGTACACCTCTAAGAAACCATTTAAAGAAATGAAAGATATGAAGACAAAAAAGAAATCAATTAACAAAAAATAACTCACAAGAGAGTTGAAAAGAAAGATCTAATTAAGAAAAAGAAATAAAGAAAATAAAGAACGTGTGAGCTGCAGAAACAAATCATCACCAAGAATGGGTTAAATTTGCTGCCATTCTAAAAATGCTCACTGGAGAGCAAAAATTGAGAATGAAGGCACATAAATGGACACCAAGCATAGTTGGCCGCAAATGGATTAAAATGAACTGTTTTAAAATATCACATAGAAAAATGAGCACCTTGATATCACTTATAAACTTGAATTCTACAAGTTTTCTTAAATGTTAAACTACACTAACCACAATGCACTTATGAGAAAACAGGAAGTAACTGTGTGCAAATAGAAATAAAAGACGTCTTCTTTTTCTATGTTACACCATCCCGTGAACAAGCCTTGTGTTAAGGCGAAACGCGTTGGGCATGGCGAACATCTAAAATAAAACCGCCTTGATTCCTGGACACGAGTGAGTGCGTTTCTATCATTTTGCCGTGAGGCAAAACTCTGTTTTCATTAATACCGGCGTGGCTCTGCCGGAAGACACGCACCGCCCCATCTAAGAGCGCCGGCGTCGAACAAGTGGGCTACATTGTGGCAATATATATATATATGTATATATATATGTATATACTTTTCTTACACTTGTGCTATGATATCTGGGCTATGGTGACCTCTAGGGGGAGTAGCAGAGCTGACACTTCCATCTCATTAACTGAAGCCTGGGTTGCTTCAAATGAGATGGATGTGCTACTAAACAAATACTGTTGAAGAGGCCTTTGGCCATTTTAACACTGTTTACTGCTATCTAAGAGTCCTGAGGATTTCCAACTTGATGATGAGGAATGATTCAAGCATGTGAATATATGAAAGATACCAATGCTGAACTGGAGTTAGAGGTAAGTAACTAATATCTTTATGTTCACCAGCCTATTGCTGCTATATCTAGTGCACTTAGCATCTCCTCGAGGAAATCATGAATTAGGGGAGTGGATTGTTCTCATGCACATCGTTCCTGTTGTGCATACAGGTATTGATAGAAGGAAGCAAAGGCAGTGGCAGTCTCTGCCGCTGTATTGATGTTCCCCATTTGGGTCCTGTATTTCAGGAATCACCTTAGAGGCAATATCTCTGGTTGCCAGCCAGTAGAGCAGCTTCTCAGATGTGTGTCCCACTCACAAATTCAAATTCATCTGTTTGAGGCAATCTAACACTAACAAGCTTCCTCTAGGCAGTGTTGGCATAAGGAGGCCCTGTCGGTTGCTAGTTGCCATTCAATCCTCCCTTCATTCTTAGCAAGGAGGTCATGTTCGAGGACCTTCGCTTCCAGAATAAAAGCCTGCTGTTTTTTCTCTTCTTCCTTTTTTTCAAGAAAGTTTTGGCATTGCTGCACATGGTGGCCTTTTCTGCTGTCCAGGCACCCACAGACCCAGAGAGGCTGCTGAGTTGGGTAGCACAGGTGCCCGTTGTGGTTTTGGTGCCCTTGCCCTGGTGGAGTCGAGTGCAGAGTCTAATGCCGCATTGAAGTCCCCACCTATCATGTTAGGCCTTAGGGTAGCCCCTGGACCACCTCGCTAGGTAATTGAGGGAAAGCTGAGACAGCTGTGGGGGAATGTACACACTGATTGGGTTATACTGCTTCTGATGGATATATCTACCTGTGGATTCCTCACCTTTTGCATATCCCAATGTGCCAGCATTCCATGGAAACTTTTCTTTACAGCTCTCCCACGTTGATGAGGATGTCACAATGCCTCGCCTCCACACACGACTCTGTGTGACTTCATCGAAGCCATAAGAAGTCCTCATCAGCGCGCTGTTAGTTCCCTTTTATCTGCACCTTTGACGTGTAACATTTTTTATGCTCTCCATAGTGTAGAAGTTTTGTCTTTTAAGTAGGTTGCAACATTGTTGCAAGGACATTGTCTCTGCCGAGAAAGTCCGGTTTCAAGCCCTGCAGGGAATGTGTAGGCCAGATGTCGATTACTGACCCGCATGACGACTGTCTTTGGTGTCTAAATTCAGATCACAATGTCAACGTCTGTTCTTCATCCCAGAAGATAAATCCGAAGGCGTTGAAGGAGAGGAAGGCAAAGCTCTTTATGGCAAAGGCAAGAAGAAAAAAAGAGGCCATTGAAAGTCTTGTCCTCAGTCTGAGTCACCGTCTTCCCATTCCTCGAAGTCATCCAAAAGAAAGCAAAAGAAGAAGCAGCATCATAGTTCTCAAGGTCGCTCTTCGAGAGATGTGTCCCCGGCTCTGAGGTCCCAGGGAGAAAGAGGTGAGATTTTTACGACTCCATATCCAGGGGAGGCTCCGGCGTCACCTTCGAGTCCAAGAGCAGTGACTCCGCCTGGGATTCTTGCGCCTGCACCGGATCCAGTTCTTCCTCTGCATGCACCGCGGGTTGTGCCTCCTAGACAGGAGCAGGAGTATCCAGCATTCCTGACTCCAGGGTCCAATCTGTCCACTTTCCTGAATGCTATGTATAAGATTTTTGCAAGGGCTGGAACTACATCTGGTGCGCCTGTGGCCCCATGTTTCCACTTGCTTCTTCTTTGGGAGCTTTCCCGGCACACTACCAGCAGGCGCCGTTCCTGCCATTTATGCCAATGACTCAGTTGAACCGGCCTCTACCGGTGCCGTCACCAGTAGAAGAGGTGTTGCAGCAATCACCGGTTGTGCCCTCTCTGACATCGGCTGGATCTGAGTCGGCGCTGCATCACTCTGTTTCGGTTCCTCAACCATCTGGAGCTGAGACCCCAGGGCCATACGTCGCCGGTGTTGACTTCAAAGGCATCAGTGTTGAAATGGAGGTCTCACAGAGAGGCCCAGAGACATTTGGAGGAGGAGCAGTACTTTGTGGAGGAAATCAGGATTTGGAGGAAGCGGAGATTGTGTCCTTGAATCCTGAGTTTGAAGGCTTGGAGGTGGCAAGTGGCCTTGATACTTCTCCAGAGTGGGAGTTTTTGTCCCCAAAGGGTATTGCTCCACCAGAGGTCACGTCCTATCATTCTGTGATCAGAAAAGCAGCAGCGATATTGGAATTGCCTTTGGCTTCTACAGAGCTAAAGTCTAATTTGTTGACGGAGGTGCTTCATTCTTCCATATTGTCAACTGAGCCTTTGTTACCTCTTTACAAGGCCCTTACTGAGCCTATTCTTGATATTTGGCAGAAACCTATGTCGTCAGTGGCAGTGTCTAGACCTATTGCAAGATGGTACAAGCACGCTCCAGGTGACCCGTGTTTCTTGTCCACCCATCCTACACCCTTGAGTTTGGTGGTACAAGCGTCCTGATCTTGGATATTGCCACCTGGGTCTTTTCCTATGACTCCGGCTGACATGGAGTCTAAAATGATGGAGCAAACTGTAAAGAAGGTTTTCTCCTCTGGTAGCATGGCTCTGAAGTGTACCAATGCAACATGTCTGTTAGGGTGTTACATCCATGCGTTGATGGAATCAGCCAAGGAGGTGGTTCCGAAATTGCCTGGTAATCTTCACAGACATTTTTTGGAGTTGCTGAATGACAGTCAGGCTGCTGCCTGCCTGGTGATTCAGTCGAGCCTGGACACGGTGGACTCAGTTGCAAGGGCGATGGGGTCTTCTGTTTCCTTAGGAGACATGCTTGGCTGAGGAGGTCTGGCTTCTCGTCAGGTGTTCAAGCAACATTGTTAGGTTTGCCATTTGATGGTTCACTACTGTTTGGCGCTAAAGCTGATTCTGCCTTAGAGAGGTTTAAGTGCAGTGAAACCAAGGCAAGATCATTGGGCCGCAGCCTAAAGATTACAGGCAGTTTTGCAGGTTCCGGGTGGTTTGGCCATTACTTGTCCTTTCATGGAAGGAGTCAATTCCAGCAGCAACAGAAGCCTTCCCATCACCTTTATAGGAGTTACAGAGGGCGGAGCAGGGGTAGACAATGGGTAGCTGCCCATCAACCAGCCTCCTCCTCTTCTTCTTCCTCCCTGGCCAATGTTGCAGGAAAGAAGCTCTAGTTTCACCATCTTGAAACATGCTTGGCTAGTGGGAGGGCGTTTGTCCTATTCTCTGCCTCAACGGAGATCTGTAACAACAGATCTTTGGGTTTTGGATATTTTAGAAAATGGGTATGCCATGCCCTTTCAAGAGTTTCCCCTACCCTTTCCTCTCCAACAAAGTTTTTGTTCAGAAGAGTTTCTTCTGCTTCTCCAACAGGAGGCACACATCCTGATTCAAAAGGGTGCAGGGGAGTTGGTTCCACAGCAGGAATGGGGTCAGGGATGCTATTCCCTGTACTATCTGATTCCTAAGAAGGACAGTCATTTGCGGCAGATCCTTGACATCAGCTTTTTGAACTGGTTCCTCAAACAGGAAAAGTTCAAAATTCTGACCCTTGCACAGGTGCTTCTTGCACTGGAGAAGCAAGGCTGAATGGTTTTGATCGATCTGCAGGACACGTATTTTAACATACCCATCCTGAAATCACACAGGAAGTACCTTCATTTTTCGATGGGTTCTTAGCATTTTAAGTTTGCGGTCCTTCTTTTTGTCTTACTTCCACACCTTGAGTCTTCACAAAGGTGATGGCAGTGGTTCCTGCGCTTCTCAAAAGGTGGGTAATACCAGTATTCTGGATATCTGAAAGAAACACATAGTGATAGATTCCTTACCTTAGAATATCCCCAGGCGTCAGACTGGATCCGGAACGTTTTCGTCAGCAGTACCCCTGTGCGTCGGTAGGTGGCGTCGTGCGGCTCCCCGTCCGTCGTTGGCGTCGTGGTCACCGAGATGACGTCGCGGGCGCTACTTAGACGCCGCCCACGCACGCTGACGTCAGTTCTTTCTTTTTCCGCGCCAGCAAGCGCAGATCAGGGAAGAGCAGGAACCCCCAGTCAATTTTTGACTGACTTTTTGAGGCTTTTTGTCTCTATTTTTCTTCGAGTCATCGACTCCTGGTGCAGTAGGATGCCCGGTTTCAAGTCCTGCGGGGATTGTCACCGCATGATGTCGGTGACGGACCCGCACAGTGTGTGTCTTTTCTGCCTGGGGCGCGACCACGACCCCAAGTCGTGCTCCGACTGCCGGGCCATGGCGCCGAAGACTTTGCGGGAGCGATCCCGAAAGTTGCTGGAAGTCCGGCAGTCGGCTCCGTGCCGTTCGAAGTCCCGGTCCAGAGGGAGGTCGAGGGACCGTGCACGGAGTCATCATCATCGGTCCTCGGGATCCAAGTCTTCGCACTCGGGGTCAGGTAAGACGAAGCACAAGAAGTCGAAGAAACGCCATCGTTCTTCGACTTCCCCTCGCCGGTCGCGCGATGTGGCTGAGGGTATGGGTGGTGCCACCCCCGCGGCTCCGGCGGAGCCTATGCAGTTGCCACCCGACTACCCGCCCTTCCCGGGGTCGTCGGCGACTCCGGCCCAAATACAGGAGTTCCTGTCTGCCATGGCTCGCCTCTTTGGGCCGTCGGGTCCCGCCGGTGCGCCTTCGGGCCCCGCGGTCCCACATGGGTGTCCTCGCGTTTCTTCGCCGGCAGCTCCAGCCCCGGCGTCGCTGTCGGCTCCGGCCACGGCGCCGCAGGACACCCTTGGATCCAGGCCTGGATCCCGGTCGACGCCGGTTGACCTTGTTACGCCTCCACCGACGTCGACTCCACCGGCACCAGTTCTGACGCCGCCCGCTCCTCGGGACGATGTTGACCTCAGTTTCAGTCCCGAAGTGGACGCGGCGTCGAGCCGGCGTCGATCGATGCCGTTCTCGACGCTGCTTGGGGATTTCTATCCCCATGTCCCTGCTCCTTACTTTAGACCTGTTGTGCAGCCTGAGGAGCAAGGGGAGGACTGGGAGGGGTCTGAGTACCCTCTCGCTGCAGCCTGCGAGTCTGAACAGGACTGGGCTGAGGAATTGGGGGACGCCAGTGGTCTGGATACCTCACCAGACCTTGGCATGCTCTCTCCTCCTACCGTGGCTACGGAGGAGGGTGCTAGTTATGCTGTGGTGTTGCGTACGGCGGCCGAGGCCCTACACCTCGAGCTCCCTACTGTGACCGTCAGGACTAACCTCCTGACAGAGGTGCTTCAGCCAGCAGCTACTTCTGCGGAGCCGCTGCTTCCTTTCAATGAAGCCCTTTCAGACGTTCTTTTGGGCACTTGGCCCAGGCTCACCACAGGGGCTCCTGTGGATAGGAACGTGGCCCGACGCCATCGCCCGGCTCCGGGTGACCCCATTTTCCTCTCCCAACACCCCACCCCCGAGAGCTTGGTTGTCCAAGCCTCTGCTTCCCCAACCTCCTTCCCTTCCGCACCACCGGATAGGGAATCCAAGAAGCTGGATCAGTTTGGGAAGAAGATTTTTTCTTCCTCCAGCTCTGCGCTGCGGTCCGTGAACACCGCATGCCTCTTGGGCCGTTATTCCCACTCTCTGTGGGATACGGTGGCGAACGTGCTGCCCCAGTGTCCGGAGGAGGCCCGGCCTGCTCTCTCCCGGGCTGTTGCAGAGGGGAGAGACGCAGCTAAGTTCATGATTCGTTGTGGCCTAGACACCGCCAACTCACTGGGCAGATCTATTGCAACGACGGTGTCGATTCGCCGTCACGCCTGGTTGAGGACCACTGAATTTTCGGGGGATGTCCAAAACACCCTTATGGACATGCCCTTAGATGGCCGTCGCCTTTTCGGCGACAAAGCGGACAGCGCGTTGGAAAGGTTTAAGGACTCACGGGCTACGGCCAAGTCCTTGGGACTCTCGGCAGTCCGCCCTCCTCCGCCTTCCGCTCTTTTCGTGGCACAGGAAGGGGCGCCCCGCAGCGTTCACAACAGAGCCACAGGCCGGCGCAGCAATCATCCCAGCGTGGCCACGGATGCGGGTTCTGCCATAGCGGACCAAGGGGCCAGCGGGTGGGTCAGTCTACCACCACCCCGGCCACCACTGCCTCCAAACATTCCTAGTCCGAACTTTCAGGCCCATCAAACGCCAGTGGGCGGCAGGCTTCGCCATCACCTCCCCCACTGGCGCACCATCACTTCGGACAGGTGGATTTTAGAGATAGTCCGGAGGGGCTACTCCCTCCCTTTCGAGACTACCCCTCCAGCCATGCCACCTCAGTACCACCGCATGTCGGGGGATCACTTGGTGCTTCTTCAGCAGGAAGTTGCGGCCCTCTTGGCCAAGGGGGCCATCGAGCGCGTTCCGACGGCAGAAGTAGGTCGGGGTTGCTATTCCCACTACTTTGTGGTGCCCAAGAAGGACAAAGGCCTGCGTCCTATCTTAGACCTCCGGAACGTCAATCGCTTCCTCCGCAAAGAGAAGTTTAAGATGCTCACTCTAGCTCAGGTCTTGTCTGCTCTCGACCCACAAGACTGGATGGTGGCGCTGGACTTGCAGGACGCATATTTCCACATGCCCGTCCTGCGAGCCCACCGGCGTTACCTGCGGTTCACGGTAGGCCACGAGCACTTTCAATTCACCGTGCTCCCGTTTGGCCTTACCAGCGCCCCTCGGGTGTTCACCAAGGTGATGGCGGTGGTCGCAGCTCATCTGCGCAGATCAGGGGTTTCAGTCTTCCCCTATCTCAACGACTGGTTGTTGAAGGCGGGCTCGCCCCAGGCAGTCGTCTCCCACCTCCAGACTACGGCCGACCTCCTGCACTTGCTGGGGATCTCCATCAACGTGCCGAAGTCACACCTGATCCCCTCTCAGAAGCTCCTCTTTATCGGAGCGGTTCTGGACACGGCGCAGTTTCGGGTCTATCCTCCCGAGCAGCGAGTCCGGGATATTCGGGCTCTGTATCCCATCTTTCAGCCCTTGTCCCGGGTTTCGGTCAGAGTGACTCTGAGGCTGCTGGGCCTCATCGCCTCCTGCATCCTGCTGGTCAATCATGCCAGATGGCATATGCGGGCTCTGCAGTGGGACCTGAAGTTCCAGTGGGCGCAGCATCAGGGGAACCTGTCCGATCACGTCCAGATCTCGGAAGGCACTGCACTACAGTTGCACTGGTGGCTCACGAACCGGCATTGGGTCGACGGCAGATCCCTCTCCCTTCCCCAACCGGAGTTTACAGTGGTGACGAATGCGTCCCTCCTGGGATGGGGCAGCCACATGGGAGAGGCGGAGATCAGAGGCCTCTGGTCTCCGGCGGAGTCCCGGCTCCACATCAACCTTCTGGAGCTGCGGGCGATCCGACTTGCACTGAAGGCATTCCTTCCCTCTGTCAAGGGGAGAGTAGTGCAGGTGTTCACAGACAAACCCACCGCCATGTGGTACTGCAACAAACAAGGCGTGGTGGGGTCGTGGACCCTCTGTCAGGAGGCTCTGCGTCTCTGGACATGGCTGGAACATCAGGGCATGTCCCTGGTGGTTCAACACCTGGCAGGTTCTCTGAACGCCAGGGCGGACGAACTCAGCCGAAGGTGCATGCTGGATCACGATTGGCATCTACACTCGAAGGTGGTGCAAGGTCTCTTTCAGCAGTGGGGAGAGCCTTGGTTAGATCTATTCGCCACCGAAGAGAACGCGCAATGTCATCAGTTCTGCGCGTTGGAATTTCCAAGGTGGCACTCGCTCGGCGACGCTTTTCGTCGCGAGTGGAGTTGCGGTCTGTTGTACGCCTTTCCGCCTATACCACTTCTGCCCAGAGTGCTGAAGAAGATCAGGCGCGACCGGGCCCAAGTCATTCTTGTGGCTCCGGACTGGGCTCGAAGAGTATGGTATCCCGAGCTACTCAGTATGAGCATCGATCCTCCGATCAGACTGCCTCTTCGGGAGGATCTTCTGTCGCAGCAGCAGGGGACGGTCCTCCACCCGAACCTGTCCAGCCTCCACCTCTTTGCGTGGAGATTGAGCGGCGGCAGTTGATTCCTTTTGACTTGCCTCCTGAAGTTTGTGACGTTATTCTGGTAGCCAGGCGTCCCTCTACTAAAGTGGAATACGCCTGCAGGTGGAACAAGTTTGTGGCATGGTGCACAGCAAAGGCTGTGGATCCCCTTTCTGCCCCTCTTTCTGAAGTACTACTGTTCCTTCTTTCTTTGGCCCAGCAGGGCTCTGCTCTGGGCACTATCAAGGGCTACCTTTCTGCAATTTCTGCCTTTCTCAGGCTACCTGATCAGCCCTCTCTTTTCAAGTCCCCTGTTGTAAATAGATTTCTCAAAGGCATTACACACCTTTTTCCTCCTATTCCTTTCGTGATGCCTCAGTGGGACTTGAGTCTGGTTCTTACATACTTGATGTGCACTCCCTTTGAGCCTCTTCACAACTGTCCTCTTTGTCTCTTAACATTGAAGACTGCCTTCCTGGTGGCCATCACCTCCGCTAGGCAGGTGAGTGAGCTCCAGGCTCTTTCTTGTAAGCCTCCTTTCCTTTCAGTCCATCCGGACAAGGTTGTGCTCAGGCCCCGTCCTTCCTTTTTGCCAAAAGTGGTTACGGCCTTTCACATTGGGCAGACTATTACCTTGCCCACCTTCTTTCCGCCTCCTTCCAGAGAGGAAGAGAGGCTCCACCGTCTGGACCCAAAATGTGCGCTCTCATTTTATCTCAACCGCACACAGCAGTTCCGGGTGGATGACCAGCTCTTTGTTGGCTACGTTGGCACCAAGAAAGGTCGGGCGGTACACAAGAGAACTATCTCCCGCTGGGTTGTCTTGTGCATCAAAGCCTGTTACTTTTTGGCTAAAAAAGAACCTCCGGTGGGGCTGCGTGCTCATTCCACCAGAGCTACTGCAGCCACTACTGCATTGGGACGTGGTGTCCCCCTGCAAGACATCTGTCAGGCAGCCACGTTGGCCTCGCTGCACACTTTTACCAAGCATTATTGCCTGGACAGCCAAGTCCGGAGAGACGGCTTCTTTGAGCGTTCTGTTCTCCGTGACTTTCTGGTGTGATCTTAGTTCGCAGACCCACCACCGGGGTTGGTATTGCTGGGGTATCTATTCTAAGATAAGGAATCTATCACTATGTGTTTCATTCAGATGAACAAGTTACTTACCTTCGGTAACGATGTATCTGTAAGAAACATTAGTAGTGATAGATTCCTTACCACCCCACCCATCCTCCCCGTTCTGCGAACTGATTTCTAGGGTTAAGGTCATCCCTTTCAGGGCCCTAGTTTCAATGCACCAGTGGTCAGTATCTTGCATGGCTCTGCGTTCCTGGCGCAGAAAGTCGTGTACAGAACTGACGTCAGCGCGCGTGGGCGGCGTCTAAGTAGTGCCTGCGACGTCATCTCGGCGATCACGACGCCAACGACGGGCGCGGAGCCGCACGACGCCACCTACCGACGCGCAGGGGTACTGCTGACGAAAACTTTCCGGATCCAGTCTGACGCCTGGGGATATTGTAAGGTAAGGAATCTATCACTACTAATGTTTCTTACAGATACATCGTTACCGAAGGTAAGTAACTTGTTCGATTGGTTGATCAAAGCCAAGACTCCAGAGTTGGTGTTGCATCATTTGCAGTTGACAAAGCAGTTGTTGTTCAACCTGCGTTTCGCTATCAGCATGCCCAAATCTCACCTAGAGCCCTCTCAGGACACAGTGTTCATAGGGGCAATACTGGACACTACGGTGAATTGAGCCTACTTGCCTTCTCAGAGGATTCTGGACATGCAGGCTATGATTTTGATTTTTTACAATGGTACTATGGTACCAGTCCTGAAGGCCTTATGCCTTCTAGGTCTGATGGCCTTCTGCATTCTGTTGGTCACCCATGCATGCTGGCGCATGGGGGCCCTCCAGTGGTGCCTCTGCAGGCAGTGGTTTCAGCACAACGGGAATCTCGGAGAGTCGGTCAAGATCTTCAGAGACACTGCAGTGGATCTTTAGTGGAGGGTTGTGTCCAGCAATCTGTCTTGAGGGAAGCCATTTCACCCTATGCCACCGGTTGCCATAGTGATAACGGATGCCTCCACTCTAGGGTAGGAAGCTCATCTGGGGGATCTGGAGATCAAAGGTCTTTGTCTCTGGAGGAAACGTTATTACATATCAATCTTCTGGAATTGCGGGTGATACTTCTGGCTCTCAAGGCCTTCCTCCCTTCCCTTCACGGTCAGTCAGTCCAAGTCTTAACAGACAATCCTACTGCCATGTGGTACATAAACAAACAGGAAGGAGTAGGGTTGTATCCTCTCTGCAGAGAGGCTCTATGACCCTGGTCCTGGGCTCAGGGCCACCAGATCTGCATCATGGCAAATCACTTGCCCGGAGTTTAAAACGTTCATGCAGACCGCCTCAGTCTGCTGATCACGAGTGGCTTCTCCATCCGGAAGTGGTACAACAGATTTTCTGGCTGTGAGGGACGCCTCAGATAGACCTGTATGCCACTCACGAGAACACGCACTGCCCTTCATTCTGCAGCCTCCAGTATCGGATGCAGAGAGCACTGCGAGATGCGTTTCAATTGGACTGGGTAGCCCTGCTGTTTTACGCATTTCCTCCCATACCCTTGATTCCTTGGGTTCTGAGGAAGATTTGCCAAAACCGGGCCCAAGTCATATTAATAGCCCTGGATTGGCCACAATGGGTATGGTATACAGACCTTCTTCACCTCTCTCTGTGCCCTCCACTCCATCTCCCTCACAGGTCAGACATCCTCTCACAGTCGCTGGGGCAGGTTCTACACCCCCACCTTCAGAGCCTGCACCTACATGCTTGTAGATTGAATGGGGCAACCAGAGTTAAATTTCTCTACCTCCTGATGTGGTGGATGTTATACTGTCTGCCACAAGACACTCCACCAAGTCGGTTTATGCTGGCAGGTGGGTGAAATTTGTGAAGTGGTCAAAGGAAAATTCCATTGACTCTTTAAAAGCCTATCTATATTGGGGGCGTGGCTAGCAGCCTAAGATGGCGGTCGCATAAGCAACGAGCTCTGGGCCCGGGCGACAATCCGCCACATATCCCAGCAAATGTCCGATCCCGACAACATTAAATGATGCCAGTACCACTCCCATGGCATATGGGCAGTGCGGAGCTGAACTAAATAGCGAATGACCGCAACCAGGAGCACAGACCTCTCCCGACAGGCCGTGGGCCTACATGCGTCATTGAGGCCTCTTACGCCTTGGACTCGCTTGTCAGCCTCTGCTGTAACTGGCGCCAACTAACAAAAGACAAGATTGCCGGGGCACTCCGGAAAACTCCCTGGGAGGGCGGCCTGGAGGTCCGGACCGGTGGCGCCTGCGTAGAGAGCATGAATTTCTGCAGAGAGGCCCGGATGGCCCCAGCGGGGCCTGGCCCACTGACGCAGCTGAAAGGACGGACCTGCAGTGGCGTTCACGCCAGCACCCTCTGAGGCCTGAATGGGTGCCGGCGGTGGCTGTCTCGCCCTTCCTCACCTAGGGGATGCCCTGTGGTAAACCCCTATTGGCCTGTCGGGCCCTACATGCCAGCATGAACGAGGGTGGCTGAGAGAGGGGGGTCCGCTGTCCGGGTGAACGGCCTTAATCTGCGGACCTGCAGAATCTACATAGATGGAGCAGAACATGGAAGAGAGGCACTGCCTCCCCATCTGGACCTGGAATGTTGACGGGATCGGGGACAGACCTGCAGCGGTAGCCCCACCGGCGTCCACCGGGGCCTCTGGCGGATACTGATGGCGACGGACTCGCCCTCCCTCACCTGGGGGTAGCTCAACGGTGAATTCCTGCAGGCCCGGGTGCCGATGTGGAGGAGGATGATCGAGAGAGGAGGCAAGCTGTGGTGGGCCGGCCTGGCACCCTCTGAGGCCTGCACGGGTGCTTTCGGCACCTGAATCATCCTTCTTCATTTTCCCTTAGGGCCTGCTTGCGACGCCATGGGAGGTGCTGATTGAGAGAGCAGTGTGGTGCCGGCAGAGTGCTGAAGTCAGCAGGCTTGAGGATAGTAAAGCCTCCTGCTAACGGTGGACCATCCTGCGAAAATTGCTAACAAGGGCTGGACAGGGCCCCCGATATATATCAACACAGTCTGTGGCCTCCTCCGGGGGGCCATTGATGCTGGCCAGAGGCCCCCACCTGGCGGCTCTGGGTACGTCATTGCAGGGGGGACCCCCCAATGCATGGACAGTGAGGTGGAGGGAACAAGGGAACCTACCGAGATAGTGGCAACGGGAGGGAGAGGCTTGTGAGGGCTGCACCCTACAGTGAGATCCATAATGGGCCCTTGATGATACCTGGACCGGCCAGAAAACGCTGAGTGCTTGCTTCGAATAGGGGGTTGACACCGTTCACCCCATGTACACTCACTGATACCTTGTAACCTTCACCTGGAATACCCCTCAGGGCGTGGCTCACCCAGGATAAAGTTTATACCACCGCACCACCTGTGAGGGAACCTGACAATTGGACAGTACTTTCCTTTCCCCACTTTCCTCGCTGGCCAGTCCATCACTGACAATGGGGTGCACAAAGGCTAAATCTGAGGCGTTGTTAGCGAGAGCTTGGTCCCGCTCTTCGCCCTCTGAGGCCTCCTCCATGCATTCTATACACGGCGAGGACGATCCCTCAAACCCCCCAGTAGATAAGTTGGACATGATACTGCAGGAGATACGGGAGTCCAGATCAGCCATTGCGCAACAAATAGGGGTGATCGCCACTGAGCTTAATTTGTTAAAAGATGACTATAGGAAATTAACAGATAGGGTAAAGACCTCCGAGATGACATTGGACTCCATTGCGCCTAAGGTAAAAGACCATGATGTCCAGATATCACAATTGCGCCAACAAATAGAAACCCTCCAGGCTCGGGCGGATGATGCAGATGGGAGGTCCCGATGAAACAACCTGCGTATAGTGGGCCTCCCGGAGGGATCGGAGGGCCCGCAGCCGACATTGTTCATAGAAGACTGGCTCAGAACGAGGTTGGCTCCCACAGGACTGTTGGATTTCTTTACAGTAGAACAGGTGAACCGAGTACCCACTAAAAAACCTATTCCAGGAGCAAATCCACGACCGGTCATAGACAAAATCCTGAACTGTAGGGACCGAGATCGACTCCTGCAAGCAGCCCGAGACAATGGCCCCCTACAGTTTAATAACACAACAGTTTCAATCTTTCCAGACCATACACTGGCAGTCCAGCGTAAACGATCCTCATTCCTGGAGGTCAAATCTCGAGTCCATGCTGCTGGCCTTATGTTTGCCCTTTTATTCCCAGCCAAATAAAAAATCCTTCATAACCAGCGATCATACTTTTTTTAAATGCCTGCGAGTGCCTGGGACTGGATGGACAGAAAGTTTCCGGAGTCAGGCGGTAATGGCCGCCAAGAACAATTGCAACCGAAATCAAAAAGACTCCCGCGTAGGCGCAGGAGAGGACTAACTACACAAGACAGTCTGACGGGGGCCACATCCCCTAAAGTGGTCTTGGAGGGCAGACAGGAGGCTCTCCGTTCAGCATCTGCTTTGAGAACTGTCCGCCCACCTATTAGCTCCAGTCCCCCAGGAGAGGGAACTTCAGACTCGGACTCGGGGGGGAGTGTTGCATTGTTTTCCTCAGTGTCCACACAGCCAAGTAATGACCTGCTGGGTTGAAAACTACTGTATTGTTGCCCCACTGGGAGGAAGGGTTAGGCTTTTTTTTCTGTAGTGGTCCACCTTGGTGGGGGGGGGGGCACTGGGATTGATGGTAAGTCCAGCTAGCCTAGTATGCCGTAGTTCAGAAATTACATATATTCTGTAAGCAGAATGGTGGCCTGGCCCCCACAATGCATGTTGGTATTGACATATGACTCCTAGGATATTACAACACGTCATGATATATCACCCCGAGGCCCGACTCATACGGAGTTGAACCACCTATTATATGTCGCCCACTACTGTAGTAGCCTACTCCACAAGCGAAGGCACTTGTTAGATTATAGTTAACCATGTTACCATTTAAGGTTCAGTTTGGTCGAACGAAGTTGGCTTGATTGACCGAGTATTGGGATGTTGTTTACTTGTTAAGCTTGACATTGGTCTTGGTAACAGCATCTGGAGGGGGCTGCTTGGGGGTCTGGGACTGAAGATTTGCATGCTGCCTCCTAATGGCATCTATGGTTAAATCATACAATTTCTTCACTTGGAATATATGGTGTATGGGTTAGATCCACAAGCTGCACAGGATATTGGCCCAACTGCACCGTCACAGTGCTCAAATCGTTTACCTTCAGGAAACACATGTAATGCCCACTGAAACCCTTAAACTACATAGAAGAAGGAGGGGACAATTGTATGCAACTGCTTATTCTGCCTTCTCCAGCGGAGCGGCAGTGTGAATACACACAGGGATCCCATTCCCATTGATAGCAAAATTGATGACCAAGGTATATATGTGCTATTAAATGGCACGTTAGACAGGAGATGGGTGGTATTGGGGTCAATATATGCACCTAACATTGACCAAGAAGCATTTCTATCCCGCCTATCCATCGCCCTTGCGGAGTGGTCACAATATCCCTGGCTATTAGAGGGAGATTTTAATGCGGTCCTCGATGTGGGGCTAGATCGATCACACCCCCCACTATCAGGAGCAATTACGATATAGCAGGCTAAGATCCTGCGCCAATGGGTGGCAGGGTGGAACCTAGAAGACGCCTGGCGACTTCGAAACATCAACATGCAGGAATATTCTTTTTTCTCACACCCCCATGGCTTACACTCTCACCTAGATAGATTTCTATGTACGCCGGACCTACTCCCAACTATACCGCACACCACCTATTTAGGCAAGACTATCTCTGACCACAACCCGCTTGTAATGACCATTAACTGGGGCCGGGCCCCCTCCCCAATTCCAACTTGGCGCCTACAGCCTTTACTCTTGGAAGACCCTGTGTTTAGAAGCACTATAGCCACGTCAATCACATCTTACTTTGCCAATAACGAGGGCACGGCTACAATGAGATCCGTAGAATGGGAGGCCTTTAAAGTGATTGATAGACTTGGCATCTTTTGGCATGTTTCCCCTGCCTTTCTGCTTTCTGACCTCCCGGTTTTGACTCTGTTTTTGCTGGCTTAGTGTCTCTGCGCACTGTGTTAAAGTGCAAGGGCTCCTGTGGTAAATTGTGTTATGGATTGGTGTTTCCATGATTGGCATATTTGATTTACTTTTCAGTCCCAAGTAAAGTGCACTGAGTGTGCCAGGGCCTGTAAATCAAATGCTGCTAGTGGGCTGCAGCACTGGATTGTGCCACCCACACAAGCAGCCTGTAAATGTAACTCTGACCTGCCATTGCAGAGCCTGTGTGCAGTCTGGGACTGCCATGTCGACTTGGTGCAGTGTATGTGAAAGGTAGGATATGCCCTGGTATGTGTGGCATGTCCTGATAGTAAATTACTGGCAATTTCGTTTTTCACTATTGCAAGGCTACCTGTTCCCGTAGGACAGAATGGGGAGTTTGTTTATAACATCTTATAAACCTAACTACCCCTGGGAACAAGATAGAAAATAAAGTTTAGTATGCCTGAACTCAGAATCTAAAGATGCTTATTTTAGTGAAGGTGATTTTTACATTCTGTGTTTGAAAATACCCCTTTTAGAAAGTAGGTATTTTCTTGCTCAGCCATCCAGTAGGCCTCTGGTGGGTTTGTGGATTGACTGTCTGGATTTTGGATGACAGGGGCTGGAGAGGAGCAGTGGCTCCAGAGAGTCTAGGTGGATCAGGAAAGGGCTGAATAGACCTGGGTTGCATTTAGAGTAGGGGGAGGAGATTTCCTTTCATCTGAATGGGCCTGGTCTGCCTCTGACAATGCCATCTCCACCTCCTGCCAGGAAGCTACACCAGAGATGGCAGAACTGGTTCTGGCTGAACACAGACACTCTCTGCCTGAGAGGATAAAGGATTTTGGGCTATAAAAAGTGCGGCCCAAACCCCTGAACTTTAGAACTCTTTTTACCAAGAAGACTGCCAAGAAGAAGAGCTGGAGAAGCTGTGAGGAGGAACTACCACTTTGCTGAGTGCTTTGCTGTGTTGGCCTTCAGTGGCTGCTTCTGTCTTGGGCAGTGAAAGGACTGGACCGAACTTTCTACAACTTCTTTCTTTGAGTATCTCCAAGGGCTTGAGGTAGAGCTTGCCCCCTGTTCAAGAAGTCTCAGGAACAGCAAAGACTTCAAGTTCTTCTGCCCTCAGCACTGGGTACTTTGTGTTTTGTGCTGCAACTGAAGAAAAAGCAACCCGACGCCGTCTACAACGCCGCTGCCCACTCCGTGTCCTGAAGGCACCACAGAGGGCACCGCCGCAAAGCCCGCACAGCGCCCCTGGTCTCACCGATGACGCCATCTGACGCCGCCACCGAATCACTGCTCGCACCGCGACCTGTGGGCACCGCACTCTGCACCACCTCGCTTCACGACTTCGCCTTGGTATCCCCGATGACGCAGTTTCACGCCAACATCGATGCCGCTGCTTGCACCGTGGTTCAAGGGCACCGCTCGTAAAGTTACACGACGCACCGTCCTCATCCCGCACCGCAGCCTTGGCCTACCGACGCCAGCGCCATCGACTCCAGTTCATCAGCCGACGACAGCGCTTCAGCAACGACGACGCCGCTGCTTGCACCGTGACCTGCCAGCACCGCGACGAGCACCGCATCACTTCACACCACGACCCTGGTCTCACCGGCGGCGCCACCTGATGCCACAACCGAGCCGCTGCTCGCACCGTGACCTGAGGGCATCGCACGCCGCACTGCTGCACTTTGCACCGCAGCACCCGACGCCCGCCGACGCCAGCGCTCTTGACTTCAACAGCGAGGAGTTCGATCTGCATCGCATGTGACTTCGAGGACCCGATGACTCCTGCACCAACCTCCGGAACCGACGCCTGCAGAGGCCGTGCTTTCGGAAGCTCAGCGAGAAGTCGCCGACGCCCTGCATTTCTAAAAAGGTACTGTTTTACGGGTCTCCCCGACACCGTAGCTGGCCCGCGATGCCGCTGTCAGCCAGAACTGTTTGGATTTGTTTGTTTCCGACACCGTGATAGCCCCGGACGGAGCTATCGACTTCAAGAAACTGCATTTCAAGGTTATTTTGATAGCTGAAGATTTCTAAGTACTGTATTGTGGATTTTTTACGTTTTTGGTGTTGTCTTAAGTATATAAAAATATTGGAGATTTTTCTAAACTGGTATGGTGTCCTTTTGTAGTGCTTACACTGTATTACTGTTGGTTATGTGCAAATGCTTTACACACTGCCTCTAAGATAAGCCTGACTGCTCATGCCAAGCTACCAAGGGGGTGAGCAGGGGTTATTTTAGGAGTGTAACTCCCTTATCCTGACTAGAAGGAAGGGTCCCTACTTGGACAAGGTACCTACCTCTGCCAACTAGAGAACCCCATTTCTAACAGTGATGATTCGAGGGGCCTCAGTGGGGGCGGTGGTGGGTGCCAGGCGGGAGGTCACCCAAGACATTACAGAATTGAAGGCGGCATTACAATCATTGGAAGTTGCAGCCCAGTCAGACATACTGGCAGAAGAGAAACTACAAAAGGCCAGAGTGAAATTTGCAGAACAGCTAGAGCGCCTGCGGCTAATTGACTTGAACACATATACGATGCGTTCGCACGCAGAAGCTGATAGATCTGGTACATTGCTGACTCGCATAATAAGACCTCCACCATCTACCACGCCGATATTAGCGGTACACACTAGAGATCGTAAACTGGTTACCACACAGATTGAAATTAATGAGGTGTTTCAGGATTATTATACACACTTATACGCACCCACTCCCCAGCCCTCGATGGAGGCTCCGGATGAGTTCCTAGCGTCCATATCACATCCTGTTATCCCGCATGAAGATGTTGCAGGCTTAGAGGCTCCAATTACCCAAATGGGGAGCTATTAAAGAACTTGCCCGCAATACAACGCCAGGCTCCAAAGGGCTCCTTATTGAACTTTATTCCACATATGCCACACAGTTGGTTCCCAAGCTTCTACTGTTATATGACACATCACTAGAGGAGGGAACTTTCCCTCTCACGACTAGGGAGGCGATTGTGACTTCCTTATTAAAACCTGACAAACCTCCTATGGACCTTTCCTCCTATAGGCCCTTGTCCATTCTCAACACAGAATACAAGATTCTTAGTAAGATATTGGAGTCGCGTCTACTTCCCCTCCTCCCCGGGCTGACCCACACAGATCAATGTGGCTTTATACCTCGGCGGACTACTTCCCTCAATATCCATCATCTCTTCACCTTAATTAGCATGGCTTAGAATCACTTTCCAAATGCAGGATGTCTGTCCTTAGATATCTGACAAGCTTTCGATGTGTTAAGCTGGTCTTATATGCTTGCGACATTGGAAAAGTTTGGGATCCCCCCCAATTATTGCAGTTGGGTAAAATTACTATATACCATACCAACAGCACAGGCAAAAACAGGCCACAACATCTCCCTTGCATACCACATATTCCGCGGAACACGCCAAGGTTGCCCCCTCTCGCCGCTGTTATTCGTACTGGCGATAGAGCCCCTTGCCCAACATTTACAACAAGCAATAAGTCCGTATGGCATACCAATAGGCCCGGTCACACACTCGGTATATCTTTATGCCGGCGATATGCTGTTGTATCTTAAAGACATACAGATGGATTTACAACCACTGGTGGTTTATTAACAAGCTCCCACCCACTCTGTTTATCATGCCTCAGTAGATCTTAATTCGGTGCTGAACTTTCTTATGGGTGCTCCGTTTGAGCCTCTACATAGTGGTCCCTTAAGATTACTGTCTTTTGGGAGGCAGGGGGGGAGCCTAGCCACGCAGCAAGATGGCGGCTCTTTGAGGGGCTCTGCCGGCTGAAACTAATGATGCGTCAAAATCCGTATCCATCGACGGTTTGACCGACTGTGGAGAGGCCTCAATTGATTCCTGATGTCACTGTGATTCACCCGATGTGCAACTCTGCAGCCTGCGACACCATCATGGCGTAAATAAAGATCAACGGCCTGAGAGGGCCGCGAGGAAGCTGGGCCTACTGAAGCAGAGACCGCAGGCTAGCAGCTTCTACATCTCGTCGACAGGAAGCCCCGGCACCGTGACGGGGAGTCGGAGACCAAGTGGAGCCGAGCCCGGCCCCGGGAGCTGTTTGCGCCCAGCATGAAGGTGAGGTGCAGCCTCGGGGCGGGTTGCAGGCCTGGAGGGATTGCGGCTGACCGGCTACCCCTAAAAGACCCGACAGCGGGCGGAGGCGGGGGTGCTGAGGTCGGATCCCGGAGTGGGACGGACGAATCCCCAGGGAACACCCCCCCCCCCCCACTCCACTCTCTTTGCAAACAATGGCATGGTCCTGCTCGGCCCTGTTGACCATATACGCCTCTGCGCTCTGAGACGGGGAGACCCGCAGTGTTGGTGGGGAAATTGACCATCAACGACGAACATCAGCCACGGATAGAGATACGGCAGCTGCACAGAAGGAACTGACAGGGCCGGGCCAAGAGAAGATCAGCATCTTACAGTGATTAAAGACTGGAATGAGGCGGAGAAGGCCGCCTCTGACACGGCAAGTACCCAGAGCAGACGGCGGACCGGGGGGCTCCGGCTGGGCGGTGACACGCTGGAGGGCTGAACATGCAGAGACCAGCACACGGCTGCATCGAGGGCCTGGGGCGGGCACGCCGCCCCGGACCCTTTCTCCCCGACACAAAAGCTCCACGGCATTCTGTTATAATCCCTAGCAGAAGCGAAATATGCTCAAAATAGCACTGAGAGCGCACTGCACCCAGGATCATAATTCTGTGTAACAGACAGATGCTGAGATCACCTATCCCCTTCTATTGAGACCTATACAAGGAGGCCCTACCGGATACTCCCGACATTGCTGCCGGGGGTGTGACAACCCGGGATGTTAGCTTGCGAGACGGCCTGCCACAAAGAGTACTAAGCGTGGGCTGCAAAATTGCGGCTAAGCAGCAAGATCTGACAAGACTGGGCCATGAAGAGACCAGTGGCTGGCCAGGACTGAAGCCTGAGGCGAGACGGATAAGGCCCCCTGTAGCACCTCCTCCAATACGACAACCCCTTGGAGGGGGCAGCGGACTGAGGGGGCTGTGGCGGGGCGACACACCCTGGTGGGGCTGAACTCGGGGAAAGGCTGATGCACTATCATACCGGGTGCCTGAGATAGAACATGCACACCTTACTGGGACTCTCTCCCCAGACACACTGGCCCTGTAGGACTCCGAGACAATACCCGGCCGAGACAGAGACGGCTCAGAACAATAGTGCTGATGCACCAAACCCAAACTGAGAAATTTTCACTGTGGATGACCGCTGGAGTCCCCTGGCCCCTCTACTATCCCCCACACAGAGAAAACAGTAGCTGCCACAGTTGGACAGTGAGAGCAACAACCAGAAACTTCAACATCATGGGCAAACCCGATACTAGACAGGCCATACTCCCTTTTGAAAGGGAGAAGAAAAAGACAGGCCAAGTGGACACACCACAACCCGCCATCAGAAGCCAAGTCACCCCCCCCCCCCCAGCCAGAGGAAGACATTCAAGATGTCAATATCAAAAAGATCGTGGTGGAGGTGAAGACCAGTCTCCATAACATAGACGCCAAGCTAGACCTCATGGCCAGCCGCCTCGACAGAATGAAGGAGAGAGTGGATAAATATGATAACAGACTAGATCATCTTGAGGCTAGAGTATCAAATGTAGAAGACGACCAGACAAAGGGAAATGAACAACTACATAAGATGGAGAAAGTACTTGAGGTAACAAGAGCTAAAAATGAAGACCTGGAAGCGTGCTCTAGGCATAATAGCTTGAGAATTATTGAGGTCCCAGAGTCCATGGCCACAGACAACATGGAAAACTCTGTAACGAACATGATCCAGGACCTGTTCAGAGAAGCATTATCTCCTGTATTCATAATCGAGCAGGCCCACAGAACGCTGGCCCCCAGACCGCCACCGGGCGCACCAGCCCCCACTATAACTGCGCGTAATCTAAACTTCAAAGATCGAGACATGGTGCTGCGGCTTTCTCGTGAACTCAGAAATCTGCAATATCAAGGAAATGCGATCTCCTTTTACCTGGACTTCACCATCTCAGTTCAGATTGCCAGCAGGGAATTTCTGCCAACCAAGAGACTACTTCAAAAAGCTGAGATAAAATACGCCCTCCTCTACCCAGCCAAACTACGCCTCATGCATGATGGCAGAGCTCATCATTTCACTGATGCCAAAGCAGCACTCAAATTTGCCAAAGGACTGACTGTAAAATCACCCAGACACTCTCCATGAGATCAAGATCATGGGAACCCAGAGGAAAACGACTGAACTTAAACCTCAAAACTCTCTTTCACAACAAACAACCACCAAAATATAAAGTGGAGGCACAACTGAAGGAGAAGGCTGGTGTGGAGTCCGCTCCAATGTCCCTTACCACAGCTTGCTTGATCTACCGCCGATGGAGTTATTCATAGGGCGTGAGCCACTGTTTCAGCCACCCACCCGGGGAAGGACTGGAGTGTACGCGAGGCTCTTCTTCGCCCCCCATGGATGAGTTCCACATTCTTCTACTTAGACCCGGGAGAGACTGAGGGAGGGGAGAGGGGATGGATTACTCAACCGAGTTCAGGGGTTGGAGTGGGAGGGGGTAGGGGGAAGGTTTCACTTCTCTATGGTTTAGAGAGTATTAGGTTTTGTCTAAGTTTTAGATTAGGTCCGAACCCAGTACACATAGGTAAAACACTGAAGCAGGCAGTCCACAGGACAGATCCCAAACTACTGACCTATGTAATACTGTAGACACCAGACTGAGACCACAACGGCCCCAACCGACCGGACGGCGCATCAAGAAGGTGACCCAGTATACCAGCACCCAGATATCCACAATACACTTATGGCACCTGCAGGTCTTAGGTTCCTAACGTGGAACTTCAGAGAGCTAGACGACCCCAGGAAAGCTCGCTGTGTCCACACGTATCTCAACCGACACCTCATAGACATCTGTTTCCTCCAGGAGATAGACCTAACCCCGCCCACCTCCGCTCGCCTTCAGGCGCACTGGTGTGCGGAGGTACACCACTCCCTGTAGTCCAGCTATGCCAGGGACACTGAAAAGGTACCCCATGGACGCTCACTCAGATAAAAAAGGACACTGAAGGGAGGTATGTTATAGCTGCAGGCCAACTTCAACAGCAATCTGTCACACTGGTTTGCGTGTATGGCCCCAACATAGACGTTCCTGACTTCTACAGTGAGCTATGGCCCCAAATAGCAAAAATGGGCCAGGGTGCTATAATCTGGGGGGGGACTTCAATGTGATTCTAGATCCTGAATTAGATAGATTGGGAGCTGCCTGGCGGCCCCACCCTAAAGCAGCAGCGCAACTCCATGCTTTAATATAAGACTTCAACCTAACTGATGTATGGAGATATAAGAACGGGAACTGCAGGGAAGGAACTTGAGGGACACTGGCACACGAAGCCTGGTTACGCATAGACTAATGGCTGACTACCAGAGACGTGATTACATGGTCAACGGCCGTGACCCACCACCCTCGGACATTGTATGACCATGCTCCAGTGCTCTTGGAGCTCACCCTCCCCGCGACAATCACCCATGCCTTTACGTGGCGCCTTCCTCCTGGTGCGCTGCGAGATCAGGTATTCCGGGTTGAAATACACAAGGCCATTACAGAATATTTAGCAGTCAATGAAGGCTCAGTCATCTCCCCCAGATACTATGGGAGGCCTTCAAGGCTGTGGTAAGAGGGGCCTGTATCGCAAAACAGGCTGGGGTACTAAAAGCAATCTGCTCCAGACTTGCCCAGCTGGAAAAAGATCTGAGGAAACTCGAACACCTGCACTGTGACACACGATCCCCTGCTACACTATTGTTAATACGAGAGAACTCACTGAATACAAGGAGGAAGCACACCGCGAAGTCCACTACTTAACTCGCGAATCTCAAGCGAGACAGTACGGGGAGGGTGAGCGTGCTAGCAAAACCCTGGCAGATATGCTGCGCAGGCCTAGAGCCCAACACTACATTACGGAACTCCAGGATGAGCTATCAACAAACCAGACTTCCCCACAGGCCATACTCGACACGATTACCTCATTCTACTCTAAACTCGACCATACTATGGGAGCGCCAGCTGAGGAAATGCTAATAGAATACTTTGATACTATTGAACTGCTGTGGCTTGACGATGCGTGCCGACAGTACTTGGACTCACCCTTTACTGAGGAGGAAGTCCTGCAAGTCATTCGCAGCCTCCCGAATGACTAAGCCCCTGGTCTGGACGGCCTAACAGCCTCCTTTTACAAAGAATATGCCACCCTGCTAGTCCCCCATATGGTAGCTATGTACCAAGCGTCATTAGAGGCCCAAATACTGCCCCCCTCCTTACGAGAAGCAGTGATCATCTCCATACTGAAACCCGGGAAACCACCACATTTATGCAACTCCTACCTCCCCTTGTCAATGATTAACATCGATAACAAAATCCAAGCTAAACTAATTGCCAATCAAATACACCTCCTCTTACCAGATATAATCCACATGACCAATCCGGCTTTGTTCCAGACCGATTGACAGCACATAATCTCAGAACACTGTTCGCAATTATACAATGTGTGGAGCCTACATTGGTACCGGGCGCTGCCCTCTTAGATGCCACAAAGGCGTTTGATTCACTGGAATGGCCTTTTCTATTTGGCCTCCTTAGGCGATTAGGGTTTAGCCCCCACTTCATCCATCTTATAACTTTGCTATACCAGTCCCCGACGGCACATCTAAGCCTTAACTGAATAACATCAGCCCCATTCCCCATTACAAGAGGCACCTGACAGGGATGTCCTCTTTCTCCAATCCTGTTCTCCATGGCGATGGAACCACTAGCAGCCCGGCTAAGACAACATCACACACAGAGAGGGTTTAACTTTCAATCCGGCAGAGTGCTGGTCTCAATGTACGCAGATGACATAGCACTTAATGTTTGAGAGCCCCACGCCAATCTAGACGCGGTTATATGGGAGGTCATACACTTTGGGCAACTGTCTTGTGTCAAGATTAACTGGACGGAATCCATTATCTTCCCCCTCATGGACAGCACCCCACAATTCGAATCAGAGTATTCACTAGCATGGGTGATGGAACCAGTCAAATATCTGGGAATATGGCTTAGCCGCAACAGCGGGGAACTCTGGACGGCAAACTATGGTAGAGCAATCACCTGGCTAGAGGACAGACTCCCAATATGGAACCGTCTACAGCTCTCCCTTTCAGGGCGGTTGGCAATAGCCAAGATGGTGGTTCTGCCAAAATTTCTGAATCTCTGTTAATTTACAGCTGATCCTACCGTCCCAATTACTAAAGCGACTAAGATCACTATTACTAACAATTGCATGGGCTGGAAAACAGCCCAGGATAGCATGAGAAGTCCTCACCCTACCCCTAAGGCAGGGTGGATTAAACGCTCCAGACATGACACTATATGCACTATGTGCTGAGGCTCAATATGTCCACTACTGGACATATCCCATCAAGTTACAACCGCACGTGGCAGTGGAGGCAAACCTGGCACACCCCACCTCCTTGTCCATGGTGCTATATCACCCATACAGACACACACGCAAAGAAGCCACCACGGCCGACTGCACGAGATGGGCATTGGACGGCCTGAGGCGTCGGGCTCCACTCCCATGCCTTTACGCTCCCTCCATTCTGATAATCAACAACCCACTGATACCGGCACTGGTGGACTCTAATACTAAAACCAAGGCACACCAGAGACAGCTGTGCACATTCGCAGACCTGTAGTCAGGGGGACGATTCCTCCCCCCCTCCTGGACACTGAACGCCGACCAACAGTCAGTCACAGATATCCTCATATATCAACAACTCAGAGCCACTTATAAAGCGCTACATAATACCTTCCCGGTACCCCCGTCCACCTTAGACGCCCTGGAGCACATGCCGACTAAAGCAGCGCGCCATAAATTGATAACACGGCTGTACACAACTACGCAGAATAGGGCACCAGTGTGCACCCCGAGAGTTTACGCCCAGTGGGTGGCAGACACTACCCCATCTATAACTGAGGAACAATGGGCGTACTGCTGTGGGCAGACAGAGGCCCTCTCCCCCAATTATAGACTGCGTCTTATACATTTCAAGTACCTCCACAGAATATACAGCACACCTACACAGCTGCATCAAATCGAATTGAGGAGGGAGTCACAATGCGTACGCTGTTTGCTGCCCCAGGCCTACTTTATGCACCTAGCCTGGGAATGCCCCAAAATTGCAGATTATTGGACGGCATTACATCATACCCTCCAACAAATCATGGGACACACCACAACACTGACGCCAGCTGTCAGCCTCTTGGGGTATTTTAAGGAAGAACCACAAGAATACCGACGACTGTTGGCCTGGCTCCTCTTACTATCTAAGCGGCAAGTAGTCAAACACTGGGGAGGAAGAACTGCACCACGAGTACACCACTGGCTGCGGGATGCAGCCTACTGTCATGATCAGTTAGCAGCTTATTGGGAGATGATGCCACAGACGTCACGGGCCGGGAGATCTGGGAACCACTTCTGTCATTTTTAAGACTACGAAACAACACCAATCCTGAGGAAATAGGGAACAACAATTAGGGAACCTAGGTTAAGAGGGGCTGGACGGGGATGGAAGAAGTGGAGGAAATAAGAGGCTTGGTTCCACATTTACATTCATAGGGGGTCGATGACTATCGGAGACAAAGAAGACATCCATGAAAAAGCCAACTGTATGATCATTAACTGTATAGCCAGATGAGATGTACATCAATGATGCATGAATAGCTACCTATGATATCTCCCTTTGTCCCTCCCCCCCCTTTTCTTTCCCGATTCTCAAGTTGACACAAGCTCTTTAAGTTGTATGATTATTTGAAATGCTAATAGAAAAAAATAAAAAAGGTTACTGTCTTTGAATGTGATTTTTCTGGTTGTCATAATATTGGCTAGACCTGTTAGTGAACTGCAGGCATTAAGTGTGAAACCCCACTTCATGACTTTCTATGCAAACAAGTTGGTATTGAGGACCAGGGCTGCTTTCCTGCCAAAGGTGGTTACTCCCTTCCACTTGGGCCAGTCTATCACTCTTCCTACTTTCTATCCTCCCCCTCATCCATCTAAGGAGGAAGAAAGGCTTCATCATTTGGACCCTAAGAGGGCTGTGAGTTTTTATGTGGACAGAACTCGTGATCTCCAGCTGGATGATCAGCTGTTTGTTGGCTATGTGGGCAAGAATGAAAGGCAAAGCAGTGCATAAGAGGACATTGTCCAGATGGATTGTCCCATGCATCAAGATCTGCTACGCTATGGCTAACAAGGAACCACCTGAAGGTATTAGAGCTCATTCTACATGAGCTAAGTTTTCTACTTCTGCTTTAGCTAGAGGTGTCCTTGTGGCTGAGATTTGCAAAGCGGAGACTTGGGCCTCCCTCCACACCTTTGCGAAGCACTATTGTTTAGACTCTGAGGTGAGGAAGGACGGTCATTTTGCCCTTTCAGTGTTGCAGGATTTTTTGGTATAAGTCGGCAGGCACCCACCTCGGAATGCAGTACTGCTCGGGGATTCTATTCAAAAGGTGAGGAATCCACAGGTAGATATAGCCATCAGAAGAAGAACTTACCATCGGTAACGCTTTTTCTGATGGATACATCTGCCTGTGGATTCCTCACCATTTGAATTACCCTTGCGCCAGCATTCCACGGAACCTTTTTTCATAGCTCTCCCACGTCGACGAGGACGTCACAATAGCACGGCTCTGCTCGCGACTCCGCATGAAGTCACCGGAGCCATTAGAAGACCTCGTCGGCGTCCTGACATCAGTTCCCTTTTTTCCACGCCGTCGATGCATAACGGTTTTTCTGGGGCTCTCCATTTCCTTAGGATATTACTTTGTTTCATGTTCTATCTGTGGTGTAGCAGTGCGATGGCTATTCAAAAGAAGTCCGGGTTTGAGTCTTGTAGGGAGTGTGGGGGTCATATGTCCATCACAGACCGCCACGAAGATTGCCTTTGGTGCCTGTCGTAGGATCACAACGTCGAAGGATGTTCATCTTGTCGGAGGATGAATCCGAAGGCACTCAAGGAGTGAGAGGCGAAGCTATTCATGGCCCGGGCGAGAAAGGAGAAGAGAGGCTGCAAAAGATCCAAGTACATTGCCGTAATCCATTTGAGAGGTTACCACGGCGTGAACTATGCTTTTTCTCACATTAGGTGGCAGGAGGTCAAGGATCTTTCTTAGGATTTTCATGGTCCCGTAACATTTGCCCGCTACTTTGCGAATTTGGCTGTCGAAAGTCAATTCGGAGTCGAACCAAACTCCAAGGTTCTTTACTTCCGATTTTGGGGTGGGTACTTGGCCTAGTGTCCCAGGCCACCAGGCTGATGACCAGATTGTGGAGGTTTTACCCACAATCATCACCTCCGTTTTATTCCCATTGAGCCTTAGGCAATGATTTGACATCCATACAGCTACGTCTTCTAGACACTTAGAGAAGCGAATTGCTGCCTGTTCCCTGTCTTGAGACAGCATCACAATTAGCTGTGTGTCATCAGCATATGACACAATAGACACCTTGTGCTCTTCCACTCGCTCAGCCAGTGGTCCCACATACAAGTTAAATAAAGTCGGACTCAGAATCGATCCCTGTGGGACGCCCTGAGAGAGTGGGATGCTCTTTGATCTATAGGATTGTTGAGCGACTTGGAAGCTTTTTGCAGCTAGAAAGGATGACATCCATCGCAGTGCGTTTCCCCTGATGCCGCATGCCTCTAATCTTTGGAGAAGTATCTTATGGGAAACGGTGTCAAACGCCGCACTGAGGTCCAGCAGGATCAGCGCGACCGTCTGCCCCTCATCTGCATATTTTCTCATAGTTTCTGTTTCCATGAGTAGTGCTGTCTCAGTCGAGTGTGCTGCTCTAAAACCCGATTGGGAGGGGTGCAGTAGATCGTTCTTATTGATATGGTCTACTAGTTGTTTGTTAGTTACCTTCCCCGCAAGCTTTGCCACGAATGGTAGCAGTGAAATGGGGCGCAAATTTTCTAGTACTGCTTGGTCGACTGACGGCTTCTTTTTGAGTGGCCGAACTATTGCTTGCTTCCATTTAATGGGAACCTCACCTGCTTGAAAAGAGCATTTGATGAGTTCCGAAATCTGTGGCATAATGAGGTTCTCTCCCTGCATTATTATCCCTGGGTGGGCGGGATCTAGTGGGGAGCCTGATTTAATCCCTTTGGCAGAATCTTTGAGATCTTCAAGCTCCTGGACTTTGAATTCATCAAGGGTCTCACCTACAAATGTGGTGTCTTGACTGCTAGTTGTATTCGTCCCTAGCCGTGCTTCCATAGGGAAGGTATCATAGATTTTTGTCACTTTGTCAGCGAAGAATTCTGCCACTTTGTTGCAGCTCTCAATAGAGGCTGTTGCATCCTGGTTAGTGTTTTCGCGTGTTTTAAGAGACTTCAATATGGCGAACATTTCTTTTGAGGAGTTACTGGCCCTTTCAATTTTATCTGTGTAGAAATTACATCGTGTTTTCTTAATTAGTGCATGGCATTTTTTTAGTTCCTTTTTATAGTTTTCTTTTGCCTTACTACCATAATCTTTGCGCCATGCTCGTTCCTGTTGCTTGCATTCTTTTTTTGCTTTCAGCAGTGTCTCATTAAACCATGGTGCTGATGCTTTATGTCTCTTTGGGGCATGTGTGTTCCATGGTGCTATCTCATCTAAAGCCGTCGTTATCCATGTTTCAAGTTGGCTATTTGCTACGTTAACATCTTTATCAAATGTAATGTTGTTTTTCCTTAGTGCCTGGGTAAATGCATTGGGATTGAATTTATTCCGTTTTCTGTTAGTTATTTTCTGTGTTGTTTTCTCCGTCCTCTGTCTATTTGATGGCACAGTAAAAGGGACTAAGAAGTGGTCTGACCAAGGAATTGGCCTTGGTGTTTTCACCTCCATCTCCATAAAATATGAGAAGAAAGGCATCTAGGATATGTCCCCCTTGGTGTGTTGGTGTTTCTACTTTTAGCTCTAGGTTCAAAGTCATGAGGTCCTTGCATATAGATTGTGCTTCCCGGTTTTCTTTGTTGTCAAAGTGTATGTTCAAATCGCCTAGGATAAGGAACTTTTTATGCCTAAGAGCTGGATGAACTACTTTCTCCTCCAGGCTTGTCATGAATTGAGCTACTGGTCCTGGTGGGCGGTATATTAGAAAGCCCGCTATGGTATTGTCTTCTGCCGCTGACAATGTCAATAAGAGCGCCTCACAATTTTCTAGATTTGCCTCCTTAACGTTGCACTTCATTGTGGTCTTATAGATTATTGCAATTCCGCCGCCTATTTGACCCTCTCGATCCTGCCTTACTATCATATAGTCATCTGGGAGCGCATCTAGGACATCAGGGGTGGAACTCTCACTAAGCCAGGTCTCAGTCAAAAATAGTGCGTCAAGTGATTTTTCCCTCAGTAGGTCATAAATCTCATATTTGTGTTTAGTCAGTGACCTACAGTTTAGTAGAGCCATTTGCAATTTGCCCCCATCATTCACGGCGTTTACAGTGTAGGTTCCAGTCCTGAAGGTCTTACGCCTGCTCGGTCTGTTCGCTTCCTGCATACTGTTGGTCGACCATGCATGCTGGCATATGAGGGCACTCCAGTTGTGCCTCCGCAGGCAGTGGTTTCAGCACAACGGATATCTCAGGGAGGTGGTCAGAATCTCAAGAGACACTGCAGCTGATCTGTTATGGTGGGGTGTTTCAGGCAACCTGTCTCAGGGGAAGCCGTTTCAACCTCCCTCTCCGGTGGCCACAGTATTAACGGATGCCTCCACTCTGTGGTGGGGTGCTCATCTGGGGGATCTGGAGATCAAGGGTCTATGGTCTCCAGAGGGAAGATTGCTTCATATCAATCTTCTGGAATTGCGGGCAATTCATTTGGCTCTTAAGGCCTTTCTTCACTCCCTTTGTGGTCAGTCGGTTTTGGTCCTGACGGACAACACTACCGCGATGTGGTACATAAACAAACAGGGAGGGGTAGAGTCATATCGCCTCTGCAGAGAGGCTCTGTGGCTCTGGTCCTGGGCTCAGGACCATCGGATTTGCGTGATGGCAAATCATCTGTCCGGAGTGTGGAATGTGCGTGCGGACAGTCTCAGTCGGCAGTACTCCGCCGATCATGAGTGGTGTCTCCATCCGGAGGTGGTCCACCGCATTTTCAGGATGTGGGGGTTTCCTCGGTTGGACCTGTTTGCCACTCAAAAGAACGCGCACTGCCCGTCGTTCTGCAGTCTCCAGTATCCGTTGCGTGGAGCATTGGGGGATGCATTTCAGCTAGACTGGGGTTCACAGCTTCTTTACGCGTTTCCTCCCATACCCTTGATTCCTCTGGTTCTGAGGAAGATTCGCTAAGACTGGGCCCAAGTCATATTGATTGCCCCGGATTGGCCAAGAAGGGTGTGGTACACAGACCTTCTTCATCTCTCATCGCACCCTCTGCTCCGTCTCCCTCTCAGGGCAGACCTCCTATCACAGTCGCAGGGGCAGATTCTTGACCCCCACCTCCGGAGCCTGCACCTTCATGCCTGGAGATTAAACGGGTTAACCTGAGTTCTTGCTCTCTCCCACCGGATGTGGTGGATGTTATTTTATCGGCCAGAAGGCACTCCACCAAATCTGTTTATTCCTGTAGATGGGCCAGATTTGTGAAGTGGTGTGGAGAGAGGTCGATTGATCCCTTGAAGGCCCATTTATCCGATGTGCTTAGCTTTTCACTTTCCTTGGCCCAACAAGTTTTTGCTGTGGCTATTGTTAAGGGTTACATGTCAGCTTTATCTGCCTTCGTTCGTTTTCCAGACCAGCCTTCTTTGTTCAAGTCTCCCATAGTTATGAGGTTCATTAAGGGCTTCACTAATTCATTTCCTCCCACTCCCTTCATTATGCCTCAGTGGGACTTGAATTTGGTTCTGACTTTCCTGATGGGTTCTCCTTTTGAGCCTCTGCATAGTTTCCCATTGAGGCTTCTCACATTCAAGACTGTTTTTCTAATTGCTATTACCTCTGCCAGGAGGGTAAGTGAGCTTCAGGCTCTTAGTTTTAAGCCTCCTTTTACAACCATCTATGCAGACAAGATGGTTCTTAGGACCAGAGCTGCTTTCCTGCCTAAGTTGGTTACACCTTTTCATTTAGGGCCAGGGGCGGTGCGTGCATTGGGGCGTTGGGGCGTAGCCCCCCCGCCCGCAGCTACCTCGGCGTCTTTGAACCTAAGTAAACTGAATCAGTTTACTTAAGTTCAAAGAGCCGAGGAGAACTGACAATCATGTCAGTCAGCATGACGTCGGACCGCCCACCCCCTTCAGAGTCTGAAGGGGTGGGCGATCCTGCGTCATGTTGACTGACATGATTGCAGGGGCAGCAGGCAGCACTGCAGCACAAGTGCGCATAAGTGGGCAAGGGCACCGAATGTTCGCGCCGTGCCCAGTCATGCGCACTTGTGTGTGCACTGGCTTGCGCATGCCCATTAGGAGAGCGAGGGTTGAGCAAAGGCTCAAACCTCGGTCTCCTAATGGGCAGGCGGGCGAGGGGCAACCGTGCTCTAGCCAATCCTGGCGCTGCCAGCAGCGCCAGGATTGGCTGAGAGGGGCTGTAGGGCCAAACGGAGTCGGACCCGAGGCGGCACGGACGGCGGACCTCGGACCTCCTCAGGTAGGATATTCTTTTTTTATTTAAAAAATCCCCGGGGCCCCCGGCACCCCCCCCCGGCGAGGTAAAACCTTTCAATAAATAAAAGTGAGTCTACCAGCGTTTGCAAGAGAAGACAGAAGATTTCAAGTTAAATTATGCTCCTCTCCGCCTATAGCGCCACTTCATGCCTTGTGACGTACAAATAATAACAGCATGGCACTGCACCGCGGGTGCCCTACGATAACACTGTCCTATTCAGGGTGGGCGTGCGCGTGTCCATATTCAGTAGGTGGGGGTGATGGGCGAAAGAAAAACAAGCGCATCAAACTAAGCAACTGCATGCACGTGACCCGAGACCTCCTGCCTTTGGAGACACATGCCTCCGTATTTACCTGTCCCCAGCCCATACCACACAGCGGGCAGCGCCTAGAGGGGATTTAGCTTGCAATGCGCAATATGGAAGCTTCAGACCATACTACATGCGTAAGGCAGCACAGCACCGAGCCAACCGATAGCATGGGCTAGGGAGACCGCGTCGGCCAACGCATCGTATATGTCTGTTTACACCGTTCTCCGTTGCAAAGCACGCAGCACACACAGCCTGCAGGCGCGGTACAGGCGGATTACAACTGGGGAGATAAGCATTCTTCGCGACTAGTTCTGCCCCAGAGCCCTCTCTGGAAGCATTTCAGCAGAGGGGATGCACGCTTCCGAGTACGCGCACCGGGAAACCCTGTGCAGTCCTTGCCGAGATACCAGCCAAAGAGTCGAGGCGCAGGCAGCAGCTGTGCGTGTGCACACTTCCCATGTAAACACCGAGAGATGGAGGTGTACAGTGTGACGCTGGTGAGCACAGGCATTAGAAATTGCAATTATATAGCGTAATAGCGTTAATATGATTAAAACGAAATTCTGTTTTACATCAAAGCTGCGAATGCGCACCATCCAACATGAAAAGTTTGGCCTACGACCATTTTATGTCTCCGCGGTTGAAATAGCGAGAAGCGATTAATTCCATTGAAAGTGCAATATTCGTGTTCAAACATTAGGTACCAGGTTCTCTGAAATTATGTTAGCCCTGAAGGTGTATTGCGGAATAAAAGTAAAATTGTTTTATCCTTGATAATTTTGTCGTTTAATGTATTTCTTTGGAAGGCAATTGTAAAGGAAAATGAATTTGCCATACTAAAGTAGACATTCTGATGTTACTCTTCGTTTCAGATAGATACTTCAAGAAAATATTGTTTTTGCATTATGTAAAAGATGTGCATGCGGTGCGCTTGAATGAAATATAAACCAGAGATAATTCAGCATCCGTGCTGTTCATTGCCAGCATAAGTATTTTCGTGGCACCTGTCCCAAAATATACTACACCTGCAGACAAAGGGGGAAGAAGGGGAGGAGGGCAGAGTTTAGGCGCGAATGTAACACCTCATCACTCATCATCCAATTCCTGGTTTGCAGTCATGCTGACCAGTGTGTGGGGTCCGTAGTCGATGTTGAGTGGGAGAGATGGGAGGAGGGCGAGGCTGATTGTGATTACACCCTGCACAGACTGCTGAGTAAGTTAGAGGTTTTGGCCTGGCTCCCAGTGGCGGAAATGGCATGCAGAGGTAGGGACAGGGGAAGACAAGCAGGCAGTTTCTGCGTTAGTGACTTCTTGTGCCTTTCCCTTGACTTCAGGCAGTGCTGGAAAACTGTATCCACAAACACACCAGCAGCCCATCCCTGAACCTCTTGCACCTCCAAATCCATCGTTTTTTATTACTCACAAGACTTTTAATACTTTTGCGTGTTTTTATTTTTTATTTATTTCAAACAAGACTGCTCCCCACATTTATCCCTCTTTGTCTACTATAAATGTACTGGGCAATTCAATGTATTTTTTCTGACGGGTATTCGTTTTTTCAAGGGGTGCTGTTGTATGGTACCTGAAATAAAGACTAGAGCGGCTCGGTCTCTCTGTGCCTGGAGGCACACCACCCAGAAATAAACCCCACTGGCGCCATGCATGCTCTTTGTTTATTATTAAATAATACAGCCCCGTGCATAAGTTTACAATTGCAAAGGCCAAGTACTTTTTCATTTATCTCGTTTGTATCTGTAAGGTGTAAGTATGTAAATTTCCTCATGTAACTTACGTGGTTCTATTGTGAAGCGCTCTGACACCTTTGGGTAAAGTCCCCGCTATATAAAACTGCATACAATAAATAAAGATACTATTAAAAGGAAACAACCCTACAGTATAAGTAGTGCTGGAACAGACGTTTTACAGAAAGAGAAAGCCGGGCCCTTTAAACCTCGCAGCTTCCCCTGGGATGTCACACGGGCTAGTGAAGCTTCGGCCATGGGGAGAGAATGTGACATCACGGCCCGGGCTGCGACTTCTGACTGGGGGAACAAGGTTCTAATCTCGGTGTCGGCTCGACATCCTGTGATTCTGGGCAAATCGCATAATCTTCCCGTGCCTACAAAAAACGAACATGTCCTTGTGTAATGTAACTGGTGCCATGTTAAGCGTTCCTATAACTTTGAGTTGAATTTGCGCTATATCAACACTGCTAAAAAACGCAAAACAAACTGCATAAAAACAAGTGTGCAGGAGGGGTCCTTCTGTTTGCTGTGCAGCGAACTGCACTATAGTCAGGAAAGCTTGAACGCTTCAAGAAACACATAGGAATTAACTTGAGTGCAGAGAGAGTAAGACAGAGAAAGAGACAGGCACAGACAGACTGGTGGCCGTGACAGGGGAGAGCAGAGGAATGAGCATGAGGCTTTGAATAGAGGGAGGAGACAGTTGGAATCATACTACAGTCACAGATCCGAGGCAAGGAGGGAGACATGGGCAGGAGAGAGACTGCCAGGGAGAGAGAGACAGTGCACAGACAAGCTGAAGGGAAGGGTAGTGAAACATGGAAGGAGAAGGGGGCATTTCTATTTACTTTTCGAGTTTATGAGCGGTTTCAGGGCGCGCACACTGAATATGGTCCCCAGAGTGTCAATAGGGCACATTATCAAGGATAAAACATCAAAAAAATATAGACAGGTGTGAGTCTAGATTTTCTACACCTAACACCACATATTGTATTAATTGTATTTATATAGTGACTCTACAATAGTCTACAGTGATGAGTACATATCACAAGAATTACCACTTGCTATTGTTTAATATGCTAAACTGAGGGAGACATTAAATGTACTGTGTTGTGCTATAGGTGATGAACTTGCCACATAGAGAATTTTATGGCGTTCCGGAGCATGAGTTGTGTTTGAGTGTTGCTTCCTTCTTTATTCCTTTTTGTTTCCTTTGGCTCTCATTCATAGTATATGTACAATTGGTAAGTGCTTGTATTCATAAACCTTCTACTCTATTTAAAGGAATTTTCTGTATTCCTGGTATGAATGGCTCCAAACTAAATGGCCAAGAATGAGTTCTGGTGTTGGAATATGCAGAAGGGTTCAGGTTTGTGCAGTAGAATGTGATGAGTTTTCAACTTCCAGAGAAAATATAGAGAGGACATGAGATGAGAGAACTCTCTTAAGGGCATACTTTTTGAGGAGGCCCTCTGCTTTTGATTGCAGTGGCTCAGTTTATTTGGTGATTCACAATTCCAATCATGGGTAAAACATGGCTTGTTGAACATAGATGAGATGTACTTGCAAATTGTTTGATTGCATATTGCATTTCAGGTTTTCAATTTGACCAATCCTTTGACTTCTTACCAACGAAATATGAGTGTCTTCCTGGTCGAGGACCACACTGCTTTTTCTCTTATCTGTCTTGTATCAAGACCCTGCTGGACTATGGGGTGAAAGAAAGCTTGAATAAGCAGCTACCTATGTTATGACATCTCTTTATTAATGTAATAACTGCACTTTCACAATTGCTTTATTAACCATCCTGCTTTCTCAAATTTGCTTGAAAATGCACCATTTGTCCACTCTTTTTTCAAAATTTTCTCGGGGGGAGAACCCGCCCGAACCCCCCTTAGGTTGTTCGGGCACGCTCGCTACGCTCGCTCGCTGCGGTGCAGTATGCCAATAATTTTACGCCCCACCACTTTCAAATGTCACCAGCCACCACTGTTTAGGGCAGTCCATCACTTTACCCACTTTCTCTCCTCCCCCTCACCCTTCCAAGGAGAAGGAGAGACTTCACCGCCTGGATCCTAGAAGGGCGGTCAGCTTGTACTTGGACAGAACCAAGGACTTGAGGCTGGACAATCAGCTCTTCGTTGGTTACGTGGGACGAATGAAGGGCAAAGCTGTCCATAAAAGAACGCTTTCCAGGCGGATCATCTTGTGCATCAAGATATGTTACGCCTTGGCCAAGAAGGAGTCGCTTGAAGGTAAGCTCATTCTACTAGAGCAAAGTCTTCAACTTTAGCTTTGGCTAGAGGTGTCCCTGTGGTAGACAACTGTAAGGCGGCAACATGGGCCCCCTAAACACTTTCGCAAAGCATTATTGCTTGGATTCAGAGGTGAGGAGGGACGGCGATTTTGCATGTTCTGTGCAGCAGGACTTTTTGGTATGAGTAGGTGGACACCCTCTGCCGGGAGGGGGACTGCTTGGAGATTCAATTCAAAAGGTGAGGAATCCACAGGCAGCTGTATCCATCAGAAGAACAAGTTACTTACCTTTGGTAATGCTTTTTCTGGTGAATACAGTATCTGCCTGTGGAGTCCTCACTGACCTACCCTCCTCCCCGTTGTCTACCTACGTATACCAAAAAGGTTTTTGTGCATGGCATTCTTGTATTTCTATATCATTTGCTTTGCTATGATGCTTGTTGTTAGGAAATATCTTGGCTTTAGCTTTTCTTGTTTTCCTTCTTATTTCATTCATATACTGTGTATATTTGTGTATATATTGTATACTGTGTATACTTGCAATATGTTGTCGGTCTACCCGCTGACCTCGAAGGCACGGAAAAAAATGGGTGGAACTGACGTCAGCACACCGACGAGGTCTTCTTATGGCTCCAGTGACGTCATACGGAGTCGCGAGGGGAGCCGTGCTACTGTGACGTCCTCATCGACGTGGGAGAGCTATGAAAAAAGTTTCTGTGGAATGCTGACGCAGGGGTAATTCAAAAGGTGAGGAATCCACAGGCAGATACTGTATCCACCAGAAAAAGCATTACTGAAGGTAAGTAACTTGTTCTTCTGGTGGATACAGTTTCTACTTGTTGATTCTTCACTGATAACCCAGTTGCTTATGCCAAAAACAAAGCTGTTTATATATATATGCATGTATATGTGTGTATTTATATATTTCTTTTGGTGTGTGAAGAAGCCCTCGTCTGCGTCCTGATGTCAGTTTCCATCCATTATGTTTGGGCTTCGAGGCGAACGGGTGAAACCAATAGTGGACATGAAAGAGCATCTGGCAGACCCCCATTAAAAGGATATATATTTTTTCTCTCTCTCTCTCTCTCTCTCTCCACTCTTAACTTCAACAGAATTGCTCAAACGGAATATCGTGTGTGAAGGGTAAAGACTATTTAAAATAAAAAGGATGACATTTAAACACACGTCTCAGTGTACAACATTAACTGTAAAGCACTCATAAAAGTGCAATTTCAACTATTATTCAACCAATGTGACTAAGACAATATCACCCCTGTAAAAAACGATTGCAATTTTATACAAGGACCATCACACACCACAAGGTCTATGTGAAAACATCTCCTGGAATACCATTCTAGTCTTTTGCCCCCAGGGAAGAGTATCTTGCAATAAATAGTTTTATGTCTGTATTTACACGCATCCAACAAGGCTGCCAGTAATTTCATCAACTCTGCCGTCCTCTCATCACAGGCCATCTGGCATTAATAAAACGTAAAGAGACTCCAAAAAATTAAGCGCGATGATCCAGTCTCCAATAACAATTTGCAGAATCGCTTCAATGTGCTTTCACAAACCTAAGAGTCTCTCTTAATCATGTCACAAAGCACAGTAAAGTATTCGCATGTTGGAGTGTCCGGAAAAGTCTGTTCCTTAATACAGCACTCCTGCCCCCACCGCTAGGCTTGGGGGCTGACTGATTTGGGGACTCGCTGATGGAAGGCACGTACATTTGTCTTTTTTGGTATGAGTTCCGAAGCTGGCAGGGGCCACAGAGATTCCCCAAGGTGGGACACATTTCAAGACCCTGGGCATGGCAGAACAATTTTTGCAGAAAGCCATGGGTGCCCTCTCAAAGTCGTTTATCCTGCTGCAGCGATAATATAACAACTCGCCTGTGTAGGAGACTCAGGGTGATGTGATGGTTGAGGGGGCGTTGATAACTTAGAGTGCCACCAGTCTCTTGGTGGCACTACTGGGCCTCGTTGAGATAGAACTCTTATATCTTCTCAGGGGCAGAAAGTGTTTATTGGTATGAAGCCGTCATCTAGGTCTCACCAGGATCTTTCTGGCTTGTCAGGGCTCTGAGGCCAAGTCACCACACAACATCCCTCTCCGGCAGCATAGTCAAACCCCAGTTAGGCTGGTGACAGAAGGCAAACTATCAGTGCTCCCGCCCGGGAAACTTGCTGCTGCCACTCTGGTCACCTCGCTGGGAGCGGGACAGGACTCTAGGTCCCAGGCTCCTTCGCGGCACGTTGCCGCCGATGCCCGCATTTGCGCGCCTGGAGGCGCTTTAAAACCTCTGCAGGGCTCCCGCAGCACGGGACGCGCGCGGGCGTGCCGGGGCCGCGCCCGGGCCAAGGGCGGGCCCGTCTGCGCCCGGATAAGGCTGGGCTGGGCCTATTCTCTTGGCTCTGCTTTCCGATCTCTTTTTCCTGCTCATCATTTCCCAAAATTGGATTGCGTGAACTAGTGAGACCTTGGGGGAGGAAAAACTCCATCAAGTAAGCACGTCAGACTTTTACATTCTTTTTCCTTCTTTTTTCTCTGCCCCATTTTGAATCGAGCTATCCAGGACTATGGCAAAAGTTAAACGGATGGGGGAAAGGGAGAGTACACCTAAGCCCCTACAGAACTCAACTCTTGACTGTTTCCTAACGCGAGCTGCGAAAGCTATAGATAAAGAAATACTAGTAGTCCAACGCCGCCTATCCATAGAGGGTGTCCCCGCTATATGTATCAACCAGGAAGCGCCCATAGGTATTCAGACAAAGATTATGGACCCAGAGTGCAATGTTCTCAACCAATCTGTACAGGATCTAGTTAGCCCTGAGCAGTCTCAACGTAGACTTCAAGCATCTCCAGTACCTTGTCCTCAAGCTAAAAGGAAGAGGAAGCAAAAGCACCTAGAGCCTTCACTAGTAGCCAACACCAGATCAAAGAGAAAAGCTAGACAGGCTCTTACTGGGGATAGTAATAGTTCTACTGTAGCATCACCTATAAATTCGAGCCTCCCCCCTGCGCCATTTCCTACTGCAACCTTATCCCCGCAAGATGTCAAGCTCCTACTGGATGGGTTTTAAAAAATATTACAAAATAGATTGCTACCCATTATAAACAGGCTTGATAGCCTAGAAATTAGTGTGGAAAATGTAAAAAAGACACTCTCCACCCTAATTGTAGGGACAGTTAATCATAGCTCCCTACGTTCTGGGTCTGTAGAACAAGTGGGGGGCGAAAACTGTAGGAAAACCAGCACTATGGTGGAAAATCATCACTGTAATTTAGTACAACCTACAGCTGTGACCATTGTGCAAAAAAACGATCACGACACACGGGAAGATATACGCAGGGAAAATATTAGGCTGCATAAGCCTACTAATCATTCAGATCCTAACAACACCAGCCCGCTATTGAATAGGAATAAAATGGTTCCACCTAGACAATCCAACCTATGAATGGGTGATGCTTCCACAGGTGGAGAAAAAAATTGCAATGACGTGACTCTCCATCTCCCCCCAGATTGCTGCCCATATGTGGTGATCTTAACCAATGTACCGTCACTTATGGGCGAGCAAAAGGAATCTTTCACTCAACTAAAGAACAAGGTCTGCCACTGGCTAACGTTGAATACTGATTTCCCTAGCTCCTGTTCTTACGATATATTGTTTGCCCGTAGAGTGAATTGGGTTGGCCCACTATGGAAGGTAGCTAAGGGAGACTGCATAGTGATCAATTGCAGATCTCCAGATCTCGCAAGGCAGTTGCTCCAAAGTAGGAGGAATCGATCTGGGTGTGGCCTAGGACAAGGGATCGAGTTGGTGCCACTCGGCTTCTTCTATAGGCATCTCAAGCCGACTGGGTCACATCCCTTACTGAATGTCCACCTAAACCAGAATCCATCAAGTAGGGAAGTCCTAAACCACCTAAACCAGAATCCATCAAGTAGGGAAGTCCATTTCCCCCTGGAAGTCAGGAATAGATATGAAGCCCTTACTGGCTTAGACAGCCCTGACTGACTAAATCAAGGGAGTGGAGTGTTGGCATATAATGTAGCCACAACCATCCAAGTAGAGGGATTAACAGTTACCGATAACACCCTATGTAATGAGACAGCTAACACCTCCCCCACCCAATCAACCTCCCATGAAACAGCACAGAAATTAATACACGCCAACACTACACTTAGTTGTAGGCAACAGGGAAGTGTGGGTACCGATCAATTACTACAGATTGTTTCCTGGAATATTGCCGGAATTAAATCTAAGCTAAGTGACCCCGAATGGGGTAGGATGGTTGATAGCAATCATGTATGCCTGTTTAAGGAAACCTGGGCGACTGAGCGGGTACATAGGGTGGGGTTCACCACATTTAGTATCGAAGCTAGGCCATCAGCAGCGGGCCGTCCGGCTGGAGGGCTGTTAATCTGGGTCAGGGCAACATTGGACTGTGAAATTAAAACACATGGGGTAGATTCCCAGGAGATTCTTGGTATTGATTTGATATGGCCAAAAAGGAATGTCAAAATTAGATTGTTTAACATCTACAACAGGTTTAGCAGCCACTGTAAGCACTCGGAAACCATAACAGCACTAGTTAACTACCTAGAGAATTGTAGTGGAGGGCCCTATCTTATTCTTGCTGTCGATTTCAACACGACTTATGAGCCGGTAGATTATGTGCAAGAGCTAGTACAGGAAGAGGAGCAAGCTAGGGGTGTGTGACAGGGGGTCTGCAGGGGCATGGTCCCAGGCCCCCGGGGACACCGACAAAGGCCTATTACCGCCGTGCAGCACCTCAAAGGCAAGACCGGAAGACCAGAAGAGGTGGGCGGAGAACAGAAGAAGGAAGACGGAGCCGAGGAGACGGAGAACGAGGAAAGCGCGGAGGACGAGCCGGAGGAGGGCGGGACGACGTACGGCAGCGAGCCAAGAGACAAGCCGGAAGGAGGACGGACGGAGCAGGAGACAGCCATCGCGAGCCGAGGACCCAAGACGGAGGGCGCCATTAGAGGAGGGGTTCCCCCGGGACAAGAGGCCAACCCTCAGGAGGACGCAAAGGACGAGGCAGCCGTGACCCCGTTGTAGGGTCACGGTATCAGGCAAGTGGGGATAGGGATAACGGGTGCTTTGCGCGGCTGGGGAGTTTTAAGGGTGGCATTTGGGGGCTGGTAAACCTTCAACCGTAGGCTTCTCCAACCGCGCCAGTGACTCAAAGAAAGTTCCAGGAGACGCAGAATAGACGGGGCACAAAAAGTATTTAGATGAAGATAACTCACAGTGTTTTGTTGGTACCCTCTCCAACACGGGCGGGAGTCACGTCCTTCACTACCCAAACCCCACAGGAACCCCTGGTCATTTTCCTTTTACCGGGTGAAGTAACCCGCAATAAACAATAAAACCCTCACACGTTCTGCACAAAAGAGGGAGGGAGCACATAAAGACGCCATAGGCCAAGCCACTAATTGCCTCCCCCTTGTTTTCTTCTTTCTTTCCTGAGGAGAGGACCTTTTCATCCAGCTGAAGACCCCAAAGCCTCCTGAAAGACGCCAACGAAGCGGACACAGAAATAACCAACACCTCTGTTGTCGTGATAAGAATAATAAATCGTCTTTTCACATCCATAGCGGGGTGCGTGTCATTCTTCTTGCGTGACAGGGTGTTAAAAAGCTACAGACTTCTCCCATTAAAGGACTTACTAAAGTTGGGCAGCAGGTATTGTCTCTTACCTTAGCTCACGGGGTGCGAGCCTGTAATGGGCGGACACCATCCGATGAGACAGCCAAGTTTACTTTTAAGAGGGGGAGTACTAAAAGCAGGATACACTACATCATGGTGGACCTTGACATGTGGCCATATGTTAAGGATATGACCGTTCAGAACCGTGATGATAGTGACCACAATGCCCTCTTTTTGGAGTTAATTGGCCTCCCAATCTTTGACAATCAAACCCCTCAAAGTACAGCCCCAATTGGAACTACGAACAATAACAGAAGAATAAAATGGCCCAGGGTAATAGCAGATGGGAAAATACTCCCAAAAATGTATGAAGAGGTGGCTCAGACTCTTATGGTCTTTAGTGATCTAGACCAAAAGGAGGACGATTTCATTTTAGCTAGCTATCAGAAATTGTCCAATAGCATTAAACAACATTTTAGTAAATCAGTTAGTTTTAACACATTTAAACGAAACACTGCCCCATGGTATAATGAGGACTGTAGACTTGCAAAGGCTAATCTAATGGTGGCAGTCAAGCAGGGAGTGCGAGAGGACATTAGGAACAGAAGAATGATGTACAAGAGAGCCCAGGCTGGAGCAAACAAGAGCTGGGAGGCTGATAACTGGCGTATATTGGCCGAGGCCTCAAGGCAGAAAGATAGTCAATTATTCTGGCATCTACTTTCTAAGGGCTCAACTAAGCAGGTCAGTGAAGACGATTACTATATACAGCCACATGTTTGGGAAGATTACTTTAAAAAGCTTTACACTGGAGCGGCCCCAAATTTCGAGGAGGGAAGAACAGTAGTTGCAGGGGAAGACATTACGGTGTTAACACAGGAACATGTAGAAGGATTCTCCTTAAAGGAAATTATAGTAGCAATCAACCAACTCCAGGATGGAAAAGCCCCTGGTCTAGACAAACTCCCAGGAGATTTGTATAAAGCTGAGCCCAATATTTGGGGCCCACTGTTCCAAAAGGTTTTTAACGCTATTCAACGTGGCGGGGACATCCCCCCAACCTGGAAGGGAGCTGAAATAATTCCCATTTTTAAAAAAGGAGAGAAAGGGGATCCCTCAAATTACAGACCGATAAGTCTTATAGACGTTTCCCAAAAAGTTTTTTGCAAAGTAATTCTCCTACGTTTTCAAAGTTGGATGCGGGAGAATAACATTATTTCCCACCTGCAGGCAGGCTTTAGGTCATCTACTAGCATCCTAGACCAAGTGTTTAGATTTTTGCTGCTTATTTGGAAGGAAGTGAAGATCTGGAAGGGTCACTTATATGTTGTATTCGTTGACCTTAAAACAGCATTTGACTCCATTGATCGCAACAAGCTGTGGGCTACACTCGGGGAAACTAGATCTCCCAAGTGACTTACTCCAGCTATTGGTTCGCCTACACCATGATAATTACTAACCCTGGGCGTAGTTTGCGTAGTCGCGCTACGCAAAGTTGCAAAAGCGCTATGCGAGCTACGCGAGCGTGCGTAGTTGCTTGTCCCGCCCGTTTGCGATGCGTTTTTCTTGCTCGCGAACGCGTATTGCGTGTTCGGGACGCTGTTTGCGTGCTCGGGGGATAGTATCTCGCGAACTTACCCATGCGGTCGCCTATGGGCGCGGCCATCTTGTTTTTCACTTGTCCCGCCCGTTCGTGATGCCTTATTTCCTGTTCCGGGTCGCGTATAGCGTGTTCGCGATGCGCATTTCATGTTCGGGAATGCGTCTTACATGTTCGCGACGCTTTTTGCGTGCTCGGGGGGAAATATCGCGCAAACTTACCCACGCGGTCGCGGCCATCTTGTTTTTCACTCTATGCTATGGTTCTGGGGCCTGCTTTTCTATCCTCCCTCTATCCTTGCCATCCTTAGGTTTTTACACTGTTTTTCTGATCTTTTTTATTTATTATCTATCCCTCTCTGTCCCTAAGTCTATATTTTGCATTTTATTTCTACTTTTACTGCGTTTTTTTTCACTTTTCTACTGTTTTATATTACTTCCTTCTTTAAGCTCCTACTTCTTCCCCTAACTTTATTTTTCCCTTCTAAATTTTCTTTTCCGCCTCCCGCTCACCCCAGAACCATGCCTAAGGGTACTACCGGCTCCAAGGGCAAGGCGCCTGTGCCCAAGAGCCGCCTGCCTTGCGGCAGACTGCGCCCTGCAGGGGTGCAGGCCCGGGAGCTTTTCGGCGAGGCGGAGGTGGCCGCCCATGTTCTTTTTGTGCAGCGCCACGTCCCCTTGACCTTGGCAGCAGGCGGCAGGCCTGGCTCCGGGTACCCTACCCAGGAGCGTCACCGCCGGTGGGCGAAGGTGCGCCGGGCAGTGTTTCGCTGCTCAGGGGTCCGGCGCACCCATAACCAGCTGGCCCACCGGTGGTCAGACATCTTGGACCGGGAGCAGGATCTGCTGGACCTGCTTGGTGTCGAGGTCGTGGGGCTTGGTGAGTAGCTAATATACTAGTAGTATAAGTATTGTGTATAATTTTTTTCCGAATAGCAAGAATACTGCTGCTTACATTGCAGGTAAATTACGTTTCAAAATCTTCTGTGATTGTAGGACACAGGTGCTCGGCGGCGGCGCTACTCTTACTTGTTTGCAACTTTGCTCTCGCTTGGGCTGATTATGTAAGAGTTTACTTAGAGAATTTAAGTTAGGTAATGCTATTGCTAGAGAGACTCTAGTCCTTCCTTTGTCCTCCTGTCACTAAGAAGAGATAGTGGTGGATGGATTGATAGGTTTAGTTAGTATTAGTTGGTAATTTTTTAGAGGTCTGCATAACGCATCCTCTGTCACTGAGTGCTGCTTACCCCAGTCCTTAGTAGAACCTTTTGTAGTTTGTTTAGTGAGTGGTAAGGCTTAGCAGTGTCACTAGCAGAACATCAGACGCAACCAACCAACAATTTGGTGTATGCACAAATTTATGCATGTGTCCTCCATCTATGCATTTTTGAGGGCTAAATTTGAAATGCAGACTTAGTGAACAATTGGCCCGTCTGGAATATGTGGGCTAGGTCAGGTGGTACTACTTAGGCTTAGTTAGTATTCTGGAATCAGAATGGAACACTGGTATAGTGTTCATAAATAATAAGAAGACGGTCCGTGAATCCCGCAATAATACTACTAGTCGATCTGATTAGATAGGTCAATTTTATTGCAATTGTTGTTTCCTAAAATGTTTTTGAGCGTTTTTTAAAATATTTTATTTGTTTCACAGTACACCAATCATTAATGTTTGTCTCTTTCTTTATTATATCTTACATGATCAGCACCCAGGGGTAAGACGACGGGGTCAGAGTCGGCGGGACAAGATCAAGATGCCTCCCAGGGCCAGGACTGCTCCTCTACCGAGGGCTCTGCTGCTGGCCCCAGTAAGTCCTCCAGTGGTTAATATTAATAATTATATTTCCCTAACTTTTACTGCACCTTATTTTTTCCGAACTATTATTTCTGTTTCCTAATTCTATTTTTTTCCAAATCTTCTTCGATCTAGACTGTTTCTAAATTCTTGTTATCCCTGCCTCTAACTGCCTCTGCTATGACTCTCTGTACTACTACTATTAGTCTGTCTGTAGCTAAGCTTGCCCAGTTGGCCACTCTTTATTTAAAAGGTTTTAAATAAAACTCAGATTCACCAATAGCTCTAGCCACTGAGTCCAGTCCTTTGGGTTGTCCTCTTCTAGTCTTCTTAATCTTGAGGCTTTTCGACAATTCCCACCAACAAAATGCCCAACCAGATATTTGACTATTTTTGATAGGATATAGTACATACTACTACTGTTGTGGGGATTCTGCACAGCCACATACAGAACTATGCACAAGAAAATAGGATGCTGGTGATGGGAGGTTGGACCTTCCTCACACCTCAGTCAGAACCCACAATCCCCTGACCGACTAGCTATAGTCTCTCATTAGGTCCCCGAACCCCCCTGAAGATACCCAATGATTAGACAACCCAGAACATAATAACACCCTTTCGCTCACTCACTCGTGTAAGTCCACCACACCAAATACCACAGAGTCTATGTGTAAGTTCAAAAGGTTTATTTTCAACTAACAAGCTCTGTACGTTGTTCTACAATTCAATTCAGTATACTATACAAGCCAGCTCCAACAGCAAAATGCATAAGATTAAAACAATAAACATTGTTACAAGTCCATCGAAGACAAAAGATCTCTGTGCGAATTCTGGGGGACCCCTCACCTTAGAACGTAGAAGTACTGGTTACATCATAAGCTCTGCAAAGCTCTGGTTCGTAGAAGGGAATCTTCCGCCTGTTATGAGAAAAATGGTGCGCGTTAGATAGTATAATGCAAGCATTTCTCAGTCATGCCAAAAAATGTAGCATGTTATGGCTAAGCAATACGGACTGACCAGAACTCCATAACAAAGTGGCTTGTTTTTCGACCTCTTGTACGCAACGCTCAGACAGTAGCTGTATGAGCTCATGTGGGCTCAAAGGCGTCTTACACAACAAGCTGCGAGGTAACGTCACATGCGCAAAAGACATGAAGCTAAAATGGTTGCATGGCTCTGGCTAACTTTGCAAAGAGTAGAGTAGACTAGAATGACCCTAGGGACCATAACACTACCAGTGTCTACTCTACTATAGTACCCGATTTGGACTAGTGATGTATGTTGTATAAATATGTATTAACTTTTTTTCCCAATCTTGCTAGTGAAAAAGAATAAATAGGGGGAGGTGTATATGTGGCATCTAAAAATGTGTAATGTTTTTTCTAGGCGTACTACCGACCACCAGTGCCGGGGCCAGTGGCGATGGCGATGCGGCCATGTCGGAGGGAGCAAGAGATGCAGCACCTGCAGGAGCTACAGGGGGTGAGCCAGCAGCAGTGGCGGGCGGTGGTAAGTTATATTCCTTACTTATTGACATTACACTAGCGGGAAGGGTGTACACTCACTGTACTGTTGAGACTTAGTAAGTATGAAGTTGTAGTGAACATTAGACAACGGTTGAAGAAGACACCCTTTACTTAGCATTAGCAATAGCATTAGCAGCGTGAGTTGAGTAACCAATGGCCTCTTCTATCTGACTCCAACTCAGCTGTGAAAGTTTTATGGAGAAGACTAAAAGTCAGATCAGATGACCTTGATGGATGTGTTGAACAAAAAGGGAAAGAAGGGTGGAAGGAGGAAGGACGGGCGAGATGTAATATGACTGGCAGAGAAGGATACGTTGGAAGCATGCATAGGTCGGTGGCTGATAGGAATCAGATGCATGGGTTGTTGAAGGATGGGTGGATGGTGAAAGAAAAGATGCCTGCCTGGGTGGGCGGCACCGTATGGGTGGATAGGATAGCAAGAATCGTCAGCGGTGTTTAGGTCAAACTCAAAGCCAAGGCAAGCAAGGAAGGACACATGGGTGGTTGTTGGTGAAACAAACTAAGGTTTGTTGAGAAATTAAGAAGAATGATAGACGTTTACTTTGAATGGATGGATGCCTGGATGTATTCATCATAGATAGCATAGGTGGAGACTGTCACTGGATGCAGACCAGAGTCTTAGTTTGAAGAGAATGTAAAAGAAACCGCGCCACAGTAGCAAAGCCGAGGGGAATATAAGTTGTATTTTCAGAATACTCCCTTGACTCACAGTAGTTTGCAAGTACATCATATATATATATTGTGTATGTATGTAGTTATCAAGCGCCTTCCTCCGACTCCGAAGACCACTCCCTACCTATGTTAATTTATTTTCGAGTGTGTCAGCCAGCCTGCCATGGGGGTGGCCTATCTGTTGGTTACACAATCAATCCAAACAAAGTACCTCATGTCGTCCCATATATAAGCAATGATCATTGGATCAGATATATAATCTGCCTTTTTGTAGTAGTCAGTGCAGGGTGAAAGTGAAATTGAGCAATTGCCCTTGATGTAACAGAGAGAGTATGGCCAGTGCTACCCGTAATAGAAAAATACAAGCTTCCCCACCTGCAGACAGTAGTAAATAAAACTAACGTGAGTCTGCATCATGACTCGAGTATGTTTGTCTTGGGCGCAAGCTGACTGAGCTGGCATGCCGGCTACAACAAGGTTATGTAATTTCGCTAAACTAGAGAGAAGAAGAAGACTGGTGTACTGTGTACTGGAGTCCATAGTGCTAGTATAATGCCTGAAACTCCCACAAATGTTAGAGGCCGAGGAAGTGGGAGGACAGATACATACCACAAATGTTATGTACTGTGCTTGCTAGTGCTACTATGCCACTATGTGTTGAATTAATTTTGTGTTACTGTTTTGCTAAGAGTATTGGTAATAGGCTTTTTTTCTTTCTTGATATAGCTCCTCCAAAACCAACGAGGAAGGAGTTGGCAGCCATGGCCCGGCGCCGGAAGCTGGAGGCCATCTGCACAGAGTACCGGCGGCTGGTGGCTCTGGCGGAGGAGGAGGAGGAGGCGGCAGCAGGTGCAGCCTCCTCCAATGCCCCTGACCCCAGCCAGGCCCCTCCAGTGGCACGGCGCCGCGGTCACGCAGCCGCCCGCCGCCGCACACCAACAACATCCAGCACTACTGCTGCCCCCCCCGTGGATGCACCTGCAGGGCATATGCGCGCCGCATGCTCCTCCGGAATGCGCGACTGGGGGAGGAGGTAGAGGAACTCAAGAAGAGGGTCAAGGTCCTGAAGATCGACATCCGAAGAGCCCGCCGCTAAAGACCCTGTTTAATTGCTCCTTTTTTATAGGTTCTTTTGGTGGGTGGGAATCGGGTGTTGGGGTTTTTTCACTTTATTTATGGACAACATGGACAATTGGACATTTGATTTGTTGGACTTTTTCGTTTTGGACATTGGTTGGGGTTAGGGAGAGGGGTGGGTCAGGTGTTGTTGTGGGATTTTTACATAGTTTATTTTTGTTAGGGGATTAAATTATATATTTATACTTTACATACGATGTGGTTAATGTTTTGTGTTTGATTTAAATAATTGGCTGACTTTGTAAGACACAAACAGATAGATGCGGTACCCCTCACTGAGTGACTAGTCCTACTAGTACTGTCAGTCTCTCCTCCTAGTCCATTATTATACCTCCCCCAAACATCTTTTCTTACCTGTGATTGATGTTTAAGTTAGGCACAGCGATGGCTGCATGACGATGCAGGTTGGGTTTCCGAAGAGAATGGAGATGCCATGGTTGTGGTGGTAGTAGTAGACACTGGCAGTAGCATTTACAAAAAAAGAAAATGAGACAGTCAGTCGTCTGGGAGAGACTCTGGGAGGAGTAGTAGAGCAAAGTAAATAAAACATAATGGTGGAGGGGATAGCCTAGTACAACAAGTTACAAACTGTAGTTGTGTCGAGTCACTCAACTAGGCCTACACTCGACACAAGCGTAACCTTTAGTGCTGTGTGTAATAGGATGACAATCGGTGCCGGCAATTAATGATGATGGATTAGGTTCCTTTGTTAAAAAAGTTACCTCGCAAATATACTGATCATGGGTGGGCAAGCAGAAGAAGATCCTCCCCCTGCCTTGAAATTGAATTAGTGTTGCTTTCGCCACATCCGCCCCAGCAAGCGTGTGATCAATTATTGGTGTACATTTAATTTAGTCACACCTCAATAAATCACACAGCCCGGGGGAAGAAGGTTAGGGTTTGATGAATGGTTGGGAAGGGGGTTTGGGGAAAGGTTTGACAAAGAAAAACAGTACGCATGGACAAACAACAAAACACAATCTTTGTAGACTACCATATCCATAAATCTGTTAAGGGTGAAAAAGGAAATGCATGCATGATGATGATAACTTGATGGTTAATGATAAGTAGTACTTACTAACTACTACTAGACAATTAGACAGTACAGGGCATCAGTATATTAATATTATGCAATTTGCCTTGCCTGTCTGCCCTCATAGAGACCCGGATTACATACAGTTTGTGTTCTGTTCTGTTGTACCGGGCTTACTTTTAAAGATAGCAAAGAAAATTTAAAAATAGCTGTAGGGATGAATTATAAGCAGAGAGCAAACATAATTAATAATAACAACAACACACGGTAGTAATGATTGAAGACAAAAAATGAATCAAATTATTTAAAAGATGATGAAAGTTGATACTGTTACTGTGTTATCCTGGTCAAAATGGGGAGTTGCATCTCGGCATTCCTCTTGGTCCTCCCTTCCATGGATGCTCCGTCCATCAATCTTGGGTGACGCCACTGCCTGCCTGGCAGATGTAGATTCATTGGCAAGGTAAGTGTGCATTGTTTTTCCAAGTATAGCACAGGGTAAAAGCCGGCCTGTAAGTACTGTAAATGGAAAAACAAAAGGGATATTGAAAAATCAATGAATAGAAAAAATGCATCAATTACGGTGGAGTGCAACAAGAGAAGAGAACACTTTCAGACTGAGGCGGCATGGATACATCATGTCTACTCTGTTTACAGCATTTATTTAAGCTACACCAACAACAGGACAGAGCAGGCCCACGGCACCCGGCCGTGACCAAACCTCCATTTAGCTTAAATTTTGACAGAGCCAGACAAAGCACATATACAGCAACCTAGCATTTTCAAAATTAAGTGATTAAATCAATGCACCGCTGTCAGTCATACCACTACACTCGACTCCACCACTACACAGACATGTAGGTCTGCTGTAGTTCTTGTTGACTTGTGTTTACCTTTTATGCCACTTCATGAAACGCTGTTATTCCATCAATCATCTCCGATCCTAAGTACTGACTGACTGCGAAGAGTATAGTATGTGGTCATCATGATCATGGTGTCCAACTCAGTCTGTAGTGTACCGAGTGAGTCCAGAGTCCATATTCAAATATCCAATGGATCGCCCTGCAGTAGAAGTACAGTTTTGTTATTAAACAACAAGTCTGTTTACAGCATTAACCAGAAACAGTTACAGGAGGACACATATACAGCAACATAGCATTTTCCAAAGTAAGTAACTAAATCAACACACGGCTGTCAGTCATACCTCCACTACTACACTTGTCGTGACTACTCGACTCCACCACTACACAGACATGTAGGTCTGCTGTGGTTGTTGACTTATTTACCTTTTATGCCACTTGATTAGAAATGCCCCGAGTTATTCCATCAATCATCTCCGATCTAACTGACTGACTGTGAAGATAGTATGGTCCTCATCATGGTGTTGTACGTGTTGTCCAACTCCAACTCAGTCTGTAGTGTACCGAGTACGACTCCGAGTAAGTCCATATTCCATATTAAAAAATGCAACGGATATTGGCCTGCAGTAGTAGGAGTACAATTTGGTTATTAAACAACAAGAAGGGAAACATTGACTGTCACTTGAGTCACTTTTAGTTGGTAGATTAATTACTAGTACAGTTCGACTTCATGCACAACGTCATCAACACAAAAAACAGCAATCACTCTGAGTCTGCATCCAACGCATGCCATCATTACCTGTCTTGCTCTTCTCTTTGGCTGTCAGATGCCTAGTTCTGACAGGTGTGTGTTTTTTTACCGAGGCAGTGGCCTCATTATTACTCCATAATCCACATTCATTTTGAGTGTTAGTCGCTGTTTCGGTTTTCTTATTCATCTGTGGCACTTTGTCGCAGTTGAAGTTGGTTCACATGGTCAGCGCTGTGAGATGGGCCGCGTCCTGGGTAGCGGTCATTGGTCAATTGAGTTTGCAGAAATGTGACATGTCAGCAAGTTTCTTCGAAGAGTCTTGTCTTTCTCTGCCAAGTACCTTCTGTTCTGACATTGATGAGCTTTTGATGCCTGCCGAGGTGGTAGCCTTCTGACAGTGATGAGTTTCGGCTCGGAAACAAAAGGAGGATAGCTATAGTCATGTTCCACTTCTTCTGGCGGGACTGTTAGAGGCAACATTTCTTGTACTATTCTCCATCCAATGCCTGGCTTGAGGGAAATGTATTTAGGGCGAGTCAGGAAGATGGAGCAGGACTCTGAGGAGTGGACAGTTAAATGCACAGAGGTGCAACTCCAATATGGAAATAAAAAGAGAAGACGGTGGTGATGGATTTGTTGTGATTCGAACCAGAAAGACAGAGACACACACAAATAAAGGAAGGAAGAAAGTAACAATTTGAAAGCCTAGTTGTCAGGGAAGAGGAGCTCGTCCTCAAACTCTGGTGGTTCGATCAGAAGTAGGTCATCTAACACAGTACTTCCGTCACCTAAGTCGCTCTCCTCTTCCTGCTGTGATTCAGGTATTTTGTACTCTGGTGGTATAAAGTGCTGATTCATTTTGATCATGGTTAACCTCTCCACGCTTTTGGGCGAGAGACTGGTCCTTTTCACAGTTACAATGGCACCAGCAGCACTGAAAACACGCTCAGAAGAGACACTTGCGATAGGGGAAGCCAGATACTTTATCGCCAGCCTGCTGAGCACTGTCCATTGGCTTCTTTTCCCATACCAATACACCAATGGGTTTCGATCCATGAAGACCTCTGTTGTGTCATCCAGATAGGCCTGGACCGTACGCTCAATGCTCAGGGGAGCTCCGATTTGCTTGGCCTCTTTTGCCTGTGCATCAGCACTGGACTTACCATACCCATGCCGTAGAAACCAATCAGTTGCTGATTGTACTGTGGCTGATGATCCTGTTCTTGCTGTTGTTGATGTTAGTGGTGTTGGTGACTGCTGGGAGGCAAATGCACTGCCCTCAGGCTCTGAAGTAGAACTTGACTCTGGATGACCTGTAGTACTTGTTCTGGCCTGGGGTGGCGGGCCTCTAATTACCAGCCGTTCGTTTTCGAACTTAGTGGCTTCCCCAGCTATCAAAGTTTTGTACTTGGCAACATCCACTTCCGAAAAAGGAATTACTGCCTTACTGTTCAGAAATACTTTGTACCGTGGATCCAAAATTGTGGCAGTAATGTAATGTTGATGTGACACAATGTTATTTTGAATCCTTGTATTTTCAGATAAGCGAACGGCTAAGGAGTCCGCCAAATAATATGCGTCTTGTTTGTCATCCACACCTGCGTACATTTCAGACACCTCCTTCAGCTGTTGCTCTAGCATGTGCAACAATGGGATAGCTTGGCCCATAGTACAGTCCTCCCTGCTGACTTCACGTGTGAAGACCTCAAAAGGAAGTAGCATCTCTGTCAGGCATTTAACGAGGTCCCATTGGCCCATCTCAACGGTCATGCCTCTCACAGTAGGATCCCCTAATCTTTGCATGACATAAGCATTGAGTGGTATGTACTGCTCAAACAGACGATCAAGCATGTAATAAGTTGAGTTCCAACGTGTTGGCACCTCCTGGATGAGTGCTTTGACTTGCATTTTATGCTCACGTTGAATGACCCTCAGCTGCTTCCGGGCTTTAAAAGAATGGCTGAAATGTGTGCATATTCTTCTGCAGGTGGCCAGTAAGTTGCTGACTTTGTATTCATTTTTCAGAAAGTCTTGAACAACAATGTTAATGCAGTGTGCCAAACACGGGACCCTGAAATAGCCACCATCTTTCATGGCCCTAACTACATTACTGCCATTGTCCGAGGCAACAAAACCAATGTTAAGCCCTCTTGGGCGCAGCCACTCAAAGACCTTGCTGTTAAACTCATCCAAAATGTTTGCAGCAGTATGAGATTTCTCCATGGCAAACATGGCTACAGTTGCATGTTTGTGAGTGGCATGAAAAATCTCAGCAGCGTCAACACCAGCAGATATCTTTTCTCTAACCCCCACAAAAGAGATCCAGTGTGCAGTGATGCACATGTAATCAGTGGCTTGGCAACTGGTCCACATGTCTGTTGTCAGGTGGATACTCTGAACAGCACTCTGCTTCAAGGCTTTTCCAAGCAATTCCAGCACGTCGTGATGTAGTGCTGGAACAGCAACTCTGGCGAAATAGTAGCAGCTGGGAACCTGCCATTTTGGGCAGTTGGCTGTCACAAATTCCAGAAAACCCACCCCTTCAACAAAAGAAAAAGGGAGAAGGTCCAGTGCTAACATTTTAGCCAGCTTCGCATTGTACAAACGTGCTATTGGGTGGTTGCGTTCGTACTGCCCCTCCGGCCTAAACATGCTGATAATGGTAGGCTGCATGGTTTTCCTTTCTGTTAGGCTCAACAACGCACTTTTTTTCATTGCGGCACTCCTTGCTGTCTCAGGCTGACTCTTACTCTTGTGCCACTGAGATGTTGCTGAGAATGTGGGCGCTACCACTGCACTGCTGGGGACAGGGCTACTTTGTGTACCACTACCAGAGAGAATGTCTCCCTGTCCTTCCTCTTCCACCGTGATCGGATCTTCTACTCGTTTATCCCCACCAACACCAATGGTTGCAGTTTTTATGCTGCGAAGGTGGTCCTCCCAGTCGATCAAGTGGTGTTTTTTCAGATGGGTTATTTGGCCTCCGGTACCATAGTTTGTACCAAGCTTACCCCGACTAACAGAGGTATTACAAATGGAGCATATAGCAATGTTCTCCTCCTTTTCGCTAACCGTAAAGAAGTCCCAAACTGGGGAGCTTAACTTTTGTCTCCTGCTGGAGGTGCCACTTCCAATGCCGGATGAACTGGAGGGTGTGCGATGAATTTGACTCTGTGCAGTACCACTACCTACTTCTACTGAGGTGGTGGTTGTGCTGGATGTAGGTCGCTGCCGGGCCTTTGCTAATGCAAATATGGAATCTGTAGGTGGTGTTGGTGTTACCTGTGTTGGTGTTATCCGTGCCACATCCCTCACAGCAATTTGGGATGTGGTGGTAATGTCGGTCTCCACTGGGGCGGGAGTAATGTCCATGATGACTGGCTCATCATCATCCTGCTGTTCTACATCGACCTCCATAAGTGTAAGGCTTTCTGGAACCTTCCTTTTCCCTAGCCTGGTCTTGGGACGTGTCTCCCTCTCAGACTCAGTTTGTGGCTCCCAAGTGGCATCTAGATCATCAGAAGGGGTGCTTGGCGAAGAACTCGATGGACTAACCCTCCTTTTCCTTGCTGGGGATTTGGAAGACAATGGATCTTCTGAATGAGTGGCTTCCTCTTCTTCTTCCTCTGCATGAGGCTCAATTTCCTGAACTGCCCCTACTTCGGGAGGAACAACTACTATTGCGGGCGGTGGTTTCGGCTGTTGTTGACCACTTATCTGCTGTGTTTCCTCCTGCGTTGATTGGGTACTACTTTGAGATAGCGGTAAGTTTATCTCAGGCTCAGCATCACTGGTTTCCACCATTAGGCTGGCTACCTCTTCCACACTCATGTGCTTTGGCCTGGGTTGGTGGGTTGGGCCCACTGATGCGGAGGTGCTGCCCCCAGCTTGCCCCCCGGACACCGCTGCTGCAGGCCTAATTTTTGGTTTCCCAAAAAAGGTATTGGGCGGCACACCAGACTTAAGTGTCACTTCCTTCTTCTGTTCCTTCTTCTCAATAGCAACTTTCTTGGTACTGGAGGACCTGGTACCTGCTTTCTTTGGGGCCATCTTCTTCAGATGTCAGCAGCACTCAGTTGCACAAGTTGCAGAGATGTCTGGTCAGGTCACACGTCACGTCGTGTACAGCAGCAGGACGTCTGTCTGGCAGTACAACGGGCGATGATGACACACCTCCTCCTCAGTCTTTTGTGCACCTAAAAGAAAAAAAGCCCGAAGAACATCAGTCAAACGTGGAATTTGTTGTACTTCAATTACTAATAGTACAATCAAACAAATATAATATATAATATATAACTTAGTGTGTGGTGGTCACAATTATTAAATTAATTTTAGTAACTCAGTGAACAACAGTGTAGCCATTTATGAGACTTTGACAACAAGGGCTTTCCTGGTGTACTGTGTACACTCAGGAAGAATAAGAATAGCAAAGAACAAAAACAAAAATACAAATGTAGTGGAGCCTGTTTGGCCTTAATTTGTGCATCACGTGGGATGGATGCAGCATCAGGGAGCTGCAGCTGGCAATGGGGATGGATTTGGAAGCAGTAAGCCAAGAGGAACAATGGAAAGACACGCAGGCCTATGTGGCAAAAACAGCACACTACTAACTACCACCACAAAATGGCCCCCCAGCCACATGGTCACTCACAGGCACAAGGCACGGAAAACAATGAACTCAAGCAGGCCTATATGGCCAGACAAAGGATGCCTGATAAACATCACAGCTTTAATGCAAAAACGAAAATCCACATGGCTAAAAAGGTTGGAAAGTTACACAACAACCACAACAACAACACATACACATGCAACAAATGCATTTATTTAACACACCCAAAAAGTGAAATACACCCCAAAACCCACATTTTGCAATTCAATCCAATGCCATCCATGCCCTAAATGATGTTTAAATTCAACAGACACCACAGAAACAGTTGTTTCATGCACCCATGAGTACCTCTGGGCCTACTGGCTGAAAAGGCCTAACACACACCAAAAAAGTGAACCCCCCCCAAAAACCACATTTTACAATTCAATCCAATGCCATCCATGCCCTAAATGATGTTTAAATTCAACAGACAACACAAAAACAGTTGTTTCATGCACCCATCATGTTTGATGAGTACCTCTGGGCCTACTGGCAGACTAGGCCACAAGCTTGGAGGCCTATGGCAAAAGCACAGTGGCTGGTCCCACAAAATGGCCGCCACCACATGGCCAGGCGACCCACAACAACAAGAAAAGGAAGACAAGACAGACAATGCAGGCCTATGGCAAAAGCACAATGCCGGGCTTCACAAAATGGCCGTCACCCACATGGCCAGGCCACCCACAATAACAAGAAAGTGAAGACAAAGGACAGGACCAGGAAGTTGGAGACTCTGGGAAACTTCCTTCCTCTTTAAAAAAATTGTAAAAAAAGAAAAATGACTCCTTGCTCAAAAAACTACAGCCAAATGACAACCTGAGGAGTTTTTTGAGCAAAATGAACAAAATCATCATTTTCGAGAAGGTTTTATGCTGCTCGAGAGATATTCTTCGCCAGATTGCAAATTCTGCGTGTTCGGCATCACGATCTTCACAAAAAGTCGTTATCGCGCGCGCGAAAACGCATATTGAGCGCGCGAAGAAGAAAAAAAGTGTAAGTCCGCGTTGTCGCACAGTGCGGAGTTGCCAAAACTCCGCGAGCTGAACGCCCAGGGTTACCTACTGGCTGAAAAGGCCTATTTATTCAACACACACCAAAAAACTGATATACCACCCCAAAAACCACATTTTGCAATTCAATCCAATGCCATCCATGCCATAAATGATGTTAAAATTCAACAGACAACACAGAAACAGTTGTTTCATGCACCCATGATGACTACCTCTGGGCCTACTGGCAGACTAGGCCACAAGCTTGGAAGCCTATGGCAAAAGCAAGCACACTGCCTTGCTCCACAAAATGGCCGCCACCCACATGGCCAGGCCACCCACAATAACAAGAAAGTGAAGACAGACAATGCAGGCCTATGGCAAAAGCACACTGCCTGGATGGCTCCACAAAATGGCCGCTAGCCACCCACAACAAAAAGAAATGGAAGACAGACAATGCAAGCCTATGGCAAAAGCACACTGCCTGCCTTCACAAAATGGCCGCCACTCACATGGCCAGGCCACAACAACAAGAAGCATAAGCCAAGGGGAACAAAGAAAAGACATGCAGGCCTATATGGAAAAAGCAGCACACTATTAAACTACCACCACAAAATGGCCCCAAGCCACATGGTCACTCACAGTCACAACAGGCCATGGAAAACAATGAACTCAAGCAGGCCTATATATGACCAGACAAAGGAGGCCTGCTAAACAACACAGCTTTAATACAAAAATGCAAAAACGAAAATCCACAAGGCTACGAAAGGTTGGAAAGTTACACAACAAGCACACACACACATCCAACAAAGGTATTTATTTATTAACACACACCCAAAAAGTGAAATACACCCCAAAACCACATTTAGCAATTCAATCCAATGCCATCCATGCCCTACATGATGTTTAAATTCAACAGACACCACAGAAACATGCACCCATGGGTACCTCTGGGCCTACTGGCTGAAATTACAATCAAAGAAAAACAACTAGGCCCCTACTGAAACTACAGGCTACCCACAACAATAAATTTTAAAAACGATGAAAATCCCCAAAAAATGTAGGTACAAACAATGCCCCAATCAAACAAACAAGTACACCAATTCTCCAACTTACTTGTAAAATCTCAAATCCAAAAGTCCTCAAATCCAATCCAATGATATGATGCAGCAGACAGACACAAAAAGTGATCCTTCCAGCTCCAAATCCAAATGAAAGTGAACAGCACATGGACAAAGCACTGGGAGGAGCCTGCTGGACAGGAACAGGAAGTTGGAGACTCAGGGGCACTTCCTTCCTCTTGAAAAAAAAAGTAAAAAAAGAAAAAGGACTCCTTGCACAAAAAACTACAGCCAAATCATAATCTGAGGAGTTTTTTTTGAGCAAAATGATCATTTTCGAGAAGGTTTTATGATGCTCGAGAGATATTCTTCGCCAGATTGTAATTTCTGCGTGTTCGGGATCGCGATCTTACCAACACTGCCGCCGGAAGTCAGATGGCGCGTCCGAATGACGTGCTCGCGTTCGCACACTCTCGCGGGATCGGGCGGCCGGATTCCAAATCTCGTGGTGCACGCGAACCAATAGGAAATCTCGTCGGTGAACGCAGAATCCCAGTAAGTCGTTACCGCGCGCGCGAGAACGCATATTGAGCGTGCGAAGAAGAAAAACAACTACGCTACGTTGCAGATTGCGTAGTATTCGGTAACTACGCGTTCTACGCGAACCGCAAAGTTACCGAAACTCCGCAAACTCCGCAAGCGTAGCGTAGTTCACCGCCCAGGGTTAATAATTACGCCAAAGTTAGGTGGAAGTCAGATGGCAGCCTTTCCAATAGCATTGCAATTTCTAAAGGTGTACGCCAGGGGTGTGTACTCGCCCCAACCCTATTTACTTTGTACATAAATGGGTTGATAAAAGAGCTATATGACTGTGGGGGTGATCCCCCAAAATTAGCAGGCATCCCCTTGCCCTCCTTGCTATTTGCAGATGACACACTGCTCATCTCTAAGACCCCGATGGGTATCCAGAATATTTTAAACAAGTTTGCTGAAGCTTGTAAAGACCGGGGCCTTGAGATTAACTGCTCTAAAACAAAATATATGGTTTTCAACCCCTATAAATCTTCCAAGGGTAAACTGATGCTGGGTACCCAACATCTAGAGCAGGTCAAGGTTTTCGATTACCTGGGAGTCAGAATTAGTGACAGCTTAGCTTGGACTCCCCAAATTCAGAAGAGTGAGTCGTCACTACAACAAGTGGACTGCGCAATAGCAAGGAGGTTAAGATGCTCAACCTTTCGCCCAATCTCTTCCACATTAGAAATACACAGGGCCAAAGGCCTAGGTGCAGCCCTATATGGAGCCGAATTGTGGGGCTTGGAGAACACGAAACAATTAAAGGTAGTGGAAAATAAATTTTTAAGGGCAACCCTCAATGTCCCAATTAACACACCAATATTGCCACTACGCCTTGATTTAGGGATCAAATCCATCTCACACTTTGCTGTCCTCAAAGCATTGATGTTTTGGGTTAGAATTTGGACCAACAATACGGAGATCCCCGTAAAAGAGGCAGTGGTGGAATTACTAACTCTCCAAAGTCAGAAAGGAGAATTGCCGTGGTTTAATAGGGTCAGGAAGTGGTTGTATCTGCTGGGCTTGGAAATGATGTGGGAGGCCCCTTGTTCTATTACAAAAAGAATGACCCCTCTGTTAAAGAAGAGATATTGGGATTTTATAAACTCCTCCTGTAATGATACTGTAGCATGTGGCACTTTAACCCTGCAATTTTTAAATGTAAAAAGCTGTTTTAACTTCAACATGTATATGGATGAAATTGAACCACCCCAGGCACAAGCACTTTACATTCAGTTCAGGCTAGGGACTCTTCCACTACATGCATGGAAAAACAGCTGGGCAAATGCTTCAATTTCTCCTGTGTGCCCATCCTGTCAGATTGCGCAAGAGACAATAGAGCATTTCATTTTCTTGTGTCCTGCGTATGGAAGCATAAGGAAAACATGGATTATCCCAGCCTGTCGACTGCTTTCCTTCTCACGCCCCTCCGAAGCACTACGCATATTCCGGTCAGACACAACAAAGTGGCTTGTCTTTGCCATAACTAGATACCTGCTATATGCATGGTGGCACAGATCGAAAGCTTTGTTGCAATAAGTGATGGGGCTAGACTGGTTTTAATATATGTGTTCTTATATTTGTATCTCTATTTTTTAGAACTGTCAAATTGTAATTTTTAAGTCTAATTGACAGTTGACTTAAGCAAGGTTTTAAATCATCATTTTAAGAAATGTTTTATGTATTGTGTGATAATGTGTGTATTCGAGATTTTATGTTGTTTATGATCATGCTATTGGTCAATCAAAAGGCCTCGACAGACCACCAAAAGCAGAATGTTAGCTGATGGGCTGGGGAGGGTGTTGGAGCTTTCTAAGTAGCAGTCGCCATCTTGGCCTCCCATGCCAGGCCTTTTTCTATCACTTTTTTAACCTAGAATTCCCTGTAAACATAAAACTTTAGATGACATAAAGGGATTTTCTCTCATTTATGTGAGGAAAAGTTCTAGAAAGTGCAAGAACGGCAAATGTCCTACCACTAACGTTCGCTAGCGTCTGCTGAGGAAAACAGTATGTCACTTGTGTGAGTGGACCTATCGCCCAGGACAAGAAGGGCTCAAAAATGCAAAGTGGAAATGTCAAGAATTTTGCTTTGAACTTACATTGATTATTAGGATACCGCTAGCTGCTTTATTTGGACCTGGGGTCAGTTGGCACCCTGTGAAACCTACCAATCCAAGATATTTCTGAAAACTAGGCTCCCAAGGAAGTCCATGGCAGTAAGGCTTTCATGTGAACCAATACTTTTTTTATCCTGCAGAAATAAAGAGATAGGTGAAATCACAGAATACCCTGGAATCTGCACAAAACTACAAAAGTTCTACCACCAGCTATTTCCGTATTTTCCCAATATAAACTTCACTCCACTTGTATGTGGGGACCTGACTCCCAGGACAGAAAAGGGCCGAAACAAACCGTGTAATTGTCAAGAATTTTGCTTTGAACTTATATAAATTCTTGGGATGTTGTTTGATGCATTATTTGAGCTTGTGGTCAGTTGGCATCCAAGGGGATGTTCGTAATGCATTCTGGGTACGGGATCCACCCAAAGCCTGGATTTCCCCCCTTTTCAGAAATGCCTGATGTCCAAGGGAGCCGTGGTTGACCCCCTAGACTAAAAACTGTATCTGCCTCCTTTGGAAAGTGAGAGGCAATTATGTGTTTTTAAGCAGGTGTGACATTTGCAGAACATTCTGGGCAAGAAAATGTGCTGAGATCAAGGCAAACCCTGCTGCCCTGGATTCCCATTTGTCTCTGGATTTCTGACATGCTCAAGATTTGTAGGGTTAATACGACAGCCATCCCCCTTGAACCGTGAGAGGAAATTGGAAAATTAGTTTCTTTTCAGGCATAGTTTTGATGTTCATATGGTATTCTTGGTATAGAAATGTGCTGGGAACCATGCAACACACACCAGAAATACACAGGATCGGTTGGATTCCCAGTATTTCAGTTGACCCCAGCCCGAATACTGCAGCCATCCCCATGCAAAGTGAGAGGAAATAGAGTTTTTTGATCATGGTTTTGCTGTATGGGCCCACAGAGACGGGTGCGGCCCAATGCAAGGAATGACTCGCGCCAACACCCAATTCCTTTTTATTTGACACTATGGACTGTCTGCCCTCACCCTGGGGAACGAAGATTGAAGTCAAACCCTCTAATCTGCCCTCCTAAGGGTTCAGAAAGACTGTCTGGTTCCCTGGAATAAATGTCCAAGCGGATTCCAGGATGGTCTGTTGCCTTTCCCCATTCCTTTTGCCTTTAATGTTTTCCTTGTGTCTACAGGGCTCTCTGCTCATAGTGAGAAAGATTAGGGATGAAGGTGCCAGTGTGTTCACCAGAAGATCTGTAGGACTGTTTTGAACCCAGGGGTGGGTTGGGTGGCTTGATGCCAGCACTGGCCGGACACCTCATAATCTGACATCTAGCCCCAGATTCCTGAACCTTTGAATTTTTCCCAGGCAAAAGACAGGATCCGGAATTTTTTTCAGCAGTACATCTGCACGCCAGGGGATGGTGCCATATGACTCCGTGATGACGTAGACTCCGACTGTGATGTCAGTGGAGTCATATAAGTCCCCTCCGGCACGCAGACGTCAATTTCTTCTTTTCTGCGCTCTAACGCAGATCCGGAGAAGCGGTTCTTCAGGCCATTTTTGGGCTTATTTCGACAAGTTTTTGTCGGTAGGAACAGTGTGCCTTTTCAATATGTCTTCAGGCTTTAAGCCTTGTGGGTCTTGTACTTGACAAATGTCGGTCACAGACCCGCATTCAGTTTGTATGTGGTTTTTGGGAGAACATCACGACTCCGAAGAATGCGGCTCCTACCAGCTGAAACCGAAGGCTTTGAAAGAACGACGTATGAAGCTCTTGGTGACGTGGTTGATGAGACCTTCACACACTTCACGTCGGTCTCGGTCTTCAGCTTCTCATTCAGAGGTCCGTTCGTGGGGCCATTCCAAGAGTCGGAGCCATTCACGGGGACGTTGCTCTCCAGCAGCGTGAAGACTCCATCTCGCACGGCTCCTCCCGCTCGCCAGTTGAGTAGTCCGGTCACGACTCCGCTCCTCCTCCCCATTTTCCCAGGAGCCGGGGCTTTGATGGCCCAAAAGAAGGAATATTATAATTTGCTTCATCTTATATTTGGACCCCCACCTTCTTCTAGAGCGCCATCGGGCCCCATGGAGGTGAGAGGAGCCACACCGGCAGGTAGGTCCTCAGTGTCGGTTGGGCCATCTGAGTCGTTGGGTCGATGCCAGTTGGCATCAGCCGACTCCGTTTCGGCACTGGTGCACAGCCCTTCGGGGTTTCCACCTTCGACGTCCATTAGTGATCAGCCGACTCCGGCATTGACGTCAGCACCGCCGATCGAAGTCCCTTCTCTTCCTCCTCTCGATGTCAAGGTGTCTCCTTCTTGGCGGCGATCGGCGGCGGGTGTGGAGTTGATAGGACTAACTGAGGGGAATGTTACATTTCCACTTCCTTCTCATGGTGAGGCTTTTGGACGTCACCTTGTAGTGGGTGATATAGGAAGATGGGGCTTTTACAACCTATTCCTTAGGATACTCCATGTCTTATGGAGGAGAATTGAATATATGCACTTGGTGAGGCTAGTGGGCTGGAGTCTTCCACAGCTTCGGGGCTACTTTTCCCTCCTAGTCTTGCTACTGAGGCGAGTTCCTCCTTTGCACATATGTTGAGGAGAGTGGATGCAGTTTTAGAGTTGTCGCTGCCTACGGTGGAAAAGTCCACTGACCCTCTGATTGATGTCCTTTACCAAGGCCAAACTCCTGTAAAATCCCCAAAAAAGGGATATCCAGTTGGAATAATTGTCTGCAAGACATACATATATATGCAGGCCTCGCAAAATCCTAAAAATGTTGCTAGACCTGCAGGTGTAGTGACTTAACTAATCTACTCAACCTAATTATAATGCTCTTAACTCATAAAATGGTTTCAAATTATGTGATCCTTGGCAAGTATTTTAATTCACTGAGACGCCATTTTGTTCTGTATCACATATGAGAGTGCCTTCAAATATGCGGGTTCAGCATGTCTGCTGTACAGAAAACTCTTGTGCGGTCTGTATTGTTTTTCTACTGCGGAGTAACCGTTCATAAGACTGTTCTAACTAAAACAAAATATCCAGGAGGAGATTAAATGGCAGAAAGAAAATATGTCTTCTTGGCCTGCAGGAGGACCAACGGAGATACTTGGATTAGACCACTGGCTGATTTGAGGAGCATGGGGTGTGGGCTTCCTCTCCCACTGGCCCTTACTCTGTCTCAAGAGACTCCCATAGAAGTAGATATAAAAAGAGATCTAATGGCAAAAAGCCATAAGAGTTCTGATGTCAAAGTCTATGATATTGAGGACTGTCACAGTCTCTGCTTATTCTCTATCGACTGCGAGTTTGCCATAGAGGCACCATTTGACATCAAAGACTATCTCAAAGCATAGATCAGCAGTGGAGAGGTGTGGTGCAGCGGCCAGGGCAGCTGACTTCGGAGCACAGGGTTCACAGTTCAATCCCCGGCTCCGGCGGCAGCTCAGCTCAGCACCATGTGACTCTGGGCAATAGCTCACTTAATTTCCACGATGGCCCCCAGCGCCTTGAGACCCGTAAGGGTGAGTAGCTGCGCTATATAAAAACTGACTTAAATTTTTTTTTTTTTACATATATACATGGTTCGACGTAGAAGCACTTTTTACAGTCAGAAAACATAGCATCAGACAAATCCCGTCATCTGTCAGCAGTTTGTCAGCTGTCTAGGAGGAGGGTGCCTCTGTTTCGGACTTGGAATATTCAAGAATCTATTCTTCGACCCATTCAGTGGGATTAGTCTCTCTTCATCACCTTCGGAGAGAAGAGAGTTCAGCCTTATAGCCACCATTCATCACCAGTGCTCATCTGTCAGTTCCTGCGTGGCCTGTGCTGCCCACCACTCCGCAACCACCTGCACTGCAGCTTCCGCAGCCAACATCTCCACTGAGAGCTATTGCTCCAAGATTAAGGCCTCCTATGCAAAAGTCAAGGTCTTTGGCGTGACATCGCTCTTCACTTTCAAGGCACCATTCCTTGCATTATAGGCAGTTCAAAAGGCATTCCTCACATTAGAGAGCTAGAGCTTTCTCATGCTCTTCATCATCATCATCACTGGTTCTAAGACTCCCTGTGCTTATAGAAACACTGCCTTCGTGAGTTTCTTTCCTAGATGATCTATGGAAATGCTTCTAAAAGGATGTAGCAAGTTAAGCATACCAATTCCTATTCCACAGGCATCTACTTCAATCATCGTCAAAACCATCCATCATCGCTCTCCTTCGAGACCCTCACTTCCTCAGGTTCCAGGTCTGTTAGAGCTCGCAATGAAACTTCTTCTTACTCCTGTGTCAACCAAGTGTGCTTCAGCTAGACTTTTAAAAATGTATAAACAACTAAAGCAGGATATGCTTTTTCTTCAGTTTGATCTACCACCAGATTATAATGCTACCAATGTCATAATGTCAGCCACTAGAAGTACCATGATACAGCTCCTGGTTCACCTGTGCCTCTGGAGAAATAGAGTAAATAATTGGAGCTGTCGAGGAGAAGACTTTGTGGGAACTTCAGCAACAGCAGTGAAGAGTGCCAATACCACTGCTTTGCTACGCTGATATGACAGGTTCTTGTGGTTTTCCCTGTAGCTCTTCTTGGAGAAATTCCCCTTTGAAGATAGGGAAGACCTCCAGGAGATATTAAAAGAGGGGATGATGGTGTCAAACCAGATCCTCAGTGGTGCTGCAGCTTCATCGCATTTGGACGCTCATGGCTATTGTCATGGTCTTGTTTTGCTGCACAACTCTTGGCTTCATCTCACTGGCTTTAAACCTGAGACTCCACAAAGGATTCAAATTTTTCCCATTTATGAAAACACACTGTTTAGTTCTAATGCTGATGTGAAAATGAAGCATATGCAAACTGAATTGTAGACCCTCAAGGCTGTAAGCCAAATGAAAAGGAACACATATAGGAAACAACGCTACAAATCCTTTGACTGCATTATTGAGTGTTCAAGACACTCAGTAGCCTCAACAATTCCAACAGCACCAATAAAGCAATATTACCCACCAAGGAAGTCAATGAGAAGAAGAGCAGGCCAGCAACTATCCACAGCCGCAGGAAAACCCCCTGCAGAACAGTGACTTATCTCCTATCGAAGCAAACACAATTTACATTATTAATAATCAATTAAGTAAATATTAATAAAATAATAAATTGCTAATTAATCGTTACTTAATTATCTTCCTACCCTATATCCCTACAAACCTAACAACGCGCACTTAAAATATAGCTAAAATAAATCAGCATTACATAATTTACAAAATTAATACTAATCACATAATTAAATAAAAACTATAAATTAATTAATAATTTGTTTTTATTAATTAACTTCCCACCCTATCCTCTACAAACCCTACAACCCACATCTGATAGAGACATCTAGCCGCAGATTCTTTAACCTTAAATTCCCCAAGCGTCAGACTGGATCAGGAAGATTTTTGCGTGAGCAGTACCCTTGCATTCCGGTAAATGGCGTCGGAAGTGATGGCTGCGTTACCTATATAGGTACTACCTCGGTGTGCTGACATCAGTACTTTTCTTTCCGTGCCAGTTAGCGCTGATCCGAAGAAAGAGCTACCCCTCTGTCAATTTTGGCAGACTTTTTTCGACATTTTGTCAAGTCCTTTTTGAGGAAATACTTCCTCCTGGTGTGTCGGGGGATGTCTTTGAGCAAGACAGGTTTCAAACTGTGTGGCGCCTGTCATCGTGCCATGTCGGTTACAGAGCCACACCTTGTGTGCCTGTGGTGTCTCGAGCACGACCACGACTCTAAGTCGTGCTCGGACTGCCAGGCCTTGGCACTGAAGGCTTTGAGAGAGCAGTCCCTGAAGCTGCTAGCAGCCCGGCAGGAGATCCTGGTCCTGATCGAGACGGAGAATGCGGGACCGCTCCAGGAGCCTAAAGTCTTTTTCTTCCCATTCCAGGGACATAGGACATTCGGGGACGAAGCATAAGGAACACAAGAAATCAAACCGCACTTCGAATTCCCCTCATCCATCTGTGGCGCGACCAAGGAGCATCGACGTTCACGGCACGGTTCTTCGGAATCGTTGCCAGGGCAAACTCCGAGCCTCCTACCTTTTCCAGAAGCCGGAGTGACCCCCACTCAAGTAAGAGAATTTTACAAGGCCATGCGCCGAGTATTTGAGTGACTCAACTCCTCCGGCGAGCCTTCGGGCCCTGCAGGGTTGGCGGATTCCCCACTGGGTTCTGCGCCGACGGCTCCGGCCTTGGTTCTGACGGGCCCCCATGGATCCGGTCAAGGATCCGGACCAGAACCAGTTGTGCTATTACGACCTTCCCTGATGCCAATGCTCCCAACACCGCCGGCGCCCACCTGCGTCCAGATGCTGGTGCCAGTGCAGACAGGACCCTTGCATCGTAGCCTGAGCTATATGGGAGTCTCTTGAGACAGAGTAAGGGCCAGTAGGAGAGGAAGCCCACTCCCCATGCTCCTCAAATCAGCCAGTGGTCTAATCCAGTGTCTTTGTTGGTCCTCCTGCTGGCGAAGAAGACATATTTTCTTTCTGTCATTTAATCTCCTCCTGGATATTTTGTTTTAGTTAGAACAGCCTTATGAAGGGTTACTCCGCATTAGACAAACAATTCAGACCGCACAAGAGCTTTCTGTACAGCAGACATGCTGAACCCGCCTATTTGAAGGCGCTCTCATATGTGATAAAGAACAAAATGGCATCTCAGTGAATTAAAATACTTGCCAAGGATCACTAAATTTGAAACCATTTTATGAGTCAAGAGCATTAAAATTAGGTTGAGTAGATTATTTAAGTCACTAGACCTGCAGGTCTAGTAACATTTTGGGATTTTCCGAGGCCTGCATATATATATATATATATATATATATATATATATATGCAAAGAATTCGTCACAATGAATTGTAGAACAGACGAAGGCGAACCCAAATGATGGTGCAATTGTGATTTTATTTTCTGCCCAACACCACCGCTGCCATAACGCGTTTCAGCCCACGTGGGGCCTTGATCACATGACACTGTTGAGGGGGCGGTTACCACATTTAAAGTGCAAGTGAGTGACGTTTTGCAGTACAACAGCTGTTTATCTTTGTTTCTAATTCATAGACATGGAAAAGTTACATATGTCAAAAGACAAAGGGTATAGGGTCATTGGAAGTGCAAAACTAGAGCAAACATGATACAATATCATGAATTAACAGTACATTTGAATAAATAGATAAATATATAAATAAGTATTCAAAATAAAATAAAACTGTCCATCTCTGAATAAAACTAAACTATTATTCACGGATAAGATGATACTTTAAAAGTAAAACCAATGTAAAACTTTTTTTCTTCCATCCTTTCTCCATAAATAGTAGCATTATTCATAAGGCACATAAGTTTCATAATTGCACATATAATATACCCGTGAATTAAAGATGTTAAAAGAAATAGAGCCCAAGTGGGCCATTGTCAATTATCCATGTCAATTTAAAAATAAGACAAAGTCAGTGCAAAATACGCAAAATCTAGTCACAGTGTAAAGTGCAAATGCCATATATAAAAAAGTGTGTAAACAACAATTAGTGCAATAAAATTGAATTCTCTAAAATGTACTTTAAAATTATATTTCACAGGTAGGTTGACAGCAGCATGACCGATAAATCTTAATCATAATGACTTGTTAGAGGTGTGTGTAAAAATCTTCACTGGAATTTAATCCATTTGGTGATTTGCAATCCATTTCTAAAATGTACCTTGTTTCCAACTTGCGTAGCACTGATTCACGATCCCCACCTCTTCTCAGTGGTGGGACCGTGTCAATTACAAAATACTTAAGATCAGCAGAATTTTTGGCATGCGATATTTCAAAGTGCCTGGCAACGGGGTATGTGGCGTCGCCATTATTGATGGCACGTATGTGCTGAAGTATCCTCTTGTGGACCTGCAGCTTAGTGCTCCCACATAACGCAGGCCACAAGGACACTCCAGCACATACACCGCAAACTCGGTTTTGCAAGTTAGTTTTTTCTGAATGAGGACAGGTCTGTTGTTAAACGGTGTCAAATATTTAGTCTTGTTGACACCATGTTTGCAAGCTTTGCAAACAGAACACTTAATAAATCCCTTACTGCTATTAAGCCAGGAAGTGTTGGTTCTAACCTCAGGGCTACTTTTCACCAGACAATTGGTCATCGAGCGGGCCTTTCTATATGTAATGCTCGGTGATCGTGACATATGGGTCCCCAATGTTGGATCACTTTTGATTAATGCCCAATTTTTGTTGACAATCTTGCGAATCGTTTTATGCTGATTATTATACGTTAGAATCAATCTAGTCTCGGTCAGTTCATTGAGTACCGGTTTAGTTTTACCTGCTAGTGCCCGTGGTCTGCCATATACATTTGCTTTAAGTATGGCTCTATCCACGACTTCTGGGAGATAGCCTCTTCTTAAAAACCTGTCTCTGCAATTCATCTGTGCAATCTGGCAATCAATATCAGTGCTGCAAATTCTTCTTATTCTTAGCATTTCCCCGTAGGGAATGCTATTGATTAGGTGTGCTGGATGATGGCTGGAGGCATGTAATATAGCATTTCCAGCAGTTGGTTTCCTGTACATTTTAGTGTGTAGCTGATTGTGTTGGATGTAAATTTCAACATCTAAAAAACATATAGACCTATTGCTAGTCTGACCAGTAAAACTGAGGTTAAGGTTGTTATTATTTAGTTTCTCAATGAACTGTAAAGCCTCAGATTCAGAACCTTTCCAAATTACCAAAAGGTCATCAATGTACCTGAACCATTTAATGACATTGTCAGACATGATTTCCGGGTAGGTGGGCATGAGGATCCGTTCCTCCCAGTGCCCCATATGCAGACAGGCATAACTGGGGGAAAAACAAGCCCCCATGGCCACTCCTCTCACCTGCTTGAATACTTGGTTGGAAAACAAGAAGAAGTTATTTTCAAGGCACATGTTAATCATAGATAACAACATCCTATTGTGATCAAGGAAGCAAATAGATCTAGTATTAAGATAATACTCAATGGCCTTCAATCCATCCTTATGGTGGATACTTGTATACAGGGAAGAAACGTCAAGTGAAATCAGCAGGTAATCAGGTTGCCAAATAATACCTTCTAATTTTTGTAACAAATCACCTGTATCAAGAATAAAAGAGGGAAGTTTCTTTACAAGGTCCTGTAAAAAAAAGTCAACATATTTGCTGGCATTCTCCATAATGCTGTTACAAGCTGAAATGATGGGGCGTCCCGGTGGCTTCACATTGTTCTTATGGATTTTAGGTATAAAGTAAACAGTGGGCATCACCGGGTGATCATTCTTTAAAAATTTAAACTCATCAAGAGTTAGTAGACCAGTGCTTTTCCATGCCAGCAAGTTAGTGTAAAACGAGTTCCAAGCCAATTTTACCTCTGCCATTGTAGTTCTTTTATAACAATCTCTGTCATTAAGTTGACCGAGTGCCTCCTCCATATACATATCCCTTGGCCACAGCACGACGTTGCCGCCCTTGTCTGATTGGCGGATAATGACATTCACATTATTGTGTAGTTTTTTGACGAGTTGATGGTAAGCAAAGTCACGATAGAAATGCCTCTTATTGATATTAACTTGCTTTTGATACAGTGTCCTCAGCTCTTGAGCAACTTTATCGTGAAAGATATCGATATTGTCTTTCAGCATGATGGGGCAAAACGTAGACTTAGGTTTAAAGTTGGTAAGTGCTGTACTGCCTTTGTAACCAGCGCCCTGGTTAGTGGATATAGTTGTAAGATCAGTATCACCCTCATTTTTCAATTGTAATAGGTCCTGCAATAACTCAGCATCACCAGCTGTGAGTGATGGCGGACTCATACTATATGCCGTTAATGGTATAATCCGTGCTGATTTATTCAACATGTGAAACTTATGAAGTTTCAACTTGCGCACGTATTTGTACATGTCTATTCTAGTACCCGCATAATCAAAATTGCTTTTGGCACTGAAGGATAAGCCAAGTGCTAGTACATTAGTTTCCTTTTCACTCAACGATATCTTGGTTAAGTTAATTACAGTTTGAGAATCACAGGTATCAATCAATGAGTCTATTTGCGCCTCCATTGCTTTCGGGGTTTTCTGTTGGGTTGCTTTGTACTCACGTTTATGTTGTTTGTTGCGTCGTCGCCTTGCGCTCCGCTTCTTGTTGGTGCTTTGCTGGTATTTGCATTTCGAGCACCTGAACGTAGAGTCTGCCTCCGATCCTGGCGCATGCAATCTAATTCTTGTGCCAGTGTAAACTTTCGAAACCCCAAGCGCTGTGCTCGTCCTTGGTCATTGTCCGACTCACTGTCAATATTTGAGCTCAAGTCTGAAAGTGACGATGCAGGCAGTATATCATTTTCAGCTGTTTGTGCTGATGTCGAAGGACTTGGTGTCATTATCTTAGTTGTTTGCACGTTGTCGTATTTTTTTGCAAAAGTGAATATTTGCCCATGTTCGTAATCCAACCTGTCTCGTTGAAACTTAAAGGCTTTCCTCTTCTTGATAACTTCTTCAGCGCGGAGCAAACGTGCTGCCATGTCATCCCGATATTTGGCTGTACTTGGAGTGTTCGGAATCTTATCAATTTCCGCATTGAGGGCATCGATTTTACTTTGTAGTACTACCCGGTCACTCTCGGCGTATTTGACAAGGATTTCCACCAAACGCCGAGAGGACTCCAGGTTGCATTCAGCCCATTCCGATAACATGTGGGGATCTGGGTTTTCATAGCTCGGTACGAGCATTATCCGCAGACCCCGCGGTATCCTACCAACCTCCAAGTAACGGGTGAGAGAGCGATGTTCCCACCACTTCGCCTGCTCCGCTTTACTTGCTTTTTCCAGGCTTTTGAACAATTCCTTAATCTTAGGCTGTGCATCAGACGAGCTGTTAGTTGCAGAATTAGTTACACACTCCCTAGATGGAAAATCGACAAACAAGCCGCTTGCTGCCTCCTCCCGACTCCTCAACGTGTCGGCAGTCATGGTGAAATTCAGTGGGCTTTAAAATGTTGCATCAGACCAAGACGCCAATAAAATATCGTCGTCCAGTACCTGCACACTCCCTCACGGGACACTCTGCGGGCTACTACCCAAGCGGGGCAGATCCGGCGAAGCACGGGTCCTCCGGACAGCCGACCTCCGACCTCAACTCCACCACGCTGTTCCACTGCACGGTACATACACTTCCGCAGTCCCGGGGCAACCACGGCTACTCCTACTTGGAGACTTGAGGATTCCAAACACGCTCGGAATCACTGCTTCCTGCCGTACGGCCCGTAGTCGAAGGAGGGGTTTCGCCGTTTTCGAGGAAGCAAACTCGAAAAATATTTGCAAAGAATTCGTCACAATAAATTGTAGAACAGACGAAGGCGAACCCAAATGATGGTGCAATTGTGATTTTATTTTCTGCCCAACACCACCGCTGCCATAACGCGTTTCAGCCCACGTGGGGCCTTGATCACATGACACTGTTGAGGGGGCGGTTACCACATTTAAAGTGCAAGTGAGTGACGTTTTGCAGTACAACAGCTGTTTATCTTTGTTTCTAATTCATAGACATGGAAAAGTTACATATGTCAAAAGACAAAGGGTATAGGGTCATTGGAAGTGCAAAACTAGAGCAAACATGATACAATATCATGAATTAACAGTACATTTGAATAAATAGATAAATATATAAATAAGTATTCAAAATAAAATAAAACTGTCCATCTCTGAATAAAACTAAACTATTAATCACGGATAAGATGATACTTTAAAAGTAAAACCAATGTAAAACTTTTTTTTCTTCCATCCTTTCTCCATAAATAGTAGCATTATTCATAAGGCACATAAGTTTCATAATTGCACATATAATATACCCGTGAATTAAAGATGTTAAAAGAAATAGAGCCCAAGTGGGCCATTGTCAATTATCCATGTCAATTTAAAAATAAGACAAAGTCAGTGCAAAATACGCAAAATCTAGTCACAGTGTAAAGTGCAAATGCCATATATAAAAAAGTGTGTAAACAACAATTAGTGCAATAAAATTGAATTCTCTAAAATGTACTTTAAAATTATATTTCACAGGTAGGTTGACAGCAGCATGACCGATAAATCTTAATCATAATGACTTGTTAGAGGTGTGTGTAAAAATCTTCACTGGAATTTAATCCATTTGGTGATTTGCAATCCATTTCTAAAATGTACCTTGTTTCCAACTTGCGTAGCACTGATTCACGATCCCCACCTCTTCTCAGTGGTGGGACCGTGTCAATTACAAAATACTTAAGATCAGCAGAATTTTTGGCATGCGATATTTCAAAGTGCCTGGCAACGGGGTATGTGGCGTCGCCATTATTGATGGCACGTATGTGCTGAAGTATCCTCTTGTGGACCTGCAGCTTAGTGCTCCCCACATAACGCAGGCCACAAGGACACTCCAGCACATACACCGCAAACTCGGTTTTGCAAGTTAGTTTTTTCTGAATGAGGACAGGTCTGTTGTTAAACGGTGTCAAATATTTAGTCTTGTTGACACCATGTTTGCAAGCTTTGCAAACAGAACACTTAATAAATCCCTTACTGCTATTAAGCCAGGAAGTGTTGGTTCTAACCTCAGGGCTACTTTTCACCAGACAATTGGTCATCGAGCGGGCCTTTCTATATGTAATGCTCGGTGATCGTGACATATGGGTCCCCAATGTTGGATCACTTTTGATTAATGCCCAATTTTTGTTGACAATCTTGCGAATCGTTTTATGCTGATTATTATACGTTAGAATCAATCTAGTCTCGGTCAGTTCATTGAGTACCGGTTTAGTTTTACCTGCTAGTGCCCGTGGTCTGCCATATACATTTGCTTTAAGTATGGCTCTATCCACGACTTCTGGGAGATAGCCTCTTCTTAAAAACCTGTCTCTGCAATTCATCTGTGCAATCTGGCAATCAATATCAGTGCTGCAAATTCTTCTTATTCTTAGCATTTCCCCGTAGGGAATGCTATTGATTAGGTGTGCTGGATGATGGCTGGAGGCATATAATATAGCATTTCCAGCAGTTGGTTTCCTGTACATTTTAGTGTGTAGCTGATTGTGTTGGATGTAAATTTCAACATCTAAAAAACATATAGACCTATTGCTAGTCTGACCAGTAAAACTGAGGTTAAGGTTGTTATTATTTAGTTTCTCAATGAACTGTAAAGCCTCAGATTCAGAACCTTTCCAAATTACCAAAAGGTCATCAATGTACCTGAACCATTTAATGACATTGTCAGACATGATTTCCGGGTAGGTGGGCATGAGGACCCGTTCCTCCCAGTGCCCCATATGCAGACAGGCATAACTGGGGGAAAAACAAGCCCCCATGGCCACTCCTCTCACCTGCTTGAATACTTGGTTGGAAAACAAGAAGAAGTTATTTTCAAGGCACATGTTAATCATAGATAACAACATCCTATTGTGATCAAGGAAGCAAATAGATCTAGTATTAAGATAATACTCAATGGCCTTCAATCCATCCTTATGGTGGATGCTTGTATACAGGGAAGAAACGTCAAGTGAAATCAGCAGGTAATCAGGTTGCCAAATAATACCTTCTAATTTTTGTAACAAATCACCTGTATCAAGAATAAAAGAGGAAGTTTCTTTACAAGGTCCTGTAAAAAAAAGTCAACATATTTGCTGGCATTCTCCATAATGCTGTTACAAGCTGAAATGATGGGGCGTCCCGGTGGCTTCACATTGTTCTTATGGATTTTAGGTATAAAGTAAACAGTGGGCATCACCGGGTGATCATTCTTTAAAAATTTAAACTCATCAAGAGTTAGTAGACCAGTGCTTTTCCATGCCAGCAAGTTAGTGTAAAACGAGTTCCAAGCCAATTTTACCTCTGCCATTGTAGTTCTTTTATAACAATCTCTGTCATTAAGTTGACCGAGTGCCTCCTCCATATACATATCCCTTGGCCACAGCACGACGTTGCCGCCCTTGTCTGATTGGCGGATAATGACATTCACATTATTGTGTAGTTTTTTGACGAGTTGATGGTAAGCAAAGTCACGATAGAAATGCCTCTTATTGATATTAACTTGCTTTTGATACAGTGTCCTCAGCTCTTGAGCAACTTTATCGTGAAAGATATCGATATTGTCTTTCAGCATGATGGGGCAAAACGTAGACTTAGGTTTAAAGTTGGTAAGTGCTGTACTGCCTTTGTAACCAGCGCCCTGGTTAGTGGATATAGTTGTAAGATCAGTATCACCCTCATTTTTCAATTGTAATAGGTCCTGCAATAACTCAGCATCACCAGCTGTGAGTGATGGCGGACTCATACTATGTGCCGTTAATGGTATAATCCGTGCTGATTTATTCAACATGTGAAACTTACGAAGTTTCAACTTGCGCACGTATTTGTACATGTCTATTCTAGTACCCGCATAATCAAAATTGCTTTTGGCACTGAAGGATAAGCCAAGTGCTAGTACATTAGTTTCCTTTTCACTCAACGATATCTTGGTTAAGTTAATTACAGTTTGAGAATCACAGGTATCAATCAATGAGTCTATTTGCGCCTCCATTGCTTTCGGGGTTTTCTGTTGGGTTGCTTTGTACTCACGTTTATGTTGTTTGTTGCGTCGTCGCCTTGCACTCCGCTTCTTGTTGGTGCTTTGCTGGTATTTGCATTTCGAGCACCTGAACGTAGAGTCTGCCTCCGATCCTGGCGCATGCAATCTAATTCTTGTGCCAGTGTAAACTTTCGAAACCCCAAGCGCTGTGCTCGTCCTTGGTCATTGTCCGACTCACTGTCAATATTTGACCTCAAGTCTGAAAGTGACGATGCAGGCAGTATATCATTTTCAGCTGTTTGTGCTGATGTCGAAGGACTTGGTGTCATTATCTTAGTTGTTTGCACGTTGTCGTATTTTTTTGCAAAAGTGAATATTTGCCCATGTTCGTAATCCAACCTGTCTCGTTGAAACTTAAAGGCTTTCCTCTTCTTGATAACTTCTTCAGCGCGGAGCAAACGTGCTGCCATGTCATCCCGATATTTGGCTGTACTTGGAGTGTTCGGAATCTTATCAATTTCCGCATTGAGGGCATCGATTTTACTTTGTAGTACTACCCGGTCACTCTCGGCGTATTTGACAAGGATTTCCACCAAACGCCGAGAGGTCTCCAGGTTGCATTCAGCCCATTCCGATAACATGTGGGGATCTGGGTTTTCATAGCTCGGTACGAGCATTATCCGCAGACCCCGCGGTATCCTACCAACCTCCAAGTAACGGGTGAGAGAGCGATGTTCCCACCACTTCGCCTGCTCCGCTTTACTTGCTTTTTCCAGGCTTTTGAACAATTCCTTAATCTTAGGCTGTGCATCAGACGAGCTGTTAGTTGCAGAATTAGTTACACACTCCCTAGATGGAAAATCGACAAACAAGCCGCTTGCTGCCTCCTCCCGACTCCTCAACGTGTCGGCAGTCATGGTGAAATTCAGTGGGCTTTAAAATGTTGCATCAGACCAAGACGCCAATAAAATATCGTCGTCCAGTACCTGCACACTCCCTCACGGGACACTCTGCGGGCTACTACCCAAGCGGGGCAGATCCGGCGAAGCACGGGTCCTCCGGTCAGCCGACCTCCGACCTCAACTCCACCACGCTGTTCCACTGCACGGTACGTACACTTCCGCAGTCCCGGGGCAACCACGGCTACTCCTACTTGGAGACTTGAGGATTCCAAACACGCTCGGAATCACTGCTTCCTGCCGTACGGCCCGTAGTCGAAGGAGGGGTTTCGCCGTTTTCGAGGAAGCAAACTCGAAAAATATTTGCAAAGAATTAATCACAATGAATTGTAGAACAGACGAAGGCGAACCCAAATGATGGTGCAATTGTGATTTTATTTTCTGCCCAACACCACCGCTGCCATAACGCGTTTCAGCCCACGTGGGGCCTTGATCACATGACACTGTTGAGGGGCGGTTACCACATTTAAAGTGCAAGTGAGTGACGTTTTGCAGTACAACAGCTGTTTATCTTTGTTTCTAATTCATAGACATGGAAAAGTTACATATGTCAAAAGACAAAGGGTATAGGGTCATTGGAAGTGCAAAACTAGAGCAAACATGATACAATATCATGAATTAACAGTACATTTGAATAAATAGATAAATATATAAATAAGTATTCAAAATAAAATAAAACTGTCCATCTCTGAATAAAACTAAACTATTAATCACGGATAAGATGATACTTTAAAAGTAAAACCAATGTAAAACTTTTTTTCTTCCATCCTTTCTCCATAAATAGTAGCATTATTCATAAGGCACATAAGTTTCATAATTGCACATATAATATACCCGTGAATTAAAGATGTTAAAAGAAATAGAGCCCAAGTGGGCCATTGTCAATTATCCATGTCAATTTAAAAATAAGACAAAGTCAGTGCAAAATACGCAAAATCTAGTCACAGTGTAAAGTGCAAATGCCATATATAAAAAAGTGTGTAAACAACAATTAGTGCAATAAAATTGAATTCTCTAAAATGTACTTTAAAATTATATTTCACAGGTAGGTTGACAGCAGCATGACCGATAAATCTTAATCATAATGACTTGTTAGAGGTGTGTGTAAAAATCTTCACTGGAATTTAATCCATTTGGTGATTTGCAATCCATTTCTAAAATGTACCTTGTTTCCAACTTGCGTAGCACTGATTCCACGATCCCCACCTCTTCTCAGTGGTGGGACCGTGTCAATTACAAAATACTTAAGATCAGCAGAATTTTTGGCATGCGATATTTCAAAGTGCCTGGCAACGGGGTATGTGGCGTCGCCATTATTGATGGCACGTATGTGCTGAAGTATCCTCTTGTGGACCTGCAGCTTAGTGCTCCCCACATAACGCAGGCCACAAGGACACTCCAGCACATACACCGCAAACTCGGTTTTGTAAGTTAGTTTTTTCTGAATGAGGACAGGTCTGTTGTTAAACGGTGTCAAATATTTAGTCTTGTTGACACCATGTTTGCAAGCTTTGCAAACAGAACACTTAATAAATCCCTTACTTCTATTAAGCCAGGAAGTGTTGGTTCTAACCTCAGGGCTACTTTTCACCAGACAATTGGTCATCGAGCGGGCCTTTCTATATGTAATGCTCGGTGATCGTGACATATGGGTCCCCAATGTTGGATCACTTTTGATTAATGCCCAATTTTTGTTGACAATCTTGCGAATCGTTTTATGCTGATTATTATACGTTAGAATCAATCTAGTCTCGGTCAGTTCATTGAGTACCGGTTTAGTTTTACCTGCTAGTGCCCGTGGTCTGCCATATACATTTGCTTTAAGTATGGCTCTATCCACGACTTCTGGGAGATAGCCTCTTCTTAAAAACCTGTCTCTGCAATTCATCTGTGCAATCTGGCAATCAATATCAGTGCTGCAAATTCTTCTTATTCTTAGCATTTCCACGTAGGGAATGCTATTGATTAGGTGTGCTGGATGATGGCTGGAGGCATGTAATATAGCATTTCCAGCAGTTGGTTTCCTGTACATTTTAGTGTGTAGCTGATTGTGTTGGATGTAAATTTCAACATCTAAAAAACATATAGACCTATTGCTAGTCTGACCAGTAAAACTGAGGTTAAGGTTGTTATTATTTAGTTTCTCAATGAACTGTAAAGCCTCAGATTCAGAACCTTTCCAAATTACCAAAAGGTCATCAATGTACCTGAACCATTTAATGACATTGTCAGACATGATTTCCGGGTAGGTGGGCATGAGGACCCGTTCCTCCCAGTGCCCCATATGCAGACAGGCATAACTGGGGGGAAAACAAGCCCCCATGGCCACCCCTCTCACCTGCTTGAATACTTGGTTGGAAAACAAGAAGAAGTTATTTTCAAGGCACATGTTAATCATAGATAACAACATCCTATTGTGATCAAGGAAGCAAATAGATCTAGTATTAAGATAATACTCAATGGCCTTCAATCCATCCTTATGGTGGATGCTTGTATACAGGGAAGAAACGTCAAGTGAAATCAGCAGGTAATCAGGTTGCCAAATAATACCTTCTAATTTTTGTAACAAATCACCTGTATCAAGAATAAAAGAGGGAAGTTTCTTTACAAGGTCCTGTAAAAAAAAGTCAACATATTTGCTGGCATTCTCCATAATGCTGTTACAAGCTGAAATGATGGGGCGTCCCGGTGGCTTCACATTGTTCTTATGGATTTTAGGTATAAAGTAAACAGTGGGCATCACCGGGTGATCATTCTTTAAAAATTTAAACTCATCAAGAGTTAGTAGACCAGTGCTTTTCCATGCCAGCAAGTTAGTGTAAAACGAGTTCCAAGCCAATTTTACCTCTGCCATTGTAGTTCTTTTATAACAATCTCTGTCATTAAGTTGACCGAGTGCCTCCTCCATATACATATCCCTTGGCCACAGCACGACGTTGCCGCCCTTGTATGTCTTGCGGACAATTATTCCAATTGGATATCCCTTTTTTGGGAATTTACAGGAGTTTGGCCTTGGTAAAGGACATCAATCAGAGGGTCAGTGGACTTTTCCACCGTAGGCAGTGACAACTCTAAAACTGCATCCACTCTCCTCAACATATGTGCAAAGGAGGAACTCGCCTCAGTAGCAAGACTAGGAGGGGAAAGTAGCACCGAAGCTGAGGAAGACTCCAGCCCACTAGCCTCACCAAGTGCATATATCCAATTCTCCTCCATAAGACATGGAGTATCCTAAGGAATAGGTTGCATTATAATTAGGTTGACTAGATTATTTAAGTCACTAGACCTGCAGGTCTAGCAACATTTTTGGGATTTTTCGAGGCCTGCAAAATATATATATATATATTCAAGTGTACAAAATATATATTCAAGTACACAGCCCTGTTTGAGGCCACTATGTTTTTCCAGACGGCGTGTGCTACAACCTCCATCACCCATTTTAACCTGCACCCATGTGTTTGAGTAAAGCAATATGATCATATCTAACAGCTGCTTCGGTACACCCCATGCTGATAGCTTTGCCCAAAGTCAAATGCAGCTTTTAGATCAACAAAACAAATATAGAGCTTTTGTTTTTATATTTTGTTCTCTCAGCCAGCAAAGTGAGTAGTAACAAGTTCGTAATCGTTGACTGCCCCCTGCGAAATCCGGTTTGGAAGATTGGAATTATTTTCCTTTTCGTCGCCCATTCTTCCAAGTCCCTAAGTAGACCTGTTGCACAGAATACTTGACCCTAAGTCTATCTTGGCTTTAAACATGGCATTCGGGATCCCATTTGGGCCTGGCGCCCCGTTTGATTTGATCTTACTTATTGATGTTTTTACCATGTCCTCCAGCGGTGACTCAAACACTAGCAATTGATTGCCACAAAGATTTTTTATTTCATGATCCTCGCTGCTTAAATTAGTTGGCGAAGTAGATGGACATACGTCGAAATCCGAGCCTGGGGCATTTACAGGAGAAGCTCCATTCAGAATGGAAATGAAATTCTCCCAATCAGACACAGTGATGTTAGCACTATTATTTCTCCTGTTGCCATAGTCAAGGTAATTAATTGTGCCCCATAATGCTCCCAGATTATTGTATTTAGTAGCATGGTGTAATTTAGCCAATAGACCTTCGCGGTGTGCCCTTTTTGCCTTCCAGATCTCATTTCTATAAGCTTTTCTGAGACGCTTCAATGAGCATAATTTAATGGATTTGATTACACTATTTGGTTGTTTGCAGATTGCCCAAGAAGCCTTATTAAGTGCCTTCTTTTGTAGATATAGCCTATGTGAATACCAAATGTTTCTTTTTGGCTTAATTGTATTTCCCCTAGATGTTGTTTATGCCGGAAAGCGATCCACTAATAAAGAACAAATACACGGCCAAATTTCATCCATTGATTTTTCATGTTGATGCTCCTTCAGTGCTAGTTCTATTTTTGGATCTATATGGGCCAAAATCTCTTCTTGTTTTGCTGAGTGCCATGCTAGCCTTTTCAGATTATAAGCGATGGGCTCTAAGTCAAGAATTCTTGATTTAGGTAAATGAGCCACTGCTAGTGATAATGTAATGGATTGGGTATTATGGTCACTTTCCACTCTTGGGACCACTTAAAACCCTATAAGGTTGGTCGACAATTCCTTTGAGATAATGGTATAATATATGATGGAATGTTGTCATGAGTTTTTAAATGTTGGAGCACCAGCCATATTATGTTGAGTATCCTCCTGTAGCAGCATAAGATCACATTTTTGTAACTGGGAGGGAAACATCTTAGATAGAACTGTGTCTCCCTTCTTTGAATTCCCAGTAAAAAGGTGCATATTGAAATCTCCCGAGATAATAAGACTAATTGCAGGGTATTGATAGGATAACGTTTTAATTATTTCTCATAAAACGGTAAGCTGCGTTGTCTTCACTACTCTTTTTATACTCAAATAAGCAGTTAGAAACATAATCAGTAATTCAAAGTCAACCTTAATGCATAATAGCCAATTCAATTGGAAATCAATTACATGATGGATGACATCTAGATCCAATGACACATAAATAGGATGCCACCTTTTGCACAGCCATGAGCAGATGAACAACTTGCAAGGTTAGCATATTCTTGGTAGTCGACGATGGGCCCATAACACATTTTCCAAGTTTCCTGGAACATTAAGATTTTAAAGTTCTGAATAAAAAGTATTATCTATTGGTCTTCTAACAACTTTTTAAGGCCATGAACGTTCCATGAGCGAATGGTAATGTTTGCATGTTCTTTCTTTTTGTCCGTGCTGCTCAACCTTCACTCGATATTTTCAAGATTCTTATCAATATTCCCTTTGCTAAGTGCTTTTGGGAGCCATGCCCAGTCGTCTCTTGGGGCTGAATATTTTTGAAACTCTTTACAAATTTGTGAGCCCGAACTGCAACTTGTGATCTTAAGGCAAGAAGAGAACTCAGGATTAAATAACGGACCTATTGCTTCTTTCAGAATATTATTGTTTCCCCAATGATATCCATTTGTCATTGAATCTTTTTGGATATATCTCTTTTCCACTGCCTTGGGAGTCAGCAGAGTTGGATATTGGTTACCTTTGCATCTCCTTATTTCAATTCCCTGTTTATCAAATTGTAGAGCATGTTCAAGAATTCTGTTAGTCATCTGCTCATTATGTCATATGGTACCAGTTACATCAAATTTAGGATTTTTAGGGTCCTATTTGAATTGGACTGATTCTAAGGCATCTCATGTTAAGTTGCTTAACTCTGGGATTGAAGATAGCAGCTTCAGTGTATTACTGCGATTTAAAATATTGTGTGGGCCCCTTGAGACCTACAATGGAGTGAAGAGTAGCTTTGCAGGAGAATCAGTACAACTGTCCCCCGTTGGTTTCTTCATAGATCGATGGTTGAAAAGTGATGGGGTTGTAATTTGACTTGTACCTTGTGGCCTCAAGTCTCTAAGACTGTCTTCTACATAAGCAACTTGACTGGGTTCACAATTTCTTTCATATCTTACTTCATATAACTGCGCTGAGTTTTTACCAGTCAGTGAAGAAAAAAGTGATTATGTAATTTTATTTTCATTTATGGCTCTTAAACTGCTTTGGCCTTCTTTGCTTTTGTCCACTGCCGATAACTGAATGGCTCCATTTGCTAATAGAGGCCTTTGCACAGAACCATGTTCAAGCTCACAACTATTTGAAACTTTTTCGTTATGGGAGAGTACAGGCTTAACAGGGGGCATACTCAAGAGAAGCTAATATATCCGAACCTCCCAAATTTATGGTTCCTTTATCCCCTTCTTCTGCTGTGCAAGGCTTTTGTTCAGATAATTTAAAAATTGGATAATTTTCCTTTAGGATATGAGATGCATTAATGTTAGTTGCCTTGTTTTTTTAAATTAATATATTATGAGCTTTTCTCTGTTTTTTCCTTGCTTTTTTAGTGAGACCAAATGTTTTTGAGTTAGGAGATGATTCTGGGTTATTTATAACAGGATTAGCCTCACCGATTTGCGTTACCTTTTGTTGATTAACTTTATTTTCATTAGGAGCAACCAGAGAGACATGGGCACCATTGAAGTTACTTCCTTGCCCTATTGTGGGGATGTTACTTCTTTCTTCCTCTTTAATAAATTATACTTCTGGCTTCTGAAAGTCTGTGTCCTTTCGAGATTCATTGTTATTATTGCCCTCATTTCCTTCCGTCGCCTTACTTGATTTTCCATGAGAGGCTTGTTCGTATGTTTGGGCATTCGATGCTTTGATGACTTGGCCATAGCTATGATTAAATACATTTACTAGCTCTGGTTTATTCTTCACTGACATTTGTTTGACTTCATCTTTTAAAGAACCAACTATATTCGGTAAATTGGATATTTTATCTATGATGTGAGCACAGGTACAGGTGATAATTTGATTGTCCCTATCGGATTGAGTCCTTGCCACTAAATTTGTTAAATTGAGTAACTTGGTATTGATCCCGGCTACATAAAGGGCCAGAGTATTCAATAGATCCACCTGGATATTCAATTTATCTGAATGGTAATTCAGGGCAGTGGTTATAGTGTCCATGGCTTTAAGCAAACTGTCCCATATTCCTGACTGAGATTTTATTGAGTACTCTGCTTGTCTTGTTCTCACAGAGAAATTTGTATCATATTTAGCTAATAATGATAAATCAGCAGAATTTAAAGGACTATTCATAGAGTCGGCGTTCTCAGGTTTGTGTGGCATATGAACACATTCAATATCTATTATGCGTGGTGACTCATGTACATGCTTGCCTGATAACGCATTCATGTCTCAGAGCCGTGGATCAGTGGATGACTTGGAGCCATCTCAAATTGAATGCTTCAAAACGGAAATACTCACGTGTGGCGATTGGAAACATTACGACCCGCTTGCCGTCTCGTCTGATGAACTGGGATCACCACCTAAATTATCGAAGGAAGTAAGAAACCTCGGAATAACCATGGACTCCAAGCTGTCGATGAATGCCCAAGTGGACAAACTAGCAAAATCAAGCTTTGTCACTATAAAAACGCTGTAGCAATTTTCCCTCATTTGGGATTTCCACACAAGGTCCAAGCTACCATCTCCCTTGTTCTGTCCAAACTCGATTACGCCAATAGCCTCTACCACGGATCACCTTTAACGACCATGAAAAGACTACAACGGATTCAGAACTCGGCTGCCAGACTACTCTTGCATATCAAACCGCGAGACCACATCTCACCTGCCTTGAAAGCCCTGCATTGGTTACCGGTTGCCAGAAGATCCACGTTGAAGCTACTTTGTATCACCCACAAAGCAATACATGGGATGGGACCGCTCTTCATCAGGAATAAAATCACCAAACACATTCAACAAAGGAACCTACGCTCTAAAGGGGCATCTCGCCTCAAAATCCCAAGATACAAGAAAAAAACCATGGGTGGCACATCCTTCTCTGTTCAAGCAGCCAAACGATGGAACTCATTACACCCCAACATAAGATCCACCGACAACCACCTTATCTTCAGAAAACTACTCAAGAATTGGCTCTTCCCCACATAAGCACCATACGCAAACAGAAATTTACAGCATATTCCTCTGTATATAAGCATTTATTTTCACTATAGATATGTACCTATCTTTGTGTATTGCTTTGTATAAACATGTAGAATAATTATGTTGTTATAAATAAATAAATAAATAAAAAACATCTTTGGTCTACATGTACTTACTTCCGTTGTGCATCTATGTACCTTCCATGTACTTGGATCTGTGTGTCTGTTACCTTTCTCCTGAAAAAGCATATCCAATGCACTACCCTATTTCTCATCCTGTACCACTACCAATATCTTTAATCTATATATACTTACCTCCTTTATGCATCTATATACTTTCAATGTACTTATGGATCTATATATTTATCACTTTCTTCTAATTTAGCATTTCAAATGCACTACCCTATTTCTAAGCCTATACTTCTCTCAATATATCCTCTGGCCCAACCTTCTGACTCATCTCAAACTTCTTTCTACTACTCTTTCCAATGCACTACCCTATCTCTCACCCTATACATCTATCAATATATCCTCTACATCCACTCTCTCATTTATCCCATACCACTACTATGATCCCAAAATAACCCTTTCTAGACTCTCTCCTACTCTACCCTCCTTGCATCATCTGACACCTCTTTTTACTATACCGATCCCCCAAAACAAACCTTTATAAACTCTCCCCTCTGACTCTTCCCCTCAAAAACCCCTTTTTACTCATCCAAAAGCCTCCTCCTACTGCTATGACCTAAAAAAACAAAACAAATCACACTCTTCTGTCCCTCCACTATCCTTTTCAATCAAAATAACAGACTAACACGTTCACTTCTCAATTTCCATATTCCACTATACTAATTCACCACTAATCCTTTATGGGTTCCAAAGTAGCGTGATACTCGCCAGTGAAGCGTTTCAACACCCCATCAGGGTTACCAGAGCTATATAAACGCAAACCTTTTTCCCTTTTCTACCCCTCCCCAACCCTTCTCAATCCAAATAACTGAATAACATATCCACCACTCAAATTACTTTCATGTTTCGCCATACTAATTCAACAGTAATCCTTATGGGTTCCAGAGTAGCGTGCTACTCGCCAATAAAGCGCTTCAAAACCCCATCAAGGGGTAGCAAGCGCTATATAAATACAAACCTCTTTCCCTCTTCTATCCCGCAACCTACCCTTCTCTATCCAAATAACTGAATAACATATCCACCACTCAAATTACTTCATACTTCACTATACTAATTTTCAACACTAATCCTTTATGGGTTCCGGAGTAGCATCCTACTCTCCAGAAAAGCACTTCAACACCCTTCAGGGGTAACAGGTGCTACATGAATGCAAACCTTTCTTCCCTTTTATCCTTCCGCTACCCTTCTCACTCCAAATAACTGACTAATACCCACCACTCAAATTACTTTCATATTTCACCATACTAATTCAGCACTAATCCTTTATGGGTTTCCGGAGTAGCGTGCTTCAACACCCCATCAGGGGTAACAAGCGCTATATAAATACAAAACTTTTTTCCCTCTTCTATCCTTCTGCTATCCTTCCAAATCCAAATAACTGACTAACCTATCCACCACTTAAAATTTACTTGCATGTTTCACTATACTAATTCAACACTAATCCTCTATGGGTCCCGGAGTAGCGCTTCGACGCCTCGTCAGGGGTAGTAAGCGCTATATAAATGCAATTACAATACAATACAATTACAATCTCAGGAATCAAAGCCGGTTTCAAGTCAAGGTTTGTTCTTCCTATTGTGGGTGTTGGACTGAAGGGATCTATTTTAGTTCCACTTTTCAGATTATTGGGACTTGAGGACGCTTCTGATCTTGTAATTTGATAGTTTGGGTCCCTATTATGATTGGACAAGACTGATTTGCCTGGTGACAATATAAGGGAAGGCAGAAAAACATCATCACCTGTGGTTGTCTAAGTGCCTGATGTAACATTAATCACCAGGCTTAAGCCCAATTCCGCTCTATCTGAGAATGCGCCCTCATTATCAGCATTTGCAGACCTGTTCTATGATCCTTTGCTATTGTTAGTGTTTGCCATGGACCAATTTCTGGTCCCACTGTCTATATTTCTAGACTTAATTTCTACAATTGAGGTACAGGGAGCATGAACTTGGGCTTTTGAGACCAAAGAATGATAGCCTGGGACCTGAGTAGAGACTGCGTTGCTTACTTCCGATGACTTTTGTGGGCTTGTACCAACAGCTGTATATTTTTTCATCCAAGCTTCTCCTAAGGTCTGTTTACAGATAGGTGTTGTTATAACTGATTTTATACAGCTTAGTTCTATCGGTGTTGTGTCTCTGTTCTTTTTTGTTTGAATCCCGGGGACCATTTTAATATCCTTGCTCTTTTCTGAGGATTTGAAATAGTCAGCGATGGTTGGCTGGAAGGCCTCACTATGATTTTTTAGTAGACTCTCTTCACTAATATTTGGGCAGGCCACAGTTGGAATTAGCAGATTTATCTTTTCCCCAGTTGATATGCCTGCCCCTCCACAAATTGTCTCAGGATCGACTTTTCCCAGTCTCCTTTTCCGCTGCTTTGTATGCTGTTGTAACACTGTCCCACGCAAGCGGCCGGACCTCATGGTCCTACTGTTGTACTGCTCTCTAGACCTGGACACTTATATGGTTACAATTATGTTCAACGGTAAACTTTTTATGTATTTTATGTTTATTTCTAATAGCTGTAAATCGCTATGAGTCACGGCCCACCTAGGGCCTTACCTTGGTTCTGCTCTTGCGCTGCACTGCTGCTTGCAGTACGCTCCCCACCTCGCCAGACTGTACCAGCACACCACTCCTCTTCTCCCTTTTCTTTTGCTGGTGCCTATACTGGCATGTGGTCAACAGAGGGGGTGGGGAATCAACCAGCTCTCCTCCTAGCTTCTCCAAACCGCTGCGCGTTTCTCGAGGACACCTCCTCTGGCGTAACAATTCGCTTCTCCTGCAGATCCTATAGTAGGACTTTCTCTCAGGAAACACTTGTCTCTTCTGCACCATCTCCTCACAATCACACAGACCTGTTCCCAGCAGGTGATTGCTGCCTTCCTTACTTAATAATAAAAGTTTTGTGGGGTCAAAGAAGCTGTGGATCTGTAGACGCCCTAGTCCAAAGCGCAAGGCACTGGCAATGGGCACGGGCGGGGCCTTCCGAATACGGCCTCGCAAGCCGCACCCGGCACTAGCTGAGCCACTTCTGCAGGGGACTCAGGGCACACACTCCCACAGTCCGCTACGGCTGTGACACCCATGCCTATTGCGTCCTTTCCCTGAGCGTGTCCAATAACAGGGCATGAGCAAAATGCCTTCCGCTGATGCCCACAGCGCCAGCTGCACCAGCACCAGCAGCGGGAACGAACGAGCCGAACAAGTTGGGACCGAAACAACCGCGGTGATATGCGGCACGGCATGGCTTCAGTGAAAGACAAAAAACCAAAGCCGGACAGGAGCCGGAGACCGCTGCAGCGGGGCGTTCACTTGTCACGCCGTTTGAACCGGCGCTGTCTCTGCCGCTGCTAACCCGGAAATCATCCCTCGTGGAGTTAAGGGTGGGAACCGCTCTTGATGTATAATATTATGTACAGTGGAACAACAAATCTGATTTTCTCATGTGGCATTTCCAGCCCTGAGCCCTCCACCTATTATCTGATGTGTTTGTGATGACGGCGGGCTGTGAACAGGGCAGGCAGAAGGGACATCCCACCAAAAGGTGGGGTGCTTGTGTCCACCATTGCTAGGTTGGGGCCAAGGATGAAGGACTGGCATAGAGGTATGAATGGTTACCCAGCAACTGGTCTCAGTGTTCCATGAGATGGATTTGAAGGGAACATGTGTGTGTAGCTTGGTTTAAAGGGCCACCCATATGCAGAGTGTCTGTGCTCACGGAACTCTCTGGAACCCATAAACCAACACTAGAAATCTGGCTCTGTATATACTATACCAAACTAAGGGCTGTGTGAAGCATTTGTTGTTCACACTTAGGCAAGAAATGAGTACACACACTCAATGACTAAATCCGAGACCAATTATTTGTAAAAATATTACTTTTTGTATGTTTATTACTTACAACCAAAGATACTTTGTTGCAGTAAAATATGTTTTGCAATATCACAGTTTTTCAGTATAAAAAGTGGTCACACTGCATTTTTCAAACAGTTCAATGTTAACCTTTGGAAGGAAAACAATACTGCAATTTCACAGGTAAGTACGCAACTTACAATTCCAGTCTTCTGGTTTTAGGATCAACACTGAGCAAGAGTCAGGTAAGTATAGAGACTGCACCACCAGCGGCACTGGGGCGGCCAGGTGCAGAGGTCAAATTCGGTCACTGAGGCCCAATGTTAATCAATGGAGACTGGGGGCACTCAAAGAGGTCCCGGTTGAAGGTAGGTAAAATTGGAGTTGTGGGTAAATCTCCAGGGGCTAGACCAGCACTTGGGGGGCCACGAGGCAGCACCAAACACAAACCCTCACCGGCTCAGAGGCGGCCGGGTGCAGAGTGCCAACACATTGTCGGGCACCCAATGCAATCCAATGGAAAACAATGGATTCAAACCAAGGCTGCAGGCTAGGACCAAGAAGCTGGACAAAGGGAACCTGTGGCTCTGGAGGTGAGTTGGAATACTGAAGAACCCAGGGACACCGCTGGTTGAACTCCCCAAGGCTAGGGGGCTGCAGATGCAGGGCTGTCTTTTTGATGTCGAAAAAAATCTTCCTCGAGCTGGTCGCGGTTAGGGGACCCTTTGTATTGAGGCTGCAGGTGTGGTTGTGGAGTCCAGGAGAGGTCACTCTAGGGTGCACTTGAGCTCTGGACCGCTGAAGAACCTTCTTGGGACCAGTGGGCCACTTTGACTTGGGCCGAAGGCGTCGGATGCAGAGGTGGTCTGGTTGTGAGGTTCAACAGGGCACTGGAGTTCTTGTTGGTTTCTTTGTGGACAGGGCTGCCCCAAAGTACTCAATTTAGGGGTGTTACAGGTGCTGGAAGGTAGTAGCCAATGGGCTACTTACATTTAGGGTGACTACACCCTTTGTATGTCCACCCCCTTTGGGGAAGGGGCATACCCCTAATCCTATTGGCTGAAATCCTCACAAACAAAATGGAGGATTTTCAAAGGAGGGGGTCACTTCAGCTCAGGACAACTTAGGGGTTTTCCTGGCTGAGTGGGGACTTACCTCTCCTGCTTACTAATTTTCCCGCTGACCTTGCCCCCAAAAGTGGGGCTTGGTCAGGGGGGCGGGCATCTCCACTAGCTGGAGAGGCCCTGGCTAGCATAACAGAGGGCAGGATGGCTTTGAGGCTCACCGCCCTTGAATGCTGTAATGCACCTCCACCCACAACAGGCTTTGTTTCTGACCTACGAGAGCACAAGGCTCCCACATCAGGGGGTCAGAAACATGTCTGGACATGGCAGGCTGGTGCAGACCAGTCAGCCACACACTAGTGGTTTGGTAATCTTTCAGGGGCCACCTCTGAGGTGCCCTCTGAGTGCATTTATTACAACACTGGCATCAGTGTGGGCTCATTAATCCAAGATGTTTGGTACCAAACATCTTGGGATTCAGTGAAGCCATCATGGAGCTCTGGAAAGTGTAGTCACAAGCTCCCAGCCCATGTACTCAGTATGAATTCACTCTGCACTTATAATGTCTAAGAATGGACTTATACAAAAAGAACATGTGATGGACAGAATGTTGAACAATGTAAAACATTCCCCCCAGTACAGAGATCTGGGCCTAAATCCATCGTTTTTTTGCTCCCCATGTCATTCCAGTTTAAACCCAGCCATATGCAAATCAGTCTTCACCTTGTTCCCCATGGGAATAGTCCAGCCCGAACTGCCAGTCCAGGTTCTCCCTGGACTGTAAAACAAGCATCTTAGGACCAGTTTTGGGGTTTCACCCCTCATCAGCCAGGCTAGCTTGCCTCAAGTGGCATGGAGAGCACAAGACCCACATCTGGGCATACCCGTCCCACTCGGGTTAACAAATGCAAAAAGAACATGTGATGGACAGAATGTTGAACAATGTCAAAAATTCATCCCAGTACAGAATGGACTTAGACACTATAGGGGCATATGTGCTCATGCAGTTCTGCCCTCACAAGAGGTATAGTGCACCCTGCCTTAGAACTATAAGTCCTGCTATAGGGGTGTCTTACCTATGTCTCTTGCAGTACTGGCAGGCCTGGAACACAGGGATGTGTGCCAGGTCGACTCTTCGCTTTTAGCTGCACCAAAAACATTCAGGCTGGAGGAGGGCGTGGCCGGCTGCCGTGCAAGATAGCCGCTTCGTGAAGCAGCTCTGAGCCCCGTCCAAATAATCGACATCCATCCAATACATTTATCTGCACCCAGCGCTTAAAATATGGAGGCAGAGCTTACCCGGCTGGCGGAGTATTGAGAGACCGGGAAAACGGAGAAGCATCCGCTGGGGCCATGACTGAAGCCTTGAGACTGTTGCGGCTGGTGGCCTAGTGCTCCCTGGGCCGAGTTTGTGGCCTCGGTACTGCGGGGCTAGGGAGCAGCGGAGCTGGAGGCGGAGCACGGAGGAGCCAGAGAGAGGACACCCCACGGGTGATGACCTGCCCTGACGCCGACATGATCGGGGAGGAGAAACGGAGACCGCACCTGGAGTTGAGTCGGCGGCCTGCCCCACCACCCCGAGGCCAGCTCCAGTCAGCGGCGGCGTCTTGAAGGTGAGGAGTTGGTGATGGGGAGGAGACACAGAGGCTGCGGCGTGAGTGCCTCCCCCGTCCCTTCGCTGCCTGTCATGAGTGGACCTCTCTCCTAGTGAAGTAGGCTTGTTAGATTGGGCCCGTTAATGCTTACGCAGTGCCCTGTATAAGTTAGCATTCGCTGCACCATTTTCTGTTCAGACGCCATTTTAAAAGATGATCGAAACTAATCTTTGCTATTTCTGAGAAATGCCCTTTGCTGAGTTTCGTTTCTGTAATGAAGAACTGTTAATGCCAGCGCATAGCTTTCCCACTAGATAGAGGCCCTCTCCCACTTGTTTGGTAGCCTTATCGTAGTACCAGGTGCAGTGGCCTTGGACGGTGCTGGGTTGCGAGAACAGAAACTGTTTTTCTTTTTTGTATTTTACTGTCCTGCTGCATGTGCCTGGAAAATTCCACTGTGGGCGTGTTTTTTAACCAATCATGAAATGTACGTAATGTATCTCTAGGCTGGTAGATTTTTAGTTCCCTCTGTACCACTCCCAGAGACTGTGCAGACGGGGCTCCGCTCTGAGTGTATACGAATTAACAGTTATTGGTGTATATTCTCCACTGTTTCTCTGACTCTTTGGTATGGAAGTCTGAGGGGTGGTCTACTAGTGACCCGGGTGACCCCAAGCGGGTCACTTCCTTCAGTTGGCGCCCGAACAGGGACTCCTTCGGGTTATTGACCCATCCCTTCCTGCGGACGGAGGGAAGGATGATGACATCATCAGGTAGGACTGACGGCTCAGGGATCCCTGCACGAAGAGTTTCTGTTACTCGCAGCTGCTGCCTCTGTCCCACCGGAGGGTGCCTCACCCAGTGGGCATCCCGACTGGGGTCCTGAACGGCGAACCCTGATCTGACTGTTTGGTCCGAAGAGTCGGCAGTGGAGAACTGTTTTTTTTTTTTTGTACTTCGGATTTTAGGTGAGTCTGTTTTGGTTCTATGTGGATGTAGTACCACTGTGATTTGCCTTTGTTTTGGTATTTGGAATGTTTTGGTAAAAAGTGTTTGCAAATACCCTGCCAGGTAAAATAACAATTTGTTTTTTATTCCTTTGCAATGCCTGGTTTTAGTAAGCTTCGGAGTTTGTATTGTGGTTGTTGTTCTACTGATGTACGGTTGGCCGAATCCCAACCTGCACCTCCAGAGGGCAGTCCTAATTATGATATGTACGTGAAACATGGCCTTGGCCCTATTATGTTTAGTACATTATGGCACAAATATACGAGGGACAATGTTGAGTTGCAGTGGCCTTTGACGGGCTCTTTTGATGAACAAAAGATAGGATTTCTACAGGAACAGTTGTTTAAAAAACATAGTAGACAATCTATGTTTGATTTCCTTCGTACTTGGCAGAAAGAGGACAGACAGAGGCGATTGAAAATGGAGAGAGATGCTAGAAAAGGAAATATGCAAACACTTACACAAAAGGCTGAAGCTTATGATAAAGAAAAACAGGAGACAGGAATAGAACGTGAAGATAGGAGATTTCGGTTGTACATTGATAAGTCTTATGTGGCTCAGGAGGATGGAGATACTTTTATGGATACCTTGTTAGATACTCGGCCTCCGCCACCATATGTCCCAGAAAGGGTCTATCCTGTTATTCCCCATCAGCAACCACAGGCATCAGGTACATCCGCCTCTACGGTTGTCACACCTACTGCTCCAGTTAGCGTGCCCCCTGCCCCTCCTCTTCCGTTACATTTCTTTAATAGTTGCAATACCTACTACTCCTGCCCCAGTAATTCACCCACCATCGGCCTTAATTACTGACACACCAGTGCGCGGCTCAGGTAATAGAGATCTCACTGGACTCAGAGAACGGTCAGGCCCTTTAATGCGATCCGGGGTGGGAGATAGAGAGAAGAATGAAGTAGCGGACCAGGCGATAAAATGGGCTCGTAACCCGATTTATAGTCTTACAGATATTTGGCTGGTAATGCGGGACTATGACCCCTTTTTGCAACAACATGCCCTCAAACATTTGTCCTCCACCTTGATTGACCTTTGGCGCATACACATTGAAACGGAAGCCCCCCAGATATTATTTGATATCAACGAAGGTGCTTATGTCCATAGTTTGGAGCCAACATCTTTGTATAGAAACATTTCCACACTGTTGACTTATAGAGATAGACTGCATGATAGAAGCCCCACTAAAATAGCTCAATTCCCAATGCGAGAAGTTCTCCCAATTTATCATCCGGAGATTCCTGCAGTAACAGATCAGCATGGAACGGTTACCACACAGGCTGTGCCTGCTCACTTTCAGGAACAATGGGTTTATAGTCCATGGAAAAGAAGTGAGGTTTTGGCCCTTAAGGCTACATTGCCCGACCCTAGGAAAAACCCTACTGCTTACTATAAAGAGTTGACGGAGGCTGCTTCCTCTACTGTAATGACCCTTGCTGACATTGAGATGTTTTTTGGTTTACTAGTTCCAGTTGGCATTTGGCGATAAGTACATACCCAAGATCATGTTACTGAGTTAGGTGAAACGTGGGACGCTATTAAGGGTTGGGACGGAGATAGGAAGCCAGGAGATAAACCATGCACTGAGTTACTTGCCTTGCCCGGCCGTATAATAGAATACATGTATACTCTTATTCCGCCTAAGAAAGTTAGTTGGGATAGATTGACTGCCTGTCGGCAGAAGAAAGGCGAGAGCGTGTCTGATTTTTTTCACTAGGTTTGAGGAAACGTTCTTGGATTAAAGTGGGCAGGATATGTCTACAGAGGGAGGAGTCTGTTTATTTGTTGATAGGTTTGTTATTAATCTACTCCCCAAAATAATGTCCAGACTCCAGGCGTATGAGAGCACTTGGTCCACGTCTTCTTCCTCTGTGATCTTAAATCTGGCCCAATATAATGAGCATAGGGATAATGAGGAGAAAGACAATAATGATAAAAAGCATAAAGATTTGAAAACCAAGGTATTGTTGCAACAGGCATATCGAGGTAGCAGCAGGGGACGGGGACCCCAACAACAGCTTCCTCGTACTAGACCGCCTCCAGTTATACCTTTGGGGCAGAATCAGTGTGCGTATTGTAAGGAGGAAGGTCACTGGCGTAGCCAATGCCTCGTACGTTTACAAGGAGTTTCGTCCACCCGTGGACAGGGTTCCAGAAACAGGGGCCGTGGGACCAATAGGCAGCAGCGTACTTCTGTACCTGTAGACCGTTCTGACAATTATTTTGATGATGCTAGAGACAGGCAGTACTACAATGATGATTATGATATTGATGATGTCACGGGATGTCTTACAGCTAGGACAGCCAGGGACAGGGTACGGGACCAGTTCAGATACCTGTAGACCAATGTGGACCTTATGTCAAGATAGATCTGCAAGGATCTCCTAAGGAGTTCCTAGTTGATACGGGTGCCACGAAAAGCTCTATTGCCCGACACCTGGTCCCTGGGGCACCCCTGTCTGGCCAGAATAATGTTTCAGTGTGTTTTTACGGAGTACCGGTTATCAGCCCCATCTCACCCCCCCCTCGCTCTTACCATTGGTCCTTTTACTGTGGATTCTTCATTTCTTTTAACATCTAACTGTGGTGAGAATTTAATGGGTTTAGATTTACTAAAGTGATTGCATGCTACTATTTACTGTTCCCCAGACGGAGTCTATATTACAATGGGCCCAGACTTAGGTACTAGACAGTGTCTATCTAAAGATGCCCCCCTTCCACCTGAATTTGATCAAGTACCCCCTATGTTATGGGCCACAGGTGATACCCATGTAGGTCTATTGCATGTACACCCAGTTTCTATACAGGTTAAGGACAATGCCGTATTGTCCCGCATTCCTCAGTATAAAATACCACAGGCAGGAGATAGAGCCCTTCTTCAAATATTTCAGGATTTAATATGTAAGGGAGTTGTTGAGGAGACTACGGGTAATGTAATAGTCCTATTCTTCCTGTCCTAAAAAGGACACTTTCAGATTCCTCTGATGAATATGATGAGGTATATCGTTTTGTGATTGATTTGCGAGAAGTCAATAAAATAGTAGTCCCGCAATTCCCAGTGGTTCCTGACATCACTACACTTTTGACAATGATTCCATCTACTGCTAACTCTTTCTCTGGTATTGAGTTGAAGAATGCATTTTTTAGCATTCCTATTCATCCAGATAGCAGGTATTTGTTTGTGTTTACACTAGCTGGTAAAAGCTTTCGCTTCTGTCGCGCTCCTCAAGGCTATACTGAAAGCCCTAGTATTTATAGTCAAGCATTGAAAGGTCAGTTGGATTCACTATCACTTTCTCCAGGTAATGTATTGGTTCAATATGTCGATGATTTGTTAATTGCTTCTGACACGGAACAAGGTTGTAAGGATAGTATGGTGAAATTGTTGTTACACTTGGCACATCATGGACTTAAGGTGTCCCTTTCGAAGTTTCAGTATTGTCGACACGAGGTCACCTACTGTCGAAGGAGGGTAAGAGGTTAACGCCAGAACGCATTAGTACCATCGCTAAAATGCCCCTTCCGAAAACTCAAAAAGATGTGCGTGCTTTCATAGGCATTACTTCCTATTGTCGCCAGTGGATCAAACCTTTGCTTGCATTAACAATAAAAGAAGTGCATGAGCCTTTGCCTTGGGTGCCTGATTGTCAGAATTATTTTGAACAACGAAAAACTGCGCTTTGTTCTGCTCCAGTACTAGGTACGCCTGACTATAAGAAACCTTTTGTGCTTTATGTCCACGAGATGGCTGGTTATGCCCTTTCTGTCTTGACTCAAAGATTTGGTGATAGACAGAGACCTTGCGCTTATTTTTCTGCTGTGCTTGACCCTGTCGCAAGAGCCCTCCCGAGCTGTCTGCGAGCAGTCGCGGCTGTGGCCACTTCAATCAGACAATCAGCTGGACTCGTACTTGATACTGACCTTACAGTTATGGTACCCCATGCTGTGGATACACTTATGAACAAAACGAGGACACAGCACCTCACCAGTGCACGTCTTACTGGTTATGAACTGGCATTGTTTGCTAAGCATATTACGATTAAACGATGTGCCACTCTGAATCCAGCCACGTTACTACCCCTCCCTTCCGAGAGCGATGCAGTCGACAAGCATGACTGCATTTTTTGGACAGAGGAAGAGACGAAGGGACGGGTAGACCTGACTAATGTTCCCTTATCTGACCCCCAAGGAGAACTATATGTTGATGGCTCTTGTTTTAAATTTCCAGATGGCACCACTACTGCAGCTTATGCTATTACTACTTTCCGCACGGTGGTCGAAACATCACGAGTCCCTTATCATTTAGCTCAGGCGGCAGAACTCGTGGCTCTTATACGAGCTTGTGAACTGAGCGAGGGTTTGGTTGTCCATTTCTACACAGACAGCCAATACGCATTCGGGGTCACATATCATTTTGGAAGATTGTGGGCAGAGAGAGGGTTCCTTACTTCTCATGGCACCAAGATCCAACACGGACACCTTATACTGCGATTATTATCTGCTTTAGCACTTCCCAAGAAGATGGCAATTATCAAGTGCAGCGCCCACAGAAAGGTGACAGATGATGTAGGTAGAGGGAATGCGTTTACAGATCAGACAACAAAGGAAACTGCTCGAAGCAACATGAAAAGGATGTTCGTTGCAGGTCCAGCTAGATGGGTTCCTGAGAACACTATGTTTGAAAATACGGTAGAGAGTGTGAAGGAGATACAAAGTGAGGCAACGGTAGAAGAATTAGCGATATGGAAGGAAAGTACAGCACAGTTAAATGACGAAGGGTGTTGGATTGACAAGTCTGGAGAACAGAAATGGTTGTTACCTGATGCATATGTACTCCCTGTGATAACTATGGCTCATGGTCCAGCTCATATTAGTGCAAAAGGCATTTGTAAATTATTGGCCCCAGTTTGGTGCAATGATAATATTTCTAGAAGGGCTACAGATTTAGTTAAGAATTGTATGATTTGCATGATGCACAATTCAGGGAAGGGTACCCCTACACCATCTGGCAATTTTGCACCACCTACATTCCCCTTTGAAGTCCTCCAAATGGACTTTATTGAGTTGGAACGCTGCAATAATCTCAAGTATGTCCTAGTGGTTATTTGCACCTTCAGTAAATGGGTTGAGGCGTACCCTACTAAAGACAATACAGCCACCACAACGGCGAAGGTACTCCTCAAAGAGTATTTTCCTCGTTTCGGTATGCCCCGAATTATCTGGAGTGATAACGGATCTCATTTTAATGGGAAAGTGATTAGATTAGTGTGTGAAGGCTTGCGCATCAAACAGAAATTTCAAGCTGACAATCATTCGCAGTCGGAGGGTTTGGTCGAGAAGTACAATGGTACTCTCAAACTTAAATTGGCAAAAGACGACAGGGTTGAAATGGCAATGTTGCTCTACCATTAGCTCTTCTGTTAACTAGAACTACAGCACATTCTAGAACTGGTTTTTCACCTTACGAGGTCGTGTTTGGAGGTCCGGCAAATGTCTGGGGCGTCCCGCGTCCTCGTAAATACTCTGATATTAAATATCCTGTATTGCTTGATTATCATGGGCAATTGACAGAAAGTCTGCGTTCTATTCACCAACAGGTGCGCGACTCCCTACCTCCTACACCAGAGGGATTAGGCCACAACATCCAACCTGCGGACTTTGTTCTGGTAAAGAATTTTTGGAGGAAAAAAAGTTTGGAGCCCCGATGGAAAGGACCTCAGCAAGTTCTGTTGGTGACGCAGAATGGTTGCAAAGGTCGCTGGTCGAAAGAACTGGGTGCATGCCACCCAATGCCGGAGGGTACCTTTGCCGTTGCCATATGACCAGTGGGTCAGGAGGGAATAGGAGATGTTGAATGTGAGCAAGTGCCCAGATTTGTTCCCTTCAGTAATGCGCAACTAACCTGGACACAAACAGAAAAGGAGAACGATGACGTTCTGAATGAGGCTGTCCCACCAAAAATACGAGCTATCCAGGAGCCTCTGTTCAGTGATCACACAGTGCCTGGGGCTGCCAGGTACATTTCGCGTCCTCGGCTTAGGGCTACCAAATCTAAGGAGAAAAAAGATTAGGGATGGACGGTACAAGATAGGCAGTACTGAGTAGCAGTACCAACGAAGGATTGGAGCAAGTGAAAATTCTGCATTGTTTTGTTTTGATTGTTTGAACATTAGGTAGGGAAAAAGTATACTCTGGAAATATACCACCTTTATCAACGTGGGATAGATTAGGAGAAGAGCTTAGGACAGAGCAAGCTCCACTGCCGGTGCTCAAGAGTGCCAACTGATTGACGGACAATAGGAGCCTGTGCCAGTGAGGCTCTAACGGACACTAGGAACTTTTATCTTTTCTTGCATTTTCCTCTTTTAAATTCCCAATGCATCCTTTTGGCAGGAAGGTTACAGAGGAGGAACAGCCAATTGTTATGGTACAACGTAATACGATTTGGTCGAAAAGGAGTAAAATAACGTGTGTTGCTTTCTTGATAGTGGTGATAATAATACGATGTGGGGTGTCGTGGTTTTTGGAACATGCATACAGTGTACCCACACGTAGTACAGGCAAAATTATTTTCCTGAGACGTGATAAAAGAGCTGTCTCGAGTAATGTGTTTGTGGAAATGCATAAGAGGTTCTTTGGGAAAGGGACCTCTTGTTATCCCACCAGATCTGTCACTAGCCTTTGGACGGCGTACCCTTTGTCACTCGACCGCCCCAGTTTGCAGAAGTAAGGGATTTGGTTATCCTGTACCATGTCTGTATCATAAAAAGCCACAGGGAATGGGTTACCCAGGTTGTGTTTACAATACATATTGTGATCATTTCTATATGGAAGAGCAGAATATAACATTGGTGGGTTGGCATTACAAAGTATTAACAGTACCCTGGGAGGCCGGTTATTATCCTGCTTGTTGCCCTGTAGTGAGTAGTACGGATACTTCATTGTACATTAATTGTTCCGTAATAATATTGTTCAAACATACAGTTCCCTTGGTGAATAAAGATGATTTGAGTACTTTGGGAATGAATTCCAGATATTCCGCAGTGAATTATGAGTAAGGCTTCCTGTTTTCCATTTTTACTGAATTTTACAGACAGAAAACCATTTATTTTCTTGTCTGTATTTATTTTTAAATATGGATAAAAATGGAAATTGGGTTGTTTTTGAGTGATTCTAAATGCTGTCAATCATGACTGCCAGGCCATTAGCTGTGGGGATTGACAGGCAAGGGGATTAAATCAATATAGGGATCTTAGTAAAGAACCATAAACAGCAGTAGATTTGCACAACCTTTATACTAAAATTTACATTTGTTTAATAAGTGCATATTTTACCATCTCATTGTATATATATATCATTGCAACCCGTCAGGTGTTCAGGCACCAGTGTACATTAACTGTTTAAATAAATGCAGAAATATACACATTTCAGCTTCATTTTTTCACAAAACCTAAAATAAATATGTATAAATACAGGTACAATTATCAAAAAATAAATATGGATAAATACAGGCGGAAATGACAAAAATATAAATACCATAAAACCGAGAGCCCTAATTATGAGGGACCAATATATGCACACCCAGGTTTTTTCTTTCTGTCTAATGGGTCTTATTATTCCAATGTTCACAATGGTACTGATGATGTAGCTCTTGGGATGGTGTTGCCATTGGGTGTTCCATGTAAATATGCTCGACCCAAAACGAGGTGGGTAAAAAGAACATTAACGAAGGAATTTTGCGAAGGGGTTACAGATTTAGAAGTAAATAGTTATAGTAATGAAATTACATTTGGATACATCCTTTCTTCCATATTTACATTGGGTGGTACTGCTATGGCCAGAGGTGAGAAAGCTAGGGAATGTTTTGGATGTAAGCTACAAATTCCCTCGAATAGCACTGTAGCAGCTCTGCTCGATATCACTACCCAGTTAGAAAGCATGCAGGTGTATTCAGAACAAACTAGATATGCAGTGGATTTTATCGCAGTGGTCGGCAACCAGTGTGTGGTCGGTATAAAAAATTTGGAGAAGTATATAACGCAACTTATTATGGATATTATCGACAATGTCCAGGGAATGAAAAGTGGGAACTAGAATTGGTTTCTTTGGCAATTGGGGTTGGGTACTTCAACAACTGATTTACCGTATTGTGATATTAGTACTCTGTTGTGTCCTCATACAATGTCTCCCCTCTTGTTGTTCCTATTGTGCTACTGTTTTTATGCCCAAAGAGAAGATATCAGCACATGTTACAAATGCCGCCATGATGATGCAGGCTGATATTGATGAACTGATGAATATTGATGAAGGGATATTTGAGGATTCTTCCCTTCTTGCTGTACCATTTTCTAACGTTGATTGTAAGGAGTGTCAATAATTTTATCCTAATTATGTTTCTGGATTTTGATGCTCTCACTTGCTGATGTATTGATCATATTGTGATAATGCTGTTTGTTCTATTTACATTTTTATACACTAGAAAATATTTTTAGTTCATGCTAGATTGGGCCCGTTAATGCTTACGCAGTGCCATGTATAAGTTAGCATTCGCTGCACCATTTTCTGTTCAGATTCCGTTTTAAAAGATGATCGAAACTAATCTTTGCTATTTCTGAGAAATGCCCTTTGCTGAGTTTCGTTTCTGTAATGAAGAACTGTTAATGCCAGCGCATAGCTTTCCCACTAGATAGAGGCCCTCTCCCACTTGTTTGGTAGCCTTATCGTAGTACCAGGTGCAGTGGCCTTGGACGGTGCTGGGTTGCAACAACAGAAACCGTTTTTCTTTTTTGTATTTTACTGTCCTGCTGCATGTGCCTGGAAAATTCCACTGTGGTCGTGTTTTTTAACCAGTCATGAAATGTACATAATGTATCTCTAGGCTGGTAGATTTTTAGTTCCCTCTGTACCACTCCCAGAGACTGTGCAGACGGGGCTCCGCTCTGAGTGTATACGAATAAACAGTTATTGGTGTATATTCTCCACTGTTTCTCTGACTATTCATTTGGTATGAAAGGCTGAGAGGTGGTCTAATAGTGACCCGGGTGACCCCAAGCAGGTCACTTTCTTCAGGCTGAGCTGTAAAGACGCCGTGCAGTGTGGACGCTTGTCCTGGCCCCCTGGCCAACACGGACCTTAGCAGTGCGACCTCCCCCTCCTCTAGGTGGTGTGCCGATGTTCTCGGCTGGGCCCTGGGCGGTCATGTACGGATACTCCAGCAACGGTAGGCCCCCCCATGGGGCTGGCATTCAATAAACAGACCACAGTAACAGAGGATCAGTGGGGCGTCTTTCAGGCCCATAAACCTGCAATTGTTTCTTACCCTGACATTAAAACTGGGCAGAGGAAGCCCGCCACAACACCAACAGGCCGCGCGGGTCAGGCAAGGCCCGCGGCAGGCGGTGGTAGCTACGGTACTCACCAGATTAACACTGATCCCTTCTCAGGCAGAGACAGAAGGGGGGTACCAAAACCTACCTCGGGCGTAGAAACTGCAAAGATGGCCCACCAAAGGATCCAAGAACAGCCATCAGACCAAGCTGGATAAATATACGGTCTTGAAGGAAACCCCAGCCACAGGTGAGATAACTGCCTCACTCCCACTCGTGGCAACTGATTCTATTGCAGAGGACACACTCATACTCCGAGATGTAATGGCTGCCATCCAGGGAGTGTGATCATCTCTAGAACACAAAATAGACACTATGAACATAGAGCTTACACATGCTAGAGCTGATCTGCGCAATTTTGGGGACAGAGTTAAAGAAATGGAAACAACCACAGCGACGCCGAAGCAGGACACAACCTCTCTCAAAACGCAAGTTTATGACCTGAAGACCGTTGCAGCAGACCTCGAGGCCCGCCTGGAAGATGCGGAAGGTTGCTCAAGATGGAATAATATCCGCATACTTGGAGTCCCTGAAAAAGCAGAGGGCCCAGCAGCTGATCTTTTCATGGAAGACCTAATATTAAAAAATCTGCAGCCCCGTGGGCTCTCCAAATTCTTCTCAGTTGAGAGGGCACACAGAGTGCCGGGGGTTCGTTCCCGACCCGGGGCTCCCCCGCGCCACATTATAGCACGAATCTTCAACTTTCGAGATCATGATGTAATCTTACAGACAGCGCGGAGTGCCCCCTTACTGAAATACGACAACGCCACCGTTAAATTTTTTCCCGACTTTACCCTCAAAGTCCAAAAGATGAGACGTTCTTTTCTGGAGGTCAAGTAAGTCTTGAGGGAAAAAGGTATCAAGTACTCCATGCTTTTCCCGGCCCGCCTGAGAGTAGTATCTGAAGATAAAATATGGTTTTTCGTCTTACCAGAAGAGGCCTGGGAATGGCTGGAGGGGTGGAGAAGGGTGCCTGGAGCTAATGCGCAGCACCAGCGTGACAAGTCGCACCGAAGAGAGGAAAAGAGGAGCGGTCAGAATGGGTCGAACGGGCGCGGTAGCCGGTGAGGTTCTCCCCGCCCTGAAATTACCTGAACAAAGACTAGTGACTCTGCATTTGAAGTGCCCTGTATCATGCTGGAAACAACTTAATGAAGTAGATATGGTTGGACAGCTGTTTCCCCTCTGCAAAGTTACTTGTTTCGTTACTGAGGGATGAAAGGCGCTCTGCATAGTTGGGGTAGTGGGTAGTTTGGGGCCTGCTTGGCAGGGAGGGGGGATAATGTTGGGAACTTGTTATTGGTTTTGTTTTTATTACACCGAACATATTAGATTGAGAGTCTTACAACACAAGATACACAGCCACATAAGACTACCAGGGGCTAATGAGAACAACTGCCCAGACAACAACATGAGACTCCCATGTAGGACACAATAGATAAAGCCCAATTGCGTATATTGTTATGGAACGTCAATGGGCTGGGTGACAAAATAAAGCGAGGAATAGTATACCAATACATAAAAAGTCATTTGCCTAGCGTTATCTTCCTCCAAGAGACACATATGACCGATAACAAGAGTAAAGCATTAGACAGATGGGGATACAAAATGCTGGTTCACGCCAGCTACACATCTGGTTCCCGAGGGGTGGGAATATTGGTAAAAAAAAGACGCTGGTATTTCAAATTCACACCACTCAAGCTGACAAACAAGGACGCAATGTGGTAATCACGGGTACATGGGAGGGAACACCATTCAACTTTGTCAGCGTATATTGCCTGCCAAAACTCCAAGCCTAAACATATTAGACCATAACCTCCTAAGCATAACTCACATTAGGGGCATAAACCACAGTGGAGACTACCTCCCAAGCATAAACCACAATATGCAAAACCTCATAACATAAACCACAGTAGAGGCATAAATCACGGTGCATAAAACACAGTTCTCTTCCAGGGGATCCTCATCAATAGTCATAAGCACTGAATATTTCCGCCCACGTGCCGTGACCCCGGAAATATAAAAATTATATATGGAAATCACATATATACAGCTCTACATATATGCATATACATATATCATTTTTTCTCATACCAATGCAGCTCTCAATAGGAGGCTAAACAATGTAATTACACACATAAAAAACTACATTTGCCAATATATAAAAACACCAGAGGACAATTAGTACTTGAACTCTGTTTTTTAATGAGCAAAATACTCATAAAGAGTAAAAACTGCAAAATAAGTAGACATTGTTAGCCTACAGGCTGCATTGTAAACCAATAGCATAGAAAATGAAAACATTTTCAACAAAAACTGGCACCGTGCCTTTAAGGCAGCCATGACCCCTAGCTTCCCATCATGCCTCAGGGGTGACAGTTAGGTCAGTTGTTCTTTCCGGCTCCTTCAGTCAGGACCCTGGATTTTCAGCTCTTGTTTTTTTGACTTTCTGTCAAAAAATATCTGTATAAATCTAGTTGTTTCTACTTTCACTCGACGTCTTTTGGTCCTAGAGTGCAAGTAACACCTTTTTGTGTTACAGAAAAGGTTTATTTTTGGATAAAATGCCTTCTTTATTCGATCCTTGCCCGTCCTGTGGCAAGAAGAAGGCCAGAACAGATACACATCCTGTGTGTATTCTCTGCCTCCCCGAGTCCCACTCTTCTGACAACTGCCAGCATTGTAAGAAGTTATCAAGAAGGATTATCAAGGAGAGGGACAGGATTCGTCTTTATGGCCTCTCTGAAAGAGGTAGGTCTCCTGTGAGGCAGAAGAAGAGGAGAACTCGGTCGACGTCGAGAGGAAAAGTCCCGACCTGTTCTCCGTCGGCGTCGGTATCGACGTCGAAGAAATCGGCGACGAAGAAATCGGCGTTGAAGTCTTCGGTGATGCCGGCGCATCATCATTCGACTACGAAATCTTCGTCGACGAAGGTAACAGGTCCTCCGTTGACGTCAACCAGGCGGCACTCAACGTCGAGAGACAGGTCTCCGTCGGCGCCGGTTGGGCGTTCGACGTCGAGGCAGACCGCTCCGTCGTCGCAGGCACGATCGACGTCGAGGCAGACCGCTCCGTCGTCACAGGCGCGATCGACGTCGAGGCACAGCGCTCCGTCGTCGCCTCATCAACGGCGATCGACGTCGAGGCAGACCGCTCCGTCGTCGCAGGCGCGATCGACGTCGAGGCAGACCGCTCCGTCGTCGCCTTCTCATCGGCGATCGACGTCGAGGCACAGATCTCCGCCGGGATCAAGGCAACGATCTTCGGCGTCGAGACACAGGACACCTCCTTCGGCGTCGAAGCAGACTCCAATGTCGATCCATCATTCCACGCCGTCGAGACGGATGACTCCGCCGAGTGGATCTTCGGCGTCGAGACCAAGACCTCCGTCGCCGGCAGTCCAACGCCGGTCGACGTCGAGACAGCAATCTCCTGAGAGGGTGCAGGGAATGTCGAAGCATGACACTGCACCAGTGTTGGAGAGACGTTCGTCGTCGAGAAGTCCACTTTCTAAGAGAAGAAAGTCAACGTCGAGACATACGTCTCCGTTGAGAGGGCAGTCGACGCATAGACGCTCCAGATCAACGTCAAAGTGCCCTTCTGGAGACGCCTCACCTCCAGTGAGCCTGTCATCGTCACCTTCAGGTTCGCCCAGTTCTCACCGAGGGTCAACGTCCAGATCCCCGGAGGTGGTTATCTCGACGTCCAGCAGTCCAGTGTCAGGGGGTCACCAAGATTCCCCAACAAGGCATGAAGAGCTGAACTTCACGCCTCCTGCTCAGTCTCCTAAGGATAGAGAGAGCCGCAGATCGCCTTCCATCCATTTATCGCCACGATGGCACAGGCCTCTACATCACTGGGCTACGAACAGGAATTACTCGAGCCCTCAGAACAGATCCCCGTTGGCTCAGAATAAAGAGCGATCTCCTTCAAGAACAAGAGCTTGCAGCCGCACTCCTGTGCACTCACACAGGAGGAGGTCTAGATCAAGAAGCAGGAGGAGAGCACACAGATCGCCTACTCCGTCCTCTTCTTCCACTCATACATCCCATAGAGACTATTCGCCTACTTTGACGAACAGTCCACCGTCGAGGGTCTCTCCGGTGGACGACATCTACACTTTTCAGGACATTCTTGGCAGAGGAGCTGTAAAGCTGGGTATCCCTATGCCAACTCGTCAAAGCAAGTCCTCTGTGATTTTTGAGACTCTACACCAAAGAGCAGCAGCTAAACCTCTGCTTCCCTTGGTACCAGGCATCATAGAGCCAGTGATGGATATCTTTCTCACGCCAGCGAGTGTTAAGACCGCTCCAGCGAGGATCTTAAAAAGTACCGTTCACCAGAGGACGACCCGCTCTTCCTCAGGGCTGATCCTCCTCCGGATTCAGTCGTAATTGCTGCGGCAAAGAAGACCCATGCGGTGGCATCCTCCTCCACTGTCCCACCAGACAAGGAGAGCAAGATGCAGGATTCCTGGGGAAAGAAGGTTTGTGGCACTTCGGCCTCCATGTTGAAGGTCTCCAATGCAGCGGCACTCCTGGGCCGCTACGACAGATCTCTGTGGGACTCACTACAGAGATTCACTGAAAAGTTGCCGCAGGAAGACCGTAAAGATTTTGAAGAAATCTTAACAGAGGGCAGTCAGGTGTCTAACCAGGTCATCAGTGCTGCGGCGGATGGAGCTACCCTTTCGGCACATGCTTATGCTCATGGGGTATGCGCAAGAAGAACATCATGGCTACGTCTTACAGCACTCAAGCCAGAAGCGCAGTCACGCATCCTCAATCTTCCGTTCTCTGGTTCCTCTTTGTTCGGGACTCACACGGATGAAGAGATGACACGGATGAAAACGGAACTGGACACGCTTAAAGCGGTGGGCCTGGAGAAAAGAAAGGAATTCCGTAAGAGATTCCGTCCTTACAATAGACGATCCTCCCAACAGAGGGTTCAAACCCCTCATTGGCAGAAAAATCAGGATCAGCAAGGCCAGCAAAAAACGCAGTATCGGGGTAGACGCTCCTCCAGATGAGGAAGAAACCAGCATCAAGGCAACAATTCCGCCAAGACGCAGTCAAAACAATGAGCACTCACTTCCCCTGTCGCCGTTCACCACTCCAGTGGGGGGAAGTATCGCAAATCATCTCGAAGAGTGGCGAGCTATCACAAAGGATCGGTGGGTGCTAGCCACGTTGCAGAATGGGTACTCTCTACTTTTTCAACATCGCCCACCATCAATCCCTCCAGTTCCTCCGTCGTGTCACCAGTTAAAACTCTTGCAGAAAGAGGTTGCCACCCTTCTCAGAAAGTCAGCCATCGAGAGGGTGCCAGTATCTCAAAGAGGGAAAGGGGTTTACTCAAGATATTTTTTGGTAAAGAAAAAAGGCCAAAAAGCAGAGTACAGACCCATTCTGGACTTGCGGTCACTCAACCTATCCATCAAAAGGAAACGTTTCGCATGTTGGCTCTCCATCAAATATATCCACATCTCAGGCAGGGGGATTGGATGTGTTCGCTGGATCTGCAAGATGCATACTTTCACGTCCCGATCAATCAGTATCACAGACAGTACCTGCGATTCCTAGTGGGATCCGCTCATTACCAGTTCAAGGTTCTACCCTTCGGGTTGAAGTCAGCCCCCAGAGTGTTCACGAAGTGCATGGCGGTGGTGGCAGCCGCACTGCGCCGCAGGGGCGTCTTCGTATACCCGTACTTGGACGACTGGCTGTTGAAAGGTCCTTCCCCAGGTAGTGTGAGGACTCATTTCTTGAGCTGTCTCGAGCTGTGTCACCGACTGGGCCTGCATGTGAATTTCGTCAAATCAACTTCACAGCCAACACAGAAAATACATTTCTTAGGAGCTCTGCTAGACTCCACGGTAGGAAAAGTGTTTCCTTCGGAGGAGAGACAGTGTTCCCTCATACAGAAATGCCAGCTGGTTCTGCGCAACAGAAAACTGTCTGTGCGTCGGATTGCCTCCCTGCTAGGGTCGATGGCATCCTGCATCTTCCTGGTTCCCAATGCCAGACTACGAATGCGTCCTCTTCAGCAGGATCTGGAGGACAAGTGGGACCAGCAGACCGCTCATTGGGACGAAAAAATAAGTCCATCAAACGCGGCTCGAGCTTCCATACTTTGGTGGATGAGAAAACGGAATATGCAAGTCGGAGTTCCTTTCCATCAACCTCCGCCTGCTCAGACACTGATCACGGACGCCTCACTGCAGGGTTGGGGAGCCCACATGGGTTCTCTCCAGACTCAAGGACTGTGGTCTCCAAAAGAGCGATCCTATCACATCAACATGCTAGAGCTGAGAGCAGTTCACCTAGCCCTCAAAGCTTTCCTCCCTCAATTCAGGCAACCTCAGTGTTAGTACAGAAGGACAACACCACCACCATGTACTACCTGAACAAACAGGGGGAACTCGCTCACGCACACTTTCCCTGGAAGCTCAAGCACTCTGGCATTGGCTCCTGGCTCGGAATCTGGCAGTCACAGCAGTCCACCTGCCAGGAGAACAGAACGTGAGAGCGGATGCGCTCAGCCGTCACTTCGAAGACAGAGAAGACTGGGTACTCAACGACGAGGTCGTCGAAGACATCTTCCAGACATGGGGTCGTCCCACCATCGACCTCTTCGCGGACGACGAAAATACCAAATGCCGAGACTTCGCCTCACGGTTCTACCGACCAGGATCGAAAGGGAATGCCCTTTTGATAGACTGGTCAGGGGCATTTGTGTACGCCTTTCCACCCCTTCCGCTGATCCCGAAGGTGGTGACCAAGCTGTCCCATTCGTGCACGAGGATGATACTAATTGCCCCGGACTGGCCGAGACAATGGTGGTACCCGGACCTTCTGCACCTATCAGAGTGTCCTCACAAGAGGCTGCCGTGCAGACCGGACCTGCTGTCCAAGATGAACGGGAGGATTCATCATCCCAACCTTCCCTCACTGAACTTGGCAGCATGGCTCCTGAGGTCCTCCAGTATGGCCACTTAGGACTACCGCAGGACTGCATGTCCATCTTGAAGGAAGCAAGAAGACCGTCCACGAGGCATTCGTATGCATGCAAGTGGAAACGGTTTTACATGTGGTGTACGCAGAACAATTGTAACCCAATCAAAGGTCAGGAAGAGGTCATCCTTCCTTACCTACTTTATCTGGCGAAAGCAGGTTTGAAGTTTTCTTCCATTAAGGTGCATTTAGCAGCTATAACTGCATATAGGCGTTCAGGTTCTCAACCTTCCTTCTTCCAGTTACAGGCTGTTAAGGATTTTTGCAGGGTTTAAAGAAGGTCTATCCTCCGGTACGGCCTCCTTCACCACCCTGGGAGCTTAACCTGGTGCTATCAAAATTGATGGGTCCGCCTTTTGAACCCATACACAAAGCAACCTTACAGCATCTTTCTTGGAAGGCGGCTTTCTTGGTAGCGATCACGTCAGCTCGCAGAGTGAGTGAAATACAGGCTCTCTGCTCTAAAGAACCCTATACAGTCTTCCATCTTAACAGGGTTGTGTTGAGGACGCACCCCTCTTTCCTTCCAAAGGTGGTGTCGGATTTTCATGTGAATCAGACCATCTCTCTACCCACCTTTTTTCCCAATCCCTCCACTCCAGCTGAGAGGGCTTTGCATTCTCTGGACCTCAAAAGGGTTTTAAAATTCTATCTGGATCGGTCCAAATCTATAAGAAAATCTGATCAACTATTTGTTAACTATGGGTCGATCAGATCTGGGTTCGCAGCTTCAAAGCGCTCCATCTCCAGATGGATAGTTTCATGTATCAAGCTTGCTTATCAATTAGCGCAGAAGCTCCTGGGGTTTACTCCCAGAGCGCATTCTACTAGAGGAAAGGCAGCTACTACTGCTTTTCTTCAGAATGTGCCCATGTCTGAAATCTGTAAGGCGGCAACTTGGAGGTCCGTCCATACATTTACGAGGCACTACTGTCTGGAATCAGACACCAGAGCAGACACCCAAGTAGGCCAGGCCTCCTTGAGGAATCTGTTCAACAGCTGATTTCGGCTGTTACGTTTTTTTTGTTGGGTCACTTTACTCTCATTTACCTGCAGGTGGTTGATGGGCTTGCTATTCTATTCAGTGCTTATGACTATTGATGAGGATCCCCTGGAAGAGAAGGATAAGTTACTTACCTGTAATCCTAGTTCTCTTCCAGGGGTATCCTCATCAAAGTCATAAGCAACCCACCCGCCTCCCCAGGTAAATGAGGGATTTCTAAAGTGTTAAAGGATATCTTTGTGCCCTGACCTTCAGGGTTATGCAAAGAACAACTGACCTAACTGTCACCCCTGAGGCATGATGGGAAGCTAGGGGTCATGGCTGCCTTAAAGGCACGGTGCCAGTTTTTGTTGAAAATGTTTTCATTTTCTATGCTATTGGTTTACAATGCAGCCTGTAGGCTAACAATGTCTACTTATTTTGCAGTTTTTACTCTTTATGAGTATTTTGCTCATTAAAAACAGAGTTCAAGTACTAATTGTCCTCTGGTGTTTTTATATATTGGCAAATGTAGTTTTTTATGTGTGTAATTACATTGTTTAGCCTCCTATTGAGAGCTGCATTGGTATGAGAAAAAATGATATATGTATATGCATATATGTAGAGCTGTATATATGTGATTTCCATATATAATTTTTATATTTCCGGGGTCCCCGCACGTGGGCGGGAATATTCAGTGCTTATGACTTTGATGAGGATACCCCTGGAAGAGAACTAGGATTACAGGTAAGTAACTTATCCTACATGAATCACATTTCCTGCGCACCACATAAATCACATTAGGGCCTGGCGCCCTATCAACCTAACAGTCCCCCTGGCCAACTGGCCTTCTCAGAGGGCTCAAATGCCCTATGTCCATAAAGTCAGGGCTCTAAGAGGGACCTCGCAAAGGGCCTCCTGGCTGCCTCAGCAGCAAACATAAAGTGCGCAAGTGCACTGGGGCCTGGGGTTCACTCACCCCTCCTTTACCAAAAATCACTGGCCCCCTTGTTGCAGCTGCCCGCAACTGCGATACAGCTGTGACAAGAAACAAAGCACTGGTACCAACCATGTGCAGATTAGAGCCCCACTCCGGAACTCAAAAATAAAATTATCCCCCAACGTTGCAGCTGCCCACTGTCAGTCGGGGCAGCTGGGGAAATCAGCCCGGGCACTCACGGTGCCGCTCTGGTCCCCACTCTGGGACTCTTAGAACAAAAGTGCCCCCTTTGGTGCAGCTGCCCGCTACGGCGGTGCAGCTGTGAGGAATGTAGGCGGTACTGGCACCACTGTGCCTCAGGAGCGACCACAGGGGGAGAGCATCGACAATGTGCCTCGACACACACCCCCACCGGGCTCCCAACTCGGCCCCACTCACCGGGCTCTCTGGGTGCAGCTTCTTTCCCTGCCGCGGTAACTCTGCTCTTCACCCGGTCCCTCTCCTGGGACCGGGACTTCGGCATGGAGCCTGCGAGGCTCCAGACGTCCTAGGCTGCCCGCGGGACTCTCCCCAACAACACGGGAGCCCCGCTCGGGCCGGCAGCAACTTCCTGACTCTGGCCCCACCCCGGATCAGGCCAACTTGCCTGTCTTCCGGTTTCGGCGCCCGCAGCGGCTGCGGCTCCCTTTCTGTTCTCGGTGGCAATACGGAGTAGGCTCCCGTTGGAAATAAAGGCAATCGCGGGGTAGGCATCCGCTTTAAAGGTACCGATGCGGGGTGGGCTCCCGCTCGGTTTTCAAACAGATATGCGGGGTGGGCTCCCGCCCTTAAAACCACTCACAAAGTGGGGTAGGCTCCCGCCTCGATCGGCAACATGCAGGGTGGGCACCCGCTCCCAAAAATGAGCACATAAGCGGGGTGGGCACCCGCAAGCAAGCACAAAATGCGGGGTGGGCTCCCGGTACTCTCCCCTCCATTAGGGGGAATCCCCACGTCGGGATTCCCTCAGGAAAGATCGCAGCTCAGCGCTGCGGAGCCCTCGTGCTCCTTTCCTTTGGCAGAATTAGAATACAGCGCTCACCAGGCGCTAGAAGCCACAGCTCCATAGCCAAAGTCCTGAGGGATCAAGGGGGCCAGGCTGGGCCCAGGGAGGCAAGCCCTCATGGTGGTTCCTCCTGGGCCCCAGCAGCAGCACACCCCCAGCAAGGTTCAGGAACAGCACACCAGCACAGAACAGAGCAATTTCATGGGGTCACAGCCCCTATTTTATACCACACAATCTCTTTGTCTGCAGTGCAGGGCATGGGGGAACCAGATGCAACTGGTTCAGGGGGCAATTGGAGCACTTTGTTTTCCAAGCTCCTCTTCCCCTTTGTCAGGTGGGGGCTAGGTGATCAGACACACCACAGGGGGCGGAGCCAGCATTGTACAGGCTGGGCACAGTCCTACTCAGAGTCAGGGGAATACTCCTCCCACTACTCCCAGCACAGATGTCCCATTCAGCCTAGTGCTGACTCACCCTGCCCCTCCTGGAGCCACACACACCTCCCAGCCCCTGTCACTCACAAGCCAGACATGCAATTCACATCAGGCAGGCAGACACATAGCACACAGAAATGCCAACTTCTAAAAGTGGCATTTCCCAACTAGTCATAATAAATCTGCGCCAACCATTGCGCAGCATTTATTATTACAATTCCATACATACTAAACTCGACCACTCTGCTCCTCCCATACCATGAATTACCACTGACACACACTGATCAGGGAATCCCCAATGCATTCCTATGGGAGGGCAGGCCAACCTCACCAATGTAACACAGAGAGCGCACGCACTTTACACTGGACCACAGTGCTAAAATGCCCAGAGGCCTAAAACCACCAACACCAGGTCACAGAAAAAGGCTAGGAGAATGCAAAAAGTTTAGGGGTGAACCTGCCAAAAGGGCCAAGTCCAACACACAGCAACAGAATCCCACAAATATCACAATCAAAATCTGGCATGCAGCCCTTAGGGCGTTAGGCTGGGACAACAAACTGACACAATCTACCCTCTTATGGGACTTGAAGGCCCTAGGGACACTAGGAAGATACCCGGGATTCGATAAATGGGACCTCATAGGCCTATCAAAAATTAGGGACTTTTGGGTACGGGTCAAAATACTTTCTTTCACAGACCTCCAGAGGGAATATGACTTGGCAGACTCAGAATTCTTCTGATACCTACAAATTAGGCATGCATTGCAATCTGTAATCCCCACGGGTGATGAACTTCCAGAGTACTCCCCACTTGAAGACCGACTGAAAGACGGACATATGACTCGTAAAGCGACTTCACTCACATTTAGAAAACTAACAAATAATCTACCGAAACACTCTTACAACTACAGGAAAAGTGGGCACCAGACGTCGGTGGCTTAGATGATGATGAATGGTCGGAGGCGTTAGCCTCACCTAGAGAGGTAGCCGTTAAGGCAGGATTTAGGTTGATCCAACTAAACAACACAGGGTTTATTACGCCGCACTACACTCTCGAAAATGGGTAGGATAAAAACTGAGAACTGTTGCTGTATGTGCAATCAAAAGGGCACCTTCTTTCATATTATTTGGGAATGCCCTGTCAGACAACCCTATTGGAAGTCAGTGATAACAAAAATTAATGAGGTATGGGAGGCGGCGACAACCCCAACGCCAAAATGGTTCTTTCTGAATATCTGGGAAGAAGTATCTATTACAACAATGGAGAAAATTTGGATGATATTGGGTTTGATTGTCGCCAAACGAAACATAGCATGTAATTGGGGAGCGGCAGTGCCTCCGAGCCTCAAAGACTGGGAAAAGGACATGGACACATATATGGTTACAAAGAAGACAGTTTATACTAATAGAGGTTGCCCCAGGAAATGGGTTAAGGTTTGGGGTAAGCGGAACGACGTACGCGGAGGGTTATGCACATCCCTACATCCCCTAGAAGGGCGCTAAGAGACTAGCGGGGTGGGCAGAATGGAAAGAGTCTCATTACATTAATAGTACTGTGTCACTCAACCGAAATGCCACCTGATTTAATTGCTTAATGAGGTCTCTCAGTGCTGTATCACATTGTTTTGTTGTGTAGCCCTTGTTTTTCTTCCCCCCTCCCTTTCCCTTTGTTTCCCTTCTATATCTTAATAAAAAAGATTTATAATTTTTTTTTTTTAAACATGCAGGCTGCAAAGGCAGTGTGCATGTGTTTGGTGAAGGGTCTCTTAGAGTGGCATAATACATGCTGCAGCCCTTTGAGACCCTCTCTGGTCACAATGCCCTTGGTTCCACTGGTACCTTTTACAAGGGGCTTATATGTGGATCAGGAATATATGTCATTATAACGCATGCGTTACATCGCATGCCATTACAACGCGGTCGTTGTTACATCGCATACGATTACATCACAAGTCGTTACAACGACTTGCTGTAGGGGGCGAACCGGATTTAGGAATAGTATAATTTACTATTCCTACTCCAGTTTGTGCAACATCAGGGAAGGTGTTGGATTGTAAATCTAACACCTTCTGCCCCCTACAGCAAGTCGTTGTAACGACTTGCGATGTAATCGTATGCGATGTAACAACGCGGTCGTTGTAACAACTGCGTTGTAATGGCATGCGATGTAACGCATGCGAAGTAAACGGTGTCTCCCGTGGATCAGTGATGTTCCAGTTGTGATTTGTGAGACCCTTACGGGTGAGTAGTCGCGCTTTAATAGCCACCTAATGGAGTGATTGATTGAATCGTGGAAACAAAGGTACAGTTTTAGTAAAGAACACAGGCACTGGGAACCTGGTTAGCAAGAACGCAATGCACATTCAGTCAAAGAGCATTAGAATCAGGCAAAAAGTGGCACTTTCTTAACCCCCCTAGACCCCCCCACCCCAAATGAAAGAGGATGAGACTAACCTTTCCCAAGAGAGTTTTCATTGTCTAAGTGGAAGAACCTGGGAAGTCCATCTGCATTGGCATGGGAAGTCCCAGGTCTGTGTTCCACTGTAAAGTCCATTACCTGTAGGGAGATGGACCACCTCAAAAGTTTTGGGATCTCACCTTTCATCTGCATAAGCCATCTGAGAGGTCTGTGGTCAGTTTGAGCAAGGAAGTGAGTACCAAACAGGTATGGTCTCAACGTCTTCAGGGACCAGACCACAGCAAAGGCCTCGTTCTCTATGGCACTCCAACGCTGCTCTCTTGGGAGCAACCTCCTGCTAATAAAAGCAACAGGCTGGTCCTGGCCATCATCGTTGGTTTGGGATAGGACTGCTCCTATCCCTAGCTCAGAGGTATCAGTCTGCACAATGAAGTACTAGGAGAAGTCTGGAGCTTGGAGAATTGGTGCTGAGCACATTGACTCTTTCAGGGTGTCGAAAGTGTGTCGACAACTAACAATCCAGTTTATTTTCTTGGGCATCTTCTTGGAGGTGAGTTCTGTGAGGGGTGCCACAATGGAACCATACCCCTTCACAATCCTCCTGTAATTCATAGTCAAGCCAGGAAATACCCTGACTTGGGTCTGGGTTGTTGGAGCTTCCCAGTCCAGAATTGTCTGGATCTTGTGTTGCAAGAGTTGCACCTGGCCTCCACCTACAAGATGGCCCAAGTATACAACAGTACCCTGCCCTATCTGGCATTTGGATGCCTTGATAGTTAGGCCTGCAGATTGCATGGCCTGTAAAACCTTCCTCAGGTGGACTCTGATCCTGCCAGGAGGAACTAAAGACAGCTATATCATCTAGATATGCTGCACTAAAGGTCTCCAGCCCAGCAAGGACTTGATTTACCAACCTTTGGAAGGTGGCAGGGGCATTCGTTAATCCAAAGGGGATAACAATGAACTGATAATGCCCATCTGGTGTGGAGAATGCTGTTTTTTCTTTTGCTCCTGGGGCCATGCCAATCTGCCAGTACCTGTCGTGAAAACACCATACGTACGGAATAAACTGCAAGAATGCAGAGAATTAATATTGAAAACCCACCTCTATCCCGTGCTATGTGTGAAGTGTTTATTTGCATTACTGTAATTACCTCATATGTGTGAAGTGTTTATTTGCATTACTGTAATTGCGTGGGAACATGTGGATTTTGAGCATACTATGTATACGAGAATTACCAAGTGTTGATGACACATTTTGTAGTTTGGGTCTTTTCTTTTGGATTCTGTTTATTTTGAATCAACAAAGAAATTAAGACCACGTTTGAGCGTTTACAACTGAAGAACGCTTTTGAGCAACACGATTGTGCCGTGGCTGGCTTCCCGACACCTCAGGTAAATGGACAATAGTTGCACGCCGCGTTACGCTATGCGTAAAGTGACGTGGGGGCCATTTTGGGTGTGGCATTCCTATATAATGCCATACCCGACTTCTAGAAGGCGCTTAGCCTTCCGTGAAGTTCCTGATACTTACCGGTTTTCCAGAGACGCTCCTTCGGTGATTTCTCGGCCCGGTCCCGGCTTCAGTTCTTCTTCTTCTTTGACGGCGATCAGCAGCCTGGAGTCATCTCAGCTGAAACCTATAAAAGAAAGAAGAAAGAAAGAAAAGCTAAGTACTTCTTTGTTAATTCTGGCGCCCATCGCAAGACAGAATAATTTACTGATGCAGTAACGCGTCTGCTAAAGAACAATTTTTGGAACTTTTGCCTAACTTCACAGACAAAAGGAACTTTGATGAACATTATATAAAACTCGAACTAAAGGCTGATGTTGTTAATTAGACTAGAATTGTTCATACAATATGTACAGTACATTTGTTTTCTTGATGTTTGAAATTCCGTTTTAGTGGGGAACCATTCCTGGTTTTAAGTGGCAAGTAAGTTTGGTGTTTACAACTAAGAAATACGCTCATGTTATAAAACCAGAATAAACAAAGTAGGAAAGGTATTAATATTATCTTAAATCCTTTAGCACCAAGAAGAAAAGTCAAACTCTTCTGAATTCCTGTTTGCCAGAAAATTCACGTCCTTCACCCCATCACTTCGAAATCCGGACGCAGAGTCTACAAATTAAAGGTCACAGGTAGGAATTCCTATAAATACCTTAAGATACAACCAATCTTATAGAAAGAGGAATGTGAGCAAGACTTTAATATTCTTTTGTCAAAAAGGATAATGCCATTTGTTGCTTCGCAGGTCGACAACAAATTCCACCACAAGCGTCCGGGATTCCGGCCCTCCTCCCTGAACCCTATCAAGTAGCCTCAGATAATAAGCAGACCTCAGGTTATCAGGTAGGGTGCTGGAAGGTTGGTCCCTAACGTCTCTGCAAAACTCACCAGTGCACTTCGACAGGTAAGAGTGCATGGTCATTCTGACAGAACCCTGCAGTTAAGTCAAAAGCACTGAGAAATTTGGCTGCACCCAATTTGTCTATGAGCTCATCAGTCCTGGGTATAAGGTACGCAGCTGTCTTGGTGACAGCATTGAGACCTCTGCAGTCCACACAAAACCTCAATTCTCCCAGCCCTCCTTCACAAAACAAAGTGGTCCCCTAACAGGATGGCCAAACAGAAGTTTAAAGGGGGAAAACCCTACTCCCTCTGAGGCACCTCTCTGTAGGCAAAAAGCAGGCATGGCAAAAGGACATCCCATTTCCTTTTGAGTTTTTCCTGGATCCCATGATGATACTTTTCAATGTCTTGTTGAACCTTTCAACAAGGCCATTGGTTTGTGGATGATAGGGTGTAGTGAACTTATAGGTCACTCCACACTCATTCCACGTGTGCTTTAGGTAACTAGACATAAAGTTTGCATCTCTGTCTGAAACCACCTCCATAGGAAACCCTACCCTGGTAAAGATACCAATGAGTGCCTTGGCTACTGCAAGGGCTGTAGTAGTCCTAAGGGGAATTGCCTCAGGATACCTGGTAGCATGATCCACTACTACCCATATGAATTTGTTTCCTGATGCTGTGGGAGGTTCAAGTGGGGCAACTATGTCCACTCCTACCCTTTCAAAGCGAACACCAACCACTGGTAGTGAGATTAAGGGGGCCTTTCGTTGGCCACCTGTCTTGCCACTGTCTTGACGGTGACACAGGAGCTGCAAAAATCCTTCACCTTTTGGGACATGTTTGGCCAGTACAAATGGCTGACTAGCCTATTCCAAGCTTTAGTCTGACCAAGATGCCCAGCTAGGGGGATGTCATGGGCCAAAGTGAGGAGGAATTCTCTAAGCTGCTGAGGCAATACCACTCTCCTGGTGGTACCAGGTTTGGGGTCTCTGGCCTCAGTGTAAAGGAGTCACTCCTCCCAATAAGTCCTGGGGGAGCCATTCACATCTCCCTTTTCCCATGTAGCAGCTTGCAGTTGCAAGCTTTCAAGAGTACGACAGATCCTCAGTCCTTGGCACAGCTGTTCCCTAGAGGGTCCCCCTGGGCCCAGGAGCTCAACCAGATTAGGTTCAAGTTCCATAGGCTCAGTTCCCTCTGGAGGTGACAAGTCTCTCTCTTCTGAGCTTTTTGCTGTACAGAAGCTTGTCTCCCAGTCTTCTTGCCTTTTCTCTTGGAAGATTGGGCCATTATTCCAGACTCCAACACTTCTTTTTCACCTTGTGCTTGGCATCTTTCGGAGCACCGCCCACATATAACTCCATTCTACAGAATCAAAGGCCTGTTGTATGTCCAGTAAGCTCAGGTACTCTGGGCCTGGAGTGGACGCTTCTTGGCCCAGTTTTCTGCCTCAAGGTGCGGCGCGTGCCAGATATGCGCATGCCTGCGCAGATTATGAGTAGTGTTCCGTCCAGGGATAAACCCGGCCTGATCCGGGTGGATCAGTTGGGACATGTACAGTAGGAGACGAGCTGCCATTATGCCACTTAAAAATGTAGCATTGATATTCAAGAGGAAGATGGGCCTGTAGGTGTCCAGAGAAAGTGGGTCTCTGTCCGGCTTAGGGATCATAGACACCGTTGCTTCCAACATAGTCTTGGGGAGTTCCCTGCAATCTAAAGCTTTATTATACACCTCCAGGAGGCGTGTAGCCAATTGTGGGGCAAACTGTTTGTAAAACTCCGCCGGAAGACCGTCACTCCCGGGACATTTCTCCGACTTTAACTTTTTAATAGATGCAAGTACTTCCTCCCTAGAAATCGGTGCCCCCAGGACCTCTGCGTCCTCCTCTCCCAATGTGGGGAGCGTAATGTCCTCGAGGAACTCCTGTAAGGAGTGCGCATGAACCCGGAATTCAGTTGCACACGTGTTTTTTAAGTGGGTCATGAATTCCCTCAGGATTGCACCTTGTGTATATATCATGTTTCCGTCCCCGTTTCTTAATTGTAGGATAGGTGTGTGCTCTGTTTCTGTCCGTAGCAGACGAGCAAGAAGTGCCCCTGACCTGTCCCCCTCGATGTGCAGTCTTTCTCTGTATGTGGTGTACACAAATTTTTTCCAGTCGAGTCCAGGCCTCAAGTAACTCCCACTGAACTCGTGTCCAATCAGCCATCTGGGTAGGCGTCTTGTGCATTGTGTCGTCTAACCTCTTGAGCTGTTTCTCTAGTGTCAGGATATCATCACTCAGTTGTCGCCTCACCCTTCTTGGCCTCCCATTCCGTAGATCTATGTGTCATTGACCCCCAATTATCTGTAAAGTAGTGTTGCAGGGCCTCCTCCACCGTGTGTGCATAGGAGGGGTCAGTGAGAGCTTCGGTTCTGAGTCGCCAGAGCGGAATGGCCGGTCGACCAGGCCCGCTTTTTAGAGTGAGTAGTAGCGGTGCGTGATCGGAGAGGTAGCGGGCCGGTACGATATTCCCTCTGTGTTGGCAGACAGACCAGCTGTGAGGCAGCAGTGATCTATGCGGCTGAATGTACGAGCCGCCGGGGTATAACAGGAGAATTCTTTTTTAACGGGGTTACAGGCCCTCCATTCGTCCCTGAGTTGCATGCCCTGCATTATTGTCACTAGTGACTTTAACTTGCGAGGCTTGGTGTTGTCTCTCAGGGGGCTCCCTGTCCAGCGCGGCCTCAAAGATGCAATTAAAGTCCCCGAAAAGAACAACGATGGCCCCCATGTATGGCGTAGCCGATTTTAGAAGCGCTGGGAAGAAGTCAGGACAGTCCGAGTTAGGGGCATAAACGTTAATTATGCAAAGTTCCTTGCCCTCCCATCTCCCATCCGGGTCCAGGACATGATGTAAATGCTGGAAAGGGATCCCAGGCGCCACCCACACCAGGGCCTCCCGTGCTAAACCCGTGTACGAGGTGGCGTACATTTGGCCTCTCCACCGTTTCCGTGTACTCAGGATAGTGTTCCTCCAGACATGCGTTTCCTTCAACCCAGCAATCGCTATTTTATAGCTCCTCAGAAATGCATGCACTCTACGGCGTTTTTCTAGGCCCGCCATCCCCTGAACGTTCCAATTACGTTTTGTACAGACATGATCGCGTTGTCGTGTGTGAGCCAATTCCATCCCCCTTCCCCATAGAGGTCCAGTACATCTTCCCGACATCTTAGTTGGCATGTGTACAGTTTTCCACGACACTAAAATTCCCTTAACAACTACAAGAACATTGAAAATTGAGCAATCCCAACCCCTCCCCCACCCCATGGGCAGTTGCATTACTTCTGATGCTTAGATAGTGACCCATACAAATAGCAGCACATACCGCCCCAATCCTCCCCCCCTACCCATAGAAAGCATTGAAATCCCCAACTCAAAATTTGAGCAGCAGAGAGCTTGTCTGGCTTTACCCAGTAAACAGGTAGGTCTAACGTATCGGTTGCTGTGCTAGAGAACTGGCTACGGCCGGGTGCGAGATTGCTCTCTAGCGTCCCAGGCGGGCCTGAACTCTGGTGGGGGGGGTGTCGCAGCCCCTTTGAGTGCCCTTGCCCCCACTCTGATCATTGCTAAGCATGAATAGTGCTGATTGCCCACACTAAAAACAAAATAAAATAGGGGGAGAGGCAGCCCCCATTGCCCCCATTAGCAAATCCCGCCAAAACCCCATCTGTCCACAGCCATTGTAGTTACACTTATCTGTACAGTTGCCCCTCAGGTTCTTCGCCTATACCAGTCATTCATGTCCACTGCCTGGGTCGCCTGCCCCGGCCTCTTGGTCCGGTGTCATATCCACGGAGTCTGGGACTGTCTCAGTGTCTGAAGCCTGCAGAGTGCCGTCCTGAAGAACTTTTATGCGACCGGAACTCCCCGCCCTCCCGGTTTGCAGCTGACTTTTCGGATGTCTGCGGCCCTGTAGTGTGTTCTTTGCCACCATTGATCCAGTGGAGGCCGTGAAGGGCACCAGTCGTCTCCCCCCCTGGCCCCTCGCATCCAACCAGTTGCTCACCTCCTCCGCTGAGAAGAAGTGCTGGGTCCCGATCAGAACCCCGAGCCAGCCCGCGCTCCACAGCAGGCCCGGCAGACTGCAGTCGCCCGAGACACACCGCGTGCCATCGGTCAGGAGCGTCTCTGCCCCGGAGATGTTCTCACGTGGTCCGGCAGCGTAGGCCCAGCCCAGCACCGGGCCTCTCCGTGCTGCCGATCGTCAACCGGCAGGCGCCTTCCAACTATCCTCATGGGGGGGGGACCCCAAACACTAGCTTCTCTATTGTATCAGCTCCCAGAGCTCAGGGGTCTGCATTTGCAGCTGCCAGGCCCCCCAGCAGGCTCCGACCAAGAAGCGTCCACTCCAGGCCCAGAGTACCTGATTCACAGATTTTAGGGCTGGTCCAGTCATCGCATCGCTCCATTGCGGCCTCGCCGGATTCGACCCCCTCTGTCTCCTTCTGGAGGATTAACAGCTGCACGTATCAAGAGGCTTTAAATAGGCTTAAGTAGATAATACTAATGCTCTCTTTGTGGGAGTTAGGCTTATCACAGGGCTGCATTAAGTATTTGTTGTACACACTCTTTTTTATTATTATATTTATTGGTTTTCAGATCAGAGATATAGCATCGATATCATTCAAAACAGTACAAATATCAAACATCCAAACAAACAGCATATGGTTGGCTTATCCCCCATATCATCTCCTGTTTAAACACTTATGATGTGTAATGACGGTAACATTGCAAGGAACATGCATATACAATAACATCAGACTTCATTGCTCGGTGATAGTGGCCGGTCTTGTGCCCGTAGATACTGTCTTAAAGGTTCCCAGATGTCTTTAGGTCTTGAGGAGGATGGTAGCTCCTCCATATATAGCTCGAGGTTTTTCTTGCAATAAGCCAAGTCCTTTATCCAGTGCTTTGGTCGCGGGGCCTGAACACTTTCCCAGGTTATTGCCACCCGCCGTTTCGCTAGTAACAGCGCAATTCTGATAAATTTGCCCACTACTCCCTTCAGCTGTGGTATGCAACTCAGTAAGTTGTTGTACACACTCAGGCAAGAAATGAGTACACACATTCAATGACTAAATCTGAGACCAATTATTTGTAAAAATATTACTTTTTGTATGTTTATCACTTAGAACCAAAGATACTTTGTTGCCGTAAAATATGTTTTGCAATATCAAATTTTTTCAGTAGAAAAATTGGTCACGCTGCATTTTTCAAACAGTTCAATGTTAAGCTATGGAAGGGGTGTCTTTGGACGTTGGAAACATCTTCCCTTAACCGGTCGCGGTTAGGGGACCCTTCAAGGGGCTTATATGTGGGCCAGAGGTGTGCCAATTGTGGAAAAAATGTACAGTTTTTGGAAGGAACACAGGCACTGGGAATCTGGTAAGCAGGAACCCAGTGCACATTCAATCGCAGAGCATCAGAATCAGGAAAAAGTGAGGATTAACCATGCAAAAAGGGGCACTTTCCTACAATGACTGTCTAGTTTTTCAGAATGTTCTCCACCATCTGGCTGATGGCAGTTGCCCACTCTGGAACAGGAAAGACTATCTCCAGACAGGAGTCTAGAATTGGCAAATTTACTGAAACAGCATGGATCCCTCCAATGATGATTTGTGGCGCTTAACCTGAATTCAAGATTCGATTGAGTCCTAAGGGTCATGGTCATGGTGAGACTGAACTATCTTTTCCCTCATTGCTGTCCTGATATGACAATCATCCAGGTGGAGATTAGCAATAGATCTTCTGCTGCTGCAGCAATGCCTCCACCCAGACTCGAATCTTAGTAAAGAACCAGGACCAGATTAAGATCGAATGCATGTGTCATATTCAAGTAGTTGTAGTTTTGTAACGTAAAATGGAGGTACTTGTCTGTGCACATGCAAGTCAGGTACATAAAAGTAAACATTCAGCAGATCTGATGAATGCAAGGAGTTGTTATTTTGGACAGTTGCCATGATCTAATTCAAAACTAGCATATTAAACTTCTATACCATAAAGATCTGAAATGGGATGGTGTCCTCTGCCCTTTTTCCTTATCAGTGAGTAGTAGGAACAGTAACCTTTTCCCTTTCCGAGGGCTGGATGAGCTCTAGTGATCCCTAAAGGAGAATACTTTCAACCTCCTGCAATGGCTCTTCGGATTCCAAATGGGGCAAGGTGGCCAAGAAAGCAAACCATTTTCCATCACTGACCAATGGATCAGTTGCTATCTGGGTCCACTGATAGCCGTAGAGAGAAAGACCCGCTCAACGTTGCTCCAATTTAGGAAGAAGTTGAAGAACTTCATCACAATGCATTAACAGTCCACAGTGACCATATACAGCGGTCCGCTGCCTTTTGGCTAGGTTTACACATATACATAGATACAGTGGATTTCTCGACTTAACAGTTTCATTGTGTTGGCTATGACTGCATTGTTGATCTTGGTCTGGTACAGATCTTTGTGATCATTGAAGCCGGTCTCCTGATCCCCCCCAAGCACACTCTCTGGCAGAAAAAAGCATGGATGCTGGGTCCAGAGGTACTTTCCATTTCCTGATAGCCAAGCTGGTGTGTTCTGGAATGATCAAGAAGTGACAGAGGAATTTAGACTGGCAGTGACTGTTGAGGCTGGGTTGGCCTGTGAGTGGATCTTAGGAGCTATATGGAGCCAACAGGAGCTGTACCGATATTGATGGGAGCTGCATCAGCATGGCCGGCGGTGTACTGGCATTGGAGGCTGGGGTATCATAGCACACACCTAAGCCTTCAGCTTTACTTGCAAATCATCAAATTGGGAGTCTGAACTGAGAATTGCGTACAATTTTGACCTAAGTCTACACTTGCATACAAAGGAAGCAGAGAGTGGTTTAGTAACTCCTGGTCCCGCAACTGCTCGTCCGAAGGATCAGACAAGTGTGACTTGTCCACCATGATCACTCCTACTGATAGCGATAGCGATTTCTTAGAGGCTTGCAGCTGCCTTTTGGGTATACATACTTTTGCGAACAGTGTCAGTGCTAATTTCCCACAACATTGTTATGGTTTTGTATCCTGAGAGGCGAGCCTGGTCTGGGCTGTGCTTCTACTTGTTTTTGTGCCACTTGCACTTTGTGCAAGAAAACTGGTTTTCCTGAAAACAGGAGGAGAGCTATATTCTGCACTTCGACTTGTGTTGACGCACGGTAATTGGGTGGTCCTTCCCTCAAATACTACCTTACAGAGCACGAGAGATGGGCTGTGTTGGAGGCTCAATAGAGTACTAGAAAGAGAACGCACATGAGAGAAGCTGGTTTGGGTCACCATTGCCGATCTCCAAAATCCTTAGTGCAAACTGAAACTTGTTCCCTTGACCTGTTCCAATTGTGGGAGTCTTGATCAACCTCGCTATGCAGTGGACTTGTTCTTCGATCCCACATTGCAACATTGACTTCAGAAATCCTGCCCTGACGAAGAGTTGGGCTGCACCTTTCAATTCAATAGATCCTCAGAAGCCCTCCAGAGTTTATTCTGCTCTTGGCAGCTTGGCATCTATTACCTGGACCAGGGCATCTGAATATGGCTCAAACAGGTTGACTGTTACAAGGGAAAAGACTGTAGTGTGACCCCTTCCCATTTCTTGGGGTGACTTTTACCACTTGTGACAGTGACATCCACGGGGACAGTCCTTGGGTAGGGTGCCTTGCAACCTCACCCATTGAAAGGCAAGAAAGATTTACTAAAACTTTGCACTCACCTTATGCCTTTTTTGCTAATGATGAAAAGCAATGCTAATGCACTTAATGATGAAAAGCAATGCCTACTGTGGGACTGGACCACCTTTTCTCTGAGTGCAAGTGAGGCTTTTCTGCAGTGAACTAATACTGATGGTAGTACAAAGTACGAGGCATGCACCAGATGACTGTTTCCAAATCAAGAGATGCTGCGATTAATCTGTCAAAGCTCAGCGACTCACTGAGTACGGCTTAAAGACCAAGTGTTGTGGCCTTAGCTACACAAACTAAAAAAGATGGGAGCATCGAGCCAAGGCCCTGCTTAAGGAGATCACTGAGCGCAAGAGAAGCTGATTCCAATTCACACTTTGTGGTGGAAAAAGGAATAGCATGCCTGTGTACATGGTGCTGGCTTTCAAAGAAGTCAGCCATCAGCCTTAGAAGCAGGATCTAGTTCTTCCTCTTGGTGAGAGGGTGCCCATTAAGTTGAGAATCGGCAAGAACCAAGTTGCAGAATTATGTTTAGGCTTTCCTGTTTTCAGTTTCTCTTTTTGGTACATTCTGGTGGTGTTATTTCAGTGTTTTCCAGTGATTTCCATACCTCAAAAAAACAGTGCTTTTCAGTGGTTACTCATTTTCGCGCCATAAAAACAACTGAAACAGTGTTTTACCGGTGTTTATGGAACGCTTCGCTTTTATTATTGCTTTTTCCATTTTCTTCAGAAATTGTATACTGCTCTACATTTCAGAAGTTAATACAGTCATGAAATACTTTCCATTGTCCTTTGATTCTGCAGCTCAGATTTAACAAGCATTTGCAATGCAATAGGTCTCGCATTTATGCGAGTTTAAGCTATTGGCATTGTAAATGACAAAGCCTTTTATTTATGTTTTAAAAATGAAAACAAAAATAAAAGGCATTGTTATTTGCAATGTCAATAGCTCAAACTCGCGTAAATGCGAGACCTATTGCATTGCAAATGCTTGTTTTAAATGAAAGCGTGAATTGGTCACTCAGCGTTTGTCAATAAATATACGTAGAGAATTTTTTTCAATGCTATGATGAAATTGCAGTGTGGCCGAAGAGGCATATGCAAGTCAAAAAAATGGGGTTAGGAAAAAGACTTCCTCTAGCAAAAAAAAATAATAAGTATTTGGGGCTTTGTTATTGCACTTGATTTTTTTTGTCCGACAGTGATGGTAGCTTTTGCTCTTTTGACTGCTCTCCAACAGGATTGTGTAGCAAGTGCTGAAATGCAATAAGGTACTGTTAGGTGCACCATGCCAATAGGTCTCGCCTTTGGGACCTTATAATTATTTATTTATGCAGCACAATATCCTTGGTGCAACAACATTAACTGTTGCATGGCTAAACACTTATAAGGTCCCAAAGGCGAGACCTATTGGCTATGCCAATGCTTGTTTTTAAACCCATGTTCTTGTTGCTTGCCCAGTCGTTTTCTGGCTGCCGATATACGCTGAGTGTTATACATGGAGATGTTACTTTTGAGCCAAAGTCAAATGTGATGTAACACAACATATGTATAAAATCCCGCTGCCTACCTCATTTGCTCCCAACACTAATCTATCAATAACACATTAATTTGTGAATCTCAGAAAGAAAAAACTAAATAATTTATAACTGTACACAAATAAAACTACTTGAATGTTAAAAAAACAACAACACATTGCAATTTACGTGGTGCTTGTTTGTGTAATTAGCCATTTTTTTAAAGCGGAAAGTAGCCAATGTAATCACATCGGCCCAACCCAACAGTGCTCATTTTATCGACTTCAGAAGGGTGAAGGGTGGAATCTGCCATGTGGTGGTTGCTGCTGTGGCCTGTAGGCTACCTCCGGAACCCGCGTGGGAGCGTTTAACTGAGCTTTCTTTCTTGCCTGTGTGGCTGTTTGCATTCCTATCAATAACAATTATAATCCCTTAAAATGTTAGTTACATTTAAACACTCACACTTAGAGTTGCAGAAGCACTGTTCGTTTGATTCCAGATGTGACCATTTTCTGTTCAATCATAAAGCAAACCCTCTTTATTTTTAAGTCCTCGGCCCCACGGTCCCAAGACGGGAAGGAGGAGGGGAAGTTGGTAGAAAATGTAATTTCCTTTCATTAACTAGTCTGCTCCACAAATCGGTGCTTGTTAAGTTCAAAGCAGTCCTCGACGCGACATCAGCCTCAAGTCTCCTCAAAGCGGCCACATCTGTTAATAAGCATTTTCCTTCGGAATCACAATGGTTTTCAGGTCGGAGACAAATTTGCCCTCACAAAAACATATTCTGGGTCTAGTTTATGACACCTCGGTGCTCTCCGTGACCCCCAGCACTGCTGCAGTTTAGCCTAAAGGGATGGGAGTGCGTGAAAGGGAGGGGAGGTCGGGTAGGTTAGCGGTGCCACACATCGAAAGGGGCGCGCTTTTGTTCCTGCCTCTGACAGTTATGCGCGAATACTTCCCCTTAATAGCCCCCCTGTCAGGAAGTGTTAAACCTGCCAAATGCAGACAATTACAGGCTGGCTCACCAGCGAAATGCAGGCAGGGCGATGACTGATGCAAGGCCTCCGAGCTAAAGGGGAAGCGTTTGCATTTCTTTTGGCTTGCAAATGTTTCGTGTTTCGTATAAATGCAATGGGGGGGAGGGGGAGGCTTAAGTCCACTGGTCTGGCCATTGCTGAATATTTCGGCAGATAATCCTTCCAACATGTACAGGTAAAATAACATTGTAGAAACTATCACTTTTTTTTTTCTCCACCCCGGTTTATGTTTTACAAATCAGCGTGCACAAGACCTAGAAAAAGAACACTTTGAAGACTATTATTGAGGCAAATAATTCAACCAAAGGACATTTCTATATTGTAAAGAAAGTGATCCCTAATCTCAAATCAAGCCTCCGGGTGCTCTGAAAGAAGTTGTGTGAAAACCACCCTGCCTTCTTCCACCCAAAAATTGGTCCTCTAAGAGAAAGCATCTCTTCCACCCCCTTGGTTTGATGACTTCACCCAACAGTATCTCCCTGCCCTACCTCTCTTTCCCAGTTCTCATCAGTCACTGATTGTGATATTAGATGTTCTTCAAAAAACACATCTGTCGTTATTTTATGTATTGGATTTACTTATAGGATTTTACCCGAAGGGTAACTCATGGGATGTTTGGAATGTAAACGTGATCAGCATGCGACTCAATGCACTGCTACCTCTCATCACGGCCAACCAAACAGGCCCATCTCAGGCTTATCCTGTGCAGCAAAGACACTTGAAACATTAGTCACCAACAGTTTTCCTCCCACCTAGAGCCATGTAGCCGTCTCACTGTTTAATCGGACTTCAGACCTTGCAAGGGCACCGAGTCAACACTCCTTAATATCAGGAAGCGAAATGTCATAGTGGGTAAGTAAACTATGGACCTAAACTTCATGGGGCTCTCTGCGTCCCCCAAGCCTCCCTCCTTCCACCTTCTCTAGAATCGACCCTCCTTAGTATAGGTTACTTAAAGAAATTACAACACTACGGATGTGGGCGGGAGACATTAATCCCTCATTCATGCCTGATGTGATTTGGTGAAAACTTTTCTACACTGTTTCCAGTGAAAACGGGGCTGGCCCACGCAAACAGGAAGTAAATATTAGTGCACGAGTGAATCCAATCCGCCTTGCCCGATTGCTCCTCTCGCTCTGCCTGGATCACCATATTTTCCACTGACTCAGGACCCCGCATACAGTGCTGAGCCTGCCAGGCAGAAGACAACTCTCTCCTCACACCAGGGGGGCAAAGCAGGGCCCTGTAGCCCCCGCAGTGCCTGTCGGGGGGAGGGGCAGTCTTCCCTATGGTGGAGGGGGCCCTCACACACATCCAGTGACAGTATAATCTGGCTAGATATGAAAAGTTACTTCTGCCGTCTGGCTGCAGCCTATGCGTGGAAAACGGCAGGAAACAAAAAAACAACAAAGTTGCACAATTTTAATTTATTGTTGCAATATACGAGACCAGACGAGAAGGTGACCCTGCGACTCTCTCTCCCTGAGCATATGAGGAGGGAGAAAAGCAGAGTGAACTGGAGGGGAAAAGAAACGAAAGAGGGCAATAAAGAAACACCAACAGAGCACAGAAAAGGAGAGAGGTAATAGTGTCGGGTGTGCATGTAAGCGGAAGAGGGACTGGATAGCAAAGCGAGAGAGAGAGAGAGTGCGCGTCAGGAGAGAGAGGTTATAAAGCTGCAGGCGAGGAAAAAGCTGAGCCAGAGGAGACGAGTGAGAGACCAGATATGACAAGCCCACGAGTGGTGCAAGAAACTTGAGCGTGCCGCCTCTTTCCCCGGTGCCCATCCCCGTCGCCCACTCCTTTGTTAACAACAACAAAGCCTTGTTAAGTAAATGGTCTTTTTAAAGACCTGTGAAGTACTCTGGTGCGGCGCCGCAGTAAGACAGACGGCAGACCACAACAGCTCCTCTCCCCCCACGTGAGCCAGGCAGGGGGCCTGGTGTTGCTCTGGCCCTTGGGCCATTCACACCACAGCTCCCCATGTGCCCGACCGGCCCAGAAGCACTATTTTCCCCTGACACCTCCGCGCCAGGCACCACAGTTTGTAATGCCTTGGCTCCATCAAGTGGCCAAGTGGTGCAACAACTCTGAAAATCAGTGGCACTCGGTTTAAACCGGGTCAGCTGATTTTCATCCGGTAGGGTACTGTCGGGCAGAGTCGGTTTTAACTAACCCTGGGCAAAGCACTACGCTACGCTCGCGTAGTTTGCGAAGTTTGCGCTACTTCGCACAACGCGAATTGCACGTAGCACAGTGCAAACACGCGTAGCGTAGCGTAGTGCAGCGGTCATTTTTTGCTTGCTCGCGGTCCTCAACGTCAAGTTGGCGACCGAGAGCAAGCAAAATGACATCCCGGCGAGACTTTTTCGTCGTTCGCGATCAGCAACATCAAGTTGCCGATCGCGAGCGTGGAAAATAAACCTGCCAGCGAGATTCTCAACGCGGGGAGGTCAGGTTTCTCATTGCGAGTGGTCGCGTATGCTCGCGACCGCTCGCGATGAGAAACTACCAGTCCGCGTTGAGAAAGCTGCCGCTCGAGTAAAAATCTACTCGAGCGGCAGTAAAAGACAGCTCGCACTGTGCAAGATGCCCTTTTCAATGATTGCACAGTGCGGACAAGCATCCGGCACTGTGCAATCATCGCGAACAGCGCACTACGCAGTTCGCGTAGTGCTACGCGTAGCTCGCGTAGTGCGAACTGCACTTCACGTAGCTTCGCGTAGCGCTACTTCGCGAACTACGCCCAGGCTTAGTTTTAACCGATTTCCGGACAGCCTAATTATGTTTAATACCTGGGGCCTAACGTTATTATAAAATGTTTAACTTTACTGGTGAGATAACATTTAATGGTGGCCTCTGTTCCTTATAAAATAGCATAACATACTTGTATAATATATGAAGAGATGTTTTTTCTCTAGTAATTAAGTAATATTGATTTTAGTTTTTATTAGGTGAAAGATTCAGAAGATCTCCAGGTGTACCTCTAACTTCAGCAACAGACTGCAAGTCATGCCAACGCCCATTAGCATTAGAAGATGAAGCGTTTCTCATTCCACAGCTAGATATGGCTGCAGTCCCTATAGAGCGAGAGTGTATAATTGGACCAGCCTCAGCAGGACACAGAGATATGGACACCACATCAATTAAAACAAATTCTGTTCTGTTTCCACCATCACGGCAAACCTCAGACATAAAGATAGCATCAGAACCTGAAGCGCAAGGACCTTCAAAATTCCACACAATTGTCCTGGATTTTAGCATGGTACAATTCATAGATTCTGGGGCTGTCAGGCTACTCAGTGAGGTAAGCTCCACTATTAGGTTTCATGCTATTATTAGTCTTGACTGTATAACTTGTTTCAACAAATGCTTTGCTACGATCTATGTTCACGCCATATAAATGTCTATAAAGATCTCTGTTGTTAAAATCCATGTGCTGAAGTTTATATCTATTTCTCTAGACATAAGTCCTGACAAATAATAATCGTACAGTATTTGCAGCTTTTAAGGTTGATCAACCTCTCACTCTTAGAAAGGCTCAGCTCTTCATTTCTTTTCTCCTACGCCCTTACAAGTTTTCCTTTTCCCCTCGAAACAAATCCATGACTATAGTTTAGGGAAGTGTGCTCTATGTTCAGCGACTTTAAGTCTTGCAAGATTAACATGGTTGAATATTCCCAGTCGCTCTGCCTGGAAATTATGAATGGTCAATTACACAATTGCACAAAAGTGTAGTCATATACATATTCCGCAACATTGAAAAGATCAATATACTGTAGTCGAGATACATTATTTTATGACCCAAACTCTGGACTTTGAGGTGGAAAGACACTGAACTCAACATCTCCCATAGGCTCCAGCTATCAGATTTTCTACTGTATGTCTAGTGTTCGAAATCATCAAGAACTTTGTTTTTTTCCTGGACATTGCCAAAGCTTTGCAAGTATTTATTCAACATATTTTTTTATCCTAGCTTATAAGATGGCTGAAAAAGCTTTAAAAAGAAATTCTTAATGAAGTTTTGTGCGTGCAGCAGAAGAAACGCATTTTGTATATTGTAATGCCTGTTTACTTTCAGACAGTGGTCTGACAATGTGACATCTGAGTCTCTTGCACAGAGGCAATGCTGAATGTGAAATAGGCAGGATTCTCTCATCCTGCCATCAGGCGATGCTACCTCAAAACCTTCTGTCAGCCTGCCTCCATCATGAACACTAGTTTGGAACGTGTGGCACAGTCTAGTGTTAATTCACTGGCTGATCCTAGTTGCAGTCAGTCCGACCCTGTGTGAATATGAGCCGGAAATTTGGATTAAAGACTGGTTTCTTTCTTTAGAATATATTCTGGGAATAGGCTTTACTGTTTTCAGTGTTCATTTTTTTACATTACAGTGGGTATTTTCCAGTGTTTTCCAAATACTGAAAATCGGTGGTTATCAGTGTCTATACATTCTATGAATCTCAAACATTTGCCAGAAATAGTGCTTTTCCAGCACTTGCAAAATAGATTCACAAATAGCGTTTGTATTGTAGCACCACTGTCTATTACTTGAAATAGTGTACATAGCAGTGTTATTTTTTTTTTTTATTGGCAATCACAGAACATCTTTGTTGAAATAAGGAGATGGAAAGCACAGAAGTTACCAATGGTCCTATGTTCTCATTTTGAGAAGAGTCGAGAAGTAGGTGAGGCAGCAAAACAAAAATGAGGGAATATGTTTCGATTTATAATAATTAGTCAGGCAGAACAGCTAAGTATGTTTTGTTCAGTGCTTTCAGGTGCTGCTTTAATCAGTTATGGGAAAGCACACATGCTAACGAAGGTATCTGGAGGATCCTTCATCGTACACCTCACAGTCCACTTCTGATGGATACTTATACGTGTAGATTCCTCACCTGTAGAACAATCCTAGGCATCAGACTGAATCTGGAAACTTCAAAGTTTCCATGTCACCGGCAGGGGGCGCTGGCTTCATACTAACTCCGGAAGTGGCATCTAGTGAACGTATCGAAGCCATATAGTGCCCACCCTGGCGTATCAACTTCAGATCCCTTTCTTCCACCCCGTAGATCTCCTCCTCTCCTGCCCGACTCATGCCCTCGCCTCCACTGGCCTTTCGCTGCAAAATACGTCCCCACCAGTCTAAGCAAGGTCTACTGTGTATGTCAGGTCTCCATAACTCCCCCCGTCAACAGTGTCCATACAAAGCTTCATGCTAGGGGTAGGCCTAGACCTTGTCCCTAGGATCCTCCATTTTAAGGTCAGGCATCGGGAGCCCAGGCATCGAGGAAAGGAGGCAACCAAACACTTGGATACACTCTGGTATGTGTGGGGGATCCTGCTCTGCAAAGTCCCTGTTATTTCTACCAGGATCCCTTCTAAAGCTGCACAGGCCCGTGCGCCGCCATGACAGGCTCAGTCATTTTATTTTATTTTTATTTTATTTAATGCATTTTTATATAGCACCGACTTTACCCAAAGGTGTCAGAGCGCTTCACAATAGAACCAAGTACGTTACATGAGGAGAATTTTACATATTTACACGTTACAGATACAAACGAGAAAGAAGAAAAAGTAAAATAAAACAATAGATGGCAGTCACACAAAAAACACATTAGGACAAGGATCGTACAGGCATAGATTACAAATTTACAATATTGTAAGAACTTCCTTGAGGGACATGAAAAGGGATGTATTAGTTCTGGAAGTGTCTTTGGAAGAGAAGAGATTTGAGGTCAGTTTTGAAGGTCCGGGTAGAGGTGGTGGTACGGAGTAGTGGAGGAAGCGAGTTCCAGATTCTAACCGCATTGCCTTAGAAGGATTGAGCCATCGATCTTTCCCTTTTGAAGGTGGGGGGCTCAAGCAGTAAATTTTCCGCATTACGAGAAGGTCTAGAGCCTCCAGAGATTTTAAGTTTATTTGCCAGGTATCGAGGGGAGGAAGTGTGCAAGGCTTTATGGGTGAAACAGGCAGTCTTGTAGATTGATCTTGCCTCGATGGGAAGCCATCGAAGAGAAGACAAAATGGGCGTGATGTGGTCACTTCTTTTGGCCCCAAAGACAAAACGAGCCACTGAATGGAGAACGGATTTAAGAGGGGAAAGGTGGGATTTGGGGAGGCCAGCAAGAAGAGAATTGCAATAGTCCAATCTAGAGAGAACCAGAGATTGGACCAAGGTTTTTAGGTCTTGCTCCGGAAAGAAACGTCGAATCCCCCAGAGAAGGCGCAGTTGGTATCGTGCATTCTTTGCAATGGAATTGATGTGGGAGAGTAGATTGAGCCTTTTGTCAAGTATGACATCAAGGGATTTAGCGCTGTTGACAGCGATAGGTTTATTGTTGAGTAAATTCAGCTGATCCATCCAAGATTGAACAGGAGGAGAGAGTGAGGTAGAGAGGAGGAGGAATTCAGTTTTGGAAGGATTCAGAATGAGTTGATGAGCTAACATACAGTTTTGAATAGAGTTGAGAGTAGAGTTGAGGATTGAGATATTGTGTGCGGAAGACACCTTTTTTTTTGATAATCAAGTTTTTATTGCTTTTCAAACACATGAAACATTTCAGCAAATGCACGGAGATCATTAACACAATTACGATCCTGTAGGCAATGCAACCCACGATCACAAACCCCGTAAAAAGTACACAGGTAAGGTGTGGAATCAAATTAATCAGAACCCTCCACAGTACCCAACCACTTCCCCCACACCCTCCGGTATTTTTTGCCGCACCCCCTTGCCATGTACATGACTTTCTCCTGGGTCGCGCACCAGTCCACCCCTCTACGCCACCTCCCAAGGTCAGGCGGATCACGACATTTCCAAGCTGCCGCTATGTCCCGTTTGGCTACAATCATAACTGTATTAAAGAATAACTTCTCGTTTCCGGACCCGTCCAGCCCATCCGTGATCCCCAGTAAGGAGTGACGGGGATCGTGGGGAACCTCCCAGCCCAGCACCTCTGTGAGTTCCACCTCGATAACCCCCCAGAATTGCTCCAAGCGGGGGCACGACCAAACCACGTGGAAGAAGTCTGCCGGGGCCTGATTACATCTCGCACATGACGCGTCCGGGCGCAAGCCCGCTCGATGAAGGCGTAAGGGAGTGAGGTACGCAGCGTGCAAATAGTACAGCTGAATCAACTTAAGTTTGGCAGAGGCGGTGACTGACCTGGGGGCCATAAGAGCATCGCGCCAGTCCACCTCGTCGAGAGGGCCCACCCATTCCACCCACTGTTCCCTCAACTTATCCAAGGAGGTGGAGGTGTTATTAACTAAGGTGCGGTATATGCGGGAGATGCCCCCCTTGCCTAGGTCTCCCATCATTGTCTGGGCCTCAGTGGGGCTATATTCGGGGAGCCATGTGTCGTCCCGGATGTGCGTTTGGAGGGCATGTCGCATCTGCAGGTACTTGTAGAATTGGGATGAATGTAAGGAATAGCGGGTCTGGAGCTCCTGAAAGGAAAGCATATGGCCTTTAGCCCATACATCCCCTAGCTGTGAGATGCCGATGAGGTCCCATGTTTTAAATCCCTGTAGCCCACTACCCTCCCGGAGCCAGGCCCCATGCCAGAGGGGCGTACATTGGGTCAGCCTACGCAGCCAGCCGGTGTGGCGCAACGAGGCCCGCCAGGCCAATAACACGGAGCGTGTCACATCAGGCATCCGGGATGGAATGGGCCCCCCGTACATCATAGCCTGGATTTGGGGTAGCCCCAGCTCACTCATCTCAAGCCTGTAGGCCGGGTCAGACCAGCCCCCATTGAACCAATCGTGGACCACCAGGAGACGTACAGCCAAAAAATAAAGATATAAATGTGTCATCCCCATGCCACCGTCAAAGGAGGGAATCCTGCATGCAGACAGAGCCAGGCGCGCCCTCCCTCCACTCCATAGGAACTTGGTAGCTAAACTGCCAGTTCCCGGAGCCAGGTCCTAGGAAAGCAGAAGGGGACATTTTGAAGGACATAGATGAACCTGGGAAGGATCATCATTTTAAACAATGCCACTCTCCCCAGGGGGTTCAAAGGTAATGCTTTCCATTTATGGAGGTCTTCCTTGGCCTTCTTAACCAATGGAGCCACGTTGAGGGACCAGCCCAGCTCGGGAAGGAGGGTAATCCATATCCCCAAATATTTAAAGGACTGTCGCCGAAGCGGTATGGTGAACTGCCAATCAAAGCAATCCCTAGATAGATGCAGTGGGACCAGAACTGATTTCCCATGGTTCAGCCGCAGACCTGAGGCCTGCTCGAAAGATTGCAAGATCTGGAGGCAATGCTGTCCCGAGGAGGCTGGTTCAGCCAGGAAGACCAGGACGTCGTCTGCATATAACGCAATCTTGTCCGTTTCAGTATTAGGCCACTCCCAGCCACGGATACGATCCTCAGCCCGCATTAGGGAAGCCAAGGGCTCCATCGCCAAGGCGAAGAGCAAGCGGGAGAGAGGACAACCCTGCCTAGTGCCCCTGGCAATGGGAAAGGCCTCTAATAGTACCCCGTTAACCAGCACCCGCGCTCTCGGGTGGGCATAGAGAACCTGAACCAAAGCTCTGAATTTCGGCCCAAACCCCATCTCGGCCAGCACCCCCTGTAAATATGTCCAGTCTACTGAGTCAAACGCAAGCAAGTGCCGGTGTGCTAGAGCCAGCTGCAGCCTCCAGATGCAATGGCGGGTCCCACGTTGAGGCATGAACCCACATTGGTCCGGGTGGACTAACAGGGTTAAGTAGGGCTTTAATCGCTGAGCCAGAATGGTGGCATACAGCTTAATTTCGGTATTGAGGAGGGAGATGGGACGATAGTCCGCGCATCTACGGGAAGGAGGCTGGGATTTCGGGAGAACCACGATGGTGGCGATATCCGTTTCTGGCGGAAAGGAACCTCTCTCCACGGCTTCATGAAATAAGGCTGCCAGGTGGGGCAGTAGAGTTTCGCGGTATGCCGCGTAATACTCTTGAGGAAGGCCGTCAGGGCCCGGGGTCTTACCCGAGGAGGTGAGGGTGAACGCTTCTTCGATCTCTTTCCGAGAGATGGGGCGGTCCAGGTCCCTCTGGGCGGCCAATTCTAGCTTAGGTAGACACACCCTACCTCGGTCAAGGAGAACTGGGAGCGGTAGCTCAGGGGTGTGCGCTGTGTATAGTCGCCGGTAGTAGGCGGCGAAGGTGTTGGCCATTTCCAACGGGGCCCGATGCACCATTCCAGCCTCGTCTACCACCTCTGGGATAATACGGTTCGCCCCCGAATATGTGGCCAGCCTGTGCAGGATCGTACCGTTCTTGTCCCCCCAACCATAGATGCTCGCCACCGAAGATCTCCAGAGGAGCTTAGCAGCATCTAGGGATAATTGTCTAATTTCGTCCCGAAGGTGGGCAAGTTGTCGGGCCTGAGCGGCATCGTCTGACTGGGACAGTAGCTGTTCCAAGCGGAGTGCCTGCGCCTCCCTCGAGGAAATCTCACGCAACTGTGTCTGTCTCTGGGTCTTGAGCTGCCCTTTAGCGACGCCCCGTATGGTCGCCTTCCCTGCCTCCCATAAGGTACCCGGAGAGGCTACGGAGCCATCGTTAGTAGTGAAGTATTTTTGAAGTTCCTTCCCCACCACTTTTTTAAATTCTTTATCTTGGAGAAACCATGCGTTCATCCTCCATGTTTGACGGGCCGAGGGAGGAGGAGCCCCAGAGCTAAGGAGTACTGGAGAGTGGTCGGAAATGCCTCTAGGCAGAATGCGGACGTCTGGAATCCCAGAGCAGTCGAGTGCAGGTACAAAGATGGCGTCGATGCGCACCTGTGTGTGGTGGGCTGCAGAAGTGTGTGTAAAGTGGGTGGTGCAGGGGTGCCATGTGCGCCATGCATCACAGAGTCCTAGGGACTCGGACCAGTTCTTCAGCTGTTTCGCATGTGCCATTCGGGAAGCGGAGGGAGGACCCGTTGCGTCAAGGGCCGGGGATGAAACTGCATTAAAATCACCCGCAACAACTGTGTTACCTATAGGCATATTATTCAGCAGGGCAGCGGTGTGCGCAAGTGTGGACGTAAGCATCGAGGGGGGGGCATACACAGACATAAGAGTGAGGGGGGAGCCAGCCAGTGACCCACAAACTGTCACAGACGACCCCTGAGGATCATGAATCACTCGAGACAGTACGAAGGGCAGGGTTCGTCGCAAGAGGATGGCCACCCCTCGGGAGCCCCTGGAGAAGCCAGAATGCCATACTCTATCGTACCCGTACCGGGCCAGGAAGGGACAGCAGTTACCTAGGAGGTGTGTTTCCTGAAGCATAAGAATATCTATGTGGAGGCGTTACGCATATCGTAAAACCGCCGTGCGTTTGTGCCGGTCCAGTAGGCCGTTGATGTTCCACGACAACACGTGGAGAGACGCCCTAGGCATAGTATTAGCGGTCATGATAGGTGGTACTTGATCTAGGACGTGTAGTCAGACAGAGGTGTGCAAATGCGCGTGGGAGCCCGCAATGATATGAGTAGTCGCGTGCCATAAGGGCATATCCATCCCTGGTAAAATTAACTTGTGTTGTTCGGTGATAGCTGAAACAAAAAACAACAACAAAAAGAACAACAAGGGGGAAAAAACCTTCCCAACTCTCCCCCCCGCCCCCACCCCACTCCCTACACTTCGGGAACGGAAGCATCTGTCGACCCCCCATGTGAACAATACCAAACTAAAACGTTCGTATTGGGTGCGTGGAGGACCCCTCCAGAAGAACGGATCTGAAATAAAGCGGCATCAGAACAAGATGAATGGACTTATTAGTCTACCAGTGTCATGGACTCCCACTGATGGAGCGACCCATCCCAGTGTTGAAAAGGAGAACATACCGAGCCCGGCATGCCCTCAGAGGGTGGGAGTGCGGGAAAGGTCAGAGTCCGGACCCGGAGATCCCACCCGGGTTGGCGATGTGGACTGTCCGGGAGGTCCCCCAGTAGAACGGTGTCTGTTGCGAGGCGGGGAGCCCGACTGGCTGGAGGAGTCTCCCCGCCCATGAGTCGCTAAGCTCAGGGATCGGGGTGTCGCTGCCTGTGCCTGCCCCCCCCCTTGCGGGACCGCGTGCGGTGCCGACGACGGTGCCCCGGCGACCGGGGCCCCTCGGGTTGGGAGCCCGCAAATCCCAGAGAGGGGTCACGCCTCTGACGGAGTGGCCGTTCCTCCATCAGCCATGTCCATGCTGCCTGGGGTGAATCAAAAAATTGTGTTTTGTTCTGAAAAATAACTCGCAGGCGTGCAGGGAACTGGAGCTGATATTGTAGGACGAGGGCCCGCAGTTTCTTATTAACATCCGTGTAGGAGCGCCGGAGTTCTTGCACCTCCCTAGTGTAGTCCGGGAATACCATAATGGTGTGGTTTTGAAACTTGAGAGGGCCAGCAACACGTGCCGCTCGCAGGATGGCGTCCCGGTCCTTGAAGTTAAGGTCCTTCAGGATGATGGGGCGAGGCGGAGCGCCCGGGGCGGCCGGGGTGCAAGGGACCTGTGAGCTCTTTCCACCACGAACCACGTTGACAAGGTGTTTACAGGCATCCATGATTGAAACCAGGTCTCGACAAATGTGGCCACCTGACCCGTTTCAACCCCCTCCGGAAACCCCACCAGGCGGAGGTTGTTACGGCGTGCGCGGTTTTCGGCATCCTCAGCCCGCCGGTGGAGCTCCCGGGTATGAGTGCGTAGGTGGGCCACTTGGTCTTTCAATTGAGCGATGTCATCCTCCGCCGTGGATATGCGGGACTCAGCTTCTGTCAGCCTCGCAGTGGCGTTACGAAGGTCTTGTCGGAGGAGGGACACATCCACCTTGATTTCTCCAATCTTCCCCTCAACGGACGCTTGCGAAGCATTAATGGCCTGAAGGATGGTGTCGAGATCCCCGCCCTGTGGGGGAAGAGGACCCCCAGCCGCCCTCCCAGGGGGCTCCTGCTCGGAGGTAGTGAACCGGTCCATTTTCGTCTGCGTGGGGGCAGGTGTGGATTTAGGAGCCTTGTCCCTCCCCATATTGGATGTCAGATCTTATCGATGGCTGGAAGGTAACTGCTAGTCGTGTGGGGGGAGCCCAGCAGTCAGGAGATGCCACCAGAGGACCAAAACCCCCGTCAGCTGACAAAGGGCACAGGTCGTCGTTAAAGGATCGTATTCGGAGCCCCGGACCTCAAGGGTAGCCACCCAGCGGTGAAGGAGCTCAGTCTGATGAAGTGGACCATGGATGCAGCAAGTCAGCAGGCCCAACACCGCCCATCCGGCAGGCCGCGCCGCCGGCCTCGCCTTCCCTCACGCAACAGGGGGCGCAGGAGATGGACCATCCAGCACCACGAGGGACACCAGCCCCAAGACCCCACGTCTTGACGGGAGGGGGGGTCGAGAGACATCTCACAGTGCCAGTCCCGCAGGGGGGGCTCGCCCCTCACACTCGCCGCTGTCCGAACTGACAGCCGGTCCCCACCGCGCCCACCAAGAGTGACACAGTCCTGATGCCAGGCAGGAGGACGGCCGTGTGTGGGAGGCCGCCAGCGTCAGCAAGGGGGTAGGCCCAGACCCTCAAACACCAAGCACTGCGCCCCAAATCCTCGGGCCGGGTCCGTACAGCGCTCCAGAAATCAGTCACACAGCAGGGAGGGGGCGAAGAGTGCCACGCAGCGCCAGATCCGGGAAGAGAAGGGGGGGGCACTCTCAGCAGCCTGTGCCGCTGTCCGAACCGACAGCCGGTCTCTTCCCCCCACCCCGGAGGAATCCACACTCCACTTCTGCAGCCCAGGGCCGGCCCGGTGAAAAGATCCACAGGTGCCCCCTATCGCCGCCGGTACACAGGCGCCAGCCGACACGCTGGCCAAGCGCCGGCTGGCGCGGGACTCAAGCCACAAGGCCGCCGCCAGCAATTCCACAGGCGTCCCAGGGGGGCGCCACGCTGCCCAAACTGCACAGCCGATCGGCACCCACACCCCCGCTAGGCCTCCTCAGCACTCCGGGACTGGCCCGCCCTCGGGCAGCGGGGGACTCTCCAGCTCAAGTGGGCCGCAGCGCCGTAATCTACAAGGGGGGGGTGGGAAGCCTCAGCGTGACCTCCCGCGCTGCTGCCCGACACGGCAGCCGACCCCCGCGCCCTTCCCCACTCACCAGACAATCTTTCTCCTGCGGGGACTCACTGCAGCTGCAATCGGCAGGAGCGGTACAGCGAAACCGGTCAGGATATGCCGCCCAGCAGCGCCCCCTCACTCATGCCGCTGCCACTTCCCCGTGGGCCGGACTGGATCCACAGAGCCCCAAGGCAGATGCCCGTCTCACTAGTTCACTGGCTGTGGGCGCCGGAGGCCGCCATCTGACGCGCGGGGGAACCAGCGTCACAACAGGCCGGCGGGCGACCAGAGCAGCACTCGATGGCTGGGTGATGGTTCGTGGGGGCACCAATGGACCAGGAGATGTAGCGCCGACCGGCGCCCCCCCGGAGGAATGTGCCGCGGTCACCCCCAGCTCGCAGCAACGTCCGCCATGTTGCGGCCCCAGGGCCTCGAGGAAGCCAGATCCCAGCAGGGCACCTGAAGCCCCGAGCAGCAGTCCGGCCAGGCCAGTGGAGAGTATTCCGTCCGGAGGAGCCCTACGAGCAGGTAGGGGACTCGGATGTCAGCCGCTTGTGTAGGGATTCGAGGCGGATGACGGAGGGGTCCGGAGCACTCTTAGAGTGCGACCGCCATCTTGACGCCTCAGGCCACGCCCTCTGCGGAAGACACCTTAAGGTAGATTTGAGTGTCATCCGGATAGAGATGGTAAAGGATCCCAGATTTACTTAGGAGATTTCCCAATGGTTCCAAATAAAGATTGAACAAAGTGGGTGCAAGGATAGAACCTTGAGGGACGCCTTGACCTACCGCCAATGAAGACGAAAGACTGTTCGCTATTTCGATCATTTGGGATCTGTCCGAGAGGAATGAGGCAAACCATTTGAGCACTGTGCCTTCCAAGCCCATTCTCTGTTGAAGAGTGTTAAGGAGAGTGTTGTGATTAACAGTGCCAAAGGCTGCAGAAAGGTCTAGAAGAATCAGAAGACAAGACTCCCCCAAATCGAGTACACGCAGCGCATCGTCGATCACTTGCAGCAGGGCTGTTTCGGTGCTGCAGTTTTGAATGAAACCAGACTGGAAATTGTCAAGAAGATTATTATCCTTAATATGTAGGGAAAGTTGTTTCGCTACACATCTTTCTGTGATTTTCGCAAGAAAAGGGAGGTTGGTGATGGGGCGGAAGTTGTTGAGGTCGTTCGCATCAGCAGAGAGTTTTTTAAGAAGTGGGGTAACCTGTCCTGTTTTAAGGGCAACAGGAAGGGAGCCTTGGCTGAGGAAGAGGTTAACCAGACTGGTCCAATAGGAAAGAGTATGGTTGTAGAAATCAATGGCAATGTCACTAGGGATGGGGTCAAAAGAATGGTTAGAGGGTTTTGTTTCGAGGATGCATTTGAGGAGGGCATCTTCAGAGATGACGTCAAAGTTCTGCCAAATGACTAAGGATTTGCGCTCCTCTAGGGGGGTAGGATGAATGACCTGCTCCACCAGTGATTTAACTTTTTCATCAAAGAATATAGTGAATTCTACTGCTTTCTTTGGAGAATCATCAGGCTTGATGGTTGAGGGAGAGCAGTTTGGATTTTTGATGAGGTCAAATCGTTTTTTGGGTCTGTTTTTGGCTGAGTCGAGGAGGGTTCTGAAGTGTGACGCTTTTTCATGGAAAATGTGTTTGTGGTATTTTGATCTTGCTGAACGTAGAATAGAAAGATTAGTGGTGGATGGAGATTGTCTCCATTGTTTCTCCAGGATTCTCAGGTTCTTCCTTTCTTCATAAAGGGATTTATTGAACCATGGTGCTGAAGGAATAGGCCTTTTCCTTTGAAGTGGAGCGACATTATCAATTTCGACTGCAAGGACAGAGAGGCATTGGGAGGTAAGATCGTTGACATCCAAATTAGGGTCTAACCTTGGAAGTGCTAGCATAGCAGAATCACAAAGAGTGTGAAGGTCAATGTTTTTGGTGTTACGGAACCAGGTAGTAGTCCTTTTAGGTTGGCCAAGAGTTATAGAGTGTGATAGGTGAAGAGAGAAGGGGATGAGGTAGTGGTCAGACCAGTCTACTTGAATAGGGATAGCAATAGTAAGCATGTCTGCTTTGGATATAACAAGGTCTAGAATTGAGCCCTTAGAGTGTGTTGTTTCAGTGCAGTGTTGGATAAGATCATTTGCTGAGAGAAAAGTGGCAAGTCTATTGGCAGCTGAGTCTTCCAAAGAGCCCCAGTGAAGATTAAAGTCTCCCAGGAAAATCTGTCTGTCACTTTGAGAGTGTTGGTCGCTGATGAAGTCGGTGAGTTCCTCCAAAAAAGAAGGGCAGTCACCAGGCGGGTGATAAATGGCATGGTCTCTGAAGGGGGAGCAGTGTTGCACTTGAAGCTCCAGAGACAGGAATTCGTATGTACGGAAGGAGCTGTTAGGAAAAGCCTTAAATTGAAGGGAGTTTCTGAAGATGATTGCAACACCTTCCCCAACTTTGTCTGTTCTGTCATTTCTAAGGATAGAATAGTCGGTGGGTAACAGAAGATCAAAAATAGTATGAGAGGTGTCGTTGAACCAGGTCTCAGTGAGGAAGAGAATGTCAAGATTGTGGAGAATGATGGTGTCAGAAATTTCAAGTTTGTGTTTAATTGCAGATCTGCAGTTGTGGAGCAAACAGCGCAACTCTGACGAGACTGTTTTGGTGACGGGGGCGTTTGGGCTTTTAGGGGTGATAGGGATAATGTTCTTGTAAGAGGGTGCCAGGGTAGAATAAGGCTGATGTTTAGTTCTGACAGAAGAGATGGTCGGAACAGTGCACAGAGTAGACTTACTTGGAGAGGAGAGTGAAAGGGGGTGGCGTTAGAAGTCTTGTAACTAGCCAGTCATTAGCGATGTCTGCAGAAGACAGATTGTGATTGGCTTTTTTGGGGCGCGGGAGCAAGGTACTCCTCGGGAGTTTGGGGAAGTGAGTATTTGCCAAGGGAATTGGGTTGTTTGGAAAGGTGGATATCTTAGTGCATAAGAGTGAGATGGTAGCTTCAAGCTGGGAGATAGAGGAGATGAGAAATCCTAATTTGTTTTCTAGAGAGAGTAGGGCTGAGCACAGAATGTTAGGTGGCTCGATGGATACAGGAGGGAGTGCAATTGGTGAGGGAGGGCAGGGAGAGGTGGGGGTGCGGGGGGAGTATTGGGGTGCAAGAGTAAAAGGTGGAGATAGATGGTGGTTGAGAGAGGTTGTTGGTGCATCTGAGGTGGAAAGAGAGTTATTTTTGCTGATGTTGAACAGAGGAGAAGAATTGAGATCAAATTTAGGAGGAGACAGGTGAGGAACGAGGAGGGAGGGCGGAATGCGGGGAGGGGAAAGAGGGGAGTCATAGAATGGCAGGAGGTTTGGGGAGAAGAGAGGAGAAGGGGCTGGAAAGGTCCCGTAGGCTAGGAGAGGTGAATGTATGGGACAGGCACCAAGCAGAGTGGGGGGGATTGGGCTAGAGGGTAGATGAAGAAAGAATATGGTTCTGCTAGGTCCGGGGAAGGGAAAAGGAAGGGATTGCCAAGGGGGGATAAAGGGTTGAGCAGCATTACTGGAGGAATGGGAGGATGAAGAGAGATGAAAGAGGTTTGTGCAGAATTCAGGGTACAAGGAGAGGGGGAGAGCGGGTAGGGAAGAAGAGAAGGGGGGAAAAGGGGGAAAGTATGGAAAGTTAACTGGGAGATCAGGTTGTAGGAAAGGTGGATTAAATAAGGGGGTGGTGGGCAGGGTTAGGGGGGAGGAGTTTACTTTGGAATACCAGGATGGTGCAGAGTGGAAAAGGAGAGTGTTAGCCAGAGGTATGGCTGATGTGTTGAGGGGAAGTTCCCATTGGGAGGGGGGAAGAATGGGAGATGAGGGAGCAGGGGAAGGGGAAGGGGGGGCAAAGGGTCGGCCTGTGCCTCCCGGGAGAGCGGCCTATTGGAGTATAGGGGGGTCAGGGGAGGAGATAGGGAGTAAAGGGCAGAGCTAGATGAAGAATCAGGTGAGATGTTATGTTATGTATGGATTTTTATTGAGCGCAATATCACCCGAAGGTCTCAAAGCGCTAGCCTACATCAGAGAACGGGGAGAGAGGAGAGAGAAGGTTCAACTGAAGAGGAGAGAAACTCAGAACAGCCAAGTTTTAAGAGACTTGCGGAACTTTCGGTGGTCGATCTCTGTGCGAAGATGAAAAGGGAGAGCGTTCCACAGGGTAGGGTCAAGACACGAAAAAGATCTACCGCCATTCCTGGCAGTGCGAATCTTGGGAAGGATGAGAAGATGTTTATTGGCCGATCGGAGAGTTCTGGAAGGTTGATACCTTTTCAGTTTATTAACAAGGTAGTGAGGGCTGTGGCCATTGAGGGTTTTGTGAACTAGGCAGTTGACCTTGAATGTTATACGTTTTCTAACAGGGAGCCAGTGAAGAGCTCTCAAACTAGGAGCCGAGGAAGATCGAGTTGGTAGGTTTAATACTAGTCTGGCCGCCGTGTTTTGAAGGACCTGGAGTTTAGTTAGGTGCTCTTCATTGATGGAGGCCAGAAGAGCATTGCCATAATCCAGCCGGCTAATGATTAGTCATTGCACCAGAGGCAAACGTGATGACAGTGGGACCCATTTAAAGATCTTACGAAGGCTGCGCATTAGACCGTAACAGATGGTTAACGTGGCCAGACATGGAGAGTTGGTTATCAATCAGCACTCTAAGGTTACGAACTACCGACTTGGGAGAGGGACATGTGCATAGGTTGGGAGGCCACCAGTCACTTGACCACAAAGTTTGTGCTTTACCGAAAAGAATAATTTCGGTTTTACTGGCATTGAGTTGCAACTGATTGTTTAGCATCCAGCAGTGTATGTCAGACATACACTGCCTGAACTGGAGTTTGGTGTCAGTGGGGTCAGGACCAATCGTGATTAGTAACTGAGTATCGTCGGCGTACGATACTGTGTCAAAGCCATGTGTTTTTATCACGCTCGCTAAGGGAGCCACGTACAAGTTGAAGAGAGTAGGGCTCAAGATGGAGCCCTGGGGGACACCCTTGTCTAAGGGTTGGCTGCTGGAGGCAAATTAACCCATCAGGACTTTGGAGGATCGATCTGTCAGGTAGCTCCTGAGCCAGTTTAGAGCGGAGCCCCCGATACCCATCTCTCGCAGATGATTTAAAAGAGTGCTGTGGGAGATGGTGTCGAAGGCTGCCGACAGGTCCAAAAGGACCAGGATGGCAGACTGTCCGGCATCGAGCGAAGTCTGATGTTATCGACCATTTCCAGCAGAGCGGTTTCGGTGCTATGTGAAGCCCGGAACCCAGATTGCGCGGGGTCCAGCAGATGATTACTCTCAATGTAGGTGGTGAGCTGTTTGTTGACTAACGACTCTAGGATCTTCCCGAAGAGAGGGAGAAAGGAGATGGGTCGGTAGTTGTTAGACTGGTTGGGGTCTAGAGTGGACTTCTTTAGTATGGGTCTAACCATGGTCTCTTTCCATCTAGTAGGAACGGTTGAGTGTAATAGAGACAGGTTGAGGAGCTTGGTTAGGCCAGGAAGAAGGGCTGGCCCAATTTTAGACAAGATATGCGAGGATACTGGGTCAGTGGGGGATCCGGATTTGACCTTGCCAAGTGTGATTCTGACATCTTCATGGGCGAGTTCAGTGAATTCGTTGAAGGAGGTGCATATCGGAGGGTTATTACTGTCAGGTCCCTGATGTTGTTTGTTGTCGCCCGAGTGGGGGAAATGACTGTGCATGTTATTGATTTTGTCCACAAAAAAAGTGGACAAAGTATCCACCCACTCTTGCGATATGGGTTGCGTTGGTTGACAGGAACTTGGGCTAGTAAATTCTTTCAATATTTTATACAATTCCTTGTGGGAATTGGAAGCCTGTTTGATTCTGTCACAGAGGTAGGATTTTTTGGCCTTGGCTATGTGATTGAGATAGTGCCTGAGGGTGGATTTGTAAGTCTGTCTATTGGCAGTGCTTTTTGAGTGTCTCCACCTGCATTCTGCCTTCCTGGTGGTTAGTTTGTCAGATTTAAGGTCGGCAGTGAATCAAGGTGATAATTTGTGGTGGCGTTTAACTTTTTTTTCTGGCGCTATTATGTCTAAGGTCCGACTGATTTCTGCCTCGAAAGACTCTGCTGCCGCGTTGGGATTGTCAGTGTCAGCTATGGGGGGAGGGGGGTGAAGTAGTGAGAAAAAGTGACCAGATTAACTTTGTCCCACGACCTACTTTAGTGTAGGTTCTATGTGTGAATTTTTTGGAGTCAGGGTTACCTGAATATAAAATTTTAATATATGGTGGTCAAACCAAAGAACTGGAATTGGGGGCTCGACCTTGATATGGGACGAGTTGGTAAATAAAAGGTCGAGTGTGTAGCCTGCTGAGTGTGTGGGTCCCCCTATCAGCTGGTTGAGACCCAGAGTACTTAAACTTGAGATGAGAGTATTGGTGTGGGTATCAGATAGGAGTTCAGCATGGTAATTAAAATCTCCTAATAAGAGAAAGTTGTCGGCGGCCAGAACGTGGGGTCTCTATCAAGTTACTTGAGAAGTGGGCTTTATTGCTCGGAGGGCGGTAGGGTAAGGCACCACTCCAGGACCCCTTGATAAGGCAGTTTAGTTTGGAAATGCAAAGTTCACCCCAATCCGAGAGGAGGGTATCGATTATACTGAGTTTAGAGTTATTGCTAGACCACCACCTCTCTCACAGTCGCAGGGGTGGGGAGTAGGGAAGGGAAGAGGTGGTCGAAGAGAGAGAGACAAGTGTCTTTAGCTTGAATCAAGACAGTACCATTGTTATATAGTGAAATAGTGAGTGAGCCATTAAAACAAGTAGAGGGGGAGATTTTTAGCTGCTGCCCATGTGGGATAGATGAGGAGGAGGTGACGTTGAAGGAGTTATAGAAGCTGGTGGACCAGGAAGGGATGTCGTGAGTGAAAAAAATGAAGTCATTTTTGAGCCTCCCATAACGACCATTATGGAATTGGTCAACAAAGAGGGAATCAGGAAATTGTTCAATGGTGTTATGCTTGAACCGTTTTGCTGATGCTTTAGACAAGTTAGGGGGATAAATGATTTTGAAACAGTTAACTCCAGACTTAACTCGAATGGTTGCCATGTTAGGAACATGAGGAAGAGGAGGGTGGTGGGGGGAAGAGAAAGGTGCCACTAGGGTAGCGACAGCGAAAAGAAGTATAGGAAGAAGAGGGCACATATTCCAGTGATCAAATGAATTACCCGATTAATGTGAGGTCAAGAGGCGTCAAGATTAGCAGGGCAAAAGTCTCTGGTCCAACCAAACATTTACTGCAGCATTAAGGTGGGATATTAGGCCCTCAGTAATGCAATCGGGGGACAAGGGTCACAGTATGTGTTAAATCATGCCGACATTTTGGGTTCAGGCATAATCGGGCGAGTGAGGTAGGCACCCAGTTGGAAGGAAAACGAAAAACGGTAGGGTTATCAGGGTAAAGTAACTAGATTGTCCCGTATATCTAATGGCAAAATAAGTTTTGATAGCTGCTCAGAGGACCCCTGTTGGTAACACAGTTGCAAGGAACGATCTTTGGCCGCCATTTTAGGTCCAGGCATTTATATGTGCCCTGGTTGAGCATAAAGTGAGAAGATCGTAGAGCGTCAGAGAAGAGTGACCAATGTGGGGAAGGTGACCAAATTTGTCCCACTCTTATAGAGGTAACAGGATGGGCTGAATGTCAATTTGTGCATAGAATGCACGTTAAGAACACTGTTGTGGGGCCGGTTGATCACCGGATGCCATTTTGAGACCAGGCATATTCCGGTAATCGAATAGCTTGTACAATTATCAAGCCTCGAGAGCCATGTTAAGGTCAGGCAGAGAGGAGGGCAGTGTTGTCAGTAATGCCTGGCTGTTGCCTGGTCTTGGGGCCAAGCTCATCCCTCCTTTGCTTTGGGAGGTCACCTGTCCGTCCTTTATTCGCAGGATCACTCACCGGGTTCCGGGTGGCCCCCGAACTATTCTTCCCGCGTGGCCACCATTTTGAGGTCAGGCATGGCGGATCGGTAACTCCAGTGCCCCGGCGAGGGGCCCCCCGGCCGCTCTCTACAGTGATCAGATTTGCAGTGATATATTGTTGCAGGGCTTCCAGGCGGCCCGATGCCTGCACAGTTTATTTCAGCTTACCCCTCATGTCGGGGAGCCAGGTAAATCCAGCCAGGCCCGTCACTCCCTTTCCTTTGAGGTGCGGTCGCCCGACGGAGAACCGGGAACCGCAGCAGTCACAGCATGGCAGATCTTGGGACGCAGCACACGTCTCTCCCGCCAGCTCCGCTTGCCCCAGCTAGTTCCAGGCAGAGTCTGGAAAGTATTCTGGTGTGTGGCTGTCCGGGCGGTGGCCCCCCTCAGGCCACCGTCTCTCTGGCTTCCCTGCCCCTATGTTCAGGCGCCAACTTGCCTCTGGTAATCACTCCTGAATCGGCCACAAAACCGCCGCTTGCAGAACCAGCAGAGCGTTTTGGCCCCCCCTCCCCCGAACATGTCTGCAGCCTGAGGTGGACTTCTGGGTGGGGTTCAGGCCGTATCGCCGCGTTTGTCCTAAGTTTTGCTCATGTCCACACGACCATCTTGACTGCCCCCGCCCCCCCATGGCCTTGCCTTTTAACCACATATCTTGATGGAACACAAGAGATATTGTTCCGCATAAAGAAAGCTAGTGTCCCCAGCAAGCCGATAATGCTTGTTTAGCTGCCCGAGTTCCCTGCGCGTCCCCTTTGAGAAGGTGCTCACAGCTCCTATCTCTAGGAGCCCCATCTTTTGTCTCCTTGTAGGTGTGAATATTCTTTTCTCCCTCTTACTTGTTTTAAATACTCTTTTCAGATTGTTTTGAAAAGGATGGGTGTCCTATTGAATGTTGATAACAATCAACATGCACTTTCATCTACTTCTGCAAAACATTATTTACTGTTTAAAACACTTATGTAAACAATTACTGAAGCAAACATTAAACAATATATAGCTGTGAGAAATTGTGTTGTTGGTGGAGGGGGATGAAACCCTACTCAAGCAGCAGCCAGAATCCTTGCCAGGGTGAACCACAAAAAGTCACTAAATGAACCTGTGCTTAACCCTCTGGTAGCACCCTCTTGGCGCAAAAGCAGTCAGGCTTAACTTAGAGGCAATGTGTAAAGTATTTATGCAGCACTTAAACAATAATGACACGGCACAAGAAGAATCCCACAATAATTTAGAAAAGTAGAGTACATTTTAATCAATTATTTGACAAAAAAAAAAAAACCCGATCAGTAGAAACGAAATTATGAATTTTCAAAGTTTAAAGTGAAAATAGTGCCTTAAAGATCAAAGTGCCAACCATGGACATCTAGTAATGCAAAACCAAGGCAAATTCTAAAGTTATGGCTGACCACGATGGAGCACTGGTACGATCCTCGGAGTGGATTGGGCCCGGCCTCTGTTTACCTTCTGACTTAGAAGATATTTTAAAGAAAAATGTCTGAGAAGGTAAGGTTCGGTCTAATGGCCTAATTACGATGCCATTGCAGCGGGTTGGAAACCGGCCGACATGTAGTCAGCGGTTCCACCCCGCCCAATAAATATGTGACCACCGTGAAGGCAGTCGCAAACATCACCTTTTCGGTTGCGGCTTGAGCTGCAGTTTCGGAAAAGTGCTGCTGCACAAGCTGCAGTGGAAGGGGGGTGTTTTAAAAACATTCATGCCCCATGTGCCAGGCACACGGGGCCTGTAAGTTTAGGGGGTCACCACAGATGCCCACTGGGTCTCTTAGCGGAGGCCCAAGGGGGACGGGGACCTTGCTAGGGGCCCCGAAAGTCCCTTTCTGACAGCTTTTCTATGGCGGTTGGACAGCCATGGAAAGGCTGTCGGAAATAGACATTGTAATCCCTACGGCGGTGCCTGAGTCGCAACCGCTCCTATTGTAGGGAATACGATCCAGCCCACGGTCCAACGGGCTCCTTAGCCCATCGAAAGCGTTGGTCGGTCCCTCCGACCGATGCGGTCTGACCGACCGCATCATAATGCGGCGATCGGACCGCTCTGCTGGATGTCGGTGGGACCGTCACCGATGGACTGTCGGTGGTGGTCCCACCAACATCCTAATCAGGCCTTAGTCTTATTTTTAGAAGTAAAAGATCTCCAGCAGGATGAAGTTGCAGGCTGTAGTCTACAAGGGCTCCATGAGGCTGGATACCCTTTATGTGAGTAGCCGCTGAACAAGATTTGCTGCTGTGGAGAAGACCATAGTGGGAGCTACTGCAAGGTCAGGCCGACCGGCGATGCAACCTGGGCAGATCGGCAAGTAGGTAGGTCCCGATCTACTCTCACTTTAAGAGTACTTTCTTTTTTAATTTCAAATACTTTATTAAATTTTCCACAATATACAAAGATAACCAAAAATTACAAGTTTGAAGTAATGTACAAACTAAATATTTGTGCTAAAGTTACAAACTATCATCGCATAAAATTTTGCAATATACCAAAATTAGTATTCCAAACCATGTAAACCAAAGATGGAAAGTTGGAAAAAGAAAAAGAAAGAAAGAAGAAAAAAGAAGGAAAAAGAAAAAGAAAAAAAGCCCTTGAAAAACAGAGAAAAAGAAAAAGAAAAAGGAGAAGAAAGCTAGATAATAAACAGCAAGAGAAACCTATATTGAGGGACTGATAGCATTAGTATACAAATGTTGGAAAGTTCACTGTAAATACAAAAAATAATGAAGAACAGAGCATCAAATATTATAGATATAATATTACAGAGAATACAAACGGAGCATGAATGATCACAGAGGTTTGTGTGTATTGAAGTAAATGTCCAAGGAGTTCCACAATGATCTAAACGAGGGTTTCCATGGGGATCTCTGTAGTGCAATATTGTCTGCACCCCTAAGGTGAGTAACCCAGCTCATCCATCTTTTATATGAAGTCTTGTGTGTGTCTTTTCAATTATTAAGTACCATCTTCACTGCTGACGTAAGTAAAAGGTCCAAAAGGGCTTTGTCCGTATCAGTACTCGAATCAACCATTAAGAAACCAGTAGTTAGTGCAGAGAACTCTCTTTTTAACTCACATTTGAATACGTTGGAAAGGAAGACAAAAACCTTGTCCCAAAAGGACGACACAGCTTTACAATGTAAAATAAGGTGGGCTAAGTCACCAGTTTCCTCTTTACAATTCCAACACAATAGATCATCACGAATACCAAGAGAATATAGTCGAGCTGGGGTCCAAAATGCCTTGTACAAAAGCCAATATTTCGTTTGAGATAATACTGGGGATATTTTATTGCTTGTTATCGAATTCCACACTTGTGGCCATGAAGAATCGGGTATTGGGTCAGTAGAGTGCGAATCCCAAAAGTGACAAGATTACCATTGAGTTTTGAAGTTTTAGGGTGGAGAAGTTTGTATATATGTGACACTTGGTGGCCTAGTTTATTAATCTGTGCCACAAACATTGGTAAGGATGGGGGCACATTATGAAATTTGGCTTTAGTTATTGCCGCTCTTACTTTTAAAAAATTATAAAATTTGATGTTGTCTAATTTATAACTGGTTTGAAGATCTACAAACGTCACGGGATACAAAGAGCGTTCCAGCTGATAAGGGAAGAAAATACCCTCATTGATCCAATCATCAAAATTTAAACATTTCCCTTTGTATAATACTCTACGATTAAGCCATAGAGACTCCATCTTAGAACCCCTAATACTTACGTCTAATTTCTTATCTTTCAGCAGAAGTGCCAATTTTGTGTTTTTGAAAATAGATTTAGATCTGATTGGATAAAGCTGGTTAGAGGTAAGTAATGCCAGAGGATTGAGATTATCAAGAATGGATTTTTCCACATCTAACCACACCGGGTTATAATGAGCAGGAGGTGAAATCCAATAGGAACCCTGCTTTGCAAGAAACGCTGATTGATACAATTTAAAATCCGCTAGATTTACTCCACCCAAGGATTTGTTAAGTCTCAATTTTTTAATGCCAATTCGAGCCTTTTTGCCACGCCATAGAAACTTTGTAAGGAGGATGTCTAGTTTATGGTGAAAGTCCTCCGTCAAGAGAAGAGGGAGCATGTTTATAAGATAATTACCAAAGGTGTGATCATCATTTTTATGGTTTCTACCCTTCCCCACCATGTTATAAATTTTGGAGACCAGGAATCCAAAAGTTTTGTGATTTTTTCCAAAGTTACCTTCTTGTTGTGATGCAGGGTATCAATAATATTACAACCAAATTCGATCCCTAAATATTTTATATATCCTGATTGCCATGACAGTCCCGAATTACCTAAAACGTCTTTGGTGCAATGCACATTCAAGGGTTTCACTTCCGATTTATCTCTATTCAGTTTGTAGCCTGAGTGTACGGAATATTCTGCAATCGTAGCCATCAAGGCAGTAATTGAAGGACCCGGATTTTCAGTCATAATTAGGATATCATCCGCATATGCAGCTAATTTAACCTGAATATCTTTAAGACCTACCCCCTTTATATCCGAATTCAACTTAATGTCTTGAATTAACGGTTCCAGTGCCAGCAAAAACAGAGATGGAGACAAAGGGCAACCCTGTCTAGTGCCTTGTTGAAGAGTAAAAGACTCCGAAAGAGATCCATTAATCGCAATACGAGCCGATGGCGCTAGATAAAGGGACATTACCATTTTTATATATGAATCTCCCAAATTAAACTTATACATACATTGTTTTAAAAAGGCCCAAGAGACTCTATCGAAGGCCTTTTCTGCATCGAATGTAATAGCAATAGCGGGATCTGGTTTAAATGCAGCATTTTCTAAAACATGACACAGCAATCGAGTGTTGTTGTTAGACATGCGACTTTTAAGGAAACCTACTTGAGAGTTACTTATTAAATATGGCAGATCAGTGTTAAGTCTTGTCGCTAAGATTTTTGAATAGATTTTACAATCAACATTGATGAGGTTTATTGGTCTATAGTTCTTTGGGAGTAGGGGATCTTTCCCTTCTTTAGGTATGACAACTATGTTGGCTTCTGTCATGGAGTCTGTAGTGCGCCCTTCACTAGCTATGTTACTAAAAACTCTCAGCATGGTCGGTTGTAGTTGGTCAGAAAAGGTTTTATAGAATATGGCTGTAAAACCGTCTGGGCCCGGGGCTTTATTATCTTTCAAGGTTTTTATCGAATTCGTAACCTCCTCTGCATTGATTGGTTTCCCCAGCGCTAGTTTGTCTGGTTCAGTCAATTTGGGTAATCTAAGTCTATTCAAGTATTGGGTACAATTCTCTGAGTTAAGTTCCTGACCCTTTTTATATAAATCCTCATAGAAGGATTTAAAGGTGTTTAATATATCTTTCCGTTTTGTGTGTACCTGATTGCTGACGTCCTTGATGGACGAGATAACATTCTGGTTCTGTTTATGCTTAAGATATGAAGCAAGTAATTTACCCACCTTATTGGCTTCACAGAGATTAAGGGCTTTGAATTTGTTTACCCATACTCCCGCCCGTTCTCTCATAATTTTATTATATTCATATTTCTTTTGCGTTAGTGATGAGAGGATAGAATTATCATTTAAAGAACTGGCATGGGAAGACTCCAGGGTTTTGATTTCGAGCTCTAATTTAACTAATTCAGCATTAATGTGTTTGTTTATTTTCGTTTTAATTTCAATAATTATTCCCCTAATGGTGGCTTTCAAAGCATCCCATAGGGTATTAACGTTAGTGTCCGCGGTGTCATTATGCTTAAGATAATCTATTATAGCCTCTTCAATTTTCTTTTTGTCCTCAGGGTCTAATAAGACATCATTATTAAAGCGCCATCTTTTGGCGAAGGTTCATTATGGCTGCCCGCCAGTTTAACACTAATGCACGAATGATCCGACACCAACTTAGGGGATATATCTGATTGTTCAATTAAATGCTTAAATTAGCTTGAAATGAGAATGTAATCAATTCTAGTATATTGTAATTGTAATTGCATTTGTATAGCGCTTACTACCCCTGACGAGGCGTCAAAGCGCTTTTTCGGCGAGTAGCACGCTACTCCGGGAGCCATAGAGGATTAGTGTTGAATTAGTATAGGGAAACATGCAAGTAAATTTTAAGTGGTGGATATGTTAGTCAGTTATTTGGATTCGGAAGGATAGCAGAAGGATAGAAGAGGAAAGAAGGTTTGTATTTATATAGCGCTTCTAACCCCTGATGGGGTGTTGAATCGCTTTTTTTGGCGAGTAGCACGCTACTCCGGAAACCCATAAAGGATTAGTGGTGAATTAGTATGGTGAAATATGAAAGTAATTTGAGTGGTGGATATTAGTCAGTTATTTGGAGTGAGAAGGATAGCGGAGGGATAGAAGGGAAAGAAAGGTTTGCATTCATATAGCGCCTGTTACCCCTGATGGGGTGTTGAAGTGCTTTTCTGGCGAGTAGCAGGCTACTCCGGAACCCATAAAGGATTAGTGTTGAAAATTAGTATAGTGAAATATGAAGTAATTTGAGTGGTGGATATGTTTGTCAGTTATTTGGATTGAGAAGGGTTAGGGAGGGGTAAAAAAGGAAAAAAGGTTTGCATTTATATAGCGCTTCTAACCCTGATGAGGTGTTGAAACGCTTTGTTGGCGAGTAGCACGCTACTCTGGAACCCATAAAGGATTAGTGGTGAATTAGTATAGTGGAATATGGAATTAGAGAAGTGAACATGCTAGTCTGTTATTTTGATTGAAAAGGATAGTGGAGGGATAGAAGAGTGAAGGATTTCTTTTTTAGGTCATAGCAGTAGGAGGAGGCTTTTGGATGAGTAAAAAGGGTTTTTGGAGGGGAAGAGTCAGAGGGAAGAGTTTAGAAAGGTTTGTTTTGGGGGATCGGTACAGTATAGGAGGTGTCAGAAGATGCAAGGAGGGGTAGAGTAGGAGAGAGTCAAGAAAGGGTTATTTTGGGGAACATAGTAGTGGTATGGCGTTTGGGATAAATGAGAGAGTGGGTGTAGAGGATATAATGATAGATGTATAGGGTGAGATAGGGTAGTGAATTGGAAAGAGTAGTAGAAAGAAGTTTGAGATGAGTCAGAAAGTTGGGCTAGAAGATATATTGAGGGAAGTATAGGCTGAGAAATAGGGTAGTGCATTGGAAATGCTAAATTAGAAGAAAGTGATAAATATATAGATCCATAAGTACATTGAAAGTATATAGCTGCATAAAGGAGGTAAGTATATGCAGATTAAAGATATTGATAGAGGTAGCGGATGAGAAATAGGGTAGTGGATTGGATATGCTTTTTCAGGAGAAAAGTAACAGACACACAGATCCAAGTACATGGAAGGTACATAGATGCACAATGGAAGCAAGTACATGTAGACCAAAGAAGATTTTTTTTTTTCTTTTGTTTTTGTTTTTATAACAACATAATTATTGTACATGTTTATACAAAGCAATACACGAAGATAGGCACATATCTATAGTGAAAATCAATGCTTATGTACAGAGGGACAAATACATAGGGTGGGTATTAATGAATAGGAAAATGAGCAGCATTCCTGGCCCTGGTCCCGACCAGTTTCGAACAGGCTCAAACAGGCACTCACCCTTGTCCTCTCCACCCTTAGCTGAGACGCCCTAAGCCTTGGCCGTTTATAGCCCTAGTAGTCAGGTGACCCCTTCAGCCAATGGGAATCCTAGCCCTAACAATACCCAATCACAGCACTAACCCTAAAATCTAGAACCAATAGGAGGCGAGGACCTTACAGCCAATCTTAGCCCCAGTCCAAGCACCCAATCAGTTTCAAAAACCCTTGATCTCTACGTCTAATAGAGGCCCTAGCCCTACCAGTAGTCTCAACCCTAGTCCAAGCAACCAATGGCACAGGAAGCCCTAGTCCCTACTTCCAATAGAAAGCCTAACCCTACTCTTAGTCCCACACCTAGTCCAGCAACCAATCACACCAGAAGCCCTAATCGCTGCTTCCAATTAAAGGCCTAACCCTAGCCCTAGTCCCACCCTAGTCCCAACAACCAATGACACAGGAAGCCCTAGTCCCTACTTCCAATAGAAATACTAACCCTAGCCCTAGTCCCAACCCTACATTGATTGAATCACAGACCCAGAAACCAATCAGAACCCTCAAATACCCAAACAATGAGGACACTAACCCTAATCCAATAGAAACATCAGATTCAACCACCAATCAGTGTACACATGTACCAAACAATATCAGACTATATAAGGTCCCAGCTACCTCAGACAAGGTTTGCTGGCCAGGGAGTTGGAAGCTGCTTCTCTATTCAGAAATCTCCTAGGAGACAGACCGGCTCAATCCACACTTTGGACTTCTGCAGGTAAGGCCCCAACAAACTTGTCCTCTAACAACACTATTTGTATAAAACTTTACTCCCTCTCCTGGCCAAAAACGAAGTGCACAGTCCCTATTAAACACAGTTTAAACAGCTTACAGCACATTACTGCTGTCTCAGGGGGAAGTGGGGGGCTGGTTTCACTGACTTGTTAGCACAAGATGGTCGCTGGGGGTGCACTGCTTAACATACAGATCTTAGCACAGAGCAAAGGAGACATTTGGAGGGAAAACTGATAGTCACAGGGAATGAGAGGGAAAACTACAGAGTTTGGACTGCAAATCCCACAATTCAACAGGTTAAATGGAAGCAGTCACAGGCAGGAAAAAACACAAGTTTAAACACAAAAACATGGGATAAATTATGCAATCACTGGCAGGTTAAAACTACAATTTTAAACTGTAACAACCACAGGCAAAGACAGTTAAAGACATTTAAAAAGAAAAAAACAAGATGATGCAATCACAAGTAGGGAAAATCGTTTTTAAACTTTTTAGGCAAGAGACAGCACTAGTCTGCCTCCTTACCACTTCCTGGACTCTGCTCACTGCAATCTGGGGCACAGGTAGGCTGCAACTCACAAGATGGAGGAGAATGATTTGGGGTGCACTCAGCAAAGCCTTAAGGGGCCTGGGCAGTTGTGAGAGGAGGGCTCAGATTTGCTTGGAGCTGGGGAAAACCAATAGGAGTCCTAGGTCTGCTGGCCTGGGGGTGGGGCTGGGACAGGGGAGCTGCTCTATTCACAGATCTCCTAGGAGACAGACAGGCTCAATCCACACTTTGGTAAGGCCCCAACAAACTTATCCTCTAACAACACTATTTGTATAAAACTTTACTCCCGCTCCTGGCCAAAAAACGAAGTGCATAGTCCCTATTAAACACAGTTTAAACAGCTTACAGCACATTACTGCTGTCTCAGGGGGGAAGGAGGGCTGGTTTAACTGACTTGTTAACACAAGATGGTCGCTGGGGGTGCACTGCTTAACATACAGATCTTAGCACAGAGCAAAGGAGACATTTGAAGGGAAAAACTGATAGTCACAGGGAATGAGAGGGAAAAACTACAGAGTTTGGACTGCAAATCCCACAATTCAACAGGTTAAATGGAAGCAGTCACAGGCAGGAAAAAACACAAGTTTAAACACAAAAACATGGGATAAATTATGCAATCACTGGCAGGTTAAAACTACAATTTTAAACTGTAACAACCACAGGCAAAGACAGTTAAAGACATTTAAAAAGAAAAAAACAAGATGATGCAATCACAAGTAGGGAAAATCGTTTTTTAAACTTTTTTAGGCAAGAGACAGCACTAGTCTGCCTCCTTACCACTTCCTGGACTCTGCTCACTGCAATCTGGGGCACAGGTAGGCTGCAACTCACAAGATGGAGGAGAATGATTTGGGGTGCACTCAGCAAAGCCTTAAGGGGCCTGGGCAGTTGTGAGAGGAGGGCTCAGATTTGCTTGGAGCTGGGAAAACCAATAGCAGTCCTAGGTCTGCTGGCCTGGGGGTGGGGCTGGGACAGGGGAGCTGCTCTATTCACAGATCTCCTAGGAGACAGACAGGCTCAATCCACACTTTGGTAAGGCCCCAACAAACTTATCCTCTAACAACACTATTTGTATAAAACTTTACTCCCGCTCCTGGCCAAAAAACGAAGTGCATAGTCCCTATTAAACACAGTTTAAACAGCTTACAGCACATTACTGCTGTCTCAGGGGGGAAGGAGGGCTGGTTTAACTGACTTGTTAACACAAGATGGTCGCTGGGGGTGCACTGCTTAACATACAGATCTTAGCACAGAGCAAAGGAGACATTTGAAGGGAAAAACTGATAGTCACAGGGAATGAGAGGGAAAAACTACAGAGTTTGGACTGCAAATCTCACAATTCAACAGGTTAAATGGAAGCAGTCACAGGCAGGAAAAAACACAAGTTTAAACACAAAAACATGGGATAAATTATGCAATCACTGGTAGGTTAAAACTACAATTTTAAACTGTAACAACCACAGGCAAAGACAGTTAAAGAAATTTAAAAAGAAAAAAATAAGATGATGCAATCACAGGTAGGGAAAATCGTTTTTTAAACTTTTTTAGGAAAGAGACAGCACTCGTCTGCCTCCTTACCACTTCCTGGACTCTGCTCACTGCAAACTGGGGCACAGGTAGGCTGCAACTCACAAGATGGAGGAGAATGATTTGGGGTGCACTCAGCAAAGCCTTAAGGGGCCTGGGCAGGTGTGAGAGGAGGGCTCAGATTTGCTTGGAGCTGGGGAAAACCAATAGCAGTCCTAGGTCTGCTGGCCTGGGGGTGGGGCTGGGACTGGGGAGCTGCTCTATTCACAGATCTCCTAGGAGACAGACAGGCTCAATCCACACTTTGGTAAGGCCCCAACAAACTTGTCCTCTAACAACACTATTTGTATAAAACTTTACTCCCTCTCCTGGCCAAAAAACGAAGTGCACAGTCCCTATTAAACACAGTTTAAACAGCTTACAGCACATTACTGCTGTCTCATGGGGGAAGGGGGGGCTGGTTTCACTGACTTGTTAACACAAGATGGTCGCTGGGGGTGCACTGCTTAACATACAGATCTTAGCACAGAGCAAAGGAGACATTTGGAGGGAAAATCTGATAGTCACAGGGAATGAGAGGGAAAAACTACAGAGTTTGGACTGCAAATCCCACAATTCAACAGGTTAAATGGAAGCAGTCACAGGCAGGAAAAAACACAAGTTTAAACACAAAAACATGGGATAAATTATGCAATCACTGGCAGTATATGAATTATGTGGAGTGGAGTAAAAAGTATAGTCTCTGGAATCTGGGTGTTGAAGGCGCCATGCATCTTTGAGATTAAATTTAGAACATATGGTGTGAACTATGACATGCGATCTGGTGGGGTGGTATTTGCAATTGGATTGTCTGTCAATTATTGGATCTAACGGAATATTAAAATCTCCTCCAACTATGATAAGATCCTCCTGAGGAAGATCCTCTATAGTTTTTGATATACCCTCCCAAAAAACTAGATCATCTGTGTTGGGGCCATATATATTCACCACGTGTATGAGGTCTTCTCCTGTCCTTAAGTGGGTAACTAATAGTCTACCATCACTGTCATGAGTTTGTGATTCTAATGAAACATTCGCTTGTTTAGCTATCAATGTGATCACCCCCTTCCTCTTATGATCCGCCGGTGAACAAGCAATTTGTGAAATCCAATTATGCTTAATAAAAGTAGCATCTTCTTTAGATAATTTTGTTTCTTGTAATAAAATGATGTCCCCTTTGGTTTTAGCTAAATAATCAAATATTTTTCGGCATTTAATTGGGTGGTTGAGCCTTTTAACATTTAATGATATTACATTGAGATCTTCTGCAATATTGCATGTCCTAGGTTGTGCCATCACAAATACGAATGATAACAGGTTGTACTGAACCCGTACATTATAAAATAGGTGCTGACTTCCACATTAAATACTAAGGGGTCGATTCCGATTCGGGCCGGAAAAAGCACCGACCGACTCGGATCCGGAAAAAATACCGACCGACACGTACCCGTGGCGCCCGACACGCCAAGTACGATGCAAGGCGCGAAAAATCCGACCGACACGTACCGAAACCAAGTCGACCGACCGAGCCGCACGGAAAACAGCAATCCGGCCGGAAAAACACGCGAATCCAACCGACCGACACGCACCCGGAACAAATCCGACCGAAACGTACACGCTAACTCCAAACCGCAAAGTACGATGCAAGGCGCGAAAACCACGAGCGAGTCGGACGGAGAACAAGCCGTCACGACCGACACGCATACAAAACCGAGCCGAAGCAACACAATACACCGCGACCGACGTGTACGCAGCATAGAAAATACCACAAACACAGCGTGAACGAAACGGAGAACACCGTACGAGACCAATGCAGGGTCCGACTCGGTCACAAGAACGTTTCCAACATACACAAACAGCACAAAGGAAAAATCACCCAAAAAAGGCCAAACAAGCAATTACCAAGCCAATAAATACTGGGGGGTGGGGACAGAGAACAAAGACACACCCACAACTCCACCTATATAAAGGACACAAATCACTACCATGAGCCTTTGCAAATGCCATTCCACTGCCAGCACCCAAGAGAAAGCAACCACACACCCACAGCTCATCCCTCACACAAGCCACACACCATCAGCACACCAACAAATACCTACCTCACATACACCCAGCAAAACACACACTCACACACCCTCACCTGCACACCAACACACACATCACCCACCATCACCATGCCCCCCAAGAAGAATCCCAAGTTCCTAGATAGTGAATTGGAAGTCATGGTAGACGAGATCCTCAGGGTGGAGCCACAGCTGTTTGGCACACTGGTCCAACAGACCCCCATGTCGCAGAAAACCAAGATGTGGGAGAGGATCATCAACAGGGTGAACGCCCAATCACCATGTCGGCGCACAAAGACCGACATCCAGAACAGGTGGTATGACGTGCGCAGGAGGGTACGGGACATGCTGAAGAAAGACTACATCAACAGCCAACACACCGGCAGTGGCCCTCCTGCCAAGCCAATATACCTCAGGCCCTGGGAGGAGAAGGTGCGGGCCATCCTTCCGCCAGTGAGCGTATATGGACTAGAGGACATCCCAGAGCCTGGTGAGTACACAACAAATGTACACAATATACTGCCACAAAACACACACATCACTGTCAAGGGAGAGTCAAACCATGCACTCATAGCAATTACACAGCAACTAGAACAGAATCATCCCAAAATGTGTATGTCACTCAGATAAACACAACACATGCCATCAAAAAAGTCACATCCAACTGTGCCAACACATGTACAAACACAACCACAACTACAGCTAGGCAGTGGCACAAATAGAACTAACAAACACATCCACACATGTAGCCACCACAACAACACCAACACACAGTGAAGACCACTCAAAGGAAGGAATTCTGTGTATGCTGGCCAAGTCAGTGTAGCCAATAGCATCATGGGAGTCGCAGTCACACATATTGCCCCCCCACAACTGTCCCATCAACACCACCATGAACCATGCGCACATCACAGGGAGTGGAAAAGGACTCACAAGATGGCTGACACTGGCTACTGCTGTGGGGAGCACAAGGCCCTGCTGGCAACTGTGCACCAACAAACAGCAGGACACCACTGACTGACATCCTGAGAGACAACTTACACTCCCTGCAATGCAAGCACGTTCCATGGTGGGATATCTGGCTGGCTGGGTGGGAAGGGGGACTTGCAGCACTGACCATAGTCACAAGCACCTCCCTCACACACCCCCCAACACAAACTCCACAGTACCCACCTGGTAGAATGCAATGCCCCCATCCTAACACAAGATCCCACAAAGAACCACCACCCTGGGTTATGTTGTGTGAAGCACAGGGACACTCTTGGGACTCTTAGCCAAACAACTGCCAGGACAACACTCCCAGCCATCCTGTCAGCACAGCCAGCCCACCCCACAGGGAAGCAGATTCAAAAGGAAGGAAGCATGGGCATGCTGGGAAGGGGGGTGGAGGCAATAGCATTTTGGGAGTCGTAGTCACTGATATTGGTCACCCCCACAACTGTCCCATCAACACCACCATGAACCATGCTCACATCACAGGGAGTGGAGAAGGACTCACAAGATGGCTGACACTGGCTACTGCTGTGGGGAGCACAAGGCCCTGCTGCCAACTGTGCACCAACAAACAGCAGGACACCACTGACTGACATCCTGAGAGACAACTTACACTCCCTGCAATGCAAGCACGTTCCATGGTGGGATATCTGGCTGGCTGGGTGGGAAGGGGGACTTGCAGCACTGACCATAGTCACAAGCACCTCCTCTCACACACCCCCCAACACAAACTCCACAGTACCCACCTGGTAGAATGCAATGCCCTCCATCCTAACACAAGATCCCACAAAGAACCACCACCCTGGGTTATGTTGTGTGAAGCACAGGGACACTGTTGGGACTCTTAGCCAAACAACTGCCAGGACAACACTCCCAGCCATCCTGTCAGCACAGCCAGCCCACCCCACAGGGAAGCAGAGTCAAAAGGAAGGAAGCATGGGCATGCTGGGAAGGGGGGAGGAGGCAATAGCATGATGGGAGTCGTAGTCACAGCTCTACATCCCCCACCACATGGCCCAGCAAGCTCACACTCACGCATGCACATCCCACAGAGAGTGGAAAGGCCCATCAAAGATGTCTGACACTGTTGCTGTGTCGTGGGGAGCACAAGGGCATGCTGGGTACTGCACACCAACCAACAGCAGGACACCACTGTCAGCCATCTTGCCATTGCTCTCACACCCACACACACTGAACTCCACACAAAAGCAAGTAAGTATGGGAATGCTGGGAAGTGGGGTGGAGGCAATGGCATGATGGGAGTCGTAGTCACAGACATAGCTCACCCCCACAACTGTCCCATCAACACCACCCTGAACCATGCTCACATCACAGGGAGTGGAGAAGGACTCACAAGATGGCTGACACTGGCTACTGCTGTGGGGAGCACAAGGCCCTGCTGGCAAATGTGCACCAACAAACAGCAGGACACCACTGACTGACATCCTGAGAGACAACTTACACTCCCTGCAATGCAAGCACGTTCCATGGTGGGATATCTGGCTGGCTGGCTGGGTGGGAAGGGGGACTTGCAGCACTGACTATAGTCACAAGCACCTCCCCTCACACCCCCCCAACACAAACTCCACAGTACCCACCTGGTAGAATGCAATGCCCTCCATCCTAACACAAGATCCCACAAAGCACCACCACCCTGGGTTATGTTGTGTGAAGCACAGGGACACTCTTGGGACTCTTAGCCAAACAACTGCCAGGACAACACTCCCAGCCATCCTGTCAGCACAGCCAGCCCACCCCAAAGGGAAGCAGAGTCAAAAGGAAGGAAGCATGGGGATGCTGGGAAGGGGGGTGGAGGCAATAGCATGATGGGAGTCGTAGTCACAGACATTGCTCAGCCTCACAACTGGCCCATCAACATCACCATGAACCATGCTCACATCACAGGGAGTGGAGAAGGACTCACAAGATGGCTGACACTGGCTACTGCTGTGGGGAGCACAAGGCCCTGCTGCCAACTGTGCACCAACAAACAGCAGGACACCACTGACTGACATCCTGAGAGACAACTTACACTCCCTGCAATGCAAGCACGTTCCATGGTGGGATAACTGACTGGCTGGGTGGGTGGGAAGGGGGACTTGCAGCACTGACTATAGTCACAAGCACCTCCCCTCACACCCCCCCCCAACACAAACTCCACAGTACCCACCTGGTAGAATGCAATGCCCTCCATCCTAACACAAGATCCCACAAAGCACCACCACCCTGGGTTATGTTGTGTGAAGCACAGGGACACTCTTGGGACTCTTAGCCAAACAACTGCCAGGACAACACTCCCAGCCATCCTGTCAGCACAGCCAGCCCACCCCAAAGGGAAGCAGAGTCAAAGGAAGGAAGCATGGGCATGCTGGGAAGGGGGTGGAGGCAATAGCATGATGGGAGTCGTAGTCACAGACATTGCTCAGCCTCACAACTGGCCCATCAACACCACCATGAACCATGCTCACATCACAGGGAGTGGAGAAGGACTCACAAGATGGCTGACACTGGCTACTGCTGTGGGGAGCACAAGGCCCTGCTGCCAACTGTGCACCAACAAACAGCAGGACACCACTGACTGACATCCTGAGAGACAACTTACACTCCCTGCAATGCAAGCACGTTCCATGGTGGGATAACTGACTGGCTGGGTGGGTGGGAAGGAGGTCCGGCTGTCAACCAAACACAACCAATGCAGACCATGTTCACACCCCAGAGAATACATAGAAATGCCCAAATAATGCAGGACAATGTGCCACACCAATATCAACCCCTGACTGTGACGACTTAGGACAATGCAATGTACAGGCCCGCACCCAGAGGCACAGTCACAACTGTCATGTGTGTCAACCATTGATGCCTGCAGAAACATGACATACATTGTTTGTGTCTCCCAAAAACAGGTGATGATGGGGACACAGCAGCAGACGCTGAGGAGTCCCAGTCCCAGGCTCAAGAGGATGCCGAGCTCACTGGCGTCGTACAGCCTCTGTCCTCCTCGGACGATGAAGAACAACCTGGCACATCCGGTGCAAGTCAACATGCAGCACCAGCAGGACCACCAGCTGCAGCACCAGCAGGACCACCAGCTGCACCCCTGCACCCACCCCTACAACGACTGTCACCACGAATACCATCCCTGCCGACATGGACAGAATAAGGAGCAACACCAGCACAGTGACCCTGGACCAACCTGGGGCCATGGACACCACCACCACCACCAACCCCCAAGGTGGACCAGGGTTATCTGTGCGTGCCACTGCACACACTGCACATGTCAGCAGGGGTGGTGGGAGGGGTGGGAGATAGAGGTCGCTGCTTGCAGACGTTGCTGGTGTGCATGACGACCCACAACTGGTACGCATAGCTGATGCGTACCAGTCCAGCACCGGAGAGCTCAGCCAGGTAGTGGGGCTCCTCAGAGACATTAAACAGCAGCAGGCTGCCCATCATGCCCGCTTGGACTCCCACATGTCCCACGTGGAGTCACACATGTCCCGTGTGGACTCACACATGTCCCGCGTGGAGTCCAAGTGGGATGCACTGCATGAGATGACGGCGGTGCACAGGGACATTTTACAATGCCTCCGCCAGATGAACAGCAACCAGTCCACACCTCCCTGTGTGCCAACAACATCTGGTGCCGAACAAACTGCAACTGCCACAGGGAGGGAGGAGGACTCTGGCGGAGAGTCCCCTGCACCGCAGCAGCCTGCACTTGAGGGCCCCCCCCCAAGAAGAGGGGTCGTCCGAGGAGGGAAAAGTGAGAGGCCGATGGCCAAGCGCAACTCCCAGGAAGCCTGAACCTGTTCTGGATGTTCGCCTTTGTGCACAGACTGTTCACCCTGTTGACGGCAACACTACTCCCACACATTGCATGGGGAGTACAAGTTGGACCAATGTGTCAGACAACTGTGGCCCCGATACTGGGGATCCTGTCTACCCGGACTTACAATTCACCTAGGAACTTGGGATTGCAAGATTCATGTACAGCACAACCCATCCTATGCACTATTAACACAAATGTATCACAATAAACACACTAATACACCATACTTGCCTCTGTCGTGATTCCAACGTGGGTGCTGTTATGGGGATGATGAACTGCAAAATTACACTGTGTATGCAAACAGCAACAGCAAGGACAACACAGGCATGTGAGTATAGGCAACGTGACACACATGAGGGAGACACACCACCAGGGCTACACGACACATACACACCTAGGCCATCTGACTCATTGCCTACACTGATGTTGCCAGGGAAGACGGTGCAATGCACAGACACCACACCCATTCCCAGTTGTAGTCAAGTAGCCCACAGGTGCAGTAAGCAAATGGCAGTCAAATGTGTGACCACAGACAACGCACATCACAAAGTGAAGCACAGGTTTATTACACAGTTGCAACATGCCGTAACCACTACAGATGCAAGGTAACCCCACCTGGCAGCGGGCACACAGTCAACAACTGTAGACGGAAGGAAGTCCATGGGTGTGGCGCACATCACCTGTAGGGACACAACAGCTACCAGCCTGGATGTGCAATCACGTCGTCGGTGGACACAGTTGACCAAAGGAATCTGAAAGTACCCTGTGAAGGACAGAAATGACACACAGTCAAAAGCAATGGAGTACAGGACAGAACAGCAAAACTCATGCACAATACATGTTACAAGATACCCACTCAGAACCAAGTTAGCATGTCAACACTGTTGGGGAGTACAGCCCACCTGTCACCACACATCGCAACACACATCCAGTCAAGTAGCCCATGGACACACTCCAACAGCACCAGAGCACCACCCACACATCATGCCAACTCACATCATTGACATGACACCTCAGGATACTCACATTCAGCTAAAGAAGTTGGTGATGAGCTGTGTGCGGACATCACCATCATCATCATCATCGTCACTGGCATCGTGGTCCAGGCCAGGATCCTCCACAGGTGGCGGATGTTGGTCATTGTCATCCTGGATGAGAGGCAACTCCTTCCGCACTGCCAGGTTGTGGAGCATGCAGCAGACGATGATAATCTTGCACACTTTCGCAGGGGCATATGGGAGGGACCCTCCGGTCTTGTCCAGGCAGCGGAAGCGGCTCTTCAGGAGACCAAAGGTCCGCTCAATCACTCTCCTGGTCCGACCATGTGCCTCATTGTAACGCATCTGGGCTGGTGTCACAGGGTTCCTGAGGGGTGTCAGCAACCACGGCATGTTGGGGTATCCCGAGTCACCTACGGACAGACAAGTGCACATTAGCTGACTTGGAAAAGTGGGCGGAATACTACAGATCAGATCACACACAATGGCACAAAGTCAGTACACACCGACAAGCCAGGCACGCTGGTTCTGCATCTGTGCCATCATCCTGGGGATGCGACTACTCCTCATCACAAAGGCATCGTGTGCTGAACCAGGGAAACGGGCACACACGTGTGTGATGGTCATGTCTGCAAGACACACCACCAGTGCATTGACCGAGTGGTAGTGCTTGCGGTTCCTGTAGGCCTGCTCCTGGGCCTGTGGTGGTACCAAAGCCACATGTGTCCCATCAATGGAGCCAATGACATGCGGCATCCTCCCCAGGGCATAAAAGTCACTCTTCACGTCAGTGAGTCGTCGCAGTCTAGGGAAATAGATGTACCGGTTCAGGAAGAGCAACATTGCCGCCAAAACATCGCGGAGCACACGGCTGAACATGGTCTGTGACATCCCACCAGCAGTCGCCACAGTATGTTGGAAGGTACCAGTGGCAAAGAAGTGTAGGGCTGCCATCACCTTCACCTTGGGGGTCAGCGCTGTAGGATACGGCCGGCCAGGCTGCAAATGTGGGGACAACTGCACTGCCAAATCCTCAATCAGCTGCCTGGTGAAGCGGTACCGTCGGATGCTGTCCCGTTCCACCATCGTTGCCAGGTCTGGGAATGGCCGATGGACAGCAGGAGCCCTGCAGTGCAGTGGAGAAGTAAGCAAGATTGTCAGTCATCCCACATATGCGGCATTGAACACACTCAAGATCCCAACATACATCATTATGAGGCACAACTACATGAAGTGTGCAGTACCGGAAGGACATGTATGGTACATACATGGCCAACATCTGTCAACACGGTCCTACAGGTGGCATCAATTTGTCCCAGGTTGGCCCATTGGATATCATGAGGCCGTGTCACAGTTCCCATCTCCTGCTGCCGTGTCACAATAACCCCCACAGTGACATGTGAGGACAGATGTGCCCCAGGCACCACAGCTCAACGACAGGTACATTCCCAGGGACCCTGTAATGCCACATGGACACTGGCATTACATGGAGTATCATGTATACACCACAGCAAAACAACCATGAACCCCACAGGTAGTGGCCCCACTTGCCACGGCAGGACAGACATGGACGTCTGTGACACACACGCACAACATCAGAGTCCATGCACACACAACGTGGATGTGGAGACTGTCTCCCATTGTGCACATGAAATCAGAGACGTAAACACTACATGCACAAAGACTGTGGAGGACCATCACTATTGTGCCACTGGGACACCCTGGCTCAAACATACCGTCCCACATGGGACTCACGGGGTATGTGACATGACATACACATACACCACTGTGAAATGTGACCATGGCACATGCACAGATATGAACAGTTGCACATCACAGTGGTCACGTACACGTAACACCCATGATTCTGTCCCCATGAACACGTGCACAGCCTGGGGGTGGCTGCCCACAGGTGACACCCACAGGAAAACATGTACACCAACATACACACAATAGGAAATGCAGCCTTACATGCCTTATGATAAGGTTTGGACAGGCTGTCGTGATGTAGGTGTGCCCCTCACTCCCTGGGAGCTATCTGTGGCTGGCATATGTCCATCTGAGACAGGCATGCTGACATATGCCAGTCACATGTACAGTGATGCGTTGAACAGCAATGGACCGATCGGTGCCTCCGGCCGGCCCATTGCTTTCAATGTGTGCGGGTACGCGTTGTACCCCTGTGCGCGTTGAACTGCAATGGACCGATCGGTGCCTCCGGCCGGCCCATTGCTTTCAATGTGTGCGGGTGCGTGTTGTACCCCTGTGCGCGTTGAACTGCAATGGACCGATCGGTGCCTCCGGCCGGCCCATTGCTTTCAATGTGTGCGGGTACGCGTTGTACCCCTGTGCGCGTTGAACTGCAATGGACCGATCGGTGCCTCCGGCCGGCCCATTGCTTTCAATGTGTGCGGGTACGCGTTGTACCCCTGTGCGCGTTGAACTGCAATGGACCGATCGGTGCCTCCGGCCGGCCCATTGCTTTCAATGTGTGCGGGTACGCGTTGTACCCCTGTGCGCGTTGTACCGCAATGGACCGATCGGTGCGCACCCATTGACAATGGGCTTGCCTGGCAACGGACGCGTTTTCGAATTTCGAACGAGTCGGTTGCTGGAAAATCAGTTGGTCACCCACAACAATGTTGCAAAATCATGTATGTCATGAAGTTGAAGATTTGAAGGATGCTGTGGGCGTGTTTTGGTGCTGCTATTCCATGGATTGGCCAGATTCAGAAGATGCAAACGACTTGGACCTATCACTTTGGACACAAGGGACAGTATCTGCCTCTCCAGCACATATATATTGCTGGCTGTTCCCCTGAGAGCCCACTTGCCTGCACTACATGCTCCAAGACGACATCTGCCACTGCACTGCTGCTGTCTCTGCCCCTCTGGACCCTGCAATGGCACGTACTGTGGAGAGAGCCCCAGCCTTCAGCCTTGAAGAGAACCAGGCCCTGCTGGACAGCCTACTTCCACAGTACAGCAAGCTGTATGGGACACCAGGGGAGCAGGTGAGTGTTCTGTGCACTGCCTTTCTGAATGTGCATTTTGTCTGACTAGCAAGGCTGAGAGTCTGCACGCCACTGGCTAGCAGGCTCACTGAGTAGTTGTCACCCCCCATAGTGTGTAGTGACTTGCACTGGACAGGTATGGTGCAGTGACAGTGCATTTGAACATGGTTTTACTTCCCATGCAATGATACCATGTAGTGACGTCTGGCAAACTGTCCATGGTCAGCTTTGCACTGCCTGTGTACATCATGTGCCCCTGTGATTGAGACATGTATATACGACTGTGTCATGCACGGATATGTTGCATGTGTGGTAATGGCCTTTTCACTTTGTCATCCTGACAGGTTAATGCCCATCGGAAGCAGGAACTCTGGAAGGACATCGTCCGGGCTGTCCGGTCCGTGGGGGTCTACAAGCGCCGGATCCGCAACTGCCAGAAGAGGTGGCAGGACCTTTGGGGCTGGACCCGGAGGATTGCACGGGTCCAGCTGAAGCTGTCGCCTCCTCGCAGGAGGGGCGGAACACGGACCCTGACCCCCACATGCTCCAGATCCTGGCGGTGGTCTTTCCAGACCTGGATGGGCAGCTGAAGGCCAGACAGCAGCAAGGAGGGGGTGAGTCAAAGACTGCACTGTGAACTCTGTATTACATGCTTTGTGCCCTCCTCTGGCCTGGTTCAACTGCCACAGTGCAGCAGTCATGTTGTCCAGGAGCCATGTCCCTCTATTGTGCACTGCCCACTGCTCATCTGATACCCAGGTGTGGCCCTTACAGTCAGGGAATTGTGTCACTTGGGACTGTGTCCTTGCAGTTTGCTTCACTAAAGGTGGGGGACAGCATCTGTTTCCCTGACTCTGTTGTGGGCATCATGGGTGGGTCCATTGTTCACACAACGCCTGGTTTTGGACATGTGATCTGCGTGTTGCTTTGATATGTGGTCCACTTGCTGAGCTGAGCCACCACATGTGCCTGGGGTATGTGGCACACGCCCATGCAGCGGGTGGGAACAATGTTTGGGCCCCAGGAGTGTGCAGATTACGTGTGTCACACATACATAGCCAGCTATCCACTGTCCAGGGCACATCCCTCATTCATGTGGCGCAGGACAGTCATGCCTACTCCAGGCCATGCAATGCACTCTGTACTCCCACTCCCGTGTATCAGCTGACACATTGTGCACAGTGATTTGACCCCTCCGGTGTCTGCCTCTGTGTCAGTGTGCTGTGGATTAGTTGCCAGGACTGCTGTGGTGTTTCTTGGTAGGGGCTCAGCATGCCCCTGGAGATGTGACCATAGGAGACGATACTTGTGTGTCACATAGGTGTTTGATCAGCTGCCCGTGCAGACTGGGGTATGCGAATGTGATGTTCAGGCAACTGTTCCCCATTCACAGCAAATTGTGAGGGGCTCAGGTTCAGAGGGTAGTGTCACAGGTCTCCCATATGTCCAATAGGTGTGACCTGGACAGATGAGGGTTGAGATGATGTGTTGTGTGGGGGATGTACATGTGCACTTGTGCAGCTCCAGGACTTGCATTCCCCATGACCTACTATTGTGACACAGTGCATAGTGTTGTTGTCTGGCTGCCAAGTCATACATCACTGAGACAGTGATGTATGACTTAACAGTCATGCCTCTGCCATGGCATGTGTCAACTTATTTGTGGTCCTGCAGGGGAGTGACATGTGCTACATGCACACCATAGTGGCACTGGCTATCAGGACATGGGTGCATCATGGTGTCTGTTGCTGGTATGCATCACATGCATTTCCTATTTGACTCTGGGCATCCCTTTCATCCGGAAACCTGTACTGACTCAGTGGCAAGAGCTGTGATGTGTCCACACCGTGTCCTCTGCACTGTCCAACTACTGTGTACTTGGTGCATGTGTCCACACTGGGGTGTTGCAATCCAACAGACACCAGACAGATGGGTGCAAGGCCATGTGGGATGTGAGTGCCATGCTTGGCATCAGACTGACAATTGGCTTCTCCTGTTCAGTTAGGGCACTTTTAGCAATGTACAACTAATGATGCCAGGGCTTGCTCTGTGATGTGCTGTGCTCACAGTGGTGTGTGCGTTTGGTGCAGGTGACTGATGTCTGTCTGTTTCCCCATTGTTTGCAGATACATCCACGGCCACGGAAGGGGACAGCTCCACGGACCAGGAGGAGCCAGAGAGCCAGACTGGGTCAGCAGCCGAGGAGTGGTCGGAGGGACCCAGTGGCACGGAGGGCGAGGGGAGCCACACCGAGGAGTCCTCAGCACCATCCACCTCAGCTGAGGACCAGAGCAACTCGGAGGATGACTCCCTTGTGGAGGCGGGTGTCAGCAGCCACCACACCCCAGCTGGTGTTGCTGTCCCCGCCACCACCAGCACCACCACCGCCCTCCCATCGGCTCCCATTCCCCAGGTCCGTGGAGGCTCCCATGTTCGGGAGCGTGTCTCCTTTGGCCCAGGCACCGCACCCCCTGCCCCTGTGTCCCCTGCTGCCCTGAGTGAGGAGTCTGTGTACCTCCTTCGCCAGCTCCATGTAGGGCAGACAGCCATGCTGAGTGTCCTCCATGCGCACACCGCACTGTTGACTCAGCTGGTGTCGTTCATGGAGGGCATCTCATCGGGCATGTCTGACCTACAGAGGGGCAACAGGTCCATGGACTCCTCCCTGACGGCAGCAGTGTCCCTCCTCAGACAGTCCCTCACCCCTCCTGCCTCTGCTCCATCCACACTCCCCAGCACCTTGCCCGTCCCAAGCACACACACACCGGCACAGGCACACACCAGCACACACACATCCAGCACACAGACACACACGCCACAAACTAAACGCACACGCACGCACAGTCAGGGGACTGAAACCAGACTCACAGGGGATGGGGCCCTGGTACACACACACGCATCCACGGGCACTGCGCAGTCCTCAGTTGCCTCTCCCTCCAAAGCACCCTCCCTTGCCTCACCTGCAACCCCAAAGACCCAGCGCCTCTTCCTCAGTGACCTCGGCCTCTTCCCCTCCGATCCAGCTGCCCCAGCATCCAGGGGGAAGAGGAAGCCCCCACACGGAGCAGAGTGCCCCTCGCCCCCGGACACCCTCCCCCAGGCGCAGACAGACTGAGGCCCCCACCCGCAAGTCCCCCGGAGTGGTAAGAGCAAGACCCCGCCGCCGCCCTGCAGCTCAAGCACCAGGTCACCTTCCTCCATCCCTCAGGCCCCCACTCCACAGGTGCCCCCGCCACACCCTGCCCCAGGTTCCCCCACCCACAGATATACCATCCCCAAGAGGCTCCGGCCTTCTCCCCTGCCACTTGCTCTCCCGGCACCACACCCCCGCTGCGCTTGTCTGTGCCACTGATGTGGTGAGGGTGTCCTCCCCCTCTGTCCAGCCCACCTTGCCTGTTCCCCATTCTCCTCCCCTGGTGGTAGGCACTGCAGTGGAGTCCACTACCACCCTGTCTGACTTGGGCACTGCAGTGGCGGACCTGTCCACTCCATCTGCAGGGTCCACTGCAGTCGTGCCGGCACCCACAACATCTGAGCCATGCCCCCCAGTTGTGCCGGCACACACCATGTCAGACACCTCCACTGCAGTTGTCAGTGGCTCTCCAGCACCCACCACCCCTTCCCTGCTTCCTCCTGGTGAGCCCTGATCCTGTCCCTGCGGTGCCTGGCCTACCCCCCGGTTGCCCCTCCTAGTGGATTGTCCCTGGTTTTGTGCAGGCATGTGTAGGGTGGCATCTGCCACTGTCACCCACTTGTGACTTTGTTGATGGACTGGCCATTGGCCTTTGTTTATGTTCTACCGGACTTCTACCTTTAATGCCACATATGCTGAATAAAGCAACTTTCTGTTCTCTAGTGCTTTTGCTTCTGATGTACATGATGTTGGTGATGCTAACAATGCCCTTGCTGCAGTGATGGTGATATTTGGTCTCATGATAATGAAGTGTTACTGTGCAGGAACCCATGTGGTCCAGGGGTTATGTGTCCTATCCTGTGGTGTATCCATGTCATCCATAGCAGCATCTGAGGGTGTCATGTGTTCAGTATTTGGCAATGAGATTTCCTACTTAGATTGGCAACTTCACATCTGTGGCTTCCACCCCTGCACATCTGTTGTGCCTGCCATTGTTCTATTCGTCTACTTCCCTGACCGTGTGGCCATCTCCAGTGAACATGCAGGTTTGGGCATCAATGGGGAAGGACTCATCTGTGTTGTCAGTGCAACATTGCTATACAAGTGTGTTGGATCTGTGCTGATGATTCCGTTGGCACTTCCATGACCAGGCTGATGGGACGGGAGCCCTCATTTGTTGCTAATTGTTGATTGTGTGTCCCATTGCTGCCATGGTATGGTATCTGTTCGCCTCACATCTGCAGTCTCCACAGGGTATCTGCATGTGTGTGCCCATTGGTGCAAATATGTGGGTCTGCATTAGGATGGTCACTTCTGTCATTGTGTCATTGATGATTGTTGACGGTGTCAGCCCCCATAGGTGTTGTTTGTCTGCACATGGCCAAAGTTATGTCTTATTTGCACTGCAGGATTTGGCTCCCCCAATTTATGTTGCAATGGGACACATACACTACTTTGCCACTGATGTGTTTGTTGTTTTGTGACCAGGAATCATCCATGCAGTTTGGCAGTTGCACCTCTTACTTTGTCAACACTTGCCTTTTGGTCACTGTGATGATGGGGGTTTGGTCCCCATTGCCACAATGTTCAAGATGTGCTTCAGCTATGGACCCCACACTTACATTTTGGTCACTGTGATGATGGGGGTTTGGTCCCCATTGCCACAATGTTCAAAATGTGCTTCAGCTATGGACCCCACACTTACATTTTGGTCACTGTGATGATGGGGGTTTGGTCCCCATTGCCACAATGTTCAAAATGTGCTTCAGCTATGGACCCCACACTTACATTTTGGTCACTGTGATGATGGGGGTTTGGTCCCCATTGCCACAATGTTCAAAATGTGCTTCAGCTATGGACCCCACACTTACATTTTGGTCACTGTGATGATGGGGGTTTGGTCCCCATTGCCACAATGTTCAAAATGTGCTTCAGCTATGGACCCCACACTTACATTTTGGTCACTGTGATGATGGGGTTTGGTCCCCATTGCCACAATGTTCAAAATGTGCTTCAGCTATGGACCCCACACTTACATTTTGGTCACTGTGATGATGGGGGTTTGGTCCCCATTGCCACAATGTTCAAAATGTGCTTCAGCTATGGACCCCACACTTACATTTTGGTCACTGTGATGATGGGGGTTTGGTCCCCATTGCCACAATGTTCAGAATGTGCTTCAGCTATGGACCCCACACTTACATTTTGGTCACTGTGATGATGGGGGTTTGGACCCCATTGCCACAATGGTCATGGCCTGCTTGCATTGTGGGTGCCACACACATATATGTGTGGCACATGTGCTAGGGGGTCACATTGTATGTTCAAAGTCATGTTCGGTGTTGTAGGCATTTGACACAGTCTACACACGCTTGTCATGGTGTTGGGGGATGTCTCCTTCTTGCATTCCCTAGGTTGTGGTGTGCTGGTTGTGTCATGCATTGTCCATCCTATGAGTGGGGGTGGTAGTAGTGGTAGGCATCCTGCCCCCCCTGGGTGAGGGTGGTAGTAGTGGTGGGCATCCTGCCCCCCTGGGTGATGGTGGTAGTAGTGGTAGGCATCCTGCCCCCCTGGCTAAGGGTGGTGGTAGGCATCCAGCCCCCCTGGGTGATGGTGGTAGTAGTGGTAGGCATCCTGCCCCCCTGGCTAAGGGTGGTGGTAGGCATCCAGCCCCCCTGGGTGATGGTGGTAGTAGTGGTAGGCATCCTGCCCCCTGGCTAAGGGTGGTGGTAGGCATCCAGCCCCCCTGGGTGAGGGTGGTAGTAGTGGTGGGCATCCTGCCCCCTGGGTGATGGTGGTAGTAGTGGTAGGCATCCTGCCCCCCTGGCTAAGGGTGGTGGTAGGCATCCAGCCCCCCTGGGTGAGGGTGGTAGTAGTGGTGGGCATCCTGCCCCCTGGCTAAGGGTGGTAGTAGTGGTAGGCATCCTGCCCCCTGGGTGATGGTGGTAGTAGTGGTAGGCATCCTGCCCCCCTGGCTAAGGGTGGTGGTAGGCATCCAGCCCCCCTGGGTGATGGTGGTAGTAGTGGTAGGCATCCTGCCCCCCTGGCTAAGGGTGGCGGTAGGCATCCAGCCCCCCCTGGGTGAGGGTGGTAGTAGTGGTGGGCATCCTGCCCCCCTGGCTAAGGGTGGTAGTAGTGGTAGGCATCCTGCCCCCCTGGGTGATGGTGGTAGTAGTGGTAGGCATCCTGCCCCCCTGGCTAAGGGTGGTGGTAGGCATCCAGCCCCCTGGCTAAGGGTGGTGGTAGGCATCCAGCCCCCCTGGGTGATGGTGGTAGTAGTGGTAGGCATCCTGCCCCCCTGGCTAAGGGTGGTGGTAGGCATCCAGCCCCCCTGGGTGATGGTGGTAGTAGTGGTAGGCATCCTGCCCCCTGGCTAAGGGTGGTAGTAGTGGTAGGCATCCTGCCCCCCTGGGTGAGGGTGGTAGTAGTGGTGGGCATCCTGCCCCCCTGGCTAAGGGTGGTAGTAGTGGTAGGCATCCTGCCCCCCTGGGTGAGGGTGGTAGTAGTGGTGGGCATCCTGCCCCCTGGCTAAGGGTGGTAGTAGTGGTAGGCATCCTGCCCCCCTGGGTGATGGTGGTAGTAGTGGTAGGCATCCTGCCCCCCTGGCTAAGGGTGGTGGTAGGCATCCAGCCCCCCTGGGTGAGGGTGGTAGTAGTGGTAGGCATCCTGCCCCCCTGGCTAAGGGTGGTGGTAGGCATCCAGCCCCCCTGGGTGAGGGTGGTAGTAGTGGTGGGCATCCTGCCCCCTGGCTAAGGGTGGTAGTAGTGGTAGGCATCCTGCCCCCTGGGTGAGGGTGGTAGTAGTGGTGGGCATCCTGCCCCCTGGCTAAGGGTGGTAGTAGTGGTAGGCATACTGCCCCCCTGGGTGAGGGTGGTAGTAGTGGTGGGCATCCTGCCCCCTGGCTAAGGGTGGTAGTAGTGGTAGGCATCCTGCCCCCCCTGGGTGAGGGTGGTAGTAGTGGTAGGCATCCTGCCCCCCCTGGGTAGGGGTGGTGGTGCGCATTCAGGCCCCTGTGTGCATATGTGGCATTGGTGATGGGCATCCCGCCCCTATGGTGCTGCTGTTGCAAGTATATTCAGCATCCCCGTGTGTGTGTGTGATGTGTCGTGTACGTGTTGTATGTGTTTTGTGGTTGGTGTCTGGCTTACCTTCTGCGCCGTACGCGTCCGTGCCTGTTCCGGTAGTAAATGTAGAATATTGGTATGATCGGGACGAAGGGATTCATGGTTGGTTCGTGTCGTTCGTCCTTCTCGTTGCTTCGCGTCGTCCTCGTCGCTTCGCCTCGTCCTCGTCGCCGCCTCGTCCTCGTCGCTTCGCGTCGTCCTCGTCGCTGCCGTGTTCGTCTCGGAGCCGTGGATCGTGTTGTGGCGCGAATCGGAGCTTATGTGCGCCTCTCCCGGATGCTTTGACGTGCCGTGCGTAGCGACGGGTTCGGCGTGTACGGAAAGCGCATCGTACTTGTCCGGCCGGACGGGGCTGCATTTTTCCTTCCGTGCGACTGGATTCGGCGTTTCCGGATTCGCCTCGGTCGGAGAACAGGACCTGGTTTGGGTGTGTACGGCTCGGCCGGATTTTTTGCTGTTGTGCGCATCGTACTTGCTCGTTCGGTGTGCTGTACGGATCGGTCGGGAAACAGGCTTTCGCATGGCTTTTTTCCCGACCGAATGGTATTGGGTGCGCCTCCGACCGAGATCGGAATCGGCCCCTAAGTCATTTTCATAAAATGCAATCACAGCATAAATATAACCTGTCTTGGCCAGAAAGAAACTATAAATGCCAACCATAATTATGTATGAAAGAACACATAGGTACTCTTGTCTAATAGGGCCAAGGCATAGCCCGACTAATAATAGAGGAAAGACAGCAAAAAGAAAAAGACACAAAATAATAAGAAACAATAGGGGATACCCAAGAAACAAAACACAGCACAACTAGTAACATTCCTCATATTCTGGGGATTCCCCAAACCCAAACACCCCTCACCCCCTCCCTCCCCACCCAACCCTTTAAACCTCAAATGTAGGAGGTGCGACGACAGGAGCGTCAAACTGTCGAGCGGATATTGAAGAATATCAAAATTATTAAGATTTCCCAAGATTTACATATGAAGTGAATCAAATTAAGTAAGACATCAGAACATCCTAAAGAGCAAACTGGCTCATAAGCAAGGTTACTAACTAGGGAAAAAGTAGGATAGCCACCCCTTTCAACCATCTTATAACGCAATTAGTGTAGCAGCTATAATCAAGTTCCTTGTCTGAAGAACACATCTATGAATAAAGATCTGACCACAAGATTCTCAACCCCACACCAGCTAAGCACCTAAAATAACCAATAACATGTTTAGACAGTGCTACAACCACTGACTGAGCACAAAACGAACATTAACTGTTATCCGGTTAATAAAGGATATGTAAGTATCATGATTTTCTTTTATTGGAGGAAGATAGAGCAGAGTCCATGTCTTGAGGTGGGGGACCTTCTAGAAAGTTCAGCAAATCTTTAGGGTCCGTAAAGTAGTGACGGCGATCGTTGACTATGATTCTAAATTTACTTGGGCCTACAAAGGAGAATTGAATGTTATTAGCTCTGAGTTTGTCTCTCAGGTTGAGAAACCCCTTTCTGGTATCCACTGTAGGCTTGGAGAAATCCTCCGTAAAAATTATTTTGTGTCCATTCCAAATTAGTTGACGACTTTTACGGGCAAAGCTGAGGATAGTTTCAGTATGCTGGAATCTTACTGGCTTACAGATAATAGGACGGGTTATTTGACGTGAAGAAGAATTAAAAGGTGGTACTCTATGTGCACGGTCAAACTCAAAAGGATTCGAAAATTTTATACCAATAAACTGAGGTATCCAGTCCTCCAGAAAAGCTATACATGAATCCGCTGAATCTTCTGAGCCTTCCGGAACACCTAAAATCCTTATGTTACCTCTTCTATTCCTATCTTCAAGTTCGGCTGTTTGTTTTCTGAGATTGGCTGTAATATCACTAAGGGATTTCATCTCTTTGTTGGTTTTAATAGAAACATCTTCAACATCACTGATTCTCTGTTCAGCTGCTGCCACTTTAGAATTAATTGCACTGATGTCTGCTCTGATTGCCGTAAGTTCTAACTGCATAGTGTCCGTATTTTGTTTGGTGGACTTAGCAAGATCATGTACATCTGCAAATTTTTTAAGAATCATATCCATCGTACTACTCACATCAGCTTTCGCTTTGATGGAAGAATCAGATGGTGAAGGTTCCCCCTTGCTTTTTTTAAACTGCATCCTAGATTCTTTTTCAGCCACTATAACGTTAGAGAATTGGAAGGATAAATTCCTTCTCAGCTTCAATCAATCAATCAACCAATCTATTTGTAAAGCGCGCTACTTACCCGTGAGGGTTTCAAGGCGCTGAGGGGAGGGGTGGATGCTGCTACTGTTCGAATAGCCAGGTCTTGAGGAGTCTCCTGAAGGTCAGTAGGTCCTGCGTCCGCCGTAGGTGGAGGGGGAGGGTGTTCCATGTCTTGGCGGCGACGTGGGAGAAGGATCTGCCGCCGGTGGTTGCTCTTCGGATGCGGGGGACAGTGGCGAGGGCATGGTCGGCGGAGCGGAGCTGGCGGGTGGGGGTGTAGAAGCTGAGTCGGCAGTTGAGGTATGTTGGTCCAGTGTTGTGGAGTGCTTTGTGTGCGTGGGTGAGGAGCTTGAAGGTTATCCTCTTGTTGACGGGGAGCCAGTGTAGGTCTTTCAGGTGGGGTGTGATGTGGCTGCGGCGCGGGATGTCGAGGATCAGACGTGCGGATGCGTTCTGGATGCGTTGGAGCCGTTTGAGGAGTTTCGCCGAGGCTCCTGCGTAGAGGGCGTTTCCGTAATCCAGTCTGCTGCTGACGAGGGCCTGGGTGACCGTCCTTCTAGTTTCGGTGGGGATCCACTTGTAGATCCTGCGAAGCATGCGGAGGGTGTTGAAGCAGGAGGAGGAGACGGCGTTGACCTGCTTGGTCATGGAGAGGGTGGAATCGAGGATGACCCCTAGGTTGCGTGCGTGGTCGGTGAGCTTGGGAGCCATTCCTAGCGAGGTAGGCCACCAGGAGTCATCCCATGCCGAGGGGGTGGATCCGAGGATGAGGACCTCCGTCTTGTCTGAGTTCAGCTTCAGCCGGCTGTTTCTCATCCAGTCGGCGACGGCCGTCATTCCCTCGTGGAGGTTGGTTTTGGCTGTGTGAGGGTCTTTGGTGAGGGAGAGGATCAGCTGGGTGTCGTCGGCGTAGGAGATGATGTTGAGGTTGTGCAGTCGGGCGATGTGGGCGAGCGGGCCATGTAGATGTTGAACAGCGTGGGGCTGAGGGATGAGCCCTGGGGTACGCCGCAGATGATCTCGGTGGCTGTAGAGCGGAAGGGGGGGAGGCGGACGCTCTGTGTTCTGTCGGAGAGGAAGGAGGTGGTCCAGTCCAGGGCTTTCTCTTGGATACCAGCGTCGTGGAGGCGTGTACGGAGGATGTGGTGGCAGACCGTGTCGAAGGCGGCTGACAGGTCCAGGAGGATGAGGGCCGCGGTTTCACCGTTGTCTAGCAGGGTTCTGATGTCGTCGGTGGCGGCTAGGAGGGCTGTCTCGGTGCTGTGGTTGCGGCGGAATCCGGACTGGGACGGGTCCAGAATGCTGCTTTCCTCGAGGAACCTGGTCAGTTGTATGTTGACGGCCTTCTCGATGACCTTCGCCGGGAATGGGAGCAGGGAGATGGGTCGGAAGTTTTTGAGGTCCTTGGGGTCGGCCGTGGGTTTCTTCAGTAGGGCGTTGATTTCGGCGTGCTTCCAGTCCTTTGGGAAGGTAGCTGTCTCGAGGGAGATGTTGATGGCTTTCCGGAGGTGGGGTGCGATGACGGTGCTGGCCCTGTTGAAGATGTGGTGTGGGCATGGGTCAGCCGGGGATCCGGAGTGTACGGAGTTCATGATCTTGATGGTGTCGTTGTGGTCGATGCTGGTCCAGGAGGTCAGGCGGTTGGGGCGAGTGGTGGTCGTGGGGGTGGAGGTGGAGGTCTCGGTGGTTGCAGGGGCGGTCGCAGTGTTGAAGCTGTCGTGGATGTCTGTGATCTTGCGGTGGAAGAAGGTGGCCAGTGAGTCGCACAGTTCTTGCGAGGGTGGGATGTCGTTGGAGCTGGAGTTGGGGTTGGAGAGTTCTTTCACGATGTTGAAGAGCTCTTTGCTGTTGTGTGCGTTGTTGTCTAGGCGGTTTTTGAAGGAGGCTCTCTTGGCGGATCTGATGAGGTGGTGGTGGTTGCGGGTGGCGGCCTTGAGAGCTGCGTAGCTTTCCGGGGTTCGTTCGCGGGTCCAGTTCTTCTCTAACTTTCGGCAGGTTTTCTTGGATGCCTGGAGGTCTTCGGAGAACCAGCTTGCTTTCTTCCTGGTGTGTCTGGTGGAGGGTTTGGTGATTGGGGCAAGGGTGTTGGTGCAGTCTTCGATCCATTGTCTGAGGTTGTGGGCTGCGGTGTCTGGGTCGGTCGGGTCTGCGGGTGGGCTTTGGGCGAGGGTGGTGGTTAGCTGGTCATCGGTGACTTTGCTCCAGCAGCGTCGAGGCATCTGTTGGGTGCGGTGGGGTGTGAAGGGTTTCCGGAAGGTGAAGTGAATGCAGTGGTGGTCGGTCCAGTGGAGTTTGGTGGAGTGGTTGAAGAAGACGTGGGGGCTGGCTGAGAAGATGGGGTCCAGCGTGTGGCCGGCGGCGTAGGTTTATTCGCACAAGAGAAGCTGCAGGTAACAGGCTGATAGCAATAGAGCTCTGTGTAACCGGTCAGTGCTCACTTTATCAGCCTACCGCTACACTGAAATAAAGCCACTCTTCAGTGTATGTACACCACTGAGTCGCACAATCAGTAAGGGGGGGGATCTGACTCCGCCGGCTTTCTTTATAGGGTAAGAGATACCAAAAGCTACTTTAGTAACTGTTTCCAGAATTAAATCAAGCATATGGCTGAAGGCGACACACACTTGTATGTCAGAAGCATGGCCCTGGTTTAATAGAAAGCCCCTCTCTTATCAAAATTGCTGGCCAAGAAAAGGATCAAACATAAACTAGCTCACCATTTGATATATAAGGCATTTAGGAACCCAGCAGTGTCCAGATCGTTTCAGACAGACCTATAGCATAATTGCAAACCTGCTGCAACTCCTTTATTAAGATACCAATAAAGAACTTCCAGCAACAAACACTCCCATCTGTTGTGTCAAATCTTAATAGAGATACACGGTGATCTTTTCTCTCGTGTATGCACCATGTGAGGTTCAGGCAATAAACAACAGTGCGGTAGTAAATGCTGCAGAGCGGTGCCTCATAGAAGCAATCCAGGGATAATAAACCAGTCCTCTCCTAAAGCAGCTCACAAATTCTCTTTTCATTCCATGCAGCGCGTCTTGGCTCTTCATTCAGCGGTCGCCGCTACAGATGTCCAAGCTCACGTTCCTCTCTCCTCCTCGCTTCCCCTCCGCCTCCGCTTAACCACGCTCTCAGTGCCTTAGCCAAACCATCAAGCCTCAGTTCACTTGCTCGCTCTTCACGTCTCATTCCTCGCTGGTGGAAGGGAAAACGGTCGGTCTACCGTTCCATCATTAAGCCCCCAATATGCTTTAGTCAACGGGGGTTATCAACAAAAGCTAAGGCTGGGGCCGGGCCGAAGCCGTAAGTAGTTTGGCAGCGGATACGACGTCCTTCCGCTCCTGCTTTTGCTGCTGCTGCCGCTCCGATCTGCTAACTGCGGTCAGAACAAAAACACGGTAGTTGCAGGCATCGCGACTAGGGAGCCAAGAGTCCTCTCATCGGGTGCGTTATGCCGCCATTTTAGGGTCAGGCCGGATATCACGTAGCTCACTTATTGACCCTTCGTAATGAAATAATTAGTAATTGTCTCACCGGACATTAAATGCAGTTGTAGGTACGAGAAGCCGATCCTCAGCAGGGCTCAAAGTGACCTCAGCAGTCCGCCACGGCTTCCGACAAACGAGAAGCTCCGTCCGCCATTTTGAGTCACAGCATACAGCTAGAGAGAAACTCATTCACGGTCCGATGTCGTGAGTTTGCCGACATAAAGTTCAGATGAAGTCAGCACTATACTCAGTAAGTGCTCCGAAATCGATTCCCATTACCACCAAGCATGGATAATGCCATTATCACGGGAAATCGAGCGCTAATGCTCCGCACTCACCAGAGCGACGGGATCAGGCAGCCATCCGCTCTGCCGTCCAAGCCACGCCCCCTAAGAGTACTTAATTCAAAAAATATTTCAAGTCCTAAGTAATGGATTTGGGCTATCTAGGCACGTTTAGCATCACTTCCAAGGGTCCAGGACTGGAGAGGTACCACTTGGAGGGTCAGGAGTCACTCAGAATGGGTCCAGGTGCACGTTCAAGATGGTTGAACTTTTTCTGTCCCTGAGGCTCCGATCAGGAGGCCAGCCAACTAGCCCTTGGAGTCACTCTGGAAGTCTTGGGTTCAAGCATAAAAGCAGGTCTCAAGCAGTACGGCATTTATTTTCACCCAGAATCACTTCGAATGTTGACGTTGCCAGCCCAAGGGGACAGGCTGTTGTGGGGACATGTGGCAGTAGTTATTTTCCACTAATAAGTTGGAATGTGTAGCTGGGCTCAAAAACAAGATTTCAAACCCTGACTGGCTGTCTTTCATTGATCAATATGATTTTTCTGTTTTGCAGGAGACTTGGGCAGTATCACCGATTATGTGTAAAGGATTCTCATGTTATTCTTGTCCTGCTACGGCCTCACCCCAGGGGAGAGCTAAGGGGGATCTCTCTATCTGGGTTACACTAAACCTCAGAAAGCCTCTTTTATAAATACAGCCAGCACAGCATACTAGGCTCTGCTTATCAATGATTGTCTCAGCTCATTTAGTTTTTATCTGGTTAATTTTTCTACAATGATTTTTTCAAGCCTCGTTGTTTGTTTGATGAGCTATTTCAATTTGTAATGGGTTTGAAATCTCTTTCGAAGGGCAGCATCTCTCAATCACGAGTTCTAATATGTGGGGATTTCTATATGAAGCTTGGTAATGATCTTACAGAGCTTGGTTCTCTGAGCTCTCTTTCTGATACCGCATTATGGGACGCTAGGGGGTTGAAGCTGAGGGACTCTGTTTCCCGGCTGGATCCTGTGGATATAGTTAACTATTTCCAGTGTTCTTGTCCAAATAAGCCAAAGTATAGAGGTGGGGTATGAATGTCAACAATTGATTATATATTTGCTTCCAAATATTTCCTGCAGTGGTGCCTTAATAGCGCCTTGATAGAGACCCAATGGAGTGACCACAATGCCTTAGTAGTTGAAGGATCCTTCCCGTTAGATAAGGACAAAACACAGTCAACTTGTGATGGTATTAATCAGCACTCCAAAGACGGCCTTAGTGTAGCATAGCACCTTAAAGATCCTACTGCAACGCTGGGACGTCTCCTCAAAAAAAAATTGCCGGCTTTTTTGGGGTGCCTAGGCGAAGGCTCAGGGGATGTCTAATTTTCTTGTCAGGAGAACTCTCAAACGCCTTTCCAATAGCAAGTGGGGTATGTCAGGGGTGCGTACTGGTACCCCTGCTTTTTATTTTATATATTAATGATTTGAACACTTATTTAATGAGTTCTACCGGGGATGTATTAAAAATTGCCAGCTCTGCTGTCCCAACATTATTATATGCAGATGACGCAGTTTTGTTGGCTAGAACACCCTGTGGTCTGCAAATTTTAGTAGAATCTTTTGTGTCATTCATGGGTACCCTTGACATGAAAACTAATGTTGGGAAATCCCATATAATGGCTTGTGAACGAGCAACATCTTAGCACAGTATGGGACTTTTGCTATTTGGGTATGGTGTTTGATTCAGGCAATTCCTGGCAGCCACAAGTAAACACAGCACATCTGAGACTTGGATGAACGGCAGGTTCCCTTTTTAATCTAGCCAAGAAGGATGGTAGGAACACTATCTCCCCCTATCTTAAAGTTTATAAAACACAATGTGTCCTTACAGCAACATACGGCGCTGGGTGTGGGGACACTATAATGTTTATGTCATACAGACAGAAGAAAATAGAATCTGTAGGCGGTTGGTGAATCTCTGGCCTTCTAGTGCTTATTTCATTCTGCAATCACACTCTGAATTGAATTTAGATTATATTTTAGATACCATCAAATTGGTGCCTCTCTTGCTTTGGGTAATTGTGTGGAGTAATAACAAGGAAAGCTTTAACGGAGCAGTGATAGTGGATTGCCTCGGACTGGATAAGGGGCTTTCCATTCCATGGCTGAACTATATCAGCAAACCATTTACCTACATTGTTCTCCCTGGACTGTTTAGTGCCCTGTATTCAATTATTAAAACTGATAAGAGAATGGTCAAGTCTAGGTATGCTGAATGTACTTCCTCACAGAGAATCCAAGAAGTTATTAGAAAACACACCATTTGTAACTACAATCTCACTCTTGCGACAGGAGACACAGCACTGTATCTTACTCTGGCGCTTACACGTTAGGAGAGGTCCCTCCTTTTTAAATTTAGGTCTGGAACGGTCTGGTTCCTAATGTGCTATTCTGATGAGGCAAAGGTGTGGGATAACTCGTTGCCTCCTTGCCCTTGCAGTGGTACAGCAGAGCAATCTCTGTTGCATTTTATCTTTTTTTACAGCTTTTTTTGCAATTTTTTTCCAGCTTTGTCTTAAATCCACTCTGAAAAAGCTAGCCTTCCATAAATGCAGAGAGGCATTAATCTATCTCCAAATGCTAAATAGGCCAGATATTTGTTATAGTGTGCGCTGTTTTCTGAAAATGGCCATCTGGTGCAGAAAGTCTATGGGGGGAGGGGGTTAGGTGTGCTGGCCTGATGTGTACTTGGTCTATGTATTTTATTAGCTGCCCACCATGTCATAATATATGCACCTTTTAATTGACTTTTTATGATTTTTAATATGTATATAATATGGATGTAATTTGATGGATTGTTTGTTACTGATGACAATTGTTTTTAAGGCTAGAATGTACTGCTGTGTTTTATTATGTGCTTTGATGATCTTTTTCTAAAAATCGAATAAAGATTTTAAACTGAACTGAACAGTAGGACAGTCCTCTGAGGGCACCAGGCAGGCTTGAGGCAGCATAGCAGTTCTCTTGGTGCAGCAGGAAAGTCCTCTGAAGCACACAGCAGGCCACAGACAACAGGCCAGTCCCCTGAGAGTCCTTCTGCAGGTCCAGAAGTGAACTGCAGAGTGGGCCTGAGGGTCCTAGTTTATACCTGGTACAGCTTTGAAGTGGAATAAACTTCTGTAGCCCCCCTCCCCATCACTCCATCCCCCCCTCCCAGACGTTTCCGGAATTCCCTGCCTTTCTGCCCTGGTGCCAGGCTGTGTGCAGCCACAATGGGCTAGTGTGAGGTTCTTTGCGTGTGAGCTGGGGCAGTGTCATTTTAGGTCGAGCTTCGACCTGTTGTATCTCTTCTGTGGGGTTTGGCAAACCCACCGATTGCCATTGGTTACCATCTGTAGCATTCAGAAATGCTGGCTTGCTATTGGTTCATTTGTGTAAATGCCCCTCCTTTGCCTGCTTAATTCTGTCCCTGGCGATTTCACTCAGAGAAGTTTTATTTGGCCATCACACTGTACAGCTACTCCTCCTTGTTCTTGGTTTTCATTCCTCGGCTAGTTTAATTTTGGTAGTGGCTCCGGGCCTTTTGTTTATTTGTGGCACAGAACACAGAGCTTGTTTTCTATTTCGTCACTTTTTTTTTTTACTCGCGAGACAGCATGTTGATACATCAGTCAATGTGCAGGCTTTATTATTTTTTTTTCTATTACCTGTTCATAAATGTAAGTTTTCTATTTTTTTTTTTTTTTTAAGGCACCGTAGCCGCCACTGAGGTTCGAACCGGGTTTCCCGTTTCCAAAGTCGGCAGCGCTAGTCGTTATGCCACATCCTGTCGGCATGTTGCAAACAACCCTATGCTGCTGTCAATGTCCCCTCCGAGAAAGCAGACCATGCCAATAACAACCCGCCAAAATACACATTTCCACACACATCGCCTTTAATTAAATGTGTTTAGTTTATTCCCCTTCTCCGCCTCCTCGAAATAATTAAAGTGTGCGCCACGTGCAGTAGTGGGGAACACAATTGCAGCCAAGGGGTTGTTTTATTTCTTGGGCACAAAAAACAAACAAAAGAAAACGGTTGCAAGTGGGGGGTGAGGATGGTGCAAGGTCAGAGACAAACTGCCTTTTGCTCTGTCGGTTGTACATTTCGGGGAGGTGACGCGTGGTCTGCGTGCTGTGTACACGTCTTTTTCACAGCGCTGTTGGCAAGTAGACACGCCAGCCCCCTCCGCTCCGTCGCCACCAGCCCCTCTAAGCATCACACTTCCTCCTACCGGCATGCCTGCAGCTGCGCGCTGCACTCGCAGCTCGGTTATATAGCTGCTTTGTTGGTCATATTCTTAAAGACAATGTGGCATGCCATGATCAGGCACATCGCTGTGGCAGAGAAGATATCTGTAATATTGGCTGACTCCTAATACAGTACGGGCCATGGTTCACTAGTGACGCACAGGACAAATATTAAAAGCCACAAAAACACAACTTCAGTACATCAGAGCACGTTACAGAGACCACTTATCCGTAAAGCATAAACATAATTTTTCTATGTACGCGCCATCTGTTTTATGTCCAACACACCAATATGACTGCGCTCCTCCCATTTTGGGAGTTTCGTCTTTCACTTTGTAACTGCAAAGTCCTTTCAGTATTGCCGTATCGGTTGCTACAGTAACGGAAGTAGGCTTTGGTATGCCGGAATCTTTGCTGTCCGCCGTAGTCCCAGTGGCTATGCACATTACAGTACCGGACCATTGCCTCCTGGTAGCTCAATCCCATTTCGAGATCTTTGAAATAAGCAGGGTGTAGTAATGACACCGGACACATGCACAACGTGTTGTAAGCTTTATTCCCAGACAGCTTCACAACGGCAGCAACGAAGCATGAACCACCATCGCCAGCCAAACATCAACTTGCTGGTGGAACTACGCGACGGTAACGTTCTACAGTGATAGAACTTTGGGATGGACGCAGCCAAGCCCGGAGAATACAAGAAGCCCATTACAACCCACCCCCCTCCCTTCTACCGAAAAGAACAAACAAAAGAACTAAACAAACAAAGGGACAGGTAGAAGTGCATCAATAAAAGAAAATACGCAAAGCACCAGAAAAAATAAAACAAAAAAACTTAGGTCAGAACATAATCAGCCAAATAGCCAGGCGGTCTGCGAGTGCGGCCAGGGCGGAAAGACTCAGGCCCCAAAGGAGGAGAAGAACTACAGGGAAGAGAACTGGGAGCACAACCAGAGGCACCCCCAGAGCCACACTCGCAACTCCCTGCCAAGTCGTTACCCCTGAGATCCACATCACTCATAAGGAAGAAGTCACTTGCACTGTTGTCAGAATTGCAGCCAAGGGGCCCAGCGTTGGCTCCCAAGTCACCTCCTTTACGATACAACGCAACCTTGCGTTTGTTCCACTTGTTACCATTGTCAAGCAGATCATAGTTACTGAAAACTTGCCTCACCCTAAAGGGCCCCCAGAACTTGGACAACCCCTTGCCAGGTCTTCCGGGTTTGATTTTGACCTAGTCACCAGAGCAGACACCCTCTGCATCAGAACTAACTCCAACCCCCTTAGCAACTGCAGACTTGGGATAAGCAAGCCAGGAGGGAACAAGTTTGGTGCCAGGCTTCCTCCCACGCATTTTCTCAAAGGGAGAAATACCAGTCACACTATGAGTAGTCGTGCGATGTGCCCAAACCATCTCATCAACCAAATCTCTGACACTCTTCCCACACTGAATAGCCATGGCAATGGTGCCCTTAACCAAGTGATTGGCCCGTTCCACCATGCCATTGGCCTGAGGATTATAAAGGGCTGTGCGGTGATGAGTAATACCACACTTAACGAGAAAATCCCTAATTTCGTGCGAAACAAGTTGAGTGCCTTTATCCGTGACAAGGATACGGGGAATACCCTCCTCTTGAAACACAACTTTGAGCTGTTCAATCATCCTGCGAGTCATAACATCAGACAATAAACGAACAATAAGCCATTTAGAGTAAACATCAACCATCACCAACGCATTCCTCAACCTCTCCTCCACACCATGCATAGGCCAAATGAAGTCTAAACAAACGGTAGCCCAGGGTCTTCAATGTGTCCATAAGTAGCCTTACTGCCGGTCTTGAGCCTTTTCTCCCTCTCCAAGCACACCTCACAATTTACAATCCAAGAGGTAATCTGCTCATCCATGCATGGCCACCAGAAATTTTCACGCACCCGCTTCTTGGTCAAGGTTTGTCCGAGATGTCCCTCATGAGCTAGCCCAATAATCTTAGGCCTTAACCCAAAAGGAGGTACAAATTTGTCGTTCCTCATTAAAACTTTAGTCTCACTAACACTCAATTCATCCATGATCTTAACAAACAGTCTGACTGAGGGGGGCACAGTGCTTTCCCTTCTACCACCCAAGGCCAACATGCGTACAACTTCCTTAAGTGTGGAGTCTTGATCCATATACAAGTACCACTCATCCACCGACAAGGCCCCACCAACGCACTCCTCCACATCACCCAAAGAGGCCACAGCACCGTCTTGTTCCCAAAAAGAACCTACGCTCTGACCACCCTTGCTCCTCAAAGACAAGCGAGACAAACAGTCTGCTTGAGCATTTTTCCAGCCTGGAATGTGAGACACTGAGTACCTGTATTCTTGGAGCCGAGAGGCAAGTCTGGCTAATCTTGCTGAGCCTTTACCAGCGCCACCTGGACTTAACACCTTAACCCAGGGCTTGTGGTCAGTGCGAATGCAGAAATCAAGACCCCACAAGAAGGTCCTGAAATGCTCAACAGACATGCAGCTGCCAGCACTTCACGCTCGATGACCGAGTAGTTACTCTCACACTCGGATAAAGAGCGGAGGCAAATGCCACCGTTCTCTCACACCCCGCATGGACTTGAGACAAGAGCCTCCAGCCCACAATCACTGGCGTCAACTGTAAGAAAAGTGATGAGGTGGGTGTCAAAGGGTGCAAGAACTCCAGCTTCACAAATATCCTTCCTAATAAGATCAAAAGCACTCTGTTGAGCATCCCCCCACACAAAGGAACACCCCTTCTTTAACAATGACCTGAGGGCCTCAGTTTTAGTGGCAAAACACTTGACAAACTTGGCATAATACTATATTAAGCCCATGAACGACCGTAACTGGTCCTTGTCGTGAGGAACTGGAGCATCACGAATAGCTTCAAGCAGGTCCACCTTGGGGCGAACACCCTGCCCAGAGATGGTATGGACAAGGTACTCGATCTCCTCCACCAGAAATCTGCACTTGTCTTCCTCAGGTTAAGACCAGCCTCCCTCAATCTGCCCAGGACTTCCCTCAAAATCTTGTTATGCACCTGAACCGACTCCCCAAACATGAGGATGTCGTCCTGAAAGAATTTTACATTTTCAACACCCCTCAACACCTCAGACATGATACGCTGAAAAACACTAGCAGTGGAAGACAACCCGAAAGGCAGCCTTTTGAACCTAAAGGTGCCCTCCATGGTAATAAACGTTGTGAAGTTTTTGGACTCTTCGTGTAACTTAATTTGGTGATAAGCACTTTTCAAATCAAGTTTTGAAACGTTATTACCACCCCTAAGCAAAAGCAACAGCTCATTAATGTTCGGCAGGGGAAAGGTGTCGGTGACAACATGCTGGTTCAGACTACGAAGGTCCACACAGAACCTGAGCTTACCATCACTTTTCTTGGTGATCACCACCGGAGAAACCCACTCAGACGCCTCAACCGGTTCAATTACCCCATCTTTGATCATCTCGTCCAACAATTGCTTGACTTCAATTCTCACGATGACTGGGACCCTCCTCAATTTGTGCTTGACTGGGATAGTACCTTCTTTTAAAATAATCTTATGAGTATTTACCCCTTCAATTCACCAAGACCCCCTCCAAAAACGTTATCCATCTCTCGCAAAACTTCTTCAGTGGATGCATCAGCCAAGCACAAGACTTGACCCTCAGCATGGGGATCGATGACGATGTGAAGGTCAAATTGATGACCCCAACCCAGGATAGGAGGCCCATCCTCTGCAACATAAACTTTACCCACCACTTGTCTAGACTTAAAAACAATAGGAGTGGTAAAGAAACCAAGTACATCAATAGACTCGTCCTGGTACCCCCTTGGATCGATGTCCCTTGGCAGGAGTGGTACCTGTGGCCACTCTTTCTTCCACATCCACTTTGGCGCGATGGTGTACATAGAACCACAGTCCACCATAAATTCCACTTGTTTTCCCAAGATTCTGAAGACAGCCTTGGGGCAACGCCTTTTCCCCTCAACCCCTCTGCCAGGAAGGACCATCAATACCCGTTCTTCGCTGTCCCCATCCAAACTCAAATCCTCAGTGACAGCAACTCTGGACCTGTCGGAAGCTTTGCACATCCTGGCATAGTGGCCGCTGCATCCACACTTCCTGCAGTCTTGTTTGGACGCAAAACACCATTTGGAATCACTCGCATGGAATGAACTGTCACAACTAAAACAGCCCCTTGACTTTGCACCTCTCATGAGCCTGGGCATAGATTTTTCAGCTGAACTCTTTGTGGCTAAATCTTTCCTTCCAACAGCAGCCACATCATCCATTGCACAGTCTTTTTTGCTCATGACCAACATGTACCGCTCGGACTCTTCAACCACTTTGGCAATTGAGATGGCATCCTTCAAGGTGGGGTTCTTAGCAGCCCAAAGATGTTCTTGTGCCTTCTTACGATGGCAATGAACAATCAACTGATCTCGAATGAGTTCATCAGCCATTTATCCAAATTTGCACTTAATAGACAACTCGCCTAGAGCAGAGACAAATTCATCCAAAGATTCGTCAGTCCTTTGTGGTCTTGTATAGAACTTGAACCGTGACAACACAATGTTCTCCTCTTTTGCAAATCTCTTCTCTAGGCGTTGCTTGGCTTCCAAAAACACATCCTCAACAGGTTGATTGTTACTTCCGAGCATCTGAGGTAAGTACTTAAAAATACGATGAGCATCTTTACCAATTGTACCCAGCAGAAGTGCTTTTTTCCTTTCAGCAGAGAACTCAAGGCCATCTAGTGCAACAATGTAGTTCTCAAAAAGGTCAATCCACTCCTCCCACGGCATGGACGCTTGCCCAGGCTGAGCAAGAAACGACGGAGGAATTACAATGGACAATGGATGAGACAGCCATGCTGAAGAGTAACGCACAACTTAAAGTAAAGTACCTTAGAAAGGACAAAAAAAAACAAACAACACCAAAGAAGATCCAAAAAGATGAAGGACTGTGCAATAACGAAGCTCACCAGCAGGAGCCAAAGCAGAAACACAGCAGGCTTGGTATTGATCATAGAAGACCTCCTGAAGAAGTGTAATTTTGACTGCCGCCAGCAGGAGGCTCGCAAACACTGCAAGAGCCTTTCCTCTAATAGGTCACATGATAGCCACCAGAACCACAGAATCCACAGAAGAGACGGTGAGGAGGCGCAGCAAGGCACACATCAAGGCGAGCCTTCCTGAGCTGAGGGTCATCCAAGGCACAGGTGAGGACTGTAGACACAACGTACATGCAGCGCGCAGCTTAAAAATGCCACATTGAGAAATAAAGCAGTAAACCCTGCGCGAGTAGGGAATAATACCGCTCACCAACTCCGCACCTCACCTCAACATAACAGAACGAGGTTGTACTCCACTGACACAGGAGACCCTCCTCTTTGTAGATACACTGCTCGACGCCTTCCACTTCCAAAAATACGCTCCGGCTCCCCTCCGCACCTCACCTCACTTCTGAAGAGCGTGACAAAATTCACTTTGACACGCGACTCCCTTCATAACGAACAGCGCTCCACCATATGCGCTCCTTCGACTGCGTGACAGAACTCCGTGTGGGACCAGGTTTGAAGAAGGCTCCTCACTGCGACACTTGGCGGGCAGCCTCACTCCGCCAACTCCCACGCTTTCGTGCTGCCCGGGTGTCACTACAAATGGCTGGCGATCGTCGCCAAGAAATGTAGTAATGACACCGGACACATGTACACCGTGTTGTAAGCTTTATTCCAAGACAGCTTCACAACGGCAGCAACGAAGCATGAACCACCATCGCCAGCCAAACATCAACTCGCTGGTGGAACCACGCGACGGTAACGTTCTACAGTGATAGAACTTTGGGATGGACGCAGCCAAGCCCAGAGAATACAAGAAGCCCATTACAACACAGGGCGTGCTCTCGTTCATTCAAATTGATTTAATTTGGTGGTAGGTGTATGAATAGAAGGCTAGGGTTAAAACTTAAAACCCTTCACATGTGTGTGTGGGGTGGACAGGGCTGCAGGTTGTTGACTGCATCGGGAGGCATATTTTCACATAGGAGTATGGAGCACCATGAGCTCCATGACTGCCAGGATCTCTTTAAGTGCTGTAGGGTGGGACAGACCTCCCAGACCATTCCTCTCAATTTGCGCAGTTGGAGGAGTTAGCTTTCTTTCCTGATGCTTAGAGTAGAGAGCTTTTTCCTTTCCATTGATGGAAGAGTTGCAGTCCATAACAAGTGGTGAGTCATTACTGTGCTGTGGGGAGCGCAATAACAGCTCAAGCGAAGATGAGAACTGGAAATTAAAACTTGGGTCGTAAACGCTATGTTTTAGGTATCGGCTGTAAAGGTATTCCATGTTAGCGATGCAATTCCTGATTACATTTGACATGTTTCACTTTATCTTGCTTTCCCTGAGAGTATATTGTTTTTCTGTAGTTTGCTACTGTGATGAATTATCACGTGTAACTGTAAATGTAAACTTGCTTTAATTGACATTTCTGTTTTGAAGTGGACCATGCAGGCTTCACTGAGTTTGACCTCTATCACAAATGCAGAGCGAATAACTCGAGAAAACGGCCTAATGCTCTGTTACAAAACATCAAAATGGAAACAAGCAGTTAAAGTCAATTTCAGGTCAAATAACCATTTCAATTTATATTCCGAATATATTCCGAAGTGCGCCTCTTTACTCTCCCCATAACACGTGTAATTACCATCTAAATGGAGGCGTGCAGAGGACTCTTCTGCATGCCCTCAGCAATATTTTAAGAGACAGATGAACAGCGCATTGAAAATCCTGGGTCAAAAATAAAAGATTCGCTCTGTCAAGCCGCCCCATCCTTAATCATTATAGTCTGCTGATGACTCGGGTTTCATACAGAACCCATTTTGAAAAAATACCATTTTCACATCTCGCCCCTTTACTAGCACAAAGTGGCGTGGCCATGTTTACACTGTGTTTTGGCTCTAAAAGAACTTCATCTCTCAGATAAATTCTTCGTGCAACGTGTACGTGCTGAATTATAATTTGTTCAGGGGTTTTCCAATTCAGAGCTATAAAGTTAATGCTGAAGGCAGTATGAGTTTCTCACTGTGCATGTTAGTAGGACATAAAAGCTTACAAACCACATGCACATCCAGTCCTTGGCTTCTATACCGGATGATAGTCGCATATCTGGCATAGGATCCTACCATAACATGGCTAAAACAGATTGCCATTGGCAAAACCAAGAGTTCTCGCATTGCCAAGACCTATTTGCGATGCCTCCTAACAGACCTGCCCCTTAGGTGCTGCTGCTAATGTGTGGCTTGCCACAGACTTTGTTTATAATCACATCATACAACAAAATTCAACAGCACACCACATAATTAAACTCCACTACATACTACAACACAAAATACAATTTCACATAATAACACTCCATAGCACACTATCCCACGCCACATAATTCCATTGCACTCAATACCACATATTTCCTATCACATAATTCCACAGCACTCCATGCCGCATTATTCCACTAAACAAATCTTCTCCACACCACATAAATACACAACTAACTAATCCAATCCAACCCACATAATTCCACTACACACCACATACACACACTCCATAACACATAGGTAAATGGTATTGCCATTTAGAATGCCAATAGCTCTAACTCAAACAAATGCGACACCTACTGCATTACAATGCGGATATGAGCACTCAAGACTTTTAGCTAGATATGTAAAGACTGCAGCTGAGAGGCCAGTTTTGTGGTGGTTCCAGTGGCATCTAACAATAGCTGTTTTAAAAAGGATCTGTGCAAGTCAGCCACACACGTGGCAAGAGTTTAAAATTCTCTGAGTGGATAAATCATGAGCTGGCTATAAAAAAGCGGTTGGTAAAGTCCCCCGAGCAGTTGTGTTGTCCAAGTGGGTTGATTTTTTAGAGGATCTTGAAGACACCCAACTTTACATGAAAATATCCTCCCCCGAAGACATCAAGTTACTCAACGGAACCCTGCTCAAAACCCTAAACTGGCTAACTTCCAACCATCTCAAACTAAACGCCCTCAAAACGGAACTCCTCCTCATTTCACCCACTAGGCAAACCCCCACTGTTGTGAAATATCTATGTAACCTCACCGCTCTCAACTGCACACCACACATCATTGACTCTACGAAATCACTGGGAGTTGTGCTAGATAAGAACCTTAACATGCAAGATCACATCAGAGCATCTACCAAAGGAGAGAACTTCCAACTGAGCATCCTAAGAAAACTCAAACCCTACCTTCCCCAAGAAGACTTCAAATCGGTGGTACAAGCCCTAGTCATCTCTAGACTAGAATACTGCAGTGCTACTCTATGCGGACTGCCGAAACTCAGTTTAGCCCCCATCAGAGCATCTCTAAATGCTGCTACTAGACTCTTCACGGGTTCCAAGAAGACCAACCACATCTCGCCGGACCTGAAATCGCTCAACTGGCTTCCTTTTGAGGCAAGGATCCAGCTAAAGATTGCTTGTATGACTCATAGAGCACTACACTTCAATACCCCACTCTACCTGACAAATAAGCTGGAACTCTCTGGTGGCACCCGGCCCTCAAGGAGCACCAGCACACTTCTGCTTAAGCCAAAGAAATTCAAAAAGCTTAAAACCTACAATCGGACATTCTCTGGCATTGCCCCTAGAATCTGAACTCCCTACCAGTGGAAACAAGACTGATTCCCTCAACATCTGCCTTCAAAAGGGAGCTTAAAGCTCTACTAATGAACAATGCACTGAGCTAGAAGCTTTTCTCCTCTTGCCTCGATCTTGTTTAGCTGTTTTACCTATCTCATGTCATTTGTTGCGACCCATTGTCGCCTGCCATAATGTCATTTTTGTTCTTGATGTATATTGCCCTACTTTTTCTTTTCTCCCTCAGCTTTCTTCCTATGTTTGCCATAATGTCATTGTTGTTCTTGTTGTATATTGCCCTACTTTTACTTTTCTCCCTCAGCTATCTTCCTATGTCTTCCTCAACCGTATGTAAAGCACTCTGATACCCACTTGGGTCATGTTCGCGCTATACAAAACTTTAAATAAATAAATAAATAAATATGCAGAGATGCCTTTAATGAGATCTTACTGTGTCCTCTCAGCGGAGTCACAACGCTGCCAGCTGCGCGCTTGGGCACCACGGGAAGGGCCTGCTGCTGCAGCGGCCAGAGCAAGTCCATGGGTGAGACTTGTGCGCCAGACTCAGCATTTGTTTAGACATGCATTGCCCCTCACAGCAGCGTAGTTTAATATTAAGCTCGCGTGCCAGCAAATTGTAGCAAATCAACATTGTCTATATTTTTATCTCAAGGCAATATAAGGCGCAGTCTCAAACTAAGCGAAACAAAGCAATAGCAAAATAATAACAATAACCCAACCATAGCCTGATAGGCAAGTCTCGTATCCCCCATTACACATTTTAAATGTCCTCTGTCTTGTTGTTCTCCCCATCCACTCCTTTCATTATATTGTTCACATCCATTTATACAATATCCACAGTGTAGGATGCGAACAGCTTCTTTTGACGGTAAGTATCCACGGATAACTCCTTGACTGTGTGAGGGCCGACCAGTCAAACTGACATTATGTCATAATATTCAGCAACCTACTTCTTTATGTAGCTATGCAGCCTCTCATCCATTGCCCTCCCTATTTCCAGCACATTTTGCTTGGACTAAGATGTATTGCCCCAACATTCCTTTAAACCATCCATTGGTACAGTGTTGTTCCTCACCTTCATTCATGGGGGTCTAGTTCACGATGGGTCAGATAAATAGCAGATCAACTCGACCCATTCCATTAAGCCTTTAACAAGTTTATCACCCCTTCTTACTTCATGGGGATTTCCTCTGCTGCAGCCAATTCCATCATATCCCAAACCCAGCCATTAGTAGTCGTGGGTCTAGTGCTGAAAGAATGTTTAGACATTCTTTTCATGGCCAGTATTTTTCCGACTATATAACATATTGTGCCCATGGGCCTTTTGTTAGGTTTTGTGTACTGTAAAGGGTTAGTGCCCACCCATTACTTAATATTTGATAGGTGTCTTCTTTTTTAACACCCAAAGGCACAGATCTGGAGCTTAGCTCCTACCTATTTCATTATTTAATCGCAAAAAAGGCAAAGCTATCTGCACAGTTCTACGCCACACAATTCAGCTCCACACATTTCCAATTCACACCACATAATTCAACACCAAACCACATAATTCAACTCAATAACACAATTAAACAACACAACACATACATGCAAACCACACCACAGAATTACATATCATGCCACACAATTCAACAGCGCACCACATAATTAAACTCCACTACAAACCACTTTACAACACAAAATATTATTTCACATAATTACACAATCATACTCCACATAATTCCAGTACACTCAATACCACATAATTACTATCCACATAATTCTACTGTATACCATGCCACATAATTCTACAACACAAATCCATAACACATGGGTGAAAACATTGACATTTACAACACCAATAGCTCTCAGCATCACACAGCACCACGTGAGTATATTTCAGCATCACCTGAGCATCACTTCCTCACCAGCCCGCCACTACCTCGGCACCACCTCAGCATCACTCAGCACCACCTTAGTCTGCCCTCAAATCTGACATCTGTTGATTCTCCCCTAGTGTCTGTCCGATGCAACAAAAAAAGCTATAACAAACAAGCATTAGAACAGGGAGGAAGAAATTGCCAGCACTGTAAGAACAAAAGAAATAGAAGACATTTTTTATGTTAATTATTATTTAATAGGGTTGTTCAGTTGTACATAATGTCTTCTTGGTTATATATAATGTAAACAAAATGCTTTTAACACTTTTTTATTATATATTTTCAACATGCTGCACAGCAGCCACAATGCTCTACAACATAGCTTAAAGACACTGCCAAAGCCAATAGCTCTGGCTAAACACTTATAAGGTCAAGAAGGCGAGACCTATTGGCCATGCCAATGCTTGTTTTAAATTCATTTTTATTATATGAAATATACAATCAAGTAGGATGCAGTCATTATAACACAGCAGTCATGCATTTCCGCAATTTAAATCACAATACGATGCACCTTGTACAGCCGTAAGTTTAATTTGTCCCCGCTCTTTGATTATCGAATTGGCAGTAAAGCCTGCATACAGGCTGCAGTGGCAGCCTGAGACATGTTTTAAGGGGCTACCTAAGTGATTGGCACAATAAGTGCTGCAGGCCCCCTAGTAGGATTTAATTTACCAGTGCCTAGAATATGGTATTCCATAAGAACACTGTGATAATGATAGCGAATGAAAGTATGACCATAACCCATATAATCAAACTACACGTCTCACGTGAGTCAATGATCCAAATGCCAGTAACTCTAGTTAAAGATCTGCAGCACATGCTTGCTAATTACTAGACCCACTGCCCTGAGTACGCAACATCTAAACCACAATGACAACCTTCAAGACCTTTGTCTCCACCGCACTCAAGACCACAAACTAGACGTACAGCACTGCATACTCCTGTATGATTACCACCAAGACAAAGTCCTTAAACAACCATTGCTGTAACAGTCACCACTGGCAACTCAACTCGTAATACTTGCCAGTGGTGACACATACACTGAGGTTTATCATGAAGAAGGGGAAGTGTGAACAGATACTCCTCAATATAAGATATAAGAGCATAGAATGCCAATAATACATGGCACCTTTTTAGGGAGGTATCATCCCTCCTGCTGCAGACTCTCTACCAGATGATATTGGAAGCTTCCACTCTTATATAGAGAGAGCATCAAAAAGATTTGACTTACCAGTGCCAGAAAAGGAAAATTACTGATTCCTTTATGATTTCAAAGAGCAAACACGAAAGACCATTAAATCTATACCTATAATTGCCCATATTTGGTCATATTTGGTCAGAGGGCCAGAAAGTAATGAAGAAACCAGCCATGGTGGCAGCAGTGATTCTCAGGCTCGATAAAAAGTGTAAGTCTCCCACAAATAACCCTGCTTGTCTGAATGGACACCCCAAGTTATGCTGGCAGCCCAGAGAAGTTCAAGAAATCTGAAATTGCCATGCACTGCACCACCTGACAGAGACGTCAGAAGGCTGGATAATACTGGTAAAAGATTTTCGGCAATAGCTGCTACATCCATCAAGGTGTCCCACGCGTTGGCAATTTGTGCCTGATAGGACAGGCTGACGTGATAAGTATTGGGCCATATTTAGACCTCGGGTCAAAAGACAAGAAAGCCTAGGCTATTCTTCATGAAGGAGAAAGAACCTTGTCTAGTGTAATTGACATTGCAGTTGACATAGCTTCTAGGTTTCAGTGGTTGCTGGGAAAGTTGTTTTACGCAGGTAAGGTAGGATGTGGTCGACCTCCTTTACACCTGAGATACGAAGTAGGATTTTTGATGTGACGTACAATGGTAAATTCTTATTTGGATGGCATGTGGATTAGGGTCTTTAGTTCATCAAGTTAGACAATGACACAGCAGGATGTTTGGGAGGTTTTCATCTGAGAAGACCCTAGCCCTTTTGAGAAGCCAGAGGAAGGGGACAGTGCTCTTACAAATGCGGTTATGAAGCTTTTATGTACCAACCTTACCAAATACCACCTCCATCAGCGTCCTGTCACAAACAGTTCCCTCGCAGGACAGATGAAAATTAATCCACGGGCCAGGAAAATTCAAGTGAACAGTGGGTGAGAGGGAAGATCTCATCTTGCTACAATCAGTGGGCCAAAATATGATCAGACCATTGGGTATTTGCTGTAGTACAGTTTGGCCACACATTGGAGTTCGTCCAGAAACCCCCACCTACACTACCACCCAAGAGGTCCCATCATCATCTTCGTCTGTTACAAACTGTGAACTTCACCACGTTAAAGAAAGGAGTGATAGACCCAGTTCCCAGATCCTAGCGAAATGGTTTTTTTTTTCCTTGTCAACAAAGAATTGGGCAACTGGAGGCCAATTTTAGATCTATTGAACTTAAACGTATTTTCAAAAAACAAAATATGTTTCATGGTACCCTTACAGGAAGCCTTTCAACTTTTACAGAAAGGGGATCTAATGGCATCTTTTGACCTACAGGACTGTATTTGTTATTTTTAAATTCATCCCGGACATCAAAAATACCTGAGATTCGAAGTGGCTGGTTACCATTTTTAATTCAGATTCCCTATATGGACAACAGGCTGGTCAGAGGGAAAACCTTCAAAGTCACAACTAAGAATTGGGCCTTACACTGGACAAAAGCAAATCTCCCCTAACTCCCTTATAAATAACTTGTTTTTAAGGGCAATGCTTGATAAAGATGTACACAAAGCCTTCTCATCAGAAGCAAGGATATCATGGTTTAACAAATTAGCCATACTACTGCAAAACAAACCAACAGTCACCATTTATCGTTTCAAGTCTCTTCATGAAGGGTGTGATCCTGTCCCTCATTGGTTCCACTTTGCCACCTTCACATGAAGCCGTTTCAGGTAGAGCTTAACAAGCAGTGGATACAAACCAAAGGTTCATTCGACTATATAATGAGTGTGACAAACTGAATGAAACCGCCCTACCATAGTGGACAAGCACAAGAATACCACTGTAGGATTATCTTTTCTCCAAGAGAAGACAAAGTTTGTAGTAACAACAGATTCCTCCTTAAAAAGTTGGGTTGCACAGTTGCACGAAATAGTGGTGTAGGAGGCTAGCTTAGTATATGGTGCACACTTATTCAAGTGCCGCACCTTGCACTAATCCAGGCAACCCTTATGGTGGTTTTAGTGGTCTTTGATAACCATAGAAAGCTCTCAAAGTAGTAGCTGTGGAAAGTAGCCCCCAGGCTTATCTTGAACGAGTGTTAAGCAGCTTGTTTTACCAGTTTAATCTGTAGTGTAAGTTAAATGAAAAAGAAGCACACAGTGTTTATATAAAAATACTTCTACTTATTACACAACACTCACTAACACATTGGTATATCGCCTACCCAGAGATATCAACACAATACCCAAGAATACTGCAAAAGCAATCAGGTAAGTAGCACAAAATACTGTGGTTTCCAAGGGGAGACCAAACCATATACTAAGAAAGTGGAATGCGAACTACAACGGAGGACAGGACTTGGACCAGAAGACCCAGAGAAGCTTGGGACACAAGGAACCACCCAATGTAAGTACCCCGGAACCCCAAGGAGACTGTTTTCAGAGTGGGAACACAGCTGTGTGCCCAATGGAAGTCAATGGAGTTGTTGTGGTTGCGGTTTTGCAGAAGAAAGACCCTTCCCAGAGGACCCTGAAGAATTCCCTTGGAAGATGGAAGGTTGGAGAGCCATCCCACCCATGGATGCCCCAGAGACCAGGTTACCTACACCAGGTAAGCCAGGTGCATAGGGGTGAAGAGACGTTGGAAACCTCAGTAAACGACAATGGAAGACTTGGAGAAAAGTGCCTCTGGAGAAGAAGGAGAAGAAGTCAGATGGAATCCAAGGGTGGATTCTGGAAGTGAAGAACCTGCAAGCAGAGGGGACAGAGTCTATGCCACTCAGGATTAACCAGGAGGCACGGACGAGCAATGCCCACCAATGTCTTACGGTTCAGGCAAGTTGACGGTGACCTTGTCGTTGCAGCTGTTGGACCAGGCGACGCTGAGGAAGACCAGGAGCCGTGCATGAGCTGTCCCACGTCGGATGTCGGTGACTAGGTGGTCAGTGTCCGGTGGGAGCACCAACCAGCCTTGGTAACCGCAACTGGTGTGTAGAATGAAAAAGGAGCAACGTTGGGACCAGCAAGGTCCAAGGGACTCACCAACAGCAGGAGAGTCTGAGCAGGCCCGAGCAAGCAGGGGAGCCCTAGCCCACTGAAGCAGGAGACGGCCCTCCGGAGGACACACAGGCTGAAGGCGCAGGAGTCGCAAGAGGACTTCGAGCGGCTCACCAAGAAGGAAGGCCCACGGTGCAGAGCATGCGGTGAGGATGCTGTACTTGGCAGGAAGAGATGCTGGAGACTGGAGCTTTTTGTAGCCTGAAGATCTCTGGAGTGCAGAGCCTGCAAGCCTTGGCAGCGGCAAGTCGACGCAGTGCACGGGGTTTTGGTCCCAGCGATTTCGATGAGGGACACTGGCCTCAAAATTGTGGAGAGGACAGGTCGGGCCTCGATGGAGTTGCAGAACCACCACCTGTGTTGCTGAGTCTTCCGAAGTCCGTGCGACGTAAGGAGTAGCACATTGGTCAGCTTCATTGCGGTGCCTGCAGATGCAGGGGAATGACTCCTTCACTCCAAGGGAGATTTCTTCCGGAGTCCTTGATGCCCACAGGTCTTTTGAAGAACCTGGAAGAAGCACAGACACAGATGATGAAGAATACTTGAAGAACAGCGAGACCAGGAGCAGCAGGAGTCTTCCTTGGTGCAGCCTCGGTTCCAGTCGAAGTCCAAGTGTCCAGACAATTAAAGAGCGACTTAGTATCAGGGTTGAGTCTTGTCCCACAATGAATTTAAGGACCCCCCCACAGGTAAGCCCTTAAGTACCCCAAGGAAAGGGTTGGAACAACTCAGGGGTCCCTCCCAGAGGAGGGGCTGGACAGAGGGGAGGATTCCTCCATGCCCTTTGTCCAGTTTCGCACCAGAGCGGGGGCCGAGGGCTCCCTGAACTAGCTCAAACTAATGTATGCAAGGAGGGCACCAAATGTGCCCTTCAAAGCAGTCTGGTGGCGCTGGCAAGCGCCCCCACCCCAGCCCAATACACTAAGTCCTGTCTGGGAGGTGGACATCTCCCTGTGACAGGAAACCTATTGTTCTACCTTCCCCTGCTCGAGCTTGGCTCAGCAGCAGGAGGGCAGAATTGTGTTTGTGGTCGGCAGCAGCACTGGCATGCTTGCAGACCCTAAAAGGCTTTTACAGGGAGTACAGGGGGGTATCCCAAGGGAGCCCCCCAGTACATGGGATCATACTTCCAACACTGAATCGGTGTTGGGCTCTGATTCCAACATGTTTGATACCAAACATAACCGGTTTCGGTTTAGCCACTATGTAGTTACACATCTCGTATTGACTGATGTCCACTATATGTTTTAAAATGGCTGACCACACTTACAAAACCTGGAGAATCGACTCCGAGGTTTGAAGGGGTGTCCTGCACGTGCAGGGGCACCCTAACACTCATAACCAAGCACCCTGCCCTCAGGACTGCCATACGGGTGACTTAGAGGTTTTAAGTCTATTGACCTCAGATATACAGAAACATATCTGTCGTAAGAGATGCAAGCACCAACTCACAGAGGCTGCAATGGCAGACCTGTACTCACAGTTTAAGTGGACTCGCATTCGTGGCACAATACATGCTGCAGCCCATGGGAGACCCCTGGGGGTACCTATGCCCTGGGTATCTTAGTACCATATACTAGGGACCTACGAGGGTACACCAGTAGCCAATTGTGGATGTACAGAAGTATTTACCATAGTCAATTTAGGGAGAAAGCACAGTTACTGTGGTCCTGATTAGCAGGATTCCAGTCATCGTAGTCAAAGACATACTGACACCAAGCAAAAAATGGGGGTAACCATGAAAGCAAGTCCTACTTTCCTACATTCATATCAGAACAGTCCAAGCGTAACGGAAATATTTTGATCAAGTAAAACAAAAACTTTGGGCCATAATACATGCTTTTTCTTTACCCAGCCAAATTGAAGATTCTCTTCCAGGGGGCAAACAGTATTCTTCGATAACCCAGACCGGGCCTGGGAATGGCTGAAAGAGTGTCCCCTGGGCAGGGGCAAGAATTGTGCGCATTCGGATGGGAACGACCCTCCTGGTGGGATCAGGAATGGCATATATTAAGCCTGAATCCACGTAGACGCTGGAGACCAAGAGTTTCATACTGGAGAGGTTGGTCCCAGTCGCACAGTTGTCCTCGTGCAGCTCCAGTGCTGCACCACTCGCCGAACTCTGACGAGAGCTGGGGACCCTCGTTGGCGCAGCAAGGTCATGGTACGGTGATAGAGTTCCACTTGGCATCGGACCAGAGCTCAAATGATTGATCTTTAAGTGCTGCCCCACATCTACTAGTACTGTTCTAAAGAAAGTTTCTTATGCTTACAGGGTGACAGATGCTTCCAGGGGGAAGTGTACGGAGAGGGGTTGTTGGGGGAGGGGTCGAGGTTTTTTTTTTTAGTTACAAGTTTGGTTCATTCTATGTTGTTTCTTTGTTTAAATAAAAGGCAGCCACGATTCTCCTTCCATAATCCATGCTATCCCCTCCCCGCACAATTGTTAAGCCAACGTGATGGTCCCACACCTCAGGATCCTAACATGGAACATAAATAGTTTACTGGATAAAATCAAGAGAGGTGCAGCCTTCCGATACATCAAGCAATATGCCCCAACAGTTCTCCTCCTACAAGAGACCCTTTTAATGGGCCCTAACTGCCCCATCCTCCCCCGCCCTGGTTACACCAGGGTGCTTCATGCAGAGTAAGCAGGAGACGCAAGGGGATTGCTCCATCATACATGCCCAATAGTCATCAATAAATCCCAATTACACCCACTTAGCAGATAAATCTTTCTTGAAGGTACGATGGAGGAGCAACCATGGACGTGGAGAAGTATAAACCTTCCTCCAACTCCATTACCACTACACTCCATGATCTGTGGAACACACTGTTGAAAACCGAACCAGACATGCTTATATTGCAAGGTGATTTCAATGCCATTATAGACAGACACTACATCAATAGCCCCTTCGACCCATACACTAGCACTCAATAAATGGGTGCACTCTTTAGGCTTAATTGATATCTGGCTCAAGTGGCACACCTTACATGCTAGATTTACACACTACTCGGTTTCTCACAAAACCCACTCCAGGCTTGACTACTTCTTTATGCCAACAGATCTACTATCATTAGTACAGAACATTCACATCCTCCCACAAGGACTATCAAATCATGCCCCAGTGGTATTACTCCTGGAAACGGGACCCCACACAGTAGGCGGTGTCTGGAGACTTAACGCTTGGTGGCTCATAGATGACACATTAGTAGACCTCCTTAGGGAGGTCATCACAGACTACTTTGATTTAAACCAAGGCTCAGTGACATCTCTCTGGGAAACGTTTGCGATGGTGATGATCGGGGGCGGGCCTACACAGCGGGTCGCGGGTGCGTACTCCTAAAAGAGCAGGAGGTTACCCTCCTGGAATCTCAGACTTTCTCTTTAGAACAATCAACCGATAACCCCCCTACTTCTGAGCAATGTCAGCAACTAAGGGACCTTTGCGAGAGTCTAAAATGAAAGCTCCATGACTCACCTCGCACTGCAGCATCTTTGGCCCAAAATCGTCTATATGAGCATGGTAACAAAGCCAGTAAATTTCTCTACTGGCTTTCTCAGAGTCGGGATGGTCCTCGTATAGTCCCGCGTATACTCACCCTGGAGGGCAGACTCACACGACTCTAGCGAGATAACTGAGGCCTTCGCGGTATACTACCACAACATATACAAATTCAAAGCCCCCTGTTAGAAAACATCCCTCCAATAGAGGCAGACCTCCCCATATGTTCTCTCTCACAGTCTCAATACTTGAGGGGTTCTTCACTCTGGAGGAGTTGCAGTCGACCATTATGGCCAGCCCCTCTGGAGAAAACCCCTTGCCCAAACGGCTTCCCACTCGAATTCTATAAAAAGTTCTCCTCCCTTCCATTTGCTACTCCTCTTTGAAGAGGCACGTTGTACCGGATCACTACCTTCCGATCTTCTAAATGCCATTATTGCCACAATCCTCAAATCCGGTAAGCTGCCTCCTCTGTGTTCCTCATACCAGCCGACCTTTCTTTTAAATATGGAAGCAAAATTATTGGCCAAAATGATGGCATTGAGACTCCCCACCATCATCAAAACACTGGTACACAAGGATCGGAATGGCTTTATGCCTGGTAGAAGCACCTGCTGCTGCCTACCTAAGCTTCAAATGGCTCTATCAGCCTGGAGAAATTACAAGGCCCAATAACTGTTATTAGTTGATTATGAAAAGGCTTTTGATACTGTATATAGGCCCTTTTTAGGTCGAGCCTGAGCCAGCGTGCAAGCGCTGCTCTGGCGATGATCTGTTGTAGTTCAGTACTGGAGAGAAGCCCCGCCCATATTTTTCATTGGCTTGTGTCTTTGTCCTTCATAAATGCTGGCTTCTGATTGGTTAATAGGCTTGTTAGTCCCTCCTTAGTACGGCCTTGTCTTCATTTGTAACCTCCCATGGCTACTGGCCCCTTTACTTGGCTTGTTACACGGTAAGTGTTATTTAGTCTGGAAGCACTATTTTCTTTAATAAGTTTCTTTCACTGCAGGCACGACATGCGCTGCTTTAGCTGGTTTTATTCATTTTCCCATCATAACATGGTGCTGCGCACGAACAACACGAGACCCGCAAGCACACTAGTAGAGCAGGATGTAATAAGCGATCGCAGTGGGAGGAATCTGGTAGTAGCTCAGAAATAACTTTATTGCGCGTGCGTACTGGCATCGCAAGTCTGTCACTAAAGCATGGCTACTTTGGCTAGCCCTTCCGTGGAGCTGGGTTTTGCAGAGCCGGTAGTGGAAGCGTGGCGGCTTCTCAGCCTGCAGTTCCCCAGCAAGGATGGCGGGAGACCCGCATGGCTGGGTAAGGTAGGGCTGCCGGGCCCCGAGGCGCTGGCTTGTGGAGGTTGTGGACGTCCCGGTTGTTCCCTACTGCAGTTGTACGCGCCAAGCCATGAACCGCACGGCTTCCACCGCTGCCTCTTCGTATTCTGCTGCCGTGATCCAGCATGTCACCTACCAGGGAAGTCGCCGCCCTTCCATGGTGAGGAGTTCAGGGGAAGGATTCACACACCTCAGAGACTGCGCATAATCGTTGTATTTAAGGACAGGAAGGTTCCTCCTACCAGGGACAGTACGCAAGCTGTATAAGGTAGGGCTGACGGGCCCGAGGCACTGGCTTGTGGAGGTTGTGGACGTCCCGGTTGTTCCCTGCTGCAGTTGTACGCGCCAAGCCAGGAACCGCACGGCTTCCACCGCTGCCTCTTCGTATTCTGCTGCTGTGATCCAGCATGTCACCTACCCGGGAATCCGCCGCCCTTCCATGGTGAGGTGTTCAGGGGAAGGATTCACACACCTCGGAGTCAGTGCATAATCGTTGTACATAAGGACAGGAAGGTTCCTCCTACCAGGGGTGGTACGCAAGCTGTCCGGGATCCGAGGCAGATCGGAGGCACTAACTCGGTGCCTGGCAATCTGCATGGCCGTAGTAACAACACCCCACATTAGCTGGGAGCTGTGGCTGAATTTGGGGGTGCGTTCTTCTTGAGTCCCTGCAATTCTCGGCAGCAGAAGGGTCCAAGCATTCGAAAACAATCTTTTAGTTCAATGTACTGATTTTCTGTGGCATTTTGGGCCCTTGTGATAATGCAAAAAAAAATTACTTGAATGCATTATTCTACTCCTTGATGTTTGACTCCTATCAGGGCTGTATGCTGGATAACCTATACTGGAAATCTTGAAACTGGTATATTTGAAATAGGGTTGGCAGAAAAACGATGTTTATAATGCAATTAATGTATTCTTTGCATTTTACTTATTCGGTCGGCGGAGACTCGCACAGGCCGAAGGGATGTGTTTATGACCAGTGGCGGGTTGCCTACTGGAAGTATTCATACGAATGGTACATACGTAGGCGAAGGTGCCTATCGAGACGCGTTGCCATGAAGGCTAGCAAAATGAGAAACTTTTCTCCCCCGTGGCCGGCTGCCTACTGGGAGTCACCTGTGAATGGTGAAGACCGGGGTCTGCAGACTCTGGTGTCAGCAGCTGTAGCGAGGACGTAACGGTGTAGCGTTGTAATCCTGGGCGCATTTTGATTTTTCAGGAAATGCTCTTCTAAAACCATGACAACATAGGACTTTAGCAACGCCAAAGACACGTGAGTACTGAAGGGAAGGTAAACTTACTTCTTGGCATGCAAAGTCCATTGTATACCAAAGAAAACAAAATGCAAGGTCCTGATTCATAAGCATCCTTAGGGCTGCCAGGAGGAAAAGGCACTGGTGGTGACGCTGAACATCCTGTGATTCTGGGCAAATCACTTAATCTACCTGTGCCTAGCAAAAAGGAATGTGTCCTCATGTAACGCAACTGGGGCTATGTAAAGCGCTCCGATACCCGATACCTTCGGGTCAAGTTCGCGCTATATAAAACTCCGTTAAAAAAACAAAACTGTGGGTTATTTAAATCTCATAGGCATAGTAATGATGCGTGGAAGCTGGTCAGGAGAATGTACGAACACACAGTCGCTTGTATGTTACGTGGAGACTTTATTTGTCAAGCTGGTACAGATAGTAGTAGAAATAAAGAAGACAGAGACCCCACTAGGAGCTGGTGTTGCACATAGCTCAGCCCTAGTCCAACTGCTTTGGGCACACAGCACAGAACCTCAAGCATATCACATTCTATGACGTCATGGGGCAACAGAGAATGCAAGATAGTGCACCTGGTAAATATATAAGGAAGGATGCCACATATCTCCCTTCTTCACAAAGCAAACAAACAAACAACTGATGGGCGACACACCCAAAGAAGAACTACCTTGGATGGATGCTGTCTGCTGACATCCAGATATAAGAATTGTGGGGCTTATGCATCTGTATTGTTTTTTTCCCTTCCTTTTGGTTCCCAGCACCTTTTCTGGACCAAGGACCCTCCCTGAGCCTTTCATGGATCTTGAAGCTGCAGCAGAGCAGCCCAGCAGAGCGTCCCCGTGCATAGAATTCAGGATGAGTCCTGTTAATATTCTATGAAGTTTACAGTGAAAGTAACCCAGCAGTTGTTTCACACAATCTTTGCTATGTTTCCTGTGCATAGAATTCAGGCTGAGTCCTGTTAATATTCTACGAAGTTTACAGTGAAAGAAACCCAGCAGTTGTTTCACACAATCTTTGCTATGTTTTTGCAGTGACCATGTGCTAGAAATGGAAATCCTTCCACCACATTCTCCTGGCATGACAATGCTTAAAAGACACACAGACGTATGATTGCCACCCTCCCCACCCCCATCACACAGGCACTCGTATCCTGAGCAAGCGTTTAATTTCACCCAGTCCTCTAATACGAATGATCTAATTGGGGGCCTTCAGATGCCATTTAGAATCACTGCCTGACTGGAGGAGGACGAGCCTAATGGACCATCTTGCAGACAGACCACAAAACTGATTTTCCTAAGCTCACGCAGGGCACTGTCCTTTTTTAGGTCGATCCTAGCGGCAGCGCTCATGCACTGCTCGCTCTACGAGGCATGCTGTATTAGAGTATGCACTGGAAGCCCCGCCCACTCTCCGCCCATATTTGTCATTGGCTTGTGTCATTGTCCTTCGTAAATGTTGTCTTCTGATTCGTAAATAACCTTGTTAGTCCCTCCTTGGTACCGCCTTGTCTTCATTTGTAACCTCCCATGAGGACTGGACCTTTTACTTCTGTTGTTACACGGTATGTGTTATTTACAGCCTGTGTGCACTATTTTCTTTAATGAGCTTCTCCTACTCAGACACAACATGCTATCTAAAACAGCGCCCGCTTTGCTTGCACCACTCGCGGGATGCTGCTTTCACAATGTCGGTGACTTCATGCTATCTCTGTGTTGTTTAATGCCAGTATCTAGCACGCTCTGCTGAATTCTGAAACGCTGCTCTCAGTAGGCTGGAATTATTTTGTCAGTGTGTAACGAAGGAGCTGCGTCTCTGACGGGGACAGTCTCTCCTAGCCCATGCAGCTTTATACGTTTTCCAGCCTTTTGTCTGTTTGTCTTGGCAGCACACGGGGAGCACTGTGCCACTTCGCTCCTCCCTTATCCCCGATGCACTGCTGCTCCAGCCATGAACGTATGGAGAGAGAAATACAGGGAGGGGTGCGATGGCTTCCAGACCCCACCACCAATTCAGGCTGCACGGGCCCATCCTGGACCGGAGCCTAGCCCATCTCGTGACTCGTTTCCTCTCTTCTGCCTCCTTCGTCCGCATGGCCGCCCACCCGACCCGCCTATTGTAATCTCAGGGGAGGCACACCCTCCCTCCACACTCACTGGCAGTCTGTGATATAGGTCCCGCTGACTCCAGGTCCCGGAGGCCGCCACACACTGTCTCAGCCCCCGAGGCCGCCTAACGGAGCATCTGCATCAACCAGCCTGCAGATCTTGTGTATCCCCACAGCTCATCACCGGCCGTGCCCCCACTACTTTGCCACACTCAGCATGTAGCTCGACTCGGCCAAACACCCAGATGCGGCAGGAATACTGGCCTCTTCCACAGACCCATGCTAAATCATGTCCACTATCTTTTCGTGGCTTGTCATGCCCTCCTTCTCTACTAATCATAAACATTGAATCTAAGAGCCTTTTAAATTCTTTACCTGAGCAAGGCACGGTCAATAAGTCTCATGCCTGCAATAATAATAATGAAGAATCTATGTAGTCCCTGTACTTGGAATTATTCCGGGGGTGCTTAGTTCTTGCCAGATTAGATTATCCAAAGTGCGCAGTAACTCATTGTTAAAAGAATGTTCTGCTTTGAGGAATGCTCTTTGTCTGGCCACGCCCTACTTTTCAAAATTCCAAACGCATTTGAGCTTGGGAAGAAAATGTTGGCAAACAAAGGCGGAGCCATACATTTTGGCTATTAATCAATCTAGGAGCTCCAAGTCCCTCCCTCTCATTATTTCACTACCATATCCTAATGTGGGAGTCAGTTTTGCACTGAGGATTCTAAGTAAGGGGTTGAGTGTTGGGCCCTTAATACTGTTGACAAAGTTGCAAAGGCAAGATTAAGTGACCAGGCTTCGGCCTTAATCTTTAACTTGCGATGATAGAAGGAGCCCCTATTACTGATGGAAACCCTAATATATTTATATGTTACTTCATTTGCAAGCAGCTTCCCATTTATGCTCCAAACACCGTTTTTTTAAATCCTTTTACCGATTTTTAGCACTTTGGTTTTCATGAAGTTGATGTCCAGCCTGTTTGCAGAAGTAAAACTAGCATTTGGAATGCAATAGGTCTCGCATTTCCGAGAGTTTAAGCTATTAGCATTGTAAATGACAATGCCTTATATTTATGTTTTAAAAACCAAAACATAAGTAAAAGGCATTGTCATTTACAATGCCAATAGCTCAAACTCGCATAAATGCGAGACCTATTGCATTGCAATTGCTTGTTCTTTCATATACTCACAGGAACGAATTTCGGCCCTAGGTTTCTCACATTGGTCAGGGCTTGCTATGACTCTCCAAGTGCGAGAGTCCGATTTAATGGGACGCTTGCCTCACCATTCCCCATAGAGAGAGGTACGAGGCAGGGTTGTCCCTTGTCACCCTCTCCTTTTCGCTCTTGTCATCAAGCCTCTTGCCTGTTGGACTAGAGAGGACACCCAGGTCCAGGGCTTCCACGGCCCTCAAATCATGAGGACAGGGTTGCCCTCAATACGGACGACATGCTCCTTTATATTCAATCCCCCCTGACACTACCCGATACTAGACTGTAGATTACATCCGGTTAATTCAAATGCCTCAGGATACATATTGCCCGAGACCCGCAAACATCATGGGATCTCAATATCGCCATTCCTATCACGCACCAGATCAGAGTTCAACTGGTTATCCTCCGTCCCTCTGAATCTCCCTGGCCGGATATCCCTCTATGAGATGTTAGTCCTTTCCAGATTCTTATTCATCCTACAAAATCATCCATTTGTACTCCCATCCACCTTCTTCACTGATGTCCAGTCCATTTCAACCAGGTTTTACTGGGCGGCCAAGCCACACAGTTTCCTACCCAAATGTACTGCGCCGCAATACGAAGGAAGATTCGGGGTGCCTGACCTCTCTATTAGAGGGTGGCGCACCTCATTCCTATCAACGACTGGCTATTTGGAGATCGTCAGGACTCCTCCTGGCGCCTGGAACTCTAAGTACTAGAACGGTGGGATATACACAATCTCCTCTATGGGCGCCCCTACCCCAGATCTCCAGACCCCCCTTCCTGTGCTGGCGTGCAGCACTTACACATATTAAATGTCTGGGGAAACCGACAGGTCAAACTCCCTTCTGGGAGGGAACATGGCTGCACCAGGTGGCTCAACTGGAGGGGTTTAGAGCCTGGGACCGAATAGGGATCTTGACACTGGGGGACTTACCAGACAAAGGCCACATAGTATCCTTTACCGCCTTAAAGATGAGTTTCACTTGCACAGCTCGCATGAATTCTTTAAATAACTGCAGGTTCGCCATGCCCTAAAACCATATCAGGAGATACTTACGCTGGTCCCTGAATTTAACACCCCGGAAATAAAACTTACCACGGGCCCACTCGGACGTCAAGCGACCTCCTGACTGTACAAATCCCTCTTACTCGATACCTCTAACCCTTTGATTAAACTTAGAGCGGATTGGTAAGTAGATTTAGGTGCCCTGGAGGGTGACGATTGTGAGAGGCCAGGATAGCTCCTCGTGTCTTGCCCATCCACATTCAGTATTCTTATTTCCACTGAATATATCACAGCCTGGATATTTTGTGGAGAATAGGGCATGCAAGTTCAGTATGCTGTACACGATGTGGTGAACCCGAAGTGTCCTTCTACCACATAATCAGTACCTGTCTCTCACTTGTCCTCTACTCACGCTCAGTTTAATGAGTGCTCAGCTTCAAAGTGGCGCTGTGCCCTAAAGTTGCTCTCCTTGGGATAATGGGCAACTGGGCTGATAATAGACACCATCGGACATTTGCAAGCCTGGGGTACTTAATAGCCTAATAGGATATTTCACAGCACTGAAAGTCAGCAGAACCCCCACCACCCTGTCCACCTGGCAAATGGGTATGAATTTCTGCTGTAAAGCGGGTCACGAAATATATAAATGGAGGGAATGTACCAAAAACACTTGAAACTCTGGGGTGCATGGATCCCCCTTTCTTTGTAAACCACCATCTAGTCTGATACCTTTTATGCTTGAAATGCACTGTTTTATATGGGGATAAGGTGGGGTTAACGGTGTGAAGACTCTTCTTCAAAGATTGTTGGGGAGTGCATGTTTGTAACACAGCATCGTTATTGCATGTTAAAATGTAAAAATAACATTTTAAAAAGAGTTATAAAAAAAGTTTATTAGCCTTGTAGGCTGTTTCAAGAGGAAATTTTGGAAATCAATTCTCAACCTCCCCAAAGAATTTCCCACTGCCATCCTTGAATCAGATGTGGGTTACACATCCATTGAACATGATTGTCAGATGGCCCCCATTAAATATGGTATAAAAGACTAAAATCACGCCAAAACAATCTGGTGGATTGAATTTGGGAGGAATATTTCAAGCTCAATAGCAAATCCCCTTTTGCAACACCTTGGCTTAAAGAAAGTAAGAGACTGAACTTGGCACTACCCCAAACCCCGAACAATCTCCAAATGATCTTGAAGAGACAAACTCTATGGTCACCAAACAATGCACGCACCTTTCAAAAGAACGAAGAATGTATGCACTAGACAACCGATATCACTTCGATGACAGGGTAATATTTGAACTTTCTCCAAGTGCACAGCAGCATGTAATCCTGCGGGCAAACCAAAAAGAAATGAGGCTTTTGCACAGGTAAGAGGAGGTTGCTTACTATTAAATAAAACCATGAACAGAAGAAATACAGCAATTTATGCTAAATGCCTATGTAGTGCCACACAGGATCTGAGACATTTTGTATTAAATTGCCCTATGTACAGTTCCATAAGAACTAGCACAATAAGTAACTTGCTCCAAAGAGAACAGGTAGACTAGCCGAATGAACAAATCTCTTTTCCCCTACGTGACCTGTCCGGACAAGCTACAAAATGGACTGGAGTATTTCTGAGGAAAAGCTGGGGCCGGAGGGCAAAATTGGCACAGAAGGGGAATCTTATTGGCCCTGCCCTGGTCCCCTGAAACAAACTATCTAGGCCGATGGCTTGATATACTTTTAGGAACAGTGTGGGCTTGTGTGTTCATAAAAAGAAGAAGCCTTTTTATAGTTTCAACTTGATTTTAATAATTCTAAGAAGTAAACAATTTTGTACATAGTGTTTTATGTATTCTGTTTGAAATATGTATTTTTTCTTTGTGAAAGGCAGCCTTGTTCTTCATGTGGGATGAAAACACTGTTAATAAAATTACCCAGGTTACAAATTGTGTTCCTCCTCGGGATAAACCCACCTCACATACTAGCACAGGGATGACCTCAAGCAGCCTAGTTGCCAGCATTTTACTAAGGATTCTTCCGACTACATTACATAGTGATAAAGTAAGATCCTTTGTATCTCTATCTGACTAAGCTATGAGCATTAGCAACGCTTCGTGCATTGACTCCGGGAGCATGCCTGTATCCCACGCCTTGAGAAACACTCCCAGCAACCTGTTCGCCAGTAGCCCCTTGTTAGCCTGGTAAAACACAACAGGCAACTCATCCGTCCCCGGGGCCTTTGCCTTGGGTATTAACCGTAAGGCCACTGTCAGAACCCCTTTCAGAGGGCCACGGGGCACACAGGGTTTACTGGGCCCAACCGTGGGAGTTGAGGCATTTTAATCCTGATGTCTCGGGGACCTGACTTACTACGGATCCTGAGTAACTGGGCTAAGTACCCCTTCTGCACTTGACTCTCAGAGTTGCATGGTGTAATCAGTCCAAGGCTTCCTTGGGGGGGTGGAGGAGGCGGGGGGGGTGAAGGTGTGGATATAGAGTAGTGAACACAGTTTCACAACTCAAAATGCACTGAGCAGCAGCAATAAATCATTGCCTAGCCAAATACTCACTTTTTTCTGGAAAAAGAGAAATATTTTATTTCTAACACTACCCACACAAAGGAAGAATACAATATTCACAAACCATTACACAGTCCTCCCCTGAGATTGGAGCTCTACTGTCTTTCTGGAGGCTCCCTGTCCCAATCACTCTTCGCATTACCAATTGTGGTTATTCTCCATTCACTATTGGCAACATCCAGAGTATGCCCCACTGGTAGTCCGAGTCTCAGGAGTCCACCACAACTCTGATTTAAAGTTAATAGTGTTCCAGCACACACGTTCGTATTTAGCAGCATGTTCTCCCGTAGCTGTCAAGCTCGAAACAAGTCTTACACGCACCTGCAGAAGGGAAGGATTCGAAGTGCTGAAGTGCGCCCTGTCCACGGGCGCTTACAGCGACTCCAGCCCAAGTCAGCTGAGTTAGCCACAAACGCACTCAGCGGCTGCACTCAATGAGTGCAGACACTCTCCCTCACAGTTGCGCTCCTGCAGTGATCGGAGGTGTCCTGCTGCTTCTCCTGTGGGATAAGTGTTCACTCGCTCCCAATGGGGAGGTCGGCTTCCACAATCCTGTTCTGGCTTCCACATTTAGGTGACGGTGCTCCCACAGCATCCTCACTTCTCCAATTGGACAGAACAAGTTGCAGTCCTTGGTGCTTCTGGTGACCTCCTCCGACACATTGGGTCACCACCGCTCACTGTCCATGGGCTCTGGTCTGGTCAACACGGCAAAGTTAGCCACGGTGGTGCCTCCTGGCATATGGGGTCACATCACCGCTACTGGACAAGGCTCCGTTCCTCTTCAAATATAAGAAGGTAACCCCTTTGCTAGATACTTCAAGATCTGGGTACAGGGGGAAAAGAACAACGAACGAGAAAAGAAATGTACCCACTTGACCTGTATTTCTTCAACTTAGCTACTATGGGCAGTTGGTTCTGTTCTAATTATAATAGAATAATTACATATGTGAAGTTTTTCATATGATCATATCTATTCTGTTCTTTTCATGTCTTTTTCAGAATAATTCATTTACAAGTAGAAAAATTGTTTGCGCAGTCTATAAATATATTTCAACAGTTCATTCTATGTATTGTGACATAGCTATTCTACCAAATATCCTGCATTTTTTTATATAAAAAAACTACAAATCACCATTACAAAAAATACAACTTCCCTAATAACTCATCCTCTCATTCTGAAAAGATATGAAAAGCACAAAATAAATATGATCATATGAAAAACTTCACATATGTAATTATCCTATTATAATTGGAACAGAACCAACTGCCCATAGTAGCTAAGTTGAAGAAATACAGGTCAAGTGGGTACATTTCTTTTCTCAAGGCTCCGTTCCTTTCTGCACTGCAGTCTTTACCACGGCGGCCCCTCCTGGCATAAAGGGTTGTCACACCACTACCACACAAAGCTTCGTCCCTTACCGCACGGCAGGCTTTCACATGGCTACCTTCACGAGGGCCCTCTCCTTACATACGGGGTTTCATGACTCAGTCCTAAACATGAAAAATGGTCCAATCGGTGCAGCATGTTTCCTCGCAAAGGGAGTTCACTTAACAGGGCTCCTGCCTGGACCTTGCTCTCGCCAATGCTCTACTCTTCTTCACATGGCACACTGGTCTTGGCAAGCAGGCAGGCATGGCAGGTGATCTTGTATTCCCTGGGTGATATTTCTTCACCCAGCAGGGAGTCTAGCAGGCCTTGGCCCCCAGTCCTGGTCACAGGCAGAAGTCTTGCAGAACTTCCTCTCTTCACACAGGCGGTCTGACTGCTTGGCAGGTGACAATGTTTGGGGTCTCAACCTCCCCTTCTTATAGTCTATATCCAGATACCAAATGATTATTAGGGTCTGAGTCTTTGAAGTTTTATGTTGAGGTTCTGCTGCTTTTGATGTGCATTCTCCTCTACTCCCTCTTCCTCTGGAAATGCATTCTGTCACAGCAGGAATGTCTTCAAAGATGATAATCCTACAACACAGGCTATGGGAGTGAGTAGAGTTCTCACCTGGATGTCAGCCACAGGGATATGTGCATCAAATGTTAGCCCAGGGCTCCCAACCGCCCTACTCATTATGATTCTCTTATCAGCCCCATCTTCTTCCTGAGATGTGCCCAGGCCCTGAATCACAGAGTATCCTTTGAAGTGTATAGGGGAGGCCTGGTCCTTCCCTCTCCAATGTGTGTCCCACCCAGCCTACAGGAATGCAGCAATCCACAAAAGTGTTTGGGGGATTCTCTCTCTCCATGTTTCACCATGCAGACTGGGGTCTCCCAAAATTGAACCCAGGGCCCTCCATATATTGTAGCATCCACAGGCACATATACATCCAGTGCTTGTATACAGCATACACTCAATGCATAGTACTGTATCGTCAATTCACTGTACCATTCAGAGGCACACATACATCCAGTACTTGCATCCAACATGTGTGCCCTGCCCAGCACTGTATCCTTTATGTACTGTACCACTCATAGGCACACATACTTGAGGCATACCTCTTGAGGCCAGAATCCAACTTAAATTGGCATGTATCACGCACAAGGCTCTATACTCAAACTCCCCTGCATTTCTTGCCCAGAAACTCGTGGTATCCGGAGGAGCCAGAAACTCCCGTTCTGCCAGAGACCTTTTGCTCCAACCAGCACGCTTGCGGAAAAAAAAAACGTACAATCGGGCCTTCTCTGGGGCCGCACCAAGAATATGCAACTCACTCCCGCTCGCCGTTAGAAGAATTCCATCTCTGGCACGCTTTAAAAAGGATGCCAAAACCTTCCTAATGGGCAAATTCCTCTCCTAAATTTTGCCTTGAAATCACCTCAGCGACCTTGTCCTGCTTCCGTTTACTGCTTCTCATTGTTCTATCCGGATGCTATCCACCCGGCATCTCCGGGTATCCCACCCTGGGATCTGGGACCTCCTGTTTCTCGTAAATGGTTTTACTTGTGTTTATCCCAAAGGTATCCACCCCTCCCCCTAAGTCTCTTGTATACAACTTGTGAATCCTGTAATGCGCTCTGACACCCTAACGGGTCAAGTTTACTTGTGTTTATCCCAAATGTATCCACCCCCGCTAAGTCTCTTGTATACAACTTGTGAATCCTGCAAAGCGCTCTGATACCCTAACGGGTCAAGTTTGCGCTCTATAAAACACAAATAAATAAAATAAAAATAAAAACATACACCCACACTAGCACTTATCATGCATGCACTGCACTCTTCATGTATTGTATCACTCACAAGTACACATACACCCAGCACAAGCACTTATCCTGCACCACTGCACACTTCATGTATTGTACCTCTCACAGGTACACATACATTCAGCACATGCACTTATCCTGCATGCACTGCACAGCTCTACATCCTTCAGGTACTGTAGCAGGCTCAGGCACATGCACCTCAAGCACATGTATACACCATGCATGCCCTACTCAGTACCACATTGACCAAATAAGGTACCCTTCCCAAGCACACATACACCCAGAGCAGAAACACCACTTCTGTGCTGCACAGCACTTCACACCAACCTTATGTAGGCCAAGGGTGAGTTGAGCACACAGCAGTGGAACTTTAAAAATGGAGTGATCCTGTAGGCCTCATTCCCGCGACACAGGTTAAAAAGGACCAGTTCACTCCTACTGATCACTACACGGTATGCTGCCACCAACCCACTTGTGCTGCTTAACTCCTGGTCCATCAAGACCGCAATCATGGTGCACATGCATGATCCGTGTTTGCCTATGACAACAAAAAGTAGCATTAGGGATCCAGACACCAGTACTGTTGTGCACTCAGGGCAGGTGTGCACTTCTATTACCATGTAGAGGACTTTTCCGTCCCAACAGTCAGTACCAGTTTTTCCTTCATCGAAGGAGCACCAAGCATTTCCTGCTGTTATGGGGAGACTCCCCTAAGCGAGAGCATTGCCAGGTACATACCAATTTCTTGCAAGTCCCAATCCGGAGGCTGCTACATAATTGACTGAAAAGTGTCACAAATTATGCATTATTGATGTCCATTTGATTAAGAACTTCAACCCCGTGAACATCTTTCATCACAAGGATAGGGGGTGTTGCTTTTCCTTTTTTATGAGCCAAGCCAGTAATCTACCCGATTTTTCCTCATCCTAATAGAACCTCTGATGATATATACGGTGGGCTTGGGGGTCCAGTCTGTCCCGTAGGCCAAATAACTCCTTCTTCAGGCCAACACATTCAATCAGTCTCTCGGCATTCTCAGGGTGACTTTCGTCCACTTTTTAAAGTCTCTTTTCCAATTACTAAACCGTTGTCTCTAGTTGCATTTTAATGCCATATGTTTTGGACATACACTCCCGTCTTATCACTACCTTCATGGCTTCCCATTCAGTATTTCTAGTTCTGCTGTACCCCTATTAGTGTCAAAATAAACCATCAGTCTATCTTGCAACCACTACAGAAATAGGGTATCAGTAAGTGCCTCAACTCTTAGTCTCTATGTGAGAATCCTTGATGCAACATGTCTGTTATGGAAAACGGCCAATAAGGTCTGACATATATCCGGCCAGTTATGTCACCTCACATATTTTGGAGCTATTGTGCATTTGGACCAACAGATAGTCCAGCCTGCTATGTGTTCCTGAAGCTGGGTGTAACAAGGTTGTGGCCTTTTACTTGTCCTTTCTTTTTGCTAATGCCATTGCAAAATATCTTGGAAGATGCTGATCTTATCTTCTCTAAAACAAATCTGCCCAACTTTGCATGCTCCCTCTAGTATATCTTCTTCTGTTCAGAAGTAAGAGACTCTTCTGAGACGTAAGGGACCAGGTTTGTGTGGAGTTGAAGTGGAGAGTTTGCATGATGGTTTCTATCCAGGATGATGTCTTGGTCGTTAGGGGTAGCCAGCTGCTAGCGAAAGAAGTGATTTGACATGTTCTTCCAGGTCAGAATTGGATATTGATTGATTCAAACTTGTTCTCCCTATCATCAATTTTGTCCGTCATTTCTCTATGTTGTTAATCAAGCACTGCCACCCTGTTTGATAATTTGCCTTATTCATGGGCTAGCTCAGCAAGGTTTGTCTGAGCATGATCCAGATTATTTTCAATCTTTTGTTAACAAGTGATGTAGCTCGGATAACGATTTTTCGAGGTTATGTCGCAAAGGTTTGATGTTCTTCTCTTTTGCCACAGACATAATAAAGAAGGAAAGCTCAAGGTGCTATAGCCAGAAATAAGGTGTGGGGAGGCGAACGCAGGGCTTAGGGCTTGGTGCCTCTAGCAAAATGTTTATGGCTGGATACATCCTGGAGAAGAAGTTGCTTTCAAAGTATTTTGGCAATAGGAGTTAAACAATTGAAGTTTATTGGCACTTATGGATAAACTCAGGAAGGGTTTGGATCTTCAATAATGTTAATGAATGCTCAAAGTTAAAGGCCCACTGTCGCACACCAGGTCTCAAACTGCAGTCAAGGGGCCAGCCATGCACATCAAGCTAAGAGGTGACAAGGCAGAAGCCAGCCCTGGGATAGTTATGCGTACAGTAACGGGAAAGAAAATGAGCGCTCAGAATCCTATCCCTCCTTCAGACAGTCAGCATTGGCGGAATCAAGTTCATGATTTGCGGTGAACAACGGCCCTCCATCTTCTAGTTCCTCCAGATAACTTCAAGACAGGTGGCTCTCCAACCAGGCTCGAGGCCGCACACATTCTCTGCTTCCTCCCTCTTGAGTTTGGCGGTTGAATTCCAGAGCTCATGGCCCTCAGCCGCAGCTTGTAATGCTTCCATTTCTAACGATAATGGCATTACTCCTAGTCCTACTCCCTCGCCTTCCTTCAGTACAATTGAGGCCCCGCCTCCCACCCAGACCCACCGCCAGCATAAAAACTCTGCCCGCCCCCACCTCCACCTGTACGTAAACAAGCCGAGCTAGCACTCAGATGAACCGCACCGGGAGGGAGGGAGGGTCCTTGAAGGAAGGCGAGGGAGTTAGGACTAGGAGTAATGCCATTATCGTTAGAAATGGAAGCATTACCTCCCGTCCCTCCCTCGCCTTCCTTCAGTACAATTGAGGACATAGCAAGCAGAAGAAAACAGAGACGGACAGCTGAGTGTGAAAGAACACCAAAACAGAAACAGTGCCCCAAACACAGCAGATCAACATCCCAGGAACCCAGCGGCCCAGAACAGCAGACAAATGTTCTAGACACGCAAACGGACAGCGACAGTCAAACGGAGAGGGAGAAGACCAGGTCGCAGTCCAACAGATCCCACAAAGGAGCCCACCCGGCAGGACACCACAACCGGCAGGGACCACAGCAAAGCACGCCGGACATCCAGCAACGCAGCCACCGAAGCCGCCAAACAGCGAGAGGAACACCCCCGAACCTCCACAGGAGGAACCACCCCCAAAAGACGGACAGTCAGCAAGACCGAGGACCAAAGCCAACGACCCAACAGAGCAGAGGAAGGCCAAACAACCTCCGCAACCGGAGCAAAGCTAAACGAGAACCCACAGCCGATCCAACACCCCCAAGCACCACGCAGAGGGGATGGCTACCAAAAAACAAGGTCCAAAAGACAAGAGCCGCAACCCGAGACCCCCAAGGAGACCAAAGGGAGGACAGCCAACACCAGCAGCCAAGACCCCGAAGGGAAGGACCAGTTGGGCGGGGGGGCAACAGACCCCCGCCAACCCGCAAGAACGCCAGGAGCAGCAAGAAGCCGGAGAGCCGCCCACAGCACCCGCAGAGGAGACACCGACAAACCCAGAAGAGCCCCACCCGGAAGGAATCGCCACGCTAAAAATAGGCCAGCCACCGTGGGAACAACACCCAGAGCAGAACACCAGGCCGAAAAGGTCCGCCCATGCCAAGCACAGGACAGCAGAGAGGAGGACCGACGGGAAGGCAGCCAAGCAACCGCCAAATGGTCAGGAACCCCCAACCCAGCAAAGCCCAGCCGCACCACCACCAGGCAGCAGGCGAAACCCCCGCACAGAACCCAGGGGAAGGGCCGGAAACATCAAAGGGAACGGAACCACCGGAAGGACCCACTCCTGAACGCAACAGAACTCAGACAGGAGAGGAGACCAAGGCACCCCAGGGCAACGGGGAGCAACCAACAACCCCCGAGCACAGAGCCACCTGACCAGAACCAGAAAGGCCCGGAGCAGCGGAAAAAAGGGGGGGAGGAAGGCACCCAGAAGACCCCGAGGCACAGGAGAGGGAAGGCCAACGACCCCCCCGAGACCCGGGACTCCAGCCCAGAGACCAGAACCGGGCCACCAAGGCCCTCCCCGGATACGCAACAGGACCACCACAGGGAGGCCCCAACGACCCACCAACAGGCTGGCCACACGGGGAAGAAGAGAGAAATCGCGGGAAGAAGGAAGGACCCAGCACAACAGATCCGCCAGCCCAGAGGCCACTCGCCGAAGGGAGAGAGCCGACAGCCCCAGCACCCAGACCAGAGCCAGAGAAACAGGACGCTGGCAAACAAGGAACAAGGACCAGAACCTGGACCCACCCAGAGGGCGGACAGAGGACCACGCCCCCAGAACGCCAGACCGAACCAACACCCCAGGGGCCCTGCAGAGAGCCTCGAAAGAGCACCAGGGCAAGCCCCCAACATCCGCCAGCAGGAGGAACTCCGGGAGACCAGCAGGGACCAGCACCCCTGAACCCGAACAGACCCCAGCCAACCCCGCACCCGGACAGGCCGGCGGCCAAAGCCACCACAAGCGGAGCCGGAGGAGGCAGCAAACAGCCAGCCAGAAAGCGACGGCGGGAGAGCCACCAGGATAGCCGCCCCCCCCGGACAGGGACAGACATGGGCAGCGGGGACAAAAGACCCCGGAGACCAACCCAACAGGATCTAGACGGTCAGGCGGAGAAGAAGAAAACGAGCCCCGGGAACCGGAAATCACCCCAGAAGCCAGGAGCCCCCGCCCCTGTAGCCACAGGACCACCGGAGGTGCCCCCGGGACAACAAGGCCCGAGCCAGCGAAGGAAGAGAGACCAGGTGCAGGCAGGACAAGGGAACATTGCCACGCAAAGGCTGAAAACGAGCCCCAACGAACACCAAGCCCCGAGAGGGGACCAGAGAAGACACACCCCAGACCACCAACAAACCCGATCCCCAGAAGAACCACCCAGGTCCCCCCAAACAGACCGAGCAAAAAAGACACTCCGGCCGCACACAGCAAGAGGCCGACCGACAGAGAAGGACGAAGGAAAAACCCCGCACGAAGGAGAGCCACGAGAGGCACCAGGACCTGCGGGAAGACCCAGGGCGAGGGCCGGAGGCCGAAGGGAAGGACGCAAAACCAAAAGGGCGTCTCCCACAGTGAACCGCAGAAAAGAAGCAGCGACTGGGAAGCAGAGAGAGGCTTCCCCGAGACCCACGGCACGCCAAAAGATGCCAGGCAGAACCAGAGGAATGACGGCCGAAAGGGCCAACACATGGAAGGGAAGGGGCCGAACCCAGGAGCAGACCCACTGGAGAGCCAGAACAGGCCGAAGCCGCCGGACACCCCAAACCCCAGAAACAGAACGGAGAGGGCCCCAGGCCCGGGCTCCTCGACAGGAACCCAGCAGACCGACCACATGACAAGCAAACCGGACACCCTGTCCAGCAGAGCCACCCCGCGGGGACCGGAGACAGGCAGTGGAGTCATCCAAACCCCCGAATCCGGAGGAACCTGCACCAAGACGACCCCGTACTCCTGAACCAAAGTACACAGGACCCAGCCACCAGAAACGGGCTGCCGCCACAGAGGAAGAAAAGGCCGAAGACGACCACCCACCGTAGGGAACCGTCCAGACAGCAGCGACAGGGATCCAGCCGGGCAGGGCCCTCAGGCGAGGAGGTAGGGAGCCAGGGCGAAAAACAGGCCAAAACCGTTCCCACCGGAAAGGCGGAGGAGACACCCACACCGGGGACAAATGAGAGGCCCCAGGACAAGGCACCCCAGAAAGGCAGGACGCCCCACACAAGGAAAGGCACGCAGAAGCCCCAAGGCGGCCAGAAGGACAGAGGACCTGCAGCCCACAGCACCGAATAGTCCCAGGTAGCCACCCATCCAGGCACAAACCAGGCCCGACCCCGCCGAACTGCAGAGATCCGACAAGAGCAGGGGCGTACCGGGCGCTATGGCCGGAGGCCCTAACAGCCGCGGCCAAAGCCACGAAACCCCACACCAAGGAGGGCACAGAAGAAGCCGAGAACAGGCCAGCGCCACAGCACTAGCCAAGCAGAACAGCCGACCCGTCAAGCAGTGAGGCCAGGATAGAGTCCAACAGCCCAATGGGAGGAAAGGGGCGAACACCCCAACAAGCAAAGCCACCAGAGGAAGCAAGGGACCCACAGCACCGCAGGAAAAAACCCACCGATGCAAAAGAGGGCGTAAAGGAACCTGAAACCAATCAGGACCAACACAGCACAGAAGGAATGCTTAGGGCTGAGGGAAAGAGACCGCACACAGCAGGTACCGCAGGCAACCGACAATCAACCGGCAGCCGGGCGGTCCACAGTGGACAAAGTAGCAAGTACAAAGCACACAAAAGTGGAAACAGCATGAAATACATCAAGCACGGGCAACGCACGCCACTCCCACAGCACAATTCCCCACACCGGGACCGAAGGGCAAGCTCAACCAGGAGGGTCGGGAACACCAAGGAAAGAATCCCATAGGTCACGCCCAGCAGGTAAGAGGAAAACCCTGCCGACCAGCACAGGAGCCCAAGCGACCCACTACACCCCCCGGAGCCAAAGGCAACGCCAGAGCGGGAGAAGGCCCAATACCCCAGGATCCAGACGGAAACCAGCCGCCCACAGGATCCGCCGGACGAGGACGGGACGGACCAGAAGGCATCGGCCGAGCCCGTAAGCACCGGACAGAGCAGCCTCAACCAAGTCCTGCACCATCCACAGACATGAGAGGCACTACAACCCCCGCGGAGCCCATTCGTCCAGGGCGCCCCAGGGGGACCGGAGACCAAGCAGCAGAGGAAGAAGACACCAGAATGCCCCCAACAACCTCATGCGACCCAGGGCAGCAAGCGGAAAAACAGCCCCCAGCAGCCCCAAGACAAGGCAGACAGACGACCATGCCCGTCAAGAGAAACAGCATTCTACAGCACCTGGCACTCCCATACAGGAAAAGGATAAACAACGGGTCAAAAACCCAGCCTACCAGGCCTCCGTGATGTGTGCAGTCCGGGAGCAGAGGCATCCAAGCAGGCCCGACCCGGAAACACAGCCCCAGCCACAGGAGGACCGTCGAACACCATCGCGGCCTCCCGAGCAACCGCTCCGCCCCCATACCACGAGGGAGACGAGGAGAGGAGGCACCGCCAGGAGAACGCTGCAGAGGGCTCCGCCGTTGCAGAGAACCATACCGAAGACTCCCCGGCACCGCCACAGGAAGGAGCCGAAAGGGTAAGTCTCACTAGGGAGACAGAAAAAACAGGTGGAGGTGGGGGCGGGCAGAGTTTTTATGCTGGGGGTGGGTCTGGGTGGGAGGCGGGGCCTCAATTGTACTGAAGGAAGGCGAGGGAGGGACGGGAGGTAATGACCAGTGAGCTAGTCTCCAGTCCTCTCTCTTGTTCGCTCCTGAGATTCCTGTTTGTGTTCCGGGTAGTCTCTGAGGCAGTAGGATGCGCAGCATGGCACCTTGCTGCTCTGAAGTGGAGCTCCGTCAGCTGTCTTGGGAATTTAATCTGCACTGAGTATCCTTGGAGGAGGAGCTGCTCAATCGACGCCGGTAATGGCAGAATTATTACCACAATCACTTCACCTGCTTGGCTTTACTGTTGGGATCATTACCCTCTCTTTTTGTCGGTGGCATTCGTCTTTCACTGGGCCCATCTCATGGAGACGTGTATTTTCAAGTTGCTGAGCCCACCATTTGAAACATTGCATGCATATGGTTGCTGCCATTTAAGGTAGCTTTATTATAGAGTTATTAATCTTATCTAGGAAGTTTATTGAGGTTTAATCTTATTTAGAATGGTTGGTAATAAAAATGGTACAGGAAATTACTGTATGGGACTCTTCCTTTGATATTTTGCTCTCCTCACAGAAATCAGAGAATTCTTTTGTTATCATCCAGCTACCACTGACTTTATTGTTAGATGCGCCTTTTACTATTTTTCATAAGAATATGTGTTTTCAAGACTCGTGCCACGTACCTGTTGATGGTTTATATTCGTTATATAGACCAGGTTATTTTGAGTACACAATTTTTCTCACTCTGGGGCTAAGTGGTCTTAGATACTGTGCTGACAGAAGGAAGAATTACATGTTTTGTAAGATTTGTCTTGGGCTCTATTGAGAAAACTTAACCCAAGCAGGGCACAACTATAAACCATTGCATCATTGCCAGTGGGGTTCCCGCCCTTTCTTTTAAGAGAGAGATGTGAAAAGTCAGAGCCCTCTTGGCTCTGTTTCCTTGGCAAAGATTTCCAAGGCCTGAAGCAAGCATTGCTATGTGGATGCATGTGCAAAAGTTAATAGCGCAAATATTCCATGCAAATCTGAGACACCCGTGTATTGTAGAGCTCAGCAATGATACCATGCTTCCATTCGTGTGTAGATTTCATGAGTCTGTGAAAGATAACAATGATAGGGAAAAAACTCCAATGTTCAGAGATGCATATGTTCCCTTTCAGCTCGCATCTGTGCCATTCCATCTCTTAGGCGATCCATCAAATACAAATCTAAATGATACAGGTCGGGCCTGATTCACAGAACTAACTTACGTCAAAAACGTAAAGTTAGTACTTTTAGTATTCACAGAATACACTTACTCATTTTGGTATTCACAGAATGAATTTACTCATTTCAGTATTCACAGAAGTTAGTAGTCCTAACTTTAGGACTCCTAAATGCCATCTGTGAATACCGAAAGTCTTAAAGTTAGGATTTTCTCAGTTTAGGAGTAGTAACCTAACTTTACTACTCCTAAACTGAGAAAAATCCTAACTTTAAGACTTTTCGGTATTCACAGAAGGCATTTAGGAGTCCTAAAGTTAGGACTACTAACTTCTGTGAATACCGAAATGAGTAAATTCATTCTGTGAATACCAAAATGAGTAAGTGTATTCTGTGAATACCAAAAAGTACTAACTTTACGTTTTTGACGTAAGTTAGTTCTGTGAATCAGGCTCGTCATTCTTCTAGGATTGGCATTGAGAGAGAGGGAAGTGACAAGGTTGCGACTGTGAGTCCAGAAGTTTCCTCTATATTCCTAATGTATGTGTGGTACCTTGAGCAGGGGAAGGGCAATGGAAAACCCCAAGTATCCCAGAGAGGAGACCAGAATCCAGATCACATACAGATTAAATAGATGAGTCCGTCGGATTAGTCCACCTTTTACAGTAACATGAAAACCTTGGATCTTCGTTGCGGGCACACCTGTAGATCTGTGGAATTTCAATTTTTACCCCTGGTAACAGATTGAGGAAAAGGGGTGGGAGGAGTGCGCATCAAGGGGATGGTAACACAAGGGTTTAATTATACCTCTGCAGAATGCAGAAATCCTGGAATTATCTCTGCACATCTATGCATGCATAGCAGACTGGGCAGTGGGGAAATCCTCGGGCTTCTTAGTATTGCGCCTGGTCTCAATATGGTAAGCTACCAGCACCCCCACGTTCTATCTGGTTGTACAGGTCATGAACTTGGCTTGGCCATACTGATGTCCTTCTTGCTCCCCCTGCCTTCTAAATCAGAAGAAAGCTCACATCGTATTTTTACCACAAAGTGACTTCCAGGCTCAAGGCAGGTCTTTACAGATCAATAAAATAAAAACTCTGGTGTGGAGACTTTGGCAAAAGCTTTAACTTCATTCAAGTTCTAATTAAGGCTTGTGTACCTACTGGGACTCACAGTGATTGGCGGACAGATCCTAATGACTGAGAAGGGCTAGGGCTACAAACAGGTTTAAGTGTGCTGCAATCTTCACTGAAGCTAAGATAGAAGGTCTGCAGCCTATCCTCCCAAGCAAATCACTGGGCAAGCCTTGTTACGTACAGTAAGTACCTTTAAGTTTCAAAGCCCCAATCAGTGCCTGTGTATTAATTGGGTTGAGGCTAAAATGTATGTCTCTGGTTGTATTTGATTGATGCTGACATCTAGTATCTTCCACAGATCTGGTATATGTTTAAGGAGTATGGCATCACGCTCCTGATCGCTTCTTGCCAGTGTAAGTATGTTATAACCATTCCTATTTTACTTATGACTTAAAAATGCATCTTATTTAGTTCTAATGTGTTTTCTGCGCAAGTGAACAGTACAAATAATTTCACTTCCTTTATAAGCAGATAACATTGCTTAGTAATTTGCTACTTTAATGGGACGTGAAGTGGCAAAGGATTACATCTAGAATAGTTGCAACACAATTCACAGAGTATATTAGTATTGCAACCAACCTAAACAGAATATCACTTATATGCAGTGATAGCATACAATTTCTGATGGGATGCCAAATTAAAGCTAGTAGCAGTAGAAATACAAAACACTGTCTGAGTGACCTCGAGCCTTCTGAACACCTCATGTCTACTCCAATTTCATAGAAATCTGTACTGTAAGAGAGCATTCCTCAAATACTTAATTTAAGAGTATTTATTTATTTCAGAGCAATTATAGAGCCCCTTAACCAAGAAATAATATCAAGGCGCTTTTTGAAGCCTTAAACTAAATCAGGCCTGACTAAATAATTGTGCATGTAGAATTTTCCTAAAAATATCATGTCAGCTTAATATCAAAGGGAAGGTGATTCTGAAGGCACAGCGAACCCCCATGGAGGTCCTATGAATCTAATGGACAACCACTGATTTTGTTTTTACTTTTTCAATAGAAATTCATAGGAGGGTAATACAGTTGAGTCCTACTTTACCAGACGTCACTGATGACATGCCGTAAGGCTGCCATTAGAGCTCTGAAATGTATTGGCAGAACTATCGGCAGCCAATGAAGTCTCCTCAGAACAAGAGTAATATAACACTACTGTGCACACCACCTACAACTCTTGTGGCAGTATTTCACAGCTTATGATTTCTAAGGAGATTCTTTTGGTACTAAGGAAGCAGAAGGGAACTGCAATAAGTTAAGTGGTATGTAGCAGTTGCTCTTGCTTCCGTAGACCTCAGTTTATCTTCCTGAAAATGAAGTTGTTTGGCAAAGGTCTTCAGATAAAAGGTACATATCCGGGTCAGAGGATTTGCTTGCTCCTCCATACTCTGTGTGGAGTTAATTGACTATCCCTGGGCAAACACGAGATTGTGCAGGGTATTGTGCAGGGATCATAATCCTGAGGTTTTCATTGGTTGTTACACTCCTACTATTTTCGACAGACCCATTCAGCAGCTCAAACGTTGCTGAAATTGAACAGGGAAAATGTGGTGAATAGGCAAACTTGCAGCTACTCCAGCATTGAATCTTTCATAGATTCACATGCTTGAATCATTTCCCGTTGTTGATGTGGAAGCCACATGGTAACTTTACAATACCAGTTTGAAAATCTAGCGTGCCTCATAAACCTTATGCCACTATTACTTTACAAACAAACTCAGTTCTTTGGAAAAGACATGAACTCCAGCCAGTAAGGTGAGAGTGCCCTGAGCCTCAGCCCTCCCAAAGTCTGCCTCTCCTCGGATTTCTAATGCATGCCATGTCAAATGAGTGCCTTAGAACTTTGCTTTCTCTTCAGACCAATTTTGTTTTTGATGGATACTTCTAACCACAGATTCTCTTCCAGGGGATCCTCATCAATAGTCATAAACACTGAATATTCCCACCCATGCGCGGGGACCCCGGAATATTTAAAAAATATTATATATGAAAACATATATATACAGCTCTATTTATATACATAAATCATTTTTTCACAAGCCAATGCAGCCTCCCAGAAAAAAACCAAGGCTAACCAATGCTCTGAAACCTTGTTTTTGCAATAAATGCAAAAGAACAGGAGGACAAGGAGACACTTGAACTCTCTTTAATAAACAGCAGAAAAAAATGTCCTGCAAAGAATACAACATAAACAACAGTGTCTCAACAGGTAATCATTAGCATAGGCAATTACATGAAGTGTATAAATCACTTGAGGAAGGAAAGAAAGGGAAGGAGACCAAAAGAAGAGTTTTAGAATGAATGTTATTATTTGTAAGTAGTTATATCAGCACTACAGTACAGTTCAACTAAAAGTAACCATAAAAGTCAGGAGTGTCCTGAACGTGCTAGTGTGAGTGAACGGCGCAGTGACACAAATGGGTGAAAAAACAGTGTGGACGGCGAAAAAACAGTGAAAACAGATAATACTAGGGTCAATGATACAAGACAAATCAACTTTGAATGACGTAATATGATTTAGGCAGAGTTGATTGACCCCGTAGCAGCCGCGATTTGCGCTGGGTAGTCGACGGCGTTTCGACCTGTTAGATATCAGGTCATCTTCAGGACGATGGTTACTAAATCATAAAGGTGCTGGGGGGAAGGATCCAAGAAGTGGGCTGAGTAGATGGGGGCGGCTGGCAGGGCGGTACCTGAATGGAGGGCTGCGGGGCGGTGAATAGATCACGCTGATGGCAGAGGGGATAGGAAGCGCGTTCAACCTGGGCGATGAAAAAAGGCAGCCCGGCGGTGAAGGGTCATCCGCGTTGCAAACCGGGAGGAATCACCGTTATTGCTGGTTTAGGAAGGAGGCATCTGGTAGCGCAACCAAGCCCGTATCAGGATGGAAAAATTCCGATGGGCAGGGGGCAAGGGAAAGGAGTATGCGGTGGATGAGTGAAGCGCCCGATGCCGCTGCTCGTTGTATTCAGAGTTTTATATAGTGCGAACTCAACCCAAAAATACTGGAGCGATTTACATGTTTTTTTTTTTTTTTGTATGCATGGGGAGATTAATTGATTTGCTCAGAATCACAGGATGTTCAACTGACCCGAGACTCAAAACCCATCACCTAAGTCGGCAGCTCGAGCCTTAAGCCACAACATCTACCACAAGAACGGAAGCATTTTCAATATTATATACAACTTTATGCAACAAACAACCATTGACAAAGCCAATAGTCCTGGCTTCTTGTAGGTATAATGTTACTTGTGTTATATATCTGGATGCAATGACAGAAGAAGCAAAATATCAGTCAGGTGGCACACTAGGCCAAGCACAGATTTTTAGCTTAATTGCTGTTAAGCCACGCTCTTAATTGCATCGGTCAAGCGCCTTTGAGAGACCCCCTAGTTTTTTCATCCCACTTAAAGCCCTGGTCTACACGCGCTGTCGGGTTCTTGGCGCACATAGCCTTGGCTGCAGCGCACAGAGAGCTTACTCTGCCGCACACAGAGGAAAAAATTAGAGGGAACATTGACCATGACATATAAAACTCAAAAGTACATGTCCTACTTTTTAAATACACGCCACCCTGCCCTCTCAGCTGTTTAGGGCCTACCCTAGGGGTGATATATGTATTAAAAAGGAAGGTTGGGGCCTTGCAAAAGGTTTATTTGGCCAGGTAGAAATGGCAGCATAAACTGCACCCACAGGCTGCAATTGCAGGCCTGAGACATGTTTGAAGGGCTACTTAAGTGTGTGGCACAATCAGTGCTGCAGGCCCATTAGCAACACCTAATTTACAGGCCCTGTGCACATGTAGTGCCACTTTACCAGGGACTTATAACTAAATTAAATATGCCAATTGGGTATTAGCCAATGTTACTATGTTTTAAGTAGGGAGCACATGCACTTTAGCACTGGTTAGCAGTGGTAAAGTGCACAGAGCCCTAGGGCCAGCAAAAACAAGGTCAGCAAAAATGGAGTAGGAAGGCAAAACGTCTGGGGGAAGACCATCCTAAGGTTGATAGGTCTAAGACGATACCACTGGCGCTGGAAGAGGATCTTGATACCGATGTTGGACACTGAACTAGCTTCGCTCAATCTGCTCCGAGAGTGCTACAAAATGACAAAAGTGTAACCGGTCATTGTACACCTGGAATGTAACCCAGTACCTCTACCAGGCTGTGCATGCCAGAAGAGGCTTCATTATCTTTTTGGCCTTGATTCAGATGAATGGACAACCCAGGATATAGATGATGATGGTGGTGATGGGGATGGCTTTCTCCCCCCTCACTAAACAGAAGATGGCATTTACATGGATTTGGAAGAGGCCAGTGGGCTTGACATCTCTTCCAAAGAAGGGCTTAACTCACCACTTGTAGCACTATTGGAAGAAAGTGCCTCCTTTGCAGTGGTGGCCCGTAGGGCAGTTAAGGTTGTGGATTTGCACTTTCCCTTAGTCGAGACCAAAATAAACATCCTGACAGAAATTGTGCAGCCTTGGCTAGCCACTTCTGAGCCCATGCTCCCTTTCAACAAGGCCCTTACTGATACCTTGATGGCCACTTGGCCAAAGTTCTGTTCTTGTCCACCAATAAACAGGCAGGTGGCCAGGCATTGCAGGCCGGCTCCTGGCGATCCTGATTTTTTACCAAAGATCATCCTCCAGAGAGCATTTTGGTTCAGGCCTCAACCAATAAAGTGAAGCCCAATTCTTTCCGCCAACTTCTCCGGACAAGAAATCCAAAAGGACTGAGACATTTGGCAAGCATATGGTTTTCTTCACCAGTCTGGCATTACAGTCAGTTAATGCTATAATACTGGTTCATTAAATGCATGCCCTGTTGAACATGGCCAGCAAGATGTTGCGGGCAGTGTCGGAATACCTTAAGGCCTCTATGGCTCAAACAATTGATGATGGACAAGACACGGCCAATTATGTTGTTTGCACTAGTCTAGATACTACTGATTGCCTGGCGAGGGCAGTTGGCACCAGTGTTGTACTTCGAAAACACACATGGATTTTCTGGCAACATACAGTCCTCCCTCATTGATATACCTCCGATGGGTCACACCTTTTCGGTGAGGAGGCAGATTCTGCATCTGAGTGCTTTAAAGAAAGTAGTGATGGCCCGTTCATTGGCTCTTCGAAAAGCTCAGAGACTATTCAGAGGGCTAGCATATAAGCCAAGACAGCCTCCCCAAATAGTGCAACAGTCACCTGATTCCTTTTGAGGCAATGGACGTGGGTCTGGCAGGCTACGCATGGATCCGCAGGGTCATCAGTCCACCCATTCATCTTACTCTGCTGTAACAGCCACCAAACCATTTTAGTTTTCCCTTAGTGGCCCATGCCCATCCTGTGAGGACAGGATTCATCATTTCCCGCCAGAGTGGTGATCCATCATGTCCGACAGGTGGGTCTTACAAATAGTCCAACATGCCTTTGCCATGCCTTTTCTTTTTGCCCTACCCTGCAAATTTCAGAAGAGCACCTGTCCATTCTGCTGCACCAGGTGCGAGTGTTACTCTCCAAGGATGCTACTGACAGAGTGCTGGACTTGGAAAGAGGAGAAGGTTGGTACTCCTACTGTTTCCATATTCTGAGGAACTACGGGGATCTCAGGCCTATTTTAGACTTTCGGCCTCTAAATGCATTCCTCCAGAAGGACAAATTCAAAATCCTCATGCTGGCCCAGAACCTGTCTGTCCTTGAACCCGGGCGACTGGATGGTGTCCTTGGACCTGCAGGGTGCATATTTAATATACCCCACCTGCAGTCCCACAGACACCCCTCCTGCAGTCCCACAGTCATCTGCGGTTCAAGGTAGACCAGGAGCATTTTTAATTCACTCTGCTCCTCTTTGGCCTCATCAGTCCCCCTTGGTGTTCACAAAAGTGATGGTAGTGATCGGTGCCCACCTTCAGAGGTCTGGAAACTGGGTTACCTCTTCCTTGAAGACTGGCTGTTGAAGGCGAGCTCGCCGCAGTCATAGAAAAGGTCCAGGTGAGAGCAAACCTTCTGACGTTGTTGACGTTTGCTGTCAACGAGCTGAAGTCGCACCTCACTCCTTCGCAGAGGCGTCCATTCATTGGGGCCATCCTGGACACAGTGCAGTTCAGAGCCTTCCCTCCTTTGGAACGAGTCCAGAACATTCAGGCTATGATCCCGATGTTTCAACCTTGGTCTTGCTTCTTGGTGAGAGTGGCTGTGAAGCTTCTTGGTCTCTTAGCCTCCTGCATCCAGGCCAGGTTGCTCGTGCCTGCTCTTCAAAGGAATCTGAAGTTAAATTGACCAAGCACCAAGGAAATTTGACAGATGTCCACCAGATCTTTGAGGAGGTGGCTCACTATCTGCAGTGGTGTCTGCTCAAACATAACTGTTCCAGCGGTAGGCCCTACTCCCTCCCCCACCCAGAGGTGACGATAGTGACCGATGCATCTCGACTGGGGATGGGGGGGGGGGGTTGTCTGGTAGAGGAGTGGGGCAGAGTGGGGTTCTGGGTCCTGGGTCCTGTGTCAGAAGGCTCTGTGGCAGTGGAGTTGGTGGGAGTGCCAGGGCATTTCCCTGATCACAAACTACCTGGCAGGGTGCCTGAATGCCAAAGCAGGTAAGCTGAGCAGATGGCATCTGGCAGATCACGAGGGGCATCTACATCATAAGGTGGCAGAGGGCATCATCCAACAGAGCGGAGTACCCTAGCTAGATCTTTTTGTCACTGCCAAAAACATGCAGTGTTGAAAGATTTGTGCCTTGGAGTTCCCACAAGAACATTCATTGGGAGTGTGTTCCAGCTGAAACTCCTATATGCCTTTTTGCTCCAGCCGCTTCTTCTCCAATTTCTGAAAAAATGTCCAGAACAACTTGGCACAAGCCATCCTAGTGGCTCTGGATTGGGCAAGGAGAGTGTTGTACCTGGAACGTCTGGGCATGAGCATCTGTTATCTGAACAGGCTACCACTTCGTGAGAATCTTCTGTTGCAGAAATAGATCAGGTATCTCCACCTGAATCTGCACAATATACACTGATTTGCATGGTTAATGAGCAGCAGCAACTGGCTGCATTTGAATTGCCTCCTGAGGTCATGGATGTCATTCTGGCCTCCAGGCACCCTTCCACAAAATTCTTATATGCCGGTACTGGGATAAATTTGTGACCTGGTGTGGCATTCATAAGACAGATCCTTTACAAGCATAGCTGTCGGACGTTCTTTTGTTTGTTTTATCTTGAAGTAGGCACTATTAGAGGTTATTTGTCGGGCCTTTCAACCTTTCTTCATTTATCGGACCAACCGTCCTTGTTTAAATCACCTGTTGTGATGAGATCTATTAAAGCAAACTAATCCCCAAGCACTCGACAGAATTGTTTTTGCCAAGTTTTGAAAAAGCCCTCTTGGTGCTGTAATCACAAAAAGTTGGACATCTTGAAGTTGATTAGTTGATATTTATTAATTCTCATAAATCAAAATTCCAGTTCTAGCACTAGCCAACACGTGTTTTATCGCGGGACAATTCTTTTCCATCTGACTTTCTCAAGGCTAGAAAAAGGAACATTTTATTTCAGAAAGTAAATTCAAAACCACAGGCTATCACTCAGGATACCACAAGCTCAAATATATGTGTATTCAAGCAAGAAACTATAGACGTTCTGTAATGGTGCGGTGAAATTTCCATACCTTTAAATAACAGATATAATCACCAAATATTATACAGTGTCAGTGCATCTTTCTCCTATGTGACACACCAGAGGTAATGACACCTGTGTATAATAATGTGAGCAAAGAATAAAACCACCAAAGACAACACAGCACACCGTGGGTCTCACCTAATCAAAAAGTAAAATTCAAGTAATTATTTTCAAAACGTTAGTGTAACCAATTTCTTATACTCTGAAAAACAATACCACAACAAATGAGGATTTGTAGGCAGCTGGCTCTGTATATACTATACCAAAGTAAGGTATAGTGTGCACAGAGTCCAGTGGATCCCCAGAGGCTTTACAGAGGCTAAAGTAGATAATACTAATGCTCTCTTTTGTGGTAGTGTGGCCGAGCAGTTAGGCTTATCAGAGGGCTGTGTTAAGCATTAGTTGTACACACTCAGGCAAGAAATGATTACACACACTAAAAAACTAAATTCACGCCAATGGTCTGTAAAAATATACTTAGTTACTTTTATTACTGGAACCAAAGAAATTTAGTTGCAGGTACGTACAGTTTTCAAACTGGCAATACTTTTCAATGCAGTAAACGAATACTTAGTGCCGGACTTCAGTTCAGCTGTTAGATACAGTCTTTAGAAACAGCAGTACAATGCAGTTCTTGAAAAATACACAGAAGTGCAATATTTCAAATGAGCAATGTTATCCTATGGGAGGAAAACAGAAATGCAATTGCACAGGTAAGTACTTTACTCGCAAACCCAGGCTTCGGGGGTTAAGGTCTACACAGAGCAAGGTTCAAGTGAGCACCAAGACTACACCACCAGCGGCACCTGGGCAGCCGGGTGCAGAGGTCATATTCAGAGTTGGGTGCCCAATGTTAACCAGTTGAGCCGGGGGGCATTCAAAGTCGTGACAATTACAGTTAAGTAAAGCGGAGTTGGAGGTCAAACTCCGGGGGTTAGGACAAGCACTGGGGGGAGGGGAGGTACAAGGCAGCAGCAAACATACACCCTCATCGGCACAGGAGCGGCCGGGTGCAGAGTGCTAACACAGCGTCGGGTGCCCTATTCAAATCAATGGAGGACGACAGTATCAAACAAAGGCTGCAGGCTTGGACCAGGAAGCTGGACAAAGGAAACCAGTGGCTGGGCAGGTAAGTTTGGATGTAGGGAGGTCACATGGACACAGTCGGTCAGGCTCCCGAAGGCCTGGGGGCTGAGGATGCAGGGGTATCTTTGGACATCGGAAAATTCTTACCGAAGCCAGTCGCATTCCGGGGTTCCTCCGGGTTGAGGCTGTATGCGTCATCGTGGAGTCCAGGAGGGGTCAGCCCACGATGGACTCGGACTTTGGAACTCTAAGGAACTTGGCTTGAATCGGTGGGCCACGTGGACTCAGGCCAGAGGCGTTGGATGCAGTGGTAGATCCCGAAGAGGGGTTTCGTGGTTCCACAGGTCCCAGAGGTCTTTCTTGGAGTTTCTTCTTGAACAGGCCCGCTGTTCTCGGGAGTTCTGGTCTTTTATGAAGGCAGCAGACCTACCAGAGGCTTTTGGAGGCTGCTGGGCTTTGGGATGAGTCGTCAGTTTTCGCAGGATCTCGAGGGCTGCAGACAGGCTGGTAGGGCTGGGGCCAAGTCAGTGGGTGTCTTCAGTGTTCTTTGGCTGCATGGCTCTTCTTTGTCCTCTTCCTTCGTAGGTCATCAGGAACTAAGGATGAAGGTTCAGGGGTGGCCCTAAATACTCAATTTAGGGGTGTTACAGGGGTGGAAGGTAGTAGCCAAGAGCTACTTACCTTTAGAGTGACGACACCCTTTGTATGTCCTCACCCTCTGGGGATGAGGCATACCTCTAACCCTAATGGCTAAAATCCGCCAAAACAATATGGTGGATTTTTAAAGGAGGGGGTCACTTCAGCTCATGACACCTTAGGGGTGGTCCCGGCTGAGAGGGGACACATCTCTACTGCTTACTAATTTTCCTGCCGACCTTGCTGCCAAAAGTGGGGCTTGGTGAGGTGGGTAGGCATCTCCCCTAGCTGGAGAGGCCCGGGTCAGCATAACAAAGGACAGGAAGCCTTTGAGGCTCTACACCCTTTAATGCGTTTCCTGCTTGGGGGTAGGTGTGAAGCACCTCCACCTAGAGCAGGCTTTGTTTCTGACCCATGAGAGCAAAAGGCTCCACTGTTTGAGTGGTGGGTGAGCAGTATCTGACTGCCATCACAATGTCAGGGTGACTGTGCAGAGTAAATGGTGGGTGAGTGTGCAGGGTGAGCGGTGCCTGAGAGTGGGTGAAAGGTATGTAAGTGTTGTGCAGCAGAATACCTTTTATAATACTTAATTCTAAATACTTAAATAAATAAGTAATCTGTGAAATTCTATGTAACAAAAGTAACAAAGTAACAGATAACAGATGCATACATTGAACAACAGGCTACAGCCAATAGAAACGGAGGAAAAGTAAGAGGTAATCACAGGAACCAATGAAAAGGGAGGGCCGGATGCAAGCCCCTTTTAGGATTTATATTAAATACAAGAGATTTCACAAGCACAGCGCAAGTGCTGTGCAGGCGAAACCTAACAATAGATTTCACGAGCTCAGCGCAAGCGCTGTTCAGGCAAAACCTAAAAATGTACATACGAGTACGGGGTAAATTCTATTTTAACTTAGCTCAATGTGTTTGTATAGATTTGCGAAATTGTAATGATTTTAAGTGTATGTACACATTTTGGAAATTGCAATGATTTTAAGTAATCGCGCAATCATTCATTGATTTTCATTCAGTTCCAAAGTCGGAAGCTCTGGCATAACGCCACATCCTCTCCCCAATGCTACTGGTACCGACACAGCTATACTAAAGCTGCAGTTAACCAGACTCACATCAAACTCTTGCACATCAAACTCCTCAATTTGCTTCGTAAACAGAAATCATCTTAGCTGGTGACAGCTTTCCAACAGGAGACAGAAATTGTGTTCCTTGTGCCGGCAGGGTGCCTATGGAGCATTACTGTTGAGATTTGCTTTGCTGCCCTAGGATGATGTGTCTGTTTATGTCATTATTGTATTTGATTTATTTGTTTGCTTGTTTTGCACAGCAATGCATCTCGCCTGGCAGGCACTGCTTAGCAAATAAAAGGCAGCAGGACACAGGCCCGGCAAGGCGCATCTTCAGTTGGGTAAATTTTTCCAGTTTTCGCCTGACAGTGACTCGGATGGTATGGCATGTGCATGGCATTCCTTTGGCAGAGGGGCCCGGGAAGCTAAAATCCCAGAAATAACTCAAATGTAAATGAATCGCTCACTTAAAAAATTTATAAATGTAAACTCTGCAGTTTGTGGGCCCTTCCTTCCCAGGAGCTATAAATGACCCTAAAGATGGTATGTAGTGTAGTGCTTGATAATGACAATAATAGAAAAGGGTAATTTCCGTATGCTCCTCAGCTGCCACAATGTGCTTGCATACATACAACCAGAAAGTAGGTGAATGATAGGGAATACGTTAAAGTAGATCCAAGAAACCACAACTATCGAAAACAGAACTCTGCTCACAGATGTATGTATGCATTGGTTCCAGAGTATACTGTGGCAGACATTCAGCATTGTCTTGGTTGTGGGTGATTAGGGATACCCCGACTCAGTTCTTTTTTGTTTTGCAGTTTTCATACAGCGCAAACTCGATCCGAAGGTATTGGAGCACTTTACATGAGCACCAGTTACATTACACAAGGGCACATTCATTTTCGGTAGGCACGGGGAGATTAAGTGATTTTCCCAGAATCACAGAATGTTGTGGTCTAAAGCCAGTGTAGAACTGGAAACCAAAATCAGCCTTGCCAAAATGTTGAACCCAGCCCCACACTGCAAGTGCCTTTGACGAGAATGGAGCTGTTGGGGGGGGGCTTGGCAGGGTCAGAGCACCCTATCTATCCACATGAGAAAGCAGCTCTCAGCCTGTACTGCCAGAATGGAAAAGTAAAGGTATGGCCACTGACATCAATAAGACAGGAAACAAGAGGGGGAGAGCAACAGTTATTTTCCTCCAAGACACCAAAACTTCAGTTCTATACATACATGTGGCCCAAATGACTGTTCCTTCCTATGTTCTTCCCAGCTCATGTTTTCTCATTTTTACTTTCCTCTAAGTCTAACCAAGCCTGGTTCCAGGAATTTTCATCTGGATGGGCCAAGGGTGCGTACTTGTGGGCCAATGTGGGCCTAATTTTTGTCAATTCTGAGATAGCCTACAAACACAAGATTTACATCATCTCTTCTTCCAAACAGGCATTCAGTGCATCTAGAGAGTAATTTGAGAGTAAGAGCTGATGTCTATACTGAAAAACCTCAACCCTTATAATTTCCAGCTGGCCAGGCTTCAACAGAAGCCCCTGGATTCCAAGCAGATTGTAATATTAGTTCAAGGTTAAGGAGGTGCCTTTTACCACACCTGAGCATTGACTTTTGCACTAGGAAGATTGGCCACTTACTCCTTGCAATTTGCCCAACACCTATTTCTTTGCATACTGTGAACTTTGGGGCAGATTTACAAGTCCCGTGCAACACTTTTGTGCTGCGGTTGCGTCACTTTTGTGAAGCAACGGCGGTGTAAAAAATGCGGCAAATTTACAGCCTGACGCATCTAGGGAGATGCGTCGCGTTGTAAAGCCCTACGTGACATTATACCTGCGTCAGGTATAATGTATGCAGGGTAGGCGTTCCCACACAGCAAAGCCTCGTAAAAGTGACGCAGTGAAATCTACAAGATTTCACTGCGTGACTTTTAGGACGCCACTGCGTCAAAACCTTACGCCTGCTTGAAGCAGACGTAAGGAGTGACGCAGTACAATAAGTATAGGCCGCAACACGCATTGCTGGAGTTGCGTCGTGCTTGCGACACGACTCCAGCAATGCGTGACTTTTGGGCCAACAGATGCATCAGAATTTCTGACGCATCTGTCAATCCTTGCGCCATAGTGCGCTGTATTGCAAATACGGCGCATCTATGGTGGCGCAAGGGTTTTTCACGCAGGCGCAGGGAAACTGACGCATCTATACAGATACATCAGTTTCTTGTAAATCTCCCCCACAGTAACTGTTTATTTTCATGTCATTCTTTAGCGGTGTACTTTCATTGAGAAAAAAAGTTTAAAAAACAGCAACACATTTAGAAAAAGAGAAAGCAGTATTGTTTACAGCTAAGAGCTGTTTTAAAGCCTGACAAGTGTAAAACCAGTAATTGCAGTCAAACAGGTAACCTTCTGGGGCTGTATTACACACCCCGGTTGCCAAAAAGGGCCGCAGATGCTTGTGCATCCTCTTCTGTAATAGTGATAGGGCTGGCACCCATGTATAGCCAGAGCTATATTCAGTGGACGTTCCCTCATTTGCATGGGCCATGACCATGATGTGTAATGGCACGTCATTTCGCGCTTAATGAGTAATGCAGGAGAAGGCTCGACTGCTGGATCTGGATTCCATCTGCGTAAGATGTGTGCAAATAGGAGTTTTGACAAGCTGAGGTGTCTGGAAGGTTTGTGAAAGCAGATAGTATTGTTGAGAGATGCTGGGCCGGAGTGCCTTAAAGGTTTGAGTGAGGAGTTTGAAATGTGCCCATTTGGGTATGGGTAGCCAGTGTAGCTCCTTGAGGTTAGCTGAGATATGTGAGTGTCGTGGGATTTTGGGAGTGATTCTGGCTGCTGAGTTCTGGATTTTCTGCAGCCTCTTGATTAGATGCTTGTTGATCCCGGCTTAAAGGGTGTTCATGAAGTCTAGGTTGCTGGCGGCAAGAGTGTGGGTGAATATTTTTCTGCGTGTTGATTGAGAGCCATTTGAAACTCTTCCTCTGCATCTTCAGTATGTGGAAGCATAAGGCACTGATGGCATTGACTTGGGCTGTGATGTTGAGTTTGCAGTTGACGATGATCCGAAGGTTCTTGGCTTGGGTTATTTATTTAGTTCTGATGAATAGTTCTAAATATTTAAACCTAAATCTTAAATCCATCTATGACAGGGTCATCAAGAATGGTCAGCTGGAAATTTAGAAGTGCAGTAAGGTGTCAACATACTGAGGATTTCAATATATATCCTCTAAAGGGTACATGTGTTTAGCATATTGCTTTACACATGCAAGAATGGGGCAAGCAGAGAGGTCTGTACCTCTCAAAGTCCAAAGGGATCTACTCTAAACTCTGAATGCATACATTATTTAAAACCCACAGACACATCCTCATCTCCCAGACCTCACACCACCTCTCCAGGAACCAATGACAATGCACTTTCAAATAAATGTAACATAACTTGAGACATAAGTGTAAAGACGTCTGAGAACTACATTTCTTCATGGTTAGGCTTAACATTAATGTACACATGTTTATGAATCTAAGGTTCTACAGTAAAAGCATTGCATTAATACATTTGAACATCTGCCTGTGGATTCCTCACCTTTTGAATTACCCCATGGGCAGCATTTTTTTGTAACTTTTGATCCCTTTGAGCTAGAAGCATTTTTTTAAGTTGCAGATTATGCAGCAGATGATAGATTATGTAGCAAATGCAGCAAATCCATAAGTTTGTAAAAAATGCCACAGCTATAAAATTGCATAATTCCAGTGGCACTGACTATGCAATGTAATGTACTGTAACAAGATATCAGAACATGAAATGCTCACATTTGTAATTCTGCCATATTAGTGAGAACCGATTCAGCCTAGCACAATATCTTACTTGACATAGCATAGTTAATCTGAAAGAGACAGTTAGTTATAGATTACTTACCTTAGAATTTCCCCCAGGCGTCAGACTGGATCCGGAGATTTTTACTTAGCAGTACCCCTGTGCGTCGGTAGGTGGCGTCAGTCGACTCCGCGTCCGTCGTCGGCATTGTGGTCGCCGGGATGACGTCTGGGTGCCTACCTAGACACCGCCCCTGCGCGCTGACGTCAGTTCTTTCCTTTTCCGCTCCAGCCTAGCACAGATCCGGAGAGAGCTACCACTTTAGTCACTTTTTGACCAAGCTTTTTATTTTTACTTTTGTCTACTTCTTTTCGAGTCCTCGACTCCTGGTGCGCGAGGGATGTCCCATCATCGGACCAGCTTCAAACCCTGCAAGGCCTGTCACAAACTGATGTCTGCGAAGGACCCACACCTCTTGTGCCTTTGGTGTCTGGAGCGCGACCACAACCCAAAGTCGTGCTCTGACTGCCGGGCCATGAATCCAAAGTCTTTGCGGTAGCGGTCCCGAAAGCTCTTGGAGGCCCGGCAGTCGGCTCTGCGTCGCTCCCGGTCTCGCTCGAGGGGAAGGTCTCGAGACCGCTCGTGGAGCCATCACACCTCGTCCAAGTCTTCGAAATCTTCAGGTAAGTCGAAGCACAAGAAGAAGGCGAAGAAGCACTGGTACTCTTCGCCTTCTCCCCATCGGACGGCTGATGCAGGATCCGGAGCGTCGTAGCTCACCAGCTCCGTCTTTGGAGCCTCCTTCGGGGATGACTTCCCGCCTCCCTCCATTTCCGGGAGCCGGGGCGTCCCCTGCCCAGCTTCGTGCATTTTACAAAGCCCTTCATGGCATCTTTGGGCAGCCTGACTCCGCTGGCGCGCCTTCGGGATCCGCGGAGCTGGTCAGGTGTCCTGGGCCTTCGATACCAGCGGCTCCGGCCCCCGCACCGGAGGGCCCCTGAGGATCCAGGCCTGGATCCGGATCGACACCGGTCAACCTTACTCGACCTTCCCCGGTGCCGATCCCGGCGACACCGCCCCCGGCCGACACCGTCCCCATCCTCATCTCCAAGTCGGACCTGGAGTCGGACCGACGTCGGCCGACGTTGAACCCGACGCCGGAGGGTACTTTTGTTCCCTTGCTCATCCCTGGTGTTCCCTATCGCCCAGAGGGTGGTGATGAGGACTGGGAGGGGTCATCAGACCCTTTAGCAGACCAGCTTGAAGAGCCGGACTGGAGAGAGGACCTGGCTGATGCCAGTTGTCTGGACACTTCCCCAGACCCTGGCATGCTTTCTCCCCCTACCGTGGCTACGGAGGAGGGAGCGTCTTACGCTGTGGTGGTGCGAAGGGCAGCTGAGGCCTTGGGCCTAGAGCTCCCTTCAGTGGTGGTCAGGACTAATCTCCTGACAGCTTCAGCCTGCGGCAACCTCTCCTGCCCTTCAACGAAGCCCTCACTGATGTCCTTCTGGTCCAAGCCCAGCACGGGGGCACCTGTGGAAAGGACGATTGCCTGCCACCACCGCCTGGCCCCTGGCGACCCAGTTTTCCTCACCCAACATCCTTCCCCCGAGAGCTTGGTGGTCCAAGCCTCTTCATCCAAGGGCGCATTCCCTTCTTCTCCCCCAGACAGGGAATCCAAGAAGCTGGACCATCTTGGGAAGCGCATGTTCTCTTCCTCCAGCTTGGCATGGCGGTCCATGAATACCACATGCCTCTTGGGCCAATACTCCCTTACAATCTGGGATATGGTTGCGTAAGGGCTGCCTCAGTGCCCGGAGGAGGCCTGGGCCTTTCTCTCCCAAGCAGTGGCAGATGGGAGAGACGAAGCAAAATTCACGATTCAATGTGGACTGGATACCACCGACTCACTGGGCAGAACGATTGCTACGCCTGGTTGAGAACATCTGGCTTTTCGGGGGATGTCCAGGCAACCCTGCTGGACATGCCCTTCGATTGCCTTCACCTTTTTGGTGACAAGGCAGACTCGGCACTGGAGCACTTCAAAGATTCTCAAGCTACGGGCAGATCCTTGGGCCTCGCTGCGTCCTCCCGTCCACCACAGTCTGCCTTTTGCCCCTTTCGTGGCTACGGAAGGGGCACCCCACCACGTCCGGCCTAGTCTAGCCACCGGTCCACGCAAGCTGCCCAGCCTCTGTGTGGCTGCGGACGTGGGACCCAGCGGGTCTGGGAGCCAGAGGGCAGGCCAGTCCACCCTTTTCCCCCCTGCAGCAGCCTCCAAATCTTCCTAGTCCGACCTTTCAGGGCCATCAACGGCCAGTGGGTGGCAGGATCCACCATCACCTCCCCACTGGCAAACCATCACGTCGGACAGGTGGGTTTTGCAGATAGTCTGAAGGGGCTACTCCCTCCCCTTTGAGACTACCCCTCCCTCCATACCACCGTCTTTCGATCGCATGTCGAAGGATCATTTGGCGCTTCTCCACCAGGAAGTTTCGGCCCTCTTGGCCAAGGGAGCTATCGAAAGGGTCCCTGCGCCAGAAGTATGTCGTGGTTGCCATTCCCGCTACTTTCTGGTGCCCAAGAAGGACAAAGGCCTGCGTCCTATCCTAGACCTCAGGGCCCTCAGGGCCCTCAACCGCTTCCTCTGGAAGGAGAAGTTAAAAATGTTCACGTTGGCTCAGGTCCTTTCTGCCCTGGAACCTGGAGACTGGATGGTGGCGTTGGACTTGCAGGATGCCTACTTCCTACTTCCATATTTCCGTCCTGCCCACAGACGCTATCTACGGTTCACGGTAGGCCACGAGCATTTTCAGTTCACTGTGCTCCCCTTTGGCCTTACCAGTGCTCCTCGGGTGTTCACGAAGGTGATGGCGGTGGTCACAGCTCATCTGCACAGATCAGGGGTTCCAGTCTTCCCCTATCTCGACGATTGGCTGTTGAAGGCGGGCTCGCCCCAGGCTGTCATCTCCCACCTCCAGCCTACGGCGGAACTCCTGCACTCGCTGCCAGTCGCTCCCTTTCATCGGAGCTGTTCTGGACACATTGCAGTTTTGGGCTTATCCTCCCAAGCAGTGAGTCCGGGATATTCGGGCTATGATACCGATGTTTCAGCCTCTGTCCCGGATTTCGGTGAGAATGACTCTGAGGCTGCTGGGCCTCATGGCCTCCTGCTGGTGGATCATACCAGATGGCATATGCGGGCTCTGCTGTAGGACCTGAAGTACAAGTGGGTGCAGCATCAGGGGAATCTTTCCGACTACGTCCAGATCTCAGAGGAAACTGCACAACATCTGCAGTGGTAGTTAAAGGACCAGGATTGGGTCACAGGCAGATCCCTCTCCCTTCCCCAACCATAACTCACAGTGGTGACTGATGCGTCACTCCTGGGATGGGGCGGCCATCTGGGAGAGGCGGAGATCAGAGGAGTCTGGTCTCTGTTGGAGTCCGGGCTCCATATCAACCTGTTGGAGCTCCGGGCGCATTCGCTCTGGCACTGAAGGCATTCCTTCCCTCCCTCAATGGGAAAGTAGTGCGGGTGTTCACAGACAACACCACTGCCAGGCGGTACTGCAACAAACAGGGCGGGGTGGGGTCGTGGACACTGTCAAGAGGCTCTTCGCCTCTGGACATGGCTAAAACATCAGGGCGTGACCCTGGTGGTTCAACACCTGGCAGGTTCTCTGAACACCAGGGCGGACGAACTCAGCTGTCGGTGCCTGGTGGATCACGAATGGCGTCTTCATTCAGAGGTGGTGCAAGGTGTCTTTCTGCGGTGGGGAGAGCCTTAGTTAGATCTGTTCGCCACCGAAGAGAACGTGCAATGTCAGCAGTTTTGCGCATTGGAGTTTCCAAGGCAGCACTCGCTCTGCCATATTTTTTTATCGCGAGTGGAATTGTGGCCCCCTGTGCGCCTTTCCTTCTGTACCACTTCTGCCCAGAGTGATGAAGAAGATCAAGCGTGACCAGGCCCAAGTCACTTCCGCCCGAAGTCTATAACGTCATTTTGGCAGCCAGGCGTCCCTCCACTAAGACGGTATATGCCTGTCGGTGGCATGGTGTACAGCAAATGCTGTGGATCCCCTCTCTGCCCCTCTTTCTGAGGTTTTCTTGTTCATTGTTCATTCTTTCTTTGGCCCAGCAGGGCTCTGCTGTGGGCACTCTTAAAGGTTATCTGGCAGCCATTTCTGCTTTCCTTCGGCTACCAGATCAGCCCTCTTTATTCCAGGGTCATTCCCTCGGGAATCCGACCTCCCCCAAGGACCACACACACAACCTCGGAATCATCCTGGACTTCGAACTCAAAATGGACCGCCAAATCAATGCTGGTTCTTCCTCCTGTTTCCACACCCTCCAACTCCTACGAAAGACGTTCAATTGGATTCCCCTCGAACACAGGAAAATCGTCACCTACGCCCTCATCAGCAGCAGACTCGACTACGGCAATGCTCTCTACACCGGAATCTACAAGAACCTCACCCGCAAACTTCAGAACGTCCAGAACGCCTCCGCCAGACTAATCCTCAAACTGCCACATCACTGCCACACCTCCCAACACCTGCGGACTCTGCATTGGCTCCCCATCGAGAAGAGAATCACCTTCAAGCTTCTCACCCACGCCCACAAAACCCTCCACAACACCGGACCCACCTACTTGAACCACTGCCTCTCGTTTCACGCACCCCTAAGATCCCTCCGTTCAGCCCAGCTCCCCCTCGCCACAGTGCAGCGCATCACGAAGACCAGAACAGGAGGTCGCTCTTTCGCCTTCCTCGCAGCCAAGGCATGGAACACCCTCCCTCTCCACCTCAGGCAGACGCCAACACTCTCCAAGTTCACGAAGGACCTCAAGACCTGGCTCTTTGACGGACCACCATGAACTTCCAGGACCTGCACATCTCCTCCCCTCCCCCTGCGCCTTGAGACCCCTATCGGGTGAGTAGTTGTGCTTAACAAATCCTGATTGATTGCAGTCCCCTATTGTAAATAGATTCTTTAACAGCATTATTCACCTCTTTCCTCCATCTCCTTTCATAATGACCCAGTGGGACTTGAACTGTCCTCTCGGACTCCTCACTCTGAAGACTGCTTTTCTTGTTGCCATCACTTCTGCTCGCAGAGTGAGTGAGCTTCAGGCACTTTCTTCTAAGCCCCCTTTCTTATCTAAGCATCCAGACAAAGTGGTACTTAGGACGAGACCCTCGTTCCTTCCTAAAGTAGTTACACCTTTTCACTTAGGACAGGCCATCACTCTGCCCACCTTTTGTCCACCTTCTCACCCTTCCGCACTCCACCGTCTGGACCCAAAACGTGTGCTGTCCTACCTTGACCGCACAAAAGATTTCCGGGTGGACGATCAACTCTTTGTTGGCTATGTGGGTGCCAAAAAAGGTCCGGCTGTCCAAAAGCATACCATCTCAAGATGGGTTGTCCTTTGTATAAAAATTTGTTACGCTTTAGCGAAAAAGGAACCTCCAGTGGGGCTGCATGCCATTCCACTAGGGCTACGGCAGCAACTACTGCTTTGTCACGTGGAGTCCCACTCATTGACATCTGCCAGGCGGCAACGTGAGCATCTATGCACATGTTCACCAGACATTACTGCCTAAATAGTCAAGTCTGGAGGGACGGCTATTTTGCCCGTTCTGTCCTCCAGGACTTCCTGGTGTGAGCTTGGTTCGCAGACCCTCCTCCAGGGTTGGTATTGCTGGGGCATCTATTCAAAGGTGAGGAATCTGTAACTGTCTGTTTCAGATGAAGAAGTTACTCACCTTCGGTATCGATGTATCTGTAAGAGACATAGGTTAGTTATAGATTCCTTATCGACCCGCCCATCCTCCCTGCTCTGCGCATTGACTTCTAGGGATAGGGACTCCCTTACAGGGCCCTAGTTGTGGCGCACCAGTGGTCAGTGTCTTTCATGGCTCTGCACTTCTGGTGTGGAAAGTCGTGTCAGAACTGACGTCAGCGCGCAGGGGCGGCATCTAAGTAGGCACCACGATGTCATCCCGGCAACCACGATGCCGACGACGGACGCTGAGTTGACCAATGCCACCTAGCGACGCGCAGGGGTACTGCTAAGAAAAAATGTCCGGATCCAGTCTGACGCCTGGGGGAAATTCTAAGGTAAGGAATCTATAACTAACCTATGTCTCTTACAGATACATCGTTACCGAAGGTAAGTAACTTGTTCTTAACTAGACCTCAACATCTAGTGCAAAACCGACATACATGCTTATCGCCTGATTCAAAAGGAAAACTTACACTTTTGTTTAAGTTTACCATTTGTTTGGTATTCACAAACTACAAGTTTAATTTTACGAATGGTAATCTTATGACTGTGGAGACTCTGCACTCGTCGCAGAGACCCCGCACGTAAAAAGTTAGGCCTGGCATATCTTTTTAAGTGCGGATTTCCCCACCCCGACTGCGGCATCTACATAGTTGTAAAATGACTGTTAGTGAAAATCTACTAGGAGTTTGTGAATACAAAAAAAATAGTAAACTTACACAAAAGTGTAAGTGTACCTTTGTGAATCAGGCCCTTACTCTATTAGGCATTGTAATTCCACCTTAATTATTGGGGGATATTTATGATTCCCTCGCCCTTGAGGCTGCTCATCCAATGAGGCATGCACTGCTACTATTTGAATAATATAACCCCCACACAAACCATAAGTGAGGTGCAGGAGGGGGCGTGGCCAACGAGCCAAGCATGGCGGAAGCGTGAGCTTGGAGCTCCGCGCCGGCCCTACAATTATAAGCCGATTTATCGGACGCCGGATGGCGGATTATTGTAACATCCTCTATCTAGGGGTGACCAAAAGAAATCTGAATATTTTGCAAAAGGTCCAGAATGCTGCGGCCTGGCTGATATTGAATATCCCTAGGCGGGCATCAGTGGGGGCAGCCTTGAGGGAATTACACTGGCTCCCTCTACAGGCTAGAGTCACCTTTAAGGCATTGTGTTTTTGCCATAGGATCCTCAACGAGAAAGGGCCGAGATATCTGCGCCCACTACTCACTGCCTATAGACCTACTCGGAATTTGAGGGTTCGTAAGGTTCGGTCAGGAGGTAGTTCCTTTGGTTTTCTCGCGGCTAAGGCCTGGAATGACCTACCTATGAAACTGAGGACATGTCCATCAGAGACAATGTTTCGAAAAAAACTGAAAACCTGGCTCTTTCAATCCCCCCCGGGGGGCTGGTAGCAGGCCTCTCGCATCTTAGGGCCTATGGGACTGGGGGGGGTCTGGAATAGTTGCTGTGGTCTATGGTGTCCTAGCACGGGGACACTCCGTTGGAGTAACCAGGCACTTTACAAGCTAAAAAAAGAAAGAAAAGAAACAGGCAAGAGATGTGCAAAAAGAGGGAACAAGGGTGCAGAAAAAGGCAAGAGAGGTGCAGAAAGAGGCAGGAGGGGTGTGGAAAGAACCAACAGAGGTGCAGAAAGAGGCAAGAGAAGTGCAGAAAGAAGCAACACAGGTGCAGAAAGAGGCATGAGAACTGCAGAAAGAGGCAAGAGGAGTGCAGAAAGAGGCAATGAGGTGCAGAAAGAGGGAAGAGAGGTGCAGAAAGAGGCAAGAGAAGTGCAGAAAGAAGCAACAGAAATGTACGAAAAGGCAAGAGAAGTGCAGAAAGAAGAAACAGAAATGCAGAAACAGGCTAGAGAAGTGCAGAAAGAAGCAACAGAGGTGCAGAAAAAGGCAAGAGGTGTAGAAAGAGGCAAGAGGGGTGCAGAAAGAGGCAAGAGAAGTGCAGAAAGAAGCAACAGAGGTGCAGAAAGAGGCGAGAGAAGTGCAGAAAGAAGCAACAGAAATGCAGAAAGAGGCAAGAGAGATGCAGAAACAGGCAAGAGACGTGCAAAAAGAGGGAACAGGGGTGCAGAAAAAGGCAAGAGTGGTGCAGAAAGAGGGAGGAGGGGTGCGGAAAGAACTAACAGGTGCAGAAAGAGGCAAGAGGGGTGCAGAAAGAGGCAAGAGGTACAGAAAGAGGCAAGAGAGGTGCAGAAAGAGGCAAGAGGGGTGCGGAAAGAACCAACAGAGGTGCAGAAAGAGGCAAGAGGGGTGCAGAAAGAGGCAAGAGAAGTGCAGAAAGAAGTAACAGAGGTGCAGAAAAAGGCAAGAGAGCTGCAAAAAGAGGCAGAAAGAGGCAAGAGAGGTGCAGAAAGAGGGAAGAGGGGTGCAGAAAGAGGCAAGAGAAGTACATAAAGAAGCAACAGAAGTACAGAAAGAGGCAAGAGAACTGCAAAAAGAGGCAAGAGAGATGCAGAAAGAGGCAGGAGGGGTGTGGAAAGAACCAAGAGAGCTGCAGAAAGAGGCAAGAGAAGTGCAGAAAGAAGTAACAGAGGTGCAGAAAAAGGCAAGAGAGGTGCAAAAAGAGGCAGAAAGAGGCAAGAGGGGTGTATAAAGAGGCAAGAGAAGTGCAGAAAGAAGCAACAGAGGTGCAGAAAGAGGCAATAGAAGTGCAGAAATAGGCAAGAGAGATGCAGAAAGATGTGTTCTCCATGAAACCGAGTCTGGTTTCAGGCCGCTTCATAGTACCGAATCGGCCTTACTTTTGGCATCTGAGGCCTTGAAAATTGCAGTTGATGAGGGAAGGACAACCGCACTGATTTTACTGGACTTGAGTGCTGCGTTTGACACGGTCTCCCACGGCCTTCTGCTGGAACGGTTGTGGGAGGCCGGGGTCGGTGGTAGCTCATGGGAATGGATCAAACACTTTTTGCGGAATAGATCCTTCCAGGTCTTACAACACCCTTTTAAGTCCAAGGTGTGTCCTCTGTCTCAAGGGGTACCACAGGGCTCGGCCCTCAGCCCTACTCTATTTAATGTTTACATGCGCCCCCTGGCAGACATTGTGCTGAAACATGGGGTGAAATTGGTGTCATATGCCGATGACACTCAGTTGATTGTTACATTGGACCAAAAGGAGGCAGGAACGGCACCTGATTTTAAGGCCTGCTTGAGTGATCTTGCTAACTGGATGAAGTTCAGCTGCTTGCAAATGAATGAAGGAAAGACGGAGGTGATGGTAGTTGGCAAGCAGCCCTCCATATGGTCACATCTGTGGTGGCCGGAGGAGCTGGGACCTACTCCGACTCCCAAAGCTAAGGTCAAGAATTTGGGAGTCTGGTTCGACAACACCCTATCATATACAGAGCAAATATCGGCTGTGGCCAGAACCTGCTTTGGCATTCTTAGAATGTTGCATAAAATCTTGGACTTACTGCCACTAGACGCCAAAAGGACCATTGTACAGGCCCTTGTCACATCCCGATTAGATTATTGTAACATCCTCTATCTACGGGTGACCAAAACAAATCTGAATATTTTGCAAAAGGTCCAGAATGCTGCGGCCCGGCTGATATTGAATATCCCTAGGCAGACATCGGTGGGGGCAGCCTTGAGGGAATTACACTGGCTCCCTCTACAGGCTAGAGTCACCTTTAAGGCATTGTGTTTTTGCCATAGGATCCTCAACGAGAAAGGGCCGTGATATCTGCGCCCACTACTCACTGCCTATAGACCTACTCGGAATTTGAGGTCATTGGGCAATGCTAAGCTGATCGTGCCTAAGGTTCGTAAGGTTCGGTCAGGAGGGAGTTCCTTTGGTTTTCTCGCGGCTAAGGCCTGGAATGACCTACCTATGGAACTGAGGACATGTCCATCGGAGACAATGTTTCGAAAAAAACTGAAAACCTGGCTCTTTCAATCCCCCCCGGGGGGCTGGTAGCAGGCCTCTCGCATCTTAGGGCCTATGGGACTGGGAGGGGGGTCTGGAATAGTTGCTGTGGTCTATGGTGTCCTAGCACGGGGACACTCCGTTGGAGTAACCAGGCACTTTACAAGCTAAAAAAAGAAAGAAAAGAAACAGGCAAGAGATGTGCAAAAAGAGGGAACAAGGTGTGAGAAGTTGGCCTGGTATATGCTGTTCACTAATTAAAGTGGGCACCTTGTACCAGTCCAAACAACCCCTTATGGTGATAGGTTAAAGACAACCTTTATTGAAAGCTATCCTAGTGGTAGCTATGGAGAGCAGCCTTCAGGCTAAGTCTTGGAGGAATGTAAAGCAGCTTGTTTTACCAGTCTATAATCTCCTGAATGACCAAATAAAAGGAGACCCACACCAGGTATATATTTAAAATATATGTATTTAAGATAAAACACACCCCTCTAGTCTCTTTATGAGGCTAGAGTTCGAAGTACATAAGTTACAAGTCAGTTATCAACAGTAACAGCACAAATACACGTTTGGGCCCTAGGGACGTACTCAAACCATATACCAAAAAGTGGTATAAGAACCACGACTGAGCTAGACACAAGGCCTAGAGCCTGTAGAAGTGCTTGGACCACAAGGAACCACCCAAGGTAGTGACACAGGGGACCCACGGGGGACGCGTGCAGTGTGGGAACACAGCCGCGAATTGCCGTTAACTTCTATGGGGAAAGTCGCGGTTGGATTTTTAAAGAAAAAGGACACTTAGAAGAGGACTTGGAGCAAACCCCTTTAGAACTAGGTAGTTCTAGAGTCAATACCCACGGGAGCACCGGAGTACTCGAGTTATCTCACCCAGGGAAGCCGGGTGCATAGGTGTCTTTTGATGTCGGGTTTCGTCGTCGATTTCAATGGCGATCTGCTGCAAAGTGCCGCTGGCGACCAAGTCGAAAGTGTCCGGGTGGATCCAAGGATAGATCGGAGATCTAAAGAACCTGAAAGCAAAGGGGACAGAGTCTGGGTCACTAGCCAGTGACCAGGAAGGCGATGAGTAGATGCCCACCGATGTCGGGTGCTTCAAGTGAGTTGATGGGTGTCTTGACTCTTCAGCCACGAGGTCCAGGAGGCGTCGATGATGACCAGAAGCTGGATTCGAGCTGTCCCACAACGTCTGTCGAGTGCTGGGGTGTCGGCGACCAGATTGGACCCAACAAACCTTGGCAACGGCAAGTCACGCAGAAACAGAGAAAGGACTTTGGTGCAAACCAGCAAGGTCTGAGAGACTCACCCAGCAAAGGTAAGTCAGGGCATGTCTGGAGCAACCAGGAAAGCCCAAGTAGAAGAAGAGTTGCCTTCGTGGGGACCCACTAGCCAACGGACTAGAGATCGCGAAGGAGCCTCAAGTGGACGCACTTGGAGCTGGCCCACGGGACACTTGTGGAGTGGAGGCCAGTGATCTTCGGTGCAGTCGGTGCTCGTGGCGGGGGCTACTCGGAGCCCAAAGCACAACTTTGAGTGATTTCAGGAAGAGGATGCACTTGCAAAAGTTCTCGGTGTCCAGGGGTCCCGGTTCCACGTTACCCATGACAGCTACGTGCCTCAGCTTTGCTGTGGTCTCAGGGCAGCCTCGGGGAAGTCTGGAAATCCACCTCTGGTGATGCACAGACTTCGGCGTCCGGCGGGAGCTTCAGCGATGCAGACCGGACAGTTGCTTCTTTGGTGCCTGCCAAGCAGGGAGTCACTCCTTGACCCCAAGGGAGATTCTTCAGTCCTCTAATCTTCAAGTTGAGCGTCGAAGGTCCAGGATTCACGTTCAGAGTTTCGTCCAGGGATAATCTAAAGTCCTAAGGACAGGGGTCCCATACTTATACTAAGTTAGGGGGTTGGACATACTCTGGAGACCCACCTATGGGAGGGTCAGGGAAGAGGGGTGGTTACACCCATTCCCTTTGTCCAGTTTCGCGCCAGAGCAGGGGCAGGCAGCCCCTGCAACCGGTTTGAACTGGACTATGCACAGGGACACCAAAAGTGCCCCCAGTGCAGGACTTCAAAGCACCAGAGAGTGCTCCCGCCCAGCCCCAATACACACTATCCTGTCTGGGAGGTGGTTACACCTCCCTGTGACAGGAAACCTATTGTCCAGGCCTCCCCTGCCGGAGTTTCGGTCAGCAGCAGGAGGCGAGACCCGTGTCTGTGGCAGCGGCATCCATTTTGTGATGCCAGGGCTCTGAAAAGTTAATACCGGGTATACCGGTGTGTACATGTCTCTCCCTCTAGAAGGGTGGAATGCTACCCCCGCCGCCAGAACTGGCGGGGGGGTAGTATTCCAAAGTGTTTGACACCAAACACGACATGTTTCCGTGCAGCCATCCCAAAGTTAGCATTTACCGCAAGGTTATAATGCACTTAAGAGTATATGGTCAGGCTGCACCACAAACAGCATCAGAGGATTGACTCCGAACGCTGCAGAGGGGCTCTGCTCATGCAGGGGCACCCTCTCACATAAAAACCAAGCACTCTGCCTTCAGGATTGTTAAGGCCTGCCATAGGAGTGACTTATCGGTTTATATGTGTGTGCAATGGTAGTGATATAGGTAGCCTATACCACAGTAAGGGGTGCATGCACCACCTTACCCAGGCTGCAGTAGCAGACCTGTGGTGTCATTTTGAAGGGCTTCCCAGGGGTGGCATAATACATGCTTCAGCCCCTGGTAGGCCTCTGGGGTACCTATGCCCTGGGTACATAGTATACCATATACTAGGGACTTATAAGGGCACTCCAGAATCCAATCAAAGATGTACCTAAGGTACATGGAAACCATTTTAGAGAGGAAGCAGCTAGGCTGGGGTTCTGATTAGCAGGGCCCCAGCCAGACTAAAGTCGAAAAACAGTGAAGCATCAGCAAAAAGTGTGGGTACCCATGTGAAGCAGATCCTACTCTCCTACACAACCCCCCCCAAACGCAGGGACATTAAACTAACCTTGACCAGTTGAGTCTTCATGTTGTAAGTGGAAATACCTAGAGAGTCCATCTGCATTGGCATGGTTACTCCCAGGTCTATGTTCCACTGTAAAGTCCATCCCCTGTAGGGAAATGAACCACCTAAGCAGTTTGGGGTTTTCACCCTTTATTTGTTTTAGCCATAAGAGGGGCTTATGGTCTGTCTGAACAATGAAGTGAGTACCAAACAAGTATGGCCTCAACTTCAGAGCCCAAATCACAGCAAAGGCCTCCCTCTCAGTGGCTGACCAACATTTCTCTCTAGGGGTCAGCCTTCTGCTAATGAAAGCTACTGGCTGATCCTGACCTTCATCATTCAATTGTGACGGCGAACACCCACTGCAACGAAGAGATAACTTCGCGGTGCCATTACAACGCGGGTACAAGATCGCAAAAGCGTTTTCATCGTAAGGCACAGCAACGCTTAGACGTTTACATCGTAAGGCCTATCGTCGCAAGCCACAACAACGCAACTTTACGATGTAAACGTTAATGCGATGTGTTTTAAACGGTTTAAACGTTAAAGCGATTTCCACAATATTAAAAGGTTTTTTAATTGCAATTCTTGTCCACAATATGAAAAGCGATGTCCACAATATTAAAAGGTTTTTTAATTGCAATTCTTGTCCACAATTTGAAAAAAGTTTTTAAGGTACAGTGTTATAAACTTATTGGTCTACAGCCGTGCTAAGCACTTGGTTCATGTACCCTGGCATGCTAAGGGTGGCATAGCCAGGCTGAGGGCAGTCTCCAGGGTTGATGGATGAAGGGTATACGGATGAAAGGGTGGGTGGATGAATGATGGGTGGATGGATGGATGAAAGGGTGGGTGGATGAATGATGGGTGGGTGGATGGATGATGAATGGTGAATGGGTGGCTGAAAGGGTGGGTGGATGAATGTTGGGTGGGTGGATGGACGGCTTAAAAGGGTGGGTGGATGAATGGTGGGTGGATGGATGAAAGGGTGGGTGGATGAATGATGGGTGGATGGATGGATGAAAGGGTGGGTGGATGAATGATGGGTGGGTGGATGGATGATGAATGGTGGATGGGTGGCTGAAAGGGTGGGTGGATGAATGATGGATGGATGGGTGAAAGGGTGGGTGGATGAATGATGGATGAAAGGGTGGGTGGATGGATGATTGCAAACAGAAGCTATTGTGAGCCTTGTTATCATACTATTACAATTTTATTAATACAGACAGCATCACAGACGGGGGAGATAACACGTGTACATTAAAAGTGAAAGGAGTGAGAAGCACTTTTTTCATGTTGGTGGATGCTGCGGGTGCCAGGGGTGCCTGGCACAGAAGTACCCTGGCATGCTAAGGGTGGCATAGCCAGGCTGAGGGCAGTCTCCAGGGTGGATGGATGAAGGGTATACGGATGGACGGCTGAAAGGGTGGGTGGATGGATGGCTGAAAGGGTGGATGGATGAATGATGGGTGGGTGGATGGATGATGAATGGTGGATGGGTGGCTGAAAGGGTGGGTGGATGAATGTTGGGTGGGTGGATGGACGGCTTAAAAGGGTGGGTGGATGAATGGTGGGTGGATGGATGAAAGGGTGGGTGGATGAATGATGGTTGGGTGGATGGATGATGAATGGTGGATGGGTGGCTGAAAGGGTGGGTGGATGAATGATGGATGGATGGGTGAAAGGGTGGGTGGATGAATGATGGATGAAAGGGTGGGTGGATGAATGATGGGTGGATGGATGGATGAAAGGGTGGGTGGATGAATGATGGGTGGGTGGATGGATGGTGAATGGTGAATGGGTGGCTGAAAGGGTGAGTGGATGAATGTTGGGTGGGTGGATGGACGGCTTAAAAGGGTGGGTGGATGAATGGTGGGTGGATGGATGAAAGGGTGGGTGGATGAATGATGGGTGGATGGATGGATGAAAGGGTGGGTGGATGAATGATGGGTGGGTGGATGGATGATGAATGGTGGATGGGTGGCTGAAAGGGTGGGTGGATGAATGATGGATGGATGGGTGAAAGGGTGGGTGGATGAATGGTGGATGGATGGATGAAAGGGTGGGTGGATGGATGATTACTTGGGAGCACGGAAGCAGACCAATGTTGTTTCTTAAGGTTTACCATGGTAACGTCACTATGTGCTATTGTTGGTGGTTGGTGGTATTGGTGGATAGGTGAATAAGCACACGACGTATGGTAACAAACACATACATATTAATAATTGCTTCATGTACGTCTTCACAGGAAATGGAAGTACAATGTTTGCATTATTTTACATTTTTATTCACATGTGGGCAAAATAAATCATAACAGTATTACATTGTGTATTTACACATCTTTACAGAAAATTATACATCACTGTGATGGATGATTATCCAACACTGTATGCCATTATAACCTTTTAAAAGTATATGCAATTTACACATTTGAAACACCAACTCTTTGGCACTGTAATGAAGGTTACACATTCTGACAGTGAATTCAAAGTCATTGTATTGTATGGCCTTAATAATGACAACCTTAAATTAGAATTAATTGTTGGGGCACCGTTTGGGACTTTATTGATTACAATAGTATGTTACAAGGGAAAACATTGTATAGTTACACATAAGAATTCAGGATGTGGGCAAGGCTAGAAAGGTAGTCTGAAGCCACAGACAAATTAAAGAGTTGTAATGCTGACAATAGTCTCGCCGACATTTCTTTAGTTCTATGTGAAATACGTGGGTTAAGACTACCTGTCGAAGATTGAGACATGCGCATTTCTTGAAAACTTTGCTCCTTAACCAAAATTTCAAGGAAGTTGTACAAATTAGGGTGTGGCTTCCCTATTGAGTGGTTTAAGGAGTTGTGCCATCCCTCGATGGAATTATTTGTCTTTGCTCCTCCCTCTAAGCAGGTCGAGTAGCAGTTCCACCAGTCCACAAGAAAACGTGGCTTCCTCCTGCGACCTGACCTGCTTAGATGGCCAATCCATGTGTCTTCAAAATAATTGAGGATAGGTGCCAATTTCTCTTCGTTTGACGTAAAGTAATCAGACTCTGTAATCGAGGTGTAGTACTCATCTACACTTTCAGGAGGAACCAAGCAAAGTGCGGTTAATTTTTTTAACTCAAACTGCAGTTTGCTGTCAGACACATAATCGGCAATTAGAGATGTTTTTTGGATTTTGCGCCAACAGGCCTGAGAAAAGTGGAAAAAACAACCTTGAAGTTTGGTCTCTGAGTACAATTTACTTATCGTATTCATCATTGGCAGTTCAAAGTCCATTATAACTTTGCGTGGACTTTTGCCTGAGGTTTTGGATTTTACAACTGCTAATAGCTCACTATACGTGGACGATTGTTTGTCTGGGAGCAAACTGTACACCAATGGGACAACTGTGTTGTTACAGTACCCATGAATTGTATATATTTGTGTGAAAGGGTGGGGCGTGCTTTTAAAGGTACCATCCATCATCCACACCTCACTGTTCTCCAACCTAACAAGGTTTCTGGGGGTGCTAAAGATTAAAATGCGCTTTTGGTCGTTTGCGTTGTCATACAATAGGAAAGGTTCATTAGAAGCAGTGACAGACAGTTGTGGAGGAATACATATATCGGAAAAAGTTTGAGGGGTAACTCTTTTGGGGTTGCATGCCTGTTTTTTACGTTGTATAATTCTACGCAAATTTGTGATACTAGGCATACTCGTTGCAACATGCTCAGAGATATGTTGGGCTACCTCCCTTAAAATTGCACTGCACGGTTCATTAGAGTTGACTGCAATTTCTTTCATTTCATTAACCGATTCTCTCACTTGAATCGCTGTCGCGGAGGCAGAGTGGCTATGGTCTGTGGTTCTTAGAACAGAGTCACCCAGTGTAACCGCTCTACCTCTGCAATGAGTGGAGTAGTATTGCACACACCTCCAATGGCACCGAGGTTCCGAATTTCGCTCTTTGCAATACACATAACCACTGTGCTCTAGTAGGCGGTTCCCCCTGCTGGAGGTGATGTTATTCGCCATCTTTGATCCAGACATTAGCTGGGTGGGGGAAGTGAAAACAAAATATAGTACATTAAATAGACAGGCAAGTTGACAGGTTCAGGTTGAAATAAAAGAAGAAAAATGACACCTAATGTCAAATGGTGATATTATAGTTGTTTATATATACATAGCAAGACTGTAATTTAGAACTCGCTGTTTGTATGCTGCTCTTAGATGACAGTTAATAGCTCACTGTTCTATGTTAGGATTTAAACTTGAGTTTGCATTGCGTGGTAGCTCATTCCCATTACTGACAACACATTTCCAATTGACATGACCTTAACATTTACACATACATACATATAGTTTTACTGATCACAAGCGTGAATGTGCAAAAATGGCATCCTCAAGATGGATTGATTTGTTTTGACACTTTTAAAATAGTTTTATCCCTGACATATCAAAATTAACAAACTTTGCTTCATTTGTGCCTTCTGATTCGGATATATTAAAAAATATTAAAAATATTTCTACAGTTCATTCAGACTGTTAATTTTTGTTGTGTGCTACGAAAAAGAAAATCTTACAGTTGTTCCTCTCACCCAGCACGATTGTCACTTAGATCCTCTCACTTTGAAGTCAGAGAAAGAAAAGTATACACCAAGATCCCGTAAGACGGCAGAGCTTGACATTTGACCACTGTCTTTAAATGCACATTAAATGTGACAAGATAAGATCAACGTTTAAAGACCTTAGAGAAAACGAGCACTCGCTGAAGAATGTAAGGAGTGATGGTGAACAAGCTATGCTCCATGGGAGGTCAAACACATACCGGATAGCCTAACACAGATAAAGCCAGTAACAAGAATGCAAGCAAAATAGAATTGTGTAATCCGCATAATACATGTGCTTTACAGCAGGCAGATTAACCATCTACGAAAATTCATTTAGAGCCAAAACTGCCACCATACAAAACTCCACTCTCTGTCCAAAATGTATATTAATCACCAGAGTTATTGTCGCATGCAAATAGCTGGACGCACAAGCACAAGCAACTCTACAGCAGGTGTGCTTTTAATTGCATTTACCATTATGTTAGATGGAGACCAGAGCGTCACATTAATTGCTCTGATTCACACATACAATTTTGCACATACAAAATGTCACAAGCAGTTCTTTCAAAGTCATAATAAAATAGCTATCATGTAAAATATACGTGACTACGCTGCCACCAAGTGGCAGATACTATAAACGCAGTCTGCCGTGCTTTGGCCGAGAGCCGAGGGCTGGGACCACAAGACCACAAGATTCGAATCTTTTAAACTACTAATGGGAATTAGGCATTTAAAAAAGCAAATATCACTCAGTAGCGGCTGAGTGCCTCTCCCTCGATGTCACGCAATCCCTCGCAGCAGGATCTAAAACCTGAGCAGAGGTAGAACGCAAGAGAAACTTGAGCAATGCCAGCCGAATTATAATAATGCACAACGACTTACTGCGCTTATGCACTCGCTGAACAATGTTTGTTCACATTGCTGTTTTCCATTTTTTGAAGGAGCGGTGGGATGAGTTTGGACTCTCAGACTGTGCATATTATTTGCTTCCTTTTCTGCTTTTGAAGCCAGGCAATGCCGTATAAGTAGGCAACAACAGCTCATGAGAGCTTAACGACTTTGCAGTGCTTGACAATTTCTGAAATTACTGTGGGCATGCCCGTTCTAGACGTTTTCTCGCATTGGGTCAACTCCCCAAAGTCATCGTCGAATAAAATATTCCAGCTGATTAACTGACAGGCGAGGGGACAGAAAACTGGTTTTCGTTGCCTTGTAATGATTGAAGAAATGTAATGACACTGTTTTAACAGCAGTGCATATGCATTTCTGCAGGCATTTTCAGAGCAAACTGTTTCAGAGTCTGTGTTTCCCCCTCCATGTTTCTATGCCTGCCTGTCTCTGCCTTTCTTGCCTTTCCTGTTCAGTATCGAAAACGTTCTGCCTCCACTGCCCATGTCTGGCCATCCTCATGTCTATTTCTGTTTGCTTTATTGTCCATCTCAGGATCTTTTTTTCAGTGTTGGTTTTTTCCTGTCTCGCTGTCCCAGTGTATTGTCTCCTGATCCTAAGGAAATGTGTCTATCTCGGTGTTAATGCCTTTCTACCGCAGGGTCTGTTTCATGTCTGCCTCAATGTCTCCTATCCTAATGTCTGTCTCTCACTGTCCAGGGCCTATGCAGTGCCTCTTTGTCCCAGTATTCATGTTCCAAGTTTTAGTAAATGTGTCTACTTGTCCCAGTGCCAGTGTCTGTGTTACCATATTACAGTAACTGCATCAGCCTCTGATCTGTTGTCCGACCCCCCTTCCACGCTGCCCTGCCAGTGTATCGGTAAATTTAGCCTTTGGTTGCTGCAAACTAATCAATTCTGCATTTAAAAATGCTTTTTTCACAAGGGTGGAGGTAAACATTCAAATACTGTAACATCACTCGCATTCGCAAACACTTACCGATTGTGATCGGAAAAGTCGGGGGGACGCGTACAGTAAACTTCGCAATCTACGAAGTTTAGAGATTGTCAGCAGTATTCCTCTGAAAGGCACGTCCTTGAGGAAACAAAAAACAAAATAACTTAGGTTTGAACATTGCAAACAGCGGGTTCAACGCTCAGCCATTACTAGGTTCTACTTACTCGATATGGCGGATGTCTGGGCACACGAACGTTGGACTCACGTCTGGTCAGCTGGACAATAGAGTCAGAATGGCTGGAGACACGGTCAGCGACCCCTTTTGTACCCCCCAATAAGTTTTTCACAACAGTGGGGGTAAACATTTTAATATTGTAGAAATGTTCATAGCATTATTTTTTGGCAGGAATTTAATTAAACAAATTAAACAGTCGGAACGATAGAAAGGGAAGAATTAGCGTTGTGGGGGCGGCGGGGGGGCAGGCGGGGGCGGGGGTAGAGGCGGGATCACAAGGGACGCGTTGTATTGGCGGACGATTTCGTTGTCTGCGAGGTGATGTACTCGCCAATAGGAATCAACGCATTGGCGTTGCAACGCCGTGCGATGTGAAAGTTGCCGATGCTGTGGCATGTGCGATATCATATACGCGTGGTAAAAGCACGCGGCGGGATGGTGTGCGATTTTTCGTCATACATCCATTGTGACAGTACAGCCCCTACCCCCAATTCAGATGCATCTGTCTGGACAATGAACTTCTTGGAGTAATCAGGACTCTGTAGAATGGGAGCAGTGCACATGGTCTGCTTCAGGTCATCAAATGCCTTTTGACAGCTAGCTGTCCACTGAACCTTTTTGGGCATTCTCTTGGAAGTTAAGTCATTCAGGGGTGTCACTATTGATCCATACCCCTTGACAAATCTCCTATAGTACCCAGTCAGGCCTAAGAAGGCTCTCACCTGAGTCTGGGTAGTTGGAGCAACCCAGTCCATGATGGTCTGGATTTTGCTCTGAAGTGGTTGAACCTGGCCTCCACCTACAAGGTGGCCCAGGTACACAACCTGACTCTGCCCTATCTGGCACTTGGTGGCCTTGATAGTGAGGCCTGCCTTTTGCAGGGCCTCCAAAACATTCCTTAGGTGGACCAGGTGATCCTCCCAGGTGGAGCTAAAGACAGCAATATCATCAAGATAAGCTGCACTGTAGGCTTCCAGACCTGTGAGAACTGTATTCACCAACCTTTGGAAAGTGGCAGGTGCATTTTTCAAACCAAAGGGCATTACTACAAATTGATAATGCCCACTAGGGGTTGAGAATGCTGTTTTTGGCTTTGCATCATCAGCTAGTCTGATCTGCCAGTAGCCAGCTGTCAGGTCAAATGTGCTTAGGTACTTGGCTGAGGCCAAAGTGTCTATTAGCTCATCTGCTCTGGGTATTGGATGGGCATCAGTCCTAGTGACTGCATTGAGATCCCTGTAGTCCACACAAAACCTCATCTCTCTTTTCCCACCACTGGTGTGAGGTTTTGGCACAAGGACCACTGGACTAGCCCAAGGGCTATCTGAGGGTTCAATAACTCCCAAATACAACATTTTCTGGACTTCTGTCCTGATACAGTCCCTGACATGGTCAGGTTGCCTATAAATCTTATTTTTAATAGGCAGACTGTCCCCAGTGTCCACTTCATGAGTGCACCAGGTGGTCTGACTTGGAGTCAGAGAGAACATATGTCTGAACTGATTGAGCACCTGTCTGCAATCAGTTTGCTGCTGGGCAGTGAGGCTGCCTGCCAAGGCGACACCATCCACTGACCCATCATCAGGGTTCTGTGAGAGCAGGTCAGGGAGTGGGTCACTCTCGTCCTCCTGTCCCTCATCAGTAGCCATGAGCAAGCCCATGTCTGCCCTGTCCACATATGGTTTCAATCTGTTGACATGGAGAACCCTGTGGGGACTCCTGGGTGTTCCTAGGTCTACCAAATAGGTAACCTCACCCTTCTGCTCAACAATGGTATGGGGTCCACTCCATTTGTCTTGGAGAGCTGCTGGGGCCACTGGCTCCAACACCCACACCTTCTGCCCTGGCTGGTAAACAGTCAGTACAGCCTTTTGGTCATGCCAGGCTTTTGGAGTTCCTGGCTAGCCTCAAGGTTTTTAGTTGCCTTTTTCATGTGCTCAGCCATCCGGGAGCGGAGACCAAGTACGTAGTCCACTATGTCCTGCTTTGGGGGCTTGAGAGGTAACTCCCATCCTTCCTTCACCAGACACAATGGGCCCCTGACAGGATGGCCAAACAAAAGTTCAAAAGGGCTGTAGCCAACCCCCTTTTGAGGTACCTCCCTATATGCAAACAAAAGGCAGGGCAAGAGTATGTCCCATCTTCGCCTAAGCTTTTCTGGGAGCCCTTTAATCATGCCCTTTAAGGTTTTGTTGAACCTTTCAACTAAACCATTGCATTGTGGGTGATATGGTGTGGTGAATTTGTAAGTCACTCCACACTCCTTCCACATTGCTTTTAAGTATCCAGACATAAAGTTTGCACCCCTGTCTGATACAACCTCCTTAGGGAAGCCCACTCTTGAGAAAATTCCCAGGAGGGCTCTTGCCACCACAGGTGCTGTAGTGGTCCTAAGGGGAATAGACTTTGGGTACCTAGTGGCATGGCCCACCATCACCAGGATAAATCTGTGCCCAGATGCTGTTTGGGGATCCATGGGACCAACAATGTCAATCCCCACCCTTTCAAAGGGAACCCCCACCACAGGTAGTGGTATGAGGGGGGCCTTTGTAGTGCCACCTGCCTTGCCACTGGCCTGGCAGGTTACACAGGAGCGACAAAACTCCTTGGTGTCTTCAGACATGTGGGGCCAGTGAAAGTGAGGGACAATTCTGTCCCAAGTCTTGTTCTGGCCCAGGTGACCTGCTAGAGGAATATCATGGGCTAGGGTCAATAGGAAGCCCCTGAACCTCAGAGGTATAACCAAATGTGAGAAGTTGGCCTGGTATATGCTGTCCACTAATTATAGTGGGCACCTTGTACCAGTCCAAACAACCCCTTATTGGAGATAGGTTAAAGACAACCTTTATTGAAAGCTATCCTAGTGGTAGCTATGGAGAGCAGCCTTCAGGCTAAGTCTTGAAGGAATGTAAAGCAGCTTGTTTTACCAGTCTATAATCTCTTGAGTGACCAAATGAAAGAGGACCACACCAGGTATATATTTAAAATATATGTATTTAGTCTTAAACACACCCCTCTAGTCTCTTTATGAGGCTAGAGTTCGAACTACATAAGTTACAAGTCAAATATCATCAGTAATAGCACAAATACACGTTTGAGCCCTAGGGGCGTACCAAACCATATACCAATAAAGTGGTATAAGACCCACGACTGAACTAGACACAAGGCCTAGAGCCTGTAGAAGTGCTTGGCCCTCAAGGAACCACCCAAGGTAGTGACACAGGGGACCCACGGGGGACGCGTGCAGCGTGAGATCACAGCCGCGAGCCACCATTGACTTCTATGGGGAAAGTCGCGGTTGGATTTTTAAAAGAAAAGGACACTTAGAGGAGGACTTGGAGCAAACCCCTTTAGAACTAGGCAGTTCTAGAGTCAATACCCACGGGAGCACCGGAGTACTCGAGTTACCTCACCCAGGGAAGCCGGGTGCATAGGTGTCTTTCGATGTCGGATTTCGTCGTTTTTTCCAATGGCGATCTGCTGCAAAGTGCTGCTGGCGGCCAAGTCGAAAGTGTCCGGGTGGATCCAAGGGTGGATCGAAGATCTGAAGAACCTGAAAGCAGAGGGGACAGAGTCTGGGTCACTAGCCAGTGACCAGGAAGGCGATGAGCAGATGCCCACCGATGTCGGGTGCTTCATGTAGGTTGACGGTCGTCTTGACTCTTCAGCCATGAGGACCAGGAGGCGTCGACAACAACCAGGAGCTGGATTCGAGCTGTCCCACAACGTCTGTCGCTTGCTGAGGTGTCGGCGACCGGATTGGACCCAACAAGCCTTGGCAACGGCAAGTCTCGTGGAAATGAAGAAAGGATGTTGATGCAGACCAGCAAGGTCTGGGGGACTCACCCAGTGAGGGTTAGTCAGGGCACCTCTGGGGCAACCAGGAAAGCCCAAGCAGAAGAAGAGTTACCTTCGGGAGGGCCCACTAGCCAACGGACTAGCGACCGCGAAGGAGCATCGAGTGGACGCACTTGGAACTGGCTCACAGGACACTCGTGGAGTGGAGGCCAGTGATCTTCAGTGCAGTCGGTGCTGGAGGCGGGGGCTACTCAGAGCCCAAAGCACAACTTCGTGGGAGACCAGGAAGAGGATGCACTTGCAAAAGTTCTCGGTGTCCAGGGGTCACAGTTTCACGTTACCCACGACAGCTATGTGCCGCAGCTTCGCTGGGGTCTCAGGGCAGCCTCGGGGAAGTCTGGAAATCCACCTCTGGTGATGCAAAGACTTCGGCGTCCGGCAGGAGCTTCAGCGATGCAGACCGGACAATTGCTTCTTTGGTGCCTGCCAAGCAGGGGAGTCACTCCTTGACCCCAAGGGAGATTCTTCAGTCCTCTAATCTTGAGTAGAGCGTCGAAGTGCCAGGATTCAGTTGCAGAGTTTCGTGCAGGGATATCTAAAGTCCTAAGGACTGGGGTCCCATACTTATACTAAGTTAGGGGGTTGGACATACTCTGGGGACCCACCTATGGGAGGGTCAGGGAAGAGGGGTGGTTACACCCATTCCCTTTGTCCAGTTTCGCGCCAGAGCAGGGGCAGGTAGCCCCTGCAACCGGTTTGAACTGGCATATGCACAGGGACACCAAGTGTGCCCCCAGTGCAGTACTTCAAAGCACCAGAGAGTGCTCCCGCCCAGCCCCAATACACATTGTCCTGTCTGGGGAGGTGGTTACACCTCCCTGCGACAGGAAACCTATTGTCCAGGCCTCCCCTGCCGGAGTTTCAGTCAGCAGCAGGAGGCCAGACCCGTGTCTGTGGCAGCGGCATCCATTTTGTGATGCCAGGGCTCTGTAAAGAAGTTACCGGGTAGGTCGGTGGGTACATGTCTCTCCCTCTAGAAGGGTGAAATGCTACCCCCGCCACCAGGACTGGCGGGGGGGGGGGTAGTATTCCAAGATGTTTGACACCAAACACGACATGTTTTGGTGCAGCCAGTCCAAAGTTAGCATTGTACCGCGAGGATATAATGCACTTAAGAGTATATGGTCAGGCTGTACCACAAACAGCATCCAGAGGAGGGACTCCGAACGCTGCAGAGGGGCTCTGCTCGTGCAGGGGCACCCTCTCACATAAAAACCAAGCACTCTGCCCTCAGGATTGGTAAGGCCTGCCATAGGAGTGACTTATAGGTTTATATGTGTGTGCAATGGTAGTGATATAGGTAGCCTATATCACAGTAAGGGGTGCATGCACCACCTTACCCAGGCTGCAGTAGCAGACCTGTGGTGTCATTTTGGCTGGCCTTCCAGGGGTGGCATAATACATGCTTCAGCCCCTGGCAGGCCTCTGAGGTACCTATGCCCTGGGTACATAGTATACCATATACTAGGGACTTATAAGGGCACTCCAGAATCCAATCAAAGATGTACCTAAGGTACATGGAAACCATTTTAGAGAGGAAGCAGCTAGGCTGGGGTTCTGATTAGCAGGGCCCCAGCCAGACTAAAGTCGAAAAACAGTGAAGCATCAGCAAAAAGTGGGGGTACCCATGTGAAGCAGATCCTACTCTCCTACACCAACCTCCTGGTGGCACCAGGCTTGGGGTCTCTACACTCTGAATACAAGAGTCCATCATCCCAAAACACTTTATGGGGACCACTAGCATTCCCAGCAGCCTCAGCAGCAGCTTGCTGTCTGAGGGGTTCAAGAGAGGGTCAGCTCTGCTGCTCCTGGCTCAGATCTGCCCTGGAAGGGCCCCCTGTCCCTAAGAACTCAACCTGATCAGGCTCACGCTCCTCTGGGACAGTTCCTTCTTCAGGACTGAGATCATCTCCCTCAAGAGACTGATCTTCCTTCTGAGCCAAGGGGGAAGGCACTGCCTTAACCCTCCTGCTCCTCCTCTTGGATGGCACTTGGTCCATTGTTCCAGGATCCAAAGCCTGTTCAGTGTTAGTCAGTTTGGCCTGTGACCTGGTCACAGCAAACACATCTGCAGGGATGCCCAGCATTTCTGCATGAGTCCTGAGCTCCACTTCTGCCCAAGCTGAAGTTTCTAGATCATTGCCAAGCAAGCATTCGACTGGTAGGTTTGCACTCACCACAACCTTCTTAAGGCCAGTTACCCCTCCCCAGGAGAAGTTAACAACTGCCAGAGAATGGTCTGTTCTGACGTTGCTAGCATTGGTCACTTGGTACATTTCACCAAGTATAATCTGCCCAGGATCCACAAGATCTTTTGTCACCATAGTGACACTTGCTCCTGTGTCCCTGAATGCCAAAGCCTCTTTTCCATTTATTAATGCCTGTTGTCTGTACTTGCCCAGATTACTGGGACTCACAGAGGAGGTCATCTCCATGCCTCCATCACAGACTAGGACAGCCTGAGTGGGTTCTCTGACTAGGCCAGAGCCCATCTCAGTACCCAGGGTCAACCCTACTAAACCCTTGGCTTGTGTACTCCCACCACCAATTGTAACTGCACTAGGGGGAACAGGTGCCTTAGGGGCATTGGTGGGGGCTGGAGTAGAGTCTTTGGACTTGGTGCAATCACTGGTCCAGTGTGTCTTTTGCCTACAGACTTTGCACCATGGTTTCTTTTGGCCTTTCCCTTTGTTAGACTGTGAATCCCCACCTGAAGAAGATTTTTGGGGGCCTTGTGAAGACTTCTGGTCTTTACCCTTCTCCCCACCCTTGTCAGAGTTTTTAGAATCTTGCTTCTTTGGGTCACCACCTTGGTTCTGTACCTTCTGCCTCACCCTGGTTCTGACCCATTTGTCTGCCTTCTTTCCCAATTCTTGGGGAGAGGTCAGATCAGAGTCCACCAGGTACTGATGCAACAGCTGATTTTGACAGTTATTAAGAATCTGCTCCCTCATGATAAGATTGTACAATCCTTTGAAGTCACACACCTTACTGCCCACTAACCAACCTTCCAGAGCCTTAGCAGAACAATCAACAAAGTCCATCCAGTCTTGATTTTGTGCCTTTTGGGTATCTCTGAACTTTAACCTGTATTGCTCAGTTGTTAGGCCAAACCCATCAATCAATGCACTTTTCAAGACTTGATAATCATCAGCATCCTCTTCTCTAACAGTGAGGAGCTTATCTCTACCTTTGTCTGCAAAGGAGAGCCATAAGATTGCTGCCCACTGCTCCTGGGGGACCCTCTGTACTTTACAGGCCCTTTCCAGTGCAGTAATCCATTTGTGGATGTCATCCCCACTCTGGTAGGGAGGGACAATCTTATTCAGGTTTCTATGGTCATGAGACCTCTCCCTATCTCTAGGGAAGTTGCTGCCACCATGGGACTCTAGTCCCATCCTTTTTCTAGCTTTGTAGAGCTCTAGGGCTTCCTTATCTAGGGCAACCTGTTGCTTTCTGATCTGAAGCTGAGCTTGCTCATACTTCAACAGTCTCTCCCTCCTCTCCTGAGAGGTTTCCCTCCCTCTGTGAGGAGAAATAGAGGTCCCTATTGATGAGGTAGAATGGTTAGACTCCACTGAGCGAGATCTAGACCTTCTAAGCCTACTGCCAACTCTTCCTGGAGGGACAAAGAGGGGGCCATTAGTGTCCTCCTCATCATCAACCAGTGGAGCTGGGTTGTCCAGGTCCTGACCACTGTCATCAGCCTGGTTAGCAGTAGGGATTGGGCCCTGGGGAGTTCCACCCCTAGGTCCTTCCTCACCTGCTGCCCCACCCACTCTGCCTGCCCCTTCTGTCCCTATAGGATTCTGGAGGTCATCTAGCCTGAGTATCTCTATGAGATGCTGGGTGCTGGGACTTTTGCCTGTCTTGAACTTCCTAATGGTACATAAGGTCCAAAGCTGTGCAAAAGGGAGATCCTCATACTTAAAGGGAAGAAGCCCAGTGGCTTCTGGCAGGGACTCACTGGTTCCTGGCTGAGAAGACATTACTAGTGTGGTGTGGTGTATTGCACTACCTACACTAGTGTGGCCTGCTAAACTCTCTTGAGTTGTAGAAAGGGTGTGCTAAGCCCTTAACACACAACTCTAAGTTCAGTAGAACTTACTGTATACTAAGCTTGTTTTTATATGTACCTAAGGTACCCTTAGTGGTTTTCAGTTGATCAATTCAATTGAGATTATCTGGTAAAACAATAGCAAGCTGGAATCCCACACGCTGCACACCAATGTGAGAAGTTGGCCTGGTATATGCTGTCCACTAATTAAAGTGGGCACCTTGTACCAGTCCAAACAACCCCTTATGGTGATAGGTTAAAGACAACCTTTATTGAAAGCTATCCTAGTGGTAGCTATGGAGAGCAGCCTTCAGGCTAAGTCTTGGAGGAATGTAAAGCAGCTTGTTTTATCAGTCTATAATCTCCTGAATGACCAAATGAAAGGAGAACCACACCAGGTATATATTTAAAATATATGTATTTAAGATAAAACACACCCCTCTCGTCTCTTTATGAGGCTAGAGTTCGAAGTACATAAGTTACAAGTCAGTTATCAACAGTAACAGCACAAATACACGTTTGGGCCCTAGGGACGTACCAAACCATATACCAAAAAAGTGGTATAAGAACCACGACTGAGCTAGACACAAGGCCTAGAGCCTGTAGAAGTGCTTGGACCACAAGGAACCACCCAAGGTAGTGACACAGGGGACCCACGGGGGACGCGTGCAGTGTGGGAACACAGCCGCGAATCGCCGTTAACTTCTATGGGGAAAGTCGCGGTTGGATTTTTAAAGAAAAAGGACACTTAGAAGAGGACTTGGAGCAAACCCCTTTAGAACTAGGTAGTTCTAGAGTCAATACCCACGGGAGCACTGGAGTACTCGAGTTACCTCACCCAGGGAAGCCGGGTGCATAGGTGTCTTTTGGTGTCGGGTTTCGTCGTCGATTTCAATGGCGATCTGCTGCAAAGTGCCGCTGGCGACCAAGTCGAAAGTGTCCGGGTGGATCCAAGGATGGATCGGAGATCTGAAGAACCTGAAAGCAGAGGGGACAGAGTCTGGGTCACTAGCCAGTGACCAGGAAGGCGATGAGCAGATGCCCACCGATGTCGGGTGCTTCAGGTGAGTTGATGGGTGTCTTGACTCTTCAGCCACGAGGTCCAGGAGGTGTCGATGACAACCAGGAGCTGGATTCGAGCTGTCCCACAACGTTTGTCGAGTGCTGGGGTGTCGGCGACCGGATTGGACCCAACAAGCCTTGGCAACGGCAAGTCACGCAGAAACAGAGAAAGGACTTCGGTGCAGACCAGCAAGGTCTGAGGGACTCACCCAGCAAAGGTAAGTCAGGGCACATCTGGAGCAACCAGGAAAGCCCAAGTAGAAGAAGAGTTGCCTTCGTGGGGACCCACTAGCCAACAGACTAGAGATGGCGAAGGAGCCTCAAGTGGACGCACTTGGAGCTGGCCCACGGGACACTCGTGGAGTGGAGGCCAGTGATCTTCGGTGCAGTCGGTGCTCGTGGCGGGGGCTACTCGGAGCCCAAAGCACAACTTTGAGTGATGTCAGGAAGAGGATGCACTTGCAAAAGTTCTTGGTGTCCAGGGGTCACGGTTCCACGTTACCCACGACAGCTATGTGCCTCAGCTTTGCTGTGGTCTCAGGGCAGCCTCGGGGAAGTCTGGAAATCCACCTCTGGTGATGCAAAGACTTCGGCGTCCGGCGGGAGCTTCAGCGATGCAGACCGGACAGTTGCTTCTTTGGTGCCTGCCAAGCAGGGGAGTCACTCCTTGACCCCAAGGGAGATTCTTCAGTCCTCTAATCTTCAAGTAGAGCGTCGAAGGTCCAGGATTCACGTTCAGAGTTTCGTCCAGGGATAATCTAAAGTCCTAAGGACAGGGGTCCCATACTTATACTAAGTTAGGGGGTTGGACATACTCTGGGGACCCACCTATGGGAGGGTCAGGGAAGAGGGGTGGTTACACCCATTCCCTTTGTCCAGTTTCACGCCAGAGCAGGGGCAGGTAGCCCCTGCAACCGGTTTGAACTGGACTATGCACAGGGACACCAAATGTGCCTCCAGTGCAGGACTTCAAAGCACCAGAGAGTGCTCCCGCCCAGCCCCAATACACACTATCCTGTCTGGGGAGGTGGTTACACCTCCCTGTGACAGGAAACCTATTGTCCAGGCCTCCCCTGCCGGAGTTTCGGTCAGCAGCAGGAGGCCAGACCCGTGTCTGTGGCAGCGGCATCCATTTTGTGATGTCAGGGCTCTGAAAAGTTAATACCGGGTATACCGGTGTGTACATGTCTCTCGCTCTAGAAGGGTGGAATGCTACCCCCGCCGCCAGAACTGGCGGGGTGGTAGTATTCCAAAGTGTTTGACACCAAACACGACATGTTTCCGTGCAGCCATCCCAAAGTTAGCATTTACCGCGAGGTTATAATGCACTTAAGAGTATATGGTCAGGCTGCACCACAAACAGCATCAGAGGATTGACTCCGAACGCTGCAGAGGGGCTCTGCTCATGCAGGGGCACCCTCTCACATAAAAACCAAGCACTCTGCCTTCAGGATTGTTATGGCCTGCCATAGGAGTGACTTATAGGTTTATATGTGTGTGCAATGGTAGTGATATAGGTAGCCTATACCACAGTAAGGGGTGCATGAACCACCTTACCCAGGCTGCAGTAGCAGACCTGTGGTGTCATTTTGAAGGGCTTCCCAGGGGTGGCATAATACATGCTTCAGCCCCTGGTAGGCCTCTGGGGTACCTATGCCCTGGGTACATAGTATACCATATACTAGGGACTTATAAGGGCACTCCAGAATCCAATCAAAGATGTACCTAAGGTACATGGAAACCATTTTAGAGAGGAAGCAGCTAGGCTGGGGTTCTGATTAGCAGGGCCCCAGCCAGACTAAAGTCGAAAAACAGTGAAGCATCAGCAAAAAGGGGGGTACCCATGTGAAGCAGATCCTACTCTCAGGCAAGAGAGGTGCAGAAAGACGCAGGAGGGGTGTTGAAAGAACCAACAGAGGTACAGAAAGAGGGAAGAGAAGTGTAGAAAGAAGCAACACAGGTGCAGAAAGAAGCATGAGAACTGCAGAAAGAGGCAAGAGAGGTGCAGAAAGAGACAATGAGGTGCAGAAAGAGGGAAGAAAGGTGCAGAAAGAGGCAAGAGAAGTGCAGAAAGAAGCAACAGAAATGTACGAAAAGGCAAGAGAAGTGCAGAAAGAAGAAACAGAAATGCAGAAACAGGCTAGAGAAGTGCAGAAAGAAACAACAGAGGTGCAGAAAAAGGCAAGAGGTGCAGAAAGAGTCAAGAGGGGTGCAGAAAGAGGCAAGAGAAGTGCAGAAAGAAGCAACAGAGGTGCAGAAAGAGGCGAGAGAAGTGCAGAAAGAAGCAACAGAAATGCAGAAAGAGGCAAGAGAGATGCAGAAACAGGCAAGAGATGTGCAAAAAGAGGGAACAGGGGTGCAGAAAAAGGCAAGAGAAGTGCAGAAAGAGGGAGGAGGGGTGCGGAAAGAACTAACATAGGTGCAGAAAGAGGCAAGAGGGGTGCAGAAAGAGGCAAGGGGTGCAGAAAGAGGCAAGAGAGGTGCAGAAAAAGGCAAGAGAGGTGCAGAAAGAGGCAACAGAAATGTACAAAGAGGCAAGAGAAGTGCAGAAAGAAGGAACAGAAATGCAGAAACAGGCTAGAGAAGTGCAGAAAGAAGCAACAGAGGTGCAGAAAAAGGCAAGAGAGGTGCAGAAAGAAGCAGAAAGAGGCAAGAGGGGTGCAGAAAGAGGCAAGAGAAGTACAGAAAGAAGCAACAGAGGTGCAGAAAGAGGCAAGAGAAGTGCAGAAATAAGCAACAGAAATGCAGAAAGAGGCAAGAGAGATGCAGAAACAGGCAAGAGACGTGCAAAAAGAGGGAACAGGGGTGCAGAAAAAGGCAAGAGTGGTGCAGAAAGAGGCAAGAGGGGTGCGGAAAGAACCAACAGAGGTGCAGAAAGAGGCAAGAGGGGTGCAGAAAGAGGCAAGAGAAGTGCAGAAAGAAGTAACAGATGTGCAGAAAAAGGCAAGAGAGGTGCAAAAAGAGGCAGAAAGAGGCAAGAGAGGTACAGAAAGAGGCAAGAGAGGTGCAGAAAGAGGGAAGAGGGGTGCAGAAAGAGGCAAGAGAAGTACAGAAAGAAGCAACAGAAGTACAGAAAGAGGCAAGAGAAGTGCAAAAATAGGCAAGAGAGATGCAGAAAGAGGCAGGAGGGGTGTGGAAAGAACCAAGAGAGGTGCCGAAAGAGGCAAGAGAAGTGCAGAAAGAAGTAACAGAGGTGCAGAAAGAGGCAAGAGAGGTGCAAAAAGAGGCAGAAAGAGGCAAGAGGGGTGTATAAAGAGGCAAGAGAAGTGCATAAAGAAGCAACAGAGGTGCAGAAAGAGGCAATAGAAGTGCAGAAAGAGGCAAGAGAGATGCAGAAAGATGTGTTCTCCATGAAACCGAGTCTGGTTTCAGGCCGCTTCTTAGTACCGAATCGGCCTTACTTTTGGCATCTGAGGCCTTGAAAACTGCTGTTGATGAGGGAAGGACAACCGCACTGATTTTACTGGACTTGAGTGCTGCGTTTGACACAGTCTCCCACGGCCTTCTGCTGGAACGGTTGTGGGAGGCCGGGGTCGGTGGCAGCTCATGGGAATGGATCAAACACTTTTTGCGGAATAGATCCTTCCAGGTCTTACAACACCCTTTTAAGTCCAAGGTGTGTCCTCTGTCTCAAGGGGTACCACAGGGCTCGGCCCTCAGCCCTACTCTATTTAATGTTTACATGCGCCCCCTGGCAGACATTGTGCTGAAACATGGGGTGAAACTGGTGTCATATGCCGATGACACTCAGTTGATTGTTACATTGGACCAAAAGGAGGCAGGAACGGCACCTGATTTTAAGGCCTGCTTCAGTGATCTTGCTAACTGGATGAAGTTCAGCTGCTTGCAAATGAATGCAGGAAAGACGGAGGTGATGGTAGTTGGCAAGCAGCCCTCCATATGGTCACATCTGTGGTGGCCGGAGGAGCTGGGACCTACTCCGACTCCCAAATCTAAGGTCAAGAATTTGGGAGTCTGGTTCGACAACACTCTATCATATACAGAGCAGATATCAGCTGTGGCCAGAACCTGCTTTGGCATTCTTAGAATGTTGCGTAAAATCTTGGACTTACTGCCACTAGATGCCAAAAGGACCATTGTACAGGCCCTTGTCACAACCCGATTAGATTATTGTAACATCCTCTATCTAGGGGTGACCAAAAGAAATCTGAATATTTTGCAAAAGGTCCAGAATGCTGCAGCCCGGCTGATATTGAATATCCCTAGGCGTGCATCGGTGGGGGCAGCCTTGAGGGAATTACACTGGCTCCCTATACAGACTAGAGTCACCTTTAAGGCGTTGTGTTTTTGCCATAGGATCCTCAACGAGAAAGGGCCGAGATATCTGCGCCCACTACTCACTGCCTATAGACCTACTCGGAATTTGAGGTCGTTGGGCAATGCTAAGCTGATCGTGCCTAAGGTTCGTAAGGTTCGGTCAGGAGGTAGTTCCTTTTGGTTTTATCGCGGCTAAGGCCTGGAATGACCTACCTATGGAACTGAGGACATGTCCATCGGAGACAATGTTTCGAAAAAAACTGAAAAACCTGGCTCTTTCAATCCCCCCGGGGGGCTGGTAGCAGGCCTCTCGCATCTTAGGGCCTATGGGATGGGGGGGCTCTGGGCTAGTTGCCGTGGTCTACGGTGTCCTAGCACGGGGACACTCCGTTGGAGTAACCAGGCGCTTTACAAGCTGAAAAAAGAAACAGGCAAGAGATGTGCAAAAAGAGGGAACAAAAATGCAGAAAAAGGCAAGAGAGGTGCAGAAAGAGGCAGGAGGGGTGCGGAAAGAACCAACAGAGGTGCAGAAAGAGGCAAGAGAAGTGCAGAAAGAAGCAACACAGGTGCAGAAAGAGGCATAAGAACTGCAGAAAGAGGCAAAAGAGGTGCAGAAAGAGGGAAGAGAGGTGCAGAAAGAGGCAAGAGAAGTGCAGAAAGAAGCAACAGAAATGTACGAAGAGGCAAGAGAAGTGCAGAAAGAAGGAACAGAAATGCAGAAACAGGCTAGAGAAGTGCAGAAAGAAGCAACAAAGGTACAGAAAAAGGCAAGAGGTGCAGAAAGAGGCAGAAAGAGACAAGAGGGGTGCAGAAAGAGGCAAGAGAAGTGCAGAAAGAAGCAACAGAAATGCACAAAGAGGCAAGAGAAGTGCAGAAAGAAAAAACAGAAATGCAGAAAGAGGCAAGAGAGATGCAGAAACAGGCAAGAGACGTGCAAAAAGAGAGAACAGGGGTGCAGAAAAAGGCAAGAGTGGTGCAGAAAGAGGGAGGAGGGGTGCGGAAAGAACTAACAGAGGGGCAGAAAGAGGCAAGAGGGGTGCAGAAAGAGGCAATAGAGGTGCAGAAAGAGGCAATAGAGGTGCAGAAAGAGGCAAGAGAGGTGCAGAAAGAAGCAACAGAAATGTACAAAGAGGCAAGAGAAGTGCAGAAAGAAGCAACAGAGATGCAGAAAGATGTGTTCTCCATGAAACCGAGTCTGGTTTCAGGCCGCTTCATAGTACCGAATCGGCCTTACTTTTGGTATCTGAGGCCTTGAAAATTGCAGTTGATGAGGGAAGGACAACAGCACTGATATTATTGGACTTGAGTGCTGCGTTTGACACGGTCTCCCACGGCCTTCTGCTGGAACGGTTGTGGGAGGCCGGGGTCGGTGGTAGGTCATGGGTATGGATCAAACACTTTTTGCAGAATAGATCCTTCCAGGTCTTACAACACCCTTTTAAGTCCAAGGTGTGTCCTCTGTCTCAAGGGGTACCACAGGGCTCGGCCCTCAGCCCTACTCTATTTAATGTTTACATGCGCCCCCTGGCAGACATTGTGCTGAAACATGGGGTGAAACTGGTGTCATATGCCGATGACACTCAGTTGATTGTTACATTGGAGCAAAAGGAGGCAGGAACGGCACCTGATTTTAAGGCCTGCTTGAGTGATCTTGCTAACTGGATGAAGTTCAGCTGCTTGCAAATGAATGCAGGAAAGACGGAGGTGATGGTAGTTGGCAAGCAGCCCTCCATATGGTCACATCTGTGGTGGCCGGAGGAGCTGGGACCTACTCCGACTCCCAAAGCTAAGGTCAAGAATTTGGGAGTCTGGTTCGACAACACCCTATCATATACAGAGCAGATATCGGCTGTGGCCAGAACCTGCTTTGGCATTCTTAGAATGTTGCGTAAAATCTTGGACTTACTGCCACTAGATGCCAAAAGGACCATTGTACAGGCCCTTGTCACATCCCGATTAGATTATTGTAACATCCTCTATCTAGGGGTGACCAAAAGAAATCTGAATATTTTGCAAAAGGTCCAGAATGCTGCAGCCCGGCTGATATTGAATATCCCTAGGCGGGCATCGGTGGGGGCAGCCTTGAGGGAATTACACTGGCTCCCTATACAGGCTAGAGTCACCTTTAAGGCATTGTGTTTTTGCCATAGGATCCTCAACGAGAAAGGGCCGAGATATCTGCGCCCACTACTCACTGCCTATTGACCTACTCGGAATTTGAGGTCGTTGGGCAATGCTAAGCTGATCGTGCCTAAGGTTCGTAAGGTTCGGTCAGGAGGTAGTTCCTTTGGTTTTATCGCGGCTAAGGCCTGGAATGACCTACCTATGGAACTGAGGACATGTCCATCGGAGACAATGTTTTAAAAAAAAACGGAAAAACCTGGCTCTTTCAGTCCCCTCGGGGGGCTGGTAGCAGGCCTCTCGCATCTTAGGGCCTATGGGATGGGGGGGGCTCTGGGCTAGTTGCCGTGGTCTACGGTGTCCTAGCACGGGGACACTCCGTTGGAGTAACCAGGCGCTTTACAAGCTGAAAAAAGAAACAGGCAAGAGATGTGCAAAAAGAGGGAACAAGAATGCAGAAAAAGGCAAGAGAGGTGCAGAAAGAGGCAGGGGGTGCGGAAAGAACCAACAGAGGTGCAGAAAGAGGCAAGAGAAGTGCAGAAAGAAGCAACACAGGTGCAGAAAGAGGCATAAGAACTGCAGAAAGAGGCAAGAGAGGTGCAGAAAGAGGGAAGAGAGGTGCAGAAAGAGGCAAGAGAAGTGCAGAAAGAAGCAACAGAAATGTACGAAGAGGCAAGAGAAGTGCAGAAAGAAGGAACAGAAATTCAGAAACAGGCTAGAGAAGTGCAGAAAGAAGCAACAGAGGTGCAGAAAAAGGAACGGGTGCAGAAAGAGGCAGAAAGAGACAAGAGGGGTGCAGAAAGAGAAGTGCAGAAAGAAGCAACAGAGGTGCAGAAAGAGGCAAGAGAAGTGCAGAAAGAAGCAACAAAAATGCAGAAAGAGGCAAGAGAGATGCAGAAACAGGCAAGAGACGTGCAAAAAGAGAGAACAGGGGTGCAGAAAAAGGCAAGAGTGGTGCAGAAAGAGGGAGGAGGGGTGCGGAAAGAACTAACAGAGGGGCAGAAAGAGGCAAGAGGGGTGCAGAAAGAGGCAAGAGAGGTGCAGAAAGAGGCAAGAGAGGTGCAGAAAGAAGCAACAGAAATGTACAAAGAGGCAAGAGAAGTGCAGAAAGAAGCAACACAGGTGCAGAAAGAGGCAATAGAAGTGCAGAAAGAGGCAAGAGAGATGCAGAAAGATGTGTTCTCCATGAAACCGAGTCTGGTTTCAGGCCGCTTCATAGTACCGAATCGGCCTTACTTTTGGCATCTGAGGCCTTGAAAATTGCAGTTGATGAGGGAAGGACAACCACACTGATATTATTGGACTTGAGTGCTGCGTTTGACACGGTCTCCCACGGCCTTCTGCTGGAACGGTTGTGGGAGGCCGGGGTCGGTGGTAGCTCATGGGAATGGATCAAACACTTTTTGCAGAATAGATCCTTCCAGGTCTTACAACACCCTTTTAAGTCCAAGGTGTGTCCTCTGTCTCAAGGGGTACCACAGGGCTCGGCCCTCAGTCCTACTCTATTTAATGTTTACATGCGCCCCCTGGCAGACATTGTGCTGAAACATGGGGTGATACTGGTGTCATATGCCGATGACACTCAGTTGATTGTTACATTGGACCAAAAGGTGGCAGGAACGGCACCTGATTTTAAGGCCTGCTTGAGTGATCTTGCTAACTGGATGAAGTTCAGCTGCTTGCAAATTAATGCAGGAAAGACGGAGGTGATGGTAGTTGTCAAGCAGCCCTCCATATGGTCACATCTGTGGTGGCCGGAGGAGCTGGGACCTACTCCGACTCCCAAAGCTAAGGTCAAGAATTTGGGAGTCTGGTTCGACAACACCCTATCATATACAGAGCAGATATCGGCTGTGGCCAGAACCTGCTTTGGCATTCTTAGAATGTTGCGTAAAATCTTGGACTTACTGCCACTAGTTCCCAAAAGGACCATTGTACAGGCCCTTGTCACATCCCGATTAGATTATTGTAACATCCTCTATCTAGGGGTGACCAAAAGAAATCTGAATATTTTGCAAAAGGTCCAGAATGCTGCGGCCCGGCTGATATTGAATATCCCTAGGCGGGCATCGGTGGGGGCAGCCTTGAGGGAATTACACTGGCTCCCTATACAGGCTAGAGTCACCTTTAAGGCGTTGTGTTTTTGCCATAGGATCCTCAACGAGAAAGGGCCAAGATATCTGCGCCCACTACTCACTGCCTATAGACCTACTCGGAATTTGAGGTCGTTGGGCAATGCTAAGCTGATCGTGCCTAAGGTTCGTAAGGTTCGGTCAGGAGGTAGTTCCTTTGGTTTTCTCACGGCTAAGGCCTGGAATGACCTACCTGTGGAACTGAGGACATGTCCATCGGAGACAATGTTTCGAAAAAAACTGAAAACCTGGCTCTTTCAATCCCCCCCGGGGGCTGGTAGCAGGCCTCTTGCATCTTAGGGCCTATGGGACTGGGGGGGGGTCTGGGCTAGTTGCCATGGTGTATGGTGTCCTAGCATGGGGGCACTCCGTTGGAGTAACCAGGCGCTTTACAAGCTAAAAAAAGAAAGAAAAGAAACAGGCAAGAGATGTGCAAAAAGAGGGAACAAGGGTGCAGAAAAAGGCAAGAGAGGTGCAGAAAGAGGCAAGAGGGGTGCAGAAAGAACCAACAGAGGTGCAGAAAGAGGCAAGAAAAGTGCAGAAAGAAGCAACACTGGTGCAGAAAGAGGCATGAGAACTGCAGAAAGAGGCAAGAGAGGTGCAGAAAGAGGCAATGAGTTGCAGAAAGAGGGAAGAGAGGTGCAGAAAGAGGCAAGAGAAGTGCAGAAAGAAGCAACAGAAATGTACGATGAGGCAAGAGAAGTGCAGAAAGAAGGAACAGAAATGCAGAAACAGGCTAGAGAAGTGCAGAAAGAAGGAACAGAGGTGCAGAAAAAGGCAAGAGGTACAGAAAGAAGCAACAGAAATGCAGAAAGAGGCAAGAGAGATGCAGAAACAGGCAAGAGACGTGCAAAAAGAGGGAACAGGGGTGCAGAAAAAGGCAAGAGTGGTGCAGAAAGAGGGAGGAGGGGTGCGGAAAGAACTAACAGGTGCAGAAAGAGGCAAGAGGGGTGCAGAAAGAGGCAAGAGAGGTGCAGAAAGAGGCAAGAGAGGTGCAGAAAGAGGCAAGAGAAGTGCAGAAAGAAGCAACAGAAATGTACAAAGAGGCAAGAGAGGTGCAGAAAGAAGGAACAGAAATGCAGAAACAGGCTAGAGAAGTGCAGAAAGAAGCAACAGAGGTGCAGATAAAGGCAAGAGAGGTGCAGAAAGAGGCAGAAAGAGGCAAGAGGGGTGCAGAAAGAGGCAAGAGAAGTGCAGAAAGAAGCAACAGAGGTGCAGAAAGAGGCGAGAGAAGTGCAGAAATAAGCAACAGAAATGCAGAAAGAGGCAAGAGAGATGGAGAAATAGGCAAGAGGGGTGCGGAAGAACCAACAGAGGGCAGAAAGAGGCAAGATGGGTGCAGAAAGAGGCAAGAGAAGTGCAGAAAGAAGTAACAGAGGTGCAGAAAAAGACAAGAGAGGTGCAAAAAGAGGCAGAAAGAGGCAAGAGAGGTACAGAAAGAGGCAAGAGAGGTGCAGAAAGAGGGAAGAGGGGTGCAGAAAGAGGAAAGAGAAGTACAGAAAGAAGCAACAGAAGTGCAGAAATAGGCAAGAGAGATGCAGAAAGGGGCAGGAGGGGTGTGTAAAGAACCAACAGAAGTGCAGAAAGAGGCAAGAGAAGTGCAGAAAGAAGTAACAAAGGTGCAGAAAGGGGCAAGAGAGGTGCAAAAAGAGGCAGCAAGAGGCAAGAGGGGAGTAGAAAGAGGCAAGAGAAGTGCAGAAAGAGGCAAGAGAGGTACAGAAAGAGGCAATAGAAGTGCAGAAAGAAGCAACAGAAATGCAGAAAGAGGCAACAGAAGTGCAGAAAGAGGCAAGAGAGATGCAGAAACAGGCAAGAGAGGTGCAGAAATAGGGAACAGGGGTGTAGAAAAAGGCAAGAGAGGTGCAGAAAGAGGCAGGAGGGGTGCGGAAAGAAGCAACAGAGGTGCAGAAAGAGGAAAGAGGGGTGCAGAAAGAGGCAAGAGAAGTGCAGAAAGAAGCAACACAGGTGCAGAAAGAGGCATGAAAACTGCAGAAAGAGGCAAGAGAGGTGCAGAAAGAGGCGAGAGACGTGCAGAAAGAGGCAAGAGGGGAGTAGAAAGAGGTAAGAGAAGTGCAGAAAAAAGTGACAGAGGTGCAGAAAGAGGCAATAGAAGTGCAGAAAGAAGCAACAAATGCAGAAAGAAACAACAGAAATGCAGAAAGAGGCAAGAGAGATGCAGAAACAGGCAAGAGACGTGCAAAAAGAGAGAACAGGGGTGCAGAAAAAGGCAAGAGTGGTGCAGAAAGAGGGAGGAGGGGTGCGGAAAAAACTAACAGAGGGGCAGAAAGAGGCAAGAGGGGTGCAGAAAGAGGCAAGAGAGGTGCAGAAAGAGGCAAGAGAGGTGCAGAAAGAAGCAACAGAAATGTACAAAGAGGCAAGAGAAGTGCAGAAAGAAGCAACAGAGGTACAGAAAGAGGCAATAGAAGTGCAGAAAGAGGCAAGAGAGATGCAGAAAGATGTGTTCTCCATGAAACCGAGTCTGGTTTCAGGCCGCTTCATAGTACCGAATCGGCCTTACTTTTGGCATCTGAGGCCTTGAAAATTGCAGTTGATGAGGGAAGGACAACCACACTGATATTATTGGACTTGAGTGCTGCGTTTGACACGGTCTCCCACGGCCTTCTGCTGGAACGGTTGTGGGAGGCCGGGGTCGGTGGTAGCTCATGGGAATGGATCAAACACTTTTTGCAGAATAGATCCTTCCAGGTCTTACAACACCCTTTTAAGTCCAAGGTGTGTCCTCTGTCTCAAGGGGTACCACAGGGCTCGGCCCTCAGCCCTACTCTATTTAATGTTTACATGCGCCCCCTGGCAGACATTGTGCTGAAACATGGGGTGAAACTGGTGTCATATGCCGATGACACTCAGTTGATTGTTACATTGGAACAAAAGGAGGCAGGAACGGCACCTGATTTTAAGGCCTGCTTGAGTGATCTTGCTAACTGGATGAAGTTCAGCTGCTTGCAAATGAATGCAGGAAAGACGGAGGTGACGGTAGTTGGCAAGCAGCCCTCCATATGGTCACATCTGTGGTGGCCGGAGGAGCTGGGACCTACTCCGACTCCCAAAGCTAAGGTCAAGAATTTGGGAGTCTGGTTCGACAACACCCTATCATATACAGAGCAGATATCGGCTGTGGCCAGAACCTGCTTTGGCATTCTTAGAATGTTGCATAAAATCTTGGACTTACTGCCACTAGATGCCAAAAGGACCATTGTACAGGCCCTTGTCACATCCCGATTAGATTATTGTAACATCCTCTATCTAGGGGTGACCAAAAGAAATCTGAATATTTTGCAAAAGGTCCAGAATGCTGCGGCCCGGCTGATATTGAATATCCCTAGGCGGGCATCGGTGGGGGCAGCCTTGAGGGAATTACACTAGCTCCCTATACAGGCTAGAGTCACTTTTAAGGCGTTGTGTTTTTGCCATAGGATCCTCAACGAGAAAGGGCCGAGATATCTGCGCCCACTACTCACTGCCTATAGACCTACTCGGAATTTGAGGTCATTGGGCAATGCTAAGCGGATCGTGCCTAAGGTTCGTAAGGTTCGGTCAGCAGGTAGTTCCTTTGGTTTTCTCACGGCTAAGGCCTGGAATGACCTACCTGTGGAACTGAGGACATGTCCATCGGAGACAATGTTTCGAAAAAAACTGAAAACCTGGCTCTTTCAATCTCCCCGGGGGCTGGTAGCAGGCCTCTTGCATCTTAGGGCCTATGGGACTGGGGGAGTCTGGACTAGTTGCCATGGTGTATGGTGTCCTAGCACGGGGCACTCCGTTGAGTAACCAGGTGCTTTACAAGCTAAAAAAAGAAAGAAAAGAAACAGGCAAGAGATGTGCAAAAAGAGGGAACAAGGGTGCAGAAAAAGGCAAGAGAGGTGCAGAAAGAGGGAAGAGGGGTGCAGAAAGAGGCAAGAGAAGTACAGAAAGAAGCAACAGAAGTGCAGAAATAGGCAAGAGAGATGCAGAAAGAGGCAGGAGGGGTGTGTAAAGAACCAACAGAAGTGCAGAAAGAGGCAAGAGAAGTGCAGAAAGAAGTAACAGAGGTGCAGAAAGGGGCAAGAGAGGTGCAAAAAGAGGCAGAAAGAGGCAAGAGGGGAGTAGAAAGAGGCAAGAGAAGTGCAGAAAGAGGCAAGAGAGGTGCAGAAAGAGGCAATAGAAGTGCAGAAAGAAGCAACAGAAATGCAGAAAGAGGCAACAGAAGTGCAGAAAGAGGCAAGAGAGATGCAGAAACAGGCAAGAGAGGTGCAAAAAGAGGGAACAGGGGTGTAGAAAAAGGCAAGAGAGGTGCAGAAAGAGGCAGGAGGGGTGCGGAAAGAAGCAACAGAGGTGCAGAAAGAGGAAAGAGGGGTGCAGAAAGAGGCAAGAGAAGTGCAGAAAGAAGCAACACAGGTGCAGAAAGAGGCATGAGAACTGCAGAAGAGGCAAGAGAGGTGCAGAAAGAGGCGAGAGACGTGCAGAAAGAGGCAAGAGGGGAGTAGAAAGAGGTAAGAGAAGTGCAGAAAAAAGCGTCAGAGGTGCAGAAAGAGGCAATAGAAGTGCAGAAAGAAGCAACAAATGCAGAAAGAGGCAACAGAAGTGCAGAAAGAGGCAAGAGAGATGCAGAAACAGGGAATAGACATGCAAAAAGAGGGAACAGGGGTGCAGAAAAAGGCAAGAGAGGTGCAGAAAGAGGCAGAGGGGTGCGGAAAGAAGCAACAGGTGCAGAAAGAGGCAAGAGGGGTGCAGAAAGAGGCAAGAGAAGTGCAGAAAGAAGCAACACAGGTGCAGAAAAAGGCATGAGAACTGCAGAAAGAGGCAAGAGAGGTACAGAAATAGGCAAGAGAGGTGCAGAAAGAGAGTAGAGAGGTGCAGAAAGAGGCAAGAGAAATGTACGAAGAGGCAAGAAAAGTGCAGAAAGAAGGAACAGAAATGCAGAAACAGGCTAGAGAAGTGCAGAAAGAAGCCAGAGAGGTGCAGAAAAAGGCAAGAGGTGCAGAAAGAGGCAGAAAGAGACAAGAGGGGTGCAGAAAGAGGCAAGAGAAGTGCAGAAAGAAGCAACAGAGGTGCAGAAAGAGGCGAGAGAAGTGCATAAAGAAGGAACAGAAATGCAGAAAGAGGCAAGAGAGATGCAGAAACAGGCAAGAGAGATGCAAAAAGAGGGAACAGGGGTGCAGAAAAAGGCAAGAGTGGTGCAGAAAGAGGGAGGAGGGGTGTGGAAAGAACTAACAGAGGTGCAGAAAGAGGCAAGAGGGGCGCAGAAAGAGGCAAGAGAGGTGCAGAAAGAGGCAAGAGAGGTGCAGAAAGAGGCAAGAGAAGTGCAGAAATAAGCAACAGAAATGTACAAAGAGACAAGAGAAGTGCAGAAAGAGGCAAGAGAAATGTACGAAGAGGCAAGAGAGGTGCAGAAAGAGACAAGAGGGGAGTAGAAAGAGGCAAGAGAAGTGCAGAAAGAAGCAACAGAGGTGCAGAAAGAGGCAATAGAAGTGCAGAAAGAAGCAACAAATGCAGAAAGAGGCAACAGAAGTGCAGAAAGAGGCAAGAGAGATGCAGAAACAGGGAAGAGATATGCAAAAAAAGGGGAACGGGGGTGCAGAAAAAGGCAAGAGAGGTGCAGAAAGAGGCAGGAGGGGTGCGGAAAGAAGCAACAGCGGTGCAGAAAGAGGAAAGACGGGTGCAGAAAGAGGCAAGAGAAGTGCAGAAAGAAGCAACACAGGTGCAGAAAGAGGCATGAGAACTGCAGAAAGAGGCAAGAGAGGTGCAGAAAGAAGGAACAGAAATGCAGAAACAGGCTAGAGAAGTGAAGAAAGAAGCAACAGAGGTACAGAAAAAGGCAAGAGGTGCAGAAAGAGGAAAGAGGGGTGCAGAAAGAGGCAAGAGAAGTACAGAAAGAAGCAACAGAGGTGCAGAAAGAGGTAAGAGAAGTGCAGAAAGAAGCATCAGAAATGCAGAAAGAGGCAAGAGAGATGCAGAAACAGGGAAGAGACGTGCAAAAAGAGGGAACAGGGCTGCAGAAAAAGGCAAGAGTGGTGCAGAAAGAGGGAGGAGGGGTGCGGAAAGAACTAACAGAGGTATAGAAAGAGGCAAGAGGGGTGCAGAAAGAGGCAAGAGAAGTGCAGAAAGAAGTAACAGAGGTGCAGAAAAAGGCAAGAGAGGTGCAAAAAGGCAGAAAGAGGCAAGAGAGGTGCAGAAAGATTGAAGAGGGGTGCAGAAAGAAGCAAGAGAAGTGCAGAAAGACGCAACAGAAATGTACAAAGAGGCAAGAGAAGTGCAGAAAGAAGGAACAGAAATGCAGAAACAGGCTAGAAAAGTGCAGAAAGAAGCAACAGAGGTGCAGAAAAAGGCAAGGTAGGTGCAGAAAGAGGCAGAAAGAGGCAAGAGGGGTGCAGAAAGAGCCAAGAGAAGTGCAGAAAGAAGCAACAGAAGTGCAGAAAGAGACAAGAGAAGTGCAGAAAGAAGCAACAGAAATGCAGAAAGAGGCAACAGAAGTGCAGAAAGAGTCAAGAGAGATGCAGTAACAGGCAAGAGACCTGCAAAAAGAGGGAACAGGGGTACAGAAAAAGGCAAGAGCGGTGCAGAAAGAGGGAAGAGGGATGCAGAAAGAGGCAGGAGGGGTGTGGAAAGAACCAACAGAAGTGCAGAAAGAGGCAAGAGAGGTGCAAAAAGAGGCAGAAAGAGGCAAGAGGGGTGCAGAAAGAGGCAAGAGAAGTGCAGAAAGAAGCAACAGAGGTGCAGAAAGAGGCAAGAGAAGTGCAGAAAGAAGCAACAGAAATGCAGAAAGAGGCAACAGAAGAGCAGAAAGAGGCAAGAGAGATGCTGAAACAGGGAAGAGACGTGCAAAAAGAGGGAACAGGGCTGCAGAAAAAGGCAAGAGAGGTGCAGAAAGAGGGAAGAGGAGTGCAGAAAGAGGCAGGAGGGGTGCGAAAAGAACCAACAGAGGTGCAGAAAGAGGCAAGAGGGGTGCAGAAAGAGGCAAGAGAAGTGCAGAAAGAAGCAACAGAAATGCAGAAAGATGGAACAGGGGTGCAGACAGAGGCAAGAGAGATGCAGAAAGAAGTAACAGAGTTGCAGAAAGGCAAGAGAAGTGCAGAAAGAGGCAAGAGGGCTGCATAAAGAGGCAAGAGAAGTGCAGAAAGAAGCAACAGAAATGTAGAAAGAGGAAAGAGAAGTGCAGAAAGAAGCAACAGAAATGCAGAAAGAGGCAAGAGAAGTGCAGAAAAAAGCAACAGAGGTGCAGAAAGAGGCAAGAGAAAGTGCAGAAAGAGGCAAGAGAGGTACAGAAACAGGGAAGAGAGGTGCAGAAAGAGGGAACAGGGGTGCAGAAAAAGGTAAGAGAGGTGCAGAAACAGGCAAGAGAAGTGCAGAAAGAGGCAAGAGAAGTGCTGAAAGAAACAACATAGGTGCAGAAGGAGGCAAGAGAACTGCAGAAAGAGGCAGGAGAGGTACAGAAAGAGGCAAGAGAAGTGTAGAAAGAGGGAAGAGGGGGATAGAAAGAAGCAAGAGGGGTACAGAAAGAAGCAATAGAGGTACAGAAAGAAGCACCAGAAGTGCAGAAAAAGCAACAGAGGTGCAGAAAGGCAAGAGGGGTGCAGAATGAGGCAGGAGAAGTGCAGAAAGAAGCAAGAGAGGTACAGAAAGAGGGAAGGGGTGCAGAAAGAGGCAGGAGAAGTGCAGAAAGAAGCAACAGACATGTACAAAGAGGCAAGAGAAGTGCAGAAAGAAGGAACAAAAATGTAGATAGAAGCAAGAGAACTGCAGAAAGAAGCAACAGAGGTGCAGAAAGAGGCAAGAGAGGTGCAGAAACAGGCAAGAGAGGTGCAAAAAGAGGGAACACGGGTGCAGAAAAAGTCAAGAGAGGTGCAGAAAGAGGGAAGAGAGGTGCAGAAAGAGGCAGGAGGGGTGCAGAAAGAACCAACAGAGGTGCAGAAAGAGGCAAGAGGGTGCAGAAAGAGGCAAGAGAAGTGCAGAAAGAAGCAACAGAGGTGCAGAAAAGGCAAGAGAACTGCAGAAAGAGGCAAGGGAGGTGCAGAAAGAGGACAGCGGTGTAGAAAGAGGGAAGGGGTGCAGAAAGAGGCAGGAGAAGTGCAAAAAGAAGCAACAGAAATGTACAAAGAGGCAAGAGAAGTGCAGAAAGAGGGAACAAAAATGCAGAAAGAGGCTATAGAAGTGCAGAAAGAACCAACAGAGGTGCAGAAGGATGCAAGAGGGGTGCAGAAAGAGGCAACAGAAGTGCAGAAAGAAGCAAAAGAGGTGCAGAAAGAAGCAATAGAAGTGATGAAAGAGACGAGAGTTGCAGAAAGAAACAAGAGAGGTACAGAAAGAGGCAAGAGAGGCGCAGAAAGAGTGGTTTGCACACCATTAGTACCAATTTAACACCTACATTTAGCAATAAGTAACAGGTGACCATTCCAGCTTTGCAAAGGGCCTTCCACCACGCTGTAACACTTGTCGCTGCACTTTTGGTAACGTTTTAGCCGTTTGAGCTAGAAACAAGGTTTTTTTTGTTCAAATCTGCAGATTATGCAGCAGATGATTGATTATGTGGCAAATGCGGAAAATGTATAATTATGCAAAAATTGGTGCAGCCAAACAGTCGCATAATTCCAGTGGCCCTGCTCATACCTCTGACTAGGTCCAGAAGTGCTCCTCTGTGGTTGCTTCTTTTTTTTTGCCTCATTGAGTTTATAGTTTAGCTTCTATGGAAACGGGGAAGACTAAACCTGAGGTTACCACTCCACAACACAGACTACCACACCACATAATTACTCTCCATAACACAATTCCACTTCACATAATTCCTATACACTAAATACCACATACTTTCTATCCACATAATTTTACTGCACAACATACCACATAATTGCACTACATACAACGTACATCCACTCCAGTCCAAAAAACATTAGTAAAAACATTTTACATTTACAAAGCCAATAGCTCTAACTCTCGCAAATGCGAGACCTATTGTATTGCAAATGCTTCTTTAACTAGTAGTCGCGTTTGCAGAGTGGTGGAGAAAGGGGTCTGGGCCTCCAACCAGCGCTCAGGAATTCTGCTGCGTAGGACTTACAGGAGGTACCAGGAGGGCTTCCTAGCCCCCAAAGTCCTTCAGGAGTAAAGTGGACTTCATCCCCCAACCAGTAGTGTGCCAGGAGGTGCGTTTGCGGAGTGGTGGAGAAAGGGGGGTGTGGTCTTCGAAGACCTCTTAGCAATCCCACTGTGTGGGACTTACTGGAGGTAACAGGAGGGGTAGTTGGCCCCCAAGAACATCCTTGAGGGCCAACTACCCCTCCCATTACCTCCAGTAAGCCCCACACAGTAGGATTGCTGAGAGGTGGACACAGGCCACGCCCCCTTTCTCCACCACTCTGAAAATGCACCTCCTTGCGCGCTCTTGGTTGGGGGATGAAGTTGCCTAGGCTCCTGAGGGTCCCTGGGGACCAACTAGCCCTCCTGTTACCTCCAGTAAGCCCCACACAGCTGGATTGCTGAGAGTGGTCAGAGGCCACGCCCCCTTTTTACACCACTCTGAAAACACACCTCCTGGCGCACTGCTGCTTGGGGGATGAAGTTCACTTTAGTCCTGAAGTCCTCAGGACACAAGGGCACCTCATCGCCCCACCAGCAGTGCGCCAAGAGGCACGTTTGCGGAGTGTTGTAAAAAGGGGCGTGGCCTCGGACCACCTCTCACCAATCCCATTGTGTGGGGCTTACTGGAGGTACCTGGTGGGCTAGTTGGCCCCTAAGGACCCTTAGAATTGAAAGGGACTTAATCCCCCAACCCAGAGCGTGCCAGGATGAGCGTTCGCAGAGTGATGCAGTGAGGGGGCAGCACCTTCGGCGAGTTGCTGGTGACTTTTTTTTTTTTAAGAAGGGGGCCACAGGGGGGCTGTGTGGCCCCCTTTCCCTTGAGCCTTTTGGGCCCCGGAGATCCCATCCTCCAGTGCCTCAGCCATTTTTAAAAATAAAATTAAATTAAAAGGGAGGGGACCCCATCCCCCGGGGGTAGGGCCTTCTTTTTTTTGTTTTTAAAGGGGAGGGGGGCCGTGCAGCCCCCCTCCCCAGGCCGATTTCGCCCCGGGGACCCCATCCCGCGGGGCTTGCCAATTCCTTTTCTTTTTTATAGGGAGGGGGGCCAAGCAGCCCTACTCCCGGGCCTTTTTCGGCCCGGGGACCCTATCCCCTGGGGCCTGGCCTCACGTTGGGGACCGCGGGGGGAGCCCTAATGCCCCTGTGGTCCTTGCCGGCTCCCCGCCTCCTGCGGGAGCCGGCATTGCTTTTGGACAAAGGGAGCTGCTGACATGCAGCTCGCTTTGCCCAAAAGCAATTCTGCTTCGCTTCATGGAAGCAAGAGCAGTTTTCCTGCTATTGCTTCCATGAAGCGAAGCAGAAGTTTGCTGTGACAGGCCGGAGCAGTGCTCCTGCCCTGCCATAGCAAACTGCAATGTTCCAGGGGTGGGCACCCAGGGACATTGCTGGAGCCGGCCCTGGGGGGTGGTGGTCCCCAGGGCCATGGAGGGCTCCAGGAGGGGGGCTGCGCGGCCCCCCTCCCAGCATTGCACAGCCCCAGGGAGGTGGTGGTCCCCAGGGCCAGGGGTCTGCAACAGACCCCCATATTGTAATAAATCAATGCCCCGGGGAGGTGGTGGTCCCCGGGGCAGTGTGGGGAGGCAGGAGCCCCCCCCCACACTTAATTTTAAAAATTGAAGCCCCGGGGAGGTGGCGGTCCCTGGGGCTGAGGGGGGGCGCGAGGCCCCCCACCCATAAGTATTCAATGCCCCGGGGAGGTGGTGGTCCCCGGGGCAGCGTGGGGGGCAGGAGCCCCCCCCACGCTTTTTCTTATCAAAATGCCCTGCAGGTCCCCCGCATCATGTTTTTGGAATGGCCCCGGGACCTGGCCAACCCGGGGGCTTAATAAAACTAAACGCAGGATTTTTTTTTTCCTGCGGGATTCGCGTAGTGTACGCGAATCCCGCTGAATCGTTCTTAAAAAAATGCTTTTTTTTGTCCCTCGGGGTCCCTGTGGGACCCCCTGAGTAGGCCTAGGGGGTCAGGGTGTTTCTACCCTGCCCCTTTTTCTTATTTTTTTATGTTTTTTCTCCTTTTTTCTTGTGACTCGGTTTAACCGAGTCACAAGATGGCTGCCAACACTTCCTGGTTGGAAGTGTTGGCAGCCAATCAGAGTCAAGCTCGTCATCGGGAGGGTTCGCGGATCCACCGCGGTCACCAGATACTAATATTTTTTTATATATGAATTTCTCTGAAACTACTGAACGGATTTACACCATTTAAAAAAAAGGTCGCTTTCTGAACCAAGAGCTACCTTTTTGTCAAATTCCGTTCAGCAGTTCGGGCTGTAGCCTTGTCTAAAGTTTCCTATGGAAATTAACATGGAGAAAACGCGTTTATTGACCCCCCTTTTTTCTCGGCCCCCGCTTGACGAATCTCCCCGAAACTTTCAAGACAGGAGCTGACCTGAGCGGGCCATTAGTTTTTAAAATTTTGCGAAGATTTGTCAACCGGCGCCAAAGATATGGGCAAAAGAAAAAACACTTTTCCTATGGAAACTAGGTCCTAACTATAACTACCTACTGGCGACCTCCAGTAGGTTATATATATATATATATATATATATATATACTTATACGCATATACATGCTACATATACAGATCTAGGCTAGGTACATTTAGGCAAATTACTTAGGGCGCGCATTTTAGGAATATGCTACTGTGTTTATCTGAACTGTTTATGTTCATCTTATTAGCACTATGGTAGAAATGTATCTACTATTTACTATATTTGTACTTGCAATCTCTTTCGTATGCTTCTGTCTCCTGATTTTCGCAGCCAATATATTTTAATCAAGACTGAGCCTGGACCAATAAATAATTATTGAAACATCCTAATCGCCATCCTGTGTATTTTCCGAGAATAAGTGAGCACAAGTGACTGAGCGAAAAATACTGTACTGTTTTCCATGATCCCTGAGGAATCAGGGTTGTCCTGTTCAGTGGTTGCTTGAAACTACCTACACCACTGTAAGATACAGGTGGGGTGGTAGTGGCAATGTAGAGCTAGCTGGTCTAACGGCTGACATATCCTGTGGGGGTGTCCAGAAGCGGTTGGGACACCAAGCCCTCAGTTTAGGTCATCCAAAATGCGCAGGTCATGGGGATTACTAGGAACTACACAACGCAAGTATTAAACAAACATAGGGTTGAAGCTGGAGGTTTATTCAGAAAATTAACGCAGTAAGCAACCCAGATGTGCACCGGTGGCACAGGTAAGTTCAACTGCCACAACATTTGACTACAAACATTCTCAACAGAACATAAAAATACTGGCACGAACGACGTGGGAGAACATGGCGGCCGCTAGTTGAGCAGCCGCTTGCTCCCCGGAGGCACTAGCGTCTCGAGCTAAATGAGGGGAAGCGGAGACCCGGCATACCTGCATTAGAGATATTTTTCAATGTGCTGAACAGTTGGCCTTCGTTCTTTCTTGGTTCTGTTGCGTTCTCTTTCCATTCCGCGGGGCATGTGCTGTGGAGCCTCGGCGCCCACTGTTTTGTTCCACTCGTCTCGGTGGGTGCTGGCCGCCCTGGAGCGGAGGAGGGGCCGCAGAGCAGTGGCTCCGGGGCACCTCCGTGTCAGCACAGCCAGCGGCAGCACCAGTCGAGCCTTCGCCGTCCTGGAGCGGGTTGAGACCGGAGGGGAGTTCGACGAGGGACGGAACCCAGGCTGTGGCATTTCTCCGAGGTCCCCCACGCATTTACAGCTGAAGGAGCAGGTACAGGGGCCCAGGCGAGCGGGCGAGTCCATCGCCCCAGGTGGATTTAAGCACAGTGCCCTTAATTAAGGGGTTGAAGAAAGGTAGGAGGCGCGGGGGCTACGCATGGGCCAGTAAAAACAAAACCGGATAATAAAGGTACTAAACAGCCCCCGGAGGAGAAATCTGGCATAAGTACTATTGGGGAAAATCAAGAAAAAAGTACTGTTATTAGTGTAGATGCAGAAGCTAGCTGTTCTCCCTTCCAGCGGTGTGAGGTTAAAGGGAGGACCATTAAAGCAGGAAAGGCTAAAGGCAATCCTTTGGATCTTAAAGTCAGAATCACTCCTCATTAAGGACATATTTTAAAGTACAACCACCAGTATTAGATATTGTGAGGCAGGGTGAGGCCCTCAGAAGGGGATCAGTAGGCCTGCCTGTTTTTAGTTCCAACATGGAGGGGAAGGAGGTTGTTTGCGGTCCCCTGCCTATAGTATCAACTCTAGCTTCAACTCTAACTACCGACAGTAGTTTAACAGGGTCCCGAGTAAAGGACAGGATACTGAAGGGCAGAAGGACTTGGCATCACTAGGGGTGGAAGCTGGGCATGACGCAGAGGTGGAGGTGGGCAAAGGTCCCAAAGATTATGAAACTAGGGGGCCATCAGTGGCTTCTCTTGAGGCTCTTTTTCCACTCTCTCGGCGGATATCAAAAAGGGGTTTTCTGTTTCAGAAGCCAATCAAGGAGAGATTAGGAATTTTTGCGAGACATTGGAGAAGAAAATTGATCTCCTAAATAATAGAACTGATACCTTGGAGAATACAGTAGGAGAACTGAAAGATGACCTTGGAGCGGCAAAAGCTGACATACTGTCTCTCAAGAAGGAGGAATCGGTTCTTCGAGATAGGCTTGAGATGTTGGAGAACAACTCCCGAAGAAGCAACCTTCGTATTTTGAATGTCCCGGAGGGAAGGGAGGGGGATGACCTCAAATCCTATATGATTTCACTTTTAAAAGAATCATTGCAGATGGAAGAGTCAGAAGAAGATTTGAGGAAGGACATACAGAGGATCCACAGAGACCACTTTAGAAGAAACCCTAATAGAATAAAGCCCAGAAAAATTCTCATTAACTTTCATACCTACTCCCTGAAAGAAAAGATCCTCAATAGGGGAAATCATTGAAGGCCAGAGACTTTTCATTTGAAATACGTTCAGATCTGGCTCGAGCTACCCTTGACAGGCAGTGGGAGTTGGGCAGGAAGCTGGATGATTTTAAGAAGCTTGGGGCTGTGGCTCAACTAAAATTCCCAGCGACTTTGAAAGTTATGCATAATAACAAAATGCACAATATTAGATCGGTGCAAGAGGCAGATGAGTTATTGGGAAGTCTGGGGAAGGGTGAAGTATAGTAGGTAGGCCTATCTCTGGAGATTGGGCGCTCATCTATGCTATCCATCTATGTGAACAAACATAGTAGATTTCACTAGTAGGGCTTTTCAAAATATACTCTTTTCTTTTTCTCTTCTTTTTGGTTTTCAAAAATAGTATTAGAGAGGTAGTTACAGACCCGCTATATAGGGATTTATATGAGGATACTTAGTTAGTGGGAGTTAGGGCCGGGCTCAAAACCTTTCCTCTTTCTACTCTCTTTTCATTATTATAAAGGGACTGCACGGGTGGCTCCCGGGGAGCAGAAACTGGACTTCACTTGTCCAGGTAAATGAGGGGGTTCTCCTGGGAGGGGTTTGTTGGGAGGGGGGTTGGGTGTACGGGCGGGGAGTATAGGGGTAAAAAATAAAAAAATGTCCTCATTCACCTTAATGTTTGTTCGTACTGCCTTAGTTGTGTTGCGATTGGTCTGGTGTTGGTTCCTTCTGCGATTCATCAGTCTTGTAAATCTCGCATGTACCTTTAAACCCCCATGAAGACGATCCAGTTTTGATCCTGGAACGTTAATGGCCTGCGTGTGAAAATCAGAAGGGTAAAAATTTTGCAATATATAAAAGACTCTCCCGCGCAGGTCATTATCCTTCAGGAAACTCATCTTTTGAAGGAAGAGGTCTCTGAAGTATTTAAAAAGCAAAAATGGGTGGATCATCTAATCTGCTCTAATCAGAGTGCCAATATAAGGGGTGTTGCTATATTAATAAAAAAACAAGCAAAAGCCCGCATTCTAGATTTTCTGGTTGATCCATGTGGCAGGTGGGTCATTGTGAAGGCGATCATCTCAGGTCATCCACTTACCTTGGTGGGCTATTATGGCCCAAACCAAGATGACCCCTCCTTTCTTAAAACTATTTTTTGAATCTCCTGGATTATTCAGACCCTGTGATCATGGCTGGTGATTTTAACATTGTCTTGAATCCGAAATTGGATAAGTCAGCAAGTAGTAGAGCTAAGGTGCCCTCTAGATCTAGAATGTACCTCCAATCCATGATGGCACAGACGGGACTCTGTGACATCTGGAGAGATAGATCGGGTTCTCGGCTGGGTGTCTCATACTATAATAGTAAATATGGCCACAAGTCGAGAATCGACTATATTTTGGTTAGTCATAGCCTGCGGGGTAAGATTAAGGATATCGGATATCTAACTCCCCATCTGTCCGATCATTCAGGAGTATGGATGGATCTTGTCCTGGCAGATGGTCAGCAGCCTAGTGGCTGGACATTTGATCGGACCCTACTTCTCGATGGTGAGGAGATGAAATATTTATCTCAGGAGGTTGAGGGTTTTTTGGGTGTCAACGTAGGCTCTGCTGCAACTTCGGTGGTTTGGGATACTTTAAAGGCCTTTTTAAGGGGCATGATCATGAACAGGGTCTGTTTTAGGAATAGACAATATAGAGAAGTGGTGGCTTGCAAGGAGACAGAGTTGAAAATAGTAGAGTTGGGTCTGAATAAGGAGACAGACTCTGAGAAACAGCAGGAAGATTTGGTCAAATTAAGAAGATTAAAAGATCAGTTGGATACCATCCTTCAGACTAGGGTTGCACAAAGATGGGAGGCGAGTAAGCTTGCCCACTTTGAATATGGAGAAGGTGCAGGCAAGCTCCTGGCATGGAAGGTGAAGTCTGATAGGATGCGTAATCTGATCAAACAAATTGACAACACAGGTGGGGTTACTACTCTGTCCACAGACGAGGAGATAGGGGTAGCCTTTTCGATTTCTTTCAGGATCTGTATCAAGAAGATAGCCCGGTGGATAAAATGACGGCTATGGAGTGGCTGCATGGGAGTAAGCTTACCCCTTTGAATTTATTTCAGCAGGAGGACCTAGAGCAGGATATCTCTCAGGAAGAGGTGAGAATGGCTATTCTTGCCTGTAAAAGTGGGAAAGCTGCCGGCCCAGATGGGCTGCCAATAGAACTTTATAAATCCTTGGGACAGGTGGTAATTCCCATTTTGGTACAGCTTTTTAATGAGATCTTATCTGAAGGTGTGAGGCCTCCAGTCTCATGGGGGAAGCTACCATTACCTTGATCTTGAAACCGGGTAAGAACCCAGCCCGTTGTGGGTCTTACAGGCCCATTTGCTGCTGAATGCAGATTATAAAATCTTTGCCAGGATTCTGGCGGGTAGGCTGGGCTCGGTCGTTGGAGATATACTCCACACCGATCAGAAAGGTTTCGTTAAAGGTAGGAATTTATCGGACCTGACCTATGATTTTATCGGGGCAATAGATCTGGCCACAACCTACTCGCTCCCCCTTGCTGCAATAACGTTGGATGCCACTAAGGCTTTCGACAGGGTCAACTGGGTGTACTTATCTGCAGTTATGGAGAAATTCAATTTGGGGGAAAGTTCTGTCGTGCAATCCAGCTGATTTACCAAGATCCGTTAGCTAGACTTTTGGTAAACGGAAGCTTGACAAGACCTTTTAAGATCACTAGGGGTACTAGGCAGGGCTGCCCTCTTTCTCCCCTCCTCTTTGACCTGTATTTTGAGCCTTTTGCCCAGCGGTTAAGAGAGGAGGCTAGCATTTTACCATTTAAATATGGGGCTTGGGAGAGAAAGGTTGCCCTGTATGCCGATGATATTTTGGTCCTTTCTGCAGACCTCGCTAGGACCTTCCCTACGGTTATAAGGTTGGCCAGAGATTTCGGGCAGGTATCCGGTTATGAGGTGAATGCTGAGAAGACTGAGGTCATGACCTGGAATCTGGCAGGGTGTCGGCATCAGACCAAGCGCGATATGAGATATTTGGGGGTTAAAATTGTTCAAGAAATCGATAAGATCTCAGCCATTAACCTGGCAAATGTTTCAAAGGAGTGTAAAAACTTATGAAGTCCTGGGCACACCTCCCTTTAACCATTCTAGGGAGGATTAACTTGGTGAAAATGGTGGTGCTCCCAAAAATCACCTTCCTTTTTAATACCATTCCATTACACTTTGACAATCGAGATATAGTTAAGTTACAACAGGCTATTAATTCGTTTGTCTGGGCATATGGAGGTACCAGGATTGCCTGGAAGAAATTGAGACGCAGGAGGGAAAAGGGTGGACTTGCACTGCCGGATTTGCAATACTACGCATGGGCCTTTCAATTATCGCATTCCAGGATGCTTTTAAAAACTCCGGACAACACAGGGGTGTGCGCCATGTTTTCTGCAATGATAAAGGGGGCTGGTCTATCTATGGAGGGATTCCTGTTCAAGTTTGGAGAACCAAAATTCTTCAAAAAGATCAAGCTAAAAGTCCTGCAGGGAATGGCTAGAATATGGGCCAGTATTAAAAGGTTGACGGGCCTAAATTACTTCTCAAACCGGGCCCCCTTGTGGGACTCACTTGGCGCACCAGATTGCCTGAAGGACAGGTTAGCTCTTCCACTTAGAGCAGCAGGATTGAAGACGTGGGAGACCTTGCTCATGAGGGCATGCTTCTCCCCTGGTCATCATTATGCAACAGGGTGGAAGAGGGCTTGTCTAAATTCAAATACATTCAGTTGCAGAGCTGGTTCCAAAGCTTGAAAAAACCCATAGGAATAGCTAACACTCTTGAGGAGCAGCTAGTCACAAGGCCGATAGGAAGGAAGGAGGTCTCCTTCCTGTACTGGGCTATCGAGGAGGCAGTGGATGGATATTTTAAATTGGCTGAAGAACTGTGGGGGGGTCTTATACCAAATGAACAATGGGAACATCTGTGGCAAACATCCTTTAACATCTTGTTTGACATTGTTACACCAGCCTGGCTTAGGAGGAACCACTTGTTCACGCTTCACAGGGCCTATCTATCTCCGTTAAGGTTGACTAAAATGTCGAGGGGCCTCCAGTTAGTTGTAAAAATGTAATATGGAGAGAGCCTCTGATGTGCATATGTTTATGGAGTGCCCGGCCATAGCAGATTTTTGGGAAAGAGTGGGGAACACCATCACGGACATTCTAGCCCTCCCAATTCAAATAAATCTCTTCCTGATAATTTTTGGAATATCCAGTGAAATTGTAGGCCATGTTAGATCTTTTCTTTTCTATGCTATACTGCTGGCCAGGAGGGAAATATGTAGGAGATGGGTAGAAGTTGTTCCTCCTCTGCACTGTGACTGGCTGTCCTCTTTGCTTTCGACATCTAGGAGAGATCTCTGTAGAATTCAAGGCAAGAAAAAGAGAGCACTATGGGATTTCTTACTAAATTGGTCCAATGCTTAGGGTTGGGAGACTTGATAGCCCTCTTCCCTCCTTTTTCTTTTTTCTTTTTTTTCTTGTTTACTTATTTATCAATGTATATGTATCAATATGTATTGATATTGATTTATGAGAAAACTTTGGTCCAATGATTACGCCTTCTTGAAAACTCTTTAGGCTGTGCTGTTGGGCAGTCCCAGTTTTCCCATCTGCTCTTTGCCAACATCAACAGTCTCCAGGGTCATCTGGACCAATTGGGAGAGTGACCTTCCCCTTTATTATGGGGTTAGTGTCATCCAAGCCTGCTGCAGTGCCGGTAGGCGGGGCGCTTCCTCCTGGTCCCCATCCAATAGCCTACACCTCTTTGTGATCGAGTAACGGTACGGGCGACTCGTATGTTCACTAAGGTCTGAGGTGAATGAGGATTAAAAATAATAATAATAATAAAAAAAAAAAAATACTGGCACTCAAAGAATTCCAATTACCTAAGAATCATGCTGGGTAAGTCACGTACACCTGGGCTGCAAACATAAAACTAAGTGCCCGTTTTAGGATTTGGAAGAGAGGATACTCCATTGCAAAGGTGACTGAGTATCTTCTCCGCCAAACTGAAGGTTGGCCCGTCACATATAGAGTTGGGTGGACCTTCAGTATGTCGATGGCAGCGACTACTCTTGCCTCGCCACTGACATACATGTCCGATGGCAACAGAGTGATGCGTTTGTCCGTTTCCCCTATTTAGAGAGGGGAGGGGGACAGATGGCAAGTTTTCACTGTCCATCACCGCCAGGTAAAACCTGGCAGTAAGGGGCAATGAAAACTGTAAAATGATACCTTTGCCATGGGAGAAAACTCCCATGGCAAAGGATGGGGATCATTGTTTTTTTTTCCCAAAAACAAAATCCTGCTTTGGGATATTGTTTTTAAAAAAAAATTTTTTTTTTAAGTTTGACGGACGCCTCCATTATGTTGACAGAGCTGTCTGTCAAACTTTTAATGCATTTACAGGATCTGCCATGACAGCCATTCCCAGAAATGCAAGAAATGTCTGCTGGGCCGGTAGACATCTCTAAATTTTGCAGACAGAGTGCCCTCGCCATGGTGAGAGTAAAGTACTCCACCATGGTGATGGTGCATAATCCGTCTGCCAAGCTCTAAATCGATGTCAAGTACCTACTGTGACCTAATTTTTCAGCCATGTGCGCTGGACATTTGAGATCCAAGTGGGTCTCTTTGAGCATGATCAGATCTATGTTATGCCTATTCTATTAGGCCATTACTCTTTCCAGTTTTTGTGAGTTATTAAGACACCTAATCTTCCACAATAATAGTGAAAGTTTTATCCATTCCTACCCAGTTGTAATAACAATTTGGGTGCTTAGCTAGATGGTTAAATCATTAATGTTTGTCATAATATTACGTTAAAATATAACCATAGTAGACAGATATGTATTCGTCATGCATAGTTAATTAAAACCATTTCATGTTCCCAAAAAAACCAGCAGTAAAAACATTAAAACAGTGCCAGGTAGCGTATGATTAATTTACAATCTGAGATGTGCTCAGCACTAAATATTCAAAATATTTACAAGTCCACAGGAGCCGGCTTGATTGGAGTTCCTTTATGATTTACTTCCTGATGACCACAAGTCTTTGTACCAATGAGTAATGTGCTTCTTGTGCTTGCAGTCATCAAGCGAACAATTGCCTGCCAAGCTCTCAGCATAGCATCTGCTTATGCAGTAAGATTAGTCAGGTTGGAAGAAAAAAGTCCACAAAAGTTAGCTATATTCGAGCAGTGGCGGCTGTTGGATTTTGAAAGTGGTGAGGCGAAAAATGTTGTACCCTAATGTAATAAGCGAGCGAGCGAAGCGAGCGACCCCAAACTGCAAAAGAAGGGTGCGGGGGAGTTCTCCCCCTGCAAGAAAATTTTGAAAAAAATGGATTCAAATGGGGGTTTTACGCCACATATTTACTGCAAATTGTTGAAAAAAGGGGTATCCAAATATAGCATTTTGAAGCACAAGTGTGAAGAAAACATTAGTAAGTACTGTACAACAAAACTCACTAGTAAATCAGCATGTCAAGGTAATGCAAAGCAAAACTCAGAATCAATAGTAACATCAAAATATTATTGTTCGTTATTATTTAGTGCACAAAAGTATATATTTGGAGCGCTTCCACACTACTAAAAACGTAGCGAAACAGCTCGTCACACTTGAAAGCCATTCACACAAAGGTTGACTGGTCACCCTTCAGCTGATTATTGCTCTATTTGTGTGTAATCTGGTACTAATGTGGTCAAACCTCTGCCCAGTGTTAACATGTGCCTAGTTGATAGCTGAGCGCCTCCAAGGAAGGGCTTCATACCCGACCAGGACACTTATACAAATTCAGACGACTGAATCCGTCGTTAATACCCCTGACTCCGCTGGCGTCATAGAACAACCACAGAACGATTCTAAACTTAGGCCCGTGTTCCTGTACTACTTCCGGCTGGAAGTAGACTTGGACCGGCGGTTTCTTTGAGGTTTCAATAATTGCAACAGCCGACCCACGAAAGCGGCTTCCTGTGACTCCATACAGTGACTACGTTCACGCCCCTCCTTGGGCCATTACCTTCCCCCTACCAATTGAGATTTCAGACTGCTCATTATATGTCCTGAAGATGATCTTAATTCTTTAAGATCGAAACGCCGTCGACCCTTACAACAGGAACTCCTTCTATTGTTTAAACTCACGTGGAGTTCCATTTGTTCCGTTGTCAATGCGATGTTATGGTTTTTAATCCACTATCACCTTGTCACATCACGCCCACTTTCACTTTTTATGAGCACCTGAATATTACTTAGAGTATTAAGTTTAAAACGTGTAAAATAAACTGTATATTTTACACTACATATGTTTCCCTACTTTTGTGCTCTCAGTATGATTAATCCTCGAGTTTAATTTAGGAAGCTAGTGCCCCTTTGGAGTTAACACTTTTTTGCTCTGGACCCACTGTGGCCAACATTGAACCATTGTTTTCCCTAAACATATGCTCACCCCTGGTTCACTTATCGGGGTACCCTTGTTCTCCCATACTACGGTAAATTTAAATGCCATAAATCTGTTGTATTTGTTTCTTGTACTGAAGACTTCAAATATTTACTATAAGTCAAGAGGGGGTCGTTTTCCAAGGAATGACATAGGGCGCTGACCAGAGAGCTATCTTGATTTGTCTGTATTTCGCACCTTGTTCTGATGGTGTGATACCTTTTCCCTACAATTTGGTGCGTGAGTCCGAATTCCAATGGAACTTGTGCGGGAGCGGCACTTCGTGGCAGCCAAAGATGCACTTAAAAGCATTTATTTTCAATTTATCTAGGATTGGTGCATCCTTCCCATGCATGACAGCACTTGCATACGTTATCGTAGGGAGTAATTTTGCAGTAATAATATCTAGTATTGTTTGAAAGAAGGGCCATTCAGCTTCTTGGCGAGAGCACAAAAGGCGTAGGTAAGTGTTTTGCTTATCTTGGCCATGTACTGTTTGTATATCGATAAGAAACTGAATTTCCTGCTGCACAGACCTATATACTTGTAATTGCGGATTTCTTCCAGACATACATCACCTAACTTGATTTTTTGGGGGTGGGGGCAGGACCATTCCAAATGGGCGTTATTTTAATCTTTATCTCTAGTTTGTTAGCAGAGGCAAAATCTGTTAGTTCTGCAAGACATCTCTGTAAGCCCACGCTCGGATGGCCCAGTAAGTTGCGTAGGAGAGGTGAGTAAGTGTTAATGATCCTAATTTCGGGGGGTGTGAGTTCGCCTGATCGAGCCTGGGACCCAGTACTTACGTGACTTCTCCTTCCCACGTGTAAACCCTGCACTAGTTCAAGAACTAGAAGAACCAATAACCCCGGATGAGGTGAAGTCTGCTATACACAGTTTGAAAGCCAATAAGGCTCCTGGGTCGAACAGGTTTTCCATGTCCTTTTATAAAGCTTATTGTGAATTGCTAGCAGAATCTCTTTCCAAGGTCTACACCTCTTTCCTTGCCACCAAAACAGTCACACCTACTATGACAGAATCCACAGTAATCCTATTTTTGAACCCGGGTAAGGACCCGTTGGCCTGTTCTTCTTATATTCAAGCAGAAACAATGTTCACAAGGAACTCATTTGAACCAATTAATACAATTTTTGCAAGGAGTAGTATTTCTTGCATGATTTAAACAGAGTAAACATAAAATGGAGAATCAAACCATACTTCAGTTAGGTGTATCACTTTTGTAAAAAACCTTTGTAGAAAACCCACAGAAAAAACTATTTTTGCTGTACCCACTTCAGCCGAAGTGAGTATTATTTATTTTGCATAGACAATATTTAGAGTAAAAAGACATAAAAATAATTTCCAATTGTGTATTTACACTATATACATTTCCACATTAGGACGTGACTTCATGACCCCAGTGAAGTGACCAGAACAGTGCAATATAAGTAGTGCTAATAAGAAAGGAGGCGATGGTTATTGGTAATTAAAGGGGAGCCCTTTGAATATCTAATTCAATCATTTGTTCATAAGCAACTTCTAGTTTGCTGGGGCTCTCCTTTTGCAGTTGTCGACGACGTTTCGACCATCTCGTGATACAGGGTCTCTTCAGGACAGGGATTCTGGGGACTGGAAGTAGGACATAGTATTAATGTGAGTAGTAATTACATTTCAGGTCTGTGGGCTGTGGGTGAGAGGGGAGGACTTGCTTACCCGGCGGCACTATGAAAGTGCCCGAGGTGGAGGAATCAATCTTCCTAGTACAGTTCAGAGTACTTCTAGGTTGTATCCATGGTAATTTAAATTCTATCAAAGACAGGGGTAAGAATGAATATCAATACCAGGTATGGTGTATTTTAATGGTGCGAGTGAATAAAGTGCTCTTGGGAAAGCTTACCCTTTTGATGAATAGCCTCTGTTTGATTTCAGGCAGTATTATCGTAATGCACGGTTACCGTAGATCCTAATCAGAAGAAGAGGCATTAGATCTGTGGCATACTGAATAATGGTGGGGAGTAGGGTTGGTTACCTTCCTCACCTAAAAATACAGCGTAGGAATACTATTTAAACAATGGGTCAGTGACCCTACTCACCAATTTACAGCGTGGTGAATGAGTAAATCAATTACTTTTGATGCGGCCATCACGGGTCTGCAAGTGACAGTGACAGTCTAAGTTTAGGAATGTTGAAAAAGTACGGAAACATAAGGCACAATTAAATTAATCTACAAGGTTTGGCTTACCGGAGTAGCCGGACGGCGATCCACTCTCGCTGGTACTAATCGAGAAAGATGCGATCGGCTGGTGGGTTAAAATACCGGTCGCCGATGCGCGTGCGTGCAAGAACTCGTCCGAGCGGCGCAGGCGCTGTACGCTCGCCGAAGTAGCCGCATCTAATCTGCGTTCAAAAGTGGCAGCCATTAGGGAATGGGTACCACTGGAGGAAAAAGAGGCGCTATCGTAGGAGAGCGACATTATACCACCTCACAGGATTGAAGAATAAGGGAAGGGTCATAATTTCTAACAATATTGGTCAAACTTCGTGACAGTATTTATACATACAACATAGTAGGTAATACACAGTATGTACATTAATGTGCATTGGGCACTGGTGCCAATAAATTATTAGCTCGGTCATCAGTCAATTAATATTTCATGATCATGTCTGGAAAACTAATGGAGTCCTAAGTTGGAATCAAGGACAGACAACCTCTCAGGTTAGAACCTCCTTGAATTGGCCGATAAACATTTAGTAATCATTGTCTACTGCCCTTTTAAGGCATACAATTAGGCTTTCCTGTTTTCAGTTTCTATTTTTGATAAATTCTGGTGTTTTTTTTTCAGTGTTTTCAAGTGATTTCAATACCTTAAAAAACAGTGGTTATCAGTGGTTATAGATTTTCACACCATTAAAAGCAACAGAAACAGTGTTTTCCGGTGTTTATGGAATATGTTGTTTTTATTATTGCTTGCTTTATGCACTGATAGCGCATGGTATATAGACAGTGTACGTATAGTGTATATGAGGTCCAAATACATTTTTGCAAATTTAACTTATTGTAGTACACCATACAATACTTCTTCAGTGAGTCTTTGGTCATGTATGCTCGCTCTTTCCTTCCCATGTAAACTTTTTTCTGTGAGAAGGCCCTCTCAACATTGGCACTTGAGACGGGCAACGCCAAAACAGCCAGTACACAATTTGTTAATTCTGGCCATTGACATAGCTTTCCATGCCAACACTGGTGCACTTGAAGATTGCAATTCTCGGGGCAGGTTCTGCAACATTTGCATTGAACTGGGTGCTTATGCCCTCAGAGTTATTGAAGCGGTCAAAAATGAAGCAGGACTTTTGAAACTACGGAGGAAATTCCCCTTTACGGAAGGGATCTAGAACTTGTACAGAGTACCACAGTGAGGTTTCATTGACTTCAAATGCCATGGTTTGTGAAGAGACATTTCTATGCATCATTGCAAGCCATTTCTCATACATTGTAAAATAAAAGTTCCTGAATTGCTCTTCAACATTGCTTTGCTTACCAAGTGGCAAGCACTTTAACATGGAACATGTTGCAGTGCCAAAGTCACTAAAGGTGTTGCCCAGCCTACTCTCAAGGAGATGTTTCACATCTACACCAATGATGCTGAACACTTGGCAGATAAGGGTGTTTTCAGACTCTAGTTTTTTTATTATGTCCACTACAGCAGTTATGTTTTCCTGTAAGAATGCAGTAGAGTGTACTTTTTTTCACATCACTATCAATATGGGACCAAAGATCCTCACATTTCTTGCCTTTGGCATCATTACTCAGCAAAACTTCTGTAAACGTTTGCCACATGGATAATATAGCATTCATAGCCCCTTGGATCGAGAACCATCATCTAAGTGACACAGTTGGGATGACTCTTTCTTTGATGCCACACAAAGCACGAAATGAGAAATATTTGCATTTTAGTTCCTGTGCATAAGAAAACAGTGCACCAGAATGGACTAAAATGTCAATAGCATTCTTCATTAACTCTGAAGATTGCAAAGATGCTTTCAGCATACCATCTAACAAGGGCAAGGATCTCTTGCAGGGAAGAACTTCAGCTCGGGTATCGATTTTGACAGGTCATCACACAACTTTATCATATGCGTAGCTGAATCACTGCAAATACAAACAATATCACTCCAATATTTGTTGAACTTGGAAAGAACCACTTTGCAGAGCATTCCAAGTGACACTGCATTCCATGCTTTCCAAAAGTCTGGTGTCATGTTTTCACCACTATCCCAGATGCTTGGTGATAGCACTCTTTTCACATATACTTGTCACTATAACTTGCATTGAATGTTTAAAGCCTGAGATGTTGGCAATTCACCTACTATCAATACTGACTCACTAGAAACTGGGGGCTGATGTATCAAGGGTTTTTACCCATTCTCTGAGGGTAAATGTGATGACACATATTGGGAAAGATTCCCAGCCATTTTACCTATCAGTGAAAGAATCAAACGCAGCCAAAATATCAAATATGATTTTGATATTTCCTGATTCTCTACAGTTTATGAAATAATTAAACAAGACCTAAAACATGCTTCTAAACCCTGTATCTTTAGACCAAAGACCACAAAACTGGAAAAAAAGCAAAAGGAAGAAAAACAATATCTTAGTGGCATCCCTAAACAACAAAACTCAAGCAGAATAATGTTAGCCCAGTCTTTTTGCTGCTAGCTTGTATAACAAAGTTACATTGTACTGGCCCCTTCAGGAAGAAAAAAATGATGACTCTTTCTCCCTCTTTATTTCTTTGAATGGCATTTAGTTTGTGGTTGTGCAGGTGTTTTTTCAGTGTTTATATATTTTCACTGGTGAGGGCTATTACTCTTTCAGTGGTGTTTTATCAGTTATTATAGGTTTAAACCTAAACCCGGACAGCCTACATTCAATTTACTCCATCAGAATGTGGCAACCAGTTAATGAGTGTCGCAGGCAAACTCTGTTGTATTGGCCTCATTAAACTGGCCTGTACAGGATAATTTAATATAACAATGTATACAGTACATCGATGAATACATTAATAATGGTATTGTATATCCATGATACAACAACGTATTTCAATATATTTTACATCATATTGAATCATAGGGGAAAACCTGGCAGTGATGCATGAGTGGTGTGTGTATCAGGCTCATATATCTGGAGGGGATTACTGTTAGTCGCTCGGAACGAAATGGACCACTGAGATCTATTAGGTCAGTTTAAGCTGATGAATTTGCGCCACTCTTGAAGACTGTTCAATCCCTTTCTAATAGAGTCGCATTTCTCAATCCATTTGCACTCCATTGATTTCAGAATAAGTGAGATGTTAGCCCCTCTGGGAGGTGTTTTCACCTTTTCAATGACCTGCCAGTGTATCTCATCTGCAGTGTGCGATTTGTCCTTGTATTGCTGCACCAGGGGAGCGTTTTCCACCAGACATCGTATCCTGCTTCGGTGTTGGCCAATCCGAGTCTTGACTGGTTGAGTGGTTTGCCCTATGTATATAAGATCACAAGGTCACCAAATACAGTAGATAACGTTTGAGGTGGCACAATTAGTTAGGTCATGTAACGTCCATTTTACATCACCGTGGGTAAAGTTTTTTTATGTTGAACGTGTGTTGGCAGGCTATACAACCACCACACTTAAAGAGGCCCGTGACAGGTGGTAGTGACCAAACTTCGTTAATGGTGGTTTTGGATTTCAGAATGCTGGTATCAGAATGCACCAGATGGTCTTTAATGTTCTTGCCTTTCCTGTAGGAGAACATAGGCATCTCTTAAATGGTGCTGAGTGTGTTCAGTGTAGGCCAGTGTCTCTTAATGGTTTTAACTACTTGTGTATTGAGAGGGCAGATGGTGGTAACACATACATTTCTGTTACTCTGTGTTTTGGGTCTACTCATCAGTATTTCCTCACGCGGGCTATACCAAGCCCTCTCCATAGGTGTTTTAATTAGTCGCTTCAGGTATCCTCTTTCCCGTAGTTTGTTGCTTAGAGTATTTGCCTCTTTAAAGAAATCTTCTTTTTCTGTGCAGTTCCTTCTCAGTCTTAGGAACTGCCCATATGGTAGTCCATCCTTCAGGGCTCGGTGGAAGCTTTTGTACTGCAGCAGAGTATTCCATTCAGTCGGTTTCCTGTAGAGACTCACAATAAGTTGGTTACTTCGGTTTCATATTTGTAAATCAAGGAATGGAACCTTCTCTTTATCCGCACTGTAGGTGAAACATAGCTGCCAAGGTTTCAGATTGCTATGTGTGACATTTTCATAATTTCAATGTAAATATGAGTGACATTTAACAACTATGAGTGACACTTTCTCGCGAGCATAATCAAGCAATGAAGACGAGGGAAACATAAATATCAGAAATTACACCCATTTGAGAACCGAGCAAACACTAAGAAGAACTTAAAACTGCTGCATAGACTCAAAAATGGAAGGGCACTGTGGGACCAGACTGTACCAAACGGGATGTGAGAGGCCATACTGGCTGCAAATGAGCCTCATGTTCCATAAGCCCAGCCCACCCCCAGGCATGCCACATCTGAATGCATATGGGATTTTACTGTAATAAATACACAGGAACAAGTGTTTTTTTAAGAAGACTCAAGCTGAGAGTTAATACAAATGATCCCTGCAGCATGGATAATGATGAATGCAGCACGGGAGGGTAATCCTCTGCAGCTGGGAGAAACGTTTCCCGGACTGTGCACACCTGCGTGGGAGCGTTTTGGTCTGTTCATTTGCCATGCTGTAGATCAGCCGGGCACCGTGACCTCGCCACCCTGTTCCCTAGCAGGAGAACCTCCTCTGCAGAAAGGACGCAAGGTAAGTAATATCTGCCATGGCAGGAGAGGCAGTGAGTGCATGAGAAGCAGCCACGAGGGAAGCAAGAGATCTGTGAAGGTGTACAGTTCTCTGCAAGTAAGGAACTTCATCACAATGCACGGCCTACCTAAGAATCCCAGAGCCTGCTACCCGTCAGCAAAAATGCCATCCCTCGTGCATAACTTAAATTACTTCCAGCACTGGCATTCCAAATAAACGTATAGAACACTAAAATCACAAGGGGCAAAACTAGCTCCATATTTTTTTTATTTTTTTTTATTAAAATGAGGATTGATGTTACTTTCTCCAGGACGGATGGGTGGGCGAATCCATTAAGAACACTATAATTATTAAATCAGTAATTGTCCCAAAATATGTTGAGCATGCCCCCTCGTGTACAATTGCAACGGGCTGTTTACAGGATCCCCACAAGCAACGGTTGTGCAAAGTCGATTTCGGAAGGTGTTTTAACCCCAAGCTTTTGGTAAATACTGAGGGGTAGCTCCGTCCTGCAGCGCTAGGTGCAGAGGGTCACAACAAAGCCTGTAAACTCACCGCCCATGATGTGGCCTCGGATCGAAGAAGATCGGGGTCTTCTAGTGCACAGGCCGGGCCTCCCGCTGAATGAGCAGGATCAACACAGCCCCGCCCACTGCCAAAAGACGTACATTCGCTCGTGATATAGCAGAGCAGCCAATAAACAACTTGCAAACTTTCCCTCAGCCAGTCTCCAGCCACAGTAAAGTTTCCAAACAGCCAATTAAAAGCAAGCAGTGAGATGTTCCCAGACAACCCAATGACAAGGCACCATCCAACCAATCCGGCACGGGGAGCAGATTAGTTTAATAAAGTCTCGCGCCACCACGGACACAATTTATCTTTAAATAAACACAAAGCGTGGTTGCTATAGTAACAAGTACACGCCGACAGCGGCCAAGTAAATACATTGATTGGGGTAGGTAGCATAGAAAGCAGCAGAACAGCACGCCTATGCTGCTTTAATTCTTCAATCCTGCAGCACCTTATATTTACACATTCTCAAAGCACCTGCAATGCGTGACAATGCATTTTAGTGCGGTGATGCGGACACCAGCACTAGAATGCGTGAGTCTAACGCCCGATGCGTGATACTTGGCAGGGCTGGTGAAAGTGAGTGCTGACTGACAATCATGAAGGTAGGAGATGAACATTTTCAATCTGGCTTCAGTGCCAACCCATATTAAAAAAATATCGTCAATGTAGCTCTTCCAGCACTTGATGTAACTATAAAAGGGGTTGGTCACACTTGTGATGAATTTATTCTCCAGATCACCCACATACAAATCAGCCAGGTTTGGAGCAAAAATTTCTCCCATAGATGTGCCCGAGCACTGCTGGTAGTATTTGGTGTTAAACTTGAAGTAGTTCATGGATAAAGCAATCTCCAATAAGTCTGTGATGAATTCAGACAGGACAGGCACTGGTGCTGGGCGTGAGTCCAAAACCTACTTTATTACGTCAATACTCTCTTTCTGTGAAATATTCGTGTATAAGGATTCTATATCCAGTGTCACGAGTATCTCTTCCCGGGGATCGTATTCCATTCCTTCAATTAAGTTAATCATATATGTGCTGTCTCGTACATAGGTTGGTAAGACAGGGACATAATCTCTTAATATAGTGCCCCAACGGTTCTAATACCGAACCACATCCCGACAATATAGGTCTTCCTGGGGGATTTACTGCGTCCTTGTGTACTTTGGGTAGGGTGTATAGCACAGGAGTCCTGGGATTCTTCTGGTTGAGAAAATCAAACTCAAGTTTAGTGATGAAACCTTCCTCAAGTCCATTGTTGGTTACTTCCTGTATTCGCTTTTGGATTTCCGTCAATGGATTGCGGGTTAGTTCTTTGTAGTGGTGGTCGTTCCCCAGTTGTTTCGTTATCTCAGCTTCATACTTCGTTCTGTCCTGGATAACAATGCCACCACCTTTATCCGCTGGCTTTATATTAATTTAATCCTCTTTTTTAAGGTCCATCAGTGCTTGTCGCTCCTGTCGTGAGATATTGTATGGAGTGAACACTTTCTTGGTTTTCAATTTTTGGATGTCTTCTAGCACAGCCTTCTCAAAAGCCATAATCTCTGGCGGCATTAAGGCATTGGCTGGTATGAATGTCGATTTAGGCTGCATCATGGAATTCTGGGTGGGGGGGATCCCTTGGTTGTCATTGAAAAAAACTCTCAACCTCAGTGTTCGAAAAAATTTATGGAGTTCTGTTTGCAGTTTGAAGAAATCTGTTTTTTCAGTCAAAACATATGACAAACCTTTACTTAGGAGTGACAATTCACTACTATTGAATTGGTGAAGTGACAAATTGAAAATGGGGATGGTATTTGCTTGGTCCAAGACGATAGTATCCCGCATGGTGGTCAAGGTAGGGTCTCTCTCATCTGTGCGGTTGTTCGTGGTGGTAAAATATCCCTCTTCCATTAGCATTCCTAACCCTCCGGTCCCCAGGTGTAGTACTAACAACGTGTTTGTCGCTCCCCTGCGAATTGGTTCCACACTTTCTTCTGGTTCCGATTGGTCCCCCTGCCTCTCTGGGCCTGGCCTAAAAAAGGATTCTGTTGCTGGTTACGTTGGGCACCGCTCGGGCCTTCACCAACGTCGTCTGAAGAGTCGGATCCTGCCGAGGAATCTGAGTAACCGATTAAGGTATTGTTCTTAAATCTACCCCAGGTGACGTTCTTTCTTATAGGTTGTGGTTGAGAATAATGGTCGTCCTGTAGGTAGGGAAATGCCTTCTCTTTGCTGTAAGCGTTAATGTCCTTTTGGACTTTGTCGGCCTTCTTTTTTAGCTCAAAGATGTTGAATTCTTGTATCGTCTTATTTAGTTTCTCCCATGCCACCTTTGACTCTTCCAAGTTGTCACAACCATATAATTCTTTCTCTAGATTTTCAATTTTGATCAGTTCCTGCTTACTATGTTCTAGCGCTGTCTCAATTCCAAGCACCATCCAGTGCCTGGAGCAGGTGGTGGAGATATGGGAAAAACCGCCTTTGAATTTTATATCGTCTCTAAATATGCCAGGGACGTTTCGCACTATTAGCCCTTGCGGAATAATGTTAGCCTTTAGATATTCCGTTAACAAGCGTGCGCGCAACTCCGTTCGCACATGCTTCTTTTTGGCATGTTCTAACTTTTCTAAGAGGATTAGTCTGGGGTTTGTGCTCACTACCTGATTAGAGGTTGAGAACAGAGAGGGTCAACTTATAACTTTTGCAATATATTCCTCTGTGTACAGTGGGGCCTCTCTATCTGACATAGGGGTCGATTCCGATTCGGGCCGGAAATCTCTCCGACCGAGCCGGACCCGGAGAGATTTCCGACCGAATCGGACCCGTGCAGTCCGACCGAACGAGTACGATGCATTCGTATGCCACCGGACACGAGTCGGTCGGACTCCCATTGAACTCAATGGGAGCCGGTCGTACAATGCGTACGCGGGCTCCCATTGCCTCAATGGGTGCGAGGCGGACAAGGGCGCCCTACAGCGAGTACGCCGCGAAGCGCTTCGCGGCGTACACGCACAGGTAGGGGGGACCCATGGGTCCCCCCTGTGTGCGCCTCGCACGGGTACGCGTACAGGGGGTCCGACACGGACCCCCAAAGTACGGCTCCGACAGCGAGTTCGAGTCGGACGGCGCGAGTCGGTCGGAGCGGTCGAGGTGCGCATCGTACTTACCCGGCCGGAAAACGTCTCCATTGCGCGGTGCGAATCGGGTCCGAGCGAGTCGGTCGGAGCGGTACGATCCGGGTACGAGTCGGTCGGAGCGGTCGGGTCGCCCGGACGAGTCGGTCGGCGACCTGCATCGTACTCGCTCGGCCGGACCCGCGTACGATTCGGTCGGGAAAAAGGGCTCCGAATCGGATCCGGTAAAGCCGAATCCTATTCGGAGCCCTACCGGCCGAGATCGGAATCGGCCCCATAGTGTTGTCAAGTTGTACTGAAAACGTGTACACAGGTATGAGGTATACAATGTGTATCCTTACACAATTTGAAACAAAAGACAAATTAACACAGACATATACACAACAAGTAACCCAAAAAAATGGGTACGGAGCAATTTCAAAAGTAGAGCTCTTGCAGAAGCACTGCGCAAACAATTATCACAGAAAACAAGAGCGACCCATATGTCCTTGCGAACTGGGTATTGCTATTCAAGCAGAAACAATGTTCACAAGGAACTCATTTGAACCAATTAATAACATTTTTGCAAGGAGTAGTATTTCTTGCGTGATTTAAACAGAGTAAACATAAAATGGAGAATCAAACCATATTTCAATTAGGTGTATCACTTTTGCAAAAACCTTTTGTAGAAAACCCACAGAAAAAACAATTTTTCCTGTACCCACTTCAGCCAAAGTGAGTATTATTTATTTTGCATAGACAATATTTAGAGTAAAAAGACATAAAATAATTTCCAATAGTGTATTTACACTGTATACATTTCCACATTGGGACGTGACTTTGTGACCCCAGTGAAGTGACCATAACCAGAACAGTGCAATATACGTAGTGCTAATAAGAAAGGAGGCAATGGTTATTGGTAATTAAAGGGGAGCCCTTTGAATATCTAATTCAATCATTTGTTCATAAGCAACTTCTAGTTTGCTGAGGCTCTCCCTTTGCAGTTGTCAACGACGTTTCAACCCTCTCGTGATATGGGGTCTCTTCAGGATGGGGATTCTGGGGACTGGAAGTAGGACATAGTATTAATGTGAGTATTAATTAATTTTCAGGTCTGTGGGCTGTGGGTGAGAGGGGAGGACTTGCTTACCCGGCGGCACTATGAAAGTGCTCGAGGTGGAGGAATCAATCTTCCTAGTACAGTTCAGAGTACTTCTCGGTTGTATCCATGGTAATTTAAATCCTATCAAAGACAGGGGTAAGAATGAATATCAACACCAGGGATGGTGTATTTTAATGGCGCGAGTGAATAAAGTGCTCTTGGGAAAGCTTACCCTTTTGATGAATAGCCTCTGTTTGATTTCAGGCAGTATTATCGTAATGCACGGTTACCGTAGATCCTAATCAGTACAAGAGGCATTAGATCTGTGGCATACTGAATAATGATGGAGAGTAGGGTTGGTAACCTTCCTCACCTAAAAATACAGCGTAGGAATACTATTTAAACAATGGGGTCAGTGACCCTACTCACCAATTTACAGCGTGGTGAATGAGTAAATCAATTACTGTTGATGCGGCCGTCACGGTTATTACCACTGTTCTTCTTATTGGCCTATTGCCCTGTTGAACTTTGATGTCAAGCTCTTTACCTCCATCTTAGTCTCCCATCTACATTCCATTCAGCTGCTGTTGCTGTCTAGTTGCCAGTCTGGCTTCATCCATAATAGGCAAGCTCGCGATAATGTGCGCCTGTCAGTAAATGTGATTGATATGGCTGAATGCTCCAAAATCACCACTCTCCTTCTCTCGCTAGACACGGAGAAGGCTTTTGATCTAGTGGATTGGCGGTTCCTGCATGCAATTTTAGCTAAGACAGGGCTGGGACTCCACATGACGTCGTATTTGTTGGCCAACTATGTATCCCCAACCCCCCAAAGTCAAGTTAATGGCACCCTTTCTTCTCCGATACCGCTTGGCTGGGGCACCAGACGAGGGTGCCCTGTGTCACCCTTGATTTTTGTTCTTACAATGCAGCCATTGGTCCACCATATCCAGAAAAGTCCTGAGATTCGTGGGCTCGAGGTAGATGGTGAACAAAATAATTTGGCACTCTTTGCCGATGACGTTCTATGCTTTCTCACACACCCAGACGTCATCGCTCCCGCGTTGGACGAATTAAGATGGTTCGAAGAAGCTTCTAGTTTCAGTATCAATTAGACAGAATCCACAGGCATTGGGGTGGTTGACCCCACCCAACAGATTCACCCTCTACTCTCCTCCTTTGGCTTTTCTTGTGGGGCTACCTCTATGCGCTACTTTGGGATCCAGTTGACGAACTCTGTTTGTAAGCTCTACAACTATAATATTCCACTGATGCTAGCTGCTCTACTAAAAGACCTGTACCACTGCGGTGAGCTGGAGATATCATGGCTAAGCCAAAACAACGCTGTGTGAAGACAAATTACTTGCCATGCCTAGTGTATGTCACACACACTTTGCCCCTGTGGATCCCACATGAGACTATTCAACAAATAGAAAGGCAGCTTCTGCAGTTTGTGTGGCAGAAATCTGCACCCCGTATATCTAAAACCACACTGGATGAGAGAACGATGGATGGCGGGTTGGGATTCCCTAATGTAGAATATTAAATTCACGCAGCCCAATTGCAATCTGCCTTAGACTGGCACAATCCCCATATACCAAGCCTTGAGTGCTTTTAGAACAGGGTGGCTCAGCCCTTCCTCTACAACATATCATGTGGTTGAGTCCCCAAGTCCACTTCCCGTCCTCCCAATCACCTCTATATTCCACTTCAACCCTTCTCAAGCACTGAAACAGAATAAACCGTTGTCAGGTAGTTTTCTTCCAGGGGATCCTCATCAAATTCATAAGCACTGAATATTCCCGTCCATGCACGGGGACCCCAGAATGTATAAAAAATGATATATGAAAACATATATACATCTCTATATATACATATATCATTTTTTCACAAACCAATGCAGCCTCCCAGAAGAAAACCAAGGCTAAATAATGCTCTGAGATCTTGTTTTTTTTGTTGTTGTTGCAACAAACAGAAAGAAACCAGGAGAACAAGGAGACACTTGAACTGTCTTTAATGAACAGCAGAAAAATTGTCCTGCGAAGAACACCGACATTGTTAGCCCATAGGCTGCATTGAAAGCTTAACAGCATAGAAGATGAAAGTAATTGCAAGCATAAACTGGCACCGTGCCTTTAAGGCAGCCATGACCCCCAGCTTCCCATCATGCCTCAGGGGTGACAGGTCAGTTGTTCTTTCCGGCTCCTTCAGTTAGGACCCTGGTTTTTCAGCTCTACATTCTTTTGACTATTCTGTCCAAAAAGTTCTACTTTTTTGCTGTAACTTCTTTTATTTCGACATTTTACATCTGTTGAAGTAGGGACTTACCTTTCTTCTAGCAGAGATTTGGCTTTTTTCAGTCAGAGGATGCCTTCTCTTTTTGATCCTTGCCCCTCCTGTGGTAAAAAGAAGGCCAAGACAGATTCCCATTCTGAGTGTATCCTCTACCTTCCTGAGTCTCACTCCCCTGAGACCTGCCAACACTGCCAGAATCTGTCAAGACGCACTCTCAAGGAGAGAGAAAGAATCCGTCTTTATGGTCTCTCTGAGAAGAAAAAATCTGCTACCTCCAGAGGCAGATCTCCTGTGAGGCTCAAGAAGAAAAGGCCCAGGTCGACTTCCTAAAGTAAGGTCCCGGTATGTTCTTTTTCGGTGTCGGGCTCGGCGTTGAAAATGCCTCCAATGACGAAGAAATCGGCTACGGAAGCCCCTCTGCCGGCGAGATCACGACGAGAGCATCGGAGCATCGTTCTTCGTTGAAAACTTCGAAACATAGAGGTATGTTGCGTCATACTTCAACTTCGAAGCCTCCGTCTGCCGTCAACCCGGTGACGGTCATCGTCGAGGAATCGATCTCCGTTGGTGCTGGCTCATCGCCCAAAGTCGAAACATCGCTCTCTGTCATCTCCATCATTACGGCGTTCGACATCGAGACGTAGTTTTCCATTACCGTCAACTAGGCGGCGGTCAACGTCGAGGTCTAAGTCAACCACGTCGGCATCCAGAAGGGGTTCGACGTCGAGGTGTACTACTCCGTTTCTGTCAACAAGACGGCGGTCAACGTCGAGGCCTCGGTCAACTACGACGGCGTCCAGAGGAGGTTCGACGTCAAGAAGACGCTCCCCTTCACCTTCTCCCCGCACGACATTGATGCTCTGGTCTCCATTGGGCAGTACACTCCCGATATCGAAGCACCGGTCTCCGTCGGTGGGGCATCGTTTGACGTTGAAGCAGAAGACTCTCTCGACGTCAGCACTTCAGACGGCTCATCACGCTCTGACGTTGAGACCTAGAACTCCGTCCGTGATTTCTCAAGTCTTGGTAGCGCAAAGCCGCTCAACGTCGAGACACTCCCATCTGTCGACGTCGACACACCGCTCAGAATCTAAGGGTCTCTCTGAGTCTTCAATTTCGGAAGCAGGATCTCCTCAGGTACTGCTCTCGACGTCGAGAAGCTCCTCTTCTCAGTCTCCAGAACGGCGAGTTCAGAAGAGCACCTCGAAGGCTACTGTTCCTCCTGCGCAACAGGAAGAAGGGCTCAGATCTCCTTCTGTTCACCTATCTCCCAGATGCCTCATTCCAGTATACCACTGGCAGAAAACCACCTCTACACAGATCCAACAGCGTCTGGACTATTCTAGACCTCTCCACAGATCTCCTCTGGCTCGTTTGGTGCAGGCAGTGGATCGTTCTCCTACCATGCCTTCCAGGGGTCGTCAATGGGACCGGACACCATCTCCATCAGGTCTGAGGTCCACTTCATGTAGCCACCGCAACAGGTGTAGATCACCTTCTTGGCCTTCCTCCTCTACACGCTCTTCCAAGAGAGACTACTCTCCCACACTAACTGACAGACCACCCTCCAGAATATCGCCCATTGATGACATCAATACCTTTCACGATGTACTGGCAAGAGGAGCACAAAAATTAAATATCAAAATGTCCGCTCCTCAGACATCAACGTCAGTCATCTTCGAGACTCTTCATCAGAGATCAGTGTCAAGACCTCTACTGCCTTTGGTTCCGGATCTCCTACAGCCGGTCATGGATATTTTTCTCACCCCAGTGTCGCTTAAAATGGCTCCTGCGAGGATCCTAAAAATATACAGACCATCAGAGCAGGATCCTCTTTTCCTCAGGGCAGATCCTCCACCAGACTCTGTGATCATTGCTGCTGCAAAGAAAACTCACGCAGTAGCCTCTTCTTCAACAGTTCCTCCAGACAAGGAGAGCAGAGCTTATGATTCATGGGGAAGAAAGCATGTGGCTCTGCAGCTGCATCCTTTAAGGTATCTAGCGCTGCAGCCCTATTGGGGCACTATGACAGGGCATTGTGGGATTCATTAGAGCGCTGCAAGGGCAAACTGCCCAAGGAGGATCTCCAGGATTTTGGAGAGATCCTCCAGGAGGGAGCTCTTGTGGCGAACCAGATGATCGGTGCGGCAGCAGACGGGGCATCTTTGGCTGTGCACTCTTACTCCCATGGCATCTGCGCCAGAAGATCCTCCTGGTTACGTCTTACGGCCCTGAAACCAGAGGCCAAGCAACGCATTTTGAACCTCCCATTTTCAGGGAGTTCTCCCTTTGGCTCACATACAGATGAAGAGATGTCCAGAATGAAAACGGAACTGGACACTCTAAAGGTGGTGGGTCTAGAGAAGAGGAAGGAATTCCGGCACCGGTACAGGCCTTATGATCGCAGGCCTTTCCAACAGAGGGTTCAGACGCCTCAGTGGTCTCAGAGGCAGTATCACCAGACCAAAACGCACTACCAAGGACGTTGACCTTCCTGAAGAAGAGGTGCACCTCAACAATCCTCTTCCACCACAAGAACACTGCCAAACAATGAGCAATCGCTTCCTCTGTCGCCGTCACCCACTCCGGTGGGAGGAAGTATCGCATACCATGTTCAAGAGTGGCGCAGCATTACAAAAGATCAATGGGTGCTGAATATACTGCAAAATGGATATGCTCTATGTTTCCGCTTTTCACCGCAATCCACTCCTCCGGTAAAAACGAGCTGTCACCAACTGTCACTTTTACGACAGGAGGTATCCACTCTCTAACAAAAAGCTGCCATAGAAGAAGTTCCTCCCTCACAATGAGGAAAGGGGGTTTACTCCAGATACTTCCTGGTACAAGATAAAGACAAAAAGCAGGTTTCAGACTTAGATTGGATCTTCGCATCCTCAACAAAGCCATCCGGGGAAAAAAAATCATATGGTAGCGCTCCATCAAATATATCCTCACCTCCAACAAGGGGACTGGATGTGCTCGATAGACCTTCAGGATGCGTACTTCCATGTTCCAATTACTTTACGACACCGAAAGTTCCTACGCTTCATGGTAGGCTCCAAACACTATCAGTAAAAAGTCCTGCCGTTTGGCCTGAAGTCGGCCCCTCAAGTTTTCACCAAGTGCATGGGACTAGTAACCGCTGCTCTACGTCGCCAAGGACTGTTTATCTATCCGTACTTCGATGATTGGATCCGAAAGAGCTCATCTCCTCAGAGTGTGAAAGACCACTATCAAATCTGTCTGAATTTGCTACAGCGGTTGGGCCTTCAGGTCAATCTGGAGAAATCAGTTCATCAGCCCACTCAAAGAATACATTACCTGGGTGCTACTCTAGACTCCAACACAGGAAGAGTGTATCCTTCGGAGGAGATACTATTATCAATCAGGCTGAAATGCGATCGTCTGCTTCAAGCTCACCAGCCCTCAGTTCGGCAGGTTGCATCGCTCCTGGGGTCGATGGCATCTTGCATTTTCCTAGTCCCCAATACCAGGCTGAGGATGAGGCTCCACAGCAGGACCTGGAAGTCAAATGGGATCAGAAAACTGCTCGATGGGACAGCAGGATTTAACTTTTCCCATGCTGCGAGATCATCCATTCCAAGGTGGTCTCATCGGAAAAATCTCCTGGTGGGAGTGTCCTTCCACCAACCTCTGCCGACACAATCTCTAATTACAGATGCCTCCCTTCCGGGTTGGGGAGCGCACATGGGTCCTCTGCAAACTCAGGGCCAGTGGTCGAGCAAAGAACAAGCATATCACATCAACATGCTCGAGCTACGGGCAATGCATCTAGCCCTCAAAGCTTTCTACCCTTCCATTCAGTCCCAATCCATATTGGTCCAGACGAACAACACGACCACGATGTACTATATAAACAAGCAGGGAGGGACCCGCTCTCATCCCTTTTCCCTGGGTCTCAGGCGATCTGCATTGGCTCCTGGCCAGGCAGCTTTGAATCACGGCAGTGCATCTGCCAGGAGAACAAAACTCTCAAGCAGGCTCTCTGTTGTCATTCCGAAGATCAGCAAGATTGGGTTCTGCACGGCAAAGTAGTGGCAGACATTTTTCTGATGGATACATCTGCCTGTGGATTTCTCACCTTTTGAATTACCCCTGCGCCAGCATTCCACGGAAATTCTTTTCTTAGCTCTTTCACGTCAACGAGGATGTCACAATAGCACTGCTCCGCTCGCGACTCCGTATGACGTCACCGGAGCCATAAGACCTCTTTGCGGACGATACAAACAAAAAATTCCAAGACTTCACGTCAAGGTTTTACCGGCCAGGGACGAAAGGGAATGCCCTTTTGATCAACTGGTCAGGAGACTTTGTGTACGCTTTTCCTCCTCTTCCTCTCATCCCAAAGGTCATAACCAAGCTCTCACATTCCAGAGCAAGGATGATACTGATAGCACCAGACTGGCCACGACAGTGGTGGTACCCGGACCTTCTGCATCTCTCGGAATGTCCACACAGGAGGCTTCCGTGCGGACCGGACCTGCTGTCCAAGATGAACGGGAGAATCCATCACCCCAACCTTCCCTCACTGAACTTAGCAGCATGGCTCCTGAGGTCCTCCAGTATGGTCACCTAGGGCTTCCTCAGGACTGCATGAACATCTTGAGAGAGTCTAGAAGGCCTTCCACAAGGCATTCCTATTCTTTTCAATGGAAAAGGTTCTATATGTGGTGTGTGCAAAATGGGGTCCAACCTACCAGAGAGCAAGAGGAGGTCATTTTGCCTTAACTCCTACACTTGGCTAAATCAGGTCTAAAATTTACTTCTATAAAAGTACACCTGGCTGCCATTACGGCATACAGAACGTCACCTACTCAACCTTCTTTCTTTCAGCTTCAGGTGGTTGAGGATTTCCTACAGGGATTAAAGAAAGTTTTCCCCCCAGTCCGGCCTCCTTCGCCTCCCTGGGAGCTAAACCTGGTCATGGGTCCCCCTTTGAGCCAATTCACAAAGCGACCCTTTAGCATCTTACATGGAAAGCCGCCTCTTTCGTGGCAATCACTTCTGCTCATAGAATGAGCGAGATTCAGGCACTCTGCTCCAAGGAACCATACACTGTCTTTCACCACAACAGAGTGGTTCTGAGAACCCACCCCAACTTCCTTCCGAAGGTGGTGTCGGATTTTCATGTTAATCAAACCATCTCACTGCCTACTTTCTTTCCCAATCCCTCTACACTAGCTGAGAGGTCTCTCCATTCTTTAGACCTAAAAAGAGTCTTGAAATTCTACCTGGACAAGTCTAAGGCTATTAGGAAGTCTGATCAATTATTTGTAAACTATGGATCCATTAGAACAGGTTTCCCAGCCTCCAAGCGTTCCATCGCCAGATGGATAGTGTCATGTATCAAGCTGGCTTACCAATTGGCAAATAAACCCCTTCTGTCTTCTTCCAAGGCTCATTCCACTAGGGGAAAGGCAGCTACGATAGTTTTCCTGCACAACGTACCGATTGCTGAGATCTGCAAAGAAGCCATTTGGAAGTCGGTACATACTTTCACGAGGCATTATTGTCTCAACTCTGATACTAGAGCAGATACTCAAGTAGGCCAAGCCTCCTTGAGGAATTTGTTTCAATGCTAAAGACATTTGATGTAATTTCAATGTTTCTGTCATTTACGGTTGTCATTTGCCCGCAGAAGTCGAGGATGGGCTTGCTATTCGATTCAGTGCTTATGACTATTGATGAGGATCCCCTGGAAGAGAAGGATAAGTTACTTACCTGTAATCCTAGTTCACTTGCAGGGGTATACTCATCAAAGTCATAAGCAATACACAGTTCTCCCCGGACAAATGATCCTTAATTATGTCATCTCTTTGTGCCCTGACTTTCGGGTCTCCGCAAAGAACAACTGACCTAAATGTCACCCCTGAGGCATGATGGGAAGCTGGGGGGTCATGGCTGCCTTAAAGGCACGGTGCCAGTTTATGCTTGCAATTACTTTCATTTTCTATGCTGTTAGGCTTTCAATGCAGCCTATGGGCTAACAATGCCTGTGTTCTTTGCAGGACAATTTTTCTGCTGTTCATTAAAGACAGTTCAAGTGTCTCCTTGTCCTCCTGGTTTCTTTCTGTTTGTTGCAAAAAAAACAAAAGAAATAAAAAGCAAGATCTCAGAGCATTGGTTAGCCTTGGTTTTTTTTCTGGGAGGCTGCATTGATTTGTGAAAAATAGATATATGTATATATAGAGCTGTATATATATGTTTTCATATATAATGTTTGGTGCAGAGACAGAATATTGAATCAAAAATATCGATTTACACAAATATCGAGTTAAAAATATTGTAGGTCAGAAATATCGACAGACAAATTCTCGTGGTCAAGAATATCGAATTTAGGTAAGTAATATCGATGTTAAAAATATCAAAGTGTAAACTATCGTTTGCAAAAATATAGGGGCCCATTACGATACCCGGCGTAAAAAATACCGCCAGGCATGGAAGCGGCAAAAATCCGCCCGCACACACCGCCTGAACACCGACCACGCCATTACGATTACACAAACCGAAAACCGCCATCGGCGGAAAACACACAAAATACCGCCCGCCATCGTCCGAGTCGGAGTCAAACCGCCCGCCACGGACGGAAACACGCACGACAACACAAAACCGCCCGCCCTCACGGCCGACACACCGCACGTGAAATTACGATCGCACCGCCATGAGCGCGGAAAAACCACAAATATACCGCCCGCCAGCGCAAACAACGCCGATGAGAATCGACACGGCAGAAGCCATGGCGCCAACGTACCTGCACAGAAACCATCCGCACACAAAACCAATAGCACACAACATGGCCAACAAGTCCACACAGCAAGGCACGCACAAATACACAAGCACAGTACACATCCCGAAAACACCCCCGGACAAACTAAAAATACAGAGGCCAGAACCCCAGACACAACACACCTGAAAACAACAGACCATGAGGACACACCCACATAGGTGAGTACAAAAGCAGCACTCCCACAGACCACAACCCCTTGCTACATTGCAAACCAGAGAGGAGAGGAGAGGACACAGTGACACAGCAAGGACAGCAGCACACCACAGAAACGCACACATCACAACCACCACCACCAAACACCTGCACCACAAACCCCCTGCACATTACACAACACACACCGCACCAGCACCACAAACACCATGGCACCACAAAGGATGCCCAAGTTCACGCCCATGGAGCTGACGGTCATGGTCGACGAGATCATCAAGGTGTACCCACAAATCTATGGGAACATGGTCCAGCACACACCACTAGCCACCAGAAACAGAATGTGGAACCGGATCGTAGACCAGGTCAATGCAGTCGGGACCCTGCCCAGGAACAGAGTCGAGATTAACAAACGTTGGAATGACGTCAAGAGCCTGGTCAAGAAGGAGGGCAAAAACAGAGAGCTGGCTGCCGTCACTGGCGGAGGGAATCCCGCGCTCTTTAAGACCTTCAAAGCGTGGGAGGAGAAGGTGCGAGTCGTAATCCATCCGGAGATCCTCGCCGGATTAGCAGGGGAGTGGAGGCTGGTAAGTACAAACTAATGTATACCAGCACACCGCTATGTACTCACATGCGCAACTACCATGCCACAGCTCCCAGGGACAAACACCCCCATGTCCAGCACACAATACACAACACATCACACACACATGCAACAGACACTACCACACACAGCCCAAACCGAACAACTGTAAGATGCGTGGGGACATGTGTACACTCAGCCAGCCACGTAACCACCAACAGGTCCCCAAATATGCCAGAAGCGCCACAACGAGCACCCACCACACCCATGTGTCCGCCACAGCTGCACTAACCGACAAGTAACAGGTAAGTGGCAGGAACACAAAGTGCAGTGGGTGGGACGGTGGACAGCCCAAGTACAACACACACCAGGCCCCAGTCCCACAGCACAGCAAGGAGGAGCATCCCCCACACCCCACAGCCACGTGTCAGCCACCGCAGTGCACAACGACAGCCGAAAGGCAGACATCACGGTCCACAGCAATCGGTGTCAGTGGGTGTCCAGCCACCCCCACGACCCACAACACCCCCACCCCCACAGACCTGCAACATGGAGCACCCCCGCTTAGAGCCATGTGGCATCCAGTACAGTGCACGCACGAACAACTTGCAGGTGGGAAACTGGACAGGGCTGGATTACTGGAGGCATGAGGACCATGACACGACCAACACATGGGACATGTCACGTAGCAGACGAACACGCAGCACCGCCCACCGTCACGAACAAGTGAACAATGTGCACACGGACATGAACAACAGACTCACACCCCACATGACCCATCACAGACATAGCAACACCCAAGGAGCCACGTCTGCATGCACAAGCCACACTGAATATAGTCCCACACGGCAGCCACTGTGCAACTCATCACACACAACCGAAACACCATTGAAGTCCTGTCCATGTAGCCCCTACTGCCTATCAACCACACACCCCACAACTACGCCTACGTAAGACAAACAACACTAGACGCAACAGAGCGGAACAACAGAAATGCACACGAACACCACTGAACCCATCAAATTCACAGACACACCATGCACATACAACATACCATCCATCCCATCCGTCAGCCCCAGTCTCATGAAAGGCATGTCATCCGCACAGCTGCCACACATACAGCAGTCACGCTAAGACACATGCCCATGACCAACCATGTGCCAGAAGTCAATTAAGCGCACAACACACTGTGAGCAACAACACACAACATGGGCCACACCCCCCGAGCACTGCAGTGATGCACATGGCACAGGGCAGCACGCACACCAAGGAGATGGGACAACTGCAATACGTTGGCTGGCACACAACTATCACTCACTCATAACGATGCGTCCAATGCCATGTCCAGTAATCACAACAGACAGCAAATATGCAGGCCATGTCAAGCATGCACACACCTCAAACCATGCACTGTCATGCTGCCACAACACATGTCACGTTCGGCACCCATGGCTCTCAGCATGTACCCCAAAAGCATATCCCCTCCCAAATGCGAATCTGGGGCATGGCCCCCATGTTGCCATATGCGTTCCTAAGCGTTCCATTTGAACCCCAAAAGCATATCCCCTCCCAAATGCGAATCTGGGGCATGGCCCCCATGTTGCCATATGCGTTCCTAAGCGTTCCATTTGAACCCCAAAAGCATATCCCCTCCCAAATGCGAATCTGGGGCATGGCCCCCATGTTGCCATATGCGTTCCTAAGCGTTCCATGTGAACCCCAAAAGCAAAGTACAAACCAGACCCAGGATGGGCCAGGAGCCCGCATACACCAGAGTCACAATGAGTAGGGGCACAGCAACACACCCATCGGCATGGCCAATCCGTCCCATGCCACATGTGCACAGCACACAGTCCCATTGCCTAGCACACACAACTACAGATGCCACAGCCACACACTCGCCTCCGGGAAACCCATGTACGAGATTGCACGAACTGCCAATGTCAGACGACAAATACATACTTCGCCAGGTGCAACACAATAACAAATCTCATTCTCTCCACAAGTGACGAACTGCCGGATGCTGGGGATGGAGACAGCAGCCAGCACAGCCAGCCCACAAGCCCCCAACGAGGACACACGGATCTGGAGGATCTGTCCTCCTCTTCGGACACGGACCACCAAGCAGGCCCATCTGGTGTGGCAGGGCCCAGCCGCTCCCCAGGACCCCTCCTACCCACCAACCCATCATCCAGGGATGCTGAACAGTCCCAGCCCCCTGCTGCCACTGTCGTTGCGGCCACACCCACGGTCATTGCGGCCACTACCACTGCCGCAACCGCCACCATCGCCGCACCGACCACCACCGCCACCACCACCACCACGTCTTCGCTGGCACCAGCCCCAGCGCAGGTGGTGGCCCGGCCGACTGGATCCACCCTGGGAGCCACAGCGAGGACCGTGGTGTGCAATGTGGCTAGTGGGCAGGCCGGTGGCAGCAGGACTGGTAGGAGGAGCAGGGTCAGGGAAACGCCAGCCTCCCCTGGGAGCCATGCCCTGCCTCAAATGGCCAGAGTCCTTGGGGCCTATGAAGAGGCCCAAGGACAATGGGCCAGGTCTGCTACAGACACGCGGGAGGTGCTGGGGGTGCTGAGGTCCATGGACGCCCATATGGGCCAATTCGTGTCCCGTATGGACCAACTCGTGGACCTCATGGGCCAGCTGGTGGTGGCGGTGGGGTCACAGGCAAGGCCAGCAACACCACCTCCGCCACCACCTGCTAGGGCGCAGGGTCGGGCAGCAGTGTCCACTTCCCCTGCGTCCACAGCCAGTGAGCACACCTCACCCACCACCAGCAGGTCGCCACCACACACCCCCTCCCAAACGTGGAAGGGGCCGTCCGAAGAGGAAACAGATCTCCCGGGAGGACTTCGCACGCTCCAGTCGCAAGTGAGGCAGCCAGCCAGCCTTCCGCCAGCCTTCCTTGACCAGCCACTGCATTGACTTGCTCTACGATCCCACTCCACACAGCCATCTGGATGGCATGTGTGTGTTGGACTATGGACATAGAACCAGTGGGTACACCCTGAGCTTCACGCAGCCATGACCGACAGCTCATTGTCACTGCACACACCACTTTTGTCATCACCTTACACACAATCACATGTCACAGTTTGTAATAAATGCACCTTTTTCACTAACTGCTGTTTGTGCCCTGTGTTTTATTTGTACGGAATACAACGGCCACCTTGGGCGGAAAGGCACCTGATGCGTGGCATGGCAATGGAATCCGGAGGGCCTGTAGGGACCTAGGGGTGGGAGACAGAACAGGAGCACATTCAATGAGTGTGTCACACACCCATCACACAGTACATGTCAACAACTACAAGCAATGTACACACATCGCACAGAGCAATAGGGCACAATGCCACAGTCACCAACAGTGGCATACTACCCTGGCCATGGAGCGTTGACACACTGCACGCAGTGAACATACGGCCACCCTGACACAGCACACACACACCTGCACAGATACAGACACATCATCCGTCGTACATGGACACTCACCGTCAAGTGAAGTAGCGGGCGATGAGCTGCTGGCGCACATTCCCAGCTTCCTCCTCTCCGCTGTCCACCTCACTCGAGCTGTCCTGGTCTGCGGGCTGGGGCCCTGGTTGATCTCCGTCATCCACAATGAGGGGGATCTGCTTCCGAATGGCCAGATTGTGCAGCATGCAGCACGCCACCACTATCTGGCACACCTTCTGTGGGGAG